>CM059975.1:47669173-52469173 GCA_030490835.1 Annona cherimola | reverse complement strand
TTTATTTTAATAGTTTTCTAGATTTTTCTATAAATTTAACCAATCCACATATGTTAGATGTATTGTCATTATTAGTTCGAACATAATGATCTAATATGAGATTAAGATCTAAACCTCTATTCATATAATATAGAATTTATTATAAAGCTATGAAAACCCTAATACCTAGATCATTAGTTTCTCAAGAAAAGGGAGCTATATCTTATTTTATTTCAAATCATATACATAAGAAAATAGAACCAAAAAAGATTTTATGGTTAGAAGTTAGTCTACCTACGGAATGAAATATATAAAATGATTTATCATAAGAAATTCCTGAACAAAAATCTGAAAAGATAGAAGCCATAACAGAAACCCTAGATAATTTAATCCTCAATTTTGAACCATCTCCTAAAAGAAATTCTTTTAGTATTTCGAGACCTATAACACTTAAAATTATTTTAAAATCTCAATCACCTACCCTAGGGAGAAGATCTATGTCATCTATTCCCTCTACAAATAGATTTCCATTAAATTATGAGCAGAATATTGCTAGACGAGATTTGGAACCTTCTGAGTCAAACTTTTAACTTAATCAAATGATTGAAAAATCAACATTTAAATTCGATAAAACTTTATTATTAAAAAATTATAAATCTACAACTAATAAATCAAAAAGAAATTGGCTTTTAAAAAATTATACTTCAAAAGAATTAAAAAATACTTATAGAAAAATGATTTCAATATTGTCTATATTTAGAGCAAAATATCTCATTTTTTGAATAGTACGATACCTAAGTATTAATATCAATAAATATATTATAACAAACATCTACATCAAAAACCTTTGAATCATCAAATCCTTCACCTTATCCAACTTCTCTAATAATAGATATTCAACCAGAAAGAAGAAACTATAGATCTAATAAAGAAATAGATTGATTTATAATTGAGGAGCCCTATACAAAATCTAGTTATAAAGAATTACCAGTTCATTTAAAAGACTTATCATAGTTAATTGAGCAAAATAATTTTTCACAGTTTCCTCTTTCTGGCTAAATATCTATTATTGGAGGAGTTGTAGAAGGTAAAGGATTTGATGATTGAAAGGTGTCTGATGTCGATGTTTGTTGTAACATATTTATTAATATTAATACTTGGGTTAGATATGGAGGTATTTTAAAACAAAGAGATAACAATAAATACATTAAAGGTGAGAATAATGCATTACTTGACTATTTATTAAGAGAATTTTTACAGGGAAAGTCTGCAACTCTCACAGCCAACTATGGCTCCCAAAACTTTAAGTGACAAAATAGCCTCTTCATCATCAGCTATTCCCCAGAATTATAATTTTTTATTCTATGCTGATAAATTTATTCTTAACTTAGAAAAATAAGATATCAAAATTATTAAATCAAAAGAGCTCCCATATCAAATTTATTCTAGAGAAAAGGGGGAAAAACTATTCAAGAAATAACTACATTATTATATAAAAATATTTCCCACAAGATGAACGGTTTATTTTGCCTGCCCCTAGCAAAGACATTAATTTTAAGACATTATTTATCTTTTATAATATTTTGAAGCATAATGTCCCTTTTTGCTACATTTATAACATTTAATATCTTTTTTATCTTTAGGAATAGACGGTTTCGCTTCGTAGATGGTTTTATTGAATATGTATTATAATTATTACTTTGAAAATTAGAATTATTTCTTTTATAAGATTTGGATTTAGAAAATTTTAATTTTTTCATAAGATTCTTTTCAAATGGTAATTTTTCTATACCATATTGGGAATAGAATTGGGAAAAATCTTAAGATTTTAAAAATGTGTTTCTTCCATTTTCTTTTGATGACATAGCTCTATTCCTACTAATCTTACTTTTGAAAATAAAGATTCCCAGGTGTAGTTTTCATATACTAACTTTCCTCCGTTCTTTTGTTCTATAAGCATTTTTACCTTATTTTCTATCTCTGCAAAAAATTTTCTTTATATATAGGTTCAGACCCATCATATAATAATTGTGCATTTGTTAGAAATGCATCTTTATACCATTTAAAATTAGATATTTGTTTACATCTTAATTTTAATAATCTTTCTCTTATAATTGCTTGATAATCTTCTACCCTACCTAAAAATTGATATATTATTGTACTTATAGGGGTCTTTACAGGTTCTTCATCGTTGACTATTGCCATTTGTTCTTCTGGTGTTAATTGTATTTCCTATCAGGTTTTAATTGTCCTATAAATCCCCATGCTAAAGTAATAGTGATTGTTTGAACTATAAATCTTCTGAGTTACATTAATAGTTAAGTATATGTTATCTGTTACATTAAAAGTTAAGTATATGTTATCATACTATTACACATATTCCAAATTTGATATTCATTAGCCCCATTTACATTCCATTTATAGAATGAATTTTGATTGAATTCGTTTACCATAGTTTTTCTTTCTTCTTCAAATTATTGGTCTACTGGAGATGGCATTCGATAATAATTTTTTGTATTCTTCATATACATTCTTTGTAATAAGTTAGCTAGATTTTATTTAGTTATGTTAGGATTTGTTTCAGAAATAGTTGGTACATATTTCTTTTCTTTATTTTTTGATCTATTTCTTCTAATTTATTTTTTAATTCTCTCATAGTTGTTAGAGGAGATAAAGTGATTCGTTCACTTCTTCTGAGACTTTTTGAATAATATTCAAGGGGTTTTTAAAAAATGATAATTCTAATTTATATTTAAGTGGTGTTAGTCCTTTTATAGATTCCGTTTGTTATATTGTTTTTTTCCTTTAATTTTTTCTATATTTATTAACTTATGATTAGAAAAATTATTTTGTTCAATTAACCGTGATAAGTATCTTAAATGAAAAGGTATCTTGTATATTTGACTTGTTCTCTCTCATATGAACTTTCTCGCACAAGTTTGCATCTTGAACCTTGAATCACATTTGAATATTCATGCTTGATCCTAACTATTCACCTTCAGACTTAAAATGTCTTGATTTTAGCTTCCTTGTGCTTAAGTTGTATGCTTGGGTTGACTTAGTTTGCAACTTCACTTAAGTCACATGTTTGAGTCGACTTCATGTGTGACTTCAACTAAGTCGCATGTCGGAGTCAACTTTGGTTGTGACTTGACTCTATTAGATTCAGCTCCGGACCTCTGAAGATAACCAAGTCGCTGACGGAATCGACTTGGGTTGCAACTTGACCCAAGTCGCATGGAAAGTCGACTTCGGGTGTGATTTTTCCTGCTCATGCGTCCATAATTTCAGTGCTATTAAAAAATCATCACTTGAAATCGATAGCCAAGTCGACTTCGGTATTGACTTCACCTGATTCAATGTCTAAGCCGACTTGGCCTGTGACTTAACCTACTTAGCTTTGAGTCTTGAATTCTTTCATCCTTCGATCAACTCAAAACACATGCTAGTCCCTTAAAACTTCTTAAATTGAATGGTTAATTATCAAAACATGGATTGTACTTGATTTGCCACTCGTTTACAACAAGTCCATCCTCCATCAATAAACTATAAATTAATTTGTCTTCCTTGGTATTCTATACCATGAATACTGGATCAAAATGTTCACTTATAAATCATAAGAATTATTATATATTAATTCCAACATGGTAACATCAACTAATTAATATATAAAATAAATTAATTATGTAATAGTTGTGATATCTAGAATATTTTGAGATCAATAAATGTAATTTAGGAATTTAATAATTATTAATATGTGTTTTGAATAGAATGAATGAGATTAGGGCAAAAGATTAAGTAAGGTGATTAAGCTAATCACCTTAGCTCAATGTAGGTTAATGTACACGTAAAGACAAAACAAGGTGTAAGAAATGATAACTTGACATGATTAATTATTCCATGATTAATTTGATGATAATTATGGGATAAATTAAGTTATTGTTTGAAAATTCATAACTTGAAGCACATAAGGCGGATTGACGTGAAATTTGAAAGGTAAGCACATGTTGACATGCTCTACCTCATGAATGGTATAAATTATGTTAATCATGATTAAAGTATGGTGATAATGATTTAATTTCATCAAATCTTATAGACATTTTTAAATGATCATATCTTGCACTAGAATGGTCATTTGGAGGTGAAACTTTTTATGAACGACTAAAACAAGGTGTTCTATCATATGAATGGACTTGATTAAGATAAATCTCATGGGAAAATACTAAACCACTTATAGTTAAAACCATTGACTTTTTACCATCTAAAAAGTGGATTTAATTAATGCAAAAGTCAATGCATTTAATGGTGCAAAAGAGGTGTCTTAAGGAGGGATTCCAACATGCGACTTAGATGAAGTCGCCAATGAAGTCAACTCAGCTACGCAACTTGAGTGATGTTGGGAACCGAGTCTCAAATTAAGTACAAGAAGATTAAATCAATAAATTTCAGGTCCAAGGGTGAAAAGATGGTTCAAGCAACATTATTCTAATATGATTCAAGGTTTAAGATGCAAACCCATGCAAGAACTTTCAAATGGATGAGAGCAAGCCAAATATACAAGGAGTCCAAAGGCCTACAGGTATAAATGAAGTTCTTTGAAGGAAAAATATGAAAACACAAGGGCATTTTTGCTAAAGGGTCAAGTTAGTAGTGCGCCAAAATTCCAAAGAGCTAAGTGGAGAGAGAAGTCGCAACCTAAGTCTACTTCACCTCCGACTTGGGTCAAGTTTGAAACTAAGTCAACCCCAAAATGGAACTTGATTGAAGAGATGAAGACTGAAATTGCAACTCGAGTTGACTCCAGTCTGCAACTTAGGTGAAGTCGCACCCAAAGTCAACTCCGAGTGCGACTTGAGTTGTAACGGTAGGAAAAATTAGAACGTTGGCGCACTAAATGCTTGCCTCCTACCACAAAATGTTCGAATTTACTCATCTCCTATTTAATACATGTCAAATGGAAGGGAGAGGGTTAGCTATTCTACCTTTCAATCCTCAAGTATTCAAGTGCTCATTAAAGAGATTTCAAAGAAGAACTGTGTCATTGATTGTAAGTGCTAAAGTGATTCATCAATAACTCATTAACACATTCTTCTCAGTGCCAAAATTTTTTTTACACATCTGTAAAGTATATTTTTTCATTTCTATTCATTGTTTATTTGTGATTCTACTTGGTTTGATATTTGAGACCAAGACTAAGTGAAGGCAAGTAGTGTGTTGTTGGAGTGTGATACACCACTTGTGTGAATGCTGTAAACGCCCATAGAATAAGAATCTAGAAGAGAGCAAGGGATCTTGGTATAATCGTATTGGCTTAGTAGAACTCAAGACACAACGGTATGGTCTTGGAAGAGTGGAGTAGGGAGGGTTGTCCCGATCTAATTTCTTTTGTTGATTACTTTGCTCTATTTGCATTACCATTCTCTACGTTTTTCATTCAATGAGACTTATTTCTCAAGGGGTTATTGATGAGGTATATTTTTAACCATGGGTCTATTATGATAATAATAATAAAAATAAATAAATAAATAAATAAATAGTAATAATAATAAATAAATAAAAAGGGAAGATTTATTATGAAATCGCAGATAGCCAAAGACTTTGTCTATAATAATAATAATAAAAAAAGGGGAGGAAGAAAAGGTTACAAATATATATATATATAAAGAAGAGAAAGGGAAAAAAATGCGCAGTTGGTCAAACAAGAGCAATATATATAATAATAATAATAATAATAATAATAATAATAATAATAATAATAATAATAATAATAATAAAAGAGACAACAAAATATATGGAGCCCCTAAATCATGAATTTTAAAGCATCTTGCCGTATGCAGTCAAAGTACAAAAGAAAAAATAATAATAATAATAATAAAATAAATCACAGATAGTCAAGATTCTTCTTAAAACCCACAAATTCATTACAAAAATGTTGCAAACATATATACACATACAATAATAGTGATAAAATTAAAATAATAATAATAATAATAAAGAGTTTGTCATCTGTCTTAAATAGACGAGAAGGAAACCGGACTAGACTAAAAAAAAATAAAAAAAAATAAATAAATAAATTAAATAAATAAATAAAAAAATGGTACTCATCGGTTAAGCTAAAGCTAACGAGCATAATAATAATAGGTAGCTGAAGCTCGTGCAAAAAAAATAAAAAAATAAAAAAAATAAATAAAATAAATAATAAATAACAATAATAATAATAATAATAAAATAAAAACCAAGAAGACCGCCATTAAGAAGACAAATGCGGCTAGCACCCAATACGCAGATGGATTGCAGGAACCGGGATTGAGACGGCTTGAATATTCGTCATCTAGGAATGATAATAACCTCGCGGATGATGAATTAGGCTTGGCAGAGGAACCTGTTTATGTGAAGGCCAAGCAGTATCATAGCATTCTGAGGCGAAGACAGTCACGCGCAAAAGCTGAATTGGAAAAGAAATTAATCAAAGTTAGAAAGCCATATCTCCATGAATCTCGTCACCAACATGCACTGAGGCAAGCTAGGATCAATGGTGGCCGTTTTCTCAATACAAAGAAGTCTGAAAGTAATGGTACTAACTCCGTTTCTGAGATGGAGACTTGTCTGAGTGCACCTGCATCTACACAACCTGAGAGCTCATCTGGCTCTAAGCCTGTGCACTTTGATGGAGCCCGAGGTTCTTCAGGATGCAGTAAGAAGCAAAGGAACCTGCTAGGCAAACCATGCATAATCAGCATACTTTATCTAATGGTGATGGCATCTATCAACAACATTCAGCCTTCCAAATGTCATCTTTTCATCATGCCTTGTCGGGCGAAAGAGGAGGGAGAGAATAGGGCTTTCAGTAGTCTACCACCGACGCCAGCCACCGTCGTCCTCCACCTCGTCACCGGCTGGAGTGCTCAGGCTAGCTTTCAAACCCTACACATCAACAGAAAAGATCCACGGGAAGGCAAAAATGCCCATCCTCTCCAAGCTAAAACCTTTCTCCCAGCTGCTTTCTTCTCCTCCGGAGCTCCTCCTCCAGGGGCGCTGTGTGAGTGGCACGGCCAAGGGCAAAGCCAAGATCAAAGCTGCACAGGCCCTAAAGCGCTCAAAAATCCCCAAGAAGACATCCTCCACCAGCTGTAGCAGTGCCAAAGACTATGCTGTCCAAAGGATAAATGACCTGGTGGACTCCTGCATCAATGCTCCGACACCCATTCGCCACCTCACCCCCAAGCAGAAACTCAATGAAGCTAAGTGCGAAAAGCTGGGTCTCATTAGCAAGGCTCGCAAACGCGAGATGGACAGCAAGGATTCGCCTAAGGAGGATTTCTTTGGGATCGGCACTCCTGGCCTTCATCTCATAACGCTCGGAGTGGCGGACGGTGAGAAGGTGCCCAAGTACGAGCTGACCGTCGAGGATGGCCGGCGATTGGCAAAGGAGTACAGTAGAGCATTGATGAGGATGAAGCTGCTGCTCGCCAACACAGTTGCTGTTCGGGAAACACGAGACGAAGACGTCGCTAATGGACTAATGGAGTCACGTTGCTTGTGAACCAAGTCAAAAGGCGGAATTTGAGTTTCATACTTGAAACGCAGGCTGGATGACGCGTGGAAACCGTGCAAACGGTCTTTCTCACCTTTAAAGTTCTACAAGGGAGTAGCTACCATCAAGGTTCTGCGGAACCTGATTCCACATAATAAAATTTGCTGGATGCGCGGAACTCAGTTCCGCGTGATAGAATTTGCTGGACGCGCGGAATTGCGTTGCCAAGCCTATAAATAGAGATGTAGACGCGCATTTTGGAAAAAAAAAATGACAACGGAGAGAACTTGGGAACGACGAGAGAAAACCCGAGAGCTCACACTAAAAGAGTAAGTTTTTAGATTTTTTTTATATAAAAAAAAGAAAGGGTTTCTTTCTTATAAAAATATATATATTATTTTCAAAAATTACTTTTCCCAACGTGGATACTCCCCGAATGGCGGGTTGAATTGACACGCGGGTTAAGTATTTTTCTCCTTTAAAAATAAAATAAAAATATATATGTGTATTTTCTATGTATAAAAATATATATACATATATACATATATATTATTTTCAAAAATTACTTTTCCCAACGTGGATACTCCCCGACTGGCGGGTTGAATTGACACGCGGGTTAAGTATTTTTCTCCTTTAAAAATAAAATAAAAATATATATATGTGTGTATTTTCTATATATAAAAATATATATACATGTATACACATATATTATTTTCAAAAATTACTTTTCCCAATGTGGATACTCCCCGACTGGCGGGTTGAATTGACACACGGGTTAAGTATTTTACTCTTTAAAAATATATATATATATATACATATTATATATGTGTGTATTTTCTATATATATAAAAAAATATATACATATATATATATATATAAAACTATGAATTATTATAATAAAAATATGTAATAATACATATAATATATATAGGCCCCGGGGTCCCGGGATCTCCCCGGGTGCGCCATATATATATATGATATATAGTAAAGCATCTTTTTATGATAAAAATAAAAAATATATATAATAGTCTATATATATATAGGCCCCGGGGTCTCGGGATCTCCCCGGGTGCGCTATATATATAGTATATATATATATATTAAAGCATTTTTCTTATGATATAATATATATATATATATAATAGTCTATATATATATATTAAAGAGTTTTTTTTATGATATAAAATATGTATATATATAATAGTCTATATATATATATAGGCCCCGGGGTCTCGGGATCTCCCCGGGTGCGCTATATATATAGTATATATATAGATATATTAAAGAGTTTTTTTTATTATATAAAATATATATATATATAATAGTCTATATATATATAGGCCCCGGGGTCTCGGGATCTCCCCGGGTACGCCTTATATATGTATATGATATATATAGTTAAGTGTTTTTAATAAAAGTATATATATAAGTCCCGGGATTCCACCCAGCGCGCCATGGAATTGTTGGAAACAATGTTCAAAACAAAACAAATTGACCAAAGCATAAGTTTTGATGATTAAACAAAGCCTAATTTGAGTATATAAAGAGTACTAATGAGTTTGCCAAGTGTTTAAGGAAAACAAAGAAGTCAAGTCGATTACCAAGTCAACTTGGACTTCGACTTGGGGTGAAGTCGATACCTAAGTCGACTTCACAAGCGACTTCAAATGGCAAAAGGTGGATAGCATTGAAAATAGAAAACAAGCAAGTGAAGTCGCAGGCCAAGTCGACTCCAGGTGCGACTTAGGAAACCAAGTCGCAGACGAAGTCGACTCCAGCATCGACTTCAAGCATCCAGAGTTGAAAAAGTGGAAACGGACATGACGAAGTCGCAGGCGAAGTCGACTCCAGGTGCGACTTGGGCGAAGTCGCAGACGAGGTCGACTCCAACTTCGACTTGAGAAGTTCAGACTTCAAAGATGCAGTTTCAAAGCCTATTCAAGGAATCCCTCACTCAAGATCAAAGCAAAGCTTCATATTCAAGATGAAATCAAGTCATTAGTCCAATGCGAAGCAAGGAGCTTGAATCAATCATGCAAGGGTCAAGCTCTTCAAGATTCACAAGATCCAAATGTTCAAGATTCAAGGATTTAAGGTTTGCAAATCTTGGAGCTAATGAAAGCAAGACACCATGATCCAAAGGTTAACAAAAGTTGCAAAGGAATTAAAAGGCTTGAGAAAGACTAAGCAAAACAAAAGTTTTCAAGTTCCAAGTTCATGAAGCCAACTGTCGAGGTGAAGTCGCACCCGAAGTCGACTTCACCTGCGACTTGGGTCAAGTCGGAACCCAAGTCGACCCTGACTGAAACTTGAAACTGAGACGGAAAAGCGAAGTCGCACCCGAAGTCGACTCCATCTGCGACTTGGGCGAAGTCGCATCTGAAGTCGACTCCACATGCGACTTGGGTCGCAACGGTCGAAATTTATTCGAACGTTGGCGCATTAAATGCGCGCCACCTACCCTCTAACGTTCGGATTCCCTCCAAAATTATAAATAGCATTCATGGTGGACGAGGGAAGTAGCAGAAAATCATTAAGAGTGCATAACTACCATCTACAAGAGCTTTAAAGAGATCAAGCCAACTAAAGAGGAAGAACTTTGCTTCAAACTGCAAGAGCTCAACTACTGATCATACAAAGCCACTTCAACAAGTTCTTCTCTGCGCCAAACTGCTTCTACACATCTGTAAAGTGTAGTTTTCTTATTGTTTCTGTTGTATGTGTTAAACTTGATTTAGTTTGAGGAACTAAGATCAAGTGTAGGCAAAGTAGTGTGTGATTGGAGTGTGACTCATCACCTACTTGTGCTGTGTTTTGTTGATGCCACCTAGAGCTGGAATCTAGAAGAGAGCAGTGGCTCTAATTGTATTAAGAGAATACAATAGTGGAACCCAAGTCACAAAGAGTGTGAGCTTGGAAGAGTGGAGTAGGGAGGTTGCCCGAACCACTATAAAAATCCTGTGTGCTTGATTTATACTTCTGCTATTTACATTGCTTTCCATTTCATTTCTCCATTAAGGGGACTGGATTAATCCGGGGATAAGCTTCTGTTTAAGATATAATTTTTAAATACCCAATTCACCCCTCCCCTCTTGGGTTTTACCATCAACTCGGGACCAACAGGAATGGCCTGGGATCCCGGGATAAGTTTCCTTATAAATAAAAAATAAAATAAAAAAAATAAAAAGAGAGAGAGAGTCACCAGAGGATCCCGAGATAATATATATACATACATATATATATAAAGCCTCAAAAATATATATATTATAAAAATATATTAAAAGGCCTCCAAAAATTAATATTTTGATTTCTAAAATTACATAGATGTCCCGCGGGCATCCAAAAATTAATATTTTGATTTCTAAAATTACATAAATGTCCCGCGGGCATCCAAAAATAAATATTTTGATTTCTAAAATTACATAGATGTCCCGCGGGCATCCAAAAATTAATATTTTGATTTCTAAAATTACATAGATGTCCCGCGGGCATCCAAAAATTAATATTTTAATTTTTAAAATTACATAGATGTCCCGCGGCCATCCAAAAATTAATATTTTGATTACATAGATGTCCCGCGGGCATCCAAAAATTAATATTTTGATTTCGAAAATTACATAGATGTCTCGCGGGCATCCAAAAATTAATATTTTGATTTTTAAAATTACATAGATGTCCCGCGGGCATCCAAAAATTAATATTTTGACTTTTAAAATTGTTGGTCCCGAGTTAGTGGCAAAACCCAAGAGGGGAGGGGTGAATTGGGTTCTTTAAAAAATAAAGACTTAACCCCTTGAGTAATTAATCCCCTTTTGAAAAGAGCTAGAGAGCAATGAAGATAAAACAGTAAAAAGAAATATAACACAAGATTTATAGTGGTTCGGGCAAACCTTCCCTACTCCACTCTTCCAAGCTCACACTCCGTTGTGACTTGGGTTCCACTATGTATTCCAAGAATACACTTAGAGTCACCGCTCTCTTCTAGATTCAAAGCTCTAGGGGGCATACACAACTAGAGCCACTTGCTCTCTTCTAGATTCAAAGCTCTAGGGGGCATACATAACTAGAGCCACTTGCTCTCTTGTAGATTCAAAGCTCTAGGGGGCATACACAACTAGAGCCACTTGCTCTCTTCTAGATTCAAAGCTCTAGGGGGCATATACAATCACTTGCACAAGTAGGTGATGAGTCTCACTCCAATCACACCCTACTTTGCATACACTTGATCTTAGCTACCCAAGATAAATCAAGATTTATACAACCAAATAAAGAAATGAATAAAAACTACACTTTACAGATTTGTGTAGGCAGTTTTGAGCTCGAGGAAGAAATCAAAAATAGCTTGAATGATGATTGTTGAAGCAACTTGCAGTTTGAAGCTCTTTCTTCCTTTGAAACACTCAAATATGGAGAAAAGGTATTTGAAAGTCTTTCTTGCACTTCTTTTCTTTCTTTGATCTTTAGAGTAGTGTCTCTGTGTCTTCTCACGTTCATTTGAATGTCCTTTTATAGATTGAGGAAAATATGAACGTTGTAGAAGTGGTTGGCATGCAATAAATGAACTCCAACGTTCAAAAATTTGACCGTTATTCTCCAAGTCTAAGATGAAGTCGACTTGGCCTGCGACTTGGCTTCCAAGTCGCACATGGGGTCGACTTGGCCTGCGACTTGGGTTCTTCAGAAACTCAAGTCTGAGACTTGGGTCGACTTGGCTTTCAGACTTCAACTCAAGTCGATCCTGAAGTCGACTTGGGTTGCGACTTGGCTTGGTCTATTGCAGAAACGCCTTGATCTTCTTGAAATGTCTTGAATCTTGCAAACCATTTGAAAGCTTTGAGTTCTTGCACAATATATGTATGTTCCTTGCTTTGCTTTGGACTCACTTGGTCTTCATGACTTAGATTTTACTCCATTTGGAAGCTAGCTTGAAGATTTACTTTGAGCTTGATAGACTTGATTTGAATGTAGAACATGATTCTTAACTTTGAAATTGACTCATTTGTTTTTCATCTTGATTCCTTGGACTTGAGTGATAAATCCTCTTGAATATCTTGAAAACTGCATCTTTGAAAGTTTGAACATCTCAAGTCGTGGATGGAGTCGACCTGGCCTGCGACTTCACCCAAGTCGCACCTGGAGTCGACTTCGTTTGCGACTTCGTTATGTTCGTTTCCACTTTTCAGCTCTGGATACTCCAAGTCGATGCTGGAGTCGACTTCGTCTGCGACTTGACTTCCCAAGTCGCAAGTGGAGTCGACTTGACTTGCGACTTCACCTGTTGCTTTTTGGGATTCATTCTCAAGTCGATATTTGAGTCGACTTTGGGATCGACTTCACCCAAGTCGAAGTCCAAGTCGACTTGGAGATCGACTTGACCTCTTTACTTTCCTTAAACATTTGTCAAACATGTTAGTACTCTTTATATATTCAAATAAGTTCTTGTTAATCATCAAAACTCAGGCTTTGGTCAATTTAGATTATTTTGAACATTGTTTCCAACAATCTCCCCCTTTTTGATGATTGACAAAACTTCATTTGAGTTGATACCTTTCAAAAATTTCAAACATATTCATTTGAGAAAACAGACCATATAGGTATCGTTGAACATATAATTTAGAGTTTTGAGAACATTTAATCATTTTGGCATAGAGTATGCTTTGAATATCTTACAAGCCATATATTGAGTATTAATCATTAAGAGTACTTTGTATTGTAATCATTGATCAAATATATCATTCATTCAACTCTGTATCAATCATATATAAACCAATTATCATATCAAACATCATTTCATATATATATGAAGTTTCATTATAGAATACAATGAAGCATAAATGAAACTATCCTAGATACAAACTACCCAACCCAAAAATAAAAACACTCAAATCTAACCTATCTTCCTCCCCCTTTTTGTCAATCATTCAAAAAGTACTAAAGACTTGGTAAATTGAAATTGAGAGATGGGATAGAGAATAGGTTTGATGGGACAATGATGGGCCGAGGAGTAAACAAGAGAAGCGTGATCGGGAGTTGCCTCTCTATGAACTGAACCCGACTCGTAGGGATCGAGTTCAGGCATGGGTCTCTTTTTATGATGGCCTGAGGCAAGATGATAGCGGATATGTCGCATTTCCCGCTCGATTCTATCTTGTCGGGAATGCATATCTTCAAGTGCATTAAGGACACCGGTGACAAGACTTGTCATCCGGTTTTCTTGTTGTCCCATTTCAGCCCTCATGGCTATGATTTCATCTTTCAAATCCTTTAGGGTGACCTCCTCAGAAGAGGTTGGAGGCACCCGTTCTCTTGCAGCGGACCCTTGTGGAGAATAGGATCCGTGCGATATGGGAGATGCTGGCTCCTCTTGAGCAGGTGGTGCCGCGGGAGGTTGCTCCCCCTCAGCTTGTGCATTGTCTGCTTGCTCTTCTTCTGTAGCTTCATGCCTTAGTTCAAGCAGATTGATCTTCATTCTCTGGATTAGTGCTTTATTTATGGCATTTGTGGATTTGAGCACTTCGAAAGGCTCGCCTTCAATATCCACTTTGAAGAATTCCAAAATCTTTGTGATCCATGTGCCATAGGGAAGGACTCCTCGTGGGTTGTCCTTTCTACTTGCCAAGGCTTCTAGAAATAATTTGGGTATGCTCACTTTGACCCTGTTGGCCACTTTCCATAATATCCCAGCTTCCTGTGGATTCAATTGATTTCTTCCACCGCCCTTTGGGTAGATGCAGTGGGCAATGAGAAGCCTTAGTACCCGAAGTCTGGGTGACAAATCCATGTACCGAAGGAATTTGATTCCCGGATGGTACTTGTTGCTCCGGGTGAGCTGATTATACATTTGATCCATTGTGAGGTCTTCTGGAATAGGCTCATCCTCATACGGGACTCCAAGTATGTGTCCTAAATGACTCATTACTTCAGTCGGTCCTGCAACTATCCCGATTCCAAGATCCATTTCGACTCCTTTGACGAAGGTTCCAAAGTATTCTTCATCCCAAAGATAATAAAACATTCGAGTAAGATCTGGATAGACCCTTTCGTCTTCCTTTAGCAAATTGGTCCATCCTTGAAAATCCAATAGATCTTCTATGTCGGATCCATATTCTTTCAGGAAATTAAAATCTATAATCTTGGGTATGAATACCTTCCGTTCGTAGAACTTTTTGTAGAAACGGCTATGTTGAAGCTCGGTTTTGAAGTAGGTAGTGGGCATCTTCAATACTTGGGCTTTCCCAGCTGCAGTGCCCCTTCTGCTTGTTCTGGATTGTGTGCTCTGTGAGGTTTGTTGATTTTCTGACCTGGGTGCTTGATCAGATGATTGAGTGGAGGTTTTGGAATCGAACCCGTTTACCCGTCGAAGTTGAGGGTTCTTCTCGAACCCGTTTTGCAGGTGTCCTAGCTCTCCTAGGGACTTCTTCCTCAGTGTGAGATGTGGGAGGTCTAGGCACAGGCTTTTTTGATGGTTTGGAGACGGCTTTCTTCGGGGCCATTGAGATGGGATTTATGGAATCTGAGAGGGAATGCTAGTGAAAGAGAGAAAGTTTGAGAGATAGTGTGAGAGAGAGCAAAAGAAGAGAGTTTAGAGAGAGAGACTAGGAGAGAGGCAGTGAGAGAGTAGGAGTCGCCGGAGAGGGAGAGGATTCCCGGAGAGAAAAAGGGAATCGATGGAGAAATGGAAATAGCCGGAGAAGAGAGAGATAAGAAAGAAACAGGGAAGCCGGAAAGAAATGAGGAAGAAAAGAAAGAGAAGAAGAAGAAATAGGCACGGAAGTCGGACGGTCGCGCTCGCGGAGTCGACTTGCCCTAGGCGAAGTCGACTTCGGTCCTTCTGGAGTCGACTTCGCCTGGAGGCGGAGTCGACTTCGACCCTAGCGGAGTCGACTTCGCTTCTGGAGGCGGAGTCGACTTGGCGTCCTTGGAGTCGACTTGACTTATCGACTTGACATTTTCCAATTTAATTTTCTTATTTATTTTTCCTAGTTTAGCTCTATCATTCCCATATCATTCCTAATCTTATAAAATGAGTCCTTGGCTAGAGGTTTGGTAAAAATATCAGCAATTTGGTCTTCTGTTTTTACATATTCTAAGCACACATCATGATTTTCAACATGTTCACGAATAAAATGATGTCTCACATCAATATGTTTGGTTCTAGAATGCAATACAGGATTTTTAGTCAAACAAATTGCACTTGTATTATCACATCTAATAGGAATATCAACATAATCAATACCATAATCCTTTAATTGCTGTTTCATCCAAAATAATTGGGCACAACAACTACCGGTGGCTATGTATTCGGCTTCCGCAATAGATAGTGCAACACTTGTTTGTTTTCTTGAATGCCATGAAACTAGCATATGTCCAAGAAATTGACAAGTTCCACTGGTACTTTTTCTATCTACTTTATATCCGGCAAAGTCTGTATCCGAATAGCCGATTAGATCAAAGGTTGACCCCTTTGGATACCATAGTCCAAGGTTTGTAGTTTTCATCAAATATTTAAAAATTCTTTTTACAGCAAGTAGATGTGATTCTTTGGGACATGCTTGAAATCTAGAGCACATACAAACACTAAATAAGATATCGGGTCTAGAAGCAGTTAAATAAAGCAAAGATCCTATCATGCTCCTATAAAGCTTTTGATCGATACTTTTACCGTTTTCATCCGTGTCGATTTTGATTGTTGAGCTCATTGGAGTGTTTGCCCCTTTGCTATTCTGCATTCCAAATTTCTTGAGCATCTCTTTGACATACTTGGACTGGTTCAGAAATATTCCTTCACTTTGTTGCTTGATTTGTAGTCCAAGGAAGAAATTTAATTCTCCCATCATGCTCATTTCGAACTCGTTCTGCATTATCTTAGAAAATTCTTGACAAAGATTTTCATCAGTAGCACCGAATATTATGTCATCCACATAAATCTGTACAATCAAAATATTTTTATTTTTGTACTTGATGAATAAAGTAGTGTCTACTTTCCCTCTTTGAAACTCATGATCAATCAAGAATCTATTTAACCTTTCATACCAAGCTCTTGGTGCTTGTTTTAGTCCATATAATGCTTTGGTTAATTTATAAACAAACTTTGATTGATTCTTTTCTTCAAAACCAAGGGGTTGTTCAACATATACTTCTTCATTCAAATAACCATTCAAAAATGCGCTTTTTACATCCATTTGAAACAATTTGAAGTTCATATGAGAAGCAAATGCTAGTAGGATGCGTATGGCTTCTAATCTAGCCACGGGTGCATATGATTCTTCAAAATCAATTCCTTCTTCTTGGGAATACCCTTTGGCTACTAATCTTGCCTTGTTTCTAATTACAAGACCGCTTTCGTCTAATTTGTTCCTAAATACCCATTTTGTACCAATGACTGTATGATTGTTTAGTCTAGGAACTAAATGCCATACATTGTTTCTTTCGAATTGATTTAGCTCTTCTTGCATTGAAATAACCCAATTTTCATCATTAAGAGCTTGTTCAATGGTATTTGGTTCAATTTTCGATACAAACGCATATTGGCCATAAACGTTTTGTTTTGATCTTCTAGTTTTTACTCCTTATATATGTTTCCAATAACTTGTTCAATTGGATGGGCATTTTTGAACTTTAAATCAGTTGGAGGTTTGTAAGAGTCATTACCTTCACTTACCTCTTCCTCCTCTGGATTTTCTGGCTTGAACTCGAGTTCCTTTGGTTGTTCTTTGCTTTTTGTCTCATCTGCATCACTTAGTTCATCCTCCTTTCTCGGACTTTGGTTAATTTCATCAAATACAACATGTATGGATTCTTCTACAACTTGGTTTCGTTTGTTGAATACTCTATATGCTTTGCTATTTGATGAATAACCAAGGAATATAGCCTCATCGCTTTTTGCATCTAATTTGCCCAAATTGGTTTTTTCATTGTTTAAAACATAGCATGTACATCCAAAAGCATGAAAATATGAGATATTTGGTTTTCTTCCTTTCCATAGTTCATATGGGGTCTTTTTCAAGATTGCTCGAATGGTAACTCGGTTCAAAACATGACAAGCTGTACTCACAGCTTCACCCCAAAATTTCTTGGATAGATTGCTCTCATTTAGCATAGTTCTAGCCATCTCTTGTATAGTTCTATTTTTCCTTTCTACTACTCCATTTTGTTGTGGAGTTCTTGGTGCAGAAAATGTGTGGTGAATTCCTTTTTCATTGCAAAATTCCATGAATCGTTTGTTTTCGAATTCGCCACCATGATCGCTTCTTATGGTCACAATAGTACTTTGTTTTTCATTTTGCACCAAATTTACAAAAGTTGCAAACATAGAGAAGGCTTCATCTTTACTAGCTAAGAGAATTATCCATGTGAATCTTGAAAAATCATCAACTATGACAAATACATATTTCTTTCCACCAATGGTTAGAATGTCGGATGGCCCGTATAGATCCATATGTAGCAATTCAAGTGGCTTAGTGGTGGAAATTTCCTTTTTGGTAGAGAAAGGCATCTTGGGTTGTTTTGATAATTGACATGCCTTGCAAATCTTGTCTTTGTCATATTTCAATTTTGGTAATCCTTCTACCAAATTCTTTTTCCATAGGGTCTTTATATTTCCCATGTTTACATGTCCAAGCCTTTTATGCCAAACCCATGGATCATTATCAATGGCCATAAGACATTGACCATTCAATTCATCAAGTGAAACCAAATAAACATTTCCATGTCTTTTACCACTAAACATGATATGTTCTCCATCAAATACATTACATATAGATGATTCAAACACAACTTTATATCCTTTATCACATAATTGGCTAATACTCATTAAATTGTGTTTGAGTCCTTCAACAAATAAAACATCTTCCATGCATGCATTTGAGGTACTAAGTATATTTCCTTTACCTTTAATTTTACCTTTTTCATTATTTCCAAAGGCAACCATTCCATCGTTGCAAGGCTTAAGTTTATGAAACAAACTTCTTTCACCGGTCATATGCCTTGAACAACCGCTATCCATGAACCATTCATTGTTTGCCTTTGCCTTAAAACATGTCTGAAAAATAAGGAAATAAATCTTATCTTTTTGGTACCCATTTTATGGGTCCATTTGGGTTAGTAATAGAATCTAATCTAAGTTGATCTAACTTTGAAAGCCCAAATCTTGTGTTTCTTGGAACCCAAACTAATTTAGCACCATGGTCATATAGTTTCTTAAAATTACATTTGTAAGTTTTATGACCCATCTTATTGCAGAAATTACAAGCCAAAGGTAATCTTGGAGTAGGTCTCCAAGCATACAAAGGTTCAATCATTGGTCTTCTAGTCCACTTAAAATTTTTCTTTTGTGGCTTGTATATAGATGCAGTTTTAGTTTGATATTTCTCAAGTAATTTCACATTTGATTTGCTACTTTCTCCTTGCTCAAATGTATGATACCCAAGACCTCTTTTATGTGTTTGGGAGGTCATATTCAAAAACATTTTGATGCTTTCTCCTGGATTAGAGAACTTGGCTAATGATACATTTAATGATTTGTTCTCCTTTTTTAGCAAATCATTTTCTTCTGCAAGTTTACCATTTATAATTATTACTGCATCACATTATTTTTTCTTAATTGTAAACTTGCTTCCTAATTTCTTCATTTCTTCATATAAAGAATCATATGCCATTTGTAGCTCATCTAATTCAGCACATTTGAGGCATTCATGAGAGGAAGAATAACTTGAATTAGGAAGGGAGAATTTGGAACTTACCTCTTCATTGCTTGTGCATTTTGTTGAGATATTTTGTTCTCCTTGCTCGATTTGTGCCATACAGCAAATTCTCGCACATTCTTCCGCTTCGATTTCGTCGGTTGAGGAGCTACTCGTTGTAGATTCCTCGTCATTCACGTACATGCCTCTTCCTTTATATTTCTGAAATCTTCTATTGTCCCCTCGATCCTTTCTTTGTTCTTTTGCCTTGATTTCTTCGGGAGTTGGACATTAGGCTTGCATATGTCCATAACCGCCGCATCGGTAGCACTTGGTTGATTCTTTCTTCTTCTCTTGGGGAGTTCTTTCTTTGAAGCTTCTGAAATTTTTGCCTTTCCTTACAAATTTTCTGAATCGTTTTGTGAGTACAGCAATCTCGTCGTCATTTTGAGAAGAAGATGTGTCATCGGTGTCTTGTGCGGCTTTTAAGGCAATTACTCTTTTGCCCCTGTGTTGATCTTCATTCCTTTTCTTAATTAGCTCATGTGACATAAGTGAGCTAATTAAGTTTTCAAGCTTCAGCGTGTTGAGGTCTTTGGCTTCTTCAATTGCAGTGATCTTTGGAGTCCATGATTCGGGTAGAGCTCTTAAAATCTTCATGACCTGCTCAGATTCAGATATTGCTTTTCCAAGACCTTTTAAAGCATTAGTAATCTTAGAGAATCTAGCAAACATTTCAGAAATATTTTCTGTTTCTAGCATTCTAAAGTTCTCTAGTTCTCCAATCAAAATATTCCTTCTCGTCCCTTGGACTTGAGAAGTTCCTTCGTAGATAGAGGTTAGTGTATCCTATATCTCTTTGGCGGTTAAGCAAGAGGATACTCTATCATACTCGGAGGCAGTGAGAGCACAAAATAAGGAGTTCATAGCTTTGGCATTGCTCTTCACTATTCTTACTTCCTCATCGGTCCATTTGGAAGCTCGTTCATCGGTAGGCAATATTACTCCATCTTGGATAGCAATCCAAGAGTCCATATCGGTAGCCATGATGAGTTGCTTCATACGAAGCTTCCAATATCCAAAATTGTTCCCATCAAACAACGGTGGCCTTGTAAAGGATTGGCCTTCAGCAAATGCGGGAACGGAAGTAGATTGAGATGCCATTTCAATAAGATCTCTTTGATAAACTCAAAGACCTGCTTTGATACCCACTTGTTGGTCCCGAGTTAGTGGCAAAACCCAAGAGGGGAGGGGTGAATTGGGTTCTTTAAAAAATAAAGACTTAACCCCTTGAGTAATTAATCCCCTTTTGAAAAGAGCTAGAGAGCAATGAAGATAAAACAGTAAAAAGAAATATAACACAAGATTTATAGTGGTTCGGGCAAACCTTCCCTACTCCACTCTTCCAAGCTCACACTCCGTTGTGACTTGGGTTCCACTATGTATTCCAAGAATACACTTAGAGTCACCGCTCTCTTCTAGATTCAAAGCTCTAGGGGGCATACACAACTAGAGCCACTTGCTCTCTTCTAGATTCAAAGCTCTAGGGGGCATACACAACTAGAGCCACTTGCTCTCTTCTAGATTCAAAGCTCTAGGGGGCATACACAACTAAAGCCACTTGCTCTCTTCTAGATTCAAAGCTCTAGGGGGCATATACAATCACTTGCACAAGTAGGTGATGAGTCTCACTCCAATCACACCCTACTTTGCATACACTTGATCTTAGCTACCCAAGCTAAATCAAGATTTATACAACCAAATAAAGAAATGAATAAAAACTACACTTTACAGATTTGTGTAGGCAGTTTTGAGCTCGAGGAAGAAATCAAAAATAGCTTGAATGATGATTGTTGAAGCAACTTGCAGTTTGAAGCTCTTTCTTCCTTTGAAACACTCAAATATGGAGAAAAGGTATTTGAAAGTCTTTCTTGCACTTCTTTTCTTTCTTTGATCTTTAGAGTAGTGTCTCTGTGTCTTCTCACGTTCATTTGAATGTCCTTTTATAGATTGAGAAAAATATGAACGTTATAGAAGTGGTTGGCATGCAATAAATGAACTCCAACGTTCAAAAATTTGACCGTTATTCTCCAAGTCTAAGATGAAGTCGACTTGGCCTGCGACTTGGCTTCCAAGTCGCACATGGGGTCGACTTGGCCTGCGACTTGGGTTCTTCAGAAACTCAAGTCTGAGACTTGGGTCGACTTGGCTTTCAGACTTCAACTCAAGTCGATCCTGAAGTCGACTTGGGTTGCGACTTGGCTTGGTCTATTGCAGAAACGCCTTGATCTTCTTGAAATGTCTTGAATCTTGCAAACCATTTGAAAGCTTTGAGTTCTTGCACAATATATGTATGTTCCTTGCTTTGCTTTGGACTCACTTGGTCTTCATGACTTGGATTTTACTCCATTTGGAAGCTAGCTTGAAGATTTACTTTGAGCTTGATAGACTTGATTTGAATGTAGAACATGATTTTTAACTTTGAAATTGACTCATTTGTTTTTCATCTTGATTCCTTGGACTTGAGTGATAAATCCTCTTGAATATCTTGAAAACTGCATCTTTGAAAGTTTGAACATCTCAAGTCGTGGATGGAGTCGACCTGGCCTGCGACTTCACCCAAGTCGCACCTGGAGTCGACTTCGTTTGCGACTTCGTTATGTTCGTTTCCACTTTTCAGCTCTGGATACTCCAAGTCGATGCTGGAGTCGACTTCGTCTGCGACTTGACTTCCCAAGTCGCAAGTGGAGTCGACTTGACCTGCGACTTCACCTGTTGCTTTTTGGGATTCATTCTCAAGTCGATATTTGAGTCGACTTTGGGATCGACTTCACCCAAGTCGAAGTCCAAGTCGACTTGGAGATCGACTTGACCTCTTTGCTTTCCTTAAACATTTGTCAAACATGTTAGTACTCTTTATATATTCAAATAAGTTCTTGTTAATCATCAAAACTCAGGCTTTGGTCAATTTAGATTATTTTGAACATTGTTTCCAACAAAAATTACATAGATGTCCCGCGGGCGTCCAAAAATTAATATTTTGATTTCTAAAATTATATAGATGTCTCGCGGGCGTCCGAAAATTAAGATTTTGATTTCTAAAATTATATAGACGTCCTGCGGGCGTCCAAAAATTAATATTTTGATTTCTAAAATTACATATATGTCTCGCGGGCATCCAAAAATTAATATTTTGATTTCTAAAATTACATAGATGTCCCGCGGGCATCCAAAAATTAATATTTGGTTTTCTAAAATTATATAGATGACCCGCGGGCATCCAAAAATTAAGATTTTATTTTCTAAAAAATATATGCCCCGCGGGCCTCCAAAAATGAATATTTTATTTTCCAAAAATATAAATTTCTCGCGGGCCTTCAAAAAAAATATATATTTGTCTTGCGGGCCCAAAAAAAAAAAAATTTATACACACATACATCTTAGAAGACTTTCAAATATATATATATATATAAAATTATGTATCTCTCCCCGAGTAAATACCTCCGGGAAGTGGGCTAAGTTGATACACGGGTGAATGACCTCTTTGCTCAACCCAAGCCTTAATAGGCCCCAAGATTCTTCAACCCGAGCCTTAATAGGCCTAAAACCTCCAGCAAGCCCAAGACGGCTCAAAAACCTTCCTACAAACCCACTTGGGTCCAAGATTCTTCAACAAGCCACTTGGGCTCAAGACCCTCAAAAAAGCCCAAGATAGCTCAAAACTCTCCAAAAAGCCCAAGATGGCTTAAAAATCTCCAATAAGCCCACTCGGACCCAAAATTCTTCAACTCGAGCCTTGATAGGCCCCAAAACTTCTAGCAAGCCCAAGATGACTTGAAATCCTTCAACAAGCCCTCTTGAGCCCAAAATCCTTCAACAAGCCCAGTTGGGCCCAAACCTTCTCAAATGGTCAAAGTTGACCCAAAAATATTTTTAAAATTCTGTTGAATCCATTTCTTGGTAAAACCACCCAATTATTCAATCCAGAGACTGAATGCGGGAGACGCTGGTTTCTTATACAGAAGCTAAAAGCGGGACATGCTGGTCTGCTGTGTAAATTCAGAAGCTAAGAGCGCACTTAGTTTGCTGTGTAGGGTCACTAGTGTAGCCGACGGGCCCCTCACTAGTTCCCAAACCGAGTCATTGCTGGCCGACGGGCTAAGCGTAAACTCATATTTAAGTCATGGCGCGTGGCGTCATGTACCTCATATTTAATTCATGGCGCGTGGTGCCATATACCTCACATTCGAGTCACTGCGCGGGGCGAAGTGTACTCACTTATCCTTATATTTCTGTCAGACACGATTTTTCGTGCGCTTGTAAAGACGTAGAAAGATCTTCTACGCATTTCATTATTATTTCAATAAAAATAAGCATTTTTTTATGGACTATTGTATTCAGCTCTTTTAATCAAGGGTTTTCTCGTTGAAGATGTAAAATCAGAATGTGGAACACAATGCAAAATATTTCTGTGATATACTTTTCGGACTCGGTTAAAGAATTAAATGCTTTAAAATTTTGCTGGGGAATTAATTAAGCATTTATTTTCAAAGCCGGAGGAAAAATAATCTTTACCAAAAATAATTTTTCACGAGGCCGGAACAAATGGTGAAACCGACGTGAAATATTCTCCCTTCATCTTTAAGAGCTGAAAACTATGGTCTTTATATGCTTACTTAATTTCTCGTAGCTAACACACTGAAGCGCTCCTTTGCAGATCTCATGGCGCATTCAATGGCTTTCGGATTCCTGCCTAATGGTGGTTTTGTCATTTCTGAGCCAAATCACATGGATGCGGCTATCCCACATCACTTTATTCGCGTACCAGAGAAACCGGAACATCGTGTCTATCGACACGTCGACTACTCTCCTGCAGCGATAAAGCGAAGAAGAGATCGATCTACACTATTCAAGGAGCCTCTCATCGTTCAAGGCCCTAAGACCACTCCTGTCCGACTGACAAAGTCTCTACAGGTGCCAATCCGAATGGGCTCAGCTGCTCTGCAGCCGGACTATGCTGAGAAGTCTGCTCCTCGACCTGCTGCACCAGCTCAACCAGCAACACAACAGCCTGCAGGACAGCCTGTCTTGTGGTCCCACTCCACGAAAAGGCCTGCAAGACAATCTACTGCAACTCGGCTAGCGCCAACTTGTCGACCAAAAGCCAATGTTTCTCAAAACGAGAACAAATTTTTACCAGATCCTGTTCGATGCTCCATCACTCGCCAATTCGGTTTGGCTGCCTCAAGGATTGTTGACCTAGCCTCTCGACCCAACCGAGGTGACACCCAGGAACAGAAGAAGTCAAGAAGACAGGCCAAGATTTCTCAGCTTCATGCTCCATCGGCCGATGGAAGGGATGATCAATTCAAACCGCAAGGACCTATTATTGTCCGGTCAGGTTTGGGTACCTTGCAATTTGTCATCCCCAATCCGACGCATTTGCCCCATCAGTCAATCGCTGCTCCATCTAGCTCACAAGCTAGAGCCAAGTCTCCAGGTCACCATGATACTGCCAACATAGTAGCAGTTCCTCATCATGCATCATGGAAACCAAGGAGAAAAGCACATCAGAAAAAACAGTTCGGGAAAACAACTTCCCGTTTAAACTTAAAGGCCTCACCACCACTGCGACCGGGGCCAAGGTATAGGCTGTTCCCACACCCCCGATAAAGGGGTAGGCCGCAGAAGAAGCCACCACAGAACGCTCGCAAATTGAGAGCGTCTCAAAAGCCAAGACTCTTTAACGAGTGGCAGTATCCTCATAAGCGCCATACAACGTATCCATGTTCAGTGCTCAGGCTGATCCCTAATTTTATACACAAAAATCAATTCGCCTCATTGATCAGACTGAGGGAGGATATGACTTATGCGCCTGTCGTGGCCCCGTCCCGAAGAAAGCACCGGATGCCGCACCCCAAGAGAGAAGCTAAAAGGAGGAGGCATCTCTTCCAAACGACGGAAGTGAACATGGTGGACCTCACCCAGCCAAGCACTTCAAAAGCTTCGGAGATGTTGACCCGGTCAAGGGCAGCCTCAATGCCCATCACGCCGCCATTCTGTAGCCTCTCTCATCTTGAAGGGATTAGGGCCACTCTCCCAAGAGGCCAATTTGAAGCCTCTTACATGGTGAGCGAAGAAGAAGAGGTTCTTACACCCAAGTCTCAACTCATTCATGATCTCTAGGAGGAAATTAAGCGTATGAAACGGGCTATGGAAACTCCAGGCAACAAGACAACAAGTTCCCATCAACCGCCATCACCAAGGAACCGTCAATCAGTCCATCAGCCTGAGAAACCAACCAGGCAGCGGACCGAGGAAGATGAAAATGTAGAATTGGAACAAGGCTTTCCACAATTCAATAATCTGCGTATTAATACCCCCCGAACTCAAGATGCACGGGTAAACACACCCATGGGATCTCCACCCGGGATTGTCGGGCAAAAGGAGATGGTGCATCAGCTTGTGGCTGAATGTCTTCGTCGCCAGGCACCTCAACTTACTGGGGTCCCTACAACGACAATCAACAGGCCTTATCCCCTAGACGTTGAAGCAGAGTTGCTACCTAGGGATTTGAAGCCACCAAAGATCCAATTCGACGGGACCGGGAGCGCATTAAAGCACCTGGCATCATTCCACTATGCCATGGGCAATTGGGCGCACCATTCAAATTTTTGCCTTCGAATGTTCCCCAACACTCTTTCTGGTGATGCTTTCCAGTGGTACATATCTCCGCCAACAGGCTCGGTGCGAACATGGGAAGAGATGAAGGAAATGTTCACCTCCCGATTCGTTGATACTACACGAGAAGTACAACTATCAGAATTATCTACCTTATCCCAAAAGAAAGACGAGCCGGTTGAAGACTACATCACCAGACGGCAGAGAGCCGCTAACCGATGTCAAGCACCCCTCTCTCAATCAATGAAGGTCAATCTTTGTCGAAATGGCATCAAGACGAAAATCTCGCTGTTGATGAATGAACAATTAAGTACATTCCAGGCCCTAGCCACAGAAGCTTGTCGAAAAGAGTATTTGTTGTCTCAGTAAAAAGCTTGGAAGAAGGAGTCATCCACAACCACTACGTTTAAGAAGAAAAAAACTGGAGAGACCTCTGCGAACACTACGGAGGTTAAGAAGCAGCCAGATAAAGCAAAGCCGCCTGTAAAAGAGCAGCCTGCAAAACCCTTCTGAAGAGAGGAAATCCAATATGCCTTCGGGGAAGATGATGTGGAGACGCTATTCCAGCACCTCATGTCGACCGGGCTATTCGAGTTGCCCACCCCAAAAAGGCCAGAAGAAGTTGGACGTACTTCTCACCAGCGATATTGCAATTACCACCGGTATGTCGGTCACCCCACTAAGAAGTGTTGGGATCTCCAAGCAATATTACAAGACTACATCGACAAGGGGATTATAAAACTTAGTCCTCCAGCACAAGCTTCATCAAATGTTGTGACAATTGAGATGGTAGAAAAAGGTGATTGGGAAGTGGTTCGAAAACCACCAAGCCTAAGACGGACAAAAAAATGTCTCAAAAATTTATACAGAGAAGACAAAAAAATAAGGGATAAGGCCATTCTCCCTTTCTTCTCAAGGCATTCGAGGCAATCCTCACGGGTGCAACCATTCCTGATCATGGACTTTCTGCAGCCCGAGTTGCTACTCCCGTTCTATCAATGGCTTGCTGGTAGATCACCTCGACCAGTAAAAGAAACATATATTCTCGAGGAATTACAGAATATAACTCCATGTGAGTTCCCTAAGGATGGTCCGTTTTGGGACCTAGATAGCAACAAAGGAGAAACTGAAACTTGCTATCATATAAATGCGTCCGCGTCCAAACCTGCAAAATGGCGAAGAACTACCTCGATGCTTATCCCTAACTACACTAAGTTTGAAGTTGGGATGTCAGCAGTAAACCACATCATCATATATTTGCGAGAATCTCGACTACTGCCAGCATCCTGGGAAACCAGAGTGGAATACTTCCGATACTCACTAGGAGAATCAGCGATGTCTTGGTATCGAGATAATCATATTGAAGAAATTATCGAATGGGTCATCCTGATAGACGCATTCTTGGTTCGCTTCCTGTCAAGGCAAAGAGAGCAGTTCCCTAGTAATTACTTGAGGAAAATACAATACAGTCAATAATCTACTGCTCACTACATAAATTATCTCAGAGACAGTACATGGAGCGATCCTTTAGCCATATGGTTGCCTGAACCTAAAATGGTCACGAAGTACCTTTCAGATGCAGTATGCCCTTCGACTGACAATGGGTACAAAACCTTTGGAGCTAAAACTTTCATAAAAGCAATCCGATGGGTCGGTAACGGAGGCTTCAAACGAGAGGCAATTTTTAGCGATGCTGAAGGTTTTGGGAGGACAAATCAACTCCAAGTTCTGCATGTACTACAATTAAACGATGCGCCCATTCTTCGAGTGTTCCCTTTCTTAACTAGGGAGTTAAGCTATAATTGACCGCATATTCAGTTATTCCATGAGAATCATAAGTACGCATTGCCGCACTTGTTTGATTATTCACTGGCGGTCTGTCAAATGGGGCAAACAGAAGAGTTTGCACTCGGGCACTTTGTTTTGAGCTTGGCCCATGACAGTTGTGCTCTTCTCTGGATCTCCTCGCTCCCCGAAGAAGCATTTGGTTCTTGGGAAGAGTTCGTTGATATGTTTATCCTAAGATTCCACGAATATGAAACAGAGTTCCCTCCAGAGATGATCGAAGTCATGCACCCCCTCTCAGGAGAATCTCAATATGACTACATCTTGAGATGGAAACTGCAGAATAATTAACCAAAAATTCGATAAAGAAGGAATCATGGTTCATCAGTGCATCAAGTCAATGAGTGGGTATTTTCCTGAAATCCCAAAAATACAACCATTTTTCTTAGATGTACTACGAACATTGGCTACAAACATTCAGGACTCTGCCTCTTGCAATATGGTGCAAGTTGAAGAAGATGTTCTTGCAATTCTTCGATCTGGTCGAATCACACCAGAAAATAAGGGTAAAGCCCCAGCACAAGAAAATTGTACTCAGCCAGAGCAGCGCATACTAGCCAATCATGGGAAATCCTCAGTAAGCTATGATGTCCTTGAACACTTGAAGCGACTCCCTGCTCGACTCAGTATTTACGATGCCTTGCAGTTGTCGCAAGAAGCCAGAGATGCACTAATTAGTGCTCTGATAGATGAAAATGTCCGTCTTGCTTACCTGGTCGACGCCGCTGAATGTGATGAGGTCATTTCATTCACTGATGAGGATATGTTGCTTGGAGACATTAATCACAACCGACCTTTATATGTTACGGGCAACCTGGCCGGTGAACTGGTTAATAGAATCATGATTGATGCCGGGTCTGCAATTAATATCCTGCCCCTTCTAACACTCAGGAGGATCGGAATTTCTCCATCAGCGCTAAAAGACACTAGTGTGGTGATTCACGGGTTTAACCAGGGGACTCAAAAGGCCATGGGCCTGATTGAGTTGAAACTAAGCATAGAAGATTTCTGCACCGAAATCCCATGCTTTGTGATTAATGCTCTGACCGCATATAACTTGCTGTTAGGAAGGCCTTGGCTCCACAGTAATAAGATCATCGCATCAATGGTGCATCAATGCTTCAAGTACTGCAAGGATGGAGTCGAAAAAAGGATTTTTGCTTACCATAAACCATTCACAACGGCGAAATCATTTTACTCTGATGCTAAGTATTATGACTTGGCACCTGCTGTCAACATATCAATGAAAGCAATTGAAGCAACCACACTAGAAGGACAACAGGAGGTATCTTAGGCTCCCCCCGCCCTAGTATGCACAGACATATTCTCAAAGGGTGAGAAGATGGAAGGTCAAGGTCATGGTCGAGGGCGCGGTCATGGACGAGGAATGACAGAACCAAGGGCTCAGTTTCAAACCAAATTTAAAAATATGAGCCTCGATCCAGTACAGCCACTACCGTGGCAATGACAGGGGGCGACCATACCACCTCCTACCAGCTATAGCAACACTGCTGCAGGCTCACGGTTCTACTTGGACCTCGAAGTCCTGAAAAAGGTTGCTAAACCGCCTCGAGCCAATTCCCCCAGGTTTAAGGTGGATCTGGAAGCTCTTTGGAGATTCCGGAATCAGGCCAATGACGAAGCCAAGTCACTTTGCTGTGAGAGTGACGGAATGGCCACTGAGGCCGCTCACCAAAATAAAAAACCTAAGGAAACGCTCGATGAGGTTTTAGCAATGCTCGTGGAGTTTAACGTATCTATTCCAAGTATGCAGGAACCTCAAGATGAAAATTTTGCCAAAAAACATTTCATAAAGCAATATGGCAAGGTTTACGGTAGCCCTAACAAATCCTCTTGTTTATCCACGGCTAAGCTCAAGAAATGGGATTTCCATCGCTATAGCAGAGAAAGCAAGAAAATTATGGATTTAATGAGATTCTATCCCGATGAACCACATCTATCAGGTCTCGGAAGTGACATCCCTATCCCGTTATCCGAAAGACCTCCTGGTTATCAAAAGGGTAACAAAAGACTTGGCCTTGAGTACAAAGAAGAAGAAGACATCGACTTCGCTGCCACCTATTGCATCTCTGCAAGTGAGGACTCCAGCAACGATGAAGAGGCATTAATGGAACCAGAGGACGCTCCACCTGCGATTGAGGATGGAGGGCAGCCTACAATTGACGTACTTGAGGAATTCAATCTCGAGACTGAGGAGAACCCGAGACCCATTTTTATTGCCAAAAACCTGGCCAAAAAAGAAAAGGCGGCATTGAGGCAGCTTTTAAGTGAATTCAAAGATGTTTTTGCTTGGGGATATTTCGAAATGCCAGGACTCAACCCCGCGGTTGCAATGCACCATCTGCATATTTCGCGGGATAAAAAGCCAGTCAAGCAAGCTCCGAGAAGGTTTCAACCAGAGCTTGAAGAACAAATCATCAAGGAAGTTGAAAAACTCATTGATGCTCAATTCATTCGGAAAATCAAATTTCCGAAATGGATTTCTAGCATTGTTCCTGTCAAAAAGAAAAATGGGCAGATCCGCATTTGCGTAGATTTTCGAGATTTAAACGAAGCATGCCCTAAAGATGAATTTTCTCTTCCTTTCACTGATTTGCTAATCGACAGCACAGCTCTGTACGACACATTCTCCTTTATGGATGGATATTCAGGATATAATCAAATCAAGATGGCTCCAGCAGATGAAGCCGCAACAGCATTTCGAACACCGATGGGTGTCTTTTGCTACAAAGTCATGCCTTTTGGTCTCAGAGAACTTAGGAGTCTGCAAAGTCAATTGTCGTATATCCGGCGTTTCATCTCCAACTTGTCCGGCCGGTGCCAGCCCTTCCACAAATTGATGAAAAAAGATACGACTTTCTAGTGGGACGCGAAATGCCAACAGGCTTTTCAAGCCATTAAAGAATTGCTGCAAAATCCTCCTAATTTGACGACCCCAGTAAAAGGAAAGCCGCTCATTCTTTATATAGCTGCTAGTTCACAATCACTGGGGGCATTGCTTGCACAAGAAAATGCCCAAGGTAAAGAACAAGCCGCATATTATCTCAGTCGTCGATTATTGCAAGTTGAATGCAATTATTCCTCAATCGAGAAGATTTGTCTAGCATTAGTTTTTGTGGCACAAAAGCTAAGACATTACTTCCTCGCGCATCAGATCATACTTATATCGAAAGCTGACCCTCTTAAATTCTTGATCACTAGATCGATGCTTTCAGGACGCCTAGCAAAATTGTCACTGTTGTTATCTGAATTTGATATCAAATATGTGCCACGAAAGGCAGTGAAAGGACAAGTATTAGCAGATTTACTAGCAGCTCATCCGCTTGAAGAAGAATTTTCTATCTTAGAAAACCTACCTGATGAGAAGGTTTTCTATGCAAATGATGATCCGATGTGGCAAATGTATTTCGATGGCGCTTCAAAGCCATCCGGAGCTAGCGTTGGAATTATCGTAGTCTCCCCTCATAAAGACTTATTCTCGCACTCATATTTTCTTGGAAAAAGCACAAGAAACAATGAAGTTGAATATGAGGCTTTGATCATTGGTATGGAACTCCTTTTGCAATCAGATATTTTATTTGTGCGAATATTTGGGGACTCTGAATTGGTTATTAAACAGTTAAATAATCAATACGAAGTACACCAGCCTCATTTGCGAAAATATTATGATAAAGCTCAAACTTTATTGGTAAAGTTCGAAATTATTTCTGTTGAGCACGTCCCTCGGTAGGAAAATGTAGTTGTTGATGCACTATCAAAGTTAGCCAGTATCCTCGCTTTCAATGAGCTTGATGACATGACAATTCGAGTACAAAGATTAGAAGATAACGAAGATCTCCAAGTAAATCAAATTGGACGGTGTGTATCTGAGGTAACTACAAACAATGATGACTAGCGCATCCCTATCATCAATTACCTCAAATATGGTATTGAACCAGATGATCCAAATGCGAGGAAGTCACTGAGAAAGGCTGTTTTGCGATATACCGTGTTTCAAGATAACTTGTATCGGATTGCTTTTGATGGGCTTTGGCTTCGCTGCATCAACGGGAATGAAATCTGTCAAGTTCTTCAAGAGACACACTCCAGCGAGTGTGGCGCCCACCAATCTGGACGTCACCTTTAACATAGGATCAAAACATTGGGCTATTATTGGCCCACAATGGTCCAAGACTCCATCAATTTTGCAAAATCCTGTGAAGCCTGCCAAATGCATGGAGATATTTATCATATTCCTACTTCAGTAATGTCTCCAGCATCTATTTCGTGGCCTTTCTCTTGGTGGGGTTTTGATATTGTCGGTCCGATAAACCCGTCATCATCTAAAGGACACTTATATATTTTAGCCGCTACGGATTATTTTTCCAAATGGGCAGAAGCTAAAGCTTACAAGAGAGTCTGAGCGCAAGAGGTGGTTGAATTTATCAAGCACAAAATCATCTACCGTTATGGTGTTCCCTATCAAATCACCTTAGATAATGGCATGCCATTCAAAAATGACAAAGTAAATCAGTTATGCCGAAAGTTTGAAATCAAGCAAGTGTTCTCATCGCCCTATTACCCATAAGGGAATGGTCAAGCAGAGGCATTTAACAAAAATATCATTCGAATCCTCAAAAGGACCACTGTGAAAAATAAGCATGATTGGCACGAGAGGTTACCCGAAGCACTGTGGGCCTACAGAACCACACATCGAACTGCAACGGGAGCAATGCCATATTCATTACTTTTTGGCGCAGAAGCAGTTTTACCAGTGGAAATTCAGTTAGCATCTTTAAGGGTTGCAATCCATTTTGGGTTAACTACTGAACAACAAGCCAAACTTCGCTTCGACGAGCTCGAGGCACTAGATGAGAAATGAGTTCAAGCATGGCAATGAATCGAACTCTATCAAGCTCGGATGGTCGAAGCATACAATAAGGTCGTGAGGCATCGCTCATTCAAAAGAGGAGATTTGGTGCTAAAGCTACGCACAGAGCTTATGGCCGGGGGCAAACTTACTGGTAAATTCGAGCCTAAATGGGAAGGGCCTTACATCATTGAGAAGGTCTATGACAATGACACATATGAAGCTATTAATTGCGAAAATCAAGTGAAAGCAACTGTAAATGGGAATTACTTAAAAAGATATTATCCATAAAAGTTACAAAAGGAGTCATACATCAAAATTTTACAAGAGAATCTCTACAGTCTCCCTTGTAGAAGGAAAGGACTCCTTCAAAACTCGGATAGAATTCACTACATCAGCAGGAGGAACTGTATACGCCCGCAACTCTTCGACTTTAGCCTCCATAGAAGAAATATCCCGACTCTCTGAACCAATTCTTACTTTGTAGAGGTCAACTTCAGCCTGAAGATCGTTGGAGGTAGAAATCAACGAATTTAGTCTACTTCTATCCACAAAGATAGAAGTGACAATACGACGAACCTCGGCCTGTTTGGCCGCTATGGAAGATCGAATCTCCTCGGCAATCATCTTTTTACTTTCCATCTCCTTTGCGACCTGAAAGTTACGTTCCTTAAGTTGAGCAAGGCTATCTCTACATTTGGCGAGGTCGACTTTTGCGGACGCTAGATCTTCTACAGAAACCAAGGGTTGTGCAGCAGCCTCGAGCTCGCGCCAATGGGCATGCAACTTCTCGAGTGAGAGTATGACATCACCAAAACCAGAAACACAAAGTTGGAGCCTATCCAGAACTATGGAAAAGTCTTCACAAATATCCAACGCTTCGGTGATATCATCAGGAAAATTCATGTCCCCCAAAGAAGAAACGATGCATCCCTTGAATTGTGCTATTGTGCGCCTCAAACGTTTGAGATCCCGCTGCTCTAACTGCTCCGCCCCGATCACCTTGAAAGTTGAAAAGAAATGTTGCAAAGGATCCAAGAAGCGATCTTTGACATCAGGGAGCAAACGAGCCCCACTTGAGCTTGCGCCAGTGCTAGGACCGGTTGAACTAAAGTAAGGACCACTTGAGCGACTAGGTCCTAAGGCTGAAAAGTATGAGTCAAGATGTTAGAACAGCAAGTTAACTAGGCGAAAAGCCGAAATACAAATACCTGGTGACATAGGAGAAACAGGTAACGGCTCTATCGGTGTCGAATTCTCCCCGCCATGAGCATCGTCATCAGATACTTCGACAACTAAGGCAGCTGTCAAAAAAAAATGTACGAAAAAAAGGGGGAAAAAGGCGGTTTACCTTCAAAATTCATACCCGCGCCTTCTGAGTGATTACGAGGAGCCTCCGAGCGGATTTCCTCTCACGAACCAGACCCTGAATGAGAAGCTGCCTTCACAAGAGTATCTTGGGCTATAGAAGGAGGAGATTGACATGCCTCGGGAGTCCGAACCCCCAGAAAATCCCTCATGAAGATGTTATTAGAAAATATAGGCCCACTATCACAAGACCGCATCGGTTGGTCAATCTGACCCATGTTTAGATCCACATGGAAGCCCAAGAGATCACTCAGAACACGATCGCTGGAGTTCGGTAGCACAGGGGAGTTGTTCTGCGCCTCGGCGCGCATTCCTTTACTCACTTCGTGGTCATTAGAAGGGTTTATGGCGACATTCGGCTCTGCTACAACGACCCCTTCCTCAGATGGTTCGGGTGGCTTGGAAAGGGGATATGACCTTTTATCAGACTCTCCTGGTATATCAACTTTGAAAGGTCTCACAGCTTCTTCTTGCCCTGAGGAATCTTTTCCTTGAGAAGGATCTGAAAGTCCAGCAATTGGAGATGAATCCCTTGTTTTTCGAATTTTTCGCTTCTTGCCACAAGTGTCACGCATTATTAATGATTCTGTAGCCATTGAGTTGGTAGGACGATTGGGAAACCAAAAGCGACTGATTGGCTTTGGCGGATATACAACCTCGGGAAGCTTGACATTGCATTCTAAACAAAAAAAGGGAGGGATAGGTAAGGATAAAAGCATAAAAAAAAGGGAGAAGAAAAGAGAGAAGAAACATACTCCAAGTCTCCATAGGTTTCTGGTCCTTTTGAGAAGCTGCCTTTTCAGCAGCTAACTCGCATAAGGTCTTCTTGGCTGGCTCGGTGTCACGACGAATATACTCTTTTCCTTCCGCAACCCAGTCAGTGCAGTGAAAGCTACAACCGACGATCCCAGGGTAGGCCTTGAAGGAATCGATGTGTTGGACACAAACAGCCTCAGTCTCCTCCACGTCTGGTTCCTTGAAGCGTCTAATCTCAAAGGGCATCACCAAGCCCAGTTCACCCCAGCTGGTAGTCAAGTCAAGGGGTTTAAAAGCCCAAAAGCGAGATTTGGGCGCAACTTGCTCGACAACTTTTACCGCACAGATGCCATACCAATGAACATAATCTTGAGTTGCCCGGACTCGACGGTCAAACGAGGGAAATTTCAGCTCACGGGAGAACTTAACTCCTTCAAAGCACGAGCATACCGCAAGCCAGTGAAGAGGTCCGACCCCAACATCCCTTTGATATCTTGGGATGCGGGGAAGATATGCAGGAACATCTTGATCAAAGCCGAACTGACGAGCAAACCTGTGAGGATAATACGGCTCAACTTCAAAACGAGGACCATCCCTGTAAGCCGAGAGACCTGGTTGAAGCGACAACGCGAAGTCTTTTTCATCAAGGGTCAGTCCATCGGAGGAAGATTTTGTTGACCACTCGCAGGGGGCAACCATACGAAAGAACCTCTCTTCAAAATAACCAGCTTGGATGAGGAGCCCGGTCATGTCTTCAAAATTATAGCTGGCTAAGTTATGCTTGGCAAATTTCTTCAATATCAAACCCCGAGAAGGAAACTGGGTAATTTCCTCGACTCCATAAATCTCTGGGAAATAAAAACCAAGCCAGCCAAGGAGAAAATGAGCCGGGAAATAAGAAATGGCGCGCCCGGGGCCTTTCTCATTATATACAATCTGATTTAAACCTTTATAAATATCACATAATACTCGTGGTGCTAGAGCGAAGCGCTTGCCTTGAGCCATCTCGCAAGCCACATAAAGACATGACCATTTTACGAGACCGTAGGCCGAAGAGGAAAGACAAATGACCACGAAAATCCAAAGCCACAAAAAGAGGATAAGCTCGACCTCAGGCTGTACTTGTTGTAGGCGCTCAAGGGGAAGCCACAGGCCGCCTTGCCCACTGGCATGAAACTCAACAATGTTAGAAGGCCAGTTGTCATTAGATACCTGTTGGTCAGAAATCCTTGAGAACAATGCCACCCAGTCTCTTGCTGTGAACTTTTCCTTCTCGGTCGTTTGATATAATTTGTCAAGAAGATCTATAACCTTTGAAGCAATAGGGTTCTTGTTGAAAGAAGAGTTTGGAGGGGTACACTCATCAAAGGGCAATCCACACACAGGGAGGCCACATATCCCCTTCAGATCCCACAAAGTAATGCTCATCTCTCCAAATGGAAATATGAAGGAATTAGTCGCCGGTGACCAGAAGCTTACAAAAGCGTTGATAATGTTGTTGTCTTTCCAAAAACCTTCTCCGGTAGCTAAGATCGCATCTTTCACACCAGCGACTATAAGTACTGCTTCATGACGAGAGACAAAATATTGTCCCCATTGATTAAAGCCCGAGATGTTACCTAAGCAGCCACGGTAGACATTCGCACCCTCATTGCATATAAAAGAATAGTCTTCTAATTCCTTTTGCAACCAGCGAGGAGTCTCCACGATAAAATTATGAGGATTGCCTAATTCCCTGGTCGGGAGTAGAAAGCAACCAGAAAAGATCTTGCGAGGATCGGTCGCAGCAACACCTTTTCCAAAGATATAACCTTCTTGACAGTTCAAACATTCAGTAAAAATCTTCTCTGGAATCATAAAGATCCGAGTAGACCGACCGTTAATGTCCTCCATGAGGTGGCAACGCATGGGGCTGAAGTGAGAGGGCCCATGTGAACATTCAAAGCATTCACGGCTTGCTAAGGCAGGATACCACCCGAAATAAGAAGAACAGCCTCCACAAGGGCGACCGAAGAAAAGATCGTACTTCTTGGCACTCTGCACAGTTTTCTTCTTCGGAATACGCTGCTTTTTCTTAAATGACATCATTTCTTCGGGAGAGCTTTTCTTAGAAGATTCATTTTTCTTTGAAGAAGATTTTTACCTTTTGAACTCACCACGGGCAAGTGCAATAGCCTTACGCTTCTTCACGAGAGAAGGTGACGTTAGAGGCGCCACAATTGATGCTACTCTGGAAAAAGGAGTCGCGCTATCCTTTGGCTCCTCAAGGGAAGAACGCTTCTTTTTCACCGCTGATTTCTCTCGTGGTGAAAGAATGAGAAATTCTGGAGAAGTCATTGCCTGCAAAGATATATATAAATATATATATCAAATTTCAAAAAAAAAAAAGGGAGAAGAGAACTACCACAGTTCACGACTCTACTACAAAAGTATGAAGTTGCTTATGCTTTAGTACCAGCAATTAAAATACTCCTCATCCTAAGAACCAAGCAAATGGCCGTCAAATCTAAAACAAGAAGCCAGTAGAACCCATGAGCGGGCCATTTCAAAAAAATAAAATAAAATAAATAATAATAATAATAATAATAATATATACGGCCTAGCATAAAGTGAGCCATTAAATGAAATCCGTTAAGTATAAATAGTTGTGGAGTGGTACCTCAAATACGCAAATCAAAGGGCTACGGGCTCGTTGATTTTTAAAGCTCTCGAGGCGTTGTGCCTAAAAAAAAAAAAAAAAAAGAGTCAAGAAAGGCTTGTCGTACTACATGTCCGGAATTACGCCTTTACAAGTAGCCTACAACGGCATAATTCCTGAGGGGGCATTTGATGAGGTATATTTTTAACCATGGGTCTATTATGATAATAATAATAAAAATAAATAAATAAATAAATAAATAAATAGTATTAATAATAAATAAATAAAAAGGGAAGATTTATTATGAAATCGCAGATAGCCAAAGACTTTGTCTATAATAATAATAATAAAAAAGGGGAGGAAGAAAATGTTACAAATATATATATATATAAAGAAGAGAAAGGGAAAAAATGCGCAGTTGGTCAAACAAGAGCAAAATATATAATAATAATAATAATAATAATAATAATAATAATAAAAGAGACAACAAAATATATGGAGCCCCTAAATCATGAATTTTAAAGCATCTTGGCGTATGCAGTCAAAGTACAAAAGAAAATATAATAATAATAATAATAAAATAAATCACAGATAGTCAAGATTCTTCTTAAAACCCACAAATTCATTACAAAAATGTTGCAAACATATATACACATACAATAATAGTGATAAAATTAAAATAATAATAATAATAATAAAGAGTTTGTCATCTGTCTTAAATAGACGGGAAGGAAACCCGACTAGACTAAAAAAATAAAATAAATAAAATAAATAAATAAAAAAAATGGTACTCATCGGTTAAGCTAAAGCTCACGAGCATAATAATAATAGGTTGCTGAAGCTCGTGCAAAAAATAATAATAATAATATAAATAATATAAATAATAAATAAATAATAAATAACAATAATAATAATAATAATAAAATAAAAACCAAGAAGACTGCCATTAAGAAGACAAATGCGGCTAGCACCCAATACGCAGATGGATTGCAGGAACCGGGATTGAGACGGCTTGAATATTCCTCATCTAGGAATGATAATAACCTTGCGGATGATGAATTGGGCTTGGCAGAGGAACCTGTTTATGTGAAGGCCAACCAGTATCATAGCATTCTGAGGCGAAGACAGTCACGCGCAAAAGCTGAATCGGAAAAGAAATTAATCAAAGTTAGAAAGCCATATCTCCATGAATCTCGTCACCAACATGCACTGAGGCAAGCAAGGAGCAATGGTGGCCGTTTTCTCAATACAAAGAAGTCTGAGATGGAGACTTGCCTGAGTGCACCTGCGTCTACACAACCCGAGAGCTCATCTGGCTCTGAGCCTATGCACTCTGATGGAGCCCGAGGTTCTTCCAGGATGCAGTAAGAAGCAAAGGAACCTGCTAGGCAAACCATGCATAATTAGCATACTTTATCTAATGGTGATGGCATCTATCAACAACATTCAGCCTTCCAAATGTCATCTTTTCATCATGCCTTGCCGGGCGAAAGAGGAGGGAGAGAATAGGGCTTTCAGTAGTCTACCACCGACGCCAGCCACCGTCGTCCTCCACCTCGTCACCGGCTGGAGTGCTCAGGCTAGCTTTCAAACCCTACACATCAACAGAAAAGATCCACGGGAAGGCAAAAATGCCCATCCTCTCCAAGCTAAAACCTTTCTCCCAGCTGCTTTCTTCTCCTCCGGAGCTCCTCCTCCAGGGGCGCTGTGTGAGTGGCACGGCCAAGGGCAAAGCCAAGATCAAAGCTGCACAGGCCCTCAAGCGCTCAAAAATCCCCAAGAAGACATCCTCCACCAGCCGTAGCAGTGCCAAAGACTATGCTGTCCAAAGGATAAATGACCGGTGGACTCCTGCATCAATGCTCCGACACCCATTCGCCACCTCACCCCCAAGCAGAAACTCAATGAAGCTGAGCGCGAAAAGCTGGGTCTCATTAGCAAGGCTCGCAAACGCGACATGGCCAACAAGGATTCGCCTAAGGAGGATTTCTTTGGGATCGGCACTCCTGGCCTTGATCTCATAACGCTCGGAGTGACGGACGGTGAGAAGGTGCCCAAGTACGAGCTGACCGTCGAGGATGGCCGGCGATTGTCAAAGGAGTACAGTAGAGCATTGATGAGGATGAAGCTGCTGCTCGCCAACACAGCTGCTGTTCGGGAAACACGAGACGAAGACGTCGCTAATGGACCAATGGAGTCACGTTGCTTGTGAACCAAGTCAAAAGGCGGAATTTGAGTTTCATACTTGAAACGCAGGCTGGATGACGCGTGGAAAGCGTGCAAACGGTCTTTCTCACCTTTAAAGTTCTACAAGGGAGTAGCTACCATCAAGGTTCCGCGTAATAAAATTTGCTGGATGCGCGGAACTCAGTTCCGCGTGATAGAATTTGCTGGACGCGCGGAACTGCGTTGCCAAGCCTATAAATAGAGATGTAGACGCGCATTTTGGAAAAAAAAAAACGACAACGAAGAGAACTTGGGAACGGCGAGAGAAAACCCGAGAGCTCACGCTGAAAGAGTAAGTTTTTAGATTTTTTTTATATAAAAAAAAGAAAGGTTTTCTTTCTTATAAAAATATATATATATATTATTTTCAAAAATTACTTTTCCCAACGTGGATACTCCCCGACTGGCGGGTTGAATTGACACGCGGGTTAAGTATTTTTCTCCTTTAAAAATAAAATAAAAATATATATGTGTGTATTTTCTATGTATAAAAATATATATACATATATATATATATTATTTTCAAAAATTACTTTTCCCAACGTGGATACTCCCCGACTGGCGGGTTGAATTGACACGCGGGTTAAGTATTTTTGTCCTTTAAAAATAAAATAAAAATATGTGTGTATTTTTTATATATAAAAATATATATACATTTATACACATATATTATTTTCAAAAATTACTTTTCCCAACGTCGATACTCCCCGACTGGCGGGTTGAATTGACACACGGGTTAAGTATTTTACTCTTTAAAAAAATATATATATATACATATTATATATATGTGTGTATTTTCTATATATATAAAAAAATATATACATATATATATAAAACTATGAATTATTATAATAAAAATATGTAATAATACATATAATATATATAGGCCCCAGGGTCCCGGGATCTCCCCGGGTGCGCCATATATATATATATGATATATAGTAAAGCATCTTTTTATGATAAAATATATATATATATATATATAATAGTCTATATATATATAGGCCCCGGGGTCTCGAGATCTCCCCAGGTGCGCTATATATATAGTATATATATATACATTAAAGCGTTTTTCTTATGATATAAAATATATATATATATAATGAGAGCTGTTCCGGTGCAGCGTCACTGCACCGGAACAGCGGTGCAGTAGCCCAAAAATGAGCCCCACATGATCATGAAATCATGATCTACTCTACCCATTGTATTTAGAATAATGTATTCTATTACCATACCAATTTTCATCCAAATCAGATACTTTAAAGTTGTTATTTACATCAAACTATTTTATTACGTTGGATTTATACCATTTTCAGATGGGGGTCATATACATATCTGATTGGGATGAAAATTGGTATGGTAAAAGAATACATTATTCTAAATACAATGGGTGGAGTAGATCATGATTTCATGATCATGTGGGGCCCATTTCAGCAATGCTGCACCAGAATATATTCCATATATAATAGTCTATATATATAGGCCCCGGGTGCTCGGGATCTCCCTGGGTGCGCTATATATATAGTATATATATATATTAAAGAGTTTTTTATGATATAAAATATGTATATATATAATAGTCTATATATATATAGGCCCCGGGATCTCCCCGGGTGCGCTATATATATAGTATATATATATTAAAGAGTTTTTTTTATGATATAAAAAATATATATAAAATAGTCTATATATATATAGGCCCCGGGGTCTCGGGATCTCCCCGGGTACGCCTTATATATGTATATGATATATATAGTTAAGTGTTTTTAATAAAAGTATATATATATATATATATAAGTCCCAGGATTCCACCCAGCGCGCCATGGAATGGCCCGGGATCCCGGGATAAGTTTCCTTATAAATAAAAAATAAAATAAAAAAAATAAAAAGAGAGAGAGAGTCACCAGAGGATCCCGAGATAATATATATACATACATACATATATAAAGCCTCAAAAATATATATATTATAAAAATATATTAAAAGGCCTCCAAAAATTAATATTTTGATTTCTAAAATTACATAGATGTCCCGCGGGCATCCAAAAATTAATATCTTGATTTCTAAAATTACATAAATGTCCCGCGGGCATCCAAAAATTAATATTTTGATTTCTAAAATTACATAGATGTCCCGCGGTGGTCCAAAAATTAATATTTTGATTTCTAAAATTACATAGATGTCCCGCGGGCGTCCAAAAATAAATATTTTATTTTCTAAAATTATATAGATGTCCCGCGGGCATCCAAAAATTAATATTTTGATTTCTAAAATTACATAGATGTCCCGCGGGCGTCCAAAAATTAATATTTTGATTTCTAAAATTACATAGATGTCCCGCGGGCATCAAAAAATTAATATTTTGATTTCTAAAATTACATAGATGTCCCGCGGGCATCTGAAAATTAATATTTTGATTTCTAAAATTACATAGATGTCCCGCGGGCATCCAAAAATTAATATTTTGACTTCTAAAATTACATAGATGTCCTGCGGGCGTCTAAAAATTAAGATTTTGATTTCTAAAATTATATAGATGTCCCGCGGGCGTCCAAAAATTAAGATTTTGATTTCTAAAATTATATAGATGTCCTGCGGGCGTCCAAAAATTAATATTTTGATTTCTAAAATTACATAGATGTCCCGCGGGCGTCCAAAAATTAATATTTTGATTTCTAAAATTACATAGATGTCTCGCGGGCATCCAAAAATTAATATTTGGTTTTCTAAAATTATATAGGTGACCCGTGGGCATTCAAAAATTAAGATTTTATTTTCTAAAAACATATATGCCCCGCGGGCCTCCAAAAATGAATATTTTATTTTCCAAAAATAGATATGTCTCGCGGGCCTTCAAAAAATATATATTTGTCCCGGGGGCCCCAAAAAAATATATTTTATACACACATACATCTTAGAAGACTTTCAAATATATATATGTAATTATGTATTTCTCCCCGAGTAAATACTCTCCGGGAAGTGGGCTAAGTTGATACACGGGTGAATGACCTCTTTGCTCAACCCGAGCCTTAATAGGCCTAAAACCTCCAGCAAGCCCAAGACGGCTCAAAAACCTTCCTACAAACCCACTTGGGTCCAAGATTCTTCAACAAGCCACTTGGGCTCAAGACCCTCAAAAAAGCCCAAGATAGCTCAAAACTCTCCAAAAAGCCCAAGATGACTTAAAAATCTCCAATAAGCCCACTCGGACCCAAAATTCTTCAACTCGAGCCTTGATAGGCCCCAAAACTTCTAGCAAGCCCAAGATGACTTGAAATCCTTCAACAAGCCCTCTTGAGCCCAAAATCCTTCAACAAGCCCAGTTGGGCCCAAACCTTCTCAAATGGTCAAAGTTGACCCAAAAATATTTTTAAAATTCTGTTGAATCCATTTCTTGGTAAAACCACCCAATTATTCAATCCAGAGACTGAATGCGGGAGACGCTGGTTTCTTATACAGAAGCTGAAAGCGGGACACGCTGGTCTGCTGTGTAAATTCAGAAGCTAAGAGCGCACTTAGTTTGCTGTGTAGGGTCACTAGTGTAGCCGACGGGCCCCTCACTAGTTCCCAAACCGAGTCATCGCTGGCCGACGGGCTAAGCGTAAACTCATATTTAAGTCATGACGCGTGGCGTCATGTACCTCATATTTAATTCATGGCGCGTGGTGCCATATACCTCACATTCGAGTCAGGCGCGGGGCGAAGTGTACTCACTTATCCTTATATTTCTGTCAGACACGATTTTTCGTGCGCTTGTAAAGACGTAGAAAGATCTTCTACGCATTTCATTATTATTTCAATAAAAATAAGCATTTTTTATGGACTATTGTAATCGGCTCTTTTAATCAAGGGTTTTCTCGTTGAAGATGTAAAATCAGAATGTGGAACACAATGCAAAATATTTCTGTGATATACTTTTTGGACTCGGTTAAAGAATTAAATGCTTTAAAATTTTGCTGGGGAATTAATTAAGCATTTATTTTCAAAGCCGGAGGAAAAATAATCTTTACCAAAAATAATTTTTCGCGAGGCCGGAACAGTTACACTAAAAGAATTTTAAAGAACTAAATTTACTCCTCTCTTGAGTTTTAGCTTAAACTCGGTACCAACAATTGGTATCAGAGCAGGTCTTTGAGTTTATACCAAAGAAATCTCATTCAAATGACATCCCAATCAACTTCTACCCCTACTTTTACTGAGGGTCAATCCTTCACTAGGCTACCTTTATTCGATAGTAGTAACTTTGGTTACTGAAAGTTGAGAATGAAATAACTTATGATGGCTACCGATGTCGATTCTTGGATTGCTATCCAAGATGGTGTTACATTACCCAATGGAGAGAAAGCCTCCGAATAGACTAGGAAGGAAGTCAAAATTGTAAAGAGTAACACTAAGGCAACGAATTCTCTATTTTGTGCCTTAACTGTAGCCGAATATGATAGAGTATCCTCTTGCTTAACCGCCAAAGAGATACGAATATTCTAACCTCAATATACGAGTGAATTTCTCAAGTCCAAGGGACAAGAAGGAATGACTTGATTGGAGAATTGGAGGGCTTTTAAATGATAGATATAAAAAATATTTTTGAAATATTTGCTAGGTTTTCAAAGATTACCAATGCATCAAAAAGTCTTGGAAAAGTTATTTCTGAATTCAAACAGATTATGTAGATCCTAAGAGCTCTACGCGAATCTTGGACTCTTAAGGTTACAGTCATTGAAGAGGTAAAGGACTTAAACACATTGAATTTAGAAGACCTTATCAGCTCTCTCATGTCCTATGAGCTAATCAAGAAGAGAAATGAAGAACACCACAAAAGGAAAAGAGTGATTGCTTTGAAAGCAATACAAAGCTTCGATGAATCCGCCTCTTCCTCTCTAAATGAAGATGAGGAGATTGCACTCCTATTAAGAAAATTTAGAAATTTATGAGGAAAAGAAAGAACTTTGGCTCTAAAGACATGACCAAATGCCATAAATGTGGAGGAGTGGAACATATGCAAGTTCAATGTCTTATACTTGAAGAAAACAAATCAAAAGAAAGGTAAGAGAAGAAAGAAAGAAGCAGCTCTAGAAGATTTTCAAAGCCCAAGGGCAGAGGAATTTACGTGAATGAGGACACATCTACCACAAGCAGTTCATCACATGAGGATCATGAAGCTACAAACTGTGCAAGGATTTACTGTGTGACAAGAATAGAAGAAGAAAACATCTTGAACTATCTCACTGCCACTGAATTAGTAAAAGGATTAACTGCCTCAACTGATTGCATCTGTAGTGAAAAGGTAACTTCTAAACTTGATTATTCTAACTCTAAACCAATTTATTTCTCTACTCATGATTGTTTCAAATAAGCTAAGTTAGAAGAGTTATAATAGGCTTATGATTCATTATATCATGAAATCAAGAATCTAAGCAACAAATATACAGTAAAGAAGAGACAATGTAACTTAACCATTACAGTAAATCAGGAACCAACTAAAAGAGTCAAGTCTAGTAAGTGAAACCAAAGCCTTGACAATTGAAGTAGAAAAGTTAAAGAAAGAAGATGAATAATTGAATGAATCATTAGCAAAATTTTCTAACCCAAGAGAAAGTGTCAAGATGTTTTGAATATGACTACCTAAACTAGCAAAACAAGACTTGGGTACTCTACATTTGCTCAAAGAGAATGCAGTAAATCAAATGCTCTAAAATGGGTTAAATCCTAAGCTAAGACAAATATATTTCAACATAATATAAAATTAAATAGGGTTGCTTGGGTTAGAAGGTCAATTTGGGAAACAAAGTGTGCATGAAGCCCCACTCTAAGACTTCCTAGGGCATGAAACTTTTGTGACAAGTTTTGTCATAAAATATATCAATGCAAAATCAAGAGATTATACAACCAAGGTGGTAGATTGGTTTGGTTACCAAAGAGCATTGGATTTATGTCTTCCAAAGTAGAACAACGTAGACTCCAATTGCTTACTAACCCAAATTGACCCATAAAATGGGTACCAAAGATATGAGCATTATTTGACTACTTTGGCAGGTTTGTCTTAAGCAAAAGCCAACAATACATGATTTATGGATAGTGGTTGCTCAAGACATATGATAGGAGATAAAGCCTTGTTACATGATCTCAAATCGTATAACTGTAGTACTATTGCATTTGGGAAAAATAAAAAAGGTAAAATTAGTGGTAAGGGAAATATTTATGGTATTTCAAATGCATATATAGAGGAAGTATTGTTTGTTGAATGACTCAAATACAACTTAATGAGTATGAGTCAATTGTATGACAAAGGTTATAAAGTCGTGTTTGAAGCATCTATATGCAATGTCTTTGATGTAGATCACATAGTATTTAGTGGCAAAAGATATGAAAATATATATTTGGTTTTTCTTGATGAACTAGATGAAAAATGTCTTGTGGTTATTGATAATGATCCATGTGTATGGGATAAAAGGCTTGGACATATAAATATATTAAACATTAAGACCTTATGGAAAAGAGTTTGGTAGAAAAGTTACCAAAACTCAAATATGATAAAGATAAAATTAGTAAGGCTTGTCTAGTGTCCAAACAATCAAAGGTGTCATTTTCACTTAAAAATGAAGTTTCAAATTCATGGCTACTTGAATTACTACACATGAATCTTTATGGGTCATTCGACATTTTCAGCCATGAAAGAATGAAGTACATTTTTGTTATAGTAGATTAATTTTCAAGATTCACTTAGATAATTATGAAACTCAGGATTTTAAGCTTGATGAATATAGTTGGAATTAATTTAAGAAGGAAATTAGAAGTTTTAGGAAATGGAGATGATTAAATGATACGCCTTTGATTAAGATGAATGGGACTAGGGTAACCAATTAAGCAAGGTGATTAAGTTAATCACTTTTGCTTAAGTGTGCACAAGAGAACAAAATCGCTAAAAGACAAAAGTAGAGTATATATGATGAGGCGGCATGGTAATTAGTGCCCCATTTTATGTTATTTATTGATTAATTATTTGATTAATTCATATCTTATGATACATAAGTTGAAGTAGGATGGAATTTGAAGGGAAAGCCAAAGTTAACATGCCTTACCTGATGAACGGTTTGGATTATGAAAAGTATGATTAGAAATGTGTTAAACAATTAGAAATTCATGAGATTTCATGGATTAAATTGAAAGGCTAATATCTTAGCACACATTCATCATATTGAGATGAAAAATTTTACGTAAGGGTAAATTTATTTGCCCCAAGTTATGAGTGGATTTGATTATATTAAACCACCTTATAAAGCCCTAAATGACATGTGATAAGAGAGATTAAATATTAAAGATGAGGATGTAATTAAGACATTGACTTTTGACCATCCAAAGTGGATTTGCCATAAATGAGATATAAAAGTCAACTTTGACTTTGGAACCTACTTTTGAGTTGTCAAAATAGGGTTGGTTGGGACAAGATTAGGTCTATCAAAGTAAAAGTAAAAAATTAATTAAAGCAAGTGATGATGATGATTGGTGGACGGTGGAGATTGAATGGGTGGTTGTTGGAGTGATGAAAGGTGTAGATTTGGACACCATTTAATCGGAATGAAAATTTATTTAAACCATCATAATTAGGTGGAAAGCAAGGTGTCAACAAGGTATTAGTTTCAACAACCTATAAATAGAAGAGAATGGGAAAAGAAAAAGGGACATTCGAAGAGGAGGAAAAAACAAGAAGAAAATAAAGAAAAAAAGAGAAAAGAAAAGGAGAGGAAGGGAGAAGAGAAGAGAAGGGTAGCTTGGACGTTCTCACGAGAATGGAATTCATCTTCATGGAAACAAGTAAGTGGTTGCCATTAATGATATACAAGTATGGGAACATAAATGATATGTTTATGGGCATTAAATTGGGTGTAACACCCCACGAATTAAGTTGTCAACAAATTTCTAGAAATTGCATTTAAAGTTGCCAAACTATGCTTGATTTACATTCATTATTATGATAGGTTATAAATGTTTAAAGTATGATTAAATAGCTCCTTGAATGCTTGATAAATGTTTAACTAAGATAGGTTAATATGTGGGTTACGTATTGATGGCTGCAAGTGATTGAAATGAAATATTTATGTTCATAAGTATGGGAGCAAAACTTGGTAAAAATGGGAACAAGATGGAGCCGTTATTATAATGAACGAAAAATCCAGAAATTTTGATCTAAATATTATTGTTATAAGTTGTAAACAAGTGATTAAAATGACCATAAGAATGGTTGATGGATAGCTTCTATGTTTAAGTCACCAAGAGTGATTATGGAAGAAAAAAATGAATTTCAGCAAACCTTAATAAGATGCCATCCAGAGACTCGGCGTTGACCCCCACACAAATTAATTGTTAGCACGTGCCTTGTGCTATGTTTAGTGTTAGTATAAATATAATTCTTAGGGTTTCTTAAGGATAATAATACGGAGAGCACATGATTGTTTTGGGGAATGAGAGTTAAATTTCCGATTTATGAGAGGACTTTTACTTACAATAGGATATAAACAAGTACGATAAGTAATTATGAGAGTTTAACCTATTAGAGGTGGATCTTGAAAGGAGTACGAAAACAATCACTAAAATACTTAAATATGTGAATATTAGAAAGTTAAATGTGAATTTGAAAAACCTTACTTGAACTTAAATTATAGTTTCAAGTATCTTAAAGAATTGAAGAGAATAAATGCCCTAAATTGGGATATTGAATGAAATAACATAAATATATGTGACTTAAAGAGATGAGAGTGTTCATTTCCAAGGAAAAATGGAATAAAGTTGAAATATTAAGAGACACATATAAAATGAGACGATAAAATGGGTTGGGAATAAGTGAGATATGTATAAAGTTAATAAAAGACAAAGTATTCAAATATATGATGTTATATAGGTATATATACGATGATCGTTTTCGCTTGTATAGGAAAAAGCAAGGAAGAAATCTATGGCGCGAGTCGATCGCTACAGGTAAGCAAGAAACACTTTCCAAAATGTTATTTTATTGGCAAAAAATGAAATGATATGAACTTTCTTTATCAAAATGATTTCAAGATTACTTATAAGGTAAGCAAGTAAATTTTCAAGAATGTTGATTAGGGGTGCAACTCGGATCGGATTATACCGGGTTGGAGTGAACCCAAACCCTAAGCCAACCGGGTTGGAGTAACCCAAACCCAAACCCTAAGAATTTAATCTGGGTTCAGACCGAGTTCGGGTTGGGTTCGCATTGGTTTTGGTTTGGTTTCAGGTTAGAATTCGGGTTACCAATAAACTATTTTTTTCCAAATTTAATTATAATCTAAAAGAAAATTATTAGAATATACATACCTGTGTTTACGAAGTCAAGCCTCATGCTGAATTCTACAACATCCTTTCAAAGAATTCTGCAACATCATGCTGAATTCTGCGATATTCTTTGAATGAACTCTGCAAGCAATTTTTCGGCACCCTATAAACATAAATAAATGACAAATTAGTTAGTTTTATGGCTAGTTGGTCATTTCTATTTAATAGCTAATGGAAATGACTCAAGTGTAGCAAATAGAAAATGAACATATCATACCAACTTTATAATTAAAACTAAACATTATCATACAAATTGCTAAAATAGAAATTGACCACTTGTCATACCAATAAACTTAAAATATGAATCGAATTTATACTACAATCTGAAATTCAAACTAACAAATTTCTCACACTAACAGAAAGTATAATATGAAATAGATTTATCATGGCAACTCAAATTCAAACATAATTTACATAACAGTTATTCAAAGCAACTAAATCTAAATACACTAAGCATAATAGTTCAACATTCCAATCTAATTTAAGTGCAATCCAAATTTAAAATGACAATATAAACAAATCTCAAGTTTAAATAAGTTTACATCCACTTTTAAACAAATTCAAAATTCAAATGAGTTCATGTCTCCAAAGTTTCCAAAAAAAACTAAAAAACTATTCAAAGACTTCCAAGTAATTTCTCCCTTGATTTCCATCTGCATTTCTAATGTTAAGTTCTTCCTCCTCAATTTACATCTTTGAAAATAATATGCATAAACCTAGACAAAAAAAATGCATGCAACTAGTAACAATAAGAAGATAATAATCATAAAAAATCATCCTAGAAATTAAGTTACCTCAAACATACTTTTGTAATGGAGGAAGAGGTGATTTGTCTGAATTAGAATTGGTAATGCCTGAAACATGTATATATATTAATATTACAAAAAAAAACATGTAAAATTTATGAAAAAATTATATAAATTACACAGGGTTCGGATCGGGTCTGGTTTTGGTACCGGGTCGGGTCGGGCGGGTTCGGATCGACCCGGGTACCAAGTTGCACCCTAATGTTGATTATGTATCAAGTATTCAAATAACTTGATAATATTTATATTGATGATTTTAGAATTGCTTACAGAGTAAGCAAGCTCAATTCTTAGAAGTATGATTTTATTCCTTACTATTGACATGTTTCAAGATGGTTTCATGTTAAACAAGTTCTTAGCAATGCTATTTCAAAAGCATTTTATGATGAGAGAGTTTCGACTCTTTTACAAAATGATATTTGAAAACAAACCTTGGGAATTCCATTCCTAAGGAGTTTTGAAAAAAATGTGATTCTTCATATAATGGTATGTGTAAATAAAGAAGGCTTTTGAAATGACTTATTTAAATGTCTTAAATAGTTTTTTAGATATTTTGAAATGGTCTATTGAAAAGTTTTAAGCCTATTTGAAAATTGTTTACCAACAAATAAGCAAAATTTTGAAAAATATTATTTTCTCAAATACTACACTTGTTTTGTAAAATTGATTTACTAAAATCATATGATCATGACAATACGAATATAAATGAGTGTGCACGAGGATCATGTACTAGGCCCATGGTAGAAGCGGTTGCAGACCAGGGCCCACCTCTACCTATAGCGAAGTCACTAAGGGAAGGCTAGAGGCCAGCGGCGCCCTCCCTGAAATGAGAGCAGGATCATAGACAACCGCCTAACTTGCGGTGCTGTCACATGGATGGTTTCTTTCCTATGGAAGGATGATCACTTGGTAAGTGTCACCTACCAGAGGGCTAGAGATGTATCTACACATGTTTTATTTTAAAAGCCCCAAAATGGGGATATGAGACTATTTTAAGACGTGATGATGTTCACAGGAAATAATGTTTACTTAAAGATATTTCTGGACATACAAATGTCCACACAGATAAAAAGGTTTATATGCATATGAAGCCTAAAATTTGGAATATGAAAAAAATTTATATGAAAATATTTTAGGATATATAAATATCCTCATATAAGGTTTATATGAAAATGTTTGATGACATATAATTGTCCTCATATAAAAAGGTTTATGTGAGAACGTTTTAGGACATAAAATTGTCATCGTATAAAAAGGTATATATGAAAACATTCTAGGACATATAATTGTCCTAATGAAAAATAAAAAGGGTTCTATGAAAGGTTTTATAAAAGGTTTATATGAAAGGTTTTCATGAAAAGTTTCTTCTTGTTGGTAGTTGATCGCCTTATGAGTGTCTCCTACCGAACGGCGAGAAATACATTCATATGAAAATGTAAAATGCTTGGTTACTGAGTTTATCGCTCATGCTTTGTTTTCCAACCCTAAACAGGTTTAAGGAAGCTCGAAAGGAGAAAGGACCTAATAAATTGAAGGGAAGATAGAATCGTATTCTTCAATGTGTTAACAAACTGTTAGCTATAATGTAAGAATTGATTTGATTAGAGAATGATTGAATGGTTGTGTTGATTATGAAGATATTAGGTTATGAATGTTCGTGATGTATGTAAACAAATTGATATGTTACAAGTATATAACTGCTTGTGAAATGAATGTTGAGAATGATATGTATAGTTAACTTCAAGTGTATATGGCTTGAAAAAATGATGAAGCAAATGTAATTAAAAGAAAAAAAAAATTTGCTAAACAAAATGGATTCAAAAATCCCGCTGTGTGATCAAGGCAACAATCCGGTTTCACATTTATCAATTGATAACGATCTTGGAGTAAGGCTCAGGTTGTAATGCCTTGGGTTGAAGTCACCACAGAGCTTAGTAGTAGAGTAAGAATTGGTAAATAAGCGTGGGAAGAAAATATTTTATATCATAGAGTGTGACACCCCCAGCCCGAGGAGTCACAAAGCCTTAATCCAAGATCGTTATTGATTGATAAATGTGACTCAGGATTGTTGCCCTGATCACGCGGCTGGTTCTTAAATTGGATCTCGTCCAAAAATTTTTCATTTCATTCACTTTCTCTTCATCATTTCATTTCTTTATATTCACTTCATTCATCTTACAAGCAAATATACACTAATAATTTGTCATACTTAGTATTTTAAAATACTAATTGATTACTCTTCCTTATATATATTTTCGTAATTTTAACTCCTGACACTTGTCATCAACTACACATACGATTCATAAAATTTCATCTTGTTCTTTTTCATCATTGGTTTTATCAACCTCACCGTGCCATAATCATAAAAAATACATTTATAGTCAAGTATTCGACACACATACTTGTATACATATATTCAATCATCAATTCGCATCGAATTTAGAACTATCAATAAGTTCACATACATTAACATACCTTAAAAATTTCCATTCATATCATTCCATACAACATAGCTAATGATTTTAGCACACACATGCATAACATCTCATACCTTTCCTCAAATGCTCAGGTTCTTTACCTCTTGAGCTTCCCAGTACCTGTTTAAGGTTTAGGAAAACAAATCATGAGTGATAACTCAGTTAGCAAGCATTTTATCGTCAGGAAAGCATTTTCCTGTAAAACATTTTCATAAACATTTTTTTCACATAAACCTTCTTATATCCCACATCTAGGCTTTTCAAAGGTGATGCATATGCATATAAACCTTGTTTAGGTAATCCCCTTTTGTTCTTATGTAGATATTTTTATGTCCCGAGACATTTTTTCCATAAGCCCCTTTTTCCCAGTGGACATTTTTATGTTCTAAAATATTTTTTTATATAAACCATTTTAGCGATGGATATTTTTATGTCATAAAATATTTTTCACTTATACCCATTTTGGCAATGGACATTTTTATGTCGTAAAATATTTTTCACTTAAACCCTTTTTAGGCTTGTTTAAAAAACTAAGCATATGTATGTAATCCTTTTTCAGGAATGCTTTTGCATAAAAACCCTTTATCTCAACCTTGATATATACACCTTTCGTGTAAACACATTTATGACCCTTTTTTTTGGGTAAACTTTTTTGTATAAACTCATGTAACCCCATTTAGGGTAATTTTTTTGCATAAATAATTTTATATCCCAGTTTCTGAGTTTTTGAAAAGCAAAACATATGCAAATGCATTTCTCTCAATTCAGTAGTGACACTTACTAAGTGATCATCTATTTGTCGGAAGAGAATCCATCATATAACAGCCGTTAGCCAGGCGACCGTTCCTTAAGCCTGCTCCCATCTTAGGGAGGGCGCCGTTGGCTCCTGCCTTCCCTTAACAACTTGGCTATATGTAGAGTGGGCCCCGATTCATCTGCACTATTTCTACAATTGACCTATTCCTTGTTCTGGTGCACAATGCATCATCATATATGTCCATATGCTAGCATGATTTCATAAAATATAATAGACCTTAGTCCATGTCCTTTTAAGCAACTTGAAAAGTGGGCGCACCCACTTTAACATATTTTCATAAAAATCATTTGAATTCTAGTTTTAGGATCCCATAAATACTTTTCGAAATATTTAAGTAAAATATTTTGATAAGCATTGGTAATATTTGAGAAAGAAATCTTTCTAAAAGTGTTGCTTGTAGTAAATCTGTGATAACTAGAACATTTTGAGACCCATAAATGTAACCTGGGTATTTAAGAGTTATTAATGGTATGATTTAAGTGGATGAATGAGATTAGGGACAATAATCAAGTGACATGGTTAAGTTAATCACCTTAGCCCAATATGAGTTAATGTGCATAAAAAGACAAAATGAGGTATGGAAATGATGATTTGGAATGATTTTTAATTCCATTAAATATGATTAAGTTGACGATAATGATGGGATAAATTGAGTCATTACTTGGAAAATCCATAACTTGACGCCCATAAGGTGGATCGATGTGAAATTTGAAAGGTAAGCACATGTTGACGTGCTCTACTTCATAAATGGTATGGATTATGTTAATCATGATTAGATTATGATGATAACGATTTAATTTCATGAATTTTTATGAGAAAATTTCAAATGACCATAACTTGCATTAGAAAGGTCATGTTGGGATGAAAATTTTTATTAACGGCTAAAACAAAGTGCTCTATTATATGAATAGAATTGATTAAGCTAAATTACATGGAAAAATGCTACATCACATAAGGACAAAATCCTTTGACATTTTGCTTCAAAATGTGGTTTGCATTAATGCAAAAGTCAAATAAATTAATCGTGCCAATGAGGTGTCCAAAGGAGGAAAATTTGAGCAAATTTTGCAATTTTTAAAAATCATAAAATGCATGGAAATAGGGCTTCATGTAGGGATGTTCAAGGGGTAACAATATTTGGATAATTTGGTGTCCACAAAATGCCAAAAAACGGGTGGACAACTAGGGGCAAGCAATGGATAGCAAAATGGCTGATTTTTGGCATTTAAAAAATATAAAAAAATAGGAATTTCTAGGGATATACATGACAGATCAAGTGGGGATAAACATGTATTTATTTAATTCAAAATTTGGTGGAAAATGCACCCTTATAAAAGGTGCAATACAGTAGCTTGGAACGCCCCTTGGTGGACAGCTTGGGCGTCCACTTGTTGGGCAGAAAAATAAATAAAAAAGGAAAAGAGGCAGAAACTTAATGGCCAAGCAAGGAGGAAAAAGGAGAAGAAAGAAGAAGAAAAGAGGAGAAGAAAGAAGGGAAGAAGAGGAGCAACCAAGGTTGAGCAAAGAGGAGACAAACTTCATATGTCTAGTAGGTGCTTAAAACCAAGTTGTGGTTTGTTAATTTTCAAGTTTGCTAGCTCAAGTAGGGCTTCATAAATTTGAGGCAAATATCAATAATTAATTGATGATTCAAGAAGCCCTTGATAGGGTATTAAATGTTAAAGGATTTGAGGGATTCAACTCAAGCATCAAGGAGAAGATATGCGTGACCTAGAATTGTTTGCAACAAAGCACCATGCTGAAATTTTAAATTATTTCAGATTTGAGTTGACGTTTTGAGCATGTTATATGTATGAATTATGTGAATAATTTCCATGTTTAATATATGTTAAACCAAGCACGTTTGATGAACCTTAGTTGGGTGAAACTTTGGTTAACAATTAGGTGAAAATTCCACTCGTTTAGGGTGAAAATGATGCATGAATTGAACAATAAGACATGTGGGAAATTAAAAGGGTAAAATACCCTAAATATAGGGTAGTATGGATGTCCAAAGGGGCTGAAATAGAAAGGCTAAAAATCTGTTTGTATAACCATCACGATGTTGACGTCCAAAGGGGAGAAATTGTGAAAGAAAGTTGTTGTTTTGGAGCAAATTGATTTATGGGTTTTAATTCCATGAATATACCCTAAATATGGTGCATGAAGGGATGTCCAAATGGGCTGAAAAATAAATTACAAAAATCTGTTTTGTATGGCCATAATAATGTGGACGTCCAAGGTGGAGAAAAGAGGGAGAAAAGTTGCTTTGTTGGGCAATTCAATTGATGGATTCTAATTTCGTAATTATAGCCTAAGTAATGTGCAAAAAAGTGCTTAAGTTAAGACAAAAAGGAGAGAAAAAATTTCTATTTTTTATGAATTTGCTTAACACACAATATATGTGTTTTTAAAGGAGTGAACATAGAAGGTATGGATGACAAGAAGAGAGAATGACGAAATATGATTAGCTAAGGTGCAAAAATGAAAAGAAAACATGGAAAAATGAGAAAATATAGGGCTTTTTTGAGAAAATTATAAAATTTCAAAAATTTGATATTGAAACTAGTAGCCTTAACTCATAAATAGGTGCCTTGAATAAGCACTAATGTGAAAATGCAAAGAATGAGTGTTTAATGATAAATGGAAAGTATTAAACTTCCATATGTTGAGTTAACCTTAGAGATTATAGTAATCTTGAAAACTTATCCTAAATAAGGGTATCAAAATGAAGGGAATGGTCAAAAAGGGAAGAACGGTCAAAATTGAGTCGCATGTCATACCGATGTGTGAATTGGAAGATTAACACCCAACTTAAAAGACAAGTGGTTTAGTTTAGTTTGATGTAAATTCATGAGGATTCATGTAGGTTGGAAAACCCTAAGGGATGCAAGCATTTGAAATTTTATGCATATAAATGAAATGTCATTTTCATTTATCTAGACAAAGGCAAGGAAAAGAATGGAAGAAGAGGATTAAAGCTATCACAGATAAGCAAACAAAATTTTCAAAATATTGATTTCCTCCTATATATTGAAATGATTGAAAGTATTTTATGTTGATGCTTTTATGAATTATTTTCAAGTGGGCAAGCATAAGTCTTGAAAATTATGGTTTTAATGAAATGTGTCAAGGATTGCTTCATTTTAAGCAAGTAACACTTCTTGAAATAACTATTTTATTTCAAGTATTGCAATGATTGAAAATGATTTATATTGATGGGTCTAAGAATTGCTTACAACTAAGCACATTCTTTAAGACTCTATTTTCAAAGGGACTTTACGAAAAAAGGGAGTTTTGACCTTTTCACAAAGAAATGTTTGCAAACTAGTTTTTTTTGGTTTACTCTCCTGGGATTTTGTGAAAAGCAAGTGTGTTTATGAAAGAAAAGAGAAATGGATTTGATTTATCGAAAGAAATTATTTACATCTTGACATGACGCTTGAAAATAAACGATGTTTTGGAAATGGTCCATTTGGTCGAAATGTTTATTGAAAAAATTTTGATTTCCTTTAAAAATGGAAATACATTGAAAATCTCATAAAAATATTTATATGGATGTTTCCAAAAAGGGATTAAGGGTGGCCAACCCGATAAGTTAATTTCACAAGATAAATGGATTTCGGTTTGCTAAATAACATACAAAGGGTTATGCAAGCTCTTCTTTACCTAAAAAAAGGACAAGATCTTCTTTAACTAAAAGAAGGACAAGAACGACATGTGGACAAGTGTATGATTCTATGGTGGATCAAGGAGGATGATGCAATTGCATATCCTTGGTCTGCGAAAAGCCCCCATAAAAAAATAAAGAAAAGGTTAGTGAGAAGAGCTTTCTCTCTTTGTATTTTGAAATTCTTTAAAACCCTTTATCATGATAATTTTAAGATTTATTACAAGCAACATTTTGAGAAAAGATTATTTGCTCAAACATTACAAACATTTATTAAAATATTTTACTTAAATATTTCTAAAAGTATTTAAGGGTGGTCATCCTAAAACTAGATTTCAAATAGGTTAAAGTAGGTGTGCCCACTTTTCAAGATGGTTTAAAATGACATAAACTATGGTCTGTAATGTTTCACAAAATCATGACAGCATGTGGATATATATGATCAATGTATAGTGCACCAAAACAATGAATAGGTCGATTGTAGAGACGGTCGCAGATGGACCATAGCCCACTCTACATATGGCCAAGTCGCTAAGGAATGGAAGGAGGCTAGCGGTGCCCTCCCTGAGATGGGAGTAGGATTAAGGAACGGATGCCTGGCTAGTGTGCCATTATGATGGATTCTCTTCTAAAAAGTGGAATGATCACTTGATAAGTGTCACTATTGGATGGGAAGAAATGCATTTGCATATGTTTCGATTTGAAAAACCAAAAAAATGGGATATGAAATTATTTATGCAAAAAGATTACCCTTAATGGGATTTTATGAGTCTATACGAACAAGTTTACCCTAAAAATAGAGTGTTCTACACAAAAAGTGTAAATATCAAGATTGAGATGAAATGATTTCTATGCAAATGCATTCATGAAAATGGATTTCATACATATGCCTTGTTTATTTTAAACAAGCCCCAAAATGGGGATTACGAAAAATGATTTACAAGAAAATATTTTAGGACATACAAATGTCCACTGCCAAAAAGGGGTTTATGTGAAAAATGTTTGGGACATAAAAATGTCCACTGGAAAAAAAGGGGTTTATGTAAAATGTCTTAGAACATAAGAAAAATGTTCACACAAGAAAAAAAGGGATTACCTAAAAAGTTTTATATGTTCGTGCAATGCTTTTGCAAAGCCTAGACGTTGGGTCATTATGATGATATTTTTATGAAAATATTTTACAGAAAAATACTTACCTAAAGATAAAATGCTTGTTTATTGAATTATCACTCACGATTTATTTTTTCAAACCTTAGATAGGTACCAGGAAGCTCAAGAGGTTGAGAACCTGAGCATTTAAGGAAAAGTTAGGAGATGGTATACAAGTGTGGCGCCCCGAACCCAGGCGTCCACATAGTCCTTACTCCAAGATCTTATCGATTGGTAAACGTGACTCAGGATTGTTGCCCTGACCACACGGCGGGTTCTTAATTGGATCTCGTCCAATTTTTTTTTTCTTTCTTTTTCTTTCATCACACAATATATACTCATCATCATTCAAAATGGACCCATCCATATCATCATAAATCATCAACTTCTCATTTTATTCATACTTTCATAATTTCATACAACGTATATTCTTTTTCATCATATGCTATTATGGCCTACATTTATACTTCAGTAACAAAGGATTACATACCTTTGTATCTATGCTTCTTTCATCATATCACTTCCAGGCAAATCAACCGGTTCTTTTTTCATCACTTGGCTTTCATCACTTGAATTTTTCCCTGCACTTGTCTAAGGGGGGAAAACATGAGTCGAAACTCAATAAGCAAGCATTTTTCATTTTAAATGCATTTCTCTACATTCGATAGAAGACACTTACCAAGTGATCAACTATCAAATGCACAGAAACCTTTTCGTAAACCACATTTCGAAACCTTTCATAAACCATTCATGTAAATCATTTGTAAATGCATTTCTCTCCATTCGATAGGAGACACTTAGCAAGTGATCAACTATCAATGGAATAGAAACCTTTTCATAAACATAGGATGTGCAAATGCTTCCTTTCAATTCCTGACATGAACCATTGTGTGTGGGTACGCTAGCCCAGGGAACATCTCACATAGCATGGTCCAATGCGCCGGCTGTCTCCGACTTGGCCTCATCAAGGGAACCTCTCTTCCTCTTGACGCCTACATGGTTCCTACATGCATGACTTTTGATTTCCCAAGCATTATATACCTCTTACATCAGGTAATTTATCATTCTCATGTAGAGAATTATTTGCACAATCCCTTAAAATCATCATTTTAAATTCATGCTTTTCAGTCCATGTATGAAAATGCAATGCATTCATTCACACATACATTCCTTCACACATAACTTTTCCTTTGCCTTCACCTCTTGGGAGGACGCCGTCGGCACACAGCCCATACGACTCGGCAATAGTGGAGAGGGATCCCTGATCCTACTTCCTCCACTAAAGCCTCTTCCTCATACATCATACATCATACATGTGCACATGTCCATGAACATAACATGATATCAATATGCCGGCATAACTTTTCATAAAACCTCATAAACATCCATCATTTCAAAACATTATAGGAATGGCCACCCTTAAACACATTTCGTAAAACATGTGAGTAAACAATTTGCAATCATTTAAAACATTTTAGAAAACATATAGCTTGCTTACAAATCATCAATTTCAAAAGAGTAAATCATTTTCAAAAGATAGCTTGCTTACCTCCTCAATCCGTGTCCTCCACCTTTTCTTTTCCTTTTCCTATACATGGAAAAATGATATTTTATTTATATCATTCCATGTCTTAGTTCATTTTCCATACATGCATAATTCATTACCTCTTTTTTCTAGAGGTTAATTTGGTCATTACCAATTATATGGATTTTTATCCATAAATTCTTTAAAAATTCCATCCATATATCCTCATAAATATATAAAAATAAATCTCAATTTTTTTCCAAAATCACGTTGATTACTGTAGCAAATCACTGTAGCAGATCACTGTTCATCTGAGTTACTGTTCACAGAGACGTGGTTACTGTTCATGGGTTCCAAAAATTGACATTTTTTACAAAAATAAAAAATACCATGATATACCTTATGCCTAGTATATCAGTGGACATTTCATACATTTTGAATTTATCATCATTTACTTGGCCAAAAAAATCATTTTCCCCATATACTAAAAATTAACATAAATTCACTTAAGCATAATCCTTAATTCCAAAAATCATGAAATTAATATATCATCATTCCAACATCATATTTATCATAATCATACATCCAAAATCATCATTTATCAAATTTGGAGCATTATTTCCACATATCATACGCTATCTTCCCGAATGTTCCATCTTTGCTCCAAATTTTCGATGTTTCGGCATAATTCCAATTAAGCATTATATCTATACTTATTTTCTCATGCTTAGGCATTATCTAAGCATGGTTTTACATTATTTAACATCCAAAAGAAATTTGGGAAGAAATTGCTTACCCGAAGTGGAGAACTCCTCATTTCCTTCCCATTTTCTCTCTCCTTCCTTCTCTCCTTCTCTCTTTATAGCGAAAACGTGTTTTGGGGGTGGGAATGCTTGAATTGCTCAAGCTTGGAGTGCCTTTGGACGTCCACCCCTGCCCCCTATTTATACTTTTTGAGTTTTCACATATTTGCAATTTACCCCCTCTTGCTTGAGGTGTGAAATTGTAAATGTGTTTTTTTCTAATTTTAAAAGGTGCATGGAGCCTTGTGCAGCCACCCTAGCTACTGTTCACGCACCCCTATGGCAGCCCTATTTTTGCCTATTTTTTTATTTATTAAAATTATTTATTTTAAAGCTAATTCATCTCAACCGTTGATTTTTGATAAGATTGATTTTGGGCCATTGGATTTGGTCCCAAAATTCCAAGCTCCAGCAGCTTTTCATTAATTACTCATCTCTTTAATTAATTAAAATTAATCAAAAGTCAATTCTCATTAATGAAAAAGTGAAGCTACTTTTTCATTTTCAAATGACGTTGAATCTTGACCCTTGATTTGTGATTTTCATCACATCTTGGACCATTCATCATGTCCATCATCACATCTTAGCCACCCATAAAAATTTCATCTCAATCCGATGTCCGGATTGCAAGATATGAATTTTTCTTCATTTTCTTCCAAAAATCAATTAAAAATCCGAAAATAATAAAAAATTCCAAAAGTGGCTATTTTGTCCTTTTGTGGGAAGCTTCCTTTTTTTGTCTTTTATGATTAAGTTAATCCAAAGTGATTAACTTAATATATTCCTTAATCCCACATTTACTATTCACGTTTCACTATTCACGTGCACTATTCATCCGAATTTCATGCATAATTATTTTAACCTTCATTTCCATATATTTCATATCCATCAATATATATTTCTCAAATATATTACCTAGGGTTTACAACCCTAGGGTTTTATACGTGTCTAAGATTGGGGTTTCACAACAAGTGTGTGCTAAAATGATTAGCTACGATATATGGAATGGTATGATTGGAATTCCTAAGGAATGTTAAGGTATATGAACTTACAAAAAGTTCTAAGTTCTATGTGAATTGATGGTTGAATGTGCGTATACAGGCATGTATGTCAAATACTTGACTATGAATGTATTTCGGATAATTATGCATGGCTAGGCTAATAAAACGAATGATGTAAGAGAATAAGATGGAAGTTTATGAATAATATGTGCAGTTGATGACCACCATCAGAAAGTAAGATTATGAACATGTATAAGAATGAAAGGGAAACCATGTGGTATTTTAAAAATACCATGTGTGACAATCTACAAGTGTATTATTGCTTATAAGATGAATGAAGTGAATTGTAAAGAAATGAATTGAGTGAAATGTAAAGAAATGAATTGATGAAAGGAAAAGAATGAAATAAAATAAAAATTTGGGTGAGATCCAATTTAAGAACCTCCACGTGATCAGGGCAACAATCTTGATTCACATGTAGCAATCAACAACATCTTGGAGTAAGGCTTTGTGTGACGCCTCGGGTTTGGGCGCTACAGAGCATGGTATTAGAGCGAAGATTGGTAAACATGCGTGGAAGTAGAAAATGAGAGGAAAAAGAAATGATGAAAGAGATAGACTGAAATTATAGGACATATATGACATGTATTGTCTCTTATTATGTGTAATTATGATGCAATGACATGGATATTTTAGAAAATGTAGTTGGCTTGCTATGTTTCACAATTTAGATTGTATATAAAGGAAGAATGATAAGGGGGCCAGATGGGATGAAAAAGGAGGTAGGGGAAAGCCGAGAAAAGACAATGGATAGAAGGTAATATGAATAGATGATGGGCCACACAATAGGTCCTCTCATCTTGACCCCCCATGCCTGAAGTTTACCACACCTCACTTCCCATAGTACAAGACTATGATAGAATTTACATGTGTGGGATGCGACGTTGTGGCGGCACCTAGGCACCGACTTTTAGACGTTCATTGATTTAGAGATTTTGTTTATGATAAAATGATAGATTGTGCAAATATAATCTGTATGTGTAAGGAAAAGCAAACTTACGCCATGAAAGGTGAAGATGGAAATGAGAAAGGTAAAAAAAAAGAAATTTCTTTTGATTTTTAAGATGATAAATGAATGTATAATGCTTTGATGAAAGATATTATGAAAATACAAGTGCATTTGATTTCATTCAGATGCTAAGTGCATGTGAAAAAGGAAAGGTCGCTGCCTTTCTATTTGAAATAATTGGCTATGTATGATATGAATTGCATTATGATAAAGGATGATATTGATATAATTTTTACATGTGTAAAAAGCAACATGCCTATCACTAGAGCAAGAGCTAAGGTTAACATGGGAAAGGTAGTTGCGAACGATGGAATTGTAAGTCAACAGGAAGTAGGAGAAGCCAGTAACAAATCTAAGCGACCAGGGCAGAGAGGACAACTAAAGCCAAAGACTGATCAACAACGGGCCAGTATGAACCCTTAGTCAAAATTTGAAGGTGCTGCCACTACAGGTAACATCTCACAGGTAGAAAAAAATGGAGGAAAAGATAGTTGTGGTTGTAGAAGAAGTTGTGCAGCAAACCACCCAAGATTGGTCAACCCAAGCAGTAGAAGCAAAACAAGGTCTATGGGAAAGAACCTAACAGGATCAATTAGAAGGAGATGAAAGAGATAGACCGATACAGGTAATAACTCCTAACCTAGTACCAGAACACTTAAGGATGGATGACACTATGATAGACACAAATGGGAAAGTTATCAATGCCTTTCTAGCTTAGCATCTACCTAAGTTCTCAAGTGAATCAGATCCTATTCAGGCTAAGCAATGGATGACTGAAATCGAGAAGTTGTTTAAAGTTTTTCTATGTAGTAATGATCAGAAAGTTTTATGCGCCACTCAATTATTGATTGGGGATGTTTATGAATGGTGGAAGACTCTAATAGGCACTATATCACAACCAAGGAAGGTAACATGGCAAATTTTTATAGAAGAGTTTAATAAGGAATATCTCCTAGTAGGACTTTAGAGTAAAACACATGTTGAGGTTGAATAATTACAATCAGGGAAAGGACAACTTGACCCTAAAACCAAGACACTGAGTGTCAGGAAGGAAAGAAGAAAGAAGAAAGAGGAAAACAAACGATACCATAATAGGTCCTCTAATTTGTGAAAATTGTCAAAAATGCCACTTTGGAGAATGTTTAAGGGGATCAAACCGATGTTATAGATGTTGACAGGCTGGCCATGTGGCAAGAAAACGTTAAGTTATTGATGCAAGGGAGTTAAAGTGCTTCAATTATGATCAAGTGGGTCATATTGCCTCAAAGTGCCCGATCAAGACATAAGGAGCAACAAGACAAGGATGGTTAGCTCAACAAAAGCTAATTGCAGCTACCAATCGATAGGGAACCTCTGTAATTTCAGTGCAGATATGTGTATTAAACCACATCGAGTTAGCATGAATGAGAGAAAAAGAAGATTATATGTATGGTACCACGGAGAGTGATATCATAGCAAGGAGTGGTAAATAACTAAAGAAAAATGAAAGCAAGCAAGATTGTTAGGATTCTGTTTAATTTTGATGTGTTTGTAAGATAGGTGTGAGAAGATTACCTCTCTATGATGATGATGAGTTCATGAGAAATGAGACTAGAAAGGATGATAAGGACCCTTACTGGTTTATAGAAACTGGAAATGGGGAAAAGAAAGGGAAATGTTCTAGGCTAGTTTAACATCAGTATTCTTGCTTGTAGTCTATACTTGTATAACCAAGTTGTAGGCATTATGTAGTGAGAAGGAATGGATGGGCTAGCAAAAGTGTCTTTCGCTTTGAATAACATATGTATGAAATTTTATATAAGAACATCTTTGCTATTTGCTATAGAAATGAAAGTATTTATGTTATATGAACAATATATATGGAAAAGAAGATGATTACTATTGATCTCTACTTGATATGATAGAATGGGTATGATATGAGCCACCCTATGATAAGATGAGAGATTATACAGATATAATTTCTTTACGTATAAGAAAAATAGTATGCCTACCATAAGAACAAGAGTTGGATGACACAAAGAAAAGGGCAATTGCCAATGAAAAACTCACAAGTTGATGGGAAATAATAGAGATGAGTAATAGTTCTAACTGACCAAGGCCAAGAGAATAGCCAAATCAGAGTAGCACAGTGAAAGCAGGGTGAGCCATTGGAAATATTGAAAAAAGATGATAAGCTGACTATTCCATGTGAATCTTACCCCATTTATTTGAAATATAAATGGTTTCGGGATGAAACCTTTTATAAGGGGGAAGGATTGTGATACCTAGAACATTTTGAGGTCTATAAATGTAACCTAGGTATTCAAGAGTTATTAATGGTATGATTTAAGTGGATGGATGATATTAGGGCTAATAATCAAGTGAGGTGGTTAAGTTAATCACCTTAACTCAATATGAGTTAATGTGCATAAAAAAACAAAATGAGGTATGGAAATGATGATTTAGCATGATTTTTAATTCCATTAATTATGATTAAGTTAATGATAATGATGAGATAAATTGGGTCATAACTTGGAAAATTCATAACTTGACGCCTATAAGGCGGATCAATGTGAAATTTGAAAGGTAAGCACATGTTGATGTGCTCTACCTCATGAATGATATAGATTAATTTCACGAATTCTCATGAGATAATTGCAAATGACAATAACTTGCATTATAAAGGTCATTTTGGGATGAAAATTTTTATGAAAGGCTAAAACAAAGTGCTCTATCATATGGATAGAATTTATTAAGCTAAATTACATGGGAAAATGCTTAATCACATAAGGACAAAACCCTTTGACTTTTGGCTTCAAAAAGTGGTTTTACATTAATGCAAAAGTCAAAGAAATTAATAGTGCAAATGAGGTGTCCAAAGGAGGGAATTTTCAAATCATCGTTTATTTTCAATTTTCATGTCAATAAATAAATAATTTCTTTCTATAAATCAAATCCCTTTTTCTTTTCTTTCATAATTGTACTTGCTTTTCACAAAATCCTATGGGAGTAAAATTCAGAAACTTGTTTGCAAGTATTTCTTTATGAAAAGATCAAAACCCTTTTTTCTTCATAAAATCCTTTTAAAATAGCATTTTAAAGAACTTGCTTACTTCTAAGCAATTCTTAACATCATTGATAACTCTATAAAATTAGAGTTATCAATGCTCATTTTGCACTCATTTGGAATACTAGTTCAAGAGAAACATGTGAATTTATATAAGTTTTGCATTAGTTTTCTCCATTTCTGTATTTCAGGCCTTTTGTGTAGATTTCATGCACTTTTTAGTTAATTCAATGCAAATCATGTCATTTTAGCTTGTTAGTAATTTCATTGCATCAATTAGGATAACATTTACTTGTTTTGTGTCTTTTATTGCAGGAAAAGATGGTGGCTAATTTATAGACTTCATTCAAAGTGATGGAAAAAGAGTTGCATTACAAGCACATACTAAAAATGCAAGGCAGAAAGTTGGCACCCCCGATGCCAAAATCCAGCGGCTAGGCCTCAGGCACTACTTTAGTAGAAAATATCAGAAACAGGTAGCTTTAGGCAGCTTCTAGAAAAGTGGCGCTTAGGCACCGGCCAAGCGGTGCCACAACACCGAACCCCACACGAGTAAATTTTAGCACTGTCTTGATCTATGTTTGGGAGGATATAAATATATCTATTAGGGTTCTAAAGAGAGAGAGAGAGAGGTGTCGTGGCTGCTATGGAGAAAAGGGAGAAAACTAAGGCTTCAAGGAAGGAGAGAAGAGCAAGTGGAAGTCCAAGCTATCATTGCAAATCTTTTGAGTTTCTTCTCCTCTTCTCATCTATCTCTTCATATTTGTTATTCTCCTTTCTTGGGATGATCGTAAACTCGATTTTAATGGGAATTAAAGTCATGTTTATGAGCAGAATCTTCATATGGTGGGAGATATGCAGGATTTGAACTCATAGTTTATGTTATTTGATTTTCTTATGCTTGAAATGACAATACAATTATGCTGTGACCTGAGTTGCTTGAGATTACCCTTATATATCATGCTTAATGTGTTTACAAGATTTACAACCTTGTGGATTGATTAAATATTCATATTCATGCTTGAAAAAGTGGAATTTAAATCAGATCCATATATAAGGCATATGTGTTCTAGCTCTTATTTGTGTTGGATGTTAATATGGATAGGAATATACCTATTAACCCTGTGTAATCTTGATTACGTAATGTGGTTATCAACCTTGTTTTACTTGTGTGCATGGGAACATAGCACATAACTAAAACTTAGTTAGGTTTGTATGTGTTGAAAAACATATATGAATATGAATGAACCTAAATTAGTAATCTCTGCACAACTAACTTAAATGGGACCAAATGATATAGTTATGATTCAATGAATTCATATTCCCACCTATCTTAATAATCTTAAGGCAATCTTAGCAATATCCACTTCACTTTGGTCATTTACTGCTTTACTTAGTTTAACTTAATTCAATTCTTTGAAAATAAATTATCATTCACTTTACCAATTCACTTAGACAATTGAGATTTAAGATGCTAATCTGTTTAACACAATCCTCATGGGAACGATACTTTACTCACTCTTTATTACTTGATCGACACTTATACTTGCGTTAAAACAAGTATTTTAATTAGACATATACGCAGCTCGTTAATCATCAATGTAAAACATTTCCAATCTTTGCAGCATTTGAGATAAAATAAATATTTTAAGAAGTGTTGTTTGCTTACAACAAAGCAATTCTGAGACATTCCATTAAAACTATAATTTTCAAGACTTCTGCTTGCTTACTTGTAAGAAATTCTTTGAAGCATCAATATAAAACGTTTTCAATCATTTCAACACTTGGGATGAAATCAATAATTTCGAAAGTTTGCTTACTTACCCATGATAGCTTTAATCAATTTCTTCCACCTTTTCTTTGCCTTTGCCTAGATAAATGAAAATGATATTTCATTTATATACATAAAATTTCAAATGTTTGCACATTTTAAGGTTTTTCAACCCACTTAATTCTTATCAACTTACTTAACCCACTTTCCTTTCAAGTTGGGTATCAATTTTCTAATTCACACATTAATGTGACTTATGATTCCATTTCAACCATTCTTTCCATTTTACTAACCCTATTTAGGGTAAGTTTTCACTTTCATCACAACCATTAAGTTTAACTCAACCATATAGAAGTCTAATACCTCTCATTTCTCATTTATCACCCATACTTTGCATTTTCACATTGGTGTTCATTCAAGGCACCTATTTATGAGTTAGGGCTACTAATTTTAGTCTCAAATTTTTGAGATTTAATAATTTTTTCAAAACAACCCTCTCTTTTCTTATTTTGCCATATTTCCTTCTCATTTTTGCTTATACATGTTTATTCCCCGTTCTTGCCACCATACCCTTCATGTTCACTCATTTAATCACATATATATTATGTGTTAAAAAAGTTCATAGAAAATAAAAAATTTTCTCTCCATTTTGGCTTAGTTTAAACACTTATTTACACATTAATTATGGTATAATCAAGAAACTCAAACGTATAAATTAAATTACTCAAAACAGCAACTTTTCTCTTCATTTTCTCCACCTTGGATGTCCCTGTCATATGTGCCATATAAAACAGATTTTTGCATTTTTATTCTAGCTATTTGGACATCCCTCCTTACTCCATAAATGGGGTATTTTACGCTTATAATTTCCCATATATCATGTTGCTTGAGTCATGCATCATTTCCACCCTAAATGAATGGAATTTTCACCTAGTTGTCAAACCCAAGTTTCACCCTTCTAAGGTCCATGATATAAGTTTGGTTTAACATCAATTAAACATGTGAACATCTCATATAATCAACACATAACATATGCTCAAAATAGCTACATAAATCTGAAATTTATAAAAATTCCAGCATAGTTAACTTGTTGTAGACAACTCTAAATTCATACATAGCCTTCTTAAATGCTTGAATTAAATCTCTCATTTCATTTAATATTTAATAACCCTATCAAGGGCTTCATAAACTATCAATAAATATGCCTAAATGAGTCAATTTATGTGAAACCCCAACCTATGTAGTACTCAATTGTATGCATTGGACATATAAATGTGATTTATATGTGATTTAATTGAATTTTGGATGATTTTGTGATTTTGGTAAATTATTGCAATTAGGGCCAAGGATTAGAGATAATGATTCAAGTAATCATTATAAGCTGATATGGGTCAATAGGATTAAATTATTTTGATGGTAATTGAAACTTACCAATATATCATGAATAATTATCTTAAATTATATGGTTTGATTTATGAGAATTTTAATGATAATTATCAAGTTAAGTAGAAAAATATTAGAAAATTCATAACTTAATGCCTCTAAGGCGGATTGAAGTGAAATTTGAGAGGCAAGTAGATAATGATGGGCTTAATATTATGGGAGCATGGGATTATGAAAATTATGATGAAATTAGTATGATAATTAACTGTTTATATTCAAAATTCAACCGTTAACTTCAAGTGGCTATAACTTGAACTAGAAAAGTTGGATTGAGATGAAATTTGAAACGGTTGAATAAAATCATGAGATTAAAATTTTGGAAGGATTAGATTAAGAAAATTATGCTGGAAAAATTCTTGAATAGAAAAAGGTATACACATTTGACTTTTACACCACAAAGTACCATGCATTTAAGGCAAATAGTGCATGGATTAAATGCATTTTTAATGGTTCCAAATATGTGTCAAATGCAGTTGAAATGCAGGGTATTTTGTGCATTAATATGTGTGGAAATTCTTTGGAATAATTTCTGAATTTTAATGAGCTAAAGAAGAGCTCAAAGGAGCATAGATTATGTGTCATGCATGGAACGTCTAAACCAGCCATCACTTGGACTTTTGCATTTCTTTTATATATATGATATATAAACCTAAGTAGCTAGCATGCAAGGGTACACAAATGAGCATCAATTAATGTGGAAAAATTCATGAAAAATCGTTGTGATCAGTAGCTCATTGATGGATCAAATAGTGAACAACAACATGAGCATGCATATGGGACGTCCAAGTGGCCTGATTGCTGGATTTTTCTTGATTTTTTATGCTAAATCAGTAGCTGAGCTAGCTACTAATTAGGATACATAAATTACCATTAATTAAAGCTACTAAGGTGTGGAAAACAAATTGAAAAAGGAGGCAGCAAGGAACGTGCACAAGGGGACAGCAAGGTGAGTTGATTTTGAGTTGATTCTCACAAATATAAAATTTGGTTAAAAATATAATTACTTGGCCACAATTTGGATAGAACATATGTGGGATAAATGAGCATTAAAACGATCTCAAATCAAGTCCAAAGTGGGATCCACAAGTTGGAAAATCCAACCCTTATAAATAGTGGTGGACGACCATGAGAGAAGAGAGTTAGAGAAAATTTTTCTAAGGAGAAAATACCCCAAACTTCAGCAGCCTTGGACATCCATAAAAATCCCATCAAGGAGGGAAGAAAAGGGAGGAGAAAGAAGGAGAAATAAATGAAGAAAGAAAGGAAAACCAAGCTTGATTAATTTGGGATCAAGGTTGACAACAATCAAGTAGGTATACATGATGTGTTAGACCCTTTGATTCTAAGCTTTCTGCTTCAAGTTTATGGACATGAATATGATTCAAAAAGAATCCTTAGCTTCCATCCTATAAAGGGCATGTTTCACGGTTTTACATTGCATTATGCATGTCATACCTGTGATAGGTACAAGGACTATGTTTTCATGATGTACCTTTTCAAAAGGTATAAATTGCTTTCTAAAATATTTTGAATGAAAAATATTGCCTGCAAAATGAATTGCTTGTAAAATATACAGCTTGCTTATTGAGTTTTGACTCACATTTTCGTTTTCCAAACCCATAGATAGGTTAAAGAAGAGACTTGGCAAAGGAGCACGAGTCGACCATTGAAGAAATGAAAAACATTATAAGTTTATGATTGTGAGAAATTTATGTTGGATGGTTGTAAAATAATTCAATGTTTCTATGTTGACATTTATGTATGTTACATGCTATGACATCTGATTTATGAGAAATTTTGAAATATATCATGAATATCATCATTAGTTATGAAAGTATTGGGTGGAAATGACCTAAATATGCATGAGATGAAAAATAAAAGGAAATGTTGATCATATGCTTGCTTAAGAATGATTAATTTGATTTTGATGATTAACAAATAATTGAAATATCATTAAAAAGGTTCTAATAAATTTGTCTAAGTGTTCTCAGATAATTTGTCTCTAATTATGTGTATGAAAATGAAAATGTGAAATAATTTAAGTTTCAAGAGCTCAAGTTCATGAATTGCAAGTCCAGCAAAGTGAAGTCCCACAGCCAAGTCGACTTCACTTGCGACTAGGGGTGGGAATCGGGGCGGGTCGGGACGGGTCAGGCTTTGCCCAACCCTGACCCTACTTTTCAAAAATCTTGTTTGACCCTTATTTTATACCGGGTCGGAACAAGGTCGGTTTGACCCTTACTTTTTTCTATCAGGTCTAGGGACAAAATTCGGGTCGGTATCGGACCGGTTTCGGGATAGCTGGTCGAGTCAAAAATACGGATCAAATAAGATAATTTTCAAAATTTATATATCTATCAAACATAAGTATACATCTATACTAAATTTAAATATTATATGTTTCAATATTTCACTAATTATTAAAAAACACATAATTAAGAAAATAAAACATTTGAAAATATAGTATACATTTATTAAAATAAGTTAATATACAATTACACATGAGGGTTATATCGTACAAATTTTTTATTGATTCTTATATTGCATTTTGAATAAATTGATTCTTCTATTGTTTATAGAGTTGATTATAAAAAAGTGAGAAATTTGAAAGAAAATAATAATAATATTTCAATATAGTCTTATAATTTTTAATAAATTTATATATGCGGGGCGGGTCGGACTCTTCGGGTCGGGACATGGTTGACCTACCCCAACCCTATTTTTGAACTCGGGTCAAAATTTCTGACCCATCCCTATACCGGGTCAAAATATATTGGTTTTACCCGGCCAAAAACGGGTCGGGTCAATACCGGGTCACGGGTCGACCCGCCCCAATTCCCACCCCTACTTGCGACTTGGGTGAAGTCCCAGACCCAAGTCGACTTCGCCTGCGACTCCGGACTGACAGCAAAGTGAAGTCTCAACCCAAGTTGACTTCACTTGCGACTTGGGTGAAGTCTCAAACCCAAGTCTACTTCACCTGCGACTTCGAAGGCAAATTTCTGGACAGCAAGTGGACAACAAGTTTTAACAAGACGAAGTCGCATCCCAAGTCGACTTCACCCATCCGAAGTTGACTCCACTCATCCGAAGTCGAGTCCACTTGCGACTTCAACTCGTAACGGTCGAAAATCCGAACGTTGGAGCTCTAGATGCACGTGAACCTCCACTCCAAACGGTTAGATCATTTTTCCTCTATATATACCATTGATGTATGAACGTGAAGAGCAGAGAGAAGGAGAAAAGAAAGAAGGAAACACAAGTTGGGCTTTCATCTTCTAATATTCAAGTGTGTTGAAGTTATTTGAACAACTATTGAAGCTTCAAGTGCTACAACTTCTACGTGTGCTTCCAAGATTATCATTTCCACATGACAAGGAGCTTCCGGAGCTTATCGAATGCACGTTGTAAAGTGTAATTTCTCTTTTGTCTATTTTGTTTTGTGTTGTTGCCTTGGATCAGTGTTGGAGACCGAATTCAAGAAGAAGCAAAACAGGGGGTTGGTTTGAGTTTGTCTCACTAACGGATTTTGCTTGATTGGTTTGAGTTTGTCTCACCAATGGATTGGACTTGGTTGGTTGGAGTTGGTATCACCAACAAGTGATTATTGTATATGCCCCCTAGAGCTAGAATCTAGAAGAGAGCGGGTGCTCTAGATTGTATTGAAAATACAATAGTGGAACCCAAGATACAACAGGTGTGTGCTTGGAAGAGTGGAGTAGGAAAGGTTGCCCGAACCACTATATATTGTTGTCTCTTATTTGGTTTGATTGCTTGCATTTTATATTCCATTTGCACCCACTCATTCTATCTCATATCATGTTTCATCAAGGGGATTGAACTTTTAAGGGGTTAAGTTTTTAATTTACTAAAGAATTTTTCAAGAACCCAATTCACCCCTCCCCTCTTGGGTTTTGCCATAAACTTGGGACTAACAAGTGGTATCAGAGCAGGCCTCTATTTTATTTGAGGTGATCTCTTCTATATATCTATGGCAACCTACTTAACTTCTGTACCTGCATTTGCTGAGGGTCAATCATTTTTAAGGCCACCTTTATTTGATGGAAATAATTTTATTTATTGAAAGTTGAGGATGAAACAACTCATTATGGCAACTAATATGAATTCTTGGATAGTCATACAAGATGGCATTACATTACCAAAAGGGGACAAGGCATCCACTTGGACAAAAGAAGAAACTATGTTCGTCCAAAGTAATGCTAAAGCTACGAACTTCTTATTTTGTGCATTGACTGCTACAGAATTTGATAGAGTTTCTTCATGCACAACGGCTAAAGAGATATGGGATAAATTGGCGTCTATTTATGAGGGTTCCTCCCAAGTAAAGGGAACTAAAAGGAATATCCATGTTGGTGATTTTGAAAGATTTCAAATGTTAGATGGTGAATCTATTTTTGAAATGTATGCTAGATTTTCTAAAATCATTAACACTCTTAAAGGCCTAGAAAAGCCAATTTCTGAAAGCGATCAGGTTATGAAGATGCTTAGAGCATTCCCAAACTCGTGGAATGAAAAGATCACAACTATTGAGGAGGCAAAGAACTTAAACAAGCTCAAAGTAGATGACTTGATTAGCTCACTCATGTCTCATGAGCTCATCAAAAACAAGAAAGAAGAATCTCGCAGAAGTAAAAAGTCTATTGCACTCAAAAGTATGATAGAGAGCTCAAGTGAATCTACATCAAGTTTATACGAATATTCTAGCTCACAGAAGAAAATGAAGAATAGAAGAAAGGAATTTCCAAAATGTTATAAATGTGGTGGTCTTGGACATATACAAATAGAATGTACTACACCGGATGATTTGGAAATTCAAAATAAGAGAAGCTTTTCAAAGAGAGGCTAGAAGAATGCTTAAAAAGGAATATACTACCTCAAGCTTTAACACTTCATCAAGTGAAGGGGAAGATGCTGTAAATTGGGCAAGAATTTGCTGCATGACCATTGTAGAAGATGAAAAGAAAACTTGCCAAAAATCCGGAGAGGAAAATGATGATACATGAAAAAATCAACTGCCAACATCGGATGCATCTATGGATATCGAGGTAAGCTCATCTGATTCTTATTCATCTTCTAATGTTTGTTCTAGATGTAATGAATTGAATGATTTACAACAAACTTATGACTCACTATTTGATGAATTCAAAAGCCTTGATATCAAATATGTCCAAAAGAAAAGGCAATTCAATACAACTGCCATTGCAAATGGAAAATTAGCAGAGGAGAATGCATCCTTGCGAAATGATATAAATTCCTTGAAGAATGAAACAGAGGTATTGAGAAAGGAAAACCAAAATTTGAAAGATTCATTGGCAAAGTTTTCTGACCCGAGAGAAAATGTGCAGAAATTTTTGAGAATGACCACTCAAGTGATAAGAGAGGTCTTGAATTTGTAAAGCACATTAATGTCAACCTAAATAAAACAAACTCTCCTATTTGGATTAAGGCTTCTAGTACATCAAATGTGAGGGGACATTTTAAGAAGCTTGTTGATAAATCATGGACAAATATACCTACTTGGCAACCAAAGAGCTATCATGGTACTCCAACCTATGCTAGAATCACTTGCCATTATTGTAATAAGTTTGGACACAAAATATATCAATGCAAGGCAAGAAAAATAGTTTATAATGGAGTTAAATTGGTTTGTATGCCAAAGAGACACATCTAAGGTAGAACCAAGTCTTCTTGAGTTCCTATATATTATGGTACTAACATTCATGGACCCATAACACGGGTACCAAAAGGAAAGAAGATATCATATTTGTGATGCAGGTTTTTATTTCAAACAAGTACAAAGTCATCTAGAGAATGAAGGAGCATGAATTGCAAAAGAAAGGGGGAGTTGAGCAAAATAGTAATGATAACTTTCATCAAAGGTAAATAAAGGTATGTTGCTCTCTGAAAGAAATTAATAAACAAGTGGTATCATAGTCATATTATAGATCATATGCTTGACTCAAAATGAATGATTTGTATGAAAAAAAGGGGAGAGAGAGTGTAGTATGAACCTATTTTATATGCCTCATTTGTGCTACCTTTTTGTGTTGATTGACAAAAAGGGGGAGAAAGTGTAGTATGAAAATATCTTAAGAAAAGAGAATAATATTGCATACAACTTAGGGGGAGAAGTATTTCCATGTAGAATGGGAGAATAGTGAGAGAACACATCTATATGAAAATAATATACATTATTTTGCACTTATTGATGAAAATCATGATTTTCATGTAGATATATCTGTGATTCATTTGAGAAGGGAAGATATTTCAATTAAGTTTTGTCAATCATCAAACAGGGGGAGATTGTTGATCATATGCTTGCTTAAGAATGATTAATTTGATTTTGATGATTAACAAATAATTGAAATATCATTAAAAAGGTTCTAATAAATTTGTCTGAGTGTTCTCAGATAATTTGTCTCTAATTATGTGTATGAAAATGAAAATGTGAAATAATTTAAGTTTCAAGAGCTCAAGTTCATGAATTGCAAGTCCAGCAAATTAAAGTCCTACAGCCAAGTCGACTTCACCTGCAACTTCAGACTGACAGCAAAGTGAAGTCTCAACCCAAGTCAACTTCACTTGCGACTTGGGTGAAGTCCCAGACCCAAGTCCACTTCGCCTGCGACTTCGAAGGCAAATTTCTGGACAGCAAGTGGACAACAAGTTTTAACAAGACGAAGTCGCATCCCAAATCGACTTCACCCATCCGAAGTCGACTCCACTTGCGACTTCAACTCGTAACGGTCGAAAATCCGAATGTTGGAGCTCTAGATGCACGTGAACCTCCACTCCAAACGGCTAGATCATTTTTTCTCTATATATACCATTGATGTATGAACGTGAAGAGCAGAGAGAAGGAGGAAAGAAAGAAGAAAACACAAGTTGGGCTTTCATCTTCTAATATTCAAGTGTGTTGAAGTTATTTGAACAACTATTGAAGCTTCAAGTGCTACAACTTCTAAGTGTGCTTCCAAGATTATCATCTCCACATGACAAGGAGCTTCCGGAGCTTATCGAATACACGTTGTAAAATGTAATTTCTCTTTTGTCTATTTTTTTTTTGTTGTTGCCTTGGATCGGTGTTGGAGACCGAATTCAAGAAGAAGCAAAACAGGGGGTTGGTTTGAGTTTGTCTCACTAACGGGTTTTGCTTGATTGGTTTGAGTTTGTCTCACCAATAGATTAGACTTGGTTGGTTGGAGTTGGTCTCACCAACAAGTGATTATTGTATATGCCCCCTAGAGCTAGAATCTAGAAGAGAGCGGGTGCTCTAGATTGTATTGAAAATATAATAGTAGAACCCAAGACACAACGGGTGTGTGCTTGGAAGAGTGGAGTTGGAAAGGTTGCCCGAACCACTATATATTGTTGTCTCTTGTTTGGTTTGTTTGCTTGCATTTTATATTCCATTTGCACCAACTCATTCTATCTCATATCACGTTTCATCAAGGGGATTAAACTTTGAAGGGGTTAAGTTTTTAATTTACTAAAGAATTTTTCAAGAACCCAATTCACCCTTCTCCTCTTGGGTTTTGCCATAAACTCAGGACCAACAGGAAATAAATACTTAAGAAAACATACTTAATTGGATAAATATCCGTTAAAACCCGTCGTGTGATAGGGCAACAATCCTGACTACGTTTACTAATCAATAACGATCCCGAAGTAAGACTCACGATGTGATGCTCGGGTTTGGGGCACCACAATATATGAATTATTATTTCAGCTAGAAAACTAGAAAACTTGGCAATTAACAAAACCAAACTTGGTTTAAAAACCTAATTGAAATTGTTAGAGTTGCTTGCTCCTTGCCTAGCATGAAATCTCCTTTTCTTCCTCTCCTTTTCCTCTTTTTTTTTTCTTTTTTTCCTCCTCTCCTTAGATGTCCACCGTGCTGGACTTTTCATTTGTTTTTCTTCTTCTTTTTGTTGCCCGAAATGGATGCCCAAGCTGCCCATGTTCTCCCTTTTATAATGAGGCTTTTAAACCTCATTTTTCACCTCATTTAAGGTTTAATAATTTCATATTTATCCATACATGTGCTGTCATGTTTATCCCTTGAATTTTCTGTTATATATATATACTTTTCAAAAATTCTGCCCAAATCTACCCATAAGATAACGTCCACAAGATGCCCATTTTTGGCATTTTGTGAGCATAAAGCTGCTCAATATTGTTCCCTTGTTTAACGTCTCTGCAATGCAACCTTTATCATGCATTTTTTGAATTTTAAAAATTGTAAAAATATGCCCAAAAATCCCTCCTTTAGACACCTCATTTATACCATTAATTGCTTTGACTTTTGCATTAATTAATCTACTTTTTAAAAAAACAAAAATTTAAAGGGTTTTAACCATAAGTGATTAAGCTTTTTTTCATATAATTTAGTTTTAATCAAATTCATTCATATAATAAAACACTTTATTTTAGCCGTTCATATAAAATTTCGTCTCAAAATGCCCTTTCTAGTGTAAGATATGAGCATTTGAGTCTCATAAAATTGATGAAATTAAATCATTATCACCATAATTAAATCATGATTATCATAATTCATACCATTAATGAGGTAGAGTACGTCAATATGTGCATAAATTTCAAATTCCACATCAATCTCCCTTATGTGCTTCAAGTAATGAATTTTCAAACAATAACCTAATTTATCCCATCCTTATTTTCAACTTAATTATAATTAGTGGAATATTTAACCATGCCACATCATCATTTTCGTACCTCATTTCATCTTTTTGTGCACATTAAACCACATTCAGCAAAGGTGATTAACTTAAGCACCTCACTTTGCCATTTGCCATAAACTCATTCATCCAATTCAAAGCACACATTAATAGTTATCAAATTCCTAAATTACATTTATTGAACTCAAAATGTTCTAGGTATGACACAGAGAGTGATATCCCAGCAAGGATTGGTAAATAAATATGGAAAGAAAAGATATGATACCATAGAGATGGTATCCTAGCAAGGATTGATAGATAAACGTAGAGGAAAGAATGCAAAATGATGTTATGATTATGTTATAAAACATAGTGAGTTAGTTGTGTTTTGAGAGATAGATGGTTCATAAAGGAAAAGAAATTTTCCACAATGAAAAGGTGACACTGGAAATAAAAAGTAAAGAAAGGATAAGGAATTGAGGAAAATGTAGATAAATGGTGGATATTTAATGAAGATAATTTCTAAGTCCACCCCTTATGACTGACAGGAATAATGATAGAGGAAGCTTGCACTCAAGGCGAGCGTATGGTCAAGGAGCTCTTCCTTGATGACTAAATGACCATATATTAAGAATTATGAATGACAATGAGGCCATAGAAAAAAGAATATATGGAAGTGAAAATGATGATAAAAGAATATATGACAATGAGCCCATAGATAATGAAAATGAAAATCCACTAAATTGATGTAGCACTAGTACACTCACTATGGAGCTTACATTGGTACAACCTAAAGGTAGGCATCATCTAGAAAGAAAAGGGATAGATGAAATTAGTAAAAGTCTCTTTTGCCTTTTGAATGGTAAGTGAATGTATAATATTTTGATGCAAAGATGTTCTTTGCTATAGAATTAAATTTATTTACACATGTATGCCATATGTAGAAAGTAGTTGATACTGACCTCTCTAGCAGATATGGTTAATGATATATGCTATGAATTATTTTGGGTGTGTTTGTTTGGGATATAAACATGTCAACCAAAACTTTTCAATCTAAAATTTTTCACTCTCCATAACTACTCTATTTTTTAATTATTTTTCACATTTTCCTATACAAACTATCCTACTTTTCAATCATTTCTACACAACTATCTATACAACTAACCTATTTATTTTAACTTTATTCTCTTTATTTCTCATCATTACTCCTATTATATCACATCATTTTCTATCAATGTGACAACTTCTATCTCAAAAACTTTTCATCAAAAGTTTTACCCCCAACCAAACACACCCTTTATGATAAGATGAAAAATGTTATCAGAGGTGCACAGCAGAAGCGTGATGGTCCCATTTAATATATAAATGGGAGGAAATTGAGAGGAAGTACTCCAAATATTTAAAGTATAACAGGTTTTGGGATAAAACCTTTTATAAGGAGGGGAGCATTGCGAAACTCAGGATTTAATATCGATGAATATAGTTGGAATTTGTTTAAAAAGGAAATTGGAAGTTTTAGAAAATGGAGATGATTAAATGATATGTCTTTGATTAAGATAAATGAGATTAGAGTAACCAATTAAGCAAGATGATTAAGTTAATCACTTTTGCTTAAGTGCGCACAAGAGGACAAAACCACTAAAAGACAAAAGGGGAGTATAGATGATGAGATGGCATGATAGAGATGATGAGGTGGCATGATAATTAGTGCCCCATTTTATGTTATTTATTGATTAATTATTTGATTAATTCATATCTTATGATACATAAGTTGAAGTGGGATGAAATTTGAAGGGAAAGCCAAGTTAACATGCCCTACATGATAAACGGTTTAGATGATGAAAAGTATGATTGGAAATGTGTTAAACAATTAGAAATTCATGAGATTTCATGAATTAAATTGAAAGGCTAATATCTTAGCACACATTCATGATATTGAGATGAAAAATTTTATGGAAGGGTAAATTTACGTGCCCTAAGTTATGAGTGAATTTGATTATATCAAATCACCTTATAAAGCCCTAAATGACATGTGCTAAGAAAGATTAAATATTAAAGATGAGGACGTAATTAAGGCATTGACTTTTGACCATCTAAAGTGGATTTTCCATAAATGAGATATAAAAGTCAACTTTGACTTTAGAACCCACTTTTGAGGTATCAAAATGGGGTTGGTGTGGCGTCCCAAACCAAGACGTCACTTCCTTACCTCAAGACCTTATTGATTGATAGATGTGAATTAGGATTGTTGCCCTGATCACGCGGCAAGTTCTTAATTGGAACTCGTCCAAAATTTTTTTTTCCAATTCATTCATTTTATCTATCATCATTCATTTCATTTCACACTACATCTTTCATCATACAATCACCATTACACCTGTAATAAAATTTCATAATTCTTTCATAGCATTCATCATGCTTTTCTACAATAACATTTACATTTCATACATACATCTATACAAGCATTGGATCACATAGAACTTATAATTCTACATAAGTTCACATATACATTAACATACCTTGGATCTTTAACCAGGCTATTACATTCCATTCCTTATAGTCCACATGGCTACCATCACGTACCTTTCCTTTATTGCTTAAATTTGCATCCTCTTGAGTTTCCCGGTATCTGTCTAAGGTTTGGAAAAATAAAACGTGAATGACAACTCAGTAAGCAAGCATTTTTTTATTAGGGCAAGACTTCCTTGAAATCCTTTTTCCTTAACATGAATACCTTTTTACTTGAGGACATATATATGTCCTAAAACATTATCATAAAATCCTTGTTCATAAGGACAGTTCCATATCCTTTCATATTTTCATAAAACATCATTCTTAAAATCATTTACAAGCCCCGTGTGGGCTTGTTAAGGCAAAACATATACGCTTTACCCTTTTTAATTAATTTTCTTTAATCTTATATGAACATTTCTAATGTTCAAAGACATTTACATAAAATCATCTTTCATTATTGGACGTTTTACGTCCAAAACATCTTCCTCATAACTCCTTTTTAGAGATGGACATTATCATGTCCTAAAAACATCATACACATAAGCCTTTCTCGGCGAAGGACATTTTTATGTCCAAAAATATTTTTTTTTTATCTTAAATTCCTTTAGCCAAGAGACCTTTGATGTCTCGAAATATTTTTGACATAAATTTTTGACAATGGACATTCATATGTCCTAAAACACATTCCATCAAAGTACTTAGGCATTGGACATTCTTATGTCCATAAACATGTACCATTCAAATCCTTTGGAAATGAACATTCTTATGTTCAAAATCAAGTTTCATATAAATCCTTTTAATAATCCTCGTCTTGGGGTTTGTTTATAACAAACAAGGCATATACAATACATAAACCATTTTCACAGTTGCATTTGCACAAAAACATTTCATTTCATTCCTATTATTTACACTTTTGTGTAAAACATCCTATTTTAGGGTAATCATTTCATAAAAATTCCTTTTGGATAACTTTCATAAAAACATACTTTCATGTCCTAATCTTTGAGCTTTTCAAAAGCAAAACATAAGCAAATGCATTTCTCTCCATCCAATAGTGACACTTAGCAAGTGATTATTCTACATTTTGGAAGAGAATCCACACTTAATAGCATGCTATCTAGGCGGCTGTTCTTTCATCCTGCTCCCATCTCAGGGAGGGCACCGCTGGCCTCCTACCATCCCTTAGCGAGTTGGCTATATGTAGAGTGGGCCCCAGCCATCCCAACCATGCTCTACAACTGACCTATTCCGTGTAGTGGTGCACCGTACATATTCTGATAGACTTCAGTCCGTTTGGTTTAAAATATCACAGACCGCAACCCATGACCTTTTAAACCGGGGTCACAAATCGCAGCCTGCAACTATACTCACAACACAACATAGATCGAAGTCTATATCTTTAAGAATTATTTTCAAAAATACATCACAGACTGCAGTCCGTGTCAACTTGTAAAGCAAGCGCACTCACTTTAAACAAGCTGTCATTTGAAATTTAGTTTTAGGATGACCTTCCTTAAATTCTTTTAAAACCATTTTGAGTCAAATATTTTGATAAATATTTGAAACGTTCGAGAAACAATATATCTTAAAAACCCTTATAATAAAAGAATTTCAAAACCTTTGGATTTCCAACAATAAACCATATATTTCTTTAATATTTTTTGGGTTTCCATTTCAGGGCTTTTGCTTACAAAAGTTATGCAATTATTCTATCCCCTTCTCCACAACCTAAAAAATTAAATTATTGTCCACATATCTATTATACTATTTTACATAAAGGGGAATTGTACAGTCTTTTGCATGTCATTTAGCAACCTGAAATTAAACAATTTTAAGAAATCATCTATTAGGTTGGTCATCCTTAAATCCCATTCAACAACATTCATATAAATATTTTTGAAGACATTTTCATCATAGATTTCCTTATTTAAAGGAAATCAAAACTTTTCAAATATTATTTCAAGACATATGGACTCTGTCCAAATCATCGTTTATATTTAAATAACCTAGCATAGAAAAATCAATCTTTTTCCATAAATCAAATCACTTTTTCTTTTCTTTCATAAACCTAGCTATTTATCATAAAACATCATAAGAGAAAACCCAAATCTTATCTGCTAAAATTTCTTCGTGAAAAAGGGAAAAATTCTCTTTTTCTTATAAAATACTTTGGAAACAACATTATAAAGAACTTGCTTGCTTAAAAATAAATTCTTAAAACCATTGGCATAACTCAATAAAATCCTTTAAAATAACCATCATGGAGAATTTGCTTACTCATAAGCAAATTTTTCAATTCCATTAACATAAAGCATTCCCATCCTTGGCAACACTTGTGATAAATTATTTATCTTAAAAAGTATCGCTTGCTTCCCATGAAGCAAACCTTGAAACTTTTCATTAAAGCCATCATTTTCCAAAACTTGTGGCTTTGCATTAAAGTTATCATTTTAAAAACTTGTGCTTGCCCATTCGTCAAAACGTAATCATAAACATTTCATTCACATATCATCATATAGAAAGAAAACAATATTTTAGAAAGTTCGCTTGCTTACCTGAGATCGCCATAATCCCTTTCTTTCATTCTTTTCCTTGCCTTTGCCTAGATAAATGAAAATAACATTTCATTTATTCACATCACTTCAAATGTTTACATTCCTTAGGTTTTCCAACCTACATAAATCCATTTGGACTTATATTACACTAGCTTAGCCCACTTGTCTTTCAAGTTGGGTGTTCATACGTATCATAACCTATATATCACATTATTCATTCATTCATTCATTTTTAATACCCTTATGTAGGGTAAACTTACATACATATAATAATCCTTCATTAAATCATTATTTGGAGGTTCATTACCTCCATTTATCATTTTTAACATATTTTTTCTTTTTCATACAACGATACTCATTTTAAGCACTTATTTGCTAACTTATACATTATATAATAATCTCAAAATTTGAGATTATCATTATTTACTTAAACAGTAACCTAATCCATGTTTTCCATCACTTATTCATGCATTTTTTCATTTTAACAACTCACATGAATCATTCCTCATTTATTCAAGCTTATCTCTCCATACGTGTCCATTTCTCAATACATAAATCATGTGTTTCTTAAAATTTTTCAACACAGAAACTTGTGTCCTTAATTAGCATGATTAAACCCCTTAGTTAACATATAATTTAGGGTTTAATTTTTGTCTTTTAATCCATTCATCATAGGGTTCCAAAACAGCAACTTTGGGACCCGTTTTACACACTTTCAACGTCTCTTTTGATACTTAAATCAAAACAGATTTTTAATCCATATATTTAAAAAATTAATCATGATTTTATTAACCCTGATTTTGGTTAATATCATCTATTTGAAATCCATATATTGGTTGCTTCCCAAAACAGCAACTTCTACACATGTTTTGGGTACCTTTTGCACCCTTCTTCGGACACCCCTTTGCATACCCTTAAGAATCAGATTTAGGGTATACCTTCCCAACCTCATTTGGTTGTCCAAATAATTCTAATCCTAGTGTATTTTACCCTCTATAATATTCATAAACTCATTAACATAATTCATGTTTCATACATATCATAAAAAGATAAAAATCGGGTCATATACATAACTCTAAGTTTTATCCTTTCTAAAATCCACCTCTAATAGGTTAAATCTTCATAATCACTTATGATACTTGTTTATATCCCATTCTAAGTTAAATTCCATCCTAAAAGTCTGAAATTTAACATTTATTTTGATTTATTCCTAAATCTGTCCATAATGTTGAAATCATACATGCTGAACTCTCAGAATCTTGGATTATTATCAAATCAATTAGTTTTGATCTGAAATTTCTATAATACCTTAATAGATTCATTAATTAAACAAAATAAATATTTCCAACACAAATAATCAAACATTTATATTTATTTTGATATTTTTACACTGCTGGACAGCAGCAGCTATTTTCAGACAGTTCAAATCACGTTAATTATTAGGTATATTTATACCTTTAAAAAATTAATTTTATTTTGGTCTTGTGATCTTAAGGATGTATTATATATCATATAAACTTTTCAGCTCAAAATCCCTTATATAAAAATTATTAAAAATAATTTGGTGCAACTGATCCTGACACCCGTGCAACCCTGTTCGGGTTGATTTTCTCGGATTTGTAATTTAAAACTGCTTATCCTTTTAATCGGAAAATTGGTTCGTTCCTTAATAACCCTATAATGAGTTCTCAAAAAAATTTTCATACTAAAATTCATCCATTTACTATTCCGTTTATATTTTAGATTTCTGCCTCATTTCTTATTGGTTTTGCTCCCATATTTTCATCTCCTTTCAATACATATGCAAAACCCTTAATTAATACTCAATTCTAGAATGTTATTAATCTTTATTTATAGGTTTATTATGAATCCTATTCATGATCCATAAATAAATATAGAGAACTTGGATTTTAATGAATCAAATTCCAAGAAATACTTACTTGATTTGAGCTAAACTTGAGTTTCAATCTTTCTAACTTGGATTCCTCTCTTTGCTCCTCTTCCTCTTCCTCTTTTTCTTCTTTCTTTCTTCCTTTCCTCCTTGCCTTAGACGTCCATGATGCCGGTTAGGGTCGTGCAAGGGTTGCCTTGCTTGAGAGAAAAGTCTCTCCCTTTCTCTCCCTCTCTCTCTCTCTCTCTCCTCCTCTCCTCTCCTCTCTCTTTCTCTCTCCTTCTCTCTCTCGTTTTTCCCCTGCTAGAACGTCCCTTCCTCTCCCCCTTTTTTTCCCCTTTTATAAGGGATCTTGCTTAACCTTAAGTAACCTACTTTACTTAGCTCTTAAGTAACCCACTTTACTTAGCTTTTAAGTAACCCACTTTACTTATCTCTTAAGTAACCCACTTTACTTGCTCTCCAAGAAAGAAACTTTCCATGATAATTAGCTTCATCCAATTCATTTATATCATAGATTTCATAATTTTATTCAATCGTTTTAATTTTCATCTCAAACCGACTTTTCTATGTCAAGTTATGACCCTTTGAAATATCCTTAGAGTGTGAGATTAAAATAAATATTTATCATCTTAATCTCATCACATTTACCTTAATCCAATCCACACATTAGGTCAAGCCCATAATCGTAAGCTTATATTTAAAATTTCACTTCAATCTGCCTTATAGGCGTCAAGTTATGAATTTTCTACATTTTCCAACATAATTCCATAATTATCATTTTAATTTTCATAAATTAAATCATGAAAATTAAAATAATTATTTAGGCCACATTAGCATCTTCTAATCCTCATTAAGCCCATTTGGTCATCTTGACTCTCATTGGCCTATGACGATTAATCTTAATCACCATTCTTAATCATAACCCCAATTGCAAAATATCATTAAATCATAACATCATCCATAAATCATCCAAATCATACATAATTCATATTTATATGCCAAATGCATATATATGAGCCTTACTTGGGTCTGGGTATCATAGTTGGTTGGAACAAGATTAGGTCAATCAAAATAAAAGTAAAAAATTGATTAAAGCAAGTGATGATGACGATACATGGACGATGGAGATTGAATGGGCGGTTGTTGGAGTGATGAAAGGTGTAGATTTGGACGCCATTTAATTGGAATGAAAATTTATTTGAACCATAATAATTAGGTGGAAAGTAAGATGTCAACAAGATATTGGTTTCAATGACCTATAAATAGAAGAGAATGAGCAAAGAAAAAGGGATGTCCAAAGAGGAGGAAAAAAGGAGAAGAAAAGAAAGAAAAGAAAAAGAGAAAAGAAAAGGAGAGGAAGGAAGGGAAAAGAGAAGGGCAGCTTGGACGTTCTCATGAGAATGGAATTCATCTTCAAGGAAACAAGTAAGTGGTTGCCATTAATGATACACAAGTATAGGAACTTAAATGATGTGTTTTTGGGCATTAAATTGGGTGTAACACCCCATGAATTAAGTTGTCCACAAATTTCTAGAAATTGCATTAAAAGTTCCCAAACTATGTTTGATTTATGTTTAATAATATTATGATGGTGTAGACACACCCCTCTCTTAAGCCCAACTAAATTCACATAAAAATAAAGGAAATATATGCATGGACCAAGATCCAAGCCCAACCACCACAAAGAAAATCAACCCAAGAAAATTGCCAATGGGCTCAGAACCAATTGCCCACTTGGGGGAAGACCAAGCAACAAAACTGGGCCTACTAACCACCAGACGGGCCTATCCAGCTTTGGCTCATAGGAGCAAAGCTCCAACACCCCACTAGATCCAGCAACCGGGCTCTACAGCAGCAACACACCGAATCTAGCTTTAGCCCACAGAAACAGGTTCTACTATAACAGCTCACCAAGATTCAACAAAAGCCCACCTGGAGCAAAAAGCTCCAACAAGACAGCAAGCCCAAACAGTGGGGGGCTCCCAACCATGGCCCATAGCCCACACGACCCACCTGCCCTTTATAAATAAAGGGGCAAGTTCCAAGCTCAGACACTTGAGGGGGCATCCCAAAAGGGGGAGGACGGGAGTCTGCAGCAAATCCTTGGCACCCCGGCTTCTTCTCTCTTCTAGCTATAGCTTTCCTCTTTTCCAACCCCCTTTTAAGCTCTCTCCCCCCTTTCTTCTCTCCCCTTTCTTTAGATTTTTAAATCCAAGCTCTGTACAACCGGTGTTCTTATTTAATGAAAACGGGGACTGATCTCTCCTTTAAGATTAGTGGTGACTCCATCTAGCTGTTCAAATCTGTCGTGGCCATTTTATATGCTTTGTTGGATTTAATACTAACATGTTTTATTGAGTTAAAGCCATAGCAAAGTAGGCGCACACTGTCTAGCCATTCCCAACAATGTATGCTGCCATCACGTTGCTGAATCCGTGGTTCAATCTGTGGCGCCCCAGCCCAAGAGTCATGTCTTTACCTCAAGATCTATCGACTAGTAAATGTGATCAGGATTGTTGCCCTGTCACATGGCGGGTTTATTAGGTATTTATCTACTTAATCCTAACTCCTTAGGATTTTATATAACATTCAATTTCCATCAAATGCCATTTTAGGCCATTATATCATTTGAGAGTTACACATGTCATCTCATAATTTTCATACTTAATCGTATCATGATATTTTATGGCTTAGCATTTACCCATAAATATTTTTCGACGTTTATGGTTACGAAACCATAATATAATTCATATAATATTGTAGAAATATCATATCATGCTCATCAACCATTGATACTTGTTTATAAAATACAAGTCATAAAATAGATCACATATGATCATCAAAATAACAAGTATCAAGCCATTATACAACCATTCGCCATAAGCGACATATATGAGAAACCATCAAGTTTTCCATTCTTCCATGTCCAATTCATGCTCCTTGGTCATCTTCGTTTCTTCACCTATCTATGGGTTTGGAAAACAAAATGTGAGTTGAAAACTCAATAAGTTATATATTTTTTAGGCAATTCGTTTTGAAGGCAACATTCTTTAAAAGCATTTCTCTCAACTCAGTAGAGACACTTAGCAAGTGATCAACTACCTGCGGAGTAGGAATCTTTTCATAAACATTTCATAAACATTGGATGTGCAAATGCATCATTTCCATTCATGACATTATCCTTCATGTGACGATACGCTAGCGCGGGGAATATTCTTTCATGACATGATCATTTCCATCCTTGGCGCCAGACCTTCCGACTTGGCAACGTAAAGGGGGACTCCTTGTCCACTTACTCCTCGACTAGCCTGCTTGATTTTCATTCCATGCATGACTTTTAGTCACCCCGACATTATATACCTCTTACACATGAAACTTGTCATCTCATGTAGAGAATTCTTTGCACCATCCCTTGTTAAACACTATTTCAAAAAAACATCGTATAAATCCATATTTCCTCACATTTCATACATAAATGCGAAATAGTAAGGAAATCACTTATCATATTTGAAATAACATTTCAAAACACATTGAGATAAAGGAATGACTATCCTTAAATACCTTGTAATGAAAACCAAAATCATTTAGAAGATTTGCTTGCTTACCTTGTTTGCTTAGCTTTCCGTCTCGCTTATCTCTTTGCCTTTGCCTATACATATAAGAATGACATAGCATCCATATACTTTTCATTCACTTGCATTCAACTTAGTTTTCTAGCCCATTTTCATTAACATTCATACCCCACTTGAATTCCAAGTCGGGTGTACATGCACATCATAACTTATGCATCATACCATTCATTTCATCATATGTTTAATACTCATATTTAGGGTAACATTCATATACATCATAACATGTTCATTAGCCATTAGTTAGACACCATATGGAATAATAAACTTCCAACTTATCATTTTTCACATATTTTTCACAATTCACACATTGTGCTCATTCTTAAGCACTTAGTTAATGTCCTAAACTTCAAATATTAATCTCCAAATTTGAAATTATCATTATTGATCAAAAAAGTAACATAATCCACATGTTTCATCAAATTTTTCATGGATTTTTGCATTTTAATATCTCACATAAACCATTCATCATTTATTCATGTTTATCTCTTCATATATGTCCATTTTACAATACATAAATCATGTGTTTCTTAAAATTTTTGAAATCAGAAAATTGCCTTCTAATCCAACGTGATTATCCACCTTAATTAATACTTTAATTAGTGTATTTTTATGGAATTTTATTCCATAAATCATAGGGTTCCAAAACAGCAACTTTGGTACCCGTTTTATACACTTTCAATGTCCCTTTTGATACTTATATCAAAACAGATTTCTAATCACTTAATTCTAGCCAATAACCATGCTTTTCTTAACCCAAATTTAGGGTATTATCATAAATTTAAAATCCAAAATTCTTTTCCTTCAATAATTGCAACTTCCATACACATTTTGGGTATCCACTTGATCCGTTTTGACGTGTCCAAACATATGGCCATAAAATCATATTTAGGGCTAATATTTTCAAACCCTTTTGGACACCCAAATTACCTTAAACATGGGGTATTTTACCCTCTATAACATCCATAAATCGTTTGGGCTTATTCATATATCCTTTTTAACATAAAAACATGGAAATCGGGTCATATGTGTAACCCTAATTCATACTCTTTCTAAAATTCATAACTTAAGCCTAAATCCACATATATAATTCATCTAATCATGAATTATCATGTAATCATAATAACACATCAAAAAAGAAACATCATATGTGAGTTTAAGCAAGTTTCAACTAAGTTTATCAACTCATATTCAACCGTCCAACTGAGGAGAGTCAGTTTGTGCCGATCCAACTGTCCAATCCCTTGTCACTCTCTCCTCTGGCTCCAAAGCCCTATATGATGATATCATTTGTCAAATGCTCCCTCCAGAATAGTTTCCCTATCCCATCTCATCCTTTGCCTTTCACAAATTCCAACTCATTGACTTTGATCCCTTTTGGTGATTAATAAAAAGGAGGAGAGGAATTTTGGAATTTTTAGCTTTTTTTTAGCTCATTGGGTTTGGGATAGCTTCTTTTAGTTATTGGGTAGGCTGTACTCAAGGCAAATGTAACTGGTTTAATGGTGTGAATGGTTTACTATGACTTACTTTGGTCCAATTGTGAATGGAATGACCTTATTTGAATGAATGGCTTTTTTTGAATCAAACAATTTTTTTAATGATATTGTTTGAATGACTTGTGACATGTATTGCTTTGAGGGTTTTGATGCTGGATAATAGTATGAAATACCATGGTGAATTGATAAAATGAAAATGCATCATTAATTTGGGAGATTACACAGAATGACTTTGGTTTCACAAGTTATAGAAATTCATTTGCTTAATTAAAGGTTAATCTGAAATTTGTTTTGTCAATCATGAAAAAGGGGAGAGATTATTGTAAATGAATGGTAAATCAATCAAAATCCATGCTTTAATTATTAACAATTCCATTTTAGAAGTTTAAGGTACTAATATTTGTGTTCAGTTGATTTAAGGCTTAAGGATTTCAAGCATGACACGTCAAGTCGCAAGTTAAGTTGACTCAGGCATCAGCTTAGGTCAAGTCAATCCTCAATTCAACTTCAGTATAGACTTCAAGACGTCATTTTTCAATAGAATGAAATTATATTTGCGTGGGCAAGTGAAGTTGTAACCCGAAGTCGAGCTCACATTGACTTGGGTGAAGTCGATCCCCAAGTTGACTTTGCATGCGATTTAGGTGAAGTCGCAACCCAAGTCGACTCTATCAGCGACTTGAGTGGATTTGTGATTTCTGAAGCTGAGTTGGGTCAAGTCAAGTCGCAACCCAAGTCGACTCCGACATGTGACTTAAGTGAAGTTACAATTAAGTCAACTCATCTACGGGACTTGAGTGATGTCGCAAATTGAGTCTTAAATTAAGTACAAGAAGATTAAATCAAGAAATTTCAGGTCTAAGGGTGAAAAGATTTGTTCAAGTAACATTATTCCAACATGATTCAAGGTTCAAAACACAAACTCGTGCAAGAACTTTCAAATGGATGAGAGTAAGCTAAATATACAAGAAGTCCAAAGGCCTTCAGGCATAAATGAAGTCTTTTTAAGGAAAAATATGAAAAAACAAGGGCATTTATGCTCAAGGATCAAGTTAGTAGAGTGTCAAAGTTCGAAAGAGCTAAGTGGAGAGTGAAGTTGAAATCAAGTCAACTTTATCTACAACTTGGGTCAAGTCTGAAACCAAGTTGACCCCAAAATGGAACTTGGGTGAAGAGCTGAAGACCGAAGTTGCAAATCAAGTCAACCCGAATCTGCAACTTAAGTCATAATAGTCAGAAGAATTCAAACATTGACGCATTAAATGAATGTCACCTACCACCAAATGTTTGAATTTACTCCTCTTCTATTTAATACATGTCAAATTGAAGGGAGAGGGTTAGCTACAACATTGATTAAGCCTCTACCCTTCAATCTTTAAGTATTCAAGTGCTCATTAAAGAGATTTCAAAAAGAACTGCGCTATTGATTTGAAGTGCTAAAGTGATCCATCAACTCATTCCACACATTCTTTTCAGCGCTAAAATTTTCTCTACACATCTGTAAAGTGTAGTTTTACATTTTTGTCCATTGTTTATTTGTGGTTCTGCTTGGTTTGATTTTGAAGACTAAGACTAAGTGAAGGCAAGTAGTATATGGTTAGAGTATGACTTGCGAGTATGACTTGCCACTTACTTATGTGAATACTGTAAACGGATGTAATCACATTGGCTTAGTGGAACCCAAGACACAACAGCGTGGTCTTGGAATAGTGCAGTAGGAAGGGTTGCCTCAACCCACTATAATTTCTCGTGTTGATTATTTTGCTCTATTTGCATTTCCATTCTCCATGTTTTTCATTCAAGGAGACTTATTTCTCAAATGGTTATATTCAATATACCGAAAGAATTTTAAAAAACTCAATTCACTCCTCCTCTCTTGAGTTTTGTTTTAAATTCGGGACCAACAATAATGTCATGGCAGATAATCATGCTAAACTACATCAAAAATAATTTACTTGAGAATAATTCCATCCAATAAATTCATGATAAATAATTTAAATAATTATTTATTCAACATTCTAATCCACATAAATATACTCTACTTGCATAATTAAATCATGCATTTCATTGTAACAAATCAAACAATGGATAATCCACCTAACAAATAATTCATTAAATATCTTCCACAAAATAACTTGCACCACATAGGATCTATCAAATAAATATAATATTAGCCCCACAAAATAAACCATAAAAACTCTACTTGCATAATTCCATCCAATAAACTTTATGATAAATAATTTATCCAATTATTCATCCAGCAACTTAAACCACATTATAAGAATTTATCTACTTTCAAATTATTCCATCCAATAAATTATGCGATAAATAATTTAAATAATTATTTATCCGATGATCTAAATCACAGACAAAGAATATTCTACTTGCAAATAATTTCTTCTACTAGATTTCATGATAATAATTTATCAAATTATTTATCTAGCAAGCCAAACCACACAACAAATACATCTTTGCTTGCAAATCAATTTTATGATCAATAATTTATCTAATTATTTATCTAGCAACCTAAACCACATAACAAAAATATATTTACTTGCAAATTAATTTTATAGTAAATAATTTATCCAATTATTTATCGAGCAAGCTAAAACACATAACAAAAATGTCTCTATTTTCCTTATAATTATGGTGTGCTCCACTTTCCATAACGATCTCTCTCTACGTTTTTGTCCATCCGCGCCCTTTAGCTCGCACTCTCGCGCTCTATTTTCTTTTTTTTTTTATTAAGTTGCAGTAACTTCTTCTCTAGTTTCTTATTTATTAAATTTCTATAACTTCCCTACATAACATCCTCCATTTGTTAAGTTGGTTTCAACTTCCCCATCATATAATTTTTAAATTTGAACTTCATGCTTATCTCATTGTGGGTCCCACTTGCACATATTTAACTTTTCCCAGGCCATAACTCGAACCCACAACCTCTTAATCATAAGCAAGGTTGTTAACCATCTTATTTATTTAAATCTAAATTTATTCACTTAGATTTAAATACACTACTAGGTTAAATTATAAATAAAATTCTTTTAAAATAAATTAGTCAACATGTCAAAGTCAATAAATTAAGAGCCAACGTCAGCTAGTCCAAATGACACATTAGACAATCAATTGACACGTTGGATGGTCAACAAGTCAATAGTCAAAATGTTAAACATGCCACCTTATCAAAAATCAACCGTCCTCCTCAGAAAGTCATCGGTCAACATTTTAACCATCTAAGTCAATGGTCAAAATGTTAAACATGCCACCTTATCAAAAATGAACCGTCCACATCAAAAATTCATTGGTTAACTGTGGCGCCCCAACCCGAGACGTCAAATCCTTACTCCAAGACCTTATCGATTAGTAAATGTGAATCAGAATTGTTGCCCTGATCACATAGCGGGTTCTTAATTGGATCTCGTCCAAAAAAATTTTCGTTTCATCATCATTTTATGTCTTTGTACTCCACACCATTCATCTTACAAGCGACGATACACTTTAGCAATGGACGTTCTCATATCCAAAAATATTTTCCATTTAAGCACTTTGGCATTGGACATTCTCATGTCCATAAACAATTTTCATTTAAGCACTTTAGCATTGGACATTCTCATGTCCATAAACACTTTTCACATAATCCTTTTCATAATCTCCATCTTGGGGTTTGTTTATAGTAAACAAAACATAAAAATTATTTTGTATTCCCTATTTTAGGGCTTGTTATAGAAACAAGACACATAAAGCATTCTTCATATAAACCATTTTTCATAATCCCCGTCTTGGGGCTTGTTTATAACAAACAAGGCATAAAATACATAATCCATTTTCGTGAAAGTATTTGCATAGAAAATATTTCATCTTATCTTTGATATTTACACTTTTTGTGTAAAACACCCTGCTTTTAGGGTAACTTGTTTATAATGGCTCATAAAATCCTATTTAGGATAACTTTTTGTAAAAACACTTTCATGTCTCAATCCTTGGGTTTTTTAAAAGCAAAATATATGCAAATGCATTTCTCCTCATCCAGTAGTGACACTTAGTAAGTGATCATTCTACCTTTTGGAAGAGAATCCATCATTAACAGCACGCTAACTAGGCGGTCATTCCTTCATCTTCTCCCATCTCAAGGAGGGCGCCGCTGGCCTCCTGCGATCCCTTAGTGACTTGGCTATATGTAGAGTGGGCCCCAGTCCATCTCCGATTATGCTCTACAACCGACCTATTTCTTGTATTGGTGCACCATATATCATCATTATTAATGTTTATTATGCTAGCATGATCTCATAAAACATCATAGATCGCAGTCTGTGTAGTTTAAAGTATCACAGAACGCAACCCGTGTTCTTTTAAACCATCTTGAAAATCATCACAGACCGCGTAATTTGTGTCTTTTAAAATCATTTGAAAAAAAGAACATCACGAATCACAGTCCGTGTCAACTTGTAAAGCGAGCGCACCCACTTTAAACAAGTTATCATTTGAAATCTGGTTTTAGGATGACCTTCCTTAAATTCTTTGAAAAATATTTTGAGTAAAATATTTTGATAAGCATTTGAGATGTTTGAGAAAACTATAGATCTTAAAATCCTTATAATAACGAAACTTCTAAGGTTTTGGATTTTCAAGAATAAACCACGTATTTTCCTATCCTTTTCTTAGTTTCCATTTTGGGGCCTTTTGGTCACAAAGGTTATGCAATTGTATCATCCCCTTCTTAACCACCCTGATATCAAATCCTCGTCCACATATCCATCTTGCCATTTTTACATAAAGAGGGGCTTGCATAGCCTTTTGCATGTCATTCTAGAAACCCGAAATCAAACTATTTTATGAAATCAACTTATCGAATTGGTCATCCTTAAAACCTTTTTTAATAATATCCATATAAATATTTTATAAGACATTCTCAACATATTTCCTTATCTAAAGGAAATCAAAACTTCTCTAATATCATTTCGAACATATGGACCATGTCCAAATTATTGTTTATATTTAAACATCATATCATAGAATCAAATCCCTTTTGAAATCAAATCATAAAGAACTTGCTTGCCTAAAATCCATTGGCATAAAGCATGAAATCCTTAGGAAACAACATCATGAAGAATTTGCCTACTCGTAAGTAAATTCCTAAATCCATCAACATAAAACGCGAAATCATTTGGGAATAACATCATGAAGAACCTACTTGCTTGTAAGAAAATTCTTAAAATCATCCACATAAATCATTCCTAATCTTTGCAACACTTGTGATAACATAACTATTTAAAAAGTGTTGTTTGCTTCCCATGAAGCAATCCTTGAAGCTTTTTATTAAAGTCATCCTTTTCAAAATGTGTGGCTTTTCATTAAAATCATCATTTTCAAAACTTATGCTTGCCCATTCGTAAAAATTCATAAAATATCAATCATAATGTATTCAACCATTTCAACATATAAGAGAAAATCAATATTTTGGAAGGTTCGCTTGCTTACTTGAGATAGCCTTAATTCCCTTTCTTCCATTCTTGCTTTTGCCTAGATAAATGAAAATGACATTTCATTTATATGCATCAAATTCAAAGGCTTGCATCCCTTAGAGTTTTTCAACCTACATGAATCCATTTGGATTTATATTAAACTAATTTAACCCACTTGTCTTTCAAGTTGAATGTCAATTTTCCAATTCTCATATTGGTACAAGTTGTGATTCCATAGCACCTATTCCTTTTAAAATCCACTTCTAATAGGTTAGATCCTCATAATAACTTATGATATTTATTTATCTCCCATTATAAGTTAAATTTCATCCCAAAAATCTGGAATTTAACATTTATTTTGATTTATTCCTCAATCTGTCCATAATGCTGAAATCAGACACACTGATCTCTCTAATTTTTGAATCATAATCAAATCAACGAATTCAAATCTAAAATTTCTATCATAACTTAATAACTACATGATTTAGCCAAAATAAATATTTTCAACACAACATATAAAGTATTTATATTTATCTTGGTATTTATACCCTGCTGGATAGCAACATCAATTTTCAATCAATTTAAATCACGTTAATTATTAGGTATATTTATACCCTTCCAAAATTAATTTTTATTTTGGTCAAGTTTTCTTCAACATGTATTCCATATCATATAAAATTTTCAACTCAAAATTCCTTATAAAATAATTATTAAAAAGCATTTGGTGTAGCTGATCCTGACACCTGTTCAACCCTATTCAGGTTAATTTTTCTATATTTTTAATTTACAACCTGCTTATCCTTTTGAGATAAAACTTTTATCGTTTCTTAATCACCATATCTTAAGATCTCACAAAAATTTTCATACTAACATTCATCCATTTACTCTTTCGTTCATATTTATTCTTTTTTATTCCAGATTCAATACAAATGAACATATCCATGTGATTCATTTCACCCTTATAAGTGTTAACACATAACCTATATGAGGGTTTGGTTTGCTTAATCATTCAGCAAGCATTCAAGGAGATGTTTACCCATGAATTTAATGTTTATAACCATCTTTACCTTAATCATCAACCAAACATGATTTAGGTTAACGTATATGAATCAAAAATTCATAATACTCACCCAAATTAAACATGAACATGAGTAAGCCTTGTTGAATCCTTTTTTTCTTCATTTCTTCTTCCTTTTGTTCCTTTCTTTGCCTGCTTGGGATGACCCTAGCTGCTGCCCCTTTGTGGAGAAAATTTTCTCTCCCTTTCTCTCTCTTTCCTGACTTGAACGACCCCCTTGCCTTGCTGCCCACTTTCCTCCTCATTTCCTAATTTTTTGCTGCCCAAGAAATCCCTTTATATATTTGTGATTTTACCCTTGGTTAGCCATCATTTAACCATGGTTAAGGGAGCTTAATTGCCCCGAAACCCATTCATATTTCTATCCATCCATTCACGCCCCCATGTGGCTTGATTTTTAGCATTTTATGCCATCAAAATCCATCTCATATTAATGTCATTTAACATACCTAGTCATATAGACTAATGGCATGTGATTTTAGCTTTTTTAAAAATCACAAAATCAAGCCATATCCCCCTTGGGCGTCCCCTTTTCTTGACACCATATCTATGCCTTCTTAAGCTACACCATAGCCATTTAAAACCATGTATTTAAGCTCTTGATTTTCCATGAATTTTAACATTTTTGTTAATTCATAAAATCCACGTGGAATTGCCTTTCTTTAACACCTCATATATGTCATTAAATAATGCATTTAATCCACTTGCTTTCACATAAATGCTATGGTACTTTTGGGTGCACAAAGTCAAAGCTACTCACCTTTTTCCGATTAAGCATATTCTCATGGTAATTAGCTTAATCCAATCCTTCCATAGTGTTAATCTCATAATTTTATCCACCCGTTTCAAGTTTCGTCTCAATACGACTTTTCTATGTCAAGTTAAGATCATTTGAAATTATCCTTTGGGTGTAAGATGAAAATAAATAATTATCATCTTAATGCTATTACATTTTCCTTAATCCAATCCACCCATAAGGTTGAGCCCAAAGTCATGAGTTTATCTTTCAATTTTCATCTTAATCCGCCTTATAGGCATCAAGTTATGAATTTTTTACATTTTTCAACATAATTCCATAATTATCATTTTAATTTTCATAAATTAAATCATAAAAATTAAAATAATTATTCATGTCACATTAGCATCTTCTAATCCTTATTAAGCCCCTTTGGTCATATTGACTCACATTGAGCTATGATGATTAATCTTAATCACAACCCTAATTGTAAAATATCATTAAATCATAAAAATCATCCAAATCATACATAATTCATGTTTACATGCCAAATGCACATACATGAGCCCTACTTGGGTCTGGGTATTACATTAACATTTTTAGTTCCGGGATATTTCAAAGGAAGAAACCTATATCAAAGAAGATATGAGACATCCACCTATATATGTGATTCGACGATTTGCTTATGTGCCAAGAAACTAAAACACAAAGCAATCTTCTTTACTGTTATAAATAAAGGCAAAATATCTAGTCTCCTTAGAACAAGAGAATTTCATGCGCACAGGTTTTTCGTACATTAATTGATGCACGCACGTACATAACCTCCTCCTGTGCATTAAATTCCTTGCCTGCATCTTTCTTCAATGGCTAACGGGCATGACTTCAGACCATTTTATTAGCCTTTCATCTTTTTCATTAGAACAATTGGGCAGTTAGAAGGACCATACAAAACCCATTTCCTTAGGGCCACCTTCCTGACAAGATGAATCGTTTAGATTGCCGATCAAAGAAAAACCCAAAAGTAGGTAAGAGTGTCCAAACACGCCAACAGATGTAAGCCGAACCCTGAGTCATCAGATATGAAATGGTTACCACCGATGAAACAAAGTATAATCCCATCCAATCTCATCCATCCTCGGGGGATTCCTTTGCAAAAGCCATTAGTGGCAGGTAAGATTTAGAGCTTACTCTAAAAAAAACAAAATATTTACACCCGCAAACTAGCTGGAGCTCCTCTGCTCTCTCAAAAAAAAATTCCAACATCTAACAGTTCTCTTGATCATGCAATTCCAATGACTGAGTCCATGATTCCTTGCATTTTTCTTCCAGTCTACCTAAAAATTCTTGGCAGAAAAAAAAGAAGTGTGTTTTTGTGTTTTTTGGAAGTTCAATGGCAAAAACTAGAAAGGAAAAGGGGGAAAGCCGAGCGGCCAGTCTGCGGAGGATGAGGTAAATGCAATGTTATTAAAACCGGACCGGACCGGCCTGTCCGACCGGGAACCGGTCCCATATCCGGATCAATCCAGTGCGGTTCGGTTCAAAGATTAAAAATCGCACGAATCGGCGAACCGACGGTCGAACCGGAAGTACCGGTTCAACCAGGTTCGACCGGTTGAGTAATAAACTAATAATAATTAATTAAATATATATTAAAAAAATGAAAAATTGGTGAACCGATCGAACGGTTGAGCCCGCTCGACGCCCTCCTCTTTCTTCCCCCTACCGCGATTTGGAAGCCCTAGCCGCTGCCTAGCTTGCGCGCCCGTCGGCCCCTTCATCGTCCTCGTCGCCGTCCGCATCCGCAGCGTTGGCACCAGCACGCTCCCGCCAGTCCGCCACGCCCATCGCCTGGTCTCCCTCGCCTACACGAGTGTACGCGCTGCTGGCTGCTGCCCGCCTACCTTTCGTCTTCTTGCCTATCGTCCGCGTGCCCTCCGGCTTCTCGCTGCCATCCGCACCTTCCTCATCAGCTCGTCTTCCTCCGTTCCTCGTCGTCCGTCCGCCCTCGTCTTCCTCGTCGAGCACGCGCTGCCGCCCGCACGCTCAGCACCGTCCGCCGGGCAATCTGCCGTCTCTGGTCGCGCCCGTCACCGAATCGCCGTCGTCGTCTCGCCGGTCAACAGCAACACTCCAGAAAGCGTATTCAATATTCACTAGTCACTGCCTTAATCTCAAACTTGAAAATTTTAACAAATTTTTAAATGCTTAGTATGCTGTAATCTGTATTCTGGAACTGGCAAGAAATCCTCTCGAGCGTATGCTGGATACCCAACAGAATTTGCATCCCTTACGAAACCATTCTCATTTTTCTGAGTTAGCTTAAAGAAGTCCCAATGTGCGGCACTAGAGTTTGTAAGAAAATATATACAACTATCATAATCCAATAGGGGATGCTGAAGATCCAACAGAGAATAGAACCTTATAGAATAATCAACTTAAAGAAGGCTAGCCAATAATACTACTAATAAAGGAGTGAGGTTTGTCTGCAACAAAAATGGTGAAAGACCTCCAATGAAGAACACGGTTTACACAAAAAATTTAAAAAAAGATATGCTAATTGCTTGTAAGGGGACAGAGGCAGGCAGAATACTTCATTAATTCAATCCATAACAACAAGAAGAGAAGAAAAATACTCCTAGCTGTTTCTTATTGTTTCAACTTAGCATTGATTTCTTGTGTTTATGAGCTTCATTTATAACACTTATAGCATTCATTTGTGAAATTCATTACATGATTTATTGTTGATTGTTTATAAGCTAATATTGGAAAAATTATTGTAGTTGTCTATTTGTGAAAATTATGTTACAATTTTAGGTAATTATTTAATCATTACATGATAAATGAATTTTTTATTTTACAATTTTAGGTAATTATTTAATCATCATGTCGTCATCAAACCCATCTGAAAGCGGAAACTAGTCTATTAATACAGGATCAAATGCAACACCGGTAGCTGGTAGTACAACAGATTCTGGGTCAAAACCCACTAGGGGGAGGACTGATATTGCATGGAATCATGTAGTAGAATTAGAAAAACATAAATACAAATGTTTGTATTGTGGGAAGATTTTCTCAGGAGGAGGAATTCACAGGGTGAAAAAGCATTTAGCAAATATAAAGGGTGATGTAGCTATATGTAAAAAGGTCCCACCTAATGTACTTTTGGACATGAAAAATGATCTTGCAACTAGTGGTCCATCTGCAACCACTAGTAAAAAACCCCATCTTCCCAAAAGTAGTCCATTTTCTGACTACCAAGTTATTGATGAAGAAGAAGATGTTGTTGTGGGCCCTAGTTTAAAAAGAAACACAGAGGGTTGTTTGAAGAAAATGAAGGGACCTAGTGGGAGTTTGCAACCATCCATTAAGAGTGCTATGGCTGGTAAGGATGCAATTGAAAGGGCACATTCAGAAATTGCAAAGTGGTTTTATGCTTCATGTATTCCATTTAATGTTGCAAACTCTGTGCACTTTCAATCTATGTTTGATCATGCATGCTCAATTGGATATGGATTTAAAGTTCCAACATATCATGATTTAAGAGGTTTCTTATTGAAAAAGAATGTGAAGGAAGTAAGGGAGCAGATTGAATCATTTAAGGGAATGTGGAAAGAATTTGGTTGCTCCATAATGGCCGACGGATGGACAGATCAAAAGGGAAGAACCTTGATAAATTTTTTAGTATATTTTCCTAAGGGAACTGTATTTTTAAAGTCTGTTGATGCTTCCGAATTTTCAAAAACTGGTCAAATGCTTTCTGAATTATTCGTCACAGTGGTGGAGGAAGTTGGACCTAGAAATGTTGTACAAGTAGTAACTGATAATGCATCTAACTATCGACTTGCGGGGCATTTACTGAATGATAAATACTCATCCATTGTATGGACACCATGTGCTGCACATAGTATCGATTTGATGTTAGAAGAAATTGCAAAGATGGAAGATGTGAAAGAGGTGATAGAGGAAGCTCGTTCTATTTCAACATTTATTTATAATCATGGCTTTGTTTTGTGCTTGATGAGAAAATTTACCGGTGGAAAGGAAATTATTCATCCTGCTATAACTCGTTTTGTAACAAATTTTTTAGCATTACAAAGTATGTTGAACTCTATGAACGAACTACGAGCAATGTTCACTTGTAAAGAATGGGTAGATTGTAAATGGAAAAATTCTCAAAAGGGAAGAACTGCTTCTAACTATGTTTTAAGTTCTTCCTTTTGGGAAAGATGTGAAATTGTTGTGAAAGCATTTGAACCACTTGTTCGTATATTATGAATGGTAGATAGTGATGAAAGACCTACCATGGGATACATTTATGAGGCAATGCGTAAAGCTAAAAATGCAATGCAAAATGTTGGTCCCGAGTTGATGGCTAAACCCAAGAGGGGAGGGGTGAATTGGGTTCTTTAAAAAATTCTTTGGTAAATTAAAAATCTTAACCCCTTGAAAGATTAATCCCCTTTTGAAAGCAAATAGAGAGAAATTAAGATAAAGCAGTAAAAGGAAGCATAAGACAAGATTTATAGTGGTTTGGGCAAACCTTCCCTACTCCACTCTTCCAAGATCACACTCCGTTGTGACTTGGGTTCCACTATGTATTCCTCGAATACACTTAGAGTCTCCGCTCTCTTCTAGATTCAAGCTCTAGGGGGCATATACAACTCAGAGCCTATGCTCTCTTCTAGATTCCAACTCTATGGGGCATAAACAACACACTGCACAAGTAGGTGATGAGTCACACTCCAATCACACTACTTTGCATACACTTGATCTTAGCTACCCAAGCTAAATCAAGGTTAATACAACAAGACTTTGAAATAAGAAAAACTACACTTTACAGAGATGTGTAGGCAGGTTGAGCTCGAGGAAGGAATTAGAAGCAGCTTGGATGAGTATCGATGAAGCAGCTTGCAACTTGAAGCTCTTTCTTCCTTTGAATGTATATGGACCACTCAAAAATGGAGAAAAGGAAATGGAAACACTTTCTTGCACTTCTTTTCTCTCTTTGGACTTTGTGATGTGTATATGAGTGTCTTGTATTTTTTTTCACGTTCATTTGAGTGTCCTTTTATAGAGTGAGGAAGATTTGGACGTTGTAGAGGTGGTTGGCGCGCAATAAATGATCTCCAACGTTCAAAAATTCGAACGTTATATTCCAAGTCGAAGGTGGAGTCGACTTGGCATGCGACTTGGCTTCCCAAGTCGCATCTGGAGTCGACTTCGTCTGCGACTCCAGTTCTTCAGATTCCTAAGTCTGAGTCTTGGGTCGACTTGGCCTCAGACTTCAACTCAAGTCGATCCTGGAGTCGACTTGGGTTGCGACTTGGCTCGGCCTTTGCTAAAAATGCTTTGATCTTCATTTGATCTGCTTCTATCATGCTTGGCTTTCTTCCTTTAAATCATTTTCATTCTGGATGATTCCTCATACTTGTAGATCTTGTTAATCTTGAAGTCCTTGTTTTTGGTTTATCTTGGATAGGCTTAAACCTCATGAATCTTTGGAGATTTTGATTCTTGTAGAACAGATTCATGTACCTTGCTTTGCTTTGGAGTCATTTGATCTTTAGGACTTGATAGACTTGATTTGATCTTGAACATGTATTCTTACTTTGAACTTGAGTGAAACTCAAGTTATCTTTGAGAATAGTCTTTGCTCCTTGATTTGGATCTTGATAAAGTTCAAGTAGGTTCTTGGAATGGGCTTGGAACTGCATTTTGAAGTCTGAACTTCTCAAGTCGAGGATGGAGTCGACCTTGTCTGCGACTTTATCCAAGTCGCACCTGGAGTCGACTTGGCCTGCGACTTGGGCAGCTTTGTACCCCAAAATCAGGTCTGGACAGTTTTTCTGGACTGAAGTCGATAGTGAGGTCGACTTCGTGTGCGACTTGGCTTCCCAAGTCGCAAGTGGAGTCGACTTAGCCTGCGACTTCACTTGCTACTCTTCCATTTCTGATTTTGCCTTTGAGGTTCAAAGTCAAGTCGACAGTGGAATCGACCTTGGGATCGACTTCACCCTAAGTCGAAGTCCAAGTCGACTTGGGGATCGACTTGGCTATTTTAGTTCCTTAAATCATTGAGCAAACTCATTAGTACTCTTTAATATACTCAAATTAGCCTTTGTTAATCATCAAAACTCAAGCTTTGGTCAATTTTATTTTGTTTTAAACATTGTTTCTAACAATCTCCCCCTTTTTGATGATTGACAAAACTAAATTGAGCTTGTTCCTTTTAAGATAATTGCATTTCAAAAACAGAGCATAACTGTCATAGCTTTCAACAAAATATGACTTTCAAACATTCAGAACATATCTTTTCAATCATTCATATCACACATATCAATCATAAACACATATTTGAGCATAAACAAGTTTCATATATCATTCATGTTTTCAGTTTACAATGTAAAGCAAAAATGAAAATGAAACTCCTAAATACAAACTACCTGACCCAAAACTCAAAAAATTCTACTCAATTCCTATTCTATCTCCCCCTTTTTGTCAATCTAGCAAAAATTTGTCAATTTGCAAAGACTTTGTGAATTGAAATTGAGAGATGGGGTATGAGAGAGGTTTGATGGGACAGTTATGGGCGGATGAATGAAGGAGGAAACGGGTGCGGGAGACGGCTCGCGATGAACTGAACCCGATTCGAATGGATCAAGTTCAGGCATGGGTCGCTTCTTGTGATGGCCTGAGGCGAGGTGGTATCGAATGGTACGCATTTCCCGATCGATTCGATCTTGTCGGGAATGCATATCATTGATAGCATTCAAGACCTCAGTCACAAGACTAGTCATCCTATCCTCTTGATGACCCATTTCTTTCCAAAGAGCCGAAATCTCTTCTTTAATGCTCTGAAGCGTGGCCTCTTGAGATGATGTAGGAGGCGCTCGTTCGGGTGCAGCAGATCCTTGAGGTGAGTAGGATCCGTGCATCGTGGGAGATGCGGGTTTCGATTGAGCAGGCGGTGCTTCGGGAGGTTGCTCCCCCTCAGCCTGTGCGTGGTCCTCTTGCTCTCGGGCTGGCTCGCCTAGCTTTTCCCGGATTCTATCTTCTCTGAATTGCTCCAGATTGATCTTCATTCGTTGGAGCAGTGCCTTGTTGATTGCATTCATCGTTTTGGGAACTTCAAATGGTTCCCCATCGATGTCTACCTCGAACTGTTCTAGAATCCTAGTGATCCAGGATCCGTAAGGTAGTACGCCTCTCGAATTGTCTTTCCGGCACGCCAAGGCTTCTAGAAATAGCCTAGGAAGGCTGATCTTGACTTTATTGATTAACTTCCACAGGATCATGGCTTCTTGTGGATTCAATTGATTTCTCCCGCCCCCTTTTGGATAGATACAGTGGGCGATTAGCAGACGGAGGACTCTTAGCCTAGGAGAAAGATCCATGTAATGCAAAAACTTTGTGCCTGCATGGTACTTGTTGCTCTTTGTCAGCTCGTTGTAGATTTTGTCCATTGTCAGGTCTGTAGGAAGTCGTTCTTCTTCATAGGGTACTTGAAGAATGCTCCCGATTCTCCTTAAGGCTTCATTTTGATTTGGGTAATTTAGAGAACCCAGATACATCTCGCTTCCTTTGACATAGGCTGAGAACTTGGTATCATCCCATAAATAGTAGAAGAGTCTAGTGAGATCGGGATAGATCCTTTCGTCAGACTTTAACAGTTGTGTCCAACCTTGGAAGTCAAGCAACTCTTCTATATCAAACTCGTAGTCGCTGAGAAATTTGAAATCGATGATTTTGGGAATGAATACCTTTCTCTCATAAAAATATTTGTAGAAGCGACTGTGTTGCTGCTCAGACTTGAAGTAGGTCGTGGGCATTTTCAAGACTTGCCCCTTTTTGATCGGGATTCTTGAGGAGGTTGAGCTTTGAGGTTGACTTTCCGACCTCGGAGCTCGATCAGACGATTGAGTAGTGGTTTGAAATCGAACCCGTCTACCCGTTGATGTCGATGGTTCCTCCCTTGCTCTCTTAGCGGGTGTCCTTTGTTTTCTAGGAACTTCCTCTTCTGAGTTAGATTGGGAAGGTCTGGGCACTAGTCTTTGGGCTGGCTTTTTGACTGCTAGCTTTGGGAGTCTAGCTTTTGGTGCCATTTTGATTTGGGAGTTGGAAACTGAGGGACAAAGGAATGAAAAATGAGAGAGAGAGCTGGTAGAGAGAGCTGAGATAGTTGTGAGAAAGAGAGAAAGAGAGAGAGGAGAAGAGCTGCCGGAAAAAGAAGGGAAGAAAGGAGAGAAAAAACAGAGGAATCGTCGGAAATGGGAAGGAAAGACAGAGGATTCGGCGGGAAATGAGAAAGAAGGAAGAAGAGAAGAAAAAGGGGAAGAGACGAGGAAGTCGGACGGTCGCGCGCGCGGAGTCGACTTGCCCTAGGCGAAGTCGACTTCGACCCTGTGGAGTCGACTTCGCTATAGAAGCGGAGTCGACTTCACTTTCCCAAGTCGACTTGGCGGAGTCGACTTGGCTCCCATGGAGTCGACTTGACCCATCGACTTGACCCATCGACTTGACCTTTTCAGATTTTAGTTTCTTGTTTAATTTTTCTTAATTTAGCTCTATCATCCCCATATCATTCCTGATTTTACAAAATGATTCCTTGGCTAGGGGTTTGGTAAAGATATCAGCAATTTGGTCTTCTGTTTTCACATATTCTAAACAAATATCATGGTTTTCAACATGTTCTCTAATGAAATGGTGTCTTACATCAATATGCTTGGTTCTTGAATGCAGTACAGGATTCTTAGTCAGACAAATTACACTTGTATTATCACATCTAATAGGAATATCAAAATAATCAATACCATAATCTTTCAATTGCTGTTTCATCCAAAGTAATTGGGCACAACAACTACCGGCGGCTATGTATTCGGCTTCCGCAGTGGATAGAGCAACGCTTGTTTATTTTCTTGAGTGCCATGAAACTAACATATGTCCTAGAAACTGACAAGTTCCACTAGTACTTTTTCTATCTACCTTATAGCCGGCAAAATCTGCATCCGAATAACCGATTAGATCAAAAGTTGACCCCTTTGGGTACCATAGTCCAAGGTTGGTAGTTTTTATCAAATATTTGAAAATCCTTTTTACAGCAAGTAGATGTGATTCTTTAGGACATGCTTGAAATCTAGAACACATACAAACACTGAATAAAATATCAGGTCTAGAAGCAGTTAAATATAGCAAAGATCCTATCATGCTTCTATAAAGTTTTTGATCGATACATTTACCATTTTCATCTGTGTCGATTTTGATTGTAGAGCTCATTGGAGTATTTGCTCCTTTGCTATTTTGCATTCCAAATTTCATGAGCATCTCTTTGACGTACTTGGACTGGTTCAAAAATATTCCTTCACTTTGTTGTTTGATTTGCAGTCCAAGGAAGAAATTTAATTCTCCCATCATGCTCATTTCGAATTCGCTCTGCATAATCTTAGAAAATTCTTGGCATAGATTTTCGTCAGTAGCACCAAATATTATATCATCCACATAAATTTGTACAATTAAAATATTTTTATTTTTATATTTAATGAACAAAGTAGTATCAACTTTTCCTCTTTGAAACTCATGATCAATCAAAAATTTATTCAACCTTTCATACCAAGCTCTTGGAGCTTGTTTTAATCCATATAACGCTTTGGTCAATTTATAAACATATTTCGATTGATCCTTTTCTTCAAATCCTGGGGGTTGTTCAACATACACTTCCTCATTCAAATATCCGTTCAGAAATGCACTTTTTACATCCATTTGGAACAATTTGAAATTCATATGAGAAGCAAATGCTAATAAAATACGTATGGCTTCTAATCTAGCCACGGGTGCATATGATTCTTCAAAATCAATTCCTTCTTCCTGGGAATACCCTTTGGCTACTAATCTAGCCTTGTTTCTAATTACAAGTCCGCTTTCGTCCAATTTGTTTCTAAATATCCATTTGGTACCAATAATGGTATGACCATTTGGTCTAGAAACTAAATACCATACATCATTTCTTTCAAATTGATTTAGCTCTTCTTGCATTGCAACAACCCAGCTTTCATCATTAAGAGCTTGTTCAATGGTAGTTGGTTCGATCTTGAACACAAAAGTATATTGTCCACAAATGTTTTGCTTTGATCTTCTAGTTTTTACTCCTTCATACACATTTCCAATGACTTGCTCAATTGGATGGGCATTTTTGAACTTTAAATCAGTTGGAGGTTTGTAAGAGTCATTACCTTCACTTACCTCTTCCTCCATGAGATTTTCTGGCTTGAGCTCGATTTCCTTTGGTTGTTCTTTTCCTTTTGTTTCATCTGCATCACTTAATTCATCCTCCTTTCTCGGAGTTTGGTTAAATTCATCAAATACAACATGTATGGATTCTTCTACAACTTGGTTTCGTTTGTTGAATACTCTATATGCTTTGCTATTTGATGAGTAACCAAGGAATATTGCCTCATCACTTTTAGCATCTAGTTTTCCCAAGTTGGTTTTTCCATTGTTCAAAACATAACATGTGCATCCAAAAGCATGAAAATATGAAATATTTGGCTTCCTTCCTTTCCATAACTCATATGGGGTCTTTTTCAAGATTGCTCTAATGGTAACACGGTTCAACACATGACAAGCTGTACTTACAGCTTCACTCCAAAATTTCTTGGATAATTTGCTCTCATTTAGCATTGTTCTAGCCATCTCTTGTATAGTTCTGTTTTTCCTTTCAACTACTCCATTTTGTTGTGGAGTTCTTGGTGCAGAAAATGTGTGATGAATCCCTTTTTCATTTCATAACTCTATGAATCGTTTGTTTTCAAATTCACCACCATGATCGCTTCTTATGGTTACAATTGTACTTTATTTTTCATTTTGCACCAAATTTACAAAGGTTGCAAACATAGAGAAGGCTTCATCTTTGCTAGCTAAGAGAATTATCCATGTAAATCTTGAAAAATCATCAACAATCACAAACACGTATCTCTTTCCACCAATGGTTAAAATGTCGGATGGCCCGTATAGATCCATGTGTAGCAATTCAAGTGGCCTAGTGGTGGAAATTTCCTTTTTGGTAGAGAAAGGCATCTTGGGTTGTTTTGATAATTGACATGCCTTGCAAATTTTATCCTTGTCATATTTCAATCTTGGTAATCCTTCTACCAAACTCTTTTTCCATAGGGTCTTTATATTTTCCATATTTATATGTCCAAGCCTTTTATGCCAAACTCATGGATTATTATCAATGGCCATTAGACATTGACCATTTAGTTCATCTAGTGAAACCAAATATACATTTCCATGTCTTTTTCCACTAAACATGATATGTTCTCCATCAAATACATTACATATAGATGATTCAAACACAACCTTATATCCTTTATCACATAATTGACTAATGCTCATTAGATTGTGCTTGAGTCCTTCAACAAACAAAACATCTTCCATGCATGCATTTGAACTACTATGTATTTTTCCTTTACCTTTAATTTTACCTTTTTCATTGTTACCAAAGGCAACTGTTCCATCGTTACAAGGCGTAAATTTATGAAATAAACTTCTTTCTCCTGTCATGTGCCTTGAGCAACCGCTATCCATGAACCATACATTATTTGCCTTTGCCTTAAAACATGTCTGAAAAATAAACAAGTAATTCTTATCTCTTTGGTACCCATTTTATGGGTCCATTTGGGTTAGTAAAATGATTCAATCTTTGTAGTTCTAACTTAGAAAGCCCAAATCTTGTGTTCCTTGAAACCCAAACTAATTTAGCACCATGGTCATATAATTTCTTAAAGTTACATTTATAAGTTTTATGACCCAACTTATTGCAAAAGTTACAGGCCATAGGCAATCTTGGAGTAGGCCTCCAAGTATGCAATAGTTCAAGCGTTGGCCTTTTAGTCCACTTAAAATTTTTCTTCTGTGGCTTGTATAGAGGTGTAGTTTTGGTTTGATATTTCCCAAGTATTGGCACATTTGATTTGCTACTTTCTTTTTGCTCAAATGTATAGTAATCAAGACCTCTTTTATTTATTTGAGAGGTCATGTTCAAAAACATCTTTACATTCTCTCCTGGATTAGAGAACTTAGCTAATGATTCATTTAATGATCCGTTCTCCTTTTTCAGCAAATCATTTTCATCTTTCAATTTATCTAATCTTTCTGCAAGTTTACCATTTACAATTATTGCCGCATCACATTGTTTTTTCTTAATTGTAAACTTGCTTCCTAATTTCTTCAACTCTTCATATAATGAATCATATGCAATTTGTAATTCTTCTAATTCAGCACATTTGAGGCATTCTTGAAAAGAAGAATAACTTGATTTAGAGTGGCAAGGTTTAGAACTTACCTCTTCACTGCTTGTGCACTTTGTTGAGGTGGATTGTTCTTCTTGCTCGATTTGCGCCATGCAGCATATTCTTGCACATTCTTCTGCCTCGATTTCATCGGTTGAGGAACTACTCATTGTAGATTCTTCATCATTCACGAACATGCCTCTTCCTTTATTTCTTTGGAATCTTTTGTTGTCCCTTCGATCTTTTCTTTGTTCTTTTGCCTTGCTTTCTTCGGGAGTTGGACATTGAGCTTGCATGTGACCCGAACCGCTGCATCGGTAACATTTAGTTGGTTCTTTCTTTTTCTCTCTAGAATTTCTATCTTTGAAACTTCTAAAATTTCTGTCTTTCCTCACAAATTTTCTGAATCGTTTTGTGAGTAGGGCAATCTCATCGTCATTTTGAGAGGATGAGGTCTCGTCTGTATCTTGTGTGGCTTTCAAGGCAATTGCTCTTTTGCCTCTGTGTTGATCTTCATTTCTTTTCTTGATTAGCTCATGTGACATTAATGAGCTAATTAAATTTTCTAGCTTCAATGTGTTGAGGTCCTTGGCTTCTTCTATCGCAGTAATCTTTAGAGTCCAAGATTCCGGTAGAGCTCTCAAAATCTTCATAGCCTGCTCAGATTCAAATATAGCCTTTCCAAGACCCTTTAAAGCATTAGTAATTTTTGAGAATCTAGCAAACATTTCAGAAATATTTTCTGTTTCTAGCATTCTAAAGTTTTCTAGTTCTCCAATCAAAATATTTCTTCTCGTCTCTTGGACTTGAGAAGTTCCTTCATAATTGGAGGTTAACGTATCCCATATCTCTTTGGCGGTTAAACAAGAGGATACTCTATCATATTCAGAAGCAGTAAGAGCACAGAATAGTGAGTTCATAGCTTTGGCATTGCTCTTTACAATTCTTCCTTCCTCATCGGTCCATTTGGAAGCTCTTTCGTCGGTAGGCAAGGTTACTCCATCTTGGATTGCAATCCAAGAATCCATGTCGGTAGCCATGATGAGTTGCTTCATACGAAGCTTCCAATATTCAAAATTATTCCCATCAAATAATGGTGGCCTTGTAAAGGATTGGCCTTCAGCAAATGCGGGAACGGAAGTAGATTGGGATGCCATATCGATAAGATCTCTTTGGTAAACTCAAAGACCTTCTCTGATACCACTTGTTGGTCCCGAATTGATGGCTAAACCCAAGAGGGGAGGGGTGAATTGGGTTCTTTAAAAAATTCTTTGGTAAATTAAAAATCTTAACCCCTTGAAAGATTAATCCCCTTTTGAAAGCAAATAGAGAGAAATTAAGATAAAGCAGTAAAAGGAAGCAGAAGACAAGATTTATAGTGGTTGGGGCAAACCTTCCCTACTCCACTCTTCCAAGCTCACACTCCGTTGTGACTTGGGTTCCACTATATATTCCTCGAATACACTTAGAGTCTCCGCTCTCTTCTAGATTCAAGCTCTAGGGGGCATATACAACTCAGAGCCTATGCTCTCTTCTAGATTCCAACTCTATGGGGCATAAACAACACACTGCACAAGTAGGTGATGAGTCACACTCCAATCACACTACTTTACATACACTTGATCTTAGCTACCCAAGCTAAATCAAGGTTAATACAACAAGACTTTGAAATAAGAAAAACTACACTTTACAGAGATGTGTAGGCAGGTTGAGCTTGAGGAAGGAATTAGAAGCAGCTTGGATGAGTATCGATGAAGCAGCTTACAACTTGAAGCTCTTTCTTCCTTTGAATGTATATGGACCACTCAAAAATGGAGAAAAGGAAATGGAAACACTTTCTTGTACTTCTTTTCTCTCTTTGGACTTTGTGATGTGTATATGAGTGTCTTGTATTTTTTTCACGTTCATTTGAGTGTCCTTTTATAGAGTGAGGAAGATTTGAACGTTGTAGAGGTGGTTGGCGCGCAATAAATGATCTCCAACGTTCAAAAATTCGAACGTTATATTCCAAGTCGAAGGTGGAGTCGACTTGGCATGCGACTTGGCTTCCCAAGTCGCATCTGGAGTCGACTTCGTCTGCGACTCCAGTTCTTCAGATTCCTAAGTCTGAGTCTTGGGTCGACTTGGCCTCAGACTTCAACTCAAGTCGATCCTGGAGTCGACTTGGGTTTCGACTTGGCTCGGCCTTTGCTAAAAATGCTTTGATCTTCATTTGATCTGCTTCTATCATGCTTGGCTTTCTTCCTTTAAATCATTTTCATTCTGGATGATTCCTCATACTTGTAGATCTTGTTAATCTTGAAGTCCTTGTTTTTGGTTTATCTTGGATAGGCTTAAACCTCATGAATCTTTGGAGAGTTTGATTCTTGTAGAACGGATTCATGTACCTTGCTTTGCTTTGGAGTCATTTGATCTTTAGGACTTGATAGACTTGATTTGATCTTGAACATGTATTCTTACTTTGAACTTGAGTGAAACTCAAGTTATCTTTGAGAATAGTCTTTGCTCCTTGATTTGGATCTTGATAAAGTTCAAGTAGGTTCTTGGAATGGGCTTGGAACTGCATTTTGAAGTCTGAACTTCTCAAGTCGAGGATGGAGTCGACCTTGTCTGCGACTTTACCCAAGTCGCACCTGGAGTCGACTTGGCCTGCGACTTGGGCAGCTTTGTGCCCCAAAATCAGGTCTGGACAGTTTTTCTCGACTGAAGTCGATAGTGAGGTCGACTTCATGTGCGACTTGGCTTCCTAAGTCGCAAGTGGAGTCGACTTAGCCTGCGACTTCACCTGCTACTCTTCCATTTCTGATTTTGCCTTTGAGGTTCAAAGTCAAGTCGAGAGTGAGTCGACCTAGGGATCGACTTCACCCTAAGTCGAAGTCCAAGTCGACTTGGGGATCGACTTGGCTATTTCAGTTCCTTAAATCATTGAGCAAACTCATTAGTACTCTTTAATATACTCAAATTAGCCTTTGTTAATCATCAAAACTCAAGCTTTGGTCAATTTTGTTTTGTTTTAAACGTTGTTTCTAACACAGAAGACTTTGAAGAAATTTAAGATGCCTTGTGATCCCTACCTTGCAATTGTGGATAGTCGATGGGAAATCAACTTGGTCGACCTCTTCATTTAGCTGGTCATTATCTAAATCCACAGTTTCACTATCACATGGATGAATTCACAAAGACAATGACAATGCAAGGACTGCTTCAAACAATCCATCGGTTGACTCATGGCGATGTTCATATCCAAACAAGTATTATTCATGAGATTGATTCATTCCACTACACGCATGATGATTTTGGAAGCACAATTGCTCTTCATTCTCGTTATACCCTATCCCCAGGTATATGTATTAACTCATAATCCTTATGAATTAGTTATATATTTATGAATACTTAATTAGTATCCTAACGGTGGCTCATTTATTGTACTTATTTGGTGGCAAGCTCATGGATGTGGCACTCCTAATTTGCAAAAAGTTGTTGTGAAGATTTTGAGTCAAATATGCAGTTCATCTGGATGCGAACGCAATTGGAGTGTTTTTGAACGCATTCATACCAAAAAGAGGAATCGACTAGAACACCAAAGGCTATGTGATCTTGTATATGTTCAATACAATTTACGATTATTGGATAGGTATAAAGTATAAACTCTTGTTTTTTTTTAGAAATGCAAAGTACCCATGTTTTATTCAAAGTAACCTCTTTATATCTTTTTTATAGGAAGAAGAAGAAATATCAATATTATGATCCAATTTCATTAGAAGATATTGATATATTAGAGGAGTGGGTGGTAGAAGATGAGTCTCCGTTATTGACAAATGAAGATGTTGACAGTTGGTTGCAAATAGATAAACCAAACAGTAGGAAAGAAACAAAAGAAGGTGAAGACTTTGGTATTATGTTATAGTTTTTATTCAATTATGTAAAAGTAATGCTTTCGTAAGAAAAATGGTAGTATGTAACTAATGTTTTCATTTTTTGTATTTTAATCTAGGAACTCTAATTGGCGGGCAAGGTGAAGATGTCGTTGTTGATCTTGATGAAGAAGAAAATTGAAGCCTTTTCTTTTAATATTTGTAATGATATGAATGGTAGATTTTCAGACAAGAATGTGTATTTGACTGTTTGTAAACTTTTAAAATTTTATGTTTGGTGGGAATGATGTGTTATTAGACTTTTAAAATTTTATGTTTGGTGGGAATGATGTGTTATTAGACTTTTAAAATGTTATATTTGGTTGAAATGAAGTATTTATATACTTTTAAAATCTATGTTTGATGAGAATGATGCATTTAATGGTTTATAAACTTCCAAATTTTCATTTTTTGTTGAATATAGGAGATATTCTTAATTTTTATATTATTATAGGTTATTTAATTATTCAAATTTTCAACACTTACTGATTTATTTTATTTCTTATTTTGTCAGGTATGTTTATAGCAATTCATCAAGGTACCGAGATAAAGAGGAAGAATTCAAGAACCAACAACCAAGCAACAACGGTCACGGCTTATTATAAGTTTAAGTGTTTCAGGTCAGTTAATGTAGTTATTTTTTTTAAAATTTATGCTCAAAGATTTCTTAAAACTTGCTATTAATTTTTTCCTGCATGTTTTGTTCTTATATCGTGGTCCTTAAAATCTAACATATATATTTAGGATTTATAAAAAAAAATTATCAATATATTTATTTAAATTTTAAAAAAATTTAATATTTATAACATCATAAATATGTCATGCTGACGTCACCGGTTCGAACCGGTTTGATTAACCGGTCAAACCGATTCGAACCAGACTAGTTCCTTTGCCGGTTCGGTTCTGACAACATTGGGTAAATGTAGGCTCCCAACACTCGGGGGAAATACCATGTGCAATTACATCGTGTAAACAGAACACACGAACAGGGGCTTGCCTATATTTTTCACGCTATTAAAGTCGTCTCGATCAACTACCAATTCAAATGTTCATCCAACGGCCCAAAATTATCTTGCCTCTAGCTTCAGCATCGCGCAGCAGTTAATTACACGGTGGGTTTTTGACCGGCCTAACAGATCAAAATTCTAATATAAATGATACCAAACACAATAGTTAAAGCAAATTTTTTTTGTTAAATATCAAGATATTAAAAGTGAATGGTGGGTTTGTAAGAAAAATAAGTATTATAGAAGCATCCCCAATCTTTTTTTCTAATAACAAGCATCCCCCAATCTAAACACTATCAAGCCCACATAAAAATAAAAAATAAAGAGAAAATTAGAATATATGTATAAAAAATATAAAATACATGAGGCATTGTGCAGTACCAATACTCAAAGATAGGACGCCAACCAGTTCTCAATGCTTTACTGAAGCTAGTAGGGTATTTTAATTGTATTTTAAAAATCTCTTTATTTACTCCCTAATTTTTTTGATAATATGCAGCGTAGCACGATATTTTTGACACGCTATGATGGGCCGACAAGTGAGCCTAAAAATATAAGATAGGCTCGACGCAAAAAAAATGTTAAAAGTAGAAATAAAATAGCTATGAAAAAAAGTGCAAATGTGACAAGGAAAATACAATATAAGTGCGAAGTTTAGGAAAATGTGAAAATGCACAACCAAATATGAAATGCGAGTTAGCGGGTTAGCTAGTTAAATATGATGCGAGTTAAATACAAGAATTAAACGTGCAAAATAAAATATTGAAAAGGTGTGGAAGAGGGATTCAAAATTAGAAATGGAAAAAATATAAAAAGTGTAGACATAGAGGTTAAAGAAGGGAGATGCAAGCGTTAAAGCTTTTAAATTATGCAAGTTATTAGAGAATTTTTAATGATGCGAGTTCGTCAAGCACAAACATGTGTACTTGTTAGGTGCAATTAGTAGTCAGTAAGGTGCATACCAATGTCAATAAAAATTACTATATTAATTTATGGAGTCGCCACTAACCAGATAACGATGGTTAGTCCGTATACAATAAGGCAATGAAATACAGAGATTTTTTTGGGTGAACTCACAACTTAAAAAAATACAACTTTATTTTTCTAGTATATTGGTCCTAGAAGTGTTGAAAATTAACATACATCATATATAAAAGCTCAGGAGAGTGGAGGCGGGAATTTAATCCCTAGGCTTTTTATGAGGCCTTAACTCAGTCTGACAGAGGGTATAGAAACTGTTGGATACGAGTGTTGAAATCAAAAGCAAACTACCCAAAATATATGTTTTGGTGATTAACAATTCAATTTGAGTAAGTTTTAGCTACTAACATGTTTGTGCAATGTTTAAGGATATAAAAATGAAAAATATGAAGCATGCAGGTCAAGTCGATCCCCAAGTCGACTCCAGCTCGGACTTCAAAGCCTGTTTTTTGTCCAGCGTTGAAATTGGGGACCAAGAGTTGCCGAAGTCACTAATGAAGTCGACTCTACATGCGACTTGGGTGAAGTCGCAGGCCAAGTCAACTCCAGCATTGACTTCAACTGAGCAACACAAAACTTGAAGAGCAAAGTCGCAGACCAAGTCAACAGATGCTAGACTTGAGTGAAATTGAAGGCTAAGTTGACTCAAACATTCGACTTTGAACAAATGAAGATCAAAACAAGTCCATAGCAAGTAAAAATGCATGGATTCATCAATTCAAATCAAGAACTATCAATTGGACATTTTCATGCATTCCAAGACTCAAGAATTCAAGAATTCAAGACATGGAGTCAAAAGGTTTCAAGCTAAATTAATCCTACAGAATTTCAAATGATACAAATCGAAAGAAGAATATTTAATTTGAAGAAAATAAAGTGACCAAAGTCATTTCAAAAGAGTTTAAGCTCACTTGGCAAGATAAGAAAGTCAAGTCGCAATCGAAGTCGACTCCAGTAGCGACTTAGGTCAAGTTCCAGTCCAAGTCGACCTAAAAGATAGACTTGGAAATTAGAGGAATCCGAAGTCGCACCCGAAGTCGACTCCACATGCGACTTGGGTCAAGTCCATGACCAAGTCGACCAAAGGAAGAACTTGAACAGCCTACTTACAGCCGAAGTCGCACCCGAAGTCGACTCCAGCCTGCGACTTGGGTCACAATGTTCGAAAATTTGAACGTTGGTGCATTTATTACACGCCAACCGACTCTCCAACGTTCAAGTCTCTCCTTGCATTATATATATAGACACTCAAGTGAACGTGGAAACATATAACATAGAGCAGAAAAAGAGGAAAGAGAAGCTACTAAGTTCTATATTCTACTTTCTTCTACATTTGAGTGATCTATACATATTTGAAGGCAGAACGAGCTTCAACTTGCTGCATGCTCCGACGACGATCAACTTGTCACTTCTACGAGTTCTTCCTCGAGCTGAAACTTGCCTACACAAATATGTAAAGTGTAGATTTCTTTCATTTCATTTTATTATTTGGTTTTTTATGCTTAGTTTGATTTTGGTGTTTCAAACCAAGTGATAGCAAAGTAGTGTTGTAACTAGAGTAGAGACTCGTCAACTACTTGTGCTACGTGTTGTATATGCTGTTGGAAACAATGCTTCAAAACAAAATAAAATTGACCAAAGATTGAGTTTTGATGATTAACAACAACTAACTTGAGTATATTTAAAGGACTAATGAGTTTGCCATTTATTTTAAGGAACTTAAGTAGCCAAGTCGATCCCCAAGTCGACTTGGACTTCGACTTAAGGTGAAGTCGATCCCAAAGTCGACTCAACTATCGACTTGAGAAAGAACCTCAAAGGAAAAATCAACTTGCAGGTGAAGTCGCATCCCAAGTCGACTTCACATGCGACTTGGGAAGCCAAGTCGCAAACGAAGTCAACCTCGCTATCGACTTCAATCGTGAAAAACTGTCCAGAGCTGAATTTTGGGGCACGAAGCTGCCCAAGTCGCAGGCCAAGTCGACTCCAGGTGCGACTTGGGTGAAGTCGCAGACAAAGTCGACGTCATCCGCGACTTGAGAAGTTCAGACTTCAAAGATGCAGTTTCAAAGCCTATTCAAAGAATCTCTCACTCAAGTTCAAAGCAAAGATTCAAGATGGAGATCAAATCAAGTTTATCGAAGTCCAAGGATTCAAAGATAAAGGTCAAATGAGTTCAATTCAAAGAAAAGATTCATGTTCAACTTCAAATCAAGTCTATCAAGTCTTAAAGAACAACTGAGTCAAATGCAAAACAAGGCGCATGATTCAACCAAGCAGGACTCAAGCTCTCCTAAGAATCACAAGATTCAAGACAATCCAAGATAAACCAAAGCAAGGACTAATGGAAGAAAGCCAAGCAAGCTAGAAGAAAAATCAAAAGAGGATCAAGGCATTATTGGCGAAGACCAAGTCAAGTCGCAACCCAAGTCGACTCCGTGATCGACTTGAGTTGAAGTCGGAAGCCAAAGTCGACTCAAGACTCAGACTTGGAAACTGACAAGGTGAAGTCGCACCCAAAGTCGACTTCACCTGCGACTTGGGTCAAGTTGATGCCCAAGTCGACCTTGACTGAAACTTGAAGTTGCGACGGAGAAGCGAAGTCGCACCCGAAGTTGACTCCATCTGCGACTTGGGCGAAGTCGCATCCGAAGTCGACTCCACATGCGACTTGGGTCGCAACGGTCGGAATTTATTCGAACGTTGGCGCATTAAATGCGCGCCACCTACCCACTAACGTTCGGATTTCCTCCAAAATTATAAAAGGCATTCATGGTGGACGAAGGAAGTAGCTGAGAATCATTAAGTGTGCATAACTACCATCTACAAGAGCTTTAAAGAGATCAAGCTAATCAAAGAGGAAGAACTTTGCTTCAAACTGCAAGAGCTCAACTACTGATCATTCAAAGCCAATTCAACAAGTTCTTCTCTGCGCCAAACTGCTTCTACACAACTGTAAAGTGTAGTTTTCTTATTGTTTCTTTTGTATATGTTGAACTTGATTTAGTTTGAGGAACTAAGATCAAGTGTAAGAAAAGTAGTGTGTGATTGGAGTGTGACTCATCACCTACTTGTGCTGTATTTTGTTGATGACCCCTAGAGCTGGAATCTAGAAGAGAGCAGTGGCTCTAATTGTATTGAGAGAATACAATAGTGGAACCCAAGTCACAAGGAGTATGAGCTTGGAAGAGTGGAGTAGGGAGGTTGCCCGAACCACTATAAAAATCCTGTGTGTTTGATTTATACTTCTGCCATTTACATTACATTGCTTTCCATTTCGTTTCTTCATTAAGGGGACTGGATTAATCCGGGGTTAAGTTTCTGTTTAAGATATAAATTTTTTAAATACCCAATTCACCCCTCCCCTCTTGGGTTTTGCCATCAACTCGGGACCAACATATGCCCCCTAGAGCTAGAATCCAGAAGAGAGCGGAGGCTCTGGTTGTATATGCCCCTAGAGCTAGAATCTAGAAGAGAGTGGAAGCTCTAGTTATATTCACGGAATACATAGTGGAACCTAAGTCACAAAGGGTGTGAGCTTGGAAGAGTGGAGTAGGGAAGGTTACCCAAACCACTATAAATATTGTCAATTATTTTTCATTTTCGCTTTCATAATCTTGTTGCTTTCCATTTGCTTTACTAAAGGGGACTAAACTAAATCGGGGTAAAGTTTCCAATTTAAGTTAAAAATTTTAAATACCCAATTCACCCCTCCCCTCTTGGGTAATTGTCATTAACTCGGAACCAACAAGTGGTATCAGAGCAGGTCTTTGGGTTTTACCAAAGAGATCTTTTAATATGGCATCCCAATCTATTTCCGTTACCGCATTTGCCGAAGGCCAATCTTTTACTAGGCCACTATTGTTTGATAGGAATAATTTTGGCTATTGGAAGCTACGTATGAAATAACTCATCATGGCTACAGATATGAACTCTTGGATTGCAATCCAAGATGGTGTGACCTTTCCTACTGATGAAAGAGCTTCCAAATGGACCGATGAGGAAGTGAAAATTGTCAAGAGCAACGCCAAGGCTATGAATTCATTATTTTGTGCTCTTACTGCCTCTGAATATGATAGAGTATCCTCTTATTTGACCGCCAAAGAAATATGGGATACATTGACATCCATATATGAGGGAACTTCTCAAGTCCAAGGGACAAGGAGAAATATATTGATTGGAGAATTAAAATTTTTTAAAATGTTAGAAACAAAAAATATTTCTAAAATATTTGCTAGATTTTCTAAGATTACTAACGCCTTGAAAGGTTTAGGAAAAGCAATTTCTGAATCTGAGCAGGTCATGAAGATTCTAAGAGCTCTATCGGAATCTTGGACTCTAAAGATTACTACAATAGAAGAAGCCAAAGACCTAAACACATTAAAGTTAGAAGTTCTCATTAGCTCATTAAAGTCACATGAGCTAATCAAGAAAAGAAACGAAAATTACCACAAAGGCAAGAGAGCCATCGTCTTGAAAGCCGCACAAGATTCGGATGACTCCACCTCATCGTCACAAAACGACGGTGAAATTGCTTTACTTACAAAACGATTCAGAAAATTTGTAAAGAAAGGAAGAAATTTGAAAAACTTTAAAGAAAGAAACTCTAAAGAGAAAAAGAAAGAAACAACAAAATATTACCGATGTGGCGGTTCGGGACATATGCAAGCCTAATGCCCAACACCCGAGGAGACTAACGCAAAGGAGCAAAGAAAAGATCGAGACGACAACAGAAAATTCCAAAGAATCAAAGGAAGAGGCATGTATGTAAACGAAGAAGAATCAACGAAATGCAGCTCTTCAAGTGAAGAGTGTGAAGCGGATTGCGCAAGAATTTGTTGCATGGCAAATTCCGACATATGTTTTGCAGCAACGGAAATCTTGGAGGATCAAGCTACTTCAACAAATTGAACAAGTAGTGAAGAGGTAATCTCCAAACAAAAATATTTTTCAATTTTTTCTTCTACAAATGAATGCCTCAAATGTGTTGAATTAGAAGAACTTCAACAAGCCTATGATTCATTATATGAGAAAATAAAGAAATTAGGAAACAAGTTTACAATAAAGAAAAGATAATGCGATGCAGTGATAATTGTGAACGGTAAACTTGCTGAAAAGGTTTATTAAATAAAAATGAAAGGAAAACCTTGATAATTGAGTTAGAAAAACTCAAAAATGAAAATGAATCATTAAATGAATCACTTGCTAAGTTTTCTAATCCTGGAGAAAGTATCAAAATGTTCTTGAAAATGACCTCCCAAAGTTGTAAGAAAGGACTTGGGTATACCACATTTGAGCAAGGGAAATCTAATGCTCCGAGGAACAAAGCTAAACCCATTTATGCTAAACCTAAAATAAATCATTTGGTTTAGACCAAAAGATCAACCGGGGAACCAATTACCAAATGGATTCCCATTTCTAGACTACCAGAAGCTTGTAATTTTTGCAACAAGTTGGGATACAAGGTTTATCAATGCAAATTGAGAAAATTACAAAACCGTGATGCAAAATTATTTTGGATGCCCAAAAGCATTGGATTAGTGGCTTCAAAAGAAGAAGAACGTAGATTCCAATGGATAACTAACCCAAATGGATCCATAAAATGGGTACCAAAAAGATGAGCTCCACTTGACTTGATTTTTGCAGGTTTGTCTTAGAGCTAAGGCCAATAACATATGGTTTATGGATATTGGCTGCTCAAGACACATGACAGGAGAAAAAAGACTATTCCATAAGATCAACCCATGCAACGAAGGAACAGTTGCTTTTGGAAATAATGAAAAAGGTAAAATAAAAGGTAAAGGAAATGTTTATGGAATTTCAAATGCATGTATTGAGGACGTACTATTTGTTGAAGGACTCAAACACAATCTAATGAGTATTAATCAATTATGTGATAAAGGATATAAAGTTATATTTGAATCCTCTATTTGCAATGTATTTGATGATGATCACATATTATTTAGTAGCAAAAGACATGTAAATGTGTATTTGGTTTGCCTAGATGAACTTGAGGGAAAATGTCTAATAGTCATAGAAAATGATCCATGGATTTGGCATACAAGGCTTGGACATATAAATATGTCAAATATCAAAACCTTGTGGAAAAAAAATCTAGTACAAGGATTACCAAAGCTTAAATATGACAAGGATAAGATTCGCAAAGCTTGTCAATTATCTAAACAACCCAAAATGCTATTTTCCACCAAAAAGAAAATCTCAACGACTAGACCACTTGAATTACTGCATATGAATCTTTATGGGCCATTGGACATTTTACTCTTGGTGGGAAAAAGTATGTATTTGTAATTATTGATGATTTTTTAAGATTTACTTGGATTATACTCTTAGCTAGCAAGGATGAAGTATTTGTAAAAATATGAAGCATGACAAGTTAAGTCGATCCCCAAGTCGACTCCAGCTCAGACTTCAAAGCCTTTTTTTGTCTAGCGTTGAAATCGGGGACCAAGAGTTGTCGAAGTCGCAAATGAAGTCGACTCCACATGCGACTTGGGTGAAGTCACAGGCCAAGTCGACTCCAGCATCGACTTCAACTGAGCAGCATAGAACTTGAAGAGAAAAGTCGCAGACCAAGTCGAGCTGATGTTAAACTTGAGTGAAGTTGAAGGCTAAGCCGACTCAAATATTCGACTTGGAACAAATGAAGATCAAAACAAGTCCAAAGCACGTAAAAATGCATGGATTCATCAATTCAAATCAAGAACTATCAATTGGACATTTTCATGCATTCCAAGACTGAAGAATTCAAGAATCAAGACATGGAGTCAAAAGGTTTCAAGCTAAATTAATCCTACAAAATTTCAAATGATACAAATCAAAGGAAGAATATTTAATTTGAAGAAAATAAAATGACCAAAGTCATTTCAAAAGATTTTAAGCTCACTTGGCAAGATAAGAAAGTCAAGTCGCAACCGAAGCTGACTCCAGCAGCGACTTGGGTCAAGTTTCAGTCCAAGTCGACTTAAAAGATAGACTTGGAAATTGGAGAAATCGAAATCGCACCCGAAGTGGACTCCACATGCGACTTGGGTCAAGTCCAAGACTAAGTCGACCTAAGGAAGAACTTGAATAGCCTGCTTACAGCTGAAGTCGCACCCGAAGTCGACTCTACCTGCGACTTGGGTCGCAACGTTCAAAAATTTGAACATTAGAGCATTTATTACGCACCAACCAACTCTCCAACATTCAAATCTCTCCTTGCATTATATATAGACACTCAAGTGAACGTGAAAATATATAACATAGAGCAGAAAAAGAGGAAAGAGAAGCTACTAAGTTCTATATTCCACTTTCTTCTACATTTGAGTGATCTATACATGTTTTGAAGGAAGAACGAGCTTCAACTTGCTGCATACTCCAACGACGATCAACTTGTCACTTCTATGAGTTCTTCCTCGAGCTGAAACTTGTCTACACAAATCTGTAAAGTGTAGATTTCTTTCATTTCATTTTGTTATTTGGTTTTTGATGCTTGGTTTGATTTTGGTGTTTCAAACCAAGTGATAGCAAAGTAGTATTGTGACTGGAGTAGGGACTCGTCAACTACTTGTGCTACATGTTGTATATGCCCCCTAGAGCTAGAATCTAGAAGAGAGTGGAGGCTCTGGTTGTATATGCCCCCTAGAGCTGGAATCTAGAAAAGAGCGGAGGCTCTAGTTGTATTCGCGGAATACATAGTGGAACCTAAGTCACAAAGGGTGTGAGCTTGGAAGAGTGGAGTAGGGAAGGTTACTCGAACCACTATAAATCTTGTCCATTATTTTTCATTTCCGCTTTCATAATCTTGTTGCTTTCCATTTGTTTTACTAAAGGGGACTAAACTAAATCGGGGTAAAGTTTCCAATTTAAGTTAAAAATTTTAAATACTAAATTCACCCCTCCCCTCTTGGGTAATTATCATTAACTCAGGACCAACAGAAACTTCTTTTTTTATAGATGAAGTTTTTTTTATGTTTTATATAATTTAATGTTTTTTTAGAAAAGATCAATGGATGAAAACTAATGACCAAATTTCAATTTCTATTATCTTGATTTTAAAATATCAAACTGTCTAGATATGAGATTAAAAAAATTTTAAGAGAGAGAAACGAGTAAGGTAGAATATGGTAGCATTGGATTTTTTTTATAATTAAAGATAAATCGAAAGGGGGCAAGGATGGATAACATAAAAAATTTAAAAGAAAGGAACGAGAAGGGTGGGCAGTGGCAGTGCTGGATTTTTTCATTCTTTTTTTTTTTAAAAAAAAGATCAAAATAAATCAAAAGGGAGTAACGGTAGACAGTATTAATATATATATATTAAAAGGAAAAAGGAGAGTAGTGCAACAACGTAGATGCTTCATATTTTATATATTTTTTTGTTAAAAAAAATCAAAGAGGGTAAAGATGGGCAACGTTAAAAGAAAAAAATCAGAAAAGAAGGGATAGAAGTACCGAATGGAGCATTGGACATTTTCTCTTTTTAAAAAAAAATGGAAAATGAGGCAAATTCTTTGTCGAATGAAAAGGGGTGAATGTGAGGTGTGTTTGGGGAGCCCGGTCCTCTCTCCCCCAATGAAGGAGAGAAAGTCTCCTTTTATAGGCTTTGATGTTTGGGAAATTGTACCTTTATATATGTGTTAATAATATTTTGCACAACTTCATTATTTTCTTTTTTGCAAAACTCTAACAAAAATGGACTTTTTGGTAATTTTATGGATGGTTTTTGGAAACCACCAATGGGCCCCTTGTTTTGCTTGGTTAGTAAGTCAACTTTTTTCTAGCCATTGATTTTGTGCATTTTGTATCTTTTATCCATGCTTTGATCATCACATATTTTCCTCGATCTTAGATGGGGCCCACACTTATTGATGTTTGTTACCCACTTTAACGGTTCATATCTTCATTTAGTGGGTTGGATATAGTAGTTTTTGTCCACCATTTGAAATGTTGCAAATCCACCTCTTTCTTTGGTTAAATTTATTTTGACCATTAAAATCTCATAAAATACTAATTATTTGTTTAATCCAAATCGTCCATCACGTCGATCCTGCTTCAATTGTCTTTAGAAAATACTCGCTACTTCATTTTGGATGCAAATTGCTCCTGATCTGCTGCATGGATTAGCGGCCCTTACTTCTAAAGTGGGCTTTAAGCATTAGAGGCTCATTCTTTATATGGATCCTACACAAATTTGGGCTTGCAAATATATGGGTTAAAATTCAAAAACCTTAAATGGGTGGCCCCAATGGTAGTAAGCTCATTTAAAATTTTAATTTTCATATTTAAGTAAGGTGTCAACAGTTGCCCCCCCTTCTTCGATAATAATGAACATTATCATCGAAGAAGGTATGATTGACACATAAAATTTTCTTTCTTTTATGCAACTTATTATATATTTCTTAATTTTTATAATTTACCCTACTTTCATACATTTCATCCTATTTAGAATACCTTTAACAATTTCTTCCTTAGGAAATTTTCTTATAACTCTAATAATCTCATAATTCTTCCTTTTCTTTTTTTTTGTTGTAGCCATATGAATAGCAGAATTATAAAATTCTCCAAGTTGTTAATTGAAGTTATTATTTTGAGAAAAGGGGTTTCATTAATTTATATTAGTGATAGTTTTTCAAAAATTTCATAGCACATGGGTATATGATTTGTCAACTGGTAGATATTTAGATGTATGTGTTGGTCCCGAGTTTATGGCAATTACCCAAGAGGGGAGGAGTGAATTGGGTATTTTAAAATTTTTCCACTTAAATAGAAATTTGCCCCTGTTTGATTTAATCCCCTTTAATTAAACAAATCAGATATATGAAAATAGAAATGCAAATCACAACAGAAGACAAGATTTTTATAGTGGTTCGAGTTACCTCCCCTACTCCACTCTTCCAAGCTCACACTCCTTGTGACTTGGGTTGTACTATGTATTCTCAAATACAACTAAAGCAACAGCTCTCTTCTAGATTCCAGCTCTTGGGGGTGTGTAAGAATCACAATAGAAGTAGGTGACGAATCTCACTCGAGTCACAACACTACTTTGCTTTCTCTTGGTTTAAAAACCCAATATTAAACCAAGTATCAAATACAGACAATGAATCAAATAAAGAAATCTACACTTTACAGATTGTGTAGGCAAGTTTCAGCTCGCGGAAGAACTTGTAGAAGCGTTGATATGATCAGCTTTACGAAGTGCAGCAAGTTGAAACACAATTCTTCCCTTGAAAATTTGTGTTGGTCACTTAATGCTTGGAGATGATGGTAGTTGAATCACAGTTAATGCTTTATCTCTTGTTTAGCACGTTCACTTGAATGTATATTTATAATGGTGGAGTAAATTCGAACATTTGGAGGTAGGTGGAGCGTATTTAATGCGCCAACGTTTGAATTTTTCCGACCATTGCGACCCAAGTCGCAAGCTAGAGTCGACTTCGGGTGCGACTTCGGTCTTCAGTGATGTTCCAAGTTCCTGCTTCAGGTCGACTTGGTCTTGAACTTGACCCAAGTCACAGGTGAAGTCGACTTCGGGTGCGACTTCACTTTTTGTATTCACATGATGAACTTGGTTTCTTTGAAAATTTGATTGATATTGATTCTTGTATTTGTTCTTCCTCCGATTCACTTGAACTTTGAGATTTTGATATGTTCAATCCATACTTGGAAATCTTATCTTCATGTCTTGGCTTTAAAGTACTTTGATAATCCTGATTTTACAATCTTGAAAATGTCCAAATGAGTATTCCTTGATCTAGAATGATTTATTCATGCAAATCTGCTTGTCTTGTACTTGATTTATCTTCAATCTGTCCCAAGTCGGATGCATGGGTCGACTTGGATCCCGACTTCACTCAAGTCGCATTTTCTTCTATTTTTTCTTCCCCTCATCATATTTCAGGGTATCTGGGGATTTTTTCCTTTTATATTTTTTTTTGCAAATCTTCCCCTCACCATATTTCAGGGTATCTTGGGATTTTTTCCTTCTATTTTTTTTAGATGTAACAATTCACCACCTTTCGTAATGATATTAATAGTTATATCCTTGGATGAGAAAATGTTGCACTATCTTTGTATCCACCAATTTTCATTGATCTGCATGTGAGATTTCTTTTTCTTTTTTTATGCTATTGAATTTTACATTCATCATGAAAAATTTTCACTAATTCTTTTTCTTTTTGGTTCATAAAAATATATATATGTACTTTTTGACCCTTTTCTTTTTTATTTATTATTTCTCACTACTTGCTAATATGTATATGTTTTTACCAAAATTTTTGTAATTAATATTATTATTATTATGAAAAGATAATGTGTATATAATGCTTCTTCTCCTTTTCTTTTCTTTTTTAAAGAAAATGAGTATTATGTTAAAATATATATAATTTGCCTTCTTTATGGCTAAGGCAAACAGGCATACCTTGTTTATTTCGGCAAACCCGGATTGAACAGTTCAGATGAGCCGATTGTTGTCGTGGCGAAGTAATTGAGATGCTCTTGCTGAGTACCGTTCGTGGGGGAGCCTTTAGGGTTAGGTTTGCGATCGGTCCTCATTTCCTTTTGTCCCCAGTTGCGCCGAGTCTTCGTTCTCTTCTTGCTACCGGAGCTAGGATGTCAGATAGTCGAGGAGAAGACGGTGGCAGTTAGACGGCGGGGAGGAGACGATGCTGCTAGAGCTGGACTGCCAGGGAAGATGATGCTACAGGGCTGCCAGCTGGAGAGGAGATGACACTGAAGGGCTGCCTTCTGGAGAGGAGTGTCTACGACGCTGAAGGGCTGCCGGCTGGAGAGGAGACGACGCTGAAGGGCTATCAGGGCGGAGGCGTTGCAGGAACTAGACTGCCAGGGCTGAGACGATGCTGCTGCTAGCTGCCGCTCGAAAGTACAAATGCGAAAAATGGCAGATGGGTTTTTTTTTTGAAAGTCAAGCTAGAGATCCATGAGATAGCACCTGGACTCTAAAAAGTAATGGGTTTCGTCCTTGAAGACAAGGACTATTTGCTGGCTTTGTACCTATTTGCGCAAAAAAAGTTGTGTAGTCCTTGATGCCGATATGGTATTTTTTTCTTATTATTAGTATAATTTTTTATTGTTAACTTACGTTTTCCTTTCCTAATGTCTTCTTCTTTTTGTTGGGATCTTATATAGTGTTGTTTCTGATTGTTGGTGTTATCGTTGCTGATTTCCCCGGGGACTCTAGTTGATTTGTTGTAGGTTGCGATCCCTATTGTCTACAGCTAATGATAGCCGACAGTGGAAGAGGCATCGGAGAAGGTAGGGGTCGAGGTAGTTGCTATTGCTTGTATTTGATGTTATTTTATCATTATTATTATTATTATTTTGATTTTTAGTTTACATTTTTTTTCTAATTTTTTTTATCTTACAGTGTTGTTGTCGATTGTTGGTGATGTGGGTGGCTGCTTATAGTTGCATTCATTGTGGGCTAGTGAAATAACTCCCTTGTTTCTTGGTTTCGTCTCTTTTTTTTTATTTTTTTATTATATTTCCATTTTTTGGATAATTTGTTATAAGATCTGGATGCTCTTTGTACCTATAGTTCAAATGTTAGCAGATCGGGTTGTCATTTGTTAGATTTATTGTGATGTCTCATCCCTTTTTTTTCGAGTTTAAGTGATCGATTTTCTTATTATCACAGGCTAATTAAGGTTGTGATTTACTCTTTCTTTTTTTTGTTACCGCAATCGCTATTTTTGAATCCTTATGTTTGCTAAAGATAACTTCATAGGCTCTATTGATTATATATGTCAGAGTGGATTTTAGTTTGCGAATATATCTATTCTTATACAGAGTAGGCATTGTGGAAAAATGCTGAATATTTATCTTGATTGGATGATTAAAAATGCGTTGTCGTGTTTGTAAGATATGTCAATTTGCCATGGGTTTTGTCATGAGACGGGTTTAGCTATTATTATTATCATCCTATTTCCTTTTTATAATTTAACTTAAAGTGAAGTTTAAACGTTGGTAGGACATTATGTTTAGAATTTTATGGTGTTTTTAGCAGACCGGTTGATTGATAATTCCTAGATTAGTTTAAGTTTGATTTTGATAGTCCAAGCAACAAGGGAAAGTTTTTGATTAATGAACCATGACTCTAATAATGGTTAATCATCTTTCTTATGCTTAGGTATCCCAACCCTTGACACTCTACTTTCCTCCTCTCTCTTATCTTTTCTTCTTTACCTTGTTATTAAGTTACTCCTATTTTGTTTTGCATGACCCTTTTCTACAATGAATGCCTTGTATGTATTTCCTTCAATTAGTACATTTTCCTATTTGTTTCCATGAGTATTTTTCTTATGTGACTACTTATATCTTGAAGAGATCATTTAAGATCTCCTTAGCTATTTCCCTAACTAGTGCCCGGATTTTTATTTATCTTTTGGCTTTTCTCATTTGTAGTAATGACATAGCTTGATTTCTTTTAGCTCTGCAATGCTAGCCTATTGTGATTAAGAAATCTGATTGTTTTTTCCTTCTATTTAAGCTTTTACTTTTGAGAATTAAATCTCCTTTTCATCTTTTTCTGATTAAGTTAATCCAAGTGATTAACTCTTAATCACGTGTCTTAATCCCAAGGTTACTATTCACGTGCACTATTCATCCGAATTTCATAAATAATTATTTTAACCTCTATTCCCACATATTGCATACTCTTGAATGTATATTTCTCAAATATATTACCTAGGGTTTACAACCCTAGGATTTTATACACGTGTCTAAGATTGGGGTTTCACAATCCTCTCCCCCCTTACAATAGATTTTGTCCCGAAACCTGTTGCCCTTCAAATATTCCATTATAGAGTTATATCGTCTTTCAATATCATGGTGCCTACGCCTTGCATACTTGATTCTTTACTTGTCATTTTATATCCCGGGAATTCATGGTACAACTAGTTTCCTTTACCCATAGTGCGTGTGTGGTTACGTATTGGTATGAATGTGTAACTTCTGAATTAAATAATGAATTTTCTAAAATTTAAATTATACCTATAACCACTTCTTCCTCAGTTTCTTGTGATTCCATTCCGGTGAGGGTTTGAACACGCACAGGATTGTTGGCTATGGTGGGGGCTTTCTGCTGAGTCGGCCTTCCTCATGTTGGTTCTCCTTGGGGTTTGCTTGGGCAATTGAGTGATATATGCCCGGCTTGACCACATATGAAGCATTTGATTATTTTTGCTTCGACCGTCCCACATTCCCGGGCCTTATGACCAACTTGACCGCACCTAAAACATTTTCCTTGTAAACATTCACCGAAGTGGTGCTTATGGCAAGTTTTTCAAGGTGAGGTGCTCTTTCCCTTGGAACTAAATTCCTCCTTTCCATCCATTGCCTTCTCATCCTTTCCTCTCTTGGCCTCATTTTTCTTAGGAGCCAAGAAGAATTGTTCTTGAGCTTGCCTAAGCTTCTGTGTCCTCATGGACTCTATTTCTAATGCCCTAGCTCTTTCTATACTAGAGGCATAATCTCTTATTAGTAACGGGGCTAGTCCCTCCCTTAATTGGGGTCTCAGCCCACGTTGGAACCTTTGTACCTTATTTTCTGGCACATTGGCGATCCATGGTACATACCTAACCAAGGCATTAAATTTTGTTGCATACTCAGTCACCGTCATCTTGCCTTGGTAGAGTTTCTTAAACTCTATCACTTTTTGGCTCTGTAAGCCTATCGGAAGATACTCTTTATTAAATTCTTCTAAAAATTCTTACCACGTAACCCGTTCTGGGTGTGGCATGGTAACCATCAATGTTTCCCACCATTCATAAGCGTCTTTAACCAGCAAGTGGGTAGCACATAGAACTTTCTATTGATCATTGCAGAGCGAAATCCTAAATAACTTTTTGATTTCCATGATCCATTGCTCTGCGATGATGGGGTCTAGTTCCCAGCAAATTTAGGGGGTCGTTGGGCTAGGAAGGCATTAATAGTCTTTCTATCAACCTCTAGGATGGCATCTTCTATACCTCTAGAAAAATTATAGTTGGCCGATGGGCCGGGTCTTTCCCCATTATCATCTTGCGGTGGGGCCTGCCGATTTCTTTTCCACATACCTTGTATTATTTCGGTGGCCTGAGTTGTCCACTGCTGCATTGCCTTTTCTACGGCTGCAGCTATCCTTTCTTTTGTCTGCCTTTCCTGGTAAGCTCCCCTTTCTACATAGGATTCAGAGCTAGCCTCTTCCCATCGTTGATGGGTCCTTGACGTCTGTCCTCCTGACTCGGACCTTTTGGTCCATTTACTAGTTTCTCCTACTTCAGGTCGGCTAACCGATTCTCCTATTGGTGTCTTCCCTTTATTCAACCTAGCTTCAGCTCTTGTAGTTGGCATTTTTGCTTTCTATATGCACAAAACTTTGGTTAGTATCATAACGTTCTTATAATATTAACATTTATAATATTCATAACATTATTCATATTCAAGCATATATGTCACACACATATATATATGTTTCTCACATATATATCATTTCATATCAATATCGTAGAAGTATCATAACCTCTTAAACATGTAGATCTAGACATTAATTCTTTCTTTTCATGCCTATCTATCAATCCATGCTCTAATACTACTTTTGTGGTATCAGACCTATCCTTTTATCATCCTTTATTTTCTCCTTCTTCCACCTATTTACCAATCTTTGCTCTGATACCGTCTTCTGTGGCGTCCCGAACCGAGGCATCGCATAGTCCTTACTCCGGGATCTTGTTGATTGGTAAATGTGAGTCAGGATTGTTGCCCTGATCACGCGGCAGGTACTTAGTTCGATCTCGTCCAAATTTTTTCTTTTCTTTCTTTTTCTTTTCTTTCATCACATAAACATATACTCATCATTATTCATACTGGACTCATCCATATCATCATAAAACCATCATATCTTCTTTTTATTGAAATAATTCACATAATACAATCATGTTTGTAATATCCATAAAACATGATTATCATACATTTGTCCCTTTGGACACATACATAGAATTGCAACTAAATTTGCAGGTCATTTCTACTTGGCATCCTTTATGAGTTAGCTTCATAGCCTGTATTGTCATTTTGAAAACACATATGAGTAATAATACTCAGTAAGCAAGCTTTTTTCTTTGGCAAGTAAACATTTTCCTTTCATTCAAATGCATTTCTCCCCATTTGGTAGGAGACACTTACCAAGTGATCAATTACCAATGTGACAGAAACCTTTTCATGCATTTCATGAGAATGCAATGCATTCATTCATTCATGACTTTTCTTTGCCTCCAACCTCTGGGAGGACGCCGCCGGCACACAGCCCTTGCAACTTGGCAATAGTGAAGGGGGACCCTCTGATCCGCTTACTACCTCCACCAAAGCCTATTCCTTATGCACCATGTTCATACATACATATGCCCGCATGACATGCTCCATAAAACTTGTAAATCATTTAGAAAGTAATTTAACAAGCAGTTAACAATCATTTCATGTAAAGCATTATAGGAATGACCATCCTTCAATTTAATTCATAAAACACGTAAGCAAACAATTTGCCAACATTTAGAAATATTTTAGAAAGCGTATAGCTTGCTTACCTCATTGGTCTGTGTCCTCCACCTTTTCCTTTCCTTTTCCTATACAAGGAAAAATGATATTTTATCTATATCATTTCATGTCTTAGTTTACTTCCCATGCATGCTTTATAATCATCCATTAACTCATTTCTATATTGGTTAATCTTATAAATATACTTGGTCATTACCTCCTTATATAAATTTTTATCCAAAAATTCTTTAAAAATTCCATCCATATATTCTCATAAATATATAAAAATAAATCTCAATTTTTTTTCCAAAAACACGCTATTCACTGTTCATAATTACTGTTTATGTCACTGTAGCAAATCACTATAGTAGATCACTGTTCATCATCACTGTTCACGATCACTGTTCATGGGTACTGTTCACAGCAATGTGGGTTACTGTTCATGGGTTCCAAAAATTGACATTTTTTTCAAAAATAAAAAATACCATGACATAGCTTATGCTTAGTATATCATGGAAAAATTCATACATTTTGAATTTATCATCATTAACTTGGCCAAATAAATTATTTTCTCCATATACTAAAAATCAACATAAATTCACTTAAGCATAATCCTTAATTTCAAAAATTATGAAATTAATATATCATCATTCCAACATCATATTTATCATATTCATTCATCCCAAGTCATCGTTTATCAATTTTGGAGCATTATTTACACATATCATATGCTACCTTCCCGAATGCTCTATCTTTGCTCCAAATTTTTTATGTTTTGGCATAATTCCAATTAAACATTATAACTATACTTATTTTCTCATGCTTAGGCATTATCTAAGCATGGTTTTACCCTACTTAACATCCAAAAGAAATTTGGGAAGAAATCACTTACCCAAAGTGGAGATATCCCACTTTTTCTCTCACTTTCTCTCTCTAACTTCCTCCTTTTCTTCCTTGGACGTGTGGGAGGCTTTGGGAGCTGGGATTTGCTCAAGTTGGAGCTGGGAGAATGATGCATTTGGACGTCCCCCCTTGGCCCTATTTATAGGGTCGGATTTTCCATAAAATTGGATTATACCCCCGCTCAAGGTGTGAAATTGCAAATGTGCTTTTTTATAATTTCAAAAAGTGCATGGAGCCTTGTTCATCCCATGCTATAGCTGCTCCAGCCCCCCTATGGAAGCCCTATTTTTTTATCTTTTTTATTTATTAAAATTTATTTATTTTAAGCAAATTAAATCCTAGCCGTTGGTTTATGATGATCATCATCATGGACCATTGATTTTTAGTCAATGCTCAACCACCCCTGCCATGCCCCTGCTATAGCTGATTTTTATTTATTATTTATTATTTTTTAATTATTTAATTTAATAAAAAGTCAAAAGTAGCATTAATGAAAAATTAAGCTACTTTTTGATCTCCTTTTAACGTTTCATCTTGACCTTTAATTTGTGATTTTCATCACATCTTAAACTATTCATCATGTCTATCATGAATTTTTAACTATCCATAAAAAATTTCATCAAAATTCGACGTCCGGATTGCAAATTATGAATTTTTCTTTAATTTTCCATAAAAATCCAAAATTGGATTAAAATATAAAAAAGAATTGCTATTTCATCCTGTAGTGATTAAATATCCTTTTCGTCTTTTTGTGATTAAGTTAATCTAAATGATTAACTCTTAATCACGTGTCTTAATCCCAAGGTTACTATTCACATACACTATTCATCTAAATTTCATAAATAATTAATTTAACCTCTATTCCCACATATTTCATACTCATTAATGCATATTTTTCAAATATATTACTTAGGGTTTACAACCCTAGGATTTTATACACGTGTCGAAGATTGAGGTTTCACAATTACATTGAAATGACTGCCAGTCTCCCAGTAAGAGCAGTTTTTTGACACAGATATCTAAGAGGATCTTGTTTAGAAATTAGCAAAACTGTTCTCGACATAATATATTGTCTCAATTTAAAAATAGCTATAACCAAGGATAAACATATTTTTTCAATTTCTGGATAATTTATTTAAGTAGGCATGAATAATAAATGGGTAATTCTTTTTTTTATTAGTATCACATGACCCTAATACTCCTCCCATAACTATGGGTGTAATCGATAAATATAAAATTAATGGGTCATTTATAGTAGGTGGTGTTAATGTAGGTGGGTTTGAAAGGTAGGTTTTAATTTTATCGAAAGCTAATTGACAATCTGCTATCTATTTTTTAGGAGTATCTTTCCTCAAAAGTTTGAATATTGGTTCGCATGTCAAAGTTAATTTTGAGATAAATCTTCTAATGTATTGTAACCTCCCTAAAGATCCTCAAATTTCTTTTTCAGTTTTAGGCGGGGGCATTTCTAGGATGGCTTTGACTTTTTTACCATCTACCTGTATTTGATCTTTACTTACAATGAATCTTAACAATTGCCCTTTTCTAGCTCCAAAAACACATTTTCTCGGGTTAAGCTTGAGTTGGAAATTTTTCATCCTATCAAATAATTTTCCTAAGTTTTGTAAATGGTCGGCAAAAGAATGAGAACGCACGATGATGTAATCCACGTAAACTTCCACCTCCTTACCCATCATATCATGAAAAATAGCAGTCATTGCCCTCAGATAAGTATCTCCAGCATTTTTGAGTCCGAACGGCATAACCTTGTAACAAAACGTGCCCTATGGAGTGATAAAAGATATTTTTTCTTGATCCTCCGGTGCAACTTTAATTTAGTTATAGCCTGAAAAACCATCCATGAAGGAAACCAACTATATCTAGCTGTGCTGTCTACTAGGGTGTCAATATGAGGTAAAGGAAAATCGTCTTTTAGATTTGCCTTGTTAAGGTCCCTATATTCTACGCACATTCTAACTTTGCCATCTTTTTTTTGTGCGGGTACTATGTTAGCCAACCATTCAGGATAATGACTTACTCTTAAAAATCCAGCATTGTATTGCTTAATGATCTCATCCCTAATCTTGAAAATCCATTCCAGTTTTATTCTCCTAAGCTTTTGTTTTGTTGGCTTAATTTCCTTTTTTATTGGGAGTTTGTGAGTGATGAGATTTTCATCTAATCCTAGCATATCATTATAAGAAAAGGCAAAATTTATTAACCTTGATTTAAGAAGGGTTGTCATCATACCTTTTTCTTCTTCGGATAGTTGCTTTCCTAACCTTAGCATTTTGGGATCGTCTTTAGTTCCTACATTGATGACTTCAAAATCTTCAGCAACTGTCATGTCTTTGCTTTCCATTTTCTCCATTTGTTTTTGTAATTCTTCCTCCCTTATTGTTTTTTTTCTCTGAAAACTCTACAGTTGTTTGGGCACAGTAAATGCTAGCCCAGAGCTATTTCTTAGTGGGACCTCTTTTCTTACAACTTGGTGTTGCGACAAGAATTTTTTGTGATGGGGAGCATGTTGGCGATGTATACCATCCCTTTTCATTATTTTCATTGCTTCTTTTGAAAGCATTTTTTTTCTTTGTTGACTATATTTTGAATCATTAATATTGTGTCTAGTTGTTTTTCTTTTCTTAAATCATGTAGGAAAAATCCTACGCTTAAGAAAATATTTTGTCTTTTGGCTTTCTTTAGTTGTGGTTCCTCTGGATCATAACCCAAACCATATTTATCTTTTTTTTCTTGAATATTGATTAAATTGGTTTTTGCTCCATGTCTTATTTTATACTGAATGACTTGTCTTTCTGCTAGTGTAATTACATATTTATCTAACATCATAGGTCCTAAGGGAATAAAATTTATATTTTCTATAAGAGACTCAACAAATGGTAATGGGTCGGGTGATTCATAAGCTTCTACTAGAGGGACTTCATAACTTGTGTTTTCTTCCCTATGAATGATTATTTCAGGATCAACTTTGATTATGATTATTTTTCCATTAGTTGCAAATTTAATTTTTTGATGCAATGAAGATGGAACAGCGCCTACCTGATGTATCTATGGTTTTCCTAGCAACATATTGAATGAGGCAGGTATTTCTAATATTTGAAAGGTTATAGTCATGGTTTCTGGTCCGATGGTTAAACTGATACTAACTCTCCTAGGGTATTTCTAATGGTATTGTCAAATGCTCTAACACGAATATCGTTTAGGCGAAGACCGTCCATAGGGATGCCTAACCTTTTAATTGTCCTTAGTGGGCATACGTTTAAACTAGATCCATTATCTATGGTTACAAATGGGACTTTGAGATCTTTATATTGGACCGTGATATTTAAAGCGTGTGTATGACATCGTCCTTCGGGCGGGAGTTCTTCATCTGTGAATGTGAGAGCATTTTGGGAGATAACTTGTCCTATCATGTGAGTAACTACCTCTGGCTCAACCTCCTTTGAAATGTAAGCTTTATTTAATATCTTTGTAAAGGCTTCACGATGCAAAGTAGAAATGAATAATAGTTCTTATATAGAGATTTGTGCTGGCAACGATTTGAGTTGTGTGGCTATATCATAAGTTGAATTTTCTCCTTTTTAAAAAATAAGAGGATTTTTATTTATTTCTCGTCTATTTATCCTCCCATTTGGTTGAATATTTCCTATCTCCGAATATTCTGGAGGTTCTGGGTATTTCCATGGTACACGATGTGAGTCATAGAAAATTTTCTCATCTTGATTTGTTACCCTCAAGTTCTTGAATCCTGGTAGGATCAAGGTTTTTGTAGTGGTTGGGACATAATTATGGGGGTTTCTTTGTGGGGCATCTTTTAAGACTATTTCAAGCTCCACTATTCGTATCATATTAAGTTTAAAAGCTTGATCCATTTTGTGGTGTTCTTGAGATACTAAATTTACTATTCTTGGAGTGTCATTTTTATGTATTGGTAAAGGATTTTGTAGGACATTTTCATTTGGCACACTGTGATCTACTTTAATTCTCCCTTCATCAATTAAGTCTTGGATTACATGCTTTAGGGTAAAGCATCGATCAGTTGTGTGCCCCCTTCCTTGAGCTTTTACTAAAAAAATAAAAATTAGCACTCCTAGCCGTCCCCAGTGGAGTCGCCAAACTATAGCACGATATTTTTTACGTGCCACGATGGGCCGACAAGTGGGCCTAAAAATATAAGATAGGCTCGATGCAAAAAAAATGTTAAAAGTAGAAATAAAATAGCTATGAAAAAAAAGTGAAAATGTGAAAGGGAAAATACAATATAAGTGCGAAGTTTAGGAAAATTTGTAAATGCACAACCAAATATGAAATGCTAGTTAGCGGGTTAGCTAGTTAAATATGATGCGAGTAAAATACAAGAATTAAACGTGCAAAATAAAATATTGAAAAGGTGTAGAAGAGGGGTTCAAGATCAAAAATAAAAAATATATAAAAGGTGTAGACATGGAGGTTAAAGAAGGGAGATACAAGCATTAAAGCTTTTAAATGATGCAAGTTATTAGAGATTTTTAAATGATGCGAGTTAGTCAAGCACAAACATATGTACTTGTTAGGCACAATTAGTAGTCAGTAAGGTGCATACCAATGCCAATAAAAATTACTATATTAATTAATGGAGTCGCCACTAACCAGATAACGGTGGTTAGTCCGTATACAATAAGGCACTGAAATACAGAGATTTTTCTAGGTAAACTCACAACTAGAAAAAAAAATACAACTTTATTTTTCTAGTACATTGGTCCTAGGAGTGCTGAAAATTAATATACATCATATATAAAAGCTCAAGAGGGTGGAGGCGGGAATTTAATCCCTAGGCTTTTTATGAGGCCCTAACTCAGTCTGACAGAGGGTATAAAAACTTCCTTTTTATAGATGAAGTTTTTTTATGTTTTATATAATTTAAAGTTTTTTTAGAAAAGATCAATGGATGAAAACTAATGACCAAATTTCAATTTCTATTATCTTGATTTTAAAATATCAAATTGTCTAGATATGAGATTAAAAAAATTTTAAGAGAGAGAAACGAGTAGGGTAGAATATGGTAGCATCGGATTTTTTTTTAATAATTAAAGATAAATCGAAAGGGGGGCAAGGATGGACAACATAAAAATTTAAAATAAAGGAACGAGAAGGGTGGGTAGTGGCAGCGCTGGATTTTTTCCTTCTTTTTTTAAAAAAAAAAAGATCGAAATAAATCAAAAGGGAGTAACGGTAGACAGTATTAATATATATTTTTTTTTTAAAAAGGAAAAAGGAGAGGAGTGCCACAACATAGATGTTTCATTTTTCATTTTTTTTTTGTTAAAAAAAACAAAGAGGGTAAAGATGGGTAGCGTTAAAAGAAAAAAATAGAAAGGAAGGAATAGAAGTACAGAATGGAGCATTGGACATTTTCTCTTTTTTAAAAAAAAATGGAAAATGAAAGAAAGATTTGAGAAAGGAAGAAAGTGTAAGAGGTGCACTGGACGTTTCTCCTCTTTAATCCCTTTTTTAAAAAAAAATGGAAAATGAGGCAAATGCTTTGTCGGATGAAAAGGGGTGAATGTGATGTGTGTTTGGGGAGCCCAGTCCTCTCTCCCCCAATGAAGGAGAGAAAGTCTCCTTTTATAGGCTTTGATGTTTGGGAAATTGTACCTTTATATATGTGTTAATAATATTTTGCACAACCTCATTATTTCCTTTTTTGCAAAACTTTAACAAAAATGGACTTTTTGGTAATTTTATGGGTGGTTTTTGGAAACCATCAATGGGCCCCTTGTTTTGCTTGGCTAGTAAGTCAACTTTCTCCTAGCCATTGATTTTGTGCATTTTGTGTCTTTTATCCATGCTTTGATCATCACGTATTTTCCTTGATCTTAAATGGGGCCCACACTTATTGATGTCCCTTACCCACTTTAACGGTTCAGATCTTCATTTAGTGAGTTGGATCTAGTAGTTTTTGTCCACCATTTGAAATGTTGCAAATCCACCTCTTTCTTTGGTCAAATTTATTTTGACCATTAAAATCTCATAAAATACTAATTATTTGTTTAATCCAAACCATCCATCACGTTGATCCTGCTTCAATTGTCTTGAGAAATACTCGCTACTTCATTTTGGATGCAAATTGCTCCTTATTTGCCGCATGGATTAGTGACCCTTACTTCTGAAGTGGACTTTAAGCATTGGAGGCTCATTCTTTACATGGATCCTACACAAATTTGGGCTTGCAAATATATGGGTTAAAATTCAAAAACCTTAAATGGGTGGCCCCAATGGTAGTAAGCCCATTTAAAAATTTAATTTTCATATTTAAGTAAGGTGTCAATATGCAGTCTCGCGTATTCTCGTGTATTCATACATTGTTTATGAAAATAAAATAAAATATCAAACAATATTAAAAATATCAAATTGTACAGTAAAAGATTTAAAAGAGAGACACACACATGCATTTGCTACTATTTTCTGAGTTGATAAACGGGTGGGGAACGCTTATGTGAACCTGTTCTACCGCTTTCCCTAAGAACCATTGTTATTTTCAAAAGGTCCTTGATTCTACGTGTCCGAACCGAAGTCCGGACGACCTCGCCCAACACAAAATTCGTGGGCTGTTCGATCGAGTACGGGATTTGTAAGCCATTGGATGCAGATGTTGGGATTTTTCCAATAAATCCCTCTGCGTCAGTTGTTTGCAGAAAAGGGAAAAACCCCTCTTACCTCCATCATCTGCTTCACCGTGCCATCTCTATTCTTTGGCCGCCATCTTCCAGGACACCGATCATTGGCACACATCCTTGCTGCTACTACCACCTACACCAGAATCACTCCTCAGTTCTCGTGCTCCATTTACCTTCAATTTTTTTTATTGAAGGCTTCATTTTTTCTAATTCTTTTCTATTGCTTAGAATAAGAAACTTTTCGCATCTATGTTTCTGTATTCTTCCGTGATCTGTGCATGTCTTATAAAATGCTATTTTTAATGTTCATTTTCTGTCTTAATTCATGTGATTAGATCATGAGCTGAACGTGTTGAGTATTGGTCGCCATTTTTTGTAGAAAGCAAAGGGAAGAGGATCTCTTTGTGAATTTTGCAACTTGAATCTCTAATCTAGTAGTTACTTTTTGAAATATACATTTTGTATATTTTTTAATTGTGTATGTTGTATGATGGTGGTTGAAATTCCAAATGGTATGGATCGGGAATTGAAAACCCAAAAGGCCCAAATACCTATGACAACTGTGCAAAGATGTGAGCATTACACAACAGGAGTTTCTTCTCAGTCTATGCTATAAAGATTCTTGCTCTCATTTTAGCAAATCAACTCGGTCCAGAGGGGTAAGATCGATGATGCATTGAGCTTGTAGTGCTATTAAAGCTGACCATGAAACTAATCCACCCATACTGAGCAAGCAATGTGGAGCTATTTTCAAGGTTCTTATTGTTGTCTCTTGTGGAAGGAAGATAAAAAAGGGAGAAAGAAGGAAAAAAAGAGGGATTGTCTGACAAAAGCGGAATTTGAGTTATAAGGGAGAAGGTCGACAACATGAGGTGTGCTAGTCGACTATTGGGAAGATGTGAAGCAAGTGTAGGAAGAGGGTGAGGGCGATAAGAGGGATAAATTGTGGTGCCCCCAACCCGAGACATCACATCATGAACCTTACTTCAAGATCGTTATTAATTGGTAAATGTGAAATAGGATTGTTGTCGTGATCACGCAGCGGGATTTTTAAATCCATTTCGTTTAGCAGAAATTTTTTTCTTTTCATTCCATTTCCTTCATCATTTTTCAAACCATATATATCTGAAGTTAACTATACATATCGTTCCCATCATTCGTTTCACAAGAAATTATATACTTGTAACATATCAACTTGTTTACATACATCATAAACATTCATAACCTAACTTCTTCATAATCAACACAAGCATTCAATCATTCTCTAAACAAATCAATTCTTACACGATAGCTAACAATTTATTAACACATTAAGAATACCAGTCATTCTTTTCTCCAATTTATCAGGTCCTTTCTCCTTTTGAGCTTCCTCGAACCTGTCTAGGGTTGGAAAAATAAAATGTGAGTGATAAACTCAGTAAGTAAGCATTTTGCATTATCATATAAATGCATTTCTCGTCGTTCGGTAGGAGACACTTACTAAGCGATCAACTACCAACACGAAGAAACCTTTCATGAAAACCTTTCATATAAACTCTTCATAAAAACCTTTCACATAAATCCTTCATAAATCCTTTTTTGTCATGAGGACATTTGTATATCCTAAAATGATTTCATATATACCTTTTTCATGAAGAAAATTTTATATCCTAAAACATTTTCATATAGACCTTTAATCATGAGGACAAGTATATGTTCTAAAGCATTGTTATATTAACATTTAATCATGAGGACAAGTGTATATCCTAAAACGTTGTCATATAAATATTTAATCATGAGGACAATTGCATGTCCTGAAACATTTTCATATATACATTTAATTATGAAGATAATTGTATGTCCTAAAACATTATCTTATAAACCTTCTTATATGAGGACAATTATATGTCCTAAAATATTTTCATATAAACCTCTTTATGTGAGAACAATTATGTGTCCTCAAACAATTTCATATAAACCTTTTTATATCCCAAATTTTGAGTTTTTCAAAAGCAACGCATATGCATATAAACATTTTTATCTGTGTAGACATTTTTATGTCTTAAAATATCTTTAAGTAAACATTATTTTCTGTAGACATCATTATTATTGGTCCCAAGTTTATGGCAAAACCCAAGAGGGGAGGAGTGAATTGGATTCTTGAAAATTCTTTAACAAATCAAAACTTAACCCTTTCAAGGTTTTAACCCCCTCGAATGAAAATGTAAAGTATGTGCGCAGTAAACAATAAAATCAAAAAATTATAGTGGTTCGGGACAACCTTCTCTACTCTACTCCTCCAAGAACACATCTTAGTGTCTTGGGTTCAACTAAATAGGATAGCAGTACAACAGAGTCATTGCTCTCTTCTAGATTTCAACTGTAGAGGGCCTTATACAAACTTAGCATAAGTAGGTGACGAGTTACACTCCAATCACACGCTATTTTGCCTTCACTTGGTCTTAGTCTCCAATACTAAATTAAGTGGAACACAAATGATTAATAAATAAAGAAAGAAACTACACTTTACATATGTGTAGACTGATTCTTGCACAGAGAAGAACTTGTAGAGGAAGTTGATGATGAAGCAGTTCAGCACTTAGCAGCTTATCACACAATTTTTCTTGAAAACCTTCTTTTAAATCACATAAATGCTAGAGAATATGGAGGTTGAGCTCAATCAATGTTATATCTCTTATCTCCCTCGTTCATTTGAAGTATCTTAAATAGGGAAGAGCAAATTCAAACGTTTGGAGGTAGGTGGCGCACATTTAATGCGCCAACATTAAAATTTTTCCGACCATTGCGATTCAAGTCGCACTTGGAGTCGACCCGGGATGCGACTTCATTCAAGTCACAGACTCAAGTCGACTTCGGATGCGACTTTAGTCCTCTGCCTCTTTAGTTAAGTTTCAGACTTGAGTGGACTTGGTCTTCAGACTTGACTCAAGTCGCAGGTGGAGTCAACTTCGGATGCGACTTCACCAGTTATCTGATTTTCTTGGTGCTCTTGACTTAATGTGATCTATTTGTTTGTTTGTCTTACCTTGATTTTCACATTTCATGCATATGAATCTTCATTTGAACTTTAGTTCTTCCCATTTTTCATGATATTTGAGCTTATTCAAAATTCCTTGATCATTTTAAAATGATCTTGGCTCAAGCTTGTTTTTTATTTCTTGATTTGGACTTCATCTTTCTGAATGAGAAGTTTAGGAACATCTTGATCTTTATTTTCACTCAAGTCGAGAGTCTAAGTTGACTTCAGGTGCGACTTCACCTAAGTCGCATTATGAGGTCGACTTGAAATGCGACTTGACTTTGTTAGCTTCAACCCTTATCTCTGAAGTTCACCCAAGTTGCAGGTAGAGTTAACTTCGCTTGCAACTTCATCTGTCTAGAAGTCCAGATTTTAGTGTTGTCGAATTTTTGGGCTTTGAAGTCGATGCTAAAATCAACTTCAATACCGACTTCACCTAAGTCGATGCTTGAGTCGACTTAGCATGCGACTTAGCCTGTCAAACTTTTGATCTTTGAATATTTGAACCTTAACATCCCTGAATAATCACATTAGTACTTAGATAATTCTCAAATTGAGTTGTTAATCATTAAAACATAGATTGTTGTCAATTTGCCACATGTTTACAATAGTCATATCCTAAAATATTCTCATGTCCCCATTTTGGGGCTTTAAAACAAAACTTATGCATATACGTCTCTAACCCTCTGGTAGTTGACACTTACCAAGTGATCATCCTTCTATAGGAAAGAAACCATCCATGTGATAGCACACTAGCTAAGCAGTCGTTCATGATCCTGCTCCCATTTTATGGAGAGCGCTGCCAGCCTTCGACCTTCCCTTAGCGACTCGGCCACAGGTAGAGGCAAGCCCTGGTCTACAACTGTCTCGGTTTGAAACCGCCTCCACCATGGACCTAGTACATGATCCTCATGCACACTTGTTTATATTCACATTGTCATGCTAGTATGATTTCATAAAATCAACACAGTCTTTAGACCGTACCATTTTTAGATCAAAACTTGATATAACATAATCCATCGCAGTCTTTAGACTGAGCCCTTCTCAAATTGAGAACTGGGCATAATCGTTTTAAAAATAAAATATTTTCATAAACTATTTTCAAATCATTATGTTAGGATAACCACTCTTAAAGAATTTTGGAAATTCGAGAAAACTAAGTTTTTCTTACAAACATTTTTGTTCCCATTTCTGTGTTTTTTCATGAACAAAGGATATGCAACACATGCTTCCATTTTTCTTGGCATTATATGTATTGTCCACACAACATCCTATCTCTCTTATGTAGAGGAGAGTTTACATAATCTTTTGAACATCACTAAAACCAAACTGTTGTCAGATCGTTTTATATCATCAATTTCTTGAGTGAGTCATCCTTAAAACCTTTTAATACATCAACATAAACATTTTCAAAGTATTTAAATTTTAAAGAGACATAAAACATTTCAATAAACCATTTTAAAGTATCTAAATAACCCATTTTAAGTCATTTAAATAAACCATTTCAAAAGTCTTATTTACTTATAAATACCATTTTATGAAGAATCACATTTTTCTCACAAAACCCCCTTAGGAATAGAATTCCCAAACCTTGTTTTCAAATATCGTTTTTATAGAAGAGTTGATACTCTCTTAACATATAATTCTTTTAAAATAGCATTTTTAAGAACTCGCTTAACATAAAATCATCTTGAAACATATCAATAATAAAGAATAAAACATACTTGAAACAAAATCAACATTCTTGAAAGTTCGTTTGCTTACCTTGTAAGCAATCTTGGAAACATCTTGATAAAGCAAGTTCATATCATCTCAATATATGACAATAAAATGACATTTTGGAAATGCTTAATAGAGCATCATTATAAAGCATTTTCAATCATTTCAACATTCAGGATAAAGTCAATATTTTCAAAAGGTTATTTGCTTACCTGTGGTGATCAACTTGTGCCTTTGATCTTTTCATTGTCTTTTTCTAGATAAGTAAAAATAATCATCTTATATTCACCTGTATAACATCGTATATTTGCACACTTTGCCTTCTATTAATTCATTCTCAACCCTTTTTATGATCTCATTTTACATGTGACTCTTAATATTTTAATTTTATTCCATATGTTCTTTTTATTTCATTCAATATCCCCAATTTAGGGCATTTAATTTTTCTTTAATCAATTGAGATACTTACTTGAGATTATAATCTAAGTTCAAGTAAGATTTCTCAAGTTCACATCTAACTTTCTAATAGTCATATGTTTTTACCTAAGTATCTTAGTGATTGTTTTCTCACTCCTTTCAAAATTCACCCCCTAGTAAGTTAAGCTATCATAATCACTTATGGAATTTATTTATATCTTATTATTAGTTAAATTTCATTCCAAAAATCTGAAATTTAACTTTTATTTTAATTTATTCCTTAATCTGTCCATATTGCCAAAATCAGACACACTAATTTCTCTAATTTTTTTTTATAATAAAATCAAGGTATTTAAGTTTAAAATTTCTATCCTACATTACTAACTACATTAATTAGCCAAAATAATTAATTTCAGCACAAAATATTAAGTATTTATATTTATTTAGGTATTTTTACTCTGTCGGACAGCAGTATTAATTTTGGAATGGGTCCAATCACGTTAATTATTAGGCATATTTATGGCCTCCAAAAATTAATTTTTATTTTAATTGAGTGGTATTCAAGATGTATTATATATCATATAAAAATTTTATTTCAAAATTCCTAGTATAAAAATTATTAAAAATCAATTAGTGCAGCTGATCCTGACTACTTTTCGACCCTGTTCAGGTTGACTTTCTTAGATTTTTAATTTGCAACCTGCTTAACCTTTGAAGCTAAAAATTTAATCGTCCCTTAATAATAATATCATGAGTTCTCACAGAAAATTTTATGATATAAATCGTTCATTCAATATTTCTTTCATATTTTGGTTTTCTATTTCATTTCTATTAGGTTTTCCTCCCATATTTGCATCTAATTTCAATATACACGCAAAACCCTTAATCATTAATTCTTAATTCTTAAAATCAACATATATTCTCTATTTAATCATAAAATTAACTCAATAAATTAGAGTTTTTCTTCCATTATATCCAGCTTTGGATGTCAAAGTGAGTATAGATTAGACATAGCATGGGCTAACTAATAACCAAATAAAAATTTATAAATGAACCTGTTTAGTTAGGCATACTTTAAACTTGGAACATATTAATAAATCACTATATACCTAGATTTTGGGAGAGGAATTACCCCCCCAGCAATCTTCAAGCTGTCATTCTTTCTCTTCTCTCCTTTCCCTTCTCTCTCTCTCTCTCTCTCTCTCTCGAAACGTCCAGCTACTGTTGTTGCCCCTTTTCTTTTTTTTCTTTCTTGCTACCCAAGAAACTCCCTTGACCAGATGTATTTATACATCTTTTTTCCATTTTTTTATTTTTCAAAAATCGAGCTCAAAAGCTGTCCAAGCATCATGTCCACACATCTGGCCCCCTTTTTGTTTGTTTGTGGTCACAAAAGCTGCCTATTTCCAGCCTCTTGAACGTCCTTAAACGCAGCCCATTTTCCATTCATTTTTCTAATTTTTAAATTTTGAAAAATTTCTCCAAAATTCCCATCATAAGACACCCCAAATATACCATTAAATGCATTGACTTTGCATTAATTGAAATGCACTTTTTAAAAGTAAAAATTTAATGGTTTTAACCATAAGTGGTTAAGAACTTTTCCATGAGGTTTATCTTAATCAAATCCATCCATATAATAGAACACCTTGTTTTAGCCGTTCATAAAAAATTTCACCTCAAAATGATCATTCTAGATCAAGATATAAGCATTTGAAATTGTCTCATAAAATTTGATAAAATTAAATCATTATCATCATACTTTAATCATGATTAACATAATCCATACCATTCATGAGGTAGAGCATGTCAACATGTGCCTACCTTTCAAATTTTACGTCAATCCGCCTTATATACTTCAAGTTATGAATTTTCAAGCAATAACCTAATTTATCTCATAATTATCAACAACTTAACATAATTAGTGGAATTAAATAATCATGCCAAATCATCATTTCCTACACTTTGTTTTGTCTTTTATGCTCATTAATCCACTCCATTCATCACGTATGTCATGTTAACTTAAGTTTTCCCTTTCATCCTTAAACAAATTATGACTATATTCATTAAGCTTAAAATCTTGGGTTTCACATAAATGCATGAAGTTACAGGAGAAGCAACTGGAACTTGGAGTGTCAATGAAGAGTCTCGGTGATGAAATGGTGTTTTTGATTGAGACGGAGCTGCTCAACTTCATTTTTCAATTTTAGGGTTTTTCCTTTTTTGCAAACATCTGCCACATAGGTTTGTTTTTAAATGTAACTTAAACCATTTATAGCTAGTTGGCTACCCAGTTGGTAACCACAATTACCACCATAATAGCAGCAAGGTCTTGAATCTCCCTATTCATAGGACTCTAACTTTTGAAAGTTTTATCATCTTTTAATATAGGTGGAACTCCACATCAAAAAAAAAATGTAGAGTTTTGTGTCTCTAGTATATGAATGAGCTTGAATGTATCAAATGTCATGTTGTATATTACTAATAAAAAAAAACCTTAGATCATCTACAAGCTGTGTTTGTTTTAGTACAAAACTTTTCAATCTAACAATTAGAAATTAAAAAAAATTTCACTTGTATAACTACTATATTTTTAAATTATTTATTCACATTCTTGTATACAACTACTATACTTTTAATCATTTTTACACTACTTATACAACTAACCTATTTATTTTAACTTTATTTTTTTACTCTTAATTATTATTCCTATCATATTATATCATTTCTTTGATTTCAAAATTTTTACATTTAAAACTCTTCATCCGAAAAATTTATCACCTTCCAAATACTCTCATAACGAAAATTATAGAAAATAGCTATTAGCATAATTTTAAGTAAAATTTTAAAGGTTATATATTTAGCATATAAGGAATGGTACTCCATAATTTTATGTTCAAATTTATATATTTACCATATAAGGAATGATACTCAATAATTTTTATGTTACTATAAATGTTTTTTAAACTCATTGAATAATTTACATGCTACCTTAGATGTAATTACACCTAATCTATACAATTAATATATTACTAATAATAATCTTTAACTAACATCATCTGTTTAATGTCATTTTCATTATAAATGACACACATAAGATTGTGAGTTTGGTGAGTTGGGAAAAAATTTGAAAATTTTTGTAGAAAACATTTTGAGAAGATAGAGGTAATTATTAAAAGTAAATGGTGGTTGTATAGAAAGATGTATAGAAATAATTGAAAAGTAGGGCAGTTGTAGAGGGAGATGTGTTGAAATAATTGGAAAGTAAGATGGTTATATGAAAGAATAAGTAGAAAATTAAAGGATTTTTTCCTCAAATTCTGGATAAAGTAAGCATTAGTTAGGCCAGCCTAACAAAAGCACCCTTCTTTTATTTTAAAACCTACTTTGTTGTACAAAATCACCCCTCTTTTATTTTAAAACCTACTTTATATACAACATTCTTACTTTCTCTGGAATTTGGGGAAAAAATCTTCTAATTTTCTACTTATTCTTTCATATAACCACCTTACTTTTCAATTATTTCAACACATCTCCCTCTGCTACCCTACTTTTTAATTATTTCTATACGTCTTACTATACAACCACCCTTGAGGGGTGATTTTGTTAGATCGGGCTAACTAAGGCCTTAGTTAGGCCGGCCAAAAAAATTTTTTTTTTTTTATTTCTTTGCTTTTTTATAAACAGTAAAACTAGGTTTATTTAACCTATAAACCAAGTTTTACCATTTTTGGATGTTTTTAAGTATTTTTATTTTTAAACACAGTGACATTTTCATAATTTTCTGACTTAAACATTATGAAAAATCTCACCGTATTTAAAAATGAAAAAAATAGTTAAAAGCATTCAAAAATGGTAAAACTTTGTTTGTAAGTTAAATATACCTAACTCTATATGTTTATAAAAAAATCACAGAAATAAAAAAAAATTTAATTTTTGGCCAGACACATAGGGTCAGTCGTGCGCCTAGCTGCACGGGAACACCCCTCTAAAATGAAAATACTAAGGGTGTGTTTGGTTGAAGGTAAAACTTTTTGATGAAAACTTTTCAGAGTAGAAGCTGTCAAGTTAATAGAAAATGATGTGATATGATAGGGGTAATAATGAGGTGTAAAGAGAATAAAGTTAAAATAGATAGAGTAGTTGTATGGGTATTTATGTGGAAATGATTGAAAAGTAGGGTTGTTTATATAGGAAAATGTGAAAAAATAATTAAAAAATAAGATAGTTATGGGAAGTGAAAAGTTTTGGATTGAAAAAATTTTAGTGACATATTTTGTGTGTAACCAAACACACCCTAACATGTTTACGCCCACTTACAACGGAACGGAAGCCTTTCCCATGTGGAAGCCACGGAGTTGTGTGAGCTCTACCCTACTTTGTAAGCTGTGAAGAGCTGGCTTCGAAGTTTCTCTTTGGGCATTGCTCCGCATGCGGTAGCAACAGCTGCTTGAGTTTCTTCCTTCTAACTCCAGCAATTTATTAGACATGCCGAAGCATTACAGACCTCCCATAACTCCTCAAAGACCACCCCACGAACAGGTTCCTTGCAACCACTGAACTCTACCTTACTCTCACCTTTTTTTCACTTTTCCTGTTACAAGGAAAGAAGAAGGAAATGCCGCCAAGTACATAACCAGAATGAAAGCAGGTCACTACCTTCAAGTTTCTCTACCCGTCTTCAGGTATCTTGATTACATTAAAATATCTCTTCGCTCATCTCATGTCCGTAGGGTGACTTTCGTATGTTTTACGATTAGGTTTTGCTAGCCTACTATTTTGTTTGTCAGAAAAAAATTTTGGTGGATGATGATGCTTTTGCGGGTTATTGGGGACTTTTTAGCGACTCAGACCATTCATCTATTGGGCTTTATTATCTTAAAACATGCTGGCAAAGATCTGTTGGCTTGGTAGCGGATCAATTATGAGAAGAGATTATAATCCCGTTAGCCCGGGTTGTAGGTAATTCTTTTTATCCTAAAAAATTTAAAGTGTACTTAACTCACCTACAAAATGTTGTAATTTTTGGATGTGTATATATATTTTTCTGAATTTCAAGAGTTTTCTGGGGCATTTTAAAATAATCTTTACCCTTAAAACTATTGATTTTTTTAAATTCAGCAAAAATATATATGCATGTGTAAAAAATATTAAACTTTGGTATGTAAATTAAAAAACACTTGGGCTCATTTTTTTCATGAAATTTTTTTAAAAATAATGCGTCTGGGCTATCAAGATCACTGCCTTATAAGAAATGGGTGAAAACAGTGTCTAGAGGTGAATAGTTTATCTATATTTTGCATATTGGATGCTCTCTTGTTCCGGCTGCTGACACTTATTTTCTTTTATATATCTTCTCTTTAAATGTCTTGTGATGCAGGAGATAGTATTCTCAAGGGTTTATTTCCACGAGAGCCAAAGAAAAAGATGGAAGGGAACCACAAGACATATTATCTCATGAAAGATACCCAGTTCCTTGCTCATGAGCCGCCACGGTGATGTCTCTACGCTAATAGCATCTCTCATCATCTCCACATCGTATGGATATTAAGTGTTGAGATGCTGGGTAAGACCGTTTCACCAAATTGGTGGGAGCATTCACTGTCTTTTGAAAATTACTTGGATGTCACGAGACAATGTTGCAAATGGATCTGTTTGTCAAAATGTACTTCAACATTAAATATGCCACATTATGCATGATCTGAATTATGTGAATGGTTAAATTACTATTTGCTTATTTATATGGATGAAATATTTATAGTGTATTGCAGGGTAGATATGTGCTTACTGAGCTATTGGCTCATTCCATTATATTTCAACATTTTCAAGTGAGACTAGTTATGGTATATATTAAAGCATTGTCCTTGGAGTGGGACATAAAAGATAAGGAGACTTTTCTTAGTTATCTTATAAAGTTGGCATTTTATTTTTGTTTGAGAGAACTTTATAATAAGATGGTTATGTATCACACCTAATTTAAGTGCGGTTTATTTCAGTTTGGATGTTGATTGCTATTTGTTTAAATTGCCACTTATTTACTCTAATCACTATTATGCATTGGAAATTTACTTAATTATTTGTTATTGTGATACTTCAGCCTTATGTTTTTGGTGTTTGATGTGTCCTTATATTTGGAGACACCTTAGCCTCTAAGAACACACCGTGTTATGCCTTAGATCTTAGTTAATTAGATTTTATCGGATTTGGGGCATGATGAAGGTGGTAGCGGAGCCTGAAGTTGTATAAGCCTCAGGCAAATGCATAAGGGAACTTGATCGTTATAGTGAATCAAAATCCAAACAAAGTATGATAGATAATTTGAACTTAGGGGATGAGCAGGGTAGAATATTAACCACAAGACTAAGCATCCACATGTACTCTTGTATTAGATAATTATAGTTATGGATATATTGGGTTTTCTAAATTAGGATGGTGTTTACAAGGAGGCAAAAGTGATATCAAGCTAAAGGAAATGTAATAACTGCTTAGGAGGAAGAAAGAGAAACCAACTATTACTGAATCATGAACTGAAGAAATGGAGGATCTTTTTGTTGCCTCTCAATACACCGATGATTGAATGGTTTAGTTTGCATTTTTTTTAATTAAAAGATAATGTTAAGAAGTGATGGAAGACCTCGGAGAGAGCTAGAGATGCAGCATAAGAATGAATTACATGGAATGAATTTAGGGTGTGTTTGGCAAATAGTAAAAGATGTCAAGCTAAAACTTTTCAATTTAAACTTTTCACTCTTCATAATTGCCCTTTTTTTAATCATTTCTTCACAACTTCTAATATAATTACCCTACTTTTCAATCATTTTTATACAGCTATCCACACAACTAAGTTATCTATTTTAACTTTATTCTCTTTACTTGTGAGACCCTGATGATAAGCTTAATGAAGGTAGTTTAGAGCTTGTACAAGAATGAGATTTGAAAAATTCCAAGAGATAGAAGGTTTAGTCATAACCCATATTGAGATGGAAGATTAGTGGGAAATGATTACAATTACATGCGCTTTGCTTTAAATGAATGGGATTAGGGCAACTAAGCAAGGTGAATAAGTTAATCACCCTTGCTCAATGTGGATTAGTGTGCACAAAAAGACAAAATAAGGTGTAGGAAACGATGAGTTGGCATGTTTATTGAATTCAAATATTCATAATATTTTATTTATAATTATGGTATAAGTTTGGGTATTACTTGATAAATTCCTAACTTGAAGTGTATGAGGCAAATTTATATGAAATTTGGAGGGTAAACATATGTTAACGTGTTCTATTTAATGAACGGTGTGGATTATGATAATTATGATTAGATTATGGTGATAATAATTAAATTTCATAAAATTTCATGAAATATTTTCAAATGCTTTTATGAGATTAGCCACCTTATAGATTGATTTGAGAATTTTATGTGATTCTTGAAAGAGATAACATGAAATTGAACTAAAGGTTAAATAGTACATGATTTATGCATAATTTTGAGATGAGATTATCTCATGAGCTGTGTGAGATTTGCTAATATGAATAAAAATATCTATTAATCATGCATAATCAATATTAGGGATGTAATTAATGCTACTTGTTATTTTAATTTTTTATGATTTACATTAGAAGTTAAAATTAACAAGTTAAATTTATGCAGCCATCGAAAGAGAATTATAAATAATATTGCCCTAGACTAATAATCCATGTTAATAAAATAAATCAAGAAATTATAATAAAATCATAAGGATAAGCAAATGAAGTTGTAACCCTAGATTCATCTATCAGTAAGAGTTTCCGGTTTAGTCTACTCCTATTCACACCAACTTATCTTTTCTCACTTTCTCTTTCATCTTTCCTATTTCACTTTACACATCTTAATTTTTATTCATCCAATTAAATTCTAAATTTTAATATTTAGTAATTAGAGAATATTTTTAACATTCAAATCTTCATGGGAATGATAACTTGACTCGTTCATATCTATATTACTTGTGCAACTCGTATACTTGAGGAAAAATACTCAACAGGTGACTCAAAAATATTAAAAGATTATAATCTTAAAATTCATTATCATCCGGGTAAAGTGAATGTTGCGACAAAAGCATTAATTTGTAAGTCCAATTTAGCCACATGTATCACAAGTCAAAGGACATTATTACAAGAGCTAAATAATTTAAAACTGGAGGTTGTCACTAAAGGAGAAACGTCAATCTATTTGGGGAAACTACAACTAAAACCTATAATATCGAACCAACTCAAATAGGAGAAAAGGAAGATAATAAATTTTAGAGATTCAAAGATAGGTTGATCAAGGGAGAGAAGAGGGACTTCATTATCGATAAAAATTGTATGGCAAGATACCAAGGATGGTTAGTGCTCCTGATATACTCCAAGTTGAAAAAGAAACTTCTTGAATAAGCTTATTACACAAGTTAAACAGTCCATTGAGGAGGCATTAAGATGTATAAAGATTTAATATATAGATATTTGTGTGTAGATATGAAGAAAGATATTGCAGACTATGTAGCTAAATGTCTAATTTGTCAACAGATTAAGGCAGAACATAAAAGACCTACTGGTTTACTGGAACCCTTAGACATTCTAGAATGGAAATGGGAGCACATATCCATGGATTTCATTGTTGGACTATCAAGAACTCAAAGAGGGTTTAATTTAATATTTGTGATAGTGGATCGATTAACTAAGTCAGCTCACTTCCTACCAATTAAAAAGGTAGACCCTTTGGAGAAATTGACTCGATGATATATCAGGGAGATTGTTAGATTGCATGGGATGTCATTGTCTATCATATCATATAGGGATTTGCAATGCATAGTCGATTTTGGCAAAATTTGCATGAGGCTATGGGCACTCAGTTAAAGTTTAGTTTAGCCTATCCCCTATAGATAGATGATCAAATTGAGCAAGTCAAATAAGTTTTGGAAGTTTGTACAATAAATATGATAGATTCATGGGATAATTACCACTTATTTAGTTTTCCTATAATAATAGTTATTAGTCGAGTGTTCAAATGGTGCCCTTTGAAACCTTGTATGGCAGGCGGTGTAGATCCCCTATAACATGGGATGATGTTGGTGAAAAAGAGATGCTTGGGCTAGAACTCGTGAAATAGACAGTGGATAAGATTTAAATATTCAAGAACGGTTCATGACGATGCATAGTCGACAAAATAGCTACACTGATGATAGAAAAAGACCATTAGAATTTGAAGTTGGGGATCATGTATTTTTGAAAGTTTCTCCAATGAAAGGTGTAATGAGATTCAGTAAAAAAGGAAAGCTCAGCTCTAGATTCGTGGGTCCATTTGAAATTTTAGAGAAAATCAGAACAATAACTTGCAGAGTAGCTCTTCCTCCAGTTTTAGCAGTGTTCATAATGTATTTTATATATCTACACCAAGGAAGTATATTGCAGATCCAAATATCATAGTTAAAGTAGAGGACATTCAATTAGATGGACACCTTGCATATGTAAGAAAGCCAATTTATATTCTTAGGAATAAGGAACAACAGTTGAGGAATTGGACTATTAAATTAGTGAAGGTTCAATGGAGTTATCATAACTGGAAGAAGTAACTTGGGAGTTAGAAGAAGAAATTTGGGTTAAATGTCCAAGTCGTTTTTAATAAGGTCAGTTTCGAGGATGAAACTCCTTATTAGTAGGGCATGATGTAATGTCCTTGACTTTTATTTTGCTAATTAACTTAGTTTTAAATATTTTAAACGAGATTAAATTGCTACAAAAAGAAGAAAAATGTATATAAAGGAGTTAGAAAGTTATCTCAAAAAGAAAAATATTTTTAGAAGCATTTATAAATAGATTTGGAAGAAGTGATAGTTGAAGAAAAATAACTATTTTGAATTTGGAACCTAGGAAAAATTTCAAAAAAAAATTCGCCAAAGCTGCCAGAGGTGGCCGATAGTAGTGGTACTCCTATTTGCTGTTACTGAATTGACAAACCAAGTTGGCCATTGTGATACCAAGATCAATTTGAGACCCGTACATGTAATTTAGGCATTTAACTAATATTAATTATATGATTCAGTGGATGATTGAAATTAGGGCAGACGACTAAGTGAGGTGCTTAAGTTAATCACCTTAGCCTAATGTGGGTTAATGTGCACAAAAAGACAAAATGAAGTATGAAAATGATGATGTGGCATGGTTAAATATTCCACTAATTATGATTAAGTTGATGATAATTATGGGAGAAATTAAGTTATTGTTTGAAAATTCATAACTTAATTCCCATAAGGCGAATTGACATAAAATTTGAAAGGTAAGCATATGTAGACGTGCTCTACCTCATAAATGGTATGGATTATGTTAACTATGATTAAATTATGATGATAATAATTTAATTTCGTCAATTTTCATAAGACATTTTCAAATGCTCATATTGTATTAGAAATGTCATTTTGAGATGAAATTTTTTACGAACAGCTAAAATAAGGTGTCCTATCACATGGATGGAATTGATTAAGCTAAATATCATAGAAAAATGTTTAACCACTTAGGGTTAAAACCGTTTGGATTTTACTTATGAAAAAGTGACATGCATTAATGAAACAAAAATGATAATTGACACATGTCAATGTAGGCTTAGCTGAGCAAGATTAAAGTCAACCAAATAAATGGAAAGTTGACTTTTGAAAAGCAAATGGGACATGTGTTAAACAAGAATTTATGGAGAGAAATTACAGTTGAGCAAAAAGATGTCAAATTTGACTTTTGCAACCTCCAATCAACGTGTAGGAAGGTTAAGTGATTTGGGCAGATTTTTAATTAATAAAAATGCAAGAAATCAACATGAAAATGGGACTGAAAAAGGGACATTCCAACAACTATACTCTGGCAGCAAGTTAGTAAATAATTTACTTATTTAAAACCTAAATATGAGGTGGAATGATAGGATTGAATTTAGCCCTTATAAGAGGGCAAATGGGGGCTGCATGGGACATTTTTGGGGCAATAGCACAAGCTGGAAAAAAATTCCAGCAAGGTAAATGTCCAAGGAGAGGAAGGAAAGGAGAACAAAAGAGGAGAAAAAGAAAGGAAGTAAGGGAGATTTCGAGGGACAGCGATCCTATGCTCCCGAGAGCATGCAGTGCTGCATGCTCCCGGGCGCATACACCTATTTTTTTATTTTTTTCAAACTTTTTTTATGAACTTGTTAACCTAAGTGTATTTATAATGTTCCAAGACATTTTTCATAAAACATTCTTTTGCCAAGGGACATTTTTACGTCCAAAACATTTTTCTCACAAATCATTTTGGCCACGGGACATTTTATGTCCCAAAACATCTTGACATAAACCATCTTTGGCAATGGACATTCTCATGTCCAAGAAAAATATTTTTTTCGCATGAATTGTTTAACACTAGACGATCATACGACCTAAAACATTTTTCCACATAAGCCTTGTTAGAAACGGATGTTTATATGTCATAAAATATTTGTCACATAAACACTTTGGCAATGGACACTCTTATGTCCAAAATACTTTTCACGTAAGCCCTTATGGCGATGGACATCCATATGTCCAAAAACACTTTTATCATGTAAACCTTTTTGGGAACAGGCATTCTTATGTCCACACATGTTCCAACATAAAACCCTTTTTAGAAATGGACATTCTCATATCCAATCATTTCTCAGATAAACCTATTTGGAAACGGACATTCTTATGTCCAATAAATTTTCCTCATGTAAACTATTTTCATAAATCCCATCTTGAGACCTATTTATAGCAAATAAGTCATATAAAATATTTTCGCACAAATCTTTCTTCATAATCCCCGTTTTGGGGCTTGTTTATAGAAAACGAGTCATAAACTTTTTCATGAAAATATTTGCATAGAAATCATTTCTTTTCATTCTTGATATTTACACATTTTGTGTAAAATATCCTACTTTTAGGGTAACTTGTTCATAATAGCTCATAAAATCCTATTGAGGATAACTTTTCATATAAATTCTTTTATATCTCAATCTTTGGGCTTTTAAAAAGCAAAACATATGCAAATGCACTTCTCCCTATCCAGTAGTGACACTTAACAAGTGATCATGCTACCTTTTGGAAGAGAATCCATCATTAACAGCACGCTAGCCAGGCGGCCGTTCCTTCATCCTTCTCCCATCTCAGGGAGGACGCCGCTGGCCTCCTGCCATCCCTTAGCAACTTTTCCATATGTAGAGTGAGCCCGGTCTATCCTCAATCGTACTCTACAACCGGCCTATTTTTGTTCTTGTGCACCATACATCATCATGAATATCATTATGCAAGCATGATTCCTTGAAACTTCACAAATCGCAGTCCATGTCTTTTTAAATTATTTTGAGAAAACACATCACAGACTGTAGTCCATGTCAACTTGTAAAGCGAGCGCACCCATTTTAAACAAGTTACCATTTGAAAACCTAATTTTAGGATGACCTTCCTTAAATTCTTTTAGAACATTTTTGAGTAAAATATTTTGATAAACATTAGAGATGTTTGAGGAAACAATATTTTCTAAAATGATTCTTGAAATAAATCTTGAAATCATCATCCTAAGGAAACTTCAAAACTTTTAAGTTTTCAAGGATAAACAACGTGTTTCCATTTCGGGGCTTTTTGCTCACAAAGGTTACACAATTGCATCACTCCCTCTTGTCTACCTTATCATTATATCCTTGTCCACATATTCTTCTTATCATTTTTACATAAAGAGGGGCTTGCATAGCCTTTTGTATGCTATCTTAGCAACCCGAAATCAAATCCATTTATGAAATCAGTTTATCAGGTTGGTCATCCTTAAACCCCCTTTTAACAACATCCATATAAACATTTTTCAAGACATTTTCACAATATTTCCTTATTTAAAGGAAATTAAAACTTTTCTAATATCATTTCAAAACAATGGATGATGTCCAAATCATTTCAATGTCATGGCATGGAAACCAATCGTTTTCCATGATTTTAAAATTTATACAACCTTTTTGAAAATAGCATCATGAAGAACTTGCTTACTTGGAAGCAAATTCCTACGAAAACCAACATAAAACATTCTTAATCCTGGCAACACTTGTGATAGAATATTTATCTAAAATAGTGTTGCTTGCTTCCCATAAAGCAATCCTTGAGGCTTCTCATTAAAGTCATTCTTTTCAAAACCTATGACCTTTCATTAAATTCATCATTTTCAAAACTTGTGCTTACCCATTCGTAAGAAAATTCATAAAACATCGACATGAGCATCATCCATCATTTCAATACATAAGAAAATATCAATATTTGGAAAGTTCGCTTGCTTACCTGTTTCGCCTTAATCTCATTCTTCCATACTCGTCTTTTCCTTTGTCTACATAAATTCATTTATATGCATGAATTTTAAAGGCTTGCTTTCTTTAGGTTTTCCAACCTACATGAATCCATTTGGATTTTACCTTAAATTTAGGTTAACCCACTTGTCTTTCAAGTCGAGTGTTCATACCTAACAACATACTTGTCTATTCATTTATTCCTTCCATTTTTAATACCCTTCTATAGGCTAAACTTTCAAACATACCATAATTTTTCATTTAATCTACATATGGAGGTTCATTACCTCTCATTTATCATTTCTCCTCTATTTTTCGCATTTCATACGTCGATGCTCATTTCAAGCACATATTCGACGGTTTAAAGCTTCATAAACTAATCTTAAAATTTGAAATTAGCATTAATCATCAAAACAGAAATATAAACATGCCTTTTATTATAGTTTCATGCATTTTTACATTTTAGCAAATTACATAAGTCATTTATTACTTGTTCATGTATATCCTTCCATATATACTCATCTTACAACACATATCTTATGTGTTTCTTAAAATTTTTTGAAATAGCATATCAATTCAGCATGATTAAACTCCTTAATTAACATAAAATTTAGGGTTTATTTCTGGAATTTTAATACATTTATCATAAGGTTCCAAAACAGCAACTTTTGGACCCATTTTACATACTTTCAACGCCTCTTTTGATACTTAAATCAGAATAGATTTTTAATCCATAAATTCAAGTAATTAATCATGATTTTATTATCCCATTGTAAGTTAAATTTCATCTCAAAAATCTGGAATTTAACATTTATCTTGATTTATTCCTTAAGTTGTCCATAATGCTGAATCATACATGTTGAAATCTCAAAATCTTGGATTATTATCAAATCAATTAGTTTTGATCTAAAATTTCTATAATACCTTAATAGCTTCATGAATTAACCAAAATAAATATTTTCAGCACAAAAAATTAAGTATTTATATTTATTTTAGTATTTTTACCCTGCAGACAGCGGCATCCATTTTCAGACAGTCCAAATCACATTAATTATTAGGCATATTTATACCCTTCAAAAATAAAATTTTATTTTGGTAGTGTGATCTTAAGGATGTATTTTATATCATATAAAATTTTTAGCTCAAAATACCATGTATAAAAATTATTAAAAATTATTTAGTGCAGCTAATCCTGACACCTGTTCAACCCTGTCCAGGTTGATTTTTCTAGATTGTTAATTTACAACATCCTTATCCTTTTAAGCTGAAAATTTGTTCATTCCTTAATCACACCATCATGAGTTCTCAAACAAATTTTTATGTAAAAACTCGTTCATTTACTATATCTTCCATATTTTTCTTTTTTATTCCAAATTCATTACACATGATGTAGATTAGATGATATGGGCTAATTAATTCTCAAATTAAACTTTATAAATAAACTTGATTAATTAGGAATATTTAATCCTTGAAACATGTTAATAAATCACCACATACCTGGATTTTTTTAAAAGAAATCAATCCCCAAGAAAACTTCCAAGATGGCCTCCTCTTCTTTCTTTTCTCCTTCTCCTCTCTCTCTCTTTCTCTCTCTTTCCTTCTCTCTTTCTCTCTCTTGCTCTCCCTCTTGCGCGATACTTCCAGCCCTTGCTGCCCCTTTTTTTCTTTTATTTTCTTCCTTTCTTGCTCCCCAAGCAACTCCATGGGTACTTACGTAATTTCCATTTTAACCTTCCCAAATTACCCCTCATTGCAACATCTATAGGACTGCCCATTTTGGTCATTTTATGGCACAAAATTCTACCCATAATTCATGCATTTTCTCATGATAATTAGCTTAATCAAATCCACCCATATGATTCCTCATATCGTTTTATCTGTACCTTTCAAATTTTGTCTCAAACTGACTTTTCTATCTCAAGTTATACCCACTTGAAATTAACCTTTAGATTTGGGATGAAAATAAATAATTATCACCCTAATTCCATCATAATTTTCATAATCTAATCCGTCCATAAGATTAGGCACAAAATCATATGCTTACCTTTCAAATGTCACTTCATTCCGCCTTGTAGGCGTCAAGTTATGAATTTTCTAACATTTATACCATAATTTCATAATTACCATTCTAATTTTCATTAATCAAATCATGATAATTAAAATAATTATTCATGACACATTAGCATCTCTCAATCCTCATTAAGCCACTTTAGTCATGCTGACTCACTTGGGCTCTGGTGATTAATTTTAATCACCATTTTTAATCGAAACCCTAATTGCAAAATATCATTAAATCATAAATTCATCCAAAATTCATTCAAGGCATACATGTATCATAATTACATGTCAAATGCCTTCATACGAGTCCTACTTAGGTCTGGGTATCATAGTATGATTGGAATTCTTAAGAGATGTCAATGTATGTGAACTTATTGATAGTTCTAAACTCTATATGAGTTGATGGCTGAATGTATATATACAAGTATGTATGTTGAATATTTGATGACGAATGTATTTTATATGATCATGACATGACCAAGTTGATAAAACCAATGATATAAAGGAACTTGATGAAGTTATGAATGATAGGTATAATCAATGACAAATGCCAGAATATGAGATTATTAACAGATATAAGAATAAAAGGGAAATCAATTAGTATTTTAAAAATGATAAGTGCGATGAATTAAAAGTGTATCATTGTTTGTAAGATGAATGAAGTGAAATGTGATGAGATGAATGATGAAGGGAAAAGGAATGAAACGAAAAAATTTGGACGATATCTAATTTAAGAATTCGCCGTCTGATCAGGGCAACAATCCTGACTCATATTTACCAATTAACAACGATCTTAAAGTAAAGTTTCGTAACGTCTCAGTTAGGGGCGCCACAGCCATCGAGGCCCAATGGGCTCACACATGTGGCATTTGTAAGACCCAGTGAAGAGGAGGCTTATGGGCTAGACTAATGGGCCCAGTCCACAGTCAAAGGCCCAGTCGATAGTCCATGACTACCTTTGATTTCATGTGCATGAATATCTTCTATTCCAATTGTCAAATGAATAGTTAAGATGCATCGGGCCATATCTTTTAATCCTAATGCCCGATTGAGTTGAAAATTTTTTTGTTGACTAATATTGACTTGATCTACAACATGGATTGTTAGCTTTAAAAAATAATTTTAATAAATAAATATAAGAATTAAAGTAAATAAATACAAGTGTAAATGCATTTAATTTAAGTACACTATATAAAATGAGGGATGTGTGTCACTAGAGAGTGCCAAGTATCAATGTATAGCCTTCAATCCTGCAACTTCCTTCTCTCCACCAACCTTCCTTCTGCTTTTAATGCAAATAATGTCTACACATGTAAACGCTTTTTATACACAAGTTTTATCAATTTTTCACACTCATGTAAATGCTTTATTGCAACCATCACATACTATTTTAATCATGAGTAGTAACGTAGTCTTAAAATATATAAATAGGTAGAAATATACAAACATTGAGGTCTAATTTATTCAACTAGGGTTAAGTTGAGATTTTATAAGGTGAGTTACGATTGTGTTTACCTCAACCTAAGGCAACTCGTCCCGGTTTACACCCCTAAAATGGATAAGTTAATTGTATGGATAGATTCGTAGAGATGGTTAAAAAATAAGGGTAATTATAAAGGAAAATGTAAAAAAATTAAAAAATAATGTAGTTGCAAAGAATGAAAATTTTTATATTAAAAAATTTTGTTTTGTGATTTTTATTTTTGTAATTCTCAAAACTACATAAAAATCCAAAATAATAAATTTTGATATATATATATATATTCTAACTTGAGTCCTCTTCTATGCAACCAGGTTACATTAAAGCAGTTCCACACAACCTCTTCAAATTTAATATTTTGATGTTTGATGAAAAATTCAATCCATTTGTTGTATTTAATACCATTTGTTTAGTCAGGAAATCAAGTTTCATCTAAATCAAATGTGTGCATACACACATTTGCTCAAAAATAGGTATATTCGTGTGTAGATTAAAAAAAATCTCAGATTCATTCACATATATATTAAAATATAATAATACTCTATGTAATCATTTATCGATATAGTGGTGATATTTTAGATGATTTATATGTTAAAAATAATACTTAAAAATTGATATTTAGTATTAAATTATTTTATTACGTTGAATTTACACATTATAGATGTGGCCATGCACAATGATACCATACAACTACAAGAGTTTTTGTGATAATATAAGTGATACTAAACGCAATAGCTAAAATAGATTTTTTGAACGTATGAAGTATTAGCCGCCATTTTTTGTAGAAGGCAAAGGGGAGTGGATCCCTTTGTGAATTTTACAACTTAAAATATCTAATCTAGTAGTTACTTTGTGAAATATACATTTTGAATATTTTACAATTGTGTATGTTGTATGATGGTGAGTGAAATTCTGAATGGTATGGATTTTGGAGTAAAACCCCAAAAGGCCCAAGTACCTATGACAACTATACAAAGATGTGAGCATCACACAGCAGGAGTTTCTTCTCAGTTTATGCTACAATGGTTCTTACTCTCCTTTCAGAAAATCAACAAGGGCAAGAGGGGCAAGGTCGGTGATGCCTCTTGCTTGTAGTGCTATTAAAGCTGACCATGAAATCAATCCACCCATGCGAAGCAAGCAATGTCGAGCTATTGTAAAGGCCTTATGGTCGTCTCTTGTGCAAGGAAGATAAAAAGGGGAGAAAAAGGAAGAGAAGAAGGATTGTGTGATACTAAGAACTTTGAGTTCAATACATGTAATTTAGGCAATTAATTATGGTTAATTATATGACCTAATTGAATGATAAAGATTAAAGTCATTGATTAAGTGAGGTGATTAAATTATCGCCTTAGCTTAATGTGGGTTAATGTGTACAAAGAGACCAAACATGGTATAAGAAATGATTATACGGCATGGTTAATTATTTCATATATTATGATTTAATTTATGATAATTATGATGATAATTATGGAATAAATAAGGTTGTTGATAGAAAATTCATAACTTAACGCCTAGAAGGCGAATTGATGTGAAATTTGAAAGATAAGCACATGTTGGCATGATCTACCTCATGAATGGAATGGATTATGATAATCATGATTTAATTAGGGCAAAAATTATTTAATTTCATCCAAATTCAAGAGGCATTTTCAAATGATCATGACTTACACTAGAAAGGTCATCTTGAGATGAAATTTTTCATGGATGGCTAAAACGAGATGGCTTATCAGATGGATGGATTTGATTAAGCTAAATCTCATGGAAAATTGCTAAATCACACAAGGACAAAATCCTTTGACTTTTGCCTTAAAAAATTGACATCTCATTTAATGGAAAGTCAATAGGTTTAATGCTTGGTATGAGGTGGCATGAGAAGCAAATTTTAAGCAAATTTTGGGATTTTTAAAATGAAAAAAATGCATGAAAAGGAGCTGAAGTGCAGGGATGTTCAACGCATTCAAATTGGGCAGATTTTGTTGCCACAAAATGACAAAAACAGAGGGCTACATTGGACGTGATCAAGGGGTGATGTTGGAGCATAATTTTTGCTTTAAAAATTCTGTAAAAATGGAAAGTTACATGAGATAACGAGGCCGGAATTTTAGAGAATAAATATGAGTATTGTTTAGCCTCAAAATGAGGTGGAAAAGAAAGGTAAAAACAACAATATAAAAAGAAGAGAAAAGGGGGTTGTTTAGACGTTTCCAAGTGAACAACTTAGGAGAAAAGAAAAAAAAAACTTAAGGGAGGCAAGGAGAATGTCGCGAGAAAGGGAAAAATCAAGGAAAAAAAGGATAAAAAAGGAGGAAAAGAAGGGAAGAAAGATAAGAAACCAAGCTAGGAAAAGTGGGAGCAAAACCACACAATTTCAAATAGGTATTAAACCAAGTTTGGGTTATTAACTTTCAAGTTTTCTAGATCAATTCATGAATTATAAATTTAATTCATTATGAACCCTAAATGATGATTTATGAAGTCATTGATAGGGTTATTGAATGCTAAATGAATTAGGGGATGCAATTCAAGCATTCAAGGAAGTTATGTATGAATCTAAGGTTGATTATCTTAAGTGCACCATGTTCGAATTTTTGTAAATTCCCAATTAAAGTTGTTGTTTTGAGCATATGATATGTGTGGATTATGTTAAATGTTTCCATGTTAATATACGTTAAATTAAGCATGATTGATGGACCTTAGAAGGGTGAAACATGGAGTCGACAATTTGATGCAAATTCTACTCATTTAAGGTAGAATTGATGCTTAACCTAAACCACATGATAAATGGGTAATTATGAGGATAAAATACCCTATAAATGGGATATTTAAGAGACGTCCAAGGGATGAAAATAAAAAGCCAAAATATGTTTTATATGGACATGTTGATGTGGACATCCAAAGGTGGAAAGCATGGAAGGAAAGTTGTTGTTTTGGGCAACTTGATTGATGGATTTTCATTCCACGATTAAACCCTAAATTATGTGCAAAACAAGTGCTTAAACTAAATAAAAATGAAAGGAAAATTTCTGTTTTGTATGAACTTAATTAACACATAATGTATGTGTTACTAAGAGAGTGCACATGAAGGGTATGAATGGCAAGAATAGGAAACAACCAAATATGATTATCTAAAATGCAAAAATGGAATGAAAAGTGTTAAAATATAAAAGATAGGGTTTTTTTGAGAAAATTATAAAACCTCAAAAATTTGGGATTAAGATTAGTAGCCCTAACTCATAAGTAAGTGCCTCGAATGAACACCAATATGAAAAATGTAAAGAATGGGTGTTAAATGATAAATGGGAGGTAATAAACTTTCATATGTTGAGTTAAATGAATGATTATAATGAATGTGAAAATTTACCCTAAATAAGGGTTCAAAATGAAAGGAATTTGTGCTATGAAAGCACAAGTTATACCAATGTGTGAATTGGTAAGTTGACACTCACTTGAAAAATAAGTGGGTTAAGTAAGTTGATAAAAATCATGTAGGATTGGAAAGTATATGATGTGAAAATATATGAAATTATGTTGATGAATGCAATGTCATTCTTATGTGTATATATATATATATATGCAAAGGCAAAGAAAAGGTTGACGAAGAAATATTGACAATACGACGCAAATTGATATTTAAATGCTTTGAATTATATCTTGCAAATGGATGTTGAAATGCTTTTGGAATTATTGAAGGATGACCATCCCTATAACTCTTACAAATGGACTTGTATAATTTTTTATTAAATGATGTTGATAAACTATGACTCAAATGCTTATTCATGAAAATCTTACTAGCATGTTTACGTTCATGATGCACAAAGTACTAGGTCTACTTTAAATGTGTAAGCAGACCGATTGTCCTCCTCTAGTGCGACCAAGTCGCTAAAGTAGGCCACAGGCCGGGACGCCCTCCTTGAGATGGGAGCAAGATGACAGGATAGTCGCCTAGCTAGCGTACCATCATATGATATTCATGCTTATGATGATAATAATGCATTGCATTATTCATGATATACCCATATTGGCTATGATGTTGCATAATTCATGATATACCCACAAGTGGGTATGATGTTGGTTTCAAAGATGTTTATTCAAATGAAAACTTTGCTTGAAAATTATGCAGCTTGCTTACTGAGTTTATACTCATAATTTGTTTTCCAAACCCTAAAACAGGTGCAAAGATGGCTCCAGAGGAGAAGCATAGGTTAAATGAAGAAATATAATTATGGATTGAATGTTATGGAATGAATGTTTGCAACTTGTTGCAATTTATGAAAATTTACACAGTTGATGTGTGATATGGATTGGAATAGGTCAAATTGTTGAAAAATGATGATGGATGATCAATGTCTATTATAACATGATATGAATGTTATAAAATTTTAAGTTTTATGATGGAACATGATGTGTAGGAAATGAATGTTGAATGTATATATCGAGGTATAAAGATGGCCAAGGAGGGCAAATTGATGTAAAAATGACTAAGTGTCATATGATAAACTCCTATGGAGTAAATTATATGTGTATGTTCATGCTATAATCATGTCGTGTGACAGGGCAATAATTTTGTTCATGTTTATCAATCAAATAAACAATCTCGGAGTAAGGCTCATGTTGTGACTCTCGGGTTGGGGCGCCACAGAGCTTGATATCAGAGCATGGATTGATAAATAGACGAGAAAATATACTAATTATGAAGATAGATTGAAATTGATGAAATATATGTGACTATATGATGATTGTTATGCTATATGGGGATGACTGTATTATGATGATTGTAAAATATAGCTAACTTACTGTGTTTTAAAGATGGCGGACAAAGGGAAAACCATAGTGAGTCCTGATAAGATGAGGAGGGAGATGGAGGAGGAGGAGAAAAGATGTAGAATAGAAGAGAATGCCTATAGATGGTGGGCATCCCAGCAAGGTATAACGTATAGCACACCCGTCCCTCCAGGTTATCAGCCCATATACCCTCCACCGTATATTAAAAAGGAAAATGACACTGAACCCTATTTCCTCCCCGTGCAGAGTCAATATAATCCAGGAGAGTCCACCAGCAGGGCTCCTAGAGCTGAAGTCATCTTAGCTCATCGGCCTGACCCCACGGTCATTCTCGTCTGTATCTACAGATGAGGTTAATGCTAGGGAGCTTCAGGCCTTTTGAGATCAGATACCTGCTCTTACACCCCAGACCGTGGCCCATGGTATCGGTTTGCCGATGGCTACATCCAGTCCCGACATTGAATGAGTTGGGCGTATAAATCAAAAGAAAAGGGAAGTTGCGAGAGCACGGGAGTAGTATCGCGCTCGAGGTAAGCATGTAGTGGAAGGGTCTCCTTCCCCCAGCCCCAATGAACATATTTTAAGGGTGATAGAAGTGATGGTGGGTCTATAGATATGAAAAGTGAAAATGATGACGATGACCCCATAGAGGAGTTCATCGAACCCGAGGAAGAAAGTGATGATGATAGTGATAATAAAAACTTTCTCAACTGGTCAGATACCAGTACTATTACCGATGAGCCTACACATGTGCCACCTAGTCGTAGGCGTTATTTAAGGGAAAGAGGAAGATGAGTATGATGAAAGTTTCTTTGTTTCTTGATGCGATATGTATATGTGCATTATGGTTTGGTGAAACTTTGGTTTTAAAATGGATTTACTATGTATGTATGAATATATTATATGGTGATGTGATGAAACTTTGGTTTATGAGTTGGAACGTTTAAGTATGTGAATATGTGAATGTATGAATGTCTATGATGTATATATGAAATGACTATGTTTGGAAGTCACGAATGTGGGAAAAGAATGGTTATGAATGGGTATGAATGCTTATGTTGATAAATGATTGAGTATGACATGATCGGTATTGCACTATGATAAATGACGTGGTTATGATGAATTAATTGAATGATGATGGTATATACCTGATATGATTTAACCTAATCATAAATGAAAGCTATGTTAATGAGTTTTTGAATATAGCAAAAGCACCATAGTTAACACGAGAGCAAGAATTAGACGAACAAGGGAAAGACAATAGCTGATGATGAAATTCCAAGTCAGCATGAAACTGGAGAAACAAGTAATAGATCTAAACGATTTGGACCGGGACAAAGAAGGGAAAACTCAAGGACTCATCAATGACGAGAAAACATAAGCTCGAAACCTAATATTGAAAATGAAAATAAAATGAGACAGGCGAGGATGATTGAGGAAAGGGTAGTTGCGGCTGTAAAGGAAGTCATGCCGCAAGCTACTAAAGAGTGGGCGACCCAAACTGCAGATATAATCCAAGGCTTATGGGAAAGGACCTAGCAATCATAGTTGGATGGCAATGAGAGAGAAAGACCCACACAAACGGCTAACCCTACTCCCACACCGGCACAAGTGGGAGATGAAAATCATTTATTGGAAGCAGATAGGAGAGCCATAAATGCCTTTTTAGCTCAAGGTCCTCCCAAGTTCCTTGGAGAACCCAACCTCGTGCAAGCTGAAAAATGGATGACGGAGATCAAAAAGCTATTTATGATATCCCTGTGTAATGATAGGCAGAAGGTCTTGTGTGCCACTCATTTGCTAGTTAAAGATGCCCATGAGTGGTGAGAGACCATGTTGATCACTATGCCTCACTCGGAGGAAGTGACTTGATACACTTTTGTTGAAGGGTTCAATAAAGAATACCTTCTAGCAGGATTGCAAAGTCAGAAGGTAATCGAGTTTGAACGATTATATCAAGGAAGGATGTCAGTCACAGAATATGCAACCAAGTTCAATGCCTTAATGAGGTATGTACCATGGATCTCTAATGTGCCAAAAACAAGGCATAAAGATTTCAACAAGGACCGAGGCCATATCTAAGGGAGAGCCTTGCACCTTTGCTTATTCAAGATTATGCATCAAGTCTCAAAAGGGCAAGAGCACTAGAAGTAGAGGCATCGAGAACTCAAGAGTTGAGGCAAGGACAGAGATTATTCAGCCTGGCGTGAAGGAAGCAGAATTGGGGAAGGAAAAGAGTAAAAAGGAGGAACGGGAAAGGGTAAAGGTACCCTTAAGAAGAAAAGCTACCCACTGTGCAAAAAGTGTCAAAAGCATCATCTCGGTGAATGTTTGAAAGGATAAAACAAATGTTTCAAGTGTGGGCAGACAGGTCACATAGCCAAGGATGTGGAACAGGGGAAGCTAAGGTTATCAAGTGTTTTGTTTGTGATCAAGTAGGGCACATTGCCCTGAATTGTCCAACTAAAGCACAAACATCACAAGGGCAAGGAAGACCAGCCTAAACAAGGATAACCACTACAGCTAACCGACAGGGTACTTCTACAAACCCAGTGCACGTGCATCCATTAACTCGTACGGAGTCATAGGAGCATGGAGAAAAGATGGTTACGGGTATGGTTTGTATTTTAAAAAATTATGTAGCAACTTTGTTTGATTCTGGTGTTACCCATTCTTTTGTTTGTTTCCATGTTTAATATATGTTAAATTAAGCATAATTGATGGACCTTAGAAGGGTGAAACATGGAGTTGATAATTTGATGCAAATTCTACTCATTTAAGTTGGAATTGACGCATAACCTAAACCACATAATAAATGGGTAATTATGAGGGTAAAATAAAAAGCCAAAAATCTATTTTATATGGACATGTTGATGTGGATGTCCAAAGGTGAAAAGCATGGAAGGAAAGTTGCTGTTTTGGGCAACTTGATTGATGGATTTCGATTCCATGATTAAACCCTAAATTATGTGCAAAATAAGTGCTTAAACTAAACAAAAATAGAAGAAAATTTTTTGTTTTGTGTGAACTTAATTAACACATAATATATATGTGACTAAGAGAGTGCACATGAAGGATAGGATGGTAAGAATAGGAAATGACCAAATATGATTTGCTAAAATGAAAAAATTGAAGGAAAAGTGCCAAAATGTAAAAGATAGGTCTGTTTTGAGAAAATTATAAAATTTCGAAAATTTGGGATTAAGATTAGTAGCCTTAACTCATAAGTAAGGCCTCGAATGAGCACCAATGTGAAAAATATAAAGAATAGGTGTTAAATGATAAATGAGAGGCAATAAACTTCCATACGTTGAGTTAAATGAATGGTTGTAATGAATGAAAAAATTTACCCTAAATAAGAGTTTAAAATGAAAGCACAAGTTATACCAATGTGTGAATTAGTAAATTGAGACCCAACTTGAAAAACAAGTGGGTTAAGTAAGTTGATAAAAATCATGTGAGATTGGAAAAATATATGATGTGTAAGCATATGAAATTATGTTTATGAATATAAAGTCATACTTATGTATATAGGCAAAGGCAAAGAAAAGATTAACGAATGAAACTGAAGTGAATTCAGGTAAGCAAGCAAATTTTGAAAACTTGCTTTCTCGAAATATTGGCAACATGATTGCAAATTGTTATTTAAATGCATTGAATTATATCTTGCAAATGGATGTTGAAATGCTTTTAGAATTATTTAAGGACGACCATCCCTATAACTCTTGCAAATGGACTTGTACAAAGTTTTATTAAATGATGCTGATAAACTATGGCTCAAATGCTTATTCATAAAAATCATGCTAGCATGTCTATGTTCATAGTACACAGAGTACTACGTCCACTTTACAGGTGTAAGCAAATCAATTGTCCTCCTCTAGTGTGACCAAGTCTCTAAAATAAACCATAGGCAGGCAGCACCCTCCCTGAGATAGGAGTAGGTGTTGGAAAAATGTGGAAAAAAGCCAAGTTTATGTTTTGATGATTAACAAATCGATTTGAGTAAGTTTTGATTACTAACATGTTTGTGAATATGATTACAGGTTATAAAAATGAAGGAAATGAAGCATGACAGGTCAAGTAGACTTCCAAGTCGACTCAGGCATCGACTTACGCCAAGTCGATCCCCAAGTTGACTCCATCAGCGACTTCAAAACGTCATTTGCGTCCAGAGTTGAAATCGGGGAGCAAAGCTGCCAAAGTCGAAAACGAAGTCGACTCCGCATGCGACTTGGGTGAAGTCGCAGACCAAGTTCACTCCAGCATCGACTTCAACCACGATTTTCTATCCAGAGTTGAAATCGAGAACGAGAGCTGCCGAAGTCGCATCCCAAGTCGACTCCGCATGCGACTTGGGTGAAGTCGCGACCAAGTCGACTCCAGCTTCGACTTCAATGAGGAACTTGCATATCAAGAAGATTCAATGCTAGACTCAAGTGAAAATAATCAACTTGGATCAAATGAGGATCAAATGAAGATCAAATGTAGACCAAAGCAAGCAGGGTTGCATGAATCCATCATGTTGGATCATGAACACATACTCGGACATCTTCCATGCACTCCAAGACTAAAGTACTCAAGAATCCAAGAAAAGGAATCCAAGGTTTTCAAGATAAATAATCATACAGTGTTCCAAGAGATATAAATCAAGGGAATAACATCAATATGAAGAAAATCAAATGATTAAAGTAATCTCCGAAGATTTCAAGTTCATCAAGCAAGCACAGGAACTAAAGTCGCACCCGAAGTCAACTTCACCTGCGACTTGGGTCAAGTCGAGGACCAAGTCGACTCAGACTGGAACTTGAAGAAGCTGCGGATAGCCAAAGTCGCACCCGAAGTCGACTCCATCTGCGACTTGGGCGAAGTCGCACCCGAAGTCGACTCTACCTGCGACTTGGGTCGCAACGGTCGGAAATTTCGAACGTTGGCGCATTAAATGCGCGCCACCTACTTCCAAACATTCGGATTCCCTCAACATTTATAAAAGGCATTCAATATGAACGAGAAGGGTAGCTGAGAATTCATTGAATGAGCATAACTCCCATCTCTAAGAGCATTAAGTGATTAAGCCAACATCTAGAAGAAGAACCTTGCTTTCAAACTGTCAAAAGCCGCTCGTTGAATCTTTCAGACTGCTTTACAAGTTCTTCTTTGCGCCAAATTTGCCTCTACACACTAGTAACATGTAGAAACGTTCTTTTACTTTTACTTGGTGTATTGAACTTGATTTAGTTTGGGTAATTAAGATCAAGTGTAAGCAAAGTAGTGTGTGATTGGAGTGGAACTCGTCACCTACTTGTGTTGTGAATTGTTGATGCCCTCTAAAACTGGAATCTAGAATAGAGCAGTGACTCTAGTTGTATTTGTGAAATACATAGTGGAACTCTAGTCACAAGAGGTATGAGCTTGGAAGAGTGGAGTAGGGAGGGTTGCCCGAACCACTATAAAATGTTGCTCGTTGATTTATATTTCTGCTCTCAGCACTATATTGCTTTTCATTTATTCCTTCATAAAGGGGACTAGATTAATCCGGGATAAAAATTTCTGTTTAAGTTGAAAAATTTTAATTACCCAATTCACCCCTCCCCTCTTGGGTAATTGTCATTAACTCGGGACCAACAAGTGGTATCAGAGCAGGTCTTTGAGTTTTACCAAAGAGATCTTTTGATATGGTATCCCAATCGACTTTCGTTCCCGCATTTGCCAAATGTCAATCTTTTACTAGGCCACCATTGTTTGATGGGAATAATTTCGGCTATTGGAAGCTACGTATGAAACAACTCATCATGGCTACAGATATGGACTCTTGGATTGCAATCCAAGACGGTGTAACCTTGCCTATTGATGAAAGGGCTTCCAAATGGACAGATGAAGAAGTAAAAACTGTTAAGAGCAACGCTAAAGCTATGAATTCACTATTCTGTGTTCTTACTGCTTCCGAATATGATAGAATATCTTCTTGTTTAACTGCAAAAGAAATATAGGATACATTAACATCTATATATGAAGAAACTTCTCAAGTCCAAGGGACAAGAAAAAATATTTTGATTGGAGAATTGAAAAGTTTTAAATGCTAGAAACAGAAAATATTTCTGAAATGTTTGCTAGATTCTCTAAAATTACTAATGCTTTGAAAGGTCTTGGAAAAGCTATCTCCGAATCTGAACAGGTCATGAAGATCCTATGAGCTCTACCGGAATCTTGGACTCCAAAGATTACTGCAATAGAAGAAGCCAAGGACCTAAATACATTGAAGCTAGAAGACTTTATTAGCTCATTAATGTCACATGAGCTAATCAAGAAAAGAAATGAAGATCACCACAAAGGAAAGAGAGCAATTGCACTAAAAGTCACCTATAACTCGGATGAGTCTACCTCCTCATCTCACAATGATGATGAAGACATTGCTCTACTAACACGCAAATTTCGAAAGTTTGTGAGGAAAGAAAAGAACTTCAAAGACTTCAAAGAGAGACCTCGAAAAGAGAAGAAGAAGGAGGTTACAAAATGTTTTAGATGCGGCGGTATGGGACATATGCAAGCTTAATGTCCTACACCGGAAGAAAGATCAAAGGATCATCAAGAAAGGAAGGAAAGATATGAAAGCCGGAAATTCCAAAAGCCTAAGGGAAGAGGAATGTACGTGAATGAAGAAACTTCATCAACAAGTAGCTCCTCAACCGATGATTTTGAAGCGGCAAATTGTGCAAGAATATGTTGCATGACACGGATTGAACATAAAGAAACTCTGAACTCAACAGAAGTTTTGAAAGAGCAAACCACCTCAACAAAATGCACAAGTAATGAAGAAGTAACTTCCAAATTTTGTCATTCTCAATCTACTTATTCTTCTATTCAAGAATGTCTCAAATGTGCTAAATTAGAGGAATTACAACATGCATATGATTCATTATATGAGGAAATCAAAAAACTAGGAAACAAGTTATCACTAAAGAGACAATAATGCAATTCCATTATTATTGTAAATGAAAAACTAGCAGAAAGTACAACAAAACTAAAAGAAGAAAATGAACTACTATTGAAAGAAATCGAAAAATTGAAAAAGGAGAATGAATCCTTAAATGAATCATTAATTAAGTTTTCTAATCCGGTAGAAAGTGTAAAAATATTTCTGAACATGACTCTCAAAACAATAAAAGAGATTTTGGATACTCCACATTTGAGCAAGGAGAAAGTAGCTAATTAAGTGTGCCAAAACCTGGAAAAAATCAAGCTAAAACTGCACCTATTTATAAACCCAAAGGGAAACATATTATTTGGACTAGAATGCCAACTTTTGAACCACTACATACTTGGAGGCCTACTCCTAGATTACCAATGACTTGCAACTTTTGCAATAAGATGGGTCACAAAATTTATAAATGCAACTTTAAGAAATTATATGACCATGGTACAAAATTAGTTTGGGTTCCAAGAAACACAAAATTTGGGCTTTCAAGAATAGAACAACAAAGATTAAATCAGTTTACTAACTAAAATGGACCCATAAAATGGGTACCAAAGATATAAGATTTATTTGCTTATTTTTCAGGTATGTTTCAAGGAAAATGCGAGAAACGTTTGGTTCATGGATAGTGGTTCTTCAAGGCATATGACTGGAGAAAGAAGTTTATTTCATAAACTCAAGCCTTGCAACGATGGAACTGTTGCCTTTGGAAACAACGAGAAAGGTAAAATTAAAGGTAAAGGAAATATTTATAGTATTTCAAATGCATGTATGGAAGATGTATTATTTGTTGAAGGACTCAAGCACAATTTAATGAGTATTAGTCAATTACATAACAAAAGATACAAGGTTGTGTTTGAATCATCTATACGCAATGTATTTGATGGAGAACATATCATATTTAGTGGAAAAAGACATGGAAATGTATATTTAGTTTCACTTGATGAACAAGATGGTCAATGTCTAATGGCCATTGATAATAATCCATGGGTTGGGCATAAGAGGCTTGGGCATATAAACATGACAAATATTAAAACCCTATGGAAAAAGAGTTTGGTAGAAGGATTGCCAAAATTGAAATATGACAAAGATAAAATTTGCAAGGCATGCCAATTGTCAAAATAACCTAAAATGTCTATGCCTTTCTCTATCAAAAAGGAGATTTCCACCACTAGGCCACTTCATTTGCTACACACGGATCTATATGGGTCATCCGACATTTTAATCATTAGTGGAAAGAAGTATGTGTTTGTAATAGTTGATGATTTTTCAAGATTAACATGGGTAATTCTCTTAGCTAGCAAAGATAAAGCCTTCTCTACGTTTGCAACTTTTGTAAACTTGGTGCAAAATGAAAAACAAAGTACTATTATGACCATTAGAAGTAATCATGGTGGTGAGTTTGAAAATAAACGATTCATAGAATTATGTAATGAAAAAGGAATTCACCACACATTTTTTGCACCAAGAACTCCACAACAAAATGGAGTGGTTGAAAGAAAAAATAGAACCATATAAGAGATGGCTAGAACAATGCTAAATGAGAGTAAATTATCCAAGAAATTTTGGGGTGAAGTTGTAAGTACAGCTTGTCATGTGTTGAACCGAGTTACCATTAGAGCAATCTTGAAAAAGACCCCATATGAGCTAAGAAAAGGTAGAAAATCAAATATTTCACATTTTCATGCCTTTGGTTGCACATGTTATGTTTTGAACAATGAAAAAACCAACTTGGGAAAATTGGATGCTAAGAGTGATGAGGCAATATTCCTTGGTTACTCATCAAATAGCAAAGCATATAGAGTCTTCAATAAAAGGAACCAAGTTGTAGAAGAGTCAATACATGTTGTTTTTGATGAATTTAATCCATGATCCAAAAGAAAAGATGATTTAAATGTTGCAGATGATGTCACAAGTAATCTTGAAAAACTGTATGTGGAAAAGCAAGAATCTACGGAGGAAAAGGTAAGTGAAGGTAATAATTCCTATAAACCTCCAACTGACTTAAAATTCAGAAATGTCTATCCAATTGAGCAAGTTATAAGGAATATCTATGAAGGTGTAAAAACTAGAAGGTCAAAATAAAATATTTGTGGACAATACGCCTTTGTATCCAAAATTGAACCAACCACCATTGACCAAGCTCTTGATAATGAAAACTGGATCATAGCAATGCAAGAAGAGCTAAATCAATTTGAAAGAAACCAAGTTTGGCATTTTATTCCAAAACCAAAAGAATGTATTGTCATTGGCACAAAACGGGTCTTTATAAATAAATTAGATGAAAGTGGACTTATGGTAAGAAACAAAGCTAGACTTGTGGCAAAAGGATACTCACAAGAAGAAGGAATAGACTTTGAGGAATCCTATGCTCTGGTTGCTAGATTAGAGGTCATTCGCATTTTACTAGCCTTTGCATCTCATATGAACTTTAAGTTGTTTCAAACGGATGTTAAAAGTGCATTTTTGAATGGGTATATAAATGAAGAGGTGTATGTTGAACAACCACCTGGATTTGAGGAGAAAGATCAATCCAAATTTGTATACAAATTAACCAAAGCACTATATGGATTAAAACAAGCTCAAGAGCTTGGTATGAAAGATTAAGCAAATTTCTGATTGATCATGACTTCCGAAAGGGAAAGGTAGACACCACTTTGTTTATTAAGTACAAAGAAAAAGATATCTTGATTATTCAATTTTATGTTGATGATATTATTTTTTGTGCTACTAATGAGATCCTTTGTCAAGAATTTTCTGAGCTTATGCAGAAGGAATTTGAGATGAGTATGATGGGGGAGCTAAACTTCTTCCTTGGACTACAAATTAAGCAACTAAGTGAAGAGATCTTCATAAACTAGTCCAATTATATCAAAGAAATGTTAAAGAAGTTTGACATGGAAAATAGCAAAGGGGCAAACACGGCTATGAGCTTAACCATTAAAATTGACAAAGACGAGAAAGGCAAACCAGTTGATTTAAAGTTATATAGAAGCATGATAGGTTCTTTATTATATTTAACTGCTTCTATACCCGATATACTATTTAGTGTTTGTATGTGTTCTAGATTTCAATCATGTCCAAAAGAATCATACTTGGTAGCTGTAAAAAGAATTTTCAGATATTTAGTAGATACTACCAACATAAGACTTTGGTATCCAAAGGGCTCTGATTTTGATTTAATCGGCTACTCGGATGCAGATTTTGCCGGTTACAAGGTAGATAGAAAAAGCACTAGTTGAACATATCAGTTTCTTGGGAACATGTTGGTTTCATGATTTTCAAGAAAACAAACTAGTGTTGTTCTATCTACGGCGGAAGCCGAATATATTGCCGCCGGAAGCTGTTGTGCCCAATTGCTTTGGATGAAACAACAACTTAGAGATTATGACATGAACTTTAAAGATATACCTATTAGATGTGATAATACTAGTGTAATATGTTTAACTTAAAACTCAGTATTGCATTCTAGAATCAAGCATATAGACCTAAGACATCATTTTATTAGAGAAAATGTAAAAAATCATGATATTTGTTTAGAATATGTAAAAACAGAAGATCAAATTGCAGATATTTTTACCAAACCTTTAACAAAAGAACTATTTTATAAAATTAGAAATGATATGGGAATGCTTGAATTTACTTAGAAAAGCACAAGCTGAGGGGGAGCACAGGTTCAGGGGGAGCAGCCTCGCAATTCTCAAAGGATTAACCCGCTCCATCTCCATTTTTGATCTATTGACAAAAAGGGGGAGAAGAGATTAGGATTTGAGTAGTCTCGGTTTTAAATGTTTGTATGAATATTTTTAACTTATGATTTGTTGGAAGTGAAATATGTATGATAAACTTCAAAATGCAAAAATAGTATGTTTCAAAAACATTGAAAGGTATACACTAAAATCGGTTTTGTCGATCATCAAAAAGTGAAAGATTGTTGGAAACATGTGGAAAAAAACCAAGTTTATGTTTTGATGATTAACAAATCAATTTGAGTAAGTTTTGGTTACTAACATGTTTGTGAATATGATTAAAGGTTATAAAAATGAAGGAAATGAAGCATGACAGGTCAAGTCGACTTCCAAGTCGACTCAGGCATCGACTTAAGCCAAGTCGATTCCCAAGTCGACTCCATCAGCGACTTCAAAACGTCATTTGCGTCCAGAGTTAAAATTAGGGAGCAAAGCTGCCAAAGTCACAAACGAAGTCGACTCCGCATGCGACTTGGGTGAAGTCGCAGACTAAGTCGACTCTAGCATCGACTTCAACTACGATTTTCTGTCCAGAGTTGAAATTGACAACGAGAGTTGCCGAAATTGCATCCCAAGTCGACTCCACATGCGACTTGGGTGAAGTCGCAGACCAAGTCGACTCCAACTTCAACTTCAGTGAGGAACTTGCAGATCGAGACGATTCAATGCTAGACTCAAGTGAAAATAATCGACTTGGATCAAATGAGGATCAAATGAAGATCAAATGTAGACCAAAGCAAGCAGGGTTGCATGAATCCATCATGTTGGATCATGAACACATACTCGGACATCTTCCATGCACTCCAAGACTAAAGTACTCAAGAATCCAAGAAAAGGAATCCAAGGTTTTCAAGATAAATAATCATACAGTGTTCCAAGAGATATAAATCAAGGGAATAACATCAATATGAAGAAAATCAAATGATTAAAGTAATCTCCGAAGATTTCAAGTTCATCAAGCAAGCACAGGAACTAAAGTCGCACCCGAAGTCAACTTCACCTGCGACTTGGGTCAAGTCGAGGACCAAGTCGACTCAGACTGGAACTTGAAGAAGCTGCGGATAGCCAAAGTCGCACCCGAAGTCGACTCCATCTGCGACTTGGGCGAAGTCGCACCCGAAGTCGACTCTACCTGCGACTTGGGTCGCAACGGTCGGAAATTTCGAACGTTGGTGCATTAAATGCGCGCCACCTACTTCCAAACATTCGGATTCCCTCAACATTTATAAAAGGCATTCAATATGAACGAGAAGGGTAGCTGAGAATTCATTGAATGAGCATAACTCCCATCTCTAAGAGCATTAAGTGATTAAGCCAACATCTAGAAGAAGAACCTTGCTTTTAAACTGTCAAAAGCCGCTCGTTGAATCTTTCAGACTGCTTTACAAGTTCTTCTTTGCGCCAAATTTGCCTCTACACACTAGTAACATGTAGAAACGTTCTTTTACTTTTACTTGGTGTATTGAACTTGATTTAGTTTGGGTAATTAAGATCAAGTGTAAGCAAAGTAGTGTGTGATTGGAGTGGAACTAGTCACCTACTTGTGTTGTGAATTGTTGATGCCCTCTAAAACTGGAATCTAGAATAGAGCAGTGACTCTAGTTGTATTTGTGAAATATATAGTGGAACTCAAGTCACAAGAGGTATGAGCTTGGAAGAGTGGAGTAGGGAAGGTTGCCCGAACCACTATAAAATGTTGCTCGTTGATTTATATTTCTGCTCTCAGCACTATATTGCTTTTCATTTATTCCTTCATAAAGGGGACTAGATTAATCCGGGGTAAAAATTTCTGTTTAAGTTGAAAATTTTTAATTACCCAATTCACCCCTCCCCTCTTGGGTAATTGCCATTAACTCGGGACCAACAGTAGGATGATGGGATGGTCACCTAGCTAGCGTACCATCATATGATGTTCATGTTTATGAAGATAATAATGCATTGCGTTATTTATCATATACCCATGTTGGATATGATATTGCATAATTCATGATATACCCACGAGTGGGTATGATGTTAGTTTCAAACATGTTTATTCAAATGAAAACTTTACCTGAAAATTATGCAATTTGCTTACTGAGTTTATACTCATGATTTGTTTTCCAAACCCTAAGATAGGTGCAAGGATAACTCCAGAAGAGAAGCACAGGTTAAATGAAGAAATATAATTCATATATTCCTGTGCATACATCATGATGAGAAATGTATTATGGAATGAATGTTTGCAACTTATTGCAATTTATGAAATTTTACACTGTTGATGTGTGATATGGATTGGAATAAGTCAAATTGTTGAAAGATGATGATAGATGATGAATGCCTATTATAACATGATATTAATGTTATAAAATTTTAATTTTTATGATGGAACATGATGTCTAGGAAACGAATGTTGAATGTGTATATCGGGGTATAAAGTTGGCCAAGGAGGGCAAATTGATGTAAAAATGACCAAGTGTCATATGATAAACTCCTATGGAGTAAATTATATATGTATATTCATGTTATAATCCTATCGTGTGACACGGCAACTCCTGTTCACGTTTACCAATCAAATAAATGATCCCGGAGGCTCATATTGTGATGCTCGAGTTGGGGCGCCACAGATTGCCTGAGAAGAGTAGAACTCGGGTTATAAGGGAGAAGGTCAACGATGGGGGGGGGTGTGCGCGCCAGTCGACTACGGGGAAGATGCGAAGCAAGTGGAGAGAAGAGGGTGGGGGCGATAAGAGGTGTGAACGCACGAAGTTATGTGAGAGGCAATTGGGATTTGGAGTGTCAATGTAGAGTCTCGGTGACAAAATGGTGTTTTTGATTTAGATGGAATTGCTTGACTTTCCTTTTTCAATTTTGGGAAAAACATTTGCAATAAAGCTTTTGTTTTAGATTTTTAAAAAAATCCTTCGTATAATAATTTAAAATGTAAATTAAACTCTTTATAGCCAACTGGCTGCCCAATTGGTAACCTCAATTACTGCCATAATAGCAGCCAATTCTTGAATCTCCCCTTTTGTGGAAGTTTGTAGTATATGAATGAGCTATAATGCACCAAATATTATTTTGTACATTACTAATAAAAAACCTTAGATTATCTATAGGGTGTGTTTGTTATAGTACAAAGCTTTTCAAACTAAGGCTTTTGAATTAAATTTTTTTCACTCTATAACTATTATATTTTTTTGGTTATTTATTTACATTCTCATATACAATTATTATACTTTTTAATTATTTCTATACAACTATTCATATAACTAACCTATTTTTTAAAATTTATTTTTTTACTCCTTATCATTATCCCTATCATATTGCATTGTTTTCTTTCATTTTAAAACTTTTACATTTAAAACTCTTCATCCAAAAAATTTATCACTTTCCAAGTACACCCATAATAAAAATTGTACAAAATAACTGTTAACATAATTTTTTAAATAGGTATAAAGGTTATATAGTTAGAGCATATAAGGAATGATGCTCAATAATTTTATGTTAAAATTTATATATTTACCATATAAGGAATGATGGTCAATAATTTTTATGTTAATATAAAAATGTTTTTAAACTTATCCGAACAAATTTACAAGTTACCTTAGATGCTACACATAATTTATACCATTAATATATAATAAATAATATACTTTAACCGACATCGTCCATTTAATATAATTTCCACTATAAGCGGAACACATTAGGGGTGCGTTTGTTTAGGGCAAAAAAGTGTCAATTAAAACTTTTCAAACTAAAACTTTTCACTCTCCATAATTACTTTATTTTTTAATTATTTTTTCACATTTTTCTATACAAACTACCCTACTTTTCAATCATTTCTACACAACTACCCATACAACTAACCTATCTATTTTAACTTTATTCTCTTTACTCCTCATCATTACTCATATTATATCACCTTACTTTCTATTGATTTGACAACTTCTACTCCAAAAACTTTTCATCAAAAGTTTTACCTTCAACCAAACACACCCTAGATTGTGAGTTTCGTAAGTTGAAAAAAAATCTGAAAAGTTGTTCTAGAAAAATTTGAAAAGACAGGGGTAATTATTAAAAGTAGAGGGTAGTTATATAAGAAAATGTAGAAATTATTGAAAAGTTAGATAGTTGTAGAGAAAGATGTGTTGAAATAATTGGGAAGAAAGGTGGTTATATGAAAAAATAAATAAACAATTTCTGAAGATTTTTTCTCCCAAATTTTGAAGAATGCAGGGCAGTTGTATATAAAGTAAGTTTTAAAATAAAGAGTGTGTTTGAGAATGGATAAAATTTTTGGTAAAAAATTTTGAAGAATAAAAGTTATTAATGATGTGATATAATAGGAATAATGATGAAAAATAAAGAGAATAAAGTTAAAATAGATAGATTAGTTATATTTATAATTATGTATAATTAAGATATGATAATTATAAAAAGTAAAAAAATTTTAAATTGAAAATTTTAACTTCAAATTTCATAAATAAAAATAATGACATCTTTACAGCCAGGTACGACGGAACGGAAGCCTTTCCCATGTGGAAGCCACGGAGTTGTGAGCTCTGCCCTACGTTATAAGCTGTGAAGAGCCGCCTTCAAAGTTTCTCTTTGGGCGTTGCTTCGCACGCGGTAGCAGCAGTTGCTTCAGTTTCTTCCCCAGTCTAACTCCAGCAATTTATCAGACATGCCGAAGCATTACAGACCGCCCGTAACTCCTCAAAGACCATCCACGAACAGATTCTTTGCAACTACTGATCTCCAGTTTCCTCTCATCTTTATTTTCACTTTTCCTGTTACAGGGAAAAAAGAAGGAAGGAAATGCCGCCAAGTACATTACCAGAACGAAAGCGGTTCATTACCTTCAAGTTTCTCTACCCGTCTTCAGGTATCTTGATTACATTAAAATATCTCTTTGCTCATCTCGTATCTGTAGCGTGACTTTCCAGGGTTTTTGGGTCAGGTTTCGCTTGCCTACCATTTTGTTTGTCAACAAAAAATTTTGGTGGATGCCAATGCTTCTGCGGGTTATTGAGAACTGTTTTTAGCGACTCAGACTATTCATCTATTGGGCTTTATTATCTTAAAACATGCTGGGAAAGATCTGTTTGCTTGGTGGTGCATCAATTATGAGAAGGGATTATAATCCCGTTAGCGTGAGTTGTAGGTACTTTTTTTATCCTTAAAAAATTCAAGCGTATTTAACTGACATACAAAACGTTGTAATTTTTGGATGTATGTGTATATATATATACATATAGGGATTTATTCATGTGCATTCGGACTGCACGCGAATTACCCTGCAGACGCCCCATCCGCCCGTTCATTTCAGTGGGTGAAATCTGCGCCGCTTGTTCCATTGTGCGTGTACGTGTAGAGGGAGATTGCATTTTCCCGCTCCTCCCAAATCTCCTTCTCCGTCGATTTCTCCTTCGTCGTCGAGATTTCGAAGTTCTCCGTCGATTCCGAAGTTCTGTGATCTATTCCGAAGTTCCGTGTCGATGGAAACCGTCGATTTCGAAGTTCTGTGATCGATGCCAAAGATCTGCTTCAACGGAAGGCACAACGTTTTTTTCGCGCGGATCGTCTTCTCCGAAAATCCGCATGTGGATTCTGAATCTGCATGCGGATTATAACTGTGCAGCAAAAATACTCCCATCCGCATCTCTCTGACGCCAAAATCCGCAGCAAACATACCTCCCATCAGTGTTGTTTTCCACATACGGATTCAAAATCCGCATGCGGATTTTCGCGTCAAAGAGATGCAGATGGGAGTACTTTTGATGCGCAGTTATAATTCGCATGCGGATTTTCGGAGAAGACGACCCCTTCCGTCGATGCAGAACTTCGGAATTGATCACAGAACCGACGGAGAACTTCGAAATGTTGACGGAGATCTTCAAAATCTTGATGGAGAAGGAGATTTGGGAGCAGCAGCGTCGTCGTCTCCGTTTTCGAAATGGGAGGGATGAGCGGGAAAGTGCATTCTCCGAATTTTTGAGCACGTGTACGTGCAGTCTCATTCGGCTCGCCGTCTCCCTCTACACGCACAATGGAACAAGCGGCGTAGATTTCACCCGCTGAAATGAACGGGCGGATGGGGCGTCTGTAGGGTAATTCGCGTGCAGTCCGAATGCACATGAATAAATCCCACATATATATATTTTCCTAAATTTCAAAAGTATTCTAGGGCATTTTAAGAAATCTTCACCCCCCAAAGCTATTGATTTTGGAAATTTAGCAAAAATATATGTGCATATGTAAAAAATTTTAAAATGTGTTATGTAAATTAAAAGAACAGTTGAAAATTAAAAAAATGCAAATGCGCCTATGCTATCAGGATCACAACCTTATAATAATGGTGAAAATGGGATCGGATCAAGTGCACCTGAGTGCAAATACTTATTTTTTGAAATTTTTTACACAACTGTCATCTAAGTATATTTAACACCTGTATCAATTTTTACCCTTTTTGGAGATTTTTAGATTTTTTTTTTGTTTTGTAAAAATTAGCGACAGTTTAATAATTTTAAATTACAAAATATGCCATTGATGTTTAAAAAACCAAAAAATATTTAAAAATTTCCAAAATTGATACACTTAGATTAACAGTTTTATAAAAAAAAGTTTCAAAAAAAATTAATAATGGGTTAAATACACCTGAGTGCACTAAAACTATGTGTACCCGGCTGCATTTAATAATACCCAAGTGAAAATTGTGCATGAAGATGAATAGTTTATCTATATTCTGCAAATTGGATGCTCTCTTGTTCCAGGTGCTGATATTTGTTTCTCTTCCATTGCCACGTGATGCAGGAGACTATGTATTCTCAAGGGTGTATTTCCACGGGAGCCAAAGAAAAAGGTGGAAGGGAACCACAAGACATATTATCTCATGAAAGACATCCAGTTCCTTGCTCATGAGCCATTACTCGAGAAATTCAGGTACAAATAGCAAGAACCACCACAGTAAAGTCTGTACGCTATAGCATCTCTCATCATCTCCATATTGTATGGATATTGTGTTGAGATGCTGAAAATGAATGAACTACTGCATCACTGACTTCCTACACCATGCCAGTGGTTGTTTTGTAGGTTGTATTCACTTTTTTGTGATTTGTTTAGGCAGTTCAATATTTGGGCTGTGGCTTGTGTTGCCCACCTATTCGATGGTTGTGCTGGGGGAACTGACATATGCAACTTCAGTGCTCAGGAGTCAGAAAGGGTCCACATAATCTCTAAGAAGCAACTTTTCACACTAATTTTATATTACTTTCAGTGTTTCGATGCAAGCTGGGACACATGTAAATATACCTTAGCTGGTGTGATTTACTAGTTTCAGATTCATTGATTTGTTTCATATTTTCCTTTAGAAAGGATGGAAAATCTGGGCATAACTTGCTTTGTTTCCCTGGAGTTTACGGCTTCGTGAATTTTTTTTTCCCTTCTTGCCCACTACATCTACCTAGCATTTGCATATGCTTTTTTTTCTTTTCTCCTTACCACACATTCTTATCTGCAGTCATATTTTATTCTTGTTTTTAGAGATATCCGAGCATATGATAAGAAGGTTAAAAAAGCATCAGCAAAGAAAAATCCTGATCTTGCAAGACGCCTGCTGAGCCGCAAACCTACTTATACTCTTGACAGGCTTGTCAGGGAAAGGTAGCAACTTGTATAGACATTATGACAATCAAAGCTTCTTTTAAGTGTTTATTTAACTCTTCCCCCCTGGTGTACATGCTTAGCATGACTAAGTAATTACTGCATGTTGTTTAGGTATCCGAAATTCATTGATGCGCTCAGGGATTTGGACGATTGTCTTACCATGGTACACCTATTTGCAGCATTACCAGCTGTTGAGAGCGAACACATCGAAGTGAAGCGTATTCACAATTGTCGAAGGTTTGTGATTGTGAAATTTTTTGAGTATATTAGCATCATGTTTTTCTTGACAATTTAGCATGTGCAGATGATCTTAACAATCCAAATATACTCTTTGGTTCTCGCTAGCCAGCTGTCAGCCTGTCTCCAACAGGATGATTAGAATCATCATATTTTGAGTTATGGTGTTATCCTTTGGATTCATATACATTCTTGTGCGGGTGATGGTGCATGAGCAACTATTTAGGAGTTCAACATGAAGGACAATTTTTTTTTATTTTTGACATGAGCCAATGGATTTGTAGTTGCTGGTTTGATTCATACTGTTTCAGAAAATCTTATACCTTCCCTCTTTCCATGTATAATTTACATGACACTTCATAAGTTGCATATGTTATTAGGTTGAGCCATGAATGGCAAGCCTACATCTCTCGGATGCATAAACTGCGCAAGACTTTCATATCTGTCAAAGGCATATATTACCAGGTATCATGGTCGAGCACTGGTATTTAGTGGTTTTCTATGTGAACTCGGCTTATGGTGTTTGCTTTTGCAGGCTGATGTTGAGGGCCAAAAGATAACATGGCTAACACCACATGCATTGCAACAAGTCTTAACTGATGAAGTTGACTTCAATGTCATGCTTACATTCTTAGAGTTCTATGAGGTATGTCTTCTATTGAATTGATTCATCTTCACTTTCAGTTCGAGCCTTCATAAATTAGTTATTTTATGCTCTTGTTCTTTTGTGAATTTCTGGCAATTTGTTCCTAGAGGAGATTGCTAAAAGGTTGTCTTTCAACTATGACTACTGTTAGATTGTTCTTTTTCCCTGTGAATAGATGTAACTATCTGTGTCAGGCATTCTGATTTCTGAGGTTGAGTTTGTCTTGAGAAGAAACAGATGAGCTTGAATTTCAGCTATCAATCTTCAATTCATGTTCGAGTTGAGTTAGGTCAACCCAAAAATTACTTTTTATGTCATCTAGCATATATTACAATGACATGTACATAAACAAGACCTGAACTTAAGTTGAGATCCTAACAAGCTTATCCAGACTTCAGCTACGTTGTTGCTAAACAAGCCTATAATTTTGGCTTAAACTGAAATTCTGCTTGTAGTTTGAATTTGAGCTTTGTTGAACCATGTGAGACAGCATTACAAGCTGGTTTGATAAGTTCACAACTGATTTCTTGCTGGACAAATGACCACTTCGGAGGGGCTTTAAGGGAGTACAGAACTGTATATGCAGCCATGAGTTTAATGAGCTCACTGCATGTCCATTTTGGTAATGGAATAGCAAAAAGCTGGATTAAGATTGTTGTGCAAATTTCAGCTTGTCAAACTTCTGTAGCTTTTGCATGGTTATTGCCGCACATTACCCATCTTTCTATTATTCCACAAAACCTAGGACTATCATCACATTTATAAGTTTCAACTGTAGTTCTTTTTCTTTTCTTCTTCAGTCCATACTGACACCTATTGTAATCCCTAATTACTCATGTACCTTACGTGCCATGTTCAGATCTCGTTTTCCATGTGCTCAAGTTTTTGTGTTTGTAAAACATGCTTGGCAGCTGTCGATGCTGCACAAAAAATTGTATTTTCTGTGTTCTTCATTGTTTTTGTTTTTTTGTTTTTTTTGGCAGACTCTTCTGGCTTTTGTCAATTTTAAGCTTTATCATTCCATAAATGTGAAGTATCCACCCGTACTAGACCCTCATTTGGAAGCTTTAGCTGCAGGTAAATATTCATGTATTTTTTCCCCTACTTGTAAATATTTATCTTCTATTTTGATGGGGCATTATTAGATCTTTGAGCTAGTGATCTAATGGTCAATTAATTATTCTTTTCCTTGTTGGGACTGCTGTGAACTAACCAGCCATGGAAATCAGAAATTGGATAATCTCGAATGTATCATTTATGCTGTGCAATCTATTTGTCGTTTCTTAAGTTCTAGTGGTGTATACCACAATGTGGAAGGAAGTCTAGGATTCTCCTATCAGCAGACGTGTGGTCCATTGGGAGTGGACGGTCTAGTTATTAATTTTGTATGCTCACAAACCTAGAGTCTGCTTGTGTTAGACAGACCTTGGTTTGAATGTTATACAGCTTCCCTATTGTTACTGGTCCTTTTTTCCCTTTATTTGTATGCTTTTGTTACTGGTCTTTCCCCTCTTTCAGCCTGCTTCATGTGACTTTCTTCTTTTTCCTTCTCTTATGTCACTAAATTAGTGTTTCTATGTTTGTCACCTTTTCTGCAGAACTTTATGCATTATCTAGGTATGTTGCTGCTAATGCAAGGGCTGCGTTGCCTCAATCTCAGCCTGCTGGAACTGAGAAATTAGATGTGGAAAAGATGGAAGCACAAAATGATGAGTCTGAACTAAGACTTGCACAACTTCAACACCAGCTTCCTGCAAATGAACCAGGTGCACTGATGCAGCTTGTTGAGGATACTGTTGGAGAGGATGAAGACGAGGATCAAGAGACAAGAGAGTGCAAGTCACTCTTTAAGAATTTGAGGTTCTTCTTGAGTCGAGAGGTATGTTTTGCTTTGTGTATACTGACCAGTCTGAAATTTGTCTTTTCATCCTACTTTGATAAATGATATATATCAATTTATAGATGGATTTCATCCTACTTTGATACACATCAATTTATGGATGGATTTCATACTACTGATGTACATCGATTTATAGTTGGAATGTTTTTGATGGAATGTACCTACACTTGGCTCTCTACTTTTTAAACCGGTTTATCATTTTCCTTCGTTGTAATCTATCCATAGTCCTTTTTCGTTATGTGTTTTGCTTGTCTCCGTGGACATGCTTATGTATTTATTCATTGTACCTAACGATTTCTAGCCATGGGTAGGTCCCAAGGGAGTCATTGCTGTTCATCATTCCGGCATTTGGAGGGATGGTTTCGTGGGAAGGAGAGGGAGGTCCATTCAAAGAATCTGATGAAAGCGTTACCCATCAAGTATGTTTTGTTTTTTCTCCTTTTCACACTGGAGTGAAGTTTAAGTTTAGATAAGAGAACTGTTCAATTAAAAAAATAGCAATAATAAGAATAATAACAGTACTAGTGTTATCGTTGTTCTTATTATTATCATTGTTAACGAGTGAAAAAACTACTTTTACTTACCCTAACAGACTCTCATACCTAGTTTACTTATTATTTTTGTTGTTTTTCTTACATGTATGAGAACTCGAAGTTACTGGAAAAAAGGTGGGGGAAGTTCTAATTGAATGTCTCAATTTTTTCTGGTCATGTTTCAAAAGTCATACACAGACACTCGCTCTAATTTGAATGTACCTTTCTGCTTTATCTTCTGTTTGTTTGCATGTTGTAACTTTTGTTAACAGAAAGAATGGATGACCTTCTTGCTTTTCAATGCTTTGGTCTTTACTTACTGGCTGTGTTGTCATCAGATTGTCGATAGGCCAACCCAAGGTCACATTTTTTTGTCTAGAGAATATATTCAACCACAATGGGTTTATGATTGCGTAAATGCTCGGATTATTATACCAACGGATGCATACATGGTTGGGAGGTACTTAATTTTTCTCTTTTACCTAATGAAATTTGAAGCATTTGTTATCATGTCTGTTTGATATAGCTCAAAAAATATTCATAGTTATTTATAGCTCAGGAAGATGTCAATGACAATAATAAATTTGGATTCCCCTTTAAGTTTCCTATTTAGTGGACATGCATTTTAGGTAAGAGTTTTAACCTTGTTAGCCCAACCTAAAAACCTTTATTTTTTTTAATTTATTTTCGTTTTTTCAAAAATTTGTTCATCTAGGTAAAATTAATATATAAACTATGTTTTACCATTTTCGAAGATGCGTATGTATATTTGGATTTTTAAACATGGGTTTCTTAAACATTTTCAATGGTTTAAAATGATGAAAATACCCATGTGTTAATGTATATATCTTCAAAAATGGTAAAATTTGGTTTATATATTAAATACACATAATTAACAAGTCTAAGAAAAAAGGTTTTTAGGCCAAGTTAACGAGTCATAACTTTTTATGTAATAAGTGCATTACGTTATGGTTATACATTAGATGGTACATGTGGTAATTCCCGAGCATCTCAATTGTCAAGCAATTATAGCCTGTTCAGGATTAATCCAATTGGATGAGATTTCCCATTCCAAAAAAAAAAAAAAAAAATCTTCGCATTTCAAGTACATTCTCATTCCCAATAAATAATAGCACTACTTTTCTCATTTTTAATTTTGCTTTTTCCATTAGCAATATAATTTCTCATTTTCTAGTATGCACTAACCCTCCTCATCTAATCTCCTCATCCAAACCCCATCCTGTTGCAGCCAAATGTATAATCCTTAACAGTTCTCTTTTTCTTTTTTTTTTCTCGAGTCTGACCTGAGTTATATGTCTGAACCATGCATCAGCAAACACCTATCTAAGATATGGTCAGTTTCAGATGAATGTCCTTGAGTTGAGTTTCTTTTCCCTTTTTCCAGTTTCGCTTGGATATAAGTTCTAGGATAGACCCAAATGTTAATTTAGGTTAATAAATCTTCTTCATACTTGCTCATGACAGTTTTGAGTGTGCCATGCATTTTGAACCAGGAGAACTTTCATGACTGTATAGAGGTTCTGTTGATGTCTGTCCCTGCATTATATCCCTTTATATCATTTTTGCGAGCATCAATGTAACAGTAATTCAATTAAACCTAGTTGTTTGTTTTAATTTGTCAAGGACAGATGGATACAAGACTTTCATCTCTGTCGTGCAAAATGCTTTCTTGCATGACAATTTTTACATTGTTGACTCTCTAAATATCATTCAACAGGGTACCACCACCGCATTTATCACCTTTTGTTGATGATGAAGCTGAAGGCTACATGCCGGAGTATGCAGAAACAATCAAACGACTACAGGCAGCAGCGAAGAAGCAAATTCTTCCTATAGACAACCTTGACTTGGATGATCCACAGAATCTTCTGGCTGAGGGCATCATTAATCGGACTGAAGCACAAGAGACTGCTGAGAAGAAGCAAAAGGCATTATCCCTCATTAAGTCAATGCCAATGCATTCCAAAATCATGGCTTTATTGTTTGCATTTGCCTTTCTATGTCATGATGATGAAATGTTAAATGGTGCCTGCAGATGGCTATGCTGGAGAAGCAGTATCATGAGGAGTTGAAAATGGAACTCCAGGGGATCTCATATTCTGAAACTTTACCAAACAAGAATGCACAGAGCTCAGTGGAAGATCCTGATGCTAAAGTCGATTCTTGTCCTGATCTGGAGCAAGTTGTTGAGGATGCAGAAAAAATGTCCAAGGTCTTAATGTCGCGTAAGAAGAAGGGAATATATGAAGCAATACAGGTACTTTATCATTCATATCATAGAAATACATATTTCTTGTTTATTATCATTTGCTGTCATATGGAACTAAAATTCACTGGAACAATTAAAGCTTGAAAGAATAGCAAATGATTGTGTAAGCAATCCTGCAGCAATGCTCATTTGTCATAGGGATAGTTCACAAACTGTGGGATGCTTGTCTGGTGAATATCTACATGATATGGTCAAAGTTGCCATGTGAGGTGCAGTCGACGTTGACCACTTGTCAATGATTTCTTTCCATTCAGCTGATTCCTCCGTGCTAATATGGTCACCAGTTGATTGGCTGGCTTAATTTTAGGCATGAATAGCTGGACTGAGATGCATTCCTGATGCATGAATGCTCTCATGCATGTTGGACAGACATTCTTGCGCACATTGGAGCTTGTGTTAAGCAAGACATACATCAACAGCAACAGTAACGTAATTGTGATTTTTGGCTGCTAGAGAGTTCATATATTTGTTCTTTTTATTTCAGATTGGCAAGGAGAGAAAACGGGCACGTGTTAATCTTCTCAAAGAAAGGAAGAGGAAAGCAGAAACTGGCAAACAAGAGTGATCAGTCCGAGTATAGAACTTCTCAATTTTGCTATATTCCTTGTGTAGACGACCTTCGCACTGATGCTTTCTGCAACTCGGTTTTCTTTGTAATCTTATCACAAGAAGAAATTCCTAATCTTCAAGGGCTAAAATTTACCATAGGATTTTGTACGGTCTCGCTTTTATATTAACTGGGTTACCTAGAAGCGGATCTATGTAATCTTTTCAAAGTCAAAGATTTTATTCCTCGATGGAAAATACAATCCATTTATTGTATTTAACATAATTTATTTTTCTCGGAGACTAAGTTTCATTCCAATCAAGTATGTTTATGGACTATATTTGTTTAAAAATATATATATTTATGTGTAAATTATGAAAAATGTTTAGATTTATTTACACATATATTAGAATGTAATAATAATTTATAAATTATTTATTCACATAGAAATGATATTTTGGACGGTTTAGTTGTCGAAAATATTATTTTAAAATTGATATTTTAGCATTTTTCATAATTGATGCACGAATATATACATTTTCTAACAAATGTGACCTATAAACATACTTGATTGGGAAGAAACTTGATCCTCTAGATAAACAAATGATATTAAATACAATGAATGAATTAGATTTTCCATCAAAGATCAAAATCTTCGATTTCGAAAGGGTTAGACGAGTTCGTTTTTATGTAACCTGGTTACATAGAGCGCAGCCTGATTTTGTAACCATATTTTTTTAAGGTTGATGTGGCAATTTGTGCCTTGTGGTTTTCTTGATTCAAGATTCCGAACTTGATTTAGTGGTGGCATTAAAATCTAAAAATGGAATGGCTATGAGGTGTTAGACATTGCAAAACTAGAGGTGTAAAAAGGGTTGATTTTAATTTGAACTCAATTAACCCAACCTAATCTATAATAGGGTTGTTTTAGGCATTTCGAAAAAATTAAATTATATAACATGATCTGAATTGATTCAATTTCAAAAGTTCTTAGCTTTGGGTTGAATGATTGTCAAGTTGACTTAATTCAATTTTATATATTAGTGTATAATATAATAAATTATTAATAAATAGTCATATTTTATCATGCAATACATAGAAATTAACTAACCATTATTGCTTTAAAATAAGATTATTTAGAAATTATATCATCGTATAAGTGATAAATTGGAAACTATTTCTAATAAAAAGGATTATTTTTTATTCTTTCATATAAATTTATATTTAAAAATAGATTTAATTAAGAAAAATATTTTTAAATATTAAATATTTATTAATTTGATATTTAACCTGAATCCTATAGGGTTAAAGTGTGAAAAATAGGGTCGAATTTATGGTTGTGTTAATATTTTATAAGGTGGGGTAGGGTTGTGTTTTTCCTAAGTCAACTTAATTTGCGCTCTTATATGGAATTGATTCTTGATGATTGCGTGGAGTTGTACAATGCAAAGTTAATGATTCCTGTTGCGAAGGTCCAAAAACAAATTATCCTAGTCTTAAAATTTTTTGGGAGACAAACAAGGCCTACCAGGGATGGAAGAACACAGGAAGGCTAGCAACGGATTTACCCATTCAAAAATAAAGAATCATTAGAAAGGCATTCTGCTATAACTTGGTGGTTCCCTCTTAACAAGTAACAAGTCATGTTTATTTCCTGACCCATAGTATCTCGACCCTTAGCTACTAAAGCGATGTAAATATAGGGCATCTTGCCCTGGGGGAGCACTCAAAAACAATGCTCTGAATGAAAGGAAGTATAATGCAGTCGAGGGCAGATCTGTCAAAAATGTTTCGTATTCTACATGAATTTGTGGGGTAATCTAAAAATTAATACCCATACCCTCGACCTTGCTGAATATTAGTGACTACTAAGATTCCTAAAAATAAAAAAAAAAAACTAGATGGCCAAGCTGAATTGAAAGGCGTGAATATTCAAATTCAACAGGTCCATTATGCAATTAGTGGCGGAGGTGGTTTCATGAAGTATGATTTATTGGAATTAGGTAATGCGGAAGTGTACCTGAATCTATCGATGTCATAGATTCCACTTAGAATGACAGGAACGATCTTACTGAGTGCAGAGTCTTCTCCTACAGCACTTTCTTTCGTTAATACCAGCAGCCGATGGGCAACCACAAGTACAAAATTGTGTGTAGGAGGGACCCAGACTCCCCTACTTATATAGAGCCTTCCCATAATGCTCAAATAGGAAGAGAATCAACTACTAAGGAAATTTTCGTATTTCAAAATATACTAAGCTACCACTTTTATGCAGAATCTAGGATTATTTATTATATTAGGCCACTTTACAAGATCTTACAAGATCTGTCAAGATCTTACAAGATTTAACAATCTCCCACTTGGCCTAATATATATATTAAAAAATAATTATAAAAAATAAAATTCCTAGATTCAGCATTTGAAAACTTCCGAATGAGTGCACTCATTTAAAAAAAAAACCTAATCAGCGAATATGGAATTTCAACCTTTATACTTAAATTAAGAAAAATCTGTTAATACAGATTATGGCAATTGTATGCAATATGTGCACATTTCCTTCCATGCATCATGATATTATCACATTCACTTAATCAAGTTCTTTAATAGTGGATTTGCAATAATGTGGTATATTTACAATAATGTCCCACTTTAATGTCAGATAGACATATTCTTCTGTTTCAACCACATATAATAGTTAACAAAATATAATGAAACAGAAAGAAAAATTAATCATCTATCATGAAATGTATATCCATTATATCAATAATTATTCCATACAATAAGACCCATTTCTTTTACATGTTCTGAAAAAATGCTAGGAGCCCGAGCCTTAGTCATGGGTTCAGCTATCATGTTTTTACTGCCAACAAAACTAATGGATATAAGATGATCACTAATCCTTTCCTGTAGTGACATGAACTTAGCGTCGATATGCTTGTTAGCACCAGTAATTTTTCTATAATTGGAGAAACTAATCGCTGATGAATTGTCACAATACATTCTCAGAGGTCTAGAAATAGAATCTACAACTTTAAGCCCTGAGATAAATTTCCTCAACCACAACGCATGTGAGGATGCTTCAGGACAACTAACAAACTCAGCTTCCATAGTGGAGTCAACAACACGATGTTGGTTGCCACTCTTCCATGAAACTGCTCCACCGGCTAATAGAAAAACATATCCAGAGGTGGACCTTTTACTGTCTAAGCAACCAGCATAATCTGAATCTGTGTAACCGATTATCTCTAATTGATCGGTTTCACCATATGTGAGCTTATAATTTCAGTTTCTTGGAGATATCGCATTACTTTCTTCACTGCCTTCTAGTGCTCCATTCCTGGATTGCTTTGATATCTTCCAAGTAATCCCATTGCATAGCTAATATCAGGATATGTGCATACTTGGGCATACATCATACTCCCAAGGGCAGAAGCATATGGGATGGACTTCATTTCCTGCTTTTCAATCTCATTCTGTGGGCATTGATGTACACTATATTTGTGACCTTTAAAGATTGGTACTTCACATGATGAGCAGTTCGACATATTAAACCTTTTTAAGACTTTTCCAATATAAGCCCTCTGTGACAACCCTAAAAGTCTTTTAGGTCTATTTCGTTGGACCTCAATTCCAATGACACATGATGCCTCACCCATATCTTTCATATCAAAATGTTCAGAAAGAAAACTCTTCGTATTATGTAAGAGACCAAAATCATTAGTAACAAGCAAAATATCATCCATATATAAAATCAGAAATATAAACTTACTCCCGCTCAACTTCAAATATATACATTGATCTCCAATATTTTTTGTAAATCTGAAGGAAGTGATGACTTTATTAAACTTTAAGTACCACTGTCAGGAAGCTTGTTTAAGTCCATAAATGGATTTCTTTAATTTGCATACTAATGACTCCTTTCCTTCCATTTCGAAACCTTCTGGTTGCATCATATATACCTCTTCTTTAAGATCTCCATTCAAAAAGGCTATCTTTACATCCATTTGGTGTAATTCCAAATCAAAGTGAGCCACTAAGGCTATAATGATCCTGAGTGAATCTTTTCTAGAGACTGGTGAAAATGTCTCCTCATAATCAATGATTTCCTTTTGAGTGAATCCTTTAGCAACAAGTCTGACCTTGTATATTTCTACATTACCCTTAGGGTCTCGTTTGGTTTTGAAAATTCACTTACAACCAACCGGTTTACACCCCTCAGGTAACGCAACAAGATCTCAAACTGCGTTATTGTACATGGATTCCATCTCATCTTTCATAGCATTGACCCATGATTCAGATCTTTCGTTGTTAATGACTTCTTTGAAAGTAAATTGATCATCTTCAATACTAGGATCATCAATACATTCTTGTAAATATACAACGTAGTCATCTGAAATAGCTGGTCTTCTAACTCTTTGAGACTTTCTTGGTTCATTAATATGATCTACATTTTCATTATAATAAATGTTATCTGGATTTAATATAAGTTCGTTGTTGACTTCTTCGGCAGGTTGCACAACAATCTCTAGTTGTTGATCAATCAAGTCATGATTAACAATCTCAGTTCTTGCGTTTGTGAGTGAGGTACCTAGGAAAGGATCCCTAATGTCCTCAAACTCCACATTCCGTGAAGTTGTGCTCCCACTATTTTCACTATTATTAATGAACCTAGTTGTTCCAGTTTCAATGATTCTAGTAGTGTAAGATGGACAATAAAACCTATACCCTTTAGACCATTCTGGATAACCAATGAAGAAACAACTAATAGTTCTTGGGTCTAGTTTCTTTTCTTGTGGGTTGTATATCCTTGCTTCTGCTTGACAACCCCAAATATGCATATGTCTCAAGCTGAGTTTCTTTTCCATCCATAACTCAAATGGAGTTTTAGGAATAGCCTTACTGGGAACCCTATTGAGGATATACATAGTAGTTTTCAAGGCTTCACTCCACATAATTAAGGGTAAGGATGAGTTGCTAATCATACTCCTCACCATATCAATAAGAGTACGATTTCTCCTTTCATCAACTCCATTTTGTTGGGGAGTTCCTGGTATTGTATATTGAGGTTGAATGCCATTATTTTCTAGAAATTGAGCAAAAGGACCAGAAATTCGACCTAATTGACCATGTCTACCATAATATTCACCACCTCTATCAGATCTCACGATTTTATTTTTTCTATCCAATTGATTTTCTACTAATCCTTTATATGTTTTAAAAGCAATCAAAGAGTTGGATTTTTGATGTAATAGAAAAATATAACCATAACGTGAAAAATCATCAATGAATGTGATAAAATATTTTTCACCTCTTATACATGATGAAAATGGACAACAAATATCAGTGTGAATCAATTCTAAGAGTCCCTCACTTCTTATGACATTCCTTTTCTGGGTTTTAACAAGTTTTCCTTTAATATAATCGATACACATGCCAAAATCAGTAAAATCTAGAGTAGATAATACTCCATCTTTTACCAATCTTAACATTCTTTCTTTCGATATATGACCCAATCTATTATGCCATAATTTAGAGGAATTTTCATTAATTATACCACGTTTCATACCAACAGACACATTCGAGGTAGATGAATCATAAATAAATGAGCAATCTGCATTTATTTGATATAAACCATTAACTAGTGTTCCGGTACCAACTAAAATAGAATTTTTAAATAAGGAAAATTTTAAGTTTGCAAAACTAAAAGAATAACCCATTACATCAAGTTTTGGCAAAGAAATTAAATTTCTAGATATTAAATGAACGTAAAAAACATCATGCAGTTCGAGAAAATGCCCTGTATCAAGGCGAAGCTTGCAATTCCCAACTGCTTTAACTTTTGATTTTGACAGATTGCCCATTAAAATTGTCGACTCATGTGGTTTTGGTTTGCGGGTTGAAAGGAATGCCTGCATAGAGTTTGTAACATGAATAGCAGCACCAGAGTCAATACACCATGAATTAGAGGAAATATTCATGAAATTGGTCTGAAAACAAACATATAAATGATTGTTATCTTTCTTTTCAAACCAACTCTTGCGTTTAAGACAGTCTCTCTTAAAATGCCCCTTATTTTTACAGAAGTGACACCTTTCATCAGATTTTTTCTGCCCATCCTCTTTTGTTTTCTTTACTGAGAATTTCATCTTCCTCTTTCCTTTTTGTGACTTATGCTGCTTAGGTGTCGATGCAATATTAATGACCATTGATCTATCATGTTTCAACCTCTCTTTCTCTTGCACACACATGGATATTAATTCATTCAATGTCCATGTTTCCTTTTGTATGTTATAAGAAATTTTGAATCGTGAAAACTGTGATGGAAGGGAGTTCAAAACAAACATAATCAGGAAAGTGTCAGAGATTTTCATCCCCATTGCATTAAGTTTCGCAGATATGTTTGACATTTTCATTATGTGCTTTCGCACTCCACTAATGCCATCATATTTCATTGATGTCAACTTATTCGTGAGCATTCCCGCCAGTGCCTTATATGACCCATTGAATTTTTCCTTAATCGAGTCCAAATAGGCTTTAGCGCTGTCATCTTCAACAATGGAACCCCTGATAGTCCTTTCAATTGTGCTCTTTATAATCATGAGCGACAATCTATTAGAATGCTCCCATTTGTCAAATTGCATCTTTTCACTTTCAGTACTTTCAGAAGTAAGTTTGTCAAGCTTTTCAATGCAAAGGGCTAGGTCTAAGTCAAAACAGTCTCAGGTAATTAAGAGCTGCTCATGCCAGTCAGTGTAGTTTGACCCATTTAGTATCAGAATGTGAGACATATGAGATTGAATATAAGCAGGAGTCATAGCTGTAAGAAACATAATTAAGCTCAAGTCACTTTTGTGATTCAGATAATCTTTCATATGACAATTAAAGTAATAAACCATCATAGCTAAATTTCATAAATGTCACACAAAACATAATGCATGATTTTATAATTTTGCTATGAAGAACCATAAATCCAATAATTAATTAAGAATACATAAAGTTAAAGATATTTCCACCTTTGGGCAAGAAAATCTTCTTGTTTAAGTAATTCTAATTAATTATTGACAAAATTGAATTATAGCCACCTTTGGGCAGAACTATATTTCAATATTCTTTAATGCAATTTCTTTCATGATAGAAAATATACCATAATGTTCTCCCACTGTTTAATAAATTTGATTAACTGAATATTTTAGACCATTTGGGGTTAACTAAAAATATACGGGTAGTCAATATTTATTAAACATAAATTGCTTAAATTAACTATAATGCAATTTCTATCATGAGAAAAAATAAACCAAAATATTCTCTCTATTATTTAATAATTTTAAAAATGAAGTATTCTAGACCCTTTGGGGTTAACTAGTAATACTTGATTATTCATAAATTATTAAATATAAATTGCCTAATAATTTTATAAAATCAACATTCGTTACATGTAAATTGAAAAAAATAATAATAACATATGTTCGATTAGGAATGTTGATGAAATTTACACAATAATAGGTTAATTTTAATTTAATAGAAAGCACCAAGTTATTAGCTTTCTAATATTTATAAAACTAATCAATTTGTGAACTCCCACTTAAATTTTAGAGTATAATATATATGAATAATTCAATAATAATGATTATTAAATTCATTATATGCGATTAAATTCTATAGTATTTTTTTTGGTCAACCAGGTAAGTAAGGTGGGCGTGAGAGGCTCCCCCTGCAAAGCAGAGACCTAATTAAATAACCACGTGATCCTCTTCAATACCTCTTGCCTAGACACCAACCTCCAGTCATACCATAAAATACAATCTCACCATAAAATTTAATAACCATAACTATATTGCATGCTACTTTGTTTGCCATTGATAGAGTTTCTTTTCCCCTTATTTTAAATCTATTAATAGTCACTGCCACACCAGGATGAATATGAAGGTTTATTGATGGAAAATATGATTTCCTGTATGATGCATACCAAACATATTTCTAATCATGGTAATAGCTCATAATGAAACAAAGAAATCACAATTAAAGCATGAAATCTGCATTCAGTAATATACATCTATTCATGCCATAAAATTTAATAATTTGTTCAAAATAATTATGTGGACGTAGATAGAAAATTGACATGTAAGTATAAAATAGAATAAAACGTAAACACATGCCAAAATTGACCACTAACCTTAGGTGGTAAGGTAGATCTTAATGTAATTCCAGAACTTGTATGAAATTCTCTTTTATGATTATAATTTTAGACATGAAAATTAATATATAAGCATGTCATTCGGTTTAGATGGTTTCATAAAATCATCTATTTATGCAGAATAATTATAATCTCTGAAAGGCATGATTACGTAAATAGTTGAATTCAAGATTCAAACAATCATCATATAGTCTAATTGATAAATAAAAAAATGTCATATTTGTTAGAATTTGCATATATTTATATATATATTCAAACCATCGGCATAGATTTTAAAATGTATATATGCAGCTATAATCCATGGTAATGATGAAAAAAAATTAACATCCCATAAAATTTGTTATCATTATAAGCACAGATTACCAACTCTATATAATAAAATATAAATTTTGCATGCAAATATTCATTGCAAAATTTTTCATCAAAATTATGAGTGAAATCTATTATGCCCAAAATCGTAACGTGAGAAATCTATTATGCCCAAAATCGTAACGTGAGCTCTGATACAACATGTTGGAATTAGGTAATGCGGAAGCGTACCTGAATCTATCGATGTCATAGATTCCACTTAGAATGACAGGAACGATCTTACTGAGTGCAGAGTCTTCTACTACAACACTTTCTCCCGTTAATACTAGCAGTCGATGGGCAACCACAAGTACAAAATTGTGTGTAGGAGGACCAAGACTCCCCTACTTATATAGAACCTTCCCGTTATGCTCAAATAGGAAGAGAATCAACCACTAAGGAAATTGCCGTATTCCAAAATATGCTAAGCTACCACTTTTATGCATAATAGAATTATATATTATAGACGCATGATCTTTTCAGACCGGTCGGAAATCCGGTGATTTCCGACCGGTCCAAAAATATATATTTTTTATTTTTTTTTTGAAAAATAATTTTATAAACTTGTTAATCTAGTTATATTTATTTTATAAACCAAGTTTTATCATTTTTGGATATATCTATATATTTATTTTGAATTTTTAAAAACAGGGGTATTTAAGTCATTTTAAGAATATTTAAAATGACTTAAATACCCCTGTTTTTAAAAATCCAAAATAAATATATATACATATCTAAAAATGATAAAACTTAGTTTATAAATTAAATATAACTAGATTAACAAGTTTATAAAATTATTTTTCAAAAAAAAATAAAAAAAATAAATTTTTGGACCGGTCGGAAATCATCGGATTTCCGACCGGTCTGAAAAGATCGGTCCTCTATATTATATTATGTCACTTTACAAGATCTTACAAGATCTAACATGATCTGCTGTTGTTGAGAGTCGGTGATGGTGGGCTTCGTGGGCGGGAACGTCCTAGCTTCCGAGACGATGGTCTTTCTTTGTGACTAGCTTCTTCATTCTAGTATCCGAAATCGCCGGGTGTGCAAGAAATCGATGCCCCGCTGCCAGTGCTAGCGGTGACTACGTTCAGTGGATGTCCTGGGCAGGCAGAGAACTCCTGCGATTGCTGCTTACCATCTTCAGCCTCAGGGGAAGGGACTAAAAAAATGTACAAGTTAGCAATACGCCCAAATCCCATCGCATTTATATTATTCCATCTCATTCAAAGGAATAAAACGTCTCATACAATTCACAGTTCAGAAAAAAAAAACCATTCGTATCGACTCTGATTCCTTTGGACAACTGACATTTTGGCCACATAGCCCAAAAAAAACCTTGGAATCATCACAAATAAACAATGGCTGTAGGAAATTTTTGTACGAATGAAAATTTACCCGGTGTTGGGTGGCGGCGGCGCATATCCGACGACATTGACTTTTGTACCTTAACGATTTCGTGGGGGTACTCATTTTGTTGTCGAGCTGACTCACGGCATTGCCGCATTGGGCATACCTGGACTCTTCATTTTTTGAAGAAAGTTCACTAACGCTGCAGACTCTGCTATTTCAACGATATTTGGGGCCACTTGCTGGTAGAGAATGAACACTACGGGCAAAAGCAGTTTGCCATTTGAAGAGGTAACGTTGAGGGGTGGGAATCGGGGCGGGTCGGGACGGGTCAGGCTTTGCCTAACCCTGACCCTACTTTTCAAAAATCTTGTTTGACTCTTATTTTATACCGGGTCGGGACAAGGTCGGTTTGACCATTACTTTTTTCTACCAGGTCTAGGGACAAAATTCGAGTCGGTATCGGACCGGTTTCGGGATAGCGGGTCGGGTCAAAAATACGGATCAAATAAGATAATTTTCAAAATTTATATATCTATCAAACATAAGTATACATCTATACTAAATTTAAATATTATATGTTTCAATATTTCACTAATTATTAAAAAACACATAATTAAGAAAATAAACATTTGAAAATATAGTATACATTTATTAAAATAAGTTAATATACAATTACACATGATGGTTATATCGTACAAATTTTTTATTGATTCTTATATTGCATTTTGAATAAATTGATTCTTCTATTGTTGATAGAGTTGATTATAAAAAAGTGAGAAATTTGAAAGAAAATAATAATAATATTTCAATATAGTCTTATAATTTTTAATAAATTTATATATGCGGGGCGGGTCGAACTCTTCGGGTCGGGACATGGTTGACCCACCCCAACCCTATTTTTGAATTCGGGTTAAAATTTCTGACCCATCCCTATACCGAGTCAAAAATATATTGATTTTACTCGGCCAAAAACGGGTCGGGTCAATACCGGGTCACGGGTCGACCCGCCCCAATTCCCACCCCTAGTAACATTACTCTGGCGTGACTGAATGCACCTGAATACGTTTCACCCATTTTTAAAATTTTTTTATACAATTGTTAATTTAGGTGTATTTAATACGTATATTAATTTTTATCATTTTTGGAGACTTTTAGATATTTATTTTTGATTTTTAAAATCGGTGGCAATTTTGTAATTCATTAATTATAAAAATACTACCGATTTTAAAAAATGAAAATAAATATCTAAAAGTCTCTAAAAATAATAAAAATTAATACAAATGTTAAATATACCTAGATTAATAGTTGTATAAAAAAAATAAAAAAAAGAGTTTTTGCACCCAGGGGCAGTGAAGCTCATTGCACCCGGGTGCACTATATCTATGGTGTTAACGGATTGAGTTGGATGAGTTGAATTCTAATCCTAATCTTAACCCATTTAAAATATCTTAATCCTAATCCGTTTATTAACCCATTTAAAAACCTCAACCCTAACCCATTTACAACCCATTTAATAAACGAGTTTGTGGGTTGTTAATGGATTATATAGCAAATAACCTGAAAGTTTAGACTCCAGTATATGATGATATCGCAAGGAGAGACAAGAGGGTGTTTTCGGCATAGGGGAAATGAAAATAGGGCAGTAACGGAAAAATGGAATTAGGGCAGTAGTGGAAAAATAAAAATTAGGTGACTGGAAGAAGACCTAGAGAGGAAAAATAACCAAGGGGTTTACATGTATATATATATATATATAACTTTAATGAGCTAAGTGAGTTAAACGAGTTGAACGAATTAAACAGGTTAAGTAGGTATATGGGTTAAATGAGTTACTAAACGGGTTGACGAGTTATAAAATCTCAACTCTAATCTATTTATTTAATTAAATAGTTAAACGGGTTGGCGGATCATAACCCATTTATTCGAAAATCAAAACCCAAACCCATTTATAAATGGGTTGGACAAATTGACAGGTTGACCATGACTATTAACACCCTTAATTGTATCACACCTCTTAAAACGTTATTTGGAGTTGTTTTTTTACGGCTAAAGTCTTCTGTGCCTGGCCTGTAATCTCATACCCGTGGTTAAACAAAAAGCAAGGAATCGGAGCTTAGCTGAACGACACTTTTTATGGCTTTTTAATAAAGATATAAAAAGTAAATTGCATGAACCCGGTCAAATGTTTCTACGAAGTTCGAAATTTCAGCATTTTTCACTTAAAATGCAAAATCCTTAAATTCAGTTGTGATAGTGCTAGATACGGAGGCCACAGGTTACTTCCTGGGAAAGTGCTGATAAATAATTTCAGGAGCCAAAGCAACGCCTATATGCATCCCAACAAGCTTCCGTAAGTGCTTTTTATGTATGGGTAGGAATCAGGGCGGGTCATATCGGGTCAAGGTTTGCCTAATCTTAATCCTATTTTTTAAAAAATTGAGTTTGACTCTCTTTTTATACCTAGTTGGGACAAGGTCGGTTTGACTTTCATTTTTTTTTAATAGGTTCCGGAACAAACTTCGGGTCGGTATCAGACCGGTTTCGGGATAGCAAATTGGGTCGAAAATACGGGTCAATAAGATAATTTTAAGAATTTATATACCTATTAAACATAAGTATACATCTATACTAAATTTAAATATTATATGCTTCAATATTTCACTAATTATTAAAAAACACATAATTAAGAAAACAAAACATTTGAAAATATAATATAAATTTATTAAAATAAATTAATATACAATTACACATAAGGGTTATATATGTACAATTTTTTTATTAATTCTTATATTGCTTTTATAATAAATTAATTCTTCTATTGTTGATAGAGTTGATTATAAAAAAGTGAGAATTTTGAAAGAAAATAATAATAATATTTAAATATAGGCTTATAATTTTTAATAAATTAATATATGCGGGGCGGGTCGGGACATGGTCGACTCACCCCAACCCTATTTTTGAATTCAGGTCAAATTTTTTGACCCGTCATTGTACCGGGTAAAAAATATATTAGTTTTATCTAGTAAAAAATGGGTCGGGTCAAAATCGGGTCACGGATCGGTCCTCCCCAATTCCCACCCCTACTTTTATCCCATTCAAATTAGTGTGCCGCGCACGCACGTGCACACACACACACACACACACACTCTGTCTCTCTCTCTCATTAACCACTTAGTTATCCAAATAGTAACTTTGAAATATAAACTTTTTTTTTTAATTTTAAAATTTTCCCTCATTATCAAACTGAGCTTTTATAGTAGTGTAATGACCTTGATTTTTATTTTTCTAATTAAGTTAGTTTAGAAATATTTTAAACAAGATTTAATTGCTAAAAAAAGTAGAAATGTATATAAAGGAGTTAAAAAGTTAGCTCTAAACAGAAAATTAATTAATAGACGTATTTATAAATAGATTTTGAAGAAGTAATAGTTGAAGAAAAGTAACTATTTTAAATTTGGAATCTAAGAAAAATTTCAAAAAAATAAAAATTGTTTTTGCCAGAGCCACCAGAAGTGGCCGTCAATGGTGGTGCTCCGGTGGGCCGTTAACGGGCTGACAAGCCCAGTGGGCTCACACATGAGGCATGTGTGAGACCCAATGAAGAAGAGACTTATGGGTCCGTTAATGGGATTGGGCCCAGTCAAAATGTCCAGCCGACAGTGTGTGAATACCTTTTATTTCTTGTCCGTGAATATCTTCTGTTTCCACCGCCAAATGAATAGTTGATATTCATTGGGCCGTATTTTTCAATCGCGATGCCTGATTGACGTGAAAGTTTTTGTATTAACTAATATTTGCATGTCTAAAATTTTTGGTTGGAGGTAAAACTTTTGATGAAAAGTTTTTGGAGTAGAAGTTGTCAAATCAATAGAAAGTGATGTGATATAATAGGAGTAATGATGAGGAGTAAAGAGAATAAAGTTAAAATAGATAGGTTAGTTGTATGGGTAGTTATGTAGAAATGATTGAAAAGTAGGGTAGTTTGTATAGAAAAATGTAAAAAAATAATTAAAAAATAGAATAATTATGGAGAGTGAAAAATTTTAGATTGAAAAGTTTTAGTTGACATTTTTTTGCCCTAAACAAACACACCCTTGGATTTAAAAATAATATTAATAAACACAAGTAAAAATTATAGTACATAAATACAAGTTTTGAATGCATTTAATGCAAATACACTATATAAAATGAGGGGTGTGTGTGGCTGGGGCGTGCCAAATATTAGTGCAGTAGCTTAGAAAGGGAGGAAGAAGATTTTGAAAGAGATTTTTATAATTTTATTTCTTCTAATTCTCGCTTTAATTATTTAAAAATTCACAAAACTATAATACTGCATCGATTTTGAATATTCGTGAGTGAGAAATATTTAGTGGACAAGAGGAGATGATAAATATTGTTTTTATATATGAATTATTAGGTAATTATTCCTATTTTAGTGATAGAAAAATCATAAAATATCCAATAATGCTATTACATGAGAAAAAACCACGGAGATCTATGAATATAGTTTAGATCTGATGAAACTCTGTTTATTTTTATTTATCTACTTAGAAAATATTCTTATATTTATATAATTATTTTGAATTTATTTTATAATAAATCATGAAATATGCCTAATAATATTATTTCACCATAAAAATTATGTAAAACTATCCAAAATTGTGTAGATCCAGTGAAACTTTGTTTGTTTTGGTTTTAGAGATGATTAGATAATATTTTTATAGTTATCTCAATTATTAAGTATTTAATTATCATAATGCATGAAATTATTGTATAGCGATTTCGATGTGAAAATATTATGAGATGACTAAAATAACCCTATGACAGATTCCAAAAAATTTCATGAATTATGTCTACCATGTGGTATTTATTTGAATTATTGAAATTAATATTCTTGAAAAAATGCATGAAAAATTAGAAAGAGATTTCAAAAAAATGAGGGATAATAGTTAGGAAATTTATTACATGAATTTAGTAACTTAGAAAGGTATTTACTATTATTTTCTTTATTAAATCTAATTATTCAATTAAGAGAAATTAGAGAATAATAATTAATAACTTTGAAAAGTTATGAGAAAATATCAGTATTGATATTATTACATAATAATAATAATTTTTTAGAGTGCCGGAACATAATTATAGTATATATTTACCCTTCTTAAGTTTATTTTTACCAATAAAGAGAGTAAAAATAATTGTAATATTTGAGAAAGTTTATTTTGCTATTTTAGTGGAATTATTTCATAATTTATTGCTGTTAAATTAAATTAAAAATTAAATAAATGTAACAAATTATGAAAATTTATAGATGGAATATTTCTACATGTGTGGCATGTATATTGCTAGAACCTAATAGGAACAAATAAATATTCTAATTCAATGAGTTTTTTAGTATGTTTTGATAATGTTTATACATGGATAAAAGCAAAGGATTAAATGGTTGTAATTGATGCACTTAGTATAACCAATCATGAAAAAATGGGGATGAGAGTGATTGTGTGATACTTGAATGTAAAAAAATGAATATTAAATTGACATGGATATATGTAAATATATGTTGTTGGTCCCTAGTTAATGACAATTACCCAAGAGAGGAGGGGTGAATTGGGTATTTAAAATTTTTCAACTTAAACTGTACTCTTTACCCTGGATTAATTCAGTCCCCTTTAATGAAACAAATGGAAAGCAATAAGATAATGAAAGCGGAAATAAAAATCAATGGACAAGATTTATAGTGGTTCGGGCAACCTTCCCTACTCCACTCTTCCAAGCTCACATCTCTTGTAACTTGGGTGTTGGGTCCCGAATTGATGGCAAAAACCCAAGAGGGGAGGGGTGAATTGGGTTCTTAAAAATTTACAACTTAAACAAAAACTTTACCCCGGATTAATCTAGTCCCCTTGAATGAAGAAACAGAATGGAAAGCAAAGTAATGTAGAGAGCAGAAATAAAAACAAGTAGACAAGAATTTTTATAGTGGTTCGGGCAACCTCCCTACTCCACTCTTCCAAGCTCACACACCTTGTGACTTGGGTTCCACTATTGTATTCTCTCAATACAATTAGAGCCTCTTGCTCTCTTCTAGATTCAAAGCTCTAGGGGACATTAACAACTAGAGCCACTTGCTCTCTTCTAGATTCTAGCTCTAGGGGGCATCAACAACTAGCACAAGTAGGTGATGAGTCACACTCCAATCACACACTACTTTGCTATCACTTGATCTTAGCTACCCAAGCTAAATCAAGTTCAATACAAACAAATAATCAATAAAAGTAAACTACACTTTACAGGTGTGTAGAAACGATTTAGCGCAGGGAAGAACTTGTAGATGATGGCTTTGAAGTTTCTGAATGTAGCTATTGCAACTTGAAGTGTAGTTCTTCCTCTCTTGATTGGCTTGATCACTTTAATGCTCTTGTAGATAGGAGTTATGCTCACTTAATGTTTTTCAACTACTTCCCTCGTCCACCATGAATGCTATTTATAATTTTGGAGGGAATCCGAACGTTAGAAGGTAGGTGGCGCGCATTTAATGCGCCAACGTTCGAATTAATTCCGACCGTTGCGACCCAAGTCGCATGTGGAGTCGACTTCGGATGCGACTTCGCCCAAGTCGCAGATGGAGTCGACTTCGGGTGCGACTTCGCTTCTCCGTCGCAACTTCAAGTTCCAGTCAGGGTCGACTTGGGTTCTCGACTTGACCCAAGTCGCAGGTGGAGTCGACTTCGGGTTCGACTTCACCTCGACAGTTGGCTTCATGAACTTGAATAATTTCGAGATGCTTTGTCTCATCATGCCTTTGCTTCTTTTGTGTTTTTCATGTCTTGAATCATTGAGTCTTGCTTTCATTAGCTCCATGATTTGCAAGCCTTTGACTTGATAGACTTGATTTGATCTTGAATGCCTTGAAGCTTCCTCTCTTGGACTTGAGAGGCTTTGAGTTGATCTTGAAATCATTTAATCTTGAAACTGCATCTTTGATCTTTGAAAGAATCTTGAATCAGTATCTTTGAATCTCCAAAACCTCAAGTCGCACTTCGGGGTCGACTTCGTTCGCGACTTCACCCAAGTCGCAACTGGAGTCGACTTCGCTTGCGACTTCGATATTCTGCTGCTCCGAAATTCAACTCTGGAAGAATTTGCACGACTGAAGTCGATATCGAGGTCGACTTCGTCTGCGACTTGGCTACCCAAGTCGCATGTGGAGTCGACTTGACCTGCGACTTCACTTGGTCTTCTTCCCATTTCAGCTCTGGACGTTCTGCAAGTTTGAAGTCGATCTTGCAGTCGACTTGGGGATCGACTTGGCCTTCCTAACTTGATTTTCTTCAAATGTATATTCCTTAAACATTTCACAAACTTGTTAGTAGCCAAGACTTTCTCAAATTGATTTGTTAATCATCAAAACATAGATTTAGCTAGTTTTCCTCATGTTTCCAACAATCTCCCCCTTTTTGATGATTGACAAAACCGATTTGAGTGGATACCTTTCATTTAAAAAATATGCTCATATTGCATTTTGAAATCATGCAAACATTCAAAGCATTCATTTAAGCATATACATATCCTACTCTTCTCTCCTTAAATCTCTCTCCCCTTTAACCATAAAGACTTATACTCAAATCCTCTTCTTCTCCCCATTCTTAAATCTCTCTCCCCCTTTTTGTCAATATATCAAAAAGATTAGAGGGTATTCAAAGAGATAGGTGGGTTAGCTCCCCCTAAATGGGTGCTCCCCCTCAATTTATGCTTTAAGTTAGTTCAAGCATTCCCATGTCATTTCTAAGCTTATAAAATGCTTCTTTTGCTAGGGGCTTAGTGAATATATCTGCAACTTGATCCTCTGTTCTTACATATACCAAACATATGTCATGATTTTCTACATGTTCTCTAATGAAATGATGTCTAAGGTCTATATGTTTGGTCCTAGAATGCAAGACTGGATTCTTGGTTAGACATATGGCACTGGTATTGTCACATTTGATAGGTATATCTTTAAAATCCATGCCATAGTCCCTAAGTTGCTGTTTCATCCAAAGTAATTGGGCACAACAGCTCCCGGCGGCAATATATTCGGCTTCCGCCGTAGATAGAGCAACACTAGTTTGTTTTCTTGAAAACCATGAAACCAACATGCTTCCAAGAAACTGACATGTTCCACTAGTGCTTTTTCTATCTACTTTGTAACCAGCAAAATCCGCATCCGAGTAGCCGATTAGATCAAAATTAGAGCCCTTTGGATACCATAGTCCTAAATTGGTAGTGTCTACTAGATATCTAAAGATTCTTTTCACAGCTACCAAGTGTGATTCTTTTGGGCATGATTGAAATCTAGAGCACATACACACACTAAACAAAATATCTGGCCTAGAAGCAGTTAAATACAATAAGGAACCTATCATGCTTCTATACAATTTTAAATCAACTACTTTGCCCTTCTCATCTTTGTCCATTTTGATTGTGGAGCTCATGGGCGTGTTTGCTCCTTTGCTGTTCTCCATGCCAAACTTCTTTAGCATTTCTTTGATATACTTGGACTGGTTAATGAAGATTCCTTCATTTAGTTGCTTGATTTGCAGTCCAAGGAAGAAGTTTAGCTCTCCCATCATGCTCATCTCAAATTCTTTCTGCATAAGCTCAGAAAATTCTTGACAAAGAGATTCATTAGTAGCACCAAAAATGATATCATCAACATAAATTTGAATGATCAATATATCTTTTCCATTGTTCTTGATAAACAAAGTGGTGTCTACCTTTCCCTTTTGAAAATTGTGATCAATCAGAAATGTACTTAGTCTATCATACCAAGCTCTTGGGGCTTGTTTCAATCCATATAGTGCTTTGGTCAACTTGTACACAAATTTAGATTGATCTTTCTCTTCAAATCCAGGTGGTTGCTCAACATACACCTCTTCACTTATATAACCATTCAAAAATGCACTTTTGACATCCATTTGAAACAATTTAAAGTTCATGTGAGATGCAAAAGCTAGTAATATGCGAATTGCTTCCAATCTAGCAACCGGTGCATAGGATTCCTCAAAATCTATTCCTTCTTCTTGTGAGTATCCTTTTGCCACAAGTCTAGCTTTGTTTCTTACAACAAGTCCACTTTCATCTAATTTATTCCTAAAGACCCACTTGGTGCCAATAACAGTATGATCATTTGGTCTAGGAATAAGGTGCCAAACTTGATTTCTTTCAAATTGATTTAGCTCTTCTTGCATTGCTATAATCCAGTTTTCATCATCAAGAGCTTGTTCAATATTAGAAGGTTCAATCTTGGATACAAAAGCATATTGTCCACACACATTTTGCTTTGACCTTCTAGTTTTTACACCTTCATACACATTTCCTATAACTTGTTCAATTGGATGTGCACGTTTGAATTTTAAATCAGATGGAGGTTTATAGGAGTCATTACCTTCACTTACCCTTTCCTCCAAGAATTCCTCTTGCTTTTCCATATGCAATTTCTCAATATTGCTTGCTATGTCATCTGCATCACTTAAATCATCCTTTCTTTTAAAGCATGGGTTAGTTTCATCAAAAACAACATGCATGGATTCTTCTACAACTTGGTTTCGTTTATTGAAAACTCTATATGCTTTGCTATTTGATGAATAACCAAGGAATATTGCTTCATCACTTTTAGCATCAAGTTTTCCCAAGTTGGTTTTTCCATTGTTCAGAACATAACATGTGCATCCAAAAGCATGAAAATAAGATATGTTTGGTTTTCTTCCTTTCCATAGCTCATATGGGGTCTTTTTCAAGATTGCTCTAATGGTAACTCGATTCAATACATGACAAGCTGTACTTACAGCTTCACCCCAAAACTTCTTAGATAATTTGCTCTCATTTAGCATAGTTCTAGCCATCTCTTGTATAGTTCTATTTTTCCTCTCCACGACTCCATTTTGTTGTGGAGTCCTTGGTGCAGAAAATGTGTGATGAATTCCTTTTTCATTACATAATTCTGTGAATCATTTGTTCTCAAATTCACCACCATGGTCACTTCTTATAGTCATAATAGTACTTTGTTTTTCATTTTCCACCAAGTTTACAAACGTTGCAAACATAGAGAAGGCTTCATCTTTGCTAGCTAAAAGAATTATCCATGTGAATCTTGAAAAGTCATCAACAATTACAAATACATATTTCTTTCCACCAATGGTTAAAATGTCGGATGGCCCATATAGATCCATGTGTAGCAATTCAAGTGGCCTAGTGGTGGAAATCTCCTTTTTGGTAGAAAAAGACATCTTTGGTTGTTTAGATAATTGACATGCCTTGCAAATTTTGTCTTTGTCATATTTCAACTTTGGCAAGCCTTCTACCAAACTCTTTTTCCATAGGGTCTTTATGTTTGACATATTCACATGTCCAAGTCTTTTATGCCAAACCCATGGATCATTTTCAATGGCCATTAGACATTGACCATCTAGTTCATCAAGTGAAACCAAATATACATTTCCATGTCTTTTTCCACTAAACATGATATGTTCACCATCAAATACATTGCATATAGATGATTCAAACACAACCTTATATCCTTTATCACATAATTGGCTAATACTCATTAAGTTATGCTTGAGTCCTTCAACAAACAAAACATCCTCCATGCATGCATTTGAGCTACTGTAAATATTTCCTTTACCTTTGATTTTACCTTTCTCATTATTACCAAAGGCAACCGTTCCGTCGTTGCAAGGCTTAAGTTTGTGGAATAAACTTCTTTCTCCGGTCATGTGCCTTGAACAACCGCTATCCATGAACCACACATTGTTTGCCTTTGCCTTTAAACAAATCTGAAAAGTAAACAAATAATCCTTATCTTTTTGGTACCCATTTTATGGGTCCATTTGGGTTAGTAATATTATTCAACCTTTGTTGCTCTATCTTAGAAAGCCCAAATCTTGTGTTTCTTGGAACCCAAACTAGTCTTGCACCATGGTCATATAATTTCTTGAAGTTACATTTAAAGGCTTTATGACCCATCTTGTTGCAAAAGTTACAAGCCATTGGTAATCTAGGAGTAGGCCTCCAATTATATTTTGGTTCAAGTGTTGGCCTTCTAGTCCACATAACATTTCTCCTTTGTGGCTTGTATATAGGTGCAGTTTTGGTTTGATATTTTCCAAGTGTAGGCACATTTGATTTGCCACTTTCTTTTTGCTCAAATGTATTGTATCCAAGACCTCTTTTGTTTGTTTGGGAGGTCATGTTCAAAAACATCTTTACACTTTCTCCTGGATTAGAGAACTTTGCTAATGATTCATTTAATGATTTGTTCTCTTTTCTTAGTTTCTCTATCTCTTTCAACAATGATTCATTTTCTTCTTTCAGTTTTGTTGATTTCTCAGCTAGTTTTCCATTTTCAATAATAACAAAGTTACATTGTTGTCTCTTTAATGTCAACTTGTTTCCTAGCTTTTTGATCTCCTCATATAATGAATCATATGCAAGTTGTAGTTCTTCTAATTCAGCACATTTGAGGCAATCATGAAAAGAAGAATAACTTGATTGAGAATAAGGTTTGGAAGTTACCTCTTCACTTTCTGTGTATTTTGTTGAGGTAGATTGATCTTCCAAAACTTCTGTTGTGTTCAAGCATAGCAAGTCCTCTTCTTGCTCGATTCGTGCCATGCAACATATTCTTGCACAGTTGGCTGCATCATTGTCGTCGGTTGAAGAGCTGCATGTTGATGAAGTTTCCTCGTTGACGAACATGCCTCTTCCTCTTGGCCTTTGGTATTTTCTTCTTTCATGATTCTCCTTTGGCCTTTCTTCCGGTGTAGGACATTGAGCTTGCATATGTCCTACGCCCCCGCATCGGTAGCATTTTGTGACCTCCTTTTTCTTTTCTTTATGTGGTCTTTCTTTGAAGTCTTTGAGGTTCTTTTCTTTTCTCACAAATTTCCGGAATTTGCGAGTGAGAAGAGCAATGTCTTCATCATCGTTGTGAGATGAAGAGGTGGATCCATCTGAATTGTGAGTGGCCTTGAGTGCAATGGTTCTCTTCCCTTTGTGATTATCTTCGTTTCTTCTCCTAATTAGCTCATGTGACATTAATGAGCTAATAAGATCTTCTAGCTTCAAAGTGTTTAGGTCTTTGGCTTCTTCAATTGCCGTTATCTTTGGAGTCCATGAATCCGGTAGAGCTCTCAATATCTTCATAACCTGTTCGGATTCAGAAATAGCCTTTCCAAGACCTTTTAGAGCATTAGTAATCTTAGAAAATCTAGCAAACATTTCAGAAATATTTTCTGTGTCTAGCATTCTAAAACTTTCCAATTCTCCTATCAAGATATTTCTCCTAGTCCCTTGGACTTGAGAGGTTCCTTCATAAATGGATGTTAGAGTATCCCATATCTCCTTGGCGGTTAGGCAAGATGATACTCTATCATATTCCGAAGCCGTAAGAGCACAAAATAAAGAGTTCATAGCCTTAGCATTGCTCTTGACGGTTCTTACTTCCTCTTCGGTCCATTTGGAAGCTCTTTCATCTATAGGCAATGTTACACCATCTTGGATTGCTATCCAAGAGTCCATATCGGTAGCCATAATGAGTTGCTTCATACGAAGCTTCCAATAACCAAAGTTGTTCCCATCAAACAATGATGGCCTAGTGAATGATTGGCCCTCAGCAAAAGCGGGAACGGGAATCGATTGGGATGCCATATTAATAGATCTCTTTGGTTTAACTCAAAGACCTGCTCTGATACCACTTGTTGGGTCCCGAATTGATGGCAAAAACCCAAGAGGGGAGGGGTGAATTGGGTTCTTAAAAATTTACAACTTAAACAAAAACTTTACCCCGGATTAATCTAGTCCCCTTGAATGAAGAAACAGAATGGAAAGCAAAGTAATGTAGAGAGCAGAAATAAAAACAAGTAGACAAGAATTTTTATAGTGGTTCGGGCAACCTCCCTACTCCACTCTTCCAAGCTCACACACCTTGTGACTTGGGTTCCACTATTGTATTCTCTCAATACAATTAGAGCCTCTTGCTCTCTTCTAGATTCAAAGCTCTAGGGGACATTAACAACTAGAGCCACTTGCTCTCTTCTAGATTCTAGCTCTAGGGGGCATCAACAACTAGCACAAGTAGGTGATGAGTCACACTCCAATCACACACTACTTTGCTATCACTTGATCTTAGCTACCCAAGCTAAATCAAGTTCAATACAAACAAATAATCAATAAAAGTAAACTACACTTTACAGGTGTGTAGAAACGATTTAGCGCAGGGAAGAACTTGTAGATGATGGCTTTGAAGTTTCTGAATGTAGCTATTGCAACTTGAAGTGTAGTTCTTCCTCTCTTGATTGGCTTGATCACTTTAATGCTCTTGTAGATAGGAGTTATGCTCACTTAATGTTTTTCAACTACTTCCCTCGTCCACCATGAATGCTATTTATAATTTTGGAGGGAATCCAAACGTTAGAAGGTAGGTGGCGCGCATTTAATGCGCCAATGTTCGAATTAATTCCGACCGTTGCGACCCAAGTCGCATGTGGAGTCGACTTCGGATGCGACTTCGCCCAAGTCGCAGATGGAGTCGACTTCGGGTGCGACTTCGCTTCTCCGTCGCAACTTCAAGTTCCAGTCAGGGTCGACTTGGGTTCTCGACTTGACCCAAGTCGCAGGTGGAGTCGACTTCGGGTTCGACTTCACCTCGACAGTTGGCTTCATGAACTTGAATAATTTCGAGATGCTTTGTCTCATCATGCCTTTGCTTCTTTTGTGTTTTTCATGTCTTGAATCATTGAGTCTTGCTTTCATTAGCTCCATGATTTGCAAGCCTTTGACTTGATAGACTTGATTTGATCTTGAATGCCTTGAAGCTTCCTCTCTTGGACTTGAGAGGCTTTGAGTTGATCTTGAAATCATTTAATCTTGAAACTGCATCTTTGATCTTTGAAAGAAGCTTGAATCAGTATCTTTGAATCTCCAAAACCTCAAGTCGCACTTCGGGGTCGACTTCGTTCGCGACTTCACCCAAGTCGCAACTGGAGTCGACTTCGCTTGCGACTTCGATATTCTGCTGCTCCGAAATTCAACTCTGGAAGAATTTGCACGACTGAAGTCGATATCGAGGTCGACTTCGTCTGCGACTTGGCTACCCAAGTCGCATGTGGAGTCGACTTGACCTGCGACTTCACTTGGTCTTCTTCCCATTTCAGCTCTGGACGTTCTGCAAGTTTGAAGTCGATCTTGCAGTCGACTTGGGGATCGACTTGGCCTTCCTAACTTGATTTTCTTCAAATGTATATTCCTTAAACATTTCACAAACTTGTTAGTAGCCAAGACTTTCTCAAATTGATTTGTTAATCATCAAAACATAGATTTAGCTAGTTTTCCTCATGTTTCCAACATTGGGTTCCACTATTTATTCTGCGAATACAACTAGAGCCTCTGCTCTCTTCTAGATTCCAGTTCTAGGGGGCATATACAACTAGAGTCTCCGCTTTCTTCTAGATTCTAGCTCTAGGGGGCATATACAACACGCAGCACAAGTAGGTGACGAGTCTCTACTCCAGTCACAACACTACTTTGCTATCACTTGGTTTGAAACACCAAAATCAAACTAAGTATCAAAAATGAATAACAAATGAAAATAAATAATCTACACTTTACAGATTTGTGTAGGCAAGTTTCAGCTCGAGGAAGAACCCATAGAAGTAATAAGTTGATCAACGTTGGAGTATGCAGCAAGTTGAAGCTCATTCTTCCTTAAAAACGTGTATAGATCACTCAAAAGTAGAAGAAAGTGGAATATAGAACTTAGTAGCTTCTTTTTCCTCTTTTTTTGCTCAATCTTACTTGCTTTCACGTTCGCTTGAGTGTCTATATATAATGGAGGGAGAGATTTGAACGTTGGAGAGTTGATTGGTGCGTAATAAATGCGCCAACGTTCAAATGTTCGAACGTTGTGACCCAAGTCGCAGGTGGAGTCGACTTCGTGTGCGACTTCGGGTGCAACTTCAGGTGTATGCAGGCAACTTGAGTTCCTCCTCAAGTTGACTTGGTCTTGGACTTGATCCAAGTCGCATGTGGAGTCGACTTCGGGTGCGACTTCGGATTCCTCCAATTTCCAAGTCTATTCTTTAGGTCGACTTGGACTGAGACTTGACCCAAATCGCTGCTGGAATCGACTTCGATTGCGACTTGACTTTCTTATCTTGCCAAGAGAACTTAAATTCTTTTGAAATGATTTCGCTTGCTTAAGTTCTTTCAACTTAATTGTTTTAAAATTATTTATTTTAAGCTAATTCAATCCTAGTCGTTGATTCTTGATGAGGATGATTTTAGGCCATTGGATTTTGGCCCCAAAAGTCCATGCATGTCCACATCCTAGCTGCTCCTTGCAGATATTCATTTAATTTTTTTGATTTTCAATTAATTAAAAATAACCCAAAAGTCAAATTATAATTAATGAAAAGTGGGCTACCTTTTTGATCTTCAAATGACGTTTAATCTTGACCCTTGATTCATAATTTTTGATCAATCTTGGACCATTCATCATGTCCATCATCATATTTTGGCCATCCATAAAAAATTTCATCTCAATCCGACATCCGGATTGCAAGATATGAATTTTTCTTCATTTTCATCACAAAAATCTATAAAAATCCGAAAATTATTATTTTAATCCAAAAAGCACTTTTGTCCTTTAGTGGGAAGCTTCCTTTTTCGTCTTTTATGATTAAGTTAATCCAAAGTGATTAACTTAACATATTTCTTAATCCAACGTTTGCTATTCAAGTTTCACTATTCACGTGCACTATTCATCCAAATTTCATAAATAATTATTTTAACCTTTATTCCCACATATTTTCATACTCATGAATATATATTTTATTAATATATTACCTAGGGTTTACAACCTTAGGGTTTCATATACGTGTCTAAGATTGGGGTTTCACAAGTATCCATTCAAAAATGCATTTTTCATATCCATTTGAAACAATTTGAAATCCATGTGAGAAGCAAATGCTAGTAAAATACGTATGACTTCTAGTCTAGCCACAGGTGCATATGACTCTTCAAAATTAATCCTTTCTTCTTGGGAATACCCTTTGACTACTAGTCTGGCTTTATTTCTTATTGCAAGCCCACTTTCGTCTAATTTGTTCCTAAATACCCATTTGGTACCAATAATAGAGCAATCTTTGGGTCTAGGAACTAAATGCCATACATTATTCCTTTCAAATTGATTTAGCTTTTCTTGCATAGCAATAACCCAGTTTTCATCATTAAGAGCTTGTTCAATAGTTGTTGGTTCAATTTTTGACACAAATGCATATTGTCCATAAATATTTTGTTTTGACCTTATAGTCTTTACTCCTTCATAGATATTGACAATAACTTGCTCAATTGGATGGACATTTTTGAATTTCAAATTAGTTGGAGGTTTATAGGAATTATTACCTTCGCTTATCCTTTCCTCCGTGGAATTTTCTGACTTGGGCTCGATTTCTTCTTGTTGCCCTTGCTGTTTTTCTTTCGAATTCTTCGATGTATTATCTGCATCACTTAATTCATCCTCTTTTCTGGGAGTTTGGTTAAATTCATCAAAAACAACATGTATTGATTCCTCTACTATTTGATTTCTTTTTTTGAAAATTCTATATGCTTTGCTATTCGATGAATAACCAAGAAAAATTGCCTCATCACTTTTGGCATCTAATTTTTCCAAATTAGTTTTTCCTTTGTTTAACATATAGCAAGTACATCCAAAAGTATGAAAATATGATATGTTTGGTTTTCTGCCTTTCCAAAGTTTATATGAGGTCTTTTTCAATATTGCTGTAATGGTAACTCGGTTTAATACATGACAAGTTGTACTTACAGCTTTACCCCAAAATTTGGACAATTTACTCTCATGTAGCATAGTTCTAGCCATTTCTTGTATTGTCCGGTTTTTCCTTTCAACAACTCCATTTTGTTATGGAGTTCTTGGTGCAAAAAATGTATGATGAATTCCTTTTTCATTACAGAATTCTATGAATCATTTATTTTCAAATTCACCACCATGATCACTTCTAATAGAAACAATTGAACTTTGTTTTTCATTTTGCACCAAATTTGAAAATGTGACAAACATAGAAAATGCTTCATCTTTGCTAGCTAAGAGTATAATCCAAGTAAATCTTGAAAAATCGTCAACAATTACAAATACATACTTTTTTCCACCAAGAGTTAAAATGTCTGATGGTCCATAAAGATCCATATGCAATAGTTCGAGTGGTCTAGTCGTTGAAAATTTTTTTTGATGGAAAATGACATTTTAGGTTGTTTGGATAATTGACAAGCTTTACAAATCTTATCCTTGTCATATTTAAGCTTTGGTAACCCTTTTACTAGACTCTTTTTCCACAATGTTTTAATATTTGACATATTTATATGGCCAAGCCTTGTATGCCATACCCATGGATCATTTTCTATGACAATTAGGCATTTTCCCTCAAGTTCATATAGGCAAACCAAATATACATTTTCATATCTTTTGCCACTAAATACTATGTGTTTATCATCTAAAACATTGCATATAGAGGATTCAAATGCAACTTTATATCCTTTATCACATAATTGACTAATACTCATTAGGTTGTGTTTGAGTCCTTCAAGAAATAGTACGTCTTCAATATATGCATTTGAAATTCCATAAACATTTTCTTTACCTTTTATTTTACCTTTTTCATTATTTCCAAAAGCAACCGTTCCTTCATTGTATGAGTTGATCTTATGGAACAGTCCTTTTTCTCCTATCATGTGTCTTGAGCAGCCACTATCCATAAACCATATGTTATTGGTCTTTGCTCTAAGACAAACCTGCAAAAGTAAAGTCAAGTGAAGCTCATCCTTTTGGTACCCATTTTATGGGTCCATTTGGGTTAGTTATCCATTAGAATCTACGTTGATCTTTCTTTGAAGCCATAAATCCAATGCTTTTGGGAATCCAAATTAATTTTGCACCAAGGTTTTGTAATTTTCTCAATTTGCATTGAAATGCCTTGTGTCCCATCTTGTTGCAAAAATTACACGCTCCTAGGAGTCTAGGAGTGGGAAGTCATTTGGTAATTGGTTCCCCAGTTGGTCTTTTGTTCCAAACTACATAATTTAACTTTGGTTTAGCATGAATGGGTTTGACATTGTTCTTTGGAGCATTAGATTTGCCTTCCTCAAATGTGGTATACCCAAGTCCTTTCTTACTATTTTGGGTGGTCATTTTCAAAAATATTTTGACACTTTCTCCAGGATTAGAAAACTTAGCAAGCGATTCATTTAATGATTCATTTTCCTTTTTGAGTTTTTCTAACTCATTTATCAAGGTATTCCTTTCATTTTTCATTTGATCAGCCTTTTCAGCAAGTTTACCGTTCACAATTATTACTGCATCACATTGTCTTTCCTTTATTGTGAACTTGTTTCCGAATTTCTTTATTTCCTCATATAATGAATCATAGGCTTGTTGAAGTTCTTCTAATTTAGCACATTTGAGGCATTCATTTGTAGAGAAAAAAATTTAAAAAGATTTTTGTTTGGAGGTTACCTCTTGACTACTTGTGCAGTTTATTGAAGTAGCTTGATCTTTCAAGATTTCTGTTACTGCAAGACGTATGTGGAATTTTCCATGCAGAAAATTCTTGCGCAATCCACTTCATTTTCTTCACTTGAAGAGATGCACGTCGTAGATTCTTCTTCATTTACGTACATGCCTCTTCCTTTGATTCTTTGGATTTTTCTGTTGTCGCCTCGATCTTTTCTTTGCTCCTTTGCTTTAGTCTCTTAAAGCGTTGGGCATTGGGCTTGCATATGCCCCATACCGCCACACCGGTAACATTTTGTTGTTTTTTCTTTTTCTCTTCAGAATTTCTTTCTTTAAAGTTTCTGAAATTTCTTCCTTTCCTTACAAATTTTCTGAATCATTTTGTAAGTAAGGTGATTTCATCGTCGTTTTGTGACGACAAGGTGGTGTCATCCGAATCTTGTGCGGCTTTCAAGGCAATGACTCTCTTGCCTTTGTGTTGATCTTCATTTCTTTTCTTGATTAGCTCATGTGACATTAATGAGCTAATGAGGTCTTCTAACTTCAACGTGTTTAAGTCCTTGGCTTCTTCTATTGCAGTAATCTTTGGAGTCCAAGATTCTGGTAGGGCTCTTAGAATCTTCATGACTTGTTCAGATTCTGAGATAGCTTTTCCAAGACCTTTCAAAGCATTAGTAATTTTTGAGAATCTAACAAACATTTTAGAAATATTCTCAGTATCTAATATTTTGAAACTTTCCAATTCTCCAATCAAAATGTTTCTTCTTATCCCTTGGACTTGATAAGTTCATTCATAGATAGATGTTAATGTATCCCATATCTCTTTGGCGGTCAAACAAGATGATATTTTATTATATTCAGAGGTAGTAAGAGCACAAAATAATGAATTCATAGCCTCAACATTGCTTTTAACAAATTTCACTTCCTCATCGGTCCATTTGGAAGCTCTTTCATCAGTAGGCAGGGTCACACCGTCTTGGATTGCAATCCAAGAGTCCATATCTGTAGCCATGATAAGTTGTTTCATACGTAACTTCCAATAGCCAAAATTGTTCCCATCAAACAATGGTGACCTAGTAAAAGATTGACCTTTAGCAAATGCGGGAACGAGAGTAGGTTGGGATGCCATGTCAAAAGATCTCTTTGGTTTAAACTCAAAGACTTGCTTTGATACCACTTGTTGGTCCCGAGTTAATGGCAATTACCCAAGAGGGGAGGGGTGAATTGGGTATTTAAAATTTTTCAACTTAAACTGAAATCTTTACCCCGGATTAATTCAGTCCCCTTTAATGAAACAAATGGAAAACAATAAGATAATGAAAGCGGAAATAAAAATCAATGGACAAGATTTATAGTGGTTCGGGCAACCTTCCCTACTCCACTCTTCTAAGCTGACACCCCTTGTGACTTGGGTTCCACTATGTATTCCGCGAATATAACTAGAGCTTCCGCTCTCTTCTAGATTCCAGCTCTAGGGGGCATATACAACACGCAACACAAGTAGGTGACGAGTCCCTAGTCTAATCACAACACTACTTTGCTATCACTTGGTTTAAAACACCAAAATCAAACCAAGTATGAAAACCGAATAACAAATTAAAATGAAGAATCTACACTTTACAGATTTGTGTAGGCAAGTTTCAGCTCGAGGAAGAACCCGTAGATGTAACAAGTTGATCGACGTTGGAGTATGCAGTAAGTTGAAGCTCGTTCTTCCTTAAAAACGTGTAGATCACTCAAAGATAGAAGAAAGTGGAATATAGAACTTAGTAGCTTCTCTTTCATCTTTTTCTGCTCAATCTTACTTGCTTTCACGTTCACTTGAGTGTCTATATATAATGGAGGGAGAGATTTGAACGTTAGAGAGTTGGTTGGCGCGTAATAAATGCGCCAACGTTCAAATTTTTGAACGTTGCGACCCAAGTCGCAGGCTGGAGTCGACTTCGGGTGCGACTTGAGGTGTATGCAGGCAGCTTGAGTTCCTCCACAGGTTGACTTGGCTTGGACTTGACCCAAGTCGCATGTGGAGTCGACTTCGGGTGCGACTTCGGATTCCTCCAATTTTCAAGTCTATATTTTAGGTCGACTTGGACTAGGACTTGACCCAAGTCGCTGCTGCAAAACCTAGGTGCTAAATTGGTTTGGATGCCAAAAAGCATTGGGTTTATGGCTTCAAAGATGGATCAACTTAAACTTCAAAGGTTAACTAACCCAAACGGACCCATAAAATGGGTACCAAAAGGATGAGCTCCACTCAACTTAATTTTTGTAGGTTTGCCTTAAAGCTAAGGCCAATAACGTATGGTTTATGGATAGCGGTTGCTCAAGACATATGACAGGAGAAAAATGATTATTTCACAAGATCAACCCATGTGATGAAGGAACAGTAGCTTTTGGAAATAACGAAAAAGGTAAAATAAAAGGTAAAGAAAATGTCTATGGTATTTCAAATGCATGTATTGAAAATGTTCTATTTGTTGAAGGACTCAAACACAACCTAATGAGTATTAGTCAACTGTGTGATAAAGGATATAAAGTTGTATTTGAATCCTCTATATGTAATGTTATTGATGATGACGAGCGCATAATTTTTAGTGGCAAAAGACATGAAAATGTATATTTGGTTTGCCTTGATGATTTAGAAGGAAAATGTCTAATAGCCATAGAAAATGATCTATGGAAATGACATGCAAGGCTTGGACATATAAATATGTCAAATATTAAAACCTTATGGAAAAAGAATTTGGTACAAGGCTTACCAAAGCTCAAATATGACAAAGATAAGATTTGTAAAGCCTGCCAACTATTTAAACAACCGAAAATGCCATTTTTGACCAAACAGGAAATCTCAATAACTAGACCACTTGAATTACTACATATGGATCTTTATGGGCCATCAGACATTTTAACTCTTAGTGGGAAAAAATATGTATATGTAATCGTGGATGAATTTTCTAGATTTACTTGGATTATACTCTTAGCTAGCAAAGATGAAGCATTTTCAATGTTTGTCTCGTTTTCAAATTTGGTGCAAAATGAAAAACAAAGTTCAATCATTTCCATTAGAAGTGACCATGGTGGTGAATTTGAAAATACTCGATTCATAGAATTTTGCAATGAAAAGGGAATTCACCATACATTTTCTGCACCAAGAACTCCTCAACAAAATGGAGTTGTTGAAAGGAAAAATCGGACAATTCAAGAAATGGCTAGGATCATGCTAAATGAGAGTAAATTTCCAAGAGATTTTGGGGTGAAGCTGTAAGTACAACTTGTCATGTATTAAACCGAGTTATCATTAGAGCAATATTGAAAAAGACCCCATATGAACTTTGGAAAGGCAGGAAACCAAACATATCATATTTCCATAATTTTGGATGTATTTGTTATGTGCTAAATAATGGAAAAATAAATCTGGGAAAACTAGATGCCAAAAGCGATGACGCTATTTTCTTGGGTTATTCATCAAATAGCAAAGCATATAGAATTTTCAATAAAAAACATCAAACAATAGAAGAGTCAATACATGTTGTCTTTGAAGAATTTAACCAAACTTCGAGAAAGGAGGATGAATTAAGTGATGCGGATGATAGAAAAGGAAAACAACAAGAACAACCAAAGGAAATCGAGCTCAAGCCAGAAAACTCCATGGAGGAAGAGGTAAGTGAAGGTAATGATTCCTACAAACCTCCAATTGATTTAAAGTTAGAAAATGCCCATCCAATTGAGCAAGTCATTGGAAATATTTATGAAGGAGTAAAAACTAGGAGATCAAAGCAAAATATTTGTGGACAATATGCATTTGTGTCAAAAATTGAACCAACCACTATTGAACAAGCTCTTAATGATGAAAGCTGGGTTATTGCAATGCAAGAAGAGCTAAATCAATTTGAGAGGAATGATGTATGACATTTAGTTCCTAGACCAAATGGTTATACCATTATTGGTACCAAATGGATATTTAGGAACAAATTGGATGAAAGCGGACTTGTAATTAGAAACAAGGCTAGATCAGTAGTCAAAGGGTATTCCCAGGAAGAAGGGATTGATTTTGAAGAATCATATGCACCGGTAGCTAGATTAGAAGCCACACGCATCTTACTAGCATTTGCTTCTCACATGAATTTCAAATTGTTTCAAATGGATGTGAAAAGCGCATTTTTGAATGGATACTTGAATGAAGAAGTATATGTTGAACAACCCCCTGGATTTGAAGAAAAGGATCAATCTAAATATGTTTATAAGCTGACCAAAGCATTATATGGACTAAAACAAGCCCCAAGAGCTTGGTATGAAAGGTTAAATAGATTTTTGATTGATCATGAGTTTCAAAGAGGAAAAGTTGATACTACTTTATTCATCAAATATAAAAGTAAAAACATCTTAATTGTGCAAATCTATGTAGATGATATAATATTTGGAGCTACTGATGAAACTTTATGCCAAGAATTTTCTAAGATCATGCAAAGCGAATTTCAAAATAAGCATGATGGGAGAACTAAATTTCTTCCTTGGACTTCAAATCAAGTAACAAAATGAAGGGATATTCTTAAATCAGTCCAAGTACGTCAAAGAAATGCTAAAGAAATTTGGAATGCAAACTACAAAAGGAGCAAATACTCCAATGAGTTCTACAATCAAGATTGACACGGACGAAAACGGTAAATGTATCGATCAAAAGCTTTATAGAAGTATGATAGGATCATTGTTGTATTTAACTGCTTCTAGACCAGATATTTTGTTTAGCGTTTGTATGTGTTCTAGATTCCAAGCATGCCCCAAAGGATCACATCTATTGGTTGTAAAAAGAATTTTTAAATATTTGATAAATACTGCTAATCTTGGACTCTGGTATCTAAAGGGGTCAACATTTGACTTAATCGGCTATTCGGATGCGGATTTTTTCGGCTACAAAGTAGATAGAAAAGTACTAGTGGAACCTGTCAATTTCTTGAAAATATGTTGGTTTCATGGTATTCAAGGAAACAAACCAGTGTTGCTCTATTTACTGCAGAAGCCGAATATATAGCCGCCGGAAGCTGTTGTGCCCAAGTACTTTGGATGAAACAACAATTAAAAGACTATTGCATTGATTATTACAATATTCCTATTAGATGTGACAACACAAGTGCCATATGTTTGACAAAGAATCCAGTATTGCATTCAAGAACCAAGCATATAGATGTAAGACATCATTTTATTCGAGAACATGTTGAAAATCATGATATTTGTTTGGAATATGTGAAAACTTGAGGAACAAGTTGCTGACATTTTTACCAAGCTATTAGCAAAGGAATCATTTTATAAAATTAGAAATGAAATGGGAATGATTGAATTAAATTAAAGAAAATTATACAAGAAAATCAAATCTGAAAAAGGTCAAGTCGATGAGTCAAGTCGACTCCGAGAAAGCCAAGTCGACTCCAGTGAAGTCGACTTGGGAGATGTGAAGTCGACTCCGCCTCTGAGGCGACTTCGCCTAGGGCAAAGTCGACTCCGCGCGCGCGACCGTCCGCCTTCTCCCCTTTTCTTCCTTTTCTTCTTCTTCTTCCTCCTGTTTTTCCCGCGCCATTTCTCCTTTCCAGCGATTCCTCTCTCCGGCACCATTTCTGTCCTCCGGCATCTCTCCGATTTTCTCTCCAGTCTCCTCTTTTCTTCTCACTCACTCTCTGGTTTCTCTTTTCCTTCCAGAAATTCCTCCCTATTTTTCTCCGGCGCTCTGTCTTCATTTTCCGACAGCGTCTCTCTCACCGTCTCTCCCTCTCTCTCTCTCTCATCTTTCTCAGCTGTCTCTCTCTGTCTTTCTCTCTCTGCTTCAAATCTCTCTCAGTCTCTTCTCCCTTTTTCACTCCTCAGCCATCTCTCTCTCTCTCATTCTTCTCAATTGCCTGTCTCGTTCTCTTCATCTCAGTCTCTCTCAATCTCTGCCTCTCTCAATCTCTCTTTGCTTCATTTGCCTGTCTTCTTCTCTTCATATCAGTCTCTCTTTTTCTACCTTCCTAAATCCCAAAATCCAATGGCTCCAAAGTCTAGACCTCCCAAGCTAGCTGTCTCAAAACCATCCCTCAAACCAGTTCCCAGACAGCCTACATCCCATACTGACGACGAAGTGCCTAGGAGACAACTCACTTCCTCAAAATGAGCTCGGGAAGTACCATCCACTTTCACTAGCCGCGCGAGTATGCTTTCAAACAGGAATTCCGTCAACCACAGCTGGTCGTGAGGAACAACCCCAAACCTCACACAACACTCAATCTGGGGCAAGAAGAAAGGGCAATATTGCTGGGAAAGCTCAAGTGCTGAAGATGCCGACTACGTATTTCAAAACCGAACTCCAGCACAATCGGTTCTACAAGCACTTCTACGAACGGAAGGTATTCATTCCTAAGATCATTGATTTCAAGTTTCTAAAAGATTATGGGTCAGATATAGAAGATCTATTGGAATTTCAAGGTTGGACTAAGCTACTAAAGGAAGATGAAAGGGTCTATCCAGATCTAACCAGGATCTTCTATTACTTATGGGATGAGGAATATTACAGTAGTTTTGTAAAAGGAGTTAGTATGTTCTTTGGAATTGGAGTAACTCCGAGTTTGGAAGAAGCTATGATCAACATTGGACAGATACTTGAGGTACCACATGTAGATGAGCCACTCCCTCCAGACCTTTTCACTTGATCAGATATACAATCAGCTCACTCGGAGCAATAAATATCATTCAGGGATCAAGTTTCTACATTACATGGATCTGTCTCCAAGGCTGCGAGTTCTACGCCTGCTGATAGCCCACTGCATCTATCCTAAAGGCAGAGGAAGAAATCAGCTGAATCCTCAAGAAGCCGGGATTCTATGGAAGATCGTGAACAGGGTCAAAGTAAGTCTTCCTCGTTTGTTCATAGAAGCTCTCAGCTGCAGAAAGGATAATCCACGGGGTGTTCTACTAGGGGTGGGAATTGGGGCGGGTCGACCCGTGACCCGGTATTGACCCGACCCGTTTTTGGCCGGGTAAAACCAATATATTTTGACCCGGTATAGGGATGGGTCAGAAATTTTGACCCGAGTTCAAAAATAGGGTTGGGGTAGGTCAACCATGTCCCGACCCGAAGAGTCCGACCCGCCCCGCATATATAAATTTATTAAAAATTATAAGACTATATTGAAATATTATTATTATTTTCTTTCAAATTTCTCACTTTTTTATAATCAACTCTATAAACAATAGAAGAATCAATTTATTCAAAATGCAATATAAGAATCAATAAAAAATTTGTACGATATAACCCTCATGTGTAATTGTATATTAACTTATTTTAATAAATGTATACTATATTTTCAAATGTTTTATTTTCTTAATTATGTGTTTTTTAATAATTAGTGAAATATTGAAACATATAATATTTAAATTTAGTATAGATGTATACTTATGTTTGATAGATATATAAATTTTGAAAATTATCTTATTTGATCCGTATTTTTGACTCGACCAGCTATCCCGAAACCGGTCCGATACCGACCCGAATTTTGTCCCTAGACCTGATAGAAAAAAGTAAGGGTCAAACCGACCTTGTTCCGACCCGGTATAAAATAAGGGTCAAACAAGATTTTTGAAAAGTAGGGTCAGGGTTGGGCAAAGCCTGACCCGTCCCGACCCGCCCCGATTCCCACCCCTATGTTCTACCCTACGGTACCTGGATCACGAAGATATTTGAGCATTTTGGAGTGGATATTGAAGGCGAGCCCTTCGAAGTACTGAAATCCACGAATGCGATCAACAAGGCATTGATCCAGAGAATGAAGATCAATGTGCATGAACTCAGGGCCGAAGCAGAAGCTCCTGAATAGGAAAGACGAGCACATACTGAGGGGGAGCAGCCTCCAGAAGTACCACTTGCTCCACCACTGGATATTCCTGAGGAGCCCGCCTCTCCTATGTCACATGGATCCTTCTCTCCACAGGGATCAGCCATTCCAGATCCGGCACCTCAACCTTCATCCCATGAGACAACTCTACAAATTATTTGAGATGAAATAGCTGCCCTACGAGAAGAAATGGGTCAACAGGAAAACAGAATTACCAATCTCGTCTCTGGGGTCCTCACAACTATCATGGATATGCATTCCCGACAAGATCGTATCGATCGGGAAATGCGTACTATCCGGTACCATCTCGCATCTGGGCGTTATCGTAATCAGCCCATACTTGAACTAGATCCGTTTGAATCCGGATCAGTTCATCGAGATCCAACCCCCGCACCTGTTTCATCCTTCTACTCGTCTGCTCATGTTCGACCCGTCAAACCTACTCAATCTTCATATCCCATTTCCAAATTTCAATTCACCAAATCCTTGGTAATTGAATCTCATTTTGAGTGATTGACAAAAAGGGGGAGATAGGATAGAGTTTGTTTTGAGTGAGTTTTAGGACATGACATAGGTTTTAGAGTATTTTTGGGTTGGGTAGCTTGTATATAGGTTTTCTTTTTGCTTTACATTGTAATCTGTATGAATCATGATGATATGAAATATGTTTTATGCTCAAATGTTTGTTTCATGCTCTGTTTGAAAGATATTTGATGTTCTGTTTTGGGAATTATATGAATATGATTTTTCTGAAAGATACAAACTCAAATTAGTTTTGTCAATCATCGAAAAGGGGGAGATTGTTGGAAACAATGTTTAAAACAAAACAAAATTGACCAAAGCATAAGTTTTGATGATTAACAAAGTCAAATTTGAGTATAAATGATTACTAATGAATGTGTTGAATGTCTTAAGGAATGAAATTAGCCAAGTCGATTTCCAAGTCGACTCAGACTTCGACTTAGGGTGAAGTCGATCCCGAAGTCGACTCCACATTCAACTTCAAACGGAACCTGAAGGACAGATTTGAATTTAGAAGGTGAACAGATGAAGTCGCAGGCCAAGTCGACTCCACTTGCGACTTGGAAGCCAAGTCGCAGACGAAGTCGACTCCTATCGACTTGAAGATGCACAGTTCCTTCCAGCGTTGATTTTGGGACAGAACATTTCGAAGTCGCAGACGAAGTCGACCCCAAGATCGACTTGAGGTTCTCAAAGTTCAAGACACAGGTTCAAGCTCATTTCAAGATGAAGACAACTCAAGATATGAAGACTAATAAAAAATTAAAGCAAGCAAGGTGCATGAATCAAAGATAAATTAACCATACAAGTTTTCAAGCTCTTCAAGATTCACAAGGTTTACAAAATGTGAAGCTAATCCAAAATGAAAATAATTGAAGGAAAGAAGCTAAGCAAACAAGAGGTGAATCAACAAGGATCAAACTGTTTTGGCACAAAAACTGGTCAAGTCGCATCCCAATTCGACTCCAAGATCGACTTGAGGCCAAGTCTGAAACCAAGTCGACCCAAAACTCAGACTTGGAAACTGAAGAGCTGCCGAAGTCGCACACGAAGTCGACTCCAGCATGCGACTTGGGCAAAGTCGCAAGTCGCAGACGAAGTCGACTCCACCTGCGACTTGGGAAAGTAACGTTCGAATTTTCGAATGTTGGAACATTTATTACGTGCCAACCACTTGTATAACGTTCAAATTCTTCCCTCCTCTATAAATAGACACTCAAGCAAACGTGAATACAAACAAGACAGAGTCTAAAGAGAGGAAAGAAGTGCAAGCAAGAGTTCTTATTTTCTTTTCTCTAAATTTGAGTGATCTATACACTTTCAAAGGAAGAACAAGCTTCAAAGTTGCGATTTGCTTCAACGAAACACAATCGGTTGCTCCTACAGATTCTTCCTCAAGCTGAAACTTGCTACACAAATCAGTGAAATGTAGATCTTCTTTATTCTTACACTATTGATTATTTTAGTGCTTGGTTTAAGTTTAGTGATTGAAACCAAGACGTTGCAAGTAGAGTTGTGATTGGAGTGTAACTCATCACCTACTTGGGTTGATTGTATATGCCCCCTAGAGCTGGAATCTAGAAGAGAGCAGAGGCTCTAGTTGTATATGCCTCCTAGAGCTAGAATCTAGAAGAGAGTAGAGACTCTAGTTGTATTCGTGGAATACATAGTGGAACCCAAGTCACAAGAGGTGTGAGCTTGGAAGAGTGGAGTAGGGAGGTTGCCCGAACCACTATAAAACCTTGTGTGTTGATTTCTATTTCTGTTCTCTACATTATATTGTTTTCCATTTTATTTCTTCATAAAAGGGGACTAGATTAATCCAGGGTAAAAGTTTCTATTTAAGTTTTAAATTTTCATAATACCCAATTCACCCCTCCCCTCTTGGGTAATTGCCATTAACTCGGGACCAACAATGTGTATGTGAATTGATAAAAGACAATGCGTGCAAGCACAAGACATCATGTATATGTATAAGGAAATCATTTTCACTTGTTTAGGAAAAGGCAAAGAAAAGATGTAATGCTCAAGAGGATTGTCACAGGTAAGCAAGAAAACTTTTAAAAATGTTGATTTCATCTCAAAAATTGAAATATTTGAAAGAGCTTTATATTAATGATTCTAAGATTTGCTTGTAAGCAAACAACAATTTTACAAAAGTGTTCTTTTTCTCAAATGCTTTACTTGAGTGTTTTTAAAATTATTTAAGGATGGTCATTCCTTCACCTCAATTAAACTATTGTTTTAACATCCTATCTTTATGATTTCATAAGATAAATTGATTTTCGCTTATGTGTTCACAAGGATTATGCAAATATTTCTTTGAATTAAATATTGCTATATTAGAATGGTGTTCAAAAGCATTGTGCAAATACTTCTCTACATGAGAACGACACATGTGAATGGGGTATTTAATGCCAGGGTGAATGAGAGTCATGTATGGAATGAAAATTAGGTAGCCGAGTTAAGGTAGGTGTCCGCCCTTAACTGTGGCTCCCCCAACCCAAACGTCACATCCTAAGTCTTACTCTGGGATTATTATTGACTGGTAAATGTGATCAGAATTGTTGCCCTATCACATAGCGGGATTTAATGAATATTTATTCACTTAAGCATTATTCCTTAGGAGTTAGTTTTATGCTATCTTCCATCAAGTGTCCATTTAGTCCATTTTTGTCCTGATACACACATATTATTTCATAGATAATCGTAGTTATTCATAACATGCTCAACATCCCTTAAACACTTGTCTATGAAGCATATGATATAACATCACTCGTATAAGAACATCATAAAAGCAAGGTCAAGTCATTTTACAACCATTCATCATAAGTGCCACATATAAATGATCATAAAGTTTTACATTCTTCAATGCTCAATTTATGCTCCTTTGCCACCCTCGTTCTTTCACCTGTCTATGGGTTTGGAAAACAAAACATGAGTCGAAACTCAATAAGCAAGCTGAATATTTTTCAGGCAACTCATTTTTTAGGCAACATATTTTACTTAAAACATCTTGGAAAACCAAATTATACCCACTTGAGGGTATATCATGAAAACATGTTCTTTATGTTGGTCCCGAGTTTACGCCAATTACCCAAGAGGGGAGGGGTGAATTGGGTATTAAATTTTTTTCACTTAAACAGAAAATTTTCCCCGATTTAGTTCAGTCCCCTTTAATGAAACAAATGGAAACCAATAAGATAATGAAAGCAGAAATGCAAATCAACGGACAAGATTTTATAGTGGTTCGGACAACCTTCCCTACTCCACTCTTCCAAGCTCACACCCCTTGTGACTTGGGTTCCACTATGTATTTCACAAATAAAACTAGAGCCTCTTCTCTCTTCTAGATTTTAGCTCTAGGGGGCATATACAACTCACAGTACAAGTAGGTGACGAGTCCCTCTCTAGTCACAATGCTACTTTGCTATCACTTGGTTTGAAACACCAATATCAAACCAAGTATCAACAAACCAAATAACAGATTAAAAGAAAAGAGATCTATACTTTACAGTTTGTGTAGGCAAGTTTCAGCACGTGGAAGAACTCGTAGAAGAGACGATTTGATCGGTGTTGGAGCATGCAGCAAGTTGGTGTTGGTTCTTCCTTCAAAGCTTGTATAGATCACTCAAAGCAAAGAGAAAGTGGATTTTAGACCTTAGTATTTCCTCTATGTTCTTTCTCTACTTTCTTTCACGTTCATTTGAATGTCTATTTATAATGGTGGAAGAATTTGAACATTTGAGGGTTAGTGGTGTGTATTTAATGTGCTAACGTTTAAAAAATTTCTGACCGTGCGACCCAAGTCGCAGGTGGAGTCGACTTCGAGTGCGACTTCAGTCTTCAGTAAGCTACTCAAGTTCTTCCTTAGGTCGACTTGATCTTGAACTTGACCCGAGTCGCATGTGGATTTGACTTCAGGTGCGACTTCGGTTTTCAACAATTTTCCAAGTCCCTATTTTAGGTCGACTTGGACTTGAACTTGACCAAGTCACTGCTGGAGTCGACTTCGATGCGACTTCACTTTCTTTGCTTGCTAGATGAACTTGAATTCCTTGGACATGACTTTGGTTGCTTGATTTTCTTCATATTAATTGTTCTTCCACTGATTTATATCGTTTGGAACTTTGTATGATCATTCTAGCTTGAAAAATTTTAGCTCCGTGTCTTGAAGTCTTGAATACTTGAATCTTGAAGTTCATGGAGATGTCCAAATAATCATTCCTCAATCTAAATTGGATTTTCATGTAAGACTGCTTGCTTTGAACTTGATTTATCTTCATTTGATCCAAGTTGAATGTTTGGGTCGACTTGGTCTTCAACTTCACTCAAGTCGTATGTCAAGTCGACTTGGTCTGTGAATTTACTCTTCAAATTCAGTGCTGGTAGTTTGAAGTCGATCCTAGAGTCGACTTAGTCTGCGACTTCGCCCAAGTCGCATGCGAAGTCGACTTCGTGTACGACTTCGACAGCTCTTGCTCCTCATTTTCAGTGCTGGCCAAAAAATAGCCTTTGAAGTTGATGCTGGAGTCGACTTGGGGATCGACTTGACCTAAGTCGATGCCTGAGTTGACTTGGGAATCGACTTGACCTGTAAGACTTCATATTCTTCATTCTTATATCCTTTAAACATTTCACAAACATGTTAGTAGCCAAAAATTACTCAAATTGAGTTGTTAATCATCAAAACATATACCTTGCTTATTTTGCCATTGATTCCAATACTTGTTTCCAACACCTTATACCCATCACAGGTATGTCATGCATAATGTGATGCAAGATTGTAAAACATGTCCGTCATAGGATAGAAGCTAGCTATACAACCATCCGTTTCCGTCTTCTCCCATCTCAGGGAGGGCACTGTCGGCTTTTGGCCTATTTAGCAACTTGGTCATACCAAAGGGGGACAATCGGTCCACTTACACATTTAGGGTGGACCTAATGCTTTGTGTACATGAACCATTTATAAAATTCATCTTTGACATGCTAGCATGATTTTTCTTTCATAAATTCATAAGTCAGTATTTTTCATAAATATTTAATAAAGCAGTTATGCAAATCAGATCTCAAATAAAAGGATCGTTTTATCACATATTGAACTAAGGAATGACTATCCTTAAATACCTTAGAAATAAATTCAAATATCACTTGTTAAACAAATCAAAGTAATTAGAACATCATTTGCAACCATTTTAGAATAAGTTGAGAAACAAAAATCATTTAGAAAATTGCTTGCTTACCTTGATCACGTTAGCTTTCCTGATCGACCTTTTTTTTGCCTTTGCCTAAACACGTAAGAATGACATAGCATTCATATAATTTTCGTTTGCTTGCATTCAACTCAGTTTTCCAACCCATTTTCATTAACATACACATACATAACACATTCTTATAAATCATACCATTCATTACACCACATGTTCAATACCCATATGTAAGGTAACATTCATATATATCATAATATATCCATTAATCACCATATGGAGGTTCATTACTCCCATTTATCATTTTCATATATTTTTCATAGTTCACATGTCATGCTCATCTTAAGCACTTAATTGACGTCCTAAACCTCATATATTAATCCCAAAATTTGAGATTATCATTATTTATCAAAATAGCAACATAATTCATTCATTTCATCATATTTTTATGCATTTTTGCATTTTAACAACCCATAAAATTCATTTATCATTTATTCATGCTTATCTCTCCATACATGCTCATTTTACAACACAGATTATGTTTTTCTTAAAAATTTTCAAATCAGAAACTTTCTTCCTAATTCAGCATGATTAAACTTCTTAATCAAAACTTCATTTTGAGTATTTTTATGAAATTTTAATCCATTAATCAAAGGGTTCAAAAATAGCAACTTTTGGACACGTTTACACACTTTCAACGTCCCTTTCGGTACTTTAATTAAAACAGATTTTTAATCTCTTAATTCCAGCAACTAATCATACTTTTCTTAAATCAAATTTAGGGTATTATAACATATTTAAAATCCATAGTTTAATTGCTTCTAAAACAGTAATACCCATATGCGTTTTGAGTAACCCTTACACTCCTCCTTTGGACGTTCCTACACATGCCCTAAAGTTCAGATTTTGGGCAAGATTTTCCAACCCATTTTGAACATCCAAAGTACCTTAGATTTAGAGTATTTTACCTTCTAAATCATCCATAAATCATTTGATCTAATTCATGTATCATATTTAGCATAAAAATATGAAAATTGGGTCATACATGTAACCCTAATTCCTATCCTTTCTAGGGTTCATGTCTTATATGCAAATCAATATATATATGTAATTCATTTAATCATGAATCATCATATAATCATGATAATAAATCAAAATAGCAACTTAACATGTGGAATTAAGAAAACTTTAGCTAGGTTTAATCATCATATTCAAGCCTAGCATCCCATTTAACTTCTTTAAACCCTTGAATTCATACATCACATTCAATCCTCGTTTACTATCCTAATCAAGAGCATCATAAATCATCCTTGAAAGGTTCTTTATGAGTCATATTCATGACCCATAATTGGAGGTAGAAAACTTGGTTTAAATATTCAAAATTCAAGATAAACTTACTTGAATTGAATCAAACTTGAACTCAACTTTCCTAACTTGAATTTCTTGCTTCTGTTCCCTTTTTCTTTCTCTTCTTCTCCCATTTTTCTTGCCCTTTTCTTGCTGAACCAGGGACGTGCAACAACTGTCATGGTTTGGATATTTTTCTCCTTGAATCTTTCTCTCTCGAACCCTCTTACTTGGAACGTCCATATGCACCTTATAAGCCCTTGATTTTCTAGATTTTGGGCCCATTGACGAGCTGCGTATATGTCTAATTAAAATGCTCATTTTAATGTAAGTATACGTGCCGATCAAGTAATAAAGAATGAGTAGAGTATCGTTGTGGCGCCCCAAACTGAGACGTCACTTCCTTACCTCTAGACCTTATTGATTGGTAAATGTGAATCAGGATTGTTGCCCTGATCACGCGGTGGGTTCTTAATTGGAATTCGTCCAAATTTTTTTTTTATCATCATTCATTGCTTTACATGACAATATCATACAAGCAACAATACACTTGTAATAAATTTCATCATTTCATTCATAGCATCTCTTCATACTTTCCTACAATGATAGTCTTCTTGACTAAATCATAACATTTACATTCCTTACATTCATACATTCATTCATTGATGCACATGGAACTTAAAATTCTAATTAAGTTCATATATACATAAACATACCTTAGTACTTGAAACCATGCTATCCATACATCATGGCTACCATCACATACCTTCCTTCATTGCTTAGGTTTGAAACCTCTTGAATATCTCGGTACCTGTCTAAGGTTTGGAAAAACAAAACGTGAGTAACAACTTAGTAAGCAAGCATTTTATCATTAAGGCAAGACTTCTTTGAAAACCTTTTTCATAAACATCTTGAACACCTTTTTTCCTGAGGACATTTATATGTCCTAAAACATTGTCATAAAATCCCTTGTTCATAAGGACAGTTCCATGTCCTTGAACATTTTCATAAAACATCATTCTTAAAATCATTCACAAGACATGTCTGGGCTTTTTAAGGCAAAACATATGCGTTTTACCCTCTTTAATTAATTTTCTTTGGTTTTGTATGAACATTTTCAATGTTCTAAAACGTATACATAAAACCATCTTTCATTAGTGGACGTTCTACGTCCAAAATATTTTCTTCATAAATCCTTTTTAGAGAAGGACATTCTCATGTCCTAAAACATCATTCACATAAGCCTTTTCGGCAAAGGACATTTCTATATCCAAAAATATTTTTCATCATAAAATTTCTTTAGCTAAGAGACATTTGATATCTCAAAACATTTTTGACATGACTTTCTTGACAATGGACATTCATATGTCCTAAAATACATTCCATTAAAATACTTTGGCATTGGACATTCTCATGTCCATAAACACTTATTATTTAAATTCTTTGGAAATGTACATTCTTATGTCTAAAACCAAGTTTGACATAAATCCTTTTCATAACCCCTGTCTTGGGGCTTATTTATAACAAACAAGGCATATCAAATACATAATTCACTTTCATAAATGCATTTGCATAAAAATATTTCTTTTCATTCCTGTTATTTACACTTTTGTGTAAAACACCCTATTTTTAGGTAATCATTTCATAAAAATCCCTTTAGGATAACTTTCATAAAAATATACTTTCGTGTCCCAATCTTCGGGCTTTTCAAAAGCAAAACATAAGCAAATGCATTTCTCTCCATCCAGTAGTGATACTTAACAAGTGATCATGCTACCTTTTGGAAGAGAATCCTTAATAGCACGCTAGCCGGGCGACTGTTCATTCATCCTGCTCCCATCTCAGGGAGGGCGCCGCTGATACTTCTACCATCCCTTAGTGACTTAACCTTATGTATAGTGAGCCCCGGTCATCCCGATCGTACTCTACAACCGGCCTCTTCCTCGTATTGGTGCACCATACATCATCCTGATGGACCGCTGTCCGTTTGGTTTAAAGAACTACAGACCGCAGCACATGTCCTTTAAAACCGGGATCACAGACCGCAGCCTGCATCCATACTTGCAAAACATCACAGACCGAAGTCTGTATCTTTAAAAATCATTTTTGAAAACGCATCACAGACTGTAGTCCGTGTCAACTTGTAAAGCGAGCGCACTCACTTTAAACTAGTTGTCATTTGAAATCTAATTTTAGGATGACCTTCCTTAAATTCTTCTAGAAATATTTTGAGTAAAATATTTTGATAAACATTTGAAATGTTTGAGAAACAATACATCTTAAAAATCCTTATGATAAAAGAATTTCAAAACTTTTAGATCATACTTTTTCCTAGCATTTTTTGGGTTTCCATTTCGAGGCCTTTTGCTCACAAAAGTTATGCAATTATACCAACCCCTTCTCAACCACTCTTAAACTAACTTCTTGTCCACATGTAAATCTTATCATTTTTATCTAAAGGGGGGCTTGCATAATCTTTTGCAAGCCATTTAGCAACCCGAAATTAAACCATTTTATGAAATCACTTATTAGGTTGGTTATCCTTAAATCCCATCCAATGACATTCGTGTAAATATTTTTCAAGATATTTTTATCATAGATTTCCTTATCTAAAGGAAATCAAAACTTTTCAAATATCTTTTCAAAACATATGGACTATGTCCAAATTATTATTTATATTTAATTATCTTGACATAGCAAAACCAATCTTTTTCATAAATCATATCTTCTTTTTCTTTTTCTTTCATAAACATAATTATTTATCACAAATTGTTGTAAAAATAATTCAAAATTTATTCATAAATGTCATTTTATGAAAAAGGGTAAAACTCCCTTATTCTTATAAAATACTTTTGAAACAACATCATAAAGAACTTGCTTACTTAAAAGAAAATTCTTAAAGTCATTGACATAAAACATAAAATTCTGTAAAATTTACATCATGAAGAACTTACTTACTTATAAGAAAATTTCTCAATCCTATTAACATAAAGCATTGTCAATCCATGGCAACACTCGTGATAAATTCTTTATCTTAAAAACATTGCTTGCTTCCCATGAAGCAAACCTTGAAGCTCTTCCTTAAAGCCATCATTTTTCAAAACTTATGGCTTTGCATTAAAACCGTCATTTTCAAAATTTGTGTTTTCCCATTCATCAAAACATAATCATAAAATCATTTACATAATCATCATTTCAACATATAGAGAAAAATCCATAATTTGAAAAGTTCGCTTGCTTACCTGAGATCGCCATAATCCTTTTCTTCCATTCTTTTCCTTACCTTTGCCTAGATAAATGAAAATAACATTTCATTTATTTGCATCATCCTTAAATACTTATATTCCTTAGGTTTTCCAACCTACATAAGTTCATCTAACTTAACCTACTTGTCTTTCAAGTCGAGTATTCATACGTATCGACATAGCTATACATATCAAATCATCCATTCATTTTTAATACCCTTATGTAGGGTAAACTTACATGCATATAACAATCATTCATTAAATTATTATTTGGAGGTTCATTACCTCCATTTATCATTTTTAAGATATTTTTCATTTTTCATACAACGGTGCTCATTTTAAGCACTTAGTTGCTAACTTAGACATCATATAATAATCTCAAATTTTGAGATTATCATTATTTAATTAAATAGTATCCTAATCCACATTTTCATCATGTTTTTATGCATTTTTTGATTTTAACAACTTACATAATCCATATGTCATTTATTCATACTTATCTCTTCATATACGTCTATTTCTCAACACATAAATCATGTGTTTCTTAAAATTTTTCAACACAGCAACTTATTTCTAATTATAGCATGATTAAACCCCTTAATTAACACATAATTTAGGGTTTAATTTTAGATTTATAATCCATTCATCATAGGGTTCCAAAACAGCAACATTAGAACCCGTTTTTCATCATTTCAATGCCTGTTTTGACACTTAATTCAAAATAGATTTCTAATCCATAAATTCTGGAAATTAATCATTATTTTCTTAAAAAAAATTTAGGGTATTAATATATATTTAAAACCCAAATATTGGTTGCTTCCAAAATAGCAACTTCCATATACATTTTGGGTACCCTCTGCACCCCTCTTTGAACATCCCTTTGCATATCTTTAAAAAATCCTATTTAGGGTAATCTTTTTTACCTCTAATAGGTTAAACCCTTATAATCACTTATTTATATCTAATTATAAGTTAAATTACATCACAAAACCTTGAATTTAATATTTATCTTGATTTATTCCTTAAGCTGTCCATAATGCTGAATTCAGGCACACTGAATTTTCAAAATATTGAATTAATATCAAATCAATTATTTTTGATCTAAAATTTCTACCATACCTTAATAACTATATGAATTAATCAAAATAAATATTTTCCACATGAAATATTTAGTATTTCTATTTAATTTGGTATTTTTACTCTGCTAGACAATAGCATCCCTTTTCAGAAAGCCTGAATCACGTAAATTGTGGGGTATATTTATACCCATAAAAACCTAATTTTTATTTTTTTATGTAATCCTTAATATGTCTTATATATCCTAGAAAATTTTCAGCCTAAAATTACTTTTATAGAAATTACTAAAACTCATTTGGTGCAGCTGACCCGTTCAATCCTGTCCAGGTTGATTTTCCCGAATTTTTAATTTTTAATTTTCTTATCTTTTTAATCTGAAAATTGGTTATTTTTTTAATCACCCCATCATGATTCTTCCAAAATATTTTCATAATAAAATTTATTCATTAACTATTTCATCCCTATTTTCCTTTCCAGGTCCAGATTTACTACACATAAGTGTAGATTAGAGGATATAGGCTGATTAATCCCCAAATTAAACTTTATAAATCAACTCATTTAACTAAGAATCTTTAATCCTTAAAAAATTTTCTTTAAGAGGTCATTTATGACTCAAAACCATGATTCCGAATCAAGAAGAAAATTTGAAAATTGGAAGGCTTAAACTCAACGCGTACTTACTCGATTTCGTCGATTCTTTGTCCCGAACTTCCCGAGCTTGCTACCAAGCTTTTCCTTCCTCTTTTTCTTTTTATTTTTCTCCCCATTTCTCCTCTTCCTTGCTGGGTTGGATGTGCCCTAGCTGATATTGACCCATATCGGCTTATATTGATCATTCATAATCATTTGCCATAATTGCAATAAATCATTAATATTGCTTAGGAAAATAATTTATAATTTCACTAAACCATACATGATCCATATTTATATGCCAATTACATATAAATATGCCTTACTTGGGTCAGGCTATCACAATCGTTCCTACGAGAAAATGATCTAACTAGGATTATTAATCAGTTTAGCTGCTTTCAGTGAGTAGAAAATTGGAATTTCAACTTAACACTAAAACTATCAAATGCATAAAAGAAATAGAAAAGAGTTGACGGGACAACTAGAATAATAGGAAGAATTTATCGATTGGGGATGACAGATGGATAGTTCGGAATCCTTGAATCTAAACAATATTGCATTGGTTTGCTTTCATTAGATTATACAGCGATTTACTAGTCCAAGTTCATTAGTCCTTATATATGTTTTCCAATGCATATAAAGCTAATTACTCCCTATTCAATTTCTATGTTCCTATGCCATTAAATAATGTAGAATTGATAAGTTCATAACTTATTCATGACTACATAGGGTTTAACTGTATATTCCTATCCATTAAACAACTCCTCTTAACAAAGAGAAAACCTATGCCCTACACATAAATTTAGCAGAGATTTTCCTTTTCCAAGGATTAATCATGCAATTAAATCATCTTACAAGGTAGGTAAACTTGTAAAAAACATTAAACAATATAGGTAAGGGTAAATCCACAACGTACAATCATATACAAAATCAAATATTCATTCTTGAAACTTAAAAAACCAAGACAATATAGTTTATGTTGGAAACAATGTTTAAAACAAAACAAAATTGACCAAAGCATGAGTTTTGATGATTAACAAAGTCAAATTTGAGTATAAAGTGATTACTAATGATTATGTTGAATGTCTTAAGGAATAAAATCAGCCAAGTCGATTCCCAAGTTGACTTGGACTTCGACTTAGGGTGAAGTCGATCCCAAAGTCGACTCCACCTTCGACCTCAAACGAAACCTCATGGCCAGAGTTGAAATTGGAAGGAGAGCAGCTGAAGTCGCAGGCCAAGTCGACTCCACTTGCGACTTGGATGCCAAGTCGCAGACGAAGTCGACTCCAGCATCAACTTGGAGATGCACAGTTCCTTCCAGAGTTGATTTTGGGACACAAAAATGCCGAAGTCGCAGACGAAGTCGACTCCAGATGCGACTTGGGTGAAGTCGCAGATGAAGTCGACCCCGAGTTCGACTTGAGTTCTTCAAAGAACAAAATACAGACTCAAGCTCATTTTCAAGATCAACTTGGGATTTTTCAAATCCAAATCGAAGGTACAATCTCATCATCAATTCTCAAGTCCAAGGCACAGCTTCAAATGTAGTTGAAGATGGAGAAGTTCAAGTCATGAAGACTACTATCTAAGACAAGTCCTTCAAGAAGATTTACAAATATAAGAAGCCATTTCAGAAGTAAGAAGATTCAAGAAAGAAAGCTAAGCAAGCTAGAGGAAATCAAATAAAGACCAAGCAAATTTCAGCACAAAGACAGGTCAAGTCGCAACCCAAGTCGACTCCAATATCGACTTGAGGTCAAGTCTGAAACCAAGTCAACCCAGACTCAGACTTGAGAAACGCGGAACTGAAGTCGCACACGAAGAGACTCCAGTTGCGACTTGGGAAGCCAAGTCGCAGACGAAGTCGACTCCACCTGCGACTTGGGGAACCAACGTTCGAATTTTTGAACGTTAGAACATTTATTGCGCGTCAACCACTTCTATAACGTTCAAATCTTCCCCATTCTATAAATATATACTCAAGCAAACGAGAATATACACACTACATTGTCTAAAGAGAGAAAAGAAGTGCAAACAAGAGCTCTCATTTGCTTTTCTCTAAATTTGAGTGATCTATACATTTTCAAAGGAAGAAAGAGCTTCAAGTTACAAGTAGCTTCAACGACATACAACCAGTTGCATCTACAAGTTCTTCCTCAAGCTCAATCTTGCCTACTGTGAAACCCTAACCCAAGTAAGCCATATGTATGCATTGAACATGTATTTGATGATTATTTATGAATCATGGAATTATGAAGGAATTTTATGACTTTTGCTAATTATGGCAATTAGGGTTATGGGTTAGCATTAATGATGTGATTAAGCATTTTGAGCCTAAATGAGATAATGGGTTTAGAATGAATTATTTGTGATTTAAGTGTGCAATTATATCATGAAAAATCATTTTTCATGATTTAAAATGAATTATGGAAATAAAGATGGAAATTGTCAAGTGTGAAGGAAAATATTAGAAAATTCATAACTCAACGCCTAAAAGGCGGATTCAAGTGAAATTTGAAATGAAGATTGTTAATATTAGGATTGGTATTATGGAATGAAAAGATTATGAAAATTCTTGATGAAATGAGAATTATGAATTTTTTTAAGTCTAAGTTCATTTCAACCGTTAACTTCAAACGCGTGTAACGGGAGCTAGGAAACTCGGATTGAGATGAAATTTGAAACGGTTGAATAAAATTATGAGATATTTATTTTGAATGGATTGGATTATGCATGACATGTTGGGAAAATACCTGAATTGAAAAAGGTGATCATGGTTGACTAATACACCTCAAAAGTACTCTACATTTAATGCTAGAGTACAAAGCATGAGTGCATAAATTTAATGACATTTGAGGTGTCAAGTGCAGGCCATTTCTAAGGTATTTTATGCATTAATATAAAATGCAAATATCTAAATAAAATCCCAGCAATGAATGTTCATAATTAATGAAGCTATGAGTGCTCAAAAAGAGGATAGGAGATATGGACGTCCAAGTGATGATATTGTTGGATTTTTGAGCAATTGTTATTTTATAAATGATGTGTTTATATGGCTAACATGTTGGGATGTATAAATAATCATTTAATTATGTGAAAAAAATGCAAGAAAATTCGTGAACAGAAGCTGCCCTTGATGAATGAAAAGTGGACAACTTGTTTGCATACACTTGACGTGCAATGCTAAGTGTGATTTCCACAATTTTTGGTAAATTTTTTTTTATACCAAATTAATACATGAATTAAGGGGTAATTAGGTGTATAAATTACCCACATATTGGAATTTTAAAAATGAAGAAAAATGTCTGAAAAATGGGCAGCAGCTGGACGTTATGGTGGAAGCAGATTGACGGTCAAGATGAGGGCAGATTTTGGATTTTTAGAAAATGGTAAAAACCCATTTTACTTGGCTGTAATTGTGCCAACACATAAGGTAGATAAGGGTGCATTTAAGTGTGTGGAATTGCAGCACAAGTGGGGCCCACAAAGCTGGAAAATCCAGCTACACAAGGGTGTTCGTGCATGTGGGGAGAGAGAGAGAGAGAGAGAGAGGGTTCTTGGAAATTTCCAAGGGCTGGAAATTCCTCCCCCAAGCAACAGCAGCTCACGTCCCCAAATTGGCCAGCAAGGAGGAAGGAAAAACAAGGGAAAAGAAGGGGGAAAAGGAGAGATTTCTCATTTGCTCAAGTAAGTATATGATTATTTGATTTTTATGCATCAAATCTGTAAAGCAAATGATGCTGAAAAATAAATTATGGTCGGAACAGTAAATGGATGATTTTTATCATGAAAATTTTTGAGAACAATACTCATGCTATGGTTAAGGAACGACCCAATTCTCAGCTTAAAAGGATATGTATGTTGGAAATTAAAAATCTGTGAATATTAGCCCAAACAGGGTAAAACGGGTTACAGGATCAGCTGTAGAAAATTATTTTTAATAATTTTTCTACAAGGTTTTTCGGGGAAAATTTTACAGAATGTACAAGACATATTGGGGATAACAGGAAAAAATTAAAAATGAGGTTTTGATGGGTGTAAATAGACCCCATAAATAACGTCATTCAAGCTGACTGAAAATGGAGTTTACTGTTCATCAAGGTAAAAATGCCCAAATAAATATGTAATGTCAATATTTCGTGCTGAAAATTTTATGACAGTTAATTGATAAAGTTATTAAGGTATGGTAGAAATTTAAGATAAAAAATACTTGATTTGATATTAATTCAAGATTTTAAGATTTCAGCACGCCTGATTTCAGCATATGTGGTTAGTTTGAGAAAGAAATTAAAAAGAGATATGAAACCTATGTATAACTGATCCAAATTGATTTATGTATTAAATAATTAAATATGGATCAATAAAAGTGCAATTATATGCTGAAATTTCGAATTTATATAATGACCTAAGGTTATGTGTCAAAGGACACGTTAAACGGGTTAAAAGTGGGTTCCAAACTAACTGTTTTGGAAACCTATGGAAAATGGATTTAAACTTCATAAAAATACCTTAAGTAAAGTGGTATTAAAGGGTAATTAACCCACTGGAAAATGGGTTAAATTTCTGAGTTAAGAAATTTTAAGAAATGCATCATGTTTAAGTGCTAAATGAGCTTATGTGAAGGGATAATGATAAACGGGTGATGAATGACTTATGAAAAATGATTTTATGCAAAAATGCATGAAAATGAGATGAAATCCATTTCTATGGATCTGTTTGGAATGACATGTTATTAATCCAAAAGTTTGGATTTGAATTATGAAGTTTAGGCAATGCTATGTACGTAGAAGAAACACCCGTATGTGTATTTTTGGAAAAAATGGGAAAAATTGCAAAGTAAGCTTAATAAAGCTATGAATGATGCATATGGAATGAATTTTTATGATATTGGAATGAATACCCTAATTTTAGGGTTATGTGCATGTTATATGTATAGGCTATGATATGTGATGGCCAAATGTGTGAAAACGATGCTAATATATGCAAATTAAGCTATATATGTGTATGATGAATTATGAAGGATATATGCTAATGAAAATGGGTTGGAAAACTAAATGGAATGCAATGACAAGAAATGTATGAAAAACCATATTATGTTCATGTAGGCAAGGAAAAGAATGGAAGGAAAAGGGATTATGGCGATCTCAGGTAAGCAAACAAACTTTCTAAAATGTCATTTTCTTTCTATGTGATTGATATGATTGAAATGTCTATGTTTATGCTTATGTTTTATTGAAATGGGCAAGCACAAGTTTTTAATATGATGGCTTTAATGCAAAGCCATAAGTTCTGAAAAATGATGACTTTAATGAAAAGTCTTGAGGTTGCTTCATGGGAGGCAAGCGACACTTTTTAAGATAAATAATTTATCCTAAGTGTTTCCAAGGATGGGAATGCTTCATGTTAATGGAATTGAGAAATTTTGCTTATGAGTAAGCAAGTTCCCCATTTTAATGTTGTTTTAAGGATTTCGTGTTTGATATCGATGGTTTTAAGAATTTTCTTTTAAGGAAGCAAATTCTATATGATATGGTTCAACAGCGTTTTATAAGAAAAAGGGAATTTTACCCTTTTTCACAAAATATGTTTGGTAAATGAGTTTTGAGTTATTTCTACAATAACTCGCGATAAACAATGATGGAAAAGATTTTTTTTACTAGGTCAAGATAATTCAATATTAAATTACGTTTTGGACATAGTCCACATGTTTTGAAATGATATTTGAAAAGTTTTGGTTTCCTTTAGAAAAGGAAATCAATGTTGAAAATGTTGAAAAGATGTTTCTACGGATGTGTTGAAAGGGATTTATGGATGACCAACCTCCTATGGTTGATTTCATAAAATTGTTTAATTTCAGGTTGCTTGATGGCATGCAAAAGACTATGCAATTTTCCTCTATGTGAAAATGATTGATATGTGAACAATTATTAAATTTTTAGGTGAAGGACAAGGGGATAGCGTAATTGCATAACTTTTGTAAACAAAAGGTCCTGAAATAGAAACCAAGAAAATATTAGAGAAAAATATGTTTTATTTATGAAAATCCAAAGGATTTGAAATTCTTTTGATTAAAAGGATTTTAAGATGTATGGGTTCTCAAAGGTTTCAAATGTTTATCAAAATATTTTACTCAAAACTTTTCTAAAGGAATTTAAGGAAGGTCATCCTAAAACTGGATTTCAAATAACAACTTGTTAAAGTGGGTGCGCTCGCTTACAAGTTGACACAGACTGCGGTCTGTGATGTGTTTTTGAAAATAATTGTTAAATATAGACTTCGGTCTAAGATTTTTGTGCATATGGATGCAGGCTGCGGTCTGTGATCCTGGTTTAAAAGAACATGGGCTGTGGTCTGTGGTTCTTCAAACCAAAACGGACTGCGGTTTGTCAGGATAACGTACGGTGCACCGGTACAAGTAATAGGCTGGTTGTAGAGCACGGTTGGGATGACCGGGGCCCACTCTACATAAGGCCAAGTCGCTAAGGGATGGCAGGAGTGCCAGCGGCGCCCTCCCTGAGATGGGAGCAGGATAAGTGAACAGCCGCCTGGCTAGCGTGTTGTTAAGGATTCTCTTCCAAAAGGTAGCATGATCACTTGCTAAGTGTCACTACTGGATGGAGAGAAATGCATTTGCTTATGTTTTATTTCTGAAAAGCCCAAAGATTGGGTTATGAAAACATGATTTTATGAAAGTATCGTAAAGGGATTTTTATGAAATGGTTACCCTAAAAGAAAGGGTATTTTACACAAAAGTGTAAATAACAAGAATTAAAGGAAATGTGTTTATGCAAATGCATTCATGAAAATGGTTTTCCTTGTTTGCTATAAACAAGCCCCAAGATGGGGAATTATGAAAAGGATTTATATTCATTTGTAAGAGAGCCTAAATAAAGAATGTTTTTGGACATAAGAATGTCCTTTGCCGAGAAAGGCTTATGTGATTGATGTTTAAGGACATATGAATGTCCATTGCCCATAAGGTTATGTAAATGATGTTTTGAGACATGAAATGTCTCTTGATTTTATGATGGCTTATGCGAATGATGTTTTGAGACATGAAATGTCTCTTGATTTTATGATGGCTTATGTGAATGATGTTTTGAGACATGAAATGTCTCTTGGCTAAAGGATTTTATGATCGCTTATGTGAATGATGTTATGAGACATGAAATGTCTCTTGACTAAAGAATTTTATGATGGTCTATGTTAATGATGTTTTGAGATATGAGATGTCTCCGTTGCCTAAGTAATTATGTTGTTTTGGGCAGAAAATGTCCACTGGCAACCGATTATTTCATGTAATGGCTATGAACATTAAAAATGTTCATATAAGATTTAAGGGAACTCATCATCAAAGGTAAAATGTATATGTTTTGCCTAAACAAGCCCAAGCGTGGCTTGTAAATGATGTTAAAAATGAATGCTTTATGAAAACGTTCAAGGACATAGAATTGTCCTCAAGAATATGGAATTTCATGATGATTTTGTTAGGACATATACATGTCCTCATGAAACAAGGTATTCCCAATGTTTATGAAAAAGGTTTTCAAGAACCCTTGCCCTAAAATGCTTGCTTACTGAGTTGTCACTCACGTTTTGTTTTCCAAACCCTTAGACAGGTACTGAGGAAACTCAGAAGGTTGCGAACCTCAGACGTGGAGGAAGGTACATGATGATAGCCTTGAAGGCTATGAGGAATGGAAAAGCATAAATATGCTAAGGTAAGCTAATGTGTATGTGAACTTAATGAGAATATTAAGTTCTATATATGATTCAATTGTTGAATGTATGGATGTATGGATATGAAACATGATACTTAGGACAAGGAATCTTTCACTGCAAAAAGGCAGGTAAAGATGCTATGTGTTTATGTATATCCGAACTTAGTTAGAGTTCTAAGTTCCATGTGAATTAATGACTGAATGTATGAAAGTATGATTTATACAATGATTCAGTGTATAATGACAGGCATGTAGAGATGCTTTGAATGAAATGATGAACTTTATTACAAGTGAAATATCGCAATGTATGATGATTGTCATGTCAAGATTATGAATGATGACAGATGAATAATCGAAATTTTTTTTGGACATATTCCAATTAAAAACCCGCCGCGTGATCAGGGCAACAATCCTTATTCACATTTACCAATCAATAGATCTTGAGGTAAGGAAGTGACGTCTCGGTTCGGGGCGCCACACCTACACAACTCTGTAAAGTGTAGATCTTCCTTATTTTCATTACTCTTTGCTATTGGTCTTGGTTTGAGATTGTTGTAACAAACCAAGACGGTGCAAGTACAGTTGTGATTGGAGTTCAACTCATCACCTACTTGTATCAAGTGTACAAGCTTCCTAGAGCTAGAATCTAGAAGAGAGCATAGGCTCTGTTTGTGTATGCCCTCTAGAGCTGGAATCTAGAAGAGAGCGGAGTCTCTAAGTGTATTCGCGGAATACATAGTGGAACCCAAGTCACAACGGTGGGTGAACTTGGAAGAGTGGAGTAGGGAGAGGTTGCCCGAACCACTATAAATCTTGCATACTGTTTACCTTATTGCTTTCACTATTTCATTGCTCTCTATTTGTCTCAATCAAGGGGATTAAGCTTTCAAGGGGTTAAGTTCTAATTTACCGAAGAATTTTATAAGAACCCAATTCACCCCTCCCCTCTTAGGTTTTGCCATTAACTCGGGACCAACAGTTTAGGGTTCAATTCATCCTAACTATCCATCTAAAGGAAGTTTAGCTTAAAGACATGATATAAAAATCCTTTACATCCATATTGTAAGTATCCTAAAAAGTAGAGAAAGAAAAATAAAAAGAGGAAGAGAAAACTGGATCTTTACAGTTTCCACTAACTGGATCGGATTTCTCTTCGATCTGCGCTTGAAATGGGTTCTTTTCCTTCTTTGGGTGCCTGATCCGTCGGCTCTCGCTCTCTCGCACACGACCCCTAGGTTTCTATTTAAACTAGTTAGCTTGCACAGCACACGCGCAGAAACCCTTGCGTACGGATGCGTAGTGGTGCGTACACGCGAACTCTCTATGTGTTGTGTAACTTAGAAACCTTTTGGAATGCCCTGAAATCTGATGCTTTGGAGCTTGGGCGCCAACTCCCTGGATGTTTTGCGACTTGGAACTTCTCGAAATACTTGTATGCTCATGCCAGTGACTTGAAAACTCTTTTGGACTCGTTTGGATGCTAGTGAAGTGGTGCCTAGGTGCCCCACTTCGGCACCTCAGTGCCAACTCACTAGAAGCAATTCTACCGTGTGAGTTGTTGGAGATTCTGGCTAAGGCATGTAGGGTAGCGCCTAGGCACCAGCCTACTTGCCTCTTTACTTGGCTCTGTTCTGCAAATTGACTCACTCGCATGCCTGTAACTGTCCGTCCTTCCTGCAAAAATTGAATGAACTAAATAAATGAACTAAAAAATGCCTAATTTATACTAAAAATGGATAAAAACTACATAATGCTCCTAAAATGCAAAGCGAGTGAAAAATCAGCTAAATAGATGCAAACTAAACTTAATCTCTTGGACTAACTCATAAAACTAGCTTGAAATGGGCCATGATAACTCACATTTTCATGAGTTATCACCCACTTGCCACATCATTTAGAGGGTAATTTATGGCATGTTTATCCCTTGTTGACATGGCTCATTTACATCTAAGTAAATACATGTGATTATCTTATGTAAAATTCATCAAATCATGGCTAAATTTAGCCCCACTAGCTGTCACATGGAGACGTCCACATGTCATGATCTTGTGGCATTTTTTTGCCACAAAATTCTACCTTATTTAATTTCCATTTACTTACCCTATTCACATAGCTGATCTAGGTATGATTTTTGCATATTTAAAAATAAAAAATATTTATGAAGAAGGCCCTTGGATGTCACCACCATATGCCTTATCTTCATGCCTCTTTGAGGCTATACTCATAGCTATTAAACTTTGCATTACTCACTTGATATTATCACGAATTTTTTCATTTAAATAAATCCACAAAATCATGCTAAAAACACCCTCTCTTGACACCTCATATGTGCCATTAATTATATAATTAATTTCTTTAACTTTAACATAAATCCAAGCTAATTTATGGTGCATAAAGTCAAAGGTACACACCTTTTTTCATTTAGGCATATTTTGACAATGCTTAGCTTAATCCAATCCTTCCATAGCATTGATCTCATAATTTTATCTGACCATTTCAAATTTCGTCTCAATACGACTTTTCTAGCTCAAGTTATGATTATTTGAAATAATCTTTTAGATTTTGGATGCCTAATCCCATCAAAATTTTCATATTCCAACTGGGTGCAAAATTATGTGCTTACCTTCTAGATTTCATCTCAATCCACCTTACAGGCGTCAAGTTATGAATTTTCTAGCATTTTTTAACTTAATTCTATAATTATCATTCTAATTTCCATTAATCAAATCATAAAATTAAATTAATTATTCATGACACACTAATACTTTCCAATTTTTATTAGGCCACTTTAATCATGTCGATCCATATCGGCTTATAATGATTAATTTAATCATCATTCATAATCATTGGCCCTAATTGCAATAAATCATCAAAATTGTAAAGAAATCATTCATAATTCAATTAAATCATACATGATTCATATTTATGTGTCCAATGCATATACGTGAGCCCTATGTGGGTCAGGGTATCACATTAACGTTGCCAAGTCGGAAGGTCTGGGTCATGGATAGAAAGGATCATGTCATTAAAAGATATTCGCCTGGCTAGCGTACCCTCACATGAAGGTTTATGTTATGAGCGGATGATCACTTTATAAGTATCATCTATCGAATGGAAAGAATGCATTTGCATATCCATGGTTTATGAAATGCTCAGAAATTGGGATTGAAAAGGTTTACAAGAATGGTTTATAAGAATGGTTTACATGAATGATTTATATGAATAATTTACATAAATGACTTATATGAAAGGTTTACATGAAATGTGTTACATGAAAATGAAGAAAATGCTTGCTTATTGAATTTTGTACTCATCTTTTGTTTTTTCCAACCATAGACAGGTGTAGGGAAATTCAAGTGATGAAAAATATATTATTGCTTAGAAAAAGAAAAAGGAATTTTTAAAGGTTTGTTATCCTTTGTATGTGAAATACGAATAAATGCCATATGGAGATATGATATGAGTAGTAGATACGTTCAGGATACCTTGTATCAGTATTATATGATCGAGACAGTAAAAAGATTAGATTGTAAATGCCTTGAATTGATATTATATGACTGAGACAAAATGGGTAAAATGGTAAGTTCTTGTATGCTAAGAATAGATGGATACTTGGTATTGATATGAAATTATCAGGTTATGAATAAATTGATGATTTGAAAATAATATGGATAGTTAACTTCAAGTATATATTGCTTGAAAAATGATGACAGAAATGGAAAGAAAAGAAAATAAAAAATTATTCCGCTAAACGAAATTTATACAAAAATCCCGCCACGTGAACAGGGCAACAATTCTGTGTCACATTTACCAATTGAAAATGATCCCGGAGTAAGACTTTGTGACACCTTGGGTCAGGAGCGCCACAGAGCTAGTTAGATATTAACTATAGAACTAAGCATCCACATGCACTCTTGCATTATATAATTGTAGATATTGATATATTGTGTTTTCTAAATTAGGATAGTGTTCACAAGAAGACAATGGCAATATCAAACTGAAGAAAGGCAATAAATGCTTAAGGGGAAACTAGCAACCAAAGGCCTCAAGTTACAGCAAAACCAACTAGTGGTTCTGGAAATAGAACTAAGAACACTAATGGTGTGGCGCCCCAAACCGAGCGTCACATCCTAGCCCTTACCTCAATATCAGATTGATTGGTAAACATGATCAGGATTGTTGCCCTATCACACGACGGGATTTATCGGATATTTATCTTGTTAAATATGGTCATGTAACTGTTCATATAGCACCTCATGTTCTCACAATTTCATATTCATACATTTTTAAGTCATTTCAATCCATTCATTACATAAAAACATGCTGTTCAGCGACATTTCATCTTTTACCTAAATTAGATGTCACTGCATGTACATATTATAGTCATTCGTATAAAACATTCAAGTAGTTCATAACTATTCATTATAAAGCACGGCATGTAATTTTACAATCATTCCACATCAACTTCATAACATAAGTTCCATAAATTTTTCCATGAACTCCTTAAGCCGGTGCAAGCTCCTTCGTCGTGTCCTGTCCATCACCTGTCTTTGGGTTTGAAAAACAAAATCGTGAGTCGAAACTCAATAAGCAAGCTATTTGCATTTTTTAGGCAAATCATTTCAGGCAACATTTTTCATTTAAAATCAACTTGGAAAGCATTCTTATACCTTATTCAAAGGTATATCTTGAAAACATGAAATCCTGTACCCATCACGGGTCTCATATGCATAATGCCATATAAAAAATATGAACATGAACATCATATCTCCCTTAGGATGGAAGCTAGCTAGGCGACCATCCGTCACGTTAACTTCCATTTCAGAGAGGGCGCCGCCGGCCATCGGCCTATTACAAGCAACTTGGTCACACCAAGGGGGGACAATCGGTCCGCTTACACCCTTCAAGTGGACCTAGTATCCTGTGCACATGAACTTTTTATAAATTCATCTTTGACATGCTAGCATGATTTTTCAATCATAAACATCAAACCACATCATTTTTCCACAACATTTATAAAAGAAACATTTCATAACATTTCATTTGAAATAAAATATCATTTCCATATCATTTTGCTAAGGGATGGCCATCCTTAAACCCATTAGAAACAATTTCATAGTTTCATCAAACAAGTTAGAATACAAATTGCATTTATGGAAACAATTTAGAAAAGCAAAAATCCTTTAGAAAATTTGCTTGCTTACCTGAAGTCCTTAGCTTTCCGTTACCACTTTCTCTTTGCCTTTGCCTACATGAAAAATAATATGATTCTTCATATATTTCTATTTCTTCATATTTCCTTTAGTTTTCCAACCCATTCCATATACACGTATCATTTATTTGACTTCATAAGTTATCATACACATATATGACTTATTTTGCACCCATTAGCATAATTTACACACATTCGGCTATTATACAACATAGCATATACATATAACCCTAAAATCAGGGTATTCATTTCAATATCAAAAAATTCATTCCATAAACATCATTCATAGCTTCATTAAGCTTACTTTGCCATTTTTTCCATTTTTTTTCCAAAACACACATATGGGTGTTTCTTCTACGTCCATAGCATTGCCTTAGCTTCATAAATTAAGTCTAAAATTTTGGATTAAATACCATACAATCTCAAACAGATTCATAGACATGGGATTCATCTCATTTTTATGCATTTTTGCATAAAATCATTTTTCATAAGTCATTCATCACCCGTTTACCGTTATCCCTTCACATAAGCTCATTTAGCACTTAAGCATAATGCATTTCATAAAATTTCTTAACTCAGAAATTTAATCAATTTTTCAGAGGTTTAATTACCCTTAATTAACACTGCATTCAAGGTATTTTTACGGGATTTAAATCCATTCACCCATAGGTTTCCAAAACAACAAGTTTGGAACCCATTTTTCACCCGTTTTACATATCTTTCGACACTTAACCCTATGCAGTCATATAATTCCGAATTTCCAGCAATAAAATCTATTTTTCCTCATCCATATTTAATTATTTAACACATAATTAACATCCATGCATTATCATTTCTCAAAACAGCAAGTTACCCTCACGTTTTGAGACCCGTTTCACGTCGGTTTGACGTTCTTTCATAAAAATCATAAAAATCAGATTTAGGGTTTATTTCTCCCAAATATTTTGGGCATCCATAATAACTTAAACCTAGGGTATTTTACTCAACATAACATGACTAAAACATGCAACTCCATTTCCATAACATTTTTAACCCAAAAATTAAGAAATTAGGTCAAAATCCATGCTTTGCATTCCATAACTTCAAAATTTCATCACTTAAGCATAAACCCTCATATGTTTGGCACGAATACATGATTCATAGCTTAATCAAATCATTTAATCAAAACAGAAACTTGTCTTGGAGATTTAGGATTTAACAACTTGAATTTTTCACTTCATACGCATGCATAACATCACTTTCATCAATCTTAACTTAAAAATTCATACTTAAAACTTAATACCCAATCCATATTCACGCAAAGGCATGTTGAAACATCATTTTACAGATTCTTTAAGCATGCTTTTCATTTCCAAGTTTTGAGTTTAAGAACTCAAGTTAAACAACTCAAAATCATTCACATACTTACTTGGTTTTGAGCCAACTTAAACCCTAATGCTTGGAGATGATTTCTTCTTCAAGTTTCCTTCCTTTTTCCCTTGGTTTTTCTCCTCCTTTTGCTGGAAAATATGGAAGTGAGCTTCTGGGTTGGCTTTGGGGTGGAAATTCCACACTTAGAAATTTTCTCAAGCCTCTCTCCAAGTGATCGTATATGGCTTATAAGAGCTGGATTTTTTTCCAGCAGTGGGGCCCACTTGGTGCTGCAATTCCACCCCCATTCAATGCTCCCTTATATACCATATGGGCTGGCACGTTTTCAACCAAGTAAATTTTCATTTTTACCATTTTTCAAAATTCAAAAATTGCATCATCTTTGACCGTCCAATGCATTTCCAATTCACGTCCAATCTGTCCAGATTTTTATTCATTTTTATTTTATGCTAAAACATGGGTAATTTATGTCTATAATTATCCTTTAATTCATGCATTAATTTTATATAAATAAATTTAACAAATATTGCAGCAACTTAGCACAAAAATCACATTTTCCATTCCCTTAAAGCTATCCACGTTTTCAGCAGTATATACCTGTCTTTTTCCATTTTTTTATTGCTGAAATTCTCCATTATTGCTTGCAAAAATCATGTACTTGAATCCCTGCAACATTTAGGCATTTTTAAGAAATTTAAAAAATCAAAATTGAGCACTAACCAGCCCATGGACGTCCCCTTTGGCCACCTTGGCTATGCTTGGCCTATACTTGTGTAGCTCCATCATTTCATGCATTAAATGGATGGATAATTCATGGAATTATGAATTTTATTTAAATGCATAAATTTCCTCAAAAATTCCTACAATGGACACCTCATAATTCATTTATTTCCATGCCATCATATCATGCACCTTTACATTAATGATATGGTACTCTCTTGGAGCATAAGTCAACCATAGCCACCTTTTTCAAAGCAGGAATTTTCCCAATATTACATAATTAATCCAAACCATCCAAAATAAACATCTCACCATTCCATTCAACCGTTTCAAATTTCAACTCAATCCGAGTTTTCTAGCTCCCGATATAGTCGTTTAAAGTTAACGGTTGAAATGAATATATGCTTAAAAATTCATAATTCTCATTTCATCAAGAATTTTCATAACCCATTTTCCATAATACTAAGCCCAACATTAAAAATTTTTCATTTCAGATTTCACTTGAATTCGCCTTATAGGCGTTGAGTTATGAATTTTTCAATATTTTCCATCAAACTTGTCAATTTCCATATTAACTTCCATAATTCATTTTAAATAATGGAAAATGATTTTTCATGACATATTTTCACATTTAAATCACAAATAATTCATTCTAAACCCATTGTCTCATTTCGGCTCAAAACACTTAATCATATCATTAATGCTAACCCATAATCCTAATTGCCATAATTAACAAAAATCATAAAATGCCTTCATAATTCCATAATTCATGAATAATTATCATATACATGTTCAATTAGGGGTGGGAATTGGGGCGGGTCAACCCGTGACCCGACCCGTTTTTGGCCGGGTAAAACCAACATATTTTTGACCCGGTATAGGGATGGGTCAGAAATTTTGACCCGAATTCAAAAATAGGGTTGGGGTGGGTCGACCATATACCGACCCGAAGAGTTCGACCCGCCCCGCATATACTAATTTATTAAAAATTATAAATCTATGTTTAAATATTATTATTATTTTCTTTCAAATTTCTCACTTTTTTATAATCAACTCTATCAACAATAGAAAAATTAATTTATTAAAAAAGCAATATAAGAATCAACAAAAAAAATTTATACATATATAACCCTTATGTGTAATTGTATATTAACCTATTTTAATAAATGTATACTATATTTTCAAATATTTTGTTTTCTTAATTATGTGTTTTTTAATAATTAGTTAAATATTGAAACATATAATATTTAAATTTAGTATAGATGTATACTAATGTTTGATAGGTATATAAATTCTGAAAATTATCTTATTTGACCCATATTTTTGACCCGACCCGCTATCCCGAAACCGGTTTGATACCGAACCGAATTTTATCCCGAGACCTAGTAGAAAAAAGTAAGGGTCAAATCGACCTTGTCCCGACCCGGTATAAAAATAAGGGTCAAACAAGATTTTTGAAATGTAGGGTCAGGGTTGGACAAACCCTGACCCGTCCCGACCCGCTCCAATTCCCACCCCTATGTTCAATGCATACATATAGGTCCTACATGGGTTAGTGTTTCACAAATGGATTCACAGGTCAAGAAAGGATGACATGAGTGACAACTGCAATACAAGACTTGATGTAGTCACAGAGACAAATGTTGCAATGAATGCAACGAATGATGATGCAGCATTAACAAAATCAACAACCCAAACCTCAGCGTCAACAAGTTTAGTGGCAGCACCACCTCCACTAGCTCCTCAATCTCGTCATTTTCAAGCACCAACTATGGTAGAAAATTATGAAATCCTTTAGATGTAGAAAATGCTCCTCAACGAGATGGGTTGGAATATGTACATGCTTTTCAAAAATTGCAACCACCCCATTCCAAGGGGAGATGGAACCAACTATTGTTGAATCATAGATTGAAGATAAAATGGTTCAATTTGCAAATTTTCAATTAAAAGATGATGCTGAGAAGTGATAGAAGACCTCAAAGAGAGTTAGAGATGTAGCACAAGGACAACTTATGTGGATTTAATTTAAACATATTTTCTTTGATAAATATTTTTTCGGGAGTATTCGCAACATTAAGAATGCAAAGTTTGATGAATTAAAGCAAGGCTCTCTCATAATGGTAGAATATGAGGTAAAATTCAATAGCCTCTACAAATTTTCAATATGGTACAAGGCAACTTAAGGGCGGAAGCTCAAAAGTTTTTATGAGGACTATATTGGGTCATTCAAGAGAACATGATGGAGACATATTCATAAGTGGTAGAAAGAGCTTGTGGTAGAATATCAGTTGAAGTGCAGACCTGACTTTAAGAACAACAAAAAAAAATTCAATGACCAAAGTAAATCTTCAGGAGCAACCTTGGATGCCTCCACATTACAAAATCTTGGAGAGAAAACACAAGATACGCAGAAGCCCCCTCAATGTAAAACTTGTGGCAAGAACCATGGAGGAGAGTGCTAAATGACAATGACATGTTATAAGTGCAGAAAATTAGGACACAAAGCTAACAGATGTCAAGAAAGAGTCATCTTGTTACTACTTGTATCAATAATTATTACGCTTGTACTTTATTTAATATGGGTACTACACATTCTTTCATTGCCACATTTTTGCAAAGAAGAGTGAGTTATTATTTTCAAGATTATGCATGACATTAGAAGTTGATACTCCTGTTGGTAGAGTAATAAGTGAAAATTATATTTGTAACTCCTATCCAATTAGGATAAGCAATATGAAAATGTGTGGAGATCTTATTTTCTTAAATATGAAAAAATTTGATATAATCGTGGGAATGGATTGGTTAGAACAGTAGAATGTTCATATTGATTGCAAAGAAAAGAGGATTCACTTCCGTTTACCTAACTAATAAGAAATGATAGTAGAGAGGCAGAAGTGAAAGAAATCCTTGAAAGTAATCTCTTTGCTAAATGCTTGTAGATTGATTCAAAAGGGTGCCAAGCATATCTAGCAACTATTACTGACGTAGAGGAGGAGTCAATAATATTGACAACATATCAATGGTGAGAGAATTTCCTAATGTATTCCCTAATGAATTACTAGGATTACCTCTACATTAAGAGGTAGAATTTTCTATTGAGCTGGCTCCAAGAACGAATTCTATTTTAAAGGCACGTAGAGATGAAAGAGTTAAAAGAACAGTTGCAAGAATTAATAGTTAAGAGTTTCATTTGCCCTGGTGTATCTCCATGGGGAGCACCAATTCTTTTTGTGAAGAAGTATGGAAGTTTATGATTATGTAATGATCATAAAGAGCTAAATCGAGTAGCTATTAAGAACAAATACCTGTTGCCTCGTATAGATGATCTATTTGATCAGCTTCAAGTGCTCAAGTATTTTTCAAGATAGATTTACAATGTGGATATCATCAATTATGCATACATGAGATAGATTTTCCTATGACAACTTTTGGGACTCGATATGAGCATTATGAATTTCTGGTTATGCCTTTTGGGTTGACAAATGCACCTGCAGTGTTCATAGATCTTATGAACTAGGTCTTCAAAGAATATTTAGATTGTTTTATTAGGGTTTTTATTGATTATATTTTGATATTTTATAAGAGCAAAGAAGAATACGAAGAGCATCTTTGTCTAGTTCTTCAAATTTTTAAGGAGAAAATTATTTGCTAAATTGAAAAAATGAAAACTTTGGCTTGAGTAGGTAGCATTTTTGGGACACGTGGTATCAGCAAAAAGAATCACGGTGATCCTAAGAAAATTGAAGCAATAGGAAATGGGGAATAACCTATGAATGTGACAAATATTTGTAGTTAGAAAAGGTTAGTAGGATATTACAGGTGATTTGTTGAAGGCTTCTCTGCCATTACAACACCTCTAAATAAGTTATTACATAAAGGCATGACATTTATTTGGTTAGATGAGTATGAGCATAGCTTTTAGTTGTTGAAGAAGAAATTAGTAGAAGCATTTATTTTGACATTGCTTAATTCAAAAGATGAGGATTTGTGGTATGTAGTGATGCTTCCAAGAGCGGTTTGGGTTATGTGTTAATGCAGAATGGTAGACTGATTGCTTATGCCCTTAGGCAATGGAGACCACATGAGAAAAATTACCCAACTCATGGTCAAGAATTAGCCGCAGTAATATTTGAAAAAATGATCATAAAATGTAAAGTATATACTCATCATAAAAGCCTCAAATATATCTTTATGTAAAAAGAGCTGAAGATGAGGCAAAGAAGGTGACTTGAATTATTAAAAGCTTATGATCTTGAAATTCATTATCATCCTGGTAAAGTGAACATTGTAGCAGATGCATTAAGTCGTAAGTCCCATTTAGCCATGTGTATCACAAGTCAAAGGAGGTTATTGTAGGAGCTGAATAATTTAAAATTGGAGATTGTCGCCAAAGGAGAAACGACAATCTAGCTAGGGCAACAACAACTAAAATTTGTAATATTGGACCAACTCAAACAGGAGAAAATGGAAGATAGTAAATTTCAAAGATAGGGTGATCAATGGAGACAAGAGGGATTTCACTATCAAAAAAATAGTATGGTAAGATGCTAAGGGCGGTTAGTGGTCCCAGTACACTCCGAGTTGAAAAAGCAACTTCTTAAACAAGCTCATTACACACCTTAAATAGTACATCTAGGAGGTGCTAAGATATATAAAGATTTAAAGTAGATATGTTGGTGAGTAGGTATGAAGAAAGATATCACATACTATGTAGTTAAATGTCTAATTTATCAGCAGGTTAAGGCAGAACATAAGAGACCTACAAATTTATTGCAACCCTTAGAGAGCACATATCCATGGATTTCACTATTGGCCTACTAAGAACTCAAAGAGGGTTTGATTAACTAAGTAGCTCACTTCCTACCATTTTAAAAGGTAGACCCTTTGAAGAAATTGGCTCAATTATATATTAGGGAGATTGTTAGATTTCATGGGCTACTAGTGCCTATCATATTAGATAGGGATTCACGGTTTGTATCTTGATTTTAGCAGAGTTTGTATGAGGCTATGGGCACTCAGTTGAAGTTTTCAACCTATCACGTTTAGATAGATCATTGAACTGAATGATTTAATCAAGTTTTGGAAGATATGTTGTGAGCATGTACAATGGATACCACAGATTCATGGGATACTCAATTATCACTTATTGAGTTTTCCTATAATAATAGTTATTAGTCGGGTATCCAAATGGCGCCCTTTGAAGCCTTGTATGGCAGGTGATGTAGATCTCCTATGACATGAGATGATGTTGGTGAAAGAAAGGTGCTTGGGCCAGAACTTGTGAAAGAGACAGTGGACAAGATTCAACTTATTCGAGAAAGGTTAAAGATGACATAGAGTCAATAGAAGAGCTATGTAGATGATAGATGGAGACCTTTAGAATTTGAAGTTGGGGATCATGTATTCATGAAAGTTTCTGCGATGAAAGGTGTATTGAGATTCAGTAAAAAGGAAAGCTCAACCTTAGATTCATGAGTCTATTTGAAATTTTAGAGAAAATTAGAACAATAGCTTATAGAGTAGTTGTTCCTCTAGTTCTAATAGGTGTTCATAATGTATTTCATGTATCTATACTGAGGAAGTACATTGCAGATCCAAATACCATACTTAAAGCAAAGGATATTCAATTAGATAGATACCTTGCATATGTAGAAGAGCCAATTTGTATTCTTAGGAATAAGGAACAATAATTGAGGAATCAGATTGTCAAATGAGTGAAGATTTTTTTTGATGAATTTTTTTTTTTTTGATGAAAAATTAGTGAAGATTTAATGGAGTCATCATACACTAGAAAAAGCAACTTGGGAGTTGAAAGAGGAAATTTGGATTAAATGTCCAAGATTTTCAATAAGGTCAGTTTTGAGGGCAAAACTCTTTATTAGTAGGGGTGGATGTAATGACCTTGATTTTTATTTTGCTAATTAAGTTAGTTTAGAAATATTTTAAACAAGATTTAATTATTAAAAAAGAAAAAATATATAAATAAGTGAAAAATGCAAATGCAATGCATGCATTGCATTCATGACATTCCGGATGCGACGCTAGCTAGGCGCCCATCCCACACATGCTCCCATCTCAGGGAGGTCGCCGCCAGCCTAGGACTATATAAGCAACTTGGCAATAGTGAGGGGGACATCCGGTCCGCTTACTACCTCAACTAAGGCCTATTCCTCGTGCACATGCTCATTTTCATACACATGCCTGCATGATATTTGTAAATCATAAACAATTTCATAAAAAGTATTTAATAAACAATTTAACAAATGAACTTTAGTTCATGTAAAGCAGTTATAGGTATGACCAACCTTAAATAAATTTCATAAAGCAATTTACAAACAATTTCAAGCATTTTTGAAAATAATTTGCAAAAAGATATAACTTGCTTACCTTCTCAGTGGGTGTTTTCGACCTTCTCTTTTCCTTTTCCTATTCAAGGAAAAAAGATAATTTTATTTCTTCTATTCAAGCTGCTTCCCATGCATGCTCTATAATATTTGGGCATTATTTATTTATACGGATATTTTTATCCATAAATTCTTCAAAAATTCTATCCTTAAATTTAAATATCAATCTCAAATTTTTTCCAAAATTACGCTGTTTACTGTAGCAAGTTACTGTTCATTCGTGGTCACTGTTCACAGTAACGTGATTATTGTTCATGGGTTTCAAAAATTGATATTTTTTCCAAAAATAAAAAATACCATGACATAGATTATACTTAGTATATCATGGGAAATTTCATAAATTTTGAATTTATCATCATTTACTTGGCTAAATAAATCACTTTCTCCATATACTAAAAATCAACATAAATTCACTTAAGCATAATTCTTAATTCCAAAAATCATGAAATTAATATATCATCATTCCAACATCATATTTATTATAGTCATACATCCAAAATCATCATTTATCATTTTTGGAGCATTATTTTCACATATCATATGCTATCTTCCCGAATACTCTATCTTCGCTCCAAATTTTTGATGTTTTAGCATAACTTCGATTAAGCATTATATCTATACTTATTTTTTCATGATTAGGCATTATCTAAGCATGGTTTTACCCTATTTAACATCCAAAAAAAATTTGGGTAGAAATCATGTGGCGCCCCTAACCCGAGCGTCATATCTTAAGCCTTACCTTGAGATCGTTATTGACCGGTAAACGTGATCAGGATTGTTGCCCTGTCACACGGATGGATTTCATCGAATCTTTATCCAATTAAATATATTTTCATAAGAGTTTATTTCCTCATTATTACATCTCATGCAAAACTAGGTCATTCACAACCATTCATCATATAGCAAAGCATGATGTTCAAGAAACATTTCCATATTCTCCTACATCAGGTGTCACTGCATGTATTAACCATAGTCGTCAACATAAAACATCAACGTAATTACATCCATTCAATATGAGTTTTTCTATATCATAAGACTGCTAATGTTTCTTCTTCGCTTTAATGATATTGCCTTTACTCCTTTGCTGAGTCTCTTCTTTCACCTGTCTATGGGTTTGGAAAATGAAAACGTGAGTTGTACACTCAATAAGCAAGCTTTATACAAATTTTCAAACAAAACATTTCAAAGGTAACCTTTTTCGATAAAAATTTTTCTCTCCATTTAGTAGAGACACTTATCAAGTGATCAACTACCTGCGGAGCAGAAAACTTTTATTTATAATCATTATGGAAAGCCACATTATACCCACTCAGGGATATATAATGACAATGTGATGAATGCATTATGATCCCTTAGGATGGAAGCTAGCTAGGTGACCATCCGTCTTCATATTCTCCCATCTAGGGAGGCGCTGTCGGCCCTTAGCCTATTTAAGCGATTCGGCTACACCAAAAGGGGGACAATCGGTCCACTTATTCCTTTAAGGTGAGCCTTATGCATTGTGCACATGAATTTATCCATGACATGCTAGCATGATTTTTCACACATTATATCATAGGACAAATTTTCATCAATCATAAAGCAGTTATATAAATCAATTTTTAATACATAGTGAACTAAGGAATGGTCATCCTTAAAATTTTAGAAATAAATTTCAAATAATATTTTCTAAACCAATAAAAGCAGTTAAAACATTATTTACAATTATTTCAAAGAAATTTAAGAAATAAAATTCATTTAGAAAATTAGCTTGCTTACCTTGTTCGTGAGAGCTTTCCGGATCGACTTTTTCCTTTCCTTTGCCTATGACAGAATAGCATAATATTCATATAAATTTCATTTGCTTGCATTCACTTTAGTTTTCCAATCCATTTTCATAATTATTCATAGTCCACTTAATTACTAAGTTAGGTATACATATATCACATACTTATGTATATCAATCCTTCATTATACCACATATTTAATTCCCATATATTAATCTCAAATTTTGAGATTATCAACTCAGCAATATATTTCACGTTTTTTTTTCATCACATTTCACACATTTTTGCATTTTAATATTTCACATAGCTTATTTTATCATTTCATCATGATCACTACTTCACATATGTACATTTCTCAACACATAACTAATATATTTCTTAAAATTTTTCAAATCAACAAATTGGCTTCTAATTCAGCATGATTATACACCATAATTAGCACTTATTTAGTGCTTTTTCACAAATTTTTAATTCACTAATTTCAAAGTTCCAAAAACAGTAACTTTGGTATCCGATTTCTACCCTTTAAACGTCTCTTTTAATACTCCATTTCTAAACAGATTTTTAACCACTTGATTCCATAAATTAATACCACTTTTATTAACTTAAATTCAAGGTATTTTCACATATTAAAATTCCATATATAAGTTGTTTGCAAAACAGCAACGCTTTATGTATGTAGGGTACCCATTTACACTACTTTGGACGTCCACTTCACACCTCCTTTAAAAATCCGAATTTGGGCAGTTCATGCAAGGTCTCATTTCACATCCAAAGTTCCTTATATTTAGGATATTTTACCCTACAGTTCATCCATAATTTATTTGAATCATTTCATGTATCATTTTTCAACATTTAAACGTGAATTTTGGGTCTTAAGAGTAACCCTAACTAACCTTCCTTCTACACTTCATAAATCATCCTAAATTTCATGTATATTCAACATCAAATCATGAATTATCATATGAGTATATCAACTTAATAAAACAGCAACATTAAACACAAATTTCAGCAAGTTTGTGCTAGTGTAGGAGCTCATACATCACACTAATCACTTTCTTCTTACATCTAACTCTTAGTTGCATTATTTGCCATTAAATTCCCATTAAATACCCTAATTAAAAATATTATAAATCTTCATTATAGGATTCATTATGAATTATATTTACATCCCATAAATTGAGTTAGAAAAACTAGTTTAAAATCATTCAAACTCATCATATACTTACTTGTATAGAGTAGCACTTAACTCCACTTCTCAAGCAAGCTTCCTCAACTTAATTCCTTCTTTTCTTTCCTTTTTTCTTCTCTTGTTTTTGGGTTTGAAAGGTGGTGGAAGAGGGGACGTGTGCTGCTGGAAATGGGAGCTCAAAGTGCTGAAAATTTTCTAAGTTCCCATCCCTTGCATATGGATGTCCCTCCCTTGTATACTAGCTGGAATTTTTCAACTAGTGGACCCCACTTGCCACCTCATCTATGCTTATTCCAATGAAATTTTATCTACTTAGCTGACATGGCAACTTGTGGACCATTTAAATTATATTTTTCTTAATTAATAATTTGTTAATTATCCAATGCATTTAATCATCTCAAATCTGTCCATCAGATCACGTCCAAAGTAGCTACTGTTTTTCATTTTTTTTCAACAAATTTTGTAGTTTTTTAATGCACATTTATATTCCCTAATACCTAGGCTAATTAATCATGCATTTAGAAATTTTTAAAAATTAAAAAAATCACATTTCTAGCTGCTTGAACGGTCCTCATTTTTCTGCTCCATTTTTGCTGCCTGTACACATCCCTGTTTTCAGCAGCTTATCTTATCATTATTTATTATGATGCAGCTTTATTTAATTTTTAATTTAATTATATAGTTGTGTAGCTCATTTAGGGTCATTTTATCATAATTTAAAAAATTATAAAATATGCATAAGGCTACTAAACCGTCCACATCATCCAAGAGATATGCTGCTGTCCATTTTTCCTTTTCCTCTCAACGGTCTAGATCTGCCCCTTTTAAATCTGAATTTCCACTTTAATTTAATGCATTTTTATCCTCATTAACACATAGTTGACTTCGGGTATTTATTTTATTAAAAAATATTTCCCAAAATTCCATTATATGGGCTGTTTGGACGTTCCTAGTTGACGCATCACCCATGCTCCATTAAACTATTTAATTGAGCATTTAATTATGAGATAATTGCGAGGATTTTTTCCATTATTAGTAATTCAAAAAATACCTTACAAATTACCACCTCTTTACACCTCAAATTTTTTTTTATTAATTTGATTATTTTACTCATTTTCAACATAAATGCTAATCACTTTTTGAGTTGAAAAATCAAAATCACTAATCCCAATTTCGTGCAAGATTATTCCCATCATTATTTTAATGATCAAATCCTTCCATAACCTTAACCTCATAATTTTAGCCGTCCATTTCAAATTTCATCTCAATCTGATCTTTCTAGCTCAAGTTATTATCATTTTAAGTTTTGAATGGTGATGATAGATTTTCATCAAAATTTTCAAAATCTAATTTCCCCATGTGATTAAGCACAAAATTATGTGCTTTCCCTTAAATGTTCACCTTAATCCGACTCATGGTCCTCAAGTTATGAATTTTTTAATATTTTCTCAACTTGGCTTCATAATTAGCCTCCCAATCTCCATTTGTTACATTATGGGATTTAATAATTTTCTTTTTCCATGACATACTAATATTTATCCATCCACATTGTGTTACTTCAATCATATTGATCCACATTATCTGGAATGGATAAATTTAAACAACATTCATAACAAATGTCCTAACTGCAACAAGTCATAAAAATTGCAAATAATTTATTTCTGAATATAATATTCATACATGAATCAATCAATTGTATATACATGATTTCTACTCCAATTAGGATTTCACAATCCTCCTCCCTTATAATAGGTTTCATCCCGAAACCGTCTATTCTTTAAATAACTGGGGGTTTCCTTTCTACTTCTTCTCTTAATTCCCATGCAGCTTTATTTTCGAAATATCGCTATTTCTCTATTTCAAAGCTTTTGTATCTTATGATCCAAGATTTTAATGGGTCTTTTCTCTTAATTTAAATGATCTTGGATTGGTAGATTTTCTACTACCAGCGCATGGGTTGGATCTGCTACATATTTCCTAAGCATGGAAATATGAAAAACATTGTGTACTAAGGCTAATGTCGGAGGTAAAGCAATCCTATAAGCCAGCTTTCCAATCTTCTCCAATACTTCAAATGGTCCAATATACCTGGGATTCAGCTTCCTCCTTTTTCCAAATCTTGTAACTCCTTTGAATGGCGTGACCTTTATAAACGCATGTTCGCCAACTTGGATATTCAGATCTTTTCTTTTGCAGTCTGTATAACTCTTTTGCGGACTCTGGGCTGTGAGTATACACCGGCGAATAACCTGTATTTTGTCTGCCATTCTCTGAGACAAATCTGGGGCTAATTTCTTATCTCCGACTTCATCCCAGTTCAATGGCGTTCGACATCACCGTCCATACAACGCCTCAAATGGAGCCATCTTAATACTAGCTTGATAGCTATTATTATATGCAAACTCAGCTATAGGTACATATTCATCCCACAAACCACCAAATTCCAAAGTACACATACTGTAAGGACCAGGTATTTTATTTTATTTTATTTTCATTATAACCCTTCTCTATTTATGAGATAACTTACGAACATGCCACTAGGAGTTTATGATATTAATGGATGCATAACATATATGAATATGGTATCTTGGGGACATATAGTGCATATATGCATGTATTATGATCTTAGCACACTGAGTATTAATTTAAATGTGTATGATTAGTGTATCATTGTCGAGCACTATAACTATTTTTTTCCCTTCGCAGAGTAGGTACGGGGTTCGATGTAGGAGCAGGAAATTAAATTACTAATTATGACTGGACCCAACTCATGCCCCGGCCCGACTCAATGGGTTCAATTAACATGGGCGGCCCGCGCTCTAGGGTTTCATATCTTCCTTGAAGGTCATAGATCCTAGTCCGGGAAGCTTCGAGGCTCCGAATCTCTACAATCCACATCTACGGTCGCTGTTTTGGAAGAAATCACAGTTAAGGTAAGTAGATGTCGCCCCTTCTCGATTTAGTGATGAAATTTTATGTTAAACGTGATGTGAGACTGGTGGGAATGTGTAGCGCATGATAACTTCATGGTATGAGGCATAGGGTTCGTGACAGTTAGGGTTCATGGGGAATTTGCTTTGAATGCACGATTTCTATGATGCAAAAGACTTCTTAGCAGTTTTTATATTGTTGAAATGTGACGTGAATTGATTTGCCTCAAACGAGGGTATGAATTGAAGGTTCTTTCATTTCGCGCCTATCATGTGTTTGACAAAATACTTGTGTGACAAATTTATATGTTGATTTAAATTTTGTTGATGTTGTATGTGCGGTTTGCGACATGTTTCCTTGTCTGTTATGTATGATGTGTTATTTTGAATGGTTGGTTGTAAAAGGGTTGTTCATGGCCCCTGATTGACATGTGGAGAGGGTTGTTCATGGGCCTTGATGGACATGAGTAGATGATTGGTTGTGTTATTCTATTTATACGTGGTTATATGCATACGATCTTAGGAGTGGGTATTGGACCCATATGTGTTAGCTTCATCACTACATGAGCATCCATCATTATACTTATTTCCACTTTGTGCTAACCACTATCTACTTGCTGGGTCTATTTAAACTCATATCGTTTGTTATTGTGCCTTTATATCACAGGCCAGGAGGGGAACTTCAAGATGGGACAAGTTGAAGATCAAATATGAGAGACCATAGCACAATATTTAAACTTCAGTTCTTTTAAATTGTGCTCTTTTTGATAATTATATATGTAGACAATTACTTAGGCGGATTCACTTTGACAATTATAATGTATTTGGTATTTCGGATTGGATTATAATCCCTGTGGATGCACATATGCATGATCATTATATTTGCTTGATGTGTAAGGGTAATATTTAATGATTTTCCTTCTATATGAATGTCCTTATTATATGAAGATGCAAGTATATAAATATAGGATTGAATGTTACAGATTGAAATGTTTATGAATATTAGGTCATGTATTCCATATTACCCCTTGTATATTATGGGGAGATGTTGCCGAATTTTTCTTAGATTGTGTAGCACCCATCGACTAGTTATTGAGTATTTCTAGGAATGGGGCGTTACACATACGGAGCATGTCCTCAATGATCTGATTTACTCGCTCCATTGGTCCATTTGTTTGGGGATGAAATGTGGTACTAAACTTGAGTTGGGTGTCTAGGGTTTCATGCAGGCTTTTCCAAAATCGAGATGTGAAAGTGGTGTCTCGATCGGAAACTATTGATTTGGGCACTCTATGAAGTCGTACTATCTCCTTATAGTAGACTTTGGCTAATCTTTCTGTTGTGTATGTTCTCTTTATGGGTATAAAATGAGCAAATTTAGACAACCGATCTACTATTACCCATATAGAATCATTTCCAGTCTGAGTCTTAGGTAGTCCTTCAATAAAATTCATGGTAATATCATCCCATTTCTACTTAGGAATTTCCAAAGATTGTAATTTCTCAGATACCCTTCAGTGATCAGCTTTCACTCTTTGGCAAGTTAGGCACTTGGTTACATATTCAGCGATCTCTCTCTTCATATTATTCCACCAATATGCTTTCTTGAGATCCTGATACATCTTAGTGCCTTCTGGAGAATAGAAAATGGTAAAAAATGCGCCTCCTTAAGAATTTGCTCCTTCAACTCAGCTGTATTAGGTATGCATAGACGACCTTTGTACCGATACATACCTTGTTCATCAATAGTAAATTCAGTCAATCCATTCCTCTTTATTTTCTCTACATGGGCATGTAGGTCTGTATCTTTTTGCTGCACAGTTTTAATCTGTTCAAATAACGATGATTATATGTACATCTGTGATAACCTCGCTTGAACTCTAGGGGGACATACAATCAATTCTAACTGTCTTATTTCCTGAAGCAATCCTTCCTGTTTGGTGATAAGGTGTGCTATGTTGACATTTCTGCTCAATGCATCGGCTACTACATTTGCCTTACCTGGATGATATAGTATCTCCAAATCATAATCTTTTAATAACTCGAGTCATCTCCTTTGTCTCATGTTTAACTCCTTTTGAGTGAAAATATACTTAAGGTTCTTATGATCTGTATAAATTTCACATCTAGTACCATACAGTTAATGTCTCCATATTTTTAAGGCAAAACCACTGCTGCTAATTCTAAATCATGAGTAGGGTAGCTTATCTAATTGGGCTTCAACTGTCGTGACACATAAGCTATCACTTTTCCTCTCTGCATTAATACACAACCCAAACCCTTTCTTGAAACATCACTATATACCACAAAATCATCATTTCCTTCGGGTAGGGTTAGAATAAGTGCTTCTACTAGCCACTGCTTTTATTCCTGAAAACTGCGTTCACATTCTTCAGACCATACATACCCGACTCCTTTACGAGTTAATTTGGTTAACAGGGCTGATAACTAAGAAAATCCTTTAACAAAGCTTCCGTAATACCCTGCTAAGCCAAGAAAACTTCGAATTTCTATAATCGTCGTCAGCCTTTGCCATTTCAAAATTGCCTTAATCTTTTGAGGATCCACTTGAATCCCTTTTTCTGATATTATATGACCCAGAAATCCTACTTATTTCAACAAAAATTCACATTTCTTTAACTTACAATTTCTCTTTTCTTAGCCTTTTCAATATCATCCACAAATGGAACTCATGTTCTTTCTCTGTCTTGGAGTAAATCAGGACATTGTCGATAAATACCATCACAAATTAATCAAGATAGTCCTGAAATACCCTATTCATCATATCCTTGAATACAGCAGGCGCATTAGTGAGCCCAAATGGCATCACTAAAAATTCATAATGTCCATACCTAGTTCGAAAAGTTGTTTTGTGAACATTGGTCGGACATATTCTTAACTGATGATACCCTGACTGTAGATCAATTTTAGAGAAAGTGATAGCTTCTTGTAATTGATGAAATAAATCATCGATCCTGGGCAATGGGTATTTATTCTTCACTGTGACCTTATTTAATTCTCGATAATCAATGTACAGTCTCAAACTACCATATTTTTTCCTTACAAATAATACCGGAGCTCCCCAGGGTGATACACTGGGTCTGATAAAATATTTATCTAACAACTCATGTATTTGAGTTTTCAGCTCGTTCGTTTCAGCCGGTGCCATCCTGTAAGGAGCCTTTGATATTAGAGTTGTACCTGGTATGATATCTATAGTCATATCCATTTCTCTTTATGGAGGTAATGTGGTCAATTCCTTAGGAAATACATTAGGAAATTCTCTAACCACAGGAATTTGATTTATTTCTATCTCCATACCTTTCTCCACATTAATGGATACCAGATAAGCTTGGCATTTTTGGCGGATCATTTTGACCGCTTTCATGGACGATATTAATATTGTAACATTTTCAGGTTGTCTTAGCTTTCCAATGGCTATTTCTTTTTCTGAAGCTGCTTCCAATTGAACCTTCTTATTATTACAATCAATCATAGCTCCCTACTGACTCAGCCAATCCATACACAATATCACATCAAATTTCGTCATAGGTAATAAGATCAAGTTGGCTTCTAAAATCAATGATCCTATCCTAATTAGGCATGCTTTACATACTCAGCTAGTACTGGCTAACCAATATTCAGGGGATTCTACATGGATTATATCATTGGTTTATTCTACTGGTAGTGCATGGGCGGCCACAAATTGGCATGCTATGAATGAGTGACTAGCACCAGAATCGAGCAAAGCAACTGCCGAATTTCTTAAAATGTAAACCATACCTATGACCACCTTCTCTTCTTGTCCCGAGATTCAGTCCGAGTCAAAGCATGCATGTGTACCGGATTTGTGGTAGTTCCTTGCTTATTCGCTGTTCCAGGTATCCTGAGCTGCGAGGGTCTTCCACGTCCTTATGATATTTCTACCTTATTAGGACAATTCAGAGCGATATGTCCTGTTTGATTAGAAAGATAACATTTAATGACCTTTACTTCACCCATTCTACATTCCTTGGCTATATGGCCTGCTTGCCCACATTTATAGCACCAATTTGATCCTTTTAAACACTCGCCTGGATGTCGCCTTTGACATTTTCTGCAGAAAGGCGGAAGTTTCTTATTTGGGGTTCCTTTTTCTTTCTTTACATTTCCTTTCTTACTCCTTTCTTTTCCCGGTTCAGTTTTCTTTATTCCAAAACTGAACGTTTTTGACCCAAGTCTTAGTTCCTATGTCCTTAATGCTTCAATTTCCAATGCTCTTGCCCTCTCAAGACATGAAGCATAATATTTAATTAGCAAAGGAGCGAGGCTTTCTCTGAGGTATGGCCTCAGTCCTTGCTGGAATCTTTGTACCTTATTGTCTGGCACATTGGCAATCTATGGGACATACCTAACTAAGGCATTAAACTTAGTAGCATATTCGGTGACAGATATTCTTCCCTGATAAAGCCTTTCAAATTCTATCACTTTCTGACTTTGTAACCCAACCGGAAGGTATTCTTTGTTGAATTCCTCAACAAATGTCGGCCAAGACACCTCTTCTGGTCTTGACATTGTGACCAACATTGTTTCCCACCATTCATGTGCGTCTTTGATCAATAAATGTGTGGTGCACAATACCTTCTGTCGATCATTACACAGAGAAATTCTAAATAATTTCTTAATCTCTGTTATCCATTGTTCAGCCTGTACCGGATCAAGTTCTCCCGAAAATTTTGGGGGTCGCTGAGCCAAGAATGCATTAATCACCTTTCTATCAGCTTCTAGTAGCTGATTTTCATCTTCTGTGGGTGCTGTCGTGGGAGTCGGGCCAGCCATCAGAATGGCTCTATCTCTATCAGTACTGCCCAATTGAGCCTATTGTGTCCTTTCCCACAAACCTTGGATAATATCTGCGGTTTATGCTGCCCAATCGCGAGTAGCCTACTGCATTGCCTCCTTGACTGCTGCAGCTACCCTTTCTTCTATGAGTCGAGCCTGTCTTGACTCATATTCTGCTCCTACATTTTGTTCTAGACTTACATGTTCTCGTCTTTGCCGGGTTCTTGAACTTTCACTACTGGATTCAGGTTCCAGCCTTTTTGGTCTACTAGTCTCTCCAACCTCATGTTGGCTGGGGACCTCTTGAGCAACTTCCTTTCCTTTATTTGTTCTCCTTCCTGATCTTGTTTCCACCATAATGCTTTTCTGAATATATAAAAGCACATAATCTTTCATTTATAATTAGGGTTAGATTGTCATATACGTATTATTAGCACAAAATTAGAAATCAATTTGCACATTCATTATCATATACATTTATAACCATTCATATTCACAACATCTCATATTATTTAAATTAGCAAACGTATCATACATTCCTTAAACCATAGTACATCACATCATATGTTACATACATTACACTTATATATATATGTACATCACATCATAGCAAAGTCTCCTGATCTCATAAATTTACATATTGAAGTTCATAAAAATAAAGAAAACTCATCGTCTACCCGCTTTCCTTTTGAAGAAATGATGACGCCTATGCCTAGGCGACATTTCGCTAGGTTCCTCTGTAATAGTGCTAGTGTCTTACCCAGCATGATTGTTCCCTCCACCATCATTATCAGCATTGCTACTATCATTTCTGCTCTCACTTTCATCATCATCATCATCATCTTCATCTACCATTGGTTCAAGATATCGTAATGGTGTTCCAAGTGAAAACAATTTACCTGTGCTTCTATCTACGTGAATCATAATCTCACCAGGGCGAGGAATAGGTTTAGGTGGTTCTATAAATCCTCAAGCAAGACCCTCTTCTATAAAAGGAACCATTTCTTTCTCTCTCTGTCGGATACTTTTCCAACACTTTCCATATCGAAATTGAAGATATCCACCTTCAAATTTATACCAAGGTCCTAAATTAGGAGGTTCAGGTGCTAGTGTATTTTTCCAAAACCGCTGCAGATCCTGAGGAGATATATAGTCTGTGGGAGTTTGAGGGGTCCCTAAAAATCCAGGGCGATAGGCCGGTAGAACCTCAGCTCTAGGAGCCCTGCTACTAGACTCCACAATATTTGGCCTCTGTTGGTAACTGTCCTGCAATTGAAGTGGACGATGCCTAGGAGAGAAACCTGGAGGTACGGGTGGAAAAGGATCTGCATCCTGTGATGACTCTAACCACTTATTAACACTTTCTTCGATTTTTCGTTTCTTTTCTTCTTCCATCTCCTTCTTTAACTCTTCTGCACTCATAACTTGTGGCGCCTTCGAACCGAGCGTCACAACCTTACCTCAAGATCTATTTTCAATTGGTAAATGTGATCAGGATTGTTGCCCTGAACACGTGGCGGGTTCTTAATTTGATCTCGTCCAAATTTTTTTTTCTTTTCATTTATCATATAAGCTCATACTTGTCATCATTTATAGTGGAATCATCTATATCATCATAAAATTTATCATACAAGTATCTTTACTTTCATATTATGGGCAGCATACATATTCATAAATAAAAATTCACGTAGATTTTATACATAATCACTTATCTATTTACATCATACATAATCAATCCCATTTCATTATAAGCAATACATTTCTTCCTTCATTCTTCAAACATACCAATACCTTTTAGCTTTGCTCCTTCCCTTGAGCCTTAAACCTGTTTAAGGTTGGAAAAACAAAACATGAGTGATAAACTCAGTAAGCAAGCATCATTTTCTTTTTCATTTAAATGCATCCCTTGTCTATTTGGTAAAAGACACTTATCAAGTGATCAAATACCAATAGGAAGGAACCTTTTATAGAAATCTTCTTTATAAACACTTATAAAACTTTGTGCATGTTCCCATTTCGAGGATTTTCAAAAGTGATGTCTATGCATCTAAACCATTTTTCATGGAAACAATTGTTTGTCCCAAAATAGTTTTCGTCTATCATGAGGACATGTCTATGTCCAAAAATAATTTTCATATGGCATGAGGACAATTATATCTCCTAAAATATTTTTCTTATAACCTTTTGCTCGAGGACATTTACTTGTCCCAAAACATCATTTATTTAAATTTCTATAAAAGCAATGCAAGTACATAGAAATCTTTTATCTATGCGGACATTCTCATGTCCATAAATATTTTTTCCATATAACCTCTTTTAACCCGCATATGGTATCTTTTGAAAACTAAACATAAATCCATTAAAAGCCAACACAAATCCATTTAAAACTAAACAGAGTAGGTGCCCATTTTGGGACTTTTTAAAACATAGGGAACATATGTATGTTCCAAAAACATATGGATTTGCGTCTATGACCCTCAAGAAGGTGACACTTAACAAGTGATCATCCTCCCCTAGGAAAGAAACCATTCATGTGACTACACCACTAGCTAGGCGGTTGTCCATGATCCTGCTCCCATTTCAGGGAGGGTGTCGTCGGCCTCCAGCCTTCCCCTAAGCGACTCAGCTACAGGTAGAGGTAAGCTCTGGTTCTCGACCGTTTTGGTCCGTAACCGCCTCAACCTTGAGCCTAGTACATTGTTTTGCGCACACTCGTATGCTAGCAATGATTTCCACAAAACTTAGCCCAGTCATTTGATTGTGCTCTTTTTCAAGCCTCAGCTTGATATGTATAAAGCCAACTTAATCAGTAGACTATGCCCTTCTCGAATTGAGAACTGGGTAGGATTATTTTAAAAAGAAAATTAAAATTTTTAAACCACTCAGTCCGCAGACTATGCCCTTCTCAAATTGAGAACTGGGCGTTGTTGTTTTGAAAATAAAATATTTTTGCAAATTATTTTCAAATCCCGATGTTAGGATGACCACCCTTAAAGTGTTTAGTAATGTTTTGATAAATCCATTTTACGAAACATTTGAAATATTTGAGAAGACAATATTTTGCAAAATTTTAATGATTTGCTAAATAACTTTTGAAATTCTCATTTTTAAAAGCTTTTGAACTAATTCAAAACTTGCGGAGATAAAATTTTTCTTAATAACATTTTTATGAGCAAAACTTATGCAACTCTCTTCCATCCACTGTAATGGCATTATTTATCTTATCGACGTCGCTTCCTTGTTACACTGATATATATAAAGAGGAGTTTGCATAATATTTTGATCATTATTTACACATAAAATCTACCAAATCATTTTGTAGGACTGGCCACCTTTAAAATCTTTTTGGAACATCAGAGTAAAGCATCTTCAAAGTGTTACAACTCTAAGAGTTGTAAAGCACCTTGATAGACTATTTCAAAACATCAACATGAATCTCAAAACACGTATATAAATTCAATTTATGACATTTAATGAAAACCATTTCAAAACATCTATTTATTTCTAGAAACCATTTTGTAAAGAATTACATTTTTCCATAAAACTCCTTGGAAATAGAATTTCCATGGTTTGTTTTTGAATATCACTTTATGAAAGAGACAAACTCTTTCAATATAAAAATCTTTGTAAACCACACTTGTATGAATTTGCTTATATTAAAATCATCTTAAAACTCACGTCATATTTTCAAGAACTGAGCTTGCTTACTCTATAAGCAATTCTCCACATCATTAATATAAACATGATCAAGTAATTTTAATACTTGAATATAAACATTATTTTAGCGACTCGGCTACACCAAAAGGGGGACAATCGGTCCACTTATTCCTTTAAGGTGAGCCTTATGCATTGTGCACATGAATTTATCCATGATATGCTAGCATGATTTTTCACACATTATATCATAGGACAGAAATTTTCATCAATCATAAAGCAGTTATATAAATCAATTTTTAATACATAGTGAACTAAGGAATGATCATCCTTAAAATTTTAGAAATAAATTTCAAATAACATTTGCTAAACCAATAAAATCAGTTAAAACATTATTTACAATTATTTTAAAGAAATTTAAGAAATAAAAATTCATTTAGAAAATTAGCTTGCTTACCTTGTTCGTGAGAGCTTTCCGGATCGACGTTTTCCTTTCCTTTGCCTATGACAGAATAGCATAGTATTGATATAAATTTCATTTGCTTGCATTCACTTTAGTTTTCCAACCCATTTTCATAATTATTCATAGTCCACTTAATTACTAAGTTAGGTATACATACATCACATACTTATGTATATCAATCCTTCATTATACCACATATTTAATTCCCATATATTAATCTCAAATTTTGAGATTATCAAATCAGAAATATATTTCACATTTTTTTCATCACATTTCACACATTTTTTTCATTTTAATATTTCACATAGCTTATTTATCATTTCATCATGCTCACTACTTCACATATGTACATTTCTCAACACGTAACTAATCTATTTCTTAACATTTTTGAAATAAACAACTTGGCTTCTAATTGAGCATGATTATACACCATAATTAGCACTTATTTAGTGAATTTTCACAAATTTTTATTCCACTAATTTCAAAGTTCCAAAAATAGTAACTTTGATATCCGATTTCTACCCTTTAAACGTCTCTTTTAATACTCCATTTCTAAACATATTTTTAACCACTTGATTCCAGAAATTAATCCCACTTTTCTTAACCTAAATTCAAGGTATTTTTACATATTAAAATTCCATCTGTAAGTTGTTTGCAAAACAGCAACGTTTTATGTATGTAGGGTACCCATTTACACCACTTTGGACGTCCACTTCACACCCCCTTTAAAAATCCGAATTTGGGCAGTTCATGAAAGGTCCCTTTTCACTTCCAAAGTGCCTTATATTTAGGATATTTTACCCTAAAATTCATCCGTAATTTATTTGAATCATTTAATGTATCATTTTTCAACATTTAAATGTGAATTTCTGGTCTTAAGAGTAACCCTAACTAACCTTCCTTCTACACTTCATAAATCATGATAAATTTCATATATATTCAACATAAAATCATGAATTATCATGTGATTATATCAACTTAATAAAATAGCAACATTAAACACAAATTTCAGCAAGTTTATGCTAGTGTACGAGCTCATACGTCACACTAATCACTTTCTTCTTACATCTAACTCTTAGTTGCATTACTTGCCATTAAATTCTCATTAAATATCCTAATTAAAAACATAATAAATATTCATTAAAGGATTCATTATGAATCATATTTACATCCCATAAATTGAGTTAGAAAAACTAGTTTAAAAGTATTCAAACTCATCATATACTTGTATAGAGTAGCACTTAACTCCACTTCTCAAGCAAGCTTCCTCAACTTAATTCCTTCTTTTATTTCCTTTTTTCTTCTCTTGTTTTTGGGTTTGAAAGGTGGTGGAAGAGGGGACATGTGCTGCTGGAAATGGGAGCTCAAAGTGCGGAAAATTTTCTAAGTTCCCATCCCTTGCATATGGATGTCCCTCCCTTGTATACTAGCTAGAATTTTCCAACTAGTGGACCCCACTTGCCACCTCATCTATGCTTATTCCAATGCAATTTTATCTCCTTAGCTGACATGGCAACTTGCGGACCATTTAAATTATATTTTTCTTAATTAATAATTTGTTAATTATCCAATGCATTTAATCATCTCAAATCTGTCCATCAGATCACGTCTAAAGTAGCTGCAGTTTTTCATTTTTTTTCAATTAATTTTGTAGCTTTTTAATACACATTTATATTCCCTAATACCTATGATAATTATTCATGCATTTAGAAATTTTTAAAAATTAAAAAAAATCACATTTCTAGCTATTTGAATGGTCCTCATTTTTCTGCTCCATTTTTGCTGCTTGTACACATCCCTGTTTTCAGCAGCTTATCTTATCATTATTTATTATGGTGCAGCTTTATTTAATTTTTGATTTAATTACCTAGTTGTGTACCTCATTTAGGGTTATTTTAGCATAATTTAAAAAATTAAAAAATATGCATAAGGCTGCTAAACCGTCCACATCATCCAAGAGATATGTTGCCGTCCATTTTTTCTTTTCCTCTCAATGGTCTAGATATGCCCCTTTTAAATCTGAATTTCCACTTTAATTTAGTGCATTTTTATCCTCATTAACTCATAGTTGACTTTGGGTATTTATTTTATTAAAAAAATATTTCACAAAATTCCATTATATGGGCTATTTGGAAGTTCCTAGCTGCACATCACCCATGCTCCATTAAACTATTTAATTGAGCATTTAATTATAAGATAATTGCAAGAATTTTTTTCATTATTAGTAATTCACAAAATACCTTACAAATTACCACCTCTTGACAGCATGCCCAATTAGGATAGGATTGTTAATTCTAAAAGCTGATTTGATCCTATTGCCTATGACTTAATTCGATGTGATATTGGGTATGGATTGGCTAAGTCAATGGGGAGCTACCATACATTGTAAAAATAAGAAAGTGCAATTTGAGGCAACTCCAGGAAAGGAGATAGCCATTGGGAAGCTGAGGAAATCTGAAAATTCAAATATATTGATATCATCTATGAAAGTTGTCAGGATGATCCGACAAAAATGTCAAGCATATCTGGTGTCAGTGAATATGAAGAAAAGCACAGAGGTAGAAATTAATCATATACCGGTGGTTAGGGAATTTCCTGATGTATTTCCAAAGGAGTTAACCACATTGCCTCCATAACAGGAAATGTATATGATTATAGATGTTATGTCGGGTACAACCCCAATTTCTAAAACTCCATACAGAATGGCACCAGCCGAAATGAATGAACTAAGGACTCAAATACAGGAGCTATTAGATAAGGGTTTCATTAGACTAAGTGTGTCACCTTGGGGAGCTCCGGTATTATTTGTAAGGAAAAAGGATCGAAGTTTGAGATTATGTATTGATTACAGGGAGCTAAATAAAGTTACAATAAAGAACAAGTATTTATTACCTAGGATCGATGATTTATTCGATCAATTGCAAGGAGCCACAACTTTCTCCAAGATCGATCTACAGTCAGGGTATCATCTGTTGGAAACAATGTTTAAAACAATAAAATTGACCAAATCTTGAGTTTTGATGATTAACAAGAACTAATTTTGAGTATATAAAATGTACTAATATGTTTGCTAAATGTTTAAGGAAAGCAAAGAGGTCAAGTCGATCTCCAAGTCGACTTGGACTTCGACTTGGGTGAAGTCGATCCCAAAGTCGACTCAAATATCGACTTGAGAATGAATCCCAAAAAGCAACAGGTGAAGTCGCAGGTCAAGTCGACTCCACTTGCGACTTGGGAAGTCAAGTCGCAGACAAAGTCGACTCCAGCATCGACTTGGAGTATCCAGAGCTGAAAAGTGGAAACGAACATAACGAAGTCGCAAACGAAGTCGACTCCAGGTGCGACTTGGGTGAAGTCGCAGGCCAGGTCGACTCCATCCACGACTTGAGATGTTCAAACTTTCAAAGATGCAGTTTTCAAGATATTCAAGAGGATTTATCACTCAAGTCCAAGGAATCAAGATGAAAAACAAATGAGTCAATTTCAAAGTCAAGAATCATGTTCTACATTCAAATCAAGTCTATCAAGCTCAAAGCAAATCTTCAAGCTAGCTTCCAAATGGAGTAATACCTAAGTCATAAAGACCAAGTGAGTCCAAAGCAAAGCAAGGAACATACATATATTGTGCAAGGACTCAAAGCTTTCAAATGGTTTGCAAGATTCAAGACATTTCAAGAAGAACAAGGCATTTTTGCAATAGACCAAGCCAAGTCGCAACCCAAGTCGACTTCAGGATCGACTTGAGTTAAAGTCTGAAAGCCAAGTCGACCCAAGTCTCAGACTTGAGTTTCTGAAGAACCCAAGTCGCAGGCCAAGTCGACTCCATGTACGACTTGGAAGCCAAGTCGCAGGCCAAGTCGACTTCATCTTCGACTTGGAGTATAACGGTCAAATTTTTGAACGTTGGAGTTCATTTATTGCACGCCAACCACTTCTACAACGTTCATATTTTCCTCAATCTATAAAAGGACATTCAAATGAACGTGAGAAGTAGGAAGTGACACTACTCTAAGGATCATAGAGAGAAAAGAAGTGCAAGAAAGACTTTCAAATCCCTTTTCTCCATATTTGAGTGTTTCAAAGGAAGAAAGAGTTTCAAACTGCAGGTTGCTTCAACGATCATCATCCCAGCTGTTTTTGATTTCTTCCTCGAGCTCAAAACTGCCTACACAAATCTGTAAAGTGTAGTTTTTATTCATTTCTTTATTTGGTTGTATAAATCTTGATTTAGCTTGGGTAGCTAAGATCAAGTGTATGCAAAGTAGGGTGTGATTGGAGTGAGACTCATCACCTACTTGTGCAAGTGATTGTATATGCCCCCTAGAGCTTTGAATCTAGAAGAGAGCAAGTGGCTCTAGTTGTATATGCCCCCTAGAGCTTTGAATCTAGAAGAGAGCAAGTGGCTCTAGTTGTGTATGCCCCCTAGAGCTTTGAATCTAGAAGAGAGCGGTGACTCTAAGTGTATTCTTGGAATACATAGTGGAACCCAAGTCACAACGGAGTGTGAGCTTGGAAGAGTGGAGTAGGGAAGGTTTGCCCGAACCACTATAAATCTTGTGTTCTACTTATTTTTACTGCTTTATCTTATTTGCTCTCCATTCGCTTAAAAAGGGGATTAACTTTTTCAAGGGGTTAAGATTTTTAAGTTTACCAAAGAAATTTTAAAGAACCCAATTCACCCCTCCCCTCTTGGGTTTAGCCATCAACTCGGGACCAACAAGTGGTATCAGAGCAGGTCTTTGAGTTTACCAAAGAGATCTTATCAAAATGGCATCCCAATCTACTTCCGTTCCCGCTTTTGCTGAAGGTCAATCCTTTACAAGGCCACCATTGTTTGACGGGAATAATTTTGGATATTGGAAGCTTAGTATGAAGCAACTCATCATGGCTACCGACATGGACTCTTGGATTGCTATCCAAGATGGAGTAACCTTGCCTACCGATGAAAGAGCTTCCAAATGGACCGATGAGGAAGTAAGAATTGTTAAGAGCAACGCCAAAGCTATGAACTCTTTATTTTGTGCTCTTAATGCTTCTGAATATGATAGAGTATCCTCTTGCTTGACCGCCAAAGAAATATGGGATACGCTAACCTCTATCTATGAAGAAACTTCTCAAGTCCAAGGGACGAGAAGAAATATTTTGATTGGAGAACTAGAGAATTTTAGAATGCTAGAAACAGAAAATATTTCTGAAATGTTCGCTAGATTCTCAAAAATCACTAATGCTTTAAAAGGTCTTGGAAAGGCTATTTCTGAATCTGAGCAGGTTATGAAGATCTTAAGAGCTCTACCGGAATCATGGACTCCAAAGATCACTGCAATAGAAGAAGCCAAAGACCTAAACACTTTAAAGCTTGAAGACTTAATTAGCTCACTCATGTCACATGAGCTAATTAAGAGAAGAAATGAAGATCAACATAGGGGCAAAAGAGCAATCGCCTTGAAAGCCGCACAAGACACTGACGATACCTCCTCTTCTCAAAACGATGACGAGATCGCCCTACTCACAAAATGTTTCAGAAAATTTGTGAGAAAAGGCAAAAATTTCAGAGGTTTCAAAGAAAGAACTCCCAAAGAGAAGAAGAAAGAATCGACCAAATGTTACCGATGCGGCGGTTCGGGACATATGCAAGCTCAATGTCCAACTCCTGAAGAAAACAAGGCAAAAGAACAAAGAAAGGATCGAGGGGACAATAGAAGATTTCAGAAATATAAAGGAAGAGGCATGTACGTGAATGACGAGGAATCTACAACGAGTAGCTCCTCAACCGACGAAATCAAAGCAGAAGAATGTGCGAGAATTTGCTGTATGGCACAAATCGAGCAAGGAGAACAAACTACCTCAACAAAATGCACAAGCAATGAAGAGGTAAGTTCCAAACTCTCCCTTTCTAATTCAAGTTATTCTTCCTCTCATGAATGCCTCAAATGTGCTGAATTAGATGAGCTACAAATGGCATATGATTCTTTATATGAAGAAATGAAGAAATTAGGAAGCAAGTTTACAATTAAGAAAAAACAATGTGATGCAGTAATAATTATAAATGGTAAACTTGCAGAAGAAAATGATTTGCTAAAAAAGGAGAACAAATCATTGAATGAATCATTAGCTAAGTTCTCTAATCCAGGAGAAAGTGTCAAAATGTTTCTAAACATGACCTCCCAAACACATAAAAGAGGTCTTGGATACAATACATTTGAGCAAGGAGAAAGTAGCAAATCAAATGTACAAATATTTGAGAAATATCAAACTAAAACTGCATCTATATACAAGCCACAAAAGAAAAATTTTAAGTGGACTAGAAGACCAATGATTGAACCTTTGCATGCTTGGAGACCTACTCCAAGATTACCTTTGGCTTGTAATTTCTGCAATAAGATGGGTCATAAAACCTACAAATGTAATTTTAAGAAACTATATGACCATGGTGCTAAATTAGTTTGGGTTCCAAGAAACACAAGATTTGGGCTTTCAAAGTTAGATCAACTTAGATTAGATTCTATTACTAACCCAAATGGACCCATAATATGGGTACCAAAAAGATAAGATTTATTTCCTTATTTTTCAGACATGTTTTAAGGCAAAGGCAAACAATGAATGGTTCATGGATAGCGGTTGCTCAAGGCATATGACCGGTGAAAGAAGTTTGTTTCACAAACTCAAGCCTTGTAATGATGGAATGGTTGCCTTTGGCAATAATGAAAAAGGTAAAATTAAAGGTAAAGGAAATATAAATAGTATTTCAAATGCATGCATGGAAGATGTTTTGTTTGTTGAAGGACTCAAACACAATTTAATGAGCATTAGCCAATTATGTGATAAAGGATACAAAGTTGTGTTTGAATCATCTATATGTAATGTACTTGATGGAGAACATATCATGTTTAGTGGTAAAAGACATGGAAACATTTATTTGGTTTCACTTGATGAATTAGATGGTCAATGTCTAATGGCCATTGATAATGATCCATGGGTTTGGCATAAAAGGCTTGGACATATAAACATGGGAAACATAAAAATCCTATGGAAAAAGAGTTTGGTAGAAGGATTACCAAGATTGAAATATGACAAAGACAAGATTTGCAAGGCATGTCAATTATCAAAACAACCCAAGATGCCTTTCTCTACCAAAAAGGAAATTTCCACCACTAAGCCACTTGAATTGCTACATATGGATCTATACGGGCCATCCGACATTCTAACCATTGGTGGAAAGAAATATGTATTTGTCATAGTTGATGATTTTTCAAGATTCACATGGATAATTCTCTTAGCTAGTAAAGATGAAGCCTTCTCTATGTTCGCAACTTTTGTAAATTTGGTGCAAAATGAAAAACAAAGTACTATTGTAACCATAAGAAGCGATCATGGTGGCGAATTCGAAAACAAACGATTCATGGAATTTTGCAATGAAAAAGGAATTCACCACACATTTTCTGCACCAAGAACTCTACAACAAAATGGAGTAGTTGAAAGGAAAAATAGAACTATACAAGAGATGGCTAGAACTATGCTAAATGAGAGCAATCTATCCAAGAAATTTTGGGGTGAAGCTGTAAGTACAACTTGTCATGTTTTGAACCGAGTTACCATTCGAGCAATCTTGAAAAAGACCCCATATGAACTATGGAAAGGAAGGAAACCAAATATCTCATATTTTCATGCTTTTGGATGTACATGCTATGTTTTAAATAATGGAAAAATCAATTTGGGCAAATTAGATGCCAAAAGTGATGAGGCTATATTCCTTGGTTATTCATCAAATAGCAAAGCATATAGAGTATTCAACAAACGAAACCAAGTTGTAGAAGAATCCATACATGTTGTATTTGATGAAATTAACCAATGTCCGAGAAAGGAGGATGAACTAAGTGATGCAGATGAGACAAAAAGCAAAGAACAACCAAAGGAACTCGAGCTCAAGCCAGAAAATCCAGTGGAGGAAGAGGTAAGTGAAGGTAATGACTCTTACAAACCTCCAACTGATTTAAAGTTCAAAAATGCCCATCCAATTGAACAAGTTATTGGAAACATATATGAAGGAGTAAAAACTAGAAGATCAAAACAAAACGTTTATGGCCAATATGCGTTTGTATCGAAAATTGAACCAAATACCATTGAACAAGCTCTTAATGATAAAAATTGAGTTATTTCAATGCAAGAAGAGCTAAATCAATTCGAAAGAAACAATGTATGGCATTTAGTTCCTAGACCAAACAATCATACAGTCATTGGTACAAAATGGGTATTTAGGAACAATTAGACGAAAGCGGTCTTGTAATTAGAAACAAGGCACGATTAGTAGCCAAAGGGTACTCCCAAGAAGAAGGAATTGATTTTGAAGAATCATATGCACCCGTGGCTAGATTAGAAGCCATACGTATCTTATTAGCATTCGCTTCACATATGAATTTCAAATTGTTCCAAATGGATGTGAAGAGTGCATTTTTGAATGGCTATTTGAATGAAGAAGTATATGTTGAACAACCCCCTGGTTTTGAAGATAAGGATCAATCAAAATATGTGTATAAATTGACCAAAGCACTATATGGATTAAAACAAGCTCCAAGAGCTTTGTATGAAAGGTTAAATAGATTCTTGATTGATCATGAGTTTCAAAGAGGGAAAGTAGACACTACTTTATTCATCAAGTACAAAAATAAAAATATTTTGATTGTACAGATTTATGTGGATGACATAATATTCGGTGCTACTGATGAAAATCTTTGTCAAGAATTTTCTAAGATAATGCAGAGCAAGTTCGAAATGAGCATGATGGGAGAATTAAATTTCTTCCTTGGACTACAAATCAAGCAACAAAGTGAAGGAATATTTCTGAACCAGTCCAAGTATGTCAAAGAGATGCTCAAGAAATTTGGAATGCAGAATAGCAAAGGGGCAAACACTCCAATGAGCTCAACAATCAAGATCGATGCGGACGAAAATGGTAAAAGTATCGATCAAACACTTTATAGAAGCATGATAGGATCCTTGCTATACTTAACTGCTTCTAGACCCGATATACTATTTAGTGTTTGTATGTGCTCTAGATTCCAAGCATGTCCAAAAGAATCACATCTACTTGCTGTAAAGAGAATTTTTAAATATTTGATAAAAACTACAAACCTTGGACTATGGTATCCAAAGGGGTCAACCTTTGATCTAATCGGCTATTCGGATGCAGACTTTGCCGGATATAAAGTAGATAGAAAAAGTACCAGTGGAACTTGTCAATTTCTTGGACATATGCTAGTTTCATGGCATTCAAGAAAATAAACAAGTGTTGCACTATCTACTGCGGAAGCCGAATACATAGCCGCCGGTAGTTGTTGTGCCCAATTACTTTGGATGAAACAACAGTTGAAAGACTATGGTATTGATTATGTTGACATTCCTATTAGATGTGATAATACAAGTGCAATTTGTTTGACTAAAAATCCTGTATTGCACTCTAGAACCAAACATATTGATATGAGACATCATTTTATTCGTGAACATGTTGAAAATCATGATGTGTGCTTAGAATATGTGAAAACAGAGGATCAAATTGCTGATATCTTTACCAAACCTCTAGCTAAAGAATCATTTTACAAGATCAGGTATGATATGGGGATGATAGAGCTAAAATAGGAAAAATTAAAACAAGAAATCAAATTTTGAAAAAGGCAAACTGATGAGTCAAGTCGACTCCATAGGAGCCAAGTCGACTCCGCCAAGTCGACTTGGGAAAGTGAAGTCGACTCCGCTTCGACAGCGAAGTCGACTCCACGGGGTCGAAGTCGACTCCGCACTATGTGCGAAGTCGACTCCAGGGAACCGAAGTCGACTTCGCTTAGGGCAAAGTCGACTCCACGCGCGCGACCGTCCGAATTCCGAGACTTCTCTTCCTTTTCTTCTTCCCTCTTTTCTTTCTTCCTCTTTTTTCCGGCCTCCCTGTTTTGCTCTTCTCCTCCGGCGATTCTCCTTTTCTCTCCGGGAATCCTCTCCCTCTCCGGCGACTCCTACTCTCTCACTGCCTCTCTCCTTTGTCTCTCTCTCTCAACTCTCTTCTTTTTCTCTCTTTCACACTATCTCTCAAACTTTCTCTCTTTCACTAGCATTCCCTCTCAGATTCCATAAATCCCAAGCTCCAAATGGCACCGAAGAAAGACGTATCAAAACCATACCCCAAACGGGTTCCCACACAACCACAACCTTCATCTCAACCAAAAGTTCCTAGAAAAACTAGGACTCCATCAAAAAGAGCAAGAGAGGAACCATCAACTTCGACGGGTAAACGGGTTCGATTCCAAACCTCCACTCAATCATCTGATCAAGCACCCAGGTCGGAAAATCAACAAACCTCACAGAGCACACAATCCGAGACAAGCAGAAGGGGCACTGCAGCTGGGAAAGCCCAAGTATTGAAGATGCCCACTACCTACTTCAAAACCGAGCTTCAACATAGCCGTTTCTACAAAAAGTTCTACGAACGGAAGGTATTCATACCCAAGATTATAGATTTTAATTTCCTGAAAGAATATGGATCCGACATAGAAGATCTATTGGATTTTCAAGGATGGACCAATTTGCTAAAGGAAGACGAAAGGGTCTATCCAGATCTTACTCGAATGTTTTACTATCTTTGGGATGAAGAATACTTTGGAACCTTCGTCAAAGGAGTCGAAATGGATCTTGGAATCGGGATAGTTGCAGGACCGACTGAAGTAATGAGTCATTTAGGACACATACTTGGAGTCCTGTATGAGGATGAGCCCATTCCAGAAGACCTCACTATGGATCAAATGTATAATCAGCTCACCCGGAGCAACAAGTACCATCCGGGAATCAAATTCCTTCGGTACATGGATCTTTCACCAAGGCTATGAGTACTCCGACTTCTCATTGCCCACTGCATCTACCCAAAGGGCGGTGGAAGAAATCAATTGAATCCACAAGAAGCAGGGATACTATGGAAAGTAGCCAACAGGGTCAAAGTGAGCATACCCAAATTATTTCTTGAAGCATTGGCTTCTAGAAAGGATAACCCACGAGGAGTCCTTCCCTATGGCACATGGATCACAAAGATTCTTGAATTCTTCAAAGTGGATATTGAAGGCGAGCCTTTCGAAGTGCTCAAATCCACAAATGCCATAAATAAAGCTCTCATACAAAGAATGAAGATCAATCTGCTTGAACTCAGGCATGAACCTTCAGAAGAAGAGCATCAAGAGGACCAAGCACAAGCTGAGGGGGAGCAACCTCCCGAGGCACCGACTGCTCCAGAAGAGCCACCATCACCTTAATCCCACGGCTCCTACTCCCCACAAGGATCCGTTGCACGAGAACGGGTACCTCCAACCTCTTCTGAGGAGGTCACCCTAAGGGATCTCAAAGATGAAATTGTCGCTATGAGGGCAGAAATGGGTCATCAAGAAGACCGGATAACAAGTCTTATCACCGGCGTTCACAACGCCCTCGAGGATATGCACTCCCGGCAAGACCGAATTGAACGGGAAATGCGGACTATCCGCTATCATCTTGCCTTAGGCCATCATAAGAAGAGACCCATGCCTGAACTCGATCCCTACGAGTCGGGTTCAGTTCATAGAGAGGCAACTCCCGATCACGCTTCTCTTGTTTAGTCCTCGGCCCATCATTGTCCCATCAAACCTATTCCATATCCGATCTCTCAATTTCAATTCATCAAATCATTATTTTTGCTTGATTGACAAAAAGGGGGAGATAGAATAGGTGAGTTGAGTAAAATTTTCTTATGGGTTGGGTAGTTTTGTATCTAGGTTTCATTTTTGTTTTGCATTGCATTTTGTAAAAATGAAACTTGATATATATAAATGCTTTTGATGAATGTTATGTTTACTTAATATGTTATGCTTGATTAATAAAGTATTCAACATGATTTGCTTGAAAGGTATCCAATATGCCAAAATGATATAATGATTGGAATTTCAAAAAGCTCTGACCTATAAGACAAATGCTCTGTTTTTCAAAAGACATATGAACATGATTAATGCTTGTAAGGTATCAACTCAAATGAAGTTTTGTCAATCATCAAAAAGGGGGAGATTGTTGGAAACAATGTTTAAAACAATAAAATTGACCAAATCTTGAGTTTTGATGATTAACAAGAACTAATTTTGAGTATATAAAATGTACTAATATGTTTGCTAAATGTTTAAGGAAAGCAAAGAGGTCAAGTCGATCTCCAAGTCGACTTGGACTTCGACTTGGGTGAAGTCGATCCCAAAGTCGACTCAAATATCGACTTGAGAATGAATCCCAAAAAGCAACAGGTGAAGTCGCAGGTCAAGTCGACTCCACTTGCGACTTGGGAAGTCAAGTCGCAGACAAAGTCGACTCCAGCATCGACTTGGAGTATCCAGAGCTGAAAAGTGGAAACGAACATAACGAAGTCGCAAACGAAGTCGACTCCAGGTGCGACTTGGGTGAAGTCGCAGGCCAGGTCGACTCCATCCACGACTTGAGATGTTCAAACTTTCAAAGATGCAGTTTTCAAGATATTCAAGAGGATTTATCACTCAAGTCCAAGGAATCAAGATGAAAAACAAATGAGTCAATTTCAAAGTCAAGAATCATGTTCTACATTCAAATCAAGTCTATCAAGCTCAAAGCAAATCTTCAAGCTAGCTTCCAAATGGAGTAATACCTAAGTCATAAAGACCAAGTGAGTCCAAAGCAAAGCAAGGAACATACATATATTGTGCAAGGACTCAAAGCTTTCAAATGGTTTGCAAGATTCAAGACATTTCAAGAAGAACAAGGCATTTTTGCAATATACCAAGCCAAGTCGCAACCCAAGTCGACTTCAGGATCGACTTGAGTTAAAGTCTGAAAGCCAAGTCGACCCAAGTCTCAGACTTGAGTTTCTGAAGAACCCAAGTCGCAGGCCAAGTCGACTCCATGTACGACTTGGAAGCCAAGTAACGGTCAAATTTTTGAACGTTGGAGTTCATTTATTGCACGCCAACCACTTCTACAACGTTCATATTTTCCTCAATCTATAAAAGGACATTCAAATGAACGTGAGAAGTAGGAAGTGACACTACTCTAAGGATCATAGAGAGAAAAGAAGTGCAAGAAAGACTTTCAAATCCCTTTTCTCCATATTTGAGTGTTTCAAAGGAAGAAAGAGTTTCAAACTGCAGGTTGCTTCAACGATCATCATCCCAGCTGTTTTTGATTTCTTCCTCGAGCTCAAAACTGCCTACACAAATCTATAAAGTGTAGTTTTTATTCATTTCTTTATTTGGTTGTATAAATCTTGATTTAGCTTGGGTAGCTAAGATCAAGTATATGCAAAGTAGGGTGTGATTGGAGTGAGACTCATCACCTACTTGTGCAAGTGATTGTATATGCCCCCTAGAGCTTTGAATCTAGAAGAGAGCAAGTGGCTCTAGTTGTATATGCCCCCTAGAGCTTTGAATCTAGAAGAGAGCAAGTGACTCTAGTTGTGTATGCCCCCTAGAGCTTTGAATCTAGAAGAGAGCGGTGACTCTAAGTGTATTCTTGGAATACATAGTGGAACCCAAGTCACAACGGAGTGTGAACTTGGAAGAGTGGAGTAGGGAAGGTTTGCCCGAACCACTATAAATCTTGTGTTCTACTTATTTTTACTGCTTTATCTTATTTGCTCTCCATTCGCTTAAAAAGGGGATTAACTTTTTCAAGGGGTTAAGATTTTTAAGTTTACCAAAGAAATTAGAAATTTTAAAGAACCCAATTCACCCCTCCCCTCTTGGGTTTAGCCATCAACTCGGGACCAACATCATCAACTGAGGATAAGTCCGTCTGATGTTCATAAGACGACTTTTCGAACCATGTATGGACATTATGAGTTTTTGGTAACGCCTTTCGAACTTACTAATGCCCCTGTTGTATTCATGGATATGATGAATAGAGTTTTTGGGGACTATCTTGATCAATTTGTGGTTGTATTTATTGATGATGTCCTGATCTACTAAAAAATGGAGAAAGAACATGAAAATCATTTACGAAGGGTTTTGGAAAGATTGAGAAAAGAAAAATTACATGCCAAGTTGAAGAAATGTGAGTTTTGGTTGAAACAAATAGGATTTCTTGGGCATATAATATCAGAAAGAGGTATTCAGGTTAATCCTCAAAAGATTGAAGCAGTGTTGAAATGGCCAAGGCCAACAACTATTACAGAAATTCAAAATTTTCTAGGGTTGGCCGATTATTATAGAAGATTTGTCGAAGGATTTTCACAATTGTCAGCCCCGTTACAAGGTTGACTCATAAATGAGTCGGGTATGTATGGTCTGAACAATGCGAGCACAGTTTTCAAGAATTGAAACAGCAGTTAGTAAAAGCGCCCATCCTAACCCTACCAGATGGAAATGAAGGGTTTGTGGTCTACAGTGATGCTTTAATAAAAGGACTAGGATGTGTACTGATGCAAAGAGGAAAAGTGATAGCCTATGCGTCACGACAGCTAAAGCCCAATGAGGTAAGCTACTCCACACATGATTTAGAATTAGCAGTTGTGATGTTTGCCTTGAAAATATGGAGACACTACATGTAGGGTTGTCTTTCTTTGAGGCCAATGCTTCTAACAACAATGCAGGCAAGCTAATTTTGACTTGATTTTCCACTTTCCACAATTTTTTTTGCCTCATGTGGGTTTAGTTGGTTTCGGCCTCCTCCTTTTAGATAAATGCAATGAATGATCAATAGCCTTAGAACCCTTAGCCTGGGAGATAAATCCATGTAATGAAGGAATTTGATTCCCGGGTGATATTTGTTACTCTTTGTCAATTGGTTGTACATTTGGGTAAGTGATAACCCCTCGGGAATCGGTTCCTTTTCTTCAGGAACATCCAACTTATGTGCAATTCTGTGGATTGCATTGTCCCTGTGATTTTCATTTCCAAAACCCAAGTTCCTCCCGGATCTGTTTGAACTGCCGGAAATGCACACAAGTACAAGAGGCAATAGCAAGATTAGCGAGTTTTTGCAAGCTTATGGGAGATCCGCCAGTCGAAAAGTGACTGTCGGTGGAACTTCCATTTGTTTTATAGCAAGGAGAGGTGTCGGTACAAGGAGAAAACTAGAGCGAGAGAGACAGATTTAGAGAGATAAAGAAAACTGTGAGAGAGAGAGAGAGAAATCAGGAGATGAAGAAATGGATTGAGAGAAGAACCGGTAGTGACAGAGCTGGGAGAAGGAGAAGGAATCGCCGCTAGAAAAATGGGGAAGAAAAGAGAAGAAGAACGGCGCGGGAAAATGAAGCGTCGAGCGCTGGAGTCGACTTGCCCTAACCGAAATCGACTTCGCCCCATGCGGAGCCGACTTCGCCCCATCTGAAGTCGACTTGGGCTGACTCAAGTCGACTTGGCTCTCTAGACTTGGTTTTTCTAAAATACTCCCCCTATCATGTTATGCTTTTAATCAAATTCAATCATACACATATCATTCCTAATTTTATAAAATGATTCTTTTGCTAAAGGCTTGGTAAGAATATTTGCAATTTGGTCATCTATTTTCACATATTCTAAACAAATATCATGATTTTCAACATGTTCACGAATGCAATGGTGTCTCACATCTATAAGCTGAGTTCTAGAATACAATACAGGATTTTTGGTCAAACATATTGCACTTATATTATCACATCTAATTGGAATATCATGATAATCAACACCATAATCCCTAAGTTATTATTTCTTCCAAAGTAATTGGGTACAACAACTCTCGACGGTTATATATTCGGCTTCCGCGGTAGATAGAGTAACACTAGTCTGTTTTCTTGAAAATCATGAAACCAACATGTTTCCAAGAAATTGACATGTTCCATTAGTGCTTTTTCTATCTACTTTGTAACCGACAAAATTCGCATCAAAGTAGCCGATTAAATCAAAAGTTGACCCCTTTGGATACCATAGTCCTAGATTAGTAGTATTTATCAAGTATCTGAAAATTCTTTTCACAACTATTAAATATGATTCTTTAGGACATGATTGGAATCTAGAGTACATGCAAACACTAAATAGAATATTAGGTCTAGAAGTAGTTAAGTATAACAAAGATCCTATCATGCTTCTATACCATTTTTGTTCGACAGATTTATCCTTTTAATCCTTGTCGATCTTGATAGTTGAGCTCATTGGTGTGTTTACGCCTTTGCTATTATGCATACCGAACTTCTTTAACATCTCCTTCACATACTTGGACTGATTTATGAAGATCCCTTCTGCTTGTTGCTTAATTTGCAGTCCAAGGAAGAAGTTCAATTCTCCCATCATGCTCATTTCAAATTTATTCTGCATAATCTCAAAAAATTCTTAGCACAGAGTTTCATTAGTAGCACCGAATATAATATCATTAACATAAATTTGAACAAGTAAGATATCATTGTCTTTATACTTGATGAATAATGTTGTATCAATATTTCCTCTTTGAAAGTCATGATCAATCAAAAATTTGCTTAACTTTTCATACTAAGCTCGTGGAACTTGTTTTAGTCCATATAAAGTTTTGATTAATTTGTAAATATATTTTGATTGATCCTTTTCTTCAAAACCCGGAGGTTGTTCAATATAAACTTCCTCATTCAAGTATCCATTCAAAAATGTACTTTTCACATCCATTTGAAACAGTTTGAAATCCACGTGAGAAACAAAAGCTAGTAAGATACGTATGACTTCTAATCTAGCCACAGGAGCTGTAACGCCCCATTCATAAAAATACTCAATAACTAATCAACGGCGCTACACAATCATAGAAAAATTCGGCAGCATCTCCCCATAACATACAAGGGGTAATATGGAATACATGACCTGATATTCATTACATTTCCATCTGTAACATTCAATCCTATTTATATACTTGCATCTTCATATAATAAGAACATTCATATAGAAGGAAATCATTACATATTTTCCTTACACAACAAACAGATATAATAGTCATGCATATGTGCATCAACAAGGATTATAATCCAATCTGAAATACCAAATACATTATAGTTGTCAAAACGAATCCGTCTAAGTAATTGTCTACATATATGATTATCAAAAGAGCACAAGTCTAAAAGAACTGGAATCAACATATTGTGCTAGGGTCTCTCATGTTTGATCTTCAACTTGTCCCATCCTTAAGTTCTCCTTCTGACCTGCGATCTAAAACCACAATAACAATGATATGAGTCTAAATAGACCCAGTAAGTAGATAGTGGTTAGCACAAAGTGAAAATAAGCATAATGATGGATACTCATACAGTGATGAAGCTAATACACATGGGTCCAATACCCACTCCCAAGATCGTATACATATAACCCTACACACAAATTGACCAACACAACCAATCATCTATTCATGTCCATCAAGGGCCATGAACAACCCTCTCCTCATGTCAATCAGGGGCCATGAACAACCCTTACAACCAACTATTTGAGATAACGCATCATACATAACAGACAATGAAACACATCGCAAACCACGCATACAACATCAACACAATTCAGATACAACACGTAGATCTGTCACACAAGCATTTTATCAAACATATGATAGGTGCGAAATGAAAGAACCTTCAATTCATACTCTCGATTGGGGAAAATCAATTCACGTCGCATTTCAACAATATAACAACTGCTAAGAAGTCTTTTACATCATAGAAATCACGCATTCAAAGTAAATTCACCATGAACCCTAACTGTTACGAACTCTACGCCTAATATCATGGAGTCGTTAGAAGCTATACATTCCCTCTAGCCTCGTATCGCGTTTAACGTAAAATTTCATCACTAAATCGAGAAGGGGCGACATCTACTTACCTTGACCGTGATCCCACCCAAGACAGCGACCCTAGATGTGGACTGCAGAAATTCGGAGCCTTGGAGCTTCCTGAACTCGGATCTATGACCTTCAAGGTAGATGGTATAGTTCCCCTCAAGCGATCACGGGTGGTTCGAACTGAGTGGAAGAGAAAGTAGAAGAGGAACGAAGAACCAGAAGAGAAGGAGAAGAGAACGCGGTCGGGCGCGAAATGGGAATGAAACCCTAGAGCGCGGGCCGCTTATGTTAATAGAATCCATTGAGTCGGGTCGGGGCTCGGGTCGGGTCCAGTCGCAATTAGTAATTTAATTCCCCTCTCCTACAACTTAATAATTTAAATTTTCTTCAGGGGCGCTGCCCCCTGCACCCCCGCAAGGGCGCTGCCCCCTTGACCCCCGCGACCTGACCGGGCAGGTCGAACCCCGTACCTACTCTGCGAGGGAAACAATAGTCGTAGTGCCCATCAATGGAACGCTAATCATACATGCACATATGCACTATACATCTCCTAAATGTCGTGTCCATGTATGTTATGTATCCATTAATATCGTAAAATTCTTACTAGCATGTTCATAAGTTACCTCATAAATAGAGAAAAGTTATAATAAAAATAGAATAAAAATACCTGGTCCTCACAGGAGCATATGCTTCTTCAAATCTATTCCCTCTTCTTGGAAATATCCTTTGGCTACTAATCTGGCTTTGTTTCTCACCACAAGTGTGAAACCCAACCTTCTCAGGCCATATACGTGTTGTAAACCATAGATTTTTTCTAAAGAATTTTTATGGTGAATAAAAATTCATAAATTATATTGATGGATATGTGTATTGGAGATTAAAATAATGCAATTAAGAATTTAACCCACATGAATAGTGCACGTGAATTGTAACCGGGGATTAAGACACATGATTAAAAGTTAATCACTTAGATAAACTTAATCACAAAAAGACAAAAAGGAGATTTAATCACTATAGGATGAAATAGCAATTATTTTTATATTTTAATACCATTTTGGATTTTAGTGAAAAATTAAAGAAAAATTCATAATTTGCAATTTGGAGGTCGGATTTAGATGAAATTTTTTATGGATGGTTAAAAATTCATGATGAACATGATGAATGGTTTAAGATGTGATGAAAATCACAAATCAAGGGTCAAGATGAAACATCAATTTGAGATTAAAAAGTAACTTATCTTTTTCATTAAATTCCATTTGACTTTTATTAAATATAAAAAATTAAAAACTGAAAAAATTAAATGAAAAGCAGAAATTGCAGGGGCGTGAGCAGGGGGTGGTTAAGATCTTTGACCAAAATCAATGGTTCACATTTATCATCATCAAAGATCAATGACTAGGATTAAATTAACTTAAATAAATAATTTTAATAAATTAAAAATATAGAAAATTAGGGCTGCCATAGGGGGAATGAACAGTATAGGGTGGGCTGTACATAGCTCAATGCACCTTTTGGAAATTAGAAAAAATATATTTATAATTTAATACCTCAAGTAAGGGGGGGTAAATTCCAATTTCATGAAAAATTAAACCCTATAAATAGGGCCAAGGGGTGGACATCAAAAGGCACAACACAGCTCCATTTTTAGCAGAAAAAATTCCTTGCCAAGCCAAAGAAGAGGAGGAGAGAAGTTAGAGAGAGAAAGTGTGAGAAGAAGAGGGATATCTCCACTTCGGGTAAGTGATTTCTATCCAAATTTCTTTTGGATGATTAGTACGGTAAAACCATACTTAGATAATATCTAAGCATGAAAAAATAAGTATAGTTATACTTCTTAATCAGAATTATGCCAAACATAAAAACTTTGGAGCAAAGATAGAGCATTCGGGAAGATAGCATATGATATGTGTAAATAATGCTCCAAAATTGATAAATGATGATTTGAGATAAATGAATATGATACATATGATGTTGGAATGATTATATATTAATTTCATAATTTTTGGAATTAAGGATTATGATTAAGTGAATTTATGTTGATTTTTAGTATATAGAGAAAATGATTTATTTAGCCAAGTTAATGATGATAAATCTAAAATGTATGAATTTTTCCATGATATACTAAGCATAAACTATGTCATGGTATTTTTTATTTTTGAAAAAAATGTCAATTTTTGGAACCCATGAACAGTAACAAACACGCTGTGAACAGTAACCTCAATTGAACAGTGATATGCTACAGTGACTATGAATAGTAAACAACATGATTTTGGAGAAAATTTGAGATTAATATTTAAATATAAGGATGAAATTTTTGAAGAACCTATGGATAAAAATATTCATATAAAGAAATAATGCCAAATATTATAAAACATGCATGGGAAGCAGCTTGAATAGAAGAAATAAAATATCTTTTTTCCTTGAATAGGAAAAGAAAAAGAAAAAGTCGAGGACACCAATTGAGGAGGTAAGCAAGTTATATATTTTGCAAATTATTTCCAAAGTGCTTGTAATTGTTTGTAAATTATTTTATGAAATTTATTTAAGGTTGGCCATACCTATAACTGTTTTACATGAACTGAAGTATGTTTGTTAAATTATTTATTAAATACTTTTTATGAAATTATTTATAATTTACAAATGTCATACCGGCATTTGTATCTAAATGAGCATGTGCATGAGGAATAGGCCATAGTTGAGGTAGTAAGCGGATCGGATGTCCCCCTCGCTATTGCTAAGTCGCTTTTATAGGCTCAGGCTGGTGGCGACCTCCTTGAGATAGGAGCATGTATGGGATGGGCGTCTCGCTAGCGTCGCATCTAAAGGAATGTCATGAATGAATGCATTGCATTTGCATTTTATGAAACACATTAAAATGATTGAAAAATTATGTATGACTTGCTTACTGATTATTATTACTCACTCATGATTTTTCAACGATAGACAGGAAATGATGATGACGGCAGCATGCAAAATATTATGTAGTTTTGATATAAATGTTGTGTAAGTAAATTTTTATATAAAGACAGTGATGATAATTTTGAAATGGAAAGAATATCTTTTAAATGATGATGTTTTGTAATAGACTTTGATTATAACTGTGATATGTGAAAAATGTTTCAAGTTGGATGAATGGTGTCAATTTTCCATGTATTGATATTATATATAAAAAGAAAAAAAATCTTGCCGTGTGATCAGGGCAACAATCCTGAGTCACGTTTACTAATCAAAAACGATCCCGGAGTAAGGCTTCTAGGCACCCTGGTTCGAGGCGCCACAACAAGTCCACTTTCATCTAATTTGTTCCTAAATACCCATTTGGTACCAATAACCGTGCAATCTTTGGGTCTAGGAACTAGATATCATACATTATTTCTTTCAAATTAGTTTAGCTCTTCTTGCATTGCGGTGATCCAATTTTCATCACTAAGAGCTTGATCAATGGTTGTTGGTTCAATTTTTGACACAAAAGCGAATTCTCCACAGATATTGTGTCTTGATCTTCTAGTTTTTACTCATTCATAGATATTACCAATGACTTGCTCAATTGGATGATCATTTTTGAATTTTAAATCAGTTGGAGGTTTAAAAGAATTATTACCTTCACTTACCCTTTCCTCAATGAAATTTTCTCATTTTGCCTCGGCTTCTCCTTATTGCTCTTGTTATTCCGCCTTTGGATTCTTTGATGCCTCATCTGCATCACTTAATTCATCCTCCTTTCTTGGAGTTTGGTTAAATTCATCAAAAACAACATGTATTGATTCTTTTACTATTCGATTTTTCTTGTTAAGGACTTTATAATTTTTGCTATTTGATGAATGACCAAGGAAAATTGTTTCATCACTTTTAGCATCTAATTTTTCTAAGTTGGTCTTTCCATTGTTTAGCACATAGCAAGTACATCCAAAGGCATGGAAATATGATATGTTTGATTTTCTACATTTCCAAAGTTCATATGGGGTCTTTTTCAAGATTGCTCTAATGGTAACTCAGTTTAATACATGACAAGCTGTATTTACAGCTTCAACCCAAAATCTTTTGGACAATTTACGCTCATTTAGTATAGTCCTAGCCATTTCTTGTATTGTCCGATTTTTCCTTTCAACAACCCCATTTTGTGGGGGGGTTCTTGGTGCAGAAAATGTATGGTGAATTCCTTTATCATTGCAAAACTCTATGAATCGTTTATTTTTAAATTCACCACCATGATCACTTCTAATAGAAATAATTGTATTTTTTTTATTTTGCACCAAATTTGAAAACGTGACAAACATAGAAAATATTTCATCTTTGCTAGCTAAGAGTATTATCCATGTGAGTCTTGAAAAATCATAAATAATTACAAACACATACTTTTTCCCACTAATGGTTAAAATGTCTGATGGCCCATAAAGATCTATATGCAATAATTCAAGTGGCCTAGTCGTTTGAAATTTCCTTTTTGGTGAAGAATGACATCTTGGGTTTCTTGAATAATTGACAAGCCTTACAAATCTTATCCTTATCATATTTAAGCTTTCGTAACCCTTCCACTAGGCTCTTTTTCCATAAAGTATTAATGTTTGACATATTGATATGTCCAAGCCTTTTGTGCCATATCCATGGATCATTTTCTATGGCTATTAGATATTTTCCATCAAGTTCATCTAGACAAACCAAATATATATTTCCATGTCTTTTGCCACTAAAAACTATGTGATCATCATCAAATACATTGCATATAGAGGATTCAAATATGACTTTATAACCTTTATCACATAATTGGCTAATGCTCATTAAGTTGTGTTTGAGTCCTTTAACAAATAGTACATCCTCAATACATGCATTTGAAATTCCATAAACATTTCCTTTACCTTTGATTATACCTTTTTCATTGTTCCCAAAAGCAACCATTCCTTCACTACACAGTTTAATTCTATAGAACAATCCTTTTTCTCCCGTCATGTGTCTTGAGTAGCCACTATCCATAAACCACATATTGTTGGCCTTTGCTCTAAGACAAACCTGCAAAAATAAGGTCAAGCAGAGCTTATCTTTTTGGTACCCATTTGGGTTAGTTACCCATTGGAATCTACGTTGATCTACTTTTGAAGGCATAAATCCAATGCTCTTAGGTACCCAAACAAATTTTGCACCAAGGTCATGTAACTTTCTTATTTTACATTTATATACCTTGTGCCCCATCTTGTTGCAAAAATTACAAGCTCTAGGGAGTTTTGGAGTGGAAAGCCATGTAGTAGTAGTTTCCCAAGTTTATTTTTGGTCCAAGCAACATGGTTCATTTTAGGTTTAGCATGGATGGATTTTGCTTGGTTTTTATAAGTCCTTGAAGCATTTGACTTGCTACTTTCTCCATTCTCAAATGTGGAGTACCCAAGTCCTCTCTTGTTATTTTGGGCGGTCATATTCAAAAATATTTTGACACTTTCCACTGGATTAGAGAACTTAGTAAGTGATTCATTTTCCTTTTTAAGTTTTTCCATCTCACTTATCAAGATGTTCTTTTCGTTTGTCAAATGATCAACTTTTTCAGAAAGTTTTCCATTCACAATAATTACTGCATCACATTATCTTTTCTTCATTGTGAACTTATTTTCCAATTTCTTTATTTCCTCATATAATGAATCATAGGCTTGTTGTAGTTTTTCTAATTTAGCACATTTGAGGCAATCATTTGTGAAGAAAAAATAGAAAACGACTTTGGGTTAGAGGTTATCTCTTTACTACTTGTGCAGTTTGTTGAAGTGGTTTGACCCTCCAAAATTTCCATTGCTGCAAGGCATAGATTGAGATCTTCTTCCATTGTGGCCATACAACAAATCCTTGCGCAATTTGTGGCCTCGTTTTCTTCATTTGAAGAGCAACATGTTGTGGATGTCTCCTTGTTGATGTACATGTCTCTTCCTTTAACCTTTTGAAACCTTCTGCTTTTTCCTCAATCTTTTTTCCTCTTTGCTCCTTTGTTTTGGTCTCTTCAGGCATCGGGCATTGGACTTGCATATGCCCCATACCGCCACACGGGAAGCACTTTATAGCCTTCTCTTTTTCTCCTTTGGATTTCTTTCTTTGAAGCTCTTGAAATTTTTTCCTTTCCTTGCAAATTTTCTGAAACGTCTTGTAAGTAAGATAATCTCTTCATTATCATTTTGAGAGGATAAAGTGGAGTCGTCTGAAACTTGTGCGGCTTTTAAGGCAATAGCTGTTTTGCCTCTGTGTTGCTCCTCATTTCTCTTCTTGATTAACTCATGTGACATGAGTGAGCTTATGAGATATTCTAGCCATAGTGTGTTGAGGTCCTTTGCTCCTCAATGGCCTTGATCTTTGGAGTCCAAGATTCGGGTAGTGCTCTTAAGATTTTAATTACTTGCTCAGATTCAGAAATAGCTTCTCCTAGACCTTTTAAGGCGTTAGTAATCTTCGAAAATCTAGCAACCAGGGATTAAGACACGTGATTAAGAGTTAATCACTTGGATTAACTTAATCGTAAAAAGACAAAATAGAGATTTAATCACTATAGGATGAAATAGCAATTCTTTTAGAAATTTTAATCCAAATTTGGATTTTAGTGAAAAATAGAAAAAATTCATAAATTGCAATCCGGGCGTCGAAATTCAATAAATTTTTTTATGGATGGTTAAAATTCATGGTGAACATGATGAATAGGTTAAGATGTGATGAAAATCACAAATCAAAGGTCAAGATGAAGCGTCAAATAAAGATCGAAAAAGTGAATTAACTTTTCTTTAATGTGCATTTGAATTTTTATTAAAATAAATAAATAAGAAAAAGAAAAAGAAAAAAATTAATTAAAACATCAGCTGCAGCAGGGGGTGGGTGAGATCTTGACCAAAATCAACGGTCCATGATGATGATGATCATCATCAACCAATAGCTAGGATTTATTTAGCCTAAATTAATTAATTTTAAAAATAAAAAAAATCATGGAAAAATAGGGCTGCATAGGGGGGCTGGAGCAGGCTTAGGGTGGCTTCACTTGGCTCAAGGAATTTTTCAAAATTAAAAAGAAATACCAATTTATAATTAAATACCACAAAGCTAGGGGGTAAATTCTAAATTCTTGAAACATCCAACCCTATAAATAGGGCAGCAGGGAGAACGTCGAAGGCCATCCCCAGCTCCACTTGAGCCATTCTAAGTTCCCAAACCATCCCACACGTCCAAGGAAAGAAAGGAGTAAGTTAGAGAGAGAAAGTGTGAGAAAAGAGGCGTATCTCCACTTCGGGTAAGTGATTTCTACCCAAATTTCTTTTGGATATTAAGTAGGGTAAAACCATTCTTAGATAATGCATAAGAATGAGAAAATAAGTATAGATATAATGCTTAATTGGAATTATACCAAAATATCAAAAATTTGAAGCGAAGATAGAGCATTTGGGAAGATAGCATATGATATGTGGAAATAATGCTCCAAAATTTATAAATGATGATTTGGGATGTATGAATATGATAAATATGATGTTATAATGATGATAAATTAATTTTATAATTTTTGAAATTAAGGAATATGCTTATGTGAATTTATGTTGAGTTTTAGTATATGGAGAAAATAAATTTTTGTCACCAAGTAAATGATGATAAATTCAAAATGTATGAAATTTTCTATGATATACTAAGCATAAGCTATGTCATGGTATTTTTTATTTTTGGAAAAATGTCAATTTTTGGAACCCATGAACAGTAACCACGTCTCTGTGAACAGTAACCTCGGATGAATAGTAACTACTACAGTAATCTGCTACAATGATTTGCTACAGTAACAGCGTGAATTTTGAGAACATTAGAAATTAATATTTAAATATAAGGATGGAATTTTTGAGGAACCTATGGATAAAAATATCCATATAAAGAGATAATGTCTAAATATTATAAAGCATGCATGGGAAGCAGCTTGAATAGAAGAAATAAAATAACCTTTTTCCTTAAATAGGAAAAGGAAAAGAGAAAGTCGAGGACACCAACTGAGGAGGTAAGCAAGTTATATACTTTGCAAATTATTTCCAAAATGCTTGAAATTGTTTATAAATTGTTTTATGAAATTTATTTAAGGAGGAGGTAAGCAAGTTATATACTTTGCAAATTATTTCCAAAATGCTTGAAATTATTTGTAAATTGCTTTATGAAATTTATTTAAGGTTGGCCATACCTATAACTGCTTTACATAAATTGAAGTTCGTTTTGTTAAATTGTTTATTAAATGCTTTTTATGAAATTATTTATGATTTGCAAATATCATGCCAGCATGTGTACGTAAATGAGCATGTGCACGAGGAATAGGCCTTAGTCGAGGTAGTAAGCGGACTGGATGTCCCCCTCGCTATTGCCAAGTCGCTTATATAGATCCAGGCCGGCGGCGACCTCCCTGAGATGGGAGCATGTATGGGATGGACACCTAGCTAGCATCGCATCCAAAGGAATGTCATGAATGCTATGTATGCATTGCATTTGCATTTTATGAAATGCATAAAAATGATTGAAAAATTATGCATAGCTTTCTTACTGAGTATTATTACTCACCCATGCTTTTTCAACAACAGACAGGAAATGATGATGAAGCTAGTATGTCAAGTATTATGTAGTTTTGATATGAATGTTGTATATGTAAATTTTATGTAAAGACAATGATGATAATTTTGAGATGGAAATGAATATTTTTATTCCAATGAAAATATTTATGGAACAATTTTTGATCATAACGGTGATATATGAAATATATTTCATGTTGGATGAATGATGAAAATTTTCCATGTATTGATGTTATATATTTTTAAAAAAATCTTGTCATGTGATCAGGGCAACAATCCTGAGTCACATTTACCAATCAAAAACGATCCCGGAGTAAGGCTTCTAGGCACCCTAGTTCGGGGCACCACAGAAGTTGGTATCCGAGCATGGATTGGTAAATAGGCAGAAAAGAAAGAAATGATCAAGTTAGAATATATGAAATTATGATTATGATCCATTGATTTATTATTAATGAAAATGTATAATATATGTGAATTATATGATCATGTGACTATGATATAATAAATATTGATGTTATACTAATGAATGTTTTGTGAAGTTAAAAATGTCGCTCATCAGAGCTAAAGCAAGAGCTAACAAAGGAAAGGCCCCGATGGAAGAATCAGTCGATCGGGCAATGGGCGAAGCCAGTAAAAGGACTAGTAGGGCAGAATCCGAAAAGCAAACCTCTAGGACCCGCCCACGATGAGAGGAAAGCCCTAGACCTCAAGCAGAGGTCAACATAGAAGAAAGAATAGCTGCAGCAATCGAGAAAGCTATGCATCAATGGACAGCCCAAGCTGTTGGTTTATTACAGGAAATACGGAACTAGCAGGCCCCGCCATTAAGAGGAGACGGGGAAAGACCAGGGCCCTCGGCCAATCCTGGCACGTCAAGGGGAATCAAGGATAGTCTCCTTGAGGCCGACAGAAAGGCTATCAATCCCTTTCTTGCCTAGCGCCTGCCCAAGTTTGCAGGGGAACCAGACCCCTCATTGCAGACAATGGATTATAGAAATTAATAAACTATTCAGAATATTGCCCTGCAATGATCAATAGAAAGTGTTGTGCACTAACCACCTACCGGTGAAAGATGCTTATGAATGGTGGGAGACGCTAATGGTCACTATGCCACATCCGGAGCAAGTTATGTGGCATGAATTTTTAGAGGAATTTAATAAAGAATATCTCCCTGTAGGGCTACAGAGCCAAAGGGTGATGGAATTTGAGAAACTCTACCAAGGCAGAATGACATTTACGGAGTACGCTACAAAATTCAACGCCTTAGTAAGATATGTACCATGGATTGCCAATGTGCCAGAAAATAAGGCACAAAGATTTCAGATGGGATTGAGGCCCCAGCTAAGAGAGGGATTAGCCCCATTGTTAATAAAAGACTATGCCTCTAGCATTGAGAGGGCTAGGGCATTAGAAATTGAGTCAATGAGAACTCAAGAGCTTAGGCAAGCTCAAAAATAATTCTTTTCAGCTTCCAAGGAAGGTGAGGCTAATAAAGGAAAAAGGGTAATCGTCGAGTGAAAGAAGATCGGCAATAAGACACAGAGCACCCCAACTTGCAGAACTTGCCACAAATGTCATTCAGGCAAATGTTTACAAGGAAAGGGGAAATGTTACAAGTGTGGCCAAGCTGGTCATGTGGCCAGGGACCGCGGGATTGACGAAGCCAAAATAATAAAGTACTTCAACTGTGGTCAAGTTGGACACATTTCGCCCAACTGTCCAAATAAGCCATAAGGAGCACTAACCCGAGGGAGGCCGGCCTAGCAAAGGTCCCCGCCATCACCAATCGGCCCGGTACTCTGCCAACCCAGTGCATGTCCAAGCCCTCACTCGACAGAATCACAGGAGGTGAAGGAGAGAGTGATTACAGGTATGATTTACATTTTAGGAAATTCTGCAGTAGCCTTGTTTGATTCTGGAGCTATGCATTCATTTATACCAATTCGTAATCACACACGCACTTCGGGTAGAGGAAACCAGTAGTACTATACATGTAAAATCCCCAGTATATAGGTTGACAAGTATAAATCAAATCTGCAAGGCATGTCCTATCAGGATAGGAACAAAGATATTAGAAGCTGATCTCATCATATTACCAATGACAGAGTTCGATGTCATACTAGGGATGGATTGGATAAGTCAATGGGATACAATAATTAACTGTAGAAATAAAAAGGTGCAATTTGAAATACCAAAAGATGAAATAGAGATCAGTAAAATAAGACAGCTAGAAAACACAATAAGGATGGTATCATCTATGAAAGCAGCTAAGCTGATACGCCAACAATGTACAACTTATCTGGTCTCTATCAACACAATAAAAAAGATAGGGTACCTATGGAACAAATTCTAGTGGTAAAGGAATTCCCATATATTTTTCCAAAGGAACTATGTAATTTACCACCGGAAAGAGAAATGGATATGAAAATAGAAATTATTCCAGGGACAGCCCCAATAGCTAAGGCCCCATATAAAATGGCACCAGCCGAATTGGCTGAATTGAAAGTATAAATCCAAGATTTATTAGATAAGGGGTTTATTAGACTCAGTGCATCACCTTGGGGAGCTCGGTACTATTTGTAAGGAAAAAGGATGGGAGTTTGAGACTTTGTATTGATTACAGAGAATTGAATAAGGTAACAGTAAAAAATAAGTACCCACTCCCAAGAATAGATGATCTTTTTTATCAACTAAAAGGAGTTTCGACATTTTCAAAAATTGATTTATAGTCAGGATACCACAAGTTGAGGATATGTCCAAATGACATCCATAAAACAGCATTCAGAACAAGATATGGGCATTATGAATTCTTAGTTATGCCATTTGGACTAACGTATGCCACGGCTGTATTTATGGATATGATGAACAAGATTTTTCGAGAATTTTTGGATCAATTTGTGGTGGTATTCATTGATGATATATTCATTTATTCAAAAACAGAATGAGAGCATGAGAAACATTTGAGGATAGTATTGGAAATTCTCCGAAGGGAGAAATTATATGCTAAATTCAAGAAATGTGAGTTTTAGTTGAAACAGGTAGCCTTTCTCGGCCACATTATATTCGAGAAGGGAGTACAAGTAGACCCTCAAAAGATTGAGGTAATAACAAAGTAGCCACAACCAACAAATATCACGGAAATAAGAAGTTTCCTAGGGCTAGTTGGCTACTACAGGAGATTTGTAGAAGGATTCTCACAATCGTCAGCTCCACTCACAAAGCTGACAAGGAAAGAAGTTAGATATGAATGGACAGAGGAATGTGAGAATAGCTTCCAAGAGTTAAAGAAAAGACTGGTAAAAGCACCAATTCTAACACTATCTACGGAGAAGGAAGGGTTTGTAATCTATAGTGATGCCTCAAAGAAAGGATTAAGATGTTTACTGATGGAAAATGGAAAGGTTATATCATACGCATCCAGGCAACTCAAGCCAAATGAGGTAAACTATCTAACTCATGACTTAGAATTGGCAGCAGTAGTCTTTGCCTTGAAAATTTGGAGACATTATTTACATGGGGTTAAATGTGAGATCTATACTGATCATAAAAGACTTAAGTACATTTTTACTCAAAATGAGTTAAATATGAGGCAGAGAAGATGACTCGAGTTACTTAAGGATTATGACCTCAATATTTTATATCATCCAGGCAAAGCCAATGTAGTAGCCGATGCGCTAAGTAGAAATATTAGCTTAGCGCATCTCATCACTAAGGAAGAAGGCTACCACAAGAATTGAGACAATTAGAATTAATCGTAAGCCTACCTTGGTACAAGTTAGATTGTCTCAATTACAAATCCGGTCGAATTTATTTGAGTAAATTAAAATAGCTCAACAAGAAAATGGAGAATTAAAGAGTTATGTGGAGAAAATGATTAAGAAAAACCCCACTGAATATATACAAGATGAACATAGGATGTACAAATATAGGGGTCACCTGTGTATACCCAATCAAGAGGAAATAAAGGAACAAATATTGAAAGAAGCACATTTCTCTCCATTTTCGATGCATCCAGGTAGTACCAAGATGTATCAAGACATTAAAAGAATGTATTGGTGGAATAATATGAAGAGATAAATTGCTAAATATGTGGCTAAGTGCCTAACATGTCAAAGAGTTAAGGCTGATCATCAAAGAACCCCTGGAAAATTACAGTCGCTCAAAGTCCCAGAATGGAAATGGGATGATATTACTATGAATTTTATTGAAGGATTGCCAAGAACCCAAAATGGAAATAATGCTATATGGGAAATAGTTGATAGATTATCAAAGGTAGCACATTTCCTAGCTATCAAGAAAATTTTTACAACTGAGCGACTGGCTAAGATTTATTATAAGGAGATAGTGAGATTGTATGGAGCACCTAAGTCAACAATTTTCGATCGAGATTCCAGTTTTAGGTCTCGATTTTGGAAAAGTTTACATCAAACCTTAGGTACACAGCTGAAATTCAGTAGAACATTTCATCCTCAAACTGATGGGCAGACAGAAAGGGTGAATCAAATAGTTGAGGATATGCTAAGGATGTGCACAATAGAATTTGGAGGATCATGGGATGAATATTTGGCTATGGCAGAATTTGCTTATAACAACAGTTATCAAGCAAGTATTCAAATGCCCCGTTCGAAGCATTGTATGGACGGAAATGCAGAACTCCTCTAAACTGGGATGAAGTGGGAGAAAGGAAGTTGGCTCCAGACCTCTCAAAAAGAATGGCAGAAAAAGTCCAAGTGATTCGCCAGCGTATACTCACAGCCCAGAGCAGGCAAAAGAGTTACACCGATTGCAAAAGAAGGGATTTGAATATCCAAGTTGGGGATCACATATTTGTCAAAGTAACGCCATTCAAAGGAGTCACCCGGTTTGGAAAGAGGGGAAAATTAAACCCAAGACATGTTGGGCCCTTTGAAGTTTTGGAAAAGATAGGCAATCTAGCCTATAGAATAGCCCTGTCACCAGCCCTCAGTGCCATCCACAATGTGTTTCACATTTCCATGCTAAGGAAATATGTTTTTGATCATACCCATGTGTTGATAGCAGAAAAATTGCCAATTCAAGAACACTTGAACTATGAGGAAAGGCCAATCAAAATATTGGATTTCAAGATCAAGAAGCTTTGGAACAGAGAGATCGAATATGTAAAGGTACAATGAAATCGATATTCAGAATCTAAAGCCACATGGGAGCTACGAGAAGAGGTCGAAAGAAAATATCCTCAATTATTCAAGGAGAAATAGGTTTCGGGACGAAACCTATTGTAAGGAGGGGAGGATTGTGAAACCCCGACAATATACGTGCATTTCGACATTGTAACCCTAGATTTTTTTGTAATTATTTTTATGATAAATGAAAATTCATGAATTATATTGATGGATATGTGTATTGGAGATTGAAATAATGCAATTAGAAATTTAACCCCGTGAATAGTGCCTGTGAATAGTAAATGTGAATAGTAACCGAGGATTATGACACGTGATTAAGAGTTAATCACTTGGATTAACTTAATCACCAAAAGATATAAATAAAGGAATTCAATCCTATCATGCCACCTTATATTTGGGTTTTAAATAAAGGAATTACAAACTGACCTTCTGCCCAAGTATACCTTTTGGGAACATCCCTTTTCAGCCCCATTTTCCATGCATTTTTCCATTTTAAAAATTACAAAATTGCCCCTAAATCTCTTAGCCTTGCTACACATTGAGCGGAGATTGCAAAAGTCAAGTTTAACACCTTTCATTCCTCTCAATAAATTCTTATTAGAAACATGTCCCATTTTCTTTTCAAAAGTCAACTTCCCATTTATTTAGTTGACTTTAAATCTTGCTCAACTAATCCTACATTGACATGTGTCACTCATCACTTTTATTTCATTAATGACATGTCACTTTTCATGAGCAAAAGTCAAACAGTTTTAACCCTAAATGATTAAGCATTTTTTCATGATATTCAGCTTAATCAAATCCATCCATATGATAGAACACCTTGCTTTAACCGTTCAAAAAAAATTCCTCTCAAAAAGACATTTCTAATGCAAGATATGATCATTTAAAATTATCTTATGAAAATTCATGAAATTAAATGATTATCATAATAATCTAATCACGATTAACATAATCCATATTGTTCATGAAATAGAGCATGTCAGCTTGTGCTTACCTTTCAAACTTCACATCGATTAGCCTTTTGGGCGTCATGTTATGAATTTTCGAATGATAAACTAATTTTATTCTATCATTATCATCAACTTAATCATAATTAATGGAATATTTAACCATGCCACATCATCATTTCCATATCCCATTTTGTCTTTTTGTGCACATTAATCTACATTGGGCTAAGGTGATTAACTTAACCACCTCACTTGGTTATTAACCCGAATCTCATCCATCCAGTTCAAAGTACACATTAATAACTCTTGAATACCTAGTTTACATTATTGATCTCAAAATATTCTTCTCGATATCATATTTAAACTCTTCAAAGCATCATCTTTGGATGCCTTATATCCTTTGCTTATTGATCATCAATTATCTTGTGTCAATTCTATGCATGATGTACCTTTTTGCATTTATAATACTGAAACATGAACAATTGCACTAAACTAAGTAAATTTTGGTATTAAATCTCTCAAAATCATAATTTAAAAATTATTTAGAGCATAAAAATACTTCATAAGTGACGTACAAAATTGACTCAAAAGACCTTAATGGTATTGCATAGTTGTAGAAATTTGGTAATATGTATGTTTGGATTCTCATAAGTCCTGCAAACTGGTCCTGTTGTATATCTAGATGAGCTATAGTTTAAGCTCGAAGTTTCTTGTCGCGATTTTTAAGTTCAATGATGCAAGACCTGAAGCTCTATAATTTAGACAGTATCCTTCTAGGCGGGTTGTGTTGGTCCCGAGTTAATGGTAAAACCCAAGAGGGGAGGGGTGAATTGGGTTCTTATAAAATTCTTCGGTAAATTAGAACTTAACCCCTTGAAAGCTTAATCCCCTTGATTGAGACAAATAGAGAGCAATGAAATAGTGAAAGCAATAAGGTAAACAGTAGGCAAGATTTATAGTGGTTCGGGCAACCTCTCCCTACTCCACTCTTCCAAGTTCACCCACCGTTGTGACTTGGGTTCCACTATGTATTCCGCGAATACACTTAGAGACTCCGCTCTCTTCTAGATTCCAGCTCTAGGGGGCATACACAAACAGAGCCTATGCTCTCTTCTAGATTCTAGCTCTAGGGGGCTTGTACACTTGATACAAGTAGGTGATGAGTTCAACTCCAATCACAACTCTACTTGCAACGTCTTGGTTTGTTACAACAATCTCAAACCAAGACCAATAACAAAGAGTAATGAAAATAAGGAAGATCTACACTTTACAGAGTTGTGTAGGCAAGATTGAGCTTGAGGAAGAACTTATAGAAGCAACCGGTTGTATGTCGTTGAAGCTACTTGCAACTTGAAGCTTTTTCTTCCTTTGAAAGTGTATAGATCACTCAAATTTAGAGAAAAGCAAATGGGAGCTCTTGTTTGCACTTCTTTTCTCTCTTTAGACAATGTAGTGTGTATATTCTCGTTTGCTTGAGTGTCTATTTATAGAATGGGGAAGATTTGAACGTTATAGAAGTGGTTGGCGTGCAATAAATGTTCCAACGTTCAAAAATTCGAACGTTGGTTCCCCAAGTCGCAGGTGGAGTCGACTTCGTCTGCGACTTGGCTTCCCAAGTCGCAACTGGAGTCGACTTCGTGTGCGACTTCAGTTCCGCGTTCTCAAGTCTGAGTCTAGGTCGACTTGGTTTTAGACTTGACCTCTAGTCGATATTGGAGTCGACTTGGGTTGCGACTTGACCTGTCTTTGTGCTGAAATTTGCTTGGTCTTTATTTGATTTCCTCTAGCTTGCTTAACTTTCTTTCTTGAATCTTCTTACTTCTGAAATGGCTTCTTATATTTGTAAATCTTCTTGAAGGACTTGTCTTAGATAGTAGTCTTCATGACTTGAACTTCTCCATCTTCAACTACGTTCGAAGCTGTGCCTTGGACTTGAGAATTGATGATGAGATTGTACCTTCGATTTGGATTTGAAAAATCCCAAGTTGATCTTGAAAATGAGCTTGAGTCTGTATTTTGGTCTTTGAAGAACTCAAGTTGAACTCGGGGTCGACTTCATCTGCGACTTCACCAAAGTCGCACCTGGAGTCGACTTCGTCTGCGACTTCGGCATTTTTGTGTCCCAAAATCAACTTTGGAAGGAACTGTGCAACTCCAAGTCGATGCTGGAGTCGACTTCGTCTGCGACTTGGCATCCAAGTCGCAAGTGGAGTCGACTTGGCCCGCGACTTCAGCTGCTCTCCTTCCAATTTCAACTCTGACCATGAGATTTCGTTTGAGGTCGAAGGTGGAGTCGACTTTGGGATCGACTTCACCCTAAGTCGAAGTCCAAGTCAACTTGGGAATCGACTTGGCTGATTTCATTCCTTAAGACATTCAACATAATCATTAGTAATCACTTTATACTCAAATTTGACTTTGTTAATCATCAAAACTCATGCTTTGGTCAATTTTGTTTTGTTTTAAACATTGTTTCCAACAGGTTGTTGTTATCAGCCTAATCTTCTGCTTGCTCCTTATTTTAGTAGGTCAGGATTGTTTTGGTCTGCATTGTTTCTTATTTTCTCAAAGTTTGCTCTTGAGAAGAAATTTTCTTAGCTACTTATTTAGCAAAATTTTAGGTGCTAGTGCATATAAGATTAAATAATCAATGATGAAATAGAGTACCACAAAAAAACTTTAGAAAGGAAAAATAGAATGAGAAGAATAAAAGAGAGAATAGAGAGAAAGGAAGTTTTTAAGTGAAAAGTCTTTAGTAATGTCACATTTTTTTAGCAACAACACCAAAATACTTGTTCGTGTATCTCTCCACAAGTGCATTGGTCATGAACTTTAGTATTTAATAAGATCGATTCCACAGGAAGTTTGAGAATTAACACATTAATTTTAAACACTTTATAATGAATATCAAGGGAACATAAGTTGAGAAGAAAATATAAAAAATGAAAGATGAATCTTACGAATGTTGAAAGAGGAGTTAAGAATCACAAGATAAAAGTATCTAGGATCTAGAGCTTCACATGTGACTTCTACAATGGATATGTAGTATGTTTACTTAATCTAGATATTATGTATTAAAGAAGAATAAATTTTAATTTAATGAAACATTCTCTCTCGAGGCATACAAGATGCACACTAGTCATCTTGATCGCCTATTCTTGTAGGATTTGTTGGTCCCGAGTTTACGACAATTACCCAAGAAGGGAGGGGTGAATTGGGTATTTAAATTTTTTCACTTAAACAGAAATTTACCCCGGTTTAGTTCAGTCCCCTTAACAAAACCAATGGAAAATATGGAGAGTAATAATACAATAAAAACAGAAATGCAAATCACAGCAATAGGCAAGTTTTTATAGTGGTTCGAGCAACCTCCCCTACTCCACTCTTCCAAGCTCACACCCCTTATGACTTGGGTTCCACTATATATTTCACAAATACAAATAGAGCCTCAGCTCTCTTCTAGATTCCAGCTCTAGGAGGCATATACAAATCTCAGTACAAGTAAGTGACGAGTCCCACTCGAGTCACAATGCTACTTTGCTATCACTTGGTTCGAAACACCAATATCAAACCAAGTACCATATACAAACAAAGAATCAAATAAAGAAATCTACACTTTACAGATTGTGTAGGCAGATTCAGCTTGTGGAAGAACTTGTAAAAGAAAAGCTTTGAACAACGTTAAAGCATGCAGCAAGTTTGAGCTTTGTTCTTCCCTTTAAAACTTGTGTTGATCACTTAATGCTTGGAGATGATGGTAGTTGAATCACAGTTAATGCTTTCACCAACCTCTAGCATGTTTACTTGGATGCGTATTTATAATGATGGAGTAAATTTGAACGTTTGGAGGTAGGTGGCGTGCATTTAATGCGCCAACGTTTGAATTTTTCGACCGTTGCAACCCAAGTCACAGATGAAGTCGACTTGGGGTGCTACTTTGGTTCTCAGCAAAAATCTCAAGTTCCTTCTCAGGTTGACTTGGTCCTGGACTTTACCCAAGTCGCAGATGAAGTCGACTTCGGGTGCGACTTCACATTCTGTATTTTCTTGATGAACTTGAACTCCTTGGAAGTAACCTTGGTTGCTTGATATTCTTGACATTAGTTGTTCTTCCACTGATTTCTTTTACTTGGAACTCAGTATGCTCATCTTTTCTTGAAATATTTTAACTTCATGTCCTGAAGTTGGAATACTTGAATCTTGGAGTTTATCGAAATGTCCAAATGAGTATTCCTTGATCTAGATTGATTTGTTCATGCAAATCTGCATGTCTTAGACTTGATTTATCTTCATTTTGTTCCAAGTCGAATGTTTGGGTCGACTTGGGTTCCAACTTCACTCAAATCGTATGCGAAGTCGACTTGGGTATGCGACTTCACTTTTTGAATTCTCAAATTCAGTGCTTGAGATTTTGGGTTCTTTGAAGTCAATACTGGAGTCGACTTAGGTTTGCGACTTCACCCAAGTCGCAGATGAAGTCGACTTGGCTCTGCGACTTCGCCTGCCTTGGATCAAATTTCAGCGCTGGTCATAAAATCCGATTTGAAGTCGCATTCGGAGTTGACTTGGGGATCGACTTGACCTAAGTCGATGCCTAAGTCGACTTGGAAATCGACTTGACCGGTCAGACTTCATATTTTTCATTTTTATATCCTTTAAGCATTTCCACAAAACATGTTAGTAACCATAACTTACTCAAATTGAATTTATTAATCATCAAAACATAGACTTTACTTATTTTTTCATTGATTCCAACAATCTCCCCCTTCTTGATGTTGACAAAACTAATTTAAGATTATACCTTTCAATGTCTTAAAACATATCATTTTATCTTGTTTTGGTATTTTTAGGATAATCATAGGTCTTTCGCATTGCATTTCAAACTTAATGAAATAAACATATATATTTCATTTTCAATAATTGCATATATCATATAGAACACAAGTTAAAACATTCATTCAACCATTTCTATTCATACAAATAGAACATAAACAAACCTTTTTCATATATAATCAGATCATATCATACAAAATACAAAACAAATGCAAGCCTATATATACAAACTACCTAACCCATGACTCGACTCCTAAAAACTAGAAACTCAACTATTCTCCCCCTTTTGTCAATAGATCAAAAATAGGGATCTAGAATTTGAGATTTGGCGAACAAAAATGCCGATATGGGATAAGGAGCCTGACGGATGGGTGGAGTGGGTCGGATGTGAGTGGATGAGTAGAATGATGAGACAGGCTGAGGTGTAGGAGCTCGTCTCACTGACTCACTCACTAATGGATCTAGATTGGGTATCGGTCGAACCCTACCGCTCCTGGATGCAAGTTAGTATTTGATCATTTGGAGCTCCTGATCCATACTACCTTTCCTCGTATGCATGTCCATGACCACGTTAAGCACCTCGGCGATCTGTGAAGTCAGCCTATCCTCTAGCTGCCCCAAATGTTCCCGTATAGCATTCACCGAAGTGTCCCAAGTGTTGGGTCCCGAATTGATGGCAAAACCCAAGAGGGGAGGGGTGAATTGGGTTCTTAAAAATTTACAACTTAAACAAAAACTTTACCCCGGATTAATCTAGTCCCCTTGAATGAAGAAACAGAATGGAAAGCAAAGTAATGTAGAGAGCAGAAATAAAAGCAAGTAGACAAGAATTTTTATAGTGGTTCGGGCAACCTCCCTACTCCACTCTTCCAAGCTCACACACCTTGTGACTTGGGTTCCACTATTGTATTCTCTCAATACAATTAGAGCCTCTTTCTCTCTTCTAGATTCTAGCTCTAGGGGGCATATACAACCAGAGCCACTTGCTCTCTTCTAGATTCCAGCTCTAGGGGGCATATAACACTTAGCACAAGTAGGTGATGAGTCACACTCCAATCACACACTAATTTGCTACCACTTGATCTTAGCTACGCAAGCTAAATCAAGTTCAACACAAACCAGTAAACAATAAAAGTAAACTACACTTTACAGGTGTGTAGAAACGATTTAGCGCAGGGAAGAACTTGTAGATGATGGCTTTGAAGTTTCTGAATGTAGCTCTTGCAACTTGAAGCACAATTCTTCCTCTCTTGATTGGCTTGATCACTTTAATGCTCTTGTAGATAGGAGTTATGCTCACTTAATGTTTTCCAACTACTTCCCTCGTCCACCATGAATGCTATTTATAATTTTGGAGGGAATCCGAACGTTAGAAGGTAGGTGGCGCGCATTTAATGCGCCAACGTTCGAATAAATTCCGACCGTTGCGACCCAAGTCGCACGTGGAGTCGACTTCGGATGCGACTTCGCCCAAGTCGCAGATGGAGTCGACTTCGGGTGCGACTTCGCTTCTCTGTCGCAACTTCAAGTTCCAGTCAGGGTCGACTTGGGTTCTCGACTTGACCCAAGTCGCAGGTGGAGTCGACTTCGGGTTCGACTTCACCTCGTCAGTTGATTTTCTGAACTCCGGAACTTTGGAAATCTTTCTCTTTTGTTTAGTCTTCTTCATGCCTTTAGTTCTTTTGTATTACTTTCTGAATCCTTGTGCCTTGATTGTATTAGCTCCATGATTTGCAATCCTTAGAAGCTTGACTTTGCTTCTTCTTGGTTTTGCTTGATACTGTGAATCATTGGAGAACTTGCTTGCTTTGGAGACTTGAATGTTTGAAGCAAGCTTATGTCTTTTGCCTTTGATTTGATAGATTTGTTCTTCATTTTGAGTCCTTGGACTTGATAGGCTTGACTTGATCTTGATCATGCTTGAAGCTTTTGAGCCTAGAGTGAAGAAGTCCTTTGAATGATTTGAAACTGCAGCTTTGATCTTTGACAAACTCAAGTAGCGCTTGGGGTCGACTTCATCCCCGACTTCACCTAAGTCGCACATGGAGTCGACTTGGCCTGCGACTTGGCAGCTCCGTGTCCCAACTTTCAGCTCTGGACAAATTTGCACTTCTGAAGTCGATAGCGAGGTCGACTTCGTCTGCGACTTGGCTACCCAAGTCGCATGTGGAGTCGACTTGACCTGCGACTTCACTTGCTCTTTCTCCCATTTCAACTCTGGACGTTTTAGGCACATTAAAGTCGATCTTGGAGTCGACTTGGGGAACGACTTGGCCTTCCAACTTGATTTTCTTCAAATGTATATTCCTTAAGACATTTCACAAACTTGTTAGTAGCCAAGACTTTCTCAAATTGATTTGTTAATCATCAAAACATAGATTTAGCTAGTTTTCCTCATGTTTCCAACAATCTCCCCCTTTTTGATGATTGACAAAACCGATTTGAGTGGATACCTTTCATTTAAATAAATATGCTCATATTGCAATATGAAATCATGCAAACATTCAAAGTATTCATTTAAGCATATACATATCCTACTCTTCTCTCCTTAAATCTCTCTCCCCTTTAATCATAAAGACTTATACTCAAATAACTTATACTCAAATCCTCTTCTTCTCCCCATTCTTAAATCTCTCTCCCCCTTTTTGATATATCAAAAAGATTAGAGGGTAAAGAAATAGATAGGTGGGATTGCTCCCCCTAAACAGGTGCTCCCCCTAAATTTATGCTTTAAGTTAGTTCAAGCATTCCCATGTCATTTCTAAGCTTATAAAATGCTTCTTTTGCTAGGGGCTTAGTGAATATATCTGCAACTTGATCCTCTGTTCTTACATATACCAAACATATGTCATGATTTTCTACATGTTCTCTAATGAAATGATGTCTAAGGTCTATATGTTTGGTCCTAGAATGCAGGACTGGATTCTTGGTTAGACATATGACACTTGTATTATCATATTTGATAGGTATATCTTTGAAATCCATGCCATAGTCCCTAAGCTGCTGTTTCATCCAAAGTAATTGAGCACAACAGCTCCCGGCGGCAATGTATTCGGCTTCCGCCGTAGATAGAGCAACACTAGTTTGTTTTCTTGAAAACCATGAAACCAACATGCTTCCAAGAAACTGACATGTTCCACTAGTGCTTTTTCTATCTACTTTGTAACCAGCAAAATCCGCATCCGAGTAGCCGATTAGATCAAAATTAGAGCCCTTTGGATACCATAGTCCTAAATTGGTAGTGTCTACTAGATATCTAAAAATTCTTTTCACAGCTACCAAGTGTGATTCTTTTGGGAATGATTGAAATCTAGAGCACATACACACACTAAACAAAATATCTGGCCTAGAAGCAGTTAAATACAATAAGGAACCTATCATGCTTCTATACAATTTTAAATCAACTACTTTGCCCTTCTCATCTTTGTCAAGCTTGATTGTAGAGCTCATGGGCGTGTTTGCTCCTTTGCTATTCTCCATGCCAAACTTCTTTAGCATTTCTTTGATATACTTGGACTGGTTAATGAAAATTCCTTCATTTAATTGCTTGATTTGCAGTCCAAGGAAGAAGTTTAGCTCTCCCATCATGCTCATCTCAAACTCTTTCTGCATAAGCTCAGAAAATTCTTGGCAAAGAGTTTCATTAGTAGCACCAAAAATAATATCATCTACATAAATCTGAATGATCAATATATCCTTTCCATTGTACTTGATAAACAAAGTGGTGTCTATATTTCCTTTTTGAAAATCATGATCAATCAGAAATTTGCTTAGTCTATCATACCAAGCTCTTGGAGCTTGTTTTAATCCATATAATGCTTTGGTTAGCTTGTATACAAATTTAGATTGATCTTTTTCCTCAAATCCAGGTGGTTGTTCTACATACACCTCTTCATTTATATAACCATTCAGAAATGCACTTTTGACATCCATTTGAAACAATTTAAAGTTCATGTGAGATGCAAAAGCTAGTAAGATGCGAATTGCCTCTAATCTAGCAACCGGGGCATAGGATTCTTCAAAATCTATTCCTTCTTCTTGTGAGTATCCTTTTGCCACAAGTCTAGCTTTGTTCCTCACTACAAGTCCACTTTCATCTAATTTGTTCCTAAAGACCCACTTGGTGCCAATAACAATACAGTCATTTGGTCTAGGAACAAGGTGCCAAACTTGATTTCTTTCAAATTGATTTAGCTCTTCTTGCATGGCCATAATCCAGTTTTCATCATCAAGAGCTTGATCAATATTAGAAGGTTCAATCTTGGATACAAAAGCATATTGTCCACAAACATTTTGCTTTGACCTTCTAGTTTTTACACCTTCATACACATTTCCTATAACTTGTTCAATTGGATGTGCATGTTTGAATTTTAAATCAGATGGAGGTTTATAGGAATCATCACCTTCGCTTACCCTTTCCTCCATGGACTCTTCTTGCTTTTCCACATGCAGCCTTTCAAGGCCATTTGCTATGTCATCTGCATCACTTGAATCATCCTTTCTTTTAAAGCATGGGTTAGTTTCATCAAAAATAACATGTATGGATTCTTCTACAACTTGGTTTCGTTTATTGAAAACTCTATATGCTTTGCTATTTGATGAATAACCAAGGAATATTGCTTCATCACTTTTAGCATCAAGTTTTCCCAAGTTGGTTTTTCCATTGTTCAGAACATAACATGTGCATCCAAAAGCATGAAAATAAGATATGTTTGGTTTCCTTCCCTTCCATAGCTCATATGGCGTCTTTTTCAAGATAGCTCTAATGGTAACTCGATTTAAAACATGACAAGCTGTGCTCACAGCTTCACCCCAAAACTTCTTGGATAATTTGCTCTCATTTATCATTGTTCTAGTCATCTCTTGTATAGTTCTGTTTTTCCTTTCAGCTACTCCATTTTGTTGTGGAGTTCTTGGTGCAGAAAATGTGTGATGAATTCCTTTTTCATTACGTAATTCTATGAATCGTTTGTTTTCAAATTCACCACCATGGTCACTTCTTATAGACATAATAGTACTTTGTTTTTCATTTTCCACCAAGTTTACAAAAGTTGAAAACATAGAGAAAGCTTCATCTTTGCTAGCTAAGAGAATTATCCATGTGAATCTTGAAAAGTCATCTACAATAACAAATACATATTTCTTTCCACCAATGGTTAAAATGTCGGATGGTCCATATAGATCCATGTGTAGCAATTCAAGTGGCCTTGTGGTGGAAATCTCCTTTTTGGTAGAAAAAGACATCTTTGGTTGTTTAGATAATTGACATGCCTTGCAAATTTTTTCTTTGTCATATTTCAACTTTGGCAAGCCTTCTACCAAACTCTTTTTCCATAGGGTCTTTATGTTTGACATATTCACATGTCCAAGTCTTTTATGCCAAACCCATGGATCATTTTCAATGGCCATTAGACATTGACCATCTAGTTCATCAAGTGAAACCAAATATACATTTCCATGTCTTCTTCCACTAAACATGATATGCTCACCATCAAATACATTGGATACAGATGATTCAAACACAACCTTATATCCTTTATCACATAATTGGCTAATGCTCATTAATTTATGCTTGAGTCCTTCAACAAACAAAACATCCTCCATGCATGCATTTGAGCTACTGTAAATATTTCCTTTACCTTTGATTTTACCTTTCTCATTATTACCAAAGGCAACCGTTCCGTCGTTGCAAGGCTTAAGTTTGTGAAACAAATTTCTTTCTCCAGTCATGTGCCTTGAATAACCGCTATCCATGAACCATACATTATTTGCCTTTGCCTTTAAACAAATCTGAAAAATAAACAAGTAATTCTCATCTTTTTGGTACCCATTTTATGGGTCCATTTGGGTTAGTAAAATGATTCAATCTTCGTTGCTCTACCTTAGAAAGCCCAAATCTCGTGTTCCTTGGAACCCAAACTAATCCTGCACCATGGTCATATAATTTCTTGAAGTTACATTTATAGGCTTTATGACCCATCTTGTTGCAAAAGTTACAAGCCATTGGTAATCTAGGAGTAGGCCTCCAAGTATATTTTGGTTCAAGTGTTGTCCTTTTAGTCCACACAACATTTTTCCTTTGTGGCTTGAATGTAGGTGCAGTATTTGTTTGATATTTTCCATGTATTGGCACATTTGATTTACCACTTTCTTTTTGCTCAAATGTATTGTATCCAAGACCTCTTCTATCTGTTTGTGAGGTCATATTCAAGAACATCTTCACATTTTCACCGGGATTAGAGAACTTTGCTAATGATTCATTTAAGGATTCGTTCTCCTTTTTCAGTTTCTCAACTTCTTTCAACAACGGTTCATTTTCTTCTTTCAATTTTGTTGACATTTCAGCTAGTTTTCCATTTTCAATGATAACAAAGTTACATTGTTTTCTTTTTAATGTCAACTTGTTTCCTAGCTTTTTGATTTCCCCATACAATGAATCATATGCAATTTGTAGTTCATCTAATTCGGCACATTTGAGGCAATCATGAAAAGAAGAATAACTTGATTGAGAATAAGGTTTGGAAGTTACCTCTTCACTTTCTGTGTATTTTGTTGAGGTAGATTGATCTTCCAAAACTTCCGTCGTGTTCAAGCATAGCAGTTCTTCTTCTTGTTCGATTTGTGCTACGCAGCATATTCTTGCACAGTTGGCCGCATCGTTGTCATCGGTTGAAGAGCTGCATGTTGATGACGTCTCCTCATTGACGTACATGCCTCTTCCCTTTTGATATCTTCTGCCTTCATGATTTTCCTTTGGCCTTTCTTCCGGTGTAGGACATTGGGTTTGCATATGTCCTACGCCCCCGCATCTATAGCATTTGATTGGTTCTTTCTTTTTCTCTCTGGAATTTCTGTCTTTGAAATTTCTGAAATTTCCGCCTTTTCTCATAAATTTTCTGAATCGTTTTGTGAGTAGGGCCATCTCGTCATCGTTTTGAGAGGATGAGGTGTCATCCGTGTCTTGTGTAGCTTTCAAGGCAATTGCTCTTTTGCCTTTGTGTTGATCCTCATTCCTTTTCTTAATTAGCTCATGTGACATGAGTGAGCTAATAAGATCTTCAAGCTTCAATGTGTTGAGGTCTTTGGCTTCTTCAATTGCCGTTATATTTGGAGTCCATGAATCCGGTAGAGCTCTCAATATCTTCATAACCTGCTCGAATTCAGAAATAGCTTTTCCAAGACCCTTTAGAGCATTAGTAATTTTAGAAAATCTCGCAAACATTTCAGAAATATTTTCAGTATCTAGCATTCTGAAATTTTCAAACTCTCCAATCAAAATGTTTCTCCTGGTCCCTTGGACTTGGGAGGTTCCTTCATAAATAGATGTTAGAGTATCCCATATCTCTTTTGCAGTCAAACAAGAAGATACTCTATCATACTCCGAAGCCGTAAGAGCACAAAATAAAGAATTCATTGCCTTGGCATTGCTCTTGACGGTTCTAACTTCCTCTTCGGTCCATTTGGAAGCTTTGTCATCGGTAGGCAAAATCACACCATCTTGGATAGCAATCCAAGAATCCATATCGGTAGCCATGATGAGTTGCTTCATACGAAGCTTCCAATAGCCAAAGTTGTTCCCATCAAACAATGGTGGCCTTGTAAAAGATTGGCCCTCGGCAAAAGCGGGAACGGGAATCGATTGGGATGCCATATCAATAGATCACTTTGGTTTAACTCAAAGACCTGCTTTGATACCACTTGTTGGGTCCCGAATTGATGGTAAAACCCAAGAGGGGAGGGGTGAATTGGGTTCTTAAAAATTTACAACTTAAACAAAAACTTTACCCCGGATTAATCTAGTCCCCTTGAATGAAGAAACAGAATGGAAAGCAAAGTAATGTAGAGAGCAGAAATAAAAGCAAGTACATAAGAATTTTTATAGTGGTTCGGGCAACCTCCCTACTCCACTCTTCCAAGCTCACACACCTTGTGACTTGGGTTCCACTATTGTATTCTCTCAATACAATTAGAGCCTCTTGCTCTCTTCTAGATTCTAGCTCTAGGGGGCATATACAACCAGAGCCTCTTGCTCTCTTCTAGATTCCAGCTCTAGGGGGCATATAACACTTAGCACAAGTAGGTGATGAGTCACACTCCAATCACACACTACTTTGCTACCACTTGATCTTAGCTACGCAAGCTAAATCAAGTTCAACACAAACCAGTAAACAATAAAAGTAAACTACACTTTACAGGTGTGTAGAAACGATTTAGCGCAGGGAAGAACTTGTAGATGATGGCTTTGAAGTTTCTGAATGTAGCTCTTGCAACTTGAAGCACAATTCTTCCTCTCTTGATTGGCTTGATCACTTTAATGCTCCTGTAGATAGGAGTTATGCTCACTTAATGTTTTCCAACTACTTCCCTCGTCCACCATGAATGCTATTTATAATTTTGGAGGGAATCCGAACGTTAGAAGGTAGGTGGCGCGCATTTAATGCGCCAACGTTCGAATAAATTCCGACCGTTGCGACCCAAGTCGCACGTGGAGTCGACTTCGGATGCGACTTCGCCCAAGTCGCAGATGGAGTCGACTTCGGGTGCGACTTCGCTTCTCTGTCGCAACTTCAAGTTCCAGTCAGGGTCGACTTGGGTTCTCGACTTGACCCAAGTCGCAGGTGGAGTCGACTTTGGGTTCGACTTCACCTCGTCAGTTGATTTTCTGAACTCCGGAACTTTGGAAATCTTTCTCTTTTGTTTAGTCTTCTTCATGCCTTTAGTTCTTTTGTATTACTTTCTGAATCCTTGTGCCTTGATTGTATTAGCTCCATGATTTGCAATCCTTAGAAGCTTGACTTTGCTTCTTCTTGGTTTTGCTTGATACTGTGAATCATTGGAGAACTTGCTTGCTTTGGAGACTTGAATGTTTGAAGCAAGCTTATGTCTTTTGCCTTTGATTTGATAGATTTGTTCTTCATTTTGAGTCCTTGGACTTGATAGGCTTGACTTGATCTTGATCATGCTTGAAGCTTTTGAGCCTAGAGTGAAGAAGTCCTTTGAATGATTTGAAACTGCAGCTTTGATCTTTGACAAACTCAAGTCGCGCTTGGGGTCGACTTCGTCCCCGACTTCACCTAAGTCGCACATGGAGTCGACTTGGCCTGCGACTTGGCAGCTCCGTGTCCCAACTTTCAGCTCTGGACAAATTTGCACTTCTGAAGTCGATAGCGAGGTCGACTTCGTCTGCGACTTGGCTACCCAAGTCTCATGTGGAGTCGACTTGACCTGCGACTTCACTTGCTCTTTCTCCCATTTCAACTCTGGACGTTTTAGGCACATTAAAGTCAATCTTGGAGTCGACTTGGGGAACGACTTGGCCTTCCAACTTGATTTTCTTCAAATGTATATTCCTTAAGACATTTCACAAACTTGTTAGTAGCCAAGACTTTCTCAAATTGATTTGTTAATCATCAAAACATAGATTTAGCTAGTTTTCCTCATATTTCCAACACCAAGAAGGCAGTCTTGGAGCCAAATCAGGTATCTATGAGCCTCGTGGTGAACAGGATCCATGGGATGAGGTGATGCAGGCTCATCGGGGGCATCATGTGGAGGAGAAGGGACGGATTGAGGCTGTGGTGATGGCGTGGGCTCCTCTCTCTCAGCTTGTGCTCCTCTAGCTTCTTCTTGAGCCGGTTGTCCCATTCTTTCTCTGATCCTTTCATCCCTGAATTGTTCCACATTTATTTTCATTCGCTGCAGTAACGCCTTATTTATGGCATTAGTTGGCTTCAACATCTCGAAGGTTCACCATCGATGTCCACATGATAAAACTCAAGGATCTTGGTGATCCATGTCCCATATGACAAGACCTCTCGTGGGTTGTCCTTCTTGGAGGCCAGGGCTCCAAGAAAAAGTCTGGGAAGGCTAACCTTGACCCTATTTTCCACTTTCCATAGGATTTCAGCCTCCTATGGGTTTACTTGATTTCTACCTCCTCCCTTAGGGTATATACAGTGGGCAATCAGCAATCTAAGTACTCGCAACCTCGGAGATAAATCCATATAGTGAAGGAACTTGATCCCTGGGTGGTACTTATTGCTCCTTGTGAGCTGATTGTACATCTAGGTCAATGATAGGTTGTCGGGTACGTGTTCATCCTCAAATGGAAACCTTAAGATTCTACCAATTTGCGTAATAGCTTGATCTTGACTTGGGGCCCCCATTGTGCCCAAATAAATCTCGACACCTTTTACAAATGTACTAAAATATTCTTAATCCCACAGATAGTAAAAAAAACGTGTCAAATTGGGATACACCCTATCATCAGCTATTAACAACCTTGTCCATCCTTGAAAATCCAGTAATTCCTCAATTCCGAACTCATAATCACTCAAAAATTTGAAATCTATGATCTTTGGAACAAAAATCTTACGCTCATAGAAGCGTTTGTAGAATCTACTGTGTTGTTGCTCGGTTTTGAAGTAGGTTGTTGACATGTTTAGAACCTGACCCTTTGGAGTTGGGGTACTGTGATACCCAGACCCAAGTAGGACTCATATGAAGGCATTAGACATGTAATTATGATACATGTATGCCTTGAATGATTTATGGATGATTTTATGATTTAATGATATTTTGCAATTAGGGTTCAATTAAGAATGGTGATTAAAGTTAATCGCCGGAGCCCAAAATGAGTCAATATGACTAAAGTGGCTTAATAAGAATTGAAAAATGATAATTTGTCATGAATAATTATGGTAATTATCATGATTTAATTAATGGAGATTAGAATGACAATTATGGAATTATGATGATATATATTCGAAAATTCATAACTTGATGCCTACAAGGCGGAATGAGACAAAATTTGAAAGGTAAGCACATGATTTTGTGCCTAATCTTATGGACAGATTGGCTTATAAAAATTATGATGGGATTAGGATGAAAATTATTTATTTTCATCCCAAATTCAGAAGATAAATTCAAGTGGTCATAAGTGGAATTAGAAAACTCGGTTTGAGATGAAACTTGAGAGAGATGGATAAAACAATATGACGAATGATATGGTAAAAGTGGATTAAGCTAATTATTAAGGGATTTGCTTAATCACTACAAGACAAAACATATTTATTGGAGAAAAGACAAAAAAATTAATTAATGCAAGAACCAAGGTGGAAACCATGGACGTTGAAGAGCATCAAAATCTAATTTTTTGGATTTTTGTTTAAAAAAAATCCAAAAATTACATGTAAATGAGCTATGACCTAGGGAAGTTAATATATGGTAGATTGAGGTGCATTTAAGGCATAAAAATGCCAAACTAAAGGGTTGCCATGTGAGACGTTGCAAGTGGATAGCTTGATATCCCATTAATGTATTGATTTTATGGATTTTATGAAATATAAATCATATAATTTACTTGGAGGTGGTTGTGCCACATTGCTTAAGGGATAAGGGGGTAATAATAAGGTCATTTAATGAAGTCAAATAGGGAAATAATTGCTGAAAAATTCCAGCAACTTTCTAAGGGACTTAACGTGCAAGGAAGAAAGGAAAGAGAGGAAAAAGGAGAGGGGAGAAAAATTCTCCAAGGACCAGCTGATGTGCACGTCCAAACCCATAAAGGAGGAGAGGAAAATAGGAAGAAAAGGAGAGGGAAAATAGGAAGGCAAGGCCTAGTAGCAAGCTCGGCAAGTTCGGGATAAAGAATCGACAAAAGAGGGTAGGTACCCGTTGAGTTTAAGCCTTCCAAGTTCCAAGTTTTCTTCTTGATTTAGAATCATTGTTTTGAGTCATAAAAGGCCTCTTAAAGAACATGTTTCAAGGATTAAAGATTCTTAGTTAAATAAGTTGATTTATAAAGTTTAATTTGGGGATTAATCAGCTCATATCATCTAATCTACACTTATGTGTAATAAATCTGAACTTGGAGAGAAAAATATAGAAGAAATAGTTAATGAACGATTTTTAGCATAAAAATTTGTGGGAAGACTCATGATGGTTGATTAAGGAATGACCCAATTTTTATCTTAAAAGAATAAGCAGGTTGCAAATTAAAAATCCAGAAAATCAACCTGGACAGGATTGAACGGGTGGCAGGATCAGCTGCACCAAATGATTTTTAATAATTTTATACAAGGAATTTTGGGCTGAATTTTTATAGGAAATATAATACATATTGATTATCACATGACCAAAATAAAAATTAAGTTTTGATGGGTATAAATATACCCCATAATTTACATGATTCAGGCTGTCTGAAAAGGGATGCTGCTGTCCAGCAGAGTAAAAATACCAAACTAAATAGAAATACTAAATATTTCATGTTGTAAATATTTATTTTGATTAATTCATATAGTTATTAAGGTATGGTAGAAATTTCAGATCAAAAATACTTAATTTGATATTAATTCAAGATTTTGAGAATTCAGTGTGCCTGAATTCATCATTATGGATAGCTTAAGGAATAAATCAAGATAAATGTTAAATTTTAGGTTTTGTGAGAGAATTTAACTTATAATGGGATATAAACAAGTGATTATGAGGGTTTAACCTATTAGAGGTAAACAAGATTACCCTAAATAGAATTATTTAGAGATACGCAAAGGGATGTTCAAAGAGGGGTGCAGAGGGTACCCAAAAAATATATGAAAGTTGCTGTTTTGGAAGCAACCAATATTTGAATTTTAAATATGTATTAATACCCTAAATTTGGGTTAAGAAAAGCATGATTAATTGCTGGAATTTATGGATTATAAATATGTTTTGAATTAAGTGTCAAAACGGGCATTGAAATGATGAAAAATGGGTTCTAATGTTGCTGTTTTGGAACCTTATGATGAATGGATTATAAATCCAACATTAAACCCTAAATTATGAAGAGATAAGTATGAATAAATGATATATGGATTATGTAAGTTGTTAAAATGTAAAAATGCATAACAACATGATGAAACTAATGATAATCTCAAAATTTGAGATTATTATATGATGTCTAAGTTAGCAACTAAGTGCTTAAAATGAGCGCCGCCGTATGAAAAATAAAAAATACGTTAAAAATAAAAAATGGAGGTAATGAACCTCCAAATAATGATTTAATGAATGATTGTTATATGCATGTTAGTTTACCCTACATAAGGGTATTAAAAATGAATGGATGATTTGATATATATAGGCTATGTCGATACGTATGAATACCCGACTTGAAAGACAAGTGGGTTAAGCTAGATGAACTTATGTAGGTTGGAAAACCTAAGGAATATAAGTATTTAAGGACGATGCAAATAAATGAAAAGTTATTTTCATTTATCTAGGCAAAGGCAAGGAAAATAATGGAAGAAAAGGATTATGACGATCTCAGGTAAGCAAGCAAACTTTTCAAATTTTTGATTTTTCTTTATGTGATGAAATGATGATATGTCAATGCTTTTATGAATGTTTTATGAATGGGAAAACACAAGTTTTGAAAATGACGGCTTTAATGCAAAGCCACAAGTTTTGAAAAAGGATGGCTTTAATGAAAAGCCATAAGGTTTGCTTCACGGGAAGCAGCCAACAGTTTTTAAGATAAATATTTTATCGCAAGTGTTCCCAAAGATTGGGAATGTTTTATGCTAATGGAATTGAGAAATTTTCTTATGAGTAAGCAAGTTCTCCATGATGATTGTTTTAAAAGACTTTATTTATTTATGCCGATGGTTTTTAAGGAATTTCCTTTTAAGTAAGCAAGTTCTTTATGATGTTGTTTCAAAAGTATTTAATAAGAAAAAGGAAATTTTGCTCTTTTTCACAAAGCAACAAATGTAAATAAGTTTTGAATTTCTTTTATGATGTTTTATGATAAATAGTTATGTTTATAAAAGAAAAAGGAAAATGGGATTTGATTTATGGAAAAATATTGATTTTCTATGTCAGGATAATTAAATATAAGCAATGATTTGGACATAGTCCATATGTTTTGAAATGATATTCGAAAAGTTTTGATTTCCTTTAGATAAGGAAATCTATGATGAAAATGTCTTGAAAAATGTCTATATGGATGTGTTGAATGAGATTTAAGGATGGGATTTAATGATGACCAACCTAATAAGTGATTTCATAAAATGGTTTGATTTCGGATTGCTAAAATGGCATACAAAAGACTATGCAAACCCCTCTTTATGTAAAAATGGTAAAATAGATATATGGACAATAATTTGATTTCAAAGTGGTTGAGAAGGGGGTGGTATAATTGCATAACTTTTGTGAGCAAAAGGCCTTGAAATGAAAACCAAGAAAAATACTATATAAAAAATACATGGTTTATCCGTGAAAATCTAATAGTTTTGACGTTCTTTCATAAGGGTTTTAAGAAGTATTGTTTTTCAAACATTTTAAATGATTGTCAAAATATTTTACTCAAAATTCTTTTAAAAGAATTTAAGGATGGTCATCCGAAATTTAGATTTCAAATGACAACTTGTTTAAAGTGGGTGTGCTTGCTTTACAAGTTGACACTGATTACGGTCTATGATATTTTTTCAAAAATGAATTTTTAAAATACAAACTTCGGTCTATGATATTTTTCAAGTATGGATGCGGACTGCGGTCTGTGATCCCGGTTTAAAAGGACATGGGTTGCGATCTGTGGTTCTTTAAACCAAATGGACTACGGTCCGTCAAGACGATGTATGGTGCACTAGTACAAGGAATAGGCCAGTTGTAGAGCACCGTTGGGATGACCGGGGCCTACTCTATATAAGACCAAGTCGCTAAGGGATTACAGGAGTGCCAGCGGCGCCCTCCCTGAGATGGGAGCAGGATAAAGGAACAGCCACTTGGCTAGCGTGCTGTTAAGGATTCTCTTCCAAAAGGTAGCATGATCACTTGCTAAGTGTTACTACTGGATGGAGAGAAATGCATTTGCTTTTATTTTGCTTTTGAAAAGCCCAAAGATTGGGACATGAAAGTATGTTTTTATGAAAGTTATCATAAAGGGATTTTTATGAAATGATTACCCTAAAAATAGGGTGTTTTACACAAAAGTGTAAATAACAGGAATGAAAGGAAATGTTTTTATGCAAATGCATCTATGAAAATGGTTTATGTATTTTATATGCCTTGTTTGATATAAATAAGCCCCAAGACGGGGATTATGAAAATAATTTATGTGAAACTTGGTTTTGGACATAGGAATGTCCATTTTTGAAGAGCCTAAATGAAAAGTATTTATACACATGAGAATGTCCAATGTTAAAGTATTTAAATGAAAAGTGTTTTAAGACATATGGATGTCCATCGCTAAAAGAAGCTATGTTAAAAATATTTTGAGACATCAAATGTCTCTGGGCTAAAGGATTTTATGATGAAAAATATTTTTGGACATAAAAATGTTCCTTGCCGAGAAAGGCTTATGTGAATGATATTTTAGGACATGAGAATGTCCTTCTTTGCCAAAGGATTTATGAGAAAAATATTTTGAATGTAAAACATCCACTGGCAAAAGATGATTTTATGTAAATGTCTTGGAGCATTGGAAATGTTCACTCAAGACAAAAGGGAATTAATTAAAGAGCGTAAAACATGTATGTTTTGCCTTAACAAGCCCAAACGTGGCTTGTAAATGATTTTAAGAATGAACATTTTATGAAAATGTTGAAGGATATAGATTTGTCCTCGTGAATAAAGGATTTCATGATAATTTTTTAGGACATATAAATATCCTCATGAAAAAGGTGTTCAAGATATTTATGAAAAAGGTTTTCAAGGAAGTCTTTCCCTAATGATAAAATGCTTGCTTACTGAGTTGTCACTCACGTTTTGTTTTCTTAAACCTTAGATAGGTGTCGGGAAACTCAGGAGGTTTTGAACTTAAGCAATGAAGAAAGGTACATGATGGTAGCCATGTGGGCTATAAGGAATGGGAAAGCATGGTTTAAGGTTCTAAGGTATGTTAATATATATGTGAACTTATTTAGAATTATAAGTTTTATGTGATGCAATGATTGAATGTATGTACGTAAGGAATGTAAATGCTATTGTATAATAGTATTAAGAGATGCTATGAATGAAATTATGAAATTTTATTACAAGTGTAATGGTGCTTGTATGATGAAAGATGTAGTGAGGAATGGAATGAATGATGATGGATAAAAGGAATGAATCAAAAAAAAATTTGGACGAGTTCCAATTAAGAACCTGCCGCCTGATCAGGGCAACAATCCTAATTCACATTTACCAATCAATAAGGTCTTGAGGTAAGAAAGTGACATCTCGGTTTGCGGCGCCACAGATACCCTTCCTTCTAACCCCTGTTTTGGAACTATCGGAGGTCTGCAATTCCACCTCTCTTGGAGTTGATGCGGTTGGAGTTCCAGCTTGGAATCAGACTCGACGGCCGGTAGATGTAGACGGTTCTTCTCTGGATCTCTTGGATGGAGTCCTTTGTCTCCAAAGGATCTCTTCCTCAGCTTGGGATTCGGATTGTCTGGGTACTGGCCTTATAGAAGGCTTGGAGACGGCTACTTTAGCTGATTTGGGTGCCATTGGGATTTGCAAGAGATGGGTTTTGCAAATGGGAAGTTGAGAGAATGAGGAGAAACCTGAGAGAGAGAGAGAGTTTGAGAGAGATGTGACGAGAGAGAGAGACCGAGAGAGAGAGTGAGCTGAGATGAGAGAGAAAGAAAAAGATAGAGTTGGAGAGAAATGAGACAGGGAGATGAGAGATGATTTGAGAGGAAGAGAAAGTAGAAGGAGAGAACAGAGAGATAAGGGAGCATGAGAGTGAGAGAGATGAATGAGAGCAGAGAGGTAGCTGAGAGAGAATGAGTGAGGAGAGAGAGCACGGGAGATCAGAGAGGAAGCTGAGAGCGGTGAGAGGTAGAGAGCTCGAAAGGGAGACGGCGCGGGAGAGAAGTGGGGAAGAAAGAAAGAGAAGAGCAAGAAGAAGAAAGAATGCACGGGAAGATGGACCGTCGCGTGCTGAAGTCGACTTGCCCTAACCGAAGTCGACTTCGCCCATGCGGAGTCGACTTCGCCTTAATCTGAAGTCAACTTTGACTTCCTGGAGTCGACTTCACCAAAGTCGACTTGGGACGACCGGAGTTGACTTGGCCTTTCGACTTGGACTATCTAAGATCACTCCCCTTATCACATTATTTTTCTAATCAAACTCGATTATACCCATATCATTTCTAATTTCGTAAAATGATTCTTTTGCTAAAGGTTTGTGGCGCCCCGGCCTGAGCGTCACATCCTTACCTCAGGATCTATCGATTAGTAAATGTGAATCAGGATTGTTGCCCTGATCACGCGACGGGTTCGTATTGTATATTTATCCAGTTAATCCTAACTCCTTAGGAGCTTATATCATTCCACTTGTTTCAAGTTTCCATCAAATGCCTTTCTAGGCCATTATGTCATTTGAGAATTACACATGTCATCTCATAACCTTCATACTTATTCATATCATGATATTTCATGCCTTAGCATTTACTCATAAAAAAATTTCCGCCAATCCATAGGCATAAAACATCACATAATTCTTCTACAACATCAAATAACAATTTAATTGTTAACATTCATATAACCATTCGACCCTTAGGTTCATACACAGGTAACTCGTAGAAATCCATTCATCCTTGAATCTCCACCAGTGCTCCTTGCCTCCTTCCTTTCACCTGTCTATAGGTTTGGAAAACAAAATGTGATTCGAAACTCAGTAAGCAAGCTTAGGGTTTTCATGCAATTCATTTTGAAAGCAACACTCTTTAAAAACATTTCCCTCCATTCAGTAGAGACACTTAGCAAGTGATCAACTACCTGCGGAGCAGAAACTTTTTCATAAACCATTCAAACACTTTTCGTAAACATTTCATGAAAATCATTCATGAAAAACCATTCACGTAAACCATTCGTAAATATTTCATAAACATTGGATGTGCAAATTCATCATTTCCATTGATGACGTTATCCTTCATGTGACGGTACGCTAGCACGGGGAACACTCTTTCATAGCATAATCCTTTCCATCCTTGGCGCCGGACCTACTGACTTGGCAAAGTCAAGGGGGACTCCTTGTCCACTTACTACCTCAACTAGCCAACCTCACCGGTCCTTTCCGACTTGGCGACGTCAAGGGGGACTCCTTGTCCACTTACTACCTCGACTAGCCTACTTGATTTCCATTTCAATCATGACTTTTAGTCACCCCGGCATTATATACCCCCTTACACATGGAACTTGTCATTCTCATGTAGAGAATTCTTTTCACCATCCCTTTTAAACACCGTTTCAATGAAACATCATATAAACCCATGTTTCAACACATTTCATGCACAATTGCCAAACCATAAGCAATCATTTATTTCAACAGAAATAAACATTTCAATCTCATAACAAGGAATGACCATCCTTAAATACCTTGTAATGAAAACCAAAACCATTTAGAAAGCTGCTTGCTTACCTTGCTTGCTTAGCTTCCCGTTTCGCTTATCCCTTTGCCTTTGCCTTTGCCTATACATATAACAATGATATAACATTCATATATTTCCTTTGCTTGCATTCAACTCAGTTTTCTAACCCATTTGCATTAACATAAATAATTCCTTCGACTTCTCAAGTCGTTATACCCATATAGCACATACTTATTGATGAGATTTTACACACCCTATTTAATCCCATAAATAGGTTAATCATCCAATCGCTTAATAATCATTCAATAACCATTATTTAATGGCTCATTATCTTCCTTAAGTCATTTTCCACTTATGCATGTCTATCCTTTCACATATGCCCATTTGGCAACATATATATGAGGCCTTTAATAAAATTTCCCAAGTCAGAAATTTAATCCACATTTCAGCATGATAATTATTCTTAATTATCACTGTACTTAGGGTATTTTTATGGAATTTAAATCCACTAATCATAGGTTTCCAAAACAGCAACTTTGGAACCCATTTTTCACCCATTTAACGTGTCTTTTGACAAATAACTATGGGCAGCCCTAAAATCCGAATTTTCCAGCAATTAAATCCATTTTTCTCAACCCATTTTCTAAGGTTTAACATATATTCAACATTCATACATTATCATTTCTCAAAACAGCAAGTTATCCTTACGTTTTGAGACCCGTTTCGCGTCTGTTCAACGTTCTTTCATAAAAATCATAAAAATCAGATTTAGGGTTTATTTCTCCCAAATCTTTTGGGAATCCATCATACCTTAAACTTAGGGTATTTTACCCTACATAAACTGTATAAAACATGTACACCCATTTCCATAGGATTTTTAGCATATATCTTGCAATTTCGGGTCATAAACCCTACTTCATGTTCCATAACTTCAAAATTTCATCACTTAAGCATAAACCCTCATATTCTTGGCATAAATACATGATTCATAGATTAATCAAAACATCAAATCCAAACGGAAACTTATCTTAGAGATTTAGGGTTTAACAACTTGGATTTTTCATCCCTTATGCATGCTTAACTCCATTTCCATCAACTTTACTTAAAAATTCATGATTAAAACTTAATACCCAATCCATATTCATGAAAAGGCATGTTAAAACATAATTTTACAGATTCTTTAAGCATGCTTTTCATTTCCAAGTTTTGAGTTTAAGAACTCAAGTTAAACAACCTCAAAATCATCACATACTTACTTGGATTTGTAGCCAATCAAATCTTAGCAACTTGAAGTAATTTCTTCTCCAATTTTCCTTTCTTTTTCCCTTGATTTTCTCCTCTATTTTGCTGGGAAAAATCGTGGGTTGCTGGTTCCCTTGGGTAGTTTTCAACACTTAGAATATTTTCCACAATTCCATCTCAACTCTACGTGCAATGCCCTTATGCATGTTGCTGGATTTTTCCCACTTGTGGGACCCACTTGTGCTGCAATTCCACACTCATTCAATGCTCCCTTATCTACCATATGAGGTGGGTGAATATGGGCCAAGTAAAATTTCATTTTTGCTTTTACCAAAATCCACAAAATCTGCATCATCTTTGACTGTCTAATGCATCTCCACTTCACGTCCCAGTTGCTGCCCATTTTCCATTTTTTTTTCTCTTAAAAAATGTGGGTAATTTATGACTCTAATTACCCTTTAATTCATGCATTAATTTTATGCACATATATTTAGCAAATATTGCAGCAACTTAACACCAAAAATCACATTTTTTCTCCACCACAAGCTGTCCACGTTTTCAGCAGTATATACCTACCTTTTTGCATTTTTTAATTGCTGCAAATCTCCATTATTATATGCAAATATCATGTAATTATATCCCTGCAACATTTAGGAATTTTTGAAAAATAAAAAAAATCAATTTGGACAGCCCAAACAGCCTTGGACGTCCCTTCCTTGCCACCTTCTCCATGACTTTGAAATTTCATCATAACATGCATTAAATGGTTAGATAATTCATGGAATTTTTTAATTTATTTAAATACATAAATCCCATCCAAAATCCCTGCAATGGACACCTCACCCTAGCTTTTGTCTCAAGCACTTAAGTATGGTACTCCCTCATAAATGCTTTGGTGCTTTTGAGGTGCATGGGTCAAACTTTCTTACCTTTTTCATTGCAGGCATTAATTATCTTACCATTTCATTCAACCGTTTTAAATTTCAACTCAATCCGAGTTTTCTAGCTCCTGATATAGCCGTTAAAAGTTGATGGTTGAAATGAACATATGCTTAATAATTCATAATTCTCATTTCATCAAGAATTTTTATAATCTTTTCATTCCATAATACTAAGCCCAAAATTAACAATTTTCATTTCAAAGTTCACTTGAATCCGCCTTATAGGCATTGAGTTATGAACTTTTCAATATTTTCCTTCACACTTGACAATTTCCATCATTATTTCCATAATTCATTTTAAATAATGGAAAATGATTTCTCATGATATTTTTGCACAATTAAATCACAAATAATTCATTATAAACTCATTGTCTCATTCAAGCTCAAAATCATTGATCACATCATTAATGCTAACCCACACCCTAATTGCCATAATTAGCAAAAATCACATAATGCCTTCATAATTTCATAATCCACAAATAATCATCATACACACGTTGAATACATACATATGGGTCCTACATGGGTTAGGGTTTCACAAGGTTTGATAAAAATATCTGCAATTTGATCTTCAGTTTTCATATATTTCAAACAAATATCATCATTTTCAACATGTTCACGAATAAAATGGTGTCTTACATCTATATGCTCTGTTCTAGAATGCAATACAAGATTTTTAGTCAAACAAATTGCACTTGTATTATCACATCTAATTGGAATATCATGATAATAATCAATACCATAATCTTTAAGTTGTTGTTTCATCCAAAGTAGTTGGGCACAACAGCTCCCGGTGGCTATATATTCGGCTTCTGTTATAGATAGAGCAACACTAGTTTGTTTCCTTGAATACCATGAAACCAACATGTTTCCAAGAAATTGACATATTCTACTAGTACTTTTTCTATCTACTTTGTATCCGGTAAAATCCGCATCCGAGTAGCCGATTAGATCAAAAGTTGACGCCTTTGGATACCACAGTCCAAGATTAGTGAGGTTTACCAAATATTTAAAAATTCTTTTTACAACCATTAAATGTGATTCTTCAGGACATGATTGAAATCTAGAACACATGTGTGGCACCCCGAACCGAGTTGCCTAGAAGCCTTACTCCGGAATCGTTTTGATTGGTAAACGTGACTCAGGATTGTTACCCTGATCACACGACATGATTTTTTTTATATCATCATTCATCCAACATGAAATATATTTCACATATCACAGCTATAACCCAAAGTTGTTCCATAAACAAAAATATTCATTTCCATCTCAAAATTATCATCATTGTCTTTACATAAAATTTACATATACAACATTTCATCAAAACTACATGTCATTTTACATGCTGCCTTCATCATCTTTTCCTGTCTATTATTGAAAAAGCATTGGTGAGTAGTAATACTCAGTAAGCAAGCCATACATAATTTTTCAATCATTTTCATGCATTTCATAAAATATAAATGCAATGCATACATAGCATTCATGACATTCCTTTGGATGCGATGCTAGCTAGGCAACCATCTCATACGTGCTCCCATTTCAGGGAGGTCGCCACCGGCCTGAGCCTATTAAGCGACTTGGCAATAGCGATAGAGACATCCGGTCCGCTTACTACCTCGACTAAGGCCTATTCCTCGTGCACATGCTCATTCACATTCACATGCCAGCATGATATTTGTAAATCACAAACAATTTCATAAAAAGCATTTATTAAACAATTTAACAAAATGAACTTCAGTTCATGTAAAACAGTTTAGGTATGGCCAACCTTAAATAAATTTCATAAAGCAACTTGCAAACAATTTCAAGCATTTTGGAAATAATTTGCAAAATATATAACTTGCTTACCTTCTTAGTTGGTGTCTTCGACCTTCTCTTTTCCTTTTCCTATTCAAGGAAAAAGGATAATTTTATTTCTTCTATTCAAGCTGCTTCCCATACATGCTCTATAATATTTGGGCATTATTTCTTTATATGGATATTTTTATCCATAGGTTCCTCAAAATTTTCATCATTATATTTAAATATTAATCACAAATTTTCTCCAAAATCACGCTGTTACTGTAGCAATTACTGTTCATCCGAGGTTATTGTTCATAGAGACGTGGTTACTGTTCATGGGTTCCAGAAATTGATATTTTTTTCAAAAATAAAAAATACCATGACATAGCTTATGACTAGTATCATAGGAAATTTCATATATTTTGAATTTATCATCATTTACTTGGCAAAAAAAATCATTTTCTCTATATACTAAAAATCAACATAAATTCACTTAAGCATAATCCTTAATTCCAAAAATCATGAAATTAATATATCATCATTCCAACATCATATTTATCATAATAATACATCCCAAATCATCATTTATCAATTTTGGAGCATTATTTTCACATATCATATGTTATCTTCCCGAATATCCTATCTTCGTTCTAAATTTTTGATATTTTGGCATAATTTCATTTAACCATTATATCTACACTTATTTTCTCATGATTAGGCATTATTTAAGCATGGTTTTACTCTATTTAACATTCAAAAGAAATTTGGGTAGAAATCACTTCCCCGAAGTGGAGCTATACCACTTTTTCTCACTATTTTTCTCTCTAACTTCCTCCTTTTCTTCCTTGGACGTGTTGGAAAGTTTGGAAACTTGGAATTTTTCAAATGGAGCTAGGTTTTGGATGCCTTGGACGTCCGCCCCCTGCTGCCCTATTTATAGGGTTGGATTTTTCAAGAATTTGGAATTTACCCCCTAGCTTTGAGGTATTTAATTATAAATTGACATTTCTTTTTAATTTTTTAAAAATGCTTTAAGACAAGAGCTGCAAAACCTATGCCTGCTCCAGCCACCCTATTCAGCCCTATTTTTATTTATTTTTTAATTTTTAAAATTATTTAATTATTCTAAATCAATCCTAACCATTGGTTTATGTTTATCATGATTTTGAGCCATGGATTTTGGTCAAGCTTACCCACTCCTAGCCTGCATGTCCCTGCCATTGCAGCAGCCATTTCATTTCATTTTTTATTTTTAATTATTTATTTTAAATAAAAGTCAAATGCATAATTAATGAAAAGTTAGATTACTTTTTTTTTATCTCCATTTGATGCTCCATCTTGACCTTTAATTTGTGATTTTCATCACATATTAAACCATCCATCATGTTCATCATGAATTTTTAACCATCCATAAAAAATTTTATCGAAATTTTACGCCCGGATTGTAACTTATGAATTTTTCTTTATTTTTCCACTAAAATCCAAAATTTGATTAAAATATCAAAAAGAATTGCTATTTTGTCCAGTAGTGATTAAATCTCTATTTTGTCTTTTTGTGATTAGGTTAATCCAAGTGATTAACTCTTAATCACGTGTCTTAATTCCCGATTACTATTCACATGTACTATTCACGTGCACTATTCACGGGGTTAAATTCCTAATTGCATTATTTCAATCTCCAATACACATATCCATCAATATAATTCATGAATTTTCATTTATCATAAAAATTAATTACAAAAGAATCTAAGGTTACATTTGCCGAAATGATGCGTATATTGTTGGGGTTTCACAATCCTCCCCACCTTACAATAGGTTTCGTCCCGAAACCTATCTTTCCTTGAACAATTGAGGATATTTTCTTTCGACCTCTTCCCGTAACTCCCAAGTGTCCTCGAACTCTGAATATCGATTCCATTGTACCTTTACATACTCGATCTCTCTGTTCCGAAGATTCTTGATCTTGAAATCTAATATTTTGATTGGCCTTTCCTCATAATTCAAGTGTTCTTGGATTGGCAAATTCTCTGCTATCAACACGTGGGTAGGATCGAAAACATATTTTTTGAGCATGGAGATGTGAAATACATTGTGGATGACACTTAGGGCTGGTGGCAGAGCTATTCTATAGGCTAAATTTCCTATCTTTTCCAGAACTTCAAAGGGCCCAACATATCTTGGGTTTAATTTTCCTCTCTTTCCAAACCGGGTGACTCCCTTGAATGGCGTTACCTTAACAAATACGTGATCCCCAACTTGTATATTTAAATTCTTTCTTTTGCAATCGGTGTAACTCTTTTGCCTGCTCTAGGCCATGAGTATACACTGGCGAATCACTTGAACTTTTTCTGTCATTCTCTTTGAGAGGTTTGGAGCCAACTTTCCTTCTCCCACTTCATCCCAGTTTAGAGGAGTTCTACATTTTCGTCCATATAAAGCTTCAAATGGGGCCATTTGAATACTTGCTTGATAACTGTTGTTATAAGCAAACTTTGCCATAGCCAAATATTCATCCCATGATCCTTCAAATTCTACTGTGCACATCATCAGCATATCCTCAACTACTTGATTTACCCTTTCTGTCTGCCCATCAGTTTGAAGATGAAACGCTGTACTGAATTTTAGTTGTGTACTTAAGGTTTGATGTAAACTTTTCCAAAATCGAGACGTAAAACTGGAATCTCGATCGGAAACTATTGACTTAGGTACTCCATGCAGTCTCACTATCTCCTTATAATAGATCTTAGCCAGTCGCTCAGCAGTAAAATTTTTCTTGATGGCCAGGAAATGAGCTAATTTTGATAATCTATCAACTATTACCCATATAGCATCATTTCCATTTTGGGTTCTTGGCAACCCTTCAATAAAATCCATAGTAATATCATCCCATTTCTATTCTAGAATTTCTAGCGACTGTAATTTTCTACGGGTCCTTTGATGATCATCCTTAACCCTTTGACATGTTAGGCACTTAGCCACAAATTTAGCAATTTCTCTCTTCAGATTATTCCACCAATACATTCTTTTGATGTCTTGATACATCTTGGTGCACCTGGATGCATCGAAAATGGAGAGAAACGTGCTTCTTTCAATATCTGTTCCTTTATTTCCTCTTGATTGGGTATACACAGGCGACCCCTATATCTGTACATCCCATGTTCATCTTGTATATATTTAGTGGGGTCTTTCTAGATCATTTTTTCCACATAACTCTTTAAATCCCCATTTTCTTGTTGAGCCTTCTTAATTTGCTCAAATAAATTCGACTGGATTTGTAATTGAGACAATCTAACTTGTACCCCAGATGGGCTTACAATTAATTCCAATTGTCTCAATTCTTGTAGTAGCTTTTCTTCCTTTGTGATAAGATGTGCTAAGCTAACATTTCTACTTAGCGCTTCAGCTACTATATTAGCTTTGCCTGGATGATATAAAATATCGAGGTCATAATCCTTGAGTAATTCGAGTCATTTTCTCTACCTCATATTTAACTCCTTTTGAGTAAAAATGTACTTGAGGCTTTTATGATCAGTATAGACCTCACATTTAACTCCATATAAATAATGTCTCCAAATTTTCAAGGCAAAGACTACTGCTGCCAATTCTAAATCATGGGTTGGATAGTTTACCTCATTTGGCTTGAGTTGCCTGGATGCGTATGATATAACTTTTCCATTCTGCATCAGTACACATCCTAATTCTTTTTTTGAGGCATCACTATAGATCACAAACCCTTCCTTCTCTATAGGTAGTGTTAGAATTGGCGCTTTTACCAGTCTGTTCTTTAACTCTTGGAAGCTATTCTCACATTCCTGTGTCCATTCATACCTCACTCCTTTCCTTGTCAGCTTTGTGAGTGGAGCTGACAATTGTGAGAATCCTTTCACAAACCTTCTATAGTAGCCAGCTAGCCCTAGGAAACTTCTTATTTTTGCGATATTTGTTGGCTGTGGCCACTTTGTTATTGCCTCAATCTTTTGAGGATCTACCTGTACTCCTTTCTCAGATATAATATGGCCGAGAAAGACTACCTGTTTCAACCAAAATTCACATTTCTTGAATTTAGCATATAATTTCTCCCTTCGGAGAATTTCCAATACTATCCTCAAATGTTTCTGATGCTCTTCTTCTGTCTTTCAATAAATCAATATATCATCAATGAATGCTACCACAAATTGATCTAAAAATTCTCAAAAAATCCTGTTCATCATGTCCATAAATACAGCTGGGGCATTCGTTATTCCAAATGGCATGACTAAGAATTCATAATGCCCATATCTTGTTCTGAATGCTGTTTTATGAATGTCCTTTGGACATATCCTCAACTGGTGGTATCCTGACTGTAAATCAATTTTTAAAAATGTAGAAGCTCCTTTTAACTGATCAAAAAGATCATCTATTCTTGGGAGTGGGTACTTATTTTTTACTGTTACCTTATTCAATTCTCCGTAGTCAATACAGAGTCTTAAACTCCCATCCTTTTTCCTTACAAATAGTACCGGAGCTCCCTAAGGTGATGCACTGGGTCTAATAAACCCTTTATCCAATAAATCTTGGATTTGTACTTTCAACTCAGCCAATTCGGCTGGTGCTATCCTATATGGGGCCTTAGATATTGGGGTTGTCCTTGGAATAATTTCTATTTCCACATCCATCTCCCTTTCCGGTGGTAAGCTACATAGCTCTTTTGGAAAAATATCTAGAAATTCGTTTACCACTGGAATTTGATCCATAGGTACCCCATCTCCTTTTATTATGTTTATAGAGATCAGATAGGTTGTACATTGTTGGCGTATCAGTTTAGCTGCTTTCATAGCTGATACCATCCTTATTGTGTTTTCTGGCTGTCTTATTTTACTAATCTCTATTTCATCTTTTGGTGTTTCAAATTGCACCTTTTTATTTTTACAATCAATTGTCCCACCCCATTGACTTAGCCAATCCATCCCTAGTATGACATCAAATTCTGTCATTGGCAATAAGATGAGATCAGGTTCCAATATTTTTGTCCCTATCCTGATAGGACATGCCTTGCAAATTTGATTTATACTTTCCAACCTATATACTGGGGATTCTACATGTATAGTATTACTGGTTTCCTCTACCCGAAGTGCATGTGTGGTTACTAATTGGTATGATATAAATGAATGCGTAGCTCCAAAATCAAATAAAGCTACTACAGAATTTCCTAAAATATAAATCATACCTGTAATCACTTTCTCCTCCATCTCTTGTGACTTGGCTTGGGTGAGGGCTTGGACACGCACTGGGTTGACAGCAGTACTGGGTCGATTGGCGATGATGGGGACTTTTTGCTGGGCCGGCCTCCCTCGAGCTGGTGCTCCTTGTGGCTTATTCGGACAGTTAGGCGAAATATGTCCGACTTGACCACAGTTGAAGCATTTTATTATCTTGGCTTCGTCGGCCCCGCAGTCCGGGCCACATGACCCACTTGGCCACATTTGTAGCATTTCCCCGTTCGCTGTAGACATTCGCCTGAATGGTGCTTATGGCAAGTTCTACAAATCGGGGTGCTCATTGTCTTGTCGCCGATCTTCTTTTTCCCGGCGATTCCCTTTTTTCCTTTATTAGCCTCACCTTCCTTGGAGGCTATAAAGAATTATTTTTGAGCCTGCCTAAGCTCTTGAGTCCTCATTGACTCCATCTCCAATGCCCTAGCTCTCTCAATGCTAGAGGCATAGTCTTTTATTAGTAACGGGGCTAACCCCTCTTTTAGTTGGAGTCTCAATCCCCTTTGGAACCTTTGTGCCTTATTTTTCGGCACATTGGCAATCCATGGAACATATCTCACCAAGGCGTTAAACTTTGTGGCGTATTCCGTAACTGTCATTCTGCCTTGGCAGAGTTTGTCAAATTATATCACCCTTTGGCTTTGTAGCCCTACAGGGAGATATTCTTTATTGAATTCTTCCAAAAATTCATGACACGTAACTTGCTCTGGATGTGGCATGGTAACCATCAGCGTTTCTCACATTCATAGGCATCCTTTATCAGCAGGTGGGTAGCGCACAACACTTTCTGCTGGTCATTGCAGGGCATATTCTAAATAATTTCTTAATTTTCGTGATCCACTGCTCTGCAATGAGGGGATCTGGTTCCCTCGCAAATTTGGGTGGTCTTTGGGCAAGAAAGGCATTGATAGCCTTTCTGTCGGCTTCAAGGAGACTTCCTCTACTCCCCTTGATGTGCCGGGATTGGCCGAGGGCCCTGGTCTTTCCCCGTTTCCTCTTAATGGCGGGGCCTGCTGGTTCCTTATTTCTTGCAATAATCCAGCAGTTTGGGTTGTCCATTGTTGCATAACATTTTCGATTGCTGCAACTATTCTATCTTCTATGTTGACCTCTGCTTGAGGTTTAGGGCTTTCCTCTCGCCATGGGCGGGTCCTAGAGGTTTACTCTTCAGATTCTGCCCTACTAGTCCTTTTACTGGCTTCGCCCCTTTCCTGATCGACTGATTCTTCCATCGGGGCCTTTCCTTTGTTAGCTCTTGCTTTAGCTCTCATGAGCGGCATTTTTAACTTCATGAAATATTTATTAGTATAACATCAATATTCATCAATAATAAATAAATCAATCATAATCATGATTTCATGTATTCTAATTTGATCATTTCTTTCCTTCTCTGCCTATTTACCAATCCATGCTCTGATACCAACTTCTGTGGTGCCCCGACCAGAGGTGCCTAGAAGCCTTACTTCGGGATCATTTTGATTGGTAAACGTGACTCAGGATTGTTGCCCTGATCACACGGCAGGATTTTTTTTTATATCATCAATACATGGAAAATTTTCATCATTCATCCAACATGAAATATATTTCACATATCACAATTATAACCCAAAACTGTTCCATAAACAAAAATATTCATTTCCATCTCAAAATTATCATCATTGTCTTTACATAAAATTTACATATACAACATTTCATCAAAACTACATGTCATTTTACATGCTGCCTTCATCATCTTTTTCTGTCTGTTGTTGAAAAAGCATGGGTGAGTAATAATACTCAGTAAGCAAGCCATACATAATTTTTCGATCATTTTCATGCATTTCATAAAATGCAAATGCAATCATATATAACATTCATGACATTTCTTTGGATGCAACGCTAGCTAGGCGCCCATCCCATACGTGCTCCCATTCTAGGAAGGTCGCTGCCAGCCTAGGCCTATTAAGTGACTTAGCAATAGCGAAGGGGACATCCATCTGCTTACTACCTCGACTAAGGCTCATTCCTCGTGCACATGCTCATTCACATTAACTTGTTGACATCATATTTGCAAATCACACAAAATTTCATAAAAAATATTTATTAAACAATTTAACAAAACGAACTTCAGTTCATGTAAAGCAGTTATAGGTATAACCAACCTTAAATAAATTTCATAAAGCAACTTGCAAACAATTTCAAGCATTTTGAAAATAATTTGCAAAACATATAACTTTCTTACCTTCTTAGTGGGTGTCTTCGACCTTCTCTTTTCCTTTTCCTATTCAAGGAAAAAGGATAATTTTATTTCTTCTATTCAAGCTGCTTCCCATGCATGCTCTATAATATTTGGGCATTATTTCTTTATATGGATATTTTATCCATAGGTTCCTCAAAATTTTCATCATTATATTTAAATATTAATCATAAATTTTCTCCAAAATCACGTTGTTTACTATAGCAAATTACTGTAGCAATTGCTGTTCATCTGAGGTTACTGTTCACAGCGACGTGGTTACTGTTCATGGGTTCCAAAAATCGATATGTTTTTCAAAAATAAAAAATACCATGACATAGATTATGCCTAGTATCATAGGAAATTTTATAAATTTTGAATTTATCATCATTTACTTGGCGAAAAAAATTATTTTCTCCATATACTAAAAATCAACATAAATTCACTTAAGCATAATTCTTAATTTCAAAAATCATGAAATTAATATATCATCATTCCAGTATCATATTTATCATAATCATACATCCCAAATCATCATTTATCAATTTTGGAGCATTATTTTCACATATCATATGCTATTTTCCCGAATATCCTATCTTCGTTCCAAATTTTTAATATTTTGGCATAATTTTATTTAAGCATTATATCTATACTTATTTTCTCATGATTAGGCATTATCTAAGCATGGTTTTATCCTATTTAACATTCAAAAGAAATTTGGATAGAAATTACTTACCCGAAGTGGAGATATGCCACTTTTTTCTCACACACTACTTTGCTTACACTTGATCTTAGTTCCTCAAACTAAATCAAGTTCAATACAATCAAATGAAATAACAAAAGAATCTACACGTTACAGTTGTGTAGAAGCAGTTTGGCGCAGAGAAGAACTCGTAGTGTAGGCTTTGAAGATTCAGAAGTTGAGCTCTTGCAGTTTGAAGCGAAGTTATTCCACTAAAGATAGGCTTAATCACTTGAATGCTCTTGAAGATGAGAGTTATGCACACTTAATGATTTTCAGCTACTTCCTTCGTCCACAATGAATGCCTTTTATAATTGTGGAGGGAATCCGAACTTTTGAAGGTAGGTGGCGCGCATTTAATGCGCCAACGTTCGAATATTTTCCGACCGTTGGGACCCAAGTCGCAGGTGGAGTCGACTTCGGATGCGACTTCACCCAAGTCGCAGATGGAGTCGACTTCGGGTGCGACTTCGCCTTCCGTAGCGACTTCAAGTTCCAGGCAGGGTCGACTTGGGCATCGACTTGACCCAAGTCGCAAGTGGAGTCGATTTTAGTGTGCGACTTCACTTCGTCAGTTGTCTTGATGAACTTGAAAAACTCCGGGATGCTTTGTTTTGCTTAGGCTTCTCCATTCCTTTAGTTCTTTTGCATTTTTCATATCTCCTTGAATCATTGTGTCTTCACTTTAGCTTGTTTTCATTAGCTCCATGTTTTGTAAGCCTTGAATCCATGAGTCTTGAATCATGTAATCTTGAATAAGTTCTTGGTTGAGTTTATGCATCTTGCTTGGACTTGGATTAGTCTTCATATGTTTCAGTTTGAGCATCTAGGTTGGCTTGATCTTCATCTTCATACAAGTTTGTCTTGAAATCAGTCAATCCCAACTTGTCTTCTGAAATTTCTCCTGTGTCCGATCGAAGTCGATGTCAGAGTCGACTTGGTCTGCGACTTCGGTGCCCCCAGATCTCAGTTTCAACTCTGGACGGAAAATGACGCCTACAAGTCGCTACTGGAGTCGACTTGGCCTGCGACTTCACCTCAAGTCGCAAGTGGAGTCGACCTGGGTTGCGACTTCGGCACTTCGGGGTCTTGACTTCAACTCTGGAAGGAATCGTCATTTTGAAGTCGATGCTGGAGTCGACTTGGTCTGCGACTTCAACCCAAGTCGCATGCGAAGTCGACTTCGTTTGCAACTTCGGTAGTTCAGCTCTCCAATTTCAACTCTGGAAGGTTTTGGCGTATTGAAGTCGATGTTGGAGTCGACTTGGGGATGACTTGGCCTTTGGAAATCGACTTATCCTTCCATGATCTATTTTCTTCAAATGTCTGTCCCTTAAACACTTCCACAAACATGTTAGTAGCCAAAACTTACTCAAATTGATTTGTTAATCATCAAAACATAGATTTAGCTTGTTTTCCACATATTTCCAACAATCTCCCCCTTTTTGATGATTGACAAAACCGATTTGAGTATATACCTTTCAATTGCTTAAAAACATGCTAAGTTTGCATTTTTGACATGTTATCATATCATACTTATGCTAGTTGAAAACATTTAACAAATAATCATAAAGACTTATATCAAATCCTACTCTTCTCCCCCTTTGGACTCATTTGGACTCAAATCCTACTCTTCTCCCCCTTTTTGTGAATATATCAAAAAGTTAGAGGGTAAAGAAAGAGATAGGTGGGTGTGCTCCCCCTAAACAGGTGCTCCCCCTCAGTTTGTGCTAAGTTAATTCAAGCATTCCCATATCATTTATAATCTTGTAAAATGCTTCTTTTGCTAGAGGCTTTGTGAATATATCTGCAATTTGATCTTCAGTTCTTACATATTCCAAACATATGTCATGATTTTCTACATGTTCTCTAATAAAATGATGTCTAAGGTCTATATGTTTGGTCCTAGAATGCAATACTGAATTTTTAGTTAAACATATGGCACTAGTATTATCACATTTAATAGGTATATTTTTAAAATCCATACCATAGTCTCTAAGTTGTTGTTTCATCCAAAGCAATTGCGCACAACAGCTCTCGGCGGCAATGTATTCGGCTTCCGCCGTAGATAGAGCAACACTAGTTTGTTTTCTTGAAAACCATGAAACCAACATGCTTCCAAGAAATTGACATGTTCCACTAGTGCTTTTTCTATCTACTTTGTAACCAGCAAAATCCACATCCGAGTAGCCGATTAGATCAAAATTAGAGCCCTTTGGATACCAAAGTCTTAAATTGGTAGTGTCTACCAAGTATCTGAAAATTATTTTCACAGCTACCAAGTGTGATTCTTTTGGACATGATTGAAATCTAGAGCACATACACACACTAAACAATATATCAGGCCTAGAAGCAGTTAAATATAATAAAGAACCTATCATGCTTCTATACAATTTTAAATCAACTATTTTTCCTTTCTCATCTTTGTTGATTTTGATTGTTGAGCTCATGGGCGTGTTTGCTCCTTTGCTATTCTCCATGCCAAACTTCTTTAGCATTTCTTTGATATACTTGGACTGGTTAATGAAGATTCCTTCATTAAGTTGCTTTATTTGCAGTCCAAGGAAGAAATTCAGCTCTCCCATCATGCTCATCTCAAATTCTTTCTGCATAAGCTCAGAAAATTCTTGACAAAGAGTCTCATTAGTAGCACCGAAAATGATATCATCAACATAAATTTGAATGATCAATATGTCCTTTTCTTTATACTTGATAAACAAAGTGGTGTCTACCTTTCCTTTTTGAAAATCATGATCAATCAGAAATTTGCTCAATCGATCATACCAAGCCCTTGGAGCTTGTTTTAATCCATATAGTGCTTTAGTTAACTTGTACACAAATTTAGATTGATCTTTTTCTTCAAATCCAGGTGGTTGTTCAACATACACCTCTTCATTTATATATCCATTCAAAAATGCACTTTTAACATCCATTTGAAACAATTTAAAGTCATGTGAGATGCAAAAACTAATAAGATGCGAATTGCTTCCAATCTAGCAACCGGGGCATAGGATTCCTTAAAATCTATTCCTTCTTCTTGTGAGTATCCTTTTGCCACAAGTCTAGCTTTGTTTCTTACTACAAGTCCACTTTCATCTAATTTGTTCTTAAAGACCCACTTGGTACCAATAACAGTGCAATCGTTTGGTCTAGGAACAAGGTGCCAAACTTGGTTTCTTTCAAATTGATTTAGCTCTTCTTGCATTGCTATAATCCAGTTTTCATCATTAAGAGCTTGATCAATATTGGATGGTTCAATCTTAGATACAAAAGCGTATTGTCCACAAACATTTTGTTTTGATCTTCTAGTTTTTACGCCTTCATATACATTCCCTATAACTTGTTCAATTGGATGGGCATGTTTGAATTTTAAATCAGTTGGAGGTTTGTAGGAATTATTACCTTCACTTACCCTTTCCTCCATGAAACCTTCTTGCTTTTCCACGTGCAGTTTTTCAAGACTACTTGCTATATCATCTGCATCACTTAAATCATCTTTTCTTTCGAAGCATGGGTTAGTTTCATCAAAAACAACATGTATGGACTCTTCTACAACTTGATTTCGTTTATTGAATACTCTATACGCTTTGCTATTTGATGAGTAACCAAGGAATATTGCCTCATCACTTTTAGCATCTAGTTTTCCCAAGTTGGTTTTTCCATTGTTCAAAACATAGCATGTGCATCCAAAAGCATGAAAATAAGAGATATTTGGTTTTCTTCCTTTCCATAGCTCATATGGGGTCTTTTTCAAGATTGCTCTAATGGTAACTCGTTTCAAAACATGACAAGCTGTATTTACAGCTTCACCCCAAAATTTCTTGGATAATTTACTCTCATTTAGCATTGTTCTAGCCATCTCTTGTATAGTTCTGTTTTTCCTTTCAACCACTCCATTTTGTTGTGGAGTTCTTGGTGCAGAAAATGTGTGATGAATTCCTTTTTCATTGCATAATTCTATGAATCGTTTATTTTCAAATTCACCACCATGATCACTTCTTATAGTCATAATAGTACTTTGTTTTTCATTTTGCACCAAATTGACAAAAGTTGCAAATATAGAGAAGGCTTCATCTTTGCTAGCTAAGAGAATTATCCATGTGAATCTTTAAAAATCATCAACAATTATAAACACATATTTCTTTCCACCAATGGTTAAAATGTCGGATGGCCCATATAGATCCATGTGTAGCAATTCAAGTGGCCTAGTGGTGGAAATTTCCTTTTTTGTAGAGAAAGGCATTTTAGGTTGTTTTGATAATTGACATGCCTTGCAAATTTTGTCTTTGTCATATTTCAACTTTGGCAAGTCTTCTACCAAACTTTTCTTCCATAGGGTCTTTATATTTCCCATGTTTATATGTCCAAGCCTTTTATGCCAAACTCATGGATCATTATCAATGGCCATTAGACATTGACCATCTAGTTCATCAAGTGAAACCAAATATACATTTCCATGTCTTTTTCCACTAAACATGATATGTTCTCCATCAAATACATTACATACAGATGATTCAAACACAACCTTGTATCCTTTGTCACATAATTGACTAATGCTCATTAGATTGTGCTTGAGTCCTTCAACAAACAAAACATTTTCCATGCATGCATTTGAAATACTATATATGTTTCCTTTACCTTTAATTTTACCTTTCTCATTATTACCAAAGGCAACCGTTCCATCGTTGCAAGGCTTGAGTTTATGAAATAAACTTCTTTCACCGGTCATATGCCTTGAACAACCGCTATCCATGAACCATATGTTGCTTGCCTTTGCCTTGAAACATCTCTGAAAAATAAACAAGTAAATCTCATCTCTTTGGTACCCATTTTATGGGTCCATTTGGGTTAGTAATATAATTCAATCTTTGTTGCTCTAATTTAGAAAGCTCAAATCTTGTGTTTCTTGGAACCCAAACTAATTTTGCACCATGGTCATATAGTTTCTTAAAGTTACACTTATAGGCTTTATGACCCATTTTATTGCAGAAATTGCAAGCCATAGGTAATCTTGGAGTAGACCTCCAAGTATGCAATGGTTCAAACGTTGGCCTTCTAGTCCACATAACATTTTTCCTTTGTGGCTTGTATATAGGTACAGTTTTGGTTTGATATTTCCCAAGTATTGGCACATTCGATTTACCACTTTCTTTTTGCTCAAATGTATAATATCCAAGGCCTCTTTTATTTGTTTGAGCAGTCATGTTCAGAAACATTTTTATATTTTCTCCAGGATTAGAGAACTTTGCTAATGATTCATTTAATGATTCGTTCTCCTTTTTCAATTTTTCTATCTCTTTCAACAATGATTCACTTTCTTCTTTCAGTTTTGTTGATTTTTCAGCTAGTTTACCATTTTCAATAATAACGAAGTTACATTGTTGTCTCTTCAATGACAACTTATTTCCTAGCTTTTTGATTTCTTCATATAATGAATCATAAGCAATTTGCAGTTCTTCTAATTCAGCACATTTGAGGCATTCTTGAAAAGAAGAATAACTTGATTGAGAATAGCAAGGTTTGGAAGTTACCTCTTCATTGCTTGTGCACCTTGTTGAGATGGTTTGTTCTTCCAAAACTTCCGTTGTGTTTAAACACAACAGATTTTCTTCTTGTTCGATTCGCGTCATGCAGCATATTCTAGCACAATTTGCCGCCTCAAACTCGTCAGTTGAGGAGCTGCTTGTTGATGAAGTTTCTTCATTGACGTACATGCCTCTTCCCCTTGGCCTTTGGTATTTTCTACCTTCATGTCCTTCTTTCCTTTCTTGATAATCCTTTGGTCTCTCTTCCGGTGTAGGACATTGAGCTTGCATATGTCCCATACCCCCGCATCTATAGCATTTTGTAACCTCCTTCTTCTTCTCTCTTCGTGGTCTTTCTTTGAAGTCTTTGAGGTTCTTTTCTTTTCTCACAAATTTTCAAAATTTGCGAGTAAGAAGTGCAATATCTTCATCATCGTTATGAGACGAGGAGGTAGACTCTTCTGAGTTGTGTGCCGCTTTTAACGCAATGACTTTCTTCCCTTTGTGTTGATCTTCATTTCTTCTCTTGATTAACTCATGTGACATTAATGAGCTAATAAGATCTTCTAACTTTAATGTATTTAGGTCTTTGGCTTCTTCAATTGCCGTAATCTTTGGAGTCCAAGATTCCGGTAGAGCTCTTAGTATCTTCATAACCTGTTCAGATTCAGAGATAGCCTTTCCAAGACCTTTCAAAGCGTTAGTAATTTTAGAAAATCTAGCAAACATCTCAGAAATATTTTTTATTTCTAACATTCTAAAGTTTTCTAATTCTCCAATCAAAATATTTCTCCTAGTCCCTTGGACTTGAGAAATGCCTTCATAAATAGATGTTAGAGTATCCCATATTTCTTTAGCGGTTAGACAAGAAGATACTCTATCATATTCGGAAGCCGTAAGAGCACAAAATAAAGAATTCATGGCCTTGGCATTGCTCTTAACGGTTCTTACTTCCTCTTCGGTCCATTTGGAAGCTCTTTCATTAGTTGGCAAGATTACACCGTCTTGGATTGCAATCCAAGAGTCCATATCGGTAGCCATAATGAGTTGCTTCATACGAAGCTTTCAATAGCCGAAATTGTTCCCATCAAACAATGGTGGCCTAGTAAATGATTGGCCCTCAGCAAAAGCGGGAACGGAAGTAGATTGGGATGCCATGATAATAGGATCTCTTTGGTTTAACTCAAAGACCTGCTCTGATACCACTTGTTGGTCTCGAGTTAATGGCAATTACCCAAGAGGGGAGGGGTGAATTGTGTTAGAAACAATGTTTAAAACAAAACAAAATTGACCAAAGCTTAAGTTTTGATGATTAACAAAGGCTAATTTGAGTATATTAAAGAGTACTAATGAGTTTGTTCAATGATTAAGGAACTGAAATAGCCAAGTCGATCCCCAAGTCGACTTGGACTTCGACTTAGGGTGAAGTCGATCCCAAAGACGACTCCACTATCGACTTGACTTTGAACCTCAAAGGGAAAATCAGAAATGGAAGAGTAGCAGGTGAAGTCGCAGGCTAAGTCGACTCCACTTGCGACTTGGGAAGCCAAGTCGCACAGGAAGTCAACCTCACTATCGACTTCAGTCGAGAAAAACTGTCCAGACCTGATTTTGGGGCACAAAGCTGCCCAAGTCGTAGGCCAAGTCGACTCCAGGTGCGACTTGGGTGAAGTCGCAGACAAGGTCGACTCCATCCTCGACTTGAGAAGTTCAGACTTCAAAATGCAGTTCTAACCCATTCCAAGAACCTACTTGAACTTTATCAAGATCCAAATCAAGGAGCAAAGACTATTCTCAAAGATAACTTGAGTTTCACTCAAGTTCAAAGTAAGAATACATGTTCAAGTTCAAATCAAGTCTATCAAGTCCTAAAGATCAAATGACTCCAAAGCAAAGCAAGGTACATGAATCTGTTCTACAAGAATCAAACTCTCCAAAGATTCATGAGGTTTAAGCCTATCCAAGATAAACCAAAAACAAGGACTTCAAGATTAACAAGATCTACAAGTATGAGGAATCATCCAGAATGAAAATGATTCAAAGGAAGAAAGCCAAGCATGATAGAAGCAGATCAAATGAAGATCAAAGCATTTTTAGCAAAGGCCGAGCCAAGTCGCAACCCAAGTCGACTCCAGGATCGACTTGAGTTGAAGTCTGAGGCCAAGTCGACCCAAGACTCAGACTTGGGAATCTGAAGAACTGGAGTCGCACACGAGGTCGACTCCAGGTGCGACTTGGAAGCCAAGTCGCAGGCCAAGTCGACTCCATCTTCGACTTGGAAAATAACGTTCGAATTTTTGAACGTTGGAGATCATTTATTGCGCGCCAACCACCTCTACAACGTTCAAATCTTCCTCACTCTATAAAAGGACACTCAAATGAACGTGAAAGAATATACAAGACACTCATATACACATCACAAAGTCCAAAGAGAGAAAAGAAGTGCAAGAAAGTGTTTCCATTTCCTTTTCTCCATTTTTGAGTGGTCCATACACATTCAAGCTGCTTCATCGATACTCATCCAAGCTGCTTCTAATTTCTTTCTCGAGCTCAACCTGCCTACATATCTCTGTAAAGTATAGTTTTTCTTATTTCAAAGTCTTGTTGTATTAACCTTGATTTATCTTGGGTAGCTAAGATCAAGCGTATGCAAAGTAGTGTGATTGGAGTGTGACTCATCACCTACTTGTGCAGTGTGTTGTTTATGCCCCCTAGAGCTAGAATCTAGAAGAGAGCATAGGCTCTAAGTTGTATATGCCCCCTAGAGCTAGAATCTAGAAGAGAGCATAGGCTCTAAGTTGTATATGCCCCCTAGAGCTTGAATCTAGAAGAGAGCAGAGACTCTAAGTGTATTCGATGAATACATAGTGGAACCCAAGTCACAACGGAGTGTGAGGTTGGAAGAGTGGAGTAGGGAAGGTTTGCCCGAACCACTATAAATCTTGTCTTCTGCTTCCTTTTACTGCTTTATCTTAATTGCTCTCTATTTGCTTTCAAAAGGGGATTAATCGTTCAAGGGGTTAAGATTTTTAATTTACCAAAGAATTTTTTAAAGAACCCAATTCACCCCTCCCCTCTTGGGTTTAGCCATAAACTCGGGACCAACAAGTGGTATCAGAGCAGGTCTTTGAGTTTACCAAAGAGATCTTATCGATATGGCATCCCAATCTACTTCCGTTCCCGCATTTGCTGAAGGCCAATCCTTTACAAGGCCACCATTGTTTGATGGGAATAATTTTGGATATTGGAAGCTTCGTATGCAGCAACTCATCATGGCTACCGACATGGATTCTTGGATTGCAATCCAAGATGGAGTAACCTTGCCTACCGACGAAAGAGCTTCCAAATGGACTGATGAGGAAGTAAGAATTGTAAAGAGCAATGCCAAAGCTATGAACTCACTATTCTGTTCTCTTACTGCTTTTGAATATGATAGAGCATCCTCTTGTTTAACCGCCAAAGAGATATGGGATACGTTAACCTCCATTTATGAAGGAACTTCTCAAGTCCAAGGGACGAGAAGAAATATTTTGATTGGAGAACTAGAAAACTTTAGAATGCTAGAAACAGAAAATATTTCTAAAATGTTTGCTAGATTCTCAAAAATTACTAATGCTTTAAATGGTCTTGGAAAGGCTATATCTGAATCTGAGCAGGTTATGAAGATTTTGAGAGCTCTACCAGAATCTTGGACTCCAAAGATTACTGCGATAGAAGAAGCCAAGGATCTCAACACATTGAAGCTAGAAAACCTAATTAGCTCATTAATGTCACATGAGCTAATTAAGAAAAGAAACGAAGATCATCACAAAGGCAAAAGAGCAATTGCCTTGAAAGCCGCACAAGATACAGACGACACCTCATCCTCTCAAAATGACGATGAGATTGCCCTACTCACAAAACGATTCAGAAAATTTGTGAGGAAAGGCAGAAATTTTAGAAGTTTCAAAGATAGAAATTCTAGAGAGAAAAAGAAAGAACTAACCAAATGTTACCGATGCGGCAGTTCGGGTCACATGCAAGCTCAATGTCCAACTCCCGAAGAAAGCAAGGCAAAATAACAAAGAAAAGATCGAGGGGACAACAAAAGATTCCAAAGAAATAAAGGAAGAGGCATGTACGTGAATGACAAGGAATCTACAACGAGTAGCTCTTCAACCGACGAAATCGAGGCGGAAGATTGTGCAAGAATATGTTGCATGGCGCAAATCGAACAAGAAGAACAAACCATCTCAACAAAGTGCACAAGCAATGAAGAGGTAAGTTCCAAACCTTGCCATTCTCAATCAAGTTATTCTTCTTTTCAAGAATGCCTCAAATGTGCTGAATTAGAAGAATTACAAATTGCATATGATTCATTATATGAAGAGTTGAAGAAATTAGGAAGCAAGTTTACAATTAAGAAAAGACAATGTGATGCGGCAATAATTGTAAATGGTAAACTTGCAGAAAGATTAGATAAATTGAAAGATGAAAATGATTTGCTGAAAAAGGAGAACGGATCATTAAATGAATCATTAGCTAAGTTCTCTAATCCAGGAGAAAATGTAAAGATGTTTTTGAACATGACCTCTCAAATAAATAAAAGAGGTCTTGGTTACTATACATTTGAGCAAAAAGAAAGTGGTGAATCGAATGTGCCAACGCTTGGGAAATATCAAACCAAAACTGCACCTATATACAAGCCACAAAAGAAAAATTTTATGTGGACTAGAAGGCCAACGTTTGAACCATTAGATACTTGGAGGCCTACTCCAAGATTACCTATGGCTTGCAATTTTTGCAATAAAATGGGTCATACAATCTATAAATGTAACCTTAAGAAACTGTATGATCATGGTGCAAAATTAGTTTGGGTTCTAAGGAACACAAGATTTGGGCTTTCAAAGTTAGAACTACAAAGATTGAATTATTTTACTAACCCAAATGGACCCATAAAATGGGTACCAAAGAGATAAGATTTACTTGTTTATTTTTCAAACATGTTTTAAAGCAAAGGCAAATAATGTATGGTTCATGGATAGCGGTTGTTCAAGGCATATGACCGGAGAAATAAGTCTATTTCATAAACTTACGCCTTACAATGATGGAACAGTTGCCTTTGGTAATAATGAAAAAGGTAAAATTAAAGGAAAAGGAAAAATACATAGTAGTTCAAATGCATGCATGGAAGATGTTTTGTTTGTTGAAGGACTCAAGTACAATCTAATGAGCATTAGTCAATTATGTGACAAAGGATATAAAGTTGTGTTTGAATCATCTATATGTAATGTATTTGATGGAGAACGTATCATGTTTAGTGGAAAAAGACATGGAAATGTATATTTGGTTTCACTAGATGAACTAAATGGTCAATGTCTAATGGCCATTGATAATGATCCATGGGTTTGGCATAAAAGGCTTGGACATATAAACATGGGAAATATAAAGACCCTATGGAAAAAGAGTTTGGTAGAAGGATTACCAAGATTGAAATATGACAAGGATAAAATTTGCAAGGCATGTCAATTATCAAAACAACCCAAGATGCCTTTCTCTACCAAAAAGGAAATTTCCACTACTATGCCACTTGAATTGCTACACATGGATCTATACGGGCCATCCGACATTCTAACCATTGGTGGAAAGAGATACGTGTTTGTGATTGTTGATGATTTTTCAAGATTTACATGGATAATTCTCTTAGCTAGCAAAGATGAAGCCTTCTCTATGTTTGCAACCTTTGTAAATTTGGTGCAAAATGAAAAACAAAGTACAATTGTAACCATAAGAAGCGATCATGGTGGTGAATTTGAAAACAATTGATTCATAGAATTTTGTAATGAAAAAGGAATTCATCACACATTTTCTGCACCAAGAACTCCACAACAAAATGGAGTAGTTGAAAGGAAAAACAGAACTATACAAGAGATGGCTAGTGTTGGAAACAATGTTCAAAATAAAACAAATTGGCCAAGGATTGAGTTTTGATGATTAACAAGAACTAATTTGAGTATATATATATATGACTAATATGTTTGCCAAAGTGTTTAAGGAAAGCAGAGAAGTCAAGTCGATCTTCGAGTCGACTTGAACTTCGACTTGGGAGTGAAGTCGATAGTGAAGTCGACTCCACTAACGACTTCAAACAAGCCAAAACTGGACAAAGTTGAAAATGGAATTCTGACGAGTGAAGTCGCACGCCAAGTCGACTCCACATGCGACTTGGGTAGTCAAGTCGCATACGAAGTCGACTCCAGCATCGACTTCGAAGTATACAAAAATGTCCAGCGTTGAAATCTGGCTCCCGAAGATGCGAAGTCGCAGACGAAGTCGACTCCAAGTACGACTTGGGCGAAGTCGCAAACCAGGTCGACTCCAACTTCGACTTGAGAAGTTTTGAAGTCCAAGATGAAGATTCAAGCATATCCAAGACATCCATTTGAAGTTTCTCACATACAAAAGAGCTTTAAAGACTATTCTTAAAGTGACTTAAGATCAAAGCAAGAATCCAAGTTCAAGTTCAAATCAAGTCTATCAAGCTCAAAGCAAAATCTTCAAGATAGCTTCCAAATGGAGTAATACCCAAGTCATGAAGATCAAGTGAGTCCAAAACAAAGCAAGGAACACACATATTTTGTGTAAGGACTCAAAGCTTTCAAATAGTTTGCAAGATACAAGACATTTCAAGAGTATCCAGGCCAAGCTCTTCATCGAATCACAAGAACTACAAACATAAAGGCCACTCAACTTTCATGAAGACTAAAGGGAGAAATCTAAAGCAAACTAAGTAAGGATCAAGGCGTTTTTGCAATAGATCAAGCCAAGTCGCGACCCAAGTCGACTTCAGGATCGACTTGAGTTGAAGTCTGAAAGCCAAGTTGACCCAAGTCTCAGACTTGAGTTTCTAAAGAACCCAAGTCGCAGGCCAAGTCGACTCCATGTGCGACTTGGAAGCCAAGTCGCAGGCCAAGTCGACTTCATCTTAGACTTGGAGAATAACGGTCAAATTTTTGAACGTTGGAGTTCATTCATTGCACGCCAACCACTTCTACAACGTTCATATTTTCCTCAATCTATAAAAGGACATTCAAATGAACGTAAGAAAATAAGAGGGACACTACTCTAAAGATCAAAGAAAGAAAAGAAGTGCAAGAAAGATTTTCAAGTACCTTTTCTCCATATTTGAGTGTTTCAAAGGAAGAAAGAGCTTCAAACTGCAAGTTGCTTCAACAATCATCATTCAAGCTATTTTTGATTTCTTCCTCGAGCTCAAAACTGCCTACACAAATCTGTAAAGTGTAGTTTTTATTCATTTCTTTATTTGGTTGTATAAATCTTGATTTAGCTTGGGTAGCTAAGCTCAAGTGTATGCAAAGTAGGGTGTGATTGGAGTGAGACTCATCACCTACTTGTGCAAGTGATTGTATATGCCCCCTAGAGCTTTGAATCTAGAAGAGAGCAAGTGGCTCTAGTTGTGTATGCCCCCTAGAGCTTTGAATCTAGAAGAGAGCGGTGACTCTAAGTGTATTCTTGGAATACATAGTGGAACCCAAGTCACAACGGAGTGTGAGCTTGGAAGAGTGGAGTAGGGAAGGTTTGCCCGAACCACTATAAATCTTGTGTTCTACTTATTTTTACTGCTTTATCTTATTTGCTCTCCATTCGCTTAAAAAGGGGATTAACTTTTTCAAGGGGTTAAGATTTTTAAGTTTACTAAAAGAAAATTTAAATAACCCAATTCACCCCTCCCCTCTTGGGTTTAGCCATCAACTCGGGACCAACAAGTGGTATCAGAGCAGGTCTTTGAGTTTACCAAAGAGATCTTATTGAAATGGCATCCCAATCTACTTCCGTTCCCGCATTTGCTGAAGGCCAATCCTTTACAAGGCCACCGTTGTTTGATGGGAACAATTTTGGATATTGGAAGCTTCGTATGAAGCAACTCATCATGGCCACCGATATGGACTCTTGGATTGCTATCCAAGATGGAGTAATACTGCCTACCGATGAACGAGCTTCCAAATGGACCGATGAGGAAGTAAGAATAGCGAAGAGCAATGCCAAAGCTATGAACTCCTTATTTTGTGCTCTCACTGCTTCCGAGTATGATAGAGTATCCTCTTGCTTAACCGCCAAAGAGATATGGGATACACTAACCTCTATCTACGAAGGAACTTCTCAAGTCCAAGGGACGAGAAGGAATATTTTGATTGGAGAACTAGAGAACTTTAAAATGCTAGAAACAGAAAATATTTCTGAAATGTTTGCTAGATTCTCTAAGATTACTAATGCTTTAAAAGGTCTTGGAAAAGCAATATCTGAATCTGAGCAGGTCATGAAGATTTTAAGAGCTTTACCCGAATCATGGACTCCAAAGATCACTGCAATTGAAGAAGCCAAAGACCTCAACACGCTGAAGCTTGAAAACTTAATTAGCTCACTTATGTCACATGAGCTAATTAAGAAAAGGAATGAAGATCAACACAGGGGCAAAAGAGTAATTGCCTTAAAAGCCGCACAAGACATCGATGACACATCTTCTTCTCAAAATGACGACGAGATTGCTCTACTCACAAAACGATTCAGAAAATTTGTGAGGAAAGGCAAAAATTTCAGAAGCTTCAAAGAAAGAACTCCCCGAGAGAAGAAGAAAGAATCAACCAAGTGCTACCGATGCGGCGGTTCGGGACATATGCAAGCCCAATGTCCAACTCCCGAAGAATTCAAGGCAAAAGAACAAAGAAAGGATCGAGGGGACAATAGAAGATTTCAGAAATATAAAGGAAGAGGCATGTACGTGAATGACGAGGAATCTACAACGAGTAGCTCCTCAACCGACGAAATCGAAGCGGAAGAATGTGCGAGAATTTGCTGTATGGCACAAATCGAGCAAGGAGAACAAACTACCTCAACAAAATGCACAAGCAATGAAGAGGTAAGTTCCAAATTCTCCCTTCCTAATTCAAGTTATTCTTCCTCTCATGAATGCCTCAAATGTGCTGAATTAGATGAGCTACAAATGGCATATGATTCTTTATATGAAGAAATGAAGAAATTAGGAAGCAAGTTTACAATTAAGAAAAAACAATGTGATGCAGTAATAATTATAAATGGTAAACTTGCAGAAGAAAATGATTTGCTAAAAAAGGAGAACAAATCATTAAATGAATCATTAGCCAAGTTCTCTAATCCAGGAGAAAGCGTCAAAATGTTTTTGAATATGACCTCCCAAACACATAAAAAAGGTATTGGGTATCATACATTTGAGCAAGGAGAAAGTAGCAAATCAAATGTGAAATTACTTGAGAAATATCAAACTAAAACTGCATCTATATACAAGCTACAAAAGAAAAATTTTAAGTGGACTAGAAGACCAATGATTGAATCTTTGCATGCTTGGAGACCTACTCCAAGATTACCTTTGGCTTGTAATTTCTGCAATAAGATGGGTCATAAAACTTACAAATGTAATTTTAAGAAACTATATGACCATGGTGCTAAATTAGTTTGGGTTCCAAGAAACACAAGATTTGGGCTTTCAAAGTTAGATCAACTTAGATTAGATTCTATTACTAACCGAAATGGACCCATAAAATGGGTACCAAAAAGATAAGATTCATTTCCTTATTTTTCAGACATGTTTAAAGGCAAAGGCAAACAATGAATGGTTTATGGATAGCGGTTGCTCAAGGCATATGACCGGTGAAAGAAGTTTGTTTCACAAACTTAAGCCTTGTAATGATGGAATGGTTGCCTTTGGTAATAATGAAAAAGGTAAAATTAAAGGTAAAGGAAATATACATAGTATTTCAAATGCATGCATGGAAGATGTTTTGTTTGTTGAAGGACTCAAACACAATTTAATGAGCATTAGCCAATTATGTGATAAAGGATACAAAGTTGTGTTTGAATCATCTATATGTAATGTATTTGATGGAGAACATGTCATGTTTAGTGGTAAAAGACATAGAAATATTTATTTGGTTTCACTTGATGAATTAGATGGTCAATGTCTAATGGCCATTGATAACGATCCATGGGTTTGGCACAAGAGGCTTGGACATATAAACATGGGCAACATAAAAACCCTATGGAAAAAGAGTTTGGTAGAAGGATTACCAAGATTGAAATATGACAAAGACAAGATTTGCAAGGCATGTCAATTATCAAAACAACCCAAGATGTCTTTCTCTACCAAAAAGGAAATTTCCACCACTAAGCCACTTGAATTGCTACATATGGATCTATACGGGCCATCCGACATTCTAACCATTGGTGGAAAGAAATATGTATTTGTCATAGTTGATGATTTTTCAAGATTCACATGGATAATTCTCTTAGCTAGTAAAGATGAAGCCTTCTCTATGTTTGCAACTTTTGTAAATTTGGTGCAAAATGAAAAACAAAGTACTATTGTGACCATAAGAAGCGATCATGGTGGCGAATTCGAAAACAAACGATTCATGGAATTTTGCAATGAAAAAGGAATTCACCACACATTCTCTGCACCAAGAACTCCACAACAAAATGGAGTAGTAGAAAGGAAAAATAGAACTATACAAGAGATGGCTAGAACTATGCTAAATGAGAGCAATCTATCCAAGAAATTTTGGGGTGAAAGGATCTATCCCGATCTCACTAGACTCTTCTACTATTTATGGGATGATACCAAGTTCTCAGCCTATGTCAAAGGAAGCGAGATGTATCTGGGTTCTCTAAATAACCCAAATCAAAATGAAGCCTTAAGGAGAATCGGGAGCATTCTTCAAGTACCCTATGAAGAAGAACGACTTCCTACAAACCTGACAATGGACAAAATCTACAACGAGCTGACAAAGAGCAACAAGTACCATGCAGGCACAAAGTTTTTGCATTACATGGATCTTTCTCCTAGGCTCAGAGTCCTCCGTCTGCTAATCGCCCACTGTATCTATACAAAAGGGGGCGGGAGAAATCAATTGAATCCACAAGAAGCCATGATCCTGTGGAAGTTAATCAATAAAGTCAAGATCAGCCTTCCCAGGCTATTTCTAGAAGCCTTGGCGTGCCGGAAAGACAATCCAAGAGGCATACTACCTTACGGATCCTAGATCACTAGGATTCTAGAACGGTTCGAGGTAGACATCGACGGGGAACCATTTGAAGTTCCCAAAACGACGAATGCAATCAACAAGGCACTGCTCCAACGAATGAAGATCAATCTGGAGTAATTCAGAGAAGATAGAATTCGGGAAAAGCTAGGCGAGCTAGCCCGAGAGCAAGAGGACCACGCACAGGCTGAGGGGGAGCAACCTCCCGAAGCACCGCCTGCTCAAGCGGAGCCCGCATCTCCCGCGACGCACGGATCCTACTCACCTCAAGGATCTGCTGCACCTGAACGAGCGCCTCCTACATCATCTCAAGAGGCCACGGTTCAGAGCATTAAAGAAGAGATTTCGGCTCTTCGGGAAGAAATGGGTCATCAAGAGGATAGGATGACTAGTCTTGTAACTGAGGTCTTGAATGCTATCAATGATATGCATTCCCGACAAGATCGAATCGATCGGGAAATGCGTACCATTCGATACCACCTCGCCTCAGGCCGTCACAAGAAGCGACCCATGCCTGAACTTGATCCCTTCGAATCGGGTTCAGTTCATCGCGAGCCGTCTCCCGCACCCGTTTTCTCCTACTATGCATCAGCCCATAACTGTCCCATCAAACCTCTCTCATACCCCATCTCTCAATTTCAATTCACAAAGTCTTTGCGAATTGACAAATTTTTGATAGATTGACAAAAAGGGGGAGATAGAATAGGAATTGAGTAGAATTTTTGAGTTTCGGGTCAGGTAGTTTGTATTTAGGAGTTTCATTTTCATTTTTGCTTTACATTGTAAACTGAAAACATGAAGGATATATGAAACTTTTTTATGCAAAAATATGTGTTTATGATTGATATGTGTGATATAAAAGATATGTTCTGAATGTTTGAAAGTCATATTTTGTTGAAAGCTATGATAGTTATGTTCTGTTTTTGAAATGCAATTATCTTAAAAGGAACAAGCTCAATTTAGTGTGATATAAAAGATATGTTCTGAATGTTTGAAAGTCATATTTTGTTGAAAGCTATGACAGTTATGTTCTGTTTTTGAAATACAATTATCTTAAAAGGAACAAGCTCAATTTAGTTTTGTCAATCATCAAAAAGGGGGAGATTGTTAGAAACAATGTTTAAAACAAAACAAAATTGACCAAAGCTTAAGTTTTGATGATTAACAAAGGCTAATTTGAGTATATTAAAGAGTACTAATGAGTTTGCTCAATGATTAAGGAACTGAAATAGCCAAGTCGATCCCCAAGTCGACTTGGACTTCGACTTAGGGTGAAGTCGATCCCAAAGTCGACTCCACTATCGACTTGACTTTGAACCCCAAAGGGAAAATCAGAAATGGAAGAGTAGCAGGTGAAGTCGCAGGCTAAGTCGACTCCACTTGCGACTTAGGAAGCCAAGTTGCACACGAAGTCGACCTCACTATCGACTTCAGTCTAGAAAAACTGTCCAGACCTGATTTTGGGGCACAAAGCTGCCCAAGTCACAGGCCAAGTTGACTCCAGATGCGACTTGGGTGAAGTCGCCGACAAGGTCGACTCCATCCTCGACTTGAGAAGTTCAGACTTCAAAATGCAGTTCCAAGCCCATTCCAAGAACCTACTTGAACTTTATCAAGATCCAAATCAAGGAGCAAAGACTATTCTCAAAGATAACTTGAGTTTCACTCAAGTTCAAAGTAAGAATACATGTTCAAGTTCAAATCAAGTCTATCAAGTCCTAAAGATCAAATGACTCCAAAGCAAAGCAAGGTACATGAATCTGTTCTACAAGAATCAAACTCTCCAAAGATTCATGAGGTTTAAGCCTATCCAAGATAAACCAAAAACAAGGACTTCAAGATTAACAAGATCTACAAGTATGAGGAATCATTCAGAATGAAAATGATTCAAAGGAAGAAAGCCAAGCATGATAGAAGCAGATCAAATGAAGATCAAAGCATTTTTAGCAAAGGCCGAGCCAAGTCGCAACCCAAGTCGACTCCAGGATCGACTTGAGTTGAAGTCTGAGGCCAAGTCGACCCAAGACTCAGACTTGGGAATCTGAAGAACTGGAGTCGCACACGAGGTCGACTCCAGGTGCGACTTGGAAGCCAAGTCGCAGGCCAAGTCGACTCCATCTTCGACTTGGAAAATAACGTTCGAATTTTTGAACGTTGGAGATCATTTATTGCGCGCCAACCACCTCTACAACGTTCAAATCTTCCTCACTCTATAAAAGGACACTCAAATGAACGTGAAAGAATATACAAGACACTCATATACACATCACAAAGTCCAAAGAGAGAAAAGAAGTGCAAGAAAGTGTTTTCATTTCCTTTTCTCCATTTTTGAGTGGTCCATATACATTCAAAGGAAGAAAGAGCTTCAAGTTGCAAGCTGCTTCATCGATACTCATCCAAGCTGCTTCTAATTTCTTTCTCGAGCTCAACCTGCCTACACATCTCTGTAAAGTGTAGTTTTTCTTATTTCAAAGTCTTGTTGTATTAACCTTGATTTAGCTTGGGTAGCTAAGATCAAGCGTATGCAAAGTAGTGTGATTGGAGTGTGACTCATCACCTACTTGTGCAGTGTGTTGTTTATGCCCCCTAGAGCTAGAATCTAGAAGAGAGCATAGGCTCTAAGTTGTATATGCCCCCTAGAGCTTGAATCTAGAAGAGAGCAGAGACTCTAAGTGTATTCGAGGAATACATAGTGGAACCCAAGTCACAACGGAGTGTGAGGTTGGAAGAGTGGAGTAGGGAAGGTTTGCCCGAACCACTATAAATCTTGTCTTCTGCTTCCTTTTACTCTTTATCTTAATTGATCTCTATTTGCTTTCAAAAGGGGATTAATCGTTCAAGGGGTTAAAATTTTTAATTTACCAAAGAATTTTTTAAAGAACCCAATTCACCCCTCCCCTCTTGGGTTTAGCCATCAACTCGGGACCAACAAATTGGGTATTTAAAAAATTTATAACTTAAACAGAATCTTTACCCCTGATTATTGTAATCCCCTTAATTGAAGGAATGAAATGGAAAGCAATATAATGTTGAGAGCAGAAATAAAAATCAAGCACACAAGATTTTATAGTGGTTTGGGCAACCTCCCTACTCCACTGTTCCAAGCTCACACTCTTTGTGACTTGGGTTCCACTATTGTATTTCACAAATACAATTAGAGTCACTGCTCTCTTCTAGATTCCAGCTCTAGGGGGCATCAACAAATCACAGTACAAGTAGGTGATGAGTTCCACTCCAATCACACACTACTTTGCTTACACTTGCTCTTAGTTCCTCAAACTAAATCAAGTTCAATACAATCAAATGAAATCACAAAAGAATCTACACGTTACAGTTGTGTAGAAGCAGTTTGGCGCAGAGAAGAACTCGTAGTGTAGGCTTTGAAGATTCAGAAGTTGAGCTCTTGCAGTTTGAAGCGAAGTTCTTCTATTAAAGATAGGCTTAATCACTTGAATGCTCTTGAAGATGAGAGTTATGCACATTTAATGATTTTCAGCTACTTCCTTCGTCCACAATGAATGCCTTTTATAATTGTGGAGGAAATCCGAACGTTTGAAGGTAGGTGGCGCGCATTTAATGCGCCAACGTTCGAATATTTTCCGACCGTTACGACCCAAGTCGCAGGTGGAGTCGACTTCGGATGCGACTTCACCCAAGTCACAGATGGAGTCGACTTCGGGTGCGACTTCGCCTTCCGTAGCGACTTCAAGTTCCAGGCAGGGTCGACTTGGGCATCGAGTTGACCCAAGTCGCAAGTGGAGTCGATTTTGGTGTGAGACTTCACTTCGTCAGTTGTCTTGATGAACTTGAAAAACTCCGGGATGCTTTGTTTTGCTTAGGCTTCTCCATTCCTTTAGTTATTTTGCATTTTTCATATCTCCTTGAATTATTATGTCTTCACTTTAGCTTGTTTTCATTAGTTCCATGTTTTGTAAGCCTTGAATCCATGAGTCTTGAATCATGTAATCTTGAACAAGTTCTTGGTTGAGTTTATGCATCTTGCTTGGACTTGGATTAGTCTTCATATGTTTCAGTTTCAGCATCTAGGTTGGCTTGATCTTCATCTTCATACAAGTTTGTCTTGAAATCAGTTAATCCCAACTTGTCTTCTGAAATTTCTCCTCTGTCCGATCAAAGTCGATGCCGGAGTCGACTTGGTCTGCAACTTCGCCCAAGTCGCATGCTGGAGTTGACTTGGTCTGCGACTTCGGTGCCCCCAGATCTTAGTTTCAACTCTGGAGGGAAAACGACGCCTCCAAGTCGCTACTGGAGTCGACCTGGGTTGCGACTTCGGCACTTCGGGGTCTTGACTTCAACTCTGGAAGGAATCGTCATTTTGAAGTCGATGTTGGAGTCGACTTGGTCTGCGACTTCGACCCAAGTCGCATGCGAAGTCGACTTCGTTTGCAACTTCGGCAGTTCAGCTCTCCAATTTCAACTCTGGAAGGTTTTGGCGTATTGAAGTCGATGTTGGAGTCGACTTGGGGATCGACTTGGCCTTTAGAAATCGACTTATCCTTCCATGATCTATTTTCTTCAAATGTCTGTCCCTTAAACACTTCCACAAACATGTTTGTAGCCAAAACTTACTCAAATTGATTTGTTAATCATCAAAACATAGATTTAGCTTGTTTTCCACATATTTCCAACAGGTCATACTCCCCCCCCCCCGGGGGAGACCATTTTGGATGTGTTTTGTTCTCTATCTAGGAGGCACTGTGTGCAGGACCTCGGATTCTTTATTCTATGTTGTTGGAGACTGTGGTTCATGCAAAACAGGTTCAGGGAGGAGGGGCAAAACCCGGAGTTCTTGGGGATTCCTGAGTGGTGCTAGGATTTTTTGGAGCAACAGAGGAGGGCTAAACTGTTATGTCTAGATGGGATGGTTGGCAGACCACTGGTGCCTCGTTGGACTAGGCCGCCGTTGGGAGTGTTCAAGATCAATGTGGATGCACGGAAGCACAGTGATAGGAGATACATTGGTTACGCGGCGGTTATCCGAGACTCGGATGGAGCTTTTGTAGCGGCTCGAGGGTGGTGTCGAAGCGGAGTGACTGAGCCGTTGCTTATGGACGCAAACGCGTTTCTCTTGGGCGTAAAGTGGGCCCTCCAACTGGGTCTAGGTCAAGTTCAGATTGAAACAGATTCTCTCCTTCTTTTCAAATTCCTTTCGAATGACTCGGCTGTGGCTGCGCCGGCAGGGCACGTGATTGCGGAGATTAAATTCATTTTGGCTAACAGGAGTTCGGTTTGTCCTCTTCATGTTTTGAGGCAAGGTAATAGGGTTGCATATATGGTGGGGGAACCCACCTCGTGTAGTTGTGGAACACATTTGTACAGATAATTTTTGGCAATACATTGCTTGGACCCCCCTATCCCCAACTCCTTCTTCCTTTGAAGGGCTGGGGGCGGGGATGGATCCTTTCCATTAAAAAAAAAAAAAAAGTCTAAAGAACGGCTAGCAAAATTCAACTCCCAAGCTGATCAACGGCGACAAGATCACCACCGTCCACCCACAAGCTGTCCGCACAAAACCAGCTCTAATTGATCCATCCAGGCCGTTGATTAATCCAGCCATGCAATCACCGCCCAAGAATTCAAGCTGTCCACCAAGCATCCAGACCGTTAAACCAGATCCAAGCTATTTATCATGTCCGTTTAAAATCCAGGTCGTCCAAAAATCAAGACCCATCTAGCCATCAGGATTCCATCATCCAGATTTTTTTTAGCATGCATAAATCAACACCGTCCATTTAAGTGGGCCCATGCAGAAATTCAGATTTTTATCCACCGTCCAGCTGTCCATTTTTAGACCTGAAATTACAGCCAGCAGATTTAATCTGCACCGCCCAAGCTATCCAGAAAATTAGGCTGCCCAGATTTATCAATCCTAGCCATTAAGCTGTCCAGATTTTTCCACCCTGCATCCAAATCATGGCATACATATCAACGTCCAGATTTTCCAAGCAATGCAGATCATGCAAATTACCCAAGGAAATAATCCTCATGCCCAGCCATTAATCAACCATAAAGCTGAATCATCCACTTGTGATCAGCACCGTCCATTAATGTGGATCCCACCAGGCCACTCATTAAACCAAAATCGCATCTAATCTCCAACGTCCAGCTGTCCAAAAATTAATCATAAAATCCAAACTGTCCATATTTCAGCAACCAGAAATCATGCAAAAAAATGTCTAGACTTTCCACTGCCCAAGTAGTGGGCCCTATAAGAAAAATCAAACCAGTTGTTCATCTCCAAGCTACCACAAAACAGATCAGCCACCATCCAGTAACCATGTGAACCGTCCAAATCTCTCCAGTCCATCTAAAGTCCAGTGGGGCCCACCTTTCAGTTGTCTCGTGCAAATCCTTGCCGTCCAATTTCCTGCCACATCAGACACCGATCAATTGTCCAAAAAAATCAGTGCTCAAGATGATCTACAGCACCAGCAATTAAATTAGCAGCCATCATCACCGCTAATCCAATGTGTCCACCCATCTGATCACGTCCAGAAAATAGAATGCAACATCCATTTATATCACAGCTGTCCAGCCATTTATGAGGTCCCAGACGTCCAAAAATCTAGCTGCTGCCATCTGATCACGTTAATAATCAGCCATTGTTTTATTCACCGACTAGGCTATTAATTCCAACCATCAAAATTGCGTCCAGAAGTGGGGCCCACTAATATCCAGCCGTTCATTTCAATTAAATTCAAGCCACCCATTCATTTGTCCATCTTTTTATCCACCTGTTCAATTTAAATCAGCACCGTCAATTGAACCAAACCATTAAGCCACCAGAAAAATCTGACCATTCAAGCAGCGGGCCCCACATGCAAAATCCATCCAAGTCAAGAGAAGAGAATCTCAGCCGTCCAGCCATCCAGAAAAATCAACTGCCTCTAAACAGATCTTGATGCGTAATCGGAAGATATTAGGCTGTCCACTTTAGATACAAATTGTGCAGGCAAAAAATGCAGTCCACAGGTATACGAATTGCGTGATGGCCAATCAACGTAATTTTGATTCTGCGCAATATTAAAAAAAGGGCAGAGGCGGACAGCTTTGGAGGGGAGCAGAAGGCCAGAAAAAAAATTCAACGAGCAGCAGAAATTTGGGAGAGAAAAATTTAGAGAGAGAGAGAGAAAGCAAGGTGGATAGCATGGGCAAGAGGTGGACAATGAGTTGCGTGGAGCGGTCGACACACCATCAGGGCTTCAAACCAATAAGCTTTCCTATCATTTCCCTTTTTAATTTTAATTAGCTTATTTAAGATGGATTTTAATTTTAATTTTATTTTGGACCTAAACATGCTTGACTAAACCCTTAATCTAGGGTTTAGGATGTAGCATGCGTACAATGTAGCATGGTATGAGTTTTTAATTTATGATGGATATTATTGTTAATTTAATATCTTATGATTTTAATGCTTGCTTTGTACATTGGCCAGTACTTTAGCATAATTCCATATATTAGGTGATAGAACCGAGATGTGGAAATATAATATACGATAATAAAGATATTAAACCTGAAAATCTAAGATCATGAGAATAGGCATGATGACCTTGAGGAATTCCATGAACAAACCACAGAACTTAATGGATTCTAATTAACTTAATCCCATGAGAATAGGTGGTTAAGAAAATTATTGTACACCTTGTAGGTTTCAAGAGAAGGTGCAAGGATAAATTAGGGTTTGTTCTCCTTTAACAAACAATATCAGATTAAATAATTTTATCCTTACCCGTTGCAAAAGACGCATGTAAAATCCTAGACCCTAGGTACTCGCACTCTCATTTTCTCTACTTGTTTTAATTTACAATTCTCTCTCCCCATTTTTCTATTTTATTTACTAAATTCTCTTCACACTTTTCTATTTTATTTTCTATATTCTCTACATATCCGACACGAAAGCGTTTAAAAGCAAAGTTTATAGTCCCGAATTCCCTGTGGATCGATAATTTATATGCTACAATCTACGACCCATGCACTTGCGGTGATATTGCAAACAAGTATTTTGGTGTCGTTGCCGGGGGGTTCGGCGTTACTTTAAATTTTTTTTTTAGATACTTTATTTGTTTTTCTTTGTTTTTTTTCTTTCTCTATTCTTTTTCTATTTTTACTTTTTGTCTTTTGTCTCTATCTATTTTTTATTTTATTTATTTATATTATTTATTTTTTTATTTTTTAATTTTTAATTTTTAATTTTTATTTTTATTTTTATTTTTCATTTTTCATTTTATTTCATTTTATTTTTTATTTTTTATTTTTATTTTTATTTTATTCTTTCTTTTCCATCTCTCGTTATTATTTGTTTTTATTTTTCTGAATTAGCTAGTTAATCTTTGTATGCACCCACATACTCGAAGTTTTGCAAAACAACTAGCTGAAAAACTCTTTGTTGCTAATCCTGAGATTGAACGTTCTTTTAGAAGAAGAATTTGTGATTACAAGCAGCAACAATCTTCTCAAGACACCATGGCAGAACACAACAATCCAAACCCGCCATATCAAGAGTAGGAGGGAGGCCAGGCTAAGAACAACGTTCCTCCAAGAAGGATGACTCTTAGCGATCGGAATCGCCTGAACCCTCGAGGATTTCGATCGTGCATAGTGGAACCAAAAATGGATGTAAGAAGCTTTGAACTAAATCCCAGGCTTATTCGGATGGTTCAACAGGACAAATTTGCAGGACTGCTCTCTGAAAACCCGATCGTACACATCACTAAGTTCCTGCAGCTGTGCAACACAATCAGGGTACAAAATATCCCACGTGAGGTAATCTGTCTTCAGCTCTTCCCATTTTCTCTTTGTGATAGGGCAAGTGAGTGGTTCTATTCTATGTCATCCGACACATTCAATACATGGGATGAGCTCTCTACTGCTTTCTTGGAGAAATTCTTTCCCCCCACTAAAATCAGGAAAATCATGAGTGAAATCAATCAGTTCGTCCAAAAAGATGGTGAAACTCTATATGATGTGTGGGAGAGAATGAAAGATTTGCAGCGCAAGTGTCCACATCATGGCATCTCGCGGGGTGACGTTATTGAAAATTTCTTCAATGGACTCGATAGACCTAGCCGAAGCGTCGTCAATTCAGCCGCTGGTGGCTGATTCATGCGACTCACTGATGAGGATGCTCTTGAACTCCTTGATGATTTGGCTCTTTATGATTCTCAATATGGCGACACCCGAGGACCCTCTCGGCGAGGTAATATATATGACATCGAATCTATAAATTCGCTTCATGCTAAACTTGATCAACTTTTGCAGCAAAAGAAGCAGGAATCCATGGACCGGAATGCATCTTCTTTTCAACAAATTTCATGTGAGATCTGTGGAGCTTCACACTACACGTCTGAGTGTAGTTATGCCATCCAGGACACCAGAAGCGAGCAGGCCAACGTATTCAATAACCAGTATGAAATTCGCACTTATAGTAACCCTTACTCTAATACTTATAACCCTAGATGGAGGAAACACCCCAATTTCTCTTGGGCAAACCAACTAAATAGCGAAAACTATGCTAAAAAAAATAAGCCACCTAGTTTACTAAGAAGACCACTAAACCCTCTCTCATACCAAACTCAGCCCATGCTACCTGCACCACCTCAAGCACAATCCTCTGATCTCTTGCTTGATAAACTACTTGACGAAATGAGCTAAATGAAAACCCATATTAAATTTCTTGAAAACCAAATTGCCCAACATGCCACTACCTTATCCCATAGAGACCAAGGCAAACTCCCTAGCCAACCTGAAGTAAACCCTAGGGAATAAGTGCAGGCAGTTACCTTGCGAAGTGGAAAGCAGATTAACCCACCTCAATCACCTCAAATTGACACTGAAAAGGAGGCCGATCAGGAACAGAAGCAAGAAGAGGAGCCACAACCCGAACCAGTGGTGGAGAAGCCATATGTCCCATCGCCTCCTTATCAACCTCCTCCTCCCTTCCCAAGCAAAACTTCTAAAGCAGTTCGAGAAATTTATTTCAACACTCAAGAACCTATCAATTAGCGTGCCATTTCTCGACATGATCTCTCAGATGCCGACTTATGCAAAATTCCAAAAAGAGATGTTGTCCAACAAAAGAAAGCTCAAGGAGTATAGAACCATTGCACTCACAGAGGAGTGCAACACCATCTTACAAAACAAGCTACCAGAAAAGCTAAATGTGAAACCCTAACCAATGTAGAACCCATATGTATGCATTAATCATGTATATGATATTTATTTGGGAATTATTGAATTATAAAGGTTTTATGTGATTTTTCTAATTATTATAATTAGGGTTATGGATTAGCAATAATGATGTGAATGATCATGTTGAGCTAAAATGAGACAATGGAATTAGAGTAAATTATTGTTGATGTAAATGTGAAAATACATTACAGATAATCATTTTCCATTATTTAATATGAATTATGGGAATTTATATGATAATTGACAAGTTTAATGGAAAAACACTAGAAAATTCATAACTCAACGTCTGTAAGGCGGACTCAAGTGAAATTTGAAGTGGAAATTAATGATATTGGGCTTGGTATTATGGAATTAATGAGTTATAAAATTTTTTGATGAAATGAGAGTTATGATTTATTGATCATATTTCAATTTCAACTGTTAACTTCAAACGGCTATAACGGGAGCTAGGAAAATCGGATTGAGATGAAATTTGAAACGGTTGAATGAAATTATGAGATGTTTATTTTGGATGGCTTAGATTAAGCTTTAAATGTTGGAAAAATACCTGCATTGAAAAAGGTGAGCTTGGTTGATTAATGCACCTCAAGAGTACTTTACATTTAATGCTAGAGTATTTGATGTAATTGCATGTTTTTAAGGTATCAAATGCAAACCATTTCTAGCGTATTTTATGTATTTATATGAAATACAAAAATACATGAATTATCCAGCTATTAAATGGTTATCATAATGGAGCTACAAAGCAAACAACCTATGCATAGGGGAGGTGGCAAGAAGGGGCGTCCAAGGGGTTGCCATGCTGCATATTTTTGACTTTTTAATTTTTAAAATATATGTATATGCAGCTGACATGCAGGTACATAACATATTCATCCAATTATGAAGATTTACAGCAATAGAAAAATTAGAAAATGCAGATGCATGAAGCAGAAAAAGTGGACAACTTATGGAGCATTGGGACGTGCAGAATTTTGGTTGGGTTGCTGCATTTTGATAATTTTTTTAACACAAAATTAATATATAAATTAAAGGGAAATTAAGTGTATGTTTTACCCTTAAATGGAAATTAATAAAAAATAAAAAAAATTTGTTGGAAATTGAGTAGTAGCTGGACGTGATTTAGAGTGGCAGGTGGACAGTATTGATGGGCTGATTTTTTGGATTTTAAAAAAATGGTAAAAATCCATTTTATGTGGCTGGGAATGTGCCAACACATGAAGGGGGATATGCATGCATTGATGGTGTGGAAAATGGCCCAAGAAGTGGCCCCCACAGCTGGAAAATCCAGCATCTATATAAGGCCATGCAAGTTCATATGATGGAGCTTTAGAAAATTGGCTAAGTGCTGAATTTTTCACCCCAAGGCACAGCAGCTCTCACGTCGATTTTTCCCAGCCAAGGAAGAAGGAAAAATAAGAAAAAAGGGGGAGAATTTGTGGAAGGAAATCATCTCCAAGAGCTAGGGTTTGAATTAGCTCTAAACCAAGTAAGTATATGTTTGGTTTTAAGTTGTTTAACTTGAGTTTTAAACTCAAAACTTGAATATGGAAGGGATGTTTAAAGAATCTGTAAAGTGATGGTTTAACATGCTTTTGAATGAATATTGAATGGGTATTAGGTTTCATGTATGAATTTTGATGTTTAAGTTGATGAAAGTGAAGTTTTGCATGTGTATTAAGTGGAAAATCCAAGTTGGTAAACCTTAAATCTCTATGACAAGTTGCTGTTTTGGTTTCATGATGTGATTAGGTTATGAATCATGTGTTTATGCAAAACATATATTGGTTTATGCTTAAATGATGAATTTTTGAAGTTATGGAATGCAAAGTAATGATTATGACCTAATTTTCTTGTTTCTATGCTAAAAATGTTATGAAAATGGGCTTGCATGTTTTGTGAATGCTATGTAGGATAAATTACCCTAGGTTTAAGGTTTTATGGATGCCAAAAAATGTTTGGGAAAAGAAGCCCTAAAACTGATTTTTATAGATTTTATGAAAGTGTGTCAAACCGATGTGAAATGGGACTGAAAACGTGTAGGCAACTTGCTGTTTTGAGAAATGATAATTCATGGATGTTATATATGTGTTAAATCCCGAAATATGGATTAAGAAAATTGGGATTACATGCTGAAATTTCGGAATTATATGACTGTTTAGGGTTATGTGTCAAAAGACACATTAAATGGGTGAAAAACGGGTTCCAAACTTGTTGTTTTGGAAGCCTATGTTGAATGGATTTAAATCTCATGAAAATACCCTAAATTCAATAGTAATTAAGGGTAATTAAAATACTGGAATATGGATTAAATTTCTGCCTTAGACAATTTTATGAAATATCTTATATATATGTTACCAAATGTGCATATGTGAAGTGATAAATGTGTACAAGTGACGAATGACTTGTGAAAAGTGATTTTGTGCAAAAATGCATGAAAATAAGATGAATTCCATGTTTGTATATCTGTTTAAGATTTTATAATATTAATTCCAAAATTTTGGACTTGAATTATGGAGCAAAGTCAATGATATGTGCATAAAAGAAACACCCGTGCGTATATCTTGGATAAATGGATAAATGGCAAATTGAGGTAAATAAACCTATGTATAATGATTATTGAATGAATTTTGTGAGATTAAAACGAATACCCTATGTATGGGGTTATATATGTTATGATATGTGGTAGCCGAAGAAATGTATATAAAATGTGCTATATATATGCATGAGGACTTGTGAAGTCGAATAAATGATATATGTAAATGGAATGGGTTGAAAAACTAAAGGAAATATGAGAAAAAGAAATATATGAAAAAAATATATTATTCTCATATAGGCAAAGGCAAAGAAAAAGTGGAAGCGGAAAGCTAAGAGACACAGGTAAGCAAGCAAATTTTCTGAAGGATTTTTACTTTTCTAAATTGTTTACATAAATGCAATTTTTACTTTAACTTGTTCATTAAATTGTGGAAATTATTTCTAATATATTTAAGGATGACCATCCCTTAGAAAAATAGTGTTGAAATGATGTTTTACTCCAAATGCAATATTACGAAATTTTTCTTTGATAAATGCTATGGAAAAATGATGTGATTCTATGTTTTTGATTTAAAAATCATGCTAGCATGGTAAAAAAGGATTTATGCAAAAGTTCATGTGCACAGGATACTACGTCCATTTGAAGGGTATAAGCGGACCGATTGTCCCCCCTTAGTGTGGCCAAGTCGCTTAAAATAGGCCCAAGGCCGGCAGCGCCCTCTCTGGAATGGGAGTTAATGTGGACGGATGGTTACCTAGCTAGCTTCCATCCTAAGGGAATTATGATGATTATGTTCATGTTTTAAATGGCATAATGCATATGGTACTCGTCATGGGTACAAGATTTTATGTTTTGAAGATATACCTTTGGACAAGGTATAAATTGCTTTCCAATATGAATTTAAATGCAAAAATGTTGCCTGAAATGATTTGCCTATAAAATACAAATAGCTTGCTTATTGAGTTTCGGCTCACGTTTTCGTTTTCCAAACCCTAAAGACAGGTGAAGGACAAGAGATGGCAAAGGAGAAAGTTCCAGTTTGAGAAGTCATGGAGAAACTTTTGTATTGTTATATCATGGAATAAATTATATTGAATAGATGTAATCTACTTGGATGTTTTATATTGATGTCCGTGATATATAGATGCAGTGACATCTGATTTAAGCAGAAGTTGAAATGTTGTTTGAACATCATGTTGTGAATATGTGCTAAATGGATTTGGAATGGCTTGGTTATGAATGAGTTGGAAATAAATTAGATATGTTTGAGATGAAAATATGAGAAATCAAATTCATATGAGAAAATATTAAATCAGTTAAACACCGTTAAAACCCGCCGTGTGACAAGGCAACAATCCTGATCACGTTTACCAATCAATACGATCCCGAGGTAAGGCTCAGGATGTGACGTTCAGTTTGGGGCGCCACAGAGCTTGGTATCAGAGCATGGATTGGTAAATAGGCGTGGAAAATTTCTAAGAATAGAAAATTGATAGAATATGATGAGATATGCATGATTACACATGATTATACATGATTTCACATGATTATGTGATGAATTAGATATGATTAGAACATGATGAAATACATGCTATATGATGATTAGGTATGCTTATAACATGATGAAATGCATGCCATATGATAATGAATTATTGTTGCAATGAAATTTGATTGCTATGTCGATACAGATGGCAGATAGAGGTAAGTGGGTGATGAGTGTGGAGGAGATACAAAAAGAAAGAGCGGAGGAGAGGAGACAGCGAAGGGAAGAAAATATTAATAGATGGTGGGGATCCCAGCACCATACACCGCAGTTTCCTGTAGTTCCCGCTGACCAACATGAACAAGAATTAGGAGAGCCCTCCAGTTACAAACCTAGGGCACGAGTGTTACCAGGCACCTATCTTGGAATTCCCCGGGATCCGTGTGTTCCAGCTGACCGAGTAGACCCACAAGACCTACAGGACTTTTGGCCAAAGACTCAAGCACCTACACCCCCCGACGTAGGCCAATGGTATAGGTTCGTCGATGGATGTGTTCAATTTCTCTACGGAGCACCTTGGGAACGATTCCATCAACGGGAAGTGCACATGGCCCTCTATATACAAAGGCGTCGTGCCGAGGGAATCATCGAAGTACCTGCTGCTCCTAAACCTGATGAGGTGATGCTCTATATAATGGAGAACACAATTGTTCGATTGCCCGAGGTCAATGATGATGACGACCCTATGGAATTCCTCGAGCCTTTCGAGAAAGAAGAGGAGGAAGAGGAAGAGGATGAAACAAAAGAAGTAGAGAAGGAAATAGTGGAGTTTGTAGAGGATGACGAGGATGAGGACGGTGATGATGATAGTGGTGATGATGAGGTTCAGGCGTGGTCCAACACTAGTACAATCACAGAGGCACCCTCACAAGTTCCATGTAGACGTAGACGTCTAAGGAGAGGCCCAGGAAGACGATGAACTTTCTTGTCTCTTGTTTTGGTTTTTAAGTTGTGTATATACAAGTGTGGTTTGATGACAATGTGGTGTATGTATAATTATGGCTGGTTGACACTATGGTTTCTATGGTGAACTGACATGTATATAAGTGCGAAATGTGTGTGCTACGCAAAATGTGTACATAAGTATGATATACTCTTACATGTACTAATTAGGAATGTGATGATGTGAATATGATGAATGAAAATGAATATGTTGAAATACTGAATTCATGATGTTTTAAATATATAAATGAATGAATGAGCTTGACTAAGGTGATATCTTATGATCGAATGAATTGGTTGTGACTATGTGAACATGAATTGCGTATATAATGATTTAATATTAATTGAAAATGAAAAGTGTGCTGTTGTATAGTCAGATTAAAACAATGGTGGAAACGAGAGCAGGAATAAGGAAAAATAAAGGAAAGGAGGCAGCGACAGAGGCTCCAAGCCAACATGAAGTTGGCAAAACTAGCCGACCTAAAAGAGGAAGGCCAGTGACACAAGACCAAAGGAACCAACAAAGGCGGAATGATGAAAGCCCTGAACAGAATATGGAGGAGGAAATTGAGTTGAGGCAGAATAAATTCATGGAGGAAAGAGTGTCTACAGCAGTGGAAAAAGCAATGCAGTAGGCCACTAGGGATTTGGCAGCACAGACTGCCGACATTATACAGGGATTATGGGAAAGGACCTAAGAAGCTCAGTTGGGTAGTGCAGAGAGAGAAGGACCTGCTCCTATGCGGACCCTGTTGTCACACTGGCACCGCTAAGGGATGAAAATCAGCTAATGGAAGCTGATAGAAGAGCCATAAATGCCTTTCTAGCACAGTGACCCCCGAAATTTTCTGGAGAACCCGACCCGGTCCAAGCAGAGCAATGGTTGACGGAGATTAAGAAATTGTTTAGAATATCTCCGTGCAACGACCGTCAGAAAGTACTATGTGCCACCCATTTGTTAGCAAAAGATGCACATGAATGGTGGGGGACGATGTTAATCACAATGCCACGACCCGAAGAAGTGTCTTGGCAAACATTTGTGGATGAATTTAATAAAGAGTACCTCCCGGTTGAATTACAGAGTCAAAAAGGTGGTAAATTTTGAAAAATTATATCAAGAGAGGATGACGGTCACTGAGTATGCTACAAAATTCAATGCTCTGGTCAGATATGTCCCTTGGATCGCTAATGTGCCATAGAATAAGGCACAGAGATTCCAATAAGGGTTGAGGCCGTATCTGCGAGAGAGTTTGGCACCTTTGCTGATAAAGGATTGCTCTTCTAGCCTTGAGAGACAAGGGCTTTGGAAATTGAGGCTCTAAGAACCCAAGAACTAAGATTTGGTTCAAGGGCGTTCGGTATGGGTCCCAAGGAAATGGAAACCGGAAAAGAGAAAGCTAGAAAATGCAGTGTAAGAAAGGGAAAAGGAATTCAAAAGAGGAAAAGCTCGCCGCTGTGTAGGAAGTGTCAGAAATGGCACACAGGCGAGTGTCTAAAGGGCTCGAATCGATGTTATAAATGTGGACAAATGGGTCACATCGCCAAGGAGTGCAGGCTAGGGGAAACAAAAGTGGTCAAGTGTTATATATGTGATCAAGTGGGTCACATAGCCCTAAACTGCCCAAACAAGACGCAGTCATCTCAAGGACGTGGAAGACCTGCTCAGCTTAGGATACCTGGAGCAACAAGTAAGCAGGGAACTTCTACGAACCCGGTGCATGTGCATGCCCTGACCCGGATGAAATCTCAAGAACAAAAAGAGAAGGTGGTCACAGGTATGGTTTATATTCTAGGGAATATGGCAGTAGCTTTATTTGATTCTGTTGCTACCCATTCATTCATAGCATGCCAATACGTGACCACCCATGCACTGCCGGTAAAAGAGACCAATCAGGTTATACATGTAGAATCTCCAGTCTATAGGTTAGCAAGTACTAGCCAAGTATGCAAAGTCAGCCCAATTAGGATAAGATCACTGATTCTAGAAGCTGATTTGATCCTATTATCTATGACTGAGTTCGACGTAATATTGGGTACGGATTGGCTAAGCCAATGGGAAGCGACCATAGACTGTAAAAATAAGAAAGTGCCATTCGAAGCAACTCCAGGAAGGGAGATTGCCATTGGAAAATTAAGGCAACCTGACAATTCAAGTATCTTGCTATCATCTATGAAAACTGTTAGAATGATCCGGCAAAAGTGTCAAGCCTACTTGGTGTCTGTGAATGTGGACAAAGGCATGGAGGTAGAAATTAATCAAATACCTGTGGTTAGAGAATTTTCATATGTATTTTCAAAGGAATTAACCACATTACGTCCACAACGGGAAATGGATATGACGATTGATGTGATAACGGGTACAACTTCGATTTCTAGAACTTCGTATAGAATGGTGCCAGCTGAGATGAATGAACTAAGGGCGCAAATACAGGAGCTGTTGGATAAGGGTTTCATTAGATCAAGTGTGTCCCCTTAGGGAGCTCCGAAATTATTTGTGAGAAAAAAAGATGGAAGCTTGAGGTTATGTATTGATTACCGAGAGTTAAATAAGGTTACCATAAAGAATAAATATCCATTGCCCAGGATCGATCATTTATTCGATCAGTTGCAAGGAGCCACGACTTTCTCCAAGATTGATTTACAGTCAGGGTACCATCGATTAAGAATAAGTCCGGTTGATACTCATAAAACGACATTTCGAACCAGGTATGGACATTATGAGTTTCTGGTAATGCCTTTTGCACTTGTTGGAAACATGTGGAAAATAAGCCAAGTTTATGTTTTGATGATTAACAAATTAATTTGAGTAAGTTTTGGTTACTAACATGTTTGTGAAGATGATCAAAGGATATACAAATGAAGAAAATGAAGCGTGACAAGTTAAGTCGATGTTCAAGTCGACTCAGGCATCGACTTAAGCCAAGTCGATCCCCAAGTCGACTCCAACAGCGACTTCAAAACGTCATTTACTTCCAGAGTTGAAATCGAGAATGAGAGTTGCCGAAGTCTCATCCTAAGACGACTCCGCTTGTGACTTGAGGTGAAGTCGCAGACCAAGTCGACTCCGGCATCGACTTCAGACTTAAGTTTCTATCCAGAGTTGAAATCGAGGACGAGAGCTACCGAAGTTGCATCCCAAGTCGACTCCGCATGTGACTTGGGTGAAGTCGCAGACCAAGTCGACTCCAACTTCGACTTCAACGGGTAAAGGCAGATCATCAGAGAATCCCTGGTAAGCTACAGTCCTTAAAATTCTCGAATGGAAGTGGGACGATATCACAATGGACTTTATTGAAGGATTACCTAGAACCCAAGTAGGAAATGATTCCATATCGGTAATCGTGGATAGGTTATCCAAAGTCGTACACTTCCTACCTATAAGAAGGACTTATACAGCGGAAAGGCTAGCTAAGGTTTATTATAAAGAGGTCGTAAGACTCCATGGAGTGCCAAAGTCGATTATCTTAGATCGAGATGCAACATTTACATCAAGGTTTTCGAAAAGTTTAAACGAAACCCTAGGCACCCAACTCAAGTTCAGTACAGCCTTTCATCCTCAAACCGATGGACAAACGGAGCGGGTGAACCAAGTCATTGAAGATATGCTCCGTATGTATACTTTAGAGTTTGAAGGATCATGGGATGTGTATATATCGGATTGCAGAATTCGCATACAACAATAGCTATCAAGCTAGCATCCAAATGGATCCATTTGAGGCGTTATATGGTCGGTGATGTCGAATGCCGTTGAACTGGGATAAAGTTGGAGAGAAACGGTTAGCCCCAGACTTATCTCAACGAATGGCAGACATGGTGAAAACTATTCGCCAGTGTATACTCATTGCCCAAAGTCGGCAAAAGAGTTACATAGACTGCAAGAGAAGGGATTTGAACATCCAAGTTGGCGAACACGTGTTTATAAAGGTCACGCCATTCAAGGGAGTTACAAGGTTTGGAAAAAGAGGAAAGCTGAATCCTAGGTTTATTGTGTTGGTCCCGAGTTAATGGCAAAACCCAAGAGGGGAGGGGTGAATTGGGTTCTTATAAAATTCTTTGGTAAATTAAAAACTTAACCCCTTGAAAGTTTAATCCCCTTGATTGATGAAATGAAATGAAAAGCAATATAATGTAGAGAGCAGAAATATAAATCAAACACACAAGATTTTTATAGTGGTTCGGGCAACCTCCCTACTCCACTCTTCCAAGCTCACACTCCTTGTGACTTGGGTTCCATTATTGTATTCCTCAAATACAATTAGAGCCACTGCTCTCTTCTAGATTCCAGCTCTAGGGGGCTTCAACAAATCTCAGCACAAGTAGGTGATGAGTTCCACTCTAATCACACACTACTTTGCTTACACTTGATCTTAGTTCCTCAAACTAAATCAAGTTTAATACAAATAAATGAAATAACAAAGGAATCTACACGTTACAGTTGTGTAGAAGCAGTTTGGCGCAGAGAAGAACTCGTAGAATTGGCTTTGAAGATTCAGAAGTTGAGCTCTAGCAGTTTGAAGCAAAGTTCTTCTTCTTTGGATTGGCTTGATCTCTTTAATGCTCTTCAAGATGGGAGTTATGCATACTTAATGATTTCCAGCTACCTCCCTCGTTCACATTGAATGCCTTTTATAATTGTGGAGGAAATCCGAACATTTGAAGGTAGGTGGCGCGCATTTAATGCGCCAACGTTCGAATATTTTCCAACCGTTGCGACCCAAGTCGCAGGTGAAGTCGACTTCGGATGCGACTTCACCCAAGTCGCAGATGGAGTCGACTTCGGGTGCGACTTCGCCTGTCCGTAGCAACTTCAAGTTCCAGATTGGGTCGACTTGGGCATCGACTTGACCCAAGTCGCAGGTGGAGTCGACTTCAGTGTGCGACTTCACCTCGTCAGTTAGCTTGACGAACTAGAAAACTTGGAATGCTTTAGTTTGCTTGGGTTCCTTCATGCCTTTTGTTGTTCTCTTGCATTTTTCATTTCCTTTTGAATCATTTTCTTCATTTTAGCTTGCTTTTATTAGCTCCATGTTTTGCAAGCCTTTGAACCCATATAGTCTTGAATCATATAATCTTGAATAACTTCTTGGTCGATTTTATGCATCTTGCTTGGACTTTGATTAGTCTTCAAATGTTTCAGTTTGAGCATCTAGGTTGCCTTGATCTTCATCTTCATACAAGTTTGTCTTGAAAATAGTTAATCTTAGCTTGTCTTCTGAAATATCCCCTCTGCCCGATCGAAGTCAATGCCGGAGTCGACTTTGTCTGCGACTTCAACTCAAGTCGCAAGTGGAGTCAACTTGGTCTGCGACTTCGGCACTTCGGAGTCTTGACTTCAACTCTGGAAGGAATCGTCATTTTGAATTCGATGCTGGAGTCGACTTGGTCTGCGACTTCGCCCAAGTCGCATGCGGAGTCGACTTCGTTTGCGACTTCGTCAGCTCTGCTCCCCGTTTTCAACTCTGGAAGGAATCGACGCCTTGAAGTCGATATTGGAGTCGACTTGGGGATCGACTTGGCCTTAAGTCGATGCCTGAGTCGACTTGGAAATCGACTTATCCTTCCATGCTCTATTTTCTTTAAATGTATATCCTTTAAACACTTCCACAAACATGTTAGTAGCCAAGACTTACTCAAATTGATTTGTTAATCATCAAAACATGGATTTAGCTTATTTTCCACATATTTCCAACATATTGGACCATTTGAAATTTTGGAGAAGGTTGGGAAGTTGGCATATCGAGTAGCCTTACCCCCGGCATTAGCCCTAGTCCATAATGTGTTTTATATATCAATGCTTACGAAATATGTTCCAGACCCAACGCATATATTAATGGCTGAAAATTTACCGATTCAAGATTATCTGAATTATAAAGAAAGGCTAGTGAGAATCATGGATCGCAAGGTACAAAAGCTTCGGAATCAAAAAATCGAGTACGTGAAGGTACAATGGAACCGGTACTCCGAAAATGAAGCCACTTGGGAGTTAAAAGAAGAGGTGGAACGAAAATACCCCTTGCTATTTAAGGAATAGACGGTTTCGGGACGAAACCTATTATAAGGGGGGAGGATTGTGAAACCCTAACCAATGTAGAACCCATATGTATGCATTAATCATTTATATGATAATTATATGGGAATTATTGAATTATAAAGGTTTTATGTGATTTTTCTAATTATTATAATTAGGGTTATGGATTAGCAATAATGATGTGAATGATCATGTTGAGCTAAAATGAGACAATGGAATTAGAGTGAATTATTGTTGATGTAAATGTGCAAATACATTAAGGATAATCATTTTCCATTATTTAATACGAATTATGGGAATTTATATGATAATTGACAAGTTTAATGGAAAAATACTAGAAAATTCATAACTCAACGTCTGTAAGGCGGATTCAAGTGAAATTTGAAATGAAAATTAATGATATTGGGCTTGGTATTATGGAATTAATGAGTTATGAAAATTTTTGATGAAATGAGAGTTATAATTTATTGATCATATTTCAATTTCAACCGTTAACTTCAAACGACTATAATGGGAGCCAGGAAAATCGGATTGAGATGAAATTTGAAACGGTTGAATGAAATTATGAGATATTTATTTTGAATGGATTAGATTAAGCTTGAAATATTAGGAAAATACCTGCATTGAAAAAGGTGAGCTTGGTTGACTAATGCACCTCAAGAGTACTTTACATTTAATGCTAGAGTACTTGATATAATTGCATGTTTTTAATGGGAATTGAGGTGTCAAATGCAGCCCATTTCTAGAGTATTTTATGTATTTATATGAAATACAAAAATACATGAATTATCCAGCTATTAAATGGTTATCATGATGGAGCTACAAAGCAAACAACCTATGCATAGGGGAGGTGGCAAGAAGAGACGTCCAAGGGGCTGCCATGCTGCATATTTTTGAATTTTTAATTTTTAAAGTGGACAGCTTATGGAGCATTGGGACATGCAGAATTATGGTTGGGTTGCTGCCATTTTGATAAATTTTTTTAACACCAAATTAATATATAAATTAAATAGAAATTAAGTGTATGTTTTACCCTTAAATAGGAATTATTAAAAAATAGAAAAAAATTGCTGGAAATTGAGTAGCAGCTGAACGTGATTTAGAGTGGCAGGTGGACAGTTGGGACGAGCTGATTTTCTGGATTTAAAAAAAATGGTAAAAATCCATTTTATGTGGCTGGGAATGTGCCAACACATGAAGGGGGATATGCATGCATTGATGGTGTGGAAAATGGCCCAAGAAGTGTCCCCCACAGCTGGAAAATCCAGCATCTATATAAGGCCATGCACGTTCATATGATGGAGCTTTAGAAAATTGGCTAAGTGCTGAATTTTTCACCCCAAGGCACAGTAGCTCTCATGTCCATTTTTCCCAGCCAAGGAAGAAGGAAAAACAAGAAAAAAGGGGGAGAATTTGTGGAAGGAAATCATCTCCAAGAGCTAGGGTTTGAATTAGCTCTAAACCAAGTAAGTATATGTTTGGTTTTAAGTTGTTTAACTTGAGTTTTAAACTCAAAACTTGAATATGGAAGGGATGTTTAAAGAATTTGTAAAGTGATGGTTTAACATGATTTTGAATGAATATTGAATGGGTATTAGTTTTCATGTATGAATTTTGATGTTTAAGTTGATGAAAGTGAAGTTTTGCATGTGTATTAAGTGGAAAATCCAAGTTGGTAAACCCTAAATCTCTATGACAAGTTGCTGTTTTGGTTTGATGATGTAATTAGGTTATGAATCATTTTTTATGCAAAACATATATTGGTCTATGCTTAAATGATGAATTTTTAAACTTATGAAATGCAAAGTAATGATTATGACCTAATTTTCTTGTTTCTATGCTAAAAATGTTATGAAAATGGGCTTGCATGTTTTGTGAATTCTATGTAGGGTAAAATACCCTAGGTTTAAGGTGTTATGGATGCCCAAAAATATTTGGGAAAAGAAGCCCTAAAACTGATTTTTATAGATTTTATGAAAGTGTGTCAAACCGATGTGAAATGGGACTCAAAACGTGTAGGCAACTGCTGTTTTGAGAAATGATAATTCATGGACGTTATATATGTGTTAAATCCCTAAATATGGATTAAGAAAAGTGGGATTACATGCTGAAATTTCGGAATTATATTACTGTTTAGGGTTATCTGTCAAAAGACACATTAAATGGGTGAAAAACGGGTTCCAAACTTGCTGTTTTGGAAACCTATGTTGAATGGATCTAAATCTCATGAAAATACCCTAAATGCAATAGTAATTAAGGGTAATTAAAACGCTGAAATATGGATTAAATTTCTGCCTTAGACAATTTTATGAAATATCGTATGTATATGTTACCAAATGGGCATATGTGAAGTGATAAATGTGTACAAGTGATGAATGACTTGTGAAAATGATTTTGTGCAAAAATGCATGAAAATAAGATGAATTCCATGTTTGTATATCTGTTTAAGATTTTCTGATATTAATTCCAAAATTTTGGACTTGAATTATGGAGCGAAGGCAACGATATGTGCATAAAAGAAACACCCATGCATATATCTTGGATAAATGGATAAATGGAAAATTGAGGTTAATAAACCTATTTATAATGATTATTGAATGAATTTTGTGAGATTGAAATGAATACCTATAAGGACCAGGTATTTTATTTTATTTTATTTTCATTATGACCCTTCTCTATTTATGAGATAACTTATGAACATGTCACTAGGAGTTTATAATGTTAATGGATGCATAACATATATGCATGTATTATGATCTTAGCACACTGAGTATAAATTTTAATGTGTATGATTAGCGTGTCATTGTTAAGCACTATAACTATTTTTTCCCTTCGCAGAGTAGGTACGGGGAATTAAATTACTAATTGCGGCTGGACCCGACCCATGCCCCGACCCGACTCAATGGATCCTATTAACATTAGCGGCCCGCCCTCTAGGGCTTCATTCCCATTTCGCGCCCGACCGCATTTTCTCCTCCTCCTCTTTTGGTTCTTCGTTCCTCTTCTACTTTCTCTTCCACTCAGTTCGAACCACCCGTGATCTCTTGAGGGAGACTATACCAACTGCCTTGAAGGCCATAGATCCGAGTCCAGGAAGCTCCAAGGCTCCGAATTTCTGCAGTCCACACCTAGGGTCGCTGTCTTGGGAGGAATCACGATCAAGGTAAGTAGATGTCACCCCTTCTCGATTTAGTGATGAAATTTTATGTTAAACGCGATGCGAGGCTAGAGGGAATGTATAGCTTCTAACGGCTCCATGGTATTAGGCGTAGAGTTCGTAACATTTAGGGTTCATGGGGAATTTACTTTGAATGCGCGATTTCTATGATGTAAAAGACTTCTTCGCAGTTTTATATTGTTGGAATGTGACGTGAATTGATTTGCCCCAATCGAGAGTATGAATTGAAGGTTCTTTCATTTCGCACCTGTCATGTGTTTGATAAAATGCTTGTGTGACAGATCTATGTGTTGAATCTGAATTGTGTTGATGTTGTATGCGTGGTTTGCGACGTGTTTCATTGTCTGTTATGTATGATGTGTTATCTCAAATAGTTGGTTGTAAGGGTTGTTCATGGCCCCTGATTGACATGAGGAGAGGGTTGTTCATGGCCCTTGATGGACATGAGTAGATGATTGGTTGTGTTGTTCAATTTGTGTGTATGGTTATATGCATACGATCTTAGGAGTGGGTATTGGACCCATGTGTATTAGCTTCATCACTATATGAGCATCCATCATTATGCTTATTTCCATTTTGTGCTAACCACTATCTACTTACTGGGTCTATTTAGACTCATATCATTTGTTATTGTGCTTTTAGATCGCAGGTCAGAAGGGGAACTTAAGGATGGGGCAAGTTGAAGATCAAACATGAGAGACCCTAGCACAATATGTGGATTTCAGTTCTTTTAGATTTGTGCTCTTTTTGATAATGATATATGTAGACAATTATTTAGGCGGATTCGCTTTGACAACTATAATGTATTTGGTATTTCAGATTGGATTATAATCCTTGTTGATGCACATATGCATGACTATTATATCTGTTTGTTGTGTAAGGAAAATATTTAATGATTTCCTTCTATATGAATGTTCTTATTATATAAAGATGCAAGTATATAAATAGGATTGAATATTACAGATGAAAATGTTATGAATATCAGGTCATGTATTCCATATTACCCCTTGTATGTTATGGGGAGATGCTGCCGAATTTTTCCTAGATTGTGTAGTACCCATTGACTAGTTCTTGAGTAATTCTTTGAATGGGGTGTTACAATACCCTATGTATGGGGTTATATATGTTATGATATGTGGTAGCCGAAGAAATGTGTATAAAATGTGCTATATATATGAATAAGGACTTGTGAAGTCAAATAAATGATATATGTAAATGAAATGGGTTAAAAAAATAAATTAAATATGAGAAAAAGAAATATATGAAAAAATATATTATTCTCATGTAGGCAAAGACAAAGAGAAAGTGGAAGCGGGAAGCTAAGAGACACAGGTAAGCAAGAAAATTTTCTAAAGGATTTTTGCTTTTCTAAATTGTTTACATAAATGCAATTTTTACTTTAACTTGTTGATGAAATTGTGGAAATTATTTCTAATATGTTTAAGGATGGCCATCCCTTAGCAAAATGGTGTTGAAATGATGTTTTACTTCAAATGTAATATTATGAAATTTTTCTTTGATAAATGCTATGGAAAAATGATGTGATTCTATGTTTCTGATTTAAAAATCATGCTAGCATGTTAAAGATGGAATTATGCAAAATTTCATGTGCACAGGATACTAGGTCCATTTGAAGGGTATAAGCGGACCGATTGTCCCCCCTTAGTGTGGCCAAGTCGCTTAAAATAGGCCCAAGGCCGGCAGCGCCCTCTCTGGAATGGGAGTTAACGTGGATGGATGGTTGCCTGGCTAGCTTCCATCTTAAGGGAATTATGATGATTATGTTCATGTTTTAAATGACATAGTGCATATGGTACTCGTGATGGGTATAAGATTTTATGTTTTCAAGGTATAAATTGCTTTCCAATATGAATTTAAATGAAAAAATGTTGCCTGAAATGATTTGCCTATAAAATGCAAATAGCTTGCTTATTGAGTTTCGACTCACGTTTTTGTTTTCCAAACTTTAAAGACAGGTGAAGGACAAGAGATGGAAAAAGAGAAAGTTCCAGTTTGAGAAGTCATGGAGAAACTTTTGTATTGTTATATCCTGGAATAAATTATGTTGAATAGATGTAATCTACTTGGATGTTTTATATTGATGTCTGTGATATATACATGCAGTGACATCTGATTTAAGTAGAAGTTGAAATGTTGCTTGAACATCATGTTGTGAATATGTGCTAAATGGATTTGAAATGGCTTGGTTATGAATGAGTTGGAAATAAATTAGATATGGTTGAGATGAAAATATGAGAAATCAAATTCATATGAGAAAATATTAAATCGGTTAAACACCGTTAAAACCCGCCGTGTGATAGGGCAACAATCCTGATCACGTTTACTAATCAATAGAATCCCGAGGTAAGGCTCAGGATGTGACGCTCGGTTTGGGGCACCACATTAAAGGATCCTGGGAGCTTCTCTATTCCTTGTGCTCTTGGGAATTTCCAAATTAGTAAGCCGCTATGTGATCTCAGAGCCAGTGTAAGTCTGATCTGTGGCGCCCCAGCCCGAGCGTCACATCCTTACCTTGGGATCTATCGATTGGTAAATGTGAATCAGGATTATTGCCCTGATCACGCGGCGGGTTCGTATTGGATATTTACCCACTTAATCCTAACGCCTTAAGATTTTGTATGACATCAAATGCCTTTTTAGGCCATTATCTCATTTGGGAATTTCACGTCTCATCTCATAATCTTCATACTTAATCATATCATGATATTTCATGCCTTAGCATTTATCCATAAAAATATTTCCCCAATCCATAGGCATAAAACATAACATAATCCTTCTACAACATTGAATAATAATTTAATTGTTAACATTCATAAGTTCATATACAGGTACTCATGGAAATTCGTTCCTCCTTGAATCTCCACCCGTGCTCCTTGCTTCCTTTCCTTCACCTGTCTTTGGGTTTGGAAAACAAAACGTGAGTTGAAATTGAACTCTATAAGCAAGCTAGGGTTTTCAAGCAATTCATTTTGAAAGCAACATTCTTTAAAAATATTTTCCTCCATTCAGTAGAGACACTTAACAAGTGATCAACTACCTGCGAAGCAGAAACGTTTTCATAAACCTTTCATAAACATTTTATGAAAATTATTCATGAAAACCATTCACGTAAACCATTCGTAAATCCCAGTTTTTGGGCATTTCATAAACATTGGATTTGCAAATGTATCATTTCCATTCATGAAATTATCCTTCATGTGACGGTACGCTCGCTTGGGGAACCTTCTTTCATGACATGATTCTTTCCATCATTGGCGCCGGACCTTCCGACTTGGCAACATCAAGGGGGACTCCTTGTCCACTTACTACCTCGACTAGCCTACTCGCCGATCCTTTCCGACTTGGCAACGTTAAGGGGGACTCCTTGTCCACTTACTACCTCGACTAGTCTACTCGCCGGTCCTTTCTGACTTGGCAACGTTAAGGGGGACTCCTTGTCCACTTACTATCTCGACTAGCTTGCTTGACTTCCATTCTATGCATGACCTTTGGTCACCCCGGCATTATATACCTCTTATACATGACATCTTGTCATTTTTATGTAGAGAATTCTTTGTACAATCCCTTTGAAACATCATTTAATTCCATGTTTCATCACTTTTCATAAATGTTTGTGAAACAGTAAGAAAATCACTTGTCATAATTGAAATAACATTTCAATACACCTTGAAATAAAGGAATGGTCATCCGTAAATACCTTAGAAAGCATTTAAAACAAAACTCATTTAGAAAGCTGCTTGCTTACCTGTTTCGCCTTAGCTTTCCGTATCGCTTATCTCTTTGCCTTTGCCTATACATATAAGAATAACATTGCATTCATAACATTTTCATTTGTTTGCTTAGCTTTCCAACCCATAATCCATCAACATACATAACCCACTTGAATTCCAAGTCGGGTATACATACATCACACTCACTTGTGCATCATACCATCCATTCCATATTGTGTTTTAAACCCATATTTAAGGTAAACACATAATTATCATTCATAAATCAACTTATGGGGATTTATATCACCCATTTATCATTTTTCATCTATTTTTCCATTTCCCTACATCAATGCTCATTCTAAGCATATGAGTGACGTCTTAAGCTTCATAACTTGAGCTCAAATTTTGAGATAATTCAAACATCATTCATACAGCAAGATCCTTATGCATTTCATCACATATTTATGCATTTCTGCATTTTAGCAGTTCATGTAACCCATTTACCACTTATCCATACTTAGCCTTCCACATATACCCATCTTACAACACATAACTTGGGTGTTTCTTAAAATTTCTCAAGTCAGAAACTTGTATCCTTACTCAGCATGATTAAACCCCTTAATTAACATTTAATTTATGGTCTAATTTCGGATTTTCAATACATTCATCATAGGGTTCCAAAACAGCAACGTTAGGACCCTTTTTCATCTTTTCAACGCCTCTTTCAATACTTAAATCTTAACAGATTTATAATCCTTAAATTTCAGAAATTAAACATACTTTTCTTAATCCAAATTTAGGATATTATCACATATTTAAAAATTCATAATTCATTGGCTTCCATAACAACAATATCTTCATATATATTGGGTATCCATTTGACTCATTTTGACGTGTCCAAATATATGTCCATAAAATCAGATTTAGGGATAATATTTTCAAACCCTTTTGGAAAATCAAAGTAACTTAAACATAGGGTATTTTACCCCTCCATAATATCCATAAATCATTTCATTACAATCAGCAACAAAAATCATATGGAAAGTACTCGTTTTGGCCACCGTTTGGACGTCTCATATACATACCCTAAAAAATTAGATTTAGGTCAAAATCATCTAGCCCACTTTGGCCATCCAAAGGGTCCTTAATTTAGTGTAATTTACCCTAAAATTCATCCATAAATAATTTAAGCAATCCCTTGTATCATTTTTAACCCAAAAATGGAGAAATCGGGTCATTTATTGAAACTTAAGGTTTCATATTTGCTAAAATCATCAACCAATGATTAAATCATCATATGTAATTCAAAATATCATGAATTACATTCAAATTAACATGCTTAAATCATACAGAAACTTAGTTTAGGGTTTTGAGATTTTTCAAGTTGGCTTTCATCTCAAAATTCAACCTAAACTTCCATTTTCACTCTCTTGAATTCTTGATCTTGTTTAAATCTTTCAAAAATCATTCAATCCCCATATTAAGGCATCTTAAATCATCCTTTAAGAGTTCTTTATGAACCATATTCATGGCTCATGATTTGAGAGAAGAAACTTCGGATTAAAGCATCCAAAACTTGAAATATACTTACTTGAATCGAATCCAACTTGAATCCAAACTTTCCTCCCCTTTTTCGTTCACTTTTTCTCCTCTTTTTCTCCTCCTTTCTTGCTGGTCTTGGGACGTTCAAGGGCTGCCTTGTTTTGGGGGTTTGCTCCTTGAGATTTTTCTCTCTCTAACCTCTTCAAATGGAACGTCCATATGCCCCTTATATTAGATACCCTTCATTTTCTAGATTTGTGGGCCCACTTTGCCACCTAATTTGGAGGGTAATTAATGAGTATCTTATCCCTTGATGTGTTGGCTAACTCATAACCAAGTAAAATAGACATTTATCTTATATAAAAATCACCAAATCAAAGCACTTAAATGAGCTACTTAGCTGCTCCCCAAGTGGACGTCCACATGGCTGCCTCCTATGGCTTTCTTGGCCACCAAGTCTCCTTTAATTTATGAGCATTTACATGCCCTCTCTCTCTTAGCATAGCTAGGTTTTTACTTGGTTTAAAAAAATCAAAAAATCTAAGTGCATGACCCCTCGGACGTCCACCATGTGCCACCTTTCAAGCCTCCTTGAGGCTAGCTCATTAGCCCTTTAATTCAAGCATTAATGCATGGGATTTATCATGGATTTTGTGATTTAAGATAATTCACAAAATCAAGCCCAAAAAACCACCTTTTGACACCTCATATGGAGCATTTACTCAAGCCATTAAACCACTTGCTTTTTAATAAATGTTATGGTACTTTTGGGTGCACAAAGTCAATGTTACTCACCTTTTTCCGATTAAGCGCTTTTATATAGTAATTATCTTAATCCAATCCATCTATACCATAGATTTCATAATTTTATTCTATCGTTTCAAATTTCATCTCAAACCGACGTTTCTACGTCAAGTTATGAACCTTTGAAATTTTTCTTGGAGTGTGAGATTAAAAATAAATAATTATCACCTTAATCTCATCACTTGTGCCTTAATCCACTCCACTTAAAATATCGAGCCCAAAATTATGAGCTTACCTTTCAAATTTCATCTCATTTTGCCTTATAGGTGTCAAGTTATGAATTTTCTATGATTTTCAACACAATTCCATCATTTTCATTTTAATCTCCATTAATTATATCATGGAAATTAAAATAAATATTTATGCCACATTAGCATGTTCTAATCCTCATTAAGCGTCTTTTGTCATCTTCACTTACTTTGGGCTATGGCGATTAGTCTTAATCATCATTCTTAATTACAAATCCTAATTGCAAAATACCATTAAATCATAAAAATCATAAATCATCCCTAATTCATTTAAATAACAAATGTGTCATATTTATAGACCTACTTGGGTCTGGGTATCACATGATCCCTCTCTCCATCTGTAAAAAGCCGAACATCGGCGAACCAAAACCAACTTCTATGTCTCTCCAACTGGTCGATCAATCAATCAAATTCCCGGTTGACATTCTTAAAGACGTTCCCTTGAAAGTCAGCAAGTTGTTCGACCCATTCGACTTTGTAGTCCTCGACATGGAGGAGGATCGCCAAATTCTAATCATTCTTAGACGACCTTTCTTAGCCACTGCTGGAGCCATCATCGATGTCAAGAATGGTCAACTTTCTCTGACAGTTGGAGATGAGAAATTGGAATTCAACCTCTTCTCGGTCATGAAAAACCCCTCTCTCGATAACTCTTGTTTACGGGTTGACGTGGTTAATGAGTTAACAAACAAAAGAATTTCAACTCAGACATACACAAGTAAAGGAGAAGCTGCAAAAGACTTGAATCAACAAGTTGCTAAATCTATGACAACATCTGAAAGCAGGAGATCAAAACAACAAAAATCTGATGAACAAAGGAGAAAAGCTAACAAACTGGTAACTATTCCTTCTCCCTCTTATCGTTCTTTTAAAACTAATTGCAACGGTTCATTGGCAGGAAAAATTCTCAAGCAAATATGGAGGCTAATTCAAAGAACAACGAATGTGAGAAAATCCGGAGGCAACAAAAAGAATCACGGAAATGCAAAAGTTGGAGTTGGTTAACATCAGATAATCAAACTGAAGTCAGGCTGACGACTTTAAACTAAGTGCTTTTCGGGAGGCAACCCGAACTTTTTTTTTCTTTCAAGGGAGTTTTAGTTTTATTTTTTTCATTTAGGGTGTGTTTGGGAAGTTGTAAAACTTTTGATAAAAAGTTTTTTATGTAAAAGTTGTCAAATTAGTAGAAAATGATGTGATATTGTAGGGGTAATGATGAGGAGTAAAAAGAATAAATTTAAAATAAATAGGTTAGATGTATTGGTAGTTGTGTAGAAATGATTGAAAAGTAGGGTTGTTGTATAGAAAGATGTGTAAAAAATAATTTAAAAAAGAGTAGTTGTGAAGAGTGACAAGTTTTAAATTGAAAAGTTTTAACTTGACAACTTTTGCAAATTGCCAAACACACCCTTAGTTTCTTTTAGAATTTTGAAACTTTTTAATTTTGAGCTTTATTGGTTATTTTCAGAGCTTACTTCGAAGGAAGCACCATGGGATAAAATTTCAGTTCAACTCGCCAAAACAGGGAAGTTAACATCTCATTTTTTTATAATTACTTCCTCTATTTTGATGACATGATTTACATTGAGGACAATGTCAATTTCAAGTGTGGGGGTGAATGCATTGTATTAATTTTCTCTAAATATTTCTTTCACTACCCTGATGATTATATTTTTGTCACATTTTGAAAATTTGTTTTGAAAATTTTGGGTAATTCTCGCATAAAATGTGATATTAGCCCCATTTTGAACTCTTGTATGTCTTAAAAGCAAACCATGATTGGAATTTCAAAATCTTTGAGTTAGGAAAAGTTGAACCTTAATGAGATATTAAATTTATTTTTGAGCATGTACTTGTTAAAAATACTTGGATTTTTTGTCCCGAATCACTTGATGAAACTGATATACCTAGGAACCGATCTTGTTTTCTTTTAAAATCGGCGTAATCCTTTCTAATTTATCAAAGGTTTTTCTAATACACAATTGTCATTTAAGAAGCTAGTCTTTCCCATATACATGAAAAATTTTATTCTGGTTGAAGAAATTTCTAAAGCCAAAACTCTATCTAACCAATTCATGGACATGATTAAGGCATTTTTTATGAGCTTATCTTTGAAAGGATAACAATTGCTTACCCCTATTGAGCCTGGACTTAAATTTTTCCTAAGCCACAATTCCCACTTAGTTGAACCAACTTTGAAATTGAATTCTGAACTGAAAAGTAAAATGAGAATAAGGTTCAATTTCCTAATTGTGCAAATAATGAAAATGAATTCCTAGATACCCTAAAATATGGTGAGGGAAATTATCGCTAGACTTGGTAAAAAAACTGCTAACCAAGGATAAGAACATACTTGAAAGATAATAAAAGCACTAAGTGTGAGGGTACCATTATTTCCTATTGTAAAATAAGGCTCAAGTCTTGTGGAGATGGTTCAATTTTTGAAATTTTATTTCTTGTGTCAAACCTAACCGTTGTCCTACTAAGTCCTTATGATCCTATGAATTGGGTTGGAAGAGGAAATTTAAATGCAAAAATTTTATGAGACGTATATGAGGTAATTTGATTGATATTTTTTGTATTACTACTATTACTTGAATTGTTGAATGTGTGTATGTGTGAAACCCCGATATCAGACACGTGCATAAAACCCTAGGTTTATAAACCCTAGGTAATATATTTGGAAAATATACATTCATGAGTATGAAATATGTGAGAATAGAGGTTAAAATAATTATGAAATTCGGATGAATAGTGCACATAAATAGTACCATGAATAGTAACCATGTGATTAAGACACGTGATTAAGAGTTAATCAATTGGATTAACTTAATCATAAAAAGACAAAAAAAGGAGATTTAATCAGACGAAATAGCAATACTTTTTGATATTTTAATGGAATTTTGGATTTTAGTGAAAAATTGAAGAAAAATTCATAACTTACAATCCGGACGTCGGATTGAGATGAATTTTTTTATGGATGGCCAAAATATTATGATGATCATGATGAATGGGTTAAGATGTGATGAAAATCACAAATCAATGATCAAGATGAAACGTCAAAAGGAGATCAAAAAGTAGCTTAACTTTCCATTAATGCTACTTTTGACTTTTTATTGAATTAAATAATTAAAAAAAATAATTAATAATAAATGAAAAGCAGCAATTGCAAGGGGGTGGTTGGATTTTTGACGAGAATCAATGGTCCGCATTTATTATCATCAAAGATCAATGGCTAGGAATGAATTAACTTAAAATAAATAAATTTTAATAAATAAAAAATCTAGGAAAATATGGCTGCCATAGGGGGGCTGGAGCAGCTGTAGGTTGGGCTGCTCTTGGCTCAATGCACCTTTTAAAATTAGAAAAAAATACATTTTATAATTTAATACCTCAAGCAAGGGGGTAAAATCCAATTTTATGGAAAATTCAACCCTATAAATAGAGCCAAGAGGGGACGTCCAAATGCACACACCCATCCCAGCTCCACTTGAGCAATCCCAGCTCCCGAAACCTCCCACACGTCGAAGGAAAGAGAGGAGAAAGTTAGAGAGAGAAACTGTGAGAAAAGTGGGATATCTCCACTTCGGGTAAGTGATTTCTATCTAAATTTCTTTTGGATATTAAGTAGGGTAAAACCATGCTTAGATAATGTCTAAGCATGAGAAAATAAGTATAGTTATAATGCTTAATTGGAATTATGCCAAAACATCAAAAATTTGGAGCAAAGATGGAGCATTCGGAAAGATAGCATGTGATATGTGTAAATAATGCTCCAAAAATGATAAATGTTGATTTTGGATGTATGAATATGATAAATATGATATATTAATTTCATAATTTTTGGAATTAAGGATTATGCTTAAGTGAATTTATGTTGATTTTTAGTACACGGAGAAAATGGTTTATTTAGCTAAGTTAATGATGATAAATTTAAAATTCATGCATTTTCCCATAATATACTAAACATAAGCTATGTCATGGTATTTTTTATTTTTGGGAAAATATCAATTTTGGAATTCATGAACAGTAACTCACGTTGCTGTGAACAGTAACCTCGTGTGAACAGTAACATGAACAGTATCTATGAACAGTAATTATGAACAGTGAACAGTGTGATTTTGGAAAAAATTGAAATTTATTTTTATATATTTATGAGGATATATGGATGAAATTTTTAAAGGATTTATGGATAAAAATTCATATAAGGAGGTAATGACCAAGTATATTTATAAGATTAACCTCTCTAAAAATGAGGCAATGGATGATTATAAAGCATGCATGGGAATCAAACTAAGACATGAAATAATATAAAAAAATTGTCATTTTTTGTATAGGAAAAGGAAAGGAAAAGGTGGAGGACACAGACTGAGGAGGTAAGCAAGCACAACTTTGAAAATGTGATTTCATTGCTTCATTGTAAGCAAGCACAATATTGAAAATGTGATTTTATTGCTTCATTGTAAACAAACAAACTGTGAAACCCCGATCTTAGACATGTGTATAAAACCTTAGGGTTGTAAACCCTAGGTAATATATTAGGGAAATATACATTCATGAGTATGAAAATATGTGGGAATAGAGGTTTAAATAATTATTTATGAAATTCGGATGAATAGTGAAATGTGAATAGTAACCATGTGGTTAAAGTAAAGTGATGAATTAATCACTTTGGATTAACTTAATCACAAAAAGATGAAAAAGGAAGCTTCCCACTAAAGGACGAAAAGGGAAAAGAGTTGCTTTTGAATTTTTTAATAATTTTCGAATTTTAAGGTATTTTTGGAGAGAAAATGAAGAAAAATTCATAACTTGCAATCCGGACATCGGATTAGAGTGAAATTTTTTATGGATGGTTGAAATGATTTAATAAACATAATGAATGATTTAAGATTAATCAAGGATCATGAATTTAAGGCCAAGATCAAGTGTTGATTAAGGATCACAAAAAGTAATAAAATAAAATACTTTTACTTTTCATTAAATAACACCATTGACTTTTATGGTGTAATTAAATAAAAATCCCCAAAGTCTACTCTCCTAAGAGTGTGAGCAAAGGGCTGGATTTTGTGCAATTAAATCAATGGTTTAGATCAATACATATCAAGTGAAGAATGGATGAGATTGATTTGGGATAAAAAATGATTTTCATAAAAAAAACAAAATGCATAAATGAGGAGTATTGCTAGGGACATTTTTGGGGCTGCACTTGGCTCAAGTAAATGAATGGATTTTGATGAAAAAAATCAATGGTGAAGATGTGATCAATCAGGGAAGATCAATGGTGGAGATTAATCACTTCTTTTTATGAAAATTTGGCATTTAATGGCAAGGATTAGCTTTAGCAACATGTGGACCACAAAATTCCACATAGGAAATTAAGAAAAAATCAAGAAAATGACATGGAAAAAATATTAGAATTTAATTCATTAATTTGAGGGGGTAAAATGCAAATACTTGAAAAATGCATGCCTATAAAAGGGGCCAAGGGGTGGAAGTTCAAGGCACACATCCCAGCTCCCAAACTTGAGCAAAACTCACTCCCAAACACCCCCCACACGTCCCAAGTGAGAAAGAAGGAAGGAGAGAAAGTTGGAGAGAGAAAGTGAGAAAAGAGGAAGGATATCTCCACTTTGAGTAAGTGAATTCTATCCAAATTTCTTTTGGATGTTAAGTAGGGTAAAATCATGCTTAGATAATACCTGAGTATGAGAAAATAAGTATGGTTATAATGCCAAAGTGGAATTATGCCAAAACATCAAAAATTTGGAGCGAAGATAGAGCATTCAGGAAAATCATGTATGAAATGTGAAAATAATGCTCCAATATTGCTAAATGATGATATGGGATCAATATTTATGATATTTATGATGTTGAAATGATGATATATTAATTTCATGATTTTTAGATTTAAGGATTATGCTTAAGAGAAATTATGTTGATTTTCTGTATATGGAGAAAATGATTTAATTAGCCAAGTTAATGATGATAAATTCAAAATTCATGAATTTTCTCATGATATACTGACTAAGAGCTATGTCATGGTATTTTTTATTTTTGGAAAAATGTCAATTTTTGGAACCCATGAACAGTAACCTACGTCGTTGTGAACAGTAACCTCTGGTGAACAGTAACCCCGTGAACATTGATGATAAACAGTACAATGAACAGTAAAAAAGCGTAAATTGGGTGGAAAAAAATGAGATTAGCATTTATATCTTAAAGAATATATAAATGAAAATTTTAAAGGAAATTATGGATAAAAAATTCATATAAGGAGATAATGACCAAGTATCTTTATAAGATTAACCTCTATAGGAATGAGGTAATAAATGATTATAAAGCATGCATGAGAAGCAATCTAAGACATGGAATGATATAGATAAAATATCATTTTTCCTTGTATAGAAAAAGGAAAAGAAAAGGTGGAGGACACAGACTGAGGAGATAAGCAAGCAACTCTTTTTGAAAATGATGATTTGTAAAGCAAGTTATATGCTTTGCAAAATAATTTCTAAATATTTGGAAATGTTTACTGTTTTTTGAAATATATTCAAGGATGGTCATTCCTATACTGCTTTACATGAAATGATTGCCAACATGCTTATTAAATGCCTTTTATGAACATTTTATGGACATGTCATGCTGGCATATGTGTATGTTCATGGAGCATAATGAAGAAGCTTTGGTGGAGGTAGAAAGCGGATCAAGGATCTCCCTTCACTATTGCCAAGTCGCAAGGGCTGTGTGCCGGTGGCGTCATCCCAAGAGGTGGAGGCACAAGGAAAGTCATGAATGAATGAATGCATTACATTCTCATGAAATCCATGAAAAAGTTTCTGTCCCATTGGTAATTGATCACTTGGTAAGTGTTTCCTACCAAATTGGGAGAAATGCATTTGAATGAAAGGAAAATGTTTATTTGCTAAAGAAAAAGGCTTGCTTACTAAGCATTATTACTCGTATGTGTTTTTAAAATGATAAACAAGCCATGGAGCTGACTCATAAAGGATGCCACGTAGAAATGACTTGCAAATTTAATTGCAGTTCTAGGTATTCGTCCAAAGGGACAAATGTATGATAATCATGTTGAAGACATGTTTTAAGGATATTACAAACATGATTGTACTTATGTGAATTATTTCAATAAAAAGAAGTATGAATGGTTTTATGATGATATGGATGAGTCTATTATGAATAAAGTGTATGCTTAAGTGACGAATGAAAAGAAAATTTTTTTTGGAAGAGATCTAATTAAGAACCCGCCACGTGATCAGGGCAACAATCCTGATTCACATTTACTAATCAAAATCGGTCCTGGAGTAAGGCTTCTAGGCTCCCCAGTTCGGGGCGCAACACAAACCCTTTTGAAAATATGTTTTATTCTCAAGTATTTATGAAATGTGTTTAAGGGTGGTCATTCCTATAATATTTTGAAATAATGAATATGAGTTTTTATGAAAAGTCATGTCGGCATATTGATATCATGTGATGTTCATGGACATGTGCACATGTATGATGCATAATGAAGAGGCTTTGGTGGAGGAAGTAGGATCGGGGATCCCTCTTCACCATTGCCAAGTCGCAAAGGTTGTGTGCCGGTGGCGTCCTCCCAAGAGGTGGGGGCACAAGGAAGAGGCTTTGGTGGAGGTAGAAAGTGGATCAGAGGGTCCCCCTTCACTATTGCCGAGTCGTATGGACTGTGCTGACGGCGTCCTTCCTAGAGGTGGAGGCAAAGGAATGTTATGTGTGAATGAATGCATTGCATTTTCATACATAGATTGAAAAGGAAAGCATGGATTTGAAATGATGTTTTTAAGGGATGTTGCAAATAATTCTCTACATGAGAATGACAAGTCACCTGGTGTAAGAGGTATATAATGCCAGGGAAATCAAAAGTTATGCATGTAGGAACCATGTAGGCATCAAGAGGAAGAGAGGTTCCCCTTGATGAGGCCAAGTCGGAGACAGCTGGTGTATTGGACCATGCTATGTGAGATGTTCCCTGGATTAGCGTACCCGCACACGAAGGTTTATGTCAGGAATGGAAAGGAAGCATTTGCACATCCAATATTTATGAAAAGGTTTCTATTCCATTGGTAGTTGATCACTTGCTAAGCGTCTCCTATCGAATGAAGAGAAATGCATTTACGAATGATTTACATGAATGGTTCACATGAATTATTTTCAAGAATGGTTTACGAAAAGGTTTCTTATTCCATTGGTAATTGATCACTTGATAAGTGTCTTCTATAGAATGGAGAGAAATGCATTTAAATGAAAGAAAAATGCTTGCTTATTGAGTTTCGACTCATGTTTTGTTTTCCTAACCTCAGACAGGTGTAGGGAAAGCCAAGAGATGAAGGGCATGTGCTGCTAAAGGAAAAGAAGAATCTACAAAGGTTAGTAGATTTTTGTATGAATAGATTCCCTAATGGAATATGATGAAAAAGGACATAGGTTGTATGAAATTATGAAGTTATGAATAATATGAGAAGTTGATGACTTATGATGTTATGGATAAGTTCATTATGAATGATGATGAGTATATGTTATGTGATGAAAGAAAGAAATTTTTTTAGACGAGATCCAATTAAGAACCCATCGCGTGATCAGGCCAACAATCCTAATTCACATTTACCAATCGATAAGATCTTGGAGTAAGGTTATGTGACGCTCGGTTCGGGGCGCCACAGTATGGAATAACTAGATAAGGGGGAAGATATCTGATAATTAGGAGTTTATTGCGGCAGTTTTTGAACTCTTAATGATAGAAAACAAATTAGGTGACAGGATGTATAGTATTAGTCATGTGAGAAGAGATTGTTGACCGAGATTTTCAAGGAGTGTCATGTTTGAAAATTTTTAGTTTAATATTTTCATTAGTTTTAATGATTGGCTAAACATTTATGCCCACTTTGTGTTCAAAGTTTTGAAATTTTGTAATATATTCTTGAATTCCTTTGTATTTGCTTGAAGACAAGCAAAAGTTCAAGTGTGGGGATATTTGATAAGTGAAAATTAATAATATATTTTGTGGACATTTTATACCAATTTGGTGGGTAATTAATTAAGTTCAATGTGAAATTTGCTTGAAAATGTGATTTTTGCAACAATTGGGTATTATATACTAATTTCAAGTTTTAAAATAATTTTTACAATCTTTTGGCTTGAAATTACATTTTATTTGTTGCCATGAAATTAAATGGGCTTGAAATAATTTTTATAATAATAGCCCACTAATGATTTTGATGAATTAATGATTTAAATATTTTTTTTATGCAGGAAAACAAATTACTGTAAGTTGGCCCTATAAGTCTAAAGAACGAATAGCAAAATTCAACGCCCAAGCTGATCAACGGCGACAAGATCACCACCGTCCACCCACAAGCTGTCTGCACAAAACCAGCTCTAATTAATCCATCTAGGCCGTTGATTAATCCAGCCATCAATCACCGCCCAAGAATTCAAGCTGTCCACCAAGCATCCAGACCGTTAATCCAGATCCAAGCTATTTATCATGCCCATTTAAAATCCAGGCCATCCAAAAATCAAGACCCATCTAGCCATCAGGGTTGCATCATCCAATTTTTTTTTTAGCATGCATAAATCAGCACCATCCATTTAAGTGGGCCCATGCAGAAATCCAGATTTTTATCCACCATCCAGCCGTCCATTTTTAGACCTAAAATTACAGCCTAGCAGATTTAATCTGCACCGCCCAAGCTGTCCAGAAAATTAGGCTGCCCAGATTTATCAATCCTAGCCATTCACCCGTCCAGATTTTTCCACCGTGCATCCAAATCATGGCACACATATCAACGTCCAGATTTTCCAAGCAATGCAGATCATGCAAATTACCCAAGGAAATAATCCTCACGCCAAGCCATTAATCAGCCATAAAGCTGAATCGTCCACTTGTGATCAGCACCGTCCATTAATGTGGATCCCACCAGGCCACTCATTAAACTAAAACCGCATCTGATCTCCAACGTCCAGTTGTCCAAAAATTAATCATAAAATCCAAACCGTCCATATTTCAGCAACCAGAAATCATGCAAAAAAATGTCTAGAATTTCCACCGCCCAAGTAGTGGGCCCTATAAGAAAAATCAAACCAGTCGTTCATCTCCAAGCTGCCACAAAACAGATCAGCCACCGTCTAGTAACCATATGAACCGTCCAAATCTCTCTAGTCCGTCTAAAGTCCAGTGGGGCCCACCTTTCAGCTGTCCTGTGCAAATCCTTGCCATCCAATTTCCTACCACATCAGACACCGATCAACCGTCCAAAAAAATCAGCGCTCAAGCTGATCTACAGCATCCAGCAATTAAATCAGCAGCCATCATCACCGCTAATCCAATGTGTCCAGCCATCTGATCACGTCTAGAAAATACAATGCAACATCCATTTAAATCACAACTGTCCAACCATGTATGAGGTCCCAGACGTCCAAGAATCTAGCTCCTGCCATCTGATCACGTTTATAATCTGCCATTATTTTATTCACCTATTCAATTTAAATCAGCACCGTCAATTGAACCATCCAAATTGCGTTCAGAAGTGGGGCCCACTAATATCCATCCGTTCATTTCAATTAAATTCAAGCCACCCATTCATTTGTCCATCTTTTTATCCACCTGTTCAATTTAAATCAGCACCGTCAATTGAACCAAACCATTAAGCCACCAGAAAAATTTAGCCATTCAAGCAGCTGGCCCCACATGCAAAATCCGTCCAAGTCAAGAGCAAAGAATCTCAGCCATCTAGCCATCCAGAAAAATCAACAGCCTCCAAACAGATCATGATACGTAATCAGAAGATATTAGGCTGTCCACTTTAGATACAAATTGCTCAGGCAAAAACAGCAGTCCACAGGTATGAGAATTGTGTGAAGGCCAATCAACATAATTTTGATTTTACACAATATTATAAAAAGGGCAGAGGCGGGCAACTTTGGAGGAGAGAACCCAAGGAGCAGAAGGCCAAAAAAAAAATTCAACGAGTAGCAGAAATTTGGGAGAGAAAAATTTAGAGAGAGAGAGCAAGGTGGAGAGCACGGCCAAGAGGCGGACGGCGAGTTGCGTGAAGCGGCCAACACACCATTGGGGCTTCAAACCAATAAGTTTTCCTATCTTTTCCCTTTTAATTTTAATTAGCTTGTTTAAGATGGATTTGAATTTTAATTTTATTTTGGACCTAAACATGTTTGCCTAAACCCTTAATCTAGGGTTTAGAATGTAGCATGCGTATAATGTAGAGTGATGTGAATTTTTAATTTATGATGGATATTGTTGTTAATTTAATATCTTGTGATTTTAATGCTTGCTTTGTATATTGGCCCGTACTTTAGTATAATTCCATATATTAGGTGATGGAACCGAGAGGTGGAAACCTAATATACGATAATCAAGATATTAAACCTAAAAATCTAAGATCATGAGAATAGGCATGATGACCTTAAGGAATTCCATGAACAAACCACGGAACTTAATGAATTCTAATTAACTTAATCCCATGAGAATAGGTGGTTAAGAAAATTATGGTACGCCTTGTAGGTTTCAAGAGAAGGTGCAAGGATAAATTAGGGTTTTTTCTCCTTTAACAAACAATATTAGATTAAATAATTTTATCCTTACCCGTTGCAAAAGACGCATGTGAAATTCTAGACCCTAGGTACTCGCACTCTCGTTTTCTCTACTCGTTTTAATTTGCAATTCTCTCTCCCTTTCTTTCTATTTTTTTTACTAAGTTCTCTTCCCACTTTTCTATTTTATTTGCTATATTCTTTACATATCCGACACGAAAGCGTTTAAAAGCAAAGTTTATAGTCCCGAATTCCCTGTGGATCGATAATTTATATACTACAATCTACGACCTGTGCACTTGCGGTGAGATTGCGAACAAAGAATATAGTTGATCATTGATAATCTATTCTCTTATGAATTGATTCCTAACATCTATGTATTTATTCCTATAATATAATACTAGATTTTTAGTTAGACAAATTGTACTAGCATTGTCATATCCAATTAGGATATTCCTACAGTCAGGTCTATAATCTTTCAATTATTATTTCATCCATAATAATTGGGCACAATAATTACATGTAGCTATATACTCAGCTTCTACAGTAGATAGAGTCACACTAGTTTATTTTCATGAAAACTATTATACTAAAACACTTCCAAGAAATTTATAACTGTCACTGTACTTTTTCTAACAATTGTATAACTAGTAAAGTTTTCATCTGAGTATCTTATCAAATCAAAGGTCGAGCCCTTAGGTTACCATAGCTCTAAGTTTGTTGTGTGAAGTAGATATTTAAAGATCCTTTTAAGAACTAACATTGAGATTCTTTAGGATTAGATTGAAACCTAGAGTATATACACACACTAAACAAGATACCTGGCCTAAAAGCAGTTAAATAAGACAAGTTTTGGTTAGCTTATAGACAATGTTTGATTGGTCTTTTTCTTCGAAACATAGAGGATTCAACGTATACACTTTCTCATTAAGATAACTATTTAAGAGTGCAGTTTTAACATTTATTTGAAATAATTTGAAACCCATATGTAAGGCAAAGGCAACAATATGCATTATGGCTTCTAATTTAGCTATCGAGGCATACGATTCTTCAAAGTCAATTCTTTCTTTTCATAAATATCTCTTAGCTACTAATCTTGCTTTATTTCTTATTATTAGACCACTTTTATCCAGTTTATTCCTAAACACCCATTTTGGTGTCATTACTATATGGTTCTTGTGTCTAGGAACAAGTTGTTATACTTTGTTTCTTTCAAATTAACCAAGCTCTTCTTACATTGCTATTATTTAATTTTCATCAGTAAGAGCTTAACCAATTTCATTAGGCTAAGTTTTTGAAACAAAGGCAAAATTGTTGGTCCCAAATTTATGGCAACAACCCAAGAGAGGAGGGGTGAAATGGGTATTTTAAAATTATTTACTTAAACAGAAACTTTCCCCTCTTTAATTTAATCCCCATAATGAAACAAGCAAAGAATATGGAGAGAAATAAAGTAGTAAAACGCAGATAAGCAAGACACAGCAAGAGACACAGTTTTATAGTAGTTCGGAAAACCTTCCCTACTCCACTCTTCCAAGTTCACACCTTTTGTGACTTGGGTTCCACTATTAGATTTCAAATACAACTAGAGCAGCAGCTCTCTTCTAGATTTCAGCTCTAGGGGGCTTTGTTCGCAATCTCACCGCAAGTGCACGGGTCGTAGATTGTAGTATATAAATTAGCAATCCACAAGGAATTTGGGACTATAAGTTTTGCTTTTAAACGCTTTCGTGTTGGATATGGAGAGAATGTAGCAAATAGAATAGAAAAAAAATGAGAAGAAAATATAGTAAATAAAAGGGAAAGGAAATAAACAAAATAGGAAGAGAAAATTGCAATTTAGAACAAGTAGAGAAAACGAGAGTGCGAGTACCTAGGGTCTAGAATTTCACATGCGTCTTTTGCAACGAGTAGTGGTATAATAATTTAATCTGGATATTGTTTGTTAAAGGAGAACAAATCCTAATTTATCTTTGCACCTTCTCTCGAAACCTACAAGGCGTACCCTAATTTTCTTAACCACCTATTCTCATGAGATTAAGTTAATTAGAATCCATTAAATTCTGTGGTTTGTTCATGGAATTCCTCAAGGTCATCATGCCTATTCTCATGGTCTTAGATTTTCAGGTTTAATATCTTGATTATCATATATTAGGTTTCTACCTCTCGGTTCCATCACCTAATATATGGAATCATGCCAAAGTACGGGCCCATGTACAAAGCAAGCATAAAAATCACAAGATATTAAATTAACAACAATATCCATCATAAATAAATTAAAAATCCACACCACACTACATTGTACACATGCTACGTCCTAAACCCTAGATTTAGGGCTTAGCCGAGCATGTTTAAGTCCATAATAAAATTAAAATTCAATTCCATCTTAAACAAGGCAATTAAAATTTAAAAGGGAAAAAATAGAAAAACTTATTGGATTGAAGCCCCGGTGGTGTGTCGGCCGCTCCACGCAACTCGCTAGTTTGCCTCTTGCATGTGCTCTCCACCTTGCTCTCTCTTTTTCTCTCTCAAATTTCTGCCCGTGTTTCTCTGCTTCAGAACCCCCGGAATGCCCATTTGCTGCCTGACCAATTCTCCTTTTAGAGCCATCCATTTGCATTGTGTGGGGTCCATAGCATGAATGGTTGCTCATGCTTGCTCACGTGAATTTGCATTTGTTGGAATTAATGGATGTTGCATGTTTTAAATTTCTGGTGGGCCACAAATGAGCTTGGATGGTGGAAGCTTTGCTAGATTTTTCAAATTATGCACTTGGAATGGACGGTGTGATAGAGGCTTTGGACGGTCTTGATTAATTGTTGGAAATGGATTGATGCAATTAAATGGACAGCCTGATTTGGAGAATTGGATCAACGACCTATATTAGAAAAATTTGGATGTCCACTGAATGGGCAGCTTGTTGTGGGCGTTGCTGAATTTTGCATGATAAATGGGCATGGGGTCCACAACATGAATGCTATTCATGTGAATGGCTGGATATTACAATGGGTATGGACGGTGTGGACATTTTTTAAATAATGGGCAGCTGGATTTAATGCTCACGTGAATGCAGCTGCTGGGAATCTGGAAATTGAATGGGCTTTGGAAATTCTGAACGGTGATAAAAAGATGGACAAATGAATGTGTGGCTTGAATGAACGACTGGATATTAGTGGGCCCCACTTCTGGCCGCAATTTGGATGGTCAGAATCAATAGCTAAGGCGGTGAATAAAACCATGGCTGATTATTAACGTGATCAGATGGCTGGACACATTGGATTAGCTGTGATGATGGCTAGTATTTTGGACGGCTTAAATGTTATTCTCATGAATGGCTGGATATTAGTGGGGTCCACTAAATGGATGGGCAGCTACTGATTTTGGATGGCTTAAATGCTATTCACGTGGAATGGATGGCTGTAGCAATTTCTGATGAAGGGACGACACTAATTTATGGCTGTATGTGGACGATTATGGAGAGATGGACAGTTGGGATTTCTGGATGGATAGAAATTTGGAATTTCTGGACTTGAATTGCTCAGATCTGATTAACGGTCTGGATGCTTGGTGGGCCTCGCGTGCAATTTTGCTGGATAAAAGAAATCCAGGCCGTTAATTTTCTGTTGATTTGGACAGCAGCTGGATGCATAGGAAATCAACGGTCCAGATTGTGGGATCCACTTTGTGTAAGTTGTTTTCCTGCATAAAAAATATTTAAATCATTAATTCGTCAAAATCATTAGTGGGTTATTATTATAACAAAATTATTTCAAGCCCATTTAATTTCATGCAACAAATAAAATATAATTTCAAGCCAAAAGATTATAAAAATTGTTTAAATTGCTTGAAATTAAGATTTAATACCCAAAAGTTGCAAAACCACATTTTAAACCAAATTTCAATTAATTACCCACCAAATTGATATAAAATGTCCATAAAATATGTTATTAATTTCCACTTATCAGGCTTGCACAAATACAGCACAAGTAGGTGACGAATCACACTCCAGTCACAACACTACTTTGCCGAAGGTAAGCTTATGAAATGCTTCTCTAACCCCTTTCACGTCCTCTTGATTGCTCTTTTATAATGGAGGAGTAAATTCGAACGTTTGGTGGTAGGTGGCGCGCATTTAATGCTCCAACATTCGAATTTTTCCAACCGTTGTGAACCAAGTCACGTGTGGGGTCGACTTGGTATGTGACTTCACCCAAATCGCAGGCTAGAGTCGACTTCGAATGCGACTTCACCGAAGTCACAGGCTGAAGTCGACTTCGGATGCGACTTCAGTCTTCAGCTTCCGCTCCAAGTTCCATCTTTAAGTCGACTTGGTCTTAGACCTGAACCAAGTCGCGGATAAGGTCGACTTCGGTTGCGACTTCAATATCCATTGTGCATATGTTGGAACTTAGGATTCTTGAAAGTGATCTTGAAACTTCATTTTTTTTTCTTATCTTGTTCTTCATATGTTATTCTCGATTTTCCTTGTTTTGTCTTGAAACTTATCATAATATTCTTCTCTTTGAGGGATTCTTCCTTGTGGCCTTGATTTATGATGATTGTCTTTCTTGATTTTGATGTCCAAATCTTTAGTATATAGTTTTTCCTTAATAACACTTCAACTTTGAAGGAGTTTTTCATGGCCATTTGCTCGAGTCGCGTGCTTGGGTCGACTTGAACTTCAACTTCACTGAAGTAGTATTTGGAGTCGACTTGGGTCTGCGACTTCACCTAAGTCGCAAGTGGAGTCGACTTCGATTGCGACTGTGGCGCCCCAAAATTGAGGGATCGGGATCGTTATTGATTGGTAAACGTGATCAGGATTGTTGCCCTGTCACACGCGGGTTTTAAAGGATATTTGTCCAATTAAATATATTTTCAGAAGAGTATATATTTCCAATTAAATCATATTCTCATTTCAAGCATAACTAGGTCATTTCCATCCAATCATCACATAATGAAGCAAGCTGATCAAAAACATTTCATCAATTACATAAATCAGATGTCACTGCATGTATTAACCATAGTCATCAACATAAAACATTCAAATAGTTAGAATCATTCAATATCAATTTTTCATAATATAGAAGGGCTAAAGTTCTTCCATGGTTTTCTCAAGCTTGCACTTGCTCCTTCGCCATTTTCTTTCTTTCACCTGTCTTTGGGTTTAGAAAATAAAATCGTGAGTCGAAACTTAATAAGCAAGCTATTTACATTTCACAGGCAAATCTTTCCGGGCAACATTTTTCATTTAAAATCATCTTGGAAAGCAACTTATACCTTCTCGAAAGGTATATCTTGAAAAACATGAATCCGGTACCCATCACGAGTACGATGTGCATAATGCATTATAAAAACATGAACATATTTATCATATTTCCCTTAGGATGGAAGCTAGCTAGGCGACCATCCGTCCACGTCATCTCCCATTTTAGAGAGGGCGCCGCAGGCCTTGGGCCTATCTTGGCAACTTGGCCACACCAAGGGGGAACAATCGGTCCGCTTATACCCTACAAGTGGACCTAGTACCTTGTGCACATGAACTTTTCATAAATCCACCTTTAACATGCTAGCATGATTTTCATTTAGAAACTTGGAATCACAACATTTTTATAGTATTTATCAAAGGAAATTTCATAAAGTCACATTGAAGTAAAAGCATCATTTCAACACAATTTAACTAAGGAATGACCATCGTTAAATATCTCTAAAACATTTTCAATATTTACATCAAACAGTTAGTACAAAAATCACATTTATTCAAAGCAATTTAAGAAAGCAAAAATCATTTAGAAAATTTGCTTGCTTACCTGTGTTCCTTAGCTTTCCGACTCAATTTTTTCTTTTCCTTTGCGTACATGAGAATAATATAATTTTTCATATAATTATTTTCCTTGTATTCCATTTAGTTTTCCAACCCATTTTCATTAATATATATCATTCATTTGACCTCTCAAGTCATTATGCATACACTTAGCGTATACTTGCACATTTCATCAATTCATACACAACATTTTCAATCCCATAAATTGGGTAACCATTCAACCATATAATAATCATCCAATAATAATTATTTATAGGTTCATTAACCTCTATTTTCCAATTTTCACTCCTTTTCCATAATACATATATCGGTGCCCGTTCTAGCACACATTATCTCCTTAGGCTTCATAAATCAATTTCAAAATTTGAAATTACATCATGAAATTATAAACAGATGTATAATCATGAAATTCTTCATATTTTCATATATTTTTTCACATAATCACATTCCATACGTCATTCATCACTTATACACATTTATCTTTTCACATATGCCCATTTGGCAACGCATACATGTTATATTTCGTAAAATTTTATAAATCAGAAACTTGCTCACTAATTCAGCATGATAATTACCCTTAATTATCACTTTATTTAGGGTATTTTTATGGAATTTCAATCCACTAATTATAGGTTCCCAAAACAGCAACTTTGGAACCCATTTTTTACACGTTTAACGTGTCTTTTGACACATAACCCTAAGCAGTTTTATAAATCCGAATTTTCAGAAATTAATCCTACTTTTATTAATCCAAATCTAGGTCATTAATACATATTTATCATTCATAAATTAATACCCTTCAAAACAGCAAGTTATTTACCCATTTCAGGTCCGTTTCCACTCAGTTTAGACATCGTTTCATAAATCCATAAAAATCAAATTTTGAGCTTATTTTCCCAAATCCTTTTAGGAATAAATAATACCCTAAACCTAGGATATTTTACCCTACATATCATTCATAAATCATGCAAACCCATTTCCATATCATTTTTAGCATCAAAACGAAGAAATCGGGTCATAAACATCACTTTGCATTTCATAGTTTCTAAAATTCATGATTTAAGCTCAAATCAACATATGTTTTGCATTAATACATGATTCATAACCTAATCATATCATTCATTCAAAACAGCAACTTGACATGGGAATTCAAGATTTAACAAGTTGAGTTTTCCACTCAATACACATTCTAAACTTCATTTTCAACATCTAAAACATGGAAATTCATTCATAAATCTTAATACCAATCTCATATCCAATCAAAGGCATGTCAAATCATAATTTAGGAATTATTTAAGCATCCATTTCATATTCAAATTTTGGAGTTTAAAACTTAAGGTAAACAACTCAAAACAACACATACACTTACTTGGTTTATGCACTCCAAACCCTAATCACTTGGAGATGGATTTTCTCCACCAAATTTTCCTTCTTTTCCCCTCTGTTTTCTTCGGCATTTTTCTCACCTTCACCTCTCCGATTCTCCGGCCAACTCTCTCTGTCCGGCAGCCTCCTCCCATTTTAATTCTCTCCGGCAACCGTTGTTCCGGCAACTCTATTTCTCTCCTTTAAGTAGCTACCTCATTCTTCATCTTCAACCGAATCCCAAAACTAAACTCAATGGCTCCAAAACTCAGACCTCCCAAGCTAGCCATCTCAAAACCATCCCTCAAACCAGTTCCCAGACAGTCTACGTCCCATACCGATGACGAAGTGCCTAGGAGACAGCGCACTTCCTCAAAGAGAGCCCGGGAAGAACCATCTACTTCCACAGGCCGCCGAGTGCATTTTCAAACGGGAACCCCGTCAAACACAGCAGGTCGTGAGGAACAAGCCCAAACCTCACAAAGCACCCAATCTGGGGCAAGAAGAAAAGGCAATATTGCTGCAAAATCCCAAGTACTAAAGATGCCGACTACGTATTTCCAAACCGAACTCCAGCACAGTCGGTTCTACAAGCACTTCTACGAACGGAAGGTATTCATCCCTAAGATCATTGATTTCAAGTTTCTCAAAGATTATGGGTCGGATATAGAAGATCTTCTGGAATTTCAAGGTTGGACCAAGCTACTAAAGGAAGATGAAAGGGTCTATCCAGATCTAACTAGGATCTTCTATTACTTATGGGATGAGGAATATTATAGCAGTTTTGTAAAAGGAGTTAGCATGTTCTTTGGAATTGGAGTAACTCCAAGTTTGGAAGGAGCGATGATCAATATCGGACAGATACTTGAGGTACCACATATAGATGAGCCGCTTCCTGCAAATCTCTCACTTGATCAGATATACAATCAGCTCACTCGGAGCAACAAATATCATCCTGGGATCAAGTTTTTACACTACATGGATCTGTCCCCAAGGTTGTGGGTTCTACGCCTGCTAATAGCTCACTGCATATATCCCAAAGGCGGAGGAAGAAATCAGTTGAATCCTCAAGAAGTCGGGATACTATGGAAGATTATGAACAGGGTAAAAGTCAGCCTTCCCCGTTTATTCCTTGAAGCCCTTAGTTGCAGAAAGGACAATCCACGGGGAGTCCTACCCTATGGTACCTGGATCACGAAGATCCTTGAGCATTTCGAGGTGGATATTGAAGGTGAGCCCTTCGAAGTATTGAAATCCACCAATGCAATCAATAAGGCATTGATCCAGAGAATGAAGATCAATGTAAATGAGCTTTGGGCAGAAGCAGAGGCTCCTAAAGAAGGACAAGCACATACTGAGGGGGAGCAGCCTCTAGAGGCACCACCTGCTCCACCACAGGACATTCATGAGGAGCCCGCCTCTCCTATGTCGCATGGATCCTTCTCTCCACAAGGATCTGCCATTCCAGATCTGGCACCTCAACCTTCATCCCAGGAGACCAGTTTACAGACTATTCGAGATGAGATAGCCGCCCTACGAGAAGAAATGGGTCAACAAGAGAATAGAATCACAAGTCTCGTCTCCGGGGTCCTCACAGCTATCATGGATATGCATTCCCGACAAGATCGTATTGATAAAAAAATGCGTACCATTCGATATCATCTCGCATCTGGGCGACACCGAAATCAGCCCATACCTGAACTTGATCCATTTGAATCCGGATCAGTTCATCGAGATCCAACTCCCGCACCTGTCTCTTCATTTTACTCATCAGCTCATGTTCGACCCATCAAACCCATTCAATCGTCATATCCCATTTCCAAATTTTAATTCACCAAATCCTTGGTAATTGAGCCGTTTTTGAAGGATTGACAAGAAGGGGGAGATAGGATAGACTTTAGAACATAGCATAGGTTTTTAGAACATTTTGGGTTGGGTAGCTTGTATTTAGGTTTTACTTTTGCTTTACATTGTAATCTGTATGAATCATGATAATATGAAACTTAATTTATGTTCTAATATTCGTTTCATGCATGTTATACTTTGTTTGAAAGATATTGTGATGATTTGTTTTGGAAACTATATGAATGTGATTTTCTTGAAAGGTACAAACTCAAATTAGTTTTTTCAATCATCAAAAAGGGGGAGATTGTTGGAAACAATGTTTAAAACAAAATAAAATTGACCAAAGCATGAGTTTTGATGATTAACAAAGTCAAATTTGAGTATAAAGTGATTACTAATGATTATTTTGAATGTCTTAAGGAATGAAATCAGCCAAGTCGATTCCCAAGTCGACTTGGACTTCGACTTAGGGTGAAGTCGATCCCAAAGTCGACTCCACCTTCGACCTCAAACGAAACCTCATGGCCAGAGTTGAAATTGGAAGGAGAGCAGCTGAAGTCGCAGGCCAAGTCGACTCCACTTGCGACTTGGATGCTAAGTCGCAGACGAAGTCGACTCCAACATCGACTTGGAGATGCACAGTTCCTTCTAGAGTTGATTTTGGGACACAAAAATGCCGAAGTCGCAGACGAAGTCGACTCCAGGTGCGACTTGGGTGAAGTCGCAGATGAAGTCGACCCCGAGTTCGACTTGAGTTCTTCAAAGACCAAAATACAGACTCAAGCTCATTTTCAAGATCAACTTGGGATTTTTCAAATCCAAATCGAAGGTGCAATCTCATCATCAATTCTCAAGTCCAAGGCACAGCTTCGAACGTAGTTGAAGATGGAGAAGTTCGAGTCATGAAGACTACTATCTAAGACAAGTCCTTCAAGAAGATTTACAAATATAAGAAGTCATTTCAGAAGTAAGAAGATTCAAGAAAGAAAGCTAAGCAAGCTAGAGGAAATCAAATAAAGACCAAGCAAATTTCAGCACAAAGACAGGTCAAGTCTCAACCCAAGTCGACTCCAATATCGACTTGAGGTCAAGTCTGAAACCAAGTCGACCCAGACTCAGACTTGAGAAACGCGGAACTGAAGTCGCACACGAAGTCGACTCCAGTTGCGACTTGGGAAGCCAAGTCACAGACGAATTCGACTCCACCTGCGACTTGGGGAACCAACGTTCGAATTTTTGAACGTTGGAACATTTATTGCGCGCCAACCACTTCTATAACGTTCAAATCTTCCCCATTCTATAAATAGACACTCAAGCAAACGAGAATATACACACTACTTTGTCTAAAGAGAGAAAAGAAGTGCAAACAAGAGCTCCCATTTGCTTTTCTCTAAATTTGAGTGATTTATACACTTTCAAAGGAAGAAAGAGCTTCAAGTTGCAAGTAGCTTCAACGACATACAACCGGTTGCTTCTACAAGTTCTTCCTCAAGCTCAATCTTGCCTATACAACTCTGTAAAGTGTAGATCTTCCTTATTTTCATTACTCTTTGTTATTGGTCTTGGTTTGAGATTGTTGTAACAAACCAAGACGTTGCAAGTAGAGTTGTGATTGGAGTTGAACTCATCACCTACTTGTATCAAGTGTACAAGCCCCCTAGAGCTAGAATCTAGAAGAGAGCATAGGCTCTGTTTGTTTATGCCCCCTAGAGCTGGAATCTAGAAGAGAGCGGAGTCTCTAAGTGTATTCGCGGAATACATAGTGGAACCCAAGTCACAACTGTGGGTGAACTTGGAAGAGTGGAGTAGGGAGAGGTTGCCCGAACCACTATAAATCTTTCCTACTGTTTACCTTATTGCTTTCACTATTTCATTGATCTCTATTTGTCTCAATCAAGGGGATTAAGCTTTCAAGGGGTTAAGTTCTAATTTACTGAAGAATTTTATAAGAACCCAATTCACCCCTCCCCTCTTGGGTTTTTCCATTAACTCGGGAGCAACATTAGCAATATGTGGGCATATTTTATAAAAACAAATTCAAAAATAAGCAGCAAGGGCAACCCCTTGGACGTCCCCTCTTGCCACCTTACCTATGCCCATTTTGCACACTTTGTAGCTTCATCATGGTGGACATTTATGGCTGGATAATTCTTTCATTTTCATGTTTTATAATATTTCATAAAATACCTTAAAAATATGCTGCATTTGACACCTCATTTTCCATTAAAACCATGCAATTATTTCATGTACTTTAGCATTAAATGAATGGTACTTTTGAGGTGTTAAAGTCAAGTATGCTCACCTTTTTCAATGCTGGTATTTTCCCAAAATTTCAAACTTAATCCAAACCTTCCAAAATAAGCATCTCATAATTTCATTCAATCGTTTCAAATTTCATCTCAATCCGATTTTCCTAGCTCCCGTTATAGTCATTTAAAGTTAACGGTTGAAATTGAGATGTGATCAATAAATCATTATACTCATTTCATCAAGAATTTTCATAACTCAATAATTCCATAATATCAAGACCAACATCATCAACTAACATCTTAAATTTCTCTTGAATCCACCTTACGGGCGTTGAGTTATGAATTTTCTAGTGTTTTTTCATTAAACTTGTCAATTATCCCACAAATACTCATAATTCATATTAAATGAATTAAAATGATTTTCCATGATATATTTTCACATTTCAATCAACAACAATTTACTCTAATTTCATGGTCCCATATTAGCTCAAAATGATTAATCACATCATTATTGCTAATCCTTAACCCTAATTGCAGTAATTAGCAAAATCACATAAATCATTCATAATTCAATAATTCACATATAAATATCATATACATGATCAATGCTTACATATGAGTTCTACATAGGTTGGGTTTCACAGCGACTTCGCCTGTCTCCGTGCCCAATTTCAACTATGGAACATTTAGTGCATTTGAAGTCGTTTCTAGAGTCGACTTGGGTCTGCGACTTCACCTAAGTCGCAGGTGGAGTCGACTTCGACTGCACCTTCACTTGTCTCCGAGTCCCAAATTCAACGGTGGAACATTTAATGTATCTGAAGTCACTTCTGGAGTCGACTTGGGAATCGACTTCATGGCTGAGTCGACTTGGGACTGCCACTTGGTTTGCTATGTTCTGAAACTTGAGTTCTTAACCTTTAACAACACTTAGCAACCACATTAGTGCCCGATTCATTCTCAAATTGAGTTGTTAATCATCAAAACATGGATTGTGCTTAATTTACCTTAAATTTCAACAAAAATGTCCACATTTATTTTGCCTTAATCCTCTTATTTTTACACTATAATATATGTTTCTAATGACTTATTTAATTGAATGGTGATGACTAAGCTTGAGATCTTTGGGAAGTTCATATAAAATATTACCTTTACTTACCTCTTGACCTAATTCGTAATCTTCCTCATCTTACTCGGGTTCTTCTCCCACTTTCTTTTTTCACTTGAAAGTTTTCAAAAATCTTTTGACAAGTTCTTTATATCACTCAACTCATCCTTTTTCTTTAGACTTGGGTTAAACTAATCAAGAGTAACATGTACAATATTCTATATTGCTTGAGTTCTTTTATTGAATACTTTATATGTTTTGTTATTGGAGGAATAATTAAGAAAAATTGTCTTGTCACTTTTTGCATCTAATTTTCTAAGGTTATCTTTTTCATTATTTAAATTATAACAGTTATAACCAAATGCATGAAAATATAAAATATTTGACTTTCTACCTTTTATAGCTCATAGGTCTTTTTTCAAAACTGCTCTTATGGTAACATGATTTAATACATGACAAGAAGCACTAATACTTTATTGGATAATTTGCTTTTATTTAGCATAGTTCTAGCTATCTATTGTATAGTTCCATTATTTCTCTCAACTACTCCATTTCATTATGGAACACGGAGAGAGCTTCATCTTTGCTAGCTAATAACACTATCCAAGTGAACCTTAAATAGTCATTAATAATAACAAACACATATCATTTTTCTCGGAGGCTCAAATATCAGATGGTCTATAAAGATCCACATGCAGTAACTCAATTAGTCTTTATGTAAAGACCTCATTTTAAGTGAGAAGGAGATTTTTTATTGATTGGGTATTTGACATCACTTACATATTTTGTCTTTGTCATATTTGAGTTTTGGTAATCTTTCAACCAAAATTTTTTCCACAAGGTTTTTGTATTTGACATATTTATGTGTCTAAGTCTTTTATGTCATATTCATGTATCATTATCAATAGATAAAAGATATTTTCCATTTAACTCATTAACGCAAACCAAATATATATTTCCATCTCTTTTGCAACTAAATAGTATATGTTCTCTATCCAATATATTGCATATTGATTGTTCAAACACAACTTTATATCCTTTACAACATAATTGCCCAATACTCGTTAAATTATATTTGAGTCCTTCAACAACTAAAACCTCTTCTATTCATGCATTTGAAACGTCATAAATGTTTCCCTTATCATATATTTTACTCTTCTCATTGTTGCCAAATGCAAAAATTCCACCATTATAAGATTTTAGATTATTAAATAGAGCTTTGTTTTCTATCATGTGTCTGGAACGTCTATTATCCATGAACCATGCATTACCAGTCTTACAAAACAAATTAAATAATGCTCATATTTTTTATACCCATCTCTTGAGTCAATTTGGGTTAGTATATGATTGTTGAACTGCTTGATTGTGTGTAGGAGGAACATATCCTAGACTCTTCAGTACCCATATTAATTTTTTTCCTTTTTCATGTAATTTCTTAATCTTGCGTTGGTAAATTTTTTGCCCAAACCTTTTATAGAAATTACATGCCTTACGAATCTTTTGGAGAGCCCTCCATGTGCTTGTAGGTTGCCAAGTAGACCTTCTTACCCATGTAGTCTTTTATGATTTTTTTAACTTTTTGATGCAACAACTTTGGCTTAAGATTTTACTCATTTGGGTGCATTTATTTTGTTGTACCTACGATGCTTAAAAGTTGAGTATCCAAATCCTCTTTTACTACTTTGTGTAGTCATTTTGAGGAACATTTGCAAACTTTTTTCTAGGTTGAAGAACTTAGTTAATGATTTATTCAAAATATAATTCTCTTTCTTAGTCTTCTCTAGTTCACTGGTTAGATTTTTCACTCCTTCCACTAGAGACTTTACACTTTCTGCTAGTTTTTCATTCACAACAAGTGTGACATTACTTTATATCTTTGTTTCATCGTATAATGAATCATAAGCATGTTGTAGCTCTTCCAACATAGCACATTTGAGGAATTCATTTGTTGAAGAACAAATAGATTGAGAAATTGACTGATGAGGCTTAGTCGATACTTCATCGTTGCTTGTATAATTTTGTGGAGCCCCAGCCCGAGCGTCACAACCTTACTCCAAGATCTATCGATTGGTAAATGTGATTAGGATTATTGCCCTATCACACAATGAGCTTATTGGATATTTATCCACTTAAACTTAACTCCTTAGGATTTTATACTATTTATACATTCAATTTCCATCAAATGCCTTTTTAGGTCATTTTAACATTTTAGACATACACGATTGATCTCATAATTTCATACTTAATCATGTCATGATAAATCATCCTTAACAATTGACCATAATAATTTTTCGCCTTCTATGATAACAAAACCATAACATAATTCATATACAACATTAATTCACAATGTAATATCATCATTCATACATAAAGGCATATACAGGTGTTCATAAGAATTCATTCATTCTTGAATCTCCACCTGTGCTCCTTGCCTCCTTCCTTTCACTTGTCTTTGGGTTTGAAAAATAAAACGTGAGTCAGAACTCAATAAGCAAGCTATAGAATTTTCAGGCAATTCATTTTGAAGGCAACATTATTTAAAAGCATTTCTCTCCTTTTGGTAGGAGACACTTAGCAAGTGATCAACTACCTACAGAACAGAAACCTTTTCATAAACCATTCATGGAATTCATTCATAACCCAGTTTAATCCCAACTTTTGGGCATTTCATAAACATTGGATGTGCAAATGCATCATTTCCATTAATGACATAATCCTTCATGTGAGGGTACGCTAGCTTGAGGAACATTCTTTCATAACATGATCCTTTCTATCCTTGGCGTCGGACCTTCCCACTTGGCAACATTAAGGGCGGACTCCTTGTCTTGCTTTCTGCCTTGACTAGCCTACTTGATTTCCAGTCCATGCATGACTTTTGTCACCCGGCATTATATACCTCTTACACATGAAAACTTATCATTCTCATGTAGATAATTCTTTGCATCATCCATTTTTAAACATCATTTCAATGAAACATTGTTTAAATCCCTGCTTCATCACTTTTCATAAATACTTGCGAAACAGTAAACAATTCATTTATCATACTTGAAATAACATTTCAACACATATTGAAGTAAAGGAATGGTCATCCTTAAATAACTTGGAAATAATTCATCAATCAATTGCAAAATAGTTCAAAATATTTCGAACATTATTTTCAATCATTTTATCATATTTTGATAAAACGAAAAGCATTTAGAAAATTGTTTGCTTACCTACTTCGTCTTAGCTTTTCGTATCGTTTATCTCTTTGTCTTTGCCTATACATATAAGAATGGAATTGCATTCATAATATTTTCATTTTCTTGCTTAGTTTTCTAACTCATAATCCATTAACATACATAACCCACTTGAATTCCAAGTCGGGTATACATACATCGCACTCACTTGTGCATCATAGCATTCATTCCATACTTTCCATAATGTATTTTAATCTCATATTTAGGGTAAACACATAGCATACATTCATAACTCATCATATGGGGATTTAGATCACCCATTTATTATTTTTCATCTATTTTTCACATTTCATGCGTCAGTGCTCATTTTAAGCACATATTCGACGTCTTAGGCTTCATACTTAAATCTCAAAATTTGAGATAATCAAAATCCACTCATACAGAAATATCCTTATGCATTTTTTCACTTATTCATGCATATTTTTGTATTTTAGCAAGTTCGCATAAGTCACATATCATCCATTCACAAATATGCTTCACATATATTCAACATACAACACATATATTATGTGTTTCTTAAATTTTCTTAACACAGCAACCTCCACCCATTTTCATCATTATTAAACCCCTTAATTAACATATACTTTAGGGTTTAATTTTATATTTTTAATCCATTTATCACTGACTTCCAAAACAGCCATGTTAAGAATCATTTTTCATCATTTCAATGCCTCTTTCATGACTTAATCATAATAGATTTTTAAGTCATAATTTACAGAAACTAAATATACTTTTCTTAATCCAAATTTAGGTTATTATGACATATTTAAAATTCATAATTCTTTGGCTTCCATAACAGCAACATATTCATGCATATTGGGTATCCATTTGACCCGTTTTGACATGTCCAAAACATATGTCCATAAAATCAGATTTAGGGCTAATCTTTTCAAAATATTTTGGGCACTCAAAGTAACTTAAACATAGGTTATTTTAACCTACATAACATTCATAAATCGTTTGTTTACAAACAGCAACAAAAAATGATATGGAAAGCACCCGTTTTGGGCCCCGTTTGGACGTTCCATACATATACCCTAAAAAATCAGATTTAGGGAAAAATCATCCAGCCCACTTAGGTCATCCAAAGGGTCCTTAATTTAGGGTAATTTATCCTACAATTCATTCATAAACAATTTAAGCGCTTCCTTGTATCATTTTAAGCTCAAAAATGGAAAAATCGGGTCTTTTCTTGAAACTTAGGGTTTCATATTTGCTAAAATCATCAACCAATGCTTAAATAATCATATGTAATTCAAAATAACATGAATTACATCCAAATCAACATTCTTAAATCATACAGCAACTTAGTTTAGGGTTTTGAGAAATTCCAAGTTAGGTTTCTTCTCAAAATTCAACCCTAACATCCATCTTAACCTCTTTAAACCCTTAAATTCAACCATACCATTCAATCCTCATTAAATAACTAAATTAAGGGCATCATGAATCATCCTTTAAGGGTTCATTATGAATTAAATTCACAATCCATAACTTGAGAGAAGAAACATAGGATTAAAGCGTCCAAAACTTGAAATATACTTACTTGATTCTAGGAAACTTTGAATCCAAACTTCCCTAAATTAGTTTCTCCTCTTTTCTTCCTTCTTTTTCACTTTTTTCTTCTTCTTCTTCTTCCTTTTCCTCTCCCTTGTTCATGCCCAAGGCTGTTGTCTTTGTTTGGGGGTTTCCCCCTTAAATTCTCTCTTTCTCTCTCTTTCTCTCCTTGCTGGCTTGAACGACCCTTGCTACCACTTTCGCCCTTATTTCCTCCTTTCTTGATGCCCAAGATATCCCTTTTTACTATTTTATTATTTTATAACTTTTTAAAATGCCAAATATATCCCCATATGGACGGCCCATATGCTGCTTCTTATGCCCTTCATTTTCCAATTTTTTGGGCCCACTTTGCCACCTCATTTGGAGGGTAATTAATTTACCTCTATCCCTTTATGTGTTGGAAAAATCATAACCAAGTAAAATATGCATTTATTATTTAACAAAAATTATCAAAATCCATTCAAATCAATGCACCTAAGCTGTCCACTAGGTGATGCCCCTTGTAGTTGCTGACTTTGGCCTTTTTGTGCTTGATTTTCCACTTGATTTAATGCTTCCCTTAGGTGTTAGGTTACTTAGACATGCATTTTAGGATTTTTAAACATCCAAATTCCATGCCTTATCCACCCTTGGATGTCCCTTGGTGTGACACCTTGGCTAAGCTCCATTTGAGCTACACATCAGGTATTAATACCAAACATTTAAGCCTTGAATTTTTCCATGGATTTGACCTTTAAATAAATACATAAAATTCAGCTCCATTCACCTCCATTTGACACCTTTCATAGCATTAAACCAAGTCATTTAACTCACTTATTTTTTAATAAATGCTATGGTAATCTAGTGTTCACAAAATCAATGCTAGGAACCTCTTTCTGATTAAGTACTTTTTCATGGTAATTAGATTAATTAAATCCACTCATTTCATAGATTTCATAATTTTATTCCATCGTTTCAAATTTCAACTCAAACCGACATTTCTACGTCAAGTTATGAACCTTTGAAATTTTCTTTGGAGTGTGAGATTAAAAATAAATAATTATCACCTAATTATCATCACTTGTGCCTTAATCCAATACACTTATAAGGTTAAGCCCAAAATCATGAGCTTGCCTTTAAAACTTCATCTCAATTCGCCTTGTAGGCGTAAAGTTCTGAATTTTCTATGATTTTCAACACAAATTCCATAATTTCCATTTTAATCTCCATTAATTAAATCATAAAAATTAAAATAAATATTCATGCCACATTAACATGTTCTAATCCTCTTTAATTCGCTTTAGTCACCTTGACTCATATTGGGCTTTGGAGATTAATCTTAATCACCATTCTTAATTACAAACCCTAATTGCAAAATATCATTAATTCATGAAAATCATCAAATATTTATTTAAATAACACATGTGTCATATTTATAGGGTATCATAAATTTATAAAGATGGTTTAACTTCTTATCATTTTATAGTTATAAAGATGATTTTGTTACTTATCAAGACTCATATTTCGCACTCATTTTGAATGCTAGTTTGAGAGAAACATATAAGTTTGTATAGGCTTCGTATTAGTTTTCATTATTTCTACATTTCATGCATGTTGTGTAATTTTATGCATTTTTAGTACAATTTAGTGTAAATCATCTCATTTTAGGTTGTTTAAGATTTGTTTGATCAGTTAGGAATACATTCATTTGTCTTTATCTTTTATTGTAAGAAAAGAAAGGTGAACTGTCCATGGATTCAATGCTAAAGTTATGGATGAAGAGAAGAGAGTTGCATTGCAAGGAAAAGATTATTTTCAAGGCAGAAAGTTGGCACATCGACGCCAATAACTACCATTTTAGAAATTTCTAGACAGACAGCTCATAGTCGTCTCAAATAGCTTACTGGCACTCCAACGCCAGACCTCGCGTATGTAAAATCTAGCACGTGTCTCAGTTTAATTACAATGGGGTATAAATACTTCTTTTAGGGTTTGATAAGAAGAACATCTAGGGGCTTGTGGATGCTGTGGGAGGGAGAAAAACCAAGGCTTCAAGGCAAGGAGAGAAGATTGAGTAGCGACAAAGACGTCCACTCCAAATCCATTAAGTTTCATCTCTTCTTCTTTTTTCTCTTCTTATTTTCGTTGCTCTCCTCCCTTAGGATGATTGTAAACTTAATGTTGAAGGGATCTGATATCATGTTTATGGGCTGAATCTTCTTATGATGGGAGATATGGTTGGTTTGATATGATAGACTACATTATTTGGTTTCTTTGTGCTAAATGATTATATGATTGTGTTGTAACTTGTGTTGATTAAGATTACCCTTATATATCATGCTTAATGCGTTTACAAACCTTGCAACCATGTAGATTAATTTAATATTCAAATCTATGCTTGGAAGAGTGAGTTTTGGATGAGATCCATATATAAGGCATAGGTTTTCCAGCTCTTTGAATATGGATAAAAAAATACCTATTAACCCCGTATAATTATGATTAGGTCATGTGGTTATCAGCCTTGTTTTAGTTAGGTGCATGGGAACATAGCAAATGACTAAAATAGGATAAGGTTTGTATGTGCTAGAAGACTTATGAATATACATGAACCTAGGTTAGCAATCTCTATACAATTAACTTAAAAAGGAGCCAAATTAACATGTCTATGAGTCAAACAATTCATATTCTCATCCATCTTAATCATCTCAAGGCAATCTCACCTTTTGTCACTCGATTTTGGTTTAGCTAACTCAAGTTAAATTCAATCTTTCAAATATAATTTCATTTAATTTACCAAATGACTTCAGACAATTGAATTTTAAGGTGTTAATCCATTTAACACCATCCTCATAAAAAATCATTAAGATAAGCAACTGAAATTATAACCCTAGATTCATCCATCGATAAGAGTTCTCATTTAGTTTACTCCTGTTTGCACCAATTTATCCGTTCTCGCTCTTCTCTTTCATCTTTTTTCTTTGACTTTATTCATCTTAATTTTTCGTTTAAGTTTATTTAATTAGAATCTAATTTTTAATTTTCATTAATTAGTGAATTTTAGTACCCAAGTATCTGTGGAAATGATAACTCTACTCATTTATTTATATTACTTGTGCAACACGTACATTTGCAGAAAAATAGGTGACAGAAATACATGAGGACAATATAACTTCAAGGTTCTCTAGATCTGAGGCATTCCTTTAACTTCAAACTACATATCTAAGGTAGAGAAAAACAAATATGAGTTCTAGACTCAATAACAAGCATTTTTATTCAAGTAAGCATCTTCAATAAAAAATTTGATATTTCATAGTATATGCATATGTAAACACATATTCCACAACATGCTTTATCAATACATTTACTCCTAATATTAGGAAGTGCACCGCTAGCCTATAGGCCTTTATCAGCGACTTGGTCATATTAGAGAAGACTTCCATCAACTTTCATCTTTAGAATAAACCTCTAACTTTGTGCATTACGCTTTAAACACATGTTAGAATGTTTTTTGAGAAAATAATCACATTCGTTCATTTTGCAACATTTGTAAGTTGAGAAATATTTTACATAACCATAATAAATTATCACCTCAAAAAATATTCAATGAACACAATTTTCCAAACACTCTATTTATGACCACCTTTAAATAAAATTTGAAATTATCATATTAAAAAAATTACAAGATATTTAATATTTTAAAATAAATGGTTCCAAAAGTATTGCTTGCTTACCTTATAATGTTAGTCTCTTTCCTCAACCTACTCTTGGTCTTTTTTCTAAATACGTGAAAATATCATTTTATGAAAGATCATATATATATTTCTCATACTTTTATGCTTGTCAATTTAAATCTACATTTTCTCTTTACATTTTTAGGTCTAAATGATTATTTGACACTATCTTGATGTATATAACTCTGATTTAGATAATTCAAAAGCCTAAATTTAATACCATCTCATGCTCTATTTTTCTTCATTTATTTTACAAAATTTTTTCATTTCTAAAAAATTACTAAAATATCACTTTTTCACATACTTTTGTTTTTGTTCGCAATCTCACCGCAAGTGCACGGGTCGTAGATTGTAGTATATAATTTATCAATCCACAGGGAATTCGGGACTATAAACTTTGCTTTTAAACGCTTTCGTGTCGAATATGTAGAGAATATATCAAATAAAATAGAAAAGTGGGAAGAGAATTTAGTAAATAAAATAGAAAAATGGGGAGAGAATTGCAAATTAAAACGAATAGAGAAACAAGAGTGCGAGTACCTAGGGTATAAGATTTCACATGCGTCTTTTGCAATGGATAGTGGTATAATTATTTAATTTGGATATTGTTTGTTAAAGGAGAACAAACCCTAATTTATCCTTGCACCTTCTCTCGAAACCGACAAGGCCGTACCCTAATTTTTCTTAACCACCTATTCTCATGGGATTAAGTTAATTAGAATTCATTAAGTTCTGTGGTTTGTTCATGGAATTCTTCAAGGTCATCATGCCTATTCTCATGGTCTTAGATTTTCAGGTTTAATATCTTGATTATCTTACATTAGGTTTTCACTCTCAATTCCATCACCTAATATATGGAATCATGCCAAAGCATGGGCCCATGTACTAAGCAAGCATAAAAATCACAAGATATTAAATTAACAACAATATCCATCATAAATAAATTAAAAACCCACACTATGCTACATTGTACGCATGCTACATCATAAACCCTAGATTTGGGGTTTAGCCAAGCATATTTAAGTCCAAAATAAAATTAAAATCCAAATCCAGCTTAAACAAGACAATAAAAATTAAAAAGGAAAAAGATAGAAAAGCTTATTGGTTTGAAGCGCCGATGGTGTGTCGGCCGGTTCACGCAACTCGTCGATATGCCTTTTTTCTATGCTCTCCACCTCCTTTCTCTCTCTTTTTCTCTGCTGCTCGTCAATTTCTGTCCCTGGAATTTTATCTCTGTTGCCCGTTAATTTCTGTTCTCCCCCAAGTTTGCTCGTTGGATCCCTTTTTATACTGTTGAAAATTGCGTAATAAAATTCTACGCAATTGGTACGCAAATCAAATTGCGCAATTTGGATGGTTGTGATCAATTGTATCTGTGCATAGGATTTGCACATAAAATCCTAGCAGCCCCACATAGAATCTGCACATCTACTCGATAGATTTTGATTGGGCGGTGGAGAGATTCCATGGACGGTGCTGGATTATAGAATTTAAGCTTGAATTTCTAGATAATTTGAGCAGTCCACTTGGAATTTAATGAACGGCCACATGGATGGGCGGTGATGGCTGCTGATTTGTGCAACAAATCATGGCCATTTTGGAGAATTGGATCAACGGCCTGGATTAGAAAAATCTGGATGGCCAGATTTGCTGCTAGACGTGATCTAGCGTGGTGGGACCCACTGAAATGGATGGATTGGAAACAAACGGCCTGAAATTATTTAATTTGTTGGATGCTGTAGATCAGCTTGGGCGCTGATTTGAGCATGATTTTCATCCCTTGAAAATTATAATTTGGACGGCTGAGATGGGCTGATGGAATTCGACCGTGAATGGCTGGAAAAAATGGACGGTTGCTAATTAGCTGGATGCATGGATAAGCGGTGGCAAATCTGGTGGAATAATCTGGACGATTTGGACGGCTGAAGATTGTTTGGAGGACTCAAATTTTTTTGGACCCGTATTTGGTTGGCTGGATTGGACGGTCCTTGAATTTCTGGTGGGGCCCACATCAGTGGACGGTGGAAGCTTTGCTGGTTTTTTCAGATTGTGCATTTAGAATGGATGGTGTGATAGAGGCTTTGGACGGTCTTGATTAATTGCTGGAAATGGATGTCTGGATTCATTTAGTGTGCTGCTGGATCACGTGATCAATTAATAGCCGTTGAGAATCATGCCTTGGACGGTGGAGAATTGCTGGATGCTTTTTCTGATGGAGAATGGACGGCCTGGATGCAACATTGCTGAATTTTCCAGCCTTGAATGGACGCTCAGATTATTTTGCTGAAAATATGGGCGGTGCTAATTTGCTTGCTGCACTTGATTTGGCCGTTAACTTTCTGATGGGGCCCACTTGTGAAATTTATTTTTCCTGCATAAAAATAAATATTTGAAGTCATCAATTGTTAAAATTAATAAATGGGTTTCCAATATAAAACTTAATTCAAACCCATTTAATTCTATAGTAACAAAGAAAAAATGTAATTTCAAGCCAAAAGATCACAAAAATTATTTAAATTGCTTGAAATTAATATTTAATACTCAAATGTTGCAAAACCACATTTTAGAACAAATTTCACATTAAACTCAATTAATTACCCACCAAATTGGTATAAAATGCCCATAAAATATATTATCAATTTCCAATTATCAGTTTTACCCTAAATTTTTGAAAATGAATTATAATTTATTCCAAACCTTGGAGAATCATTTAAGTTATATAATTAAGCATGTTGTACATACAATTACGTTAAATCTTAAAATTTCAGTTCTTGCACTTGAAATTTCCAGTTTCTGGACCTTTTTTATACTATTACTTGGGGAGCTTAGGAAACTCAAAATATCATGAAACATAGGAGATTTCTGGTTCATATGTAGGACTAAATATTTGTAAAATGTCGTAGGACTTTTACTTAGTTTAATGAGTCAAACAGCGAGCTCCAATTTAGTTCAAATTCACCTTTCTTCTTTGCATATTCAGATAGCTCTATTTCGCCAGGTTGCTTCCATCTCTGAATGAATTTTGAAAAGCCATCACTGCTCTTTCAAATTAGATATATCCAAATTCTAACCCCCTATGTTTCATAAGTTTTAGACATCATGTACCCATTCGAATAAAATCATCAAAACTAGATTTATTAGAACACATCATTATGCGACAGTGAGGTTTCTTAACATTTTCTTGAAAGTTTTTCATACAAGTCAATATAAGAACTTATAAGACATCGATATATACATGTGTATCTATGCCTCTCTACATTTATTGAATTTTTTAGAGTATTTTATATGCTTAAGTTCTCAAGGTAATAAAATTCTACTTAAACAATGTAGTCTAGTTTTCAACTAGTTTAGGTCCATTTTTTATTTTTTTCTTGCGTGGAATTTAGAAATCTATTGATTTCAGTTGATTCTTGGATCACTAAACTATATGATTATAAAATTTCATGTAATTTCATAATTGTTTGATGGGTCATTCACATCCTCAAAAAAGGATACTTGAAACTGAAATTTTTATTCAAACTAAGGATTGTTGGAATAGACTTGTTGAAGTTAGCACTTTATTTCCAATGTAATACTAAAGCAACTTACATTAGCTGCATATATATCTTTTAAAAATTAATATTTTGAATAATTCTTTTAAAAAATTCATTTTATATAAGTGTTTGACAATATGCTCTAAAGAAAACTTAACTAAGATAACCTTTTGACCATGGTAAATTGGCCTCATAAAAATATATATCATAAGGCTTGATTTATAAAATCTAATACTATAAATACATATTACACACATTAGGTGAGATGATCCAAGTTTCAAGCCAAATTATAGTCGTTTGCTCATTCAAAATTAGACCACCACTTGAAGTAGCATAGTTGTAATATATGTATATATAAAAATTTAATTTAATTTCTTCACATAACACGCAATCTATGCTATATCTGACTCATAAACATATGATAAATTATGTTTTCATCATATTTATACCTTTCTCAGCATTAGATCATCATCATTAAGGGAGATATTCAAGAAATCATCACCTTTTTCAACAAGTAAACCTCAACGGATATTTAGGCGGAACAGGGTCTGTTTCCAATGCATATTTGACCATTTAATCATCAGCTTTAGCTCTAATGTGCAACATAAAAGATGTATATCCCATTTTACTATTAAAGTTTTACTATTTTATCATTAATTTTGGTTTTAATTTGAGAGAAATAATACATTTTACTAAATTTTCTCCAAAATCATTTTACGAAATTTTAATTTATAGACTTATGAAAGATATATTTAAATAGCATTGATCTCCTATCCTTTTTCATGGTCCAACCCATACATTTAAAAGAAAATTTCAAAATCTTTAAGCAAATACTATTACTTATATATTTAATCACAAGATGCCCTTGATCCAGTCGTTCTTTCTTCTCCCAAGTTTTGCACTTTTGCTGTAACTCAGTCTATAGATGGCTCAATTCACAAGCTTAAATCTCTCACCATATAGATTATCTCGATCATTTGCTACCTTAGAAATCTCTAGTAACCTTAAATGGATGTCTTAAAATTGATTTTGTTCAAAATCTTCTAGAACCTAACTCTAGTCTGCAGAGATTATGGTTAAATTGGAGTCTAACAGTGCATCATTTGCATTATGCTCCAGAACCCTCTCTTCAGCTCTTTGCATTATGAATGTTATCTATATGCGTGATCTGGTCCACCCATCACAAAATTTGATATGTGTAGAGTCTAGAAACCAAAATCCAACTATTGATCACATGTGCGGAAGTAGATCTTGATTCGACACATGTGGATGACTAATAACCTTGAATACTTAATCGCATTGACTGTTTTGAATTTTTTTATCAATATTTTCACATAAACTATGATTTATATACCGATGAATTCCTGATGAAATTATCTATATCATGTCAAAATTACAATTCAAAATTTAATTATTTCATTTGGTTTTCAGTTTCCTCTTTTTCTCATTATTTTCATATTTTCAGGATATCAGTCCACTAAATCCTTAATATCTTTATCATTTTAAATCGAATTGATGAGATTCTTTTTTTGTTTAGTTCTTGACTTTAATATCTACAATTTAACATATCCCAAGACTTCAAATGATTTTTTCACATTTTTTATAATTTTTCAAAATTACATTAAGTGCCTAAAATATACAAATTCGATTGAGTACATAGTGTCGTAGGTAACTCGTTTTCTTTTCATCATATATTATTTCATTTTTTCTTTTTTACAGTATTATAGACTTTAAAAGCTTCAATTTGATATATTATAAGCTAACATTTTCCTTTATCTTTAGACAAATTTTCAAACTACATTCACTTTAACTTACATATGTTACATCTTAACTACAAGATTGTTTATTATGTTTTATTAATGATATGCTTTATACCAACTCAAACATCATAATTTACAATAGTCCATAAGCAAATCTTACACTAGGTTCTAATATTTTTTTATCTTTGATTGAAGAGTTGTTGTATGAGGATAGATCTTCATTTACATTCATCCCTATGCCTCTTTGCTTTGAGTGTCTTCTTGTGGCGCCCCAACTCGAGCATCACATCCTTACCTCAAGATCTATCAATTGGTAAATATGCATTAGTATTATTGCCCTGATCACGCGGCGGTTTTAATTGGATATTTATCCACTTAATCCTAATTCCTTAGGAGTTTATATCATTCCACTTATTTCAACTTTCCATCAAATACCTTTTTAGGTCATTAAACCATTTGAGAATTACACATGTCATCTCATAACCTTCATACTTATTCATATCATGATATTTCATGCCTTAGCATTTATCCATAAAAATGTTTCGCCAATCCATAGGCATAAAACATAACATAATCCTTCTACAACATTGAATAACAATTTAATTGTTATCATTCATATAACCATTCAACTCTTAGGTTCATACATAGGTAGCTCATAGAAATTCATTCAACCTTGAATCACCACCTGTGCTCCTTGCCTCCTTCCTTCTTTCACCTGTCTATGGGTTTGGAAAACAAAACATGAGTTGAAATTTAACTCAGTAAGCAAGCTGTATATTTTTCAGGAAAATTCATTTTTGAAGGCAACATTCTTTAAAAACATTTCTCTCCATTCAGTAGAGACACTTAGCAAGTGATCAACTACCTACGGAGCAGAAACTCTTTCATAAACCTTTCATAAATCATTCATGAAAACCATTCGTAAATCCTAATTTTTGGGCATTTCATAAACATTGGATGTGCAAATTCATCATTTCCATTCATGAGATTATCCTTCATGTGACTGTACGCTAGCACGGGGAACATTCTTTCATAGCATGATCCTTTCCATCCTTAGCACCGAACCTACCGACTTGGCAACGTCAAGGGGGGTTCCTTGTCCACTTACTACCTCGACTATGTTGGTCCCAAGTTAATGGAAAATACCCAAGATGGGAGGGGTGAATTGGGTAATTAATATTTTTCAACTTAAACAAAAACTTAACCCCGGTTTAGTTCAATCCCCTTCAATGAAACAAAAGGAAAGCAATAAGACCAGAAATATAAATCAATGGACAGGGTTTTTATAGTGGTTCGGGCAACCTTTTCTACTCCACTCTTCCAAGCTCACACCTCTTGTGACTTGGGTTCCACTATGTATTTCACAAATACAACTAGAGTCTCTGCTCTCATCTAGATTTCAGCTCTAGGGTCATCAACGACTCACAGCACAAGTAGGTGACGAGTTCCACTCCAGTCACACACTACTTTGCTTACACCGTGAAACCCCAACCTAAGGAGGATTAATGTGTGCATTGAACATGTACATGGGATTTATATACGATTAAATGGATTTTTTGGATGTTTATGTAATTTTGCTAATTACTGCAATTAGGGTTAAAGACTAGCAATAGTGATGTGATTGCTCATTTTGAGCTAATATGGGATAATGGGATTAGAGTAAATTGTTGTTGATTTAAATATGTAAATACATCATGAAAAATCATTTTAATTCATTTAGAATGAATTATGAGTATTGGTGTGATAATTGACAAGTTTATTGGAAAAATACTAGAATAACTCAACGCCCGTAAGGCGGATTCAAGTGAAATTTGAGATGATAGTTGATGATGTTGGGCTTGGTATTATGAAATTTTTGGGTTATAAAAATTCTTGATGAAATGAGAGTTATGTTTACTGATCATATTTCAATTTCAACCGTTAACTTTAAACGGCTATAACGGGAGCTAGGAAAGTCGGATTGAGAAGAAATTTGGAACGGTTGAATGAAATTATGAGATATTTATTTTGGATGGCTTATTTCAAGCATGAAATGTTGAGAAAATACCTGCATTAAAAAAGGTGAGTATGGTTGACTAATGCACCTCAAAAGTACCTTTTCATTAATGCTAGAGTACAAAGAATAATGGCTTGAAATTAATGGGAATTGAGGTAGAAATTGCAGGCCATTTCTAGGGTATTTTGTGTATTTATTTGAAATGAAAAAAATATGAGAATTATCTAGCCATTAAATGCATATCATGATGGAGCTACAAAGCAAATAACCTATGCAAAGAGGAGGTGGCAAGAAGGGACGTCAAGGGGCTGCCATGTTGCTTCTTTTTGAATTTTTAATTTTTTAAAATATGTATTTATATTGCTGACATGTTGGGATACATAAATAAGCATTCAATTATGTGGAAAAAATTCAATAAAAATCGTGAATTGCAGCTGCTATGAAAAGGTGAAAAAGTCGACAGCTTGTTGCATGCAATTGACGTGCAATGCTAAGTGTGATTTCTGCAATTTTTGGTAATTTTTTTATCACCAAATTAATACATAGATTAAGGGTTAATTAGGTATATAAATTACCCACATTTTATAATTTTAAAAATGGAAAAAAATTGCTGGAAAAATGGACAGCAAATGACATGCTAGATGGAGCAACTTGGACGGTCATGGATTAAAGTGATTTTCTGATTTTTCAAAAATGGTAAAATCCCATTTTACTTGGCTGGGAATGTGCCAACACATGAAGGGGGATATGCATGCATTGATGGTGTGGAAAATGGCCCAATAAGTGGGGCCCACAGCTGGAAAATCCAGCACCTATGTAAGGCCATGCACGTTCATATGATGGAGCTTTAGAAAATTGGCTAAGTGCTGAATTTTTCACCCCAAGGCACAGCAGCTCTCACATCCCATTTTTCCCAGCAAGGAAGAAGGAAAAATAAGAAAAAAAAGGAGGAGAATTTGAGGAGAAAATCATCTCCAAGTGCTAGGGTTTGATTTAGCACAAATTCAAGTAAGTATATGTGTTGTTTGAGTTGATTATTTTGAGTTTTTAAACTCCAAAATGGGAATATGGAAGGGATGCTTCAAGGATCTGTAAAGTTATGATTTAACATGCTTTTGAATGGGTATTAGGTTTTACATATGAATTTTCAAGTTTAAGTTGATGAAAGTGAAATTATGCATGTATATTAAGTGGAAAATCCAAGGTGGTAAACCGTAAATCTTCAAGACAAGTTGCTGTTTTGGTTTGATGATGTGATTAGGTTATGAATCATGTATTTATGAAAAATATATGATTTTTTATGCTTAAATGATGAATTTTTGAAGTTATGGAATGCAAAGTGATGATTTTGACCTAATTCTTATGTTTATATGCTAAAAATGCTATGAAAATGGGTTTGCATGTTTTATGCATGTTATGAAGGGTAAAATAGCCTAGGTTTAAGGTTTTATGGATGCCCAAAAATATTTGAGAAAATAATCCCTAAAACTGATTTTTATAGATTTTATGAAAGTATGTCAACCAATGTGAAACGGGACTTAAAACGTGTAGGCAACTTGCTGTTTTGAGAAATGATAATTCATGGATGTTATATATGTGTTAAATCCATAAATATGGATTAGGAAAAATGGATTTATTTTCTGGAATTTTGGAATTATATGACTGCATAGGGTTATGTGTCAAAAGATACGTTAAACGGGTGAAAATAGGTTCCAAACTTGCTGTTTTGGAAACCTATGGTGAATGAATTTAAATCTCATGAAAATACCCTAAATGCAGTGGTAATTAAGGGTAATTAACCCACTTTATTATGGATTAAATTTATGAGTTGGAAAATTTTATGAAAAATCATATGTATATGTGCTAAATGGGCTTATGTGAATGATACATGTAAATAGGTGATAAATGACTTATGAAAAATGATTTTTGTGAAAAAATGCATGAAAATAAGATGAATTCCATGTTTATATATCTGTTTAATATTTTATGATATTAATTCCAAAATTTTGGACTTGATTTATGAAGCTAAGGCAATGATATGTACATAGAAGAAACACCGATACGTGTATTTTGGAAAAAAATGGATAAATGGCAAGGTGAGGGTAATGAACCTATGAATAATGATTATTGAATGAATTTTGTGTGATTGAAGTGAATACCCTAATGGTGGGGTTACATATATACGTTATGTTATGAGTTTGCTGATTAATTGTGTAAGAAATATGCATCTATATGCTAAATGTATGCATAGTGACTTGTGAAGTCAAATAAATGTTATAAGAGAGTAGAATGGGTTGGAAAACTAAATGAAATATGAGAAAAAGAAATATATAAAAAATCATATTATTCTTATGTAGGCAAAGGCAAAGAAAAAAGCTATGACGGAAAGCTAAGGAATTCAGGTAAGCAAGCAAATTTTCTAAAGGACTTTTTCTTTTCTAAATTGTTTACATAAATGCAATTTTTGCTTAAACTTGTTTGATGAAACTATGAAAATTGTTTCTAAAATGTTTAAGGATAGTCATCCCTTAGCAAAATGGTGTTGAAATGATGTTTTATTAATGCAATATTATGAAAATTGTCTTTGATAAATGCTATGGAAAAATGATGTGATTCTATATTTCTGTTTAAAAAATCATGCTAGCATGTTAAAGATGGATTTATAACTATGCTCTTAGTGTCATCTCTTAGTCAATGAGAAGATCCTTTCCAAGAATATAACTCTTTTAATGGCATGAATTAAACTTATGCATTATATATAATTCTCGTGCTCATGCATATATATATACTCTTATATGCAAGAATACTCAATCTCATATATATGCTCATACACACTCATATCTATGAATACAAATAAACTCATGTGTATAAATAACAAAATTTCATAAATGTGAATAAACAATCAAGCATCCAATTTAATAAGAATAAGGTAAGCATTCACATAGAAATTCATCATAAAATCCTTGATAAGCCCCTTCCCGATCATGTAGACATGCCTAGCTTCCCTCAAGGACATAAAGTCTCAATTAAACTATTTTTCTCCTCATACATGATATAGTAAGAAAATCTTATCATGATAACTATAGAAAAAATCAAAGCTACTTACCTTTCAAAGAAGATACTAATGCATTTGCCTCTATAATACTTGACACTTTTTAATAAAACACATTGTTTAATCATCCACTTTTAGATGAGAATCCTAGTAAAATACTTCTAAATCCAAAAATGTAAACTTAATAAATTAGACCTTAATATAATCAAGGTTCCTTGTTTAAATTTGATCACAATCTGTCCATTGCTCATAATCACTTTCTATAACTTGCACTAAAACAATCTAATCTTATAGTATTAAATATCAATTTATATCTAAGACCTCCAAATAGCAACAAAAAATTAATTATCATTAAATAACAAAACATTAATTATCCTTAAATATTGATCAAAATTTACCTAATCACAGAGATCTTGATCATTGATCATGATATAACCACTGGGTATGATCAAAACTTACATATCAGTGCTTTCTAAAATCAATTTCATTCAATTGATATATTTGCCCTCTAATTCAATTAAAACCAACCAAATATTAATTAAATTTATTACAAACAAAAATACAATTATTTTAAAAAAGTAAACAAATCCTTTCTTGATGGTTTAATGGCAATTGAATAGGTTGGATCATTCTATTCTTATTATATACGCTATTTGATCATGATTAGGCCCCCTTTACAATGATTTTTCATCAAATCAATAAAAACAATCCATCAACACATAAGTTTCTCATGATCCATCAATCAAATCAAACAATTAATAACATCAATATTGATACGTTAGTATTGGGCATGATATATCCAAGAATCAAAGCCATCCATTCAAAATAATCACAAATTGGATCAACCAAAGTGAAATCAAACCATCCTAATATTTTTCCTTACATAATTTGTCATTCTCTATCCTTTGATTGGTAAGAATGACTCAAAAAAAGCAAATAAAGCAGCCCTTTATTTCCCCATTATCCCATTATAATCATCATGAAATCATAATAAAATCATTACCAAACTTCATAAGATTCTAGCTGCTACATTTACCCATGGCAATAAAATAATTAAATGGTTTACATCTAAAAGAAAATCATAATTTTCTTGCATAAAAATATGGCAGCCCTAAATCATCCCCAATATTCTTAGAAAACTCATTAGTATATATCTTAAATCGAAGAGAAAACTAAATAGAATAATTTACCTTTTTTCACTTTGAGATTTCTCTGCAAAAGCTTGAAAAAGTGAAAAAATTAAAAAATTTCTTCGATATAAGCCCCTTAGATGGCTTCCTATTTTTTCTTCCCTCTCCTATTCGTTCTTTTCCTTCTAAGCTAGGGCTTCCCCTCTTTTAGTCTTCCACACGTGCCCACACAGGAGGGTGTGGGCCCCACATTCTTTAGTTTTTGTAAAAGAAACAAAACTTATTACATAGATATATGTAAGTGAAATTTGAACCCATCACATCACTCTAAGAAAGTTCATAAGCAACCATGCTACAAGCCCATGTTTCAAATTTTTTAATCTTTAAAACTTTTTCTTATTTGGCACCAATATGCCATTTTGTAAAAATTATTATTTATGCAACTTAAAATTCTATCCACACCTTAACGTCATTGATGTTCTAGACAACTTTCTAGTTAAGCCCAAGGTTCAATTCTTGCTTTCAAATACCCCAAATTGACTAATGAATCTACACTATCCATTTTCTCTCTTTTAGATTTCTCTATGACTTGGTTTCTCAAGTCCTAATCCAAACTTTTGGAAATGCTCATTACTTTAATTATTATTATTATTATTATTATTATTATTATTTAAACTCTTCCAAACATCCTATATTAACTTATAATTAATTATTTTTTAATATTATTTCTTTTTCAAAATAACTCTATCGATTAATTGTTGTACAATATGCAAACGAATTTCATCTATTCCTCAGAAATGCACTATCATTACTCTTATGCCCCACATCATCATAATACTATAACAATAATCACAAAAATAATTGATAAATAAATAAGTAAAAATCACAAGTGTTAAAAATTACGAAGGCATTATAGTCACCCCACAATATAAAAGTTTCATCCTGGAAACTTACATTATGAAACTAGGTACAAATATTGCTCAAAATGTCATCTTCCAACTCCCAAGTCACCTCCTGAAGAGAGTGATGACTATACTTCACCTTGATTTTTCTAATAGTCCGGTTCCTCAACCTCTAATCCTAAATATATTGGATCTTCACTGGTACTTCCTTAAAAGTATGGTGCTCATAAATCTTGACATCCTCCATTCGTAAGATAGTATGTGGATTTGATATGAATCTTCTCAACTGAGGTACATAAAAAACATTATGCACCACAACAAGAGTTGGTGGTAGTGTCACTCTGTAAGTAATCGACCCTACCCTCTGTAAGATCTCAAAAGGTCCCACATATCTTGGGCTAAGCTTCTCTTTCTTACCAAACCTAATAACCCCCTTTATAGGTGAAACCTTGAGAAAAATATGATCACCAACTTAAAATTTCAAAGGTCTATGCTTAACATTTGCATAGATCTTTTGCCTACTCTAGGCCTCTAATAATCTCTTCTTGATCAACTTAACCTTTAAGAAAGCATCCTCAACTAGATCAGGTCCAACAACGTGCCTTTCTCCAATCTCGTCCCAACACAATTGTGATTGTCACCACCTTCCATACAAAGCCTCATATAGAGTCATTTGTATGCTAGACTGATAACTATTATTATAGGTGATCTACAAATGGTAAATGTGCATCCCTGGCATGTCGATAGAACATTCTTTTAGCATATCTTCCAAAATCTGGTTCTCAGCCTACCTATCGGTAGTTAAGTGATATGTTGAAGTAAAATCCAAAAGAGTACTCACGGCCTCATGTAGGCTCTACCAAAATTTAGACAACAACTTTGCATCTCTATCTGAAATAATCATCCTAGGTATCCCATACAACCACAACTTCTCTTGAAGATAAAGATGCGCTAACTACTTTGGCCCGTTAGTCACTTTTATAGTTAAAAAATGAGCTGAGTTAGTGAGCTTATCAATGATCACCAATAACATAAAAACCTTGCTGAAACCTAAGTAAGCCTGTAATGAAATCCATAGGGATTTCTTGCCACTTCCTCTTTGTAACACTTAACTATTGAAGTGGTCTAGTTGGTTGTTAGTGCTTTGCTTTAACCTATTGACAGGTCACACATTTAGCTACATATTCTGCAATGTCTCTTTTCATACTAGGCTACCAAAATTGGTCTCTCAAATTCCTATACATTTTGCTACTCCTAGGGTGTATGGTAGTTCCTATAACATGCGCTTCACTGAGAATCTACTTCGCGAGATCATTAACATCTGGGACACATATTCTTGCTCACCATCTTCAATCACCTTATAGGGAATGAGATGGTCTTTCTTTTAAATTTTGAAAGTAGGGATCTTCAAATTGTTTCCTTAATTCTGTCAAATAGATTTGGTTTAACCTGAAACTGACCATCGAAGAGTGCTGCCATTTCCCTAGTAACAAGGTCAAGCTGAAATCTATCTAACTCATGCACAAGTCTCTTTTGGCTAATAAATATACAAGGCATGGAAGATTTTTTGCTCAAGGCATCAACCACTACATTTTCCTTTCTTGTGTAATAACTAATTCTCAAATTATAATTATTGAATAACTTTAACCACCTTCTCTATCTCATATCAGTTATGTTTTAGTGAGTATGTACTTGAGACTTTTATGATCTGTGAAGATCTCACATTTGACTCTATACAAATATGATGTCAAATCTTAAGAGAAAATATCACAGCTACTAACTCTTGATCATGAGTGGGATAATTTATTTCATACGGTCTCCACTGTCTAGAAGCATAAACTATAACTTGACTATCTTGCACGAGTGCACATCCCACTCCCTTCTTGGAAGCATCACTATGTATAACATAACCTTCCCCAGGTCTTGGTAACATAAGAATTGGTGCTTTCCCTAATGTCTACCTAAGCTATTGAAAATTTTGCTCACACTCTTGAGACCACACAAATGGAGTACCCTTATGAAGCAATCTAGTTAATGGTGTAGCAATGTTAGAGAAATCTTCTACAAATCTATCGTAATAGCTTGCCAAACCAAGAAAATTGTGAATCTTTACCACAAGCTTTAGTTGCTTCTAATTTATAATGGCCTCAATCTTCTTAGGATCTATTAAAACACCTCTTTGAGATTGCATGCCTTAGAATAGAGATTTGTTTTAGCATATTCACACTTTTCAACTTGTCATATAACTATTTTCCCTCAAATTTTGCAAAACTACTCTTAGATGCTCCTTATGTTCCTCTTGACTTTTGGAATAAATCAAGATATCATCCATAAACACCACCACGAATTGATCTAGGAACTAATGAAAGATGGGGTTCATGAGACCCATTAATACAGTGGGGGTGCTATAATAACTCTATAAAGATAAAGTTATCAAGGATCATTTTAAATTCATTTTGAATGCTAGTTAGAGAGAAACATGTAAATTCTCATACGATTTGCATTAGTTTGTGTTTTTCTTGGATTGCGTGTAGTTGTCATGCATTGTTAGTTGAAATTAATTTAATTTATATTATTGTAGTCATTTTAAATTCATTTGATCATCTATGAATGCACTTACTTATTTTTGTCTTTTGTTATAAGAAAAGGAAGGTGATTTGCTCATGAATTCAATCCTAAAATGGATGGATTGGGAGGAGAAGTTCATTGCAGTGATAACTTAAGTTGCCAAGATAGATGTACTGGCAACATGACTCTAGCTAGGAGAGGCCGCAACGCCAGCAGCCACCATACAGAATTTTCTAAACAATCAAGCATGTGGCGCCAAATGTGTGTCTATGTCTGTGAAAGTCTCACACGTGTGGAGCTCCAAATTAAGGAGGTATAAAAATACATATCTAAAGGTTTTTAAAGCAAAACTAAGGGGCACCAAGGAGAGCTCTAAGAGGGAGAAGATAAGAGATCTCAAGGTTAGAGGTGGAGATCAAGATGAAATATTGACTTGGAAGGAGAGATCTACTAAGTTTCATCTTCCCTTTCTCTCTATTCTCTTATTTTTATCATTCTCTTCCTTCAGGATGTATTTAAACATGATTTTGATGGGAATTATTTCAATGTTCTTGTGATAAAACATGTAGTGGAATGTTGTGATGAACTTGAGCTAACAAACTATGTTTAAATGATTTCTTGTGTTGGAATGAATTTATAACTTTGATACTACATGTATTATGTGAGATTTACTTTTGTATATTGTATTTAATGCTTCTACAAGCTTGATCACCTTGTGGACTAATGTGAGGACCAAGTATTTTTTATTATAACTCTTCCCTGACCATGATGTTATTAACTAATATGCCACTAAGAATTAATGGTGTTAGTATGGTGTACAACGTATATAGATATGGTATCTAGGGGATGTGTAGTACGCATATGCATATATTATTATCTTGGCATGTTGGGTTATATATGGCATCATCCACGAGCATTGAGTATGAGTTGTGCGCTGGCATATTTTTGTAGCTACACAACTCAATTATGATATGATTTATTGGGTATTGATTTAAAGGTATATGATTGACGCTTCGTTTGAGACATTATGACTATTTTTAACCTCAGAGTAGGTATGGGATTCGACCAGGTGATTGAGGGACACTATGCCCGGTCAGGTTGCAGGGGTTAAGGGAGCAGCACCCTTGCGGGGGTGAAGGGGGTAGCACTCTTGGAGAAATTTTTAATTTGCTATAAGACAAGTTCTTTCATTTTAAACCAATCAGCATGAGTATCGTGCATAAGTTGTATCTCAGCTCATTTTATTCCATACTAAATCCAATTTTTATCATTGTAATGATCCACTCCATTCATTAATTTTGAAATCATATCATTAAGGTAACTGGACATGATTTTCACCTTTAAACAGAATAATTAATTAACCATCATCATAATGATAATTAAGTATCATTATAGGAATGAGCAACATTCTTAAATCAAACGAAAAAACATTTGGCCATAAACAATTGAGTTCTGATTTTATTAAATCGGTCCCAAAAATATATTTTCTGTTTTTTGAAAATTTTTATTTAAAATGACTTAAGTACCCCCATTCTTAAAATTTTAAAATAAATATATACACATATCCAAAAATGGTAAAACTTAGTTTATAGGTTAAATACAACTAGATTAACATATTTATAAAAAAAATTTGAAAAATAGTAAAAAAAAAATTTGGACCGGTCTAAAATCCATCCTGAGAAGATTGACCGGCAACATACATGGGTCACTCATCTATTCAGCATAATATAACATGGGGTCCAAAAGTCTTTGGATAATGTTTGCATGAAATTGACATGTGTTACGTTCAGCTGTCACATAACTCATCCCAACAAAATTCCATCTAAATGTGGCAAAATATTCACCATGAATTCTAAAATTAAAACATGTGACTATTATTCTAGGGCCACTTACCAAAATTGTTGTGAACTCAATTAAAAAATCAAGAGTAATGTATATTTTGATGATTAACAACTCAACGTTGAGTATTAAAGGTTACTAACACATTTGGCGAAGTGGTTTCAAGATGGAAATTTTGATTATGAAAGCAAAGCATACCAAGTCCCACAATCAAGTCAACTCAAACATGCAACTTCGGTCAAGTTTATACAAAAGTCAACCTTAAACTGCAACTTAGATGGAAAGAATGCAAGATCTGAAGTGCTGACAAATCAAGTCACAAACCCAAATCAACTCTGTTTATCATTTAGGCGAAGTCAATAGCTAAGTCAATTTTGGGGGTTGCATGTTTTCACTGACTCAAAGTTGAACGAGCGAAGTTGCAACCCAAGTCCAATCTACCCTGCGACTTGAGCAAAGTCAAAAACCAAGTTGGCCTCAAACTCCAACTTGTGTTTCTAAAGATCTGAGCCAAAATTTAAACACCAAGTGCCAAAAGTCAAGTTGCACATCCAAGTCGACTCAGCCAAACGACTTGGATGGAGTCCAAGATCAAGTCAATTGAATTAAGGACTAAGAAGACTAAAGCTACTGAAGTAAATTTCTTGATGTTTAAATATTCATGTAGGAGGTGAAGTTGCATAGCCAAGTCGACTTCATCACCGACTTGAGTGAAGTTCCACAGCTAAGTCAATATAGGGGTTACATAATTCCACTGACTGGAAAGGATACATACAAAGTTGCACCCCAAGTCGACTCCACATGCGACTTGGGTCAAGTCGAGGACCAAGTCGACCTAATATGGAACTTGAGGAGCACTGCAATTCGAAGGAGGACTGATGAAGTGAAAATGCTATTGAGTCACTTTTACATTATGTATTTCAAATATTAATTACGATGAATTTAAGTGTTTAAGATGATTCAAATTATATTTTGATTGATCTTTATTTACTATAAACACTCACAATTGAGTTGTATGTGCAAAATTAGGTGAAATCGGTGCAAAACACGCATGATTCTCAAAGAGTCAAAGCATGAGGACCAAGACCTACTTCATTTGATGATTTAGAAGAATCGAGTTGAGGCAAAATAGTGATCAACATAGGTTAAAATATGCTTCACATGTGACCTAATTTCTTCTTAGGTCTGATCAAAACAGGAGTTTCTCAATTCATACACAATGTTTGTGCAAGTTTAGAGACCTAATACATTTTTAGGTGTAATAGAGTTACGCAATTATTCCACAATTGCATTAGTTTTATGCAAATCCTTTGAGTAAATAGCACTTGTACATGTCCCAATCATCTTAAAATATTCCTAGAGCTTGGGTTGATGTCTGAAGAGTGAGAGAAGGCATAGAGCAGGAGACAAGGAGCAACGCATGTTGCTTGGAGTTATCAAGACACCATTAGAACTTCCAATCAATAAGCTCTCCTTTCTTCTTTTCTTTTAATTTTATTGTCTTGTTTCTGATGAGTTTGAGATATAATTTTATTTTATATTTGAGTTAATCATAAACATGCTTGGTTAAATCCGTTATCTAGGGTTTAGAACATAGCATGCATACAATGTAGCGGATATTATAGTTTTGATTATTTAAGAAGGATATTACGTTAATTTAATACCTTATGGTTTAATATCTACTTGGTGTGAAGGCTTATACTTTTGTAATGAATCCCATATATTAGGTGATAATCGAGATATTAAACATAAAAATCTAATACCATAAAAATAAGCATAATAACCTTGAGGAATCCCATGAGCAGTCATAGAACTTAATGAATCCTAATTGACTTAATCCCATGAGAATAGATGTTTAAGAATGCATTAGGATTACGCCTTATAGGTTTTTAGAAAAGGTGTAAGGATAATTTAGGATTTATTCTCTTTTAACACATAATATCCAGATTAAATAAGCACTCCATATATCTGTTGCAAAAGATATATGTGAAACTTGAAATCCTAGGTTCTCTCAATTTTATGATTTCTAATCCATATTCTATGTTGTATAGATTAACTTTTCTTTTTTCTATTCTTCTTTCTCCTGATCTTATTCTTTAGATTTGGGTTATAAAGTGTTTAGGTCCTACGCCTTGAGTTCCAAATTTTCTGTGAATCGATATTTTATGTACTATAATCTACTACCTATGTACTTGTGGTGAGATTACGAACAAATGCCTCAACTGAAGTTGTACCCCAAGGCAACTTCAGTTTGTGACTTAGGTGAACTCGAAATCAACTTTAGATGCGACTTGCACTATGACAGTCAAAAAAATTCGAATGTTGGAACATTTAATGCGTGCCACCTACCTCCTAACATTCAAAACAACTTCATTATTCAAAGCACGTCAAGTGGAGTGAAGAAGTTAGCAAGAGAATTCATTGAGTCTTCACCTTCATACTTATAAGCAATTAAGTGATCATTAAGTGCCCCAAAAGAAAAACTATGATTTTCACAACAAGTGCTAAAACTTCTCATCAATCTCAAGCCTTACAAAGTTCTTCCCTGTGATGAAACTTTCTCTACACAATCTGTAACATGTAGAATTCTTTTTTTTAATCTATTCTCTTGTAATCCTACTTGGCTTCGTGTTGGAGCCCAAGGCCAAGTAGAGACAAGTAGTGAACGGTTGGAATATGGCTTACCATTTACTTATGGTGTGATTATAAAGGCCCCCCTAGAGCTATAAACTAGAAGAGAGAAACGACTCTAGTTGTATATCTGTTGGTATAGTGTAACCTAAGACACAAAAGTGTGCTCTTTGAAGAGTAGAATAGGGAGGGTTATCCTAAACCATTATAATTTTTTGTGTCTGCTATTATTATTCTATTTGCTTTATTACCTTCCTCACTTTCATTTAAGGTGACATGGTCTGCAAGGGGTTTAGTTACAACAAGTGGTATTAGAGTAGATCTCTGAGTTTGCATCAAAGAGATTTATTATAATGGCATCCTGATCAATTTTCATCCCTGCATTTATGAAAGTCATTCTTTCACAAGGTCACCTCTATTTGATGGTAGTAACTTTGGTTACTAGAAGTTGAGAATAAAACAACTTTATCATGGCAACTAATATTGATTCTTGAATAGGCATCGAAGATAGGGTGTAGACTGGGAAAGAGTAATGTCAAAGCAATAAACTTTCCATTTTGTGTGTTAACAATTTTGATAGAGTGTCTTCTTGCTTAACTGCTAAGGAGATATGGGACACTCTAACCTTAATATATGAGGATACTTATCAGGTCCAAGGGACAAAAGAAATATCTTGATTGGAGAGTTAGAAACTTCCAAAATGTATGACACAGAAAATATATCTGAAATGTTTTTCAGATTTTCCAAAATTACTAATGCTTTGAAAGTCATAGAAAAGGCAATTTCTGAATCTGAACAAGTCATGAAGATTTTGAGAGCTCTTCCTGAATCTTGGACCCTCAAGATTACTACAATTTAAGAGGCAAAAGACCTCAACATGCTGAAGTTAGAAAACCTAATTAGTTTACTCATGTCACATAAGCTAATTAAGAAAAGAAATGTAAAGCATCATCAAATAAAGAGAGTCATTGCATTAAAAGCCACACAAAGCTTAAATAAATCCATCTCATCATCACAGAATGAAGATGAGGAGATTATTCTCTTTACAAGAAAATTCAGAAGATTCATGAAGAAAGGAAAGAATATTAGCTCATCCAAAGGTTTCAAGGAGAGGAGCACAAAACAAAATAAGAAAGAAGTAACCAAGTGTTTTAGACAAGATGGAAGCCTAAAGAAAGGCAAGAGAAGAAAGACAGAAACAACAATAGAAGATTTCCTGTTCGCACTCTCACTGTAAGTGCACAAGTCGTAGATTGTAGTATATAAAATATCGATCCACAGAGAATTTAGGACTTAAGATATTAGATTTAAACACTTTATCACCAAAATCAAGAGAATAAGGTAAGAAAAAGAAAGAATAGCAAAAAAAAGTTGAATGTATAATGCAGAATAGATATTAGAAATCACAAGATTGAGAGCACTTAGAAAATCTAGGTTTTCACATAGTTTTTTCCAACGGATATGTGGAGTGCTTACTTAATGCGGATAATGTGCTAAAGGAGAACTATCACTATATTATCTTTGTACCTTCTCTCAAACCTACAAGGCATACTATAATCTTCTTAACCAACTATGCTCAAGGGATTAAGTCAATTAGAATCCATTAAATTCTGCATAAGTTCATGAAATTTCTCAATGTCATCATGTCTACTCTCATGGTCTTAGATTTTTAGATTTAATATCTTGATTTTTGTATATTAGACTTCCACCTCTCATTTTCATCACTTAATATATGAGAATCATTGATAAAGTGTAGACCTTCATACCAAGTAATCATTTAATCCTAAGATATTAAATTAACACAAAATACCTAAAATAATCAAACCATAATACCCGTTACATCGAACACATGCTACATCCTAAACCCTAGTTAACAGGTTTAGCCTAGCATGTTTATAATCAAAATCAAACACAAAATAATAATGTATCCAATCTCCATCATAAACAAGACAATTAAAATAAGAAGAAAGCAAAAAAGGAAAATGTTATTAATTGGAAGCCCCAATTGTGTCTCGACCGCTCCAAGCAACTTGCCATCTTGCTCCTTGCATCATGCTCTACACCTTCTCTCGCTCTTTGGACCTCAACTCAAGCTCCAAAGACTTTTTAGGATGCCTTAGGACATTCCCCACAAGTGTTTACATGGTGGTGAATAGTGCGCGTAAACAGTGCACTGCAAACAATGTGTGCTAATAGTTCACGCATAACAGTTTACTCATGAACAGTACAACATGAACAGTAACTGTGTATGAATAGTGTCTTGCTTTAAATTCAGTTTTGCTTCAGATGTGAGTCTTAAATTTGCCAACTCTCGCTTTCATTGAGGCTTGTTATTTAACCTTATTTACACCGAAAGTGCACATACTTCTCCCGCTTTGCACAAATTATATCAGTTGGTAAGTGTTTATAAAACTAAGTTTAATCAATCAAAATATGATTCAAATGATATTAAACACTTAATTTCTTAACCAATTATTATCCAAAATAAATAGTATAAAAGTGACATAACAAATACCTCCACGCTTGAACCTTTGCTTATCCTCAAGAAAATACAAAATAATCAAATCATAAAATTTCAAGAATTGGTCCTTTCTAAAATTTTGAGCAAAAAGTGAGTACAAATAAAAAACAAGTGTGAATATGAAATCAAAAACTTTGAAACTTAGCACTTGTTAAAATCCCAAATCAAAAATCCCTTCTCACTCAACTAACACTCTACACACTATTACTTTTCTGCTTTCAATCTTTAATAGTTCAAAAACTTCTGCAATACAAACTCCTATTTCTTATTTATCCTTCTCTTTTTATCTAGTTGTTTAATATATACATTTAATCATTCAATTAATGGTAGTAACACAAAAAAAAACCTCACATATATCTCATCAAATCCTGACATCAAAGCACTGACTCACTTGACTAAATCATAGAATCATAAGGACTTTAATTGGACAACGGTTATATTAAGATCATGAATTAAAAATTCAAAATCGAATCATTTTCACACTGATTTGAGCCTTATATGTATAAGAAAATTGAATTACCTCCACACTTAGTGCTTTTATTATTATTTTTAAACCTATTCTTACCCTTAGTTTAGCATTTTTTTATTTTGTTTTATTTTTTCAAATCAAGTCTGATAATAACTCTCATCACCAAATTTCAAGGTATCTAGGGAGTCATTTTCTTTATTTTTTCATTTTTGCATAAGTCATGTAGTTAACTCATTCCCATGATGCTTTTCAGCTCAAATTCAAATTCAAAGTTGATTCAATTCGAAAAGTGGGAATTAAGTGTCAAAGAAATTTAAATCCAAGCTTAACGAGGGTAAACAATAGAACTGCTCTCAGAAATAAGCTCATCAAACAAAGGAATGCATTAATTATATTCCATAAATAAGTTGAGTATTAATCTTGAAAATTTTTTAACCAAAATGAGATTCTCATGCATATGGGAAAAATTACCTTTTTAATTAACCAATTGTGTGTATTAGAAACAATCTTGATGAATTAAAAAGAATTACTTTAAGTTTGAAAAAAACAGAATTGTTGCCTTGGTACATCAATTTCATCAAGCAATCTTGGATAAAAATAGGAGTATTTTCAATAAGCATGTGTTCAAAAACAAATCCAACATCTCACTAGAGTTTAATTATTTGCCTAACTCAAAGTTTTTGAAATTCCAATTGTGATCTACTTAAAGGAACAACAAGAGTTCAAAGTTGAGTCTCAATCAATCTAGTGTCTAGATTCGTACAAGAATTACTAAAGATTTTAAAAAAAAAATTGAAAATGCGACAAAAATTAAGTGCAAGATTTCAGTGTAACCATCAGGTAGTGAAAGGAATAGTTAGAAAAATAATGCAACTCATGTACCCCTACGCTTGAAACTAGCATTGTCCTCAATGCAATCATTTAATTAAAAAATATATCAAAATTAAACAAGAAATTTTAAGGAATGAGAGATGTTAACTTCCCTGTTTGAGCATTGAGATTTTCAAACTGCATACTTTCTAAGCGAGTTCCTGCAAAACACCAAACGAAAACTCCAAATTATAAAGAATCAAAATCCTAAAAACAAAATCAAAAATAGTAAAAAGAAACTAATACTCCCCTAACTAAACCCTAGGTTGCCCCTAAGTAGCGGTAAGTTAAATGTCTTCAGCCGGACTGGTTAATCTTACATTAATCAATACCTAATCTTTCAAACATGAGTTCATGCAAGTCTTTATCTATATTATCTAAGACAGAGGAATGTACGTAAATGAAGACTCATTATCTACAAGTAGTTCCTCAAATAATGAACAGGAAGATGCAAATTATGCTAGAATTTATTGTATAGCAAGGATAGAAGAAGACAGCACACTAATTTGCCTCACAACAACTGAATTGGTAAAAGGAATGAATTTGTGGCGCCCCAGCCCAAGCGTCACAACCTTACTCCAAGATCTATCGATTGGTAAAAGTGATGAGAGTTGTTGCCCTGTCACACGACGAGCTATTTGGATATTATCCACTTTATCTTAACTCCTTAGGAGTTTATAACATTTTATACATTCCATTTGAAATATACACATATGATCTCATAACTTTCCATGCTTAACCATTTCATAATAAATCATTCTTAACAATTGACCATAATTTTTTTCGCTATTTATAGTCACAATCACCACATAGTCATAAATATAATATAATTCTTATACAGCATTAAATCACATTAATTTCATTAGACATACGACCATATAATTCATAGAGTTCAATCACAGATAACTTGTACATATTCATTTCTTTCTTGAATCTCTACCTGTGCTCCTTGCATAGTTCTCCCCTTCACCTGTCTTTAGGATTTGAAAAATAAAATTGTGAGTCGAAACTCAATAAGCAAGCTGTAAGGTTTTCAGGCAATTCATTTTCAAGGAAAATTTGTTTAAATGCATTTCTCTCCATTCGGTTGAAGACACTTAACAAGTGATCAACTACCAATGGAGTAGAAACCATTTCATAAACAATTTATGGAAAGCCACATTATACCCGCTCGAGGGTATATCTTAAAACATGCTTCTCATACCCGTCCAGGGTATGTCATAAACAATGCGATGCATTAATTAAAATTATGACATTCTTTTGGATAGAAGCTAGCTAGGCAACCATCTACTTTCATCCTCTCTCCCATTATGAAACCCACAATCCTAGAATAACACATGTAAACCTAGGATTGTAAACCCTAGATTTTTGTACTTATTTTTATGATAAATAAAATTCATGAAATATGTTATATTTGCAAATGTGTGTATTAGAGGTTAAAGAAATGCATAGGAATTTAACCCACGTGAATAGTACTTGTGAATAGTAACCGAGAATTAAGACATGTGATTAAGAGTTAATCACTTTGATTAAATTAATCACAAAAAAATAGAGATTTAATCACTACAGGACGAAATAGCAATTCTTTTGGATATTTTAATCCAAATTTGGATTTTTGTGGAAAAATAAAGAAAAATTCATAATTTGCAATCCGGGCGTCAGATTTCGATGAAATTTTTTATAGATGGTTAAAAATTCATGATGGACATGATGAATGGGGTAAGATGTGATGAAAATCACAAATCAAGGGTCAAGATAAAACGTCAAATGAAGATCAAAAAGTAACTTATCTTTTTCATAAATGTTACTTCTGACTTTTTATTTAAATAAATAATAAAAAAAAATTAAATATTAAATAAAGCAGAAGCTGCAGCAGGGATGTGGAAGGGGGTGTTTGGGAAAATTTGACCAAATCAATGGTCCATAATCATCATTATCCAAAATCAACGGTTAGGATTTATTTAGCTTAAATTAAATAAGTTTAAAAATAAATAAATAAATAAATAGAAGGGATGAATAGGGTGGGCTAGAGTAGGCATAGGGTAGCTTCTCTTGGCTCAATGCATTTTTTAAAATTATAAAAAAATACATTTTTATAATTAACTACCTCAAGCAAGGGGGTAAAATCCAATTTTTTGAAAGATCAAGCCCTATAAATAGGGCAGCAGGATGAACGTCCAAGGCATCAAAATCCCAGCTCCACTTGAGAAATTTCAGCTCCCAAAACCGTCCCACACGTCCAAGGAAGAAAAGGAGGAAGTTAGAGAGAGAAAATGTGAGAAAAATGGGATATCTCCACTTCGGGTAAGTGGTTTTCATCCAAATTTCTTTTGGATGTTAAGTAGGGTAAAATAATGCTTAGATAATGTCTAATCATGAGAGAATAAGTATAGTAATAATGCTTAATCGAAATTATGCTAAAACATCAAAAATTTGGAGCAAGCATTCGGGAAGATAGCATATGATATGTGAAAATAATGCTCCAAAATTTATAAATGATGATTTAGGATATACGAGTATGATAAATATGATATTGGAATGATGATATATTAATTTCATGATTTTTGGAATTAAGGATTATGCTTAAGTGAATTTATGTTGATTTTTAGTATATGGAGAAAGTGATTTATTTAGCCAAGTAAATAATGATAAATTCAAATTTTATGAATTTTCCCATGATATAATAAGCATAAGTTATATCATGGTATTTTTTATTTTTGGAAAAAATGTCAATTTTTGGAACCTATGAACACCCACGTTACTGTGAACAATAACCTCAGGTGAACAGTGATTTGCTCCAGTAAACAGCATGATTTTGGAGAAATTTTGAAATTAATATTTAAATCTAAGGATGGAATTTTTAAGGATTTATCGATAAAAATTCATATAAGGAAATAATGACCAAATATTTTTAAGGTTAACCTCTATAAGAAATTATGGAGGAAAATAAGGTCATAAATGAATATAACATATATATGATAAAGTATATATATCCTTTTCACTTGTATAGGAAAAAGAAAGGAAAGGATAAAGGATTCAGATTGAAGCAAAACAGAGGTGATCAAGCAAACTTTTTGAAAATGATTTTATATTTTTTATATCGCAACCATGGATTATGTCAGAATTGCTTTATCATAAGCAATTCCATATGAAAGTAAGGAAAAATGTTGTAATATGTGGGGATTGTTTTATCATAAGCAAATCCATATGGAAGTAAGGAAAAATATTGAGAGATGTGGGAATTTCTTTATCATAAGCAAATCCTTATGAAAATAGGAAAAAATGTGGAAATTGTTGCATTATAATGGAAAAGAAAATTTTGATTTCCAAATAATATTTAATTTTATCAAATGAATTTAAAATAATTTATTAAAATGTTTTGAAGCGGATTTAAGGAAGACCAACCGATAATCGATTCGAATGAAGATTTTTTTATTACCAAAGGATCATACAAGTCTACCTTCATGTAGAAGTAACTCATGTGTCATGTGGAAAAAGAAGAAATGTTTGAGTGAATTGTATTTAGGAAAGGTAGAATATATTTTGGATTTTTGGACTTCTTGAATGTTTTGGAGGTACACTTGAATGTTTAGAGGTATAAAAACATCTCGAATATTTTGCATGAATGTTTTGAATACTTTGATAAATGTGTTAAATGAATGTATTGTGTTGTGAAATGAATATATTTGATTGACATGCTCAACAAGTGCTAAAAGTTTATACTCTATGATATTTTAAGTCTTGCACTCACATGAAATGTTAAATTTGTTAATATCCAAGAGAGAAAGGTTAACTCAAACTTGGTTTTGTCAATCATTAAAATGAGAAGATTGTTGTGAACTCAACTAGAAATCAACTAGAAAATCGAGAGTAATCTATGTTTTGATGATTAACAACCTAACTTTGAGTACTAAAGGTTACTAACACATTTGGTGAACTAGTTTCAAGATGAAATTTTCAATTGTTAAAGCAAAGAAAACTAAGTTCCACAGTCAAGTCAACTCGGACATACCACTTGGGTCAATTCTATACCTAAGTCAACCTTAAATTGCAACTTAGGTTGAAAGAATGCAAAATCTAAAGTGCAGGCATGTCAAGTCGTAAACACAAGTTGACTCCGTTTGTGACTTAAGCGAAGTCGACAGCCAAGTCAACTTAGGGGGTTGATGTTTTCACTAACTCAAAGTTGAACAAGTGAAGTCGCAACCCAAGTCGACTCCACCCTGCGACTTGAACGAAGTCAAAGACCAACTCAACCTTAAACTTCAACTAAGGTTGAAAGAATGCAAGTTTGAAGTATCAACAAGTCAAGTTACAAACCTAAGTCAACTCCATTTGCGACTTGGGCGAAGTCGACAGCCAAGTCGACTTAAGGGGTTGATGTTTTCATTGACTCAAAGTTGAACGAGAAAAGTCGCAACCCAAGTCGACTCCACCCTGCGACTTAAGCGAAGTCAAAGACCAAGTCGACCTTAAACCTTGACTTGTGTTTTTGAAGATCTAAGCCAAAATTTAAACACAAAGTACAAAAAGTCAAGTTACACATCCAAGTCAACTCTGCCAAACAACTTGGATGGAGTTCAAGACCAAGTCGATTGAAGTCAAGGACTTGGAAGACTAAAGATGTTGAAGCACATTTCTTGATGTTTAAATATTCAAGTAAGAGGTGAAGTCACACAGCCAAGTCAACTTCACCAACAACTTGAGCGAAATTCTACAGCCAAGTCGACTTAGGAGTTACATAATTCCACTAACTGGAAAGGATATACGCGAAGTCGCATCCCAAGCGACTCTACATGCGACTTGGATCAAGTCGAGGACCAAGTCAACCCAATATGGAACTTGAGGAACACTGCAATTCGAAGGACTTATGAAGTTAAAATACCCCAATCGAAGTCTCACCCTAAGTCGACTTCAGTGTGCGACTGGGGTGAAGTCACAGTCGAAGTCGACTCCCAATGCGACTTGCACTGTAACGATCGAAAAAATTTGAACATTGGCACATTTAATGCGTGTCACCTACCTCCTAACATTCGAAATAACTCCTCCATTATTCAAAGCACATCAACTGAAATGAAGAAGGTTAGCAAGAGCATTCATTAAGCCTTCACCTTCCAACTTACAAGCAATTAACGTTGGTCCCGAGTTGATGACAATTACCCAAGAGGGGAGGGGTGAATTAGGTATTTAAAAATTTAAAACTTTAATTAGAGATTTTACCCCAGTTTAGTTTAAACCCCTTTAATGAAACAAATAGAAAGCGATAAGATAATGAAAGCGGAAAAAAAACAGTAGACAAAATTTATAGTGGTTCGGGCAACTTTTCCCTACTCCACTCTTCCAAGCTCACACTCCCTTGTGACTTGGGTTCCACTATGTATTCCGCGAATACAACTAGTGTCTCCACTCTCTTCTAGATTCTAGCTCTAGGGGGCATATACAATTCGAGTCTCAGCTCTCTTCTAGATTCTAGCTCTACGGGGCATGTATAACAAGCAACACAAGTAGGTGATGAGTTACACTCCAATCACAACCCTACTTGCTATATCTTGGTTTAAAACACCGAACTCAAACCAAGCACCTAAATCAAATAACAAGATGAAATAGAAGAAATCTACACTTTACAAATTTGTGTAGCAAGTTTCAACTCGAGGAAGAATCTGTAGAAGTAACGAATCGTATTGTGTTGAAGCAAACAACAACTTTGAAGCTCGTTCTTCCTTTGAAAGTGTATAGATCACTCAATTGTAGAGAAAAGTGGATTGAAACTCTTAATAGCACTTCTTTCCTCTTTTTCAGCTCTTTCTTGTTTTTTATCCACTTTTGCTTGAGTGTCTATATATAGAGGAGAGAGATTTTTGAACGTTATGAAGTTGGTTGGCGCGCAATAAATGTTCCAACGTTCAAAAATTCGAACGTTACGCCTCCAAGTCGTATATGGAGTTGACTTCGCCTGCGACTTCACCGAAGTCGCATGCTGGAGTCGACTTGACCTGCAACTTTACCATGCTCAGCTTGTTCAAGTTCTTCCTTGCGTCGACTTGGTCTTGGACTTCACCCAAGTCGATACCGGAGTCGACTTCGGGTGCGACTTGGCCTTCATATCCTGCCAAGTGAACTTAAAATACTTTGAAATGACTCCGCTTATCCAATAATTGTTCTCTCATCACTTTTATATGAATTTATACAACTTTACTTGCTTTGAATTTATTTTAGTCTTCATTTTGATCTAAGTTGAAAGCTTGGGTTATCTTAGCCTTCAGCTTTACTCAAGTTGCAAGTCAGGTCAACTTGGTCTGCGACTTAGCTTTTCAAATCATGCATTGTTATGCTCAAGTCGATGTTGGAGTCGACTTGGTCTGCGGCTTCACCCAAGTCGCAAGTGGAGTCGACTTCATGTGTGACTTCACAGTTCTGCCATCCAATTTCGACTCTGGAAGGAAAGTGTCACTTGAAGTCGATACTTGAGTCGACTTGGTCTGCGACTTCGCCCAAGTCGCAAGTGGAGTCGACTTCGTCTGCGACTTCGAGAATTCTTGCTCCTAATTTCAACGCTGGACAAAGGACATCTTTTGAAGTCGAAGATGAAGTCGACTTGAGAAATTGACTTGGCCCAAGACGATGTCTGAGTCGACGTGAGTTGCGACTTGACCTGTTCTGTTTTGTATTTTTCACTTTTATAACCTTAAACATTTGCATAAAACATATTAGTAGCTAAGACTTTACTCAAATTATGTTGTTAATCATCAAAACACATTCTTTGGATATTTTGCATTTGATTTCAACAATTGTTTCCAACAATCTCCCTGTAACGCCCCATTCATAAAAATACTCAATAACTAATCAACGGCGCTACACAATCTAAGAAAAATTCGGCAGCATCTCCCCATAACATACAAGGGGTAATATGAAATACATGACCTGATATTCATAACATTTCCATCTGTAACATTCAATCCTATTTATATACTTGCATCTTCATATAATAAGAACATTCATATAGAAGGAAATCATTACATATTTTCCTTACACAACAAACAGATATAATAGTCATGCATATGTGCATCAACAAGGATTATAATCCAATCTGAAATACCAAATACATTATAGTTGTCAAAGCGAATCCGCCTAAGTAATTGTCTACATATATGATTATGAAAAAGAGCACAAGTCTAAAAGAACTGAAATCAACATATTGTGCTAGGGTCTCTCATGTTTGATCTTCAACTTGTTCCATCCTTAAGTTCCCCTTCTGACCTGCGATCTAAAAGCACCATAACAAATGATATGAGTCTAAATAGACCCAGTAAGTAGATAGCGGTTAGCACAAAATGGAAATAAGCATAATGATGGATGCTCATATAGTGATGAAGCTAATACACATGGATCCAATACCCACTCCCAAGATCGTATGCATATAACCATACACACAGATTGAACAACACGACCAATCATCTACTCATGTCCATCAAGGGCCATGAACAACCCTCTCCTCATGTCAATCAGGGGCCATGAACAACCCTTACAACCAACTATTTGAGATAACGCATCATACATAACAGACAATGAAACACATCGCAAACCACGCGTACAACATCAACACAATTCAGATTCAACACAAAGATCTGTCACACAAGCATTTTATCAAACACATGATAGGTGCGAAATGAAAGAACCTTCAATTCATACTCTCGATTGGGGCAAATCAATTCACGTCACATTCCAACAATATAACAACTGCTAAGAAGTCTTTTACATCATAGAAATCACGCATTCAAAGTAAATTCACCATGAACCCTAACTGTTACGAACTCTACGCCTAATACCATGGAGTCGTTAGAAGCTATACATTCCCTCTAGCCTCGCATCGCGTTTAACATAAAATTTCATCACTAAATCGAGAAGGGGCGACATCTACTTACTTGAATCAAAATTTCCCCCAAAACCAGTGCTCCAGACTTAGACGGAGAGATTCGGAACTTCCACGATTCGAGTCGATGATCCTCAAACAGTCGGTAGAACTTCCTTGAATGAATCCGTGGCTAGCCCGAACTGAATGGTGGGGAAAGAAGAGAAGACGCAGAGAACGAAAAGAGAAGAAGAAGGAAGATAGCCGGGGCGGGATGAAAAATGAACCCTAGCGCGCGCGGGCTTCCTTTATTACTGAATCCCTATCGGGTCGGGTCGGAACATGGATCGGGTCTAATTGCAATTAGTAATTTACTCTCCCACTCATACGACTTAATAATTAAAATTTTCTTCGGGGGCGCTGCCCCCTGCACCCCCGCGACCTGACCGGTCAGGTCGAACCCCGTACCTACTCTGCGAGGGAAACAATAGTCATAGTGCCCATCAATGGAACGCTAATCATACATGCACATATGCACTATACATCTCCTAAATGTCGTGTCCATGTATGTTATGTATCCATTAATATCGTAAAATTCTTACTAGCATGTTCATAAGTTACCTCATAAATAGAGAAAATTTATAATAAAAATAGAATAAAATACCTGGTCCTCACACTCCCCCTTTTTGATGATTGACAAAACCAATTTGAGTTTATGCCTTCCAATATCCTGTTTTGACATTTTTAGGATAATCATAAGTCATTTACCTTTTGAAAAAAATAGAACATTAATGATTAGAGCAAACATAATAGATCAAAGCACAGAGCATTTGTAATCAGAGCATAATTCAAGTGATAATAAACTTTGCAAAAGTAATCAGAACACAAACAAACTTTTTCATAAGCAACCTTTTCATATATGATCAAAAAGTTTCATACAAGTGTCAAATGCAAATGCAACCTATATACAAGCTACCTAACTAAAAATCTAAACTCAAAACTCTCAAACTTCTCCCCCTTTTTGTCAATCAAGCAAATAGGGGTCGACTCGAAGAGCTTTGGTGAACTGGAATGCAGAGATAGGATATGGAGTCGGGCGAACGGGTCGAATGTGGACCGAGGAGTAAAAAGATGAGACTGGGGCAGGTGTGGGATCTCGATGAACTGATCCAGTGTCAAATGGATCAAGCTCGGGGATAGGCTGATGGCGATGGCTTCTGGATGCTAAGTGATATCGTATCGTCCGGAGCTCCCTATCCATGTGATCCTGTCGAAAATGCATATCCGTGATGGCATGCAGGACCTCGGCGATCTGACTAGTCATCCGGTCCTCTAGCTGCTCTAGATGCTCTCGAATATCATGAATGGAGGTATCCCGAGAAGGTGGGTGTGGAGCCGGGTCTGGAATCTCAGATCCTCTAGGAGAGCACGACCCATGTGACATCGGCGATGCAGGCTCCTCGGGTGCATCCTGTGGTGGAGCAGGTTGTGCTTCTGGTGATGGTGGGGGCTGCTCCCCCTCAACTTGTGCATCCCCGGCTTCCTCTGGAGCCGGTGCACCTTCTTCTGCTTCAGCCTGGAGTTGATTTACATTGCTCTTCATTTTTTGGATAAATGCTTTGTTGATTGCGTTCGTAGGCTTTAACACCTCGAACGGCTCTCCATCGATATCAACTCCGAAATGCTCTAGGATCTTCGTGATCCAAGTTCCATAAGGCAGAACCCCTCGTGGGTTGTCTTTCCTAGAGCTTAGGGCTTCTATGAACAACCGAGGGAGGCTAATTTTGACCCGATTTACCAATTTTCATAGTATACCGGCCTCCTGTGGGTTGAGCTGATTTCTACCCCCACCTTTGAGGTAGATGCAATGTGCAACCAATAGTCTGAGGACCCTGAGCCTCGGGGATAAGTCCATGTAATGTAGAAACTTCATCCCAGAATGATATTTATTGCTCCTGGTGAGCTGATTATAGAGATCTGATAGGGTCAGATTCTCAGGCAATGACTCATCCTCATAAGGTACCTCTAAGATTTGCCCCACATTCATGATTGCTTCCTCTAACCTTGGGGTTACACCGATTCCAAAAAATATATCAACTCCTTTGACAAATGTACCGAAGTACTTGTCATCCCATAGGTAATAGAAAATGCGAGTCAAATCGGGGTATACTCTTTCATCTGCTTTTAGTAGGCTAGTCCACCCTTGGAAATCCAATAGCTCCTCAATGTCGGACTCATAATCCCTCAAAAATTTGAAATCGATGATTTTAGGAATGAATACCTTGCGTTCATAGAACGACTTGTAGAACCGACTGTGCTGTAACTCGGTCTTGAAATACGTTATCGGTATTTTTAGGACTTGAGCTTTGGCAACTGGGGTTCCTTTCCTTCTAGCCCCAGATTGCGTACTTTGTGATGTTTGTGGATGTTCTTCCTAGGCTGCAGTAGTGGATGGAGTTGCAGCTTGAAAACGGATTCTGCGGCCTGTGGAAGTGGATGGTTCTTCCCGGGCTCATTTTGAGGGGGTTCGTTGCCTTCTAGGTACGTCCTCCTCAGTTTGGGAGCTAGATGGTCTGGGGATAGGTTTTAACGATGGTTTAGACACTGCCAATTTTGGCAATCTAGCTTTGGGTGCCATTGATTTGGTGTTTGAAATGGAATATTCAAATGGGATTTTTGAGAGGGAGCTTAACTGAAATGGGAATTAACTGAAATGGAAATTTTGAGGAGTCTAGAAATGGCAGGTTCCAAAAATGGAAGTTTAGAGTTTGTGGAAGTAGAAAGAAAAGAATAGTTAGAAGAGAAAGAGAGATGAATTGGCCGGATTTGAAGGAGAAGAAAGAAAAAGGCAATGCAAGTTCTGTCGGAGAAGAAAGGAAGTCGCTAGAGAGGGGAAAGAAAAGAGAAAACATAGGAGAGAAATAGGAGAGAAAATGGGAGAGAGCCCGGATCTGCCGGAGAGGAAGAAGAGAGATAGAGAAAGGGAGGTGCTGCCGCGGGAGAAGAAGTGAGGAGGAAGAAAAGAGAAAAGAAAGAAGAAAAGAGAAGAATTCTAACGGTCGCGCGTGGAGTCGACTTTGCCCTAGGCGAAGTCGACTTCACCCAGAGGCGGACTCGACTTCGCCATGCCCAAGTCGACTTCAGTGGAGTCGACTTGGTGGCCTCAGAGTCGACTTGGCTTATCGACTTGAATTTTTCTAAGTCTATTTTTCCATTTAATTATTCCTAATTTAACTTAATCATCCCCATATCATTTCTAATTTTGTAAAATGATTCCTTTGCTAAAGGTTTGGTGAATATATCAGCAATTTGATCCTCAATTTTCACATATTCTAAACAAACATCATGATTTTCAACATGTTCACAGATGAAATGATGTCTTACATCTATATAATTGGTTCTAGAGTGTAATACTGGATTTTTAGTTAAACAAATTGCACTTGTATTATCACATTTAATTGGAATGTTATAATAATCAATACCATAGTCTTTCAATTATTGTTTCATCCAAAGTAGTTGGGACAACAACTCCCAGCGGCTATATATTCGGCTCCCGCCGTAGATAGAGCAACACTAGTTTGTTTCCTAGAATACCATAAAACCAACATGTTTCCAAGGAATTGACATGTTCCACTAGTACTTTTTCTATCTACTTTGTAACCGGCAAAATCCGCATCCGAGTAGCCGATTAAATCAAAACTTGACCCCTTTGGATCCATAGTCCAAGATTAGTGGTATTTATCAAATATTTAAAAATTCTTTTTACAGCCAATAAATGTGATTCTTTAGGACATGCTTGGAATCTAGAACACATACAAACACTGAAAAGAATATCTGGTCTAGAAGCGGTTAAATACAACAATAATCCTATCATACTTCTATAAAGCTTTTGATCGATACATTTACCGTTTTCGTCCGTGTCAATCTTGATTGTTGAACTCATTGGAGTATTTGCTCCCTCGCTAGTTTATATTCCAAATTTCTTTAGCATTTCTTTGATGTATTTGGACTGATTTATGAATATTCCTTCAGCTTGTTGCTTGATTTGCAGTCCAAGGAAGAAATTTAATTCTCCCATCATGCTCATTTCAAATTCGCTCTGCATAATCTTAGAAAATTCTTGGCACAGAGTTTCATCAGTAGCACCAAATATTATATCATCTACATAAATTTGCACAATTAAAATATTTTTACTTTTATACTTGATGAATAAAGTAGTATCGACTTTTCCTATTTGAAATTCATGATCAATCAAAAATCTATTTAACCTTTCATACCAAGCTCGTGGGGCTTGTTTTAGTCCGTATAATGCTTTAGTTAGCTTATAAACATATTTTGATTGATCTTTTTCTTCAAATCCAGGGGGTTGTTCAACATATACTTCTTCATTCAAGTACCCATTCAAAAATGCATTTTTCACATCCATTTGAAACAATTTGAAATTCAAGTGAGAAGCAAATGCTAGTAAAATGCGTATGGCTTCTAATCTAGCCACGGGTGCATAAGATTTTTCAAAATCAATCCCTTCTTCCTGGGAATACCCTTTGGCTACTAGTCTAGCTTTGTTTCTTATTACAAGTCCGCTTTCGTCCAATTTGTTCCTAAATACCCATTTGGTACCAATAATGGTATAATCATTTAGTCTAGGAACTAAATGTCATACATTATTTCTTTCAAATTGATTTATCTCTTCTTGCATTGCAATAACCCAGTTTTCATCATTAAGAGCTTGTTCAATAGTGGTTAGTTCAATTTTTGACACAAATGCATATTGTCCACAAATATTTTGTTTTGATCTCATAGTTTTTACTCATTCATAAATATTTCCAATGACTTGCTCAATTGGATGGGCATTTTTGAATTTCAAATCAATTGGAGGTTTGTAGGAGTCATTACCTTCACTTACCTCTTCCTCCATGGGATTTTCTGACTCGAGCTCGGTTTCCTTTTGTTGTTCTTGTTGTTTCGCTTTTGTATCATCTGCATCGCTTAGTTCATCCTCCTTTCTCGGAGTTTGGTTAAATTCATCAAAAACAACATGTATAGATTCTTCTACTATTTGATTTCTTTTGTTTAAAATCCTATATGCTTTGCTATTTGATGAATAACCTAAGAAAATAGCTTCATCACTTTTGGCATCTAATTTTCCCAAATTTATTTTTCCATTATTTAACACATAACAAGTACATCCAAAAGTATGAAAATATGATATGTTCGGTTTTCTGCCTTTTCAAAGTTCATATGGCGTCTTTTTCAATATTGCTCTAATGGTAACTCGGTTTAATACATGACAAGTTGTACTTACAGCTTCACCCCAAAATCTTTTGGACAATTTACTCTCATTTAGCATGGTTCTAGCCATTTCTTGTATTGTCCGATTTTTCCTTTCAACAACTCCGTTTTGTTGAGGAGTTCTTGGTGCAAAAAATGTATGGTGAATTTCTTTTACATTACAAAATTCTATGAATCGATTATTTTCAAGTTCACCACCATGATCACTTCTAATGGAAATGATTGAACTTGGTTTTTCATTTTGCACCAAATTTGAAAACGTGACAAATATAGAAAATGCTTCATCTTTGCTAACTAAGAGTATAATCCAAGTAAATCTTGAAAAATCATCAACAATTACATACACGTACTTTTTTTTCACCAAGAGTTAAAATGTCCGATGGCTCATAAAGATCCATATGTAACAACTCAAGTGGTCTAGTTGTTGAAATTTCCTTTTTGGTGGAAAATGGCATTTTGGGTTGTTTAGATAGTTGACAAGTTTACAAATCTTATCCTTGTCATATTTGAGCTTTGGTAACCCTTGTACTAGATTCTTTTTCCACAATGTTTTAATATTTGACATATTTATATGTCCAAGCCTTGTATGCCATATCCATGGATCATTTTCTATGGCTATTAGACATTTTCCCTCTAGTTCATCAAGGCAAACCAAATATACATTTCCATGTCTTTTGCCACTAAATACTATGTGTTCATCATCAAAAACATTACATATAGAGGATTCAAATACAACTTTATATCCTTTATCACATAGTTGACTAATACTCATTAGGTTGTGTTTGAGTCCTTCAACAAATAGTACATCTTCAATACATGCATTTGAAATACCATAAACATTTCCTTTACCTTTTATTTTACCTTTTTCATTATTTTCAAAAGCTATTGTTCCTTCGTTGCATGGGTTGATCTTATGGAACAGTCCTTTTTCTCCTGGAATATGTCTTGAGCAACCACTATCCATAAACCATATGTTATTGGCCTTAGCTCTAAGACAAACCTGCAAAAATTAAGTCAAGTGGAGCTCATCCTTTTGGTACCCATTTTATGGGTCCATTTGGGTTAGTTATCCTTTGGAGTCTATGTTGGTCAACCTTTGAAACCATAAATCCAATGCTTTTCGGCATCCAAACCAATTTTTTACCAAGGTTTTGCGTTGCAAAAATTACAAGCTCCCAGAAGTCTAGAAACAGGAAGCCATTTGGTAATTTATTCCTCGGTTGGTCTTTTGGTCCAAACTACTTGATTTATCTTAGGTTTAGTATAAATGTGTTTGGCATTGTTTCTCGAAGCATTAGATTTCTCTTGCTCAAATGTATTATACCCAAGTCCTTTCTTACAAGTTTGGGTTGTCATTTTCAAGAACATTTTCACATTTTCTCCTGGATTAGAAAACTTGACAAGCGATTCATTAAACGATTCATTTTCCCTTTTGAGTTTCTCTAACTCAATTTCCAAGGTATTCTTTTCACTTTTTAATTTATCTATCTTTTTAGCAAGTTTACCATTCACAATTATTACTGCATCACATTGTCTTTTCTTTATTGTAAACTTGTTTCCTAATTTCTTTATTTCCTCATATAATGAATCATAGGCTTGTTGAAGTTCTTCCAATTCAGCAAATTTAAGGCATTCATTTGTAGAAGAGAAAATTAAAAAAGATTTTTGTTTAGAGGTTACCTCTTGACTACTTATGCAGTTTGTTGAAGTAGCTTGATCCTCCAAGATTTCTGTGGCTGCAAAACATATGTCGAAATTTGCTATGCAACAAATTCTTGCGCAATCTGCTTCATATTCTTCACTTGAAGAGCTACATGTTGTAGATTCCTCTTCATTTACGTACATGTCTCTTCCTTTGTTTCTTTGAAATTTTCTTTTGCCGCCTTGATCTTTTTTTTGCTCCTTTGCCTTATTTTCTTCGGCCGTTGGGCATTGGGCTTGCATGTGCCCCGAACCACCACACCGGTAACATTTTGTTGATTCTTTCTTTTTCTCTTTAGAATTTCTTTCTTTAAAGTTTCTGAAATTTCTACCTTTCCTTACAAATTTTCTGAATCGTTTTGTAATTAAGGCAATTTCATTGTCGTTTTGAGATGATGCGGTAATTAAGGCACTACCTTTGTGGTGATCCTCATTTATTTTCTTGATTAGCTCATGTGACATTAACGAGCTAATAAGATCTTCCAATTTCAACGTGTTTAGGTCCTTGGCTTCTTCTATTGCCGTGATTTTTGGAGTCCATGATTCGGGTAGTGCCCTCAGAATCTTCATGACCTGCTCAGATTTAGACATTGCTTTTCCTAGCCCTTTCAAGGCGTTAGTAATCTTGAAAAATCTAGCAAATATTTCAGAAATATTTTCTATTTCTAACATTCTAAAGTTTTTCAATTCTCAAATCAAAATATTTCTCCTTGTCCCTTGGACTTGAGAAGTTCCTTCATAGATAGATGTTAGTGTATCCCATATCTCTTTGGCAGTTAAATAAGAGGATACTCTATCATATTCGGAAGCCGTAAGAGCACAAAATAATGAATTCATAGCTTTCGCATTGCTCTTTATAATTTTCACTTCTTCATCGGTCCATTTGGAAGCTCTTTCATCAATAGGCAAAGTCACACAGTCTTGGATTGCAATCCAAGAGTCCATATATGTAGTCATGATGAGTTGTTTCATACGTAGCTTCCAATATCCAAAATTGTTCTCATCAAACAATGGTGGCCTAGTAAATGATTGGCCTTCGACAAATGCGGGAACGGAAATGGATTGGGATACCATATCAAAAAGATCTCTTTGGTAAAACTCAAAGACCTGATCTGATATCACTTGTTGGTCCCGAGTTGATGGCAATTACCCAAAAGGGGAGGGGTGAATTGGGTATTTAAAAATTTAAAATTTTAATTAGAGATTTTACCCCGGTTTAGTTTAAACCCCTTTAATGAAACAAATAGAAAGCAATAAGATAATAAAAGCGGAAAAAAAACAGTAGACAAAATTTATAGTGGTTCGGGCAACCTTTCCCTACTCCACTCTTCCAAGCTCACACTCCCTTGTGACTTGGGTTCCACTATGTATTCCGCGAATACAACTAGAGTCTCCACTCTCTTCTAGATTCTAGCTCTATGGGGCATATACAATCAGAGCCTCAGCTCTCTTCTAGATTCTAGCTCTAGGGGGCATGTATAACAAGCAACACAAGTAGGTGATGAGTTACACTCCAATCACAACCCTACTTGCTATATCTTGGTTTAAAACATCGAACTCAAACCAAGCACCAAAATCAAATAATAAGATGAAATAGAAGAAATCTACACTTTACAGATTTATGTAGCAAGTTTCAACTCGAGGAAGAATCTGTAGAAGCAACGAATCGTATTGCGTTGAAGCAAACAACAACTTTGAAGCTCGTTCTTCCTTTGAAAGTGTATAGATCACTCAATTATAGAGAAAAGTGGATTGAAACTCTTAGTAGCACTTCTTTCCTCTTTTTCAGCTCTTTCTTGTTTTTTATCCATGTTTGCTTGAGTGTCTATATATAGAGGAAGGAGATTTTTGAACGTTATGAAGTTGGTTGGCGCGCAATAAATGTTCCAACGTTCAAAAATTCGAACGTTACGCCTCCAAGTCGTATATGGAGTCGACTTCGCTTGCGACTTCACCGAAGTCGCATGCTGGAGTCGACTTGACCTTCAACTTTACCATGCTCAGCTTGTTCAAGTTCTTCCTTGCGTCGACTTAGTCTTGGACTTCACCCAAGTCGATGCCGGAGTCGACTTCGGGTGCGACTTGGCCTTCATATCCTGCCAAGTGAACTTAAAATACTTTGAAATGACTCCGCTTATCCAATAATTATTCTCTCATCACTTTTATATGAATTTATACAACTTTACTTGCTTTGAATTTGTTTTAGTCTTCATTTTGATCTAAGTTGAAAGCTTGGGTTATCTTAGCCTTCAGCTTTACTCAAGTTGCAAGTCAGGTCAACTTGGTCTACGACTTAGCTTTTCAAATCCTGCATTGTTATGCTCAAGTCGATGTTGGAGTCGACTTGGTCTGCGACTTCACCCAAGTCGCAAGTGGAGTCGACTTCATGTGTGACTTCACAGTTCTGCCATCCAATTTCAACTCTGGAAGAAAAGTGTGAAACCCTAACCCAAGTAAGCCATATGTATGCATTGAACATGTATTTGATGATTATTTATGAATTATGGAATTATGAAGGTATTTTATGATTTTTGCTAATTATGGCAATTAGGGTTATGGGTTAGCATTAATGATGTGATTAAGCATTTTGAGCCTAAATGAGATCATGAGTTTAGAATGAATTATTTGTAATTTAAGTGTGCAATAATATCATGAAAAATCATTTTTCATGATTTAAAATGAATTATGGAAATAATGATGGAAATTGTCAAGTATGAAGGAAAATATTGGAAAATTCATAACTCAACGCCTAAAAGGCGGATTCAAGTGAAATTTGAAATGAAGATTGTTAATATTAGGCTTGGTATTATGGAATGAAAATATTATGAAAATTCTTGATAAAATGAGAATTATGAATTTTTTTAAGTCTAAGTTCATTTCAACCGTTAACTTCAAACGCGTGTAACGGGAGCTAGGAAACTCGGATTGAGATGAAATTTGAAACGGTTGAATGAAATTATGAGATGTTTATGTTGAATGGATTGGATTAAGGGAATCATGATGGGATTAGGGTGATAATTAATTATTTTTATTCCCAAATCCAAAAGATATATTCAAGTGGTCATAACTCGACGTAGAAACGTCGGATTGAGATGAAATTTGAAACGATGGAATAAAATTATGAAATCTATGAGATGAATGGAATGGATTAAGTTAATCATCATGAGAAATGGCTTTCTTGGAGAGCAAGTAACAAGTTGCTTAAGGGCGAAGTAAAGAAGGACAATTGGACGGTCAAAGATGATGCAGATTTTTCAATTTGTAAAATAGTAAAAGTTGCAATTTTACTTGGCCCCTATTAATCCACCTCATAAAGTAGATAGAGGAGCATTTAAGGAATGTGGAATTGCAGCAAAATGTGGGCCCCACTGCTGGAAATTCCAGCAACATGTAAGGCATTGCACGTAGAGAGGAAATGAAGAGGTGGAAAATTCTCTAAGTGCTGGAAATTCCTTCCCCAAGCAACAGCAGCTCACGTACCCAAATTGGCCAGCAAGGAGGAAGGAAAACCAAGGGAAAAGAAGGGGGAAAAGGAGAGATTTCTCATTTGCTCAAGTAAGTATATGATTATTTGATTTTTATGCATCGAATCTGTAAAGCAAATGATGCTGAAAAATAAATTATGGTCGGAACAGTAAATGGATGATTTTTGGTATGAAAATTTTTAATAACAATCCTCATGATATGATTAAGGAACGACCCAATTTTCAGCTTAAAAGGATATGTATGTTAGAAATTAAAAATCCGTGAATATTAGCCCAAACAGGGTAAAACGGGTTACAGGATCAGCTGTAGAAAAGGATTTTTAATAAATTTTCTACAAGGGTTTTCGGGCTGAAAATTTTACAGGATATACATGACATATTGGGGATAACAGAAAAATTAAAAATGAGGTTTTTATTGGTGTAAATAGACCCCATAAATAACGTCATTCAAGCTGACTGGAAATGGAGTTTACTGTTCATCAACGTAAAAATCCCCAAATAAATATGTAATGTTAATATTTAGTGCTGAAACTTTCATGAAAGTTAATTGATGAAGTTATTAAGGTATGGTAGAAATGTCAGATCAAAAATACTTTATTTGATATTAATTCAAGATTTTAAGATTTCAGCACGCCTGATTTCAGCATATGTGGTTAGTTTGAGAAAGAAATCAAAAAGAAATATGAAACCTATGTATAAATGATCCAAATTTATTTATGTGTTAAATAATTAAATATGGATCAAGAAAAGTGCAATTATATGCTGAAATTTCGAATTTATATAATGACCTAAGGTTATGTGTCAAAGGACACGTTAAACGGGTTAAAAGTGGGTTCCAAACTAACTGTTTTGGAAACCTATGGAAAATGGATTTAAACCTCATAAAAATACATTAAGTAAAGTGGTGTTAAAGGGTAATTAACCCTCTAGAAAATGGGTTAAATTTCTGAGTTAAGAAATTTTAAGAAATGCATCATGTTTAAGTGCTAAATGAGCTTATGTGAAGGGATAATGATAAACGGGTGATGAATGATTTATGAAAAATGATTTTATGAAAAAATTCATGAAAATGAGATGAAATCCATGTTTATGGATCTTTTTGGAATGACATGTTATTAATCCAAAAGTTTGGATTTGAATTATGAAGTTTAGGCAATGCTATGTACATAGAAGAAACACCCGTATGTGTATTTTTGGAAAAAATGAGAAAATTTGCAAAGTAAGCTTAATAAAGCTATGAATGATGCATATGGAATGAATTTTTATGATATTGGAATGAATACCCTAATTTTATGGTTATGTGCATGTTATATGTATAGGCTATGATGTGTGATAGCCAAATGTGTGAAAACGGGGCTAATATATGCAAATTAAGCCATATATGTGTATGATGAATTATGAAGGATATATGCTAATGAAAATGGGTTGGAAAACTAAATGGAATGCAATGACAAGAAATGTATGAAAAACCATATTATGTTCATGTAGGCAAGGAAAAGAATGGAAGGAAAAGGGATTATGGCGATCTCAGGTAAGCAAGCAAACTTTCTAAAATGTCATTTTCTTTCTATGTGATTGATATGATTGAAATTTCTATGTTTATGCTTATGTTTTATTGAAATGGGCAAGCACAAGTTTTGAATATGACGGCTTTAATGCAAAGCCATAAGTTTTGAAAAATGATGACTTTAATGAAAAGTCTTGAGGTTGCTTCATGGGAGGCAAGCGACACTTCTTAAGATAAATAACTTATCCTAAGTGTTGCCAAGGATGGGAATGCTTCATGCTAATGGAATTGAGAAATTTTGCTTAAGAGTAAGCAAGTTCTCTATGCTAATGTTTTAAGGATTTCATGTTTGATATCGATGGTTTTAAGAATTTGCTTTTAAGGAAGCAAGTTCTATATGATATGGTTCAACAGCGTTTTATAAGAAAAAGGAAATTTTACCCTTTTTCACAAAATATGTTTGGTAAATGAGTTTTGAGTTATTTCTACAATAACTCGCGATAAACAATGATGAAAAAGATTTGTTTTACTAGGTCAAGATAATTCAATATTAAATTACATTTTGGACATAGTCCACATGTTTTGAAATGATATTTGAACAGTTTTGGTTTCCTTTGGATAAGGAAATCTATGTTGAAAATGTTGGAAAAATGTTTCTACGGATGTGTTGAAAGGGATTTATGGATGACCAACCTCCTATGGTTGATTTCATAAAATGGTTTAATTTCAGGTTGCTTGATGGCATGCAAAAGACTATGCAATTTTCCTCTATGTGAAAATGATTGATATGTGAACAATTATTAAATTTTTAGGTGAAGGACAAGGGGATAGCGTAATTGCATAACTTTTGTAAACAAAAGGTCCTGAAATAGAAACCAAGAAAATATTAGAGAAAAATATGTTTTATTTATGAAAATCCAAAGGATTTGAAATTCTTTTATTAAAAGGATTTTAAGATGTATGGTTTCTCAAACGTTTCAAATGTTTATCAAAATACTTTACTCAAAACTTTTCTAAAGGAATTTAAGGAAGGTCATCCTAAAACTGGATTTCAAATAACAACTTGTTAAAGTGGGTGCGCTCGCTTACAAGTTGACACAGACTGCGGTCTGTGATGTGTTTTTGAAAATAATTGTTAAATATAGACTTCGGTCTAAGATTTTTTGTGCATACGGATGCAGGTTGCGGTCTGTGATCCCGGTTTAAAAGAACATGGGCTGCGGTCTGTGGTTCTTCAAACCAAAACGGACTACGGTTCGTCAGGATAACGTACGGTGCACCGGTACAAGGAATAGGCTGGTTGTAGAGAACGGTTGGGATGACCGGGGCCCACTCTACATAAGGCCAAGTCGCTAAGGGATGGCAGGAGTGCCAGCGGCGCCCTCCCTGAGATGGGAGCAGGATAAGTGAACAGCCGCCTGGCTAGCGTGTTGTTAAGGATTTTCTTCTAAAAGGTAGCATGATCACTTGCTAAGTGTCACTACTGGATGGAGAGAAATGCATTTTCTTATGTTTTATTTCTGAAAAGCCCAAAGATTGGGTTATGAAAATATGATTTTATGAAAGTATCCTAAAGGGATTTCTATGAAATGGCTACCCTAAAAGAAAGGGGGTTTTACACAAAAGTGTAAATAACAAGAATTAAAGGAAATGTGTTTATGCAAATGCATTCATGAAAATGGTTTTCCTTGTTTGCTATAAACAAGCCCCAAGACGGGGAATTATGAAAAGGATTTATGTTCATTTGTAAGAGAGACAAATAAAGAATGTTTTTGGACATAAGAATGTCCTTTGCCGAGAAAGGCTTATGTGATTGATGTTTAAGGACATATGAATGTCCATTGCCAATAAGGTTATGTAAATGATGTTTTGAGACATGAAATGTCCCTTGATTTTATGATGGCTTATGCGAATGATGTTTTGAGACATGAAATGTCTCTGGATTTTATGATGGCTTATGTGAATGATGTTTTGAGACATGAAATGTCTCTTGCCTAAAGGATTTTATGAGGGCTTATGTTAATGATGTTTTGAGACATAAAATGTCTCTTGGCTAAGGAATTTTATGATGGTTTATGTTAATGATATTTTGAGACATGAGATGTCTCCGTTGCCTAAGTATTTATGTTGTTTTGGATGGAAAATGTCCACTGGCAACCGAATGATTTCATATATTGGCTATGAACATTAAAAATGTTCATATAAGATTAATGGAAACTCATCATTAAAGGTAAAATGTATATGTTTTGCCTAAACAAGCCCAGGCGCGGCTTGTAAATGATTTTAAGAATGAATGCTTTATGAAAGCATTCAAGGACTTGAAATTGTCCTTATAATAAAGGATTTCATGATGGTATTTTAGGATATATGCATGTCCTCAGGAACAAGGTATTCCCAATGTTTATCAAAAAGGTTTTCAAGAAGCCTTGCCCTAAAATGCTTGCTTACTGAGTTGTCACTCACGTTTTGTTTTTCAAACCCTTAGACAGGTACGGAGGAAACTCCGAAGGTTGCAAACCTCAGACATGGAGGAAGGTACATGATGATAGCCTTGAAGGCTATGAGGAATGAAAAAGCATAAATATGCTAAGGTAAGCTAATGTGTATGTGAACTTAATGAGAATATTAAGTTCTAAAAATGATTCAATGGTTGAATGTATGGATGTATGGATGTAAATTGTGATGCCTAAGTTAAGAAAACTTTCACGACAGGAAGGCATGAAAAGATACTATGTGTTTATGTATATCCGAACTTAGCTAGAGTTCTAAGTTCCATGTGAATTAATGACTGAATGTATGAAAGTATGATTTATACAATGATTCAGTGTATAACGACAGGCATATAAAGGTGCTATGAATGAAATGATGATTTTTATTACAAGCGAAATGTCGCAATGTATGATGATTGTCATGTCAAGATTATGAATGATGACAGATGAATAATCGAAAAAAATTATAGACATATTCCAATTAAAAACCCGCCGCGTGATCAGGGCAACAATCCTGATTCACATTTACCAATCGATAGATCTTGAGGTAAGGAAGTGACGTCTCGGTTGGGGGCGCCACAGAAAGTGTCACTTGAAGTCGATACTGGAGTCGATTTGGTCTGCAACTTCGCCCAAGTCGCAAGTGGAGTCGACTTCGTCTGCGACTTCGAGAATTCTTTCTCCTAATTTCAACGCTAGACAAAGGACATCTTTTGAAGTCGAAGATGGAGTCGACTTGAGAAATCGACTTGGCCCAATTCGATGTCTGAGTCGACGTGAGTTGCGACTTGACCTGTTCTGTTTTGTATTTTTCACTTTTATAACCTTAAACATTTGCATAAAACATATTAGTAGCTAAGACTTTACTCAAATTATGTTGTTAATCATCAAAACACATGCTTTAAATATTTTGCATTTAATTTCAACAATTGTTTCCAACAATTAAGTGATCATTAAGTGCTTCAAAAGAAGAACTGTGATTTTCACTGCAAGTGCTAAAGCTTCTCATCAATCTCAAGGCTTACAAAGTTCTTCCCTGTGCTAAAACTTCCTCTACACAATCTGTAACATATAAAACTTTTTTAAATCTATTTTCTTGTAATCTTACTTGGCTTAGTAGAGACCAAGGCCAAGTGGAGAAAAGTAGTGAATGGTTGGAATGTGGTTTACCATCTACTTGTGGTATGTGATACCCAAACCCAAGTAAGGCTTATGTATATGTGTTTTGCATATACATATGGATCATGTATGATTTAGTGAAATTATAAATGATTTCCATTTGCAATATTGATGATTTATTGCAATTAGGGCAAGTGGTTATGAATGATGATTATAAGCTGATATGGGTCAATGTGATTAAAAAGGCTTAATGAGGATTAGGGAATGTTAATATATTGAGGATAATTACCTCATACATTATAGTTTAATTAATAGAGGTTATGATGATTTAAGGTAGCAATGCTAGAAAATGCATAACTCAACGCCGGAAAGGCAGATTAAGATAAAAATTGAAAGGTAAGTACATAATTTTGTGCTTAATCTTATGAAAATGATGGATTATGAAAATTATGATGAAATTAAGGTAAAAATCGATCATCACCATCAAAATCCAAGGATGACTTCAAATGCTCATAACTTGAGCTAGGAAAGTCGAATTGAGACGAAATTTGAAATGAACGGTTAAAATTATGAGATTAATGCAATGACATGATTTAATCAAGCTAATGATGATGGGATCATGGTTGCATAAAAATAAGATGTATACCTTTGATTTTTGTGCACCAAAAAGTAAGCTTGTGATTATGTTAAAGTAAGGTGGTGATGAACTATATTTATAATGGCAATAATGATGTGGCAAAAGGAGGTAATTACACATGAATTTTATGAATTATATAAAATTAAAAAATCCATGATAATATCAAGTGATTAATGAATTAATTTAAGGAGCTAAATGGCTTGCTCAAAGGAGCATAAAAAGGTGGCAACACATGGACGTGAAAGTGGTTGTATATGTGATTTTTTTAATTTTTAAAAATGAAAAATATGTATTTAAATGACCTAGGAAGCTAGGGGGAGATGTGATGTGATTTGGGGTTGATTTTATGGTAAAAAATTCCAAAATATCAAGGATAAGTGGACCCCATCAAGTGGACAGCAACATGTAGCTGATGAGTGAAGTTCGGTCAAGCTGCTGTAATGGGATTTTTATGATTTTTTAAAAATGCAAATTATGCATTTAAATGAGTTACATGACAAGGGTGGTTAGTGACATTAATTAAATTTAGATTTTTGTGGCACAAAATGCCAAAATACCAATGCACATGGAACTTGCATGAAATGGACAGCACGGTGATGTGAATGTGCAAGGCTATTTTGTGATTTTTTATGAATTTTTTTAAATATGCTAAATGACCCCTAAGCAGGCTATTACCTAGGGTGATTAATAACTCATGAATTAAAGTCAAAATGGTGTGAAAAAAATGTGCAAAGGACTGCTGAAATGGACGTCCATTGAGTGGGCAGATTGTGTCCATTAATGATATGGATTTTTGATGATTTTTCTTAAGATAATTATCTAATTTAAATGGACCACATTTTTCCATGTAAGCAATAGAGGATAAATATGCTTTAATTACATAATAAATGATGTGGCAAGTGGGACCCACAAGGTTGGAAAATCCAGCATATGCATGAGTGCACGTCCACATGTGATAAGTGGTTAGAAAAGAGAAAATTTTTCAAAAGAGCAAACCCCTTTTTCCATCAGCTATGCACATCCCCTTATTCCAGTAGCAGGAGGGGGAGAAAAAGAGAAGGAAAAATGGGAAGAAAGAAGAGGAACCAAGCTAGGAAAAATAGAGTCCAAGTTTGATCCAATACATGTAAGTATACCCCTTGATTATGGGTTGAAAATCATAACTGAAATTTTCTTAAACACTATGTGATGTTGCTTTTTTGAGGTTTAATTATGATTACATGATGATTCATGATTTAATGAATTACATATGTTGATTTGGGCTTAAGTTATGAATTTTAGAAAGGATATGAATTAAGGTTACACGTATGACCCAATTTTCATATTTTTGTGTTAAAAATGATATATGAATTATCCCAAATAATTTATGGATGATTAAGAGAGTAAAATACCCTAGATTTAGAGTATGTTGGACATTCAAAATGGGTTGAGATGATTTCCTTAAATCTGATTTTTAGAGGCATACATGTGGACGTCCAAAGAGGGGTGCAAAGGGTACCCAAAATGCATGTGGAAGTTGCTGTTATGCAAACCAACGAATTTTGGATCATTAAATATGTGTTAATACCCTAAATTTGGGTTAAAAAAAGAATGATTAATTACTAGAATTAAGTTATTAGAAAACTGTTTTAAATTAAGTGTCAAAACAGGCGTAGAAATGATGAAAAACGGGTTCTAATATTGCTGTTTTGGAACCCTATGATGAATGGATTAAAATCCTAAAATTAAACCCTAAATTATATGCTAATTAAGGAATTTAATCATGCTAATTAAGGACTCAAGTTGCTGTGTTGAAAAATTTTAAGGAACACATGATCTGTGTTGAGAAATGGATATGTATGGAGAGACAAGTATGAATAAATGATAAATGATTTATGTAAAGTGTTAAAATGCAAAAATGCATAAAGAAGTGATGAAAAAATGGATTAAGGTGTTGTTTAAGTAAATAATAATAATCTCAAATTTTGAGATTATTATATGATGCCTAAGTAGTTAATTAAGTGCTTATAATGAGCACCAATGTGTGAAAAATGAAAAATATGTTAAAAATGATAAATGGAGGTAATGAACCTCCAAATAATGATTTAATGAATGATTGCTACATGTATGTATGTTTACCCTACATAAGGGTATTAAAAATGAATGGATGATATGATGTATAAGTTATGATACGTATGAATACCCAACTTAAAAGACAAGTGAGTTAAAAACCATCTCCACGCGTAGGAGGAAAAAAACCCGCCCGTCTCTCGTCTGGCGATGGAAACCGAAGCCGTGTCTTTCTCCGATTGCGAATCTGGGAGGGTTTAGACTCTTCAGAATCTGTCAGGGAGACCGGGTGGGGAACCTCGAGCAGAGAAGGGGAGTGGGGAGGAGATGGCTGATCTTTTAGGGGATGAACTGCAAACTCTAAAGCTGGACAGCGACAAAAATTGTCGGAAAATCGTTCCGGGCGAGAAACCGGCAGCGCTATGCTCACTATGGACGCGGAAGCATTACAATAGGGAGGTTTTTAAGGCTACCATGAGGAAGGTGTGGCAAACGTCAGGACGAGTGACGATTATGCAGGTTGAAGATAATCTTTTCCTGCTGCATTTTGAGATGGTCGAGGATTGTGTGAAGGTCCTGAATGGTAGACCGTGGGTTTACGATCGGCAATTGGTGGTTTTGAAGGAGCTTCTTCAACCCATCTCGCTGGGGGAGGTGACGATGGCCGAATCACCTCTTTGGATCCAAATAAACAATGCTCCTTACCTGATCGACAAAAGTTCTCTGGGAGCAGCGGTGGGGGCTTCTTTTAAACAATGTCTACAAACAGAATCTACGGATCATCTTATCCGAATTCAGGTTATGGTGGATCTTACTATGCCGCTTAGAAGGGGAATTTTCATTCAAATTGACAACTCGGATAGGCAATGGTTGGCTTTCCAGTATGAGAAATTACCCACGTTCTGCTATGCGTGTGGTAGAATTGGCCATATATTCAAGGATTGCGATCTTCATACCAAAAATCTGGAGACAGTGAAGGAGGAGGATCTCCCATATGGCAACCACATGAGGGCAGGTTTCCATCATCTGCTTGCGACACCGGGAAAAGGAAAGGGACAACAGCGTGCCCCATGTTTATATGGACGGCTGGAAGATGTGCTGCCCATGCCTCGGCCAGCCTGGATGCAGTCGCATGAAGCCCTTTTAGGAAATAAATCTCTTACGCCAACGTCACCAGATTGTAATGATCAAGCACTGTCTTCTTATGACGCACACCCAGAAAGGCTACACAATTGGCTACATGCATTGCCACCTGTGCATGAGACAGACAAGGGGACGAAGCAGCATACGCCTGGAATAGGCAAGGTTGCTGGTGTTTCCTTGGATCGTATGAGGTATACTTCCTCCGGATTGTGGGATGCAACTGCGGAAGAGATGGGCTCCAAAATAGCTACCCAACAATGCATGCAGTCCACGCCAGAGCCAGCAATGGCCGAGCAGGCTGCGTCCAAACCTGTGGGCGATGCAGTCCATGACAGAGTTGAGGATAAGACAGTCCATGACAGTGTTGTCCACGCCATGCTGTCCACGCCAGCGCTGGGGGTGCTGCAGTCCACGGCGGAGTTAGAAATGACAGAGCAGATCACAACCACCTCGAAGGGACGCCCCATCTCTGAAGGTTTTTTAGTTTCTCCTCCTCGGGACAGCGAATCAGTAATGCTCACTGGCAATGGACCCACAGTCGTACCTGTTTCTCCCAAGCCTGACTGTGCTCACTTCGAACGGCCGGCTGAGGCGGGTGCGGGGCACACGTTGCTGATGGCAATGGAACAGTATGAGTCCAAAACTAAGACCACTTTGGATGCGACCAATTCCCTTACATCCCAGCCTATACCAGGCAAATCACAGTTGCAAGATGGGCAGGATGGGGCGGTGCTTGGTCCAGGAATGGAAGGGGACATGAAATCACTGGAACAACAGATGGCAGTGGATGAAATTTCTCATTCTCAAATGTTATGTCAGGGGTCCAGACGCCTTTGGAAACGCAAAGCGCGAGAGTTGCCTAGGAGGGCAAGGGAAGTTGATTCTTCATTCCATGACAATCCAGCCATAACAAAGAGATTTTTCAGAGAGGAGATGGAGGAGGAATTTTGTTTTGAGAAATTTCCTATGAAGAAATGCAAGATATCTCAAGAGGCATCGGTGGAGGCTGAGGACACCCCTCGGCCCCACCCCCAGTAAATGGCGGCCTTAGCTTGGAATTGCCGCGGGCTTGGGAACCCGCGGGCAATTCGGTGTTTGCTTGACCTTGTCAAGCGAGAAGCTCCCCGGGTGGTCTTCCTTTGCGAGACCAAGCGATCTAGTAAGGAGATGGAAGGTATAAGATGAAAACTCCAATTTGAATGCAGTTTTGCAGTTGATTCTGAGGAGAGAAGGGGGGGACTTTGTCTTTTATGGAATGAAAACTATGGGGCTACCATCAAAAGTTTTTCAAAACATCATATTGATGCTGAAATTCGGGGATGGAGGTTTACGGGACTGTATGGCCATCCCGAGGTTCGTAGGAGGGGGGAAACTTGGAACCTCATCGCAACTCTCCACGGTCAATCTCATGCCCCTTGGCTCATCATGGGGGACTTCAATGAGGTGGTGGGACCTTCCGAATATCGAAGCTGCAAGACAAGGGCTGAGCATCAAATGATTTCTTTCCGAGACATCATGGACACATGCAACCTCATGGATTTGGGTTTTATCGGCTATCCGATGACATGGCGGAATAACAGAAGGGGATCTCAGAGAGTTGAAGCACGACTGGATCGTGGGCTGGCGTCCCCACAATGGCTAACCATGTTCCCGTTTGCTAAGGTTTATCATCTATCCTCTGCCTCGTCCGACCACAACCCAATCCTTCTCACTCTAAACCCCATGAAACACAAGAAAAGACCAAAACGGGACTTCAAGTATGAGCTTTTTTGGGCTCGGGATAAAGACATGCATGACATTGTTCATCATTCGTGGGCAGCTACACACGCTTCTGGATCCTTTCCTTGTGAGAGATTGTTACGAAAAATTCAGAATTGCACTGGGGCACTGGCTAGGTGGAGCAAAAACAAAGGGGGTCGGCTGAGAAAGCTTATTGCTCGGAAGCAGGCGGAATTGCATTCTTTAAACTCTCAGATCCCGTCGGACCAAAGGGACAACGCCATTCAACGTGTCCGACATCATATCCATGTACTACTGGAGGATGAAGAGTTACTTTGGAAGCAAAGAGCCAAAGTTCATTGGCTCCAACATGGAGATAGAAACACCTCGTTTTTTCATCGTATGGCGTCAAATCGCAGAAGACACAATTTCATTGAGGCTCTTACTGATGATGGGGGATCACGGATCACGGATACACAAGAAATGTTGGATCTTACTCTATCCTACTTTAGGGAGGTCTTTTCTTCTTCGAACCCTTCTAATTTGCACCGTATCACGGGCCTTGTTACCAGGAAGATATCATCTGAGTCCCAGGACCAGCTCACCAAACCTTTATCCATGGGGGAGGTGTCAACTGCTTTAAAATCCATGCACCCCTCAAAAGCTCCAGGGCCTGATGGGCTCCCTGCTGGCTTCTACCAGACACATTGGAGTACCGTTGGGAACGATGTGTTCTTAATGTGCAAGGCTTTCATGGAGGCTCGATCTCCGCCAAATCGGTGCCACAAACTCCAAGAACTCAATCATACCAACATTGTTTTAATTCCAAAAAAGGCTGGTGCAAATAAACTTGGGGACTTCCGTCCCATCAGTCTATGTAACGTGGCCTACAAGATTTTGGCGAAGGTTCTGGCAAACCGTCTGAAACGCTGCCTAAATGATGTAATTTCCCCTCAACAAAGCGCGTTTGTTCCGGGCCGCCTCATAACCGACAACATGCTCATTGCTTATGAAGTTATTCATTCTCTCCGGCGGAGAAGAGTGGGAAACACGAAGGAAATGGCTGTTAAACTTGATATGTCCAAAGCCTATGACCGGGTTGAGTGGGAGTTTCTGTACAATATGATGGGAGCTATGAATTTTGGTACTGTATGGATAAATTGGATCCGCCAATGTGTGCAGTCTGTGCGCTACAGGGTTCTGGTGAACGGGCACAAAACCCCTCTACTCGTTCCACATAGGGGCCTTCGACAGGGTGACCCACTCTCACCATATCTTTTTCTCATCTGTGCTGAGGGCCTCTCTCTTCTTCTTGCTCATGCTCATCTCCAGGGGTCACTCCACGGTATCAGACTCTGTCCCAGAGGGCCCACCCTATCACATCTTTTCTTCGCTGATGATGCTCTCATCTTTATTAGGGCTTCGGACCATCAGGCGCGATACCTTCTCTCCGTCCTAAAAACGTATAGCGATTGCTCGGGACAAATCATTAATATCAACAAGACGGCACTTTTCTTTAGCTCCAATACAAACCAAGTTCTGAGAGGCTCTATTCAGGGAGTGTTTGGATCATGTGCGTTGGAGTTCCACTCTTACCTGGGGCTGCCAATCTGGTTGGGGAGATCAAAAAAGGTTATGTTCAAGGACCTTAAGGACCGTGTCTGGCGAAAAATTCAGGGGTGGAAGGGGCGGCTTCTATCATGGGGAGGCAAAGAGATTCTTATCAAAGCCGTCGCGCAATCTATTCCTACTTATTCCATGAGTATTTTCCTCCTTCCCAAATGCTTCTGTAATGAGTTGGATAGCATGCTGAGCAAGTTTTGGTGGGGTGAGACGGAAGGAAAACGTAAAATGAGTTGGGTGGCATGGAAGGATATGTGCAAGACTAAGGCTACTGGGGGATTGGGTTTCCGTCATCTGATCTCTTTCAATCTTGCCCTCTTGGCCAAACAGGTTTGGCGGCTTGTCTCAAACACGGAGTCCCTTTGTTATTCTGCTCTAAAGGCTAAATACTTTAATCATGGTGATCTCTGGGTATGCAAGGCGAAGCCATCTGATTCGTTCACCTGGAGGAGCATCCTTCGAGCTAGAGATGTGGTTAGTCGGGGATGTCGGTGGCGGGTTGGCTCGGGGAATCAGGTAAGGTTTTTTCAGGATAGGTGGTTTTCTTCTCCAATTCAAAGGGCCGGGCCCTTACCAGCTCACATTCCCGACGATGCAAAGGTCAGTTTCTTCCGAGATGAACGAGATGGAAACTGGAAGGAAACCCTTGTGCTGCAGGCGGCTGGGGAGGTGGGCCGTGATATCATATCTTTGTGCCAGCCTCCAAATGCGGGGGAGGAGGATCTTTGTTTTTGGGAACCGGAACCGGACGGACATTTCTCTGTGAAGTCAGCATATAGGATTCTCACGCAAATACCTGCCGGACCTGTGGAGGATGGAATTGCAGGTGGTGATCGTATTTGGGAGATATTCAAATTTATATGGAAAGTTAAACTCCCAAGTAAAATACTCATCTTTTGTTGGCGACTGCTTCGGGATGCCCTCCCCACTCTTCAAAATTTACTGCGACGTGGCATCACGATGGGCACAGCATGTCTGTTCTGCAGGGGGGCCCCAGAAGATCCTCTCCATCTTTTTATCAACTGCACGGCCACCCGTCCGATATTCAGAAATATTGTGGGTGATTTGCTTCTATCCACTTCTGCCACCTCTATTTCGGACATTTTTTGGACCATTATCACCGCAAATTGCATGGATATTTTCCTCCTCTTCCTCCTGTACTGTTGGCGTATCTGGCATATGCGAAATCAACTTTGGGTGGATGGCACCCAGCCAGTGTTTTCTGATGTTAGGGAGTGGTGCATCAATTTCTTGTATCAGTACAGGACCGCGTTGGATCTTAGCAAGTCAACTTTTTTGGACAAACCTATGGTTGCCAGATGGACTAAACCTGCTGCGGGCACTCTCAAGGTTAAAATTGATGGACGCAGAAATTCTCAAAACAACTGCACGGGATTGGCAGCAGTTATCAGAGACTCCTCGGGCTGTTTCATTGCGGCAAAGGGATGGCGCTTGCAAGAACTACTGGATCCGCTAATGATGGAAGCTCATGCTATGTGGAAGGGGCTGCAGTGGGCCTTGGACAGCCAGTTTACTAACCTTCAGATGGAATCTGACTCCCTGAATCTTATTGATTTTTTGGTTCGCGATCGTTCTGTCAGGGCTCCAGTTGGCGCATTTTTCTTCCTTATCCGCCAAAACGCCCGTCGGGCCCAATCCTTGTCCTTTCACCATGTTTTACGGACTGGAAACTCGGTCGCTCATCTTTTGGCTGATTTTGTTTCTTCTCGTTTTTTGCCTGAACAAGAATGGAGGGATAATCCACCATTTTTTCTTCAGGAAAAACTTTGTACAGATAATTTTTTGGCAATGATAATTGATGATAGCCCTATCCCTTCCGCCTCTGACTGTCCTTACGGTCAGAGGTTGGTCGGATAGGAGTTTATCTTTTAATCAAAAAAAAAAAAAAAGACAAGTGAGTTAAGCTAGTCCAAATGGATTTATATAGGTTGGAAAATCTAAGGAATATAAGTATTTGAAGTTGATGTGAATAAATGAAATGTTATTTTCGTTTATCTAGGCAAAAGCAAGGAAAAGAATGGAAGAAAGGGATTATGGCAATCTCAGGTAAGCAAGCGAACTTTTCAAATAATTTATTTCTCCTTATGTGTTGAAATGTTTATGATGTTATGTTGATATTTTTATGATTATGTTTTAACGAATGGGCAAGCACAAGTTTTGAAAATGACGGCTTTAATGTAAAGCCACAAGTTCTAAAAAAGGAGGGCTTTAATGAAAAGTCTTAAGGTTTGCTTCATAAGAAGCAAGCGACACTTTTTAAGATAAATAATTTATCACAAGTGTTGCCAAGGTTGGAAATGCTCTATGTTAATGGAATTGAGAAATTTGCTTATGAGTAAGTTCTTCATGATGATTATTTTAAAGGATTTTATTGATTTCTGCCGATGGTTTTAAGAATTTGTTTTTAAGTAAACAAGTTCTTTAGCATGTTGTTTCAAAAGTATTTTACAAGAAAAAGGGAATTTTTTCCTTTTTCACAATGTAATTTTAGCAGATAAAATTTGAGTTTTTCTTTTATGATGTTTTATAATAAATAGCTATGTTTATGAAAGAAAAAGAAAAAATGATTTAATTTATGAAAAAAGATTGCTTTTTCTATGTTATGATATTTAAATATAAACGATGATTTGGATAGAGTCCATACGTCTTGAAATGATATTCGAAAAGTTTTTTATTTCCTTTAGATAAGAAAATCTATGTTGAAAATGTCTAGAAAAATATTTATACGGATGTGTTGAAGGGGATTTAAGGATGACCAATCTCATATGTTGTTTTCATAAAATAGTTTGATTTCGGGTTGCTAAAATGGCATGCAAAAGATTATGCAAGTCCCCCCCCCCTTATGTAAAAATGGTATAATAGATAAGTTGACAATAATTTGATTATTAGGGTGGTTGAGAAGGGGTAACATAATTGTATAACTTTTGTGAGCAAAAGACTCCGAAATGGAAACCAAGAAAATGTTAGAAAATATATAGTTTACTTTTGAAAATCTAAAAGTTTTAAAGTTCTTTTACAAGAATTTTCAAATGTATTGTTTCTCAAACATTTCAAATGTTTATCAAAATGTTTTACTCAAAATAGTTCTAAAAGAATTTAAGGAAGGTCATCCTAAAACTAGGTTTTAAATGACAACTTGTTTAAAGTTGATGCGCTTGCTATGATTCTAATAAATTGCAACCAATCAAAGTCCCAGCATAAGCTGCAAGACTACTTATATGCCAAAAAAAAAAATCATTTCAAGGATTTGCAAGCAAGGGGCATATTTTCGGAGTCAATGACTATTTTACAAGAAAATCACAAATCTTGAGGACCTACTGTCATAAAAAGAGTAAAAGACGAACATGAGAAGTAAATAATGTCAACAAGAACCAACAAATTGATCTCAAGACCATATCCATGAGACCAAAGCAAGTTGCAGAGCTCCAATAAATACACCTAGTTACAGGTGCATAGACATCACAGCCAAACATCCAATCTACAGAGAAACCGAGCCCTGTGGACGCTTCTTCCAATAACCTTTCCATCCAGATTGCCTCAAAGATTTTTCAATCATCTTAGGGAATCATGAACCAGTAGAAACAAGGCTATAGCCATAAGCGCAACCCTCAGAATCAATATAGATGAGCCACATCTAAATGCTGATGATGATGAAGCATTCCCACTACCGGTTGCAGTTGAATTGCTCATGCTGGTGGCAAAACTCCTGCACAAAGTGTTTTGGCAGCATCATAAGAAAGCTAAAAACATGATTTGCCCTTTAGTGAACAATACATCATCTAATATTAGCTAATGTCAGTTATTTATCGAAGATCATGATTGACAGACAATCTGGTTGGAAGACCATCCTTTTAATATTCGTTAATTATAGCTAGATTAGACCAATGCTAAAGAAGATACTAAAAGAATTTTCGAGATCCAGAGCAAACAACTGGAGTTTTTTGTTTTGATGGCATTGGAATCTGGCAATGAATCCTGTAGTCATGGTTTGAATCTTGGCTGGGGAAACTTAGAAATTAAATCATAATCTATAGTAAAAATGAGTGAAACCACCTTGTTGAGGGAGGCTTTGAGCAGGTGATGCTAAAAGTAGTTCTGAGATTTGAACTTATTGGACTGGGTTGAGGACCGGCAATGTATTTCCATATGTCAACCATCCCCTATGAGGTTGGGGGAAGCATAAAGAAGCGCAATGGCACAAATAAAAACAATACCCGAAAAAGAAAAATAGAAGGGCAGTATTTTAAGTGCAATGGCCGAAATTTAAAATTTTTTTAAAAAAAAACAGTTATGAATTGATAACACTCACCTAGCTGTCTGGTACAAGCACTTATCATAACCTGCATGCAAATCAAATTGGTTGTCAATAAACAATAATCCAACTTTATTTCATAACCCTGTGCATGCACTTGCACAGTAGTCAGAACCCACACACACAGACCGAAGTGAGTTTGGTAAGTCCCTGATCGGCACAATCTTACCTTTCTTGATTTTCTACAGGAAAGAAAAGAAATTGAAACAAAGGAAAACTAAAGAATGAAAGAATTGTATTTTCTTGCTTGCATTACAAAGTGTCGCCCCCTCTCTTATACCCCTATTCCTGTTACATTCCCAACTGCCTTTCTCCCCTAGTGGCCCATTTGCTACCCTCCCTCTTACAAATCTGAACTACCCCTCATACCATTCATGCACACGTGCCATGACCAGTGCACAGATCAAAATGACTATCAGAGTTCCAAAAATCTTCACATTAGATTTTAGATTATAACCAGTGCACAGATCAAAATGAGTTTGAAAAACCAACACACAATTTTAGGGTTTAGTCATAGAAAGAAAGCAGAATGCATACCACTGCAAGGATTGTTACATCTCTACATGTCCATCTGGAAATGCGGAAACATAGAAGATGTATCAAAAACATCTTCCTATCGGTAGCAATAGTGGGCCACAGTTCAAAATAGCCACTGGCAGGAAGCCACAAGAAGAAAGGTTAAAAAGCGAGGTCATCATAACTCTCATGGAGTAAAGGTCTATTATGATGGCAAACAATGTAAATTTTATCTAGAAGTTGAAGACGGGATCACAAGATATGCTCCATGATGAGTGGCTCACTTCACAATCCTAAATTACAGATGAACAAGTAACTTCTGGTACTTGGAATTTCTACCAAAACCAACTAAAGCTACACATACGCATGGATTTCAAATATGTTTTGAATTCTGATTGAATGGATAAGTCTTATCACTTGTTGTTTACCTAATTCTTTTGCGATAAAGAGAGCTAGAGTCCATTCTCCTACTAAATAGCTTGGTGGTGTAACTGACAGAGAAATCTGATTTTGGCCAACTTGAGCTATCAATATGGCCGGTCATATGACCATGCCAGAGTGTGAAAATTGCCATGCTAGGTGGATCCAAGCTTTTTAGAAAAGGATGTTAACCAAATTTTACAAGATTAGAAATATCATCAGAAATAGAACTGTTACAAAATCTTCTATGGTAAAAACATGTGCAAACAATTATTGCATATTAGATTATTTGCATGTTTAATATGAATTATGTATGGCAGCAAGTCATAATGAGGTAATATGAAATAATTTAAATGATATATTATGCTAACAATGTTAATTCAATAAAAATCCAATCATAGAAAATTTCTGCAATATATAAGAAACGGATAGTGTTGTCAATCTTGAGTTGCCTATTTGAATGTTTGAATGATAGAAAAAATTTTTATGAAACTTAGTGGGATTGCATTTTAAGACATTAAGTTTGAGGGGAAGCGTCGGATTAGTGAAAAGGGGATCATATGCAGGGTTGTAAGGCTTCAAAGTAAAATGAAGACATGGATGAAATCTGCCCATTCAAGAGTTCAGTGAAGTTAGAATGCAAAATAGTGGATGCATCTTGCATTTTTATGGAATATTAATAAAACTTTATCATGGTGGCATGGATGATTACCATAATATAATCCTACTCGCATATCATAATGTGCATTTAAGCCGGAAGAGACGAAATGGCCATGGCACAAACTGCTGTAAAACTCACACTAGCAGCATGTTGTTCAGTTTCGTGTGATAAGATGGGGATCCAGTAGGTGCTAAAGAGCTTATAGAAATGAGTATTTTGGAGGCATAATAAACAAATTAGATAGGTAGGTGTGGATTCAGTCAATAAGGTGTGGATTCAGTCAATAAGTGTTGAAATATGTAGCTTTTAAGAATTCCCAAATGGCATGAAAATATGGCCAAAGCTTCCAATTTCATGTTTATTAAAATTATATGAAAACAGTTAGTACCAGGAGGAAAATAAGGCTGCTTATTGATTATCTTTAATTCCAGAAAGTTTTATTGGTATAATACCATGTATAATAAATACAATGTGATGAGGATAATACGAAATCAGGAGGGCAGAAAACTGCTGCTATGCATTACAAGAATAGGTTGCTGCCTAGTTTGGATATATTGCTTGATGAGTCAAACGATGGCTTAAATTTCTGGAAATGGGTGAAATTACAGTCCAATAGATACATGTATACTGGGAAATTTTAATCACTTTGAGGTGAATATGATGGAAGATGAACATACAGTAATGTGGGACGTGAAGATATTTTCATAAATTGGGGTTTAGATCGTTATAAGGATGTTTATTTCTATTTTGGATTTGTTAGAATATTTAGGTCTCCTAGAATATCTTAGAATATTTTTAGAATAAATTTATATTTATTTTAAGTTTACTTCTTCTAGAAGTTTACTTAAAATATACAGTTTCTTTTTCTAAAAGATTAGATCTTTAATAAATATTGCTGAAATAAGGTGGCACATTTTCTTATAAATACTACCCTTCTAAACTCTAAAGAGCATCAGTTTTGAGAATTATAAACAAGTGTTTCTCTGGATTTCCCTTCCACTTCTCTTTTTCTTATCTTTTTCATTATTTTTCTACTCTTTCTATCCTCTTTCTTCTCTTCTTATCTTTCTAGACGTTCTTTCCTCTTTCCTCTATCTTCCTCTTTACCCTGATGATAATAGCAAACCCTGATGAACTTTTATATAATAGTTTCTAAAACCAACCAAGCTTCAAGTCCATCACTGTAATCTGTCAAGTTTGTGCAATTCTCTTCATTGACTCCATTGATGCAACAACATTGATTCTTCCTTAGAGTTTCGTTCTTCGTTTTCACAACTCTGTGCAAACAACTTCTATAGCTTGGTGGAAATTTCAGCTTGTTTCCGGCGCTATCTCAAGGACAAGTGGCCATCTAGCTTTTGGAGATTTTCAAACCAGCACTTCCACTTGCTAGCTTTTGCTAAGACATCATTGATTCAGAAAATTTCAAAAAGCACAAACCAAAGATTTCTAGAAGCCCCTTTGCTTGCTAACATTAGGAAAATCTGTTCACAATTTCTGAAAATTTGCAAAACTGCCCTTAGTTTCCAAAAAAATTGCGGAACTGTCCTAGAATTTTCAGCAATTATAAAAGGCCTCTGACTTTTTTGAAATTTCAAGTCTCCCTCAATTTTTAGAAATTTCAAAAAGGTCCATTTTCAGAAAAATACAAAGATTACGGTAATTCAAAATTGTCAAAAAGCTCATTAGAACAGAAGTTGCAACTTCATTGACAAAGGTTTAATCAACTAACAAGATGTCATTCCAAAGTGTTGATTACATTGTTACTTCTCATCGAAGTTGAAGAAAATTCACTGCAAAACTCAAGGATGAGTTTTTTCCACACAAAGATATTTTCATAAACTGAAGTTTAGATTGTCTTATGATGTTTATTTATATTTTGGATTTGTTGAATATTTAGAAGATCTCCTAGAATACATTAGAATATGTTTGGAATAAATTTGTATCTATTTTAAGTTTACTTCTTCTAGAAATTTACTTAAAATATATAATTTCTTTTTCTAAAGATTAGATCCTTAATAAATGTTGCTAAAATAAGGTGGCATGATACCACCCTTGTAAGTTCTAAAGAACATCAGTTTTGAGAATTATAAACAAGTGTTTCTATGATTTTCCCTTCATTTCTCTTTTGAGCTTTAGCAGGTTGACATGTGCGATATTGTGAAACGACTCTTGATACATCTCTTTTTAATGTGGGCCTATAAAATCTATCCTCAACTAATGAAATGATTTTATCCCTACCAAAATGACCAGCAATACCCCCAGCATGTAATTCCCAAATTAAAAATCTTGAAATGATGGGTTGGGAATGCATAGCTTTATTCCTTTAAATAAATACCCATCAGGAACCATATAATCATTACGATTTCCATTTTGTGTTTCATGAAAAATAATTCCAAAATCAATACATGATAGATATTCAGTTTTCAATCTATCAAATCCAACTACATTAACATCCATCTATCTTCTTTCTTCTCTTCTAATCTCCCGAGAGGTTCCTACCTCTTTCTTCTATCTTCCTCTTTACCCGTCCTACATCATACAGTGGTTCAAGTTGGGCCAATTGCAAGGCAAACCACAATTGGTGCAGAGTGATTTGTTAAGTTCAATTCTTCACCTAGGGGATCCAAACAATGTTAAATTATGGAACTGACTAAGAGTGCAGTTTAATACATGAATTTCAAGATTTAAATATTAAAATGGGAAATATTAAGCTTGCCTGTATGCTCACAGACCTTGAAAATTACAGAACAATTAGGCTAAACTACCATACCTCAGTTTCGCAAGGCTTGGATCACAATTTTGGTGTAGATTGGAATTATTGTGCAATATTACAATGATTTACATGTTGGAGCATGTTAGATTAGCTTAAATACAAAAATGCATGTAGAATTTCATGCATAAACTGTAGAATACACAAATCAAGCATAGTAACACAATTGCTGTATAATGATAACAGCGGAAAGCAAACATCCAGTTTGGTATTTCTGTTAAAATGGACCAAAAAGAGAGTTAAAGGTCACCAAAATCTGTGATTAGACGATGATCAATTTTAGTTGATAATCGAGCGAATTAGTTAAACAAGGACTCAAAGCCCAAAAGGGACCCACATGCTGCTAACTGCACTGACAGTGCAGTGTAACTGCTGGATTAAACTTTAATGAATTAGTTTCAGGCCATGCAAAGATATTAGGGAATTATACCTAGGAAATAGGACTTCTAAGGTCCTACAAGATGGAACAGTTGAAGGCATAGTGCAGAAACACATTAGCCTATTCAACTTGGGGCAATTTGTTTAATTGACCAATTCAGGTCCTAAAATTATGCAAATTAGGGGTTCAGTATTCCTATAAATTTATTATTGATAGCCCCAGGTACATGATAAAAAGATGCAGGGAAACCCAAAAAGTCAGGGGCCTACAGAAGCACCCAGCAATGGTGCAATTCAGCTAACTCTAATTTTGCTGAAATTGAAAAATCCATTTTGTGGAAAAATTTAGCCTTAAAAATGACAGAAATTGGACTGCAGACACCCTGATATATGTAATTGAGATATTGGCAATATATATCTAGTATATAGTTTTCAAGGAACTTAATTAGGGGAACTTGAAAACGGTGTTCTGCAAGTTCTTTGGAAACTAACAAAACAGGTTATAAATTTTTGTTATTTGCATTATTTAATTATAGAAACATGATTATATCATGTCAATTAAGTATAATATATTGTTTAATCATTTTTGTCCACGTTTATGAAAAAATGAACGAAATGTATATGCATAGCAGGAAAATGATAGTTCGCAGCAACTTGAATCACTGTTTTGGTGGACCAAACGATCATGGACTTGCATGATCCTAGGCATAAACGTCCAACATCTGTCCATGCATTGTACGTATCCACGTGGATTGACAACAACCCACGCTCCATTGAAAAGAGTCAGCAAAAGGAAGAAGCTGTAATCGGACTTAATCAATACAAACACATCAAAATGACCACCTGCTTCCACCTCATCTGCTATAAGAGTCAAGGGGCATCCAAAGAAGGTAATCCATCAAAATAAGACATTGTTTGGGCACTTGTGGCCAATGGACCATTTTTCTCGTGAACACTCCACTCTCATCTTCTCATTAAATTTGGTGGAGGAGAGAAGAGGGCTGCTGGTGTGGCTCTCATATAACTTGTGTTGGGTGTGGCCTCCATACCTGGTGATCATGATCTAGCAAACTCCAACACAGAGAAGGAATTGGGATCAGTGCATCTGCACCTGATTAATTAACTGATGTTTTGCTTTTCAAAATATGCATGAACTGTTAAGCAATGATTTATATTAAGCAAATGATGTTGATAAACAATATTCATCAACATATGTGGTACTTTTGTGCTTTCAGGAATAATGATTGAATCTTTCTATGTGGTACTTTCAGGAAACTATATGAAAGGAGGATAACTTTTGTGCTCCATGTAATCAAACTGGGCTAGCTGATTGACTGCAAGGGTTGAAATTTCCAGCAATTTGGACTATTGAGAATGTAGCATGACTGTACTATAAATTCAATATTGCATTCTTACGAGAAAGCCCGTAACAGTGGTTTCATTGATTAGATGAATTTGCATAGCATATTTCATGAAATCAGGCATTGTAATTTGAGATGATCATCAATAGTTTTCCAGAAAGGAAAGTGGTTGGGAACCATGTTGAAGGAACAGGAACCTCAAGTGAACATGGTGCCAAGAGGAACCAATGCATAGAGAGACTAGTAGGGCAAAGTAAACTTATTAGAACTCATGTGGATTACAGTTTGTCATTCTTGTCTAAGGGCCTAGACTGAAAGCCTGTGGTGCTTGTGATGGAAGTAAATCTTCGAGTGGCAATGGCAAGGCACTGCAAGAAATTTTCTGTATTCTCTAGAGAACCATCTAAGTCATTCTTTAGGATCATAGAAAATGAAATTCCTAAAGTCAATTCTCATAGCCACATTAAAGCGTAAGGGCTTACGAAAAATCAACAAATTCCTAAGAAAAGGAAAAATTAAATAAATCTAATCCTTTTATATTTTAAAATTGATTTTAATGGTATCTGAAAAAGTAGGAAAACAGAGAGTTAACAATGGTGTACCATTCACAGTTAAAATTACTGCAGAATCATCACTTCTTCTATGAATGCTTCAAAGTGCAATCACAATGGCTAAGATTCACTGACAAATTACCATCAGCTGGTTTTGCTCATAAAAGTCATGAATATAAACAAAAATTTCCTTTTCTTTGTAGTCTTTCTTATCTTCTTCAAATTTCTTCTGTGTGATATAGGAATCATAAAAATAAAGAAAAATCCAAGTATCCAAGGGAACATGAACATGAAAATAATGTACTTTTTGTGTTTATTTGCAAGAAAATCAAAAAGCATACTTACTTGGATCCTTGTTGGTCTTTACACCAGCTCCACCAAAACTACATGCAACATCTGAAGCTCCATTTTGTTGGTAATAGCTGTTGAATGCATAAGAAGCATGCGATTGTAATGTATCAGGCTGATAGCAAGGCTGGCTAGGCTGGATAGCCGAACAATCAACATTCCCAGAACCACACGCCCAGTCCAGTGCACTCTGTAGATCCAGCTCTGAAGCAGTAGGTGAAGCAATGCACCATGTGCTATTTGAACTTGTAGAATTTGATGGTGTTGTCGAATCTGGAACACCTCTTCCAGTAAAATCTAGACTGTACACACTGGTCATACTAGGATAAAATAAACCCCAATTTCTTTCAGATTCAAAACCTGGCTTCCTATTCTCATTGAATAATGAAAAGATATATATATCAATCTCTTCTCCAGGCTTTGCAGGTGTCCCTGTGTTGTTAAGGACGTGTTGGATGAGATTAGTATTATATGTCTGCGCATTATCAGGGGTAGCGGCCGTCTCCTTTGGTGATCCTTTGGATGGCCAGCCAGTCTCTGTGACCATGATTTTCAATGTTTTGAAATTTAGAGACATGAGAGCAAAATAAAGTGCATCTATTTGAGCATCAAACATGTTGGTATATATCAAGCCAGTGTTTGGATCAATAACATCAGAAGATGTTGAGGAAAATAGAGCATAATCCAGAGAAACATTAGTATGGGCATCTCTATATGCATAGTAAGGATAGATATCAACCATGAATGGGGAGTTGTTCTCTGCAAGGAATTCCAGCATGGGTTTTAAGAAGAATGCATAGCTGCTGTTAAAAGCCCCAGCTGATGGAGGAAATGATCGAGACAAGACTCCAAGAGAATGGGTACTTGAAACTTTGATCTTTTTCTGCAGACCAACTTTTCTAAGAGCAGCTTGGATTTTATGCATTGCAGGTACAACAAGGGAGGAGATATTGCCAGTACTTTCAGTCACTTCAGCTCCTACGGTTATGAAAGAGATCTTAGTAGCAGGGTAGTAGGGCGCGATGTTGTTAGACATCCATGTATCAACATTTGTTTGGTACTGGGAAAAGGCCAGCAAATCAGAATTTGGAACACCTATAATCAACTCCACACCAGTGTTCGCAAAGGCTTTCAGAACCTGGATGTTGGAATCATAGATTCTCACATATTTAATGTTGTTCTGTTGGATCAATTGGGAAACCTTGTCAGGAGTTGGAAGATCATCAGCATTTCGCCCATAGCATACTCCAACAGTGCTTCCATAGCACAACTCTGTCACAGAAGCCAAAGAATCTCAGAACAGCCATGTGAGATCATATGGTTCAAGTGATGTAAGAGTTGATTTCACTATCCAAAAAAGAAGATTTTCAAATGAAGAATGGAACGTAGCAAGAAAAATAGAAAAACAGAAAACTTCCAAAAAGAAGTCATTAAAATGGGTTCACAGATAAATGATCCAATATCTGGTGTTTTCTACATCTAAGAATAAGAACCAGAAACTAAGGAAGCTAGGGCTGTAAGCCTGTAACTAGGTTAAGTTCAACCCAATCCAGTTAACTCAACCCAGTTGGTCATGGATTATAGTTGATAATGTTCCACCTGCCACCAGTCACCACCCATATTAAACCTGTATAATCCATTTAAAAAAATGGGATGGTCATGTTTACCAGTGTTAATGGTCATGGCCAAACTGCCAACCTGCTCGGCCAACCTATTTATAAATGGGCTTGGGTTATGATTTTTCAATGAATAGTTTATGATCCGTCAACCTATATAACCATTTAAATAAATAAATGGATTAGAGTGGAGATTTTAAAACTCATCACCCCGTTTATCAACCCGTTTAACCTGTCAACTCGTTTATAACCAGTTAAGAAGAGATATATATTTCCTAAATCATAAATCTATTTCCCCATTTTGATTTCCTATTTTCCTCCCTTTGTCTACAACTCCACAACGTCGTTTTTTGCTGTTTTGTTGTGGCGTTTCCATATCGTTGTCCTTGTCACCACCTAAGAATACCGCCGGTAAGATTCTTCTTTCCTCTTTGCCTCTCTATCTCTCTCTCCGTCTTTGAACATCCCTCACTCCATCTCTCACTTCTCTCTCCTTTCCTCCATCACTCCTTCTCCATCTCTATTACCATTTCCCCTTCCCTGTCCTCTCTTACATTTTCTGTCTCGCCGAGTCACCGTCCTTCTTTGTGTCAATGCATCAAATATACACCCCTCTCCCAATGAAAATCTAGCCATGTTATGTATCTCATCAACGTAAAACAATTCACTACAACAATCACAAACAACAAACACTCAACTTTAAATTAGCTTGGATTTGACTTGTTTGCAACATATATATGCAACCTGTTAGCAACCCACTAGCCCGTTTACTAAATGAATTAGGATTGAGGTTTTATAAATATGTTAATAAATGAATTAAAGATGAAATTATTTAAATGGGTTAGGATTAGTATTAGGCTCTAACACGTCCAACCCGATCAGTTAACACCCCTAGTCACGTTTTGAGATTGCTAACCTTGTTTCCCTACTAACCTAACCCATATAACCCACATAAAAGGGTTATAGAATTCTTGATGCTAATGTTATAAGTTATGCAGAATTATTGACAACGGAATCAACATTCTAAATAAGAGAACATATGAAAATTGGCCACTTCGATTCAATTAATTCATTAACATTACAAGTTTTTGCCAACTTTTTATATTTCATTACAGTTAAAACAGTATAATTCAATTTTTGATACTCAACCCATAAGCAACCCGATTCATTTACATAAAATGGGTTAGGATAGGTACTGAGGTTTTCTTTAACTGATTGGGGTTGAGTTTTTTCAATGGATCAGAACCAGGGCTAACCTCCAAACTGTTCAATCTGACACATTTGCACCAATGGAAGCAAGAGACAAATGTGAGTTTAGTATTTGATAATTCAATGGGTAAAAGTTTTATGAGTCTAGGAGTTATGAATCTCACAAGCAAAAAGTCATGCATGAAATTACATTGTATTTAAAACCAAACCGTAACAAAAGTGATCACCTAAATAAATTGTTTGATGTATACATTGATTTTAAAGGTGTTAATTCAACGCCTAAACCATCTAAAAAAATCCTCATAAATGATTTAATAAAGTATTATAGCATTTTAATCCATACATGAATGGATCTAAATATTTTTTATAATTTAAATATAATTATATTTTTTAAGTAGGTATGGCCTGCACAAGACTTTGATTGAAATGATTGCAGATTTTCTTGAGATTTTTCAACCTCTTAGAAAATCTGCAATCCGGCCCATGTTTTGGCAGCACTGTGACACTGACAGGCATAGTCAATGTGGCTGATAAGGAATAGGGTGGGTCCCAAGTGAAGTAGCGAACGAAGGAAACTATTAAAAAATAAATAATAATAATAATAATATTAACGAATCCAATATTGTTTTCCCAATCATTAATGAAGCTCAAGAAAATGTGGGAAAGAGTCCTAAGAAAATGGAAATGTTCTCAGAAATCCAATCCCCCCTCTCTTTTTTTCCTTATTTTTGTGTGAGTATGTATGTGTGTTGAGTGGAATAACATTTGAAAATGCAGAAAAAACATCCAAAGAAGAAAAAAAGCAAAGCCTCAGCAGGCAGCAACATCAAGGAAGATGGCATTGCCATCCAAATGGAAAACACAGGGAAGGATAGAAGCAGAAGACTTTAGTGCCCAGCACAGGTACGAGCTCCAGAAAAGAAGGGGGAAAAAAATCCACCAACCCATTAATGAAGCGAGAAGAAGAAGCGAGAATGAAGAGATAAATCCAATCCCCATGTTTCAAATTCTTGCCGCAGACGCAAAAAACTCATTAATTTTTCATTTCAACCCTCTTTTACAGCTATATATACTCCTTCGGGGAATGCTACCGTTACCATACCGCCCTCTTTTTCCCACTCCAGCAGTGCAAATAGCAGCAACCAGCCATACAGCAACAGCAGCGGATTTGAAAAAGCCATAAAATACATTGAAGAAAATGGTTCCCGAGGAGAGACCAGAGTCACCAGACAAGAGCTTCGTACTCAGCACACATTCATTCTCCCGAAATAAAAGCCTTTTTCTTTTTTATTTTCTTTTGGGTTTCCACCCTCCATGAACAATTTTGCACGAATACTTGTTTTCGCCCATCTTAATGATAATGTTAAATCCACTCCATCTGTTCTCTTTAAAATCATGTTTTAGTCAGAGTATCAAGTTTAATTGAAAATCAAAAAATGTGCATGGCCTTATTTTGATAAATGTCTCAAATCATCCTAGTAAAATTATTGATTAAGAGCGTGTTCGACAATTGACAGAAGATGTCAAGTTAAAACTTTTCAATCTATGGGTGCGTTTGATTGGAGGTAAAACTTTTTTATGAAAACTTTTCAAAATAGAAATTATCAAGTTGATAGAAAATGATGTGATATAATAGGAGTAATAATGAAGTTGTCAAGTTAAAATAGATAGGGTAGTTGTATAGGTATTTGTGTGGAAATGATTGAAAAGTAGGATTGTTGATATAGGAAAATGTGAAAAAATAATTAAAAAATAAATGAGTTATGAGGAGTTAAAAGTTTTCATTGACATGTTTTGTGTGTAACCAAACACACCCTAAAACTTTTCACCTTTCACAACTATCATATTTTTAATCATTTTTTCACATTTTCCTGTACAACTACTATATTTTTCAATCATTTCTACACAACTATTCATACAACTAATCTATCTATTTTAATTTTATCTTCTTTACTACTCATCATTACCCCTATCATATCACATCATTTGACAATTTTTACTTTCAAAAATTTTTCATCAAAAGTTTTATTCATTACCAAACACATCCTAAATATCAATTGCAAAATATTCATCCAAAGTCTAAATGTCTAAAATATTCTTCCTTTATATAAATAATTTTATAATTTATTATAATAGGTTGATGAAGCGGAAACCATGTAACTCCCTTAATTTTTAAGATTTTGATACTAAATGAAAAATATAATTCATTCGTTATATTTAATGTTATTTTTATCAAAAAAATCAAATTTTATCCCGATCAAGTATATTTATTGGTCATATTTATTGAAAATAGATATATTCATGTTAAATTATGAAAAACTCTTAGATATATATAAATATACATTAGAAAATAATAATATTTTATAAAATTATTTATTCATTGAGCAATAATTTTTTAAACAGTTTATATGTTGAAAATACAACTTCAAAATTAATATGTAACACTAATTCGTTTTATTACGTCGATTTTCAACAGACCCATACACAGATGTTGCACAAATAAAATGGTTTCTAAGATACTGTAAATAATATTAAATAGACTAGATAGAGTGAATTTTATAGGAATGAAAAATTGAAATGAGAATGTAAATGTGTATATTAGAAATCGAGAGAAATTGTATTGAAAATATAAAAAAATTATTTTAGAAATTGAAAAAAAAAAAACCGTCTGATTAATAGGAAATTTTATCCCATGAACATATTTAAGGATGCTATACCCTTTGGAACACCCAGTTAGCTGTTGTCTGTTGAACCTACATTTCCATCCAGCCCATGAAAAATTCGTACGAACCAGGAGATTTTTTTTTTTTTTTTTTTATCTTTTATTCCTTCTCCAGTCTACATATTAGTTTCTGTGCTCCGCCTGCCTGAAATGAAATCGATTTTTAAAATAATCTATCAGCCACGGAGAAACATTATGTTTAAATGAATCCAGATTCTAGAGGAAGTCTTGCGCCATGAATAACCTTCTCATTGTCTTGGGAATTCAATCAGAAAGATCACTGTTCAACGGACAAATATATATATATATATAGTCTTCCAGAAAATGATTTTAGGTGTTTGGTAATAAATAAAATTTTTAATGAAAAATTTTTTAAAGTAAAAATTATCAAATTATATGATATGATAGAAGTAATAATGAGTAGTAAAAAAGATAAAGTTAAAATAGATAGGTTAGTTGTGTGGATAGTTGTGTAGAAATGATTGAAAAGTAAGATAATTGTATAGGAAAATGTGAAAAAAATGATTAAAAAATATAATAGTTATGAAGAGTGAAAAATTTTAGATTGAAAAGTTTTAGGGTGTGTTTGGGAATGAATAAAACTTTTGGTGAAAAGTTTTGAAGAATAAAAGTTGTCAAATGATGTGATATGATAGGGATAATAATGAGAAGTAAAGAGGATAAAGTTAAAATAGATAGGTTAGTTGTATAGGTAATTGTGTAGAAATGATTGAAAAGTAGGGTGGTTTGTGTTGGAAGATGTAAAAAAATAATTAAAAAATAGAAAAGTTGTAGAGAATGAAAAGTTTTAGATTGAAAAGTTTTAGGTGAAAAATTTTTGTCATTGCCAAACACACCCTTAACTTGAAATTTTTTTATCAATTGTCAAACACACCTTTTATGATTTGTTAGAAACGATCAGCTTCTATGAACCTTTTTTTACGTAACTTCCTTTATTTTTTAAAATTTTAATAGTTAATAGAAAATCTACTTCATTTATTATATTTAATATCATTTATATTATCATGAAAACTCTCCCATTTTTTTAGTATCATTATATATGGGCATCATCTGTAAATTTGTAAAATCAATATAATAAAATAATCTTTAAATACTATTTTCAACGTCTAAACTATCTAAAATATTATTACTATGTGGATAAATCATTGTATAAAGTATTATTAAATTCTAATATATATGTGAATAAATTTAAATATTTTTCTAATTTACTCATAAATATATAAATTTTTGAGCAAATGTAGCTCATAGACTATTTAATTTAAATGAAACTTGATTTTCTATATAAATAAATGATGTTAAAAATAATAAATAATTTTTTGATTGGTACTATTCAATTGACATCTGTTGTTACATTTAAGCTCATTCCCAAAGGATACGGAAACTCTCGTATATCATCAGACGAGACAAGAAGCTCCTATATAAACACTGGCAAGAGACGGATCTCCCATCAATAGTCTTGGGAGACAAAGCTCCCAAAAACAGTCGTAACTCCGATCATAAGGAGATTTGAACCCTGGACCTCAAAAGCGGAGGTTATCAAAGTTACCAACCCAGCTATTACACAGTTTAAGTAAATTTTATTTTAAATCAGTCAGTAATATCTAAAAGTTAAAAGATTAAAAGGATTATATAATTTCAATTTTATATAATTCAGTTACATAAAAACAAAGTCCTATTAAAAATTTGATTAGTCTGCAAGGACGTACAAATTAGATCTGACTAGAAAAATTCATTTGGGACACATAATGCCGAGAGGGCATGCAAAAATGAGGTGGGACAGCTGTGTTGTGGGATTTTTATATCAACCACAGCCAGGTTAGTCCAGGCTTTGTTTGTCTTAAACGTCAAACTTGCCACCTCACCATACCTTTCCTCATGCTTTTGGTCTTTATCTCGTTCCGACCCACGAGCAAAATAATAACTATGATAAATAATTAAATGCATAATGTCATTTAATGCATTCGGTCTTTACCGCCAATGTCAAGAAATGTCCTCTTGGTCCTTCCGCCATCCAATTTAAACAACTTGCAACCAATGTTGTCAGAACCGAACCGGTGATTGAACCGGTAAAGGAACTGGTCTGGTTCGAACCGGTTCGACCGGTTAAACAAACCGGTTCGAACCGGTGACGTCAGCATGATATATTTATGACGTCATAAATATTAAATTATTTTTAAATTTTCAATAAATACATTGATAAAATTATATTTTCATAAATCCTAAATATATATGTTAGATTTTAAAAACAACAATATAAGTATAAAACATGTAGGAGTGACAGGAGCAGGCTGCAGTAGGGATGGGGGTAGGCCGTAGCAATCACACATACATATATATTATTTGTGTTTTCTGATAATTCTAAAAATCTTCATATAATATTATAATTTCATATTAAATTCACACTTTTTGAGTATAAAAATGTTAATTAAATATAGATTTTATGTGAAATATAGTAAAAATTATATTTTTCATAAAATCTTTAATTTTGCTATAAAACGGGTCATTTTGCAATTTTTTTTTGAAAATATAAAATTATGAATTAATAGGCTAGAAAATTTTAATGTTGAAATGTTTATTAGCTTATTAATATAATTTGGGCAAATTTATAAAATTATTTAATTGGAAAAATCATACATATATGACCAATTATCTTTTAAAATACGGGGAACAAAGGATATTATTGTATTCAGACAAATTAAATAAAAGAATAAAGTGAATTAAACTAAGATGATATATGATATTATTGAAATTATTTATCAAATAATTAATATTTAAATTCGGATTTAAATGCACGGCAAGAACACCGAACGACCGTGCACCACCAGAGCACCATTTCAGGTACTCCATCGCCCCAAATCCAACTGCCGGCCATCTGCGATAAAATTCGAAACCCAAATTCAAGCGGATGAGGATCCATTCATTTTAGGACCCATTTTCCTTTGTTTGATATAGCAAAAGTAGAGAACTTGTGGATCTTTTTGATTCGGAAGATCATTTGACTGATCGACGATGAGAGCTGCAGCAGCTTCTCTCGCCGCCGCTCGGATCAGATTAAGGTCGGCAATCGCCGATTCTGCTTTTCTCGGCGCCTTGGCAGCACGGCTCCGATCGGCGGTTGCCCGTCAGCCTTTGCGCTCACGTCCGGAGTTTTGCCCCTGTCATCGACGGTAGAAGTCTACGATGGTCGGATGGTGCGGACTGCGGAAGATGACGGGATTGCCGCGGAACTGCTGAACCGGTTGTATACGGTCGAACCGCGATGTGCGGTTCGACCGCTGGTTCGCCGGTTCTTACGGTTTAATGTAATTAAACCGAACCGCATATAAACGAACCGGACACAGGACCGGTTCCCGGTTGAACCGGTCGGACCGGCCGGTCCGGTCCGGTTCTGACAACACTTGCTTGCAACACAAAAAAAAAGAATTTTTTTTTTTTTTGCCCCCTTTTTCTTTCATATTCTCAAACAAGAGTATGCTTCAATTACGTCAGCACCACCAAAAAAATATTTATAGCTATTGTTGTAAGGAAATCTCTTCTTGTTAGAAATCTCCTTAAAAAATAAAACTAAATCATACAAAGATTCTCCATGTCAAAACATCAATAAAATAAATTGATGTGAAAGTGTACCTCAATCCATGGAAAATGTTCTTCTTGGATTCTGAGGACTTAGATCTTCTAAGTTAGCCACTAGGATTTTTCATGGAAAATGAGACTCTTACCTTTTTCTAATGATGGGATATGACGAGGCATATTTGGTGCAAGTGGAAGCCATCTATGGTCCGGATTAATTACAACAATTTTGAGCTCAATTTTATTAACCACATCAATGGCCAAGGTTACAAAAGGAGAAAACTACAAATGAATCAAATGGTCTGGATCATGTAAATTGGGCCGCATGAACACGAAATTCAGGCACATTGCTAGAGTACAGGATTTTGGTGCTGTTAGCTAGCCAATGGTGACCAAATTTTGAATAATATGCTACGGGCTATTGCAAAAAAATGCAGCTGAAGAAATTGTTTCGAGCTTCAGAGGCAGTTTGTGCCAGAAGATACCAGAATTATCGATGACTGTGGATGGATGACTCTCGAATTTGTTGCAGCAACAACGGTAATTGCGATACGTCGCTGGACTACTTAGCCTTCGAAAATGTGGGCTTTAAAGTCCCTAATTTGGAGAACAAAGATCAGCAGCATTACAAGCTGAAATACCCATCTCAATGCTGCACAAAAACAAACCACAACACTTCCTCTTTCGGTTGCCCCTATAAAGCTAACATCTCCAAATTCAGAGGATCGTACGAGCTTGGTATGCATCATTGCAGGAGAAACCCATCGTTTCTAGCAAACGAAAAAAAGCATCCGAAAAACATACAAAAATATATGGCACCACGATTTATAAAAAAATTTATAAAAAAGAGAGAAAAGAGAAAAGAAAGCATGAGTGAAATGGTGTAGACAACAACCATAAAGAAGAAGATAGCTACACTTGTTGTCTTTTATTCATAAGACCATCTCCTCTAAGTGGGGTACGCCTTCAAAGCCATCCACAAGCAATGCCAGCAGCAGCAACAACAACAACAACAAAAAAAAAAAAAGTTGAAATTAAAGCTGCCAAGTACTTCCTTCACTTGGCTCTCGTGGAGATGGGTCTTGTTGCCCCACAGTAGCTAGCCTCTTAGATGGTAATTTGGCGACACATAATAATAAAAAGAAGAAGAAGAAGAAAGGGACAGTGGTAGTTGTTGTATGACTTGTAGACATGGTTCTAGAAAAGAGGGCTGAATTTGCAAAGGATCAGTTGCTTCTGGATTCATGTGGCGCCCCGAACAGAGGCGTCACATTTATCCTTATTCCAAGATCTTGTCGATTGGTAAGTGTGAATCAGGATTGTTGCCCTGATAATGCGGCGGGTACTTAATTCGATCTCGTCAAACTTTTTTTTTCTTTTTCTTTCATCACATAAAGACACATACTTATCATCAAATCTCAATTATCATTGATAACATTCATATTTGTTTTTGTACAATACAGGTTATTTTAACCTGAATATTTTATACATACATAATTTGAAAACTCCTTATCATATGTTCATGTCATACCATATATGGATTAGCATATCATAAAATTTTCTTGATACCTTCTTTTTCCTTTTCTTCTTGGCCTGTGTTGTACCTGTCTATGGTTTGAAAAGCAAAACGTGAGTCGAAACTCAGTAAGCAAGCGTTTTTTTTTCATTTAAATGCATTTCTCTTGTTCAATAGTAGACACTTATCAAGTGATCTACTATCAACCAGTGGAAACTTTTTCATAAAACCTTTCGTAAAACATATGCTTGCAAACTTAACATGTAAACCTTTTTTTCACGAACATAAAACGTTTTTCATAAAACTTTCTTTCTTCAAGGACATTCTCATGTCCTTAAAACATTTTTCATAAAACTTTTGTAAAACAAGCATATGCATCATGCATAACGTTTCTGTCCGTCTGGTAGGTGACGCTTACCAAGTGATCACCCTTTCCTCCTTAGGAGAGAAATCATCTCTGTTGATAACTCGCGAGCCAGACAGTTATCCGTATTCTTCTCCCATTTTAGGGAGGGCGCCGCCGGCATTTTGCCTTTTAAAGCGACTTGGCCTATGTAGAGGGGGCCCATCTTGCAACCGCATCCGGTCTGCATATCCTCTACAGTAGACCTAGTACATAACTCATGTGCACATTCCTTTCTCCATATTCATATGCTAGCATGCTTTTTATAAAACTCCACAGACCCTAGTCTGTGACTTTTCCTTTTTAAAACTTGATGCTAGCATGTCATTTCAAAATAGTACAGACCTCGGCCTGTATTCCCTTTTCTAACTTGAAAACTTGGCATAGCCCAAGTTAACAAGTTAATAAAATATTTTGTAAGGATGACCAACCTTAAATAATTTTGGAAACATTTAAATAACACATTTCTAAATCATTTAAAATATTTGAAGGAAATATTTGAGAAATAGTAATTTCAAAATTTTGCTAAAATGTTTCTAAATAAATTTTGAGCGGTAAAACAATTTCGAAAATATTTTAATATTTAAAGACAAAAGATTTTGCAAATGCTTTTCTTCCCATTTCTGGATTTTTCATAAACAAAGGATATACCAATGCATAATTCATTTCATTTTTTTTTATATGGTATCATATTCCTTGTCCACATGACACATGAGTTACTTCTATATGAAGGTAAGCTTGTATGATCCTTTGGTCATTACCTTAAAAATCTTCATTTAAATCGATTATCGGTTGGCCTTCCTTAAATCTGCTTCAAAACATTTTAACAAATCATTTTAAATTCATTTGACAAAACCAAATATTATTTTGAAATCAAAATGTTCTTTTTTCCATTATAATGCAACCATTTCTATATTTTTTCTTATTTTCATAAGTATTTGCTTATGATAAAGCAGTTTCCACATAACTTAACATTTCTCCTTACTTCCATATGGATTTGCTTATAATAAAGCAATTCCGACATATTTCATAGTTGCAATATGAAACATATAAAAATCATTTTAAAAAATGTTTGCTTGCTTACCTTTGCTTTGCTTTAATCCGACTCCTTTATCCTTTCCTTTCCTTTTCCTATACAAGTGAAAAGGATATACATACTTTATCATGCATATTTTATATTTATTTATGACCTTATTTTCCACCATAATTTTTTTTATGGAGGTTATCCTTAAAAATGCGTGATCATCATTTTCTTATATGGATTTTTATCCATAAATCCTTAAAAAATTCAATCCATTTATCCTCATGAAATATAAAAATAAATCTAAAATTTTCTCCAAAATCACGCTGTTTACTGTAGCAGATTACTGTTCATCCGAGGTTACTGTTCACAGAGACGTGGTTACTGTTCATGGGTTCCAAAATTTGATATTTTTTCCAAAAATAAAAAATATCATGACATACCTCATGCCTAGTATATCATAGAAAATTTCATACATTTTGAATTTATCATTATTTACTTGGCCAAAAAAATCATTTTCTCCATATACTAAAAATCAATATAAATTCACTTAAGCATAATCCTTAATTCTAAAAATTATGAAATTAATATATCATCATTTCAACATTATATTTATCATAATAATACATCCCAAATCATCATTTATCAATTTTGGAGCATTATCTTCACATATCATATGCTATCTTCCCGAATACCTTATCTTTGCTCCAAATTTTTGATGTTTTAGCATAATTCCATTTAAACATTATATCTATACTTATTTTCTCATGCTTAGGTATTATCTAAGCATTTTTTTACCCTACTTAACATTCAAAAGAAATTGGGTAGAAATCACTTACCCGAAGTGGAGATACGCCTCTTTTTCTCACGCTTTCTCTCTCCAACCTTCTATTCTTCAAGGCTAAAACGTGGTGGGTGGTGAAAAAGTCTCAAATGGAGTGGTTTTGGATGCCTTGGACGTTCTCCCCCTGCTTCCCTATTTATAGGGTTGAATTTTTCAGGAATTTGGAATTTACCCCCTAGTTTTGAGGTATTTAATTATAAATTGGTATTTCTTTTTATTTTCAAAAATTCTTTGAGCCATGTGCTGCCCACCCTAGGCCTGCTCCAGCAACCCTATTTCAGCCCTATTTTTAACCTATTTTTTTAATTTTTAAAATTATTTAATTTAGGCTAAATAAATCCTAGCCGTTGATTAAAGATGATGATGATCATAGACCATTGATCATAGTCAAACCTCCAGCCACCCTAACCTGCTCCAGCCCCTGCAGCAGCTGCCTTTTAATTAATTTTTTATTTTTTAATTTTTTAATTTATTTAAAAAGTCAAAAGTGGAATTAATTAAAAGTTAAGCTCCTTTTTCGATCTTCATTTGACGCTTCATCTTAACCTTTGATTTGTGATTTTCATCACATCTTAATCCATTCATTATGTTCATCATGAATTTTTAACCATCCATAAAAAATTTCATCGAATTCCGACGCCCGGATTGCAATTTATGAATTTTTTCTATTTTTCCACAAAAATCCAAATTTGGATTAAAATATCCAAAAGTAATACTATTTTGTCCTGTAGTGATTAAATCTCTATTTTGTCTTTTTGTGATTAAGTTAATCCAAGTGATTAACTCTTAATCACGTGTCTTAGTCCCCGGTTACTATTCACGTTCACTAGTCACGTTCACTATTCACGGGATTAAATTCCTAATTGCATTATTTCAATCTCCAATACACATATCCATCAATATAATTCATGAATTTTTATTTATTCATAAAATAATTACAAAATTATAAATATTGAAATGACGCATATACGGTCGAAATGACGCGTATACGGTTGAGGTTTCACAATTCAGTTGTAATCTCAACAGAGTAAGTTCACACATTTTGCTATGATTTTAACAAGCTGCTTAGCAGACATGGATAAACCGGTCCTGACATAAAGTTAAAAAAGATAAATTGTGTATGTGCGGTTGGTAAAAAATAAATAGATGGTTAGTCAAGACCTAACATGAGTAGAGTAAAGGATGAAGATGAGATTAATAGAAATAAAATAAAAAGAGCCTTGAAAAATATGAATTTCATGCATGGAAGAGAATGAGAGCCATTGATTTGATGAGGAAAGGAGCACCAAAAAAACAAGAGATGTGGGCAAAGATATGTGAACTCAAAGTGAAAAATTGCAAATCAAATGATAAGTTTTGGTCATTAATAACCAAATTGAAAAAGACTTTTTTAGTTACTAACAAATCTTAGGTTAAGCATGTGCAAGACAATGTATAAAACTTTAAAGATCTCAAGGAATATAAGTGTAACATAGTTGAAGTCGTAGATTGAGTCAACCTCATATGCAACTTGGGTGAAATTACTACCCAAGTCAACTCCAAGAGCAGCCTCAACAAGCATTTCACAGACAGAAATGAAGAAAGGAAAGAAGGCATATGTAAAGTTGCACCCAAAGTCAACCCCAAACATGACTTTGATAAAGTCGCATATGAAGTTGAATCCATGTGCGATTTAAAAAAACAACTCGAATGATAAAGTTACTATAAAGAAACTCATGTGAGGTTGCACCAAAGTTGATCTTAGATGCAACTTGAGTAAAGTAGCATCCAAAGTCAACCTCATATGCAACTAGCAAAATAACTTAAGAAGAGCAAAGTTGCTGTGAAAAAATGGCCCTTGAAGTCCTAGGCGAAGTAGACCTTAGTTACAACTTAAGTTAAGTCGCACCTAAAGTTGATTTTAACAATGACATGAATGACATATTTGAAAGAAGGCCTTGCTAGAGGGAAACATGAGTTGAAGTCAATGGCTAAGTCGACTTTAGCTACAAGTTGGGTATAGTTGCAAGCTATGACCTCATATGTGACTTCAATTATAATGGTCATAAAAATTCGAACATTGGTGCATTAAATATATGTCGCCTACCTCTAAATGTTCAAATATCTCTCAAAATTATAAATACCACATAGTGAGGAGTAAATGGAGTTAGCTAGAACATTCATTGTGCTATCACCTTCTCACTTACTAGCAATCAAAACACCATTAAAGATGATTCAAGTTAAGCTCTCAAGCTTACTGTAAAAGCATTAAAGTTCCATTGCCCTCCTCATCAAACTAAAGAGCTTGTTGTATTACAATGTTCTACACATACTATAAACTGTAGTATTATTTATTTGACTATTTGTTATGTGTACTAACACTTAGCTTAGCATTGGAGACTACGACCTAGGTGTGTAAGCAAGCAAAGATTTAGTTGGAGTGGTACTCACCAACTACTTGTATTATTTTGTAAAAGACATTTTAGAGCTAGAATTTAGAAGAGAGCTGAGATTCTATGTTGTAATTAAGAAGTGATTGTGAAAGCTAAGACATAAGGAGTGTATACGTGGAAGATTAGAGTAGGAAGATTGCTAGAACTGCTATAAGAATTCACTATATCCTTTTATGCATTTGATTTCATTACTCTTACTCTTTTTATGTCTTATTCAAGGGGATTTGATATAAATAAAAATTTAAACTTTTTACAGAATTTTTTTTAATATACCCACTTCACACATCCCTTCTTTAGTACAGTCAAATAAATAAGAATTTAAAATACGGATGAGAAAAAAATGGGATTTGAGAAATTTAGTTAGGGTAGTTGGAGATTTAATTTTCAAAAAATCAAATAGAATATTTGAATTTCAAAAATGAAATATAGGCATATCTACTGAGGCTAAATGATTGGGGAGGATTTTGTGGCTAAAGAGAGGTGTAGTTCGAAGACATGGAAAAGACTTATAAAAGAGATGTGAGCTAACGAGAATTTTATTGAGATACAAAAAAATGTCAAAAGTCCAACCATCACTATCTATGGGCAAAATTCCAGGTAAACATCTTTTTTTAATAAGATGACATACGATATTTCTAAAATATATAGTATGTGCAAGTTGCATGCCTAGCTTATGATGCATTAGTTGTTGTTGTTATTATTATTATTATTATTATTATTATTATTTATGTTAATTTTTTTTTTAATGTTGTTTTGGTTGTTTTTATTTAACATTGTTTTTTTACTTTTCCTTCTGTTTTTTAAATGTTGTTTCTATTTTTAGTTTACCTTTTTTTTATTTTAAAGCTTTTTAAAGTTATTTTGTTTTAACATTTTTCTCCTTTTTATTTTTTTTAAAGTTTAGATCTAACAATTGGTTTATTGATTTTTTTTAAAATTTTTATGTTTTCTATTGTTAAACTATTTAAAAACATTTATAATGTTTTTTTACTGTTTTAAGATTTTTTTAAAGTTATGTTTTTTCAAAATTTTGGTTGTTTTGTTTTTTTAAAGAGTTTTATTTAACATTGTTTTGTAATTTACTACTGGTTTTTTAACTCTCTTTTTCTTAAAAACAAAATAGATTATCATATATAAAAGCTTAATACAAACTAATTTTTATCAAAAACAACCTTAAAAGTAATTTTTTTAAAAATTTATTTTAAAAATAAACCAAAATTGACAACTAAATATAATCTAAATTCATCGATCACATGATATAATATTTACATAAATGCATGTTTATGAAAAAATATTGATTACACCCAATTTCCTTCTTATGTGAACAAATTTTTCAGAGGGAAGTGATTTTGTAAAAGTATCTGCCAATTGATCTTCTGTAGGAATAAATTCAATAAAAATTTCTTTACATAATGCATGATCCCTAAGAAAATAGTGTCTTACCTCACTATGTTTAGTGCATGAATGTTGTACAAGATTTTTAGACAAATTTATTACACTTGTGTTGCTACATCTGATTGGAATATTTGTATATGACAACCTATAATCATACAATTATCATTTCATCCATAAAATTTAGGCACAACAACTAGCACATAAAATATATTCAACCTCTGCAGTTTATAATGCAACCGAACTTTATTTTATAGAGTACTATGATATAATCATACCACTAAGAAATTGACAAGTACCACTTGTACTTTTTTATCCATTTTATAACCTACAAAATTAGCATCTGAATATCTAATCAAGGTAAAAGTGGATTCTCTAGGATACCAAAAGCCCAAAGTAGGTGTATTAACAAGATATTTAAATACATGTTTAACAACACTCATATGGCATACATATAAACACTAAACAAGATATCAAATCGACTGGTAGTTAAATAAAAAAGTGAACCGATCATGCTCCTATATAACTTTTGATCCACTGGCTTACTTGATTCATCCTTATCCATTTTGATGCTTTCACTTATGAGGGTTGACATATGCTTTATATTTTTTATTTTGAACTTTTTCGACATTTCCTTACATATTTTGTCTGAGAGATAAAAATATTTTCCTTTGTTTGTTTTATTTGAAGTTCCAAAAAGAAGGTAAGCTCCCCCATTATGTTCATTTAGAACTCACTCTGCATCAATTTTTTAAAATTCTTATAATACAACTCATAGTAGACCCAAAAATAATATCAACCATATAAATCTGAATAATCAAAATGCCTTTGTAAATATTTTTGATAAATAAAGTAGTATTGACCTTGCTTTTGGATTTTTTCTCTATTAAAAACTCACTAAGTCTATCATAGCAAACTCTTGGAGCTTGTCTTAATCCATAGAGAACATTTGATAGTTTGAACACATGATCAAGGTGTTCATAGTCTGCAAAACTTGGTGGTTATTTAACATAAACTTTTTCATTTATCAAGCTATTAAAAAATGCACTTTTTACATCAATTTGAAAAAGTTTAAACTTTCTAAATGATGCAAATGCAAAGCTTCAAGTCTAACTATAGGTGCAAAAGTTTCATCAAAATCAATACCCTCTTCTTGAGAGTATCCTTGTGCAACTAGACGTGCTTTATTTCTAAACATGATCAGAATCGTCGAGTCTATTTCCAAAAATTTATTTTGTATTAATAACCAAATGATCATTAGGTTTAGGTACAAGTGTCCACATATTATTTCTTTTAAATTGATTAAGTTTTTCTTGCATAGAAATTATCTAATTTTTATCAAATATTGCTTTATCGACTTTTTTAGGTTTAATTTGAGAAATTAAAGCATAATAACCCAAGATCTTTTAAAGTGAACTTTGAGTTTTGACTTTGTCATAAAAATACCAATAACAAATTAATTCTTATGCACACATTTCAAGGTTTTCTAAGAATATCACCTACACTTACCATTTCTTTATCTATCGATGCTTTCTATATGTAAAGAATATTTTCTTCTTCATCTAAAAAATCAACTTTCCTCGGTCCAGTGTTTGATTCATCAAAGATGACATGTATTGACTCTTCAACTGTATAAGTTTGCTTATTGTAGACTCAGTATACTTTGCTGGAAGAAGAATAACTAAGCAAAATGCCTTCATTACTTTTATAATCAAATTTATCAAGATATCTTTTCCATTATTTAATACAAAGCATTTACAACCAAAAGTATGAAAATATGCAATGTTTGGCTTACAACATTTCCACGATTCATAAGAAGTCTTCTTTAGTATTGGTCGAATAGTAACATGATTATGATAAAATATGCAGCATTTACTGCTTCAGCCCAATAACTATATGGTAAATTAGCATTAATTAACATTATTCTAGCCATTTCAATCAATGTTATATTCTTTTACTTAGTAATTCCATTTTTGTTGTGGTGTTTTTGGAGTGAGAAGTTATGTGTGGCGCCCCAAATCCGAGCGTCACATCTTGAGCCTTACCTCGGGATCGTTATTGATTGGTAAACGTGATCAGGATTGTTGCCCAATCACACGGTGGGTTTTAATGGATATTTATCCAATTAAATATGTTTCCTTAGGTATTTATTGTTGGTCCCGAGTTTATGATAATTACCCAAGTGGGGAGAGGTGAATTGGGTATTTAAAATTTTTTCACTTAAACAGAAATTCGCCCCTGTTTGATTTAATCCCCTTTAATGAAACAAATGAAACATATGGAGAGTAATAAAGCAATAAAAACATAAATGTAAATCACAGCAGTAGACAAGATTTTTATAGTGGTTCAGGCAACCTCGCCTACTCCACTCTTCCAAGCTCACACCCCTTGTGACATGGGTTCCACTATGTATTCTCAAATACAACTAGAGCAACAATTCTCTTCTAGATTCCAGCTCTAGGGGGCGTGTATAAATCACAACACAAGTAGGCGACGAGTCCTACTCAAGTCACAATACTACTTTGCTTTCACTTAGTTCAAAATCCCAATAATAAACCAAATATCAAATACAAATATTAATGCAAATAAGAAAGTCTACACTTTATAGATTGTGTAGGCAGATTTAGCTCATGGAAGAACTTGCAGAAGAAAAGATTTGAACAACGTTAGAGCATGCAGCAAGTTGGAGCTTTGTTCTTCCCTTGAAAACTTGTGTTGATCACTTAAAACTTGAGATGATGGTTGTTGAATCTCAGTTAACGCTTTATCTAACCTCTAGCACGTTTACTTGAATGCATATTTATAATGATGGAGTAAATTCGAACGTTTGGAGGTAGGTGGCACGCATTTAATGCGCAAACGTTCGAATTTTCTGACCGTTGCGACCCAAATCGCAGATGAAGTCAACCTCGGGTGCGACTTCACCCAAGTCAAATACTGAAGTTGACTTGGGGTACGACTTCGGTCCCCAACAAACATCTCAAGTTCTTCCTCAGGTCGACTTGGTCTTGAACTTAACCCAAGTCGCAGGTAAAGTCGACTTCGGGTGCGACTTCACTTTCTGTATTCACTTGATGAACTTGGGTTCTTTGGAAATCAGCTTGATATTGATCTTGTATCTGTTCTTCCTCTGTTTCATTTGAACTTTGAAGCTTTGACATGTTCAATTTTTCTTGGAAATCTTATCTTCATATCTTGGTTACTTTGATAATCTTGATTAGTAATACTTAGAAATGGCCAAATGGGCTTTCTTGATCATAATATAATCTTGAATGACTTTATCACGTAGATTTGCTTGTCTTGGACTAAAATAATCTTCAATCTGACTCAAGTCAGATGCCTGGGTCAACTTGGGTTCCAACTTCACTCAAGTCGCATGTGAAGTCGACTTGGGTATGCGACTTCACCATCCTGGATTCCCAATTTCAACGCTGGAAGTTCTGAGTCCACGAAGTTGATGCTGAAGTCGACTTTGGTTTGCGACTTCACTCAAGTCACTTGTGAAGTCGACTTGACTCTGCGACTTCGCCTGTTCTGGATCCGAGTTTGAACGCTGGAAGTTCTAGGTTCTCGAAGTCGGTGCTAGAGTCGACTTGGATTGCAACTTAATCTGTCAGATTCTGATTTTTCATTTTTTAACCTTTAAATATTTTCACAAAACATATTAGTAACCAAACTTACTCAAATTGAATTGTTAATCATCAAAACATAGATTTTGCTTAATTTTCCATTGATTCCAACATTTATTTCCTTCTATTTTTTATCTCATGCATATTTAAGTCATTTCCACCCAATAATTTCATAACTAATCACGATATTCACGATATATTTCAAACTTTCTCATAAATCAGATGTCACAACATGTATCATCTATAAATGTCAACACAGAAACATCAAATCATTTTACAACCATCCAAAATAATTTTTTTCACAATCAAGAACTTATAATGTGTTTCATTTCTTTAATGGTCGACTTGTGCTCCTTTGCCGGGTCTCTTCTTTCACCTGTCTATGGGTTTAGAAAATGAAAACGTGAGTCAAAACTCAATAAGCAAACTGTATAATTTTCAGGCAATTCATTTTGCAGGCAATATTTTTCATTCAAAATATCTTGGAAAGCAATTTATACCTTTTGAAAAGGTATATCATGAAAACATAGTCTTTGTACCTATCATAGGTACGACATGCATAATGCAATGTAAAACCGTGAAACATGTCCTTCATAGGATGGAAGCTAGCTAGGCGACCATCCGTCCTTGTCTTCTCCCATCTCAGGGAGGGCACTGCCGGGCTTGGGCCTATCTTAGCGACTTGGCTACACCAAAGGGGGACAACCAGTCCGCTTATATCTTTCAGGTAGACCTAGTACTTTGTGCACATGAAACTTTCATAAAAACCATCTTTAACATACTAGCATGATTTTTCATTCAGAAATTTAGTAAAATATTATTTTTCATAACATTTATCAAAGAAATTTCACAAGATCATATTGTAAACAAAAGAATCATTTCAATACATATTTAACTACAGAATGACCATTCTTAAATACTTTAGAAATAATTTCAATAATCACATCAAAGCAGTTAGAGAAAAAGTTGCGTTATTTAAAACAATTTAGAAAACAAGATCATCTAAAAATTTGCTTGCTTACCTGTCTCATGTTAGCTTTCTGAATCTGTCTTTTCTTTACCCTTGCCTACTGATAATGATATAATGTTCATATATTTCTTTTTCTTGCATTCAACTTAGTTTTTCAACTCATTTTTATTAATATACATGATCCATTTGAATTTTCAAGTCTAAATGCACATACAGCACATACTTGTGCATTACATCGGTCATTACACAACATGTTCAATTTCATAAGTAGGGTAATCATTCAATCACTTAATAATCATTCAATAATCATCATTTAAAGGTTCATTACCTTCTATACACCATATTTCACTTATTTTCCAAAAATTTATACATCGGTGCTCATTTTAAGTACTCGTTGTTGCCTTAAGCCTCATAAATTAACCCCAAAATTTGAGATTATTGTTATGTATCTAAACAGAAATATAATCATGTAATTTATCATATTTTCATACATTTTTTCATTTAATCAATTTACATAAGTCATTTACTACTTATTCATGTCCATCTTTCCACATATACCCATTTCACAACACATATATGATGCATTTGATAAAATTTTCCAAATCGCAACTTAGTAACTAATTTAGCATGATTAAAATCCTTAATTAATACTTTATTTATGATATTTTTATGAAATTTTAATCTACTAATCATAGGATTCCAAAACAGCAACTTTGGAACCCGTTTTTCACACTTTCAACGTAACTTTCGGTACTTAAACCAAAATAGATTTATAATCCCTAATTTTCAGCAGCTAATCTAAATTTTCCTAACCCAAGTTTAGGATATTAACACATATTTAATATCTATAATTTAATCCCTTTCAAAACAACAACTTCCATGTACATGTTGGGTATCATTTTCACCCCATTTTGAATGTTCCTACGCATACCCTAAAATTCCAGATTTAAGGAAAACTTAATCAATCCATTTTAGACATTCAAAGTACCTTATATTTAGAGTAATTTACCCTCTAAATCATCCATAATTTATTTAGGCAAACTTATGCAACATATATATCACAAAATCATGAAAATCGGGTCATATACGTAGCCTTGAATTTCATTCTTTCTAAAATTCATAACTTAGGCTTAAATCAACATATTTATTTCACTAAAGAATGATTCATAGCCTAATCATAAAATTAATTCAAAACAACAACTTAATACATGCATTTGGGATATTTCAAGATAGGTTTTCAACCCATATTCCACTCTAATTTCCATTTCAACTTCTTAAATCATCAAGATTCATCAATACTAGCTAATACTCATTTAATATTCAAAAAAATGGCATTATAAATCACCATTCAAGGATCCTTTATGAATCATATTCATATCCAAAAGCTTGGGGTAGAAAACTTCGAATGAAAGGGTCTAACACATCATATTTACTTACTTGGTTGTTGCAAACTTTGATCCTAATCACATCAAGTTTAATTTTCCCTTCTTTCTTCCTTTCTTTCTCCTTCTTTCTTCTTCCTTGTTTCCCTCCTTGCTGGGGTTTCTTTGGGCATGCAAGGCTGCTGGAGTTTAGGTGTGTTTGGCTCCTTGAAATTTTTCTGTAACTCCTCATACATGTGATCGTCCACCCCTTCTTATTATCTTGAATTTTTTCAGCTTTATGGGCCCATTTTGGACATGATTTGAGGGTATGTTAATGCACATTTATCCCTTATTGTGCTGTCCAATTTTTGGCAAAAAAATTGTATTTTAGTCAGATTTTTAAATGGCAAAATCTGCTCAAAATCCATCTCATATGGTTGTCCATGGTGATCACGTCACAATGCAGCTGCTTTTGCTATTTTTTCCACAAAGCTTATAGGCTTAATTAATGGTAATTTATATATCCTAACTAGTAGCTAGCTCAGCTACTGATTTATCATAAAAAAATCAATTAAAAAATCCAGAAATCAGGCCCCTTGGACGTCCCCTTGGGTAGCTTACCTTGCTGCCCATTATTTACCCCATCAACGTGCTACTGATTATGACATTCCTTGCTGAAAATTTCCACACCAATTTATGGTAATTTATGCACCCTTTCTCCCTAGCTACTTAGGTATATATTATATATGTAAAAAAATTGTAAAAGTCTAAGTTGAGAACTGGTTGGACGTCCATATGTACCACATATGCTATGCTCCTTTGAGCTTCTCCTTAGCTTCTTAAAATCTAGAGTTAATGTAGAGATATTTTTATGAATTTTCCACACATATTAATGCACAAAATACCTTGCATTTTACCTACATTTTACATATATTTGGGGCCATTAAAAATGCATTTAATCCATGCACTATTTGCCTTAAATGCACGGTACTTTGTGGTGCAAAAGTCAAATGTGTGCACCTTTTTCTATTCAGGAATTTTCCATCAGAATTTTCTTAATCTAAACCTTCCAAAATGTTAATCTTATGATTTTATATAACCATTTCAAATTTCATCTCAATCCAACTTTTCTAACTCAAGTTATAGTTACTTGAAGTTAAGGGTTGAATTTTGAATATAAATAATTAATTATCACACTATTTTCATCAGAATTTTCATAATTCAATGCACCCTTAAGGTTAATCTCATCATTACCTACTTTCCTTTCAAATTTCACATCAATCGGCCTTACAGGCGTTAAGTTATGAATTTTCTAGTATTTTTCTACTTAACTTGATAATTACCATTTAAATTCTCATAAATCAAACCATATAATTTAAGATAATTATTCATGATATATTGATAAGTTTTAATTACCATCAAACTAGTTTAATCCTATTGACCCATATTGGCTTATAATAATTACTTGAATCATTATTTCAAATCCTTGGCCCTAATTGCAATAGTTTACTAAAATCACAAAATCATCCAAAATTCAATTAAATCGCATATAAATCACATTTATATGTCCAATGCATACAATTGAGTCCTACATAGGTTGGGATCTCACAATTCTCTCCCTTATAATAGGTTTCGTCCCGAAACCGTCTATTCTTTAAATAACTGGGGATATTTCCGTTCCACCTCTTCTTTTAGCTCCCATGTAGCTTCGCTTTTGGAATACCGATTCCATTGAACCTTTACGTATTCAATTTCTCGATTCCAAAGCTTTTGTACCTTCTGATCCAAGATTCTAACTGGCCTTTCCTCATAGTTCAAATAATCCTGAATCGGTAGGTTTTCAGCCATTAATACATGGGTCGGGTCCGGAACATATTTCCTAAGCATAGAAATATGGAATACATTATGGACTAAAGCTAACGCTGGGGGTAAGGCTATTTTATAGGCCAAATTTTTAATCTTTTCTAACACTTGAAATGGTCCAATGTACCTGAGATTCAGCTTTCCTCTTTTCCCAAATCTTATAACTCCTTTGAATGGGGTGACCTTTATAAACACATGTTCGCCAACTTGAATATTCAAATCCTTTCTTTTGCAATCTGCATAACTCTTTTGCCGACTGTGGACTATGCATATACACTGGCGAATAGTTTCTACCTTGTTTGCCATTCGTTGAGACAAATATGGGGCGAACCTTTTCTCTCCAACTTCTTCCCAGTTTAATGACGTTCGACATCGCCATTCATACAATGCTTCAAATGGAGTCATTTGAATACTAGCCTGATAGCTATTATTGTATGCAAACTCTACAATTGGTACATATTCATCCTACGAACCTCCAAATTCTAATGTACACATACGGAGCATATCCTCGATAATTTGATTTACTCGTTCCGTTTGTCCATTTGTTTGAGGATGAAAAGCTGTACTGAACCTAAGTTGGGTGCCTAAGGTTTCATGTAAACTTTTCCAAAATCTTGACGTAAACGTCGCGTCTCGATCCAAAATAATTGACTTCGGCACTCCATGGAGTCGTACAATCTCTTTATAATATACCTTGGCTAGCTTTTTTGCTGTGTAAGTCCTTTTTATAGGTATAAAGTGAGTAACTTTAGATAACCTGTCTACTATTACCCATATAGAATCATTTCCTGCTTGGGTCTTAGGTAATCCTTCGATAAAATCCATTGTAATGTCGTCCTACTTCCATTCAGGAATTTCCAAGGACTGTAATTTTTCAGGCACTCGTTGATGATCTGCTTTCACCCTTTGGCAAGTTAAATACTTAGTCACGTATTCAGCGATCTCCCTTTTCATATTATTCCACCAATATGCTTTTTTGAGATCCTGATACATTTTAGTGCTTCCTGGGTGAATGGAAAATGACGAAAAATGGGCCTCTTTAAGGATCTGTTTCTTTAACTCAACTATATTAGGTATGCGAAGGCAACCTTTATACCGATACATACCTTGTTCATCGATAGCGAATTTAGTTAACTCTTTTTTCTTCATCTTCTCCACATGTGTATGTAGGTCTGTATCCTTTTGCTGCGCAGCCTTGATCTGTTTGAATAGTGATGATTGTATGCATAGTTGTGATAATCTTGTTTGAACTCCAGGTGGACATACAATCAGTTCTAGTTGCCTTATCTCCTGAATCAATCCTTCCTCATTGGTGATAAGATGCGCTAAGCTGACATTTCTGCTCAATGCATCAACTACCACATTTGCCTTACCTGGATGGTATAAAATTTTCAAATCGCAGTCCTTTAATAACTCGAGTCATCTCATTTGTCTCATGTTCAACTCCTTCTAAGTAAAAATATATTTAAGGCTCTTGTGATCTGTATAGATCTCACATCTAGCACCATACAGGTAATGTATCCATATTTTCAAGGCAAACACCACTGCTGCTAATTCTAAATTATGAATGGGGTAGCTTACCTCATTGGGCTTCAGCTGTTGCGATACATAGGTTATCACTTTTCCTCTCTGCATCAGTACACATCCTAATCCCTTTCTTGAAGCGTCACTATAAACCACAAACCCTTCATTTCCTTATGGTAGGGTTAGGATGGACGCTTTTACCAATCGTTGCTTTAATTCTTGGAAACTGCGCTCGCATTCTTCAGACCATATATACTTGACTCCTTTATGAGTCAACCTTGTTAATGGGGCTGACAATTGTGAAAATCCTTCAACAAATCTTCTATAGTAGCTGGCCAACCCTAGAAAACTTCGAATTTCTGTAATGGTCGTTGGCCTTGGCCATTTCAATACTGCCTCAATTTTCTGAAGGTCAACTTGGACACCTCTTTCTGATATTATATGCCCAAGAAATCCAATTTGTTTCAATCAGAATTCACATTTCTTCAACTTGGCATATAATTTTTCTTTTCTCAACCTTTCCAAAACGCTTCGTAAATGATTTTCATGCTCTTTCTCTGTTTTTGAGTAGATATGGACATCATCAATAAATACAACTACAAATTGATCGAGATAGTCTTGAAAAACCCTATTCATCATATCCATGAATACAACAGGGGCATTAGTAAATCTGAAAGGTATTACCAAAAACTTAAAATGTCCATACCTGGTTCGAAAAGCTGTCTTATGAACATCGGTAGTGTTGGTCCCGAGTTAATGACAATTACCAAAGAGGGGAGGGGTGATTTGGGTATTTTAAAAATTTTTAAACTTAAACAGAAACTTTACCCCTGATTAATCTAGTCCCCTTTATGAAGAAACAAAATGAGAGCAATAATGTAAAGAGCAGAAACAAGAATGAACACACAAGATTTTATAGTGGTTCGGGCAACCTCCCTACTCCACTCTTCTAAGCTCACACCCCTTGTGACTTGGGTTCCACTATGTATTCCGCGAATACAACTAGAGTCTCCACTCTCTTCTAGATTCTAGCTCTAGGGGGCATATACAACCAGAGCCTCCGCTCCCTTCTAGATTCTAGCTCTAGGGGGCATCAACAATACACAGCACAAGTAGGTGACGAGTTCCACTCCAATCACACACTACTTTACTTACACTTGTTCTTAGCTACCCAAGCTAAAACAAGTTCAATACAACAATAAGAATAAAAGAAAGTTTCTACACGTTACTGTTGTGTAGACGCAGATTTGGCGCAGAGAAGAACTTGTAGTGTAGGCGTAGAGATTCAGCAAGCAGCTCTTAGCAGTTTGAAGCAAGGTTCTTCTTCTAAAAATTGGCTTGATCACATGAAGCTCTTAAAGATGGGAGTTATGCTCACTTAATGAATTCTCAGCTACCCTCCTCGTTCATATTGAATGCCTTTTATAATTGTCGAGGGAATCCGAACGTTTGGAGGTAGGTGGCGCGCATTTAATGCGCCAACGTTCGAAAATTTTCCGACCGTTGCGACCCAAGTCGCAGGTGGAGTCGACTTTGGGTGCGACTTCGCCCAAGTCGCAGATGGAGTCGACTTCGGGTGCCACTTCGCCTGTCCGTTGCTTCTTCAAGTTCCAGTCTGGGTCGACTTGGTCCTCGACTTGACCCAAGTCGCAGGTGGAGTCGACTTCGGGTGCGACTTCACCTCGGCAGCTTACTTGATGAACTTGAAATCCTTGGAATGCCTTGCTTGCTTGAATCTCTTCATGTTTGGTTGTTCTTCCTTTGATTATACTTAAGATTCTTTAATTCTTCTATCTTAAAGCACATTTTACTCCATGTCTTGAGTCTTGTGTCTTTGAGTATTGGAATGCATAAGAGAGGTCCAAATGCATAATCTCGATTCTTCATGACGAATATGCAGCTTTGCTTTGGTCTTCACTTGATCCTCATTTGATCTTCATTTTCTTTTGAATCTCTTTTATCTATTATTGAGTTATCTTTGATCTGCATGTTTCCGTATTGAAGTCAAAGTTGGAGTCGACTTGATCTGCGACTTCATCCAAATCGCATGCGGAGTCGACTTGGGATGCGACTTCGGCAGCCTTTGTTCTCGGTTTCAACTCTGGACAGAAATGACGCCTCCAAGTCGCGACTAGAGCCGACTTGGTCTGCGAATTCACCTCAAGTCGCAAGCGGAGTCGACTTGGGATGCGACTTCGGCACCTCTCATTCTCGATTTCAACTCTGGAAGGGAATGATGTGTTGAAGTCGCTTCTTGAGTCGACTTGGGGATCGACTTGGCCTAAGTCGAAGCCTGAGTCGACTTGGAAATCGACTTGACTTGCCATGCTTTATAATCTTCAAATTTATAACCATAAGTCATTTCCACAAACATGTTAATAACCAAAGCTTACTCAAATTGATTTGTTAATCATCAAAACATAGACTTGACTTATTTTCCTCATGTTTCCAACAATCTCCCCCTTTTTGATGATTGACAAAACTGATTTGAGTGTATACCTTTCAATGTCTTAAAAACATACCAATTTTGCATTTTGAAGTTTTTATCATACTCATGCAAACAATTAAAAAATATTCAAACAAAAACTTAAAACCAGTCATAAAAACTTAGACTCAACTCCCGATCTCTTCTCAAAACCACTTAGACTCAAATCCCGATCTCTTCTCCCCATTTTTGTCAATGTATCAAAAAATTGAGATAGAGTGGGTAAAACTTTTTTGAGAATGGTGGGGTTGCTCCCCCTTAACCTGTGCTTCCCCTCAGTTTGTGCTTTGCTAAGTCAATTCAAACATTCCCATATCATTTCTAATTTTATAAAATAGTTCTTTTGCTAGAGGTTTAGTGAATATATCTGCAATTTGATCCTCTGTTCTTACATATTCCAAACATATGTCATGATTTTCTACATGTTCTCTAATAAAATGATGTCTAAGGTCTATATGTTTGGTTCTAGAATGCAATACTGAATTTTTAGTTAAACATATGACACTTGTATTATCACATTTAATAGGTATATCTTTAAAATCCATGCCATAGTCCCTAAGTTGTTTTTCATCCAAAGTAATTGGGCACAACAGCTCCCGGCGGCAATGTATTCGGCTTCCGCCGTAGATAGAGCAATACTAGTTTGTTTTCTTGAAAACCATGAAACCAACATGTTCCCAAGAAATTGACATGTTCCACTAGTGCTTTTTCTATCTACTTTGTAACCGGCAAAATCCGCATCCGAGTAGCCGATTAAATCAAAATTAGAGCCCTTTGGATACCAAAGTCCTATGTTGGTAGTGTCTACTAAATATCTGAAAATTCTTTTTACAGCTACCAAGTGTGATTCTTTTGGACATGATTGAAATCTAGAGAACATACACACACTGAACAATATATCAGGCCTAGAAGCAGTTAAATATAATAAAGAACCTATCATGTTTCTATACAATTTTAAATCAATTATTTTTCCTTTCTCATCTTTGTCAATTTTAATTGTTGAGCTCATAGGCGTGTTTGCCTTTTGCTATTTTTCATGCCAAACTTCTTCAACATTTCTTTGATATACTTGGACTGGTTGATGAAAATCCCTTCATTTAGTTGCTTGATTTGTAGTCCAAGGAAGAAATTCAGCTCCCCCAGCATACCCATCTCAAATTCTTTTTGCATAAGCTCAAAAAATTCTTGACAAAGAATCTCATTAGTAGCACCAAAAATAATGTCATCAACATAAATTTGGATAATCAATATATCTTTTTCTTTATACTTGATAAACAAAGTGGTGTCTACCTTTCCCTTTTGAAAGTCACGATCAATCAGAAATTTGCTTAATCTTTCATACCAAGCCCTTGGAGCTTGTTTTAACCCATATAATGCTTTGGTTAATTTGTATACAAATTTAGATTGATCTTTCTCCTCAAATCCAGGTGGTTGTTCAACATACACTTCTTCATTTATATATCCATTCAAAAATGCACTTTTAACATCCATTTGAAACAATTTAAAGTTCATGTAAGATGCAAAAGCTAGTAAGATACGAATAGCTTCTAATCTAGCAACCGGGGCATAGAATTCTTCAAAATCTATTCCTTCTTCTTGTGAGTATTCCTTTGCCACAAGTCTAGCTTTGTTTCTCACTACAAGTTCACTTTTATCTAATTTGTTCCTAAAGACCCATTTTGTACCAATGACAGTACAATCTTTTGGTCTTGGAACAAGATGCCAAACTTGGTTTCTTTCAAATTGATTTAGCTCTTCTTGTATTTCTATGATCTAGTTTTCATCATCAAGAGCTTGATCAATAGTGGTTGGTTCAATCTTGGATACAAAGGCGTATTGTCCACAAATATTTTGTTTTGACCTTCTAGTTTTTACACCTTCATAGACATTCCCTATAACTTGCTCAATTGGATGGACATTTTTGAATTTTAAATTAGTTGGAGGTTTATAGGAATTATTACCTTTACTTACCCTTTCTTCCATGGATTCTTCTTGCTTTTCCACATGCAGTTTTTCAAGGCTACTTGTTATATCATCTGCATCACTTAAATCATCTTTTCTTTTGAAGCAAGGATTAGTTTCATCAAAGACAACATGTATTGATTCTTCTACAACTTGGTTTCTTTTGTTGAAGACTCTATATGCTTTGCTATTTGATGAGTAACCAAGGAATATTGCCTCATCACTTTTAGCATCCAATTTTTCCAAGTTGGTTTTTCCATTGTTCAAAACATAACATGTGCAACCAAAGGCATGAAAATATGAAATATTTGGTTTTCTACCTTTCCATAGCTCATATGGGGTCTTTTTCAAAATTGCTCTAATGGTAACTCGGTTCAACACATGACAAGCTGTACTTACAGCTTCACCCCAAAATTTATTGGACAATTTACTCTCATTTAGCATTGTTCTAGCCATCTTTTGTATAGTTTTATTTTTCCTTTCAACCACTCCATTTTGTTGTGGTGTTCTTGGTGCAGAAAATGTGTGATGAATTCCTTTTTCATTACACAATTCTATGAATCATTTATTTTCAAATTCACCACCATGATCACTTCTTATGGTCATAATAGTACTTTGTTTTTTATTTTGCACCAAATTGAAAAAAGTTGCAAACATAGAGAAGGCTTCATCTTTGCTAGCTAAGAGAATTACCCATGTGAATCTTGAAAAATCATCAACTATTAAAAACACATATTTCTTTCCACCAATGGTTAAAATATCGGATGACCCATATAGATTCATGTGTAACAATTCAAGTGGCCTAGTGGTGGAAATCTCCTTTTTGGTAGAGAAAGTCATTTTAGGTTGTTTTGACAATTGACATGCCTTGCAAATTTTATCTTTGTCATATTTCAATTTAGGCAATCCTTCTACCAAACTCTTCTTCCATAGGGTCTTTATATTTGTCATGTTTATATGCCCAAGCCTCTTATGCCAAACCCATGGATCATTGTCAATGACCATTAGACATTGACCATCTAGTTCATCTAGTGAAACCAAATATACATTTCCATGTCTTTTTCCACTAAATATGATATGTTCTCCATCAAATACATTACATATAGATGATTCAAACACAACCTTGTATCCTTTGTCACATAATTGGCTAATACTCATTAAATTGTGCTTGAGTCCTTCAACAAATAATACATCTTCCATACATGCATTTGAAATACTATAAATGTTTCATTTACCTTTGATTTTACCTTTCTCATTATTTCCAAAAGCAACAGTTCCATCGTTGCAAGGCTTGAGTTTATGAAATAAACTTCTTTCACCGGTCATATGCCTTGAGCAACCACTATCCATGAACCAAACGTTGCTTGCCTTTGCCTTGAAACACATCTGAAAAATGAACAAATAAATCTTATCTCTTTAGTACCCATTTTATGGGTCAATTTGGGTTAGTAAACTGATTTAATCTTTGTTGTTCTATCTTTGAAAGCCCAAATCTTGTGTTTCTTGGAACCCAAACTAATTTTGCACCATGGTCATATAGTTTCTTAAAATTACATTTATGAACTTTATGACCCATCTTATTGCAAAAATTGCAAGCCATTGGTAATCTAGGAGTAGGCCTCCAAGTATGTATTGATTCAACAATTGGCCTTCTAGTCCATGTAGTATGATTCCCTTTGGGCTTGTAGATAGGTGCAGTTTTGGTTTGATTTTTCCCAAGTATTGACACATTCGATTTGCCACTTTCTCTTTACTCAAATGTGGAGTATCCAAGACCTCTTTTATTTGTTTGAGAGGTCATGTTCAGAAACATTCTCACATTTTCTCCTGGATTAGAAAATTTAGCTAATGATTCATTTAAGGATTCATTCTCCTTTTTCAATTTCTCTACTTCTTTCAAAAGCAATTCATTTTCATCTTTCAGTTTTGATGTACTTTCAGTTAGTTTTCCATTTACAATAATAATGGAGTTACATTGTTGTCTCTTTAATGATAACTTATTTCCTAGCTTTTTGATTTCTTCATATAATGAATCATATGCATGTTGTAATTCTTCTAATTCAGCACATTTGAGACATTCTTGAAAAGAAAAATAAGTAGATTGAGAATGGAAAAATTTGGAAGTTACCTCTTCATTACTTGTGCACTTTGTTGAAGTAGTTTGCTCTTCCAAAACATCCGTTGTGTTCAAACACAACAAATCTTCTTCTTGCTCAATCTGCGCCATGCAGCATATTCTTGCACAATTTGCCGCTTCAAAATCATCGGTTGAGGAGCTACTTATTGATGAAGTTTCTTCATTCATGTACATTCTTCTTCCCTTTGGCCTTTCAAATTTTCGGCTTTCATATCTTTCCTTTCTTTCTTGTTAATCCTTTGATCTCTCTTCCGGTGTAGGACATTGAGCTTGCATATGTCCCGTACCGCTGTCCCGTACCGCTGCATCTATAGCACTTTGTAGCCTCCTTCTTCTTCTCTTTTCGTGATCTCTCTTTGAAGTCTTTGAAGTTCTTTTCATTTCTCACAAACTTTCAAAATCTGCGTGTGAGTAGAGCAATGTCTTCATCGTCATTGTGAGATGATGAGGTGGATTCATCCGAGTTATGGGTAACTTTTAGTGCAATTGCTCTTTTTCCTTTGTGGTGATCTTCATTTCTTTTCTTGATTAACTCATGTGACATTAGTGAGCTAATAAGGTCTTCTAGCTTTAATGTGTTCAAGTCATTTGCTTCTTCTATTGCAGTAATTTTCGGAGTCCATTATTCGGGTAGCGCCCTTAGAATCTTCATGACCTGCTCCGATTCAGAAATTGCTTTTCCAAGACCTTTCAAAGCATTAGTAATTTTAGAGAATCTAGCAAACATTTCAGAAATATTTTCTGTATCTAGCATTCTAAAGCTTTTTAACTCTCCAATCAAAATATTTCTCCTTGTCCCTTGGACTTGAGAAGTTCCTTCATATATAGATGTTAAAGTATCCCATATTTCTTTTGAGGTTAAACAAGAGGATACTCTATCATATTCGGAAGCCGTAAGAGCACAAAATAAAGAATTCATAGCCTTAGCATTGCTCCTAACAGCTTTCACTTCCTCATCGGTCCACTTGGAAGATCTTTCATCAATAGGCAAAATCACACCATCTTGGATTGCAATCCAATAGTCCATATCTGTAGCCATGATGAGTTGTTTCATACGAAGCTTCCAATAGCCGAAATTGTTTCCATCAAACAATGGTGGCCTAGTAAAAGATTGGCCTTCGACAAATGCGGGAACGAAAGTCGATTGGGATGCCATATCAAAAGATCTCTTTGGTATAACTCAAAGACCTGCTCTGATACCACTTGTTGGTTCCGAGTTAATGTCAATTACCCAAGAGGGGAGGGGTGAATTGGGTATTTAAAAAATTTTTAAACTTAAACAGAAACTTTACCCCGGATTAATCTAGTCCCCTTTATGAAGAAACAAAATGAGAGCAATAATGTAAAGAGCAGAAACAAGAATGAACACACAAGATTTTATAGTGGTTCGGACAACCTCCCTACTCCACTCTTCTAAGCTCACACCCCTTGTGACTTGGGTTCCACTATGTATTCCGCGAATACAACTAGAGTCTCCACTCTCTTCTAGATTCTAGCTCTAGGGGGCATATACAACCAGAGCCTCCGCTCCCTTCTAGATTCTAGCTCTAGGGGGCATCAACAATACACAGCACAAGTAGGTGACGAGTTCCACTCCAATCACACACTACTTTACTTACACTTGTTCTTAGCTACCCAAGCTAAAACAAGTTCAATACAACAATAAGAATAAAAGAAAGTTTCTACACGTTACTGTTGTGTAGACGCAGATTTGGCGCAGAGAAGAACTTGTAGTGTAGGCGTAGAGATTCAGCAAGCAGCTCTTAGCAGTTTGAAGCAAGGTTCTTCTTCTAAAAATTGGCTTGATCACATGAAGCTCTTAAAGATGGGAGTTATGCTCACTTAATGAATTCTCAGCTACCCTCCTCGTTCATATTGAATGCCTTTTATAATTGTCGAGGGAATCCGAACGTTTGGAGGTAGGTGGCGCGCATTTAATGCGCCAACGTTCGAAAATTTTCCGACCGTTGCGACCCAAGTCGCAGGTGGAGTCGACTTTGGGTGCGACTTCGCCCAAGTCGCAGATGGAGTCGACTTCGGGTGCCACTTCGCCTGTCCGTTGCTTCTTCAAGTTCCAGTCTGGGTCGACTTGGTCCTCGACTTGACCCAAGTCGCAGGTGGAGTCGACTTCGGGTGCGACTTCACCTCGGCAGCTTACTTGATGAACTTGAAATCCTTGGAATGCCTTGCTTGCTTGAATCTCTTCATGTTTGGTTGTTCTTCCTTTGATTATACTTAAGATTCTTTAATTCTTCTATCTTAAAGCACATTTTACTCCATGTCTTGAGTCTTGTGTCTTTGAGTATTGGAATGCATAAGAGAGGTCCAAATGCATAATCTCGATTCTTCATGACGAATATGCAGCTTTGCTTTGGTCTTCACTTGATCCTCATTTGATCTTCATTTTCTTTTGAATCTCTTTTATCTATTATTGAGTTATCTTTGATCTGCATGTTTCCGTATTGAAGTCAAAGTTGGAGTCGACTTGATCTGCGACTTCATCCAAATCGCATGCGGAGTCGACTTGGGATGCGACTTCGGCAGCCTTTGTTCTCGGTTTCAACTCTGGACAGAAATGACGCCTCCAAGTCGCGACTAGAGCCGACTTGGTCTGCGAATTCACCTCAAGTCGCAAGCGGAGTCGACTTGGGATGCGACTTCGGCACCTCTCATTCTCGATTTCAACTCTGGAAGGGAATGATGTGTTGAAGTCGCTTCTTGAGTCGACTTGGGGATCGACTTGGCCTAAGTCGAAGCCTGAGTCGACTTGGAAATCGACTTGACTTGCCATGCTTTATAATCTTCAAATTTATAACCATAAGTCATTTCCACAAACATGTTAATAACCAAAGCTTACTCAAATTGATTTGTTAATCATCAAAACATAGACTTGACTTATTTTCCACATGTTTCCAACAGGTAGGACTTATTCTCAGTTGATGGTACCCTAACCACCGGAATTTGGTTAATTTCTACCTTCGTGCCTTTCTCTACATTAACCGACACCAGATATGCTTGGAATTTTTCCCGGATCATCCTAACTATTTTCATGGATGATATCAATATGTTTGAATTTTTGGGCTACCTTAGCCTTCCAATGGCTATCTCTTTTCCTGGGGTTGCTTCAAATTGTACCTTTTTATTTTTGCAATCTATAGTAGCTCTCCATTGACTTAGCCAATCTATACCCAGTATCACATCAAATTCAGTCATCGGCAATAGGATCAAATCAGCTTCTAAAATCAACGATCCTATCCTAATTGGGCATGCTTTTCATACTTGGTTAGAACTTGTTAACCTATAAACAGGGGATTCTACATTAATTATCTGATTAGTTTTCTCTACTGGTAGTGCATAGGTGGTCACATATTGACATGCTATGAATGAATGACTAGCACCTGAATCAAACAAAGCTACTGCCAATTTTTCTAAAATATAAACCGTACCTGTGACTACCTTTTCCTCTTGCTCTTGAGATTTTGTCCGGGTCAAGGCATGCACTTGTACCTGATTCGTAGAAGTTCCTTGTTATTTGTTGCTCCGGGTATTCTGAGTTGAGTGGGTCTTCCATATCCTTGTGATGTCTGTGCCTTATTTGGGAGTTTGGGGAAATGTGACCTGTCTGATCACAGATATAACACTTAATGACTTTTGTTTCACCCATCCTGCACTCCTTGGCGATATGACCCATTTGTCCACATTTGCAGCACTGGTTTGAGCCTTTTAAACACTCGCCTGTATGCCGCTTTTGACATTTCCTACATAGAGGTGAGCTTTTCTTCTTTAGGACCTCTTTTCTTTTTTTCATATTTCCTTTTCTAGCTTTTTCCTTCACGGTTTCCTTTTTCTTTGTACCCGTGTTGAACATTCTTGACCCTAATCTCAATTCTTGTGTTCTTAATGCTTCAATTTCTAATGCTCTTTCCCTCTCGAGAATTGAAGCATAATCCTTGATTAGTAGAGGGGCAAGACTTTCCCGGAGATATGGCCTCAGTCCCTGTTGGAATCTCTGTGCCTTATTTTCTGGCATATTTGCGATTCAGGGCACATACCTGACTAGAACATTCAATTTCGTGGCGTACTCAGTGACCGTCATCCTCCCTTGATAAAGTTTTTCAAACTCTATCACTTTTTGACTTCGTAATCTAACGGGGAGGTATTCTTTATTAAATTCTTCAACAAAAGTCTGCCAAGACACCTCTTCTGGTCGCGACATTATAATCAACATTGTTTCCCACCATTTGTGTGTATCCTTAGCTAGTAAATGAGTGGCACACAATACCTTTTGATGGTCATTGCACGAAAATATCCTGAACAACTTCTTGATCTCCGTCATCCATTATTCTGCTTGTACCAGGTCGGGTTCTCCTGAAAACTTTGGGGGCCACTAAGCTAAGAATGTATTGATTGCTCTTCTATCAGCTTCCATTAGCCGATTTTCATCTCTTAGTGGTGTGGGTGTGGAAATGGGGTCAGCCATTGGAGCAAGTCCTTCCCTTTCTGTACTACCCAACCGAGCTTGTTGGGTCTTTTCCCATAAACTTTGAATAATATCGGAAGTTTGTGCTGCCTAGTCCCTAATAGCTTGCTGCGTTGCTTTTTTTACTGCTGCAACCACTCTTTCCTCTATGAGTCTAGCCTGTCTTGACTCAGTTTCTTCTTCTACATTCCTTTCAGGGCTTTCATCGGTTCTTCTTTGCTGATTTTTTTGGTTATGCCCTTATATCACAAGCTTTCCTCTCTTTGGCCTGCTAGATTCACCAACTTCATGTTGGCTTGGAATCTCTGTAGCAATTTCTTTTCCCTTATTCCCCCTTAGTCCTGACCTTGTCTCCACCACTGTGCTATTCTGAATATATAAAAGCACATATTTTTCATTCATAATTAATGTTGGGTCATCACATACACATTTCATTGTCATGTGGTCAATAACCAATTCACTCAATCACAATCATGTCATATCATTCAGGCCCATTCATTCATATATTTAAAACTCTTAAGCATAGCTATATCAACATATTCATTCATGACCATTCATTTAACAACATTTCATCCACAGTCACTGCATATTAGGATATAACACACTTATATACATATGGCATAGCACACATATGATATTTATGAACATGTCAATCTACCATGGCAATCACAGTGTCATCAAGTCATAATTACACATACACAGTCTTAGAAAAGCAAGGAAATTCATCGTCTGTCCGGGCCTCTCCTTATATAACGTTTACGACTAGGTGAGACTTGTGAGGGTACCTCGGTGATCGTACTAGTGTCGGATCACACAGGGACCTCTTCTTCTCCACTGTCGTCATTGTCATCATCATCGTTGTCCTCCTCTTCCTCGCTTTCATCCTCATCCCCCTGCTCCTCTACTTCCTCTTCTTCTTCTTTCTCAACAAGTTCGAGGAATTCCATGGGATTATCGTCATCGTTAATTTCCTCAAGTAAAGCAATTTCACCTGTCTTTTTAGATATGTGTAACATGATCTCATCGGGACGAGGAGCCGCAGGTGTTTCAACAATTCCCTGAGCACGACGCTCTTCGATGAGGAGGGTCATTTATTTTTCTCTATGATGGATCCTATCCCAACTTACCCCGTATCGGAACTGAACACACCCATTAAAAAACCTGTACCATGGGCCTAGGTTAGGTGGTGTGGGTGCTGGAGTCCTATTCCAGAAGTTCTGATGATCTAGTGGAAACATGTTATCTATGGGAACTCGGGGAGACCTTGGGATGTCGAGTTAGGTTCCTGGAAGAACTCTTGCTATAGAACCATAACTTGTGGACTCTCCTAGACTTTGTTTGTGCTAACAAGGTGGGACATGATAGTTTTCTTGAGGTTGGACAAGAGTGTGTCTAGGTGGAAATCCTGGAGGGACTGCTGGGTAATGTACTGCATTTTGCTGCGCGATACCTACCACCTATTCATGCTCTCCTCCATTCTTCTTCTCTTTTCCTCATCCTCCGTCTCCTTTCATAATTCTTCCACACTCATCATATTTTCCCCTTATCCGCCATCTGTTCAAACATAACAATTTAATTACATTGCAAAGACAATTTATCATCATATATCATGCATCTCATCATGTTAATAACATATCTAATCATCATAAAATCATGTACATCTCATCATATCCTTTTAATTTTCATACCTAGAAATTTTTCATGCTTATTTACCAATCCTTGCTTTGATACCAAGTTCTGTGGTGCCCCAAACCCGAGCGTCACATCTTGAGCCTTACCTCGGGATCATTATTGATTGGTAAACATAATCGAGATTGTTGCTCTGTCACACAATGGGTTTTAGTGGATATTTATCTAATTAAATATGTTTCCTTAGGTATTTATTTCTTTCTATTTTTCATCTCATGCATATTTAGGTCATTTCAACCCAATATTTTCATAACTAATCATGATATTCATGATATATTTTAAAATTTCTCATAAAACGGATGTCACAGCATGTATCATCCATAAATGTCAACACAGAAACATAAAATCATTTTACAACCATCCAACATAATTTTTTTCACAATCAAGAACTTATAATGTGTTTCATTTCTTCAATGGTCGACTCGTGCTCCTTTGCCAGGTCTCTTCTTTCACCTGTCTTTGGATTTGGAAAATAAAAATGTGAGTCGAAACTCAATAAGCAAGCTGTATATTTTTCAGGCAATTCATTTTGCAGGCAATATTTTTCATTCAAAATGTCTTGGAAAGCAATTTATACCTTTTGAAAAGGTACATCATGAAAACATAGTCCTTGTACCTATCATAGGTACAACATGCATAATGCATGAAGCATGTCCTTCATAGGATAGAAGCTAGCTAGGCGACCATCCGTCCTTGTCTTCTCCCATCTTAGGGAGGGCGCCGCCGGGCTTGGGCCTATCTTAGCGACTTGGCCACACCAAAGGGGGACAACCGGTCTGCTTATACCTTTCAGGTAGACCTAGTACTTTGTGCACATGGAACTTTCATAAAAACCATCTTTAACATGATAGCATAATTTTTTATTCAGAAATTTAGTAAAATATTATTTTTCATAATATTTATCAAAGAAATTTCTCAAGATCATATTGTAAACAAAAGAATAATTTCAATACATATTTAACTAAGGAATGACCATTCTTAAATACTTTAGAAATAATTTCAATAATCGCATCAAAGCAGTTAGAGAAAAAGTTGCGTTATTTAAAACAATTTAGAAAAGAAGATCATCTAAAAATTTGCTTGCTTACCTGTCTCATGTTAGCTTTCCGAATCTGTCTTTTCTTTGCCCTTGCCTACTGAGAATGATATAATATTCATATATTTCTTTTGTTTGAATTCAACTTAGTTTTTCAACGCATTTTTATTAATATACATGATCCATTTGAATTTTTAAGTTGAAATGCACATACAGCACATACTTGTGCATTACATCGGTCATTACACAACATGTTCAATTCCATAAGTAGGGTAATAATTCAATCACTTAATAATTATTCAATAATCATCATTTAAATGTTCATTACCTTTTATACACCATATTTCACTTATTTTCTAAAAATTTATACATCGCTGCTTATTTTAAGCACTCGTTGTTGCCTTAAGCCTCATAAATTAATCCCAAAATTTGAGATTATCGTTATGTATCTAAATAGAAATATAATCATGTAATTTATCATATTTTCATGCATTTTTGCATTTAATCAATTTACATAAGTCATTTACCACTTATTCATGTCCATCCTTCCACATATACTCATTTCACAACACATATATGATGCATTTCATAAAATTTTTCAAATCAAAAACTTAGTAACTAATTTAGAATGATTAACATCCTTAATTAAAACTTTATTTAGGGTATTTTTATGAAATTTTAATCCACTAATCATAGGATTCCAAAACAGCAACTTTGGAACCTGTTTTTCACACTTTCAACGACCTTTCGGTACTTAAACCAAAATAGATTTATAATCCCTAATTTTCAGCAGATAATCCAACTTTTCCTAACCCAAATTCAGGGTATTAACACATATTTAACATCCATAATTTAATCCCTTTAAAAATAGCAACTTCCATGTACATGTTGGGTATCCTTTTTACCCCATTTTGAATGTTCATACACATGCCCTAAAATTCAGATTTAAGAAAAACTTAATCAATCCATTTTAGACATTAAAAGTACCTTAGATTTAGATTAATTTACCCTCTAAATCATCCATAATCTATTTATGCAAACTTATGCAACATATATATCACAAAATCATAGAAATCGGGTCATATATGTTGCCTTGAATTCCATTCTTTCTAAAATTCATAACGTAGGCTTAAATCAACATATTTATTTCACTAAAGCCTGATTCATAGCCTAATCATGGCATTAATTCAAAACAGCAACTTAATACATGCATTTGGGATATTCCAAGATAGGTTTTCAACCCATATTCCACTCTAATTTTCATTTCAACTTCTTAAGTCATCAAGATTCATCAATACTAGCTAATACTCATTTAATATTCAAATAAATGGCATTATAAATCACCATTCAAGGATCCTTTATGAATCATATTCATATCCAAAAATTGGAGTAGAAAACTTAGAATGAAAGGGTCTAATACATCATATATACTTACTTGGTTATTGCAAACTTTGACCCTAATCAAATTAAGTTTAACTTTCCCTTCTTTTTTCCTTTCTTTCTCCTTCTTTCTCTCCCTTTTCTTTCCTCTTTGATGGGGTTTCTTTGGGCGTGCAAGGCTGCTGGAGTTTAGGGGTATTTGGCTCCTTGAAATTTTTCTGTAACTCCTTATACATGTGATCTTCCACCCCTTCTTATTAGCTAAAATTTTTCAAACTTTGTGGGCCCCATTTTGGACATGATTTGAGGGTATGTTAATGCACATTTATCCCTTGTTGTGCTATCTAATTTGTGGAAAAAAATTATATTTTAGATAGATTTTTTGCAAAATCTGCTCAAAATCTATCTCATATGGTTGTCCATGGTGAGCACGTCACATTGCAGCTGCTTTTGCCATTTTTTTTCACAAATATTGTAGGCTTAATTAATGGTAATTTATATATCCTAACTATTAGTTAGCATAGCTACTGATTTATCATAAAAAAATCAAGGAGAAAATCCAGAAATCAGGCCTCTTGGACGTCCCCTTGGGTAGCTTACCTTGCTGCCCATTATTTTATGTTAATTTATACACCCTTGCTTCCTAGCTACTTAGGTATATATTATATATGTAAAAAAATTGTAAAAGTCCAAGTTAAGGACTGCTTGGACGTCCATATGTGCCACAGATGCTATGCTCCTTTGAGCTCCTCCTTAGCTTCTTAAAATCCAGCGTTAATGCAGAGATATTTTTATGGATTTTCCACACATATTAATGCACAAAATACCTTGATTTTACCTACATTTGACACATATTTGGGGCCATTAAAAATGCATTTAATCCATGCACTATTTGCGTTAAATTCATGGTACTTTGTGGTGCAAAAGTCAAATGTGTGCACCTTTTTCTATTCAGGCATTTTTCCATCATAATTTGCTTAATATAAACCTTCTAAAATGTTAATTTTATGATTTTATATAACCGTTTCAAATTTCATCTCAATCCGACTTTTCTAACTCAAGTTATAGCCACTTGAAGTTAAGGGTTGAATTTTGAATATAAACAATTAATTATCACACTATTTTCATCAGAATTTTCATAATCCAATGCACCTATAATGTTAAGCCCACCATTACCTACTCGTCTTTCAAATTTCACTTCAATCCGCCTTACAGGCGTTAAGTTATGAATTTTCTAGTATTTTTCTACTTAACTTGATAATTACCATTTAAATTCTCATAAATCAAACTATATAATTTAAGATAATTATTCATGATATATTGATAAGTTTTAATTGCCATCAAACTACTTTAATCCTATGGACCCATATCGGCTTGTAATAATTATTTGAATCATTATTTCAAATCCTTGGCCCTAATTGCAATAATTTACCAAAATCACAAAACATCCAAAATTCAATTAAATCACATATAAATCACATGTATATGTCCAATGCATACAATTAAGTCCTACATAGGTTGGGATCTCACATTATGATTTATTCCAAAAATATCACAAAATTCTGCAAAATGCTAATTATCAAATTCTTTTCCATAATCACTTCGAATTGCAAATATTTTCAATCCATGTTCATTTTGAATTTTGTGATAAAATTTTTGAAATAAATTAAAATATTCATCCTTGCTTCCTAAGAACAATAACCATGTATATCTTGAAAAATCATCGACAATAACATAGGCATAATGCTTTCTAGCCAAACTTCTAGTTCATATATGTCCAAATAAATCCATATGCAGTAACGATGAGGTTCTGTTGTTGACATACTATTTTTTGATTTGAAAGAGACTTCTATTTACCAAATTAACAAATATCACAAATATATTTTAAATTAAATATTTGAGTTTGGTAAATCATCAATAGGATTAAACTTTTATAGTTTCGTTAATGTGTGAAGGTTTACATGTCCTAATTTTTTATGCCAAATCAGAATCTTATCATCTACTACAGATAAGAATTTTAAATGGTTTATACTAAGATCTAGAATATACACATTTTTATTCATTTTTCTACAGCAAATATTATTGCCGACATTATCACGAGCTATACACAATCAGACTTAAACATAACTTCAAGACCTTTATCATAAAATTACTAATACTTAAAAGATTATGTTTAAGCTCTTTTACATAAAATACATCATTTATTTCAATATCTTTACAACTTACCATACTTGTATGTGAGAACTAGGTATTTTTGTATTATTATTATTATTATTGCGATTCATTTCTGACCATGAGGTAATTTACAAATATGTTGCTATGAATAAATGATGTTTTGACATGTTAGGTTATATGAGACACCGTCCATGAGCATATTAAACACAAGTTGTGGCATTAGCATATTTTTTGTAGCTGCACCAATTGTTTATGATATTATTTATTAGGTATCGATTTAGAGGTGTATGATTGATGTATCATTTGGTGCATTACAACTATCTTCCACCTCATAGAATTGTATAGGGGGAAAAAGCAAGTTGCAAATTGTATTTGGGCTCGACCCATGCTCGGGATCGGCTTGGCTGGTCTCAACGAGGGCCTAGTCAAAAATAAGAGCTGGCCCGCTAGGGCTCATTCGCACCGCCCCTCTTTCCCTCTCCTCTCGCCCTTTGCTTCTTCTTTTTTCCCTTTTTCCTTTTTCCCGATTTTGACCTAGCCGTAAACCATGCCAAAAGCTCTTCCAAACTTCTTTAAAAAGCATTATTCATCTCAAGAAAGCTCAAAGTCCCGAAAATCTGAGTTTAGGGCCACTGTTCTTAGGAAAAATAAAGATCGAGGTAAGTATTTGTTGTCTCTTCTCAAATTAGTAATGAAATCTCGTCTTAAACATGAAATGAGGGTGGTGGGAAGAGGTAGTGATCAACCATCGCGTGGGTTGAGGCATTAGGGTTCGTGGCAGTTTATGGTTAGTGGGGTTTAGGAGGAAAATAGATGTTGTTATGTGATTTTTGTAAAATAGATGATCCGTTAGTAGTTTTACATCATTAGAATATGATATTACTTTAGTGAGTTGAATTGAGAGTAGGAACTAGAGGTCCCGCCTTCGGTAGTGGGTATGTTAAATTTAAAGTAAACCTTGTTAATTTTGCTAATGATGTATGTGTGGTTGTGATGTTTGTTCCAGTGTGTTATGGATATTGCATTATTCAAGATGAGTGGTTATAAAGGGTTGTTCCTAGCCCTTGGTTGACATAAAGAGATGGTTGTTCATGATCCTTGGTCGACATGAGGAGAAAATTTTTTATGACCTTCTATTACGTGTGGTTATAGGCATTTATTCTTAGGTGTGAGTGTTGGACTCGTGTGTCTTATATGATCATTTAAGAATCTTCTTTCTACAACACTGCCATGACATGTGCATCCAAAGTCTTACTTATTTTCACTTTGTGCTACTACTATCTACTTACTAAGTCTATCTAGACTCACACGATTTATTATTTTGTTTTTACATGACAGGCCAAGTGAGGAGCCTCAAAATGGCACTGGGGGAGGACATAATATTGAAAACCATTAGGTTAGCATTTGTGTTTCTAGATATTTTGAACTTTATGTTTCTTTTTGATGATAATGCATGTGGACAATTACTTAATCAAATACAACTATGACAAAATATATTGTACTTGGGTATTTCAAGGTTGATTATAATCTATGTTAACACATATGTATATGATCTTTTGGATTGGTTGTTATTTAATGATGGATTACAATGATTTACTTACTATATGAATATCTATTGGTATGAGAATACAAATATATAAATGTAGGGTGAATATTATTTTATAGGATGAAATTGAGATATTTATAAATAATAGGTTTAGCATTCCATACCCCTCCTTTATTTATTACGGGGAGATGCTACCGAATTTTTTTAAAGTTACATGACACCCGTTGACTAGCCATTAAGAACGTCTAGTCAATGGAGCATTACATTGTACCTCTGATAAAATATTTATTATTATCTTCAAAAGTAACCTCGCCTTTATTTTGCATTTCTAAAAATTTGAATGTATATTTATTTCTGATTATATGATGTAAATAACCACTATCCATATACCATCTTATTTGGCAAGTTGACTTCATGCATTCTTGCAAAACAGTAAAAAAATCTTTACTATTTTGGTACCAATTTTGTAAGTCTATACTAGTTACTATCATTATTATGCATTTTAGGTTTCTAGTTCTCCAAACATCTGCAGTTTTCTTGCTGGACAAATATATGAAAAAGTCTAAAATTACAACAAAAATTGTAAATTTCATTTCGATTTCTAAATATTTTATTTGATTTTTCAAATTTTCATTTACCTTAACAAGAGATTTTATTTGCATTTGCAAATTCACATTTTTTCTTTTTCAAATATGAGATCAGTTTTTAATTTTATATATTTATTTGACAACATAATAAATTGTCTAACTAATTCTACATATTCTTATTCTAATTGATTAGCTGTATAATTTACCTCAAAATATTCAGATTCATCTTTATGATCTACCATGAATCCTAAATGTGATGCAAGATTAACTTATCATCATCAGATCCAAAAGTGACTAATAGCGAAGTATCACTATCATACCATACCCTATAGCTTTGATTTTTCTTTTATTGAAATCTTTCTTTTCAATAGGAGATGGACATTCGTTCTGAGCATGTCCGAAACATTGATAGTTATGACACCTTCCTTTGTCTCATTCTCTTTTCCCAAAATCTTTCATCTAGTCATTTTATTCTCTTTTCTTTTTAGGCCACCATTTTATCCTTCTAGCAGCTGCATTCCTATTATTATTTTTGTTTCCTCGATTTCGAATGATGAATCGTCTTATCTTCTTTATTAACATAGCAATGTCTTCATCTTCATCATTTGCATTATCGTTAGAATGATCAAAAGAAACTTTTAGACCAATTACCTTCTTACCTTTTGGATCATTATCATCATTTTTCTTCATAACGATCTCATATGTCATAAGGGAGCCTATTAATTGATCTACATTCATGATTGTTAACTTCTTGGTGTTCCCTATGACTATAACCTTTGTAGTCTAAGAAGAAGGAAGTGATCTTAATATCTTCTTTACCTGTTCTTTTGCCTTAATAAACTTACCAAGTGCTTTCAAGACATTAATTATGTTAGCGAATCTACAAAATATCTCAACAATAGATTCATTAGATTGCATAAAAAAAGTTCATAGTTATGCATCAATATATCTATCTTGGAATCCTTAACTTGGGAAGTACCTTCATATGTTACCATGAGTATATCTCAAATCTCTTTGGCTGTGACACAAGTAGATACCCTATTGAATTCAGATAGACAAAGTGCATAATATAAAATATTTAAAGCTCTAGCATTTAATTGTACTTGTTCTTTTTGTTGATCATTACATTCAGTTATATCATCTTCAGGTAAAGTTATACCTTTATGAACAACATTCCAAAGTTTTAAATCTTGGCCCATAATAAAGATCTGCATTTTGCATTTTCAGTATCCATAATTTGTGCCATCAAAATATGTTGGTCTAGTTATGGAATGACCTTTACCATATCCAATCTTCGATTCTCAGTTGTCACAATCTCTTTGGATTAATTCGAAGACCTCTTTGATATCAATTGTTAGACTCGTAAGGAATCGATAAAAGAAAGGGACAAAAGCAAAATGAGAGGACCAGAAAAGAACGAGATAGATTCCACACACTACAAATAATAATCTAAAGAAGACACCACAAATTATAATGGCTCGGTTAATGCACTTACTCCACTCTCTAAGTTAACTCTTTGACTTAGATTTTTACTAGTAAACTTACAACTCAAGTTATAGTAAAATGATAATGGGTAATTAATAACATATTTTGTGGGCATTTTATAATAATTTGGTGGGTAATTAATTGAATGTGAAATTTATGTTAAAATATATTTTTGCAATATTTGGGAATTAAATATTAATTTCAAGTTATTTAAATAATTTTCATAATCTTTTGGGCTTCAAGTTACATTTTTTATTTGTTGATATTAAATAGATTATGTTTGATATGAATTATTACAATAATTGGGTTTTAAATAATCTTAATATGTTCACCACCTATTTTGATGAATTAATAATTTAAATATTTTTTATGTAGGTTAACCAATAAATTTCAGATGTGGGGCCCACCAGAAAATCAGCACTGTCCAACGGTCCAAATTAAGTGCAGCAAGCATAGCCGTCCACACCACAAGATCTCATCCGTCCATTTTAGAATTACAAAGTCCATTGCAATGGGTTGCCTTGTAAAATCACAAATCCAGGCTGCCCAGCATGGCCTGAAAATCAACGGCTAGATATCAAGGCCCACTACTGAGCCTTGCAAGCATTAGCTGTCCATTCGTATCACAAGATTTTCCAACCATTCATCGCAGTCCAGGCTTTTAGATCATGTACTTCCAAGTTCAGCCATTAATCCAAGCCACGTTAACCATCATACTTCCAAGCCTTCACTGCACAAGTAAACCAATTACAGCCCTTCGATACAGATGTGCGACCCACCAGATCACATTCCTTGCAGGCTTAAAAATTCTACACCATCCAATTATCACAATATCATGTCCAGAAAAATTAGCCATCGAACAGACAATAATCTTAGCCATTTAATTCTAATCGTGCAAATCATGGTCTACAGAAAATCTCAACTGTCTATTTAGTCTAGTTGTTTGCCCAAACAAGATCCATGCAGCATCCAAATTTTTCAGCAATATCAGCCATTCATTTATATGCAAGCCATTCAGAAAAAATCCAAATAATGCAATTACATCCAGCCTATGCATGCATAATGGCTTGAGATTTCAGAAGCATTCCACTGGTTAAATAGTGGGTCCCACAAGTAAATAAATCATCACGTCAAAGCAGAAAGGGCAGTCCACGCACAAATACCAATCCTCAAACGAATTAAACTAGGGTGCGTAATGAGCTTACAACGCAAACAGGCTTGTTGGAAACAATAGTTAAATCAAAAAATAAATTGACCGAAGCACAAGTTTTGATGATTAACAAATACAAATTTGAGTATGATATGATTACTAATAAGTTTTATGAATGTCTTTAAGGAATGAAAAATCAGACCAAGTCGATCACCAAGTCGACTCCAACTTCGACTTAGGCGAAGTCGATCCCAAAGTCGACTCCACAAGCGACTTCAACAGGCAATTTTTGGACAACGTTGAAATTGGGAAGTTGAACAACCGAAGTCGCAGATGAAGTCGACTCCACTTGTGACTTGAGGCCAAGTCACAGATGAAGTCGACTCCAGAATCAACTTGAAGCAGCATTTCCCTTCAGCGTTGATTTTGGAAGACAAAACAACAGAAGTCGCAGATGAAGTCGACTCCACTTCCGACTTGAGGCCAAGTCGCAGATGAAGTCGACTCCAAAATCAACTTGAAGTAGCATCTTCCTTTCAGAGTTAAAATTGGGCAGCGAAACTTTTTCAAGTCGCAACCGAAGTCGACTCCACATGCGACTTGGGTGAAGTCGCAGGCAAAGTCAACTCTAGCATCAACTTCAACATGATAAGACAGTTTTTCAAGCTCAAGTCAAAGCACAAGTCCACTTCAAGATAGACTTGAGTCAAATAAAAGATGAAGACAACTCAAGTTTCTCAAACTTGAGTATATGAAGACTAATTCAAGTTTAAAGCAAGCAAGAGACACTTCAACAAAGATCAAAACTGAATTGGCACAAGGAAATAGCCAAGTCACACCCCAAGTCGACTCCAAGATCGACTTGAAGCCAAGTCTCAAACCAAGTCGACCCAGAAGACAGACTTGGAAACTGAAGAACAGCTGAAGTCGCACACGAAGTCGACTCCACCTGCGACTTGGAGACGTAACGTTCGAATTTTTGAACGTTGGAACATTTATTACGCGCCAACCAACTCTATAACGTTCAAAATTCTCCCTGCTCTATATATCGACACTCAAGTAAACGTGGATACACACAAGATAGGGCTGAAAAAGAGGAAAGAAGTACTACTAAGAGTTTCAATCCACTTTTCTCTACAATTGAGTGATCTATACACTTTCAAAGGAAGAACAAGCTTCAAAGTTGTTGTTTTCTTCAACGCAATACAATTTGTTGCTTCTACAGATTCTTCCTCGAGCCGAAACTTGCTACACAAATTTGTAAAGTGTAGATTTCTTCTATTACATCTTGTTATTTGATTTTGGTGCTTGGTTTGAGTTTGGTGTTTCAAATCAAGATATAGCAAGTAGGGTTGTGATTGGTGTGTAACTCATCGCCTACTTTTGTTGCTTGTTATACACGCCCCCTAGAGGTAGAATCTAGAAGAGAGCGGAGACTCTAGTTGTATTCGCTGAATACATAGTGGAACCCAAGTCACAAGGGAGTGTGAGTTTGGAAGAGTGGAGTAGGGAAAGGTTGCCCGAACCAGTATAAATCTTGTCTACTATTTTTCATTTTCGCTTTCATTATCTTATTACTTTCTATTTGTTTCATTAAAGGGGTTTAAACTAAATCAGGGTAAAATCTCTAATTAAAGCTTTAAATTTTTAAATACCCAATTCACCCCTCCCCTATTGGGTAATTGCCATAAACTCGGGACCAACAAGTGGTATCAGAGCAGGTCTTTGAGTTTTACCAAAGAGATCTATTGATATGGCATCCCAATGTACTTCCGTTCCCGCATTTGTCGAAGGCCAATCCTTTACTAGGCCACCATTGTTTGATGGGAACAATGTTGGATATTGGAAGCTACGTATGAAACAACTCATCATGGCTACAGATATGGACTCTTGGATTGCAATCCAAGACGGTGTGACTTTGCCTATTGATGAAAGAGCTTCCAAATGGACCGATGAGGAAGTGAAAATTGTAAAGAGCAATGCCAAGGCTATGAATTCTTTATTTTATGCTCTTACGGCTTCCGAATATGATAGAGTATCCTCTTGTTTAACTGCCAAAGAGATATGGGATACACTAACATCTATCTATGAAGGAACTTCTCAAGTCCAATGGACAAGGAGAAATATTTTGATTGGAGAATTGGAAAACTTTAGAATGTTAGAAACAGAAAATATTTCTGAAATGTTTGCTAGATTTTTCAAGATTACTAACGCCTTGAAAGGGCTAGGAAAAGCAATTTCTGAATCTGAGTAGGTCATGAAGATTCTGAGGGCACTACCTGAATCATGGACTCCAAAAATCACGGCAATAGAAGAAGCCAAGGACCTAAACACATTGAAATTGGAAGATCTTATTAGCTCGCTGATGTCACATGAGCTAATCAAGAAAAGAAACGTGGATCACCACAAAGGCAAAAGAGCCATCGCCTTGAAAGCTGCACAAGACTCGGATGACACCACCTCATCATCTCAAAATGACGATGAAATTGCCTTACTTACAAAATGATTCAGAAAATTTGTAAGGAAAGGTAGAAATTTTAGAAACTTTAAAGAAAGAAATTCTAAAGAGAAAAAGAAAGAAACAACAAAATGTTACCGGTGTGGTGGTTCGGGGCACATGCAAGCCCAATGCCCAATGCCCGAAGAAAATAAAGCAAAGGAGCAAAGAAAAGATCGAGGCGACAACAGAAAATTTCAAAGAAACAAAGGAAGAGGCAGGTACATAAATGAAGAGAAATCTACAACATGTAGCTCTTCAAATGAAGAATGTGAAGCAGATTTTGCAAGAATTTGTTGCATAGCAAATTCCAACATATGTTTTGCAGCCAAGGAAATCTTGGAGGATCAAGCTACTTCAACAAACTGCACAAGTAGTCAAGAGGTAACCTCCAAACAAAAATCTTTTTCTTCTACAAATGAATGCATAAAATATGCTGAATTGGAAGAACTTCAACAAGCCTATGATTCATTATATGAGGAAATAAAGAAATTAGAAAACAAGTTTACAATAAAGAAAAGACAATGTGATGTAGTAATAATTATGAATGGTAAACTTGCTGAAAAAATAGATAAATTAAAAAGTGAAAAGAATACCTTGGAAGTTGAGTTAAAGAAACTCAAAAAGGAAAATGAATTATTAAATGAATCGCTTGTCAAGTTTTCTAATCCAGGAGAAAATGTGAAAATGTTCTTAAAAATGACAACCCAAACTTGCAAGAAAGGACTTGGGTATAATACATTTGAGCAAGAGAAATCTAATGCTCCGAGAAACAACGCCAAACCCATTTATACTAAACCTAAGATAAATCAAGTAGTTTGGACCAAAAGACCAACCGATGAACAAATTACCAAATGGCTTCCTATTTTTAGACTTTCGGGAGCCTGTAATTTTTGTAACAAGTTAGGACACAAGGTTTATCAATGCAAATTGAGAAAATTGCAAAAACTTAGTGCAAAATTGGTTTGGATGCAGAAAAGCATTGGATTTATGGCTTCAAAAGTAGACCAACGTAGACTCCAAAAGATAACTAACCCAAATGGACCCATAAAATGGGTACCAAAAGGATGAGCTCCACTTGACTTAATTTTTGCAGGTTTGTCTCAAAGCTAAGGCCAATAACATATGGTTTTTGGATAGTGGTTGCTCAAGACATATGACAGGAAAAAAGGACTGTTCCATAAGATCAACCCACATAATGAAGGAACAGTAGCTTTCGGAAATAATGAAAAAGGTAAAATAAAAGGTAAAGGAAATTTTTATGGTATTTCAAATGCATGTATTGAAGATGTACTATTTGTTGAAGGACTCAAACACAACCTAATGAGTATTAGTCAATTATGTGATAAAGGATATAGAGTTGTATTTGAATCCTCTATATGTAATGTTTTTTATGATGAACACATAGTATTTAGTGGCAAAAGACATGGAAATATATATTTGGTTTGCCTTGATGAACTAGAAGGAAAATGTCTAATAGCCATAGAAAATGATCTATGGATATGGCATACAAGGCTTGGACATATAAATATGTCAAATATTAAAACATTGTGGAAAAAGAATCTAGTACAAGGGTTACCAAAGCTCAAATATGACAAGGATAAGATTTGTAAAGCTTGTCAACTATCTAAACAATCCAAACTACCATTTTCTACCAAAAAGGAAATTTCAACAACTAGACCACTTGGTTACTACATATGGATCTTTATGGGCCATCAGACATTTTAACTCTTGGTGGGAAAAAGTATGTGTATGTAATTGTTGATGATTTTTCAAGATTTACTTGGATTATACTCTTAGCTAGCAAAGATCAAGCATTTTCTATATTTGTCACGTTTTCAAATTTGGTGCAAAATGAAACACAAAGTTCAATCATTTCCATTAGAAGTGATCATGGTGGTGAATTTGAAAATAATCGATTCATAGAATCTTGTAATGAAAAAGAAATTCACCATACATTTTCTGCACCAAGAACTCCTCAACAAAACGGAGTTGTTGAAAGGAAAAATCGGACAATACAAGAAATGGCTAGAACCATGCTAAACGAGAGTAAATTGTCCAAAAGATTTGGGATGAAGCTGTAAGTATAGCTTGTCACGTATTAAACCGAGTTACCATTAGAGCAATATTGAAAAAGACCCCATATGAACTTTGGAAAGGCAGAAAACTAAACATATCATATTTCCATGCTTTTGGATGTACATGTTATGTGTTAAATAATGGAAAAATAAATCTGGAAAAATTAGATGCCAAAAGTGATGAAGCTATTTTCTTAGGTTATTCATCAAATAGCAAAGCATATAGGATTTTCAACAAAAGAAATCAAATAGTAGAAGAATCAATACATGTTGTTTTTGATGAATTTAACCAAACTCCGAGAAAGGAGGATGAACTAAGCGATGCAGATGATACAAAAGCAAAACAACAAGAACAACAAAAGGAAACCGAGCTCAAGTCAGAAAACCCCATGGAGGAAGAGGTAAGTGAATGTAATGATTCTTACAAACCTCCAATTGATTTGAAATTCAAAAATGCCCATCCAATTGAGCAAGTCATTGAAAATATTTATGAAGGAGTAAAAACTAGGACATCAAAACAAAATATTTGTGGACAATATGCATTTGTGTAAAAAATTGAACCAACCACTATTGAACAAGCTCTTAATGATGAAAACTGGGTTATTGCAATGCAAGAAGAGCTAAATCAATTTGAAAGAAATAATGTATGACATTTAGTTCGTAGACCAAATGATTATACCATTATTGGTACCAAATGGGTATTTAGGAACAAATTGGACGAAAGCGGACTTGTAATAAGAAACAAAGCTAGACTAGTAGCCAAAGGGTATTCGCAGGAAGAAGGGATTGATTTTGATGAATCATATACACCTGTGGCTAGATTAGAAGTCATACGAATTTTACTAGTATTTGCTTCTCACATGAATTTCAAATTGTTTCAAATGGATGTGAAAAGCGCATTTTTGAATGGGTACTTGAATGAAGAAGTATATATTGAACAACCCCCTGGATTTGAAGAAAAGGATCAATCAAAATATGTTTATAAGCTGACCAAAGCATTATATGGACTGAAACAAGCTCCACGAGCTTGGTATGAAAGGTTAAATAAATTTTTGATTGACCATGAATTTCAAAGAGGAAAAGTTGATGCTACTTTATTCATCAAGTATAAAAGTAAAAATATTTTAATTGTGTAAATCTATGTAGATGATATAATTTTCGGTGCTATTGATGAAACTTTGTGCCAAGAATTTTCTAAGATTATGCAGAGCGAATTTGAAATGAGCATGATGGGAGAACTAAATTTCTTCCTTGGACTGCAAATTAAGCAACAAAGCGAAGGAATATTCATAAATTAGTCCAAGTACGTCAAAGAAATGCTAAAAAAATTTAGAATGCAAACTACTAAAGGAGCAAATACTCCAATGAGTTCAACAATCAAGATCGATATGGTCGAAAACGGTAAATGTATCGATCAAAAGTTTTGTAGAAGTATGATAGGATCATTGTTGTGTTTAACTGCTTCTAGACCAGATATTCTTTTCAGTGTTTGTATGTGTTCTAGATTCCAAGCATGCCCTAAAGAATCACATTTATTGGTTGTAAAAAGAATTTTTAAATATTTGATAAATACCACTCATCTTGGACTATGGTATCCAAAGGAGTCAACATTTGACTTAATCGGCTACTCGGATGCGGATTTTGCCGGTTACAAAAGTAGATAGAAAGAGTACTAGTGGAACTTGTCAATTTCTTGGAAATATGTTGGTTTCATGGTATTCAAGGAAACAAACTAGTGTTGCTCTATCTACGGCAGAAGCTGAATATATAGCCGCCGGGAGCTGTTGTGCCCAACTACTTTGGATGAAACAACAATTAAAAGATTATGGCATTGATTATTATAATATTCTTATCAGATGTGATAACACAAGTGCCATCTGTTTGACAAAAAATCCTATATTGCATTCTAGAACCAAGCATATAGATGTAAGACATCATTTTATTCGTGAACATGTTGAAAATCATGATGTTTGTTTGGAATATGTGAAAACTGAGGATCAAATTGCTGATATATTTACCAAGCCCTTAGCAAAGGAATCATTTTACAAAATTAGAAATGAAATGGGGATGATTGAATTAAATTAGGGACAATTATACAGGAAAATCAAATCTGAAAAAGGTCAAAATCAATGAGTTAAGTTGACTCCAAGGAAGCCAAGTCGACTCCAGTGAAGTCGACTTGGGAGATGTGAAGATGACTCCGCCTCTGAGGCGAAGTCGACTCCGCTGGGTCGAAGTTGACTCCGCCTCTAAGGCGAAGTCGACTCCATGGGGTCGAAGTCGACTTCGCCTAGGGCAAAGTTGACTCCGCGCGCGCGACCGTCGGTCTTCCTCCCTTCTTCCCCTTCTTCTCTCTTTCTCTCCCTCTTCTCTCATTTCCTTCCCGCGCCCGACTTCCTTTCCAGCTAGCCCTCTTCATTTCTTGGTTTCTTCCAGCTCTCTGTCTCTCTCACTTTCTCACTCTCTCGCTCTCTCTGTCTCTCTCACTTTCTCACTCTCTCGCTCTCTCTGTCTCTCTCAATTTCTCACTCTCTCGCTCTCTCTGTGTCTCTCTCACTCTCTCACTCTCTCGCTCTCTCTATTTCTCTCTCACTCTCTCACTCTCTCGCTCTCTCTGTTTTTTCTCTCACTCTCTCACTGTCTTTCTCTCTTTCTCTCTATCTCTCAGACTACCTGTCATCTCTGAAATCTCTCACAAGCTCCTAAAGCTCATCACTTGAATATTCCATTTCAAAACAAACTCAATGGCTCCTAAATCCAGACTTCCCAAACTAGCTGTGTTAAAATCATCTCTGAGGCCTGTATCTAGACCATCTGAATCAGCCACGGAGGAGGAAATTCCCAGGAGGCAGAGAACTCCTGCAAAACAGGCTAGGGAAGAACCTTCAACTTCAACAAGTCGAAGGGTTAGATTTCAGACTGCCACCCCATCCTCAGCTCGAGCTCAGAGGTCAGAAAGTCAACCTCAAAACTCAGATACTGGAGAAAGAAGAACTCCAGCCACAAAAGGGCAAGTTCTGAAAATGCCCACAACCTACTTCAAAACCGAGCTTCAGCATAGTAGATTCTATAAGCACTTTTATGAAAGAAAGGTATTTGTCCCAAAGATTATCGATTTTAAATTCCTCAGTGATTATGAGTTCGACATTGAAGAATTGTTACATTTCCAAGGCTAGACTGGTTTGTTGAAAGGAGACAACAAAATATATCCTGACTTGACCAGGATATTCTATTATCTGTGGGATGATGTAAATTTTTCAACCTTTGTCAAAGGAGTTGAGATATTCTTGGGAACAATGGTAGCCTCGGATCAAACAGAAGCAGAAATTCAGATAGGCAGAATTCTCAAAGTTCCATTCGAAGATGAGTGAATCCCTGCAGATCTCACATTAGACAGAATGTACAATGAGCTGACACGAAGCAACAAGTATCATCCAGGAATTAAATTCCTACATTACATGGACACCATATGGAAGTTTATTACTTCCACTTATCATTTTTCACATATTTTTCACAATTTACACATGGTGTTTATTCTTAAGCACTTAGTGAATGTCCTAAACCTCAAATATTAATTTCGAATTTTAAGATTATCATTATTTATCAAAACAGTAATATAATCCACATTTTTCATCGTGTTTCATGCATTTTTTAATTTTAACAACTCACATGAACCATTTATTATTTTCTCATGTCTATCTCTCCATACATGTCCATTTCACAACACATAATTCATGTGTTTCTTAAAATTTTTCAAATCAGCAACTTGTCTTCTAATTCAGCGTGATTATCTACCTTAATTAACACTTCACTTAGTGTATTTTTATGGAATTTTAATCCACTAATCATAGGGTTCCAAAACAGCAACTTTGGGACCCATTTTATACACTTTCAATGTCCCTTTTGATACTTATATCAAAACGGATTTCTAATCACTTAGTTCCAACAAATAATAATGCTTTTCTTAACCCAAATTTAGGGTATTATCATATATTTAAAATTCAAAATTCGTTTGCTTCCATAACAGCAATATCTTTACACATATTGGGTATCCATTTGACCCATTTTGACGTATCCAAATATATGTCCATAAAATCATATTTAAGGCTAATCTTTTCAAACCCTTTTGGACACTCAAAGTACCTTAAACATGGGGTATTTTGTGGCACCCCAAACTGGGGCGTCCACATAGGCCTTATTCCGAGACCGATTTTAATTGGTAAATGTGAGTCAGGATTGTTGCCCCGATCATGCGGCGGGTACTTAATTGGATCTCGTCCAATTTTTTTTCTTTCATCACATAAACATATACTCATCACCATTCAAAATAGACTCATCCATATCATCATAAAACCATTCATGTCTTCTTTTTATTGAAATAATTCACATAAGTACAGTCATGTTTATAATATCCATAAAACATGTCTTCAACATGATTATCATATATTTGTCCCTTTGGACGCATACATAGAACTGCAATTAATTTTGCAGGTCATTTCTACCTGGCATCCTTTATGAGTTAGCTCCATAGCCTGTTTCTCATTTTGAAAACACATATGAGTAATAATACTCAGTAAGCAAGCCTTTTTTCTTTGGTAAGTAAACATTTTCCTTTCATTCAAATGTATTTCTTCCCATTTGGTAGGAGACACTTACCAAGTGATCAATTACCAATGGGACAGAAATCATATTCATTCATCCCAAATCATCATTTATCGATTTTAGAGCATTATTTACACATATCATATGCTATCTTCTCGAATGCTCTATCTTTGCTCCAAATTTTCGATGTTTCGGCATAATTCCATTTGCACCCTCTCATTCTATCTCATATCATGTTTCATCAAGGGGATTGAAATTATAAGGGGTTAAGTTTTAAATTACGAAAAAAAATTTCAAAAACCCAATTCACCCCTTCCCTCTTGGGTTTTGCCATAAACTCGGGACCAACACCTAAGTCATGAAGCATCCAGGGAACTGGCGCCTAGGCGCCAAGGCATGAATTCCTAAGATTTGCATAAAAGTTCTAAATTGCCCAACACACAGAGAGTTGGCGCCTAGGCGCCAATACGCATCCGTACGCGTGGATTTCTGTATGTGGGCTACGCAATCCAACTCTATAAATAGATCCTAGGGGTTTGCACACGAAAAGAGAGAGAGAGAGAGAGAGAGAGAGAGAGAGAGAGGAGACCCCAGAAATAGAATTCCACATAAGAGAAAGACGAAATCGCGATTCAAAGCAGAGATTGAAGAGAAGATTCAACTCCGTTGGTGGAAGCCGTCGAAAAACTAGTTTTCTCTTATTCTTTCTATTTTACTTTCTCTACTTTCATGGATACTTTTAATATGAATGTAATGGATGTCATGATCATGTCTTTGAACTAAACCTCCATTAGATGGATAGTTAGGATGAATTGAATTCTAATCTATATTGTCTTGGTTCTTTAAAATTCAAGAATGAATTTTGATTTTATATATGATTGTGTATGATTTACCTTTGCGTGTGTGGTTTTAAAGCTTTTTACAAGATTAGCTACCTTGTAAGATGATTTCATTGCTTGATTTATCCTTGGAAGAGAAAAATCTCAGCTAGATTCATGTGCAAGGTATAGTTTACCACTTTGTTAAGGGGAGTTGTTTAACGGATAGGAATATACCATTAAACCTTGTGTAGTCACTAAATAGGTTATGAACTTATCAATTTCACTTTATTTAACATCTTGGGAACATAGAAATTAAATAGGGTGTAATTAGCTTTATATAGTGTTGGAAGACATATATAAAAATTATTGAACTTGGGCTAGTAAATCCATGCACAATCCAATGAAAAAAAACTAATGCGATATAATTTAGATTCAAGAATTCCGAGCTATCCATCTGTCATCCCTGATTGTTAAACCCGTTTCTAGTATTCCAGCGATTCCGTGGACTCTACTCTGATTTCCTATTGCGTTTGTTAGCTTTAATTTTGATTCAAACTCATAATTCTCTATCCACTGAAAGAAATTAAACTAATTAATAATTTCAGTTAACAATTTCTCGTGGGAATGATACTCTACTCACTCTTTATTACTTGACATGGCATGTATACTTGTGTAAATAGCGAGCATTTTAATTGACATATACGCAAGTCGTCACACGAGCCCCCAAAGTTACGCATATGAAACCCTAAGAGAGGTATTTATATCCCATAGCAATTAGAGCTTCACAAGTGTGAAAATTCACACACATTAGTTTTGTGGTTACGGCCACAGTGCTCCTAGATAGCATGGCGGTGATTTCTCTTGCGGCAGTGGACTAGTGGCCGCGGCCACAGGCAGGCTAGAGCCAAAATTGCACATTGACAGCTTCAAGTGATTTCCTCTAATTCCATCTTCTTTTTGCCTTAAATTCGCATGAGGATTGCCCTCCTTTTTCTACAACAAAAGGTAAAAAAACAAGTAAATGCATTCCTAAATGATCAAATGAAATTAAAATAATCAAAATAAGATGAGTTTTAACTAGATGCAACCTAAATGCATGAAACAGCACAAGATGCAAGAATTACACAAATGATAAAAACTAATATAAAACCAATGCAAATTTATAAATTTTTTTTAAATTAGCATCCAAAATGAACACAAAATGAGTCTTGATAGCTCTAATTTTATAGAGTTGTCACAATCCAATTTTTATCATTTAGAGTTTGATCAATTGTATTTTGCACAATTTTTTATACAAAGGCAAAGTATCCACATACATTTTGTCTTGAGCCTCTTATCTTTTTACCATCATATTTGTCTCCAATGACTTATTCAATTGGATGATCATTTTTTAAGTTGAGATCTTTGAGGGGTTTGTAAAGAACATTACTTTCACTTACCTCTCGGTCTAATTTTTTATCTGTGACGCCCCAGCCCGAGCGTCACAGCCTTACTCCAAGATCAATCGATTGGTAAGCGTGATCAGGATTATTGCCCTGTCACTTAGCGAGTCCTTTGGATATTTATCCCTTTTTATCTTAACTCCTTAGAAGTTTATATCATTTTATATGTTTCATTTGAAATATATATACACGTTATCCCATAACTTTCCATACATAACCATTTCATGAATGAATCATTCTCAATAATTGACCATAAATTTTTTTCGCTATTTATAATCAATTCATCAGATAGTCATAAGCATAACATAAGCCATATATATCATTCAATTCATTAACAATGTCACTAATATACAACCATACAAACTCATAGAGTTCAATCACAAGAACTTGGAGAAATTCAATTTTTCCTTGAATCTTCATCCGTTCTCCTTGCATGGTTCTCTCCTTCACCTGTCTTTAGGATTTGAAAAATAAAACTGTGAGTCGAAACTCAATAAGCAAGCTATAGGTTTTCAGGCAATTCATATAAATGCATTTCCCTCCATTCGATTGAAGACACTTACCATGTGATCAACTACCAATGGAGTAGAAACCTTTTCATATATCATTCATGGAAAGCCACTTTATACCCGCTCGAGGGTATATCTTTAAACATGCTTCTCATACCCATCTAGGGTATGTCATAAACAATATGATGCATCATTTAAAATTATGACATTCCTTTGGATAGAAGCTAGCTAGGCAACCATCCACTTTCATCCTCTCTCCCATTCCAGGGAGGCGCCGCCGGGCCTCGGCCACCTTAGCTACTTGGCTACACCAAAGGGGGACATTCGGTCCGCTTACACCTTTAAGGTGGACCTCATGCTTCTGTGCACATGCTTCTTTCATAAACATGATTTGACATGCTAGCATGATTTTTCATTCATAAATCATGAATTCATCATTTATCATAAGTACTTGAAAAGCAGTAAGCAATTCATTTACTTCAATAGAAATAACATTTCAACACTCATTTAGACAATGAATGACCATCCTTAAACACTTTATAAAGAATTTAAATCATTCATTTGCTAACTCATATAAACAGTTAGAACATCATTGATAAGAATTTTATCACATTTGATAAAACAAAGCATTTTAGAAAACTGCTTGCTTACCTTTCTTGCTTACTTTCCTCCTCATTAACTTCTTTGCCTTTGCCTATACATAACATAGCATTGCATTCATAACAAGTCATTTTCTTGCATTTACTTAGTTTTTCTATCCCATAATCCATATCATTCATAATCAATTTGGATTTTCAAGTTGATCATACATACAAGACAGACACTTATGCAATCATAGCATTCATTCCATACTTTCTGTAATGTGTTTTAATTCCATATTTAGGGTAAACACATAGTATACATTCATATCTCAACATATGGGGATTTATATCTCCCATTAACCATTTTTCATTTTTCTTACGTCTATGCTCATTCTAAGCATATAAGTGACGTTTCAAGCTTCATAAATAAATCTCAAAAATTGAGATAATTAATCCTCATTCATACATCAACTTCCTCATGCATGTTATCACATTTTCGTGCATATTTTTCATTTTAGAAAATTCTCATAAATCACATATCATCCATTCACACATATGCTTCACACATGTTCAACATACAACACATATATTAGGTGTTTTTTAAATTTTCTTAACACAAAAACTTTCACCCATTCTCATCATCATTAAACCCCTTAATTAAAATCTACTTTAGAGTTTAATTTATGATTTTTAATCCATTTATCACGGATTTCCAAAACAGCCATGTTAAGACACACGTTTCATCATTTCAATGCCCCTTTCATGACCTAAATCATAACAGAATTTTAAGTCATAATTTTCAGCAACTAAACATGGTTTTCTTAACCCAAATTTAGGGTATTGTCACATATTTAAAATCCAAAATTCATTAGTTTTCATAACAGCAACATATTCATACATATTGGGTATCCTTTTGACCCATTTTAACGTGTCCAAACTTATGTCCATAGAATTAGATTTAGGGCTAATATTTTTAAACACTTTTGGACACTCAAAGTACCTTAAACATAGGATATTTTACCCTCCATAATATTCATAAATCATTTCATTACAAACAGCAACAAAATCATATGAAAATCATCCATTTTGGCCCCTTTTTGGACATCCCTCAAGCATACTCTAAAAAATCAGATTTAGGAAAAATTAATCCAGCCCACTTTGGCCATCCAAAGGGTCCTTAATTTAGGGTAATTTACCCTAAAATTCATCCATAAACAATTTAATAACTTCCTTTTATCATTTTTAACCCAAAAATGGAGAAATCGGGTCATTTCTTGAAACTTAGGGTTTCATATTTCCTAAAATCATCAACCAATACTTAAATCATCATATGTAATTCAAAATAATATGAATTAAATCCAAATCAACATTCTCAAATCATACAGAAACTTAGTTTAGGGTTTTGAGATTTTCCAAATTAGTTTTCATCTCAAAATCCAACCTAAACTTCCATTTTCACTCTCTTAAACTCTTGATTTCATTTAAATCTTTCAAAAATCATTCAATACTCATATTAAGGCATCATAACTCAGCCTTTAAAATTTATTTATGAACCATATTCATGGATCATGAATTGAGAGAGAAAAACTTGGTTTAGGTGATTCAAAACATAGATTTCACTTACTTGAATCAACCCTAACTTGATTCCAACTTGAGTTGCTTGGTTCCTCTTCTTTTTCTCCTCCTTTTTCTTCCTCTTTTTCTTCTCATTTTTCCTCTTTCCCTTGCTGTTTTGGTTGTGCAAATGAGCTCTCCCACCCTTAGCAACAATTTTGGGAAATTTCCTCCCCCTTTCTCATATACACGTTACCAAGGGATAGGCTCAAATTTTGATTTTTTAACCAGATAGTGGGCCCATTTTCCACATGTCATGAGGGTAATTTAATTTTACCTTATCCCTTGATGACATGGAATTTTTATATCCAAGTAAAATATGCATTTTATATTTTACAAAAATCCACAAAATCCATGCATTTAAGCTCCATATTGTTGTCCATTGGTAGACATCCCTTTCTAGCTTAGGTTTTGACATTTTTTGTCAATTTTTCCACACATTTACACGTCCAATTACTTATCCTAGTCATTAGGCATCTTAGCCATATTTTTTAGGATTTTTAAAAATCACATTTCATGCCCCAAAATGCCCTTGGATGTCCCTTGCTTTGCCACATACCCTAAGCTCCATTTGAGCTAGGTTTAGGTCATTAATCCCATGCATGTAAACCCTTGATTTTCCATGGATTTGAACATTAAATAATGCTTAAAAATTCAGCTCAAACCACTGAATTTTTGACACCTTGCATAGCATTTAAATATGTCATTTTCAAAAATACTTTTTATTAAATGCTATGGTAGTCTAGGGTACACAAAGTCAATGCTAGGTACTTTTTTCTAATTAACCACTTTTCTATGGTAATTAGATTAATAAAATCCACTCATTTCATATATTTCATAATTTTATTCCATCGTTTCAATTTTCATCTCAAACCGATGTTTCTACGTCAAGTTATGAACCTTCGAAATTTTCCTTGGAGTGTGAGATTAAAAATAAATAATTATCACCTTAATCTCATCACGTGTGCCTTAATCCAATCCACTTAAAATTTTGAGCCCAAAATCATGAGCTTGTCTTTAAAATTTCATCTCATTTCGCCTTGTAGGCATAAAGTTATGAATTTTCTATGATTTTCAACACAATTCCATAATTTTTATTTTAATCTCCATTAATTAAATCATGAAAATTAAAATAAATATTCATACCACATTAGCATGTTCTAATCCTCATTAATCCCGTTTAATCACCTTGACTCATATTGGGCTTTAGCGATTAATCTTAATCATCATTCATAATTGCAAGCTAGGGTTTGCAAAATTCATAAATTCATGAAAATCATCCAAAATTCAATCATTTCACACATAAGTCATGCTTTACACTTTAAATGCAATTATATGAGTCCTACTTGGGTCTGGGTATTACATTATCTTTTAAATTTTGTTTGAGCTCCTCTATTTTCACTTATAGCTTCTCAAAATCCTTTGATAGATTTTCTACATCACTAAGTTCATTCTCCTTCTTTAGAGTTGGATTAAATCCATAAAAAAATAACATAAGTTCATTCTCCTTCTTTGGAGTTGGATTAAATCCATAAAAAATAACATGTATAGACTCCTGTATTATTTGAGTTCCTTTGTTGAATACTCTATATGCTTCAATATTAAAGAAGCAACTAAGAAATATAGTTTCATTACTCTTGTCATCTAATTTTCTAAGGTTGTTATTTTCATTGTTCAACACAAAGCGTACACAACCAAAAGTATGAAAATATGATATGTTTGGCTTTCTACTTTTTCATAAATTATGTGAGGTCTTTTTCAAAATACGTCTAATGATAACTTGGTTTAATACATGACAAGCTATACTCATAGATTCACCTCAAAATTTCTTAGATAATTTGCTTTTATTTAGTATTGTTCCAGCCATCTTTTGTTGAGGAGTCTTAGTGCTGATAAAGTGTGATAAATTTCTTTTTTATCATAAAATTCTTTGAAATGTTTATTTTTAAATTCACCAACTTGGTCACTTCTTATGGATATAATTGTGTTTTGCTTTTCATTTTGCACCAATTTGGAGAAACTTACAAGCATAAAGAAGGTTTCATCCTTGCTAGCTAATAGCATTATCCAATTGAACATTAAAAAACGTCAACAACAACATATACCTATTTATTTCCTCCAAGGCTCAATGTGTCAGATGGTCTATAAAGATCCATATGTAGTAATTCAAGTGGTCTAGAGTTTGAGACTCCATTCTTTGGTGAAAATGATATTTTTGATTGCTTGGACATTTGACAAGATTTGCAAATTTTATCTTTGTCATACTTAAGCTTTAGTAAGCCTTTTGCCAAACTCTTTTTCTATAGAATTTTGATATTAGACATGTTTATGTGTCCATGTCTCTTTTCCTATATCCATGAATCATTATCAACTGTCACTAATCACATTTGGCATGTTTATGTGTCCATGTCTCTTTGTCACATAATTGATTAATACTCACCAAGTTATGTTTGAGTTCTTTAACAAAGAGAACTTCTATAAATGCATTGAAAATACCATAAATGTTGCCCTTGCCACTGATTTTACATCTCTCATTATTGTCAAATGCAATAGTTCCACTATTGTAGGGTTTGAGATCATGAAATAAGACCTTATCTTCTGTCATGTGTCTCGAGCATCTGTTGTCCATAAACCAAATATTTCTTGCCTTTTCTCTATGAAACACCTGCAAGATATATTAAATAAATTTTACCTCTTTGGTACCCATCTGTTGGGTTCATTTGGATCTGTAAGCATTTGAAGTATGAGCTATTCATTTCTAGGAGGGACAAATCTTAGACTCTTTGATAACCAAACCAATCTAGCTCCTCTATTAGGTAATTTCTTTACTTTGCATTGATAGACTTTGTATTTAATTTTGTTGCAAAAATTACATGCCCCATGTATTTTTTGAAGAGCACTCCAAGTGTTTATTGGTTGTCAAGTCTGTATTCTTACCTAATTAGTTTTTATCATTCTAACTTAACTTCTTGATTGAGAAAATTTATCTTAGAATTTTACCTACTTAGGAGCATTCATTTTGATGTACTCACTCTGCTCAAATATATCCTAGTCCTCTTTTGCTAGTTTGAATTGTCATATTGAGGAACATTTTGATACTCTCTCCTAAGTTAGAGAATTTTACTAATGATTCATTCAAAATAGCATTCTCCCCTTTTAATTTCTCAATTTTAGCTAATAATATTTTTGTCTCCTCAACTAGAGACTCGACTCTTTAAGCTAATTTTTCATTCACTATTATTATAGAGTTACACTATTTCTTCTTTTTAGCATACTTGAGTCCAAGCTTTCTTATTTCCTCAAATAAAGAATCAAAGGCTTATTGTAATTCCCCTAATATTTCGCAATTGAGACATTCATTTGTAGAGGAGTAATTTGTTCAATTTGGAAAGATGAATTATTTGGTTTAGATGTTACCTCATTGTCGCTTGAGTAATTTGTTAAAGTGGCATTGATTTGAATCATTTCTATAGTTGTAAAGTAGTTGAGGGAGTCTTCCTCTTCAATTCTTGTCACACAACAAATTCTTGTATAATTTGCAACTTCCTGATTTTCACTTGAAATGCTACTTGACGAGGATGGATCTTCATTTATATACATTCCTTTGCCCTTAGACTTCAAGAATTTTTTTAATTGCTCTTCTCTTTCCTTTCTTATCTCTCCTCGGGCTTGTTTTAGTCAAGTGTGAGACATTGTGCTTGCATGTGTCCCACTCCACTGCACTTGTGGCATTTTGGAACATCTTTATTCCTTTCTCTTTTATTTCTTTCATTGTAGTTCTTGGAGGAACTTATATTTTTGCCTTTTCTCATAAATTTCTAAATTTTCTTGTAATAAAGGCAATCTCTTAATCTTCATTTTGGAATGATGATGTGGACTTGTCTGAGCTTTGATGCGTAGCCTTCAATGCGAGAGTCATCCTCCCTTTATTATGTTTCTTATTTTTCTTCTTCTTTATTAGCTCATGAGACATCAATGAACTGATAAGGTCTTCGAGCGTTAGGGTGTTCAAATCCTTTGCCTCTTAATAATAGTAATCTTTGAAATCACTGACTATGGCAATGCTCATAAGATCTTTATTACCTACTCGGATTCAGAAATAGATTGCCTAGGCCTTTGAGAGCTTGGTAATTTTTAATAATCTAGCAAATATTTCAAAAATATTTTTAGTTTTAAGCATCCTGAAACTTTCCAATTCTCTAATTAGAATATTCTTTTTTATCTCTTGGACTTGAAAAGAGCTCTCATAAATAAAAGTTAGAGTGTCCGAAATTTCTCTAGCTGTCAAGCATGATGACACTCGATCATACTCTGCAGTAGTTGGAGCATGGAACAAAGAGTACATGACCTTTACATTACTCTTAACTTTTTTACCTCCTTCTTGGTCCAATCGGAGGCTTTTTCACTAGTTGGTAGAGTAACACCATCTTGGATGGCCATACAAGAATCCATATCAGTGGTAGTGATCAATTTTTTCATTCTCAACTTCCGATATCCAAAGTTATTCCCGTCAAATAGAGGTGATCTTGTGAAAGACCAACCTTTAGTGAAAGCGGAAACGGAAGTTGATTGGCTTGCCATATTTAATAGATCTCTTTAGTAAAAACTCAAAGACCTACTCTAATACCATTTATTAGTCCTGAATTTATGATCAAACCTAAGAGGGGAAGAGTGAATTAGGTCCTTAAAAAAATTCTTTAGTAATTTAAAACTTTAACCTCTTGCAAGTTTAGTCCCATTGAATCAAATGTAGAGAGCAAAAAGAGTAATAAAAAAATGAAAGCAATCAACCACAAAAAATACAGCAATACATAGTGGTTCGGGCAACCTTCCCCACTCCACTTTTTCAAGCAAACACTCTCTTATGTCTCGAGCCCCACTATCTCAATGGGATTACAACTAGAGCCCTTACTCTTGTGGCGCCCCAGCCCAAGCGTCACAACCTTACTCCAAGACCTTATCGATTGATAAATGTGAATCAAGATTGTTGCCCTGATCACGCGGCGGGTTTTATTAGATATTTATCCACTTAATCCTGATTTCTTAGGAATTTATATCATTTCATACATTTAAATTTCCATCAAATGCCCTTCTAGGCCATTATACCATTTGAGAATACACATGTTATTTCATAACAATTCATACTCATTCATAATATGTTAATTCATACATTAACATTTGTTCATAAAAAATTTTGCCTTCTATGGTCACAAAACCATAACATAATTTATATACAATATTATGAAAAATATTTAATGTCATCATACAACCATTCAATCCTTCAATTCATATACAAGTAATTCATAGAAATTCATTCATCCTTGAATCTCCACCTGTGCTCCTTGTTTCCTTCTTTCTTTTACCTGTCTTTGAGTTTGTAAAACAAAACGTGAGTCGAAACTCAATAAGCAAGCTATATGGTTTTCAGGCAATTCATTTTAAAGGCAACATTTTCTAAATGCATTTCTCTCCATTCGATAGGAGACACTTAGCAAGTGATCAACTACCAACGGAACAGAAACCTTTTCATTTAAAACATCATAGAAAGCAACATTATACCCTCTCGAGGGTATATCATGAAAACATGCTCCTTATACCCATCATGGGTATATCATAAAAACATGCAATGCATCATGACATCATAGGATGGAAGCTAGCTAGGTAACCATCCACTCCAACGTCTCTCCCAATCCAGGGAGGCACCGTTGGCCCAAGGCCTCTCTTAGCGACTTGGCCGCACCAAAGGGGAACTATTGGTCCCTTTGCACCTTTGAGGTGGACCTCATGCTTGTGCACATGAACTTTTCATAAACATGAACTTTGACATAAACTTAATCCTTAACATGCTAGCATGATTTTTCTTTCATAAACTCTTAAATCATCATTTTTCATCAACATTTGATAAAGCATAACATAAATGTTTATCATAATTGAAATTGTATTTCAACACATATTGAATTAAAGGAATGACCATCCTTAAACAACTTGGAAATAATTTTATTAATCAATTGTAAAATGGTTTGAAACCTTTAGAATATCATTAGTAATCATTTTATCATATTTTGATAAAATAAAATTATTTAGAAAGTCGCTTGCTTACCTGCTTCGCCTTAGCTTTCCATATCTACATTTTCTTTGCCTTTGCCTATACACATAAGTATGACATTACATTCATAACATTTCTATTTGCTTGCATGCACTTAGTTTTCCAACCCATACTTCATTCCATTAACATACATAACCAACTTGAATTCCAAGTCGGGTACACATACATCGCACTCACTTGTGCATCATACCATCCATTCCATAACATGTTCTAAACCCGTAGATAGGGTATTCATTCATATACATAAAAATTATCCATAAATCATCATATGGAGGTGCATTACCTTCCATTTATCATTTTTCACATTTCCTACATCGATGCTCATTTTAAGCATATAATTGACGTCTTAGACTTCATAATTAAATCTCAAAATTTGAGATAGTCAATAATCATCAAAACAGAAACATAAACATACTTTTCATCACATATTCATGCATTTTTGCATTTCAGCAATTCATATAAGTCATTTATCACTTATCCATGCTTAGCCTTCCATAGACACCCATCTTTCAACACATAACTTAGGTGTTTCTTCAAATTTCTTAACACAAAAAATTGTGTCCTTATTCAGCATGATTAAACCCCTTAATTAATATTTCATTTAGGGTCTAATTTTGAAATTTTAATCCATTCATCATTGAGTTCCAAAACAGCAACGTTAAGACCCGTTTTACATCTTTTGAACGCCTCTTTTGATACTTAAATCAAAATAGATTTATAATCCATAAATTTCAGCAACTAATCATGCTTTTCTTAACCCAAATTTAGGATAATATCATATGTTTAAAATTCATAATTTAGTTGCTTCCAAAGCAGAAACATCTTAAGCATGTAGGGTACTCCTTTTACCCCATTTCGACGTGTCCATACATATATCCTTAAAAATCAGATTGAGGGCAAATCATTTCAAGCCCTTTTGGAAATTCAAAGTGCCCTAATCCTAGGTCATTTTAACCTCCATAACATTCATAAATTAATTATTTACAAACAGCAACAAAATCCACATGTAAAGTACCCGTTTTGACCCCTGTTTGAACATTCCATACATGTACCCTAAAAAATCAGATCTAGGGCTATATCATCCAACCCACTTAGGACGTCCAAAGGGTCCTTAATTTAGGTTACTTTACCCTACAATTCATCCATAAACCATTCAAGCTAATTCATGCATCATATTCATCATAAAAACATGAAAATCGGGTCATATACGTAACCCTAAATCCCATTTTTTTTAAATTCATAGCTTATGCCCAAATCAATATATGCAATTCATTAAATCATGATTCATGATCTAATAATAATATTACTTCAAAACAGCAACAAATCATATGGATTTAAGAAAATTTTCGCTAGGTTATCAACCCATATTCATCTCTAACATCCATCTTAACCTCTGTATCCTTTAAATTCATTCATACCATTCAATCCTCATTCAATACCCTAATCAAGGGCATCATGAATCGTTCTTTAAGGGTTCATTATGAATCAAATTCATGACCCATAATTTGAGGTAAGAAACTTAGATTTCAATAATCCAAAACTTGAAATATACTTACTTGATCTTAAGCAAACTTGATTCTAACTTTCCCAACTTGATTTTCTCCCTTTCCTTCCTTCTTTTCCTCTCTTTTTCTTCTTCTTTTCTTCCTTCTTCCTTCCCCCTTGGACATGCTTGCTACTGCCCCTTTGAGATTTTTTCCCCTTTGAGGATTTTCTCTCCCAAATGGACATCCACATGTGATGCCCCCTTTTCATAATTTTTTTTCCTTTGTGGGGCCCACTTTGCCATATCTTATCAGGGTAATTTATTTTCCTCTTATCCCTTGATGACTTGGCTAATTTATATCCAAGTAAAATACATGATTATCATATATCAAAAATCATCAAAATCCATGCATTTATGGACCATATTGCTGTCCACTTAGGAACGTCCCTTGTTGCTTCCCATTTTTGGCATTTTGTGCCTCAAAATCCACACATTTAAATGCCCCATTACTTACCCTAAGTGCTTATCTACTTAGATATATATTTTAGGATTTTTAAAAATCCAAAAATCATGCCTTATCCACCCTCGGGTGTCCCTTGTGTTGACACACATCCATGCCTCCTTAAGCTACTCCATAGTCATTTAAAACCATTCATTTAAGCTCTTGGTTTTCCATAGATTTCAGCATTTTTGTTATTTCATAAAATCACTTGGAATCGCCTCCCTTTGACACCTCATATATGACATTAAATAATGCATTTAATCCATTTGCTTTCACATAAATGCTATGGTACTCTAGGGTGCGCAAAGTCAAAGCTATGCACTTTTTCTGATTAAGCATATTTCCATGGTAATTATCTTATTCTAATCTTTTCATAGCATAGATTTTATAATTTTATTCAATCGTTTCAAGTTTTGTCTCAAACCGACTTTTCTACGTCAAGTTATAATCCTTTGAAAATAACCTTAGAGTGTGAGATGGAAACTAAAAAATTATCATCTTAATCCCATCACATTTTCCTTAATCCAATCCTCATATAAGGTTGAGCCCAAAGTTATGATCTTATCTTTCAAATTTCATCTTAATCCGCCTTATAGGCGTCAAGTTATGAATTTTCTACATTTTTCAACATAATTCCATAATTTTTATTCTAATTTCCATTAATTAAATCATGAAAATTAAAATAAATATTCATGTCACATTGGCATTTTCTAATCCTCATTAAGCCCCTTTAGTCATCTTGACTCACATTTGGGCTTTGGCGATTAAACTTCATCACCATTCTTAATCATAACCTTAATTGCAAAAAACCATTAAATCATAAAAATCATAAATCATCCATAAGTCATTTAAATAATAAATGTATCATATTTATAGACCTACTTGGGTCTGAGTATCACAACTCTCCTCTAAATTATAGCTCTAAGATGCCTCTACAGTAATTACATATGTAGATGACGAGTTCCACTCCGACCGTACACTACTTATTTTAACTTGGTTTTGGTCTCCAATACCAAGTCAAATATCATAATACAACAGAGATTATTTATACAAAGAAATCTACACATTGTATAGTTGTGTAGAGCAATTGAAACACTAGAAAATACTCTTGAGAAGCTTGAGAAGGTGAAATTTGTAGCTCTTTGTAATAGAAGTGAGAGTCTCTTTTGTAAAACAATTAATGCACACTCAGTAGCTTGAAGATGGGTATAAAAGCTCAATTAATGTTCTAGCTAACTCTCATAACTCCTCTTAACATATCTTAGATAGATGTGGAGTTATTTTCAACTTTAGAGGTTAGGTGGGGCATATTAAATGCATCAACAATCGAATATTTCTAACCGTTGCAACTCAAGTCGTGTTGGTGTCAACTTCTGATGCAACTTCATCCAAGTTGCAGACTGGAGCCTACTTAGGATATGATTTTGGTCATTCTCTTCGTTATACCAGGCTTTCTATCTTTTCTTATATCTTTGAAGTTCCTTCTTGGGTTCACTAGGTCATTAAACTTGACCTAAGTCACAAGTGAAGTCGACTTGACTGTGCAAATTCACTGAGCTTTAAGTGCTTAAAATCTTAAAACTCTGATTTCTTAGCTTCTACACTTTAAGTCTTGAGCTTGATCGACATAATCTTGAAACTTAACCCAAGTCACAAGTGAAATTAACTTGGATATGCGACTTCACTCATGGTACTTTGAAAAGGTTTGTACCTTTTCCTTCTAGAATGCCAAGTCTCAAAGTTGAGTCGACATCATGTCTAACTTCGCCTAAGTCACTGGGTGAAGTCAACTTCAGGTTAGACTTCAGCTCTCCGGATTCAGCTTTAGCCCCCTGAAGTCTTCCAAAGCACATCTTGAGTTGACTTTGGTTGTGACTTCGGTTTTTAAACATTTTTTATAAAACTTTTAATGTATATGTATTTAATCTAAACCAAGTTTTACTATTTTTAGATACGTGTATATATATATTTTATTTTTAAAACAGAGAATTTTAGTCATTTTAAAAGGACTAAAATACTCTATTGTTAAAAAATAAAAATATATACACATCTTCACAAATAGTAAAACTTAACACATAAGTTAAATACACAAAGATTAATAGTTTTATAAAAAGATTTTTTGAAAAACTTATTAAAAACTGAATTTTGCAACCTAATCCATTGAAATTTCAATGCACCAAGATGCATTGAAACGTTGCTCCTATTTATACCCTTATTATATTAGAACCCAAGTTGCAGCATGCTGATCATTTCCCATCGGCAGCCATTCCAATCAGTTAGAAAACATATTTTTATATTCTTTTGCTTTGTTATGAACTATTATCTTGTGCACCCAGCCTAAGTGCCCGTGCGCTTAGCCAGTTCTCCCTAAGGCTATTGGATTGCATAGCTTCAATTATGGGCTTCTAGTGGAATTTTAATTTTCAATGTACAAAGCATTCCTCGCATGAAGTGATTTTGGGAAAAAAATTCAAGCCCTCAAGAAGGATAACTCCTTTGCACCCGCCTCTCCTCAACCCAATCTCGTCGCACTAAATCAGAGGAAACAATATAAAGGGAGATTTAACTCCCACTAGGCAGCATCGCGTTTTGAACCGGGCAACATATATCCGTGCCCATGGCCCGTACCAACTGAGCTGCCAATAGTTGGTATTGATGTGTTATATTAAAAAAAGGAAACGGTAACCACGTCCACGTTCAAGCCCGAGTAGGCTTTTTCTCATATCACATCATTTCTCTTTTCCTTTTCTCCAAGCCTCTTTTCCCTATTGCCGTACATAGCCTAAATGTTACGATCGGCGATGTTCATGTTAGAGATTTCAAATGCAGATCCAACGAAATACAAATAATAAAGCAAAAAAAAATTTTGGTAAATAGCTTCTGTAGCATTTGCCTAAAGAATTACAATCGTAGATTACTACTTCAAAATTATGCCCAATAGTTGAAATCATCACCAATCAGGCGCAGCTTTGCCTTGCCTCCCACAGAAATAAATGAAAGCAACCATCTATCTCAGTTGCTTTTTCTTTGATAGTTGTTTTTTGTACAATAAAATGGACTTCAATGGATGACAAGATTGCTTAAGCAAATCAATTACAAAAATCAGAGAAACCAGCCAAGTGTCAACCCCGCAACTGCAACTGATCAGCTGCACGGTCAACTACGCTGGATGGTCTTGAGGCGCTCTGCTTTTTTAACAACTCTCTCCCGTTGTTGATTGAGCTGCTTCTGTGCAGTTGCGTTCACTATCTTAACAAAGAAGTTCATAAGCATGAGCCATATGACTGCATTCCAGATTCCTGAGAACGAAATACCCCATTGCTTTCCCTGAAGAAGAAAAAGCACAAGATTTAAATCCTAGCCAATTATGTGAATGGATGAGTATCATTTTGATAACAGATCAATCATTCGAGAATTTCAGCTCATCTCAATAACTTGGTTCTCTCCGGACTTTCCCCAATCCCTGATTCATTTATGCGCAGGAAAGATATCAGCCTATATTTTGTTATATGTTCATTAGAAGTAAATTACCAGCACATGGGCCTAAAAATTGATACACATCTAATGGGCATTTGCTCAATGCTGACCAAACATAAGAGAGCAGAAGAACCAATGGTGTGCCTCATGTTATTTGGATTCAGATTGAGGTCAACCCTAACCATAGCCTAACATATCTTATCAATCCTATCCCCAATCCTGATCTTTAGAACACCAAACCCAGCCCGATTTCAGCAGGTCAGGTTTGGGTAGAATTTGGGCAAATTTTGAGTCATATTTGTAAAAAGAACAACTCATTTTAGTGAAACCAGTCAGCAATTTACATATATTTCATTTCCATACAATATATAGTTTAATTTTGCATCTATAGAGTAGTTATATTTCTTCAATTATCATGTATTGGTTTTCCACATTAGTGGTTGTATAAAAGTGATTTTAATGTATTTCAGTTTTTAGAAATAAAATAAGAACTGATTTTGTGTGTGTGTGTTTGTTGGGGGGGGGGGGGGGGGGGGGGGGGGGGGCGGGGCGGGGGGTGGTTAAGAATTCCAATTTCACTATAAAATTTCAAATTATACGAATAACTTGACTAACATTTCATTTTCAACTGATTGAAAAATGGGGATAGATAAGACATAAGGATTTCACTCGTACAATCATATTTGATCAAAAACTCAGTGTCTTGATGAAAGGCACAGGCTTTCATTTATGTTTTTTCTAAAACATATCTGATATTGATGAAGGAATTCAGGTTAAGGCAGGCTGCTGGCTGGGTTGCAAACACCACCCAAATTGAATTCAGGTTCAGGTGGAAACCGAATTTAAAACTGGAACTATATATCTACAAACCCAAACCCTTAAAGACTACAGGTTGGTTCAGGAGGGTCCCAGTCAACTCAACCCAAGTTGCACCCCTAAAAAGGATCTCAGACTGTCTTAGCCATTAGTTCTAAGTAGCAGCCAAGAGATGAGTAGAAGTTTGCCAATTGGAGTATGTCCTTGGATCTTAGGATCAACTCAACAACAAGGAATCAGGCTCTGCCACTAAGGCCTTTTAAGTAACTTGAAGCTGAAATCCAGTTCAATCTAGCTATCAAAAGCCAACTCTTTTAGATTTCTCTAAAAACTATTCCTAGGTGAGAAACTACTGTAGCGATGAAATAGTAAGATAAAAAAAGACAAATTGTAAAATTCTGAAATAGCAGCACCGACAAGTAACAAGGTGAGGAAAGATGGCATATCTGCCATCAACGATGCCGACCAAATTTTGAAGTTGATTGAAGCCAAATGTTGTCAAGAATTCTGGACATAGTTGTGAAGAGTGTGCGTGTGTGGAGAGAGAGAGAGAACTTATCTGGTGCAGTTAGCTCAAAATGAGCCCCACATTCACTTAAATATATTGATACTTTATATAATTATTTATCCATATATAAATTACGGTCTCGCTTCTATGTAACCAGGTTACATAGAAGCAGACTCATGTAACCCCTTCTTTAATGGAAAATTTAATCCATTCATTGTATTTAACATCATTTGCTTATTTAGGAGACCAAGTTTCATCCCAATCAAGTATGTTTATAGGCCACATTTGTTCAAAAATATGTATATTCATGTGTAAAGTATGAAAAACACTTAGATCTATTTACACATGTATTAGAATGTAATAATACTTCATTGAATCATTTATCACATAGAAATGATATTTTTGATGATTCAAATATCAAAAATACTACTTTAAAACTGATATTTTAGCATTTTTCATAATTTACACATGAATGTTTACATTTTCTAACAAATACAACCCATAAACATACTTCATTAGAATGAAACTTGATCCCCTAGATAAACAAAAGATGTTAAATACAATGAATGGATTAGATTTTCTATCAAAAATCAAGATCTTAGATTTTGAAAAGTTACATGGGTCTACTTCTATGTAACCAGGTTACATAGAAGCGGAGCCCTATAAATTATATCTGAGACAGTTTCCATGTTGAAAAAATAACTTTAAAGTTATTTGCATCAAATAATTTTATTACGTTGAATTTGTACCATTTTCAAATGGGGTCATTACACATCCAAGTTGAATGAAAATTGGTATACTAATGAAATAAATAAATCTAAATCCAATTAGTAGAGTAGATTATAATTTTATAATCATGTGGGACCCATTTCAGTCAACTGCGCTGTAACTTACGGCTGCATTGGAATATTTTCCATATATATATATAATATTTCAATGATCATTAATAGGAAATCTACCACACCCCTTGTATTTAGAATTGTTCAATTTATTAGTATACTAATCTTCATCCAAATTAAATGACCGCACCATAATTCTGCACATGAATGGCTCTCTGTACATATATGATCCAGTACATTTGGCTTATAATGAACCCTACATGCATTTAAATGGATTAATAGTTCATACGATCATTTATTCATATATAAATTATATCTTAAATAATTTATATGGAAGTGCATGGGAGATGTAGGTGCAACATGGTTAACAAATCTTTTTAACAAGATTATAAAAACGAAGTTAATGCCAAGTGAATGGAGGAAAAGCATTATAGTTCCAATTTATAAAAATAAGGGAGATATTCAAAATTGTGCAAATTATCGTGGAATAAAATTAATGAGTCATACTATGAAATTGTGGGAAAGAGTAATTGAACATAGACTAAGACGAGAAACTAATATATCTGAAAATCAATTTGGTTTTATGCCAGGAAGATCAACTATTGAAGCTATTTTCTTACTTAGACAACTATTTGAAAAGTATAGGGAGAAGAAAAAGAACTTATACATGATTTTTATTGATTTAGAAAAAGCTTATGATCGAGTACCAAGAAAGTTAATATGGCAAGTGATGAGGAAAAAAGGAATTAATGACAGATACATTGATATTATTAAAGATATGTATGAGGGGGCTGTTACAAATGTGAGAACCATTAGTGGAGATACTAATGTCTTCCCAGTTAAAATAGGTTTACATCAAGGCTCAGCCTTGAGTCCTTACCTTTTTACCTTAGTAATAGATGAAATTACTAGACATCTCCAAGAAGAAGTACCTTGGTGTATGTTATTTGCAGATGACATTGTTCTAATAGATGAAAGTAAAGAAGGATTAAATTTAAAATTGAATAGGTGGGTAGATGCTCTAGAATCTAATGGTTTTAGAATTAGTCGCACAAAAACTGAATATATGAAATGCAATTTTAATAATAGTGAGAACCCGGATGATGAACCAATTAAGATTTTAGATCAAACAGTAACAAAAACTAATCACTTTCGGTACTTAGGATCAATAGTTCAAGAGAACGGGGAAATCGAGAAAGATATAATACATAGAATCCAAGCAGGATGGAAGAAATGGAGAAGTGCGTCAGGAATTTTATGTGACCGTCGAGTTCCAGTCAAATTAAAAGGAAAATTTTATAAGACTGCGATTAGACCTGCTATGCTTTATGGGGCAGAATGTTGGGCAGTTAAAGAGCAACATATACAAAAAATGAGCGTAGCGGAAATGAGAATGTTAAGGTGGATGAGTGGTAAAACAAGAAAAGATAAAATTAGGAATGAAATAATTCGAGAAAACTTAAAAGTGAGACCAATTAATGATAAAATGAGAGAAAATAGATTAAGATGGTTTGGTCATGTTAAAAGGAGGCCTGAAGTAGCACCGGTTAGGAAAACAGAGTTTATCCAAGTAGAAGGTGGTAGAAGAATGAGAGGAAGACCCAAAAAAACATGGATGGAAGTAATTAAACAAGATTTAAAAATATTACATATTACTGAAAATTTAGTCTTAAATCGCCAAGAATGGCGTAACAGAATCCATGCAGCCGACCCCACATAGGTGGGAAATGGCTTATGATGATGATGATGATGAATTTATATGTTGAAAAAACAACTTTAAAATTGGTATGTACATCAAACTATTTCATTAAGTTGACTTCGTATTATTTTCAAATGACATACACATTTAATTAGATAAAAATTGACATGCTAATTAAAAAAGTCATTCTAAATACAATTGGAGTATATGTATATTTTATGATCATATGAGGCTCATTTTTAGCCAAATGCACTCTAACTTATGCTACATGTAAATGCACAAGATAAGTTCTCATATATATTATAGAACCCCATAACTAGAAACATTATTCTTGGAGATGAAAGTGAAGCAAGATTCTTGTCGTGTATCCCAGCTACATGGGATATATAGTTTTGATGATGACCATATCATCATCATGGACAACCACAAAGGAGTAGAAACCTACAAACAAGTTAAAAGTAAAATTCATTTTAACTATCCAAAATAATCCTGCAAACTAACCTTCATATTTGTACGGACAGGAACTGGTGACACAAACTTCTCTCTCATCTTATGAAGCTTAGCAATGACATTGGCGAGGTAGGATGAAAGCCCAGGGAACAAACTGAACACCCAAATGAGTTCACTTTCAATCCATTCTAAAAGTTGATTATTGCAAACTGAAATGATAAAAATTGTCTGCAACACAAAAAAAAAGCATTAGCTTAATCAAGGTGATCAAGACAAGTTTAAGAAAAACATTATTAGATTTGAAGGTCCACAGTTGTAGAATTGAATGCCAATGGTTAAGCTTAGGAACCCTGCATCACTGTAGAATGCATCTGATTGACATGCTATTGCACATGCAAATGCATTACAAGATTGCAAAGTGCAGGCACTTAAGGTGGGGTCCAGTGCAGGTTAACCTTCATATCATTTCTAGGATCTTAATCAACAAAATCATACGCACAGAGCATGTGTTCAATCAGGAGCTAACTTTTATTAGGTAAAAAGGCAAAGAACATGCTTATAAAACATTGACTGGTGTATAAAGACAACAGACAGCTTTTGGTTTGGCATATTTATTTTCGGATAAGAGATAACAGCAAATAAGTTTCAGCAAAACTAGATAACTAAAATCAGATTACAGACAGCACATTGACTGATAACAGAAAGCAGACAGCTTTTGGTTTGGCATATTTATTTTCAAATAAGTAGATAACAGCAAAATTAGGTTCATTAACTTCTGATCTTCCTGCTACCGCATGGCTCGATTAGTATCATCCTTGTTTCTGTCATAGCGACTATAATACTAACATTCCAAAAATAACCAGCTGAAGAAACGTTCCCAAACCTTTCTATGAGAATTTTCGTTTCCAAGATCCACTATGACAAGCTCATAATAGATGGCTTGGATATAAAATAAAAAAAAAAATTAAAAAATGATGTATTAGAGCATTTCACTCACTCTACGTATATATATAGAGGAAGTCTCCCATAAAATCAGTTGTATATTACAACCCCCATTTAAAAAAAATATATATTCAAAAATCCAAACCTTCCATTGTGTTTAAAATTATCAATTTAGCTTATATATTAAGAATTAAGTGAATTGAAAACTTTAAGAATTAATAATCTTCAAAATATAATTATAAACAATCTTATGCATTTAAACTTGTTGGGGGTCCTATATCAATCCAATTAACATGATTTTTCATGTCATATAAATATTGACAGAAAGGAATATTATGTGTGGATCGGATCTAAGACTAGATTTTGAAAAATCAAAAAAATAAAAATAATTGCACCATGCGATCGGTTGTATATGCAAATTCTTTATATATATGTAGGAAAACACTCGAGTGCAGTTAACTATACCGTAAGTTATAGTACGGTTAGCTCAAAATGGGCCCCACATGATCATAAAATAATAATCTACTCCAACCATTGTATTTAGAATTGTTTATTTTGTTAGTGTACCAATTTTTTATCCAAATTGGATGTGTAACAACCATCTGAAAATGGTAGAACTTCAAAATAATAAAATAGTTTGATATAAATAACAATTTTAAAATTGTTTTTCAACATATAAATTATTTTTTTGATGAAAACATATCATCATCATCATCATAAGCCATTTCCCACCTAGGTGGGGTCGGCTACATGGATTCTGTTGCGCCATTCTTGGCGATTTAAAACCAAATTTTCTGTAATTTGTAATATTTTTAAATCTTGTTTAATTACTTCCATCCATGTTTTTTTAGGTCTTCCTCTCATTCTCCTAACATCTTTTACTTGGATAGACTCTGTTCTCCTAACCGGTGCTACTTCAGACCTCCTTTTAACATGACCAAACCATCTTGATTCCTAATTCTTTGGCTAGCTTTTTTCTAAGAGTCCCTCACAGGTTTATCATTATTTGTAACAATAATATCATCCACATACACTAGAAGTGATGTAACTTCACTTTATTTGAATATTTGATGAATAAAGTGTGATCCCCTTAACTTTGTTTATCTTAATTTTTAGCATAGCCAACATAGCCTTCATGAACCTGTCAACCATGCTTTAGGTGATTGTTTCAAGCCATATAGCACCTTCATCAATCAGCAAACCTTATTAGCTCCAAAACTTTTACCAAACCCTTGCGGAGGCTCCATATAAACCATTTCTTTTGAGTCTCCATGCAAAAAAAGTATTTTCTTTTTCTACATCGAATTGCAGCAGACTCCAACCAAAATGAAACTGTTAAAGATAACATTATTTGGACTGTATTCATCAAGGCTATAGGGACAAAGGTCTCCTTACAGTCTACGCCATAAAGCTGAGTATAATCTTTTGCAACCAGTCTTGCTTGCCACTGCTTTACATTCTGAAACATAAGCCCATTTGCACCTCACTAGTATTGTTCCCTCCAATCTAGTGACAATCTCCTCTGTCTTCTTGTTTTTTAGGGCATTCATTTCCTCTTTCATGATTTAGTACCCAGTTCCTATTCTTTATGACTCTTGTACAGTTGTAGGAATGGTATCTGAGCTTATGGCAGAAAGCTTCTATGTTGTGGAGAACTCTATGGTAAGACGCGAAGTGGAAATTCAGATGTTGGATGCATTTTCTGGTTCCTTTTCTAAGGGTAGTTGGCAAGTGTAAATCACTGGAACAATTTCAACAGCAAAAGAAGATGAGCAAGCACGTTCGGTACCTGATTTAGCTTCAAATTTTTAACTGCTCAAGATCCAGAGTTGGCTTCCTCCAAAAAGACGTGGTGGATCCTTAAATATTTGAGTAAGTTGAGTTGTGCATGCTGCTCCAACACAATGGCAGATTCTTGTGAATTTAGGACCAGGATAGGAAGATCGGGAGATGGTAATGAAGAGAGAATAGAAGGGATGTAATGCGGGATGTGAAGATATTTTTATAAATTAGGGTTTAGATTGTTTTAGAATACTATTTCAATTTTGGATCTGTTAGAATATTTAGAAGATCTCATAAAATATCTTAGAATATGTTTGAAATAAATTTGTATCTATTTTAAGTTTACTTCTTCTAGAAGTTTACTTAAAATATGCAGTTTCTTCTCCTAAAAAGATTAGATATTTAATAAATGTTGTTAAAATAAGGTGACATGTTCTCTTATAAGTACCACCCTTGTAAGCTCTAAAGGGGATCAATTTTGAGATTTATAAAAGTGTTCTCTAGTTCTTCTTCTACTTGTTCTTGTTCTTCTCTCCTTATTCATCTGTTCTTTCTACCTTCTTTCTTCACTTCTCATCTCTAGAGGTTCCTTCCTCTTTCTTCTATTTTCTTCTCTACCCATCCTACATCAGGATGTCCTTAGATACATGATAGGACCTCGTTCAAAATTAGTAGCAATGACTAAGAAGATTGGCAAGATCAAACCTGAACAGAATTCTGAGCCATCAATGCCCTATGAACTGTCCTACTGATGATCAGTAGAAAAAATGATCCATTCCCATGAAAGTGACATCGATAGCAACAGATATTTTCCCAATAGGAGGAGAACAATACTTTTAACCTTTTTGGGAATTTGAGTATCTGATAAACACACTTTAAAGCCCTATGGTTAAGTTCCTACGGTTAAGTTTGCCTCCGTTATGTTTATGAGAATGGACAGAAGGACACAACCAAATATCCTAGGAGTCGGATCATTTTGGGAAAGAAATTCAAGATGAAAATCAGCTAATTTTCTTGGGATATTTTTAAATGCACTCAGGTGCACTTAGCTTCAATGCACCTGGGTGTATTTAACCCACTTAATTTTTTTTAAAAGTTTTTTATACAACTATTAATCTAGGTATCTTTAACATGTGTATAAATTTTTACCATTTTTGGATATTTGTTTTGAATTTTTTAAAATCAGTGGCAGTTTTGTAATTCACTGATTTTAAAAAATCCAAAACAAATATCTACAACTATCCAAAAATAGTAAAAATTAATACACATATTAAAGACACCTAGATTAATAGTTATATAAAAAAAATTTCAAAAAAAGATTAAAAAATGGGTTTTTGCACTCGGGTGCACCGAAGATAAGTGCATCCGAGTGCATTGTATCATGTCTCATTTTCTTTAGTTTCAAAGAACCTAAGAGGGCCTCTGATGCAAGAAGAGTAGAGAAGAAGATAGAAGAAAAAGGGAGGATCTTCTCAAGGGGAAAAGGAGGGAAGAAAGAGAAAAGAACTAGAGGAATAAGGGTTGGAAAAGAGGAGAATTTTAGAGAGAGTAAAATCTCAGATCAATTATCAAAATAAGTTGTCTAACATAAAACCTCTATAACCCTATTAATAGAAAAGATAATTTAAGGACTAAGAAAGTGAAACTTTACGCAATTTGCAAACTTACCTTATAAGTAAACTTGCGTACTAGACTAACTTATACAATAAGCAACTTATGCCCTATTCAAAAAATAATAATAAACACTAATTTCTATAATTGCGCCTCAACTAGGTACGGAGCAAGCGCACATCAACATGATCTCCATCAATTCCCCTTGAGTGAAAAGAACTCGCCTCCAGAGAGTTATCTCGATGATAGCACTAAAGCAAATCCGGAAATAAATGTTGAAGTTCATCTTCAGATATCTAGACGGCATCAACACGTGATTTGTTCTCCATTGAACAAGATGTCTATGATATCCTCCTAAAGGAGAAGTAGCAATCTCATCTTGAAGAATTCTGTCAATCTGATTTGGAGATGCAATCGAAGCTCGAGGTAGAACTGGTGTGGGATTAGACAATGAAACTCGTTGACTTGATATACCTGCAGGCAAATAAGGCTCGAAGGTGCCTTTGTAGGATATCAAATCTTCCACATTGAATGTTGAACTAATTCCATATCTGTTGGCAAGTCAAGAATGCATGCATTTGGCCCAATCTTTTGAAGAATTTGGAAAGGAACATTGGCTTGTGCATGCAACTTTTTAAAAGAATTTTTGAAAATCATTCAATTTGCGTACGAATCATAACATAATCACCTTCATTGAATTCATAATGCCTACGATGAGCATCTACAGCCATCTTATAAGTATCATTACTAAGTGCAATTTTTGTCCTTATAGTAGCATGAACATCATAAATATGTTGTGCAAATGAATTAGCAGAAGCAGAGACGAAAGTCGGTGGGTAAAGGAACAAGATCAATGAGAGTATGAGGAGCATAGCTCTAGGCAATCTCAAATGGAGACTTTCTTATAGATCTATTGATGGAATTGCTATGGCGAACTTGGCAATAGGTAAAACTGAGTCCCAAGTTCCTATTTGCTCACCTACTAAACACCTAAGTAAATCTCCCAAACTTCAGTTAACATCCTCGGTTTTACCATCAATCTATGGATGAAAGGTAGAAGAAAATTTCAATTTAGTGCCAGAAAGTTTCCACAAAGTTTTCCAAAAACGACTGACAAAACAGACATCCCTGTTTGACACAATGGTAGAAGGTAACCCATGAAGTTTAACAACCTCCTTGAGGAACAAATTTGTCACATAAGAAGCAACGGCAGTTTTGTGACAAGGCAGAAAATGCACCATTTTTGAAAAGCAATCGACTAGTACAAGAATAGAATCATACCCTCGAGGAGTCTTAGACAAACCAAGAATGGAATCTAAACTAATGTCTTTCCAGGGAGTATATGGTACTGGCAAAGGTGTATGCAACCCTGTGTTTTGCTTTTTTGTCTTTGTCAACTAACAAGTCTGACACACAGATACAACCCTATCAACATTCTTTTTCACAAAAGGTCAACATAATCTATCCTCAACTACGGCTACATCCTTAAATTCTTTCAAGAGATCAGTAATTTCATGAGATTGAACAAAAGACTTCACCTATATAGATTCTAGACTCAAAACTCTCCGACTCACATCAATACAACACCAAACTCTTTGCTCTCTATTTTGAAATTTTGTGAGTTAGAATGTGCAATGGTCTCTTTGGGGATTCAATGAGAGTAATTTTCTTTTGCGCTGCATCTTTTTTTTTTATAGTTTAGCTGGTTTCAAAAGAATTGATTTCCCATCTTATCTAGTAAGATATATATTTGTTTTTCCACAGTGTATAACATTCATATCAAATAGCCAAGGACGACCAAGTAAAACATGAGCTACATCCATTGGAAGTACACACCAAATCTGATCCACATAATTTGCAATTTTGATCAGAACCAAACATCTTTCATTGATAGATAGTGAAGTTTTATCTATCCATGCAACTCTATAAGGCTGTGGATGAGGCTTAGGTTTTAATTTAATATTGACTACACCAGCTTTTGAGACCACATTCATACAACTACCCCCATTGATGACAACTTTGCACATGATATCACCACATGTGAAAAATGCATGAAAAATGTTAGTATGCCTCCAATCATTCCTAGAATCAGGTGTGGACAAAATGTATCTCGTGACACTGACATTTTCAAACTCATCTTGTTCATCCACTAACTCTAGACCAAGACATCCAATTTTTTTAAAGAATCAACTACCTCATCAATGTCTCTTTCATTGTAGTCTTTAGACATGTGCATCTAAAGCAAGAATACAGCTAGGACAACAAGATGCAGTATGACCCTTACCATGACAATTAAAACACTCAACCTCTGACAATCTAGAACGCGAACTAGACAAATCACTTGAGTTGGCATTCTTATGAAAATTTTGAACAAGGTTGTTACTACTTTGTGCATTTGACCATTGGGAAAACACTTATCTAGACATATTCTTAGTTGTCTGCGATTCCCCACCTTGGTAAATAAATCGTCTGAAAGGTGGAGTTTAGTGAAATTGCTCAAGTTTCAAGGCTTTAAAAAATGCTGCTTCAAAGGTATATGGGGCATGTGAAGCTAATTCTCTTTTTCGTCAGGTTTAAGCCCATTGACAAATTTTTTTTTCATATCACCCACTTATCTTAATTAATCCGACGTATGAGGAACAACTTGTCAAATTGTTGGTAATATTCACTGATACTCATATTATATTGCCTCAAATTTATCCATTGGTCCATCAGTTGTTCTATATGGTAGTGAGGCACATATTACATTTTCAACTTATTTTTAAGCCCAAGTTGTGATTTCTGGCTCTCTACCTTGTTCGATGTCTCCTTCAACTCCTAACTAGTAATGTTGGACTGATTCTGTCAGCTTCATTGTGGCAAATCTTACACATTGAGCATTAGTCATATTGTACCATTTGAAAAATCTTTTCAATTCAATTATCCAATCTATGAAGCTACTAAGATCAAACCTTACATCAAAACTAGGAACATCAACTTTAATTTTCCTAGTGACATCATCATCCCCAAGAATGGGTATAGTTTCAAAGACAAGCTATTCTTGTTGTAGACGAAGGAAGTCCCATATTGGAATCCTACTTTATACTAAAAACTCATTTCATTGTGTTTGTTGATTATGAAAACTTTCTAGGTTTTCAACTGATATTTTTCTACTCGTATTTAAAGACTAATGATGTTCCCCAAGTGCGCTTAGTGTTGAAAGAATACCTATGTGTTAGTGATGTGGACCTTTTAGACTCAGGTTTTGCCACATGTTACTAGAAGTGCCTGTATGAGATTCTAGGATAGGAGATTCTTCAAAGGGTTTCTTACCTATTCACTTTAAAATGGCTTTAGTTTGGGCTATCATCTAGAGTTGAAATTGTTGTGTTAATTCATGAATGTCATGCTTTATATGGGACACTTTATCCGAAAGATTTTCTTATTTTTGGGATAAGGTCTCAATTTTCTCACCCAAAGAATCATATTTTTCATTTAAAAGCTCACAAGTTACAGACAATCCTTTCATGGAGACAACAAGTTCCAAATTTATAACCATGATTGATGTAAGGAGAAGTAAATAGGAATGAAGTACGAATCAATTCAAAGCACAATGATGTATGCTAATATAATTTGAATTGTGTACAAAATAATTAACCTATAAGATGCCTTAGGATGAACTTAAAAAAGGTATTCTTACTTGCCAAGAGATATAAGAAAATTTCAAATTCAAGTATGAAGAACATTACTTTATAGAAGCCCTACAAGACCTTTCCTTAAATACCTAATAGGCTTTTCTGAAATTTCATGGAAGTTGAACTTTCTGTAATTTCTGAAATTTTCAAGGCAGATCTGCAATTTTTTGAAACTCGGGTGTAGTACTGCAATTTCTGGAATGCAGGGACTGTTATGCAATTTTCTGAAAGTTCTGGAATTCACTTGGGCAATCAACTTGTGGCAAATTCTGAAAAGGCAGTGTGCAGCAACAGAATTCCGACACTGATATTTTTTTTTTCACATGTAGTGTTTGAAAATTTGGGATAAATTGCAGGTTTTTGCAGCACACTTATGCGGCTATTGGAATGTGCGGGTGGAGAAAAACGCAAGATGCAGATGCGTGAACAGTGCCCTAGTTAACAGTAACACACCTTAAAGAAAACGCAAGATGCAGATGCGTGAACAGTGCCCTAGTTAACAGTAACACACCTTAAAGAAAACGCATGAACAGTAACTCGTCAATCTCTCTTCGACAACTTCACCAGGCTTCGCTATGATACTAAGTTGATGCAGAACGAGTAGAAAAGAAGATGGAAGAAAGAGGAAAGATCCTCTCAGGGGGAAAAAGAAGGAAGAAAGAGAAAGGAACTAGAAGAATTAAGGATGAAGAAGAAGAGAATTTTATGGAAAGTAGAATCCCAAATTAATTATCAAAATAAGTTGCCTTGAATAAAAACTCTATATCTCTATTTATAGAAAAGGTAACTTAAGGACTAAAAAAGTAAAACTTATACACAATTTGCAAACTTACCCTAAAAGTAAACTCGCATACTAGACTAATTTATACAGCAAGCAGCTTGTGCCCTAAGAAATAATTAAAAAAATAAAAACCTCATAATCTGAACCATTCATAAAAAATAAACCCTAATTTCTACAATTGCGCCTCAAATAGGTATGGATTTTGAAATTAGGGTAAATAATTAGAGCCCATCTTTGCATCAATTACCCTTTTTTTTTTAAGTCCTAAAGATTGGCCCTAATGCCATGTAGAAAATTGAAGTTTTTCATATTCTTCAAAGGTACATTGAGACAAAGAAATACAGCCAGAAGAAATACACATAAGATCTCCTGTCAAAGAATTCTAAATATAGATTAAAAAAATCAAAATTTTCTAATAAATTTGACTAATCTTTAACTATACATATTGTTCTAAAACTGTATATCAGCAGCAATGAAGTTATTATGAAGCATGGCGATGAAAGAGACGTCTTGACAAGTAAATTGTGGTGAAATGTTTCAATAAGAAAAGAGAAAAAACATTGGGAAGGAAATCCTTCATAGCTAACTTTCGTTAGAACACTTTCAAAATACACCAATTAGAGAAACTGCAACTACCTGTATATGAGTCTTAATAATTGCCTTTCCAATCAAGGTAGCAATAAAGAACTTCCAAAATGGAATTCCAAATTGTCCACACATGATGCCAGCAAGATCAAATAGAGGGTTTGGCACCTGAAACACAGTACCAGTATTGACCATAATCATCACGTAAACCTTGGTTAAACTACCAGTAATTAAAACAGAACACAAACAAAGTAAATGAGGATAGATCTAAAACTAACCGAAGCCAATACTAATACAGTGAAGAAGTTCAGATGTTGGGAATGAGAAAAAAGCCAGCACTTGATTTCCTTAAGGCGGCCAGATATGATTCCAGTTTGTTTTGGGGAAAATTCCAACTCCTCAACAGCATCCAATTTGCTTCCAGACATGTGTGCTGCAACGGAATCACTGATCAATACACACTATGCTTACTACTCTTGAAGGAAGAATTAGTGGCAAACAAAGACGTATTCATTACTCTTGAAGAAAGAATGAGCGAAAAAACAAGACAAGTACTTGAATTGGTAAAAATCCTTAGCGATGAAAGCTGTTTCACACCACCTATGACAGCAGTGAGTGCTTCAAATGAAGAGTTCTTATGTGCGTACAGCTACATGAGACATCTGAAAGTGGATAAAGTGGACTAGCCTCAGGTTCTTTCAGGCACACCCAAATTTAGTACCCTTGGTGGCTGGCATTTGCTAGACAGAATTTGGCGCACAATGATCTGCATTTACTCTAGTTTAGAGGTCAACCAAATTGCTGGTGGAGGTGATGATCCTGAATAAAAGATCACAAGAACAAACCTCGAGAACGAAACCTAACACTGATAATGAGGAAAACGCAAGAAAAACCCTTTTCTCTCTCTTTCCTTTTTTTTCTCATTTTAACTTATGCAACATTTATCAAATCCTAACAACCTCGCAATCCTAGATTTTTCTTGTTGTTATTTGTGCTTTCAATCATTCTTCTCTTTTCTTCCAAAGAATTCAAAGATTAAAATCTATTCCCTCAGATCAACTTTAGCCTTTCCTACCTTTCTCAAAATTCCACTTTTTTCCTCATTTTTTTATTTTGTTCTCCTCATTGCCGAATGGGTGCCCCTTTGCTGAAGTTAAACAATAGATTGAGATGTATTCACAGCCAAAAGCAGCGATAAATAGTTGGACCCATGGTTCGGAATATTGGGTATCAAACAGCGTATCGGTCCCCTTTAAAAACGATATGATCCAACCGTATCATATTGGTATCAGATGGAATTTTTTTAGCATACACAATATGAAAAAATATGTAAAAAATCAAAACATTGGGAAATGCAAGAATATATAATTACTTAGCATTTTTCCTATACATAGAATAGTGATCAATCCATTTTCTCTTATAAGTAGTTGTTGATAACTCAAGAAAATAGAGTTATCATTGCCAATTGTGAGTCAAATTGAATGCTAACTCGTTAGTAACATGTAAATTTGCATTGCAATTGCATAAATTGGTGACATTCATGTAGTTTTCATGATTTTATAGCTTTCATGCATTCTCAGCTATGTTTGATGCATTTTACGTCATTTTAGCTCACTTTGATTCATTAGGTTATTTTAGGATGCATTTACTTCTTTTTTGTTTTGTTTTTGTAGGAGAATAAAGGTGACTCACTCAATGATCGAATGCATAAATGGATGAAATTAGAAGGAAAATTCTGGAGCGGTCAAAGTGTAACACAGGCATCAGCAAGGCTGAGGCCATAGCCCCAGCTTTTGAGGTCGCTGCCTTGACTCTATCGACACTGAAAAAAATCAAGCTTCATCCCGTCCAGCAAGGCGGGTGCCAACCTGTATGTGTGCAGTTTGTGCATACATGTGAAGCTGCTTTGATCCCCGATATAAATTCACCTCTTAAGATTTCAAGAACAGAAGCTAGCGAGCACAAGGTGGAGCTTTTTGGTAGAGAAAAGAAAAGAGCTTCAAGGCAAGAGGAGATCAAGAAGAAGATCAATTTGAAAGAGGAATCTAACATAGCTTTATCTCTTTTTTCTCATTCTTCTCTTTGTATCTTCATTCTCTACACTTGATATGTACTTGAACATGGTTTTGATGGGAATCTCTTCAATGTTAATGGGCCGAATCTTGTATTGAAGATTGTGATGAACTTGAACTTCAAATTATGCTGGATGGTTTCTATTTGATATGAATGAAAGTTAAAGATTTTGTTTTATTATGTTTGTGTGAGATTTGTCTTTATGTATTGTGTTTAATGCTTCTACAAGCTTAGCTACCTTGTGGTTGATATAATATCTTGATTTATGCTTGGAAAAATGATATTTGGATGAGATCTGCATGTAAAGAACCATGTGTGATCATGGTTAGGTTATATGCAAATCAACTTTATTTCATTTATTCACATGTGAACATAGTGAGTGAATGAAATTTACTTAGGTTTTTAAGTGTTAGAAGATATATATGAATATTATTGAGCCTAGATTAGTAAATCTCTATACAATCACTAAAATGGAACCAATCTAGTGTAGTCTTGAGTCAAGGGATTCATAACTCTCAACTATCTAATTATCTCTTAAAAGAAATACAATTGTTCCACTCTACTCAGTAATTATTAGTTTAGTTTATTTTTACACAATACCATTACATGATAAAATTCATTCAATCAATAAATTAATTTGTAAGTGGTAAATGGATTTTTGGTTGTGTTACATTTAACTCTCCTTTCTTGTGGGATCAACACTCTATTTACCTTATATTACCTAATACAGCATGTATAGTTGCATAAAAGTGAGCAATTTAATTCGACATATACGCCGCTCATCAGTTGTCTACGTTAAATGATACAGTATGAATTTCATATGAGTTCATATGAGAAAATAAATCATAAACATGACATGTAAACTCATTTACAATTCAATAGCAAAATTAAAGATGACTAAAGTAAACATATATATAATAATTACAAATCAATTAACTACAATTCACGAATAAAATATATTTGCATAAACACAAAGTAAAAGCCAACAAAAAGTTGATAACTTTTGTTTTTGAGATGTAAACTTTTTAAATTTTTATAAATTAAAAACCTCAAAATTTACTTAGATTGCAAGAAAAAATCAATTATATTACTCCAAACAGATTCATGTAATTAATAAAAAGTTTTCTTATTTTAATTTTCAGAATAATTTTTAAAATTTTTAGATTTGTGAAAATTAAAATATATATAGTAAAAATTTATCTAGTTGCAAGAAAACAATGAGTATTAGTGGAAAAATTAGTGTAGAGGAAGGGAGGAATTTTGGATTAGAAAACATGTGCAAAAGAATGAAAAAAAAAAAAAGAAGAAAATTCACAATTTTATTCATTTGGCTGATACACCTCCGTATTGTCTGATATGACCCCTGTATCAGCCAATATCTGAATCCATGATTGGACCTCAGACCAAAGTAGGTGAAAAACAATAATGCAGATGTTAAATCATGTTCATAACTGTATAAAGTTCAAAGCTACCTTATGACAATCATGCATATAAGTAAGCAATGGATATGCACATAAAACACTTTTTATGGAGGGGATGAGATCAGAAGGCTACAATTTTTAAGCAAGAGGTAAATTAGAACATTACCAGCTTTTGAGATAAAATATGGAGGGAGCTCACCGATGGCAGTTCCAAAACCCCAAAGAATAGCTTCGAACTGAACCTGAGGCAGTATGCTACTGAGGGGCACTTTAACCAAAGAATTAGGCGATGAAAAAAACAATGGTGGCCCAAATTCAGAACAATCCTTGTCAAGCCATGAAGGCCCACTTTTCAATTGTATTGTGTCATACAGTGCAGTTTTCAAATCAACTCGACCGCAGTTCATAGCTTTGATTGTAAATAATGCAATGTGGGGCCCCAGATACAGCACAAAAGTGTGCAAACCCGATCCTGCCAAAAATTTTATATAAAAAAAAGAATAACTTTTTTAGAAAAAAGAAAAAAGATAGGAAAACCAGATGCAACTCTTTTATATTATCATCATAAGATTTCAGTTTCAACAGAAGTATTGGTGAAAGGGGGAACCAAGAAAAACAAGAGAACAAATAATTGCAAAAGGATCACCAACCATATGACGAGGAATTGGGACATGAATGACAAACTTAGACACCACGATGATTTCTAGCGTGCACATAGCATCTCTATTAATGAATGAATATTAAAGTGCACTTGTATGTTTATTGAGCTTTGAGCTTTGAGCTTATTCCATGTTCACTTTTAAAATGTAAGCAAGAAAGACATAAGCCAGCAATTTGGCATTGAGAGCATTAAGGCACACACTCAATATTCTCATTCAATTTGGTAGAGCATTCATCAATGAAGTACTTCCCTTTATATAATATTATGAAATTCAAGTTACAAATTAGGTTGAAATTCGAGTCAGGCGAAAACAGAATTAACAACACCTAAAAAATAGGATTAACAACGCCTAACATTATATCAAAATAAGGTGAAGGTTAAACCCTCAATTTTCAACCCTAATTTCTGAAAACCTCAACCCAACCTAAGAAAGTTGGTTAGCTTCATGCTGACCCTAACGTAAATTACAATCATACTGCAGTCCCCCCTTTCAAAGCAACAAGGGTAGCAAATGCATAGAAGTGACACAACACTTATTTCACAATTTAGGGAACCTCACTTATTTTTAAATCCTTCAGCTCATCCTCTACAATAGTGAGATAAAGTTCCAGCTTTTAGATGTAAGTTGGTTGTAGATGAAAGAGATGGAAACCACAAAGATGGTCGAGAAATGTAGCAATCATGTCATGTGGTGGTGAGGGCTGCGAAATAGCACAGATCCATCATCTCAACAAATGACTGGAGGAACAAAGCTGTGAATGGGAAGTCACTGAGAAATTGACAAAAGAGGGAAGAAAGAGCAAAAAAAGAGATGAATATAAAGAAAGATAAAATTAAAAATCGGTAAGGAAAAAATCATCAAGATAATATGAAAAAGTCACCACCATGAAATGTTCTTTATAGAAATAGAAAACAAAAATCAAAGAAAAACCCTACAGTAGCTGCAAACAATGAAAACCCTAATAATATGATAGAACCCATAATCCAAGTCATCCGTTAAGTTGTTCCATATGTGGATCACTTGAAAATATATCAAAGCTAAAACAGCCAGTTAACATCCCAAATTCCAAAATAAGCATCCAAAAATAAAACCCTATTGCATCAATGAGTCCATTGCAATCTTCTGTATGCGTTAATCGCTTGAAACATACATAAAATCTCAAACTAGCGATTAAAAATCATAAAATCACAAATAAGAGCTAATATAAAGAAACCATACAGCAGCATGAGCCCAAATGTCTTCAAGACATGCAGCTTATAAACAGTGCATATCCGAGGCAATATGGAGCAAATCAACATCCGCATCTTTTAAAGATAAATACTTTTTTTTTATAAGATGAATACTTAATGCAAGGTAAAAGAAAGCACAATCACTGTCACTTGACAAAAAAATCTAGCAGCACCATGCCCATCTGTTCCACTATCAATCTCATGCCAATCAAAATACACTTTAACTGCTCATCAGAGAAAAAAAAAAAAAAAAAAAAAAGGATACACTTTAACTGTGTATTCGCAGCAACAGCAAGTTCAAAACAATCAATGTTACTGCTTATGATACCATAATTGAACAAAGTAGAAAGATAACACTCATATACATGCATGCAGAACTATATATGGCTGGCAGATAATCAGTCATTCACGTCCAGAAATGCATAAGATAGGAATCAACTGGTACTAAAGTATTTTGATAGTAAATAACAAAACATACAACCTTCAAATGCACTGAAAATGTATGAATGACGCCTCCAAATAAAAAATTATACCCACCGAGTCCAATTGATGATGCCACCCCAAGTGCAGTCCACCATAACACAAATCTGATGTAACAAAATAATTCCCGAACATGCTGTAGGTACATAAAAGAACAAATTAACCATTGCCATCATCAGCAACTCCTATTTTCTCTAAGCACATATTTTTAGTCAATATGTGAGACAGTGCTAACTTCAATGGGCCAAAATGTTCAAAGAGTTTCCAAATAGTGTGAAAAATGCAATTTCCTAAACCAACAGATACATCAATCGATAAGTTTTTCCAATGCTATCAATCACAGATAAAGATGAGGAAAATGTGTATCAGGAAGAAACAAAAATGAGAGAGAGAGAGAGAGAGAGAGAGAGAGAGAGAGAGAGAGAATTTTTTTTTCTTTTTTCTGATAATTAAGAGAAAGAAGGGTTCACAAAAAATATTAAATGCAGTCAATTTCAGTTAAGGACTGAGAAAACACTCCAACCCCTGATATGTATGAAGATGGGAAAATCACTCAGAAAGTCTGGAAATCCTGCAAGGGGCATATTTTATGCATTTTATTTTCTTGATATTGTTGGAAATGAGAATTCACAACAGTATATGCTTTGAAGTTGAAATATTTATTCTATTATATTATGGAAAACCAAAAGAACATATTTAATACTAATTTCAGGGGAAAACAAATTAGCAACCCCCAAACCGGAGCCCTCAAAACAGAAATAAGTGTGTGTTTTCTACACTTTATTGAGAAGATACACCAAATCAACCTATATAAATGATTTAATTGTGTAATATAATGATTGAAATGTATTTACATGTAATACGACTGTTTTAAGCATTTTTAAATTGACATGCAAAATATATGCAGATTGAATACATTTAGAAGATGCTTATGCTTACAAAACTATCAATGTCTAACAACTGTCTACCTTGTGGACAGTATCATGAAAGTTATCATAAAAATGGAACATGATGATTGGAATGGAAATTAGAGATTGGATACATGAATCAGAGATTTTGAATCACAGAAAACAAATCTATATACATCAAGATGTCAATGCTTGACGTGGCTACTCAAAAACTGAAATTTCAGATATGTTCTTTAGAAGTTGAAATTGATGATTTATGAATTATTTAAATTATGAACCCAATGATCATGAGAGATGCATGAGTTTGGGTTTGCTGGAAGATCTAACCTTAGCAAAAAGAAATTTAAGGGTGTGTTTGGGAAGTGATAAAACTTTTTAAAGAAAAGTTTTTGATGTGATAAGACGGGTAATGATGATAAATAAAGAGAATAAAGCTAAAATAAGTCGGGTAGTTATATGGATAGCTGTGGAGAAATGATTAGAAAGTAGGGTAGTTGCGTAGGAAGATGTGAAAAAAGTATTAAAAGAGATAGTAGTTGCGTAGACTGAAAATTTTAAGTTGAAATGTTTTGAGAATTGCCAAACACACCCTAAATGGAAAAGACAAGATAATGAATGAATTAAGTGACGTTTAATGAATGCAAAAGAGTTCTTTGCAACTAACATGCTAAACAACACAAGACCTACACAAATTATCATCATTTTAAGTAATCAACATTCAACAAGATAATTAGACATGGTTCAGCATGATTTATAAAGCGTTCGCGTATAACATGAGCATCAGACTTGATAAGCAAAGTATGACATTTGCAAAGTTCAAAGGTTACAAAGGAGACCTAGATAGAATTTAGGTTTCATGTGATTATTTAAATAAATATTGCTATATGTAGGAAAATGCAAGTGAAAGACACCCAAGGAGGAACATATATAGAACATGGTAGCACATTAAATAAGCAGTAGTAAGCAGACCACAGTTTTCAAGATGATGTGAATTTACAAGGATATTTTCCAGTTAAATGAATTTTGTTCAACTATGTTCTTGCAATGAATTTTTATAAATGCTTTAAGGCAGGCCATCCTGTAAATGTCCTTGTGAAAGTTCTTTTAGTTTTTGAATTCAAATAATTTCTAAGCATGAAATGATTGCCAAATAGATTTGCTTTCCTAATAAATGCAAAATGATTGTTAAATTCTATATTGTAAAATATCTTCAAAGTTTATGGGAATAAATGACCATTCAATGATGATAAGGTATGTCAAGGGTGAGACAGCAATCACCATCATCAGCAACATGTGGCAGCTGGAGTGGGTGAAAAAGATCATTTCCTAGATGGAACGAAAGACGAATTTCTGTGATAAACGCAAAAATTTGGATGAGAAAAGATTATGAATGTCATATGTGCTTACTGAGATCTCCACTCACCCCTTTTTAATAAACTGTTTTAGATATGCAAACCTGAATAATTGGTAATTGAGAGGATCCAATTGGGACCTAGACAGATACTCTTCATATTACAACTTGGGAATACAGGATGAATCAACTCCATTTTGGGCATGGATGATGCCAGTGACGAAATTGAGCAGTGTACTGTTGTGTTATATGCTCATACCTTTGTGAATAGTTTGAATTATGTTAAAAAAAGGGGTCAATTCCAAATACACCCATTACATTTAACCATAATTTCATCCATACTCATTTAAGTTTGAAAACTTCCATGCATACCCATAAATATGAGGCTAATTCCATTCATACCCATTTGGTAACAGACATTTGGATGGCATGAAAATGGCAGTGCACTCAGGCTTGGCAGTTTTTTTTAATGACAAAACTGCCCCATATCCCCATCACTGCCAGAACTTGCATGGGATTTTTCTGTCATTGGAAGGGAGTCGCTGAAGGACTAAGCAGGTATTTCTTTCTCCTCTCTTTTGATTTTTGTTTGTTCTCACCTCAATCTGCTTCCAAATTTCTGCGTTGGATTTTTTTTTCTCCTTTTTCCCTTGCTTGTTTGATGCATGGGATTACAGTTCACTTGCTGATTTTTTCCATCAAAGCAAGGGTTCATAGTCCTCCACCCTCCCCCCCCCCCCCCAAAAAAAATAAAAAAATAAAAAAACCTCCACTACCCAATTCATCTAAAATGTTCTGCTTCTCAGAGAATTCTCCACAAACCTCTTGTCTAAATTGAGTTTTTTCATAGCTTTTGGATGACAAGGCTCAAGATACACACCTTGAGCTAGATCTAGTATGAATCTTCACAGATCCACGTAAGTAGAAATCTAATTTGAACCATTGGATAACAATGAAAAGTATATTACATGCAGTGCACCTAGTTTGAAATGAGTATACAACCTTTATTTTTTGAATTTAAAATCAGTAACAAAATAAAGAAATGAAAAGAAAGAATGGTATCCTACTCTCATTAGCTTATTAGACGTAGCAAGTTATCTATTCTATCTATATTGTATATCGTTCTATCATGAGTGCAAATTCAAAAAACCAAAAAGAGTATTTTCAATACACTCTATTTGGGTTTGCAGATGGGTGTAAAGAGAACTGTAAATAAGGGGAAAAATTAGAATAATGGACTGCTTAATAATTAGAATAGTGGACTGCTTAATGCCATCAATAAGTCATTCAGGAAGCGCAACAACATAGGTTGGCCTTACAAAAATGCATTTATGAAATATAATGTCAAGATAGAACTGAGTTGAGAAACCTCATACCTTATTATGGGGTCCCTGAACAGCCACAAACAACACTCCACAAGCCATTATGAGGGTACCCAAAATCATAAACCAGCCATGCTTTGTGAAAGCATACAAAACTGATTTTGTATATTGCACAGCGGCCAAACTGGAGAGTTTTAGTGTCTTCAAAGGCTGTGTTGCCAATGTCAAATTTTCAAGTTCCAGCCTGTGCTTCTCATAAAGTTCTACAGTCGTATGACAAATACTCAGTCGATAGAAGGTAAGATAGCTTTTTCATAAAAACATCTAAAGAGGTAAGAGTAAGACCTTTTTTCTCATGTAAAAATGAACTTTTTGTTAGTGTTTCTTTTTTACTTTTTTCCCTTTCTGAATGATATAAGATAATTAATCATAACATGCAAAGAGACAAAACTAGAAACATTCAAGCTAAAATTAAAGTGAGGGAATGATTTAAAACAAATGTTTGTACCATACGACTTGTACAAATGGTTTCTTTTTGTATTTTTTAATTTTTTTTTTTTTTTTTTACATCTGGGCCATTTAAAATATAAATTAATCTAGGGTAATGATCCTGTGTGATTAACTGCACGGCCACTTGCAGGGCCCACATCTTTTTTTAAATCTTTGTTATTCGTTTGTGGGACCCACTAAGATGAGGGCCCTCCATCAGGTTAATTGCACAAGATTAGCAGCCATTAATATATATTCATTATGTCAAAAGTCACTTTGATTGGAAACTTGTGTGTTAAAAGTTTTTAATACCATTTAAGGGTGAATATTAAACCTCAAATTTTGAAAAATAAACATATACTATGTAAACTTTTTCAAACTATATGATTTTTTGCATCATAAGAGGGTGTTTGTTTACACCAAAAACATTTCAAACTAAACTTTTCAATCTAAAAATTTTCATTATCCACAACTATATTATTTTTTCACTTATTCTTATGCAACTACCCTACTTTTCAATCACTTCTATACAACTGCCCATACATTTAACTTAAGTATTTTAACTTTATTCTCTTTACTCCTCATCATTGCCCCTACATATCACATCATTTTCTCCTATTTCAAAATTTTTTACACTAAAAACTTTTAATCAAAATTTTTTATCACTTCCCAAACACACTCTAAATAAATGTGATAGATGAATAATATAAATGGTTTAGATATAAAAAAAATTCTTATGAAAAACTTTTTGAAAATTTACCAACAATTGTTTTTAAGCATCCCTATGACAAAATATGCAAGGAAGCCTCAACAGCTGAGGTAGTTTGGACACATTAAATGGAGGACTGAAATAACAACAGTTAAGAGAGTTGAGTTCATTCAAATAGAAGAAGTAAGAGAATGAGAGGAAGACCAACCAGTAAACAGTAAGTAATTTCAGTAATGATAAGTAATTTGAGCAATTGCTTTGTGATTAGCAACTTCTTTATCAAAAACAGAAAGTTCATTGTGATGGACAGCAACATACAGCATTAGACAGCAACAGCAAGATGATGGACAGTAATGCCACCTTTGGCTCTAATATATTGATGTCAAAAGGTAGATAAGAAGATAGAAAAAGGAGAAGGATCCTCTCAAGGGGATGAAAGGTGAAGAAACAGCAAAAAAGTTGTAGGAAGATAAGTCATAAGAAATAGAAGAAAGAGGAAGGATTCTCTCAAGGGGATGAGAAATGAAGAAAAAGGGGGAAAAAAGTTATAGGAAGAGAAAGAAGAAGAAACCAAAGAGAGACTTTTATGTAACCAAATTGTGAAAAAAAGAAAGTGTGATGTCCCATAGAGCTTGTAAAAAAAGTTGCATTTATAGGTGAGAAGTCCCATAGAGTTTACAAAATGGTACATATAGGTGAAAAGGCCACTTCGTTTTAGCAAAACTCAAAAAAGAAAATAATTATTTTCATTAAATTTCTAGAAGAAATACTTCAAAATACATTCGAATTTCTTCTTAAAAGATTCTAAGAGGAGATTCTATGAGATCTTCTGGTATCCTCTAATAAATATATTAGCAAATCCAAGACAGAAGCAAATCCCTAAAGGATTTTCTAGAAAAATATCTTAAGGTTTTTGCCTCTTCGTATTATTCGTGTTTGGAATAAGTATATTTGAAATCCTTCTTTTCATTCTCATCAAGAAGCCACTTGGGAAGCATTGGAACCAATAAGGCAACAATCATACCCATCCTAACCTAGAGGACCAGGACGAATCTCCATATGAGTAGATTATGAGTGATAGTAAAGGAGGGCCAACCAACCAAGTGAGACCCAAGCTAAAGGACCAGCAAAATTAAAGAGGAACAAGAACAAGAATGAAGAGTAGATTACTTTCTAAGGGACGGAGAAGGCACATCACAGGGAGGAAATTACAATTATCAGCATAAGGCCTGGGTTAATAGATTCACCAGGTAGCTATTAACTCAAGCTAGATGGATGTAAGAGGGACAATGTTCGAGCGTAAAGCAGATTTTCAATTTCATTTACTTTTCCTTTCAATATTTCAATCATGATAACATTTTGTTAGGGTTGTACCTTGAATTCTGCATATGAATAATTTGTGTAATGTCGCACATGAGAGTGCGTGGTGATTATGCAAGACAATGTGCATTGGTTTTACGTAAGTACCTATGGGAGTCCTGTTTATAGGAACATCAGTTAAGGATTCAATAAAGTTCTAAAGAGAAGTCTAGAGAAATAGAGGAGTCGTCATATAGTCGCTAGGATGTCCTGATGCGGCATAAGAGAGGAAGTTATCAAAGTATTTTTTTTAAGAGATTCATATGTAGCATCTAAAGCATGAGTGTGAATCATTCTGATTTGTATGTCTGTAATCTATTTATCATAGTGGGTTCAAACCTTTCTCTCGTAGTTTTTTCCTTCTTAATTAAAGGATTTTTCATGTAAATCTTGGTATCTTGTGTGTATAGTCTTGTTGTTATCTATTTAATCCTAATTTTTTATGTATGCTTTCGCATAAATATCTATCAATTCGGATCAATCTAAATCACGTTTCCTAACAAGTGGTATTAGAGCTATGATTGTAAATTTGTGATTTGTCAAGTGGATTGATCGATGGATCAACGGTTTTGATAGAAAAGATCATGGTGGCTAATTGTGATTTGAAGGCAGAAAATTGACATGGCAGCATTGAATGGCTACAATCATTGGCAGCAGATCTAGCAGCATTAGCAAGCAGGGATCGCTGAATCTGGTGGGCACCCATGCATGAAGGTTGCACGTGAACATGGATGACGGAGAGAGAAGTTTTTTATTTTGGCCCAATGACAGCAAGATGCAATGGCAGCTATGAGGTTGAAGATCTTCACATGTGCATGCAGAGCGGATGGTGGATGTGACCAACGATGATGATGAAGGTTGGCGCAGAGAAGAACAGAGCTGCAGGTCACCAACAACAAAGGAGCCTACAACGTGATGGGTTCAACAACAACATTGAAGAAGAGGAGTGATAGTCGTTCTATGGCAATTTTGAGCCAAAGTAGACGATTCGATGCAACAAATGGACAACAAAGTTGGGACAGCAATGAGGCATCGTTCGTCAAATCTAGTCAACCATAGGACATCGCCTGCGAGTAGCATGATATGACAGCTGTAGTTCATGGAAACCATGGCGGCTACCAAGCATCTCTCTCTTTAGGGAAGAAGAGGATGTGCGGGAACTGTACACTAAAGGAGTACCAAAGCAATGTAAGTGAGTTTTGGGTGTTCTGGGCATGTATTCCTATCTTTTATGGTGTTACAAACATGATGGTTGAGTCGAATTAAGAAGATTTTGCTTTGGCAAAGTAGATCTGATGAGGTTTGCAGATAAACAATCATGTGATGATCAAAGAAATTTTGATGATAGATCTAGCGCAACAATTCCTAAGTAGATCTATCATGCTTGCACGGTTAATATTGCATATAGATGGTACAGATTGAGGTGGAGCAATGAACTTCAAAAGCTATGGATGTTTTTCATTATTTGGTAGTCTATGGTTAGGCAAATGCTGAAGGTGCATGTAAAGCACATGGAGATAGATTAGTTTTCCTAAGTTCTGCATTAGACGGTGACTATGGGTCCTGATACTGTGAGGAAATTGCGCAATATGGAGAGCTTGGGAGTCATGTGAATATGATAGTGTTAGCAAATAAATGCAATTCATATTGGTTAATAGCTGATGCACAAATGCTTCATGATAGAGTGCATGGTTTGATGCATTGACACACAACTTGGAACGTGTGTGTGGTATATGTGGTTTTGGTATGTGTATATGAGAAGATGACAAGTGCAAGGATAGGTGTAGATCTTGTATTCATGTGGACGTTTGAGCAAAGGAGTTTGTTATGGGCGCACAAAGTAGCAGCATTGAAGCATTTTAGAATGGATCAATCTAAGTATGTAGGTGCTGACAGCTTAGAATGGTGTATAGATGATGGCCAATTAGTCAGAGACTCACAACAAAGTTCATTGACAGGTCCAGGTGGAGAGATAAGTGAGATGACAAGAAGTTTTGCATCACGTAGCGGTCTTCTTGACCTCTATTGTGGTAAACTTGTAAACTTGTAATCTTTTCAAGTGCTAGCAAATGAAAGAGATGGTTCCACAGAGAACACAATGGTTAACTATGTGAGCATCTCAGGTAGAGATGTAAACTCATGTTGGTTCCAGTATGAAGTTTGAGTGATCTCTCAAGTGAAGAGATTTGGAGTCATGCTGAGATGGAGTATAATGATTAACGAGTTAAGTTATGATTTTGAGTTGCAGAATAATTGAAGACAGTTTCTCTATGAGCTGGTTGGATGCTACACAATCCAAGCCAAAATATAAATTATTAGGGTTATGTCTTGTATTCTGCATATGAGTCATTTATGCAATGATTAGCACGTAAAAATGTATGGTGAATACGCAAAAGAGTATGTATTAGTATTGAGTATCTATGAGAGTCCTCTTCATAGAAATATCAGTTAAAGGTTCAATGAACCCTAAAGAGAAGCCTAGAGAAATGGAGGAGCCATCGCTAGTTCCTAGGGTGCCCCAATGAAGTATGAGATAGGAGGCATCTAGATAATGAGTGAGAGCCATTTTGATTTGTATATTTGTAACTTATCATGATGGATTTATATCTCTCTCCTATAGTTTTTCCCATGCTAATTGAAAAGTTTTCCACATAAATCTTGCTGTCATCTGTGTATGATCTTCTTGTCATTTATGTGATCTTGATTCATAACGTATGGTTCCACACAACTCTATGTTAATCTGAATCATGTTTCCTAACACATTTTCAGAAAAGTGCCAAGTGATCTCAATATCCGGTCCTACCACATATGCTTTCTCTCAAAGAATCAATATTTATCACTAGCTCTTGCCTGCCAATGGAATAGCAGGCAGGCAACTAAAATTGTTGAGCTCAATTTCATTCATATGGGCGTCAAAATAAACTCAAAATCCGGTTTCAATTTCATTCATATGCGCATCTGAGAGAAATCCAAAATCCGGTTTCAGAAAATCTATTTCTTCGACTAGGATCTCGCACATGATCAATCATTCCTGTAGCCAAACCGGCCAAATCCTGGTGTCTAATGAATTTTGAGTAGAGGAAATAAAACTAGAGCAGACATTGTAAGTCCGGGAATCAAACCCCACCGAGGATATCCAAGAAGCAAATCAGGGCAAATAAATAAAAGACTGGGATGAAGGGACTGAACAGCGTTCACCTGCCCCAATCGGCAAGTCGGTGACGGCATTTTCCGATAGCGCTGGAGATGAAGATGGTCTTCCAGCCGATGTCTTGCGTTGATGCCGACGGCCGGGTTTTCCGCTGCCCATCACATGCTCTGCTCTGAGTCCACGCAAGGAGGTCGAAGGTCGGAGATCGGAAACCAGCAGCTTTCTTATATATGCCCGAGTTGAGAAAAACAGAAACCCGAAGTTAAGGCGCAGATGGAGATGGAGATGGAGATTGAAATTACCAGGTATGGATTTGAAATACCCTGGAAGGGACTGATCTATATTCCCGTTGGGGTGAGTTGGAGGGGAATGGCGATTTTCACTCGCGCACTTTAGGGTGTGTTTGGTAACAAGTGAAAGATATTAAGGGTGTGTTTGTTTAGGATAAAAAAGTGTCAACTAAAATATTTTAATCTAAAACTTTTCACTCTCCATAATTATTCTATTTTTTAATTATTTTTTCACATTTTTCTACACAAACTATCCTACTTTTAAATCATTTCTACACAACTACCCATACAACTAACCTATCTATTTTCACTTTATTCTCTTTACTCCTCGTCATTACTCCTATTATATCACATCACTTTCTATTGATTTGACAACTTCTACTCCAAAAACTTTTCATCAAAAGTTTTACCTCCAACCAAACACACCCTAAGTAAAAAAAATTTCATCTAAAACTTTTCACTCTCCACAATTATTCTATTTTTTAATAATTTCTTCACATTTTTCTATACAATTACTCTATTTTCAATAATTTTTACACAACTACCAACACAACTAACCTATCTATTTCAACTTTATCCTATTTATTCATCATCATTACCCCTATCATATCACATCATTTGACAACTTCTACTCTCTGCAACTTTTCATCAAAAATTTTATCTATTCTCAAACACGTCCTTAATAAACTAAAATTATAAAGAGCGTTAGGTAGCGTTCGAGGGGGAAAGCTTTCCCCGTCCACAGTAGGGTAAACCGTAGACGCTTTCCTCGCCTTTTTTTCTTAACAATATTACTCGTATTTTCTAAAAATTTAAGCTCAATTCATCCATTTCACTTTAAAATTTTCATCTCACTTGTGGCCTCTATTGATAGCTACTAACAATATACATCAGCAATCTACAAATAATCCCCACAATAATTAAAATCTTGACCAAAACACAGGCTAAGACTTGTACCAACCAAATTACGGTATTTGATACCAGTGTCATTTTTTTATACAATGATAAATTTTGAAAAACATCATCTCTATCAGGTGTTGCCATAACACGCTCTGGTGGGAGCTTCGAATATCGTTATGTGAGGTTTGTCACCTTTGTGCGGGAGAGTCGTGCCCTTCCATATGAAAAGTTTTAGGAAACCTTTATTAACAAAATCAGATGAGTAAAGGTGGAATTAGGGGTGTAAGCCAGGCCAGTTTTATCCTGCCCAAACCGGGTGACGGGTACTTTAGTCAGAACCATATATTTCTATCTGGATTGAACTCAGTGTCAGGCCCTATGCCATCAATTCCAGTCCCGATTAGAGCAGGTCTGAACCAAGTTAAGACCGAATTAAGCCAAGTTCAAAAAATCAAAAATTGACCAAACTAAGTGTTGGAATAGCCTAATTTTTAAGTTAATTTTCAAATCTTTCCTTTCATTTATAAGGAATATTTTTTATTAATTTATTAGTTTTTTTTCATCTTTTTGCCGAATATCAAATGCAGCAATAGGTGACTTATGTTTCATATTATCTAAAGAGTTATAGAGTGTGTTTGGGAAGTGATAAAACTTTTGGATAAAAAGTTTTTGTTGTAAAAGTTGTTAAATTGATAGAAAATAATGTAATATGATAAAGGTAATGATGAGATGTAAAGAAAATAAGGTTAAAATAGGTAGGTTAGTTGTATGAGTAGTTGTGTAAAAATGATTAGAGAATAGGGTAGTTGTACAGAAAGATGTGAAAAAATTATTTTAAAATAAGATAATAATGGAGAGTGAAAAGTTTTAACTCGACATTACCAAATACATCCGTAATCTAATGAATCGAGGTGCATGGAATCATGGACATGTTCCCTTTGTTTTTTTAAAAATTTATCTTTAAAATCTAAATTATTTATTATCTTTATTAATAGGTATTTGTAACAATTTCAAAAATCACTTGGATTGAAACTTTTATATTTCAAAAATTCAACACCTCTTGAGAGTTAATACACAACAATTAACATTGAGAAATAAATATTTAATATAAATAATATCTATAATTTTTGGCATCATTAACAAAATTCACATGGATGAATATTCTAAACGTTCTAATACTAAAAAATTAAATTAAAACACAAAGAGGTGGATGCAGGTTGCACTAAATTATAATCTTTATCTAAATAATTTAAAATACTTTTCCTACATACATTAAACTAGGTTGTATGAATCTCTTAATTAATATTACTTTTAATACAATCAACTAATTTTCAATTTAGATTTTTTGTTATGAAATTTAATCATATTTTAAAGCATATTCTTTGAGCAACATTGAAATTTTACTTCCCACCACCGTGAATTAAAAGAAAAGATAATGAATGCAGCAAGCATTTTGAGAGCAGTGAATGATAATAGTATGCCGAAATTTAAATAGTAACCAACGAGCCATACCATTGCCACAGAGTGTTTAAGTGTAAGCCTGCTTTGCTTCATGAGAGATGAAGAGAATTTTGGCGCTGGCGAGTTATCTTGGCGATAGTCATGTACCCTCAACCAGCTCAACCTAGTATTAATGTACTCTGAGAATGTGAATCATGGACATGTTCCCTTTGTTTTTTTAAAATTTATCTTTAAAATCTAAATTATTTATTAACTTTATTAATAGGTATTTGTAACAATTTCAAAAATCACTTGGATTGAAACTTTTATATTTCAAAAATTCAACACCTTTTGAGAGTTGATATACAACACTTTTTGCTTTTTGAACCCCACAACATAACCGCATTTTAGGACATGCGTATTCCAATCTCTCTCACGTTCATTTTTTTAAATTGACGAAAATAACCTTGTAGATAACCTTATATCAGATCGTCCCCACGTCCATGTCATACCTGCCTATTTTAGAAGACGCATTTTGAAAGGGAAGGGTGAAGCAAGTTGAGATCAAGAATGGAAGCTAACAGGTAACATTTTCTTTTTTTCCTTTTAGATATTTTTTATTGTAAAAATTTGCTCCCCTTAGTTTGCAGAATCCGGCCACCCAGCGTGCTCTTTTTGTTTTTGCTGTAAAAAAATGTCGTTGCCCACAATCTGCACCCCTTAATCTATCACATATGACCGACATTATTAATCTATTGTGTTGTTTCTACAATCTGTCGCCAAAAATTTTTTTTTACAGATTTTCTGCAGTGTGTTGTATTTTTGAAATCGGTTTGTGAGTACTGCTAAACAGCTTAGAAAATTTAGATATTGAGTTGATTTTTTTTACAACATATTAGTTTGTGTTAAATTTGTTGAAGCAAGAATATTCCTAACTGGATCAAGCAGATTTAATGTCCATGTGGAATAGGAATGTGCAAAGTGTTCTTATCAAAGACAAAAAAAAATCCAAATAGATGGTTTTATTGGTGCCCAAAAGGGGTAAGAATAAAATATTACCTACTATTCATCATGTATATTAAGCTACTATTGTAATTAAATAGGATAAATTTTTGTTTTGCGAGATATAAATAATTGTAATTTTTTTTGTTGGTGCGATGAATATGAACTAAATGTCGAAAAGTTGTTAGTAGAAGAAAGTAAAATGGAGGCCACAACCGAATGCAGCAGTAGCAGCCTGAGGGTAGAGTTAGAAAATGTGAAGAGAGAATTAGCTGAAATGAAGAAAAACAATCAAGTTAATGAGATCACCAAGGGAATGAGCAACCTGACTATAAATATTAATATTTGTAGTTCCCCTAATATGAAGAGATGAATTGTGTTCATTTGATAGTATGTTTGTTGGAGTATGGAATATTTGGATGTATTAATGTAATGTATGAGTTGAACATGTAATATAGTGTAACACCCCACCCTTGAGGTGTTGGGAATGGGGTCTACTATGTCAAAGCTAAAATAAGATCTCCCAAGATGGAAATAGATACCAAGGTGCAAAATCATAAACATTTTAACTATTACATCTCAAGTTTGCTCCTTAAGGAGTTAATATACAATTTTCAATGTCTAAAATCAAAATAACCATGCATTATAAGGAAATTTCAATAAAATTCTAAACTTCTTTGTCTTTTCCTCTACTAGGTTCGCCTTTTCCCCATGTTGATAAAGGCTCTAGTATAGCATTGTATCCCTGTTTTTCCACTGAAAACAAAACTATGTGAGCTGAAAGCTCAGTAAGTAAACATGTATTTTTTTAAAAAAAAAATTCATTTTCAATCATATATATATATCTTTTTACAAATACAATATCTATACTGTCTTTTATGCACAATAAACTGTAATAAAAAAACATCTTGATAAATGTGCACAGATATGTCAATTTTAAATCATGCATTCGTACTGGGGGTATTGCCATCTACTTGTGCTCGCGTGCAGCCGTGCTACACATTCGTGAGCTAAATCATCTCCTTTGGTAGTCCTGAGGTCGCTACCCAGGTACTACCATACTACTTTACTCCTTAGCAAACCCAAATATGCAATTATGCATCATACTCATGAATTTTAATTGATGCACCACTTAAATTCACTACTAAACATGAGTTTGAAATAATAATGCTCATTTTTGAATAAACAAATTTGAAAGAAATAAATAATCACATTTCATAGCAAATCATAATATTCACATAATATTTTCAAAGACATGCTTTGGTAAAAGTTTACTTACCTCTGAGTAGACTTTAAAAATCCTCTTTTTCCAATTTTTTTGTAGTAGCCTCAAGTCTTTTTTCCTAATTTTCATCACAATATGTTTATTATTTCACTTTGATTTTCACAAATATTATTTAAAATTCCATTTATAATTTTCTCAAATTTTCTCATAATTTTAATCGGTCAAAATCCTATTTTCTTCTATTTATTCTTATATTAATTCACTTTAAACAAATAAATTTGGACTTATACTTCTTTAGATATTTTCCTTTAATTTTTCTCATATTTTTATAATTTTAAACTCATTTAAGCTTCTAAATATTGAATTTAATTTTCTTGGTATTTTTCATAATTTTCTGTAATTTTTTTCAGTTTTTTTTTTTTTTTTTTTTTTTTTTCTCGCCGCCGGCCGGCCGGTCGCCGGCGCCGGCGAATGGCCGCCGATGGGCTGCTGCTGGCGGGCCGGAACAGTGGGCCAGGCTAATGGGCTGGATCCTTTGTTGGAAGTTGGGCCAGACTGGATAGTGGGCTGGTTCTGTTTAAGTGGGCTATGCTCTTGGGCTTTCGTTTCTTTGGGCTTAAGCTTGGTTTATGGGCTTCTGACTCACTGGGCCTGTTCAGATGGGCTTAGCCCACTAGTCCAGAAGCTTATTCATTTATTTGTTTATTTTCAACGGTCCATATTTTCCAAATAAAATGGCTTATATCTCTCAATATACATATCTGTTTGTACTGAAATTTTAAGGTTAAGCTTATAAAATTATGTTTTATAATCTGGACGGTCCATTTTTCAAAATGACATCTCTATCATCAGATTTAATATAAAGGGTTTAATAAAAGGTTAATATTAAATATCACTTAAAATAGGCATATAAACTAAATTTTTACAGAATTAATTCATCACATATACTGTAAAATATCTCAAATAATGTTTGTAATGGTTCAGATTATTCGTTTTGTATCTATATTTTCCTGTAATTATTTTTTTGTGTTTTTCTCTTAAAATACATATTTACCACTCTATATTATGTCTAAATTTGCTATATCTAAAAATCTATAAGTCTGATCAATCTGAAATTTTGCAGGCAAGCTAATCATATAATTATCTTATTATTGTACGGTCACAATTATCTAATTATGCTCAGAAGTGTGTTTATTTCATCATATATCATTTCATACCCTTTATTTGGTACTTCTCATTTAAATAAGTAAAATTTCAACATTAAACATTTTGATAATACTCCTGTGACTAATTAGTCATGCTAGAATTGTCGTGAATGGTTTAGATCTATGAAATAACTTGCGTATAACATAGAATGAATGAGATTAACAGAGAAAATGGTTCGACGCAGCTTACCTTCAAAATCCTTTCCTTCCTTCGTCTCTCTGTCTCTCTGTGTGATTTCTCTTCCGCGAAAACCCATCTCTCGTCTACGCGTCTTTTATACTTATTCAGCTGGGGTTAATTGAACGCGCATGACCCATAATTCCACCGTTTCCATAACGGTGCCTAATAAAACAATTTCCATAACGGTGCCTAATAAAACAAAATAAAAACGGCGCCGAATACTGCGCCGAATGACGATGGCTATTACATTCTCCCCCCCTTATAAAAGTTTCGTCCTCGAAACTTAATCAAACAAAAATGGATACTTTTGTTTGATATCTTCTTCAAGCTCCCACGTAGCTTCCGATTCTCCATGATTGCTCCATTGCACTTTGACATACTTTATCAATCTTTTCCGCAACTGTTGCTCTTTAGAATCTATTATCTTGATTGGATTTTCTTCATATATTAACTTATCTGAGATTGGCAATCGATCTGCTGTGAGCACATGGGAAGGATCTGACACATATTTTCTCAACATAGAAATGTGAAACACATTATGCACTGCAGCCAATGAGGGTGGTAGTGCTATTCGATATGCCACTGCTTCGACTTTCTCTAAAACTTCATATGGTCCAATATAACGAGGACTGAGCTTTCCCTTTTTGCCAAATCTCATAACTCCTTTCATAGGTGATATTTTTACAAACACCTTATCACCTATGGAAAATTCTAATTCTCTCCGCCTGAGATCTGCATAACTTTTTTGTCTACTTTGGGCAGTAAGCAATCTTTCTCTGATTAACTTCACTTTATCTGCAGTTTCTTGCACAATATCTGGCCCGATCAATCTTCTTTCTCCAACCTCATCCCAATTTAAGGGTGTTCTGCAAGGTTTCCCATATAAAGCTTCATAAGGAGACATTTTAATGCTAGCATGATAACTGTTATTATATGCAAATTCCACTAAAGCCATATATTTATCCCAACCATTTCCGAAATCTATTATACACATTCTCAACATATCCTCGACTACTTGATTTAGTCTTTCAGTCTGCCCATCTGTTTGTGGATGAAATGCTGTACTAAATTTCAATTTTGTCCCCATTGTCTGATTTAAACTGCGCCAAAACTTTGAAGTAAATATAGTATCTCGGTCGGAAATAATTGCCTTGGGAATTCCATGCAACCGAACTATTTCTTTACAATACAGGTTGGCTAACTTTTCTGCAGAATAACTGGTTTTGATTGGCAAGAAATGTGCGACCTTTGTTAATCTATCCACAATTACCCAAATAGAATTATTTCCTGTAGCAGTCCTTGGTAACCCCTCAATAAAATCCATAGTGATTTCATCCCACTTCCATTCTGGTATTTCCATTTGTTGTAATAATCCTGCTGGCTTTTGATGTTCGGCTTTGACTTGTTGGCATGTTAGGCATTGTGCTACAAATTCTACTGTCATTTTCTTCATACCCATCCACCAAAAATTTCTTTTAAGATCTTCATACATCTTTGTACTCCCTGGGTGTATGGTGTATAGTGAGTAATGAGCTTCTTCTAAAATTTGTCTTTTTAGTTCTACCGCCTCAGGTACACACAACCTTCCTTTATATCTGACGGTGCCCTCATCCTCAACTGTGAATCCTTCCATAGTCCCTTCTGCCACTTTCTCCTTTATCCTTATAATTTGTTCATCTGTTCTTTGTCTTTCTTTGATCTGTTCAAATAGAGAAGGTTTCACTTGTAATTGATATAACCGATACACTAACTCTTTGGGGCAAACTTCTAATGACAACTTTCGCATGTCATTAATTAACTCCTCCTGATCTGTAATTAAAGTAGCTAAATTGCTATTTGACTTTCTGCTTAAAGCATCAGCTACTATATTTGCTTTCCCTGGGTGATATTGGATATTCAAATCATAATCTTTCAGTAATTCTAACCATCTTCTTTGCCTCATATTCAACTCTTTTTGAGTGAAAATATATTTCAAGCTCTTGTGATCTGTATAAATATCACATTGTTCCCCATAAAGATAATGCCTCCAAATTTTCAAAGCAAATACTACTGCAGCTAGTTCCAAATCATGAGTGGGATAATTCTGTTCATAAGGTTTCAACTGTCGTGAAGCATATGCAATCACCTTCCCATTCTGCATTAATACACAACCAAGACCCTTTTTAGAAGCATCGCTATAAATAACAAATCCTCCACCGCTAGTAGGGGTAGTTAAAACTGGTGCCTTCACTAATCTCTGCTTGAGTTCTTGAAAACTATTTTCACAATCATCAGTCCATTGAAATTTTACCCCCTTTCTTATTAGCTTTGTGAGAGGAGTACATATCCGAGAGAAATCTTCTACGAATCTGCGATAATACCCCGCAAGACCAAGAAAGCTACGTATCTCTGTGACATTTGTCGGCCTTGGCCAATTCACCACTGCCTCGACCTTAGCAGGATCAACCATAATACCTTCTGCTGTAACAATATGCCCCAAAAATGGAACACTATGCATCCAAAACTCGCATTTCTTCAATTTTGCATATAATTTGTTCTCCCTCAAAGTTTGCAATACCATTCTAAGGTGTTCAACATGATCATCCTTTGTTTTTGAATAAATGAGAATGTCATCTATGAATATGACCACAAATTTATCCAAATAGGGTCTGAACACTCTTTGCATTAAATCCATAAAGGCAGCTGGTGCATTTGTTAACCCGAATGGCATTACCAAAAATTCATAATGTCCATACCGAGTTCGAAAAGCAGTTTTCTGTATATCTTCTTCTTTAATCCTCAATTGATGATATCCCGACTGTAAATCAATTTTAGAGAATATAGTTGCCCCTTGTAGTTGATCAAATAAATCATCTATTCGAGGTAAAGGGTATTTATTTTTGATAGTCACCTTATTCAGTTCTCTATAATCAATGCACAATCTCAAACTACCATCTTTCTTTTTCACAAACAGAACCGGCGCTCCCCAAGGTGACACACTTGGTCGTATAAAACCCTTATCTAATAATTCTTCCAGCTGTGTTTTTAATTCTGCCATTTCTGTCGGGGCCATTCTATAAGGTTATTTAGAAATTGGAAGTACCCCAGGCACTATATCTATTGCAAATTCTATTTCTCTCTGAGGGGGCAATTCTGACAACTCAATAGGAAAAATATCATGAAATTCTTTCACTATTGGTATCTCTTCAAGAGATAAAGTTTCTTGGTTTATATCAACTACTGAAGCCAAAAATGCCTGACATCCTTTGTTTATCGACTTAACAGCTTTCATAGCAGAAATGATTTTCACCTGCTGAGATTTATCTGCAACCACCTCTATCGACTTGGACATTTTAAAAATAATTTTTCGATCACCACAATCTATTATCGCTCTCCACTTAGATAACCAGTCCATTCCCAATATCACATCAAAATCATGCATAGGCAACAATATCAAGTCTGCTTCTAAATTCATTTCTCCTATTTTGATTGGGCAGGCTTTGCAAATTCTATCTGTACTTGCTAATCGATGTACCGGGGATTCAACATTCACAATCATATCCATGCTTTCATGCACAATTGCATAACTTCCAAAATTTTCATTTTTCATATCATAAATTAAAAGAGAAGACTATCTAAAGCATTAAATTTATCATATTATTCATAGAAAATAAAAACTTTAAGCTAATCAGCTAAGTTTACATCATCTTCACTAGAAGAATCATAAAACTTAGGACCACTAAGTTTCATTTCTACTGGTTGATACTCCATTTCTAGGAGTTCAACTTCATTATCATCATCATCATCACTAATTTGAATTTCAACATTATAATTTTTATTATTTTCTTGATTTTCTTGTGAGTCATCTCCTGAGTTTTCTTCACAATCTGTTGTAAATTCTTCTTCATATTCTTTATCGAAATATTCTATTGGTTCCTCCTCTACACTCTTCTTTTGATTCATCTGAAATGCCCACATTCTTCGATAAGCATTTCTTCTTGCTTTTGCTTCAGTACTAGTTGCACGTCCGGCTTCATACTTACGTTTGGGTGCCATTATAACTCCTATATCATTAAACAGTTAAATTTCATAATTATTTAGAATTACTTAAGTTTTGCACTTTCTAAGTCTACTATCATGATTTTGCCCTTGGGATGTATTTCAACCTTTGCTTTGATACCACTTGTAACACCCCACCCTTGAGGTGTTGGGAATGGGGTCTACTATGTCAAAACTAAAATAAGATCTCCCAAGATGGAAATAGATACCAAGGTGCAAAATCATAAACATTTTAACTATTACATCTCAAGTTTGCTCCTTAAGGAGTTAATATACAATTTTCAATGTCTAAAATCAAAATAACCATGCATTATAAGGAAATTTCAATAAAATTCTAAACTTCTTTGTCTTTTCCTCTACTAGGTTCGCCTTTTCCCCATGTTGATAAAGGCTCTAGTATAGCATTGTATCCCTGTTTTTCCACTGAAAACAAAACTATGTGAGCTGAAAGCTCAGTAAGTAAACATGTATTTTTTTAAAAAAAAAATTCATTTTCAATCATATATATATATTTTTTTACAAATACAATATCTATACTGTCTTTTATGCACAATAAACTGTAATAAAAAAACATCTTGATAAATGTGCACAGATATGTCAATTTTAAATCATGCATTCGTACTGGGGGTATTGCCATCTACTTGTGCTCGCGTGCAGCCGTGCTACACATTCGTGAGCTAAATCATCTCCTTTGGTAGTCCTGAGGTCGCTACCCAGGTACTACCATACTACTTTACTCCTTAGCAAACCCAAATATGCAATTATGCATCATACTCATGAATTTTAATTGATGCACCACTTAAATTCACTACTAAACATGAGTTTGAAATAATAATGCTCATTTTTGAATAAACAAATTTGAAAGAAATAAATAATCACATTTCATAGCAAATCATAATATTCACATAATATTTTCAAAGACATGCTTTGGTAAAAGTTTACTTACCTCTGAGTAGACTTTAAAAATCCTCTTTTTCCAATTTTTTTGTAGTAGCCTCAAGTCTTTTTTCCTAATTTTCATCACAATATGTTTATTATTTCACTTTGATTTTCACAAATATTATTTAAAATTCCATTTATAATTTTCTCAAATTTTCTCATAATTTTAATCGGTCAAAATCCTATTTTCTTCTATTTATTCTTATATTAATTCACTTTAAACAAATAAATTTGGACTTATACTTCTTTAGATATTTTCCTTTAATTTTTCTCATATTTTTATAATTTTAAACTCATTTAAGCTTCTAAATATTGAATTTAATTTTCTTGGTATTTTTCATAATTTTCTGTAATTTTTTTCAGTTTTTTTTTTTTTTTTTTTTTTTTTTTTCTCGCCGCCGGCCGGCCGGTCGCCGGCGCCGGCGAATGGCCGCCGATGGGCTGCTGCTGGCGGGCCGGAACAGTGGGCCAGGCTAATGGGCTGGATCCTTCGTTGGAAGTTGGGCCAGACTGGATAGTGGGCTGGTTCTGTTTAAGTGGGCTATGCTCTTGGGCTTTCGTTTCTTTGGGCTTAAGCTTGGTTTATGGGCTTCTGACTCACTGGGCCTGTTCAGATGGGCTTAGCCCACTAGTCCAGAAGCTTATTCATTTATTTGTTTATTTTCAACGGTCCATATTTTCCAAATAAAATGGCTTATATCTCTCAATATACATATCTGTTTGTACTGAAATTTTAAGGTTAAGCTTATAAAATTATGTTTTATAATCTGGACGGTCCATTTTTCAAAATGACATCTCTATCATCAGATTTAATATAAAGGGTTTAATAAAAGGTTAATATTAAATATCACTTAAAATAGGCATATAAACTAAATTTTTACAGAATTAATTCATCACATATACTGTAAAATATCTCAAATAATGTTTGTAATGGTTCAGATTATTCGTTTTGTATCTATATTTTCCTGTAATTATTTTTTTGTGTTTTTCTCTTAAAATACATATTTACCACTCTATATTATGTCTAAATTTGCTATATCTAAAAATCTATAAGTCTGATCAATCTGAAATTTTGCAGGCAAGCTAATCATATAATTATCTTATTATTGTACGGTCACAATTATCTAATTATGCTCAGAAGTGTGTTTATTTCATCATATATCATTTCATACCCTTTATTTGGTACTTCTCATTTAAATAAGTAAAATTTCAACATTAAACATTTTGATAATACTCCTGTGACTAATTAGTCATGCTAGAATTGTCGTGAATGGTTTAGATCTATGAAATAACTTGCGTATAACATAGAATGAATGAGATTAACAGAGAAAATGGTTCGACGCAGCTTACCTTCAAAATCCTTTCCTTCCTTCGTCTCTCTGTCTCTCTGTGTGATTTCTCTTCCGCGAAAACCCATCTCTCGTCTACGCGTCTTTTATACTTATTCAGCTGGGGTTAATTGAACGCGCATGACCCATAATTCCACCGTTTCCATAACGGTGCCTAATAAAACAATTTCCATAACGGTGCCTAATAAAACAAAATAAAAACGGCGCCGAATACTGCGCCGAATGACGATGGCTATTACATATAGTGACTGATATTTTCCCTTCTTGAATGACCAATGGACCGTATATCTTTCTCATTGGGTTCCCATTTAATTCATAGTCTTTAATTGCATACAACTACTATTAGCAAGTCGATGACTCATCAAAAAAGCACACAGGTGGAAGTAAATTTTAGTGTTAAGGCACCGAAGAAGCGCCTGGATGCAGAAGGTTTCCACTGATCCATTACATGAACCGGTTAGAATTCCACTAGCTCACTAGGGGAAAAAATGACATGTGCTATCTATAATTCAGACCCTCATAGTGTCCATTATAATCAAGACAACAAAACAAAACAGAAAAAAGCACAAAAAAGGATGTGAATTCAAAATCTTGCGGTCATTCATCCGAAGATGCATTTACTGTAAAATCTGATAAAGGAAAATGTAGGCTATCTGTATTTTTTGGCTAGAAAATTAAAGTGTTATTTACATCAAAAAATCTACTAAGTCAATTTCTAAAGCCAATACAAAAAGCAAGCAATCTACAGATTCAAACATCATATCCATCACAAAAAAATGCTATATTGCCAATTGTGAGGTATTAACTCCACCATCTTAATCAAAATGACTTTCAACACCTCAACTACTAGAGTTGTCACTGTGTACCTGCTGGAAATGTTCTCTTCCGAGCTAGAGTTTTCATTTTTCGTTGAATTGGTTGTGAAGATGATGGACCACAAGTTGGAGTCTTCATCTTCCGTTGAATTGGTTGTTGAATTGATTGTGAAGAAGATGATGGACCACGAGAGGCTTGAGATATTTCTGTTCGGGTGGCATTTTGATTTTCAAATTGTGATTGTGATGTTGAACTTCTTATTAGTAGTGGTGGCCGGCTTGTGGAACCTTGTTTTCTAATAGAACATCCTCTTCTATTATGTCTTCTCTTTTACATACACTATAATGCATTTTTCCACTTGTTCGTTTAATATGTTGAGATAGTCCTTCTTCTTGCCCTCTCCTTCTTTCAATTTGCTTTCTACCCACTGTTTTTTCAAGATCAGGTGAGAGCACTACCCTGTTTAAGAAGGAAAGAAAACCAATTAGATCATTTAATATAGTTGAAACAAAAACATAACAAATAATCAGCAATTGACCAAATTAAAAAACATGTTGTCTATATCTGGCTCCCAGAAGAGTTGGCTTGGCATAGCATGGAATCCATGACTATAAATCTTCCGATATGCATCTATAGTATGAAACCATTTACAATAAGAAGTTGGGTCCTCTCGTTTTCACATTATAACTCTAAAAGCATGAAGACATGACATTCCTTCTAACTGCCACTGCCTGCAACTGCATTTCTTTTGTGAGTATTGAAGCACATGTGTGTTCTCACCATAGGAGACTTCAAACTCTTCATTCTCACTGTGTATGAAAGTTGCCCGCCTTCCATGTTATCCAATTGCCTACAAATTCCTTAAGCATTTCCCTGACAAATTGGCATTGGATGAATTGCCTTCACCACTTCTTTTATTGAGCCACTCCATTACTTTTGTTTTGAGGCTGTCAAACAACTGAATTATTTGCATGTGTAATCTTCAATCCAGGCATTGAATGCTTCGACAAAGTTGTTATCAGTGGCTTAACACGGATTATCAACAGGAAAAATGCTCATAACCAATATGAAGGATCAGTCCTTTCTACCCAATCGCATACCTGTGGGCTGATTGTTCTTAATCTTGTCATTTGAACCTTGAACTCAGCTCGGGTATATGCTTTACTGGCTGCCCAAAATAATTTTTTAACCAAATCACTCTTACCCGACTCCTTCTTAGCTAAATTTCCATGTAAGTGTCGCATACAGTAACGATGCTTAGAAGTTAGGAACACGCTGACCACTGCTATCATCAAACCTTTCTGACGATCAGACATTATGGTATATTCTCCATCTTCAATTGCTTCTTTCAAAAGTGATAAGAAGTATATCCAACTACTTTTGCACTCGTATTCAACCACACCAATAACAATAGACATGATTTGCCCTTCAGCATCCTTGTTGATTGCAGTGAGCAAGTTCCCTTTGAAATCACCTTTGAGAAAGACACCATCTAACCCAATATATGGCATGCAACCAGCTTGAAATGCTCTCTTACAGGCATCAATACACAGGAATGTTCTCTGAAAGTGGTGTCCAACATCAGTCTTAATGTGTGTGATTGTGTTTGGATTTGTCCTCGAGATTGTTGTAAAGAAAGTAAGGAGGCGCGCAAAAGACTCATTTATAGTACCATGAATGGAACCATAGCTTGTTTTCCGCTTCTCCAAATCTTGTAATAATTTAAAGTAAGTCCATATTTTGAATGCATCGTGTTGTTTAATTGCTTCACAGTTAAATTGTTGTTGATTCTAAGGTCTTTCTCAAAAGTGGTGGTGATCCAATCCTTATTGGCAGACTTGTTTCCACTGCCTTCAGCAACCGAGCACGTATGTTCCACATTGTTATAGGTTTTTATGACAAATGACACCCCATCACTCTTTCGCGATGCATGCAATATCCATGGGCAACCATCAGCTTTACATACGGCAGTCAGTTGATAACATTCATTCTTTGCAAACTTCACATCGAACCCATTAACAATAGCATGCTGCCGAATTGCCAATTCCAATTGTTTCTTATCTTCAAATTGAAGTCCGATATGTAGATATGGATCCTGAATATCAAAATATGGATCATAATCACGATTTGATGTAACATTCCCATTATCGCCTTCATGTACCTTGACAAACAAGTCATCACTGTCATCACTATCACAAACATCATCTTCATTGTGTTGTACTCCTGCTTATTGTCGTTCTCTATCTTCTCTCTCCAATAGATGAACACTCTCCTGCTCAATTTTACGCATCATCACATCATAATACCATTCCATCCATTCGTCATGACTATTTATATTATTTTCCTTTCCAAGAGTATGCTTGCACATCATACTTTATGTCAGATAAACTTTTGGAAGGCAATATGCTATTAGATATTTTAAAATTGAAATATATGAACATTACATAATCTGATATATGAACTTATACAATCTGAAATTGATTAACAACCCTGCAATTCAAAGTCAACTATAAATGAATTTAAGTAAACAGACATGCAAAGCTAAAATCAAGCGTCTACAATATTAGCTAAAATCAAGCATCTACAATAAATGAATTTAAGTAAACAGATATGCAAAATTGTATAATTGGCAGTTCATGGACGTAGTGCGCAACACAGGATTGCCTAAAAAGCTAGGCACGGTTGACCAATCCAATGTTAATGAACCAAGGCTATGAAAACCACAACTAAGTTTTTGGGAGTTGTCACATAATCCTTTCAATTCTAGTATAAAACCAAACATGACAGTTAAGGTAAGGATAGGAAAAAAATCAAGATCAATAAGTAATTTATTCTAATTGGTAAAGACAACAGACAATGCAACACAAATAAACAACGGTCAACATCCATCTATAATTAGTTAATGTACAGGTTCCCTTAATTCATTGAACAGATAAGCAAAAGGTGAAAGCAATAAAGAAAATTAAAACCCATCCAGTTAAGGAAACAACGTGGATCGCAAGGCATGTAATTTGAAGAACTCTTAGTTTCCACTACAAATTGTAGTAATGTTACTTTTCTTGGGACATCAATTGCAATCCTGTCAGTTGTTTTGCTTACCTCAATAAGTGAAGAACTTCAACCATTCAATCTATAGCATTCAAAATGGATGCCTATGTCAACTTATCAATGAAATTGAAAATTAACATTTATTTTGTGGCAAACAAGCAAACAGCTTGGGATTTTGAGAGGAACCAGGTGGATTCTTTTTGCTGTAGTTAGAAAATTAACCATGTTCTGTCAATGCCTATGGAAATGAGCAGCTTTTGCTTGATTTGGGTGGATTTTTAAGTTGGAACCCTGACATTGCTTATTAAAATTTCAACACAATTCGTATCCGGAGTCTTGATTCTAGTCTTTGTCCTAACCAGGAAAATTAGGTTGAATTTGAGTTGAATTCATTGACAGTTAGCGTTGAAAGATCTAGTTGAGTATAAATTTTGATTTTGATTTTCTGTTAAATAAACATGTTGGAAGCAATAGGTGCATTTTGGAAAATAGACAGGTTGGTTTTGGTAAATTAGGCATACTTGCGAACTAAACTAGGCTGGGGCAACCACTCGAAGACAAAGAATGCTATTTTTTAAATAAAATGAGACCACCACTGCACTCCAAAAAATAGACAGACACGATTTTTTTAAGCACTTGGGACCACTTTACTCCTATGCCACTACAAAAAAGCAGAATAGTCATTGCACAATGGTCCCTCATGAAAAATCAACGGCTGTGTCACTGTCATTCTCCATCCCCCTAACAAATAAATTTTAAATTAATCCCTGAACATCTGTGTTGTCGTTGTCATCTTTCATTTTTTACAAGCTAGCGATAAGTAGGAGCACTACCCACCGAGAAAGGCGGCTGTGAACACAGCGACCGATGAACAGTGAGGAAGGAAACACACATCGACACCTGTCTGGAGCTCCGGTCTGGTTTGGGGATTCTTCTTTCGTTGGGGTTTCCGATTTAGGGATTCTTGATTCGAGGTTTTCTCTCTCTAGGGATTTTCGAGTTAGGGATTTTCGCAAATTGGGGATTTCCGATTTCCGTCGCTGGGGTTTCTGCTTTAGGGTTTGTTTTCATTTTAAATTTTTAGCATCTTAACAGTGCTTTTCGACACTGTTACGCCATGAGGTTTAAAAAGTAAAAGGTGAAAGTTTGCAGGGTTTAAAATGCAAATGACCAAACTTCAAGATTGGAGATAGGTTTACCATGCGGAAAAACCGAAAGCTGCCGCATCAAAAAGCATGTGCCTGATCCAATCAATTCAAAAAACCTGCGGGTTCACTGAGAAACTATCCTCCGTGCTCCCTCTCGATCCATTCGCAGCCTTATCTGCGGTGGTGCGTCTCCAATTGATTTTTTTGGGTGATCCGCCTCAAACGATGGAAAGAGCAGCGGTTAGAGCATCTGTTTCCTTCTCCCACTCCATCTCTCGATCTTCACTGCATCCTCTTCCTCCCCTGCCACTCCCACCTGCTCGCTTACGTCCACTTGCTTTTTCCATCCCTTCAATTCTTGGGCATTTTGTTTCAATTCGCAGAAAGTCTTCCATTCTCTCCCGCACCACGATACGTACTAGAGCATCCATCACTGCCCGACCCTCATCCGAGCTGCGAAAGAGGCAATCCCATGACACGAAACCGGACGAGAAGCTAACCGCCCTCCGCCAACTCTTCTCGCGCCCCGGCATCGGGATTGATGCCTACATCATTCCTTCCGAAGATGCTCATCAGGTTCAGCCCTCCCCTATTTGAGGGGAAATACTTCAGTAGTACCCCCTTTTAGGTCACTTCGGTGATTAAACTAAAATTCTATTCACTTGTTCAATTTAAAATTATCAGTTTAATCACGAAACGAAGTTTCATGTAAATCAAATATATGCATGGCGCCATCTAATAAAGGCGCAAAATCAATGTAAAAAATAATTTGACTTCGATAATCGATTTCGAAGTTGTTACCTTAACGTCTAAACCATCTAAAACATCATTAGTATAGAAATGATCGATTCTACAAATTATTATAATATTCTAATGCATATTTGAGTCTATTTTAAGTGTTTTTCATAATTTATACATGATTATATATTTTAAGCAGGTATGGCTATCCAAGACTTTGATTGCAATCATTCTCAGTGCCATGTAAAACAAATGATTTTGAATAAAATGATTGGATTTTGGTTTGATCATCAATGTGGTCCTAAATGGGGTGTCACATGGTACCGGTTAATTTCCCCAACTAGAGATTATGCTCACCATGGTATTTTCAAAATTTACATGGCTTTTCACAGAAAATGTTCTGTTCATGTTGCACTGTGTGCTTTGTTTTCGAGCTTGAGCTCGTGTACAACTTGCTTGGCTTAGTTGTTGCATTTTGTTGATACATTCTATTGCTATCACAGATCTTATTCACGTTGCATACCAATATGATAGACTGTCGAAGATACCCATCAGGCCCAACGAACTTTTAACATAATACGTTTACACTTCAAACACACTCCTAACTAAACAAGAAACTGTCAGCAACCAACCAATATAATCTCTATGTTTCCATTAGCCTCTCGCATATCTTTGACATTGGCTATCATGTTATAATTTTATAGAGCGAGTTCATTGCTGAGTGCTTCATGCGGAGGGCTTACATAACGGGATTCACTGGTAGTGCTGGCACTGCAGTGGTCACTAAGGACAAAGCTGCCCTTTGGACTGATGGCCGTTACTTCCTTCAGGTGTCCTCTTTTGTTTCTGATGACATGGCTTTGGATTATATAAATATATTATATTTTTCTTCATCATCACTTTTTTGCCTGTTGTGCTCCATTCTCTATTATTAGGCAGAGAAGCAGTTAAATAGCAATTGGGACCTCATGCGGGCTGGGAATGTTGCAGTCCCTTCAACCAGTGAATGGCTTAATGATGTATTGTCTCCTGGTTGCAGAATTGGCATTGATCCTGTAAGTTATATTGCCCCATAATTCTATACCCAATAAAGGCATTCCTATTCACAATCCAAATTCATTGCGAAACTTGTCTATCATGCCAGTGTTTTTGTGATAGCCATTGTTACAACACATTGCAAGGTCTATGTATATTTAAAGAAATCCCGTGCCTCAATCTATAAACGTCACATTCATGGTGATTTTTTTTTTTTTTTGGAAAAACTCACATTCATGTTTTTAGTGTTCTTTCATGTTGCCCATGCCCTGGGCCGATAGTTGTCGTGGCGGAAATCCGTCAGTATCTCCTCAAGATTTATACGGGGTGGGGGACTCACCTATAGAAGAATAACTTGTGATAATCTTCATATCAACAATTACGACACACATAGCAACAAAATCAAACCTTAGCCACATCTTACAACATCAATCTCATCATTACTATCATTATCATCACATCTAATTGACTCTAGCATAGAAGCAATGTTGCTAAACGCAAAACTGAAGTAAACACATACATATCCGTCATCACACCCTACAAGCTTCACAACTTACATATTTCAATCCACAATCACATTTACAACTATTCTCCATAAAATAATTATATAAATAGCTTCTCAAAATACATTCATAGGAACATAACAAAAATAAGGGTGTGTCTAGTAATGTTGGTGGGTGGGAAGTAGGAAAGTGAGAGAGAGAGAGAGAGAGAGAATGAACATGGTTGTTTTGTAAGAAAATGATTAAAATATAAGGGTAAAAATGAAAAAAATTAAGGTTGTTACATAGTTAAGATGTAAAATAATTTTTTGGAAAGTGTGTTAAGAAGAGGTGGGAAAGTGATTTCCTACTTATGTTGATTACCAAAGGGATCCTAAAACTCATCTCTTAAGGTATTTGCTAGGTTTTCCACAACCTACAACCAAAATATCCTAACTCTTGGTCAAATATCCCCGATCACTTGTCTTGCTAAAACTAAAATGTCAAAATAAGTGAATTCGGGTAAACTTAGTAAGTAGGCGAGTTGTCTAGGATTTTGTTATGATCAAACTCGTAGGATAAATATTTGGAGAGTTCGGCTGTACCCTCGGCATGGTTCAGAATATCGAGCATATAGGATCCGTATTGGCGGGATCCGATACCCTATACGGTGGTGAAACGGGCTAGGGTTTGCATTTTGCACAGTATTAGCCGAGTCGGACCTCGTATTGGTAGTTCTGATGCTGTGATGCCATTTTCACACCTGGATGCTCTTTTCTGCTTGGTTTTTTCAACACAATCATATTCATCTCCTATTTTCAATCAAACCTTGCAAGAAAACAACTTCAAAAAACCAGATTATAGCCTCAAATCTCCAGATCTAGTGAAAACCTTTTTTTTTTTTTTTTTTTTGGTTGGAAAAAAACGGATTAGAACCCCTCAAATCCTTAGTTTCACTGCAAAATCAACACATCATAAGCAAGGGGAGAATAAATTGACCATGTTGGAGTTGCCGATTTGAAGAAAAATGAGATATTTTAGGCGGAAATTTGGATCTAGCCGAAAGAACCCATTTTGGGGAAAAAATCATAAAAGGTGAGATTTCTTCTCTCAAATGGCTTAAAACTTTAGATCTGTGTATGATTGGTTCATTTCATTTCATAAAATTTGTGCGCTAGATCTGCATTTTTTATATTTTTAATTAATTTTATATTTTCTAAAATTAAAAAATTCCGAAAATAAAGAAAAATCAAAATTTTTTTGCTATCTCCTTTTTCTAGCTTCATATAAATCATAAAATATATGTTGTACCTTTGTTTTCAGAAAATATTTTTACTAGAAAAATATTTTTTTAAATTTTCAGATTTTTAAAAATTTAAATATATTGATATTTCACATATGTTTTTGTGTTTTTATAATACAATATTGACAATTCATGCATGTTATTGTTATTTTGTGCTAGATCTACAAATTTAAAATTTTTAATTTCTGAAATTAAAAATTCTGTAAATGCAGAAAAATAAATATTTTTTTGCTGTCTCCTTTCTCCAGCTTCATGTAAAAATAAAGTGTTTTTCCTCTATTTTCTCAAAATAATTTGACCAGAAATATATTTTTAAAATTTTCAGATTTTAAAAATTTAAATATATTAATATTTAACACATGTTTTTTGTCCATATAATACAATATTGATAATCGATGCATGTTATTATTATTTTGATTGCAAATGCATGTAAATTTGAATTACTTTATTAATTTTCATTTTTATATATTAATTCTTTTCTTAATTTACAACTTAAAAAACCACATTTTTTAAATATTGCTACTTCATTTAGATTTCATTGATAATTTGATATGCGATTTTCTTAATTTCTCTATATACAACGATTATGCGCAGATTAAATTGAAAAATTTCAATGGCCAAAGGGCAAATAGATGATAGTAGATGATTTTACTCTTGTGATAAGTATGATACCAAGACTCTAAGCTATTGTCTATTGAGTTACTTTTTCATTTTGTGTTCAATACTTCTATATTTATGTTATTGATATATCAATTATGTATTTATGTAGAGGTTGTCATTTATCTATTTCTTATTCTCTTCATGTTTATTATTTAATTTTACCTTGATATTATTATCTCTAGTTGAATATTGCATATAAAAATTATATTACACGTATTCTGTAAACAACTATATAATAAGAGAAAATGGACTGATACACTATCCTATACATAGTCAAAATGTGAAATAATTACATATTCTTTCGTTTCTCATTTTTTTTGACTTTATTACATATTTTTTCATATTTTTTCGAGTTAAAAAAAATTCCGTCCGATACGGGCGTCCGATACCGATACGCCCGTATCGTATCGTTTTTGGAGGGGGCTAATACCCCTCGATACCGATATTCAGAACCTTGACCCTCACTGAAACTCCAACAAACCAAATGAAAAAACAAACAAAAGAAATTCCACTATACACAAAACATCTACTAAGCAATCAATGAGGGTGGCTTGACTCAAGTCACGAACATCATCTTATGCCAAACTTCGTGGCTCATCTCTAGCACACGTGACATACATTAGACATCTAAATTATTTATAAAGATCATGGCTCTACTCTGGATATACATCTCATACTATCAAATAATCAACAAAATCGTGGCTCGACCATAGCCACAAAACTCGCTCATGACTCAATGGTGGCTAACTCTTAGCCACACAACTCGGCCAATACGCATCTTCCTAGACTTGCCTCGATCTGTGTATAACTCATGCAATCTCATGCTCATGCCATTGGTCTCAACACTAGCCTTTTTTATTGTATGCCTCATGCCATGATTGATGCAATCAAGCACACAATCTGCACTAGCACATGTCCAATTCCTGTATTTGGTTTGACCTTGTTCTCTTGGTGAGATCTACTTCTCCACCAAGCCGATCTACATACCAAGTGTAGATCACTACCTTGAATGTTGTCCTTCCAGCTCAATTTGACTAACATGTGCTCCTTAGGCCATGTAGTTCTCATCAAATATGGCTCACGTTCTTGCATGCATGCAACCAGACCAAAGTCAAAAGGTGCATGGTCTCACCATCACCCAAAATCTCATCCATCCGTACAAATATGCAAGTCATGTTATGCAAATCCTGTCATGTATGATGCTCTTGCTATGCAAATCGTGTCATATGCAATATGCTTCATGTTATGCTATCGTGTATTTGCCCATGGCTTCAGCAACCGGCATATTCACCAAGACGACCATCACCAACTTTGAGCCCTTGGCTCCAACAAGTGACTTGCATGCCATGGAAACTAACTATAAACTAGAGGCTTTAGTATGGCCTCAATGTCATGTAATACATCCAACTAAGCCATATGACACTAAAGATTTATCAAGAGCACCTCGTGTGCTTTTCTATACCCAAAAGGGGCACGGTCCCAAAATATTTATCCATCAATAAACATCATGAAACCCAGCGCAAATTGTTATATAATCTCAATTATAGCTAATAAACGCAGTTTCCTTGCAAAAGCTCTGAAAATACAAGCATTCGATGGCCCTAGAGTATGTCATCCTGTTTGTGTAATTGAACTGATCACATTGAAAACCACCAAAGCCTTAGGAAGCCTTAACAACATAAAATCTAACTCAAAATGGAAAGAGGTCGTTGATAATTCCAACGTATCGCCTTGGGATTGTCTTCTTGATAATCAACCCAAGAGTCTATGCACATAATCACTACAACATAATGGGCAAACAATTTCCAATTCATTAAATAAGTGAGCTTATGCAAAAACCTTTAAATCTCACAAGCTGCTGGGTCCCTACCTTGGTTTCTTTAATAAAAATCATCAAAATAACCAAATCCTTTTAAGCTAACCACCTCAAATCCATGTAGATGAAAAATATTGAATATCTACATTTTCACGAAATCCCCCCAAAAATCCCATGAAACCCTAATCTCATAATCTAGGTTTTTGTGGAAATCATCCCAAATCTTCTAACTACCTCGTTTATCTTAACTTTGTTATCTTTACTCATAATCATTACCTCTATTATGTTACACCATTCTCTTGCATTGTCAAAAATTTGTCTTTCCCACTTTTAATTTTACATCTTCCCAAATGGTCCGAAATGGACCCTTGTATTCATTCGGTTGATACACTATCATATTGGCCAATATAACTAATATGCTTCCCTTAGATTACTTGTTCTAGAAGCAACTTTTTTATCTTTAACTTTTGCACAATCCCACCTCCTTAAGTTTCTTGTCCTAGGAGCAACTTTTCGTTGCTAATTTTTACACAATTTCACCTTCTTAGGTGGCCCAAATCTTCTAACTACCTCGTTTATCTTAACTTTGTTATCTTTACTCATAATCATTACCTCTATTATGTTACACCATTCTCTTGCATTGTCAAAAATTTGTCTTTCCCACTTTTAATTTTACATCTTCCCAAATGGTCCGAAATGGACCCTTGTATTCATTCGGTTGATACACTATCATATCGGCCAATATAACTAATATGCTTCCCTTAGATTACTTGTTCTAGAAGCAACTTTTTTATCTTTAACTTTTGCACAATCCCACCTCCTTAAGTTTCTTGTCCTAGGAGCAACTTTTCGTTGCTAACTTTTACACAATTTCACCTTCTTAGGTTAGCTACCTTAGAAGTCGCCTTTTTGTCTCTACTCTTTCTAAAATTATAAACCTGCATTTTTTCGATAATTACACAATTCCATCTATGCTACTCTAGTATGAAGGGTTAAAACTAATTGTTAAACTTGGGGTTTCTCACTCCACCTACTTTACAGAAATTTTTCCTCAAAATTTTACTCAAATATGATGTAAATGCCTTCTGTTACAATATTATTAAAATATTATCAGTTCTGAACATAAGTTCATCATAAAAGTTTTCCATTTATCCTACTCTAGTATAAAGGGTTAAAACTAATTGTGGAACTTGGGGTTTCACAATGCTCCCTAATGCACCCATTTTTTTGAAACCCTAGCCGAAATATCCTCGTATCTAGTATCGGGTATGACCAATATGAAACAATATGGTGATGTAAGGGCATATTGGATGATGTTTGGATCCATGACCGTTGTTAACTATCTAATGGTTGTCGTCTACATTGGGGGTAAATTAGGTAAATGATAATTTCAAAGCTCCCAATGTTGTCATCATTGTTGGTCTATTGGAGCAATTAAGATTCTTCTTGCAGAGGATGGTTGGAATTTAGATACTTTTATCATTATTTGAATGGCAGTCTACTTTCTTCCGTTGGAAGATTAGAATTGTGGGCAGTTTTTCAGTTATTTTTGAAGTCAACAGGCTGGAACAAAAACGCTTGTGTGTTTATTTGGATGGCTAATTTTTCTCTATTATGTTGGAAAGAGTAAAAGTATGGAGTAATCTATCAGTTTACTTCTGGAGTCAATCTGGGGATAAGTATTGGAGCCAATATGGCTCATAATACTAAGCAATTCTTTACTTTTAGGGTATGATTTTGTTGATCTAAACATGCAAACATGCCAAATAGACTAATTATTAAATGTAATTCTTGATCTTAACTAGTGATTAGTCTCTCCGTATCATGATTTCATCTTTTCATGTAAAAAAGAGAGGACCATCAATGAAAATTTGAGTCAAAAGGATGGTAAACTACTGTGATCTTCCCGGCCGACGAGTCTTGCCACATTAACTAGTCCTTGAGGCTGTATTAGATTTAGAGTGATACTTCGGGTGCGTTTGGTTGGAGGTAAAACTTTTTGATGAAAACTTTTAAGAGTAGAAATTGTCAAGTTGATGGAAAATTATGTGATATGATAGGGGTAATAATGAGGTGTAAAGAGAATAAAGTTAAAATAGATAGGATAGTTGTATGGGTATTTGTGTAGAAATGATTGAAAAATAGGGTTGTTTATATAGGAAAATGTTAAAAAATAATTATAAAAAAGTAGTTATGATGAGTGAAAAGTTTTTGATTGAAAAGTTTTCATTGACATGTTTTGTGTGTAACCAAACACACCCTTCAGATCATTCAGTCATCTATGGAAAAATACAAACTAAGTGCCTACCTATTGTACTTCATAGTTATGTAGCTCAGATATAATAGAGAAGTCTGACATTTTGACAGGAGCATCTGACTTCGATTGTGACTCTGTCAAATCTGTGTATGCATCTTTAGAGGTTATTCATTTTTAGAATTAGAAGCCTTCAAAGATGGTTTGATGGGGGCATACAATCATGCCATGTGTTGAAAATGACAGAGTATTGGTGAAATTCTCGTGTAGTTGTAACTGGTGATTGTTTATTTTTATTTGGAATTTGTATTATGTTGTTTACTCTTCATTCTATCTGTGATATCTTATGCTGTTGCAGTTTCTTTTTTCTTCTGATGTGGCAGAGGAAATAAAAGAGGTAATTGCTAAGAAGAATCACGAGCTGGTTTTTCTGTATGATTTCAATCTTGTAGATGAAATTTGGAAAGAGACAAGGCCAAAGCCACCAAATAAACATCTTAGAGTGCACGACATCAAATATGCTGGAGTGGATGCATCATCAAAATTGTGCTCCTTAAGATCTGAGCTTATTGAAGCTGGTTCTACAGCTATCATTATTTCGATGCTTGACGAAATTGCATGGCTGTTGAATGTGGTAAGTTTTACGAAGATGCTTTTCCATTATGTGCTGGAAATGCAATGGTTTTTTTCACAATTATTTCATTTCCTGTGTAAGCGTAATTATTGCTGTAATGAGTTGTGTGGTGTTCGCAAAGATGATTCCATTTGTTGGTGTGTTTGAAGACATTTTTATTCCAACTATATGTTTTTTCTTAATAGGAGTGCAACTGAATCAGGTGGGGTGGTTGGAGCTAACCTTAATCCTAACCCATTCATAAAATGTCAACCCTAATTCACATATTAATTCATTTACAAAACCTCAATCTTAATCCGTTTATAACCTATTTAATTAGTGGGTTGTTAATGGATTGTCTATGTGGGTTGTAAATAAGTCGTAAACAGATTATAAGAAAACTGATTTATTAACAACCACATGAAATAAAACAAATTTAGACTCTTGAATAATAAAAAAAAAGTTAGAAACAATAGTGTTAATAAAATGGTACTAAGATGTTAGTTTTTTTAGAGAAATGATAGTATTAAAATGTTTTGAAAAATGAAATTTGTGTTCTACATTAATGAGTCATTAGCTGGCTCTCAGGTGAAACAAATCATTATATGGGTCGACAGGTTGGTAACAACTAACCCATGAGCCATTTATTTATTAAACAGGTTTTTGGGTTAGCCGGTTGCAACCCATTTAGCAAAAAGATCAAACATAATCTGTTTTTAAATGGGTTGAATAAATGGGTTAACGGGTCAACCCATTTATATTGGAGCCTAATTCTTAATAATATAGATGAAACAATTATAATATTCTACAAAAATGAATCTTCTGTAGGTTTGGTGGGATTGCATGGTCCAAAAATGAACCCTCACATATATTATAATTAATTGCTGATTTCAATGTAGTTGAGAGGCCAATTATTGCGCTATTTGCAAATTAGACCATCTAACTCCCTGGTGGAGGAAAATTTTATATATAAATAATAAAATTTTCATCTTTATCTAATTAAAATCTAGTGTTTTTTACTTAAATTTTAAATTTTTTTATTTCATGTAGATATTCAAAATTACTTTTATTTTGTTATACAGCTATCACTAATTGTTGCCAGATTTCTGATGCAAGTAATTGTTTGACTAGTCAAATTATGAATGAATTTGATTAGATTTGTGGCCCAATCATATCCTTAGATCATGTGTTACCTGATTTTGATGACCAATGAATTAGATGATGGAAATGAGCCTTAAAAATTGAAGATTAGTTTAATAAATTCAAGAATTACGCCAAATTTCAATTTTTGTAGGTCCATAGTATGACTGAACATCAAGATCAAGCGAGACACAGTTTAAGGACACATTACATGGCCTTGATTCTCTACATTTGCTGCAAAGTTCAGTCAAAGTTGATTGGTTAAATGTTTGACTGGCCAAAAATCGACCTCTAACAAAACTTGATGTTTACAAAAAGATGGGGAGGTAAATGCAAATAGCCATTCTTCAATGCTCCAAACACAAAATCTCTATTCCATGTCTTAGGATGACATTTGTTTGAGATTTAGGATTCCTTGTGCATGGCTTTCACGAGTTCTTTATAACCCTCAGATAATTTTAATTTTTTTTTTTTTTTTGAGAAATTTTTTTTTAACCAATTCTTATTTGAATCTTTTAATGTCTTGCCTTTTTTTTTGTTTTTTTGTTTTCCTACAGAGAGGAAGTGATATTCCACATTCCCAAGTGACTTATGCATACTTACTTGTAGAGATTGAAAGTGCCAAGTTATTTATTGATGATTCTAAGATCACTGAAGAAGTTGGCACTCACTTGAAGAACTTGGGGGTAGAGTTGAGACCATACAACTCTATCATTCCTGATATTGAGAGGTACTTTTGTCAACTCGAAGATTTTACTTTTTCTTCATTTTTTCCACATTAGTTTTTGCCTTTTCTTGTGTCATGCATTGCTAACATAGTGTAAGCCTGATGTTTTTAGATGTATTGTACTACTCAAAGGTGCTCTTTGTGCATAAACCAATTAGGATTGTCTTTTAACAAAAGAAGATGCATATGCTTTTTCATTGTTTTAGCAAATCTTACACACCTTTATTAGATGTACCATATCATCAATGTGCTCCATATGCATGAACCAATCAGGATCAAGTCTCTTACCAAAAGAAGACACATCTGTTTAGCTTTATCAAAGTGGTGTTCTCTCTTGCTCTGATATTCTTGCATTATGCGATATTGCAGTGTCATCTATCCATGTCATAGTATCGTGTTAGAAACATTCCTCTCCAGAACCATTGTGATTGTTTATGAAAGCCTCTAAAACTCCCAATGGGCATTTGTGTGTTCTGAAATCTTATTGAATTGGGTTTGCAAACCCTCAATTGGTCATAAATTCCTTTCAACACCTCAAATTTGCATTCGTTTTTGTTTTTCCCCCCTGATAATTTGTGTTTATGTAAGTCCTTGAAACTAGAATAAAGGCAGTAGTAACAAGAGTACAAGTACAGAAAATACATAAGTAGTTGTAGGGATCTAGAAGCAAATGGAGTAACTAGAGGGTAAGACCAATGTCTAAAGTGAATTTTTAAAACCTAGGATACAGAGGATAACTAGTATATGACAATTATTATACCATGAATTCGAAGGGTAACGACTATATTTGTAAACAGTGTAAAAATGTGAAGAACAACAGCTAAAAAGACTAGGGCGGCAAGTAGTTGTGGAATAAAATAACTAGAACGCAAGGGATATCAATTAAAATATGCAATCGGAACACAGTAAATACCTGTTTTATATTAACTCCAATGGGTTATGATCCTTTTTTTTTGAGGAATGTGGGTCATGATCTCATACAGCCAGTCTGGTTGCTTTATCATATTTTTTATAAATATTTTTTAAAATCTAACCCATTCAGAATATAAATTAGTGTGTATTTAGTAATGATTTTAAAAAATCACACATTTTGAAAAATTTTATATGTAATATATTCCTTTTCAAAATTTTAATAGTTGCATATTAAGTCTATTAATTAGTTTTCTTCAGAAGAAAGTCTATTCACTAGTTAGAACCTGTAATTTCCAATCCAAGTAATTCTTTCCGTATTAAATATTGAAGACTAATTAAAAACAACTGGTTGGAAAATAGGGGCCGTCCAACTGATTGCTTTTTTTTTTTTATTAAAAAAAGTTTCTATTTTAATCTAAACTGTGTAATATAAATAATATGTTTATCTATGATGCCAAAAATCGCTTCAACAGGAAGTTATGTTTATAAATATTTAACATCATTTGGGAGTAAACGGTTAAAATTTCAGATTTTGGAAAATATATAGTACATAGAAGTTCTCAAAATGCGTGACATTTTGCATCATAACTAAATACATGTAGATTGATATTTAAAATGGTTAGAAATTAATGAAAATCAAATCAAGAAAACAAATAGTTGGACAACAACTATTATCCAAATGGTTTTTTTAGTCATTTTCTTTAAATATTTAGAGCTTGTAGCATTTCAATCAAAGTAAAATTTTGTACTATAAATGTTTATATGTTAATTTTTATTATAATTGGTTTAGATTCAATAATATATATTTTTTAGATTCAATAATATATTTTGAAACATAAAGGGTGTGTTTGTTGCTCATTAAAACATTTTCATCTAAAACTTTTTCCTTCAGAACTGCTTTTTTTTTTTTTTTTTTTTTGAAGATTTCTTCACATGTTCTTATAAAATCATCTTACTTTTCAATCATTTCTCTATAACTTTTCATACAAGTACCCAGTCTATTTTAACATTATTCTTTTTTACTTTTCATCATTACCTCTATATATCACATCACTTCCCCATTTCAAAAAATTTTCTACCAAAAATTTTCAAGTCAAAAGTTTAATGAATAACAAATACACTCAAAAAATGATTACTCAGTTGCATGTGATCAGATCCCAACTCTGATGTAGAACCAAAGAAGGATAAGATGTTGAAATAATTAATCAATAATCTTATTCCTAAATATTTAGGAAAAAATCATGGTTTAATGCTTCCATCAACATAGAAGTACATGGTAACTAGAAATTTAAATCGTTCAGCAAAGAGCACTGTAATCCCTAAATCATTACTATGCCCAATATTATAATGAATATTGCTAAGGGAGGCCACTTTATGATATTGTGCCAATTCCAGTTTCGAACTACTGTGGACTTATTTCATAGCTCTCAACTGAGTGGTAGACCTGACATGTTTAACAAATGAGCCGACGGTAATAGCAAGTGCAATTTCATTATAAAAGAGCTTGGAACTAGCACTTTGTAAGATTCGATCAAACTATAAATAAATAAATATAGACGGAGATAAACTCTTGTTCTAGGAATCAAGAGAGCATTAGAAGATCATGTTTTTGGAGAGCAAGGCATTAAGAATAATTCTTGCCATGCTAACAAATAAGTATAGACTATGTTTTGATGATTCAATGGACTCATTGAAAACCACACTTAGGTAATAATAAATTAAATCGACTTTATAGTAGATTTGAATCCATCAATGGATTTCCAACCTATAAATTATGTTTAATTCAAACCATTACAACAAGATATATTTTTTAGTAACATAACGTTAATTGTTCAAGTTGGAGCAAAAGGAATTATTCATTGTCGTAACACAGTGGTGAATTGATTAAGACCAACGACTAAATATCAATTGCATGTTTAGTTGACCTGATTTTATGATTGATGGGATCAAATGGAGATAATGTTGAAAGAAACCACCATTTTTGCCTAAATGACAATGATTTACTTATCAAGTTATTTGTCTTACTAGGTTTTAATGAGGTATTCATCGCCTATACAGACAAAGTATTTACAAAAGGATTTGAATCGGGTATTCCTTCTCTATTACTAACGGTGTGTTGGGGAAGTAATAAAATTTTTGGACGAAAAGTTTTTGATATAAAAGTTTTTAAAATAAAAAAATGATGTGATACGATAGAAGTAATAATAAAAAATAAAGATAATAAAGTTAAAATAGATATGTTAGTTGTTTGGGTAGTTGCGTAGATATGATTGAAAAGTAGGGTAGTTTATATAGAAAGATATAAAGAAATAATTAAAAAATAGGGGGAAACCCTTTGATGTTCGTCTATACAAACCCTCTGACTTTCACTCATTCTATACCTTTCATTCATCTATCTAATTTTCCTCAACACTTCAGCCCCTTTGGGGGAAACCCTCTGATGTTCGTCTCACGTCCCCCTTTGATTCATTTCACCCTCTCTGGGATTTGTCTCGGACCCACCGAAACTCACTCGTACGTACACCCCTAGACCCTCTGGGAACCCATTTATACCCTCTAGGAATCTTCCCAGACCCTCTGGGAACCCATTTGTATCATTTGGGAATCCTCCTACACCCTCTGGAATTTTTCTAGACCCTTTGTCAGAATTCTATTGAGCCTGATTCAACCCTTTGACAGTCTCTCTGTAAGATCTACCCTCTTATAGTAATAAAGAACAAACAAATGATAGATTACATAGCTATGTGACCATGACTTGAGGGGTACTCAGCCAAGCGACTACAACTTAAGGGTTGCACAGACAAAGGATTGCGACTTACAAGGATTTTAAGACTACTTGTCAGTCAATTATCATTGATATTGACAACCTCAGCTAGTAATGACTGCACTATGGAGGCTAAATAAGACAGTCTATACTATGGAGGTTAATGTAAGGGCCTATTTGGCATAGCTGTCACATGCAACAAAACTTACACTGCCTACACTTTAGCGGGAAGCATCAACTCAATACTTTCTGCAAATGCAGAGAATTTAACTGTTATTAGGTATTCGCCAATTAAAGCACTGCGAAACATGTCCTAAATTTGTCGATATAGACTACACCTGGGTTGGATGCTAGCAAGAACAATACATCAGTCTAGGTGGGATTTGGTTTTTTCTTCTCTTATCTTTATTAGGATGAAATTGAGTTTAGAACTGCCAATACTTTGTTAATGCTCGTGGATGATTGTAGACAGGCTCAGCCGCCTCTAGGAGCCACAATTTCACTTCCATTTGAAATTTCAGTTTGAGCAAGATGCTTTCCATTTTCAATGAGTTTTACTCTGCTTGCTAGAATTTATAGTGGAATGTTTTTCTCTCATTTCTAGTTTAAAAATGTAGTACCAAATCTTCTGTCAGACTGGCATCCATTGCCCTGAATGCTGTCAGTTTTATGGGTTGCACATGCATGTGCTAGTCAAATCTACATTTTCCCTGATTTATATGGGACAAGTTTGTCTAGTTCTCAGTATTGTCTCTAGTTTTTGTCTGGAGTGTCTTGGTTATCTCCTTTCTGGTTCTGAACCATAATTCTTGTTATCAGCTTAGCTATGGAGGGGGCAAAACTTTGGTTGGATACCTCGTGTGTGAGTGCAGCAATTGTCAATGCATTCAAATCTGCTTGCAATAGGTATCTTGGAATGTTTGAAAATAAAGCCGCAAATGATACATCATGGAAAGATGAATATGCTTGTGCTCAAACAGAGGGACCAGCAGGAGTCTACAAGGTTTCCCCCATAACAATGGCAAAAGCAGTGAAAAATCATGCTGAAATTGAAGGGATGAAAAATTCTCATTTAAGGTGTGTAGTTCTTTTATTAAATTTTAATTTTTTATTTTATTTTTATAACTACTGTTATTTGGATGATACAGGATGGGTCAGCATTTGATTACTGGATACTCTGTGATTGCATTTCCATAAACATTCAGTTTTAGGAAAATTTGATGAATTTATTTGCAGCTTGAGTAAGAAGAAGAGAAGCCATTGTTTAGAAGAAGGCATACTTTTTGGGCAATGTTATAAATTAGGAGATCAGACCAGATGGGAAGTGAAAATGAAAATGAGAACGTCCATGTTGTGCTGGTGAAATGCATGGCCTACTTATGACTGGATGTATGGTTTGTATACCTTGCTTCTGGCTCCCACACTCAGGTTTTGCCTTGGATTCCAGTTAGTATATTGTTGGGCTTATCTGAACTTGGTTAAATTTCAATGTGATAAATACATGAATTTCTGATTTGGTTCACTTGCAACTTCGCATTTGGCTCATATAAATGCGGAATCTCTCCATTTCTTGATTTGTGTTCTTATTTGCAAATGATGACACATTTACTTTTTGCAAGGTTTTTGTTTGTTGCTACCTGAGCCAGGTTTTGCCACCTCAGCAGGCAATCCTTTTTGTCTGAATCAATTCACATCATGATGTGACAGACTTTATTTGACCTATTATTGACTCACCCATCATCTTATTCTCTGCTTTGAGTTGACTTCTTTTTAGCTTAAGTCAACTAACTTTTTTTTATGCAAATGAGTTTGTAAAAAGTTTATGTATCTATAAAACTGTGGTACTTTCTTAGGTTATTTTTTGTATTTTTATTCAATTTTTAGTTTTTGCAAGATATAGCCTAAACACTTGATCTCTTAACATCTGATGGACAGCTGAGCCAGCCCAGCATTTTTTCAAGCTTTTGAGTCTGGATTAGCAGGCAATGAGCTGCACGCAAACATTATCTTACAATTGTGTTGGAAGTTCCTCAAATCTGAATGACCTAATTGCTCAAATGATAAATTCATTAACTTTTTGCGCTCATTAGAAGTTATAAAGTGCACAATAGCAAGACAAATTGTTTGACTTTTCCCTTCATACAAAGGATGCAATTTTTGTCTAATTTAAATGTTTTGTTTGCAGGGATGCTGCTGCTTTGGCTGAGTTTTGGGCATGGCTGGAGGAGGAAGTCAGGAGGAATGTGCCACTAACTGAAGTAGATGTTGCTGACAAATTGTTTCAGTTTCGTGCAAAACAATATGGTTTTTTGGACACGAGCTTTGACACTATTAGTGGTGTGTTATCTTTAATTCGTTGTGACAATTTTCATAAGTGGGGAAGTTATTCTGATTAATTTGTGTGATATCTTCAGAATGAAACCTAGCTGCTCTTCTTATGTGCTTTTGTATATGGGCATATCTCGTCCAAGTCCCTCACTGGAAACTTTTAGTCCCAGAAACTCGGATAGAGCTACTGTGGGTTTGGGAATGTCCTCTGTAGTGTCTCTTGTTGGTGCTTCAAACAAGCCTTTATCCCCTGTGATCTCTCTCCAAATATCCCTCCAGCACCTATTCATTGTATCCAGATTGTTTGTTGGTTTTATTCTTCATTCATATTTGAAGCAACACTATTCAGCTGCTATTAATACATGGAGTCCTGCTTCTATGTAACTAAAGTGATTTCATGTAACCTTATCCATTTTTCCTACCTTGACGATCTATGCGAAACCCACTCCATATATTGTATTTGACATATTGTTTAGCTAAGAGTCCAGGTTTCATCCAAATCAAAGATATGCATGGGTCATATTTGCTTAAAAATATATGTATATATATATATATATATATATATATATATATATATATATATATATATTCAAGTGTAAATTTTGAAAAACGCATAGATTTGTTCACATATTTATTAAAATTTAACAATATTTTATAGAATCATTTATACTCATAGTAATGATATTTTAGATGGTTTAGGGTGTGTTCGGGAATGGATAAAACTTTTGATGAAAAGTTGTAGAGAGTAGAAGTTGTCAAATGATGTGATATGATAGGGATAATGATGAAAAGTAAATAGGATAAATTTAAAATAGATAGGTTAGTTGTGTAGGTAGTTGTGTAGAAATGATTGAAAAGTAGGATAATTGTATAGAAAAATGTGAAGAAATGATTAAAAAATATGGTAGTTGTGGAGAGTAAAAAGTTTTAGATTGAAAAGTTTTAACCTGACAATTTTTACTCATTGACAAACACACTCTTAGATGTTGAAAATACACTTTAAAATGGATATTTAGCAAACTATTTTTTGATAATAGCATCGAACCATTTTGAGTATATTGATTTTACACATGTAGATGGGACACATGCATGATGACACTGGACAAATAATGGGTTGCATGAGAATATAAATTGTGCTAAATACAATGGATGGAATGAATTTCCCATCAATCATCAAGGTAGGAAAAATGAATAGGGTTTTACATAGAAGTGGGGTTTATTAGAAGTGAAACTCTACATGTGGACCTCTATTGACTACCTCTAAGAAATGAAAAGATTGTTGGAACAAGTTTACTTGGGTCCTCATTTTTGCACGCATGATTTTCTTTTGATTGACTACCTGCCAAGTTTTTTTTGTTAGCTTACCTTATGCTCCTCTCGGTGCTCAACATGCTTACCTGGTTGTTAGATGTGCATTCCGTAAATGTTTATGTGGTTACATCCTCGTCTTAGTGGCTATTAGTATTAAATAATAACAAGAAAACTTGACCTTGATGAATTACATAGAGGGGAATAAAACCCTCTTTGCCTTTTGTGTCTTCTCTCATGATGTTACTATTGGGTCATTATCAATACACATTATGTATTTGGGTGATGATCCTGTATACCTTGTTGTTATTTAGCTTATCCTATCTGGATAAAATGATCTCGTTCACCTAGTTGTCAACATTGTGTATTTTTATATATATTTTTGTTTTTCCTTCATTTTATGTGGGCCTATTTTGTTCATATACAAAAATGTACCAATTTTGGGGTTCTTTTGTGTGTGTGTGTGTGTGTGTGTTTAACAAAGTTTCAAAATAAAAAATTTGCCATATTTCATGTGCAAGGGAATGTGAGATAGGTGAATATTTTTATTTTTGAAATTTTGTAAAAATTATATACAAGAATCTAAAAGTGGTAAATTTTGTTATATGAATTAAATACATGTGAGCCTACATAAAAATGAAGGAAAACCCCCCCAAGAAGCAAACAAAATACACGAGATTGTTACTTAACTAAGTAACAATTGAGTTGAGGTGGGAATTGGGGTGGGTTCAGGGTGGGTTGAACCCACCCCTAACTTGGCCCCTTTTTTGATTGGATCGAGCCAATAATTTTTTTTTGCCTGTTATATGAATGAGTTAGAAATTTAGACCCAACATGTCCGTGCCCGAAGAATCCTAATCCACGCTGCATATATTCATTAGTATACTTTTCAACCTAATTCTCATTTTTTAAATTCTGAAATTATTTGTGATTAACTATATAAATATTTAAAAACCCATTGTCAACACAAAATATTTATTCCACTTACAAATGAAATTTTCACTGAGGTATGTTTTGTTAACTTGTTTCAAGAAATTTGTTACATTATCTATGTTTAATCATGTTTTTGCTATCGCTGAAAGTATTTTCCTCGCTAAATAAATTGTTGAAGCACATGACTTTTAAATTTAATATTGATGCGATTCTTTATTTGATATGTATATCAATTCTTAAAACTATTATCCTTGGCTCACATCTTCTAACTGACTCACCACTCCTATACCAATCCGAAGTTTTTTTTCGAGATCTATTGAAGAAAGGTGAGAGTCAGGCTGATATTGTCCCGATACAATATTAAAAAGAGGGTAAGAAAAGACTTTTAAAATGTAGGGTTGAGGTCATACTTGACCCACCTGATTTCCACCCCTATAGGGTCAGCACCCTCTTGTACTCATGATACATCTTCATTGAGAATGTGGTAAATGATATATGGAATAGCACATGGTGTTCCATGCATCTCATTCAATTTGGTTAGGGTTTTTATAATGATAATGGCTGTTAATTTCACATCATGTCCATGTTTGAGGTTTGGACCTCTTCGTAGTGTGATTTTCCCTTGGAAGCCATTTTTAAGTTTCATTGTCTTCCTAGTGGCTTCAGTATTAAATGACTACAAGATAGCTTGATCTCGATGAATTTATACAGAGGGTAATAAAGCCCCTTTGCCTCAAAGCTTGCTTTTTTGTCACTTCTCTAATGTTGCTACTCTTGAGTCATTATACATACACATTATTTATTCTGATGCATTGTTGAGAATGTAGTTAATGATAGAATGGAATGGTACATGGTATTCCATGTGTCTCATTTAGTTTGGTTAAGGTTTTTATGAAAACAGTTGTTAATTGCATATCATGTGCGTGCTTGAGGTTTGGGCCTCTTTGCAGTGCGATTTTCACTTGGAAGCCATAGTGCAAAAAACAATTCTGATGATCTGGTCTAATTCCAAATATTATTGGTTCTTTAGGTTATGGGGCCAATGGTGCCATCATACATTATAGGCCTGAACCAGAGAGCTGTAGTGTCGTGGGTGATAAGAAACTCTTCTTGTTAGACAGCGGTGCTCAGTATGTTGATGGTACCACTGACATAACAAGAACTGTGCATTTTGGTGAACCAACTTTGCGACAGAAAGAATGCTTTACCAGAGTTTTAAAGGTAACTTATCCTTAGTTGTTTTTGCATTCGATTGGATGTCAGAATTACGCTGAACTAGTTTCACAAGTGGTGGTTTGTGAGAAAGTAGATAACTGAGCTGCAACAAACCTACAGTATGCAGTTTGATGACTGGCATTAATTCCTTTCATATGGTGTACACTATTTGCTGGCCCAAGTTGGTGATCTGTGAAGTCGTCCATAAAAGTTTAGAGCTCGATGAATTTTGACCCTTTTATCATGAAATCATGCTTTTAAAATTATTTTATCATTTTCCCTTCAAAATATAGGAAGGATTGAATATTTCATAATAGTTCTCCATACTTGTGGGCATCCATGTTTGTGGTGACTGGTGAGCTAATCAGATAGATGGTGTGAATCAAAAGATAACACACATGCATTGATTCGCATTAACAGATTGTATGTTTGGTTTGTGGTTCAGTACCCTTTATTGTCCCCATTGGAATCTCAGTGGAAATACTTGATATTGGTATTATATGATTTTTTTTTAAAAATATTTGCATGCCAATTGTAGATATAGAAAAAAGGGATTCCTGGAATTTGTGAAGCTCGTGCCTTCTAAGTCTAAGGGCTCTTGTTTGGCTGTGCGGTGTGACCAGTGAATGGTGTGGTTAAATTTCATGTTTGCATTTGGCTAAAGCATGAAGCTACTTGGGCTCCTAAACTACCTAGGCTGTATTAGCCGACCGGGGGGGGGGGGGGGGGGTTGAAAAGTTTTATTTTTCACTCTTTTGTACATATTTTCTATTCCCAAACTCCTCCCTTCCTCTACACATTGTACACCAATATTCATTGTTTTTTTTTTTTTTTTTGCAACTGGGTAAAGATTTATTTTATTTTCAGAAATCTAATAATTTTGAAACTAATTCTGAAACACTAAAAACAGAAAACATCTTATCAGTTACATGTGACATAATTGTTTTTTCCTTCCCAATTTAGGTAAAATTTTAGGTTGTTTTTAATTTATAAATTTTTTTAAAAAATCTAGAAATAAACTTGAACACCTCAAAAATATAAGTTATCAACTTCTTTCGTAAGCTTTTACCTTGTGTTTATGCAAATATATATTATTTGTGAATTGTAATTAACTAATTTATGATTTACTTTAGTCATATTTGATTTTGCAATGTATCATGTATGTTGAATTGTTAATGAGTTCTCTTGCTTATGACATATTTTTTCATGTAAAATCATACTGTTCATTGTTAACATAGACGACTACTTATAAGAGAAAATGGACCGATACACTACCTATATATAGGCAAAATGCTAAGTAATTATATAATTCTCGTATTTCCTAATTTTCTTAATTTTTACATTTTTTCATATTTTTCGATATAAAAAAAAATCTGTCCAATAAGTCTGATACTGATACGATATGCTATATCGTATCACTTTTATAAAGGACCAATATGCCATCCAATACTGATATTCTAAACCATAACTCCTAGAAAATAGGCAATTTGAAGCAATCTATTGGTGCTTCCACAAATGAGTGGTGTAGTTAATTCATTTGGTGGCAAAGATTCTAGGTCAAACAGGCCCTTATGTATTCGCTTTTGGGTGCAACTGTACTGGCAAGGGGCGAAACAAATCCCAACAGGGTTTTGTAGTCTGTTTTGCTTGGTTCAGAGTGCTGGTGGTGGTTTACTTTAGTGCCCCCATTGTGTTTCTGTTTTGTTCTACTAAACACAGTTGAGGAGACGGGAGGGGAGGGGGGAGGGGATGATGGGGGGGGGGGGGGGGGGGGGGTGCATCAGTATTATATTTTTTTCACACAAGACATAATGGAAGTTCCATTTTATTTCTATATCTGACTGAGGTACCTTGATCTCAGGGTCATATAGCTCTTGACCAGGCAGTATTCCCAGAAAACACACCTGGTTTTGTGCTTGATGTATTAGCTCGATCTTCTCTATGGAAAATTGGACTGGACTACCGACATGGTAAACTGCTGTTCCATTCTGTGAACATTTTGCAGTACTTCAGGATGAACTAATTTGCTATTGATCCGGGTTTGTGGGTCTGTTTTAGGAACTGGCCATGGTGTAGGAGCTGGATTAAATGTTCATGAAGGTCCTCAAAGCATCAGCTTTCGATATGGGAATATGACTGCTCTGCAAAAGGGAATGATTATGAGCAATGAACCTGGCTACTACGAAGATCACTGCTTTGGCATTCGGATCGAGGTAGCATATATATATTTTATCACATTGCATCTTGAGCTTGCATTTGCTTGTAAAATGTAATATGGCTGTGGACCTGTGGTGGGTCATTTAAATGCATCTTCATGCATGTCTCTTTGCAGAATCTCCTTTACATTAAAGAGATCAACACACCCAACTATTTCGGTGGCGTTGGATACCTTGGATTTGAAAAGCTCACTTTTGTTCCCATTCAGGTACACTAGCATATTTTTCTTCCTCTTCTGCCTCTCTCTGGTTATTTTATGAGGACTCTTTGCTGCTTGTTGTCGTGGTGCGAGAATGAGCTATTAGTACTATTCCTGAATTAAGAGCTGCCTAAAGTAAGGTGGTGGTGTACTTGCCGTTATAATCAGAGCTATTGGAAAAAGTCTTACACGATGAAGTGCAAGCCACCTAATGTGTCATTGTGGACACCAGGTATGGAAGGGTGACTGTTGTCTATGAGGATCCTGATGAGGTTTAACCCGTGGCTTAGCATATGAGTTAGGCTATTCAAATATGAGATAGACTGCATGTTTGATCTAGCATGTTTCTCATGGTCTCTAACTAGTATGAAAGATTCTGGCTTTTAGGAAAATGCTGCATTAAGTCCTTGTATATTGTCTCACACTGAATACCATCCTAGTTTGGGCTCACCAAAATCCTAACGTCTACCATCTGTATAGCTTGGTAGTGGATGCATTGTGCATATGGGCTTTGGATTAAGACCTTTGGTAAAGCGATTTAATCTACAATAACAAAAAGAAGAGCAAAACGGAATAAAAAAGAAACAGATAGTTCTGTGGCTGTGGACCTTAATTCTATTTTTCATTTCCTTTCACTGTTTTTGTGCTGTTCTAATTTTGCTATAAGTTTATTCTGCAGAGCAAATTGATTGACTTGTCTTTGCTATCTCCATTGGAGATCAACTGGCTTAATGCTTACCACTCTGAAGTTTGGGAAAAGGTTAGTTTTACATATACAGCTTAAAACAACAACGAAAGTGCGAACGCTGCACAAGTTTTCTAATTTGCAAACATAGGAGTCCTTTGATTAAAGTTTGTATGTTTATGTTTCAATTCATTCGAATTTTCCACTTGATTGGCTTCAAAGCATTTAGTTAAATTTTGGCAGGTTTCACCACTGCTTGAGGGTTCAGCTCGGCAATGGCTCTGGAACAACACAAGGCCACTCTCTATAGCAGCCACATGATATTTCGACCTTTAGTTTCTATGCCATTCTTTTTCTGGATTTAATGTATCCCTTGTAGCCATACGTGTGGCTTTTTTAAATATATAATATATTGTTTTATTAGATATATGGCAGTCATATACTTAAATGTAGCTCAATTTAAATATTTATAAACGCTGCAAGGTTGTACAAATTCACATGCTATGCAGCTTTGCCTGTCAAATAGAGAAATTTCATATTAACGTCGCTAATTTCGCATTTGTCTATTGTTAATAATAGTATAAATTGCAGACTATTGACAGACGTTTATTTTCATGGAAAATGCTAATGTATCCCATATTGTGTATCCATCCTTGTTTTCTTTTATATTAGGGCTTTTCCCAAATATACCCACTACGTCTTATCCATAAGCTATGACAATAAAAAATCCATTCCATGGAAAAATCTATATGACAAAATCAAACTAAGCCCAAACATGATCCATGTCATATATATATATATATATATATATATATGTACGTACATATATATATATATATAGGATTCTGTTCCGGTGCAGCGTCACTGCAACGGTGCAGTGGTGCAGTGGGCCCAAAATGGGCCCCACATGATCATGAAATCATGATCTACTCCACCAATTGTATTTAGAATAATGTATTCTATAATCATATCAATTTTTATCCCAATCAGATATTTTAAAGTTGTTATTTACATCAAATTATTTTATTACGTTGGATTTGTACCATTTTCAGATGGGGCCCATATACATATCTGATTGGGATGAAAATTGGTATGGTAGTAGAATATATTATTCTAAATACAATGGGTGGAGTAGATCATGATTTCATGATCATGTGGGCTCCATTTTGGGGCCATTGTACCGCTGTTCCGGTGCAGCGTCGCTGCACCGGAACAACTCTCTCTCTCTCTCTCTATATATATATATATATGATCTATGTCACACACACACATATACATATAGATATATAAGTTCGGTTTCTATATATTTGAATGTACCAATTTACTTCCATACGTCCGTCTAGTTTGGGCTCTATGTTGATGATTGTGTTAAATCTAATCCATCTATTGTATTTAACAACATTTATTTTATTTAGATACCAAAAATCATATTAATTGGATGTATGTGGATGTCGCATCTTCTGAAAATGTATAAAATTGTATACAAATTTAGAAAATCACTTGAATTTATATATCAAAGTTTAGAATATTATAAAATTTTATAGAATCATTAATCTAACTAGGATGAATATTGTAAATGTCTTAGATATTAAATTGAGATTTCATGAGTCCTTATAATAAACAAATCATTTTTAATAGCTTTAAAGTAACTCTTCAGTGATTGTTAATTTTGAGAATGATGCAAGTTATAGATTGAGATAATAGACTATATATATTCATACAAAATTGTATACGATATTGATCACTCATTTTATTTTTTATTTTGAAAATTACGAACACCATTTACAGTGGATGTGAGGGAAGAAGTCATGGAGGGTCTGAAGATAGTCTTCAAACATCTCCCTCTTATAACCGGGGACAACATTGGAGCAACCGTCCACTTATTTCATCCTACTCCCCTATTTTTTGAGGACTGCGATGCCATTCCTTGTATCTATCATCATTTATGTTTAGTTTAATTTCAAATATGCCCACTACATTTGCCTTTAATATGAATATGCCCACTAAATTTCAGGAGTTCCAAATTTACACACTAAGTATGAATGAAATTTCATCCATATCCATTTTGTTAGGTATGAATAAAATCATCATTATCTATCATAAGAATGTCCAAATTACCCCTTATGAATCCGACTTGAGAGAAAAGCTAGGCGGAATGGATTTTGACAATGTGGACATAGCGACAATGACAAAGGATGACGGATCAACTAAGGGTATTTTGAAATTTTAAGATAATTAAACATTCTTCACTGCCACATTGGGTATATTTGAAATTAATTGGATACTTAATGAGATACTTAATGGGTATGAGTATATGTGAAAGTTTTTTTTTTAACTTAGTGGGTATATTTGTAATTAAGTGCAAACGTAGTGAATATATTAGAAATCAACCCTTTATATTTTGTAAAAGCCACATCATTTGTCCAATATCATTATGTTTGATCAGTATCTAAAAATATGAAAAATCAACACAATAAATCAGTTTGATGCTAAATGTCAATTTGAAAGTTGTATTTTCAACATAGACTATCTAAAATCTATCGACTATGACTAATGATGATATAAAGTATTGTTACATTCTAATATGTATGGATAAATTTAAACATTTTTTATAATTTACAAATGATTTAAGCAAATATGGCCCGCACACATCTTCAATTTAGATGAAACTTCATCTCCTAAGTAAACAAACAATACTAAATATGATTAATGAAGTAGATTTCTCATCAATCATCAAAGTAGGGAAAAAAATAGAGTTATTGACAACTCTATAAAATTAGAGTTGTCAAGGCTCGTTTTGTGTCCAAATTGGATGATAGTTTAAGAGAAACATGTGAATTTATATATGTTTTACATTAGTTTTCATCATTTCTGCGTTCTATGCATTTTGCGCGGATTTCATATATTTTTAGTTGAAATCGATGTAAATCATGTCATTTTAACTTGTTCGTAATTGCATTAGATCATTTAGGCATGCATTTACTTGTTTTACCCTTTGTTGTAGGTAAAAGAAGGTGACTTTGCTTATGGATCTATTGGTCAAGTGAAGGGATGGATGAGTTGGAATCACTACAAGCAACATGTCAAAATGCAAACAACAAGGTTAGTGCCCCGGCCTCAATTCTGGTGCCCTGGCCTCACTGCACCGCCAAACAGTAATTTTCTAGAATCTCTTCACAGCTCAGCTTCTAGAAAGCCTAGCATTGCGGCCTTGTTTCCTAGTGCTGCAACACTGATTTTCACACATGCGGTTTTTCACACGTGCTGCACTCCAACTCGTGGGGGGTATAAATATATCTTTTAGGGTTTACTAAAAAAATTCCTAGAGTCGTGGCTACTATGGAGAAGGGAGAAAAGAAGGGATTTCAAGCCAAAGAGGATCATTGAGTTTCAAGTTGTTTCATTGAAGATCATTGAGTTTCATCTCCTCTTTTCCTTTCTCTACTTATTTTTCTTATTTTCCTCCTTTGGGATGATTTTAAACATGATTTTATAGAAGTTGAAATCATGTTTATGGGCTAAATCTCCTTGTAGTACGAGATATGAATGATTTCAACTCAAATCTGTGATAACTTTGGTTTCCTTGTGTTGAAATGAAAATAGGTGTACTATAACTTTGTTTGCTTGAGATTATCCTTATATATCATGTTTAATGCATTTATAAGCTTAGCAACTTTGTAGATTGATTTAATATCCAAATCTATGCTTAGAAGAGTAAGTTTTGGATGAGAACCATATATAAGGCACAAGTTTTTCAGCTCTTGTTTGTGTTAGATGTTAATATAGATAGGAATAGACCTATTAACCCTATGTAATCATGATTAAATTATGTGGTTATTATCCTTGTTTTACTTAGGTGCATGAGAATATACCAAATAACTAAAATACAGTTAAGTTTGTATGTGTTGAAATACATATATCAATATAAATGAATCTAGATTAGTAATCTCTACATAACTAACTTAAAATATAACTAAGTTAACATATCTACGAGTCAATGAATTCATACTCCTATTTATCTTAATCATTTCAATGCAAACTTACCAGTAACTATCCCACCTTTAATAATTTATTGTGCTTAGTTAGATTTTGTTATTTGAAAACAATTTCATTTAATTGTCAATTCACTTAAGACAATTGAATTTTAAGGTGCTAATACGTTTAACACGATCCTCATAGGAACGATAATGTACTTATATTTTATTACTTGATCGACACATATACTTGCGTTAAAACAAACATTTTAATTAGATATATACACAACTCGTCAATTATATGAAATCAGTGGAACTCAGGTTTACGAGTTGTATCTTGCCCAACTCAGTTGTTATTTGTTTGAGCTGATTCTTTTGGTTTCAACACTCCAAGATCTATTTGCTATAGTTACAACCTGATTTTTCAAATGTTCAATACAAGGGAAAATTCCCTTTATATATACAATATTTTCCCATTATTCATTTCATGCCCATAATATTTCAGCAATTCTCTTAATACCCGCAATATTTCACTCATAATTCCTTAAGTGCTCACGACATGATAGAACACCCAAACGGTCATCAGTTGTATAGTAAAATGTCGATTTTGCCCGTGTTTTAGAAAACCAAAGTACCAAATGGAATTCGTTGATTTGCTTGGACGTTGTTTGCCATATTTCCTTAATCCATCCCACAAGAATTCAACACGAATCCAACACTTCTGCTACTGTTTTCCCTTTCTTCTTAGTTTCAGTTGACCCTCCCTCCTCTGTTGGCCATCCCTGACTGTTGTCGCGTCTAATTCCTTCCTGCTTGAATCCTTAATTTGTGATTCTACTTTCCTCTCATGCTTGATCAGCTCTACCTGCTCCGGTGCCTATCAATGATCGTCGAAGAGGCTTAAGGCTATCTGTGCTTCTCAATTTAGAGCTTTCCTCACTGCAGTCAAACTAAGGAGTGAGGGAAAGACGAGTAGACATTGTCGATTTTTGAAATGGAACAAAGGGAAAGAAGAGACAGTGGCGGGAAGTCTAAAAACTACTACGTGACGAGTTTCGATGGAGCGGAAGAAGAGAATGAGCAAATGCAACGGGGAGGACCAGTAAGAGAGACCAATTGGGGGCTAGGGATTTGTAAACCCACGCAACAGCTGTACCAGTCCATTCAACAGACGACCTATTAGGGGTGCAACTTGGTACCGGGTCGGTCCGAACCCGCCCGACCCGACCCGACCCGGTATCAAAACCAAAAATGGGTTTTATTTTTAAGATTTTTTTCAAAAAAACCCGGTTTCAACCCGACCCGTAGAAACCCGAAACCAAAACCGGGTTCGCACCAACCCGGTACCAAAACCCGACCCGGTCCGAACCCGGTGTATTTTATATAATTTTTCATCAATTATACATGTTTTTTTGTGATATTAATATATATATATACATGTTTTAGGCATTACTAACTCTAATTCAGACAAATTACCTCTTTCTTCATTACCGAAGCATGCTTGAGGTAACTTAATTTCTATGATGATTCTTTATGATTATTATCTTCTTATTGTTAGCATTTGCATGCATTTTTTTTGTCTAGGTTGATGCATATTATTTTCAAATATGTAAATCGAGGAGTAAAGAAATGCAGATGAAAATTAAGGGAGAAATTACTTGGAAGTCTTCGAATAGTTTTTTAGTTTTTTTGAAAACTTTGGAGACATGAACTCATTTGAAATTTGAATTTGTTTAAAAGTAGATGTAAACTTATTTAAACTTAAGATTTGTTTATATTGTCATTTTAAATTTGGATTGCACTTAAATTAGATTGGAATGTTGAACCATCATGCTTAATGTATTTAGATTTAGTTACTTTTCAATAACTGTTATATGGATTATGTTTGAATTTGAGTCGGCATGATAAATTTATTTCATATTATGCTTTCTATTAGTATGAGAAATTTGTTAGTTTGAATTTCAGATTGTAGTATAAATTTGATTCATATTTTAAGTTTATTGGTATGACAAGTGGTCAATTTTTACTTTAGCAATTTGTATGATAAATATTCAGTTTGAATTCAATTTCAGCAATTTGTACGATAATGTTTAGTTTCAACTACAAAATTGGTATTATATGTTCATTTTCTATTTGGTATACTTGAGTCATTTCCATTAGCTATTAAATAGAAATGACCAACTAGTCATAAAACTAAGTAATTTGTCATTTATTTATGTCTATAAGGTGCTGAAAAATTAATTACAGAGTTCATTCAAAGAATATTGCAGAATTCAGCATAATGTTGCAGAATTCTTTGAAAGTATGTTGCAGAATTCAGCGTGAGACTTGACTTCATAAACACATGTATGTATATTATAATAATTTTCTTTTAGATTACAACTGAATTTGGAAAAAAATAGTTTATTGGTAACCCGAATTCTAACCCGAAACCAAACCAAAACCAATGCGAACCCGAATTAAATTCTTAGGGTTTGGGTTTGGGTTTACTCCAACCCGGTTGGCTTAGGGTTTGGGTTCACTCCAACCCGGTATAACCCGACCCGAGTTGCACCCCTACGACCTATGTCATCATGGGCACTTAAGGAATTATGAATGAAATGTTGTGGGGATCAGAGAAATTAGTGAAATGTGATAAATACAAAAGGAATAATGATAAAATATTATAGGTACAAGGAAAAGTTTCTCAAAATGTAAATATTTTAAGGGATTTTCTGATGACTAGCCTCTACTTATCTTGAGATCGAACTACGGTTACTTTTTTGGGGCCATGATTCAATTCGTGACTGAGCATTATAGATAAATTATATATTTTTTTGATTATTCAAAATATTTTTATGAGAACTTCAAAAATGGAAAAAAGATGTTTTCATGTACCAGCACATGAAAGAAGATACAGTGCATCTTCATTTATGAAATTCCAATAAAAAAGTATTCTGAAAAATAGAAAATGTAAAATTTTTTATATAAAAAAATCTTCTTCGGCATTGCATGTTTATGCAATAAATATGTTTTTAAAAATGAATGATTTAAGCACATTGAATCATATAGCTTACATATTAAAGGATTATATTTTGTGGATTCCAAAACAGAATACATGAAATATTACAAAATTACACTCACGGCATTAGCCAAGGTTTACATACCTTCGAAAAGGTTTCGTCCTTGAAACCGTTTAACTACCATTGAAAAAGGTGAGGATTCATGTACTTGCATTATTCAGCACTTCCATCATTTTACAACGAATTAGTAGTTAACTAAAACTTATGTAAGATCGATTCATTAGGCTGCGATCAGTATTTAGTAAGACTTTTAAAGCTTTCCAATAAAAAAGTTCTTTGGTGCCAAACTTTTTGAAATGGGAAAAGTGATACGATATAATATGAGTAATGATGAAAAGTAAAGAAAGTATATACCATAGTTATATGAGTAATTGTCGAGAAATGATTAGAAAGTAAAGTTGTATAGGAAGATCTAAAAAATGATTAAAAATAGGATAATTATATAAATTAAAGAGTTTTAGACTGACAAGTTTACGGGAATACTGAACACATGGCTAGTAGCCTCAGCTACTGAATGGTTAACGCTAACCACTATTATCAGATCCACACTGTCATTGAGAGTCCAGTTCGGATAAATCAGCATCATAAGAGCATTCCTATACATTAAAAGAATATTTTAGAAGGTACATGAATCAGTGACATGCAATTCTGGCTTTTTAAATCATCCTAAGGTACAAAATTACAAATGGGGTCAATCTTGTATCATGTATTTCAAATTCTGGTCAGATGCAGACCTTGACCACGATTTGAGAAATTGCAACAAGATTGATCTGAGTTTCAACTTGAGCCAAGTTGCAGCCATATTTATTATTGCAAATGCCAAAATAAAGAGCAACTAAAATCAATGAAACTGCAATTTCAGCGACCCTCCCAAAAAATTAGCTTAACAAAACCTCTTTTCTAACGTTATAATTACAACAATCAAAGACAACAGAAAATTAGACTACAATGGATCTCCTAGTTAAGGCCATCTGTGGTTTCCTTGGTTTTTTGAACTTGAACATCAATTTCCTTGCGAATAACAAGTAGAGGAATCCCAAGAAAGCAACAACAGCAACAGATACCAAAAGGTAGATCTGGGCGCCCCCCTTTACTTTTAGAAACTCTATGACTTGAAGCTTGCCATTATTTTTGTCATTGAAACCATCGTTGTTGTGAGTACTAATTGACTTCCTCTGTGATTTTGTGTCAACTTGCTCAATCGGGTCCAGAATGAAATCAAGGCTCACAGGTCCATCTTCCAGCACGATACGTGTACTTTTTGACAAGTAACCAGGCATGGACACATTAACTGCAAGATAATTTTGATCATTATCCATCTTGACAATCAAAATATAGAGTCAAATTTACACTCTTTTAAACAATTGAATTGATAAAATGAGGGTGTTTTTGTTTTTTGAATGAAAAGTAATAATTTTGATGACTAACAAAACTTTTATTGGACTTATTTAAGACAAAAAACTTGTTGGTGTTATATAAGCAAGTCTCTTAATATCTTCGCTGGTTGTTCAATCTGTAGGTCAATACTTATATTTGTTTTTAATTCATAATCGACTATTAACAAAATCTAGAAAATTTATTTTTCCAAGAAAGTTATAAAAATGATGTTATATCTGATAAGAGAAATAATACTGTTCGCTTTCTTCTTTGGTGCTTAATGACATACATCCTTCACTACTTAAAAAGCAAATACTGAGCTGGATGACAAACAGGATGTTCTAAGATTGAGCTCTAACACAGAAGGCAAAAAATATAAAAAACTGTCAAATCCAAATCAAAGAAGAGCCTAAAATCAGGTGTTAGAGCTCTATAGCATAAGTTGGTGGTAAATTGGATGCTGGATTGAAAAGTTGGGAAAATGCAACGTTTCAGTAACTTACATGACCTGAGTTTGACGCAGTGCCATAAGCTGTATATATGGAGTTATGAGGCGTATCATAGATAGTAGGATTTGTCTTGGAGTGTGAGATCCCAAGTCTTGATTTTTGATGTAAATTAATGTTGGACATGTTGATTCGAACATGTAAAAAAATTAGTTACAAAAATTGTCAAATAAAAAAATTTGACTCATTTTAGTAAATGATGTTGATTGATTTAATTAAAGATAATTAAATATCAAGAAATGTTTAAGGTGCATATTGAATATTTGTTAAATGATGTATGGAAGGGATTCAAATGTGATTATATTTATTAACTTATATATGTTACATATATTAAATGATAACAAAATTTTTTTTTAAAACAAGGGCATATATGGGGCTGCTCACGTGAGCAGCAGGCCCCTATTTGAAAACTGGGCAAAGCCTGTAGGAAGACACACACACACACACACACAACAATGAAGGCAAGAAATAAGAAAGGAAAAAGGAAGAGAAAAAAATGGCAAGGCATCTCTCTCTCTCTCTCTCTCCATATCTCTTCTTTTCCCTTCTTATAATCACTCGGAAGCACATTTACATGAAAATTGGGGGAGAAGTGGTGTAGAGCCATGTAAGTAGTTTTTCCTTTGATTCTTCTTGAAATCTCTTTGATAATCTTCCTTCTTAAAGTCACGAGAGCATGTGGATATGGTTTAGTGATATTTTATGGTGATTTAGATGATGAATTTGAAAACTCAAGTATGAGGAAGAAGATGAATAGTGCTTTCTTAGTAGAAATGGGTGTTGTTTGGTATGGCATGCATATGCAGGTGATTTGAGGAAAGAATGGTGGTAGAATTTCATTGGTGAAGCAAAAAGGTGATGTTCTGTGGTTGGAATGGTGAACTCGGAAGTTTTGGAAAACCCCATTGATGGATCTTGTGGAACATTGGTTTTGGATGTATTTTTATGATACAAATTAATTGTAATGAAATGTGAGATAATATTTTTCTGACTTACTGTTGTTGTGCTATAAAGCATGGCCTTTGGAGTATCAGGATGAATCATTGTACTTTTTTACAGGGGGGATTTGGTGGGTTAGATCTAGGGAATTCCTCTCCAAAACTTTTGAGTGGGTTTTCTTTGATTTTCTTTAGCATGGTGTATTTGATTGTACACATTCGTTTGGGGATTTCTTCTTGTTTTTGAGATTCTGAAGAAATCCAAGCTTTGGGGCTTCTGTTAATGACTACAGTTCTGGGCATCCAAATGGCACAGCAACATGTGGCCCTGGTAGCGGGTGTTTGTAGGAGCACCAAGATGGTGCCTATGGTTGTTTTGGTGTAGGGATTTGAAAAGCCGTAATTTGCTGAGACTAAGGTTTGACAATTGTGTTATTTGGGAGGCGTTACTCCCAAATCAGGTTACATAGGCCAACACCTACGATGTTTTGATGCAATGCATGGTGTGGAGCAAGGGTTTAACCCTAGGGTGTCATAGGTTAATTTCCCCTATGTTAGGTGGTGACTTGACATCATTTAGGGGAAAATTGTGATTGCCTAGTTGAATATTTATACTTATTTTGGTTGTGTAGGATGATTCCTACAATAGTTGGATGTGTTGCATATGCTGTGGAGCTAGGGCTCAACACTAAGTTGCGATGGGGTAAATTCCTTAATTTAGACGATTACTTGGCTTGCGACCAATTAGTGGCTTAATTTTTGTGCTGTTTTCCATGTGATAAGCGTTTCATATGTGGAGATCCTAGAATGCAGCATCAGGATGTAATCCATGGAAACAGTGAGGGGGCTCACTTGGTTTTTGAGCATGAAGTTTTGATGCAGTTGTACCATGAAATATCGTGAAGCTAAATGGCCACTGTGATGAATGGCATTGATTTGCAATATGCTGCAACTTCTATGATTGCAGGGATACAGGCCTTTTTTGCAGTTTCTAATGCTGAGTTCAGAATTCTCAAATTTCATCAATGATGCATTTGCATATAAATATTGTGCGTCCAATCTGCATTTAATATCTCCAAAATTTTCATTGCATTTAGCTAGCAAATGATGAGCTAAGGTTGGATATTTAAGAGAATCTGATGAAGAGAATATGGATAATGGATACCTTCATAGATTTCGCCAGGAGCAAGTAACCTGTGATAATCGCCAAACACATTGCCAGCTTTAATCTGTAAATTGATAAGAGCATGAATTTAGTGCCCACAAATAAGCAAAACATACCAAATATCGGAGAAATGAGCACGTTCTGAAATTTCAACTGATCTCTCTCTCAAGGAAATAACTGCACCAATAATTTATGGGAGAAACATCACAATGAAGGGTTGAGGCTAAATGCACCTAGTTGCACTTAGCCCGAGTGCACCCAGGTGCATTTAACCCATTTTAAAAAAAAAAATTTTGGAAATTTTTTTATACAATTGTTAATCTAAGTGTATTTAACATGTGTATCAATTTTTACCATTTTTGGAGTATTATAGAAATTTATTTTTGATTTTTGAAAATCAGTGGCATTTTAGAAATTTTAAATTACCTAAATTACCTAAAATGCCACTGATTTTCAAAAATAAAAAATAAATATCTAAAATACTCCAAAAATGGTAAAAATTGATACACATGTTAAATACATTTAGATTAACAGTTGTATAAAAAAATTTCAAAAAAAATTTTAAAAAAATGGGTTAAAGAACCTGGGTGCACTGTATCAGCATCCCCCAATTGAAGCATGAATTAGGATGAATTTTGCAAATAGAAATATTTAGATACTTTAGAGTGTTTTAGTGAGGATGAGAGGATAAATTTCACAAAATACATATTTACATCTATTTTTTCAATATAGTTGTCAATAAAAATCATACTATCATCATCATAAGCCATTTCCCACATACTTAGAAGAGTCAGCTGCATGAATTATACTGTGCCATTCTTGACAACCAGTAACTGAGTTTTCAATAATCTTTTTAATGTTTTCATATCTTGTTTATTTACTTCAATGTTTCTTTGGGGTCTTCCTCTCATTCTCTTGCTGCCTTTTATTTGAATAAACCCAAATTTTTTTGAATATTACAGATAGTATAATTCTTTTTAGCATGAGAAAAATCATACCATCTCTAACAAAATTCATAATATTCTTTTGGGCCCAACTTAGTTATCAACAAAACAAATACAGAAGCAAATACTTACTAATATCATGGTCCATGATTTGAATCAGCAATATTTATTATTGTATATTTATCATTGTTTGGGATTGCTAACATGGAAGGGTCTGATTGATAATTTGGACTTGGACTTTCTCATATTGCATGTGCTAATTGACCAGTTCAGAAGTTTGTATCAATCGAGGCCTGGGTGCTTGTTGTTTAGAGGGATAAGAACAGTAAAAAAGAGGATAAGACAAATAGAAAATATATAAGAAGGGAGCTGCTGTTGCCAATAATAAAGTGAATAAAGATCATATAAACTTCTTGCGAGAAAACATAAAAAGAAACCATAAAAAATATGGTGAATAATGAACAAACAATAGAATTGTTGTGACCAGAGGAAAGGACGAGTGATGTCTGATAAGGAGGAAATTTTTTTTGGAGGGGCCATCCCTCCATGCTTGTAACCAAGTGGCAAAGGTCCCCGTTACAATTATCTATCTAATACAACATTTTGATCACCCCATGTCAATGTTACCAGATTGCTTTCTCAATTGGTATTACATTAGATCCAATTTTCAGTTTAAACTGGAATTTAACCAAACAATTCAGTTTTAAAGATTGACTTGATTTTTGTTTTCATTTGTCAAGGTCATAAAAGTTTACAAAACAAATGGTGTAGTTTTTGTTGATCATATGCTTACTTTAAGAATGATTAATTTGATTTTGATGATTAACAAATAATTGAAATATCATTTAAAAGGATCTAATAAATTTGTCTAAGTGTTCTTAGATATTTTATCTCTAATTATGTGTATGAAAATGAAAATGTGAAATAATTTAAGTTTCAAGAGTTCAAGTTCATGAATTGCAAGTTCAGCAAAGTGAAGTCTCAGCCCAAGTCGACTTCACTCGCGACTTGGGTGAAGTCCCAGACCCAAGTCGACTTCGCCTGCGACTTCGGACAGACAACAAAGTGAAGTCTCAACCCAAGTCGACTTCACTTGCGACTTGGGTGAAGTCCCAAACCCAAGTGGACTTCATCTGCAACTTCGAAGGTAAAATTCTGGACAGTAAGTTTTAACAAGACGAAGTCGCATCCGAAGTCGACTCCACTTGCGACTTCAACTCGTAACGGTCGAAAATTCGAACGTTAGAGCTCTAGATGCACGTGAACCTCCACTCCAACGGCTAGAATCTTTTTTCCTCTATATATACCATTGATGTATGAACGTTAAGGAAGAGAGAAGGAGGAAAGAAAGAGGAAAACACAAGTTGGGCTTTCATCTTCTAATATTCAAGTGTGTTGAAGTTATTTGAACAACTATTGAAGCTTCAAGTGCTACAACTTCCAAGTGTGCTTTCAAGATTATCATCTCCACATGACAAGGAGCTTCCGGTGCTTATCGAATACACGTTGTAAAGTGTAATCTCTCTTTTATTTATTTCTTTTATGTTGTTGCCTTGGATCGGTGTTGGAGACCGAATTCAAGAAGAAGCAAAACAGGGGGTTGGTTTGAGTTTGTCTCACTAACGGGTTTTGCTTGGTTGGTTTGAGTTTGTCTCACCAATAGATTGAACTTGGTTGGTTGGAGTTGGTCTCACCAACAAGTGATTATTGTATATGCCCCCTAGAGCTAGAATCTAGAAGAGAGCGGGTGCTCTAGATTGTATTGAAAATACAATAGTGGAACCCAAGACACAACGGGTGTGTGCTTGGAAGAGTGGAGTAGGGAAGGTTGCCCGAACCACTATATATTGTCGTCTCTTGTTTGGTTTGATTGCTTGCATTTTATATTTCATCTGCACTCACTCATTCTATCTCATATCACGTTTCATCAAGGGGATTGAAATTATAAGGGGTTAAGTTTTAATTTACCAAAGAATTTTTCAAGAACCCAATTCACCCCTCCTCTCTTGGGTATTGCCATTAACTCGGAACCAACAGTTTTAACTGATCATTAGATGGGCTTACATGCAAATATTTGACTGATCATTAGATGGGCTTACAAGCAAATACCACATTTGAAGTTGCAATTACTTCTTAGACTACCACAAAAATTTACTTTCATCCATCACGATTCAAATAAACCCATGATTAGATTTCTTCCCCTTTGTCCTTCCCTTTGTAAAGTAAAGACAAGCTTGGGTTGTCTTGGGTTGAGTCAACCCTTACCATAAAGCTAACTGTAACCCTAGTTCTAAAATATGAACAACCAAAACCTTTGTTGGTTCCAAAGGCTGACTTAAGGGGGGAGGAGTGAATTGAGTTTTTAAAAATTAATTACTTAATATCAGATTGAAAAATCTCCTTGAATGTGTAATGTGCAAGGGAAAAATCACACGGAATAGAGTAAGTTAACAATCACATGAGTAGACACAATATATAGTAGTATAAATCAACCACCCTACTCCACAGTTCCAAGTAAATATGTTGTGTCTTGAGTTCAACTATAATTAATCAATTACATCAAAGACCAACCACTCTCTTCTAAATTCTAACACCAAGGGGTGTCATTACAACATAGCAAAATTGTGTTGTGCACACATTAACCACCTCTGTTCTGCTCCTCTTTGACTTAGTCTCCAATAAAATCCAAAATAACAATAATAATAAGAAGAACAATAAATGAAAACTTTTAGACTTTTTGAAGTGTCTATTTGATGTGCGAAAGAAGTGATGCGCTTGAAGAAAAATGATGACAGCTTCAAATCTTTTCAGGATTTAAGAGCTTTGGCTTCTTCGATGTATTGAATGCTTGGAAATTTTTGATGGTTGAAAGTTTCAATGCTTTGCAAAATATCTTACCTTTGCTCATTGATTGCAGTGCATATAAATAGGGAAAAAGGTGATTTTTGGGTCATTTGATTGTTTTAAGTCATTTACTCAAGCTACAAAAGGTGCATGGCTGCATTAATGGTGCATGCAAATAATTTTCTGTCAACACAACCTTGTCAGTTGACACCTTCTGACAACATCAAAAATTTGTTGATACCTATTCAAATCTTCAGAGGCATACAAGATCAGATTCAAATCTTGAAATTTGTCGACAACTTCTGACAGAATCTGATTATCAAACTTTAAAACAATTGACTTAGACTGTCCTGTGATCCACCTGGACATGATCATGGCCAGTTGGACACATAATGGTAACCTTAGATTGCATTTCACCAGATATTGATGGGAATGGGCCCTACGGTCATCATGGACTTTCAAAATTTTTCTCTGACAGATCTCAAATTACAAGATTCACCTAAATCATTTAAGCATTCACCATCAAGATCAGATTAAATACAATATACAAGTGCTACTACCCTCAATCATGTTTAGGTGCACAACAGAATCTAGTTAAAGCTAACTCATCAAGAGTATAAATGGCCAACGTCAACTTCAAATAGGAATTGCTATGGTCAATTGACAATAAGGATATTTTATAAATAGAGTTCACAAGTGGGACTGCAGGAGTGTTTTTGCAAAGCCCTAAGTTATGGGGAAAATTTTCAAATTCATAAGAAGATGGGGAGCTAAACAACCATTAAATTTTTTTTGAGCCTGGGTTTTAGGCCATAATTTCTTAATATTTTTATGTTATATCCTCATCTAACCTATTATCTGATGTTATAGTATTCAGTTTTGGTTTGGTTTCTAGCGGATTCAGCATATTTCATTGTTGACAATAACATTAAGATGGTAGATATTTCATAAAACAATAAGATGCTTAGTTGTTTTATAAGAAATAATCTTATAGTAGACATGTATTGGTATCTATTAAGAATTATAGGAAATTCTGGATGGTTGATTCTTCATCCTCAATTTTTTTTTTCGTTTTGTCTATTTCTTTTAATTTACTGATAGATCTCTAAATAAAAACAATAATACATCTAAGAAAATGATTACGTTTTTCCAGGTAACTGACACATTGATTGATATTAAGAAAAATGGACCAGTCTAGCTTTCATAACACTTAGCAGAAATATCAGCATATGCTGAATTGATGAGTTACCAAAATGAGTGAATGTTGAGATTATGATTTCGCTGAACTTTTTACCAAAGCATTCACAGGTTCACAGGAAAATGTCAGTGGCTGCTAGATTATCAAATTAACAGAAGGACTTGAATAAGAATGGGACCCAATCTACCAATAATATTTACAAATTATCACAAATCCAAATGAATAAATAACAACAGGAATAGTGGTCCCCAACGTGAAATAATCCTAGTAAATGATCACACCTTCCTACTAAATGAATAACGTTAGCAGTAACAAGCTTACTCAAGGCATTGAAAATAATCCTATGAGCAGAAACAGGTATACCAGGTAATCAATTTCCTTGATCATGACTGAAGCAGGCAAAGGTTGTCCGTTATCTGAAGAGACGACTCTTCCATGCACTCCTGTCTGCAAAAATGACCAGCAACAAATTTATCACACATCGATAATACAGAATGAAGGCTCAGAAATCCTTTTATCCTGTAAATAGAAAATGGTATACTATTCTGTTTCTACCCCATGATGCTGAACTGGATAGTCTGACCTGTTCCTCTAGGTGACTCGGATGAGCAGAATACAAGCTAGTTGCACAAGTAGACTGTTTTGTATACTATGTCAATAACAAAGATGCATCTCACTTTCTTAGGATCAATACTGGACAAATGAAACATAAGCAGCAAAGACACACATTCAGGAAGCGTTTGGGGAGCAGGCAAAAAAGGGAACAGTTTTGGCAGAAAATTTTTTAGCTAGATAGATGATTAGGAATAAAAGGTAAAAAAATAGATAGGCAGTTGTATGAAAAATGCCAAGTAAATGATAGGAACATAGAATTGTTGTATGAAAAGATGTGCTGCACAGTAGGGGAATTTTTTTCTTTTCAGATTGCCAAATGGTGCCATCATTTTAAAAGAAAAACAAAAAAAAAAAAAAAAAAAAAAAAAGGAAGAGAAAAAAGGAGAAAAACACTAAGTTTCTATGCAGTGGTCAGGGTCCCAAATTGTCACCATTGACTTGCACTCAGTGGTACATTTTATTGGCATTTTCCATTCCTGGCCTAGAGCTGCTTTCACATGCACATACATATGGTGAATACAAACATGAACAAAGACATTCAAATGGGACCGGTACTATATACCAGCGAGTACAACAAGGACAATCGTGAGATCTTACAGCTCACCTTCACAAGGCTTGCAACAAGGTTCAACATGCTCATTCTATTGTACTCCCAAAGAACAGGTAACTACAGGACCATAAAAGAACAAAGAAGAAAACGTTAAACCAAATAATTTTTTTGTAAATGGAAATATGTTAAAGATAAAACAGGATTCATTTGCTACGATGCATGTCACAATCCAAATATTTAAGACAACCGTAGACAATCATTTTTTGTTTGAATTTTTTAATCTCTCATAAAAAATCTTGAGACATTACTTGGAATTTTTCAGCATTTCATTGCACAGCAACAATGTGCTGACCTTTGAAAGTCGTGTCTCAAGCCTTTTTAGTTTCCATGAGAATTTAGACCATGTCGTTTCAATTTAAAGGGAATCACCCACTGGAACTGACACATGTGAAGCAATGAGACATTACTCCGAACAAGTCTCTTTTTGAAGGTGACCACTAAAACCTATCCTCAATTATCTTTTCTAAAATGTCCAACAATTCCTTTGGAATGTAATTGCCACATTAGAAAATTTCATAAAGGCTTGCTGTCGATACATAATTTTGTTCCTTTGAAAAGGTAATCATTTTAATGATAAAATTGATTTTGTGTTTATGGAATTAATGACATTGGAGGTTGTCATTCTCAATCTCCACAAATATGATTCCAAATCTGCACATGTTGGACACTCATCCTTCATTTTATCAAATCCAATCACATTTACTTCCATGGTATAAAGGATGAAACAAGTCAATGAATTAGTTGATTTGTTCTCAACACCAGCTCAAAGCTTAGAAAAAAAAAAGTACATTCCTTGAGAAACTGAACGCATTTGGCAGGTTTGGAACTAAATTTTTGTTATGAATGCAAGTACTTCAATGCCTGATCAATAAAATAAAATACAAACTCTTCAGGCAACAAATGGTGTCTCCAGTATCTAAGAGCTTGCACAACATCATAAAACTCTGCATCATAAGTTGAATACTGTTGTTTTGCTTTGTTCAGTTTCTCATTGAAGTAAGCAATCAGTGACCTTCCTGGCTAAGAATGCCACTAGTCTCTACTCTTGATGCATGATAAATCACTTCAAATGCTTAGCGGAAATTAGGAAGCTCAAGACTAAGTGATTCATACACGTTCTCCGTAAATTCTTGAAACATCTTAGATTCAAACGCAATCCATTTGAATTCTCTGTTGTTCACACAATATGTGATTGATGCCACGATGCAATTGAACTTTCAGATTAAACTTCTGTAAAAACTGGCTAATACATGAAAACTACCAATGTTAGCAGCAGAGATAGACCATTCCCTAATAGCTTTTAGCCTTCAGGAAGTCCTTTTCAATTCCTTTTGCAAATAATATAAATCCAAGGAAGATCACTTCTGGCAAGCATCACTTCTTGAAATTTATGTAAGTTCTTCTTCTCAAAGGCACTTGTTTAAAGTGATTGTATAGTTTTAAATATTCAACAATTGTTATCAAAACAAAACATCTTTTATTCACAATTAGTGAAGTCTTATTTAGCCATGCCCCCAAATAATGTTATGGGTGTGTTTTGGATGTTAACTTTGTTCAGGTTATAGCTGATCTAGATACTACATTTATGAAGCTTCCTTCATTTATTACAACTTTCCAATTTTTCTCCACGTGAAATATTGGATGAAATGGTAGTGCATCTCCAATGAGTATTGACTACTATTAGTCATGATAATGCAACACACTACTCCTATTAGATGCTGCCGATCATAGCCATAGTTATCATCAATATCAAAAAGTGGATCACAATTCGGTGCAATTTCATCAACAACATCATCATCATCATCATCATCATCATCATCATCATCAATTGTTAGTGCAAGCGTGCAGCTTGGACATTGTGACCTTTTCCTTTGCAATTCAAACATTTCATATCTGAGCAATTATTATGTGAACTAGAAGCAGTGTTAAAACCAAAACTAGCGTTATTACCTCCTCTACTAACTCTATGCTCAGATTATGAAGGTTTAATTGAACCTTGGAAAGAGACTGACCTGGACGATGCTTTGGTTACTTTGGTCTTCCGAACATAGGAAGATTAAACTCTCATGGTAGAATATCTGTGTAATTGTTCCAACCAGAAAACCTTATAATGTGTCTCTCCCACACTTTCAGGTTACTGTAACGTAAGCTCTATATTGACGTCAGATTTGAGTCCATTGCTAGCTTTTGGTAAGGATTACCCACTCTTCTTTCTCAATTTCAAAGTACATGAGCAAATCACCAATCATTTAGGCACTTGTTTTTGGAGATATGCAGATAGATATTTCTCTTTCAGTTTGATTTTCTTATCTTCACATGTGGTGAAAGGCTGCCTTATACAAGCACGAATTATTTTCTCCCTCCCTCCCTCCTTCCTTCTCTCGCTTGCTCGCATGATTCAGGGAAGAAAACTTCTCTGGGGAAGCTGCTGGTGGATTTTTGCTTTCTTTTTTTCTTTTTATTTTTTTTAATGCTACATTTGTTATAGGGGAGGTGCTGTGCTTTTTTTCAATGCTTGCATGCATAATTAGGGAGATACTGTCTTATTTTTATTTTTATTTCTTTATTTTTTGTGCTTCTATGCATTGTAGGGGAGATGCTGTCCATTCTTTTGTTAGTCTACACTCAACGGACGTAGGAGTTGGAACATGCAGAGCAGCTGATGAAGAATTACAAAAAAGGATGGGTTAAGACATGGTGCTCTATTATGGCAGATGGGTGGAAATATCAAAGAGAAAGAACATCAATTAATTTTTCTGTGAATTGTTCCAAAGAAGAAATGTTTGTTGAGTCCATTGAAGCCTCTCCTTACATGAAGAGTGGTAGATGCTTGACAAATCTGTGCAAAAGATTGGAGAGAAAAATGTTGTACAAGGCATTACCAATAGCGGTTCAAATATGATGGCCGGTAAGAATGCATTTAATTTCATTTCTGTTAATGTATGCTCATTGAAGACTTTCACTAAGATTTCTTATTCAACTTAACCACAGTTTAGGGAGGTTATTAGAGGCAAAGTAGCAACATTTGTTTTGAACACCCTGTGTTGTGCATTTTTTAGGCCTGATGTTAGAAGACATGAAAGATACAAATGTTAAATGCTATGATGAAGAAGGCATTGCAATTAAACAGTTATATCTATAACCATGCAGTTGTGTTGAATTTAATCAGACACTTTATGGGCCAGAGAGAGCTACTTGGGCCTGTAAAGACGATATGCAATGGCCTTCATCACCATCTCAAGTATCCATAAGCAGAAGAATAACTTGAGAAAGATGTTCAATTCAGAGACATTGACGACTAGCAAATGGGCAAAGGAGCAACAAGCCAAAAAAGTTAAGCCGATTGTTCTTAGTACATTTCGGATAAACATTGTTTATTCTCTTAAAGTAGCAGACCCTCTTATTCATGTGCTTCAATTAGTTGATGGTGAGGAGAAACACCCAACAGGGTATATTTATGAAGCCATGGACAGAGCCAAAAAAGCCATTGTTTTTTCAAAAGAAACAAAGAATTTACAAAACGGTTTTCCAAATTACTGATAGAAGATGAGAAGTTCAGCTCCACAGGCCTTTACATGCAGCTGGGTACTACATAAATCAATAATTTTATTACTCAGATCCCAATATTGAGACTGATGAAGAAGCGACACATGGATTATACAGTCACAATGCAAGATTGGTTCCCTGTATCAATGTTTGAAACAAAACAACTAGGGAGTAAAAACATGTATGAAAAAGTTCAAGGCATTTTTGGGTTGCACATTACTATTCGGAAAATAAATCAAGTGGCCCCAAGCAAATTTATGTTCTTAGTTGACTGTCCATAGTATCTCATTCCTTAAAGTCTATTAATAAATAACATTAATATTAATGTAGAGCTGAGTGGTGGGGTCTCTTTGGTAATTCTACACAAAATTCACAAAAGATTGCTCAAAAGGTTCTTTGCCTCACTTGCAGTTCATCTGGTTTGTAAAGGAAAGTTGAGTGGAGGGATCTCTACGGTAATTCTACGCCAAAATTACAAAAGGTTGCTAAAATGGTTCGTAGCCTCACTTGGAGTTCACCTGGCTGTAAAAGAAAGTGGAGTGCTTTCACAAATGTTGGATTCCTAGTGAAACAAATAATTTTAAATACGATGGGTGAATTGGCTTTTGATTTAACCATCACAGCAAGCAAAAAATGGAGTGAAAACACTGAAATCTTCAATTGTATTGGCACCATAGATCCTTATATATAATACAGCATATATACGCAGATATATGAAATATAAATATGTCATGACATGACCTAGGACCTAGGTGAGTGTATATGTGATTTGTGAGACACTAAACACAAAAGGATAGGCAATTTCATCATTTGGTTTTTAAACATCAACTCTAAACATAATGAACGCACCGCATTTGTGATTCCCTAGAAAGCATGATGTTTAATGTTAACAGTTCTTTACTAGGCCAAGTCTTAGGACAAACATCTCAAAAAAGATCTGAAAGTGTGACTAATGTGATAAATGCATGTTCAACCTTCAGAAACATGGTCAAACATATGCTGAGTCCAGTGATTATATGAACTTCAATCTAGGAATTCAAAAAATCACTAGATGAAACCAGTGACGAACTCAGATAAAGATTGAACCTCATCTACATTTGGCCATTTGTTATCGCTGATTTCTAGTGTCAACTCAAGACAGCCATTGTGTATGTAATTCCAATCTTGCATGCCACCATATACAGGGTACCTGAAAGAAAGTCCTTCAATAATTTCAGAAGCATCCGTAAGAAACATCAACTTGAAAACTCTATAATCTTGAGTTTATTGCATCTAACTGTGAGGGAACCTCAAAACAGATTTCCATAATTTGTTTGATTCAATAACGGAATAGTATGCACAGATAATCAGATACCATACCAAGATGCCCCATTCGTAATTCCACCTGGAAACTCCTTGCTCAAAGACATGTTATGGTGAGAACGGCTGTATGTGCTTGCCAAGAATTGGAATGTCTTATCATCAGGGCATGCATAATACCATTTCCTGAATAAAAGGAGAAGCTCAATAAGTATGGACAGTAGATGCTATAAGGAAAAGCGAGAAGGAACTTTCCAAAGTTTCTGCCATGTTAAACTTCAAAAGCTCTTAATGTGGACAAAGAGCCAATAAAATAACAAAATACTATGCCAAGAATATTGCAGTATCATTTGATTTGCAATAGGATAACAGCAATATTAAATAATCTAAAGAAAGTACCTAGCAAACCTTCACAAATTTGAAGTAAATGAAGCATCAAAGCCTACTACCCAACTGTCAATACTACCGGACTGTCAAACAAAGTGCAGAATTACAATATTCATATCTTTAAAGACATGAATAATAGACGAGATTATACCATTTAATAATATAAATTACCCTAGAACTAATGCACTTATTATCTATTTGAAAGCCACAATATTTCTAAAGGCACCTTCAGTTCTCTCATACAGCATCTGCGGGTTTTTTGCATTTTGGACCTTCTAAGTTTGCATATTTGCTTTTTAAACCTCAAAGTTTACATATGTGCTTTTTGAACCCTCTTAAGTTTCATTCTTTTGCTTTTTAAACTTTGCTATTAAGTTTAGCCCATCATGTGACAGAATCTACGCTAGCAAGAGCAGTATATATTTTAAAATCACCATACTACCCTTTATGCAGTATGGGTGCTTTCTCCCATTTTTTGAAGCTTATGTTGAGAACAATTATTTCTTTTTTTATTTTTTGATTTATCTGGAACTAATGCAAAATGCATTTTTTTAAAAAAAATCTAGGCGCCATTTTTTTTTATTTTTTAGAAAAAATCTAACATTCTTATTAAATCTGCCTTCTGTAAAGTATACTTTTTTTAACATTTGCCGTTTCTTTAAAGGTGATGTCTACATTTTTCTAAACATCATGTTTGATTATTTTCAAATAGATGGGGTTAATCAAAAATAATTTCTTCAAATAGATGGGTCCATGAATTAGGATTGATGAAAAAATCTATTTCTTTTTTTAAAATAGATTTGCCGTTTCTTAAAGGTTCTGTCTCTATTTTTCTAAACAACTGGTTTGATTATTTTCAAATAGATGGGGTTAATTAAAAATAATTTCTTGAAATAGATGGGTTCATGAATTGGGATTGATGGAAAAATCTATTTCTTTTTTTAAAAAATCGATTTCTTGAGAAAATATTTTCATGAAAAATTGATTAAAAATCAATTTTTTTGAGCAGATGGTTAATAATACTCTGTCGATATTAATTATTCATATTCATTTAGAAGCAAACACAGCGATAATAATAAAAAAGGAGAAAATGAAACAAGTAAGGTGAAAGAGGAGAGAGGTTGTAGTCTAATTAATGCATTTCAACGAATAAAATCAATCTGGTAATCTACATCCCATATATCAAAATATTCTTGCACACCAACACAACTTTAATTGAGTGTAAACATTCCACTCAAAAAATAAACAGCATTGCATTCACGTGGAAAGGTATTTTAGTATTTTCGAATGCTGGAAACAGACGTTACATGGGTTTTCTAACTGTGGAAAGAATGAAACTTATAGGGTTCAAAAAGGAAATATGTAAATTTCGAGGTATAAAAAGCAAATACGCAAACTTAGAGGGTCCAAAATGCAAAAATCCCAGCATCTGCTCCTTTGTGATTTTATCTTGAATATCAGCATGTGGAATCAGTCTTGGCATGCAAACACAGTCCAATTATTACTTTATCCGTTTTAACATCAAGATATGAATTGAAAAAAAAAAAAAGTTCAACAAATATGCAGCTGCAAAGTGAAGACCTATAGAGTTGAACATCCCATCTTTTACCGCTGATTTCAAAATTTTTACATTTAAAAGTAATTGGAATGGCTTGCTTTTAGCCATATCCATTGCCTTATAAACATAAACAATCATAAAATTCTTCTCACCATTGACTAACAAAAGTTCACAAATAAGAGCTTCAAATTTCAAAAGAATAGATGACGTTGTTGCAGAAGGATAGAATAATTTGAACTACATCTTAAGCTTGTTGCCCTATTGCTGATTTGGTAGTAGCCCATTCTTCAAAAGTAATTCTCTAGTTACCTTCCCACCAATGAATGCTTTAAAGTGTTAACAAGTCCTGTTTTTGCAGGAACGCAACCTACTTTGGACTATCATTTGTACTATCAAACGTATTATAAAATTAAACACTTCTACACGGTTTTATAGTCATAATTATTTGATGTTACTGCTTTCTCCACTATATGCATCAACCGCTCTGACTTTAAACACTGACATCATTTGTATACCGAATAATGTCAAGTCCAAATAATAACTACACAGATACCTATACAAATTTGGAAATTTCTTTCTAACGACCTCCCACATAAGATGTAAAAGTAAATGTTCACAATATTTGAAGTACTATTATCAATTGTATAATAGAAAGGCATACTTATCAGCTATAATGTTGCTTGAAGTACTATCTATGACCAGTTTCTCTTTATTTAAAACAATCTGTTGTTCAAGCTAGTTGAAGAGCTCAAATATTTCAACATCGCTCCCATACTCCCTTCTAGTTTTTGACCCTTTTCCATACAGCGACATCTAGTTTTAATCAATTCTTTTGATATAGTTTAACATTAAATTGTTCACGTGCTCCAAGTCCATCAACAGAGTATTTCATAAAAACCTGAGATTTCATGCCAGAAGCATAAACTGTAACAAAAGTATTATAAACGCAATTCCCACATTGTAAAACCTAGTGCAATTGGTTTATAAGATCTAGGTTTCTTCAGTTGACACGTCACTACTTCCATTAGAAATCACTTTCTTCATGGGTGTCAATTTCTACCACACCTTCCACCTCTCTTGGCCACATTCAACATCATCAAAATCAACCGATGAATTCATTTGCTCAGGGCATTTTTTACATGAGACAACACTCCGAAGTTTGCTTTGCTCAATAATGGTGTGTTTGGTATTTTTGAGAAAACTTTTGAAAGAAAAGTTTTTGGGAAAAGTTTTCGAAATGGAAGAAAGTGATGTGATATAACAGGAGTAATGATAAAAAATAAAGAGAATAATGTTAAAATAAATAGGCAAGTTGTACGAAAATTTGTAAAGAGAAATTGTGAAATATTTGAAAATAGGGTAGTTGTGGAGAGAAAAAGGTTTTAGATGAAGAATTTTTGTTTTCATGAATAACAAACAACCCTACATGTCAAATTTTGTTACTTTTTCACAAGTTGCATGTAATTGTGTTCAATTACTTGAAATTTTCAACATGAAATGATTACCACGCCAGCTCATTTGTTAAATTACTCATGTGCATTTGTTGTAGCAATACTGATAACCAGACAGTAGTAAAAACTCCATAGCATTCAGAGAAAAAAAGGAGAGAATGAAATGGCATCATGTTAACATAGAGAGAATGAAATGGCATCATGTTAACATAGAGAGAATGAAATGGGATCATGTTAACATCTAATTTTTTTGATTAAGTACATTGTAATGTATTAAAAAAATTACATGTTCACATCCCTGGTCACAATGGAGCAAAAAACCCTTGATTAAAAGGAAAATATGGTGCATAACGGGGATCTAAAATCAGATGCACTAACTCAGACTAGGATTGTGCTTCTTTGGAGCTACCGGACACATTAAAATTAAAATGACTTGATATTTGAGACCTTCTCAAGTCACTAGGAAGAATGAATTGACTATAGGGTGTTCTCTCAATTGCCCATGATAAACTATGAAAGAGCGAAACCAAGCCAACTGATTTTGAGGGGATTGAGCAAGTTTTGGGGGGGGGGGGGGGGGGTTGGTTGGTTGGTATTCTCTTAATACCCCATGAGAAACTGTGAAAGAGTAAGACCAGGATGATTGTATTCAACAGGACCAGGCAAGCTGGGTTTGATTGTGCTCTCTTAATTGTCAATGAGAAATTGTGAAAGAGCAAGACCATGATGATTGAGGTTTGATGGTACCAGATAGGTTGAGCTTGACTGTTTCCCCTCAATTGCCTGTTAGAAACTGTGAAAGAGTGAAACTAGGATGACTGGGTTACATGAAACTAGGCAAGTTGGGTTTGCATTACTTCATTCTTTCAATTGCTTTTGAGAAATGCCAAAAGAGCAGGACTAAGATGACTGTGAAAACTATGAAAAAGCAAAACCATGATGACTGGTTGGATGAGGCTAAGTAGGCCAAGTTTGGGTTACTTAGTTCTCTCAATTGCCCATGAGAAACGTCAAAAGAGCGAGATTAGGACAACTAGATTTGATGGGACTAGGTAAGTTGGGGTTGGGTTACTTGGTTCCCTCAAATGACCGTGAGAAATATCAAAAGAGTAGGACCAAGTTGACTAGATTTGACAGGACTAAGCAGATTGAGTTTCAATGTTTCTCTGAATTGCCTATGAAAAACTATGAAAGAGTGAAACCAAAATGACCAGGTTCGATATGACCAAGAAGGCTGAATTTTGTTGTGCTCTCTCAATTGCCCATGAGAAATGTCGAAAGAGCAGGACTAGGATGACTAGGTTCAATGGGACAAGATAGGCTGGGTTCAGCTTACTTGTTCTCTCAATTGCCTATGAGAAATGATAGAGTGAAACAAGACTAGCTGCGTTTAACAAGACCAGACAGGTTGGATTTTGGTGTGTTCTCTTAATTGTTAAGTAAATATGAAAGAGAAGCATCAAGATGATTTAGTTCAATGAGACTAAGTGGAGTGTGTATGGATAATTGGATCAATCAATTGTCCATAAGAAATGTCAAAAGAGCAGGACAGAGTTAATTCAATTTGGCATGACCAGGCAAGTTCGATTTGGGTATTTTTTTCTCACAGTTGCTTGTGAGAACTGTTGAAAAGAGCGAGAACAAGCTCATTGGATTTGGCATAACCAAACGATTTGGGTTTGAATTGAAATTTGAGTTTCGGTGAGTTGACTAAGCGACCTAGTTGACTAAATGAGTTGATTCATTGACTCAAATCTCCAAAAACCAAGATTCTCTCAGTTTCAATTAACATTTTTTAGTTTTGAAAACGAGACTTAGTTTTTGGAAATTTAACAAAACATCACAAAAATCCAGCCTTGCAAATGTGGGGAATAGGTTTTTTGTGTAAAAAAGCTACCAAGACTTTGGTTCTTATGGATATCACTAGTCTTGGGTCAATATCTCTAATACAAACTTGTATAAGTTGATGCACCGATTTTTCCAAACCCTGACCGAAAACAAGCCCTGTATTCTATTCATGTGGCAGTTCATACCAATTCAATATAATTGTATCAGACCCATATCTGCTAATTCTTCAAACCATGTTTCAAGGAATTAAGATCATGTGTAGCTTAGGAGAACTCAAATCAAGCTGGGCAATTTCAATACAACTCTCCATTTTTGATAAAATACATCCCTAGCATTTTCCAAGCTTGGATATAACATATAGCGCATTTCTTTGAAGAGGCATGATAACATATGTTTAGCTTACAACATTCATGTTTTAATTTTAATTTTATTTATTTTTTATTTTTCCTTCATAAATATGTTTTCCTAGGTGTATTCAATCCGTATATCAAGTTTTGTCATTTTACAAATACTTTTACATATTTATTTTTTATCTTTAAAAATCAAGTTTTTCAAGGGGTGTAAAATGACTTATATGCCCTTGAAATTGATGATTTTTAAAAATAAAAATGTAAAAGTATTGTAAAATAGCAAAATTTGGTATATGAATTAAATACACTTAGGAAAACATATTTATAAAAAAAAATTTTAAAAAAATTAAAATAAAAGTAAAAGAATGTGTATAATATATTGTATGTAATCATAACTCTTCTTTGAATGGTATCAAGTGTTTTATGCTTAGTGCCTTGGATATGTCAAAATAAAACATGTTGAGTCGGCAAAAAATATTGAAAAGAATTCAACATTACATAGATATTCATAAATTTGTATTGACACTTTGGCTAAAATGAAAAATAAAATCAGACAAATATATTCCCAAATATTAAAAAGTGTTGGCGAACCTAGAACAGGGCACAATAGCATAACCAAGTATCCTAAGAAATTTGATTCATTGGAACTCATAACTGGGGTTCGACAATGTTAATGAAAATGACTGCTAAACTAGTTTAAGAACTTTAGGCTGCCATAAGAAATTATCTTAGAAAGTTGGTCCTTCCAATGCAGTCCATATGACGTCCTTTTCATGAGCTAGAGGAAATGCATCTCAAGTATATCAATTAGTTCGTATGAGAGATTAATGTCGGACCTCCAATGACAAATGATTGATTTACCCATTTAAAGCAATATATGTGAAGGACTTTCTTTAATGGAATATATACTTTCCTGCTATGGTGGCTCGCTAAGGAGTCGTGGATACTATTCAAATCTAAACCATATGGATCCCTTAGAGGTTCTAACCAAAACAACATCGTTTCATCTTCAAAAAATGACCTCTCTGGTTGAAGAATGTATTACATATTTACCAAAACCAATAGATCCTTAAGTGGATCCCACGTTAGCCCCGGGATGTTGGTCTCTAACTAGAAAGGTAAATGGTTGAGCTTGAGAAACTTTTGGATTGGTGGGGCCGTAAAACTTACGATGGTAAGCAGTATTATTCAACCGACTACTAAACTAGTTTAAGAATTAGGCCAGAATTTCAGAAGTAACTTCGTTTTTACTTAATTGGCCATGAGAGGATGCTACTTAAAAGCTTTGCAAGTAGAACATTTTATAATCTTCTCTTTTTCTGATAATTGACATTTTTCTACTTGAAGAGATCCAAATAGAAGTTGAACAAACGCAATGAAACAAGTCAATATCTATCCGAGGGTCTATGAAACCTTAAAGAACTAGTGATATGATAATGAAAGAAAATTTAAATTTGGAAGGTTATCAAACTTACGGTATTGTAAATAGGTCACATTGTTCATTAGCTATAAACACGGAAGTAGAAGAATCCCCAATGTTGAACATCTTAACATAGTGGCTTGGGCCTATGTTTGATCTTCAAATAAGTAGTGTGTCAAATCATTAATTGTTTCAAATGTGGATATGTTGCATGCATTATTGCCATTGACAGAAGTAGTTCTGTAAACGTTTCACAATTTGGAATAGCTAGGAAGAAGCTGAAACTAGAACAATGCTCAGCTACACCACATTGCATAGAGGAATGATATTTCATTACCAACGAATGAGAGGTGTTTGGTTCCAATAATAACAGGAGGCAATTCTGATCAAACTTGTTGTAATACTATAGAATCAACTATAACTCATATTCTACTCAGACATCCATGGAAATATGATTTAAATGTGACACATTACAGAAGGGAAAATGCCTAAATTAACAAGCATAATGAGAAGTCTATTCTTCTTTGACTCTCTAACCATCTGCAAAAGAAACTTCCCAACTACAAATTCATTCATTATATATGTTATGTACAGGTCAACATGAAAAAGTAAGAGACAAGTCCAATTCAAGTTATAAATAGACTTCTCATCTGAAATTGATAGATTGACTGTTTGTAATATTAAGGCCCTACAGAAAATTTGACAATAAAGCATAGAGAGAAGCCCCAAGACAGAGACAATCAATTTTGACTTCGCTTGCTCAATGTTTGTCTACTGGACAGTGATCAAAGTTCATTGGCAACATTCCAGCAATGTGTGTTCATTGCTTCACCTCCAATATAGCTTCCCCACATACACCTTTACAATACCTATCCATCAATTTTCCCATTTCTATGTGCCATGAAAACTGTGAGTTTCTTTCACGTGTTCATGAGAGAAACTGTGGTTACAAAATACATAATCTGACTTTCTTTTTTTTTTCAAATTCTAGAATTAGTTTAATTGTCAATGTGAAGGTCTTTAGAGAGATTCCTTTCAGCTTCCAACATTCCCTAGAGGAATTTCTGCAAGTGTTTGCCTTCTTTAACACGATGTAGAATCATTCCAACCTGAGGACAAGTGTTTTCAAGCTGGAGAGGACGATGCAGATCTCAATTAGGCTTGCTTAAACTGAGGTCTAATTTGTTTCAGGGTTTAATTTGATTTGGGGTGTGTTTGGGAAGTGATAAACTTTTGAAGAAACATTTTGAGTGTGAAAATTTTTTAAATAAGAGAAAATGATGTGATATGATAGGGGTAATGATGAGGAATAAAAAGAATAAAGTTAAAACAAATAGGTTAGTTGTATGAGTTACTGTATAGAAATGATTGTAAAGTAAGGTAATTTGTATAGAAAGAGTGAATCAATAACTAAAAAATTAGGGTAGCTGTGGAGGATAAAAAGTTTTATCATAAAACAAACACATCCTTGATTTAGTTTCTATTTTATTATTGATGATTTTGACTTAGACATTCTACTAGAATTAGAATAGAGATTACATAAGAATTGAGATTGTGTAAGGTTTTCCTTTACATATAAAATACAGGCACTGCCTTCTTAGAATGGTGCCCAGCATCCAGCCACATGCCTACCAAACAGATTGGTATACGCATGCATTTTGAGAAATGCTGAAATCTGATTGGATCAACATTTGGTATATTGAAAATGCAGCACTTCAGATAGGTTTTGGTGGATTTTAACCATGGTTAAACCCCTCTTGTAACCCTCTATCCCAGCACTATAAATCAGGAAAGTTGGGCAAAGTGTGCAGTAAAAACAAAATCAGCAGGATTCAGGGAAGGAAGAGGAAGATAGCTGCAGAAATTGAAGGAAACAGGTGGATTCCACAAGGTAACTTCTCAATTTAACCATTGAGGTTTCTCAAATAGGTTATATATAACTTGTATACAAATTTTCAGACAGATCCATGATGGTTTGAACATGCAAAAACCATGAAGATCAAAACAAATGCATAGAAACTGAAATCTGAATCATGGGGTTTTCTAATATTTGGTTTAATGAAATAAGAAAATTGATCACAGAATTCAATGATTAAAGTTTTGTTGGAAAGCTGGATATGTGTACTTCGAGGATCATGCATCGTTTTAAGAAAATATATGCAAGAATCATATTAGAAATGATGGGAAAGAACCTAACTGAAATCTGAAATTTTAAACTAAATTGTAAAAATTTAAGTTGCTGCATGATAAAACCTTTGTTTGAAAATGAGTTCAACATAAAAGATACTCATTGTAGCATCAACAAGATATATATGTATAGATTTAACCAAAGAAAACAACAAATAATGCAAATTTTTAACCAAACAGGTTACACAATGTTAATTTAAGAAGGAATATAACTGTTTTAGTTTGCCAATGACAGTTGATTTTATATGATGCTTTAAGAACTCCAAGCAATAGAATTCTCTAAACCAACTTAAGTTCATAAGTTTGGAATATTCTACATGGAATATACATAAGGCCAATGTACTTTATAGGCCATGGAACCCTAATACCTTACATACCTTAAAGAAACCCTCAACACTTTGTCATAGGGAAGAAATGGAAAAGAAAGGAAATTAAGGGGGAACATTCATCTGACGAAACTCTTTAGGGGTAAGTAAGCAAATTCTCTGATTTTCAACTCCGTGTTTTATAATTGTTTTTCAATGTCTTTCACGCAATGGATGTTGTGAGTATTTTGCATTTATTATCCTATTAACCATGCTTGATTAGCTATTCAAATTTTATGAAATGAATTTCTAAATGTTTTGCTAAATACATATTACATGTGAAGAATACTTAGCATCATAATTAAGATAAGTAACTGCCATTGGCTGCAAGGTTGCTTACTATTATGAAGTGATTACCCTATTGGCTTAGCCAGGGTGCAAGGATTCCCATGGAATCTTATGTGACGCCAGAATAAATGGAAAAGTTTTATTCTGATTGTAGAAAGGATGTGTTACATGATCATGACATTATGAAAATGTGTCGAATTGCATGAAATATGCTGTCTTATCAAGAAATGTTATTCACGCTTGCTGAGTTTCATCTAATGCTTTTCAAAAATAAATTTAAGTTTACAGGAAATACATAATCAGTCAAGCATCAAAACGATGCCAAAACAGACATCTCTACTGTATGACTAGTTGATTTTCATGTGCATTTGCAATGATAGAATGTATCACAGGAGACGATTTTTACTATAATATAAGAAATGATGAGAGAACGTGATATACTTTTTGCATACTCATGGTTACAGTTCTAAATGTATTTGGTGTAAATTTCATATAATCCCATAAATTGATTCCAAGAGTAAGGAAGTCTCGTATTACCTTATGATTTGAGACCCTACAGCCTTAGCATTTACGCATCAAATTAAATTAAATTCAATTTAAAGTTTCTTACAAGTTATTCTTGATCCCTTGTTTTATCTAATCTTCCATTAATTCATCTTGATTCCTCTTTGTTTCTTCCTTTCTCATCCACTCAATAAGATTCATCCTCTTTCTTCAACTTCTTCGCATTTTCATACAGCATCAAAATATTTTGTATTACACCTAGTCCCTCGTCAAAGAAACTCGAATCATTGATGCTAAATAATTTATGCAAGATGTCAAAAATCATCACAATTAGAAAAGGTGTGAAGCTCATAACAAAAAACAAAAAAAATGCACACAAAATTAAAGCATTCTAGTTTTAAAATGATAAAAAATTAGGTCCTCATATTAAGTTGCAAAGAGCACCATTCAGCATGAATATTAACAAAAAACTTCATAGTGCAGTTCCCCCAACACAATGTGAATGACCCAAAAAAACAAAAACAAAACAAAACATGGATTTGATTGTTTTTATGGAGATTTGAGATCTTCAGTAGCTTGGTGAGCCAATGTTAGTTAAGACAAAACTGAAAATAATAAGAAATTTTGACTTGTTTGCCCGGAATTTAAGATTTACAGAGAAGAAGAAATTGTGGAAAGTTGGAAAAATATATTTTCACTTTTGAATGCCTTTTAATGTTAGATTTGATTAAGATTTCATCATTTTTCCAATGACCTGTTCTTAGATCTATCATCTTATTTTTAAAAATACATATATTTAATACTGAACTCTAAAGAAGAACAAAAAAAAAAAGCTAATGAAGACTTTTCAGGACTGTCTATTAAATTGTTTACAACATTTTTTTTTATGTTTCTACTATTTAACGTAATTTTTATCATATTTATATCTTTTATGAAAATTTTAATTTAAAATGGCAAAAAATAAATATATTTTTTTTCAGTTCTTTTATATTGCTTGCTACGCCATAATGCATGCATAGTTCCACAGTACATATATATCAGACTCATTTAAAGGTACAAACCAATATACTATCATTCATATGGAGAAAATATAAGACAATTATATATTCTTGCATTTCCCAATTCCCTAAGTTTTTAAGATATTTCTCATAATTTCTCTTAAAAAATTCCATCCAATACAATCCGAAACGGTCCGAAACAGATAGAATATGATCATATCATTTTCGGAGGTGGTCAATACATTCCTGACGCCAATATTCTGAACCAAACTGATAATATTGTTATATATGGAAAGAGACTAAAAATTTGCGTCCATATTTGAAAATAAGTGCAAATTGGTGGTCATATTTGAAACTAACGTTATTTAGAATGTGTCCTATATAACATCACAGTTCACAATGGACCAGAAGAATCATTTCAATGGAAATTTTCACATTGATTCTCCAATAAAATCACCTAAATTTCCATCATATCAGCAATGACATAAAATTATAAGGGTGTGCTTAGTAAACTCTAAAACTTTTCGCTATTTACAATTACCCTATTTTTTAATCATTTCGTCACATCTTCTCATACGACTACCTTACTATTCAATCATTTCTCCATAAATTTTTATACAACTACCTTATCTATTTTAACTTTATTCTTTTTACTCGTCATTATTACCCCTATCATATCATGTAACTTTTCTCGTTTCAAAAACTTTTACACTAACAATTTTTCATTTAAAAGTTTTATCAAATACAAACACACTAAGAATTGTGACTTCAAAGGTGCGATAAAGCAATTGTTAAGAACAAAAACCAAAGAGAAAAAAAGAAGGAAAATCGAGATATTCTTATCACCTTTTATCATTAGTTCCATCCCAAGGATAGTTTGCAACCAATGCACCCTGCCAACAAAAAATACAAGCAACAATTATGTCATTTGTGGAAACAAGCAAAAGGCCTAGCAAGGTAAATGGAGGCATCATTTGGAAAGGAAATATATCAATAAAGAAGACCTTATCTTCATCAAAAACACCAAAGTTTTTCATAACAATAAAACTATTAAACTAGAATAGAGGATTTTGAACCCTCTACCATATGCAAACAACATAAATTGGTGTGCAAATTATCAAATGATCTCTAAAGGGAGCTGGTTGAGCCAAAGCCAGCCTAGAGGCCATAAAGTCTAACTAAAAATAGGAATGGACTCAACCCTAAAAACAAAAATCTAAAACCAAATAGATCTAAGCCTATACATATAATTAGAAGCCTCTTTTGTTGAAAAAGTATACATGTAGTTATGTTCTAACCCTCCAACTTCCCTGTGAATGTTCAAACCCGACGAGTTGTGCATTAGATTATAAGTACTCATCAAATTATAGTGGATTTACACTCATGCCAACATATTTTGAGTAAAAAAATCCATACCAACACTTTTTGAACATTACAAATACCCACGAACTTTAACGTTAATTTTACATTTGCTCATGCTATCAAAATAGATGCACCGGAATGTAAAATCAAGAATTTTGAAGAAAAACGCATACTCAAGAAGTTTCAAAGAGGTAAATGAAAAGAGCCCTAAATAAATAAATTTAAGAAGCTTTTTCCGAATGATCCCTCTAATTTTCTTAGATTGGGAATATTGTAGAGGAAGTTTAATTACTTTTGAATCTTATAAGCATAAACATAATTATTTTCAGATGTTGTAGATATAAGTGTAATTATGTAGGAAAAATAGCTATAGGAACAAGGGCCGATTTGGAATGTTGAACTAGTCATTTAGATGGCGTAGACATATGTTATTAGCGGCAAAGTTGGTAGGAATATCTATTTTTCAACAGGAAATACGTCCTTGTTGTTGATATCGTTGACGATTTCAATGGTGTGAACCCATTTTGGCTGACTTTGACAATTAAATCAAAATACAATTTGTTCGTTTTGTTTATAATCATTTGTTTTATCATGGAAATTGATGTCGGAATATCCAAAGTCGAGGTCATCCCCCACTTTTGAGGTCGAGCTCCAAAAGCCAACTAGGATCATCGCCTTCTTCCAAAATCGAGGTTGGCCTCCTAAACCTTAAAAGGATGGGTTGCTGGCCTTGAGTCCAACCTAGGACCTCATACTAGTTGCTGCCCACTTGGCATGGACTCGCAAGCCTCACCACACGTGCCCGGAAGGAAGCAACATAGAGACCCACTCCTCCACCACGTGTGGGGCCAAGAAATAACATGTCATTCATCATCCAGTACTCCAACTATGAAATCACACTCACCTCCAAGTTGTCAAAGTACACAAGCTAACAGACTGCAGTGACGAATCACCTAAGAAATACCACATTTGTTAATAGACCTCCTTCAATCATGGTCACACAAGATCTCATAATGATATCTCCATCAATCAAAGATAGATGACAAAGAAAGATCATGCCTAAACAATAATGGACCATACAAAGATGACGCTTGGCAGCGGGGAACTGTCTACCGAAACCCCAAAACTTCCCTACTACTAATCTCCACTCTCTCCTTTTTTTTTTTTTTTTTATCTCCCTTTAAGACCCTGCCATAATCCCTGATGTCGAAGGAGAGCTACAGAGCCTACAAAGTTCTCCTTTTCTACGTAAAATCCACGTGTTTATTTGCTTTCTCATAATTTCTTCCCTTGAGTCTAGGTATCCCCATTGTGGCCCTTCCTCTACATCAACATCATTTCCAACTTCATTATGTGGCATTGTTTATGGGAAACAATTTCTTTCTTGTCTTCAAAATTCAGCATGGAGGCAAAAAGAGTAACATTCAGGTCATTATCTCCTCCAAATCCCAACTCTTTCAAATCTATCTAGGTCAACACCTCAATGATTGCCACATCAAAGCCACCTCGATGATTGCTTACACCTAATTTTGAGTTATTTTGGTTATTTGCAACTTACTTTCACTCTGTCTTTCTTTCTTCTTCCTGTCTCCCTCTCTCTCCTTCTTTCTCTCTTCCCAACTAAATCCCAATCCTCTACTTCTTCCGCTACATTTTCTCAATCTCCTTTCTATTCTACCTTCCAACTCCAATTTTTTTCTCTTCTTCCCCTTTCTTGTCATCCTTTCCTGAACTTTTACCAATTTCTCCTCAAGTTTCCTTTACGATATGAGAACTAACACCCATCATTTGGTGTCAATTCCATCAGGGTGAATTCCTTGGATCGTAATCTTCTCCACCCTTCACAACGTCAGTCATGTTTTTTCCCCTCTCCCATTTCCCTACAGTCTTCTCCCATTGTACCTTCTCCCTCACATTCAACAATTATTCCGCAATCAATCTAGATTTGGATTTCTTCCACGTGTGGGTAACTGTGGATCAAACACTGCATTGTCACCACATCTCTCCTATTCCAATCGTAGTGCTAATGTTTTGCCTTGTTTCGATTTCACCACTTCTAGATCATCAGCATAGTTGAGAATTTTCCAAGAGCCATAGCAGTTCAAAGACAATCAGGTTTGAAAACCATCCTCATCGGAATCGATCACTGCAATCAGACGCAAATCTACAGCTGCCAAATTTTTTTCTCAACGTTGGATTGAATGTATCGAAACAACGGGTTAGGTAAAAAATGCGGATAAAGTAGAATAATTTTAAGAATTTATACACGTCATACATAAAGACACATGTATGCAAAATTTAAATATTGTATACTTCATTATTTTAGTAGTTAAAAAAGTAAACATTATTACTAGAAGAAGCATAAGTAAATATAATGTATCTTTATTAAAATAGATTAATAAAATATACTTCATTTAGAATGAATTTTGGCATTTATAAAATATTTTTCCAAAAATAATAGTATTTTTGCAAGAATTTCAAAAATGATGGAAAAATTACAATTATGCATGAGTTATATATATATATATATGCAAATGTTATTATTGATTCTTATTTTGTTAATATAATTAATAATAAGTAATGGGAGAATTTCGAAAGAAAACAAAAACAAGATTAAAGAATATGCTTACAATTTATAATAAATAAATCTACACAGCGCGGGCATGGATTTTTCAAGTCGGGAGATGATTGACTCGTCTTGACTCTATTTTTGAATTCGGGTCAAAATTTCTACCTCATCTCTATATTGGGTCAAAGAAACAATTGTTTTTACCCAGTCAAAAACAGATCAAGTCAGAGGCAGGTCAGGGGTCAACCTGCCCCAATTCCCACCCCTAGCTACCATTGACAGTCTCCCCCCTCTATGCATCTCGCAAAAATGTAGCAGCATGACTACACGACTTTCCCCTTCTTCTCTTCCATCTCTATTTTATCATACTGGTCTTCACTTTCAACAACAACAAGGGAATACTCATTACCAACATTGTTAGCCTTGCCATCCACCAATCTTATCTCCCCAAACTGCAATATAACTCAAATCTAGTAATCCCTACTTTGATTCTGAATGCAAGCACCTTCACCCTATTATTTCTAGCAGTCACAAACTTTGACCAAAGTGTCTTGGCACACCAACGTTGGAGTTCTAATTCACTCCTTTCAACTTGACAGCTGGAATAAAATTAGCTTAGCACAGGAAGCGGATGAAGACCAATACAAAGAGAGGCTTTGCATATAGGTCCCTCCAGTATACTAAATTTTCAAAAATATAAAAAGAGATTTATCTATATTCTTATTAGTTAGGGCTTGTGCTTTAGTCTTTAATACATCATGTTTTACTTTTATTATTTGTTAAGACACATGATAATAGTATGAACAAATTTCCTCTTTCTGTAGCCTATAAGTATTTCAGTGCATCTTCATTATATAAACATTAACCATTCAAAACCACATTTTGTAGTACTTTTTCAATCACATAAATGAACATGTCCCAAGTCATGAAATTACGAACTAATGATTTTCAACTCTTAAAGTTTTTTGAGTAAAAAATTAATGTGCAAGTCCAATTTAACAAGCTTTAGCAAATCGTTGCATATGGTCACCAACATCAAAGCATCACTTGTTGTAAATCAAAGACTTCAACAAAACCAAGAACAAATACTGTTATCAAAATTTGCTTTCTTCCTTGCAAATTTATAACAAAAACAATAAACAACGAAGGAAAGAAAAAACACATACCCCATGCAAACTACCAGAAGCAACAAAACGCCTCCTCCTCGTCCAATCCATAATTGCTTTTGTTTCAGGTTGTCGTTCATCTTCATCATTATTCATCATGTAAAACTTTGAGCATTCTCATGTCAGCTTAAGTGCCAGTGATGACCAACTTTAGAGTCTAGACAAATGTACACAGTGGGCAAATAGAACCTAATGGTATGGGCAACTATGACAAAGCCATTCATTTATTAGAAAACAAATTCTAAAACTCCATTGCACACTCACTTGATCTGGAAAATCCCGGTTCAGGTCAATATTGTTTGCATTTCCCCGTCTTCTTAATGTGAATCCATCAGGATTCATTGTTGGAAGTATATGAAGGTGCACTTTTCTAACAATCGAAGTTGCCTGCAAGAGATCATGGATCTTCATTAAACCATAAAGCATAAACAGCGCAAAAATGTTTAGGGAAAACATTTCCTTGATAGGATTGACCATTTGAAAGAAAAGTTCAAGCATGATTTGATAATATAAGCAATGAAAAGAGAATCTGAAAAATGGATGTGAATGATATACTAAAACGTGAACAGAAGTTCCCTTCAACAGAAATGACCAAAGAACAAAAGTTTCTATTTTCATGATCAAATTTTATATCTTATATGGCCATGCAATCAACTGATGCAGAAAAATCTCAAGGATTAAGAAATCTAGCTTTGATTACTTCAAATGGGAAGACTAGGGTACTATTTTTAAAGAATTTTGTGAATCAGGGCTCTTGTAGTAAAGGAATACTTATAGGCTCACGCCTTTAGGAAATAAATAAAATACATATAAATTTCATTTGAGTCCATTGAATAAAGAATATTATAAATTTATAGGTTATTTTAGGTGGGATAAACGGTTTAGAACATTTAAATGTTTAATTCATAACTTGTGGGTTGTTTTAAACAAATTAACAATTTAAATAGATTAAGAATCACTCCCGAATTATTTTCATTTTTGTGGCCAACATGAATCGTTGATTGGGATTTTTTTGGTTCTGTAAATAAAAATAATGACAAAACTAATGATTCAATTTAACTTTTTTATAGTCACTAATATGGGGCCCAATCATGACAAATGTGCTGATCTACATTGGCAAATCATGCACTACTGAAAATTTTCTGATACTTATCTACTTGAATAGGGGTTAATTCAATCCAACAGGACAGCATAGTTATGTATATGCAAAGTTTGCTTGCTTTATTTATTTAAAAGCATAACCCTAAAACATTGCACATCATATGAGCACAAATAAAATCCTAAATGAATTAATAATCTAACTTATTCATCAAGTTAATCTATGATTGCTTGCATGAACGATATATAAAATCTCAAATTAACAAAATTAAGGTGAAAGGATATTTGCATTTACCTCCTCACCCTTCTGCAACTTTGCATTTTTTACTACGTAAACATGGACATCACAAAAACATTCTCAGCATGAACTTTGTTTGCAAGAATGCCACATCATCAACAGTCATTATCATCATGAATGACAGTCCGCAGTTAATCACCATTGGCCAAAATTTTGTGGCTCATATATACATATCAGAGCAATGTATACCCCTTCTTTACTTAGTTTCATAGCTAATGATTGGTGGAATAGATGATCATCATGGACCCAAAAAAAAAAAATTGAAGATTCACTAACCAGATTTCAAAAACACTCATCCAATCAAACTCTTTTCTACAATAACAAAATAGTTATCTACTAGCCATGTTTTGTTTCTATGAGACTGCTGTAGGACTCTTTAAGGGATTTTGGAACCAAAAGATGCCTAAAGCATTTCGCTTTGATCAATCGACTGTCCCTTTAAGAGATAGGGGTGAAATGGTTCCTCGCTAAAGAAAACCAAAGTTCCACTCCAACCAAGGAAAGAGATAGATCACATCTTGACCAAATGCCAATTCTCCTATGATGCAAGAGAAAAAGAGTTGAGTTTCGAGAATGAGAATCATATATTTTATCATAGATTGATAGTTGTTTTTCATTAGGAAGAAGACACTAAGACGCACCCACTACCCACCACACACTCAGACGACAAGCGTGGTCCTTCCCCCATTGCAGAGCCACATATCCAGAGTTGACCACATCATCACTGTTTGATTGACAGTGTGGCCACGGTCTCCATGGGGTCAGGAGGAAGTATGTCCGACGTTCCTTAGAGATTTGTAGTCCTTGAAACGCAACTCCCTTATTAGGTGGAAGACAAGAGAGACGAATTCCACTTCATAGATGCCGTTCACGTCACACGAAGGCTCACGCAGAACACGTACCAAGCCAAGAAAGGAGTGCTCCACTCCGAAAGAGAAGGAACGGAAAGAGCAGGCGTCTCGTTGCCTTCACGGATTTTGGCTCTGGATCTGTCCCTACACCTGGAGTATCTATGACAAGATATGGAACTCAATATCAATCTGAAACATCAAAGGGGTGCTTCAATAGCTTCAACAGATATTGCTTCTGGCCAACATCTGGAACAACAGGCTATGGATCACGTTTATCATAAAAAAGGCATCTGGGGGTTGGGTTGGATCATCGACCCTGGTGGTGGCTCTCGGCATGGAACTGGAAGGGATGCTACTAGTGCTATCGGTACTGCTCCCGTCAAAAAGGTTTAGCGGAAGATCATGAACAATCCAAAGATAGTACGATGCCGAATGTACCTGTCACAACAAATGACCCTAGCACTAGTACAACCATGTTAAGTGATCAGGTATCTGATAATAAACCACTCTTTTTAGATGCTTTTTTCGAAGCTCAGAGGAGGTAATTCTAAGGGAGTGTGGCCACAAAATGCGATTAGACATGCTAAAAGGCAGGATAATGCGATTGATGGAAATGAAAATGGCAGGGATAATGCAACTCATGAATGAGATACCAAGATGATTCCGGTGGATAGGTCTAAGTATTAATGTTATGGCATCGTCAAATATACGAGAAAGGCCTAAACAGACCTAAGAAAAGCGAATTATGTAAGGCCTAAGATAGCAAGTATGGCTATGAACTCTATTTCACGTAGGTTGGATCCACAAAGGTGGAAGCCAATGGAATGGGAGTCACAGGGGTGTACGAGCGACTTCTTGCTTTCCAGACAGGGTCCTTAACATATTCAAAAGCTCCTTCAAGGGGGGGGGGGGGGGGTCACTTCAATAACTCCTATCTTCAGAGGAGCCATCTTTGTCCCATCCCATTCTAGTTTAATAAAGACTCTCTTTGTACCACCTGATTCGATTCTTTTGGATGGAATTGTCCGGTGACTCTTGTTCGGACATTGCATTGCTACCTCCTTTTGAGTAGGAGCAAAGAGACTATTGCAGAAGTAGTGCATTAAGTTAAATAGCTTTAGTCTTATTAATTGATATATTGAGTTTCCTTCTAGGCTTTCTATGGTCTATTTCAATCTTTAACAAAGAACATCAAGTGTATTAATAAATCCATTTGGATATAGACGTGGCAATCTACCTATGTGAAGTCTCGATTAGGCTGCCCAAGCATAGATCCAATGCACTTCTCAAGTAGGCTTTCACACCGTCATTGGGAAAGAAATGCCCTTCAAGCATCGCCACAGGCTTCGACGCTACTCTTTCTTCTCTCTTTCACTCCTGAAAGGCTTCTATCGACGCTAATAAGACGAATTTAAGGGTTATCCTTGTCCTTTCCCTTCCTCTGCTTTGGGTTCAGTTTCTTGCTTCCCTTCTGCAGTTCCGGGGGGGGGGGGAGCTTGTAGGAGTCATCCCATCCCAATAGCGTATATTTGGAGCTCAATATGAAATCCTATTTTATTGCAAGACTCATTCGGATAAGGGAAAACTCTAGAGATTGCTTCGAAGTAAGATCATTGCAAGGGCCCTGGGGGGGGTTTGTGGCGGCAGCGAGAGCCGTCACTATATAGGGGCTTTGAAGCTGAGAGGACAGGTTGGTTCGAGGACCCATTGGTCAAAGGAAAGGGGAGGTCCAGATTTTGGGATGGAGCTGTATCACGCGAGAGTGAATAAGCTGTTTTCGGAATAACCGCTCTAAGTACGAATCCCCTCTTTAGGAAAGGAATTGCTATATGCTTAACACTGGGAAGTCGGACTCTAGTACCTCGAAATCCATAGTCAAAGAAGTCGACAGGAAAGAGAGAAGTAAGAAGGAAAGTCATATCCCACAGCTGATTCAATAGCAGTCCTCTATACATATCATTCAAAACTCTAGGAGCCAATGCTAGTCTTTCAACAATTGCTAGACAACTAGCCGACATGAGCCGAGAATACTTTACTGCATCAGAGGAAAATGATGAGGGAAAGACAGTCAATAGGAATTCTCTCGACTATAAGTCAAACTATATGCTTCACATATAACATTGTCCATGAAGCGAAAGGAATCGCCTTTCTTGTCTCTCGGCTAAGCCAGCGAGAGAGATGGCCTTTTAGCAGCTCGTCAGGAGCCTATGTTCACTATGGAACCTTATCAGTTGAGCTATTATCATTCCTCACTCGATGCTTAAGCTACTCTTTGTTTTGGCACCCAACAAGAAAGCCTGGGATGTAGGAAGTGTGAACTACACCAAATGCTTTCTTTCCTCGTCTAGCTAAGCTAGTTCCATACAAGGCCATCATCCCTTCCTTTTTTGCTTGAAAAATGCTCCCTGCGCTAACGCCTAATAGATAGATGTGGGCTTTCGAGCTAGTGTAGTGCGCTCAACCGCTTCCAGCTACAACTCAACGTATCGGGACCAGAACTAAGCCTTTAATCGAGCCTGTTACTTATTCAGATTCTTCCCTGGCATTTGTCAATGTGGTTTTCTTAGCTCCCCTCGTTTTGGCTCACTCCTACTCGGGAACTTTCTATATTATGATTATGATACGTATCGACCAAAAAGCCTTCCCTTCATGTCATCTGAATTAGGCGGTTATGCATGAGTTAGGCAAGCTATCTTGATGGAGTGTTTTCACACTAGTTAAAAGAATGAAATTGGTTGCTATCATGATGATACTAGGTAGTATAGATATCATTATGGGAGAAGTTGTCATTGAAATGATAATTGATACGACAGAAATATAGGCTATCAATTCTTTTTCCAGATCGGAATCCTTAAAAGAGGTGTATGGCCTCGTATGGTTGCTTGTCCCCATTTTGACTCCTATAGTGGGAATCACAATAGGTGTACTAGTGATTGTGTGGTTAGAAAGAGAAATATCCTCAAGAATAGAACAACGTATTGGTCTCAAATACGTTGGTCCTTTGGGAATTCTTCGATGCTCTGGCAGATGGGATCAAACGACTTTTCAAATATCTTCTACCATCAAGAGGATGACAGACTTCATACTCCGTCGCTAATTGCTTGATGATAAGTTCTGAATCGCCATAAACATCCCAGTGATGAATTCTAAACGTCGAGGACTAACTCAACCCCCAACTAACATAAGGGCTTCATCTTCAGCGGCATTGTTCATACATATTCTCCCGAGAGAAAAGGAATAAGGAAGAACATCATTTTGAGGCGAGAGGAACATATGCCTACTCCTGCCCCTGTGGACTTGGCAACTCAATAGAAAGAAATACATCTTCTAAGAGGCACATGCTTGTGTGACCATCACTTCTTCAGAAGGGAGATCATCAGAGATTTCTTGATCCCCGGGGACAAGATGTGCAGCAAGAAAATCGGCAAGCGCCTGCCCCTTAAAGGCATTCTGGGGAGTATAGGTGATGTCAAATTCAGACAGTAATAATAACCATTTATTGAGGCATCCTTACGAAGAAACACGTATGCTACTTTAACTCATGCTTTATCGAGCATCTTATCCCATTTTGAAATCGGTTTATTCTGCAGCAGCAAATGCCAATCACAATAAATGTTTCAACCAAGCTGATTCAGTTATTAGGTTTTCATGGATCCAAGTATCCCTTTCGGAGCCTCTTTTCACTCACTTCCGGTTAATTAAGCTGTGCAAGAAAGATGAATAGTCAATCTGTGCCACTAGCTCCAGTCCCATAGCTTATTCCACCTAAACCTTCTTTGCCCAAAGCCCTTCTCACTAATGTAGAGTAAAGACTAGTGACTACTCTTGCTAATGCTTAAGACTGGGAATTTGCAGTTGCTTTAGCAGCTTTAGCAGCTTCAGCTTAAGTGAACCCCTCCGAAATTAAGTTGGAACTCGTTTGCTCACTAAGCCAAAGCCAGACATGCGCATTCGATTCTGGTAATAGTCAGATGGCAAAAATCGTCTGCTGAAGAAAGCCCTTCCCATCCCCTTGTGTCAAAAAGGTTTGAACGAAGTGAGACTTGATTGAAGTCCTGAGATTCAACTAATGTGAAAGGTAAATTGTCGTGATTCACCCTATTCACACTTCTCTTGGTGTAGTAAACCTTTTGAAGAGAAGCATAGTGCGGAGACTGAGGTCTTGCACAACTCGAAGGGAGCCAAATGCGCGACAGAAGAATTCTTATAAGCTAGTGATGACACGCGATGCTAGCTCCTCATATGATAAGCGTAGCTATCGAAAGAGAGGAGAAAAGTACTTCCCAAATCATCGGAATTAGCACAACCCGTAGAGGCAGCGCTTCACGAGGAAAAAAAAGTTGGAACTGCCGCTGGTGAATTTTTCTCTGACTGGATATAATATTATATGAATTTGTGAAACCGAATCGATAAAAGCCTTAATCTGCTGTTTGGCGCCTTGCTCGGGCAAGTCTCTCAGCCTCCAATTTGTTCTATGTTGAGCCCTTGAAGTTGTGGCCTGATGCAAGGCATGCATGGCTTGCTTAAGCTGCTAGGGGCATGGCTCTTGCTCCGTTCCTCTTGAGAATTGGTAAGCGCTCTACCAGACGATTATTCTATACGTCCTATTGAACGAAGCGCACCAATATCTGGACCAGAGTGAAATCGCTGGAATGTAAAGGGAAGAGGTGGTGGTTATTAAATAAGATCGATTGTCACCTATGCGGGAAAGCACAAACTCAAAAAGAATTGACAAGGCCTACCTTAGTGGATAGAGGAATCAAAACTACAGCTGCTAGGCCTCACGCCATTCCCAACTGTCATGAAGTTCCCAAAAACGCATACTACATTGGGATGGGAGCACCCATCCCCTCGAAAGGCAAAGGTCCAAGATACAACGCATGGCTTCGAGTGCGACTTCGAGGTCTTCCACGGCTTTCTCCGATTCTACTCATCAGTGACTAATAGCTTCCACTTTCCAGGAGGGGAGATGAGCATCTCGCTATGGGACTTAAGTGCTTTGTGTGGCCTTCCTGTTTGGGGTGCGCCAGTTGACGAGCATTTTCCTACCAACGAAGCCTTTAATAGCATGGATTTCGCTGGTTGCGTGTGGAAGATTTGTCGTAGATTGCCACTATCTTCGACAAAATGCGCCTTCTACAATCATTGGATTAATGTCTTAACACGTGTCTTTGATCATTTAGAGGGAAAGTTGACAGACACTCCGTGGCTATTAGATACAAGGTTGAAGAAGAGAAAACCTTATTAGGAGTTTTGTTTATTTCTGATGTTGTGGCTCTCCTTGGTGGTGTTTCCTAGCTCTTGCCATGCAAATGCAGTGCGGTTGAGCTTTCTTGTGCCGACTAGTGAAATAGCACAAGGGAAACGTCTTGTCAATTGCTCCTTGAGTCTTGTGTGAGATTTATCGAGGATTGAACAGTTGTCACACGGCCCAAAGAAATTCATTCATACTTCACGGCACACTTTGTGGTCGCTTCGTTTGGCATCTATTTCTAAAGGACCGATCATTTTATTGGTACGAAGGGATCTACTACAGGTTCTTTGACTGGATCAACGTATGGATTTCTTGCTCTGCTCTTGAACCAAAAAAGGAATCACTTCTTTCTTAACCCTACCTGGAAGCGCATATCGGATATCGGATCTAGAGTACACACTTGAAAGAGAGAGTTTCTAATGAGGTTATGAAAAAAGAAGTGAAGTGTTCTTCCGAGTAGGAGCATAGAAGTCGCTAAGATGGCTTCCAATACGAAACTTTTGTACATGTTCGGTCCGCATGTCCTGCTAGAGAAGAATTGCCGACATGCGGTCTTCAACCCTTTTATGAGATAGCAAGCACTAGCTCCCAATGCGAGTGGTGCTAGTCCATTCGGAGATGAAGGAGAGGAAGGATACACATAGCAATGGAAGGTCATCTTCGAATAGATTCTTTTCGAATAGGGGTTAGTCATTGAATGTGGATTTTTGTGTCATTGTTAACAATCGCTTGTTCGCACTTCATTGATGTCAATTTGGTACCTCAATACCTATGGCCTAAAAGGATTCCCAAATCTGAGCATCGTATAAGATAAATCAGTGTGTGAAGGAATTCTCGATGTGATTCACAACGCTTGCTCTTGTTGCACCTATTAGGGATTGCCTCCCGATTAGCAAAACTATTCCGGTAGTACGAATCGCGACTTTTGATCGCTTTGCCGCCACTCTTTTTGGTCCTTGCAGCACCCTCCTGAGTGAAGAAGCATATATCGCAGTTGGACTGCTTTCACCCTGACAGTTAGAGTTATGATTTGTTCGATCCCGTGAAAAAATGAAGTTAAGCAAAGGTGCAGCAGCGCAGTAAGGCAATGAGCCCCAATGCATAGAATGAAAATAGGCGAGGTGAATTGCTCACGCCCAAAGGGCTGAGTGCGCAAAGTAGTTGTAAAGCTGATGATTTCACGAATAGCAAAGGCTGGTGGGGAATAGGATATTTCATAGGTCAAGGAGAATCATGCCCATTCCCATCAGCAATAGAGCTCCCAATCCTCGAGCCTTTTGTCCCATTGCTGGGGGATGCCCCACCTTGTCTCTATTGAAGTGGTTTGGTTGACGACCCTTCATCGGTCTGTTCTGGAAGAACGAATAAACGCAAATTTGGAGGCTAAATCCTTGCCTTGCACGAGTTGTGGTACTATTTGATTGGTACCACTATCAGGAAAGAAACTGATTCCCCTGTACCAATTTCCCGACGTTCAACAACCGATCAACCGATTCTCCGATCTTCTACTAATCATCTTCGTTTGTCTGAAAATAAGTAGTTCGTTGAGATGCCAAGAATCCGATTTGAAGGACTATGCTCTCAGGTTGCATAACTTTCTGAAGTCAAGAATTCTCGACTTGGATTGACTCCTGCCCCTTCCATATCCCTCCTACCTTTCATCTAACCTCCCTCCACCCCGATGTCCACCTGTTATACGTAAAGCACTCCCCTTACCTGGAATCTCGTCACTGCTGCTTCTTCGCCGAGTCTCATTCATCAGTAAAGAAGCAATGACCTCATCAAGCTTGAGAGTGTCCTTACTAAACAACAATGTCATCACAATATAATCAAAGGATGCAGATAACGAAGCCAACAAGAATAGCGCCATGTCTTCCTCGATCTTCGTATCCAAGGCGGAAACTCCACTTAAGATACGCCGAAACAATCATCAATCGAATCATCAACTTCAAAGACTTGATTTGTTGGCAATTAGCGCTTCCTTGCCCGAGCACTTTCCACTCAATCCTATAGAGTCAATTCTATCTTCCTCTGCTTGAGAATAATCATTAAATTCATTCCCTTGAAGATCAAGGGTTGTCGAATCGCTCGATAACCATAATCTAATCCACTAGCCATCATGATCATGTTGAGCATGATTAAAAAGTAGCATTACATGGCCCTGATAGTGTCTAGATTGGTGACGAAATTCCATAGAAGTTGATCAATCAAGAATTACATTGGTCTACATTGATTTTTGCCTGTAAAAGTGGTGTCCATTACTGATGTGCTGTTCTTGAAAACAAAGTTCATAATTGGGTGTTTTTACAAACTCTATATAAGGAAACAGTTGCAGGATCTCAAAAAACGGGAAAGCAGGCAACAAAAAAAAAGATGTGGAGGCAACTGGAAATAGCCATAAAAATGAATATCCAAACTCTCCAATAATTATTCATAAAATAAATAAACCCGAATGTGTTCATTAGTTCCTTCTCATTCTTCATCAAGAACTTACCAAGATGCTCATCATGCTTTCTCCATCGTTTGACCTATGTGGTTTTGATGACACAAATTATTTTGAAATTGACAAAAGTGATACAATGTTAGGACAGTATTGGAACTTCGTAAGTGTTTGATGATGTTCTCATTATTGGATAAGTTATTTGTAAATGTTTAAAAGCACGACATATACATGAACTGTTGCATGATTATTGTGTTCATGACTTCATAAATAGGCTACCAGATTGCATATTTATGTGTTAGGCTGAACAATTTTCTATGCAGATTTTTGGAGCTTGTGTGAACTAATTTATAGGTTGTTACGACATGTGTGATGTATATGCATTGGAAAGTGTGAATCATATATTGAAAGTCACGTTTTCAGTCTAAGCACAAAAGAATCAAAGTCAAACATTGCAGATGGGTTAAGACCTATTACTAGCAGTGCTGTAAAAGCCGGATTGGACCGGTTCAACAGGAAACCAGCCACCATGGAGATATTTTAATATATGTTATAAGACTCTGCCTCCACAAGAAATTCGGATCCAATAGAACTTCACAGCATTTGCTAGCTGCATATATTGAGACTCTTGAGGATCTCAAACGAAATTAAATAAGACATCTATTTCACAAAATTAACATCAGCAACAACAATGACATAAGAAGTGTCTGTGTGTTAATTAATGTGAATCATACCTTCGGGTTTGGGCAAAATGAAAATCAGCAGAAAATTGGTACAGACATTTTTTATGGTAATTTAGTGTAGACATTAATCTGCCCCAAACGAAAAAACTTATGGACATAAATTCACTAAAGATTTCACAGAGAGAGAGAGAGAGAGAGAGAGAGAGAGAGAGAGAGAGAGAGAGAGTACCAGTGGATCCTTCATATAATTATCACACAACCAGTTTGCAAGTAAAATGAGCAGCTCACGCCCAACAGGTTCATCTCCATGCATGTTTCCAATGAACTGCATAAATATCCAGCAAATAATTGTTCCCACTAATCCCATGGCATACATTGCACCATCGCATGTATGATACTCACAAAGAAATAGGCATCAGTAAATGAAATTCACAATCAAAGAAACATATGATGGCAGTCATTCACGAAAGCATTTAAACATATTAGAAAAGAACTGCACTCTAATTATACATCTAGAATGGACCTCTTAACTAGGGGTGTTAATGAATTGTGTTCGACGGGTTGGAGCCTAATCCTAATCTTAACCCATTTAAAATATTTCAACCCTAATCTGTTTATTAACTCATTTACAACCAATTTAATAAATAGGTTGGCGGGTTATTAACGATTTATATAGCAGACGACCTGAAGGCCTAGATTCTGGAAGATGATGATCTCGCATGGAGAGGTGAGAGGGTGTTTTCGGCACAAGGAAAATCAAAATAGGGCAGTAATAAGAAAATGGAACTAAAACATCAATGGAAAAATAAAAATTAGATAACGAGGGAAGACTTAATAAGGAAAAATAACCAAAAAGTTGACACTTTGCCTTATTTTTGAGCCATTGTCCCAATTTGCTTTTCCTTAACACATACATGATCATAAACCCTAATTGCAAAATACTTATATTTTTATTAATTTTATATTAACATTCTACATTGTACAAGCTTTAGTATCATAATTTCCATTAGGTTGTAATTTAATCTTGCGTTAGATTCCAAGAAAGTTGCAAGTTTTGATAAAGACAGTCCCAGAAAATGGAAAGCAGAAAGACATTGGAGAAAAGAGGTAGACCTCTCAATGGGGAAAAAAGAGAACAAATTTAGGAAAGCAGGAGAGATTTTGAGAAGAATGGCAGTAAAAGGGAATTACAAGGTAACATTAAAAGATAGAAAAGCAAGAAAGAAAACAAAGAACTCTATCCAATAATCAAAAAGAGAAAGTGTTGCAAATTTTATATAAAAGTAAAACACTTAATTTAGCTTCAAAGAACAAAAATCACAGATAATCTAATAAAAATATTAATATGAGTCATTCGTAATATTGGTATATGTTTTGAGCAGTTGATGCAGCATCCAATCAAATATCATATGCAGTGAAATTTTTTTAAAAAAAATTACCAGAATACACATTAATTGCATTGCATTCTTTGTCATTCATATTGATATAAGTCATTCATCATGCTGCTCTATGTTTTGATCATTTGATCAGCATCCAATCAAATATTATACGCAGTGAAAATTTATTAAAAAAATTTACTAGAACCGAGATTAGTTGCATTCTTCAAGAAAACACATGATCAAGTTAATAGATTTTAGCATTAAAACTCTGTGGGAAACTTTCCACTAAAAGGGAGATTGCTGGAATGAATTTACTTGGAATGGAAATGGATGGAACAAAAAATTAATGTCAGCAACATAAAAATGATATCAGCCGTAATGACCATGCTAAGCTTTTCTCTTGTAAGATAACCATTACATGTCGTTAATCAAAAATAAAAAATTAAAATTCTCTAAGTATTTTGTTTCCACTTTCAATTTTTCATTCTTGTTGAACATATCATGACCTGTACTTAATGTATGTTTTAAAACTTAGTAATTGACTAACATTTTTTTCATTAATAACTGTTAAATTCAACTTATAAATAACATGACAATTGCTCTCTTTTGTGCCCTGTTGGGCCTTGAACCCTAAACAACTATAAGCCAAAATAATCAGCAAAACATGGACAGATTGACATGATGGTTTAGGAAAATTTCAAAATAAGCAATGTATCAGGTTCCTATGTTCTTCCCCACAGACAAGTCTCTAAAGAATCAAGAAAAACAGAGACTAATTGACCTAGTAGTTTAGGGAAATTTCATAACAGGCAAAACCCAAATTCCTACGTTCTCACCTACAGACAAGTCTCTCAAACACAAGTTAGTTAACACAGATGTCAGGTGATCATAAGTTATAATTAGAGGGTTGATCAGAGATCTCAACAATTTGATCAATGTTTCTTTCTTGCACAATATTCTTCTTCTTTAATACCAACAATTAGGGTATGAATAGGACATTCCAAAACATCTCCCCTACCTTAACAACTAAAATACTATAGAATAGATCTCTGATGTCGTGAACAAGGTATGGGATTAGCGACATTGCTTTTGTTGAATCTATAAATTGGATGACCACTTCCTCGTAGACATCATAGATGGGATTGTGTATACTCACTTGATCTTTTAGAGGATACATGACTAAAATTTGGTTTAATAATTTGGAGATTTTAAATTCCAAGGCTTCACGTTAAGCTTCTTCCACGACGAAGGGAAAATACATGAAAAGCTCTCCTTTAGATTGTAAGTTGGAACCTCCAAGTGGATGTGGACCAACTTGCAATTGTTTTAAAAATTAGGAATTTTTATGCAAATTTGAAACTAGGGAGTTTACTTCGAAACCAAAAAATCAGAGGGGGCAACATAACAACAGATCCAGAAGACAACTATTAACGTTTTTTTCTCAAAAACTTTTCTTAAGTTGAGGGTTTCCAAGAAAAGAGATGAAAACTTAAAAGCCAGGCTTTTGACTTTTTGACTGTAATACCAAATTAACGTAGCACAAGAAGCATGAAGGAGTAGAAGAAGGTGGAAGGATCCTCTCAGGAGGATGAAAGGGGCAGAAAAGCATAAGAATAAAAGAATTAGAGGTATACAAAGAGAGATTTAGGGAAGTTTATGCAAAAGCAATGAATAATTGTAAGAGTGAAAAAACACATAATTCAGCTCCCTATTTATAAAAGAGTTTCTGCTAACTTAACCTTCAAGCAAAGCTGATTTATTGCTTTCCTAATAATCAAGCAAAGCTGATTGTTTGCCTACGTTTTGTTCAATTAAATCAAGGATAATGAAGCCATAAACAACAAAACAAAATTTACAAAAAGGAAACCCTAATTTCTTTGCTTGCACATAGCATATGTATGACTATGATGGGTTGCAGCACAATCCCCATCACCTGGCCTCTTCCCATCTGATTTAAAATTAAATGTTCAAAACTTATGGAAAAATAAAGAGCTATTTGCATCCATGTCAACTCAAAAGTAAAACAATTGCATCCATTTCAATGATTTCAAACTTTTTGAATCAATACCAATGATTATTGAAAGTTTTGCATCAATACCAACACCATATTCTCCATCAGGATGGTTGTCAAGTATTCCTTGGATAAGTTTAATAACTGTTCTGAGCCATATGATGGAGATAACAACATCAGTGCGGATATGAAATGCTCAAAAATCATTGATATAAATGCAACAAGTTTGAAATTATTGGCATGCATACAAATATTTCACTTTGGGGTTAGTGTGAATGCAAATAACTCTGAAATAAACCCACATATGTGCATCAATTGCATTCTTCATCACAACACAGTCCCGTCTTTGCCCCAATTGCTAATTTAGTTAATGATCCTAAAATTTGAAGAGAAGATCCAACAAATTGAAAACACATCAGTAAATAAAAGGAATTATTAACAGATCGTTCACCTTGAATGATGGTTCAGCTTCTTCATATCCTGGCTTGTCAGAAATTTCAATAGCCCACTGCAGCGTTAAACCGGAAATACTTATATGAGCTGTGTTGACAATAGGAGTTTATACCTTTTTGACTCCTACTGAAAGTGTGGCAAACTGTTACCAGTGGGATTCGTAGTACACTCTCTCCAATACTGGTTTTTCATGCCACCGCCCCCCAAAGTAAAATTGATACAAATCAGTAAGGTAGCAGAGCCAGCAAAAAGTGTTAAATGTAAAGAAAAATAAGTTCAGCATGTCATAAAATCCGGCAGATTCCTCAGTTTAATGTATTTAATAAGGGAAACACTTCAGTGACACCAGTTTCATGATGCGAACCTCATTTTTTTTGTTTTAACATAGCATGATGTTTTTAATAGAGTCATGATTCAATGCTTGTGCAAGCTTTACCTATTTTTTTTAATTTTTCAACTTTTTTTTGCATGGATACTTGGGCCCAAGCAAGATTTTTTATAAATGAAATTTTACATTTTTTGGTTTTGTTTTTTCGTTTCAATTTCAAAAAAATTTTAAAAAAATTAAGCAATGAAAAGATCTTGTTTGGCCCCAAATATGAGTGCAAAAAAAAATTATAAATTTAAAAATGAATAAAGCTTGCGCAAGTATTGAATCATGACTCTTTACTAAAATGCAAAATTCAAACAGAATACCATATTATTCACTATATATTTTTAGGGCTTTTGCAAATCTACCAACTTATTTCATCAATTTTACAAATATACCCCCTTTGTTTGAAAAATAATAATTACAACTCAGATGTTTTACCATAAATTGCTATCATAACTATGTCATCCAGGTTCAATCCCAATCTATTTTTGAAAAATATTAAATCTTCAAAATACCCTCCAGCTCATCCTATGCCCCAACTGCTCCCATCCACCATCTGTTGCAACACACCAACAATGGTGCATCGACTTCACCATCTTCATGCACAAAAGAAGAGAAACCCACCTCGGCCCTTTCATGCCACCTTCTTTCCGCCTAACCAGTAACCAGCACTGCCCACCTGACCGAATTCATCAACGTAATTCCAGACTACCAATTGTGGAACTTGCTCCCAGTCTCCAGTGATCAAAAAAGTCGCTGCCCAATTATCTTCATTCACTTCATCGTCATTGGTATGGGAGAGAAGATGGAAAGGGGAAATTGACTATCTGAAAACCGACGTCCACATGCATTACTTTTCTCAGAAAACCCACTGGGACACTGGAGCTAGAGAGGAAAAAGGATTGTTGAGCTTGAAATGGGTTGCAGAGACAAGAGGAAAAGAAGTGTTTGGCTCAGGTGCGTGCAGGCAGCAAAAGCCAGTGAGAGCTTTCCTTCAATGCATTTTTACTAAAGTTACAGCCAGTGAAAGGCAGTGACAGAGCTCTAATAGAAGAAAACGAGTAATGCTGCGCTAAAACGACGATCACAAGGATGTATCACCCGGTTGGTAGCTCTTAGACTTGTTATCTGTGAACCTCCCACCGGGGAAAACTCTTATATTTTAGGATAAGAAAAACAGTTCCAAATCAAGAAGTAGATTCTATCTAGACGCTCGTTTGTAGTCTTTAATTCGGCATCAATTCCATGGAAGTCGTCGAAAGAGCCCACCAGTAGGGAGTTCGATTTCCATCCATACCACCTGCGTGCATTGTTGCGTACACATGAGAAAGGAAACTGCTTTATTAAGAATGCATGCCCAGCTTGCCTCCAGTAGTATGAGCAACCAATTGCTATGGATAGCAGAGACAATGAAAAAGGGACCTGCCATTAATTTTCGTGTATAATCGAACATGGCCGAACCTAATGTGAAAGCCCTGGCGCGGAATCCATTTTCTTGTTTTCTGACAGGAGAAGTCTATTTACTTATGAAGGCAATGTAATTGAATAAAAGGGACAAGAACCTGTCAGTTGAAGCAACCAGTCCAGTACCAAGTCCCTCACCTCTGGAAGCCAAGTGCCCTCCTCTGGTCCTCCATTCACTAACTTCCTCTCTTCTTTGAATAGGAACAGCAGCTGGTTATGGAACAAAGTAATGCTAACTGAGCGAGCCCATTGCTGCAATGTCAAAATTCCAATCTTGATACCACATGTATTTCGAGATGGATGACTACAATCAGGCAAAAGACGGTGGCCTGATGTAGTGCGGGAATGACACTGTTGTCCAGGTTTGGAAAAGGCAATCATACTCATGAGGTTCACGTTTGTTAGAGAATGGGATGGATATGGGACTATAATTGGGTATTTAAATTCTTTTAATATTGGCTTGAGATGAAACCTTATGCAAAGGGGATACGTTACAATATTAATGAAATAATGTGGGTATATTTGCAAAAACAGTCCATTTTTGTTGTACCAAAATTCATTTTAATTGAATAGTTAGACAATTAACAACAAATGCAAATTCATAGGACTGCTTCAAATCACTTTTATTTAACAGTGGACACCATCAGTTCCCAATATCAAGCTGTTCTTTCCATTTAGGCTAGAGAAATATCATTAAATACATTGTTTGACTTTAGATTTGATTAAAACATCATTGACTATGAGAATCTCAGGATTGCGCAACTGGATTCACTGAAGAATTTCTCACATAAGAAAGACACGTTATTGCATCTAATTCAGTTCCTATTAATTTCAAAGAATGATCTCGTAGCTTTGCAGAAAATGTTAATTTCTCTACGTAGAGTTTTTTTTTCCTGAACACATAAGTAAAACCAAGATGCATTTGACAGCAAAGCCTGATGTGTTGAAAGTTGAACATCCTATCTCTACTTCTTCAAATTATTTTTTGGATCAGAATATCAGATCTTAACAGCAAAGCCTGATATGTTGTAAACCAAACAAGTTTATATTGACTGGATATTTTGCAACAGTCAGTTTGAGGATACATACAAAACAGTAAATGGAAGAAACAAAATCACTCAGACCATACAGATATAAACTTCAGGTAAAAACCAAACAACTGTTCGAATGGTGGCCCATTTCAGGTATAAATAAAGCATACATGATCATTTGCCATATAAGTATGAACCTAGTCCAAAAAGGATCAATGGCCCTGTTACAACAGAAAGGTCAGTGGTCTCACTGCCACAAAATGGTATCCGCAAAAGATAAAGAGTGGTTGCACCAATTTGGATTTTTTTTCTTTGATTTGAAGAAAGTAATTACATAATTAAGGCAATTTACTTCCGAGAAACATAGATGATTTATACTAAACTTTTGACCAGATCTATTTTAAATGTTTCACCATATGAGGATTGAATGACTCTCCAATGTTGTTTTTACATGGTTCATAGGACTGAATGCCATATCAGCTACCAATACAATTTTGTGGGGTTTTTAGAAAATGGATCCTGTAACTTTGCATATTTTGATTGTCACCATGTGGTTTAAATATTTGCAAAAATAACCTTGTGAGTTTGCATATTTTGCAAAATAGACCCCGTCAGTAACAGGCAATTTACAGCAAGATCTTTTTTTCCAAAATATGCAAATTTATGGGGTTATTTTTGCAAATAAGAAAACCACAGGTCTAATTCACAATAGCAAGTTTATAGGGACAATTATGCAAAATTACCAAAATATAACTTGCTTGTGGAGAACATTTTTCAATATATATATATATGAGAGAGTTGTTCCGGTGAAGCGAACAGCGGTACATTTGCCCTTTTTGGGCCCCACACATATTAGAATGCAATTGAACTTTATATAATTATTTATCCATATATAAATTTTATAGCAAATGGTTTACATGTTGAAAAAACCACTTTAAAGTTGTTATTCACATCAAAATTTAGGGTTTGTTTGTTTTAAGATAAAACTTTTCAACCAAAACTTTTCACTATCCACAACTATCTCATTTTTTAATTATTTCTTCACATCTTCCTATACAAACTGTCTTATTTTTCAGTTATTTATAAACAACTACCTATACAACAATCTATTTTAACTTTATTCTTTTTATTCCTCATCATTACCCATATTATATCACATCATTTTCTCTCAGTTTAAAAACTTTTACGCCAAAAACTTTTCGTCTAAAAGTTTTATCACTTCCCAAACACACCCTAAGTATATATTCACAACAAATAAAATATATATATATATATCAACAAAAAAAGAAAACATTATTCATTTAATGCAAATGGATTTCCAGAAACTAAGGAATATTATCACAATTATTCAAAAAGAAATAATGAAAGAAATGGTTGGAGGTGTTTGTATGAGAACTTGTTAAAAATTGATAATATTTCTGGTGATATCGATAAGTTGAAGATAACACCAGTAACATTTTTGATATTATCAATAAATTGAGACAGTGATGATACACCAAATATATTACGAATAAAATATTCAATAAAAAATCAGATTTCTGTAAGATAAATAATCATCCATCTCCGAAAAGATATAATCAGAGATAATATCAATATAACAAACACTAGTTTAGACATTAAACCCACATTTGAATAGTCTAACATGATTGAAAATGCCTTATCAGTTCCACTCAAGTCAATTATTAGAATCAAAATGTTTTTCTTTTTAAATCTCTAATTTCCTCACCCAAGTCGAATATCTGAAAATCAATGAGAAAAAATAAATCCATACTTAGATTTGTCAAAACTATTCCAATGAAGTTGAAATGAAATTATAGGGGAAGGACTTCGGTTCTATCTGTTCATGCCAATACGAATAGGATATCGCCATATTGTATTCCATTCTCAAAATGTGTGGTTACATAACAAAGAAACCTCAGATAACTAGTGGATTATTGCTGAACATCAGTCGCCAATATGACATGTTTCAAATTCTGCATCTTAGCAATGCAGTGCAAGCACCCCTCCATTCAACTTGATAATTAGTGAAGATTAAAAATTCAAGCCATGGAAAATGGTTTGAACAGACTTATCTATCTACTTGTCTGCATTATCTACATGCTAAGTAGTCCTAAGAATAGGACCACAGGTTTTGTGAACCTATGCTATTTTGTCTACAAGAAACTTCCAATCAGATAGTTGCAGTAAAAACTATCTGAAATCATGTGCACTTCTAAAATGCACCGTTGAAATTCCAGCCACGAAGACATGAGTACAGAGTCGAATTATAAAATCTGCTAAACAATTGTCCGGTGACAACACGCAAGCAAAAAAAAAAAAAAAAAGGAAGGACATAAGTACTGATTAACAGGTACAGTATGCAATGTGGTGCATTGTAGGAAAAACATGTAAATTTGATGGACTACAGTAAATTTTTCTTCTTTTTCTTTTTTCTTTTTTGACCAACCACGATTGTCACATTTAAAAAGGATTTCTAAAATTAAACATAGAAAATACTTCAATTAAACTTAGAAAACATTTACTTCCCAAAGCAAAACAGCTCTAACGGGAATGAAAATTCACAAGGTTGTTGCAAACAGAATCTAAAATTGACTAGAAATTTCCATAAGATCAACCATTTCAAAACTAGTTAAAGTAATTTCCCCAGTGCGTGAATAGATGGGTGGATAATCAGATTTTTTTTACGGGCTGCAACCAAGAGGAGTTGTACCACAATAAGTAGCAAATAGTAGACAACATGCAGTCACATAACTGATTATTTTTCTAAGAATCACCTGTAGACTTTTGCAATAGAAGCACATCTTTTACCAAAATCTTTCACAGCTTTCTCAAGTTCATAATTTGACATGTAACCCTGCGCAGGATCATCTCTATAACACAACCAAACAAGTAGCTTAGTTTAATCCGTTATCCTTCTGCAATAGCTTGCAAATTAAATATGCAAGTTCACATGGTTCCAAGACCACAATAACCTTGGAGACAAAGGTTTTTCTGGTCCCTAATACCCAACAATGAAAGTGATAAGTCAGATCTAACCTACACAACTTACCATGGTGCAGACTTAAGATGAATGATCGCCCCTCACCTGTGTTAGGCAATTAGGAAAAGTAAAGGGGGTGGAAAAGTACTTCGAACCTTTTAATGTGATTTGACATCTTAATTAACTAATAGCCCTTTTTCCCTCATATTAACCATATTGTCAATCATTATTTCGATCATTTTGTACAAAAAAAAACTTATCTATTTTGCCTTGATTCGTTTATTTCTAATCATTACTCCCTCTCAAATCACATTATTTTCTCTATTTTTCCCTGCTTTTCAGTATCCTTTTTTTCCCTCATGGTTTTTCCTGTGATGGTTGCATAAGTCCATCTCCTATTGTTTCTAATTTTCACAATTATTACTAATGCGTGGTTAGTTAAAAATTTATTTTAGGCATGTGATCAAGGAAATGCATAAATTTTATTTTAAAGAACACTAAGAAAATAATAGAAACAAATAATATCCTTAAAATTAGAAATATATACACATGACTAAAAGTACTTCAATGAATAAAGCATTGGCTTTCTAAAAAGAATGGCTTGAATTCAACACATACGTTTATCATCAATTTAAAATTTTAGTTTATTTTTATTCTCTAATTTCTATAAGTTATTAAAAAATTAATTAATTAATATCAAGATGGCCACTGAGCATATTCACCAAAGTACATGAATGTTAACAGGTGAAATAAAAAATAATAATAATTAAAAAATTAGTATGGAGATGTTAACATGACAAGTATGCTTGGAGGAATTAATGACAAAGCATCAAAACATGACACATATAAATGAAGTGTCAACTTGATATCAGGAGGACTCATGCATGTTGGATTCTAACTGGACCAAACGAAGGTCCTATGAAAAGATGACAAACCTAGCACATCCAAATGTCAATAGACGTACATTAGGCTAGCAGAAAGAATGTATAAATAGCCAATGCAATAAGCTAGCGTGAAAAATAAATAAATAAAAGGACAAGCAACTGCTATAATAGGAAAGAAGGGGCATCAAAAGGAAAGAAGGGCTTTCTGGCAGGTAAGATTCTTCAACACTAAATAATAATAATAATAATAATAATAGGAAGTGCGAAATTAAATTAAACAACTGCTCATTATGTGTACAGCAGAATATTTTTGTTTAAAAAAAAGAAAAAGAAAGAAAGCCTAGAACTTCATGTCTTACGTTAACTGTATATCTAGGAAATTGAACATAAATACGTTGATAACATTCATAAATACAGAGTTGGAATGGATAGACTGATAGCAACACTAACTAAAGACATAAGATGGCGGGAACAAATTTAATGTATTGATTAAGAAAAATAGAGAGAGCATAATGATTTTGCAAGATAAGTATTAACGAAAATTATGATTTTAGTTAAAGATAAGTTAGTATATTAACAAAACAAATTAATGATCAATGAATATATACAAAAACAAGTTAATTAAATAAAATTGGTATCAACTGGATAGGAGTTTCGGGAACATTTTTTATATAAAAAATGATTTAAATAAAATAATAGTTCGAAGATTTTCACATCCGGTTCTAGTCTATCTTTCACCCTTTACTTAGATATTTTCTTATTTCCATTATATGGATATATTATAATATTAGGATGATATACAAATGTGGACCTCAACCGAGGTGGTAAAATTTTGGATTTTCAAAGGCCAGTTGTTCGTTCAAACCACATCTACGCCTTTATAATGCATATACATATTAATTTAATGCTTAAGGTATTATTAAGGATTTCCCACACTAATCTTATTAAGAAATAAATAAGCAATTATAACAAAGAAGTTATATAAAATTTGAAAAAGGGGGAGTTAAAGAGATATATAATAATAATGATAATAAATAGCTAGTTTAGGAAGGGATGAGTTATGTTAAACTTTTAAATAAAATTTTAAGGAAATACCATGCAACAAGTTAAACAACTAACTCTCAAATTTTTTTAAAAAATAACAATAATAATAATAATAATTGACAAATATTACAACCCCCAATCCTATGAATTAATGTTCTTACTTTGATTATAGGAAAGAGGAAAGGAAAAGAACTTTAAAAAGAAAGTTCTATTGAATAAATACTATGAAAGGTAAATAGGCAATGCTTTTAAATTTAAACCATGCTCTATTATTGTTTTTATATTCTATGTATTATGAATTCTGGTGAATGCTTATGAAGGAATGATATTTGATTAATCTATGCATTTTGAAAAAGAATTTCCAAATGCATTTTATAACAACTAATGTATTTCATCAACAATGATCATAACATGTGTTGTGAATGTGACGCATAAAATAACCCTATGAGGATTGAATAGAAAGTGACGTTTCTGAGAAAACTGAGCTCGATCACTTGACTATGAGGTCCTAACTCCTAAGGATGGCACAAGAAGTGTTTCATGTACCATCTAGAATTCGCAAGATAATTATGATTCGCGTAGTGCATTGACAAATATACAAATTTATTAAATGATTCAGCATTTTTGTTTATGTGCCTGCTTACTAAATAATATACTCATACCTTTTTGAAAAATTAAAAATTTAGCAATGTAGGCCCCCAAAAAATGAAGCAAGCCTAAATACAACCAAAGGAAAAACTATCTCCATTTTTTAGTACCTTAATTGCTATAAATAGTTTGTATTTAGGCAATGACTTGTAACATATTAATGAATAGACATGAACGTGTATGTGTAAACTTAGTTAATGTTTTTTTAAAGATTCCGGTGAAATTTTTGCAATTTGCCATCTTTCGATTCCTAAAGTAAGGCAATTCTCATGGCATCTCGTGTCTCAAGACACTACATTCCCCATTCCCAAACAACAATGTAAAAGACATAACCTCTAGGATCTAGCTTAAATTTCTTTCTCAAATAGTCACACATTCAAAATTCTTCGAAATTCAATCTCATTATCAATCTCGCCCATTCCCTACCATTTGCTTTGACTGGGGGTTTCTTGTTGTCTAACTCCATAGTACACCAATCGAATACCCTTAGTAGGATATTTAGTTCTACATTATCTTGTTATAACTTAGGCTATTGCATTAAACTCTTAGAAACCCATCCATACTTTCACCACATACCATGTCAACCTACTTACTCATGAATCTTTACAACTTCTCATAAACACCTACTAGTCACCATTTTAACTTGCTAAAAATTTATCAATTCCATTCATATCCGAATTAACCAAACGACAACTCAAGATAATAAAAATAATTATCTTTTCAATGACATGAAAGAAGTGGTAATTCCAACCCAACCTTAATTCTTCAAGTACCAAAATTTGTTACAATATGTTTTTTTCTCTTGAAGCTCGTAACAAATCATCTGACACGCCCTTGGGTCAACCAATATGCCCACTTTTTTCATGCCCTAACACAGAATGACCTATATCCAATTTAACAAAGTCATATTGGATCTACGTTGACAGATTTTTTGGAATCGTGCTAGAAGGAAGTTATTCTATAGACACACCGAAGTTGAGATGGGTTCTCCTCAAATAAATGACGCTTTGAAATCTCATGCTTAGAATTCGCAAAACCTGCCAAAATAAAAGGCATGCAAATGACCAGCATTAGAAACCTGATTTATTGCCAATACTAGTGAAACAAATCACAAATGATTTGACAGATTAAGTATGCTGAAACACACAAAAAAATATAATAAAAAGAAAGTTTTCTGAATTTTCAAAAAAAAAAAAAATTCATTCCCTTGCAATTTGTAAATTCCTCAAAAGCTTAAATTTTCATCCACAAAACAGGCATAATTTAATCAAGATGAGCTTTCTTGCTACCTCTGAAAAAAGCAATGCTAGTCGAGATTAGCACTTTGGGAGAAGCATCCAACTTGTATACTGTATAATGCAATAACGCTTGTGTATTTCAGTAAGACTAGTATTTCTGCAATCTAATACAAATACTAACTGTTGATTCCAAAAGTAATTTTGATAATAAGAAGAATTATTCACCACTTGAGTTTATATGTTAATGAATTTTGCTCTTCTTATTCACCACTTGAGTTTATATGTTAATGAATTTTGCTATGTTTTCAATACAAGAGAGGAAAAATCATGTGCCAAAAAGGTTCGTTGAGTCTACTAGAATCAGGTTCAGATAAAGTAGGACCAACCAAGCAAGCAACAAAAAAAGTGTCTGGACAACAGAGTCTGTTCTACGGCTACATGCTGGAAAGGAGGCATACTTAAAGGAAGTTAACTACCCAACAAAGGCTAGTTAAAATTCTCTAGGCCATCGTCAACAGGGAGTGAAACAATGCTCTCAACTATAAACATAAGGCGTGAGACAATGAAAGATCAAAACTTAAGGAATAAATAATAAAACATTTCTAAACAGCTAAAAGTCACACAAAATGCAAAATTAAATAAATTGTATAGTATCTGTAATTTATGATGATAAAATAAAAAATTGCTCAAATATTAAATATGCCCATAAATGATAACAAGACAGACCAAGTTCACCTCAAATTTATTTAATCTAGCATTAATTATTAACTCAATCATTAAATATAATCCTAAATCATAATAATTAAGAGTATAATTACCTCAATTTTCATTAGTCTAACGTAAATATATCTTCAAAAAATCAATATAACTTCAAAGATACTAAATTCAAAAGATAACAATAACCAACTCTATAAATGTTTTTATTTTTTAAGGGAAAAAAAAGAAAGAATAACAATGTGACTAATCACATAGCATTTTCAAAAAGCAAAAGCGTAGCAATGTAACTAATCTCATAGAAACTGTAATTTAAAAATAAAAGACACTAGGGAGAATGAAGAACATTAACTTCAGTTAAATTGAGAAAGGAAGGGGAAATTATGACATCGCCAATGCTAATTCAATATGGTCATATTGTATTGCATATTCAAAACAAGTGTGGTTACATAATAAGGAAAAAGGAAACCTCAAATAATTTGTGGGTCTTGCTGAATAGCAGTCACCACTATGAAACTTTCAAATTTATGCATCTGCATCTTGGCAATGCAGTGGAACCCCTACATTCAACTTCAGAATTAGTGAAGACTACAAATTCAAGCCATGGAAAATGGTTTGGTCAGAATTGTCTATCATTAGTTTTCTGTATTATCCACGTGCTGAGCAGTACCAAGGATAGGACCATAGGCTTTGTTGTCCACATAAGAAACTTGTTCTGGTCAGACAATTGCAGTCAAACTATATGATATCTTGTCCACCTCTGAAATGCACATGTCGAAATTCCACCCATGAAGGCATAAGAATGCAATCAAATTAAAAAATATTCCAAACAATGATTCCAGGCAACAGTAAGCAAAAATCACGAAGTAATCTTCATAAACAGGTAGGATATGCCATATGGTGCATCGTAGGAAAAACTTCTAAATTTGATAGGCTGCCGTATGGTAAATTTTTTGATGACTAACTACATGCTTGCTAAGTTCAACACAGATTTCTGAAATTAAAGATAGAAAACAATTACTTCGATTAAACTTAGAAAATATTTATTTCCCAAAGAAAAACAGCTCATTAACATAAATGAAAATTCCCAAGGTTGATGCAAACAGAACTCTAAATCAATAAGTAAATATAATCAACCATTTCAGAGCCACTGTTAAGGCAATTTACCCGCTGCACAAAGACAGATAGGTAGATTATCAGAAATTTTTATGGTCTCCAAATAAGAAGAGTTGCACCACAATAGGTATCAAATAGTCGACCACATGTAATGCATGCAGCATAGCTGATTATTTTCTTAAGAATCACCTTTAGATCTTCTAAGTAGAAGTACATCTGTAACCAACTCTTTCACAGCTTTCTCAAGTTCAGAATTTGTCACATACCCCTCCGCAGGATCACCTCTACAAGCCTATTAAACTCCCGAAAATTCTTATAGTTTTGAGATTAACCCAGTCAACAAGTGCGCTTCAACAAGTAAGAAATGTGCATGAGTACCCCTTGAGTGTAGTCACATGCCAAGGTGCACTTTTGACAATTATATCTCCATGTGATCACATAAGAAAAGCAGTTTTGGTGGAATCATAGAGAAACGATCTACCATTAGACCTCATTATGTTGATGGGGAACATTATAACAATCGAAAGGCAAGACTAAAAGCTTTTTGACTGCCAACGGTCATAAGTTGTGTAAAGGTAAGGAAGGTGGATTGTAGCTCTTTACTTATGAAAAGAACAAATGGCCTGCTGAGGACTAGGGGTATAACTGGGTAAGGGTCAGCCTCTAATTCATAAATCTCAACCGTATAACTGGGTTAGAGTTAAGAAAATAATACCAAACAGAGTAGAAAACAGTCTACGTGCAACCCTAATAACTATTGGGTTATGCATGAGTTGATGGTTGACCAACTCACTAAGCTACTAAAAGAAACCATTTGCCAATCCGTTAGCATGAGAAACTTAAATCCCTACAATTATTACATTATTCATCCCTTCTTTCCAAATCATTCAATATGTGCTACTATTATTACATCATTCGTACTCTGTTTTTGAACTGTACATTCATTCATTCATACCCCTACCAACGACATTAAATGCCAAAGGCAATAATACTCTATTCTGTGCTCTCTTCTTTTGAGGGGCAAGCCCATGGAGGAAAAATAAGATCAACATGCTTGTTGAGGAGTGTGATTTTTTTGCATAGACAAGGGAAAGCACGTTTCTGAAGTATTTTGTTGATTTTCTAGAAAATTCGACAAACAAAGAAAAGTTCGTTTTGAGAAAAAAAAGAAAAAGAAAAAAAGAATTCAGTAGAAGAAGAAGAACAAGTTGATTTCAGGACAAACCAAAGAAATGGTTCCTCAATCCCCCAATGTCATTTTGATCAAAGGAACTAATATCATTTTGATCAAAGGAAGTAATATCATTTTGAGCAAGGAAACTGGTGTAAGCAGAGTAAGCAATGAATTTCTAACTTTAAATCCCTGCAATTAGTGTTTTTCATTTTTGGCCTTGATGTCGTTATCTTTCATTAAAAAAAATGCCTTGCTTATGGATATGTAAGAAAAGCTATAAGCATAACAACCAATTGCTTGGAACGCAATAAAAATAATATCTGCTATATGAACTTAGGTTTGAATATTAAAAATAAAGCATTACATTTTTTTTTGTTTCAGTTACTTCTATGAAAATTATACTACTTGGAGGAAGAATTTCATTCTCACGTTTATAACCCCAAAACTCATAATTTAAGCAGAATTTAATTGAAAAAATGACATACTGAAGTCCCAAGGAAAATTTGGGCTATAAGAAATTCAAACTAAAAGTTGAGATCTCATATCTATCATCCCTAAACCAGTTTTATTATGACAAGAAGCGAATGAATGTTATGACTAGTCATAATATTGAGTAAATGGTGTAAGGAGGAGAGAATGTTGAGAGTTATTAAAGTTTTTATATTTTTTGGCACTTGAACTTAGCATATAGATGGAATTGAAAACTTGTTTCTAAGCCACATGTAAAACGTCTTTTGTTCATTGGGAAGTGTTTATGCCATGAGTCAATATGTTCTATAATCATCAAAGGGGAAAATGATAATGTGTAGTTTTGACAACAAACTTATTCATGACTAGAATATATTAAATTTTACTTAGGAGCACCAGAGAATGAATCATAAGTAATACATGTCAATAGGATCCATGAAAACCAAGATGGCTTAGAGTGGGAGTGATATACTTTGTGTCCCCAATTATAGGAAAATTGCAATATGCACATCCATCATCTCAGCCACATTTTTAACTGGGTCTAATAGCTTGTACCTGCACGTTGCCCATCTACATCAACATCCAAGAAGACTCTTTGAGTAATTTCTGGCACTAATTCCACTTCGTTGTTATCCTAATGCAAAATTAAAAGATTAGTTAGGTCAATGCAAGGAATGCTGTCACATCCATATTACATTGCCAAAGAAACTGCATCCAAGAACGCGAAAGCCCAAATTTGAAACACTCGTTTGGATGGCCCATCCACACAAAAACCCGATCTCTTTAACACGAAGATAGATTATGGACCAAGATTTTTTGTATTTTTTAAAGGAAAATAATAACAATAATAATAATAGACAATTCTTCGGTCAGCAAAAAGTGAATCTCAATTATCTGAAACAAATTCTCCATCATTTACCTTCCAGGAACAGAGAGTAGCCATCTAATTCACCTCACTACAATCTACTGTTAGATGCTTTAGAAAAGAGAAGAGAGAGAAATAGTCACCCGGCGAGGGAATGTTAACGCCAGAGAAACGAATACAGCGGCAAGCAAGATGACAGAGAGGAAGAAGAGGACTTTCCGAGGCATTTTCTCTTATTCTTCTTCTTCTTCTTCTTCTTGGTTTTTTTTTTTTTTTTGGCTGGAAACTCGAAAGCAGTCAAGCGAAACCGTCCCTCAACTCAGAACTCTCTTCGTAACTGTCCCACTCCCTCTGTTTTTTTTAAAAAAAACTTTTTATTGGATGTCTCATGTATGCAGGGCATGGACAGATACGAAAGTTCGTTTGCTGGAATTAGGTGCTTTTGGGAAGTCATGAATTTCTCCGTGAAAAACTAAAATGTTATAAAATAATATGATATGATAGAAATAATAATAAAAAGTAAATATAATAAAGCTAAAAAAGATAAGTTATTTATATGGATGGTTTTGTAGTGATAACCGAAAAGTTGAAAAGTTTATAAGAAAATAAAAAAAATTAAAAAATAGAATTTTTTTCGAATATACCCGCTACATTTGACTTTAATCTCAAATATATTCGTTAGTTTCAAAAATTCCAAATATACCCACTACGTCTGTATGTAATCCCAAAAGTATCCATTCCATTACAAAAGTTAATAAACGTCGTTAGTTCATTTATGAAATTTACTAATATGCTCATCAAATTTAAGATTGGATTCAAAATTTTGAATACATGACTCACCGCTACCCTAATTGTACAAGAGTTTTAAATATGGAGAGCTTTAATTTTATTTTCATCTCATTTTATTTTATCTGTTATTATTTTACACTAGGGGGTATTTTTAGCATTTAGAAAATTATAACCAACATTTAAACGGATAACCGTTAACTTACTTAATGGCCTTTAAGGTAGCGGGCATTTTTGAGAATATATGTAAACGTAGTGGGTATATTCAGGATTTCTAAAACATAATAGATATCTATGATTAGCGTCAAACGTAGTAGGTATATTTAGGAAAAATCCTAAAAAATAAGTTAATCATAAAAAGCGTGTTTGGAAAGTGGTAAAAATTTTTATGAAAAATTTTAATATAAATTTTTTTGAATTGGTAAAAAATAATGTGATATGATAGAAATAATGATAAAAAATAAAAAGAATAAAGTTAAAATAAATAAGTTAGTTGTATAAGTAGTTATGTAAAAATGATTGAAAAGTAGTATAATTGTATATGAATATGTAAAGAATAAATAAAAATAAGATACTTATAAAAATTGAAAAGTTTTGGTTGGAAAAATTTTGCCAACCACTCCTAAAGATTGAAAAGTTTTAGCATTTAGGGTGTATTTGGTAATGAATAAAACTTTTGGTAAAAAGTTTTGGAGAGTAAAAGTTGTCAAATGATGTAATATGATCGGGGTAATGATAAGTAGTAAAGAGGATAAAGTTAAAATAGATAGATTAGTTGTGTGGATAGTTATGTAGAAATGATTGAAAAGTATGGTAGTTGTATAGAAAAATGTGAAAAAAATGATTAAAAATATGATAGTTGTAGAGAATGAAAAGTTTTAGATTGAAAAATTTTAACTTGACATGTTTTATTAATTGTCAAACGCACCCTTATTTGTTTATATTTAGAACTTTTCAATCTAAGATTTTTTTATATCACAACTGTCATATTTTTAATTATTTTTCACATATTCATATAGAACTACTCTGTTTTTTAATTATTTCTACGTAATTACATAATTATCTATACAACTAACATATCTATTTTAACTTTATTTTCTTTACTTATTATTATTATCTCTATCATATTACACATTTTTTCATAATATTAAAAACTTTTCATCCAAAAAATTTATTTTTCATCCAAAAAATTTAACACTTTTAAACACGCCCAAGATTAAAAGTTTAGTTTGAAAAATTTTATTGGTAAACAAACGTACCTTCAAAAGCTCCTTCAGCAACTCGGACACGGATTGCATCTTGGAATTGCATTCCTCACATAGGACACATATAGATAAAACATTAAGTGCTCCATTTTGAAAATTCAGGTACAAGAGAAATAAAAAACACTATAAGTAAATTTAATTTTTGGCAATAAGGCTTTGACAGATACTATAATTGTCTTACTTAGGTGATAAGTCTTGGATATTGGGCAATGACATTTGGTACGATACACAAGGAAAAATCTACTTTATTTATTAAATTTAGCATTATTTATAGTATCTTGAAAATCCTTTTACTTTTTTTATTTCACTATGTACAGGTTTCATCTATAAATGTGTAAAATCAATGTAATAAAATAATTCAATGCTAAAATATCAATTTTAAAGTAATTTTTTCAATATCTAAACCATTTAAAATATTACTAATATGTGGATAAATGATTCCACAAAGTATTATTATATTCTAATATATGTTTGCATGAATCTAAACATTTTTCATAATTTAACATGAATATATATATATATATTTGAGCAAATGTACCCATGCACATACTTGATTTACATGAAATTTGGTCTTCTAAATTGTAACGCACCAGGCCTAACAGTAAGGTATTGTCCACTTTGGGCCTCGGCCCGCACGGTTTTGCCCCTCTGGGTTCACGCGCATCCGGTCCTTCCCTAAAAGGCGCCTAACTGAGGTACCTGACAGCCTTCACTTATAACCCAGACTCCCCCCCTCATCCTAACCGATGTGGGATATCACATCCACCCCCCCTTGGGGCTCCAGCGTCCCCGCTGGACACCATCGGCCGGAGGTCGGGAGTCGGCTTTGATATCATTTGTAACGCCCCAAGCCTAACAGTAAGGTATTATCCGCTTTGGGCCTCGGCCCACACGGTTTTGCCCCTCTGGGTTCACACGCATCCCGTCCTTCCCCAAAAGGCGCCTCATTGAGGTACCTGCCGCCTTCACTTATAACCCAGGCTCCCCCCCTCATCCTAACCGATGTGGGATATCACATAAATAAATAAGTGATGTTAAATATAATGAATGAAGTGAATTTTGAATCAACCATCAAGATCTTAAAAACTAAAGGGCTTACAAGTTACATAGAAACGAAGTCCAGTAATATGATGGAAAGTGATTCAATACTTTCAGGGTGAATTAAAATTTTTGAACCTTTTTAAAATTTTTTTTTATTAAACTATCAATTTAGATGTATTTAATTTATAAACCAAAATTTTATACCATTTTTACAATGTGTATGTATTTTTATTTTAAAAAATATAAGTATTTTCATCATTTAAAAATGACTATTATTTTTAAAAATATATTTAAACATCTCTAAGAATGGTAATACTTAATATATATTTTAAGTAAATATATTAACAATTTTAAAAAATTTTAAAAACATAGCTTTTGCAACTGGGTGCATTAAAGTTTCAATGTACCAAAATACATTAAATCACTTCTCAATATGAGAAGTGTAATGTTATAATAAATAGTTATTTTATGTTAATGTTAAAAAGATTCACAAGCAGTTTTATATGTAACTTTATGGGGAAATTTACTTCATTCATTGTATTTAATATTATTTAGTTAGTTAGCAGATCAAGCTTCAACCAAATCAAAGATGTGTATGGACTGATTTTGCTTTAAAATATATTTATATGTAAATTATCAAAAATATTTAGATCCTATCATATATATTTATATATTAGAATATAACAATACTTTATAAAATCTTTTATCCACATAATAATGATATTTTAAATGGTTTATATGTTGAAATACAACTTTTAAATTAATATAAAATTATTTTATTGCGTTTATGATATTGATCCAGCTTATATATGCTAGGTCAATCGTTGTAGTTGAATTTAATATTGGAGGTCAAAAACATAAAGTATTGCACCACAAGTTAGAGACAAGAATGCTAGACAATACTAAGAATAAAAGAAATAACACACTGAGGATCCTTATATAGAAAAATGAAGTCATCGCAAGTTTAAGATGTCTTCGTGAAAATCACAAGAAAGGGGGTTAGTTTCCACTATAATAGAAAAGAAAATGGTACACTGTTTTTAGAATCTTTTTCTTGAAATATGATGAGTCTTTTTGAAGAGTATAGTTATATAAGTTGTGTTTAGAAAGAGATAAAAATTTTAATGAAAAGTTTTTGGTGTAAAATTTTTAAATTGGTATAAAACGATGTGATATAATAGTGGTAATGATAAGAAGTGAAAAAAGTAAAGTAAAAATAAATTAGTTAACGCTATAGGTAATTGTGTAGAAATAATTGAAAATGGAAATAATTGTATAAAAAAATGTGAAATGATTAAAAAATAAGATAGTTATGGAAAATAAAAAGTTTTAATTAGAAAAGTTTGAAGGTTTGCCAAACACCTCCATAATGAACTTCTTTTGGGAGAAGCTTATGTGGATTTTTTTCCTTTCATTTAAAATCGTGAGAAGAAAATGATACTACTTTGAGTGTTATCATTTAAGAATGTTTGGTTGGCCTTATGTGTGATGTTGAGGATGAGAGATCATCTCTAGGTGCTTGATCATATCTAATTGTCCTTCAGGAGGAGTTCGCATGCTTATACTTTATAGTCATTTTGTTTCCTTCTTGTGCATGGCTTGTTCTTTCTTCTTCTTGATTGAGAAGGTTGTTGTGAGGACCAGGTATTTTATTCTATTTTTATTATAACTTTTCTCTATTTATAAGGTAACTTATGAACATGCTAGTAAGAATTTTACGATATTAATGGATACATAACATACATGGACACGACATTTAGGAGATGTATAGTGCATATGTGCATGTATGATTAGCGTTCCATTGATGGGCACTATGACTATTGTTTCCGTCGCAGAGTAGGTACGGGGTTCGACCTGCCCGGTCAGGTCGCGGGGGTCAAGGGGGCAGCGCCCTTGCGGGGGTGCAGGGGGCAGCGCCCCTGAAGAAAATTTTAATTATTAAGTTGTAGGAGAGGGGAATTAAATTACTAATTGCGACTGGACCCGACCCGACCCCCGACCCGACTCAATGGATTCTATTAACATAAGCGGCCCGCGCTCTAGGGTTTCATTCCCATTTCGCGCCCGACCGCGTTCTCTTCTCCTTCTCTTCTGGTTCTTCGTTCATCTTCTACTTTCTCTTCCACTCAGTTCGAACCACCCATGATCGCTTGAGGGGAACTTACCAACTACCTTGAAGGTCATAGATCCGAGTTCTGGAAGCTCCAAGGCTCCGAATTTCTGCAGTCCACATCTAGGGTCGCTGTCTTGGGAGGGATCACGGTCAAGGTAAGTAGATGTCGCCCCTTCTCGATTTAGTGATGAAATTTTACGTTAAACGCGATACGAGGCTAGAGGGAATGTATAGCTTCTAACGACTCCATGATATTAGGCGAAGAGTTCGTAACAGTTAGGGTTCATGGTGAATTTACTTTGAATGCGTGATTTCTATGATGTAAAAGACTTCTTAGCAGTTGTTATATTGTTGAAATGTGACGTGAATTGATTTGCCCCAATCGAGAGTATGAATTGAAGGTTCTTTCATTTCGTACCTATCATGTGTTTGATAAAATGCTTGTGTGACAGATCTATGTGTTGTATCTGAATTGTGTTGATGTTGTATGCGTGGTTTGCGATGTGTTTCATTGTCTGTTATGTATGATGCGTTATCTCAAATAGTTGGTTGTAAGGGTTGTTCATGGCCCCTGATTGACATGAGGAGAGGGTTGTTCATGGCCCTTGATGGACATGAGTAGATGATTGGTTGTGTTGGTCAATTTGTGTGTATGGTTATATGTTTACGATCTTGGGAGTGGGTATTGGACCCATGTGTATTAGCTTCATCACTGTATGAGTATCCATCATTATGCTTATTTGCACTTTGTGCTAACCACTATCTACTTACTGGGTCTATTTAGACTCATATCATTGTTATTGTGGTTTTAGATCGCAGGCCAGAAGGAGAACTTAAGGATGGGACAAGTTGAAGATCAAACATGAGAGACCCTAGCACAATATGTTGATTTCAGTTCTTTTAAACTTGTGCTCTTTTGATAATCATATATGTAGACAATTACTTAGGCGGATTCGTTTTGACAACTATAATGTATTTGGTATTTCAGATTGGATTATAATCCTTGTTGATGCACATATGCATGACTATTATATCTGTTTGTTGTGTAAGGAAAATATGTAATGATTTCCTTCTATATGAATGTTCTTATTATATGAAGATGCAAGTATATAAATAGGATTGAATGTTACAAATGGAAATGTAATGAATATCAGGTCATGTATTCCATATTACCCCTTGTATGTTATGGGGAGATGCTGCCGAATTTTTCTATGAATGTGTAGCGCCGTTGATTAGTTATTGAGTATTTTTATGAATGGGGCGTTACAGTTGTTCTCCATTTGATATATCATTAGGTCAGACATCTTTATAAGTTTTCTAAGATGGCTTTATGTGTTATTAGTGCCTGCTTGAGGCATGGTGATCTTACTTAAGTATTTTTCATTCACACCTTAGGAGGAACAACAACAACCTTTAGTTATTTTTTAATCTTCACCATAAGCTTTTTGTTATATATGTTATATAAGTAATAAAGAGTGAATAAAGTGTCGATACCACTAGGACTAGGTTAAACTGATTATATTTTTAAAGATTCAATTGCCCGTGATGGAAAGAGAGTTTAAATGATTGTCTAAATGAAAATAAAGTGAAATGAGTTAAGGCTATTGGAATGAGCAAAATTCAATAGGGGTTTTTAAGGTTGATTATAGTGTGGGAAATTGGGAATCTTTGAGTCTACACCATATTAATTTGGTTTCATTTTAATGAGTGATGCAGGGATTTACTAACCCAGGTTCATATATATTTATATACGCTTTTCAACATATACAAACATGATCTCACCACATCCTCTTACTATGTTTCCATGCAAACGAATACAGTGGGATTATTTAGCTCATAACCTACTCAAGATTATACAGGGTTGAATGATATATTCCTATCTATTTTAACATTTCAGCCTATTAGGGTTAGAGATCTATGCCATACATGTGAATTTGGTCTAGAGTCATCTTTTCCAAACATGAATCCAGTGATTAGTTCATCTTACAAGTTAGCTAAGTTTGTAAAAAGCATTAAACACCACATGTACAGGTAAATCCACACATCACAAGGTTACTGCAAATATATATTCATATTCAAACTATAAAAAAGCAAGATAACATAATTTTAAGAGTCAAATCACCTCGATCTCCCATCCTTTCGGTTTAGCCCATGAATATGAAATTAAATTTCATAAAAACCAAGTTTAGATACATCCTAACAAAAGAGAATGAGACAAATATATAAGGAACAAGAAAGCGGAGATGAAACTTGTTGGTTTCCATCACCAAGGTTTGATCTTCACTCCAAAATCTCCCTTTTGCTTCAAATCCTCTTTGCTCTCCTCTTGAGGCTGCTTCCACGAGCTTCTTTTCAACTCCTTGCTCAAACCCTAAACTATATATTTATACCCCCTCACGCAGCTGGCTTAGGACAGGTGCAAAATCCTCACACGTGTGAAGTGGCGCTGTGGCACCAACTTTCTGGAGTCGCCTGCTGCATTTAGAATTTTCCTGTAGCACCGGTATGTTGGTTGTTGGTGTCGGAGCTTCAAAAATGTGCATCGGGGCATCAGTTGGTCCACTAAACCAAATCAAAATTAAATTCCAACAAGCATTTTTCTTCTTTTCATCCTTCAAAAGGCTTTAAGTCCTCACATCCCCTTCCCTACAATAGCCGAAAAGAAATTAAATGAGTAACATGCTCCTAGGTGAATGCATGAAATTTATATGCCCCAAATGATGCAAACTATACTCTAAATGTGCAAATTATGAAAACTAAACAAAAGAGTGCAACTAATGCAAACTAATGCAATTTTTAAACAAATCTATGCGTTGTTCCTTAACTAGCATTCAAAATTTGATGAAACTTAGGCAATGACAACCCCACTTTTGTAGAATTATCATTAAGCATTTAGTGTGCTCACAAGCAATGACAATTAGTTTGTGTTTCTAGGAGGCTACCAGAAGCATATTGCCTTTAGTGTCATGCCTGCTTATGATACCGTATATTCAAGCACCCTGTATTTGGTGTTGGTGCTTTTGCACCATATGTGGTAGCTCAGTTATACTTAAGGAGTCCTAATCAATGGAACACTCTTCCATTAATGTGCTAGCTAACCCATTGAATGCACTAAGTCCTATTATGTATATAGTTGAAAGAGTTATGGCTGTTAGGATGGTTAGTGGGTCACATTTAACACTCCAATATTCAAATTTTCTAAACATTATTACTTGGAATCGACCTCATTTTTAATTTTCCTCAAGATTGATATAAGATTGATGCAATATTGATTTGGTACATATCCCATGCTTTATAATGACTACTTTCTTCCATGTGACATTTTAAGTTAATGTGAAGCCAATTTCATCTTCAACTTTGTATCCTAGATTGATGTGAAATCAATATGGACATCAACTTTGCTTTCTATTGAAGTATTAGCCACTTGAAGTTCCACATTACAAGCCAGAGCATAATTAAGGTTGATGTTGAGATTGACTTTCATGCTTGATATTGCTTTCTTTTTTAACGTCAATGTCATTTTCCACACTTGACTTGTTTTGTCCTTATGAATGAGCGAGATTGATCTCACTTCAACTTTAGCTCTAAGGTTACACATGAGATCGATTTGACATTTTGATTTCACTTTTTGCTAATCTTGTCTCTTAGTGCTCTCTTCATATTTTGTAAGAGATAAATATGAGATTGATTTCATCTTTGACTTAGGCTTCAAAAGTGAGTTGAAATCGACTTCAATTTGGATTTCAATGACCTTCACTTGAACTAGATCCAATCTTTATTTTACAATCAATATGAGGCTAATCTCATCTTCAATTTCATCTTGAAATCCCAGTTGAAGTCAATCTAGCATAAGAAAAAAATTCTTCATTTAGTCCTTTTAGTTGATTCTTGTTTGAGGTCGATTGTGAAATTGATTTGGTTCAATTTCACCATTGAGATCGATCTCAAGATTGACTTCATTTCTGTGAAACCCTGACCTATATAGGATTCATGCATATGCATTTGAATGATTTATGTATGATTTGATGGATTTATGAATGATTTATGTGCAATGTTGATGATCTGTTGCAATTAAGTCAGAGGTTATGAATGGGCCAATATGATTAAAGTGACCTAATGATGATTAAAAATGTATTAGTGTGCCATGAAAAATTAATTAATTTCCATAATGTGATTAATGGAAATTAGGAGGCTAATTATAGAGCGAAGTTGGAAAATATTGAAAAATTCATAATTTGACGCCTATAAGGCGGATTAAGATGAAAATTGAGATGGAAGCATAGAATTTCGTGCTTAATCACATGGGAAAGTTAGATTATGAAAATTTTGATGATAATTGATCATCACCGTCCAAAATTTAGAGATAACTTCAATTGATCATAACTTGAGCTAGAAAAGTCAGATTGAGACGAAATTTGAAATGGACGGTTAAAATTATGAGATTAAGGTTATGAAAGGATTTGATTAAGCTAATCATGATGGGATTAGGCCTGCACGAAATTGGGATAAACTCTTTTGACTTTTGCGCCAAAAAGTGATTAGCATTTATGTTAAAGTTGAATAAAATAATCAAATGAATAAAGACAAAATTGAGGTGTCAAAAGGAGGTCAATTGCGGGGTATTTTATGAATTATTAAAAATGAGAAAATTCCTGCAATTATCTCATGAATAAATGCAAAATTAAGGAGCTTAAAGTAGCATAGCACATGTGGCATGTAAGGGACATCTAAATAACCTCCAATATGGACTTTTGTGAAAAATTTTCAAATAAAATATATGCCAAAGTCAGCTGAGGATTAATGTGGATAAATGTGCATTAAATTGGAGTGGAAATTCGTAGCTAAAGGTGTGGCACCCCGAACCGAGGTGCCTAGAAGCCTTACTCCGGGATCGTTTTAATTAGTAAACGTAACTCATGATTGTTGCCTTGATCACATGGCAGGATTTTTTTTATCAACAATATATGAAAAATTCTCATCATTCATCCAATTTGAAATATATTTCACATAACACAGTTTTGATCAAAAACTGTTCCATAAACATTTTCATAAAAATATTCCTTTCCATCTCAAAATTATCATCGTTGTCTTTACATAAAGTTTACATATACATCATTTATATCAAAAACTACATAACACTTGGCATGCTGCCTTCATCATCATTTCCTGTCTGTTGTTGAAAAAGCATGGGTGAGTAATAACACTCAGTAAGCAAGCCATACATAATTTTTCAATCATTTTCATGCATTTCATAAAATGCAAATGCAATGCATACATAACATTCATGACATTCCTTCGGATGCGACGCTAGCTAGGCGCTCATCCCATACATGCTCCCATTTCAGGGTGGTCACCGCCGGTCTGGGCCTATTAAGCGACTTGGCAATACCGAGGGGGACATCCGGTCCGCTTACTACCTTGACTATGACCTATTCGTCGTGCACATGCTCATTTACATACACATGCCGGCATGATATTTGTAAATCATAAATAATTTCATAAAAAGCATTTAATAAATAATTTAACAAAGCAAACTTCAGTTCATGTAAAACAGTTATAGGTATGGCCAACCTTAAATAAATTTCATAAAGCAACTTGCAAACAATTTCAAGCATTTTGAAAATAATTTGCAAAACATATAACTCGCTTACTTTTTCAGTGGGTGTCTTCGACCTTCTCTTTTCCTTTTCCTATTCAAGGAAAAAGGATATTTCATTTCTTCTATTTAAGCTACTTCTCATGCATGCTTTATAATATTATTTCTTTTTATAGGTATTTTTATCCATAAATTCTTCAAAAATTGTATATTTATATTTAAATATTAATCTCGAAATTTCTCCAAAATCACGCTGTTTACTGTAGCAAATCACTGTAGCAGATTATTCATCCGTGGTTACTGTTCATGGGTTTCAAAAATTGACATTTTTTCCAAAAATAAAAAATACCATGACATATCTTATGCTTAATACATCATGGGAAAATTTATAAATTTTAGATTTATCATCATTTACTTGGCTAAAAAAATCACTTTCTCCATATACTAAAAATCAACATAAATTTACTTAAGCATAATCCTTAATTCCAAAAATTATGAAATTAATATATCATCATTCCAATATCATATTTATTCATCCCAAATCATTATTTATCAATTTTGGGTCATTATTTTCTCATACCATATGTTATCTTCCCGAATACTCTATCTTCGCTCCAAATCTTTGATGTTTCGGAATAATTTCAATTAAGCATTATATCTATACTTATTTTCTCATGCTTAGGAATTATTTAAGCATGGTTTTACTCTACTTAACATTCAAAAGAAATTTGGGTAGAAATTACTTATCCGAAGTGAAGATACTCCTCTTTTTCTCACACTTTCTCTCTCCAACCTTCTATTCTTCTTTCTACTCAAGGCTAAAACGTGTGGGGATGGAAAATGAAGTTGCTCAAGTGATTTTTGAGCTTGGGATGGCTGTGAATTCGTCCAAGGCATGCTCCCCTATTTATAGTGCTTCAAATTTCATGAATTTGCAATTTACCCCCTCTAGCTTAAGGTGTAAAATTGCAAATGTGTTTTTTTCTAATTTCCAAAGATGCCTTGAGCCAAGAGAAGCCACCCTAGGCCTGCTCTAGCCCCCCTATAGCAGCCCTAATTTTCTACCTATTTTTTTGATTTTAAAAATTAATTAAATTAAGCTAAATTAATCCTAGCCATTGATCTTTGATTAGGATGAATTTTGACCATTGACTTTGGTCAAGATACCCCCCTGCACGACCTGACATGTAGCTGCTTTTCTTTTAATTTTTTATTTTTTTAATTATTTATTTTAATTAAAAGTCAAATGCTTAATTAATGTAAAGTTGATTCACTTTTCACTTTGTATTTGATGCTTCATCTTGACCTTTGATTTGTAAATTTCATCACATCTTAATCCATTCATCATGTCCATCATGAATTTTTAACCATCCATAAAAAATTTCATCGAATTCCGACGCCCGGATTGCAATTTATGAATTGTTTTCTATTTTTCCACAAAAATTCAAATTTGGATTAAAATATCCAAAAGAATTGCTATTTCGTCTTCTAGTGATTAAATTTCTATTTTGTCTTTTTGTGATTAAGTTAATCCAAGTGATTAACTCTTAATCATGTGTCTTAATCCCCGTTTACTATTCATGTGCAGTATTCACAGGGTTAAATTCCTAATTATTTCAATCTCTAATACACATATCCATCAATATAATTTATGAATTTTTATTTATTCATAAAATAATTACAAAATTACAAAAATCAAAATGACGCGTATACGGTCGGGGTTTCACAATTCTCCCCCCTTACAATAGGTCCCGAAACCTATCTTTCCTTGAATAATTGAGGATATTTTCTTTCAACCTAGAATAAATGAGATAGAAATCCAAAATATGAACGAAACAGTAAATGAACGAGCTTTAGCATAAAAATTTGTTTAAAAACTCATGATAGGGTGATTAAGGAACGACCCAATTTTCAACTCAAAAGGGTATGTATGTTGGAAATTAAAAATCCGAGAAAATCAACCTGAACAGGGTTGAACGGGTGTCAGGGTCAGTTGCACCAAATGATTTTTAATTATTTTTACACAAGATATTTTGAACTGAACATTTTATATGATGTGGAAGACATCATGAGTAACACTTGACCAAAATAAAAATTAGTTTTTGAAAGGTATAAATATACCTAATAATTAACGTGACTAGAGCTGTCTGAAAATTGATGCTTCTGTCCAGCAGAGTAAAAATAGCAAAATAAATATAAATACTTCATATGTTGTGCTGAAAATATTTATTTTGGTTAGCTTATGTAGTTATTAAAGTATGATAGAAATTTCAAATTTAAATTCGTCGATTTGATTATGATTCGAAAATTAGAGAGATCAGTGTGTTTGATTTCAGCATTATGGATAGATTGAGGAATAAATCAAAGTAAATGTTAAATTTCAGATTTTTGGGATGAAATTTAAATTACAATGGGATATAAACAAGTATCATGAGTGATTATGAGGATTATGTTTTTGTTTGGTTAATCCCAAAATTTGAGATTGATATATGAGGGTTATGACATTTATTAAGTGCTTAAGAATAAACACAATATGTGAATTATGAAAAATATGTAAAAAATGACAAGTTTGAAGTTTACTACTTCATATGATGTCTAATGAATGATTAATGAATGTGTTATGACATGTACAAATGTTACCCTAAATATGAGAATTGAACATGTGATGTAATGAATGGTTTGATGTATAAGTATGTTGTGTATGAATACCCAGCTTGGAATTCAAACGGGTTATGAATATTTATGAAAATGGGTTGAAAAACTAAGTCGAATGCAAGCAAATGGAATTTACATGAATACTATGTCATTCTTACATATATAGGCAAATGCAAAGAAAAGGTAGATCCGGAAAGCTCGCGTGATCAAGGTAAGCAAACAAAATTTTCTAAATGAGTTCAATTCATTATAAATTGTTTAAGGATGGTCATTCCTTTATCTCAATGTGTTATGAAATATTACTTTAATTATGGTAATGAATTGCTTACTGTTTTGCAATTATTCATGAAAAGTGATGAAGTATGGATTTAAAATAATATTTTCATTGAAATTATGTTTAAAAGGGATGGTGCAAAGAATTCTCTACATGAGAATGACAAGTTCCATGTGTAAGAGATATACAATGCCGAGGTTACTAAAAGTCATGCATGGAATAAAAGTCAAGTAGGCGAGTCAAACTAGTAAGTGGACAAGGAGTCCCCCTTGATGTTGCCAAGTCGGAAGGTCCGGCGCCAAGGATGGAAAGGATCATGTCATGAAAGAATGTTTCCCGTGCTAGCGTACCGTCACATGAAGGATAATGTCATGAATGAAAATGATGAATTTGCACATCCCATGTTTATGAAATGTTTATGAAATGTTTATGAAAGGTTTATGAAATAATTTCTGCTCCACACGTAGTTGATCACTTGTTAAGTGTCTCCTACCAAATGGAGAGAATTACTTTTGAACAATGTTGCCTTTGAAATGATTTGCCTGAAAAAGATATAGCTTGCTTATTGAGTTTACAACTCACGTTTTGTTTTCCAAACCCATAGACAGGTGAAGGAACGAAGATGTCAAAGGAGCATGAATTAGAGCATTGAAGAATGGGAAACTTTATGGTCATTTATATATGACACTTATGGAAAATGGTTGTAAGATGACTTGGTATTTGATATCTTGATGAACATATGTGATTTATGTTATGACTTATGTTTTATGAACAAGTGTCAATGAATGATGAGTACGTTATGACTTTCTACGGTTATATATGTATGTTTTATGCCTATGGATTGGTGAAATTTTTTTATGGATAAATGCTAAAGCATAAATATCATGATATGATTAAGTATGAAGGTTATGAGATAACGTGTGAAATTTTCAAATGGTATAATGGCCTAAAAAGGCATTTGATTGAAATTGAATGTATAAATGATATAAAATCCTAAGGAGTTAGGATTAAGTGGATAAATACCCAATAAGCCCGCCGTGTGACAGGGCAACAATCTTGATCACATTTACCAGTCAATAGATCCCGAGGTAAGGATGTGACGCTTGGGCTGGGGTGCCATAATTTCATGTCTGTCCTAAAATCTAATTGCTGCTAGATATGTCTCAAATTGTTATAAGATCAATTTGATCTTTAGATTAATGTGAGATCAATGTGAATTTAGCTATCACTTCTAAAATCGATGTTCTTTTTCTTTACATCATTGTTATTCTTCAATTCATTCTTTTTTGTTGTTAGAGTTAATCTTGCATTCTTTACATTCTTAGTATATATGATACTCAATTTTCAATGTGAATTACTTTACAATGTGCAAAGTCATTAGTATATACAAATTTATTTTAATTAGTTAATCATCAAAATATAATTGAGATTATCCATAATCATAATCACATATCCACAACCACCTAATCAAAACAAATGTTAATGGATAATGTTGACTATCTCCTAATGTTACAAAAGCAAAAGGGGGGCAAGGAACATGTGCATTAGTATGGGAGAAGGTCAAGTCTAATTGCGACCTATGTATAAGTAAAATAAAATTAGTGTGCATAAATCTTAAAATCTAATCAATTATAACAAATTGTACATAATGTAATCTTATCTTGCCTTGCCCACCCTTTGCCTTGTTAGGAGAATTCTTAATTAGGTCTTTGGGATCGTCTGTTGAGGTTGTGTTAGGCTTTCCACAAGTACACTAGTCATAATCTATAGTACATAAATATCAATCCCACAAAAAATTCAAAAACTCGAGATTTTAAGGGCATAGTTACTTAAAAACTGATAAAAAGAGTAGATGAAGTATAAAAAAGATTAAAAGGGAATACTATTAATCTAGACACATGAACAAGATTTAGAATCAAATGATATGAGAGATCTAGGATCTAAGGCTTTACATATTTAATTTGCCAAGATTGTCTTTTTCATTATTTAAAGCATAGCAAGTACAATCAAAATAATGAAAATATAAAATATTTGGTTTTCTACCTTTGCATAACTCATATGGAGTCTTTTTAAGATTGCTCTAATAGTAACTCAGTTGAAAACATGGTAAGCTATACTGACAACTTCATAAGTCTTGAACAACCACTGTTCATAAATCAAGTATTGCTGGCTCTTGCTCTAAGACAAATCTGTAAAAATAATCAATTAAAATTCATCTATTTGGTACCCATCTTATGGGTTAGTAAGCGTTTGTAGTCTATGTTGTTCAAGTCCAGAAGGCACAAATCCAGTGCTCTTTGGTACTTAAACTAGCTTAACACCTTTTTTTATAGTTTCTTGATTCTATATTGATAAACTTTGTGACCAAACCTGTTACAAAAATTATATGGCCCATGAATTCTTTAAAGTGGACTCCATGCACAGTCTGGTTGCCATGTTGGTCTTTTTACCCAAGGTACTCTTGTTGTTCTAGCCTGGCCATGAGGTGTAGCCACCTTAGCTTGGAGTCTAACCCCACTTTGGAGCATTTGATTTATTATATTCTCCTTTCTCAAAGGTAGAGTATCAAAATCCTCTTCTACTTGTTTGGGTTGTCATGTTGAAAAACATGTTGACTTTCTCTCCTAGGTTAGAGAATTTTGCCAATGATTCATTTAGTGTTGCATTCGCTTTCTTTAGCTTTTCAATCTCAGCCGTGAAAGCTTTAGTTTCATCAACTAGGCATTTGACTCTCTCAACTAGTTTCCATTTACAATAACGGTTGAGTCACATTATTGTTTAATGTATATCTATTGCCCAGTTTATTTGTCTCATTGAACAATAAATCATATGTTTGTTTTAATTAATCTAACTTAGCACTTTTGAGATAATTATGGGTGGAGGAATATATGAATTTGGAAATAAATGATCAAGTTTAGAGGTTACCTCCTCACTACTTATGTAATCAGTGGAGGCGGTCTAACCTTCCACTAATTCAGTTGTTGCGAGATAGTTTAGTGTGTTTTTTTTATCAATTCTTACTAAACGGAAAATTTTAGCACAATTTGCAGCCTCTTGATCTTCATTTGAAGAATTGTTTATTGATGATGAGTCCTTATTGATATACATCCCTCTGCCCTTAGGCCTTGGGAACCTTCTAGCGTTGTTCCCATCTTTCTTCTCTTACCTTTATTTGGACTTGTTATCTTCGGGTATAGGACATTGAGCTTACATATGCCCCACTCCACCACATCTAAAACACTTAGTTGCTTCTTTTTTTTCTGCTCCTCTCCTTGAAACCTTTGGAGGAGCTGATGTTCTTTCCTTTCCTTATGAATCTTTTGAATTTTTTTGTGAGGAGAGCAATTTTTTCATCTTCATTTGTGATGATGAGGTGGATTCATCTAAGCTATGCGTGACTTTTAAAGTAATGACTCTCTTTCCTTTGTGAAATTCTTCGTTTTTTTTCTTAATGAGCTTATGAAAAATGAATGAGCTAATTAGGTCTTCTAGCTTTAACATGTTAAGGTCTTTTGCCTCTTCAATTGCAGTAATCTTGGGGTCTGAGATTCAGATAGAGCTTTCAAGATTTTCATGATCTATTTAGATTCAGAAATTTCCTTTTTTAGGCCTTTCAAAACGTTAATACTTTTGAAAAATCTAACAAAGATTTCAGATATATTTTCTGTATCAAACATTTTGAAAGTTTCTTACTCTCCAATCAAAATATTTCTTCTCGTTAGACCTGAGAAGTACCCTCATATATTGAGGTTATACTGTCTTATATCTCCTTAGCAGTTAAGTAAGAGGATACTCTATTGTACTTTGTAGTTGTTAAGGCACAAAGTAATGAGTTCATTGCCTTGATGTTACTCTTTATTAGTCTTACTTCTTCCCTGGTCCAATCGGATGCCTTTTCACATGTAGGTAGAGTAACCTTATCTTCAATAGCAATCTAAGAATCCATGTCAGTTGCTATAATAAGTTGTTTCATTTCAACTTCCAGCAACTAAAGTTAGTACCATCAAATAGAGTTGGCCTTATGAAAGATTAGCCCTCAACAAAAGCAAGGATGAAAGTTGGCTAGGATGTCATTTATATTAGATCTCTCTGATGCAAACTCAAAGACCTTCTCTGATACTACTTATTGGTATTGAGTTTGTGTCAAAATCCAAGAGAGGAGGAGTAAATCGAGTTCTTTTAAAATTTTAAAACTGAAATCCTTATAAGCTATGTCCCCTTGAATGAAAATATGGAGAGAAATAGAGCAAATAAATAGCAATAAACAAACATAAGAAATTATAGTGATTCAATATAACTTTCCCTACTCCACTCTTCCAAGACCACACCTTTGTGTCTTGGATTCCACTATATCAATTCAAAATATACTTAGAGCTCTTACTCACTTCTAGATTGTAGCTCTAGGGGACCTTTACAATCACACTACAAGTAGATGATGAGTCACATTCTAACCGTACACTACTTGTCTTCACTGGGCCTTGGTCTTTAACACTAAGCCAAGTAAGATTACAAGAAAATGAATTAAAGGAAAGATCTACATTTTATAAATTGTGTAGAGACAATTTCAGCACAGGGAGAACTTTATAAGGCTTGAGATTGATGAGAAACTTCAACACTTAAAGTACATATCATAGTTCTTTGTAGAACACTTAATGATCACATAATTGCTTGTGATTGGGAAGGTGAAGGCTCAATGAATGCTCTAGGTAACTTTCTTCACTCCACTTGATGTACTTTAAATAATGGAGGAGTTATTTAGATCATTAGGAGGTGGGTGGCATATATTAAATATGCCAACATTTGAATTTTTTCAACCTTTACAGTGCAAGTCGCAATTGGAGTCAACTTTGGCTATAACTTCACTCAAGTAACACACTGGAATCGATGTAGGGTGCAACTTTGATCAGAGCATTGTCACTTCTTAAGTCCTCCTTTGAAATGCTATGCTCCTCGAGTTTCAACTTAGGTCAACTTAGTCCTCGAATTGACCCAAGTCACATGTGGAGTCGACTTCGAGTGCAACTTTGCTAGTAACCATTCAAATCAGTGGGAATATGCAACCCCTAGGTCGAATTGCGTATGAAATTTAGCGTAAGTCATTGGTGAATTGGACTTGACTATGCGACTTCACTACCAGTTTGAAGCTTTAAACTTGAAGAAGTATGCTTCCGCGACTTTAATCTTTCAAGTCCTTGACTTGAGTCGACTTAATCTTGAACTCCATCCAAATCGCTTATCGGAGTCGACTTGGATGTGAGATTTGACTTTTAGTACTTAGTGTTTGAAATTTGTCTCAAATCTTTAGAAATCCAGGTTGTAGTCTGAGGTTGACATAGTCTTCGACTTTGCTCAAGTCGCAAATCCAAGTCGACTTAGGTTGCCACTTTTCTTATTTAAAGGTCAAGTCTCAGTCAAAGTCAATTTGGATTTGTGACTTGACCTTTTTGTATTTTAAAACTTGTATTCTTTCAATCTAAGATGTATTCTGAGGTTGACTTAGGCATAGACTTGACTTAAGTCGCTTGTCTAAGTCGACTTGAATATAAAACTTGGTCTGCCATGATTTGATGTTTGAATTTTCTATCTTTAAAACATTTTATGAAACATGTTGGTCCTTTTAATCACTCAAAATTGGATTGTTAATCATTAAACATATATTGCTCTTGATTTTCTAGTTGATTTTACAATAGACTTCATTTTTTACTTTACCCAAGCCGTATCTGGACTTGACTCGAGACACGACCTTTGTTTGTGCATTTTGCTACAAAAATTCTCTGTCTTAAAATTTTTATTTGAAGCTAATTTTGGAGTCGACTTGGGTTGCGATTTTACCCAAGTTGCATTGAGTCGACTTAGAATCCAACTTCAGTTGTTTGCACTTGATCTTGTGTTTCTATATTTTATGCACAAACCTCAAATAAAGATAATAGCCTTCAAGCATATCGAATTGGTTTTTAATTATCAAAACTCAATATTTGATATGTAATTTCCAACAGTTGAGTTCACATATTATCCAACCCCCTCCTACTCTAATTGCTCCTAGTCAATTCTACTTTATTAAAGCCTCTATGACCTTTGTTCCATTCAATTTTTCTCTTTTTTCCTAATTGACAAAAAGGAAAGGTGTTGAAAACATGTGGAAAATAAGCCAAGTCTATGTTTTGATCATTAACAAATCAATTTGAGTAAGTTTTGGTTACTAATATGTTTGTGAATATGATTAAAGGATATAAAAATGAAGAAAATGAAGCATGACAGGTCAAGTCGATTTTCAAGTCGAATCAGGCATCGACTTAGGCTAAGTCAATCCCCAAGTCGACTCCAGCAGCGACTTCAAAATGTCATTTTCGTCCAGCGTTGAAATCGGGGAGCAAAGATGCCGAAGTCGCAAACGAAGTCGACTCCACATGCGACTTGGGTGAAGTCGCAGGCCAAGTCGACTCTAGCTTCAACTTCAGACTGACAACACGCGTTTCGAAGAGTTAAGTCGCAAACTAAGTCGACTCAATGCTCAACTTGAGTAAAATTGAAGACCAAGTAGACCCATTCATTCGACTTAGAACAAATGAATATCAAATCAAGTTCAAAGCAAGTAAAGATGCATGGATTCATCAATTCAAATCAAGAACTATCAATTAGATATTTCATACACTTCATGATCCAAGTATTCAAGATTCCGAAACATGAAGTTAAAGGATTTTATGCAAAGTGAATATACTGAACTTTAAATGATGCAAATCAAGGGAAGGAAAATTAAGCATGAAGAAATTAAGCAAGTAAAATCATTTCAAAGAAGTTCAAGTTCATCAAGCAAGCTAAGGAAGTGAAGTCGCACCCGAAGTCGACTTCACCTGCGATTTGGGTCAAGTCCAGGACCAAGTCGACCCGAGGAAGAACTTGAGCAGCCTGAGTACAGCTAAAGTCGCACCCGAAGTCGACTCCATCTGCGACTTAGGCGAAGTCGCACCCGAAGTTGACTCCACCTGTGACTTGGGTCGCAATGGTCGAAATTTTTTCAAACGTTGGCGCATTAAATGCGTGCCACCTTCTTCCAAACGTTTGGATTCCCTCGCCATTTATATAAGGCATTCAATATGAACGTGGAGGGTAACTGAAATATCATTGATTGAGCACAACTCCCATTCCTAAGAGCTTTAAGTGATTAAGCCAACATCTAGAAGAAGAATGTTGCTTTCAAACTGCTAAGAGCTGCTTGCCGAATCATTAAGTCTATTTCACAAGTTCTTCTCTGCGCTAAATCTGCCTCTACACATCAGTAATGTGTAGAAACTCTCTTTTACTTTTTCTTGTTGTATTGAACTTGATTTAGTTTGGGTAACTAAGATCAAGTGTAAGCAAAGTAGTGTGTGATTGGAGTGGAACTCGTCACCTACTTGTGCTGTGAGTTGTTGATACCCCCTAGAGCTGGAATCTAGAAGAGAGCAGTGACTTTAGTTGTATTTGTGAAATACATAGTGGAATCCAAGTCATAAGAGGTGTGAGCTTGGAAGAGTAGAGTAGGGAAGGTTGCCCGAACCACTATAAATCTTATCCATTGATTTATTTCAGCTCTTATTATCTTATTGCTTTCCTTTTGTTTCATTGAAGGGGATTAAACTAAACCAGGATAAAATTTCTGTTTAAGTTGAAAAATTTTAAATACCTAATTCACCCCTCCCCTCTTGGGTAATTGCCATCAACTCAGGATCAACAAGTGGTATCAGAGCAGGTCTTTGAGTTTTACCAAAGAGATCTTTTGATATGGCATCCCAATCTACTTCCGTTCCCGCATTTGCCGAAGGCCAATCTTTTACTAGGCCACCATTGTTTGATGGGAACAACTTTGGCTATTTGAAGCTACGTATGAAACAACTCATCATGGCTACAGATATGGACTCTTGGATTGTGATCCAAGACGGTGTGACTTTGCCAATTGATGAAAGAGCTTCCAAATTGACCGATGAGGAAGTGAAAACTGTTAAGAGCAATGCTAAGGCTATGAATTCTTTATTTTGTACTCTTATCGCTTTTGAATATGATAGAGTATCATCTTGTTTGATCGCCAAAGAGATATGAGATACACTAACATCTATCTATGAAGGAACTTCTCAAGTCCAAGGGACAAGGAAAAATATTTTGATTGGAGAATTGGAAAGCTTTAAAATGCTAGAAACAGAAAATATTTCTGAAATGTTTGCTAGATTCTCTAAAATTACTAATGCTTTGAAAGGTCTTGAAAAAGCTATCTCCGAATCTGAACAGGTCATGAAGATCCTAAGAGCTTTACCAAAATCTTGGACTTCAAAGATTACTGCAATAGAAGAAACCAAGGATTTGAACACGTTGAAGCTAGAAGACTTTATTAGCTATTTGAAACGGTGGCATTAACAGAAGAGACTAGTGCTATGGTGCAGAGAAAGTTTGTGAAATCCCGACCGTATGCGCGTCATTTCGACCGTATACGCGTCATTTCGATATTTGTAATTTTGTAATTATTTTATGAATAAATGAAAATTCATGAATTATATTGATGGATATGTATATTGGAGATTGAAATAATGCAATTACGAATTTAACCCGTGAATAGTGACATGAATAGTGACGTGAATAGTAACTGGGGGCTAAGACACGTGATTAAGAGTTAATCACTTGGATTAACTTAATCACAAAAAGACAAAATGGAGATTTAATCACTACAAGACAAAATAGCGATTCTTTTGGATATTTTAATTCAAATTTGGATTTTTGTGGAAAAATAGAAAAAAATTCATAAATTGCAATTCGGGCGTCGGAATTCGATGAAATTTTTTCTGGATGGCTAAAAATTCATGATGGACATGATGAATGGGTTAAGATGTGATGAAAATCACAAATCAAAGGTCAAGATGAAACGTCAAAACAAGATCAAAAAGTAGCTAACTTTTTAATAAAAGCTACTTTTGACTTTTTAAATAAAGTAAATAAATAAAAATAAAAAAATAAATGCAATGGATGCTGCTGCAGGGATGTTTCAGGGGGAGCAGCTAAAAAAGTTGACCAAAATAAATGGTCAAAATTTATCCTAATCAAAGATCAATGGCTAGGATTAATTTAGCTTAATTTAATTAATTTTAAAAATAAAAAAAATAGGTGGAAAATAGGGCTGCAATAGGGTTGCTGGAGCAGGCCTAGGGTGGGCAGCACAGGGCTCAAAGCATTTTTTAAAATTAAAAAGAAATACCAATTTATAATTAAATACCTCAAAACTAGGGGGTAAATTCCAAATTCTTGAAAAATTCAACCCTATAAATAGGGCAGCAGGGGGAGGACGTCCAAGGCATCCAAAAACAAGCTCCACTTAAGCCATTCCAAGTTTCCAAACTTTCCCACACATCCAAGGAAGAAAAAGAGGAAGTTAGAGAGGAAAAGGGTGAGAAAAAGTGGTATATCTCCACTTCGGGTAAGTGATTTCTACCCAAATTTCTTTTTGATGTTAATTAAGGTAAAACCATGCTTAGATAATTTCCAAGCATGAGAAAATAAGTATAGATATAATGTTTAAATGGAATTATGCCAAGACATCAAAAATTTGGAGCGAAGATAGGGTATTCGGGAAAATAGCATATGGTATGTGAAAATAATGCTCCAAAATTTATAAATGATGATTTGGGATATATGATTATGATAAATATGATGTTGTAATGATGATATATTAATTTCATGATTTTTAGAATTAAGGATTACGCTTAAGTGAATTTATGTTGATTTTTAGTATATGGAGAAAATGATTTTTTTTCACCAAGTAAATGATGATAAATTCAAAATGTATGGAATGTCCTATGATATACTAGGCATAAGGCATGTCATGGTATTTTTTATTTTTGGAACCCATGAACAGTAACCACGTCTCTGTGAACAGTAACTCGGATGAACATTTATCTGCTACAGTGATCGGCTACAGTAATTTGCTATAGTAACAGCGTGATTTTGAAGAAAATTTGAGATTAATATTTGAATATGAGGATGAAAATTTTGAAGAACCTATGGATAAAAATATTCACATAAAGAAATAATGCCCAAATAATATAGAGCATGCATGGGAAGCAGCTTGAATAGAAGAAATGAAAATATCATTTCTCCTTGAATAGGAAAAGGAAAAGAGAAGGTCGAAGACACCTCCTAAGAAGGTAAGCAAGTTATATATTTTGCAAATTATTTCCAAAATGCTTGAAATTGTTTGCAAATTGCTTTATGAAATTTATTTAAGGTTGGCCATACCTATAACTGCTTTACATGAACTGAAGTTCATTTTGTGAAATTATTTATTAAATGCTTTTTATGAAATTGTTTATGATTTGCAAATATCATGCCGGCATGTGTATGAGAATGAGCATGTGCACGAGGAATAGGCCTTAGTCGAGGTAGTAAGCGGACCGGATGTCCCCCTCGCTATTGCCAAGTCGCTTAATAGGCCCAGGCCGGCGGCGACCTCCCTGAAATGGGAGCATGTATGGGATTGGCGCCTAGCTAGCGTCGCATCCAAAGGAATGTCATGAATGCTATGTATGCATTGCATTTGCATTTTATGAAATGCATGAAAATGATTGAAAAATTATGTATAGCTTGCTTACTGAGTATTATTACTCACCCATGCTTTTTCAACAACAGACAGGAAAAGATGATGAAGGCAGCATGTAAAATGACATGTAGTTTTGATGAAATATTGTATATGTAAATTTTATGCAAAGACAATGATGATAATTTTGAGATGGAAATGAATATTTTTGTTTTATGAAATAGTTTTGGTTTATAACTGTGATATGTATTTCATATTAGATGAATGATGGAAATTTTCTGTGTATTAATGATAAAAAAAAATCTTGTCGTGTGATCAAGGCAACAATCCTGAGTCACGTTTACCAATCAAAACGATCCCGGAGTAAGGCTTCTAGGCACCTCGGTTCGGGACGCCACAGAAGTTGGTATCAGAGCATGGATTGGTAAATAGGCAGAAAAGGAAAGAAATGACTAAGCTAGAATACATGAAATTATGATTATAATTGATTTATTTATCATTGATGATTATATAGATGGCTGATAAAGGAAAGGCTTCACTAAGTACACAAAAACTAGAAGAAGAAATGGAACGGGAACGAGCTCAAGAAAGAGTTAACAGGTGGTTAGCCTCTCAAGAAGGTTTAACCCTAAGACCCCCACCTCCCACTTGTTACCAGGCACTCTCATATATTAGGGGACCAGAGGCACGTCGCCCAATAATCCCTAGTCATCCACCAGGGTTTCCAGTATTATCTGAAACCCATCGGGCAGAGTCCTCTAACCGGGCACTTGCATCCCCAGACTCACCAGTATATACCCCAGCCAGCCCATTGCCTAGGCCATCGGTTGTTACCGATTGGGTTGCGGAGGAGGATTTACAGACATATTGGCAAAGGAAGGTAGCTCCAATCCCACCTAACCCAGGACCGTGGTTTAGATTTGATGCAGGGTATATCCAATTCCGATATGGAACCCCATGGGCACAGATTGACCAAAACAGCTTGGTGAGGTCATCCTACGAGTCATAGAATTAGAGGTAAGGCCCGAATCCCCACCTCCCGCTCCTCCAGCAAATGATGATGAGGACCCCATAGAATGGTCCGATAGTGAAGAGGAGGATGAGAACCCAGGACCACAAGACTGGTCAGATACCAGTACAATTACTGAGGAACCCACACGGGTACCTTTCAGTCTCAGGAGGTTCTTGAGGATGAGGAGAAGGGGACGATAAATGGAATGGGGACCAGGAAGACACAGCCACCGCCACTACCAAGATTTTTTTTTATAAATATGTAAATATTGATGGAACAAGTACATAAGGCTAAGATAACCTATGTACAAAAGTTTGACTAATGTATAAATGGTTTTCTAATGACATATGATAATATATATGAATTATGTGATCACATGATTATGTGTTAAATTTATATCATGATAAAAATTGATGTTATGTTAATAAATGTTTTATGAAGTTGAAAATGCCGCTCACTAGAGCTAAAGCAAGAGCCAACAAAGGAAAGGCCGTAATGGAGGAATCTGTTGATCAAGCAAGGGGCGAAGCCAACAAAAGAATGTATAGGGCAGAATCCGAGGAACAATCCTCTAGGACCCGCCCACGTCACGAGGAAAGCCCAAGACCTCAAGCAGAGGTCAACGTAGAAGAAAGAATTGCTGCGGCTATCGAAAAAGCTATGCAGCAATGGACAGCCTAGACTGCTGGGTTATTGCAAGAAATGAGGAACCAGCAAGCCCCACCATCAAGAGGAGATGGGGAAAGACAAGGGCCCTCGGCCAATCCCGGCACGTCAAGGGGAGTGGAGGATAGTCTCCTTGAGGCCGACAGAAAGGCTATCAATGCCTTTCTTGCCCAGAGACCGCCCAAGTTTGCAGGGGAACCGGACCCCCTCATTGCAGAGCAATGGATTACGGAAATTAAGAAATTATTTAGAATATCGCCCTGCAATGGTCAGCAAAAAGTGTTGTGCGCTACCCACCTGCTGATAAAAGATGCTTATGAATGGTGGGAAACGCTGATGGTCACTATGCCACATCCAGAGCAAGTTTCGTGGCATGAGTTTTTGGAGGAATTCAATAAAGAATATCTCCCTGTAGGGCTACAGAGCCAGAGGGTGATAGAATTCGAAAAGCTTTACCAAGGCAGGATGACAGTCACAGAATATGCTACAAAATTCAATGCTAAATAGTAAGATATGTTCCATGGATCACCAATGTGCCGGAGAATAAGGCACAAAGGTTCCAAAGGGGATTGAGACCCCAGCTAAGAGAGGGGTTAGCCCCATTATTAATAAAGGACTATGCCTCTAGCATTGAGAGGGCTAGGGCATTGGAGATGGAGTCTATGAGGACTCAGGAGCTTAGGCAAGCTCAAAAACAATTCTTTTCAGCCTCCAAGGAAGGTGAGGCTAATAAAGGAAAAAGGAGAATCGCCGAGAGAAAGAAGATCGACGACAAGACACAGAGCACCCTGACTTGCAGAACTTGCCACAAACGCCATTCAGGTGAATGTTTACAAGGAACGGGGAAATGCTACAAATGTGGCCAAGCGGGTCATGTGACCCGGGACCGCGGGACCGACGAAGCTAAGATAATAAAGTGCTTCGACTGTGGTCAAGTCGGACACATTTCGCCCAATTGTCCGAATAAGCCACAAGGAGCACAAGCTCGAGGGAGGCCGACCCAGCGAAAAGTCCCCGCCATCGCTAATCGACCCGGTACTGCTGCCAACCCAGTGCGTGTCCAAGCCCTCACCCGAACGGAGTCACAAGAGATTGAGGAAAAAGTGATTACAGGTATGATTTACATTTTGGGAAATTCTGCAGTAGCTTTATTTGATTCTGGAGCTACGCATTCATTTATATCATACCAATTCGTAATCACACACGTACTTCGGGTAGAGAAAACCAGTAGTACTATACATGTAGAATCCCCAGTATATAGATTGGCAAGTATAAATCAAATCTGCAAAGCATGTCCTATCAGGATAGGAACAAAAATATTGGAAGCTGATCTCATCCTATTACCCATGACAGAGTTTGATGTCATATTAGGGATGGATTGGCTAAGTCAATGGGGTGCAACAATTGATTGTAGAAATAAAAAGGTGCAATTTGAAGCACCAAAAGATGAAATAGAGATCAGTAAAATAAGACAGCCAGAAAACACAATAATGATTATATCAGCTATGAAAGCAGCTAAGCTGATGCGCCAACAATGTACAGCTTATCTGATCTCTATAAACACAATAAGAGATGGGGTACCAATGGAACAAATTCCAGTGGTAAAGGAATTTCCAGATATTTTTCCAAAAGAGCTATGTAATTTACCACCAGAAAGAGAGATGGATATGGAGATAGAAATTATTCCAGGAACAGCCCCAATATCTAAGGCCCCATATAGGATGGCACCAGCCGAATTGGCTGAGTTGAAAGTACAAATTTAAGATTTATTAGATAAGGGGTTTATTAGACCCAGTGCATCACCTTGGGGAGCTCCAGTATTATTTGTAAGGAAAAAGGATGGGAGTTTGAGACTCTGTATTGATTACAGAGAATTGAACAAAGTAACAGTAAAAAATAAGTACCCACTCCCAAGAATAGATGATCTTTTTGATCAGTTAAAAGGAGCTTCTACATTTTGAAAAATTGATTTACAGTCAGGTTACCACCAGTTGAGGATATGTCCAAAGGATATCCATAAAACAGCATTCAGAACAAGATATGGGCATTATGAATTCTTAGTCATGCCATTTGGACTAACGAATGCTCCAGCTGTGTTTATGGATATGATGAACAGAATTTTTCGAGAATTTTTGGATCAATTTGTGGTGGTATTCATTGATGATATATTGATTTATTCAAAGACAGAAGAAGAACATGAGAAGCATTTAAGGATAGTGTTGGAAATTCTTCGAAGGGAGAAATTATATGCTAAATTCAAAAAATGTGAGTTTTGGTTGAAACAGGTAGCCTTTCTCGGCCACATTATATCCGAGAAAGGAGTACAAGTAGATCCTCAAAAGATTGAGGTAATAACAAAGTAGCCACAACCAACAAATATCACGAAAATAAGAAGTTTCCTAGGGTTAGGTGGCTACTACAGAAGATTTGTGGAAGGATTCTCACAATTGTCAGCTCCACTCACAAAGCTGACAAGGAAAGGAGTTAGGTATGAATGGACACAGGAATGTGAGAATAGCTTCCAAGAATTAAAGAAAAGACTGGTAAAAGCTCCAATTCTAACACTACCTACAGAGAAGGAAGGGTTTGTGATCTATAGTGATGCCTCAAAGAAAGGATTAGGATGTGTACTGATGCAAAATGGAAAAGTTATATCATACGCATCCCGACAACTCAAGCCAAATGAGGTAAACTATCCAACCCATGATTTAGAACTGGCAACAGTAGTCTTTGCCCTGAAAATTTGGAGACATTATTTATATGGAGTTAAATGTGAGGTCTATACTGATCATAAGAGTCTCAAATATATTTTTACTCAAAAGGAGTTAAATATGAGGCAAAGAAGATGGCTCGAGTTACTAAAGGATTATGACCTCGACGTTTTATATCATCCAGACAAAGCCAATATAGTAGCCGATGCGCTAAGTAGAAATGTTAGCTTAGCACATCTCATCACAAAGGAAGAAGGGCTACTACAAGAATTGAGACAATTAGAGCTAATTGTAATCCCACCTGGGGTACAAGTCAGATTGTCTCAATTACAAATCCAGTCAAATTTATTTAAGCAAATTAAAATGACTCAACAAGAAAATGGGGATTTCAAGAATTATGTGGAGAAAATGATCAAGAAAAATCCCAGTGAATACATACAAGATGAATATGGGATGTACAGATATAGGGGTCGTCTATGTATACCCAATCAAGAGGAAGTAAAGGAACAGATATTGAAAGAAGCACATTTCTCTCCATTTTCGATGCATCCAGGTAGCACCAAGATGTATCAAGACATCAAAAAGATGTATTGGTGGAATAATATGAAAAGAGAAATTGCTGAATATGTGGCTAAGTGCCTAACATGTCAAAGGGTTAAGGCTGATCATCAAAGAACCCCTGGAAAATTACAGTCGCTAGAAATTCCAGAATGGAAATGAGATGATATTAATATGGATTTTATTGAAGGGTTGCCAAGAACCTATAATGGAAATGATGCTATATGGGTCATAGTAGATAGATTATCAAATGTGGCTCATTTCCTAGCCATCAAGAAAAATTTTACTGCTGAGCGACTGGCTAAAATTTATTATAAGGAGATAGTGAGACTGCATGGAGTACCTAAGTTAATAGTTTCCGATCGAGATTCCAGTTTTACATCTCGATTTTGGAAAAGTTTACATCAAACCTTAGGTACGCAACTAAAATTCAGCACAGCATTTCATCCTCAAACTGATGGGCAGACAGAAAGGGTAAATCAAATAGTAGAGGATATGCCGAGAATGTGCACAGTAGAATTTGGAGGATCATGGGATGAATATTTGGCTATGACAGAATTTGCTTATAACAACAGTTTTCAAACAAGTATTCAAATGGCTCCATTTGAAGCTTTATATGGACGAAAGTGCAGAACTCCTCTAAACTGGGATGAAGTGGGAGAAAGAAAATTGGCTCCAGACCTCTCAAGGAGAATGGTAGAAAAAGTTCAAGTGATTTGCCAGTGTATACTCACAGCCCAGAGCAGGCAAAAAAGTTACACCGATTGCAATAGAAGGGATTTAAATATCCAAGTTGGGGATCACGTATTTGTTAAGGTAACGCCATTCAAAGGAGTCACCTGGTTTGGAAAGAGGGAAAAATTAAACCCAAGATATATTGGGCCCTTTGAAGTTTTGGAAAAGATAGGCAACCTAGCCTATAGAATAGCTCTGCCACCAGCCCTCAGTGCCATCCACAATGTGTTTCACATCTCCATGCTAAGGAAATATGTTTCCGATCCTACCCATGTGTTGATAGCAGATAATTTGCCAATCCAAGAACATTTAAAATATGAGGAAAGGCCAATTAAAATATTGGATTTCAAGATCAAGAAGCTTCGGAATAGAGAGATCGAATATGTAAAAGTACAATGGAATCGATATTCAGAATCCGAAGCTACTTGGGAGTTACGAGAGGAAGTTGAAAGAAAATATCCTCAATTATTTAAGGAAAGATAGGTTTCGGGACGAAACCTATTGTAAGGGGGGAAGAATTGTGAAACCCCGACCGTATGCGCGTCATTTCGACCGTATACGCGTCATTTTGATATTTGTAATTTTGTAATTATTTTATGAATAAATGAAAATTCATGAATTATATTGATGGATATGTATATTGGAGATTGAAATAATGCAATTACGAATTTAACCCGTGAATAGTGACGTGAATAGTAACTGAGACTAAGACACGTGATTAAGAGTTAATCACTTGGATTAACTTAATCACAAAAAGACAAAATGGAGATTTAATCACTACAAGACAAAATAGCGATTCTTTTGGATATTTTAATTCAAATTTGGATTTTTGTGGAAAAATAGAAAAAAATTCATAAATTGCAATCCGGGCGTCGGAATTCGATGAAATTTTTTATGGATGGTTAAAAATTCATGATGGACATGATGAATGGGTTAAGATGTGATGAAAATCACAAATCAAAGGTCAAGATGAAACGTCAAAACAAGATCAAAAAGTAGCTAACTTTTTAATAAAAGCTACTTTTAACTTTTTAAATAAAGTAAATAAATAAAAATAAAAAAATTAAATGCAATGGCTGCTGCTGCAGGGATGTTGCAGGGGGAGCAGCTGAAAATTTTGACCAAAATCAATGGTCAAAATTTATCCTAATCAAAGATCAATGGCTAGGATTAATTTAGCTTAATTTAATTAATTTGAAAAATAAAAAAATAGGTGGAAAATAGGGCTGCAATAGGGTTGCTGGAGCAGGCCTAGGGTGGGCAGCACAGGTCTTAAAGAATTTTTCAAAATTAAAAAGAAATACCAATTTATAATTAAATACCTCAAAACTAGGGGGTAAATTCCAAATTCTTGAAAAATTCAACCCTATAAATAGGGCAGCAGGGGGAGGACGTCCAAGGCATCCAAAATAAAGCTCCACTTAAGCCATTCCAAGTTTCCAAACTTTCCCACACGTCCAAGGAAGAAAAAGAGGAAGTTAGAGAGGAAAAGGGTGAGAAAAAGTGGTATATCTCCACTTCGGGTAAGTGATTTCTACCCAAATTTCTTTTGGATGTTAATTAAGGTAAAACCATGCTTAGATAATGCCCAAGCATGAGAAAATAAGTATAGATATAATGTTTAAATGGAATTATGCCAAGACATCAAAAATTTGGAGCGAAGATAGGGTATTCGGGAAAATAGCATATGGTATGTGAAAATAATGCTCCAAAATTTATAAATGATGATTTGGGATGTATGATTATAATAAATATGATGTTGGAATGATGATATATTAATTTCATGATTTTTAGAATTAAGGATTACGCTTAAGTGAATTTATGTTGATTTTTAGTATATGGAGAAAATGATTTTTTTTCACCAAGTAAATGATGATAAATTCAAAATGTATGGAATGTCCTATGATATACTAGGTATAAGGCATGTCATGGTATTTTTTATTTTTGGAAAAAATATCAATTTTTGAAATCCATGAACAGTAACCACGTCTCTGTGAACAGTAACTCGGATGAACAATTATCTGCTACAGTGATCGGCTACAGTAATTTGCTATAGTAACAGCGTGATTTTGAAGAAAATTTGAGATTAATATTTAAATATGAGGATGAAAATTTTGAAGAACCTATGGATAAAAATATTCACATAAAGAAATAATGCCCAAATAATATAGAGCATGCATGGGAAGCAGCTTGAATAGAAGAAATGAAAATATCATTTCTCCTTGAATAGGAAAAGGAAAAGAGAAGGTCGAAGACACCTCCTAAGAAGGTAAGCAAGTTATATATTTTGCAAATTATTTCCAAAATGCTTGAAATTGTTTGCAAGTTGCTTTATGAAATTTATTTAAGGTTGGCCATACCTATAACTGCTTTACATGAACTGAAGTTCATTTTGTGAAATTATTTATTAAATGCTTTTTATGAAATTATTTATGATTTGCATATATCATGCCGGCATGTGTATGAGAATGAGCATGTGCACGAGGAATAGGCCTTAGTCGAGGTAGTAAGCGGACCGGATGTCCCCCTCGCTATTGCCAAGTCGCTTAATAGGCCCAGGCCGGCGGCGACCTCCCTGAAATGGGAGCATGTATGGGATTGACGCCTAGCTAGCGTCGCATCCAAAGGAATGTCATGAGTGCTATGTATGCATTGCATTTGCATTTTATGAAATGCATGAAAATGATTGAAAAATTATGTATAGCTTGCTTACTGAGTATTATTACTCACCCATGCTTTTTCAACAACAGACAGGAAAAGATGATGAAGGCAGCATGTAAAATGACATGTAGTTTTGATGAAATATTGTATATGTAAATTTTATGCAAAGACAATGATGATAATTTTGAGATGGAAATGAATATTTTTGTTTTATGAAACAGTTTTGGTTTATAACTGTGATATGTATTTCATATTAGATGAATGATGGAAATTTTCCGTGTATTAATGATAAAAAAAAATCATGCCGTGTGATCAAGGCAACATCCTGAGTCACGTTTACCAATCAAAACGATCCCGGAGTAAGGCTTCTAGGCACCTCGGTTCGGGGCACCACAAAGTTGCCGCTCAAGCTCAAGGATCCAAGGAGCTTTAGCTTTCCATGTACAATTGGAAATCATTATTTTGGGAGAGCTCTCTATGATTTGGGAGCTAGTATAAATTTAATGCCAAAATATATATTCAAGAAACTTGGCATTGGGGAAGCCCGATCTACTACAGTAATGTTGCAATTGGTGAATCACTTCATGACATATCCAGAAGGAATTATTGAAGATGTTTTGGTTAAGGTAGGCAAGTTTATCTTTGCAGCAGATTTTATTGTTTTGGATTATGAAGAGGACTGAGATGTGCCAATCATTCTGGGTCAGCCATTCCTTGCAACTGGCAAGGTAATAATTGATGTGCAAGCTGGAGAGCTAACCATGCTTGTGAAAAATGACCAAGTCACATTTAGCGTGTTCAAGGAGATGCAGTTCCCAAATGATCTAGAGGAGTATTTTATGATCGATATGGTGGACTCAGCGGTCCAAACCGAGTTCCAAGTAACCTCTCACAAGGATATTTTGGAAGCATCATTCGTTGGGGAAGTAAATGAAGCTGATAAAGAATCAACTGAGATGGTACGATATTTGCAGCAATCTCCATCCTTTACACGCTATCCACAGAAATTTGAGTCGCTGGAGCTCGAGCGGGAGTCATTCAAACATTTAAAGCCATCAATTGAGGAACCGCCAGTTTTGGAGCTGAAACCTCTGCCAACTCATTTAAGATATGTATATTTAGAAGCTGAATCATAGCTCCCGGTTATCATTTCTTCGGCATTGGATTCTCTACAAGAAGAGAAACTGCTTAGAGTGCTCAGAGACCATAAGAGGGCATTGGTTGGACTATTGCAGATATTAGAGGAATTAGTTCTTCTTTCTGTATGCACAAAATCCCATTAGAAGAAATGCGAAGCCATTTATTGAAGCCCAGAGAAGACTAAATCCTATTATGAAGGGAGTGGTAAAAAGGAGATTATCAAATGGCTTAATGCAGGTGTTATATATCCTATCTCCGACAGTTCTTGGATCAGTCCTGTGTAATGCGTTCCGAAGAAGGGTGGCATGACGGTAGTGTCCAATGAGAATAACGAATTGATTCCAATGTGGATAGTTATGGGTTGGAGAGTGTGTATGGACTATCGGAAGCTAAATAAAGCTACAAGGAAGGATCACTTTCCGCTCCCGTTCATCGACTAGATGCTTGATAGGTTGGCTGGTCGGGAGTTCTATTGTTTTCTGGATGTCTATTCAAGCTACCACCAAATCATGATACATGTTCATATGGCATATTCGCATTCAGGCGAATGACCTTTGGCCTATGCAACGCACCAGCCACATTTCAGCGTTGTATGATGGCTATATTTACTAATATGGTCGAAGATTTTCTGGAGGTATTTATGGACGACTTCTCCGTATTTGGGAATTCATTTGACAAGTGTCTTATCAATCTTTCTAAAATGCTTCAACATTGTGAAGACACGAACCTGGTTCTTAACTGGAACAAAATGTCATTTTATGGTGCAAGAGGGTATAGTACTCGGGCATTGGGTTTCCGAATAAGGAATTGAAGTTGACAAAGCAAAAATTGAGGCTATTGAGAAACTTCTTCCTCCCACATCAGTAAAAGGAATTCTCGATTTTTTGGAACATGGAGGGTTTTATAGAAGATTTATCAAGGACTTTTCAAAGATTGCTAAGCCGCTATGCACGTTGTTAGAAAAGGACACACCATTTGATTTTGATCAGGAATGTGTGCAATCGTTCGAAGAGTTGAAAAGAAGATTGGTGTCAACGCTGATTATCATTTCTCTTGATTAGAACCTCCCTTTTGAATTAATGTGTGATGCCAGCAATTTTGCAATTGGGGCAGTGTTGGGCCAGAGGAAGAATAAGGTATTTCACTCCATTTATTATGCTAGCAAAACATTGAATGAGGCGTAGCTAAACTACACCACGACAGAAAAGGAGTTACTGGCGGTGGTGTTTTCTTTTGATAAATTCAGAGCCTATTTGGTGGGGTCTAAGGTGATTGTATACACAGATCATTTTGTAATTAAATACCTGATTGAAAAGAAAGATGCAAAACCACGCTTGATCTGGTGGGGATTGTTACTACAAGAATTTGATCTTGAAATTAAAGACCGGAAGGGAACTAAAAATCAGGTAGCTGATCACCTATCTCGCTTAGAGAGAAGTCAACAGTTCCAAGACATGGAACAAATCAGATAAGTGTTCCCGGATGAGCAGCTATTCTCAATCTCCCAAGGCAGTCCACCATGGTACACAGACTTTGTAAACTATATCGTCAGTGGTATATTGCCTCCGGAGATGAATTCTCACCAAAGGAAGAAATTTCTCCATAATGTCAAATTTTATTTCTGGAATGAACCATTTTTGTTCAAGCAATGCCCGGATCAGTTATATAAGAGATGCATTCCTGAATGTAAGATAGAACCAATTCTGCAAAGCTGCCATTCATCACCATATGGGGGCCACTTCTAGGGGGACAAAACTGTAGCAAAAGTACTTCAGTCTGAATTTTATTGGTCATCTTTATTTAAAGATGCTCATTCATTTGTCAAGCGGTTTGATCAATACTAGCGTATGGGGAATATCACAAAAAGACATGAACTGCCGCTCACTAATATCATTGAAGTGGAAATCTTTGATATATGGGGTATCGACTTCATGGGACCTTTCATCCCTTCTTTTGGCAATTAGTTTATTTTGGTTGCGGTTGATTATGTATCCAAATGGGTTAAAGCAGTACCAACTCCAGCGGGTGATGCTAAAACGGTTCTTAAATTTGTCAAGAAGAATATCTTTACTTATTTCGGCATACCAAGGATGATTATTAGTGATGGAGGTTCACACGTCTGCAACAGGCAATTCATGGAGATCTTGAATAAGTATGGAGTACGGCTTACAAAACTCAGCTTGGAATGTCTCCTTATCAGTTGATGTATGGTAAGGCTTGCCATTTACCACTTGAATTTGAGCATAATGCATATTGGGCAATCAAGAAATTAAATTTGGATATGCAACAAGCGGGTGAACGAAGACTTTTGCAGCTTAATGAGCTGGATGAATTCAGGATGCGTGCTTATGAAAATGCCAAGATTTATAAAGAGAAAGTGAAGAAACGGCATGACAAAAAGATCCTGCCGAGGCGATTTGAGCCAGGCCAAAAAGTATTACTTTTCAATTCTAGATTAAAGCTTTTTCTAGGAAAATTCAAGTAGCGATGGTCACAGCCATTTATTGTGTTAAAGTCAATGGATCATGGGGCAGTGGAAGTGTACAATGAAAAGTCAAATGGGAGTTTTGTGGTGAATGGGCAGAGATTGAAACATTATTTAGGGGAAGATCTGCAGCGCTGCAAGGAGGTGGTGCTGTTAGAAGATCCATCGAAAGATGAAATGTTGGGTTGAGGACAATAAACTTAGCGTTGAATGGGAGGCAACCCATTATTCTTTTTTATTTTTTATCCCGAGGCATGGATTTCTGATCTATCTTATGTGCCTTGAAGCAGGAAAACCTAAAAAGTATTTGGGCCAACCAAGCATGTAACTCCTATTCAATCGGTTGGATAATTCCAATGATTTTTTGGAATACAAAAGTCAATTTTTCAATTAGAGAAACTCAAGATCATGGTATGTCAAGCAAGTAAGGCAATGTGAATCCTCTCCAAGCACCAAATGTTCAAGTATGGGAAAGCAATTAAATATATTGGTGACCAGAACAAAGTGGAGGAAAACGAGCATTGGCGCCCCGGCGCCGTGTGATGAGTCCTGATTTTTGCGGAGGCAGTAAGTTGATGCCTAGGCGCTGCACCCTCGATGTCCCAGCACCGCTGCGTGGGCAGCTTGACCCGGACGTGCTTGAAAAGCTCGGATTAAGGTTAAAATCCTAATCCCGAGCCCCAGGGTCGATTTTCTTTCTTCTTCCCATCTCCAAACCCTAGCTCCTCCATTTCTTCTCCATTTCTCTCTTCCCTCCCCCCAATCTGTCCTCCATTTCCTTTCCTTCTTCTCCCATTTCATCTCTACCCCTCTTCCATCTCTAGATCCACCTTTAATCCCCCCAAATCAAGCTTCTCCATCTCCTAACCCTACGCCCCATTCTTACATTTGATTTCTAATCCATTTCCCCTTCATTTCCATCTCTCATTCATCCTCATCTCCCTCCTCATTTTCGGCCAGCATCAGATTTTCAAGTGCAGTCGATCGGTGCAGAGCAACCCTCTACTTCAAAGTCTGATAGCAAGCAAAACGGGGTCTCCGCATTAGACGCCTAGGGGAGTACCTGTCCTCTCTGTTTTATATTACTTTTGTATTTAATTCTCAATTTATGATCATTTAGGACTCATGTAGTTTCATGAATTGAGGACAATGTATCCCTCAAGTTTGTGGGGTGTATAATTTCTTTTTGTGAGTTTGCATTCATATCTTGAATATATGTGTTAGATTGCATATCATGTCAAATTCTGCCTGTGAAAATTATCTTGTTTCAATCCATTTTGATGAAAAATGTGCAAGGTTGAGAAAAAAACTCTTAACTTGAAATTGATTTCATGAAAAATTGGAAATTCATGCTAAAGACTGTGTTAAGGAAATTTGTAAGTAACATGTGAATGAATTGAGCGAATTTCATAGTACATTATTTAATTCAATTCCATGCTAATCTTTTCAACTGAAATGATAAAGAACTGAGTTAAATGTGTGATAACCACGTGCTTTAAGGAAATAAATGGTTTCAGTAATGCGTAAAATTTCACATTTTTTTATGAGACCTAAAATGGGTTAACTTGCATGTTCAGTACCCCTACCAGATTATCAAAATAATGAAAGGAAGTGACTGACCTAAGCTGAGTAACTGGGACTTGGCATCAACAAATGTTAAGATTTTCATAAAAAGGCAAGAAAAAGTCACAGTAATAACACTTTAAAAAAAAATTTCCCCAGATACCCTGAAATATGGTGAGGGGAGTAAAAAAAAGATAGAAAATATCTCTCCAGATACCGTGAAATATAGTGAGAAAAGTCATGCAATAAGTTGGGGGGAAGAATGTGTAGTTAGGAAAAATGAGATTAAGTGAATTAACGTCATGTTCTTTGATCAGAAAGTTGTGCTTAAACATTGGTTCACTTGTTTTGTGTTGATTTTCTAACCAGTTTCTTTTGATTATGAGGAAGATTAGCAGGATTGAATTATCACTTTGGACTAATAATATTGTCATTTACATGTAACTGTAGTCGAGAATGAAGATGAAAACATGTCCTATTTTGGAAATTGATGATTTTTCATGCATTGTTTCAAGTTAAAGTTGTTCTTTGTCCGGTTGAGTGGAGAAATGTGATTATTGGAAGTATAATTAGAATCAAGTTGAGTTGAAAAAGTCCTCATTCATTCATTCATTTTGCTTTCATATGTTGCTTGAGGACTAGCAACCTTTAAGTTTGGGGGTGTGACAACTCATGAAAATGCAAGCTATCACGGCTCATTTCAAACTAATTTTGCAGGTTAGTTCAAGAGAATGTAATAAAATTTTATTCATTTAGCATAATTTTCACGCATTGTGCATTTTAGGTACAATATGTAGTTTTTATGCATTTTTAATATAAAATTGATATTTGTAAGTTCATTTATTCAGTTTTAGTTGGTTTTGTAGGAAGGACGGACGACTATCAGCTTGTGAGTGTGTGAGGATGAAGAAATGCGCAAAATGAAGAAGTAAGTAGGCTGGCGCCACGGCGTAGACCAGTGGCGCCTAGGCGCCAACTTATCGCCTCACAAGAATATTCCAGAACTTCTTAAGTCGGCAAGCTTCCAGAGAGTTGGCGCCTATGTGATACCCGGATCCAAGTAGGACTCATATGAAGGCATTTGACATGTAATTATGATATATGTATGCCTTGAATGAATTTTGGATGATTTTATGATTAATGATATTTTGCAATTAGGGTTTTAATTAAGAATGATGATTAAAAATTTAATCGCCGGAGCCCAAAGTGAGTCGGTAGACCCGAGGGGATTAACGAGGATTGAAAGGTGAAAATGTGTCATGAATAATCATGTTAATTACCATGATTTGATTTATGGAGATTAAAGTGTAATTATGGAATTAAGATGAAAAATGATAGAAAATTCATAACTTGACGCCTACAAGGCGGATTTCGATGAAATTTGAAAGTAAGCTCAAGACGGTAGACTCAATATTTTGAATGGATTGGATTAAGGGAATCATGATGGGATTAGGGTTATAATTAATTATTTTTATCCCAAATCCAAAAGATAAATTCAAGTGGTCATAACTTCAGTTAGAAACGTCGGTTTGAGATGAAATTTGAAACGATGGAATAAAATTATGAAATTTATGAGATGAATGGACTTGATTAAGGAATAAATCAAGATAAATGTTAAATTCTAGATTTTTGTGATGGAATTTGACTTATAATGGAATATCAATCATGATTTAGTGTAATTCATATGATGATTTATGAATAGGTTGCTGATTTTATAAGGTATGGAACCTAGGGTTGCATATATGACTCGATTTTTCCATTTTTATGTTAAAAATGGTATGAAAATGAGATTAAATAATTTATGAAGTTATGTAGGGTAAAATACCCTAGTATTAGGGTACTTTGGACGCCCAAAAGGATTTGGGAAGATGAGCCCCAAATCCATTTTTTATGAATTTTATGAAAAGATGTCCAAATGGGGTGAAAACGGTACCCGAAATGGATGAGTAAGTTGCTGTATGGAAATCATTTAATTATGAGATTCAAATATGTGTTAATACCCTAAATTTGGGTTAAGAAAAGTATGGTTTAAGGCTGAAAAATTTGGATTAAAAATCTGTTTAAGCCATGTTGCTAAAGAGAGCATTGAAATGACGAAAAATGGGTTCTAATGTTGCTGTTTTGGAACCCTATGAAGAATGGATTATAAATCCAAAATGAAACCCTAAATTATGTGTTAATTAAGGGATTTAATAATGCAGGAATTAGAGACAAGTTGCTGTGTTGAAAAATTTTAAGAAACACATGATTTATGTATTGAGAAATGGACGTATATTAAGAGATAAGTATGAATAAAAGATATATGAATTATGTAAGTTGTTAAAATGAAAAATGCATAACAACATGATGAAAAATTTGGATTAGGGTGATGTTTAAGTAAATAATGATAATCTCAAAATCTGAGATTATTATATGATGTCTAAGTTAGCAACTAAGTGCTTAAAATGAGCACCGTTGTATGAAAAATGGAAAATATGTTAAAAATGATAAATGGAGGTAATGAACCTCTAAATAATGATTTAATAAAGGATTATTATATGTATGTAAGTTTACCCTACATAAGGGTATTACAAATGAATGAATGAATGAATAATGTGATGTATAGGTTATGATACGTATGAACACCCGACTTGAAAGATAAGTGGGCTAAGTTAGTGTAATGCAAATCCAAATGGATTTATGTAGGTTGAAAAACCCTAAGGGATACAAGAATTTGAAGTGATGCATATAAATGAAATGTTATTTTTATTTATTTAGGCAAAGAAAAGGAAAAGAATGGAAGGAAAGAGTTTATGGCGATCTCAGGTAAGCAAACGAACTTTCTAAAATAATGTTTTCTTTCTATATGATGGTATGTGATTAAAATGTTTATGTTTATGTTTTAATGAATGGGAAAACACAAGTTTTGAAAATGATAGCTTTAATGAAAAGCCACAAGTTTTGGAAAATGACGGCTTTAATGAAAAGTCGTAAGTTTTAGAAAAGAATGGCTTTAAGGAAAAGCCTCAAGGTTTACTTTATGTGAAGAAAGCAATACGTTTTAAGATAAGAATTTTATCATCAGTGATGCCAAAGATTGGCAATGCTTTATGTTAATGGAATTGAGAAATTTTCTTATGAGTAAGCAAGTTCTCCATGATAATGTTTTCAAAGGATTTCATGTTTGATACCGATGGTTTGAAGAATTTGTTTTAAGCAAGCAAGTTCTTTATGATGTTGTTTCAAAAGTATTTTATAAGAATAAGAAAATTTTACCCTTTTTCATAAATTATTGTTTGTAAATAAGTTTTGAGTTATTTCTACAATAATTTGTGATAAACAATTATGTTTATGAAAGAAAAACGAAAAGGGGAGTTGATTTATGAAAAAAGATTTGTTTTGCTAGGTCATGATAATTAAATAATGAATGATGATTTGGACATAGTCCATATGTTTTGAAATGATATTCGAAAAGTTTTGATTTCCTTTAGATAAGGAAATCTATGTTGAAAATGTTGGAAAAATATTTGTACGGATGTGTTGTAGGGGATTTAAGAATGACCAACCTCCTATGTTGATTTCATAAAATGGTTTGATTTCAGGTTGCTAAAGTAGCATACAAAAGACCATGCAAGGCCCCTATATGTAAAAATGACAAAATTGATATGTGGACAAGAAATTGATTTTAAGGTGGTTGAGAAGGGGTTAGCACAATTGCATAACTTTTGTGAGCAAAAGACCCCGAAATGGAAACCAAGAAAATGCTAGGAAAAATGTATGATTTATTCTTGAAAATCTAAAAGTTTTGAAATTCTTTTATAAGGATTTTAGGATGTATTGTTTCTCAAATATTTTAAATATTTATCAAAATATTTTACTCAAAATGTTTCTAAAAGAATTTAAGGAAGGTCATTCTAAAACTAAATTTCAAATGACAAATTGTTTAAAGTGGGTGTGCTCGCTTTACAAGTTGATACGTGCTGTTAAGGATTCTCTTCCAAAAAGGTAGCATGATCACTTGCTAAGTATCATTACTGGATGAGGAGAAATGCGTTTGCATACATTTTGTTTTTTAAAAGCCCAAAGATTGGGATATAAAAGCATTTATATGAAAAGCTATCCTAAATTGGATTTTTATGAGCTATTATGTATAAGTTACCCTAAAAGAAAGGGTGTTTTACACAAAAGTATAAATAACAGGAATAAAAGAAAATATTTTTATGCAAATGCATTTATGGAAATGGTTTATGTATCTTATATGCCTTGTTTGTTATGAACAAGCTCCAAGACGGGGATTATGAAAAGGATTTATGTCAAACTTGTTTTTGGACATAAGAATGTCCATTATTAAAGAGCCTAAATAAAAAGTGTTTATGGATATGAGAATGTCCAATGCCAAAGTATTTTAATAAAAGGTGTTTTAGGACATATGAATGTCCATTGCCAAAGGAAGCTATGTGAAAAATATTTTGAGACATTAAATGTCTCTTGGCTAAAGGATTTTATATTGAAAAATGTTTTGGACGTAAAACGTCCACTGGCAAAAGATGATTTTATGTAAAGGTCTTTGAACATTAGAAATGTTCATTTAAGATCAAAGAAAATTAATTAAGGAGGGTAAAACATATATGTTTTGCCTTAACAATCCCAGATGTGGCTTGTAAATGATTTTAAGAATAAATATTTTATGATAATGTTCAAGGACATAGAATTGTCCTTATGAAAAAAGGATTTCATGATAATGTTTTAGGACATATAAATGTCCTCAAGAAAAAGGTGTTCAAGATGTTTAATGAAATAATTTTCAAGGAAGTCTTGCCCTAAAAGATAAAATGTTTGCTTACTGAGTTATCACTCATGTTTTGTTTTCCAAACCTTAGACAGGTACTAGGAAACTCAAGGGGTCAATGGACCTAAGCAACGAAGGAAGGTACGAAGTAGTACCCGGGTGGGCTAAAATGATTAGCCATAATGAGTGGAATGCTATGAATGGAAGTTTTCAGGTATGTTGGTATATATGTGAACTTGTTTAAAGTTTTGAGTTCTGGGTGAACTAATGATTGAATATATGTATGTATGCGATGGAAATGCCATGATTAGGTCAAGAGGACCTTTAATGTATAAGTGCATGTTGAGAAGTTATAAAGGATTTGTACAAGTGAATACAAGTGTACCATTACTTATGTTATAAATGAATAATGATGAATGAAGAAACGAAAAAAAAATTTGGACAAGTTCCAATTAAAATCCCTCCGCGTGATCAGAGCAACAATCCTGATTCACATTTACCAATTGATAAGGTCTTGAGGTAAGGAAGTGACATCTCGGTTTGGGGCGCCACAGCCTAGGCGCCTGACAAGGGGCGCCGCGGCGCCGATCCCCACACATGTGCAATTCCTCACGTGTCTCGTGCTAAAAGCAAGGGGGTATAAATTATCACTTAGGGTTCGTTTGGGTCATAAGGAACAAAGGAGAGAGCACAAGTGGGAGCAACTCAAGAGGGAGAAAAGAAGGGTTTTCAAGCAAAGAGTGACTTGGAGAGGAGAATCACTTCGTTGGTAGAAACTAGCAAGTTTTAGCTTCTCTTTCTTGTTCTCTACATATTGTTCTTGTTCTCTCTTGTTGTAAATGAATTCAAATTTGGTTTCAATGGGATTCGATTCCATGTACATGAGCTAAACTTCAATAGATGGGAAGTTGAGATGAATTGATGTCTAAACCATGTCATTTTGGTTCTTAATGCTTTGAATATGACTATTTGATTGCTATGTATGTGTGCTATGTGGATTTACCCTTGCATGTGGTGTTTAATGCTTTTTACAAGATTAGCTACCTTGTAAGATGATTTGGTTGCTAGATTCATCTTGAGAAAAAGAGAATCTAGGCAAGATGCATGTGTAAGGCATACGTTTCTCTTTTAGTAAAAGGGGAATATTTAATGGATAGCAATATACCGTTAAACCCTGTGTAGTTATGAGTAGGTTATGTGCAAATCAATTCCATAACATTCATTTACATGGGAACATAGCGATTGGGCGTTATGCAATTAGCTTTACATGTGTTGGAAGGCATATATAAAGAATATTGAACCTGGACTAGGAAATCCCTGCACAATCCAATAAGAGGAACCAATTTAATATAGTTTAGAATCAAGGAATCCTAACCATCCCATCTACTCATCCAACTTGATAAACCCCCATTACGATTCTGCTCATCCATTATACTTTATCTCATTACTTTCTATTCATTCTACACATTCAATTAAAATTATTTAAAATCACTCAATCCACCCGAGGCAATTGAAGTAATCGATATAATTAGCTTAGACAATATCCTCATAGGAACGATACTCTACTTACCCTTTATTACTTGATCGGCACGCACACTTGCATAAAATGAGCATTTTTATTAGACATATACTAGCTCGCCACATACTTCGAAATATCATAGTTAAGTAGTTTTTCACGTCGATTCCATCATGCGTATTAGGTGAAGTCGCATCTCAAGTCGACCCGAGTATGTGACTTGGGTAAAGTAGAAGTCCAAGTCAACCTAGGCTTGCAACTCAAGTATGTGGCTACCTTATACTGATTCAGAAATATCCTATTAAAGAATGGACAACAAGACCAAGAAGAAATAATCATCATGAATCAAGTCCACAAGAAGGATCCTTTCAAGTGATTAGTGTATTGCTCAACTTAAGCAAAACAATACACATCAAGGACATCTAATGAAGATCAAGAAAAGAAAGAAGATATACACAACATATAGATCACATGCAAAATCTTGAAGTTCCAATATGATCAATGGCTGGTGAAATCGCATCCGAAGTTGACTCTACCTGCTACTTAGGTCAAGTTGAGACTCAAGTTGACCTAAACCTGGAACTTAAGTTTGAAGCGGAAGACCGAAATCGTCCCGAAGTCGTCTCCAGCCTGCGACTTGGGTGAAGCCATACCTAAAGTCGACTCCACTTTGCGACTTGAAGGAAGTCACATACCAAATCAACTCCAAATGCGACTTTGCTTGCAACGGTCAGAAAAATTAGAATGTTGGCGCATTAAATGCATGCCACCTACCACCAAACATTCGAATTCACTTCTCATTATTTAAGGAGCATCAAGTGAACGTAAATGCAGTTGGAAAAACATTGAATGAGTTTACCTTCCACTCTCCCTTGCATTTAAAGTGATCTACAAAAAGTTTGAAGATGAACTTGGCATTTAAACTGCTGAAAGCTACGTTTGCTCAATCAACAACTGCTTCCACAAGTTTTCTCTGTGCACGAAATTGCCTATACAAATCTATAACATGTAGATCTTTTTATTCATTGTTTACTTGTTTTTTTCACTTGATTTGGTATTGGAGATCAAAACCAAGTGAAGGTAAAGTAGAATGTGATTAGAGTGGAACTCGCCACTTACTTGTGCTGAGATTGTACAAGCCCCCTATAGCTAGAATCTAGAAGAGAGCTGTTGCTTTAAGTTGTATTGATAATACTATAGTGGAACCCAAGCCACAACAGGTGTGTGCTTGGAAGAGTGGGTAGAGGAAGTTGCCCAAACCACTATATATCATTGTCTCTTGACGTGGATTGATTGTTTGTATTTTATTCTTTCTACTGCACTATTTCACTCCAACTCACTGGTCGTTTCATTGAGGGGATTAATCCTATAAAAGGGAAAATTTCTGATTAAGCAAAGAATTTTTAAAATATTCAATTCACTTCTCCCCTCTTAGGTGTTGCAATAAACTCGGGACCAACAAGTGGTATCAGAGCAGGTCTTTGAGTTTATACCAAAGAGATTTTACTAATGGCATCCCAATCAACTTACACCTCTGCATTTGCTGAAGGCCAATCATTCACAAGACCACCACTATTTGATGGAAGTAACTTCGGTTACTGGAAGTTGAGAATGAAACAACTTATCATGACTACGGATATAGATTCTTGGATTGCTATCCAAGATGGAGTTGTTTTACCAATTGATAAAAGAGCCTCTGCATGGTTTGTAGAGGAGGTTAGAACCGTAAAAAGCAACGCCAAAGACATGAATTCTCTCTTCTGTGCTCTTACAGCCTCTGAATATGATAGGATATCCTCATGTCAAACAGTCAAAAAAATATGAGATACACTAACATCCTTGATTAGGGTACTGATTAAGGATTGAATGAAAAGAATGAAATCATGGGTTCAAGAGGATGAAAATGGAGATTAGAGTTGAAAACAAGTTGATAATCATGGCTAAAATTTTCTTAAATTCGTATATGATGTTGTTATTTTGATTTTCTATCATAATTATATGATGATTCATGATTTAATGAATTATATACATTGATTTGGGTTTAAGTTATGAATTTTAGAAAGGATGTGAATCAGGGTTACACATATGACCCAATTTTCATATTTTTGTGCTAAAAATGATATATGAATTAGCCCAAATGATTTATGGATGATTGAGGGGGTGAAATACTCTAAACCTAGGGTAATTTGGACGTTCAAATGGGTTAGAAAAGATTGCCATAAATCTGATTTTCAGGGGCATACATGTGGACGTCCAAAGTGGTGCAAGAAGGGTACCCAAAATGTGTATGGAAATTTCTGTTATGGAAGTATACGAATTATGGAATTTAAATATGTGTTAATACCATAAATTTGGGTTAATAAAATCATAATTATTTTCTGAAATTCATGGATTAGAAAACTATTTTGATTTAAGTATCAAAAGAGGCGTTGAAAGGATGAAAAACGGGTCCCAAAGTTGCTGTTTTGGAACCCAATGAAGAATGGATTAAAAATCCAAAATTAGACCCTAAATGATATGTTAATTAAGGGGTTTAATCATGCTAAAATAAGTGACAAGTTGCTAAGTTGAAAATTTTTAAGAAACACATGATATATGTGTTGTGAAATGGACATGTATGAAGAGATATGCATGAAAAAATGATAAATGATTTATGTGAATTATTAAAAATGAAAAAATGCATGAAAAAGTGATGAAATACATGAATTAGGTTTCTGTTTTAGTAAATAATGATGATCTCAAAATTTGAGATTAATATATGATGTCTAAGTTATTAACTAAGTGCTTAAAATGAGCACCGATGTGTGAAAAGTGGAAAATATGTTAAAAATGATAAATGGAGGTAATGAAACTCCAAATAATGATTTAATGAATGATTGTTATATGTATAAAAGCTTAACCTACATAAGGGTATTAAAATGAAAGGAATGAATGGATAATGTGATGTATAGGTTATGATATGTATGAACACCCGACTTGAAAGACAAGAGAGTTAAGCTAGTATAATGCAAATCCAAATGGATTTATGTAGGTTGGAAAATCCTAAGGGATATAAGCACTTAAAGATGATGTGAATAAATGAAATATTATTTTCATTTATCTAGGCAAAAGTAAGGAAAAGAATGGAAGAAAAGGATTAAGGCGATCTTAGAGCAAGCGAACTTTCCAAATTATTGATTCTTCCTATGTATTGAAATGATTTAAGATGTTATGTCAATGCTTTTATGAATGTTTTACAAGTGGGCAAGCACAAGTTTTGAAAATGACGGCTTTAATGAAAAGTCGCAAGTTTTGGAAAAGGATGATTTTAATGAAAAACCTTAAGGTTGCTTCATGGGAAGCAAGCAACACTTTTTAAGATAAAGATTTTATCACAAGTGTTGCCAAAGATTGAGAATGCTTTATGTTAATGGACTTAGGAATTTGCTTATAAGTAAGCAAGTTCTATAAGATGATATTTTTTGAAAGATATTATGCTTTATACCGATGGTTTTAAGAATTTTCTCTCAAGTAAGCAAGTTCTTATGATGTTGTTTTCAAAGAATTTTATAAGAAAAAAGGATTTTTTTCCTTTTTCACAAAGCAATATTTGCAAATAATTTTTGAGTTTACTTTTACGATATTTTTTATGATAAACAATTACGTTTATGAAAGAAAAAAAAGAGATTTGATTTATAGAAAAAAATTGATTTTTCTATGTCATGATATTTAAATATAAACAATGATTTGAACATAGTCTATATGTTTTGAAATGATATTTGAAAAGTTTTGATTTCATTTAGATAAGGAAATATGTTGAAAATGTCTTGAAAAATATTTATACGGATATTGTTAAAACGGGGTTTAAGGATGACCAACCCAAAAAGTTAATTTTATATAAGGGTTTGATTTTGGGTTGCTAAAATGGCATACAAAGACCATGCATGCCCCTCTCTATGTAAAAGTGGAAAAATAGATATGTGGACAAGAATTTGATTTTAGGGTGGTTGAGAAGGGGATAGTATAATTGCATAAATTTTGTGAACAAAAAACCCCGAAATGAAAACCAAGAAAATGCTAGGAAAATATATAATTTATTATTGAAAATTCAAAAGTATTAAATTTCTTTTATCATAAGGATTTTAAGATATATTGTTTTCTCAAACATTTCAAATGATTGCCAATATATTTTACTCAAAATTCTTCTAAAAGAATTTGAAGAAAGGTCATCCGAAAACTAGATTTCAAAGAACAACTTGTTTAAAGTGGGTGCGCTCGCTTTACAAGTTGACACGGACTGCGGTCTGTGATGTTCTTTTTCAAAATAAGTTTTTTAAAAAAATACAGACCTCGGTCTATGATGTTTTCCAAGAATGGATGCGGACTGCGGTCTGTGATCCCGGTTTAAAAATACACGGACTGCGGTCGGTGATACATTAAACCACACGGACTGCGGTCTGTGATAAGGACGTATGGTGCACCAATATAAGGAATAGGTCGGTTGTAGAGCACGGTCGGAGATGGACCAGGGCCCACTATACATTTGGCCGAGTCGCTAAGGGATGACAGGAGGCCAGCGGTGCCCTCCCTGAGATGGGAGAAGGATGAAGGAACAACCGCCTGGTTAGCGTGCTGTTAAGGATTCTCTTCCAAAATGTAGAATGATCACTTGTTAAGTGTCACTACTGAATGGGGAGAAATGCATTTACTTATATTTTGCTTTTAAAAAGTCCAAAGATTGGGACATAAAAGCATTTTTATGAAAAGTTATCCTAAATGGATTTTATGAAATGGTTATCCTAAAAATAGGGTGTTTTACACAAAAGTGTAAATAACAATGATTAAAGGAAATGTTTTCTATGTAAATGCTTTTAAGAAAATGATTATGCATTTTATGCCTTGTTTGCTATAAACAAGCCCCAAGACGGGAATTATGAAAAGGATTTATGTCAAACTTATTTTTGGACATAAAAATGTCCATTGCTAAAGGGCTTAAACGAGAAGTACTTATGGATATGAGAATGTCCAATGCCAAAGTATTTAAATGAAAAGTGTTTTAGGACATATGAATGTCCATTGCCAAAGAAAGTTATGTCAAAAATATTTTGGGATATCAAATGTCCCTTGGCTAAAGGAATTTATGAGGAAAAATATTTTTGGACATAAAAATGTCCTTTGCCGAAAAAGGCTTATGCGAATGATGTTTTGGGACATGAGAATGTCCTTCTCTAAAAAGGATTTATGAGAAAAATGTTTTGGACGTAAAACGTCCACTGACAAAAGATGGTTTTATGTAAATGTTTTGGAACATTAGAAATGTTCACACAAGACCAAAGAAAATTACTTAAAGAAGGTAAAACGCATATGTTTTGCCTTAACAAGCCCCGATGTGGCTTATAAATGGTTTTTAAGAATGGATGTTTTTGAAAATATTCTTGGACATAGAATTATCCTCATGAACAAAGGATTTTATGACAATATTTTAGGACATATAAATGTCCTCAGGTAAAAAGGTGTTCAAGATGTTTAAGAAAAATGTTTTAAAGGAAGTCTTGCCCTAAAAGGTAAAATACTTGCTTACTGAGTTGTCACTCATGTTTTGTTTTTCCCAATCCTTGGCAGGTACCGGGAAACTCAAGAGGTTGTGAACCTAAGCAGGAGAAGAAAAGGTACGTGATGGTAGCCATGTGGGCTATAAGTAATGAAATAACATGATTAAAGTTCTAAGGTATGTTGATGTATATGTGAACTTATTTAGAGTTTTAAGTTCCATGTGATCCAATGATTGAATATATGTATGTATGAATGTAAAATGTCAGGATTAAGTTAAGAAGACTTTTATTGTAGAAAAAACATGATAAGATGCTATGAATGAAATACGAAATTTTATTATAAGTGTATCGCCGCTTGTATGATGAATGGTATGGAATGTAAATAAATGAATGATGATAGATATAAAAAAAAGTTTTCAGACGAGATCCAATTGAGAACCCACCGCGTGATCAGGGCAACAATCCTGATTCATGTTTACTAATCAATAAGATCTTGAGGTAAGAATGTGACGTCTCGGGTTAGGGCGCCACGGAAGTTGGTATCAGAGCAAGGATTGGTAAATAGGTGTGGAAAGAAAGGACTTGATATCACAAAGATGGTATCTTAGCAAGGATTGATAGATAGATGTAGAAGAAAAAAATGAAAAATAGTGATAGAGATAGATTGAAACTATAAGACATATACGATATGTATTGTCTTTTACTATGTGTCATTATGACGCAAAGATATGGCTATTTAAGGAAATGTAGCTAGTTTGCTATATTTCATAGTGTAGATGGTATATGAAGGAAAAATGATATGAGGACATTGAGATGAAGAAGGAGGTAAGGAGAATCTGAGAAAAGACAAAGAATAGAAGAGAATAAAAACAGATGATGGGCTGAATAATGGAACCCTACATAGAGACCCCCCATACCTAAGGTATACTATACCTCACTTAAGATAGCACAAGATTGTGCTAAACTTTACTTATGTTTAAGGTGTAGCGCCATGGCGGACTTATGGAAGGCACCAAGGCACTAACTTTCTAAATGATTGCTAGTTTAGAGTTTATGGTTAGGATAAAATGACAGATTATGTAGGTATAATCTATATGTGTAAGGAAAAGCAACCTTACATACTGAAAGACAAAGATAGAAATGAGAAAGGTAGGAAAAAAGAGTTTCCATTGATTCTTTTATAAATGTATGATGTTTGATGCTATGAAAATATAATTGCATTTGATTTCATTCAAATGCTAAGTGTATATATGAAAAAAAAAGAAAGGTCATTGATCTTTCTAAGATCATATAATTGACTATGTATGATATGAATTACTTTATGATAAGAAATGATATTGACATAATTTTATATGTTGCTTTCTACAACATGCCTATCACCTTAGTTCTTGAACAAGGAAAAGACAGTTGCAGATATGAGTCAACAGGGAATAAGAGAAGTTAGTAGCAAATCTAAGCGACTAGAGCAAAGAGAACAAGTAAGACCAAGAGCTCATCAACGACGGGCAACTATAAACTTTGAGTCAAAAGTTGATTGTGGAGCCACTGCAGGTAACACCTCACAGGTAGAAAGAGTGGAGGAAAGGATAACTCCAGCTGTAAAAGGAGCTGTGCAGTAGGCCACTCGAGTTTGAGCGGCCCAGACAGCAGAAGTAATACGAGGCCTTTGGAAAAAAGCCCAACAGGACCAACTAGAAGAATATAGAAGAAATGGACTGGTACAGGTAATAATTTTTAACCTAGTACCCAAACTTTTAAGGGTTGATAATAATAAGATAGAAGCAAATGGAAAGGTTATTAATGCCTTTCTAACTCGACATCCACCTAAGTTCTCAGGTGAATCAGATTCTATTCAAGCTGAGCAGCGGATGACTGAAACCAAGAACTTACGTAATGTCCAAGCATTGATTGACAATGCTTATGAGTGATAGGAAATCCTAAATGGCTATTATGCCATAATCAAAGAAGGTAATCTGAAAGAATTTGATAAAAAATATCTTCCAATAGAACACCAGGATATAACACATGTTGGTAATGAACATGTACAATCAAGGCAAGGATAATTTGCCACTAAAGATTAAGGAACCTGGTGTAAGGAAAGAAAGGAGTAAGAAAGGTTAGCTTAACCAAAGCTAATTGCGGCTATCGGTTGATAGAAAGACTCTGCAAATTATTGCAGAAAAGTGTAGCAAAACGTGTCCAGTTAGCATGTATGGAAGGAAAAGAAGATTTCATATATGATATCATAAAAGTTTGATATCATGTATTATAGCAAGAAATGGTAGATAGATGAAGAAAAATGAAGGCAAGAATGATTGCCCGAATTTTCTTCAATTCCAATGTGGTCGAAAGATAGGTACGAGAGAAATTACTTCTCTATGATGTTTATAAGAAATGAGATTAGAAAAAAAATGATAAGGATCCTTACTAGTTTATGGAAACTGGAAAGGGAGATAAGGAAGAAAAAATTTTAGACTGGTTTAATACCGATACTTCTATTAGGTAGTTTACATTGGTAAAACTTAGTTGTAGACATTATGAAGTAAGAAAAAATAGATAGGTTAGCAAAAAGTGTCTTTTGAAAAGACATGTATGAAATCTTATGTGAGAGCAACTGATGCGCACCAAGTGCTTGTCGTTAAGAGCACTGTGATCACCAGTTTAATTAAAATTAACCGAAACACATTAAAGCTACCACTATACGGGTGATAGTGTAGAATAACGGTGAGTCGGGTCGAATCCACAGAGAGGCGATGTAGTTTTGAATTATTTTTAAGAGAAAGATAGGGTATAGAGAAGAGAGAGAAAGAACTTGGAGAAAAAGGAAAGAAATTAGAGGAATAAGAGAGAAAAGAGAGAGACGTTAGAGAGAGAAGAAGAAGAAATTAGATAGATGAGAGAGAAGAGAGAGAAAGAGACGTTGGAGAGAAAAGAAATGAAAATAGAAGAAATTGGAGAGAAAAAGACGTTAGAGAGAGAGAAGAAAAGAGAAAATAGAAGAAATTAGAGAGAGAAAGAGAGAGGGAAAGAAATTAGTAAGAAAGAGAAAGAAGAAAGAAAAGATTAGAAGAGTTGGAGATAAAAGAAAGGGAGACAATACGCTAAAAGAAATTATAATTAACTAACAACTTAATTAAAACTATTCTAAGGAAGCAATAAAATCTATGAAATTCAACTATTAAAACAGGAAAGAGAATTACATTAAATTTAATCTAAAAATTACAAAGCATAAAATAAAACAATAAATCTAATCTAAAAAAATTAAAACTACAAATTAAAGATTAACAACTATGAAGCACTACAAAGCATAAAACAATAAAATTTACATCACCCGAATGCAAATTTCCACGTAATAGAAATTTTATTGCTTGGCCCCACCTCCTTGCTAGGGGTCCCACAAAATGGGTCCCACCCGAGGGAAAGGATTGCTTGGTGTTGTGTGTGGGTCTCCTTGGGATGAGTGGAGGGACTCCTTTTATAAGTATGTGAGGGACCCAACGACCGAACTTGAATCTGATGTGGGATTCTTATGAAGTGTCTCTTTTAACGTAGCTGCTCTTGCCTATTTCCTCTTGTTGCGTTAACTTGCCGACTGATTTCTCTCAATGATCGGCTCTTCTGCATTATAGTTACCGGCTGTCGAATGACCATCTTGGCAATCAGCGAATTGGGCATTAGAGAAGAGGATGTAGGGACGGAATCGGGATGTCAGAAGCTTATGGAAGGGCTTTGGGCTCCTGTAAAGCAAAGGAAGCATGGACTGGGAAGTGCGGCAGTGGGATGCTGCGTCCATTACAGCTCTGTTGGGAAGAAGAAAAGAATTCTCCATGGATATTTCGAGCAAGGAAGGAAGAGAGCCGAAAGAAGAACTCATCCTTACGTCTGCCTGCAAACTAGAGCAGTTCTTGCGGACTGAAAGAAGAACGATGCCGAGAAACGAAATTCAAGAAACTCCCAGCTGGGAGACGAGATTCCAAGAAAACCCAACTGGGAAAATGCTGTTTGAAGATTGCCGAAGTGACGAAATGGGATTTTGAGAAAACCCAAAAGCAGAGAATGTGAGCGGAGGAGAATGGAAGGTGAGTAGAGAAATTTAAAGCGAGCACAGTTGATAAAATGCCATTTAAAGAAGAAGAAAATCGGTTGTTGAAGCGCAACCATAGGTTTGCTGGGCCGACCAATCAGAGGGGGAGGACCAACAAAGGGTGAATATCAGGCCAGATTGAGGTCGAGATTCTCTATTGGGGTGCACCAGAGATCGGAAATCGAAAAGGGGACGTGCGGCTGAATTCTCGTTTGATTGAAATCATCGGAGATGGGGCAGAAGCGCTGCGCTGCTACTTTGATTTTTCTTTTGAGAAAATCTTTGTGGCTGGTCGGTCGGTCGAGGAATGGGTTATCGGAGGTGCAAGGGCTGATGACGATGGAAGAAATTGGGGCAGGTCCAATTCGGGGTTGTGGGGCCAGATGAAGGGTGCAAAATGGAGGGAGAGGGCTTCGAGGTGACGTTCGCTGCGGGAGGCGTCGAGGTTGGTGAGGTCAACGACAAGGCGTGGGCAGGCGAAATCCATCTCGTGGAGGAGCTGGCCAAAGCAGCAGGGGCAGAAGATTTCGGAAGGAGAGAGGGAGACGACCCTGACCGTCCGTTGGCAACGGAAGCACCAGTAGAGGCGGTAGGTTAAGGATGATGGAATTGGCGTAGCTAGTTGGAATCTGCCGGTGCCGTGCTCTGGTTTGATGGTGAAAGGTTGTCGTAGGGTTGCCTGCTTCAAATGATTTGTTGATGGGAAGCTTCCATCTGTTTTTGCTGAAGCGAGGAAGAAGCTAGACGCCATAGCCGGAGAAGACAAGCTGAGATGGTGGATTACTCCGCCGATGGTTTCTGTCGGTGGCCGCTGATTTGGGGAGATGAATTTGGGGAAGATGGACCACTAGAAATGGTGCTCCGGCGGTGTTCCAGTAGCCGTGCACATGCGTCATAAAAATTTAAAATATTTCAACACTATATATTTTCTACCCAACTAACTTTAATATTTCCTAAATTTGATTTTGGACTCTTTTGAGTTCATTTTATCAATGCAATTTTTATTTTATTTTAAGATTACATAATAGTTCACTTTAACCTATGTTTTAAACTATACTTATAAATATATATATTTCACCATTAAAATTTTCTATGGAATTGAGTCATAATTTTATACTTTCAAGAATGTTGCAAAATGACCCGTTTTATAGCAAAATTGGAGATTTTATGAAAAATGTAATTTTCACGAAATTTTACTTAAAACATGCATTTAATTATCATTTTAATGTTTAATTGTGCGAATTTAACATGGAATTATATGAAAATTTTTAGAATTATCACACCCGCCAACTTAAACATTGCTAGTCCCTTAGCAATGGAAATAGTTTAATGTATATAATTCTTTTTTTTTTAATCATTGTATGCTATTAATTTGTATAGATTTCTAGATGCACTGCTAATACTGATAGTAGGCTTTAGAAGTAAATTTCTTTAGTAAACATGAGTAAAAATATCTCATGATGCATAAAAAAGTATAAAGCACGTGTATACGTGTACTACTGAACAAATGGGCATTAGATAAATAAATTATTTTCAGCTTATCCAAGCTTAAGCAACATTCATATCAAAATTATGAATGTGATAGTTAATATATATCTTTTTTTTTAATTTCAATTTTTTTTCTTTCTCCCCTCACCATATTTCAGGGTATCTGGGGATCTACAATATATATATATATTTATTTATTATTATTATTTTTTTCATCTCTTTTTTTTTCTCCCCTCACCATAGTTCAGGATATCTAGGGATTTTTCTTGTTTCTATTTTTTATATTCTCCCCTCACTATATTTCGGGGTATCTGGGGATCTACAATTTTTTTAACTAACATCTATCAATTGCAATGATATTAACTGTTACTTGCTTGGATGAGAGAGAAAATTATATTATCATGGTGCCCACAAGGTGTAAGTGCAGTCAGTGCTAATAAAATTTTAAAGACACCATGAAAATATTTTTACAAATATAACTAATTACGGTTTCCTTCTTCACTTACTACCAAGCATAGCAAGTGCACTTTGATTTATCTCTACGTTTCTTTAATATTTTCTATATATATATATATTTTTTAAAAAATATTATCAGGTTAAACAAATCAGACCCCCCAACTTAAATATCGCTATCTTTAATAAACACGCACCAAATATAAATAGGATAGCAGGGAAAAAGACAACCTGGATGTAATGATCTGATTAAATTGTTGCAGCTTTCTCCTACAAAAAGAAAAGAATGAACTAACGGAAAAAGAGATATATATACACATGTTGGGTTGCCTCCCAACCAGCGCTAAGTTTTACGTCTTCAGCCAGACGTAATAATTCATGTTATCCAATTCCTGCTCTGTTAAAATTTTTAATACTATGTAGATTATTTATTATTTTCATATATTCATGCTCAAGAGTTGTGAATGAATCATCAATGACGTTTAATATGTAGCATCCTTCAATTTGATCTAAATTATTTAAATTTGTTGAACTTTTACCTAATGAGAGCATGATTTTATTTTGGGTTAAACAGGGTTCCGTTTGAATACAACGCTCTTGGAGAAATTGACTATAATTTGGAATATATTGAATAATATCAAAGAGAAAAATTTTAATGTGAACCTGTTCAAACATTTGAATCATTTCTTCCTTTTTCATTAATTCTTCTATGCTAATGAGCTCATCTTTAAAAGTACTTGAAATAAAAGGTATGTACTTCTTAAAATTTTCATTAATAATTTCATTTTCATCTCCCCCCAACTTATCCTCAATAAATTCTTATTTCTCACCTCATCATTAATTTGATTATGATCCCTATCATTCATTTGAAACCTAACATAATTATTATCAATCTCCTCAGTATTTTCTTGATCTTTTTCTCCTTTAAATCTATCATTAATCAATTTTTCATTGTTTTCTATCATATTTTCTTGATTACGAAGAGAGGAATTCTCATTAAGTTTATGATCAGAAAAACCATCACTACATAATGTTGTAATTATTATCAAATTTTCAGACAATAGATTTTCTGATAGTAATTGATTTGATTGAGTTTGATAATCAAAATGATTTATTGGAGTGATAGTTGATTCATTAGGTTCCTCAACACAGAATGTATTAATATATTCATCATTTATTTTCAAATTGTCTTTCTTTTGACCTAGCTTTTGTTTGTTAAGGGTTTCAAATGCTAAGTCTACTATTTCATTTTCATAATACGAATTTTCTAATGGTATTGAATCTAAGTGAATTTGAAAATTCGAATAATCAATTAGATTATCAATTTGGTCAGTATAAAATTCCTCTTCTTCTCTCTTCTTCATGGCTACTAGTAATTGATCTACATGATCTGTCGTATTAGAAAATGATTGTTGGTTGGAAAGAATTTGTTGATCTAATCTTTCAAATCCTTCCTCTAAGTCATCTAAGTGAAGAGATTGTTGATAATCTACATGATCTGATGAAAAATTTGAAAAGTCCACTTGTGGGGGATTCGAGTGAAAATACATATTTTTACTCTGTTCAACTCGATTTAGGCACTCTGAAAATTTATTTTCTATGGTTTGAAAGCCATCGAGAAAAAAAAAATTTAGTCCTTCAATTTCCTCATTATAATTATAAGTTTCATGAGAAGATTGGTTAGTAGGTTGAGGTGATGAAAAATTTTCTTCAGGATATACAGGTGGCCCATATGTATTTTCATAATGATTAGATTGATATTGATAATTTGAAAATTGACTTTGCTCAGGTGGCCACTGGGTTTGTAGATATGGAGGGTAGGGTTGCATTTGTTGGTTTGTCCAAGAAGTATTAGGACAATTCATCCATTCTGAGTTATATGTATGTGAAAATGAATTGTAATCCGGTGTAGGGAACTTATGAAAATTTTGAACTTGTTCTTGATATGGTAAAAATTGAGTCTCATTAGAATATGTCGTTTGAAAAGGAATTGATGTATTTAAGAATGAACTGTTTGAGTTTTGATAGGCAAGTAAATCATTAAGCTTTTGGTTTAATTCTTCTAACTTACCTAACTGCTGATCAATAAAATTCATATCCATTCTTTAAATTTTTAATTAATTTTTTTTAATTATATATATATTGTTTTTTTAGTAATTCATTTACTGAGAATAACTAAGGTGCAATTAAATTCTATAACACTTCCTTTGGTTAGCCAGGTAAGAGGTGAGATTGGGGGAGGCTCTCCATGTATTCACAAGGTCCTAATTAAATAACCACAGATCCACTTAGGCATTTGCCTTTAAACCTCTAGCCTAGACACCAACCTCCAGTTGTAAAATAGAAATTTAATTAAACCAAAGGTATACTCAATAAATGGTCACTAATTAAAATTGTGCAAGGATCAACATTGGTAATCTAAAGTTCAAGTGCAGTAAATAAAGAAAGCAGAGAAATAAAGCAGTAAAGATTATACTATTGAAAGCAAGTAGAGGAAATTTAAAGCAACTAATAAAACAATTCAAACCTCAATACGCCTCCCCGGCAACGGCTCCAAAAACTTGATGCGCACCAAGTGCTTGTCGTTAAGAGCACTGTGATTACTAGTTTAATTAAAATTAACCGAAACACATTAAAGCTACCACTATACGGGTGATAGTGTAGAATAACGATGAGTCGGGTCAAATCCACAGAGAGGCGATGTAGTTTTGAATTTTTTTTAAGAGAAAGATAGGGTATTGAGAAGAGAGAGAAAGAAGTCAGAGAAAAAGGAAAGAAATTAGAGGAATAAGAGAGAAGAGAGAGAGACGTTAGAGAGAGAGAGAAGAAGAAATTAGATAGATGAGAGAGAAGAGAGAGAAAGAGACGTTGGAGAGAGAAGAGAGAGAAAGAGACGTTGGAGAGAAAAGAGAGAGAAAGAGACGTTGGAGAGAAAAGAAATGAAAATAGAAGAAATTGGAGATAAAAAGTAGAAAGAGAAAAAGACGTTAGAGAGAGAGAGAAGAAAAGAGAAAATAGAAGAAATTAGAGAGAGAAAGAGAGAGGGAAAGAAATTAGAAAGAGAGCGAAAGAAGAGAGAAAAGATTAGAAGATTTGGAGATAAAAGAAAGGGAAACAATAGCTAAAAGAAATTATAATTAACTAACAACTTAATTAAAACTATTATAAGGAAGCAATAAAATCTATGAAATTCAACTATTAAAACAGGAAAGGGAATTACATTAAATTTAATCTAAAAATTACAAAGCATAAAATAAAACAGTAAATCTAATCTAAAAAAATTAAAACTACAAATTAAAGATTAACAACTATGAAGCACTACAAAGCATAAAACAATAAAATTTACATCACCCGAATGCAAATCTCCACGTAATAGAAATTTTATTTCTTGGCCCCACCTCCTTGCTAGGGGTCCCACCCGAGGGAAAGGATTGCTTGGTGTTGTGTGTGGGTCTCCTTGGGATGAGTGGAGGGACTCCTTTTATAAGTATGTGAGGGACCCAACGACCGAACTTGAATCCGATGTGGGATTCTTATGAAGTGTCTCTTTTAACGTAGCTGCTCTTGCCTATTTCCTCTTGTTGCGTTAACTTGCCGACTGATTTCTCTCAATGATCGGCTCTTCTGCGTTATAGTTACTGGCTGTCGAATGACCATCTTGGCAATCAGCGAATTGGGCATTAGAGAAGAGGATGTAGGGACGGAATCGGGATGTCAGAAGCTTATGGAAGGGCTTTGGGCTCCTGTAAAGCAAAGGAAGCATGGACTGGGAAGTGCGGCAGTGGGATGCTGCGTCCATTACAGCTCTGTTGGGAAGAAGAAAAGAATTCTCCATGGATATTTCGAGCAAGGAAGGAAGAGAGCCGAAAGAAGAACTCATCCTTACGTCTGCCTGCAAACTAGAGCAGTTCTTGCGGACTGAAAGAAGAACGATGCCGAGAAACGAAATTCAAGAAACTCCCAGCTGGGAGACGAGATTCCAAGAAAACCCAACTGGGAAAATGCTGTTTGAAGATTGCCGAAGTGACGAAATGGGATTTTGAGAAAACCCAAAAGCAGAGAATGTGAGCGGAGGAGAATGGAAGGTGAGTAGAGAAATTTAAAGCGAGCACAGTTGATAAAATGCCATTTAAAGAAGAAGAAAATCGGTTGTTGAAGCGAAACCATAGGTTTGCTAGGCCGACCAATCAGAGGGGGAGGACCAACAAAGGGGGAATATCAGGCCAGATTGAGGTCGAGATTCGCTATTGGGGTGCACCAGAGATCGGAAATCGAAAAGGGGACGTGCGGCTGAATTCTCGTTTGATCGAAATCATCGGAGATGGGGCAGAAGCGCTGCGCTGCTACTTTGATTTTTGTTTTGAGAAAATCTTTGCGGCTGGTCGGTCGGTCGAGGAATGGGTTATCGGAGGTGCAAGGGCTGATGAAGATGGAAGAAATTGGGGCAGGTCCAATTCGGGGTTGTGGGGCCAGATGAAGGGTGCAAAATGGAGGGAGAGGGCTTCGAGGTGACGTTCGCTGCGGGAGGCGTCGAGGTTGGTGAGGTCAACGACAAGGCGTGGGCAGGCGAAATCCATCTCGTGGAGGAGCTGGCCAAAGCAGCAGGGGCAGAAGATTTCGGAAGGAGAGAGGGAGACGACCCTGACCGTCCGTTGGCAACGGAAGCACCAGTAGAGGCGGTAGGTTAAGGATGATGGAATTGGCGTAGCTAGTTGGAATCTGCCGGTGCCGTGCTCTGGTTTGATGGTGAAAGGTTGTCGTAGGGTTGCCTGCTTCAAATGATTTGTTGATGGGAAGCTTCCATCTGTTTTTGCTGAAGCGAGGAAGAAGCTAGACGCCATAGCCGGAGAAGACAAGCTGAGATGGTGGATTACTCCGCCGATGGTTTCTGTCGGTGGCCGCTGATTTGGGGAGATGAATTTGGGGAAGATGGACCACTAGAAATGGTGCTCCGGCGGTGTTCCAGTAGCCGTGCACATGCGTCATAAAAATTTAAAATATTTCAACACTATATATTTTCTACCCAACTAACTTTAATATTTCCTAAATTTGATTTTGGACTCTTTTGAGTTCATTTTATCAATGCAATTTTTATTTTATTTTAAGATTACATAATAGTTCACTTTAACCTATGTTTTAAACTATACTTATAAATATATATATTTCACCATTAAAATTTTCTATGGAATTGAGTCATAATTTTATACTTTCAAGAATGTTGCAAAATGACCCGTTTTATAGCAAAATTGGAGATTTTACGAAAAATGTAATTTTCACGAATTTTTACTTAAAACATGCATTTAATTATCATTTTAATGTTTAATTGTGCGAATTTAACATGGAATTATATGAAAATTTTTAGAATTAACAGCAACTTTTGCTCTTTGCCATAGAAATGAATGCATTATAATATGAATGGTATATGGGAAAAGAAAATGAAAATGATTGCTATAGGATTTTTATTTTGTATGAAAGAATGGGTAGCCTAGATCTTACCCTTGATAAGATGAAAAATTCTATAATTTCTCCATGTATAAGAATAATAGTATGCCTACCATAAGAATAAGAGATGGATGACATAAAGAAAAGAATAATTACAATAAGAAATCCATATGGGAACAGGAAATAGTAAATATAAGTAATAGGTCTAACTGACCAAGGCTATAAATGCCACCAAGATAAAGTAGCGCAGTGGAAGCGTAGTGAGCCATTGAAGTATTAGAAAAAGATGACACGTTGCAAATTTATTTGAGCCTTTCCCTATCTTAGACCGAAGTTTATATCTGTAAAAATTACTTTCAAAAACACATCACAGACCGCAGTCCGTGTCAACTTGTAAAGAGTGCTCACCCACTTTAAACAAGTTGTTATTTTAAATCTAATTTTAGGATGACCTTTCTTAAATTCTTTTAGAAATATTTTGAGTAAAATATTTTGATAAACATCTGAAATGTTTGAAAAATAATACATCTTAAAATCCTTATAAAATAATTTCAATACCTTTGAATTTTTAAAATTAAACTATATATTTTCTAACATTTTCTTGGTTTCCATTTCGGGGCCTTTTGCTCACAAAAGTTATGTAATTATGCTACCCCTTCTCAACCACCCTAATAATCAAATTATTGTCCGCCTATCTATTATACTATTTTTACATAAGGGGGCTTGCATAATCTTTTGCATACCATTTAGCAACCCGAAATCAAACCATTTTATGAAATCAACATATGAGGTTGGTCATCCTTAAATCCCCTTCAACACATCCATATAAATATTTTTCAAAATATTTTTATCATAGATTTCCTTATCTAAAGGAAATCAAAACTTTTCGAATATCATTTCAAAACATATATACTATGTCCAAATTATTATTTATATTTAATTATCTTGACATAGCAAAACCAATCTTTTCATAAATCATTTTTTTCTTTTTTTTTCTTTCATAAACATAATTATTTATCACAAATTTTTGTAAACATAATTCAAAACTTATTCGCAAATGTTGTTTTATGAAAAAGGGCAAAACTCTCTTTTTCTTATAAAATACTTTTGAAACAACGTCATAAAGAACTTGCTTGCTTATAAGCAAATTCTTAAAAACCATCGACATAAAACGTGAAATCTTTTGAAAATATTATCATGGAGAACTTGCTTACCCATAAGCAAATTTCTCAATCTATTAACATAAAGTATTGCCAATCCATGACAACCCTTGTGATAAATTCTTTATTTTAAAATCATTGCTTGCTTCCCATGAAGCAAACCTTGAGGCTTTTCCTTAAAGCCATCATTTTTCAAAACTTATGGCTTTGCATTAAAGCCGTCATTTTCAAAACTTGTGCTTGCTCATTCCTCAAAACATAATCATAAAAGCATTGACATAATCATCATTTCAACATATAAAGAAAATCAGAAATTTGAAAAGTTCGTTTGCTTAACTGAGATCGCCATAATCCTTTTCTTCCATTCCTTTCCTTGTCTTTGCCTCAATAAATGAAAATAATATTTCATTTATTCTCATCAACTTCAAATACATAAATCCCTTAGGTTTTCCAACCCTCATAAATCCATTTGGACTAGCTTAACTCAATTGTCTTTCAAGTCGGGTATTCATACTTAGCACATAGCCTATACATATCAATAATCCTTGCTATCCATAATCCTTTATTACACTCTTTCCTAACATATATATCAATTTGAATCATTTCTACACAGGTTTCATATTTCTTTTTGATTTTTTTCTCAAATGGTCCACATATGCTGAAATCAGGCGTACTAATTTCTCTAAATATTGATTTATAATAAAATAAACGTATTTAATTCTGAAATTTCTAAGATAAATCAATAAATACATTAATTAAACTTTATAAATATTTCATCACGAAATATTAACATTATATATTTATTTTGGCATTTTCACTGTGCTGGATAGCGTTGTGAGTTTAGGGTCAGCCCTAATCACGTGAATTATGGGGTATATTTATAACCATAAAAACCTATTTTTTATTTTTTATTGTGATATTAAATATGTCTTATATATACTGTAAAATATTTTAGACCAAAATTCCTTGTATAAAAATTACTAAAAAGAATTTGGTACCGCTGATACTGACACCCATTCAACCCTATTTAGGTTGATATTCTCGTATTTTTAATTTCCAACATACTTACCATTTTTATCTGAATTGTTTTTTTATTCCTTAATCACCATATAATGAGAGTTTAAAAAAAATTTCATAGTAAAAACCTTTCGTTTACTATTTATTTCATATTTTTCCTTATAACATCACATAACTTCCAGATTTGAAGTATAAAATCAAAATTAACATATACTTACTTGATTAATTGGTAATCCCTCCTTTGAGAACTTGAAATATCCTTCATTTCTTCATGTTTTCTTCCCTTGGATCGTTCCAGCCACTTCCCCTTTGATTTTTAATTTTTTTTCTATCCCAAACAGAAACCTGGAACTTCCACACTGCCTGCTTATATCGGCATTTATGTTTCAATTTTTCCTTTACAATTTCGACCCAAAATGGAGGTTAAAGTTTTGAAAATTTACCCTATAGTTTACTCAAAAATTTTCAGCCACATATTTAATCATTTAATATTATTTTCTGCTTTTTTTCCACAGATATATCCAGCTTTTAAATAAAGTTGTCCACTTGGGTGGGGTCCACTTGCAGCAGCTCTTGCACGATTTTTCCACACCATTTTACTTTAATTAATGGATAATTAACTAACCTAGGTAACTAGCTTAATTATGGGTCAATTTAGCTATTATAAAAATTATTAAAAATTCCAAAAGTTGCTTGACCGTGCACCTCTCTCCCATGCTCCATTGCTATCCATTAATTGATCACATATCTACGGTCCACATCTGATGCCTTTAGCCACGAATTTCCACTCCAATTTAATGAAAATTTAATCCCCTTAATCCATAGTTGACTTTGGGCATATATTTTATTAAAAAATATTTCACAAAAATCCACTTTTTGGAGCTCATAGTCGTCTACTCTATGCCTCCTCTATACTTCTCCCTTAAGCTAGTCATTAGCTCCTTAATTTCCACATTAATGCAGGGGATATTTTCATGGATTTTGTCATTTTACATAATTCATAAAATCCATGTGTCATTATCTCCTTTTGACACCTCATTTATTCCATTAATTATTTAATTAATGATTTTGACTTTAACATAAATGCAAACTTACTTGTTTTTGTGCAAAAGTCAAAAGAGTTTATCCCAATTTTGTGCACCCTTAATCTTAGAATTATTAGCTTGATCAAACCCTTCCATAACCTTAATCTCATAATTTTAACCATCCATTTCAAATTTTATCTCAATCCGACTTTTCTAGCTCAAGTTATGACCATTGAATTTTTTCGACGGTGATGATCAATTTTCACCCTATTTCATCCTTATTTTCATAATCCATTATTTTCATAAGATTAAGCACAAAATTATGTGCTTACCTTTCAATTTGTATCTTAATCCGCCTTCCCGGGGTCGAATTATGAATTTTCTAGCAATTGCCTCATTTAATCCATAATTAACATCATAATCTCCCTTAGTTAAACCATAATACATGAGATAATTATCCTTAATATATTCACATTTCCTAATCCCCATTAAGCCTCTTTAATCCCCTTGACCCATATCGGCTTATATTGATCATTCATAACCACTTGCCCTAATTGCTATAAATCGTCAATATTGCAATTGGAAATCATTCATAATTCTACTAAATTTTACTTGATTCATATTTATATGCCAATTTCATAGAAGTAAACCTTACTTGGGTCCGGGTTTCACACATATGCAGAAAAAGTAATGATAATGTGGCTTAATATGGGTCGTTCATTCTATTTTGTTATGATTTATTTATTTGAACTTCGATTTGAATGATCAAATAGTCTATTTCTGTGTTTTTGATGCTTCTGGACTAAATGGAAGGGTTTTATTTTGCATTTGAGGCCTAATTTTTAAGATATTAAATTAAATGATTATTTTATCATTTAATTAAGTTTTATTTGGGTCATTATCCATTTTCAAATAATTTTCTACTTGCTAGTTATGTTAAGACTAACCCATTATTTTTACAGGTGTACCAAATCAAGTGGGACACTAGCGTTTTGGATTAACAAGAAGATTTTCAAGAATAATTATTTCAATTTATTTATTTTAAAGGAATGTATTGAGAATGATAGACTTGTAAAATTTCTTTTTCTTTGTGGCTTGATGCAATAATGGGAACATGACTAGTGGAAGTGGAATTTTGAAATTTTTATGAAATTATAATAATTAATTTTGCTATAAATGTGTGATTGATCTTGAAAAATTGCATTAAATGCACGACCCGGGATCACTTTTCTGGACCGGTATGTTACAGATGGTATTGGAGCAGTCACACATATAAAATATGGCTTATTAATTATTGTAATAAATTATTTTAATTTTTTTTTTGAATTTACAAATCTAACCCTATGTTTTCTTTTTGAGTCCAGAAAATGGTCAGTTCGGGTGCATCGGTATACCCTACTCCTAAAACCCAAGGAAAGACTCTCCCTACTACCCATGAAAGGTTAAGTGCCCTAGAAAAACAGGTTCTAACCTGGAGAAAGGAATCCTATTTACAGTACCAAGCCCTAAATAAAAAGCTGGATAGGATTCTAGAGGTTGTGGATGCTGCCACCCCACCTATACTTGTTAAATCTCGGGTTAGAAATCTAAGTAGGGAGAAGGGTAAGAAACTAGTGACCCAATTAAAGACTGACCCGGAAATTGATCTAGATAATGAAACCCTGGCTGATAAAAGTAAAAGGCTGCGTACCCAAAAACCCATAGAGAATGAGAAGCCTAAGAAAAGAAAAACTGAAACTCAGGCTGTACCTACATCTAAGAAGGCTGTACCCTTACCTTGGATGGTTGGAACCCTAAAACAGGATGGTCCTTCAACTTTAAGGAAACCTTCTATACGGACTAAGGTTGCTGTTTCAAAGCCTAAGATATCACCTATTAACATACCCAAAGCCCTGGATGAGTCCAAAACTGCTGATATACCCAATGTCGTGGATGAGTTCAAAGCCGCTAATGTACCCAAAGCTAAGGATATGCCCAAAGCTATGGATGAGTTTGAAGCTGCTAATGTACCCAAGGCTGTGGATGTGCCCAAAGAGGTGGATGTACCTAAGGCTGCTGATATACCTAAGGCTATGGGTGGGTGAGTTCCTTGCTATACCCAAGCCAAAGGTAACGGTTGGACCTAGTCCAGAGCTGCAGAAGGAAGTTCCCCTGTTCAAGGACCCAGCCTAGATCCTATCTATACCGAGGTAGAGACTCAGGAAGTACCTTCTCAGGCTACTCACAAGTTAACCTCTATGCGGCCACAGGGTCAAGACGTGCAGACTAGAGTCGAGTCTAAGGAAGCCTACGCCAGAAAGGAACCAAGGACTTTTTATAACCAACGACCCATTTTAACTGAGTTAGTGTATTATTTTTGTGGTACCAATGGACATACAGCTAAGGCATGTCCATATGGTAGCCGGGTTTGTTTCCTGTGTCATTCCTTTGATCACCTTAAGGAAAATTGTCCTTTTAGCAAACATGCAAATTAGGTTGTAATATTTTTTATATATAATAAAAGTTACGATTGTTCCTGTTTGCTTAAGACTATTTATTGAGACCATATTTCTCTTCTATGCCAGAATGGAAAGTAATTCCGATGATTTGAATGCCTAAACTGGTCGCCCAGAGCAATATCCTAGTAAAAAGCCGCGAAAGAAGCAGGCTAAGGACCAACCAGAAGCTGAGCCTAGAAAAAGGCCCAGTAGAAGGAAGGATAAAGCTCTAGTTGAATCTCTGACCAGAACTAACATGCTTGAGCAGCGTCTAAATGAACAAGAGAAAACCTTTGCAGTATTTCAGACAGAGGCTTTTCGTCAGTGGGAACGGATGCAAGCACAGCTAGAACAAATTGTTCAACAGCAATCATTAGCAGTGCTAAGAAACCAAGAGCACCGTAACCCCGGGCATGATGAACATCAGTCGACTGCTAGTATGCATGGGGTCAGAGAGAAGGGCCAGATCAAAACCCTGATGCTCGGGTAGAAGAAAATTCGGAATTTGGTAGGCAGGAAGAAAGGGAGGTCTCGAACTAGGCAAACAGAGGAGCCAGTGATAAAGCTCAAGGAATAGTTGTAGAAAGTCTGAGTGTTGCAACCACGGGTTGTCTCGAATAGCGAGAAATGGATCAGCGAGATGCTAATGCATTCCATCGTCAAAACCCTCATCCTTTGCCGGTGGTGATTATTTAGCTGCCGAGCATTGGATTGAGGCGATGGAAAAGATTTTTGACTTTCTGGGTTGTGATGACCAACAGAAAGTTTTATTTGCTCCGTTCAAACTCAGTGGAGAGACCCATCGATGGTGGAAGACACAACAACGTGTCTTCAACAGTAGAAAAGAAAATGTAACTTGGGATAAATTTAAGGAATCCTTTTTCGCCAAGTTTTTTCCATCTTTTGTTAGAATTTTGAAGGCCCGAGAGTTTGTTGAATTGAAGCAAGGCACTATGACGGTGGCCGAGTATGAAACAAAGTTCAATTCTCTGCTTCGGTTTGCTCCAAGCTCAGAATGGGAAGAATATAGTCGGATCCGCAAGTTTGAGATTAGTCTTGCTGAGGGTATACGCAGTAGAGTAATACTTTGCCGCAATAAAACCTATGGTGATGCAGTTGATAATGCTCTCTTAGTTGAGAGTGATACCGCTGAACTTGATTAGCGTTACCTGAAGAGGGAACGATCACCAGTAAAAGATTATTCAGGAAAGAAGCAGATCGGACAGTCATCTTTGGGAAAAACTAGAGTCGAGGGAAGTGCAAAGAATGGAGGATTTAAAAAGAAGAAAAAAGTCCCCAAGTGCAACAGATGTTGAAAGTTTCATACCGGACTTTACAAATGATTCAAGTGCGAAAAGACTGGTCATCGATCATCAAATTGTGTCGTGGGCTTCGTGTGCTACAACTATGGACAGCCTGGTCACATCATTAAGGATTGTCCAACAGCCAGAAATGTCAGACAACCACAACAGCAGGGGCAAAATCATCCAGTTGGTAGACCAGCAGGACAACAGTACCAAGGTGGTGGTGGACGATAGCCAGTTTTACCAGCTCAAGCACAAGTTCGTGCCCTAATACTCAAACAAACCCAAACACCGGCGGAGATAATGGCAGGTATTATTCGTCTCTGTGGTATTTTTGCTCGAGTATTATTTGACACAGGTGCGGATAGCTCTTTTATATTCGAAGAGTTTGTGCGAGAGCATAGGTTGGAAGTCAATGAGTTGACTTGGGGTGTCCGGATCACATCACCTGTTGGGGGTAGTTTATTGGTCAGACATGCTTGTATGGCTTGTACCCTAGAGATCGAAAGTTTAACCATCCAGTAGGTCTTTTAATTATACCTATGAAAGATGTAGATGTTATTTTGGGAATGAATTGGTTAGCTAAGTGGGTACATGGAATTTACCCTCGTGAGCGTTGTGTCAGCTTAAGAGGATCCGATAAATAAAGTATTGATTTCAAGGGAAGTCAATTGGTAGTACCCCACCTCATATCAGCTTTTCAAGCTAGAAAACTTCTTAGGAAGGGTTGGCAAGGATGTCTTATTTCAGTTCTAGCAATAGAAGAAAAAAAAATTAAGTTGGAAGACATTCCGGTTGTTCATGAATTTTTGGATGTGTTTTCAAAAGAGTTGCCGGGAGTACCCCCAGAAAGAGAAATTGATTTCATCATAGAATTGATGTCCGGTACTACTCCAATTTCAAAAGCTCCTTATCGAATGGCTCCTGCAGAGTTGAAAGAATTAAAAATACAATTGCAAGAGCTTCTCAATTGAGGATTTATTCGACCTAATAAGTCACCTTGGGGAGCACATATGCTTTTTGTAAAAACAAAAGATGGCAGTATGAGGTTATGCATCGATTATAGAGAGATTAATAAGGTAACAATCAAGAATAAATACCTACTTCCCCGAGTTGATGATCTCATTGATCAACTGCAAGGTGCATCGGTCTTCTCCAAAATAGATCTACGGTCAGGATATCATCAGTTGAAAGTTCAGGACGAAGATATACCTAAGACAACTTTTAGAACTCGGTATGGTCATTCCGAATTTTTAGTGATGCCATTTGGGGTAACCAATGCCCCGACCGCATTTATGAACCTTATAAATAGGGTATTTCGACAGTTCTTAGACAAGTGTATTGTGGTATTTATTGATAATATTCTAGTATATTCCAAAGGAGAGGCAGAACATGTTGGTCATCTAAGAGAAGTACTACAGACCCTAAGAGAACACAAGTTGTATACCAAACTCAAGAAATGTGAGTTTTAGATGAATAGTGTAACCTTCTTAGGTCATGTGGTTTGCAATGATGGTGTATCAGTAGACCCAAAGAAGATAGAAACTATAACCAATTGGGGTAGACCGACTACTGTAATTGAGGTTAGAAGTTTTCTAGGTATTGCAGGGTATTATCGAAAATTCATGAATAATTTCTCAAGCATAGCAGTACCACTTACCAGGTTAACCCACAAGAATACTAAATTTATTTGGTCAGATGCTTGTGAGAAAAGTTTCAAAGAATTGAAGAGTCGCTTAACTTCAGTGCTGATTTTAGCCTTGCCGATCACTGGCAAAAACTATGTGGTGTACAGTGATGCATCTAGGAAAGGCCTCGGTTGTGTACTCATGCAGCAAGGTAGGGTAATTTCCTATGCATCTAGAAAGTTAAGATCCTATGAACAAAATTACCCTACCCCATGACTTGGAATTAGCCGCAATGGTGTTTGCTTTAAAAATATGGCGACACTACTTGTATGGGGAGAAAACAGAAATTTTTACAGACCATAAGAGCCTGAAGTACATCTTCTCTCAAAAAGGAGTTGAACCTTCGACAGAGAAGATGGTTGGAGTTACTAAAAGACTATGACATTAGTATTCAATATCACCTCGATAAAGCAAATGTGGTAGCTGATGCTCTAAGTCGTAAATTCTATACTGCAGTTTGGATTACTCAACAATTGCCTCTAATAAGAGAAATTCAATCCTTGCAGTTAGAAGTGGTAACTCCATGAGAAATTCGAAGAATATGTGCTTTACAAATTCAGTCAACACTGATTGATCGGATAAAGCAAGCTCAGAAACAAGATAAACTTATTCTTCGTATTTTAGAGAAGTTGAAGAATGGAGATCCCTCGGATTTTGATTGCAGTCCTGATGACACACTACATTTTCGGGGAAGGTTAGTTGTACCCAGAGATGATAAGCTACGTTGAGAAATTTTAGAGGAAGCCCATCAGTCTAAATTTTCTGTGCACCCTGGTAGTACCAATATGTACAAAGATTTGAGACGAAATTTCTGGTGGAAAAGGCTGTTTGTCGAGTGTGCCAAATTTGTGTCTCAGTGCTTAGTATGTCAGCAGGTCCAAGCTTAACGAAAAAGACAAGCCGGATTGTTGCAACCTTTAGAAATACCAGAGTGAAAATGGGAACATATTACCATGGACTTTGTGACGGCTCTCCCTAGGACCCAAGCTCGTTATGATGTTGTATGGGTAGTAGTGGATAGACTTACTAAATCTGCTCACTTCTTGCCTTATCGCATGACCTTTAGAATGGATCAAATGGCAGACGTATACCTGCGAGAGATTGTTCGTTTACATGGTGTCCATGTTTCTATTGTGTCAGACAGAGATCGAAAGTTTATTTTCGATTTCTAGCAAAAATTACAAAAATGTATGGGAATAGAGTTGCGGTTGAGCACTGCGTATCACCCACAGACGGATGGTCAGTCTGAAAGAACTATTCAAAATTTAGAAGATTTATTAAGAGCTTGTGCATTAGATTTTTTTGGTTCATGGGATAAGCATTTGTCTTTGGTTGAATTTACCTATGACAATAGTTATCAGGCTAGTATTGGTATGGCTCCGTTTGAAGCTCTGTGTGGAAAAAGGTGTCGAACGCCTATCTATTAGGAAGAAATTAGTACGAAAAAACTTTTAGCTCCAGCAGTAGTTCAGCAAGCTGCTGATGCGGTACGAATTATTAGACGATGGTTAGAAGCAGTGCAAGATCGCCAGAAAAAGTATGCTTATGGCAGACGAAGAGACCTACAATTTACAGTGGGCGAGTTAGTCTTCTTAAAAGTCTCTCCCACCAAAGGTGTGACTCGTTTCGGAGTGAAAGACAAATTATCTCCTCGATATATCAGACCTTTTGAGATATTGAAAATTATAGGCAGTGTTGCCTATCGGCTAGCATGTCTCCTTTGCTAGCAAGTGTTCATAATGTCTTCCATATCTCACAGTTAAGAAAGCATGTGGCCGATTCGACTCATATTTTGTCAACCGAACAATATGAAATCGAGGACGATTTAACTCACCCGGAACGTCCTATTCGAATTTTGGATAGTCGATAGAAGCAGTTAAAGAGGAGGACAATTCGACATGTTCTAGTGCAATGGAGCAACCACAGTGAGCGAGAAGTTACGTGGGAGCTAGAGGATGATATTCGCAGAATCTGCCCCGAATTGTTCACCAATTTATCTTGACTATTGCAAGTTTCAAGGACGAAAATTTATAAGGTGAGGAGAATGTAAAATGTTAAAAAATAATAATAATAAATTAAGTTGACTGGTCAAAATCCAAGTAGGGATCCTACGTGGCAAGGGTAGACTTTTTGACCAACTGGGCCAAATGAGTAATAATGGCCCTTGCCCAATTATTATTTAAATATGTCATGGGTTACATTTATATTTTTATTTTTGAATGTTATTTCAGCAACCCATGTAGATCGGTTGGCATAAAGGAGGTCCAAGTGATCTTAGAGGCCTAGGGTTCAAGTATGGAGTTTCGCAGAAAAATATGATTTATTTTTGCACTTTTGCCTCCCCAAACATGTGGGCCCCATCGGATAAGATAGGATGAGATAAGAACTCTCCTAGATAGGGTGGTTAAGATATAATTTAATTTTGACATAAATTTTATCTCTATCTCTCCACAGGATAAGACAGGATGAGATAAGAATTATCCTAGGTAAGATTTGTTAAGATAGAATCTAATTTTAAAATAAATTTTATCTTATTCCTATCTTCCTATCCCTTAAAAGCTACGAATGAATTTCATGCTCTTTCTTTGTTTTGGAGTAAATCAGGACATCATCAATAAACACCACTACAAATTGATCCATATAGTCCCGAAATATCCTATTTATCATATCCATGAATACAGTAGGGGCATTAGTGAGCCCGAAAGACATCACTAAAAACTCATAATGTCTATACCTAGTTCGAAAAGCTATTTTGTGAGCATCGGTAGGATATATTCTCAACTGATGATACCCTGACTGTAAATCAATTTTAGAGAAAGTTGTAGCTCCTTGCAACTGATCAAACAAATCATCGATCCTGGGCAGTGGATATTTATTTTTCACTGTGACCTTATTTACTTTTCTGTAATCAATACACAGCCTCAAACTTCCATCCTTTTTCCTCATAAACAATACTGGAGCTCCCTAGGGTGATACACTGGGTTTGATAAAACCTTTGTCTAGTAGCTCCTGTATTTGAGTCCTTAACTCATTTATTTCAGCCAGTGCCATTCTATATGGAGTTTTAGATATTGGAGTTGTACCTGGTATGATGTCTATAGTCATATCCATTTCTCTTGTGGAGGTAATGTGGTCAGTTCATTTGGAAATACATCGGGAAATTCTCTAACCACAGGGATTTGATTTATTTCTATCTCCATACCTTTCTCCACATTAACTGATACCAGATAAGCTTGGCACCTCTGTCGGATCATCTTAACTGCTTTCATGGACGATATTAATATCGTCAAATTTTCAGGTTGTCTTAGCTTTCCAATTACTATTTCTTTTTTTGGGGCTGCTTCAAATTGTAACTTCTTATTTTTACAATCAATCATAGCTCCCCATTGACTTAACCAATCCATACCCAACATTACATCAAATTCCGTCATAGGTAATAGGATCAATTTGGCTTATAAAATCAGCGATCCTATCCTAATTGGGCATGCTTTGCATACTTGGCTAGTACTAGCTAATCTCTACATAGGGGATTCTACGTGGATTATTTAATTAGTTTTCTCTACCGGTAGTGCATGGGTGGCCACATATTGGCATGCTATGAATGAGTGACTAGCACCAGAATCAAACAAAGCAACTGCCGAATTTCCTAAAATGTAAACCATACCTATGACTACCTTTTCTTCTTGTTCTTGTGACTCTGTCTGAGTCAGGGCATACACATGTACCGTATTTGTAGAGGTTCCCTGCTTATTCGTTGCTCCGATTATCCTGAGTTGTGCAGGTCTTCGACATCCTTGTGACGTCTGTACCTTATTCGGATAGTTTGGAGTGATATGTCCTGTTTGGTTACAAGTATAACATTTAACGACCTTTGCTTCTCCTGTCCAACATTCCTTGGCTATATGGCCTGCTTGCCCACATTTATAGCACCGATAAGAACCTTTTAAACACTCGCCTGCATGTCGCTTCTGACATTTTCTGCAAAAGGGCAGGAGTTTCTTCTTTGGAGCTCCTTTTCCTCTTCTCACATTCCCTTTCTTAGCCTTTTCCTTCTCCGGTTCAGCTTCCTTAGTACTAGGACTGAACATCCTTGACCCAAGTCTTAGTTCTTGTGTTCTCAATGCCTCAATTTCTAGGGCCCTTGCCCTCTCAAGACTTGAAGCATAATCTTTGATTAGCAGAGGGGCTAGGCTTTCCCTAAGGTATGGCCTCAGTCCTTGTTGAAATCTTTGTGCCTTTTTTTCTTACACATTGGCAATCCAAGGCACAATCCTAACTAAGGCATTGAACTTTGTGGCGTACTCAGTGACAGACATTCTCCCTTGATAAAGTCTTTCGAATTCTATCACCTTCTGACTTTGTAACCCAACAGGGAGGTATTCCTTGTTGAACTCCTCAACAAAAGTCTGCCAAGATACCTCTTCTGGTTGCGGTATTGTGACCAACATTGCTTCCCATAATTCGTGTACGTCTTTAGTCAGCAAATGGGTGGCACACAATACTTTTTGCCGATCATTACATGGAGATATTCTAAATAATTTCTTAATCTCCATTATCCATTGTTCAGCCTGAATCGGGTCGGGTTCTCCTAAAAATTTTGGGGGTCGCTAGGCTGGGAATGCGTTAATTGCTCGTCTATCAGTTTCTAATAATTGATTTTCATTTTCCCTTAGTGCTGTCATGGGAGTCGGGCCAGCCGTCGGAATGGGTCTATTTCTTTCAATATTACCCAACTGAGCTTGCTGGATTCTTTCCCATAAATCCTGAAAAATATCTGCAGTCTGTGCTGCCTATTCATGAGTAGCTTGCTGCATTGCTTCCTTTACCGCTGCAGCTACCCTTTCCTCAATAAGTCGAGCCTGTCTTGACTCATTTTCTTCTTCTACATTTCTTTATGGGCTTATACCTTCTCATCTTTGATGAGTGTCTGGACTTTCTCTATTTAATTTGGGTCCCTGTCTCTTAGGCCTGCCACTAGTCTCTCCAACCTCATGTTGGCTGGGGACTTCTGTAACAACTTCTTTTCCTTTATTCGTTCTCCTTCCTGATCTTGTTTCTACCATGATGTTTTTCTGAATATATGGAAACACATAATCTTTTATTCGTAATTAATGTGAGGTCATCATATATATATATATTTCATCATCTCATAATTAATAATCAATTCACACAATCACAATCAAATAATATCATCCATCATTATAAACATTCACAATCATTCATTCATTTCATATTATTCACATAATTAAACATCCATCACATTCATTCCATAAACCATAGTTTTAAACATAACAAAATATTTGCACACATCACGCTTATATATATACATCACATTCCATCATAACCAAGTATCATCATCTCATAATTATACATGCCCATGTTTTAAAAAAACAAAGAAAATTCATTGTCAACCCGGTCCCCTCCTGAAGTAACGATAACGCCTACGCCTAGGCGACATCTGAGTAGGTTCCTCAATAATAGTGCTAGTGTCTGACCAGGCCGGATTATTTTCTTCTTCGCCATCATTATCATCATCGCTACTATCATCACTACTATCACTTTCTTCATTTTCTACTCTTCATCCCTGATTGGTGCGAGATATCTTAAAGGTTCACCGAGAGAAAATAGATCACCGGTACTCTTGTTGACATGTATCATAATCTCACCAGGGCGAGGAATAGGTTCAGGTGGGTCTACGAATCCTCGAGCAAGACCCTCTATGAAGGGGGCCATCTCTTTCTCTCTCTGTCGTATGTTCTCCCAACTCATTCCATATTGGAATTGAAGGTAACCATATTCAAACTTATACCATGGTCCTAAGTTAGGAGGTATAGGTACTGGAGTGTTATCCCAAAAGCGCTGGAGGTCTTGGAGATGTATGTAGTCTGTGGGAATTCGAAGGGTCCCTAAAAATCCAGGGCGAGATGCTGAATAAACCTCAGCTCTAGGAGCCTGACTGCTAGACTCCTCAACATTTGGCCTCTGTTGATAGCTGCCTTGCAAGTGGGGTGGAGGATACCTAGGGGGAACATTGGAGGAACTGGTGGAAAGGAATACGCATTCTGCTGTGAGTCTAACCACCTATTGACACTTTCTTCTATTTTTTGTTTCTTTTCTTCATCCATCTCCTTCTTTAATTCCTCAAAACTCATCATTTGTTTCCCCTTATTAGCCATCTGTTCAAATATATAACTGAATTAGCTATACAATAAAAATAGCACATTACAAATTATTTTGCAATACATCATCATATATCATCCAACACATCATGATAATGACCTATGCAATCATCATAAAGTCATATATATCATATCCAATCATCAGACTTAGACATTTTCCACGCTTATTTACCAGTCCATGCTCTGATACTAGCTCTATGGCGCCCCCAACCAAGCGTCACATCCTGAGCCTTACCTCGGGATTGTTATTGACTAGTAAACGTGATCAGGATTGTTGCCCTGTAACACGGCGGGATTTAACAAATACTTATTCACTTATTTACAACTTCATATAAATTTTTTTCATATTATTTTTCATCAATTTCCGCCAAGTCATCATTGACCTAATATACACAATGCATATTTTATATAATCATAAAAATTTCATAACAATTTTATCAACCATAGGCACTTGTTCATACATACAAGTATTAATCTAGATCACATAAGATCATAAAATCATTAAGTCATATTACATCCCATCAGTCACAAGCAGCACAAATTAAAACTCATAAAATCTTCACATTCTCCCATGCTCAATTTATGCTCCTTGTCTCTTTCATTTCTTCACCTGTCTATGGATTTGGAAAATAAAATGTGAGTTGTACACTCAATAATCAACTATATACATTTTTCAGGCAATACAATTTAAAAGCATTTCTCTCCATTTAGTAGAGACACTTATCAAGGGATCAACTACCTGCGGAGCAAAATCCTTTTATTTAAAACCATATCGGAAAGCAACATTATACCCCCTCGAGGGTACAACATGACAATGAGATGAAATGCATCATGATCTCTTAGGATGGAAGCTAGCTAGGTGACCATCCGTCTTCATCTTCTCCCATCTAGGGAGGCGTCGCCAGCGCTTGGCCTATCTTACAACTTGGTCACACCAAAGGGGGACAATCAGTCCGCTTATACCTTTAAGGTGGACCTTATGTTTTGTGCTCATGAACTTAACCTTGACATGCTAGCATGATTTTCCTTGCATAATTCCATAAGACTGTATTTTTCACATTCAACAAAGCAGTTAAATAATTCAGTTATCAACACATATTGAACTAAGGAATGACCATCCTTAAAGAACTTAGAAATAAATTTCAAATATCATTTGCTAAACCAATAAAAACAGTTAAAACATCATTTGCAATTATTTAAGAATAATTTAAGAAACAAAAATCATTTAGAAAATTTGGCTTGCTTACCTTGTTCACATGAGCTTTCCGGGTCAACTTTTTCTTTTCCTTTGCCTATACAAGTAAGAATGATATAACATTCATTTAAATTCCATTTGCTTGCATTCACTTAGTTTTCCAACCCATTTTCATAAATATTCATAGCCCGCTTGAATCCCAAGTCGGGTATACGTACACAACATACTTATGTATCAACCATTCATTACATCACACATTCAATTCCCATATTTAGGGTAACATTTTTACATGTCATAACATATTCATTAATCATTCATTAGCCATCATATGAAGTGATAAACTTCCAACTTGTCATTTTTGACATATTTTCATAATTCACATATTGTGCTTATTTTAAAGCACCTAATTAATGTCCTAAACCCCATATATTGATCTCAAAGTTTGGGATTATCTAAGAAGAAATACATTTCACATGTTTCCATCATAGTTTTATGTATTTTTTCATTTTATCAATTTACATAACTCATTTATCATTTTATCATACACATCTCTTCATATATGACCATTTCATAACACATAATTCATGTGTTTCTTAAAATTTTTCAAATAAGAAACTTGGCTCCTAATTCAGCATGATTATACACCTTAATTAAAAATTTATTTAGTGTATTTTCACGGATTTTTAATCCACTAATTTCAGGGTTCCAAAACAGCAACTTTGGGACCCGATTTTTACACTTTCAACATCCCTTTTGATACTCAAATATAAACAGATTTTTAACAACTTAATCCCAGAAATTAATCACACTTTTCTTAACCCAAATTCAGGGTATTTTTACATATTTAAATTCCATATATAGGTTGCTTGCAAAACAGCAACTTTTCATACATGTAGGGTACCCTTTCTACACCACTTCGGACGTCCACTTGTGTAACCCTTAAAATCCGATTTTGGGCAGTCCTTGCTAAGCACTTTTTCATGCCCAAAGTACCCTAAGTTTAGGGTATTTTACCTCTTAATCACCTAAAATTCATTTAAGCTACTTCATATATCATTTTCAATATCTAAACATGGAATTCGGGTCTTAAGAGTAACCCTAATTAGTCTTCTTTCTAAAATTCATAAATCATGCTAAATTCAACATATGACAAACATCTAAACATGAATGTTCATGTAATCATATCAACTTAATAAAATAGCAACATTATATACAATTTGAAGCAAGTTTTCAGCTAGTTTAAGAGCTCAAAATCAACACTAATCACCCTCTTCTTTCACTTGAATCCCATAATTACATACTTGTCATTAAATTCCCATTTAATAACCTAATTAAGGGAATCATAAATTCTCATTTAAGGATTCATTATAAATCATATTCAAATCCCATAAACTGAGTTAGAAAAAAACTGGATTTAAATCATTCAAACTCAAGAGTTTACTTACTTGGATCGATTAACACTTAAGCTCAACTTCTTAAGCTAATTTCCTTGGCTTATTTCCTCCTTTTCTTTTTCTTTTTCTTCCCTTGTTCTTGGCTTCAAACTTGCTGGAAGAGGAGGACGTGCACTGCTGGAAGGGGGCTAAGCCCTTGAATTTTTTTCTCTCTTTCAAACACATGTGCATATGGACGTTCACTTGAGAAGTAGCTGGAATTTCCAGCTTGTGGACCCCACTTGCCACATCATTTTGGGATTATTTTAATATATACTTATCTCCCTTTCTGAAATGAAAAATTTTGGTCCATTTAAATTACATTTTTCTTAAATAAAAATTTAGTAATTATTCATACCATTAACTGATCTCGAATCTGTCCATTGATCACGTCCGTTTCCAGTAGCTTCTTTTCCATTTTTTTCAACGCAATTGCAGATTTTTTAATGCATATTTATATACCATAATATGTAGGCTAATTATGCATGCATTTAGCACTTTTAGAAAATTAAAAAAATCAGATTTCTAACTATTTGGACGGTCCGCATTTCAGCTCCATTTTGCTGTCCATGTACACGTCCCTGTTTCAGCTGCCTTTTGAAAAATTTTCACCATTTTTACAGCTTTAAGTTAATGTCCATTTAATTAGCTAGTACATAGCCTGCTTAAGGTCAATTTAGGATAATTAAAAAAATCACAAAAATTCCCAAAGGCTGCCATACCGTCCACATCTCCTTCATGCACCCTTGCTATCCATTTCTTGATCTCCTCTCAACGGTCTAGATTTGAGGCTTTTAACCACAAATTTTTACTCTAATTTAATGCACATTTATCCTGATTAACTCACAGCTGACTTTGGGCATATATTTATTAAAAAATATTTCACAAAATCCAATTTAATGGACTGTTTGGACGTCCATACATGCCACATGTGCTATGCTACTTTAAGCTCCTTAATTCAGCATTTAAAAATGAGATACTTGCAGGGATTTTCCCATTTTTAATAATTCATAAAATACCCTACAATTAACCTCCTTTTGACATCTCGATTTTGTCCTTATTCATTTGATTATTTTACTTTTTTTAACATAAATGCTAATCACTTTTTGATGCAAAAAGTCAAAAGCATTGATCCCAATTTTGTGCTGCTATAATCCCATTATCATTTTCATGATCCAATCCATTCATGACCTTGATCTCATAATTTTAACCGTCCATTTCAAATTTCATCTCAATCCGACTTTTCTAGCTCAAGTTACGATCGTTTTAAATTTTGGATGGCGATGATCAATTATCATCAAAATTTTCATAATATACCTTTCCCATGTGATTAAGCACGAAATTATGTGCTTCCATCTCAATTTCATATTAATCCGCCTTATGGGCGTCGAGTTATGAATTTTTCAATATTTTCCCACTTGGCTCTATCATTAAGCTCCTAATCTCCATTAACCACATTATGGTATTTAACTAATTTTCCATAGCACACTAATAATTTTTAATCCTCATTAGGCCACTTTAATTATATTTCCCATTTAACTTAAAGTGATTGATTTTTTTCATCGTTCATAATCATCAACCTAATTGCAACAATTCATAAATATTGCAAATAATTCATTCATAATTCAATTAAATCATACATATATCATTCAAATGCACATACATAAATCCTATATAGGTTAGGGTTTCACAACTATGTAACTAGATGGGTGGAGGCGATTGCTTCTCCGATAAATGATTCACGGGTGATTGCCAAATTCTTAAAATGTAACATCTTTAACAGATTTGGCAGACCATGAGCAATCATAAGCAACGGAGGAAGCCACTTCTGCAATAAGCAAATGGAGCAACTGCTCAAGAAATATGGGATCACACACAAGATCGTCACCCCATACCACCCACAAACGAGTGGTCAGGCTGAAATCTCCAACTGCGAGATTAAACACTTACTTGAGAAGACGATATCCTAATCATGACGAGACTAATTAAGGCAACTAGACGATGCTCTTTGTTCATACTGCACATCATTCAAGAGATCTATTGGGATGACTCCTTTCTGACTTATCATTGGCAAATCCTGCCACTTGCCCGTTGAACTAGAGCACAAAGCATACTAGGTAATCAAAATTTTAAATTTTGATATGAAATCTGCAAAAGAAAAGCGTCTGCTATAACTTAATGAACTCGAGGAGATCCGACCTGATAATTATGATAATTCAAGAATGTACAAGGAAAATACAAAATTTTGGCACGACAAACACATCCGACAGAAGATAATCAAAGCAAATGACTTGGTTTTTCTATTTAACTCTTGTTTTAAATTGTTTTTAAGTAAATTAAAGTCGAGATGGTTGGTACCTTTCAAGTTACTACTAGTGTTTCCTCATGGAGTTGTCAAAATATGGAGTGAGAAAACTGGAGTATTCAAAGTCAATGGATAGCGTCTTAAACCCTACTTCATCTACTCCTCTGAAATCACACCACCGAAGTGAGAATCTGAAGTTAGGCTGATGACGTTAAACCAAGCATTTCTTAGGAGGAACCCGAAATTTTTCTTTTTCTTTCAGGGGAGTTTTAGTTTTTCTTTTAGTTTCTTTTGTTTTATAATTTTGATACTTTTTATTTGGAATTTTATTGGTTACTTTTTAGAGCTTACCTACATAGGAAGCACTATAGGATGGAAATTCAGTTCAACTCATTAAAACAGAAAAGTCAACATCTCACATTCCTTAAAATTACTAGTTTAATTTTGATATATCTTTCTAATAACATGATTTGCATTGAGGACAATGCTAGTTCCTAGCTTGGGGGTGAATGTGTTGCATTATTTTCTTTGACTATTTCTTTCACTACCCCATTGATTACAATTTTTGTCACATATTGAAAGAAAAAAATTTGAAATTTTTTTGGCAATTCTTGAAAAATTTTGATCTCTAAATTGATTAAGACCCTACTTTGAACTCGTGTAAGTCTTGTAAGCAAACCTTACTTAGAATTTTAAAATCTTGGTGTTAGGCAAATAATCGAATTCTAGTGAGATGTTAAATTTAACTTTGAATATATACTTGTTGAAACTACTTAGATTTTTTGTCCTAAATTAATTGATAAAACTAATATACTAAGGAACCAATTTTGTTTTCTTTCAAAAATCAGAGTAATCCTTTCTAATTTGTCAAAGGTTGTTTCTAATGCACACAATTAGCTATTTTGAAAGGTAGTTTTTCCCATATACATGAAAATATTATTCTGGTCGAAGAATTTTCAAAGCTAAAACTCAATTTGACCTGTTCATGGACATGATTAAGGCAATCCTTTTTCTAACGAGCTTGTCTTTGAGAGCATAGCTGTTGTTTACCCCATCGAGCATAAATTTAAATTTTCTTCTCTAAACCTCAATTCCCACTTAATTGAACCATCATTGAAATTGAATTTTGAGCTGAAAAGTAAAACGTGAATAAGGTTTGACCTTTTGGCTTGTGCAAATAATAAAAATCACTTCCTAAATACCCTGAAATATGGTGAGAAAAAATTATTGTTGGACTTGGTTTAAAAAAAATGCTAAACTAAGGGTAAGAACAGGTTTGAAAAAAAAATTAACGAAAGCGCTAAGTGTGGGGGTGACATTATTTTCTATTGCCAATGAAACTCAAATCATGTAGGTACGGTTTAATTTTTGAATTTTTTTTTAAAATTTTATTTCTTGTGCTAAACTTAACCGTTGTCCCACCAAAGTCCTTATGATCCATGAGTTGGTTGATTGAGTTCGTAGAGGAAATTTGGATGCAAGAATTTGATAGATGTATATGAGGTAATTTGCTTGATTTTTTTCTACATTACTACCATTACTTGAATTGTTGAATGTGTGTATTGAATAACTAGATAAAAGGGGAAGATATCTGATATTTAGGAGTTTATTGTGAGAATTTTTGAAATCTTAACGATTGAAAGCAAAATAGGTGGTAGTGTGTGCAATATGAATTGAGTAAGAAAGGATTTTTGACTAGGGTTTTTAATAAGTGTCATGTTTATAATTTTAATTTAACATCCTCGTTAGTTACTCAATCACATTTGCTTTTTACTCAAAGTTTTTGAAAGACTAATTTGAAATTATGCAATTTATTCTTAAATTTTTTTGTATTTGCTTGAGGACAAGCAAAAGTTCAAGTGTTGGAGTATTTGATAATTGAAAATTAATAATATATTTGTGGGTATTTTATACTAATTTGCTAGGTAATTAATTGAGTTTGGTGTGAAATTTGCTTTAGAATATGTTTTGGCAACATTTGGGCATTAAATGTAACGCCCCAAACCGAGACGTCACTTCCTTACCTCAAGACGTTATAAATTAGTAAATGTGAATCAGGATTGCTGCCCTGATCATGCGGTGGGATTTTAATTGGAACTCGTCCAATTTTTTTTTCGTTCATCATCATTCATATATTTACATTTCACATCATTCATCAAACAAGTGGCAATACACTTGTAATAAATTTTCATAATTTCATTCATTACATCACTTCATACTATTCTACAATGAAAGTCTTCCTGACTAAATCAACACATTTTACATCTCATAATTCTTTCATAACATTCATCATGCTTTTCTACAATAGCATTTACATTTCATACAAGCATTGGATCAACATACCTTGGATCTGTAATCAGACTATCACATTCCATTCCTTATAGCCCACATGGCTACCGTTACATACCTTTTCTTCATTTCTTAGGTCCTCGACCCCTTGAGTTTCTCAGTACCTGTCTAAGGTTTGGAAAACAAAATGCGAGTGATAACTCAGAAAGCAAGCATTTTATCTTTTAGGGCAAGACTTCCTTGAAAATCATTTCATTAAATATCTTGAACACCTTTTTCATGAGGACAGTTACATGTCCTAAAACATTATCATGAAATCCTTTGTTCATGAGGACAATTCTATGTCCTTAAATATTATCATAAAATATTTATTCTTAAAATCATTTACAAGCCACCTCTGGGCTTATTAAGGAAAAACATCCATATTTTACCCTCTTTATTTAATTTCCTTTTTGCCTTGAGTGAACATTTCCAATGTTCCAAGACATTTACATAAAACCATCTTTTGCCAGTGGACGTTTTATGTCCAAAACATTTTTCTCATAAATTCTTTGGCAAGGGAGGACATTCTCATGTCCTAAAATATTATTTATATAAGCCTTTCTCAACGAAGGACATTTTTATGTCCAAAAATATTTTTCATCATAAAATCCTTTAGTCAAGAGACATTTGATGTCTCAAAATATTTTTCACATAGTTTCCTTTGACAATGGACATTCATATGTCCACAAACACTTTTATCCCTTAAACTCTTTTAGAAATGGACATTTTTATGTCCACACATGTTCCAACATAAATCCCTTTAGGAAATGGACATTTTCATGTCCAACCATTTTTCCCACATAAACCTTTTGGAAATGGACATTCTTATGTCAAAAACATTTTCCAACATAAACCCTTTTTCATAATCCCCATCTTGGGGCTTGTTTATAGAAAACAAGTCATAAATCCTTTTCATGAAAACTTTTGCATAAAAATTATTTCTTTTTATTCTTAATATTTACACATTTTATGTAAAACGCTATGCTTTTAGGGTAACTTATGCATAATGGCTCATAAAAATCCAATTTAGTATAAATTTTTCATATAAATGCTTTTATAAACCAATCTTTGGCCTTTTGGAAAGCAAAACTTATGCAAACACAATTTTCTCCATCCAGTAGTGACACTTAGCAAGTGATCATGCTACCTTTTAGAAGAGAATCCTTAACAGCACGCTAGCCAGACGGCTGTTCAATTATCCTGCTCCCATCTCAGGGAGGGCGCCGCTGGCACTCCTGACATCCCTTAGCGACTTAGCCATATGTAGAGTGGGCCCCGGTCATCCCAACCTTGCTGTACAACCGGTTTGTTTCTTGTACTGGTGCACCGTACATTATTATGACGGACCGCAGCCCGTTTGGTTTGAAGAACCACAGACCACAGTCCATGTCCTTTTAAACTGGGATCACAGACCGCAGCCTGCATCTATACTCAAAAAAAATCTTAGACCGAAGTCTATATCTTTAAAAAATCATTTTCAAAACACATCACAGACTGCAGTCCGTGTAAACTTGTAAGCGAGAGCATCTACTTTAACAAGTTGTTATTTGAAATCTAATTTTATGATGACCTTCCTTAAATTCTGTTAGAAATATTTCGAGTAAAATATTTTGATAAATATTTGAAATGTTTGAGAAATAATACACTTTAAAACCCTTTTAATAGAAGAATTTCAAAACTGTTAGATTTTCAAGAATAAATCATATATTTTTTCTAGCATTTTCTTGGTTTCCATTTCGGGGCCTTTTGCTCACAAAAGTTATGCAATTGTGCTAACCTCTTCTCAACCACCTTAAAATCAATTTATTGTTCACATATCAATTTTGTCATTTTTATATAAAGGAGCTTTGCATGGTCTTTTGTATGCTACTTTAGCAACCGGAAACCAAACTATTTTAAAAAAATCAACATAGGAGGTTGGTCATCCTTAAATCCTCATCAACACATCCGTATAAACATTTTTCAAGATATTTTCGACATAGATTTCCTTATCTAAAGAAAATCAAAACATTTCGAATATCATTTCAAAACATATGAACTATGTCCAAATCATCATTTATTATTTAATTATCAAGACCTAGCAAAACAAATCTTTTTTATAAATCAAATCCCTTTTTTTCTTTTATAACATGGTTATTTATTATTTAACATCATAAGATAATTCAAAACTTATTTACATTTGTTGCTTTATGAAAAAAGGCAAAATTCTCTTTTTCTTATATAATACTTTTGAAACAACATCATAAAGAACTTGCTTACTTAAAAGCAAATTCTTAAAAACCATCGACATAAAATGTGAAATCCTTTGAAAATATTATCGTGGAGAACTAGCTTACTCATAAGAAAATTTCTCAATCCATTAACATAAAGCATTGACAATCTTTGGAAACATTGATGATAAAATTCTTATCTTAAAACGTATTGCTTGCTCCTCATGAAGCAAACCTTGAGGCTTTTCCTTAAAGTCATTCTTTTCCAAAACTTACGACTTTTCATTAAAGCTGTCATTTTCCAAAATTTGTGACTTTTCATTAAAACCATCATTTTCAAAACTTGTGCTTGCCCATTCTTTAAAACATAAACATAAACATTTCAATCATATCAATCGCATAAAAAGAAAACATTATTTTAGAAAGTTCGCTTGCTTACTTGAGATAGCTATAATCCTTTTCTTCCATTCTTTTCCTTGTCTTTGCCTAAATAAATGAAAATAATATTTTATTTATTTGCATCATCTTCAAATACATATATTCCTTAGGTTTTCTAACCCATTTTCATTAACATACATAATTCCTTCAACTTCCCGAGTCATTATACCCATATAGCACATACTTATTACATGAGCTTTTACACACCCCGTTTAATCCCATAAATAGGGTAATCATCTAATCACTTAATAATCATTCAATAACCATTATTTAATGGCTCATTACCTTCCTTAAGCCATTTTCACTTATTTTTCAAAATTCACACATCGGTGCCCATTTTAAGCACACGTCGTTGCCTTAGACCTCATTAATTAATTCCAAAATTTGAAATTAACTGTTGGTCCCGAGTTGATGGAAATTACCCAAGAGGGGAGGGGTGAATTGGGTATTTAAAAATTTATAACTTAAACAGAAACTTTACCCCGGATTAATCTAGTCCCCTTAATGAAGAAACGAAATGGAAAGTAATATAATGTAGAGAGCAGAAATATAAATCAAGCACACAAGATTTTTATAGTGGTTCGGGCAACCTCCCTACTCCACTCTTCCAAGCTCACACTCCTTGTGACTTGGGTTCCACTATTGTATTCTTCAAATACAATTAGAGTCACTGCTCTCTTCTAGATTCCAGCTCTAGGGGGCTTCAACACAACACAGCACAAGTAGGTGATGAGTTCCACTCCAATCACACACTACTTTGCTTACACTTGATCTTAGTTCCTCAAACTAAATCAAGTTAAATACAACAAAATGAAATAACAAAAGGAGTCTACACTTTACAGATGTGTAGAAGCAATTTGGCGCAGAGAAGAACTCGTAATGTAGGCTTTGAAGATTCAGAAATGTAGCTCTTGCAATTTGAAGCAAAGTTCTTCCTCTTTGAATGGCTTGATCTCTTTAGAGCTCTTGAATATAGGAGTTAAGCTCACTTAATGATTCTCAGCTACTTCCCTCGTCCACCATGAATGCCTTTTATAATTTTGGAGGGAATCCGAACGTTAGAAGGTAGGTGGCGCGCATTTAATGCGCCAACGTTCGAATAAATTCTGACCGTTGCGACCCAAGTCGCAGGCGGAGTCGACTTCGGGTGCGACTTCGCCCAAGTCGCAGATGGAGTCGACTTCGGGTGCGACTTCGCCTCTCCGTCGCAACTTCAAGTTCCAGGTCGGGTCGACTTGGGTATCGACTTGACCCAAGTCGCAGGTGGAGTCGACTTCGGGTGCGACTTCACCTCTTCAAGTTCCGAGTCTTGAGTCTTGTGTCGACTTGGCTTTAGACTTCAACTCAAGTCGATCATGGAGTCGACTTGGGTTGCGACTTGACTCGGTCTTCTGCAAAACATGCTTTGATCTTCATTTGATCTTCCTCTATCTTGTTTGGCTTGTTTCCTTTAATCATTTTCATTCTGAAATAATCCCTCATACTTGTAGATCTTGTTGATCTTGACGTCTTTGTCTTTGGTTTATCTTGGATAGTTTGAACCTTGTGAGTCTTTGAAGAACTTGACTTTGATTCTTCTTGGATTAACTTGAATCTTGAGTTCTATCAAAAAAAAAAAAAAACTTGAATCTTGAGAATCTGAGGGTTTGTTCCTTGCATGATTGATTCATGCACCTTGCTTTGCATTGGACTCATTTGGTCTTCATGATTTGATTATCTCTTCATTTCTTTGCTTTAGACTTGGTTTGGTCTTGAACATGCTTGAATCTGTATTTTGGACTTTGAAGAACGTCAAGTCGAACTCGGGGTCGACTTCGTCTGCAACTTCACCCAAGTCGCAACTGGAGTCGACTTTGTCTGCGACTTCGGCATGTTGCTGTCCCGGATTCGACTCTGGAGTGTTTCTCCCGACTGAAGTCGATGGTGAGGTCTACTTCGTTTGCGACTTGGCTTCCCAAGTCGCAAGTGGAGTCTGTTGGAAACAATGCTTTAAAACAAAACAAATTAATCAAATACTGAGTTTTGATGATCAACAAAGACTAACTTGAGTATATTTTGAGTACTAATGAGTTTGTTATGTGATTTAAAGAACTCAGGTGGCCAAGTCGAACCTCAAGTCGACTTGGACTTTGACTTAGGATGAAGTCGATCCGAAAGTCGACTCAAATATCGACTTGAGAAAGAACCTCAAAAGACACAAGTGAAGTCGCAGGTCAAGTCGACTCCACATGCGACTTGGGTTCCCAAGTCGCAGACGAAGTCGACCTCGCTATCGACTTCAAATGCAAAATAGTGTCCAGCGCTGATTTTGGGGCACAAAGCTGCCCAAGTCGCAGGCCAAGTCGACTCCATGTGCGACTTGGGTGAAGTCGCAGGCCAAGTCGACTCCATCCGCGACTTGAGGAATTCAGATTTCAAAGATGCAGTTTTTTCAAGCCATTCAAGAGAATATATCATTCAAGCTCAAGGCATGATTGCCTGAAGGACTTCAAACCAGGTTTATCAAGTCCAAAGAATCAAGATGAAGATCAAATGAGTCCAATTCATAGTCAAGATTCATGTACTACTTCAAATCAAGTCTATCAAGCCAAGGCAAATGTTCAAGCCTATTCAAATAAGGCAACACCCAAGTTATGGAGACCAAGTGAGTCCAAGACTAAGCGAGGAACAAGCATATATCATGCAAGGACTCAAACAGCTCAAAAGCTTTGCAAGGATCAAGCCGAATCTTGAAGAACAAAGCAGCTTCAGCAAAACCCAAGCCAAGTCGCAAGCCAAGTCGACTCCATCTTCGACTTGGGTATAACGTTCAAATTTTCGAACGTTGGAGTTCATTTATTGCGCACCAACCACCTCCACAACGTTCATATTTTCTTCCCTCTATAAAAGGACCCTCAAATGAACGTGAAAGAAATACAAGAACATTACAAGACACTACTATATACTCTACAAAGTCCAAAGAGAGAAAAGAAGATCTAGAAAGAAATCCTATTTGCTTTTCTCCATTTCTGAGTGGTTCGTATAAATTCTAAGGAAGAAGAAAGCTTCAAGTTGCTAGCGCCTTCAACAATATTCATCCAAAGCTGCTTCTACAACTTCTTCCTCGAGCTAAATCTGCCTACACAAATCTGTAAAGTGTAGTTTTATTTATTTCATTGTCTTGTTGTATAAATCTTGATTTAGCTTGGGTAGCTAAGATCAAGTATATGCAAAGTAGGGTGTGATTGGAGTGAGACTCATCACCTACTTTTGCATGTGAGTTGTTTATGCCCCCTAGAGCTAGAATCTAGAAGAGAGCAAGTGGCTCTAGTTGTATATGCCCCCTAGAGCTGGAATCTAGAAGAGAGCGGTGACTCTAAGTGTATTCGTGGAATACATAGTGGAACCCAAGTCACAACAGAGTGTGAGCTTGGAAGAGTGGAGTAGGGAAGGTTTGCCCGAACCACTATAAATCTTGTGTTATATCTCTTTTTACTGCTTTATCTTTATTGCTCTCTAGCCTTTTCAAAAGGGGATTAATTACTCAAAGGGTTAAGTCTTTATTTACCAAAGATTTTTTAAAGAACCCAATTCACCCCTCCCCTCTTAGGTTTTGCCACTAACTCGGTACCAACAAGTGGTATCAGAGCAGGTCTTTGAGTTTACCAAAGAGATCTTATCAAAATGGCATCCCAATCTACTTCCGTTCCCGCTTTTGCTGAAGGCCAATCCTTTACAAGGCCACCGTTGTTTGACGGGAACAATTTTGGATATTGGAAGCTTCGTATGAAGCAACTCATCATGGCTACCGACATGGACTCTTGGATTGCTATCCAAGATGGAGTAACCTTGCCTACCGATGAAAGAGCTTCCAAATGGACCGATGAGGAAGTAAGAATTGTTAAGAGCAACGCCAAAGCTATGAACTCTTTATTTTGTGCTCTTAATGCTTCTGAATATGATAGAGTATCCTCTTGCTTGACCGCCAAAGAAATATGGGATACGCTAACCTCTATCTATGAAGGAACTTCTCAAGTCCAAGGGACGAGAAGAAATATTTTGATTGGAGAACTAGAGAATTTTAGAATGCTAGAAACAGAAAATATTTCTGAAATGTTCGCTAGATTCTCAAAAATCACTAATGCTTTAAAAGGTCTTGGAAAGGCTATTTCTGAATCTGAGCAGGTTATGAAGATCTTAAGAGCTCTACCGGAATCATGGACTCCAAAGATCACTGCAATAGAAGAAGCCAAAGACCTAAACACTTTAAAGCTTGAAGACTTAATTAGCTCACTAATGTCACATGAGCTAATTAAAAGAAGAAATGAAGATCAACATAGGGGCAAAAGAGCAATCGCCTTGAAAGCCGCACAAGACACTGACGATACCTCCTCTTCTCAAAACGACGACGAGATTGCCCTTCTCACAAAACGCTTCAGAAAATTTGTGAGGAAAGGGAAAAATTTCAGAAGCTTCAAGGAAAGAACTCCCAAAGAGAAGAAGAAAGAACCAACCAAATGCTACCGATGCGGCGGTTCGGGATATATGCAAGCTCAATGTCCAACTCCCGAAGAAAGCAAGGCAAACGAACAAAGAAAGGATAGAAGGAACAACAAAAGATTCCAAAAGTACAAAGGTAGAGGCATGTATGTAAACGATGAGGAATCTACAACGAGTAATTCCTCAACCGACGAAAACGAGGCGGAAGAATGTGCAAGAATTTGCTGCATGGCACAAATCAAACAAGAAGAACGAATTACCTCAACAAAATGCACAAGCGATGAAGAGGTAAGTTCCAAACTCTCCCATTCTAAATCAAGTTTTTCTTCCTTTCAAGAATGCCTCAAATGTACTGAATTAGATGAGCTACAAACTGCATATGATTTATTATATGAAGAAATAAAGAAATTAGGAAGCAAGTTTACAATTAAGAAAAGACAATGTGATGCAACAATAATTGTAAATGGTAAACTTGCAGAAAGATTAGACAAATTGAAAGATGAAAATGATCTGCTAAAAAAGGAGAACAAATCATTAAATAAATCATTAGCTAAGTTCTCTAATCCAGGAGAAAGCGTCAAAATATTTTTGAATATGACCTCCCAAACACATAAAAGAGGTCTTGGGTATCATACATTTGAGCAAGGAGAAAGTAGCAAATCAAATGTACAAATATTTGAGAAACATCAAACTAAAAATGCATCTATATACAAGCCACAAAAGAAAAATTTTAAGTGGACTAGAAGACCAATAATGGAACCATTGCATACTTGGAGGCCTACTCCAAGATTACCTATGGCTTGTAATTTCTGCAATAAAATGGGGCACAAAACTTACAAATGTAATTTTAAGAAATTATATGACCATGGTGCAAAATTAGTTTGGGTTCCAAGAAACACAAGATTTGGGCTTTCAAAGTTAGAACAACAAAGAATGATCTATATTACTAACCCAAATGGACCCATAAAATGGGTACCAAGAAGATAAGATTTATTTGCTTATTTTTCAGACATGTCTTAAGGCAAAGGCAAACAATGAATGGTTTATGGATAGCGGTTGCTCAAGGCATATGACCGGTGAAAGAAGTTTGTTTCACAAACTTAAGCCTTGTAATGATGGAATGGTTGCCTTTGGCAATAATGAAAAAGGTAAAATTAAAGGTAAAGGAAATATACATAGTATTTCAAATGCATGCATGGAAGATGTTTTGTTTGTTGAAGGACTCAAACACAATTTAATGAGCATTAGCCAATTATGTGATAAAGGGTACAAAGTTGTGTTTGAATCATCTATATGTAATGTATTTGATGGAGAGCATATCATGTTTAGTGGTAAAAGACATGGAAATGTATATTTGGTTTCACTTGATGAATTGAATGGTCAATGTCTAATGGCCATTGATAATGATCCATGAGTTTGGCATAAAAGGCTTGGACATATAAACATGGGAAACATAAAAACCTTATGGAAAAAGAGTTTGGTAGAAGGATTACCAAGATTGAAATATGACAAAGACAAGATTTGCAAGGCATGTCAATTATCAAAACAACCCAAGATGCCTTTCTCTACCAAAAAGGAAATTTCCACCACTAAGCCACTTGAATTGCTACATATGGATCTATACGGGCCATCCGACATTCTAACCATTGGTGGAAAGAAATATGTATTTGTCATAGTTGATGATTTTTCAAGATTCACATGGATAATTCTCTTAGCTAGTAAAGATGAAGCCTTCTCTATGTTTGCAACTTTTGTAAATTTGGTGCAAAATGAAAAACAAAGTACTATTGTGACCATAAGAAGCGATCATGGTGACGAATTCGAAAACAAACGATTCATGGAATTTTGCAATGAAAAAGGAATTCACCACACATTTTCTGCACCAAGAACTCCACAACAAAATGGAGTAGTAGAAAGGAAAAATAGAACTATACAAGAGATGGCTAGAACTATGCTAAATGAGAGCAATCTATCCAAGAAATTTTGGGGTGAAGCTGTAAGTACAGCTTGTCATGTATTGAACCGTGTCACCATTCGAGCAATCTTGAAAAAGACCCCATATGAACTATGGAAAGGAAGAAAACCAAATATTTCTTATTTTCATGCTTTTGGATGTACATGTTATGTTTTGAACAATGGAAAAACTAACTTGGGAAAGTTAGATGCTAAAAGCGATGAGGCTATATTCCTTGGTTATTCATCAAATAGCAAAGCATATAGAGTATTCAACAAACGAAACCAAGTTGTAGAAGAATCCATACATGTTGTATTTGATGAAGTTAACCAAACTCCGAGAAAGGAGGATGAACTAAGTGATGCAGATGAGACAAAAGGCAAAGAACAACCAAAGGAACTCGAGCTCAAGCCAGAAAATCTCATGGAGGAAGAGGTAAGTGAAGGTAATGATTCTTATAAACCTCCAACTGATTTAAAGTTCAAAAATGCCCATCCAATTGAGCAAGTTATTGGAAATATATATGAAGGAGTGAAAACTAGAAGATCAAAACAAAAAGTTTATGGTCAATATGCCTTTGTATCTAAAATTGAACCAAATACCATTGAACAAGCTCTCAATGATGAACATTGGATTATTGCAATGCAAGAAGAGCTAAACCAATTCGAAAGGAACAATGTATGGCATTTAGTTCCTAGACCAAATAATCACACTATCATAGGTACTAAACGGATATTTAGGAACAAATTAGATGAAAGCGGACTCGTAATTAGAAACAAGGCAAGATTAGTAGCCAAAGGGTATTCCCAAGAAGAAGGAATTGATTTTGAAGAATCATATGCACCCGTGGCTAGATTAGAAGCCATACGTATTTTACTAGCATTTGCTTCTCATATGAATTTCAAATTGTTTCAAATGGATGTAAAAAGTGCATTTTTGAATGGCTATCTGAATGAAGAAGTATATGTTGAACAACCCCCTGGCTTTGGAGAAAAGAATCAATCAAAGTATGTCTATAAATTGATCAAAGCATTATATGGACTAAAACAAGCTCCAAGAGCTTGGTATGAAAGATTGAATAAATTTTTGATTAACCATGAGTTTCAAAAAGGGAAAGTAGACACTACTCTGTTCATTAAATATAAAAATAAAAACATTTTAATTGTGCAGATTTATGTTGATGACATAATATTTGGTGCTACTGACGAAAAACTTTGTCAAGAGTTTTCTAAGATAATACAGAGCGAATTCGAAATGAGTATGATGGGAGAATTAAATTTCTTCCTTGGACTGCAAATCAAGCAACAAAGTAAAGGAATATTTCTAAATCAGTCCAAATACGCCAGAGAGATGCTCAAGAAGTTTGGAATGCAAAATAGCAAAGGAGCAAACACTCCAATGAGCTCTACAATCAAGATCGATGCGGACGAAAATGGTAAAAGTATCGATCAAACACTTTATAGAAGCATGATAGGATCCTTGCTATACTTAACTGTTTCTAGACCCGATATCCTATTTAGTGTTTGTATGTGCTCTAGATTCCAAGCATGTCCAAAAGAATCACATCTACTTGCTGTAAAAAGAATTTTTAAATATTTGTTAAAAACTACAAATCTTGGACTATGGTATCCAAAGGGGTCAACCTTTGATCTAATCGGCTATTCGGATGCAGACTTTGCTGGATATAAAGTAGATAGAAAAAGTACCAGTGGAACTTGTCAATTTCTTGGACATATGCTAGTTTCATGGCATTCAAGAAAACAAACAAGTGTTGCACTATCTACTGCGGAAGCCGAATACATAGCCGCCGGTAGTTGTTGTGCCCAATTACTTTGGATGAAACAACAGTTGAAAGATTATGGTATTGATTATGTTGATATTCCTATTAGATGTGATAATACAAGTGCAATTTGTTTGACTAAAAATCCTGTATTGCATTCTAGAACCAAACATATTGATGTGAGACATCATTTTATTCGTGAACATGTTGAAAATCATGATGTGTGCTTAGAATATGTGAAAACAGAGGATCAAATTGCTGATATCTTTACCAAACCTCTAGCTAAAGAATCATTTTACAAGATTAGGAATGATATGGGGATGATAGAGCAAAATTAGGAAAAATTAAAATAAGAAATCAAAATTTGAAAAAGGCAAACTGATGAGTCAAGTCGACTCCGCCAAGTCAACTTGGGAAAAGTGAAGTCGACTCCGCTTCGACAGCAAAGTCGACTCCACGGGGTCGAAGTCGACTCCGCACTATGTGCGAAGTCGACTCCAGGGAACCGAAGTCGACTTCGCCTAGGGCAAAGTCGACTCCGCGCGCTCGACCGTCCGAATTCCGAGACTTTTTTCCTTATTTCTTCTTCTCTTCTCTCTTTCTTCCTCCCATTTCTCTCCGTCTCTCTGTTTTTCCTCTTCTCTCCTCCGGCGACAACCCTGTTTCCTTTTCTTCTCCGGCGATTCCTCCTACTAAAGATCCTCGCCAGTCATTCCTCTTCGATTCCGGTCGCTCTCTCTCTCTATTGGTATCAGTTCTCTCTCTCTCTCGTCATTTCTCTCTCTGTTTTCTTTCGAAAAACCGGCAGATTGTTCTAATTCTAGAATTCTAGCAATTGCTCTCTATCTATTTCATTTTCTCCCCTCTAAAAGACCCATCTCCTCTCAGTCCTCTCAGCTCTCTTTTTCTCTCCCAACTCTCTCAGCTCTCTCTCTCACAGTTCTCTCAAATCTCCATTCCCATCTCTCAGTCTCCAACTCCAAACCATTTCAATGGCACCAAAAAGGGAAGTATCAAAACCTTACCCCAAAAGGGTTCCTACACAAACCGAAGAGGTTCCTAGAAAACAAAGAACACCCGCTAAAAGACCTAGAGAGGAACCGTCAACCTCAACGGGTAGAAGGGTTCGATTTCAGACCACAACCCAGTCAACTGATCGAGCTCCACAATCTGAAAGCCAACCTGAAAGCTCTTACTCTTCAAGGATTCCTATCAAGAAGGGGCAAGTTCTAAAAATGCCCACTACTTATTTCAGGACAGAGCTACAGCATAGTCGCTTTTACAGAAACTTCTATGAACGAAAGGTATTCATTCCTAAGATCATAGATTTCAAGTTCCTTAATGACTATGAATTCGACATAGAAGAGTTGTTGGATTTCCAAGGATGGATACAACTATTCAAATCCGATGAACGGATCTATCCTGATCTCACAAGACAGTTTTATTATTTATGGGACGACACCAAGTTTTGCACTTATGTCAAAGGCACTGAAATACAGTTTGGGGGAAGCAACCTCCCAGATCAAGACAGAGCTCTGAGAAGAATTGGAAACATTCTTCAAGTACCTTTTGATGAAGAAAGGCTTCCCAAGGATCTAACTATGGACACGGTCTACAATGAATTGACCAAAAGTAACAAATATCATGCAGGCACCAAATTCCTGCATTATATGGATCTTCCTCCCAGACTCAGGGTCATCCGTCTATTGATCGCCCACTGTATCTTACCAAAAGGAGGCGGCAGGAATCAATTGAATCCTCAAGAAGCAATGATTCTATGGAAATTGGTGAACAAAATCAAGATTAGTCTTCCCAGACTATTCTTAGAAGCCTTGGCATGCAGGAAAGACAATCCGAGAGGCGTGTTACCTTACGGATCTTGGATCACCAAGATTTTTTAGCGGGTTGGGCTAGACATTGACGGGGAACCATTTGAAGTCCCCAAGACTACAAACGCCATCAACAAGGCTTTGCTCCAACGCATGAAAATCAATCTGGAGCAATTTAGGGATGATCGCATCCGAGAGAAGCTTGGCGAGCCAGCACGAGAAGCAGAGGACGATGCACAAACTGAGGGGGAGCAACCTCCTATGGCATCACCTGCACGGGCCGTTTCTCCTCCATCGCACGGATCCTATTCACCGCACGGATCCGCTGCACCCGATAGAGAACCTAATATTTCATCACAAGCAGCTACGCTTCAAAGTATAAAGGATGAAATATCAGCTCTACGGGAAGAAATGGGTCACCAAGAGAATAGGATGACCAGTCTCGTCACCGGCGTTCTAAATGCAATCGAGGATATGCACTCCCGGCAAGACAGAATCGAACGGGAAATGCGGACTATCCGCTATCATCTTGCATCCGGACGACATAAGAAGACACCCATGCCTGAACTCGATCCTTACGAGTCAGGATCAGTTCATAAAGCAGCAACTCCAGATCACGCTTCTCTAGTATACTCATCGGCCCATCATTGTCCTATCAAACCAATCCCATATCCGATCTCTCAATTTCAATTCACCAAATCATTATTTTTGATCGATTGACAAAAAGGGGGAGATCGAACTTAGGGGGAGTTAGGGGGAGTTAGATAAAATTGAGTTGAGTTGAACTTCTTTAAGTAAGTTTTGGGTCGGGTAGTTTGTACTTAGGAAAATTTTATTTGCTTTACATTATAAACTGAAATGAAATGAATGTTACCTTTGATTGACATGTGCTTATATGAATGATTGGTTACAATCTGTGTTGAAGACTTGAATGGTTGGATAAAATTTGTTGACTCATGCTCTGTTTTTTAGAATTATATAAATGCACTCATACTGAAAGGTATAAACTCAATTTAGTTTTGTCAATCATCAAAAAGGGGGAGATTGTTGGAAACAATGCTTTAAAACAAAACAAATTAATCAAATACTGAGTTTTGATGATCAACAAAGACTAACTTGAGTATATTTTGAGTACTAATGAGTTTGTTATGTGATTTAAAGAACTCAGGTGGCCAAGTCGAACCTCAAGTCGACTTGGACTTTGACTTAGGATGAAGTCGATCCGAAAGTCGACTCAAATATCGACTTGAGAAAGAACCTCAAAAGACACAAGTGAAGTCGCAGGTCAAGTCGACTCCACATGCGACTTGGGTTCCCAAGTCGCAGACGAAGTCGACCTCGCTATCGACTTCAAATGCAAAATAGTGTCCAGCGCTGATTTTGGGGCACAAAGCTGCCCAAGTCGCAGGCCAAGTCGACTCCATGTGCGACTTGGGTGAAGTCGCAGGCCAAGTCGACTCCATCCGCGACTTGAGGAATTCAGATTTCAAAGATGCAGTTTTTTCAAGCCGTTCAAGAGAATATATCATTCAAGCTCAAGGCATGATTGCCTGAAGGACTTCAAACCAGGTTTATCAAGTCCAAAGAATCAAGATGAAGATCAAATGAGTCCAATTCATAGTCAAGATTCATGTACTACTTCAAATCAAGTCTATCAAGCCAAGGCAAATGTTCAAGCCTATTCAAATAAGGCAACACCCAAGTTATGGAGACCAAGTGAGTCCAAGACTAAGCGAGGAACAAGCATATATCATGCAAGGACTCAAACAGCTCAAAAGCTTTGCAAGGATCAAGCCGAATCTTGAAGAACAAAGCAGCTTCAGCAAAACCCAAGCCAAGTCGCAAGCCAAGTCGACTCCATCTTCGACTTGGGTATAACGTTCAAATTTTCGAACGTTGGAGTTCATTTATTGCGCACCAACCACCTCCACAACGTTCATATTTTCTTCCCTCTATAAAAGGACCCTCAAATGAACGTGAAAGAAATACAAGAACATTACAAGACACTACTATATACTCTACAAAGTCCAAAGAGAGAAAAGAAGATCTAGAAAGAAATCCTATTTGCTTTTCTCCATTTCTGAGTGGTTCGTATAAATTCTAAGGAAGAAGAAAGCTTCAAGTTGCTAGCGCCTTCAACAATATTCATCCAAAGCTGCTTCTACAACTTCTTCCTCGAGCTAAATCTGCCTACACAAATCTGTAAAGTGTAGTTTTATTTATTTCATTGTCTTGTTGTATAAATCTTGATTTAGCTTGGGTAGCTAAGATCAAGTATATGCAAAGTAGGGTGTGATTGGAGTGAGACTCATCACCTACTTTTGCATGTGAGTTGTTTATGGCCCCTAGAGCTAGAATCTAGAAGAGAGCAAGTGGCTCTAGTTGTATATGCCCCCTAGAGCTGGAATCTAGAAGAGAGCGGTGACTCTAAGTGTATTCGTGGAATACATAGTGGAACCCAAGTCACAACAGAGTGTGAGCTTGGAAGAGTGGAGTAGGGAAGGTTTGCCCGAACCACTATAAATCTTGTGTTATATCTCTTTTTACTGCTTTATCTTTATTGCTCTCTAGCTCTTTTCAAAAGGGGATTAATTACTCAAAGGGTTAAGTCTTTATTTACCAAAGATTTTTTAAAGAACCCAATTCACCCCTCTCCTCTTGGGTTTTGCCACTAACTCGGGACCAACAGAGTCGACTTGGCCTGCGACTTCACTTGTTCTTCTCCCATTTTCAATTCTGGACAGATTCTTCTTCTTGAAGTCGATCTTGGGGTCGACTTGGACAACGACTTGGCTTCCATGCTCTATTTTCTTCAGATGTATATCCCTTAAACACTTTCACAAATATGTTAGTAGCCAAGACTTACTCAAACTGATTTGTTAATCATCAAAACATAGATTTAGCCAGTTTTCCACATATTTCCAACATTAACATCATACAATTCTAACAGATATATAATCATTAAATTCATCATATTCTCATGCATTTTTGCACAAAATCATATTTCACAAGTCATTTATCACTTATGCATATCTATTCTTTCTCATATGCCCATTTGGCAACGCATATATGAGGCATTTCATAAAATTTCCCAAATCAGCAACTTGGTCACTAATTCAGAATGATAATTAAACTTAATTATCACTTTATTTAGGATATTTTTATGGGATTTAATTCCACTAATCATAGGTTTCCAAAACAGCAACTTTGGAACCCATTTTTCACACGTTTGACGTATCTCTTGACACATAACCCTAAACAGTTTTATAAATCCGAATTTTCAACAATTAATCCAACTTTTACTAACCCAAATTTAGATTATTAACATATATATCAATTTGGATCATTTATACATAGGTTTCATATTTCCTTTTGATTTTTTCTCAAGCTATCCACATATGTTGAAATCAAGCGTACTGAAATCTCTAAATCTTGATTTATAATCAAATCATGGTATTTAATTCTGAAATTTCTACCATACATCAATAAATACATTAATTAACTTTCATAAATATTTCATCATGAAATATTTACATTATATATTTATTTTGGCATTTTCACTGTGCTGGACAGTGTTGTGAATTTAGGGTCAGCCCTAATCACGTGAATTATGGCGCATATTTATACCCCTCAAAACATAATTTTTATTTTTTTCTTGTGATAATAAATATGTCTTATATATCCTGTAAAATTTTTAGCCTGAAATTATTTTATAAAATTATTAAAAATCATTTTCTACAGATGATCTTGTCACCCATTTTACCCTGTTTAGGTTAATCTTATCGGATTTTTAATTTGAAACCTGCTTAATATTTCATTCTGAAATTTTGGTCGTCCCTTAATCATCATATAATGAACTTGTAAAAAACATTTCATGGTGAAAATTCTTCGTTTACTACTTCATTCATATTTTGGTTTATAACATCATATAATTTCCAGATTTGAAGTATAAACTCAAAATAATCATATACTTACTTGATTAAATTGGTGATCCCTCCTTTTCCCCTTCTTTTTTTCTTCCTCCTTGGTGGCCTAGGGCTGGGACGTGAGCTTCTGCCTTGGGGGAGAAGATCTTGGGCACTTAGAAAAAAAATCACAAACCTCATACCACATGACCGTGCATCCCTTCTTGTAGAGCTGGAATTTCCAGCTATGGGCCCCACTTGTTGCTGCATTTTCCACAGCCATTGAATTCCCTCTTATCCTCTTATGTGTTGGTTAACTCACAGCCTAGTAAAATTATTTTTTACCAATTTTCAAAAATCCAAAAATCTGTTTTAATCACAACCATCCAGTTGTCCCTTTGCACGTCCACATTGCTGCTGCCCATTTGCATATTTTTTCATTTTTTATTAATCTCATTTTAAGGGTAAATTAAAAACCTAATTAGAATTTAATTTATGCATTAATTTGGCATAAAAAAATTAGCAAAAATCATTACAGTAGCATCAAACTGTGCACATCATTTGCATACACAAGTTGTCCATTTTTGCATCATCAATGAGCAGCTGTTGCTCACGAATTTTCAGAGGTTTTTTCCACATGATTAATGGCCCATTACTTACCCTAGGTGTTTAGGTATTTTAGATGCATGTTTGGGATTTTTAAAAATTCCAAAAACCATGCTTTATTACCCATGAGTGTCCCTTGTGTTGACACACATACATGCCTCTTGAAGCTACTCCCTTAGCCATTTAAAACCCTGCATTTAAGCTACTGATTTTCCATGGATTTTAGCATTTTTGTTAATTCATAAAATCCACTTGGAATTGCCTCCCTATGACACCTCATATATGCCATTAAATAATGCATTTAATCCATGTACTCTAGCCATTGATGCATGGTACTCTTGGGTGAAAAAGTCAACTATGTGCACCTTTTTCAATTCAGGTATTTTCAAAAAATGATTTGCTTAATAAAAACCTTCCAAAATTTTAATCTCATAATTTCATTCAACCATTTCAAATTTCATCTCAATCCGATTTTCCTAGCTCAAGTTATAGCCGTTGGAAGTTAACGGTTGAAATTGAGATGTGATCAATAAATCATTCATCTAATTTCTTTAAGGATTTTCATAATCCCAGAATCCCATAATACCAAGCCCATCATCATCAACTTTCATCTCAAATTTCACTTGAATCCGCCTTACAGACGTTGAGTTATGCATTTTCTATGATTTTCCAACATAATTCCATAATTTCCACTTTAATCTCCATTAATTAACTCATGGACATTAAACTAAAAACTCATGCCACATTAGCATGTTTTAATCCTCATTATTCTCCTTTAGTCACCTTGACTCATATTGGGCTCCGGCGATTAAATTTTTAATCACTCTTCTTAATTAAACCCTAATTGCAAAATATCATAAAATCCTAAAATCATCCATACTTTATTTAATTCACATATAAATCACTTGTATATGTCCAATGCATACGTTGGACCCTACTTAGGTTGAGATTTCACATTAAATATGTTGGGTCCCGAATAGATGGCAAAACCCAAGAGGGGAGGGGTGAATTGGGTTCTTAAAAATTTCTTTTGGTAACTTAAAAACTTAACCCCTTGTAGAATTACTCCCCTTTAATGAAGAAACTGAATGGAAAGCAAAGTAATAAAGAGAGCAGAAATAAAAGCAAGTAGACAAGGATTTTATAGTGGTTCGGGCAACCTCCCTACTCCACTCTTCCAAGCTCACACACCTTGTGACTTGGGTTCCACTATTGTATTCTCTCAATACAATTAGAGCCTCTTGCTCTCTTCTAGATTCAAAGCTCTAGGGGGCATCAACAACTAGAGCCACTTGCTCTCTTCTAGATTCTAGCTCTAGGGGGCATATACAACCAGAGCCTCTTGCTCTCTTCTAGATTCTAGCTCTAGGGGGCATCAACAACTAGAGCCACTTGCTCTCTTCTAGATTCTAGCTCTAGGGGGCATCAACAACTAGCACAAGTAGGTGATGAGTCACACTCCAATCACACACTACTTTGCTATCACTTGATCTTAGCTACGCAAGCTAAATCAAGTTCAACACAAACAAGTAAACAATAAAAGTAAACTACACTTTACAGGTGTGTAGAAACGATTTAGCGCAGGGAAGAACTTGTAGATGATGGCTTTGAAGTTTCTGAATGTAGCTCTTGCAACTTGAAACACAATTCTTCCTCCTTGAGTGATTTGATCTCTTTGAAGCTCTTATGGATATGAGTTATGCTCACTTAATGATCCTCTTATTCCTCCTTCGTTCACAATGGGTTGTATTTATAAGTTTGGAGGGAATCCGAACGTTAGAAGGTTGGTGGCGTGCATTTAATGCGCCAACGTTCGAAAATAAATCCGACCGTTGCGACCCAAGTCGCAGGTGGAGTCGACTTCGGGTGCGACTTCACCCAAGTCGCTGACGGAGTCGACTTCGGGTGCGACTTCGCAGACTCCGGTCTTCAGTTTTCAACGCTGGAAGTTTTTCCTCGATTGAAGTCGATCATGAAGTCGACTTGGTTTTGCGACTTCGCCCAAGTCGCAGTCTGGAGTCGACTTGGCTTCGCGACTTCACTTCCTATAGCGACTTCAAGTTCCAGGTCGGGTCGACTTGGCTTCAGACTTGACCCAAGTCGTAGGTGGAGTCGACTTGAGGTGCGACTTCACCTCGTCAGTTGATTTTCTGAACTCCGGAACTTTGGAAATCTTTCTCTTTTGTTTAGTCTTCTTCATGCCTTTAGTTCTTTCGTATTACTTTTTGAATCCTTGTGCCTTGATTGTATTAGCTCCATGATTTGCAATCCTTAGAAGCTTGTCTTTGCTTCTTCTTGGTTTTGCTTGATACTGTGAATCATTGGAGAACTTGCTTGCTTTGGAGACTTGAATGTTTGAAGCAAGCTTATGTCTTTTGCCTTTGATTTGATAGACTTGATTTGATCTTGATCATGCATTTAAACTTGAAACCAAGCTTTGAACTTGCATCTTTGATCATGGAAAGAAGCTAGCTTTCCCATCCTTGAGCCTTTAATTCTTCAAGTCGCACTTCGGGGTCGACTTCATTCGCAACTTCACCCAAGTTGCACATGGAGTCGACTTGGGCTGCGACTTGGCAGCTCCGTGTCCCAATTTTCAACTCTGGAAGAAATTGCACGACTGAAGTCGATAGCGAGGTCGACTTCGTCTGCGACTTGGCTATCCAAGTCGCATGTGGAGTCGACTTGACCCGCGACTTCACTTGGTCTTCTTCCCATTTCAGCTCTGGACGTTCTGCATGTTTGAAGTCGATCTTGGAGTCGACTTGGGGATCGACTTGGCCTTCCTAACTTGATTTTCTTCAAATGTATATTCCTTAAACATTTCACAAACTTGTTAGTAGCCAAGACATACTCAAATTGATTTGTTAATCATCAAAATATAGATTTAGCTAGTTTTCCTCATGTTTCCAACAATCTCCCCCTTTTTGATGATTGACAAAACCGATTTGAGTGGATACCTTTCATTAAAAATAATATGCTCATATTGCATTTTAAAATCATGCTTATGCTCATGCAAACAGAACATTCACATATAAATATCATGTAAGCATATCCTACTCTCCTCCCCATTCTTACTCTTCTCTTCTTACATCTCTCTCCCCTTTAATCATCTCTCTCCCTTTTAATCATCTCTCTCCCCTTTAATCATCTCTCTCCCTTTTAATCATCTCTCTCCCCTTTTTAAATCATTAAGACTCATACTCAATTTTTCAACTCAAATACCCTTCTTCTCCTTAAATCTCTCTCCCCCTTTTTGTCAATATATCAAAAAGATTAGAGGGTAATCAAAGAGATAGGTGGGTTAGCTCCCCCTAAATGGGTGCTCCCCCTGAGTTTATGCTTATCCTAATTTTAGATACTACTTGTTGGACATGATACCAAATGTTATTACTTGTTAGATTTTATACCACTTGATTTACCAGCTGATACCACTTGTTATACCACTTGTTGTAGCATTTGTTGTTTTGTTACTTAGGTGAGCTCAATCATTCCCATGTTATTTCTAATTTTATAGAATGCTTCTCTTGCTAGGGGTTTAGTAAAAATATCTGCAACTTGATCCTCAGTTCTATCAAATTCCAAACATATGTCATGATTTTCTACATGTTCTCTAATGAAATGGTGTCTAAGATCTATATGTTTGGTCCTAGAATGCAATACAGGATTCTTGGTTAGACAAATGGCACTGGTATTATCACATTTGATAGATATATCTTTAAAATCCATGCCATAGTCCCTAAGTTGCTGTTTCATCCAAAGTAATTGGGCACAACAGCTCCCGGCGGCAATATATTCGGCTTCCGCCGTAGATAGAGCAACACTAGTTTGTTTTCTTGAAAACCATGAAACTATCATGCTTCCAAGAAACTGACATGTTCCACTAGTGCTTTTTCTATCTACTTTGTAACCGACAAAATCCGCATCCGAGTAGCCGATTAGATCAAAATTAGAGCCCTTTGGATACCATAATCCTAAATTGGTAGTGTCTACTAGGTATCTGAAAATTCTTTTCACAGCTACCAGGTGTGATTCTTTTGGGCATGATTGAAATCTAGAGCACATACACACACTAAACAAAATATCTGGCCTAGAAGCAGTTAAATACAATAAGGAACCTATCATGCTTCTATACAATTTTAAATCAACTACTTTGCCCTTCTCATCTTTGTCCATTTTGATTGTGGAGCTCATGGGCGTGTTTGCTCCTTTGCTGTTCTCCATGCCAAACTTCTTGAGCATCTCCTTGATGTATTTGGACTGGTTTATGAAGATTCCTTCATTTAGTTGCTTGATTTGCAGTCCAAGGAAGAAGTTTAGCTCTCCCATCATGCTCATCTCAAACTCTTTCTGCATAAGCTCAGAAAATTCTTGGCAAAGAGTTTCATTAGTAGCACCAAAAATGATATCATCAACATAAATTTGAATGATCAATATGTCCTTTTCTTTTATGCCAAACCCATGGATCATTTTCAATGGCCATTAGACATTGACCATCTAGTTCATCAAGTGAAACCAAATATACATTTTCATGTCTTCTTCCACTAAACATGATATGCTCACCATCAAATACATTGCATACAGATGATTCAAACACAACCTTATATCCTTTATCACATAATTGGCTAATGCTCATTAAGTTATGCTTGAGTCCTTCAACAAACAAAACATCCTCCATGCATGCATTTGAGCTACTGTAAATATTTCCTTTACCTTTTTCATTATTACCAAAGGCAACCGTTCCGTCGTTGCAAGGCTTAAGTTTGTGAAACAAATTTCTTTCTCCAGTCATGTGCCTTGAACAACCGCTATACATGAACCATGCATTGTTTGCCTTTGCCTTTAAACAAATAAGCAAGTAAATCTTATCTCTTTGGTACCCATTTTATGGGTCCATTTGGGTTAGTAAAATGATTCAATCTTCGTAATTCTAACTTAGAAAGTCCAAATCTTGTGTTCCTTGGAACCCAAACTAGTCTTGCACCATGGTCATACAATTTCTTAAAATTACATTTGTAGGCTTTATGACCCATCTTGTTGCAGAAGTTGCAAGCCATTGGTAATCTAGGAGTAGGCCTCCAAGTATATTTTGGTTCAAATGTTGGCCTCTTAGTCCACATAACATTTTTCTTTTGTGGCTTGTGTATTGGTACAGTTTTGGTTTGAAGTTTTCCAAGTGTTGGCACATTAGATTTACCACTTTCCTTTTGCTCAAATCTATAATAACCAAGACCTCTTTTGTTTGTTTGAGCAGTCATGTTCAGAAACATTTTCACGTTTTCTCCGGGATTAGAGAACTTTACTAATGATTCATTCAAGGATTCGTTCTCCTTTTTCAGTTTCTCAACTTCTTTCAATTTTGTTGACATTTCAGCTAGTTTTCCATTTTCAATGATAACAATGTTACATTGTTTTCTTTTTAATGTCAACTTGTTTCCTAGCTTTTTGATTTCCCCATACAATGAATCATATGCAATTTGTAGTTCATCTAATTCGGCACATTTGAGGCAATCATGAAAAGAAGAATAACTTGATTGAGAATAAGGTTTGGAAGTTACCTCTTCACTTTCTGTGTATTTTGTTGAGGTAGATTGATCTTCCAAAACTTCCGTCGTGTTCAAGCATAGCAGTTCTTCTTCTTGTTCGATTTGTGCTACGCAGCATATTCTTGCACAGTTGGCCGCACCGTTGTCATCGGTTGAAGAGCTGCATGTTGATGACGTCTCCTCATTGACGTACATGCCTCTTCCCTTTGACCTTTCTTCCGGTGTAGGACATTGGGTTTGCATATGTCCTACGCCCCCGCATCTATAGCATTTGATTGGTTCTTCCTTTTTCTCTCTGGAATTTCTGTCTTTGAAATTTCTGAAATTTCCGCCTTTTCTCACAAATTTTTTGAATCGTTTTGTGAGTAGGGCCATCTCGTCATCGTTTTGAGAGGATGAGGTGTCATCCGTGTCTTGTGTAGCTTTTAAGGCAATTGCTCTTTTGCCTTTGTGTTGATCCTCATTCCTTTTCTTAATTAGCTCATGTGACATGAGTGAGCTAATAAGATTTTCAAGCTTCAATGTGTTGAGGTCTTTAGCTTCTTCAATTGCCGTTATCTTTGGAGTCCATGAATCCGGTAGAGCTCTCAATATCTTCATAACCTGCTCGGATTCAGAAATAGCTTTTCCAAGACCCTTTAGAGCATTAGTAATTTTAGAAAATCTCGCAAACATTTCAGAAATATTTTCAGTATCTAGCATTCTGAAATTTTCAAACTCTCCAATCAAAATGTTTCTCCTAGTCCCTTGGACTTGGGAGGTTCCTTCATAAATAGATGTTAGAGTATCCCATATCTCTTTTGCAGTCAAACAAGAAGATACTCTATCATACTCCGAAGCCGTAAGAGCACAAAATAAAGAATTCATTGCCTTGGCATTGCTCTTGACGGTTCTAACTTCCTCTTCGGTCCACTTGGAAGCTCTTTCATCTATAGGCAAGATTACACCGTCTTGGATTGCAATCCAAGAGTCCATATCGGTAGCCATAATGAGTTGCTTCATACGAAGCTTCCAATAACCAAAGTTGTTCCCATCAAACAATGGTGGCCTTGTAAAAGATTGGCCCTCGGCAAAAGCGGGAACGGAAGTAGATTGGGAGGCCATGATAGTAGATCTCTTTGATTCAATTCAAAGACCTGCTCTGATACCACTTGTTGGGTCCCGAATAGATGGCAAAACCCAAGAGGGGAGGGGTGAATTGGGTTCTTAAAAATTTCTTTTGGTAACTTAAAAACTTAACCCCTTGTAGAATTACTCCCCTTTAATGAAGAAACTGAATGGAAAGCAAAGTAATAAAGAGAGCAGAAATAAAAGCAAGTAGACAAGGATTTTATAGTGGTTCGGGCAACCTCCCTACTCCACTCTTCCAAGCTCACACACCTTGTGACTTGGGTTCCACTATTGTATTCTCTCAATACAATTAGAGCCTCTTGCTCTCTTCTAGATTCAAAGCTCTAGGGGGCATCAACAACTAGAGCCACTTGCTCTCTTCTAGATTCTAGCTCTAGGGGGCATATACAACCAGAGCCTCTTGCTCTCTTCTAGATTCTAGCTCTAGGGGGCATCAACAACTAGAGCCACTTGCTCTCTTCTAGATTCTAGCTCTAGGGGGCATCAACAACTAGCACAAGTAGGTGATGAGTCACACTCCAATCACACACTACTTTGCTATCACTTGATCTTAGCTACGCAAGCTAAATCAAGTTCAACACAAACAAGTAAACAATAAAAGTAAACTACACTTTACAGGTGTGTAGAAACGATTTAGCGCAGGGAAGAACTTGTAGATGATGGCTTTGAAGTTTCTGAATGTAGCTCTTGCAACTTGAAACACAATTCTTCCTCCTTGAGTGATTTGATCTCTTTGAAGCTCTTATGGATATGAGTTATGCTCACTTAATGATCCTCTTATTCCTCCTTCGTTCACAATGGGTTGTATTTATAAGTTTGGAGGGAATCCGAACGTTAGAAGGTTGGTGGCGTGCATTTAATGCGCCAACGTTCGAAAATAAATCCGACCGTTGCGACCCAAGTCGCAGGTGGAGTCGACTTCGGGTGCGACTTCACCCAAGTCGCTGACGGAGTCGACTTTGGGTGCGACTTCGCAGACTCCGGTCTTCAGTTTTCAACGCTGGAAGTTTTTCCTCGATTGAAGTCGATCATGAAGTCGACTTGGTTTTGCGACTTCACCCAAGTCGCAGTCTGGAGTCGACTTGGCTTCGCGACTTCACTTCCTGTAGCGACTTCAAGTTCCAGGTCGGGTCGACTTGGCTTCAGACTTGACCCAAGTCGTAGGTGGAGTCGACTTGAGGTGCGACTTCACCTCGTCAGTTGATTTTCTGAACTCCGGAACTTTGGAAATCTTTCTCTTTTGTTTAGTCTTCTTCATGCCTTTAGTTCTTTCGTATTACTTTTTGAATCCTTGTGCCTTGATTGTATTAGCTCCATGATTTGCAATCCTTAGAAGCTTGTCTTTGCTTCTTCTTGGTTTTGCTTGATACTGTGAATCATTGGAGAACTTGCTTGCTTTGGAGACTTGAATGTTTGAAGCAAGCTTATGTCTTTTGCCTTTGATTTGATAGACTTGATTTGATCTTGATCATGCATTTAAACTTGAAACCAAGCTTTGAACTTGCATCTTTGATCATGGAAAGAAGCTAGCTTTCTCATCCTTGAGCCTTTAATTCTTCAAGTCGCACTTCGGGGTCGACTTCGTTCGCTACTTCACCCAAGTTGCACATGGAGTCGACTTGGGCTGCGACTTGGCAGCTCCGTGTCCCAATTTTCAACTCTGGAAGAAATTGCACGACTGAAGTCGATAGCGAGGTCGACTTCGTCTGCGACTTGGCTATCCAAGTCGCATGTGGAGTCGACTTGACCCGCGACTTCACTTGGTCTTCTTCCCATTTCAGCTCTGGACGTTCTGCATGTTTGAAGTCGATCTTGGAGTCGACTTGGGGATCGACTTGGTCTTCCTAACTTGATTTTCTTCAAATGTATATTCCTTAAACATTTCACAAACTTGTTAGTAGCCAAGACATACTCAAATTGATTTGTTAATCATCAAAATATAGATTTAGCTAGTTTTCCTCATGTTTCCAACAAAATATTAGTTTCAAGTGACTTAAACAATTTTTGTAAACTTTTGGCTTGAAATTACATCTTCTTTGTTGCAATGAAATTAAATGGGATTGAAATATTTTTTATTGATAACTTGGTGATGAATTTGAGTAATTAATAATTTAATTACATTTTTTATGTAGGTTTTACAAGTCCAAGCATGGGGCCCACCATCTGAACCGTCCAGCCATCAAATCAAGACCGTCCATTTTAGCCCTTTTAATTAATGACCATGATTTGCTGCACAATTTAGGCCATTCATTTAATAAAGCACCGCCTCAAGCTTTTTGATTTACAAAACAAATCTGGCCGACCATCCAGACCTGTCCGTTTTTCAAGCTATTCATGCATCCAAGCCTTCCATTAATCCAATCTCCTAAAAGATCAGCACCATCCAGCTCTTGAATTCCCGCCGTCGATTTCTATCATCAAATCACTTCCATTTAAGCCAGACGCCCAAACCTATCTAAATCTCCTAGCCAAAACCGCCCAATTAAATCAAAGCATGGCAATTTAAAAGCAACCGAAATTTCAGCAACTCTCCAGGCCGTCCATTTCAATGTCCAGATTAATCCATGCGGGGATCCATCTTTGCAATAAAATTCTAGCAAAGCTCAAGCATCCAACATTTCATCAGATGTGTACCGCCTAAGATCTCCACCGTCAAAGCAAGCATGCCCAATAGCCATCAAGCTGTCCTCCATGAGATCATGTCCTCTCCACCGTTCAAAGAAGCCTATGCCGAATTGCTAATTCCAAGATTGCGCAATCAAAATTTGCGTAAGCCTTTTACAGCCAGCGACAATTTCTGGCTGTCCATGCAAAATCAAAGTTCCGCCATTTAGCTGAATTACACAAAGAATGCAACGTAATTCAGATTGCGTTTGATGGGCCCCACCCAACGTAATTCAGCATAGAGATGGACGGCCATATGTGCATCTTTCAAGCCTATAAATAGGTGTTCATACAAGTTAGAATTTGCACAGAGTATTTCAGACAGTAGGAAATCACGAGATAGAATTTGAGAGAGAGAAATAGAGCAAGGGGTGGAGACGAGACAGAGAGCATGGGCAACAGGCGGACTAACGAGTTGTGTGGATTGGCCGATACACCATCGGGGCTTTCAACCAATAAGCTTTTCTATCTCTTTTCCTTTTTAATTTTAATTGCATTGTTTAAGATGAGTTTGAATTTTAATTTTATTTTGGACTTAAACATGCTTGGCTAAACCCTAAATCTAAGGTTTAGGATGTAGCATGCGTACAATATAGCGTGTTATGTGATTTTAATTTATTTATGATGAATATTGTTGTTAATTTAATATCTTGAGATTTTAATGCTTGCTTTGTACATGGGCTCATACTTTGGCATAATTCCATATATTAGGTGATGAAACTAAGAGGTGGAAAAATAAGATACGATAATTAAGATATTAAACCTAAAAATCTAAGACCATGAGAATAGACATGATGACCTTGAGGAATTCCATGACAAGCCACAGAACTTAATGGATTCTAATTAACTTAATCTTATGAGAATAGGTGGTTAAGAAAATTAGGATACACATTGCAAGTTTCAAGAGAATGTGCAGGGCTAAATTAGGTTTGTTTTCCTTTAATAAATAATATCCGGAATAAATAATAATACCACTACTCGTTGCAAGAGATGCATGTGAAACCTTAGATCCTAGATACTCACATCCTTGTTTTCTACTAGTCATTCTAGTTTTCAATTCTATTTTCTCTTCCCACGTTTCCACTTTTTATTCCATTTTATTTACTTTATTCTCTTTATATTTGACACGAAAGCATTTAAAAGCAAAGTTTGTCCCAGATTCCCTAAGGATCGATAATTTATATACTACAATCTACGACTCGTGCACTTGCAGTGAGATTACAAACAATAACATCTGTTGGTCCTAAGTTCGTGGCAAAACTTAAGTGGGAAGGGGTGAATTGGGTTCTTTTGAAATTCTTTCAGTGTATTAATATTAACCCCTTATAGATTTGTTCTCTTTGAATGAAAACATGGAGAGTAGAGAAGTAAATAAGGGAATAATATTAGACACACGAGATTATAGTGGTTCGGGACAACTGTCCCAACTCCGCTCTTCAAAGAGTATACCTTTGTGTCTTTGGTTCCACTATATCAATGGGATTACAACTAGAGCTTTTGCTCTTTTTTAGATTTTAGCTCTAGGAGGCCTTTACAATTTTCACACAAATAGGTGATGAGTTACACTCCAATTACACACTATTTGTCTTCACTTGATCTTGGTCTCCAATACCAAATCAAGTGGAATCACAGAAGAGTTATTAAAATAAAGAGTTTACACTTTACGGATGGTGTAGAATAAGTTTTAGCACGAGGAAGAATGTGTAAAGTGAATTTGAGAAAGATTGCTTTAGCACTTGCAATGAATAGCACCGTTCTTCTTTTAGAGTACTTAAATTATCTCTTAAATGCTTGTAATTTGAAAGGTGGAAGCTTAATCAATGTTGTAGCTAACCCTTTCCTCTTCATTCGATGTGTCTTAAATAGAGGGAGAATAAATTCAATCGTAATAAGGTATGTGGCATGCATTTAATGTGCCAATGTTCAAATTTTTTTGATTGTTATGATCCAAGTCGCAATTGAAGTCAACTTCGAGTGCAACTTCACTCAAGTCACAAATTGGAGTTGACTTTGAGTGAAACCTCTGAAATAGGATCTTCATGGCATGAGACCCCTAGAATGTTGGCCACGTTGAGTAATGTATTTGACTTTGATATACCGTGAACTTGACCAAGGTCAATCTCGATTCCTTTAACATAAGTATTGTAATACCCAGACCCAAGTAGGATTCATATAATTACATTTAAGGTGTAATTATGATTTATGTGTTAATTGATTGAATTTTGGATAATTTTTATGAATTTATGAATTTTGCAATTAGAGTTTGCAATTAAGAATGGTGATTAAGATTAATCGCCAAAGCCCAATATGAGTCAAAGTGACTAAAGGGGCTTAATGAGAATTAGAGCATGATAATGTGGCATGAATATTTATTTTAATTTCCATAATTTAATTAACGGAGATTAAAATGAAAAATTACGGAATTGTGTTGAAAATCATAGAAAATTCATAACTTGACGCCTATAAGGCAGAAGAAGATGAAATTTGAAAGGTAAGCTCATAATTTTGGGCTTGAACTTATGAGAGGATTGGATTAATGCAAAATTGATAGGATTAAGGTGATAATTATTTGATTTTAATCTCACACTCTAAGGATATTTTCAAAGGTTCATAACTCGATATAGAAACATCGATTCGAGATTAAAGTTGAAATGATTGAATAAAATTATGAAATATATGGTATGAGTGGATTGGATTAAGCTAATTACTATGCAAAAGTGCTTAATCAGAAAAAGGTGTCTAGCATTGACTTTATGCACCCTAGAGTACCATAGCATTTATGTGAAAGTAAGTGGATTAAATGCATTATTTAATGGCATATACGAGGTGTCAAAGGGAGGCAATTCCAAGTGGAATTTATGAATTAACAAAAATGCTAAAATCCATGGAAAATTCAAGGCTTAAATGCTTGGTTTTAATACCTAATATATAGCTCAAATGGAGCTTAGCCAAGGTAGCACGCCAAGGGATGTCCAAGGACAAGAATGGCATGAAATTAGGATTTTTAAAAATCCTAAAATGCATATCTTAATTGCTTAACACCTAGGTGAAGTAAATGTTCAATTAAATATGTGGAATTTCATGGAAAAAATCATTGAAAAGGAAGCTTCATGGATGTTGCAAATAGTGGACAGCAATGCACTCTATAAATGAGTTGATTTTGATGATTTTTGTTAAATGGAAAATGGGTTATTTTACTTGGATATAAATTAGCCAAGTCATCAAGGGATAAGATGGCATTAAATACCCTATCTATGATGTGTCAAAATGGGCCCCACAAGATGGAAAAAATCAACAAATATAAAAGGGGGGAAGCATCACATGAACGTCCATTTTGAGAGAGAATTCTCAAAGGGAGAAAATATCTCCAAAGGGGCAGCAGAAAGCATGACCAAGGGGAAGAAAAATAAGAAGAAAAAGGAGAAAAGGAAGAAAGGAAAGAGGAGAAACTAATTTAGGGAAGCTTGGATTCAAAGTTTATTAGAATCAAGTAAGTATGGATTAAGTTTTGGATTCTTGAAACCTAAGTTTCTTCTCTTAAGTTATGGATCATGAATTTGATTCATAAAGAACCCTTAAAGTATGAGTTAATATGTCTTGATAAAGGTATTGAATTATTTTTGAAATATTTAAATGAAATCAAGAGTTCAAGAGAGTGAAAATGGAAGTTTAGGTTGGATTTTGAGATGAAAACTAACTTGGAAAATCTCAAAACCCTAAACTAAGTTGCTGTATGATTTGAGCATGTTGATTTGGATGTAATTCATATTCATTTCAATTTCATATGATGATTTAAGCATTGGTTGATGATTTTAGCAAATATGAAACCCTAAATTTCAAGAAATGACCCGATTTCTCCATTTTTGAGTTAAAAATGATAAAAGGAAGTGCTTAAATTTTTTATGGATGAATTTTAGAGTAAATTACCCTAAATTAAGGACCTTTTGGATGGAAAAAGTGGTCCGGATTAATTTTCCCTAAATCTGATTTTTAGGGTATGTATATGAGACGTCCAAATGGAGGCCAAAATGGGTGCTTTCCATATGCTTTTTGTTGTTGATTGTAATGAAATAATTTATGGATGTTATGGAGGGTAAAATACCCTATGTGTAAGGTACTTTGAGTGTCCAAATTTTTTTGAAAATATTAGCCCTAAATCTGATTTTATGGATATATGATTGGACACGTCAAAATGGGTTAAATGAATACCGTATAATATGCATGAAAATGTGGCTGTTATGGAAGCAAATGAATTATGAATTTTTAATGTGTGATAATACCCTAAATTTGGGTTAAGAAAAGTATGCTTAATTGCTGGAATTTATGGATTATAAATCTGTTAAGATTTAAGTATTGAAAGAGGCGTCGAAAGGTTGAAAAACGAGTCCTAACATGGCTGTTTTGGAACCCAGTTATAAATGGATTAAAAATACAAAATTAAACCCTAAAGTACATGATAATTAAGGATTTTAATGATGTTGAAAATGGATATAAGTTTCTGTGTTAAGAAATTTTAATAAACATATAATATATGTGTTGTTTGTTGAACGTATGTATGAATGGATGATATATGACATACGTAGAATTGCTAAAATGCAAAATATGCATGAACATGTGATGAAATGCATAACGATGTTTCTGTGTGAATGGATTTTGATTATCTCAAATTTTGAGATTAAGTTATGAAGCTTAAAATGTCACTTATATGGTTAAAATGATCATTGACGTAGGAAAATAGAAAATAGATGAAAAATGGTTAATGGGAGATATAAATCTCCATATGTTGATTTATGAATGATAATTATTTGTTTACCTTAAATATGGGTTTAAAACACAATATGGAATGGATGGTATGATGCACCAATGAGTGCGATGTATGTATACCCGACTTGGAATTCAAGCGGGTTATATTTGTTAATGGATTATGGGTTGGAAAACAAAGAAGAAAACGAAAATATTATGAACGCAATGTTATTATTATATGTATAGGCAAAGGCAAAGAGATAAGCGATAAGGAAAGCTAAGGTGAAGCAGGTAAGCAAGCAGCTTTCTAAATGACTTTTGTTTTATCAAAAGATGATAAAATGATTAGTAATGATGTTTTAACTACTTGAATGGTTTAGCAAATGTATGTTTTAAATGCTTTCTAAGATGTTTAAGGATGACCATTCCTTTACTTTAATATGTGTTGAAATGTTATTTCAATTATGATAAATGAATTGCTTACTGTTTCGTAAGTATTTATGAAAAGTGATAAAATATGGATTTAAATGATGTTTCATTGAAGCAATGTTTAAAAGGGATGGTGCAAAGAATTCTCTACATGAGAATGACAAGATGCCATGTATAAGAGGTATATAATGTTAGGGTGACTAAAAGTCATGCATAGAATGGAAATCAAGTAGGCTAGTCAAGGCAGAAAGCAGGGCAAGAAGTCCGCCCTTAATGTTGCCAATGTCATGAAAGAATGTTCCTCGAGTTAGCATACCGTTACATGAAGGATAATGTCATGAATGGAAGTGATGCATTTGCACATTCAATGTTTATGAAATGTTTATGAAAGGTTTATGAAAAGGTTTCTGCTCCTCAGGTAGTTGATCACTTGCTAAGTGTCTCCTACCGAATGGAGAGAAATGTTTTTAAACAATGTTGCCTTCAAAATGAATTTCCTGAAAACCCTATAGCTTGCTTATTGAATTTCGACTTACGTTTTGTTTTTCAAACCCAAAGACAGGTGAAAAAAAGGAGGCAATGAGCAAAGGTGGAGATTCAAGAATGAATGAATTCTGATGAACACCTGTATACGCCTTTATGTATGAATGATGACATTAAATTGTGAATTAATGTTGTATATGAATTATATTATGGTTTTATGACCATAGAAGGCGAAAAATTATTATACTCAATTGTTAAGGATGATTTATCATGATATGATTACGTATGAAATTTATGAGATCATATGTGTATATCTCAAATGGTATAATGGCCTGAAAAGGCGTTTGATGAAAATTGATGGTATGAAATGATATAAACTCCTAAGGAGTTAATTTTAAGTTGATAATATCCAATAAGCCCACCGTGTGACAGGGCAACAATCCTGATCACATTTACCAATCGATTGATCTTGGAGTAAGGTTGTGAAGCTTGGGCTGGGGTGCCACAAGTATTTAATTCCTCTTGGTTCCACAGATATTGAAATAGTCTAGTTAAATTTGTATAAATCTTTTCATTAACATTGAGTAAAGCTATCTGTGGCGCCCCAGTCCGAGCGTCACAACCTTACCTCGGGATCTGTCGACTGGTAAATGTGATCAGGATTGTTGCCCTGCCACACGACGGGTTTTAACGGATATTTATCCAATTAAGTATGTTTCCATAGGAATTTATTTCCATCCATTTCTCATCCCATGCATATTTAGTTCATTTCCATCCAATAATGTCATAACTAGACATGATTTTCATAATATATTTCAAATCATCTCATAAATCAGATGTCACTGCATATATATCCATAGATGTCAACATAAAACATCATATTATTTTACAACTATGAAACCCTAACCAGGTAGAAAACATATGTATGCATTAATCATATATATGATATTATTTGTGAAGTATTGAATTATGAATGTATTATATGATTTTTGCTAATTATTGTAATTAGGGTTATGGATTAGCAATAATGATGTGATTAAGCATTTTAAGCTAAAATGAGACAATGGGATTAGAGCATATTGATGTTGATTTAAATATGCAAATATATCATGAAAAATCATTTTCCATTATTTAAAATTAATTATGGGAATTATTATGGTAATTGACAAGTTTAATGGAAAAATGTTGAAAAATTCATAACTCAACGCCTGTAAAGCGGATTCAGGTGAAATTTGAAATGGAAATTATTAATGTTGGGCTTGGTATTATGGAATAAATTGGTTATGAAAATTCTTGATGAAATGATAATTATGATTTATTGATCATATTTCAATTTCAACCGTTAACTTTAAATGACTATAACGGGAGCTAGGAAACTCGAATTGAGATGAAATTTGAAATGGTTGAATGCAATTGTGAGATGTTTATTTTGAATGGCTTGGATTAAGCATGAAATTTTGGAAAAATACTTGCATTGAAAAAGGTGAGCATGGTTGACTAATGCTCCACATGAGTATAATGCATTTAATGCTAGAGTACCAAGCATAAATGCATGATGTGAATTAGGTTTGAGGTGAAAATTGCAGCCCATTTCTAGGGTATTTTGTGCAATTATTTGAAATTCAAAAATGTGTGAATTATCCATCCATTGAATGCATATCATGATGTAGCTACAAAAGGCAAAACCTATGCATAGCTAAGGTGGCAACATGGGACTTCCAAGGGGCTGTTTGATGCATATTTTTGATTTGTTTTAAATATTAAAATATGCATATATGTTGATGAGATGAAAGTACATGAGAAGTGCATGTAATTATGAAGATTTGCAGCATTAAAAAATTGAAAAAGGCAGAAACATGCAACTGAAATGTGGACAGCATATGGGGATGGAAAATGTGATTTCATATGCTAAGTTGCTGCAGTTTTTGTTAAATTTATTTACACCAAATTAATACATGAATTAATGGATAATTAAGTTTACAATTTACCCTTAAATTAGGGTTTAAAAAAAATGAAAAATGGATGCAAAAATGGACAGCAATGGACGTGCAATGCTGAACACTTGGACGGCTTGGATTTTGGAGCAGATTTTATGATTTTTGTAAAATGGTAAAACTTCATTTTACTTGGCTGAAATTCACCCAGAACATAAGGTAGATAAAGGATCATTTAAGGGTGTGGAAATTGCCCAAATTGTGGGGCCCACAGCTGGAAAAATTCCAGCTCTTATAGGGCATGCACGTAACTTGAGAGAGGAGTTTGGAAAATTGCTAAGTGTGGAATTTTTCACCCCAAAGCCATAGCAGCATCTCACGTCCAATTTACCCGGAAAAAAGAGGAATAAAATCAAGGAGAAAAGGAGGAGAATTTGAGAAGAAAAACAACTCAAAGGATTAGGGTTTGGGTTAGCTCAAAACCAAGTAAGTATGTGTTTGGTTTTAAGTTATTTAACTTGAGTTGTTAAACTCAAAACTTGGAAATGAAAAGGATGATTAAAGGATCTGTAAAATAGTGATTTAACATGCTTTGGAATGAATATGGAATGGATATTAGGTTTTATGTATGAATTTTTAAGTTTAAGTTGATGAAAATAAGGTTTTGCATGTGTATTAAGTGGGAAAACCCAATTTGGTAAACCTTAAATCTCCAAGACAAGTTTCTGTTTCGGTTTGATGATGTGATTAGATTATGAATCATGTATCCATGCAAAATATATGATGGGTTATGCTTAAGTGATGAATTTTTGAAGTTACGGAATGCAAAGTGAGGATTTTGACCTAATTTCTATGTTTCTATGCTAAAAATGCTATGAAAATGAATTTGCATGTTTTATGCATGTTATGTAGGGTAAAATACCCTAGGTTTAAGGTATTATGGATGCCCAAAAATATTTGGGAAAATAAATCCCAAAACTGATTTTTATAGATTTTATGAAAGAACGTCAAACCGATGTGAAACGGGACTCAAAACGTGTAAGCTACTTGCTGTTTTGAGAAATGATAATGTATGAATGTTTTATATGTGTTTAATCCCTAAATATGTATTAGTAAAAATGAATTTATTTGTTGGAATTTCGGGATTATATGACTGCATAGGGTTATGTGTCAAAAGACACGTTGAACGGATGAAAAACGGGTTCCAAACTTGCTGTTTTGGAAATCTATGGTGAATAGATTTAAATCCCATTAAAATACCCTAAATGAAGTGGTAATTAAGGGTAATTAACCCGCTAAAATGTGGATTAAATTTCTGAGTTAGCAAAGTTTATGAAATGCCTTATGTATATGTGCTAAATGGGCTTATGTGAACGATACATGTGAATAGGTGATGAATGACTTATGAAAAATGATTTTTTTGCAAAAATTCATGAAAATAAGATGAATTCCATGATGATACAACTTTTTGGAGTGTATGATGATTTATTTCAAAATTTGAAATTTGTTTAAGGAAGCCTAAGGTGATAATATGTGCTAAAGCAAGCACCGATGTATGTATTGTGGAAAAAGAGTAAAAAAATGGCAAGATGAGCTTAATGAAACTATGTATGATGGTTATTGTATGAATATTGTGTAATTGAAAATAATACCCTATGTATGGGGTTATACATGTTATGTTATATGGTAGCAGAAGAAATGTGTATAAAATGTGCTAATATGTGCAAAATGAGCTATATATGTGTATGATGACTTATGAAGTCAAATAAATGTAATATGTGAGTAGAATGGGTTGGAAAACTAAATGAAATATGAGAAAAGGAAATATATGAAAAAAATCATATTATTCTCATGTAGGCAAAGGCAAAGAAAAAGCTGTAACAGAAAGCTAAGGAATTCACGTAAGCAAGCAAATTTTCTAAAGGATTTTTGCTTTTCTAAATTGTTTCCATAAATGAAATTTTTTCTTTAACTTGTTTGATGAAACTATGAAAATTGTTTCTACTGTGTTTTAGGATGGCCATCCCTTAGCAAAATGATGTTGAAATGATATTTTACTTCAAATACAATATTATGAAACCTTTATTTGATAAATGCTATGGAAAAATGATGTGTTTCTATGTTTCTGATTGAAAATCATGCTAGCATGTTAAAGATGAGTTTATGCAAAAGTTCATATGCACAGGATACTAGGTCCACTTGAAGGGTATAAGCGGACCGATTGTCCCCTCTTGGTGTGGCCAAGTCACTTAAAACAAGCCCAAGGCCGGCGGCGTCCTCTCTAAAATGGGAGTTAACGTGACAGATGGTGCGTGGGTAGCTTCCATCCTAAGGGAGAAATGGTATATATATGTTCATGTTTTCATATGGCATTATGCATATGGGACCCGTGATGGGTACAAGATTTCATGTTTTTAAGATATACCTTTAGACAAGGTATAAGATGTTTTCCAAGATGATTTTAAATGCAAAATGTTGCCTGAAATGATTTGCCTGTAAAATGCAAATAGCTTGCTTATTGAGTTTCGACTCACGATTTTGTTTTCCAAACCCAAAGACAGGTGAAGGACAGGTCATCGCAAAGGAGCAAGTGCCAGCTTAAGGAATTTATGGAAAAACTTAGAAGTTTCATGTTATGGAACTTATGTGGAAAGAATGTAAACTGAAATTTTATGTTGTGTTGATGATTATGATGTATATATGCCGTGACATCTGATTTAGGCACTTATTGAAAAGTTGCTTGAACAGCATATTTGTATGTGATGAATGGATCAAAATGACTTAGATATGTTTGAATTTGAAAATATGAGAACTTGAATTGTTATATGAATTTCTATATGATCATAATTAATTGGATAAATATCCGATAAAATCCGCCGTGTGACAGGGTAACAATCCTAATCACGTTTACCAATCAATACGATCTCGAGGTAAGGCTCAGGATGTGACGCTCGGGTTTGGGGCGCCACAGAGCTTGGTATCAGAGCATGGATTGGTAAATAGGCGTAGAAAAATTTCTAAGTATAGGAAATTGATAGAATATGATGAGATATGTATGATTATACATGATTATACATGATTATGTGATAAATTAGATGTGATTAAATGATGCTCATGTATGATTATAACATGTTGAAATACATGCTTGATGATGAAATAGACACGTTTATGTGATGATTAGGTATGCTTCTAACATGATGAAGTGCATGCCAAATGATAATGAATTATTGTTGCAATGCAATTTGATTTCTATGTCTATACAGATGGCGGATAGAGGAAAGGGGGTGATGAGTGCGGAGGAGATACGAAGAGAAAGAGAGGAAGAGGATAGGAGACAACGAAGAGAAGAAAATATTAATAGATGGTGGGGATCGCAGCACGACAATGCACCGTTATCATCAGTTCCCCCAGGATTTTCACCAATACGCACACATGATCACATTAAGGGAAGCTACTATGACTCCTCCAGTCAACATGCACAAGATCTAGGAGAGCCCTCTAGTAATAAACCTAGGGCACGAGTGTTACTAGGCACTTACCTTGGCATTCCTCGGGATCCCCCTGTTCCAACCAACAGAGTAGATCCACAAGACCTACAGGACTTTTGGATGAGGACTCAAGCACCTAAAACCCCTGACCCAGGCCCATGGTATAGGTTTGTTGATGGATGTGTCCGGTTTCGTTACGGAGCTTCTTGAGATAGACTCCATCGGCAGGAAGTTGACATGGCCCTCTATATAAATAGGCGTCGTGCCGAGGGAGTCATCGATATGCCTGCACCTCCTAAACCTGACGAGGTTATGTTATATATAATGGAGAACACAAGTGAAATTGTTCCTCTGATCGAAATCAATGATGATGATGTCCCGATGGAATTCCTCGAACCTTTTGAGGAAGAAGAGGAGGATGAAGGGGAAGAAGTAGAGGAGGAGGTAGAAGAGGAAATAGTGGAGTTTGTAGAGGATGATGAGGATGAGGATGATGATGATGATAGTGATGATGAGGAGATTCAGGCATGGTCCGACACTAGCACTATCATAGAGGCACCCTCACAAGTTACACATAGACATAGACGTCGAGGGAGAGGTCCAGGAGGACGATGAATTTACTTGTTTTGCTTTTCTTTAAACAGTTGTGTATGTATAAGTGTGGTTGATGATCATGTGGTATATGTATAATTATGGCCGGATGACACTATGGTTACTATGGTGAATTGGCATATATGTAAATATGAAATAGGTATGCTATGCTGAGTATGTACATAAGTGTGACTTACTTTTGTATGTACTAACTGTGAATATGGTGTATGTGAATGAATATGTTGATATATCGAACTCTTGGTGTTTTAGACATGCATGGATGAATGAGAATGAGTTGAATGGTGTGATATATTATGATTGAATGAATTGGTTGTGACCATATGATGATGGGATGCATATGCAATGATTTAACATTGAATGAAATTGAAATGCGTATGCAATGATTCCATGATGATTATTAATGAAATGTATATATAATGATCTAATGCTAATTGAAAATGAAAAGTGTCTGTTATATACTCAGATTAACAAAATGGTGTAAACGAGAGCAGGATTGAGGAAAAATAAAGGAAAAGAGGCAGCAACAGAGGTTCCAAGCCAACATGAAGTTGGCAAATCTAGCCGACCTAAAAGGGGAAGGCCAGTGACACAGAACCAAAGTAACCAACAAAGGCGGAATGATGAAAACCCAGAATGGAATGTGGAAGAGGAAACTAAGTCGAGGTAGAATAGACTTATGGAGGAAAGAGGGTAACCATTCACTCACATAATAATCATCCAATAATTATCATTCAAAGGTTCATTACCTTTCATATACCATTTTTCACTTACTTTCCAAAATTTTCTACATCGGTACTCATTTTAAGCACACATTGTGCCTTAAGCCTTATTAATTAATCCCAAAGTTTGAGATTATCATCATGCATCTAAAAAGAAATATATTCACGAAATTTATCATATTTTCATGCATTTTTGCACAAAATCAAATTACATAAGTCATTTATCACTTATGCATGTCTATCCTTTCACATATGCCCATTTGGTAACACATATATGATGCATTGCATAAAATTTTCTAAGTCAGAAACTTTGTCCATTTTTCAGCATGATATTCATCCTTAATTACCACTTCATTTAGGATATTTTCATGGGATTTTAATCCACTAATCATAGGTTTCCAAAACAGCAACTTTGGAACCCATTTTTCACACGTTCAACGTGTCTTTTGATACTTAACCCTAAACAATTTTATAATTCCGAATTTCCGGAAATTAATCCAACTTTCCCTAACCCAAATCTAGGTTATTAACACATATTTAGTATCCATAAATTAACTCTTCTCAAAACAGCAACTTACTTCCCTATTTCGGGTACTGTTTTCACCTCATTTGGACACCTTTTCATAAAATTCATAAAATCAGATTTCGGGCTTATCTTCCCAAATCCTTTTGGGAGTCCATAGTACCCTAACTCTAGGGTATTTTAACCTACATAACTTCCATAAATCATGTAATCTCATTTCCATACCATTTTTAGCATCAAAATAGAAAAATCGGGTCATATACATCACTTTGCATTCCATTCTTTCTAAAATTCATATCTTAATCTTAAATAAACATCATTCATAGCCTAAACATAACATCAATCCAATACAGAAACTTATCATTGGAATTTAGGTTTTATCAAGTGGAGTTTTCAACTCATAACCCACTATAAACTTCATTTTAATCACATAAGTCATTAAAATCCATACATGTAACCTAATACTCATTCAATACTTGATCAAAAGGCATGTTGAACCACTGTTTAAGGGAACTTCATGCATCAAATTCATATCCAAAATCTTGGAGTTTAAAACTCAAAATCAAAAGCTCAAATCATCATATGCACTTACACCATGAAAGGTGAAGACAGAAATGAGAAAGGTAGAAAAAGGAATTCCTCTTTCTTAAGATAATCAATGAATGTAGGATGTTTGATAATGATATTATGAATATAGAAGTGAATTTGATTTTATTTAGATGCTAAGAGTATATGAAGAAGGAAAGGTCAATCATCTTTCAAGATTATATAATTGATTATGTATGATATGATTTTACATGTTGTTTTCTACAACCTGCCTATCACCAGAGCAAGAGCTAAGGTGATCAAGGGAAAGGCAATTATGAATGATGAATCTACGAGTCAACAGGGAATAGGAGAAGCCGGTAGCAGATCTAAGCGACCAAGGCAAGAGGACAAGTAAGTCCAAGAACTCGTCAATGACGGATAAGTATAAACCCTGAGTCAAGATTTGAAGGTGCCGCTGGTATAGGTAATAACTCCTACCCTAGTACCCGAACCTATAAGGATTGATGATGATGAGGGTGGTAACATTAATGTTGATCCCTTTGCATGGTCTGACAGTAGTACTATTACCGATGAACCCACATAAGTCCCGCCTAGTAGGAGGCATGATATAAGAAGCGGTCGCAGTAGATGATGAATTTTTCTATATTTCATGGATCACGATGCTATGGTTTGTTATAATGATTTGACACGTACATAAGTGTGATCTACATAAATGTGCTATGCCATAATGTGTTGGAATTGAGTTTCATGATGGAATTCTAGTTTCATGTGAAAGATGTTAACACATGAATGATTGATTATGAATAATTATGATAACATAACTATGCATGAGGTAAGTAACTATGAATGACTATAAGTATGAATATTTATGAATGACTATGAAAGTCTATGGATGTTTATGTTGATGAATGATGGAATATGATATGATTAAGATTGAATGATCAGGTTATGTTAAATTAATCATATGATGATGAGATGCATATGTTATGACCTAACCCTAACCATGAATGAAGGTTATATGCTTTTAATATTCAGAAAAAGCATCATGGTTGATACAAGGTCAAGGGTTAGAAAGAATAAGGGAAAGGAAATTGCTACAGAAGTTCCCAGCTAGTATGAGGTTGAAGAAACAAGTAGACCCAAGAGGGGTAGACCAGAATCACATGGGCAAAACTTAAGGACTCGTCAAAGACGAGAAAATTTAAGTCCAAAAGGAAATGTGGAAGAGGAAACAAGGATAGAAAAGAGTAAGAAAGGAGGAATGGAAAAAAGTAAAGGTACCTCTAAGAAGAGGAATTCTCTATTACGTAAAAAGTACCAAAGGAATCACCAAGGTGAATGTTTGAAAAGATCAAATAGATGCTACAAGTGTGGACAGACGGGTCATGTAGCTAAAGAGTGCGGAATGAGAGAAAATAAAGGATGATGAAAGGATAAGTATGATACCACAGAAGTTGGTATCAGATGCTATGTTTGTAATCAGGTAGGGTACATCGCCCCAAATTGTCCGAATAAGGTACAAACGTCGCAAGGGCACGGAAGAATAGCCCAACTGAGGATAACCAGAGCAGCTAACCAACAGGTTACCTCTACGAACCTGGTATACATGCATGCTCTAACTCGAACGGAGTCACAGGAGCCAGAGGATGAGGTGGTTATAGGTATGGATTAAATTTTAGGAAGTTGGGAAATAGCTTTATTTGATTTTAATGATAATCAATTTTTCATAGATTACTAATATGTAACCACGCATGCACTACCGGTAGAGGAAACCAACAAGATAATACAAGTGGAATTCCCTGTATACTGGTTAGCTAATGCTAACTAAGTATGGTGGATATTGTTGGTCCCGAGTTTATATCAATTACCTAAGAGGGGAGGGGTGAATTGGGTATTTAAAATTTTTCACTTACACAGAAAATGATCCCCAATTTAGTTTAGTCCCCTTAATGAAACAAATAGAAAGTAATAAGATAATAAAAGCAGAAATATAAATCAATAGGCAAGATTTTATAGTGGTTCGGGCAACCTTCCCTACTCCACTCTTCCAAGATCACACTCCTTGTGACTTGGGTTCCACTATGTATTTCACAAATACAACTAGAGCCTCTGCTCTCTTCTAGATTCTAGCTCTAGGGGACATATACAACTCACAGCACAAGTAGGTGACGAGTCTCACTCTAATCATAACGCTACTTTGCTATCACTTGGTTTGAAACACCAATATCAAACCAAGTATCAAAACCGAATATCGAATTAAAAGGAAAATAAGATCTACACTTTACAGATTGTGTAGGAAAGTTTTAGCTCATGGAAGAACTCGTAGAAGAGACGATTGATCAGCGTTGGAGCATGCAGCATGTTGAAGCTCGTTCTTCCTTCAAAACTTGTATAGATCACTCAAAGATATAAGAAGATGGGATTTAGATCTTAGTAATTTTTGTATCTTCTTGTTTTCATGTTCATTTGAATGTCTATTTATAATGGTAAAAGAAATTTGAACATTTGAAGGTTGGTGGCGCATATTAAATGCGCCAACATTTAAAAATTTCTAACCGTTGCGACCCAAGTCACAAGTGGAGTCGACTTCGGTATTAAGCAAGCTCCTCTAGTTCCTCCTTAGGTCGACTCAATCCTGAACTTGACCTAAGTCGCAGGTGAAGTCGACTTCGGGTGCGACTTCACTTTCTGCACTTGCTTGATGAATTTGAAATTCTTGAAAGTGACCTTGGTTGCTTGATTTTCTTCACATTAATTGTTCTTCCACTGATTTCTTTTACTTGTAACTCAATACGTTCATCTTTTCTTGAAATCTTCTAACTTCACGTCTTTGAAGTTGGAATACTTGAATCTTGAAGTTCGTAAAAATGTCCAAATGAGTATTCCTTGATCTTGAATGATTTATTCATGTAAATCAACTTTTCTTGGACTTGATTATCTTCATTTTGTTCCAAGTCCAATGTTTGGGTCGACTTGGGTTCCAACTTTGTTCAAGTCGTATGCGAAGTCGACTTGGGTATACGACTTCACTTTCTGAATTCCCAAATTCAGTGCTGGAGATTTTAGGATCGTCGAAGTCGATACTAGAGTCGACTTGGTCTGCGACTTCACCCAAGTCGCAGATGGAGTCGACTTAGTGTGCGACTTCGGCAACTTTTGCTCCTCAGATTCAGCACTGGCCATAAAATTGCATTAGAAGTCGATGCTAGAGTCGACTTGGTCTGCGACTTCACCCAAGTCGCATGCGAAGTCGACTTCGAGTGCGACTTCGGCAGCTCTTGCTCCTCATTTTCAGCGCTGGCCATAAAATTGCATTTGAAGTCGCTGCTGGAGTCGACTTGGGGATCGACTTGGCCTAAGTTGATGCCTGAGTTGTTTGGGAATCGACTTGAACTATCAGACTTCATATTTTTCATTTTTATATCCTTAAACATTTCACGAAACATGTTAGTAGCCCAAAACTTACTCAAATTGAGTTGTTAATCATCAAAACATAGACTTTGCTTATTTTGCCATTGATTCCAACACTTATTTCCAACAATCTCCCCCTTTTTGATGATTGACAAAACCAATTTGAGCTTATACCTTTCAATATCTTTAAAACATACCACTTTGTCTTGTTTTGGTAGTTTAGGATAATCATAGGTTATTTGTATTGCATTTCAAACTTAATGAAATTATCATACACATTCATTTGCATATATAAATCACAAGTTAAAATCATTCATTCAAGCATTTCAATTTGTACAAGAACAGAACATAAACAAATAGAGCACATAACAAACTTTTTCATAATCAGAAAATTTCATGCAAGATGCAAAAAATGAATGCAAACCTATATACAAGCTACCCAATCCAAGACTCAAATCCTAATCTTTTCTCCCCCTTTTTGTCAAAGAATCAAAAATAGGGATCGAAAATTTGGGACTTGGCAAACAGAAATGCCGATATAGGATAGGCAGCTTGTCAGATGGGTGGAATGGGTCGAACGTGAGCCAAGGAATAGAAGGATAAGACAGGATGAGGTGTAGGATCTTGGCACACTGATTCGCTCTCAAATGGATCCGGGTTGGGTATTGGTCAAACCTTGCCGCTCCTAGATGCAAGTCTGTACTTGATCGTTCGGATCTCTTGGTCCATGCGATCCTGCCTAGTGTGCATATCCATGACTGCATGTAGAACTCCGGCGATCTGAGAGGTCAGCCTATCCTCTAGCTGCCCCAAATGCTCCCAAATTGCATTCACCAAGTTGTCCCATGACGTTGGTCTTGGAGCTACGTCTGGGATCTCTGAGCCTCACGGTGAACACGATCCGTGTGATTGTGGTGATGTAGGCTTGTCGGGGGCATCCTGTGGTGGAGAAGGAGCGGGTTGAGGCTATGGTGATGGTGGGGGCTGCTCCCCCTCAGCCTGTGCTCCTCCGGCTTCTTCTTGAGCCTGTTCACCCATTCTTTCCCTGATTCTGTCTTCCCTAAATTGATCCACATTGATTTTCATCTGTTGGAGTAAAGCCTTGTTGTTTGCATTGGTTGGCTTTAACACTTCGAATGGCTCTCCATCGATATCAATGTGGAAATACTCAAGGATCTTGGTGATCCATGTCTCATAAGGTAGAACCCCTCGTGGGTTGTCCTTCCAGGAGGCTAAGGCTTCAAGGAAAAGTCTAGGAAGGCTAACCTTAACCCTATTTCCAACTTTCCATAAAATTTCCGCTTCTTTTGGAGTCACTTGATTTCTGCCTCCTCCCTTGGGGTAGATGCAATGAGAGATCAATAGCCTGAGAACCCTCAACCTAGGAGATAGATCCATATAATGGAGAAACTTGATCCCAGGGTGGTATTTATTGCTCCTAGTGAGCTGATTGTACATTTAGGTTAGAGATAGGTCGGCGGGTAGTTGTTCATCTTCAAATGGAACTTGTAGGATTCTACCGATCTGCATAAGGTCTTGATCTAGGCTTGGGACCCCTCTTGTACCCAAAAACATCTCAACACCTTTTATAAAAGTGCTAAAATACTGTTGATCCCACAGATAGTAGAAAATCCTCGTCAAATCTGGGTACACTCTATCATTGACTTTCAACAGCCTTATCCATCCTTGAAAATCCAATAGCTCTTCAATCCCAAACTCATAATCACTTAGAAATTTGAAGAAATTTGAAATCTATAATCTTGGGGATAAAGATCTTACACTCATAGAAGTTCTTATAAAACCTGTTGTGCTTTAGCTCAATCCTAAAATAGGTTGTCGGCATTTTGAGGACTTGGCCCTTTGTAGTTGGAGTACCCCTTCTTCTAGCCCCTGTTTCAGAACTAAAGGAGGTCTGCGGTTCTTCTTCCCTTGGAGTTGACGTGGATGAAGTCTCGACCTAGAATTGAACTCGACGATCGGTAGATGTTGATGGTTCTTCCCGGGCTCTCTTGGATGGAGTTCGTTGTCTTCTAGGAATCTCCTCCTCGGTTTGGGATCCGGATTGTCTTGGTACTAGCCTAAGGGATGGTTTGGAGATAGGTAATTTGGGTAATCTGGATTTGGGTGCCATTTGGATTTTTTGAAGTAGGTTATTCAAATGGAACTTTGAGAGAGATGGAGAATTTGAGTGGGAAAAAGAGAGAATGACAGTGAGAGAATAAGGAGAGAGAGAGATGGAAGGAAGCAGAGAGGCTGGGAGAGAAAAATTGAGAGAGATGGAGAGAAATGGAGAGAGGGAAATGAGAGAGAAAAATAAGAGAAAGCTGAGAGGAATGGAGAGAGCGAGAGAGAGCGAGAGAGAGAGATCTGGTGTGAGAGGGAGAGAACTAGAGAGAGAGAAGCAGAGAGGTTAAGAGACAGAGTAAACGAGAGAGTGAGAGAGACCGGAGAGATAGAGGGAGAGAGGGGAGACGAGAGAGAGGGAAACTGAGAGAGAAAGAAATGGAGGTGGAGAACTGAGAGAGAGATGGAGAGAACGAAAGAGAGGAGAGCACAAGGGAGTTGACGGCGCGGGAGGAAGAGAAATGGGAAGAAGAAAAGGGGAGGAAGAGGAAGAAGACGCGGGAAGCCAGATGGTCGTGCCGGAAGTCGACTTGCCCTAACCGAAGTCGACTTCGCCCCGACGCAGAGTTGACTTCGACTTCCTGAGTCGACTTCACCAAAGTTGACTTGGGACTTCCGGAGTCGACTTGGCCTATCGACTTGGACTTTTCTAAGTTTATTTCTCCTATCTTATTGTTTCTAATTTAACTCAATCATCCTCATATCATTTCTAATTTTATAAAATAATTCTTTTGTTAAAGGTTTGGTGAATATATCTGTAATCTGGTCCTCAATTTTCACATATTCCAAACAAATATCATGATTTTCAACATATTCACAAATAAAATGATGTCTTACATTTATATGTTTGGTTCTACAATGCAATACAGGATTTTTAGTCAAATAAATTGCACTTGTATTATCACATCTAATTGGAATATCATGATAATCAACACCATAATCTTTAAGTTGTTGTTTCATCCAAAGTAGTTGGGCACAACAGCTCCCGGCGGCTATATATTCAGCTTCTACCGTAGATAGAGCAACACTAGTTTGTTTCCTTGAATACTATGAAACCAGCATGTTTCCAAAGAATTAACATGTTCCACTAGTACTTTTTTTATCTACTTTGTATCCGGCAAAATTCGCATCAGAGTAGCCGATTAGATCAAAAGTTGACCCCTTTGGATACCATATTCCAAGATTAGTGGTATTTATCAAATATTTAAAAATTCTTTTTACAGCCATTAAATGTGATTATTTAGGACATGATTGAAATCTAGAACACATGTACACACTGAATAGAATATCTGGTCTAGAAGCAGTTAAATATAACAAAGATCCTATCATGCTTCTATATAGTTTTTTTTCGACAGATTTACCCTTTTCATCCATGTCGATCTTGATTGTTGAACTCATTGGAGTATTTTCTCCCTTGCTAGTCTGCATTCCGAATTTGTTTAACATTTATTTGATATACTTGGATTGATTTATAAAGATTCCTTTGGCTTGTTGCTTAATTTGCAATCCAAGGAAGAAATTCAATTTTCCCATCATTCTCATTTTAAATTAACTCTGCATAATCTTAGAAAATTCTTGGCACAAAGTTTCGTCAGTAGCACCAAATATTATATCATCTACATAAATTTGAACAATTACAATATTTTTTCTCTTATACTTGATGAATAATGTAGTATCAACCTTTCCTCTTTGACATTCATGATCAATCAGAAATTTATTTAACGTTTCATACCAAGCTCGTGGAGCTTGTTTTAGTCCATATAATGCTTTGGTTAATTTGTAAACATATTTTGATTGATCCTTTTCTTCAAACCTTGGAGGTTGTTCAATGTAAACTTCTTCATTCAAGTATCCATTTAAAAATGCGCTTTTATATCCATTTGAAACAATTTGAAATCCCTGTGAGAAGCAAATGCTTGTAGAATACGTATGACTTCTAATCTAGCCATAGGTGCGTATGATTCTTCAAAATCAATTCCTTCTTCTTGGGAATACCCTTTGGCTACTAGTCTGGCTTTGTTTCTAATTACAAGTCCACTTTCGTCTAATTTGTTCCTAAATACTCATTTGGTACAAATAATAGTGCAATCTTTGGGTCTAGGAACTAAATGTCATACATTATTTCTTTCAAATTGATTTAGCTCTTCTTGCATTGCAATAACCCAATTTTCATCATTAAGAGTTTGATCAATAATTGTTGGTTCAATTGTTGACACAAAATTATATTGTCCACAAATATTTTGTTTTGACCTTCTAGTCTTTACTCCTTCATAGAGATTGCCAATAACTTACTCAATTGGGTAATTATTTTTGAATTTTAAATCAGTTGGAGGTTTGTAAGAATTGTTACCTTCACTTACCCTTTCCTCCATGAAATTTTCTTGCTTAGGCTCAGTTTCTTGTTGCTCATGTTGATCTTTCTTCGATGTATCATCTGCATCACTTAATTCATCCTCCTTTCTCGGAGTTTGGTTAAATTCATCAAAAACAACATGTATTGATTCATCTACTATTTGATTTGTTTTGTTGAAAATTCTATATGCTTTGCTATTTGATGAATAACTAAGGAAAATTACCTCATCACTTTTGGCATCTAATTTTTCCAAATTAGTTTTTTCATTGTTTAACACATAGCAAGTACATCCAAAAGTATGAAAATATGATATGTTCGGTTTTCTTCTTTTCCAAAGTTCATATGGGGTCTTTTTCAATATTGCTCTAATGGTAACTTAGTTGAATACATGACAAGCTGTGCTTACAGCTTCGTCCCAAAACCTTTTGGACAATTTACTCTCATTTAGCATAGTTCTAGCCATTTCTTGTATTGTCCAGTTTTTCCTTTCAACAACCCCATTTTGTTGAGGAGTTATTGGTGCAGAAAATGTATGTGAATTTCTTTTTCATTTCAAAATTCTATGAATCGTTTATTTTCAAATTCACCACCATGATCACTTCTAATGGAAATAATTGCATTTTATTTTTCATTTTGCAACAAATTTGAAAATATGACAAACATAGAAAATGCTTCATCTTTGCTAACTAAGAGTATAATCCAAGTAAATCTTGAAAAATCGTCAACAATTACAAATACATAATTTTTCCCACCAAGAGTTAAAATGTCCGATGGCCCATAAAGATCCATATGCAATAATTCAAGTGGTCTAGTTGTTGAAATTTCCTTTTTGGTGGAAAATGACATTTTGGGTTGTTTGGATAATTGACAAGCTTTGCAAATCTTATCCTTGTCATATTTAAGCTTTGATAACCCATGTACTAGACTCTTTTTCCACAATGTTTTGATATTTGACATATTTATATGTCCAAGCTTTGTATGCCATATCCATGGATCGTTTTCTATGACTATTAGACATTTTCCCTCGAGTTCATCTCGGCAAACCAAATATACATTTTCATGTCTTTTGCCACTAAATACTATGTGATCATCATCAAATACATTGCAGATAGAGGATTCAAATACAACTTTATAACCTTTATCACATAATTGACTAATACTCATTAAATTGTATTTGAGTCCTTCGACAAATAGTACATCCTCAATACATGCATTTGAGTTTCTATAAATATTTCCTTTACCTTTGATTTTACCTTTCTCATTATTTCCAAAAACAACTGTTCCTTCATTACACGAGTTGATTTTATGGCACAGTCCTTTTTCTCCTGCCATGTGTCTTGAGCAGCCACTATCTATAAACCATATGATTGGCCTTAGCTCTAAGACAAACCTGCAAGAATAAAGTCAAGTAGAGCTTATCCTTTTGGTACCCATTTTATAGGTCCATTTGGGTAAGTTATCCATTGGAATCTGCGTTGATCTACTTTTGAAGACATAAATCCAATGCTCTTGGGCATCCAAACCAATTTTGCACTAAGGTTTTGTAATTTTCTCATTTTGCATTGATATACCTTGTGTTCCATCTTGTTGCAAAAATTATAGGCTCCTGAGAGTCTAGGAGTGGGAAGCCATTTGGTAGCTGGTTCCCCAGTTGGTCTTTTGGTGAAAACCACATGATTTATTTTAGGTTTAGCATGGATGGGTTTTACTATGTTTCTATAAGTCCTTGGAGCATTAGATTTGCTATTTTCACCCTGCTCAAATGTAGTATACCCAAGTCCTTTCTTACAATTTTGGGTGGTCATTTTAAAAAATATTTTGACACTTTCTCCAGGATTAGAAAACTTAGCAAGCGATTCATTTAATGATTCATTTTCCTTTTTGAGTTTTTCTAACTCGTTTGTCAAGATATTCCTTTCGCTTGTCAAATGATCAACTTTTTCTGCAAGTTTTTCATTCACAATAATTGCTGTGTCACATTGTCTTTTCTTTATTATGAACTTATTTCCTAAATTCTTTATTTCCTTATATAATGAATCATAGGCTTGTTGAAGTTCTTCTAATTCAGCACATTTGAGGCAGTCATTTGTAGAGCAAAAATAGAAAAAAAATTTTGTTTAGAGGTTACCTCTTCACTACTTGTGCAGTTTATTGACGTGGTTTGGTCCTCCAAAATTTCCGTCGCTGCAAGACATATGTTGGAATGTTTCATATTTTCCATGCAACAAATCCTTGCACAATCTGCCTCATTTTCTTCACTTGAGGAATTGCACATTGTGGATACTTCCTCGTTTACATACATGCCTCTTCCTTTGATCCTTTGAAATTTTCTATTATCGCCTCGATCTTTCTTTTCTCTTCGCTCCTTTGCTTTGGTTTCCTCAGGCGTTGGGCATTGGGTTTGCATATTCCCCATACCGTCACACCGAAAATATTTTGTTGCCTCTTTCTTTTTCTCCTTAGAATTTCTTTCTTTAAAATTTTTGAAATTCTTTCCTTATAAATTTTTTGAATAATTTTGTAAGGAAAGCAATTTCCTCATCGTTGTTTTGTGATGATGAGGTGGAGTCGTCCGAATCTTGTGCGTCTTTTAAGGCAATAGCTCTCTTTCCTTTATGTTGCTCCTCATTTATCCTTTTTATCAACTCATGTGACATGAGTGAGCATATAAGGTCTTCTAGCCGTAGTGTATTGAGGTCTTTCGCTTCCTCAATAGATGTAATCTTTGGAGTCCATGATTCGGGTAGCGCCCTTAGAATTTTCATTACTTGCTCAGATTCAGAAATTGCTTTTCCTAGACCTTTCAAGGCATTAGTAATTTTAGAAAATCTAGCAAATATTTCAAAAATATTTTCTGTTTCTAGCATTTTGAAACTTTCCAATTCTCCAATCAAAATATTTCTTATCGTCCCTTGGACTTAAGAAGTTTTCTCATAAATGGATGTCAATGTGTCCCATATTTCTTTGGCAGTTTGGCATGATGATACTTTATCATATTCCGATGCCGTTAATTCACAAAAGAGAGAATTCATGGCTTTCATGTTGCTTTTAACAACTCTTACTTCCTCCTCGGACCATGTGGAGGCTCTTTTATCGGTAGGCAGCACAACCCCATCTTGGATAGCAATCCAAGAATCAATGTCTGTAGCCATGATCAATTGTTTCATTCTCAACTTTCAATAACTAAAGTTAGTGATAACTCGTATTTTTATGAGTTATCATGGCCCATTTCAAACTTGATTTGTGCATTAGTTCGAGAGATTAGGCTTAGTTTGCATACATTTAGCTTAATTTTCACTCACTTTGTATTTTAGGAGCATTATTTAGTTTTTAGGTATTTCTAGCATTATTTAGGCATTTTTAGTTCATTTACTTAGTTTTCCATCTTTTGCAGGAAGGACGGGACGTGTGAAGGCAGAGTGGACGAGTTGAATGCAAGCTGAGGCAACCAGAGGTAGATGGATGGCGCCTAGGCGCCACCCTTCGTGCCTTGGCCATTTTTAGCACACACAGCTGACAACATGGTTTCCAAGGAGTTGGCACTTAGGCGTCAGGCATGATAAATCACAAGATGTAAAGGAGAAGCTCCAAGCCAGGAATGCCCAGGGAGTTGGCGCCTAGGCGCTAGTGCATGAATTTCTAGGGTTTTGCAGAATGTGTCCAAGTTCCTCAGCACACAGGGAGTTGGTGCCTAGGCGCCAATACGCATCCATACGTGAATATTCCAGTGGGTAAACTGCGCAAAAGGAACTCTATAAGTAATTCCTAGGTCACACGCGGGGAGAGAGAAAAAGAGAGCCGGAGTATGAACTAAAGTGCAAGAGAAAGCAGAAATCAAGATCAAAGCCAGGATTGAAGAAAGAATTCAAGTCTCGTTGGTGGAAACCGCCGAAAAACAGTTTTTCTTATTCTTTCCAATTTTCTTTCTCTGCCTTTATCGATACTTTTTATATGGATGTATTGGATGTTAAGATCATGTCTTTGAACTAAACCTCCATTAGATGGACAGTTAGGATGATTTGAATTCTAAACTATATTGTTTCTTGGTTCTTAGAATATTCAGGAATGAAAAGTTGATTTTATGCATGATTGTGTATGATTTACCGTTGCATGTGTGGATTGAATGCTTTTTACAATATTAGCTACCTTATAAGATGATTTAATTGCTTGATTTATCCTTGGAAGAGGAAAATCTCTGCCAGATCCATGTGCAAGGCAAAGGTTTCGACCTTTGTGTAAGGAGAGTTGTTTAACGGATAGGAATATATCGTTAAACCCTGTGTAGTCATTATACAAGTTATGAACTTATCAATTTCACTGTATTTAATGGAATAGGAACATAACAATTAAATAGGGTGTAATTAGCTTTATATAATGTTGGAAGACATATATAAAGATATATGAACTTGAGCTAGTAAATCCATATGCAATCTAATTAAAAAGAACCAAAGCAATATAGTTTAGATTCAAGGATTCCGAGCTATCCATCTGCCATTCCTAATCAGAAAACCCGTTCAAAGTATCCAGTAGTCTCGAACTTTCACTCTAATTTCTCATTGCAATCATTAGCTTAGTTAAATCACAAAACTAGAATTTTCCATCCATCAAAAGTAGTTTAACTAATTAATAATTCAGTTAACAATTCCTCGTGGGAATGATACTCTACTCACTCTTTATTACTTGACGCGGCACGTATACTTGCGTAAATAGTGAGCATTTTAATTGACATATATGCAGCTTGTTAAGTTTTTGGCGCCATTTCCAGGGAATTGTTTAACTAATTTTTGATTAGTTTCATTGCTTTCTTGTACAATTCTGTAATTATATTTAATTTTACATTTTCTTCTTTTCTTCTTTTCAATTCTTCTCTCTTGATAAAATCTTATTTCAGGGGTCTGTTTATTGCAATTTTCAATGGCTTCATATGCTTACCATTGGCCAAGTGCAGAACTTTCAACCCCACATACAATAGGCTTCCATGAGTATGACAATGTATGGGCACCTCCAGTTCAATTTGTAGGTTTTGATAATCAAATGTAGGATATGAACAATTCTTATTCAACGTATTGCGATTTGTGGGCTATCTTGATCATTCTAATGATGCAAAGGACTACTATGGAGATTCACAATTAGAAAATATGATGCCGACGGAATTCCAAGCATATCGAGAAGAGGAGCCGTAACTACCTGAAAGCAAGTCATCTTTGGAGGACATGTTCATGCAATTTATGAAGAGCCAAATGGAGTTTAACATGAACATGCAAAACCAGGTGGAACAGTTGGCTACTGCATTTCAAAATAAGCATCAAGAGTCTTGTTCAACTGATATTGTGGAGGATTCAAAGGAAACTGTGTTGGATGAGAGCTGTAAAGTCACTTCAAGCATCAAAGAAGATATATCCATTTATGCAGCAGAACAATTTGCCCCTAAATTCATTCTTGAACAATTGGCCAAGCCAATGGAAAGCCAGGAAGTGGAAGAAGAAATTGATGAAGAAATGAAGCTGATATCATGGAGAAAATTGAAAATTATCATATCAACACTCCTCTAATTGGTCCTCCTGAAATTCGAGTGCAACATGACTTGATTGATCAATGCATAACCATGGAAAGCACCATCTCGAAGTCATCCTTAATTCAAGACCCTGAAGAACAATTCTTCTACATTCTCTATGAAATTCATGAAAGGTGGCGAGCTGATCCATTTGAAGAGGCTAGGAAAAGATCTGAACTTCTAGTGCACATGCTGCATGGATGGAAGTTCAATAGAGCGGGAATTGGCTAATCATTATGGGACGTCGGGCTGAGGACGTTAAGCTTAGCGCTGAATGGGAGGAAACCCATTGCTCAGTTTCATTTTGATTTGCGTTTTTGTTTTTGTTTTTGTTTTGGGTTTTTATTTTTATTTTTCAGGAGAATAATTTGGAGCATAATTTCACAAGGATCATGCTTGGAAGCATTCATTCATTCATTCATACTGTTTGCATGTGTTGCTCGAGGATTAGCAACATTTATGTTTGGGGGTGTGATAACTCGTATTTTTATGAGTTATCATGGCCCATTTCAGACTTGATTTGTGCATTAGTTCGAGAGATTAGGCTTAGTTTGCATACATTTAGCTTAATTTTCACTCGTTTTGCATTTTAGGACCATTATTTAGTTTTTACGCATTTTTAGCAATATTTAGGCATTTTTAGTTCATTTACTTAGTTTTCCATCTTTTGCAGGAAGGACGGGACGTGTGAAGGCAGAGCGGACGAGTTGAATGCAAGTTAAGGCAACCAGAGGCATATGGACAGTGCCTAGGCGCCACCCATTGGCGCCCAGGAGCCACCCTACATGCCTTGGCCATTTTCAGCACACACAGCAGACAGCATGGTTTCCAAGGAGTTGGCGCCTAGGCACCACTTCATCTACATGCAACCCAAGTTCAGACGATGTTGAGCCACAACTCAGGCAATATTCCAGGGAGTTGGTGCCTAGGCGCCAGGCATGATAAACCACAAGATGTAAAGGAGAAGCTCCAAGCCAGGAATGTTTAGGGAGTTGGCGCCCAGTGCATGAATTTCTAGGGTTTTGCAGAATGTGTCCAAGTTGCTCAGCACACAAGGAGTTGGCGCCTAGGCTCCAATACACATCCTTACGCGAATATTCTAGTGCGTAAGCTGCGCAAAAGGAACTCTATAAGTAATTCCTAGGGGTTTGCGCGTGGGGAGAGAGAAAAAGAGAGCTGGAGTACGAATTAAAGTGCAAGAGAAAGCGGAAATCAAGATCAAAGCCCGGATTGAAGAAAGGATTCAAGTCTCGTTGGTGGAAACCTCTGGAAAACAGTTTTTCTTATTCTTTCCAATTTTCTTTCTCTGCCTTTATGGATACTTTTTATATGGATGTATTAGATGTTAAGATCATGTCTTTGAACTAAACCTCCATTAGATAGATAATTAGGATGATTTGAATTCTAAACTATATTGTTTCTTGGTTCTAAGAATATTCAATAATGAATAGTTGATTTTATGCATGATTGTGTATGATTTACCTTTCTTGTGTGGATTGAATGCTTTTTACAATATTAGCTACCTTGTAAGATGATTTAATTGCTTGATTTATCCTTGGAAGAGGAAAATCTCTGCCAGATCCATGTGCAAGCCATAGGTTTCGACCTTTGTGTAAGGAGAGTTGTTTAACAGATAGGAATATACTGTTAAACCCTGTATAGTTAGTATACAAGTTATGAACTTATCAATTTCACTGTATTTAATGGCATGGAAACATAGCAGTTAAATAGGGTGTAATTAGCTTTATATAATGTTGGAAGACATATATAAAGATATATGAACTTGGTCTAATAAATCCATATGCAATCCAATTAAAAAGAACCAAAGCAATATAGTTTAGATTCAAGGATTCCGAGCTATCCATCTGTCATCCCTAATCAGAAAACTCGTTCAAAGTATCCAGTAGTCTTGAACTTTCACTCTAATTTGTCATTGCAATCGTTAGCTTAGTTAAATCACAAAACTAGAATTTTCCATCTATCAAAAGTAGTTTAACTAATTAATAATTCAGTTAACAATTCCTCGTGGGAATGATACTCTACTCACTCTTTATTACTTGACGCGGCATGTATACTTGCGTAAATAGCGAGCATTTTAATTGACATATACGCAGCTCGTCAGTTAGTCCCATCAAATAGAGGTGGTCTAGTCAAAGATTGACCCTCGACAAAAGCTGGGGTGGAAGTTGATTGGAATGTCATTTCAAAAGATTTCTTTGGTTTAAACTCAAAGACCTGCTCTGATACCACTTGTTGGTCCTAAGTTTATGGCAATTACCCAAGAGGGGAGGGGTAAATTGGGTATTTAAAATTTTTCACTTACACAGAAAATGATCCCCGATTTAGTTTAGTCCCCTTTGTTGGTCCTGAGTTGATGGCAATTACCCAAGAGGGGAGGGGTGAATTGGGTATTTTAAAATTTTAAACTTAAATTAGAAACTTTGCCTCGGTTTAGTTTAATCCCCTTTAATAAGACAAATGAAAAGAAATAAGATAATGAAAGCAAAAATGAAAAGCAATAGACAAGATTTATAGTGGTTCGGGCAACCTTCCCTACTCCACTCTTCCAAGCTCACACCCTTTGTGACTTGGGTTCCACTATGTATTCTGCGAATACAACTAGAGCTTCCGCTCTCTTCTAGATTCAAGCTCTAGGGGGCATATACAACTAGAGTCTCGCTCTCTTCTAGATTTTAGCTCTAGGGGGCGTATACAACACGTAGCACAAGTAGGTGACGAGTTCCACTCCAGTCACAACCCTACTTTGCTATAACTCGGTTTGAAACACCAAACTCCAACTAAGCACAAAAAACCAAATAACAAGATGAAATGAAAGAAATCTACACTTTATAAATTTGTGTAGCAAGTTTTAGCTCGAGGAAGAATTCGTAGAAGTGACGAATCGTTCTGCGTGGAAGCAAACAACAAGTTTAAGATTGTTCTTCCTTTAATCGTGTATAGATTACTCAAATGTATAAGAAAGTAGAATATAACTCTTAGTGGCTCTTCTTTCCTCTTTGTCTGCTCTATCTTATGTGTTTCTACGTTTGCTTGAGTGTCTATATATAGTGGAGGGAGAATTTTGAACGTTATGGAGTTGGTAGGCGCGTAATAAATGTGCCAACGTTCAAAAATTCGAACGTTACGATTGAAGTCGCAGGTGGAGTCGACTTCGGGTGTGACTTCGACTGTGCTCAGGTTGTTCAAGTTCTTCCTCGGGTCGACTTGGCCTTGGACTTAACCCAAGTCGCATGTGGATTCGACTTCAGGTGCGACTTCGGATTCTTCCAGTTTCCAAGTCTATCTTTTAGGTCGACTTGGTCTAGCACTTGACCCAAGTCGATGCTGGAGTCGACTTCTTTGCGACTTGACTTCTTTATCTTGCCAAGTGAGCTTAAACTTTCTTGAAAAGACTTAGGTCACTTTAATTTCTTCAACTTTAAATATTCTTCCTTTGTTTTGCATTTGTTGGAACATTGTATGATTATTTATCTTGAGAACCTTGGATTCCATATCTTGAATTCTTGAGTACTTGAGTCTTGGAATGCATGGAAGATGTCCAAGTATGTGTTCATGTTCCAACATGATGGATTCATGCAACCTTGCTTACTTTGGTCTTGTTTTGATCTTCGTTTGCTTAAGTCGAGTGTTTGAGTCGACTTGGCCTTCAACTTCACTCAAGTCTGGCATAGAGTCGACTTGGTCTGCAACTTGGCTCTTCAAGTTCTTCGCTGCTCAATTGAAGTCGATGCTGGAGTCGACTTGGCCTGCGAATTTGCCCAAGTCACAAGTGGAGTCGACTTCATGTGCGACTTCGGTAGCTTTGCTCCCCAATTTCAACGCTGGACAAAAATAGGGCTTTGAAGTCGCTGCTCGAGTCGACTTGGCCTGTGACTTCGCCTAAGTCGATGTCTGAGTCGACTTGAAGATCGACATGACCTGCCATGCTTCATATTTTTCATTTTTATATACTTAAACATTGCACAAAACATATTAGTAACTAAAACTCACTCAAATTGTGTTGTTAATCATCAAAACACATACTTTGGAGATTTTTCATTTGATTTCAACAATTGTTTCCAACAATCTCCTCCTTTTTTATGATTGACAAAACCAATTTGAGTTTATACCTTTGAATATGTCATTTTATCCAGTTTTGACATTTTTAGGACAATCGTAAGTTATTTACCTTTTGAACTTAGTGAAATTGTCGTACATATTTCATTTTCAACAAGTTGAATCTTAAACAATCATTTAACCAACCAGTTCAAAATAGAAGAATAGTGATCAGAGCATAAAACAGAGCATTTGTAATCAGAGCATAATACAAGTGATAAGTATAAACTTTGCATAAGTAATCAGAACACAAACAAGCTTTTTCATAAACAGTCTTTTCATATATAATCAAAAATTTTCATACAAGTTTCAAAAGCAAATAATACCTATATACAAGCTACCCAACCCAAAATCCTAAAAATCTAAACTCAAAACTCAACTATTCTCTCCCTTTTTGTCGACAGATCAAATAGGGGTCGACTCGCAAAGATTTGGTAAACTGAAACGCAGATATCAGATATGGAGTTTGGGTAGGCCGGATTGGTCGGACATGGGCTGAAGAGTAAAAGGACGAGATGGGGGCCTGAGTTGGATCTCAGCGAACTGATCCGGTGTCAAATGGATCCAGTTCTGGGATAGGTTGATTTCTATGGCTGCCGGAGGCCAAATGATATCCGATCGTCCTTAGTTCTCGATCCATGCGATCTTGTTGGGAATGCATATCCATGACCGCATTGAGGATCTCAGCAATCTGATTCATCAGCCAGTCCTCGATCTGCTCTAGATGCTCTCGGATTGCATTGACCGAGTTGTCCCATGATGGAGGTTTAGGAGCGGGATCCGGTATCTCTGAGCCATGAGGCGAACATGAGCCATGTGATGCTGGCGAGGCTGGCTCCTCTAGAGCATCCTGAGGTGGAGTTGGCTGCTCCTCTGGAGGTGACGGGGGCTGCTCCCCCTGAGCCTGTGCATCCTCAGGTTTGTCTTGAGCCGGTACACCCATCCTTTCTTGTATTATATTAGCCCTGAACTGCTCCATGTTTATCTTCATCCTCTGGAGCAAGGCCTTGTTGATGGCATTCATCAGCTTCAGTACCTCGAATGGCTCACCATCAACGTCAACCTCAAAATGTTCGAGGATCTTGGTAATCCAAGTCCCGTAGGGCAAAACCCCTCGTGGGTTGTCTTTTCTCGAGGCCAGGGCTTCTAGGAATAGTCGCGGAAGGCTGACCTTGACCCGATTTGTGACTTTCCACAAAATTCCTACCTCCTGAGGGTTTAGTTCATTCCTTCCTCCGCCCTTAAGATAGATGTAGTGGGCAATGAGCAATCTTAGAACTCTTAGCCTTGGGGATAAGTCCATGTAATGTAGGAACTTGATCCCGGGATGATACTTGTCACTCCTGGTGAGCTGATTATAGATTTGAGTGATGGTGAGATCTGCTGGTAGCTGCTCTTCCTCATAGGGGACCTCCAAGATTCGTCCCACTTGTCTAATAGCCTGATCTAGGCTTGGGACTCCTCTAGTACCCAAAAACATCTCAACCCCCTTGACGTAGGTACTGAAATACTGATCATCCCATAGATAGTAAAAGATCCTAGTCAAGTCAGGGTAAACTCTATCATCTTCTTTCAATAATCTGGTCCATCCTTGGAAGTCTAAAAGCTCCTCAATCTCGAACTCATAGTCGCTCAAAAACTTGAAATCTATGATCTTAGGAATAAACACCTTACGCTCATAGAATGACTTGTAGAATCGACTATGCTGGAGTTCTATCTTGAAATATGTCATCGACATCTTCAAGACTTGAGCTTTAGCAGCAAGGATTCCCTTTCATCTAGTCCCTATTTTTGTGCTCTGCTAGGTCTGTTGGTCCTCTTCCCGGTCAGCCGTGGTTGATGGAGTTACCTCTTGAAATTGAACCCTACGGCCAATGGAAGTCGACGACTTGTTTTGAGGTCGTTTCGCGGGGGTTCGCTGTCTTCTAGGTACATCCTCCTCACCCTGGGAGCTGGATGGTCTGGGAACAGGCCTCTGTGATGGCTTGGATATTGCTAGCTTAGGCAATCGAGGTTTAGGTGCCATTTGATGGGATTATGGACTTTCAAAGTAGAGTTTGAGAGCTTGAGTGAAAGAGAGAAGAGAAAGAGCTTAGGAAGAGAAAATAAAGAGAGATAGTTGAGGAAATGAAGGAATCTGTAATGGAAAGAGAAAATGGGAGATAAAAATCAGACTGAGAGGAGGATTTGCAAGAGACAGATGGGTTCGGAATTGTGAGAGAGACCGGACAAGGGGAGTGCCGGACAGGAACTGTCAGAGAAGAAAAAGGAAGGGAGAGAGAGAGACCGCAGAGGGACCTATAGGAGGAAAATGAGAGAGAAGAGAGGGCTGAGGAAACAGTTGGGTAGCCGGAGAGAAAGAGGAGGTAGGTGTGGCCGGAAATGGAGTCTGCCGGAGAGAAAAATTGCCGGAGAGAAAAAGAGAGATGCAGGAGGAAAATCGGAAGAGGGATAGGCTGTCGCGGGAGGAAGAAATGAGAGGGAGGAAGAAGAAGAAGAAAAGAAGAGGGAAAAGGAAGTGACGGCTGGAAGCCCGACGGTCGCACGCTGAAGTCGACTTTGCCCTAGGTGAAGTCGACTTGGCCTATCGACTTGGACTTTGCTAAGTCCATTTTTCCCATCTAATTATTCTTAATTGAACTCAATCATCCCCGTATCATTTCTAATTTTGTAAAATGATTCCTTTGCTAAAGGTTTGGTAAAAATATCTGCAGTTTGATATTCAGTTTTCATATATTCCAAACAAACATCATGATTTTCAACATGTTCACGAATAAAATGATGTCTTACATCTATGTGTTTGGTTCTAGAATGCAATACAAGATTTTTAGTCAAACAAATTGCACTTGTATTATCACATCTAATTGAAATATTATAATAATCAATACCATAGTCTTTTAGTTGTTGTTTCATCCAAAGTAGTTGGGCACAACAGCTCCTGGCGGTTATATATTCTGCTTCCGCCGTAGATAGAGCAATACTAGTTTGTTTTCTTGAATACCATGAAACCAACATGTTTCCAAGGAATTGACATGTTCCACTAGTACTTTTTCTATCTACTTTGTATCCGGCAAAATCCGCATCCGAGTAGCCGATTAAATCAAAAGTTGTTCCCTTTGGATACCATAGTCCAAGATTAGTGGTATTTATTAAATATTTAAAAATTCTTTTTATAGCCAATAAATGTGATTCTTTAGGACATGCTTGAAATCTAGAACACATACAAACACTGAAAAGAATATCGGGTCTAGAAGCAGTTAAATACAACAATGATCCTATCATACTTCTATAAAGCTTTTGATCGATACATTTACCATTTTCATCCGTGTCGATCTTGATTGTTGAACTCATTGGAGTATTTGCTCCCTTGCTAGTTTGCATTTCAAATTTCTTTAGCATTTTTTTGATATACTTGGATTGATTTATGAATATTCCTTCGGCTTGTTGCTTGATTTGTAGTCCAAGAAAGAAATTTAATTCTCCCATCATGCTCATTTCGAATTCACTCTGCATAATCTTAGAAAATTCTTAGCACAGAGTTTCATCAGTAGCACCAAATATTATATCATCTAAATAAATTTTCACAATTAAAATATTTTTACTTTTATACTTGATGAATAATGTAGTGTCAACCTTTCCTCTTTGAAATTCATGATCAATAAAAAATTTATTTAACCTTTCATACCAAGCTCGTGGAGCTTGTTTTAGCCCATATAATGCTTTGATTAATTTATAAACATATTTTAATTGATCTTTTTCTTCAAATCTAGGGGGTTGTTCAACATATACTTCTTCATTCAAGTATCCATTCAAGAATACATTTTTTACATCCATTTGAAACAATTTGAAATCCATGTGAGAAGCAAATGCTAGTAAAATACGTATGGCTTCTAATCTAGCCACGGGTGCATATGATTCTTCAAAATCAATCCCTTCTTCTTGGGAATACCCTTTGGCTACTAGTCTAGCTTTGTTTCTTATCACAAGTCCACTTTCGCCTAATTTATTCCAAATACCCATTTGGTACCAATAATAGTGCAATCATTGGGTCTAGGAAATAAATTTCATACATTATTTCTTTCAAATTGATTTAGTTCTTCTTGCATTGCAATAACCCAATTTTCATCATTAAGAGCTTGTTCGATAGTTGTTGGATCAATTTTTGATACAAAAGTATATTGTTCACAAATGTTTTGTTTCGACCTTCTAGTCTTTACTCCTTCATAGATGTTGCCAATAACTTACTCAATTGGATGGACATTTTTGAATCTCAAATCAGTTGGAGGTTTATAGAAATCATTACCTTTACTTACCTTTTCCTCCGTGGAATTTTCTGGCTTAGGCTCGGTTTCCTCTTGTTACTCTTGTTGTTTTGCTTTTGATTTCTTCAATGTATCATCTGCATCACTTAGTTCATCCTCCTTTCTCGGAATTTGGTTAAATTCATAAAAAACAACATGTATTTATTCCTCCACTATTTGTTTCTTTTGTTGAAAATTCTATATGTTTTGCTATTTGATGAATAACCAAGGAAAATTGATTCATCAGTTTTGGCATCTAATTTTTCTAAATTTGTTTTTCCATTGTTTAACACATAATAAGTACATCCAAAAGTATGGAAATATGATATGTTTAGTTTTCTGCTTTTCTAAAGTTCATATGGGGTCTTTTTCAATATTGCTCTAATGGTAACTCGGTTTAATGCATGACAAGCTGTACTTACAGCTTCACCTCAAAATCTTTTGGATAATTTACTCTCATTTATCATAGTTCTAGCCATTTCTTCTATTGTCCGATTTTTCCTTTCAACAACTCCATTTTGTTAAGGAGTTCTTGGTGCAGAAAATGTATGGTAAATTCTTTTTTTGTTGCAAAATTCTATGAATCGTTTATTTTCAAATTCACCACCGTGATCACTTCTAATGGAAATAATTTAACTTTATTTTTCATTTTGCACCAAATTTGAAAACGTGACAAACATAGAAAATGCTTCATCTTTGCTAGCTAAGAATATAATCCAAGTAAATCTTGAAAAATCATCAACAATTACATACACATACTTTTTCCCACCAACAGTTAAAATGTCTGATGGTCCATAAAGATCCATATGCAACAATTCAAGTGGTCTAGTCGTTGAAATTTCTTTTTTGGTGGAAAATGGCATTTTGGGTTGTTTAGATAATTGACAAGCTTTGCAAATCTTATCCTTGTCATATTTAAGCTTTGGTAACCCTTGTACTAGATTCTTTTTCCACAACATTTTAATATTTGACATATTTATATGTCTAAGCCTTGTATTATAACTTGTGCTCTGTTTCATGTCTAGATTAATTATGCTTTGCTCTGATCACTAATGATTTGGTTTGAAATGGTTGAATGATTGTTTAAATAAGAATTCAAATTGTGATTACTTGAAACAACATATGCAAATGATGAAAATGAAATATATATGACAGTCTCACCAAGTTCAAAAGGCAAATGACTTATGACTATTCTAAAAAATAGGATAAAATGACATATTGAAAGATATAAACTCAAATTGGTTTTGTCAATCATCAAAAAGGGGGAGATTGTTGGAAACAATTGATAAAATCAAATACAAAATATCCCAAACATGTGTTTTGATGATTAACAACACAATTTGAGTAAGTTTTAGCTACTAATGTGTTTTGTACTTTTTTAAGGATATAAAAATAAAAAATATGAAGTATGGCAGGTCAAGTCGATCTCCAAGTCGACTCAGACATTGACTTAGGCCAATTTGATCCCCAAGTCGACTCCAGCAGCGACTTCAAATGCCTATTTTTGTCCAGCGTTGAAATTGGGACCAAGAGGTGCCGAAGTCGCAGACAAAGTCGACTCCACTTGCGACTTGGGTGAAGTCGCAGGCCAAGTCGACTCCAGCATCGACTTCAGTTGGACAGGGCAGAATTTCAGAAGTCAAGTCGAAGGCTAAGTCGACTTAAGGCCAGACTTGAGTCAAGTTGAAGATCAAGATGACCTAAAAATTTGACTTGGAATATATGAAGATTAATCTAAGTCCAGCATCAACTTTAGTGAAGTCGCACCCGAAGTCGACTCCACCTGCAACTTGGGTCAAGTCCAAGGCCAAGTTGACCCGAGGAAGAACTTGAACAAGCGGAGCACAGCCGAAGTCGCACCCGAAGTCAACTCCATAATGCGACTTGGGCGAAGTTGCACACGAAGTTGACTCCATCTACGACTTGGAGGAATAACGTTTGAATTTTTGAATGTTGGAATATTTATTACGCGCCAACCAACTCTATAACGTTCAAAATTCTCCCTCCTCTGTATATAGACACTCAAGCAAACGTGGAAATACACAAGGAAGAGCTGAAAAAGAGGAAAGAAGTGCTACCAAGAGTTTAATCCACTTTTCTCTACAATTGAGTGATCTATAAACTTTCAAAGGAAGAACAAGATTCAAAGTTGCTGTTTGCTTCAACGCAAAACGATTCGTTGCTTCTACAAATTCTTCCTCGAGCTGAAACATACTACACAAATCTGTAAAGTGTAGATTTCTTTCATTTCATTTTGATATTCAGTTTTTGGTGCTTGGTTTGAGTTTGGTGTTTCAAACCAAGTTATAGCAAAGTAGGGTTGTGACTTGAGTGGAACTCATCACCTACTTGTGCTCTTTGTTGTATACACCCCCTAGAGCTAGAATCTAGAAGAGAGCGGAAGCTCTGGTTGTATATGCCCCCTAGAGCTAGAATCTAGAAGAGAGCGGAGGCTCTAGTTGTATTTGCGGAATACATAGTGGAACCCAAGTCACAAGGGAGTGTGAGCTTGGAAGAGTGGAGTAGGGAAGGTTGCCCGAACCACTACAAATCTTGTCTATTATTTTTCATTTCTGCTTTCATTGTCTTACTGCTTTCCATTTATCTTATCAAAGGGGATTAAACTAAACCGGGGTAAAGTTTCTAATTTAAGTTAAAAATTTTAAATACCCAATTCACCCCTCCCCTCTTGGGTAATTTCCATCAACTCGGGACCAATACAAGTAAGTATTGAATCAAGTTTGATTCATTAATTTCTAAATTTTTCAACTTCATTCGTGGGTCATGAATCTGATCAATAAAGAACTCTAAATGATGAATTATGAAACCCTTAATTAGGGTACTAAATGAATGAATGAAAGGAGGAGATTCAAGGGTTCAAGGAAGATAGGGATGAGGTTTGGGTTGATTTCAACCCAATTAGCCTGGCTGGAATTTTTCATAATTCCCCACATATGTTGCTATTTTAAGCATGTCTCATGTTTGGATTATGTTAATTATTTCCATGAATTATATATGTTGGATTTATGTGAGGACCAGGTATTTTTATTCTATTTTTATTATAACTTTTCTCTATTTATGAGGTAACTTATGAACATGCTAGTAAGAATTTTACGATATTAATGGATACATAACATACATGGACACGACATCTAGGAGATGTATAGTGTATATGTGCATGTATGATTAGCGTTCCATTGATGGGCACTATGACTATTGTTTCCCTCGCAGAGTAGGTACGGGGTTCGACCTGCCCGGTCAGGTCGCGGGGGTCAAGGGGGCAGCTCCCCTTGCGGGGGTGAAGGGGGCAGCGCCCCCGGAGAAAATTTAAATTATTAAGTTGTAGGAGAGGGGAATTAAATTACTAATTGCGACTGGACCCGACCCGAGCCCCGACCCGACTCAAATGATTCTATTAACATAAGCGACCCGCGCTCTAGGGTTTCATTTCCATTTCGCGCCCGACCGCGTTCTCTTCTCCTTCCCTTCTGGTTCTTCGTTCCTCTTCTACTTTCTCTTCCACTCAGTTCGAACCACCCGTGATCGCTTGAGGGAAACTATACCAACTACCTTGAAGGTCATAGATCCGAGTTCAGGAAGCTCCAAGGCTCCGAATTTCTGCAGTCCACATCTAGGGTCGCTGTCTTGGGAGGGATCACGGTCAAGGTAAGTAGATGTCGCCCCTTCTCGATTTAGTGATGAAATTTTACGTTAAACGCGATACGAGGCTAGAGGGAATGTATAGCTTCTAACGACTCCATGGTATTAGGCGTAGAGTTCGTAACAGTTAGGGTTCATGGTGAATTTACTTTGAATGCGTGATTTCTATGATGTAAAAGACTTCTTAGCAGTTGTTATATTGTTGAAATGTGACGTGAATTGATTTGCCCCAATCGAGAGTATGAATTGAAGGTTCTTTCATTTCGCACCTATCATGTGTTTGATAAAATGCTTGTGTGACAGATCTATGTGTTGTATCTGAATTGTGTTGATGTTGTATGCGTGGTTTGCGATGTGTTTCATTGTCTGTTATGTATGATGCGTTATCTCAAATAGTTGGTTGTAAGGGTTGTTCATGGCCCCTGATTGACATGAGGAGAGGGTTGTTCATGGCCCTTGATGGACATGAGTAGATGATTGGTTGTGTTGGTCAATTTGTGTGTATGGTTATATGTATACGATCTTGGGAGTGGGTATTGGACCCATGTGTATTAGCTTCATCACTGTATGAGTATCCATCATTATGCTTATTTGCACTTTGTGCTAACCACTATCTACTTACTGGGTCTATTTAGACTCATATCATTGTTATTGTGGTTTTAGATCGCAGGTCAGAAGGGGAACTTAAGGATGGGACAAGTTGAAGATCAAACATGAGAGACCCTAGCACAATATGTTGATTCCAGTTCTTTTAGACTTGTGCTCTTTTGATAATCATATATGTAGACAATTACTTAGGCGGATTCGTTTTGACAACTATAATGTATTTGGTATTTCAGATTGGATTATAATCCTTGTTGATGCACATATGCATGACTATTATATCTGTTTGTTGTGTAAGGAAAATATGTAATGATTTCCTTCTATATGAATGTTCTTATTATATGAAGATGCAAGTATATAAATAGGATTGAATGTTACAGATGGAAATGTAATGAATATCAGGTCATGTATTCCATATTACCCCTTGTATGTTATGGGGAGATGCTGCCGAATTTTTCTATGATTGTGTAGCACCGTTGATTAGTTATTGAGTATTTTTATGAATGGGGCGTTACAATTTAGCAAAATTCATGAACCCTAGGAAGGTAAAACCTAAAGTGGACAATATAATGGAAATTTCACTCTTTTGAGATGGATATGGAGCATGAATTAAACCAAATAATATGGGGTTGAATTAAAGGGTAAAATACCCTAAAGTTAGGGCACATGGGACGTCCAACATGGAGTTGGAAAGAAATGCACAAATCTGAATTTTTATAGACCCGTGATGTGAAGGCCCAAAGGGTGTCCAAAGGGTACTCAAACGTGCATGGAAAGCTGCTGTTTTGGAGCGACTAATTTATGGACTTTAAATATGTGAAAATACCCAAAATATGGGATAAAAAAAAAAGTATGATTAAGGGCTGAAATTAAGGAGGTAAAAATCTATTTTGAAACATATGTCGATGGGGACCTTGAAAGTAGGAAAGAACGGTAACAAAGTTGCTGTTTTGAAACTATGTAATTAAGGGATTTTAATCCTATAAAAATACCCTAAATTATGTGCTAATTAAGGGTGTGTTTGGAAATGGGTAAAACTTTGATGAAAAGTTTTGAAGAGTAAAAGTTGTCAAATGATATAATATGATAGAGGTAATGATGAGTAGTAGATATGATAAAGTTAAAATAGATAGATTCGCTGTGTGGGTAGTTGTGTAGAAATGATTGAAAAGTAGGGTAGTTGTATATGAAAATGTGAAAAAAATAATTAAAAAATATGATAGTTGTGGAGAGTGAAAAGTTTTAGATTGAAAAGTTTTAACCTGACATTTTTTAACCATTACCAAACATACCCTAAGTGTTATAATTATGCCAAAATAGATGGCAAGTTGCTGCTTTGAAAGAAATTGAAAAACACATGATATATGTGTAGCTAAAAGGGTACACATAAAGGGTATGTAAGGCAAGGATAAGAAATGCCAAAGTATGATTTGCTAAAATGCAAAAATAAACGAAAGTGTGATGCAATGTGTAATTAAGGTGCTGTTTTGATAATGATTTGAAATCTCAAAATTTGAGATTAATATGTGAGGCCTAGACTATTAAATATGTGCCTGAAGTAAGCACCTATGTGAGAAATGTGAAAAATATATATTAAATGACAAATAGGAAGCAATGAGCTTCCATATATTGTGTAAATGAAAGATTATTATATGTTTGAAAGTTTACCCTACATAAGGGTATTAAAAATGAAAGGAATGAATGAAAAATGTGATGTATAAGCTATGTTGATATGTATGAGTACCCGACTTGAAAGACAAGTGAGTTAAGCTAGTTTAATATGAATCCAAATGGATTCATGTAGGTTAGAAAACCTTAAGGGATACAAGCATTTGAATTTGATGCATATAAATGAAAAATTATTTTCATTTATCTAGGCAAAGGCAAGGAAAAGTATGGAAGAAGGAGGTTAAGGCTATCTCAGGTAAGCAAGCGAACTTTCCAAAATATTATTTTCCTCCTATGTGTTAACATGATTGAATATGTTTATGACGATGTTTTTACGAATAGGCAAGCACAAGTTTTGAAAATGATGACTTTAATGAAAAGCCTCAATGATTGTTTCATGGGAAGCAAGCAACACTTTTTAAAATAATTATTTTATCACAAATGTTGCAAGGATTAGGAATGATTGATGATGATGATTTTAAGAATTTGCTTCCAAATAAGCAAGTTCTTTATGATGTTATTTTCAAAGGATTTAACATTTTATGTTGATGGTTTTAAGAATTTGCTTATAAGCAAGATGTGAAACCCTAACCTATGTAGGACTCAATGGGATACATCGAACATATATACATAATTTATATGTGATGAAAATGAATTTTGAATGATTTTTGTGAATTATGTCACATTTTGAATTAGGGTCTCTATTGGAAACGATGATTAAAAATTTAATCGCCGGAGCCCAAAGTGAGTCGGTATGACCTGAGAGGCTTAATGAGAATTTAAAGGTGAAAATGTGTTATGAATAATCATGTTAATTATCATGATTTAATTTATGGAGATTAAAGTGTAATTATGGAATTAAGGTGAAAAATGATGAAAAATTCATAACTTGATGCCTACAAGGCGGATTTTGATGAAATTTGAAAGGTAAGCTCACAACGGTGGGCCCAATCTTACGAATGGATTGGATTAAGAGAATCATGATGGGTTTAGGGTGATAATTAATTATTTTTATTTTCAAATCCAAAAGATAAATTCAAGTGGTTATAACTTGACGTAGAAACGTCGGTTTGAGATGAAATTTGAAACAATAAAATAAAATTATGAAATCTATGAGATGAATGGAATGGATTAAGCTAATTATCATGAGAAGTCAGTTTCTTAGAGAGCAAGTAACAAGTTGCTTAAGAGCTAAATAAAGAAGGGCAATTGTGGAAAGTGAAAATGGAATTTACTAAAATGCCTATGGGGTTACTTGGGCGCCAAGAAAAGTGGTTTATAAAAAGAAAAAAAAAGGAAGAGCAAGGGCTGCTGCGCATTCCAGCAATGGGGGGAGAAGGAGAGAGAGAAAGAGAGAGAAGAAGAGAGAAAGAGAGAGAGAAGAGAGGAAAAAGGGAGAAAAATGGAGATTTTCTCCAAGGGCAGCAGCTAGGGCACATCCAAACCAGCAAGGAAGAGGAGAAAAGAGGAGGAAAAGAAGAAGGAAAAAGGAAAGGAGAAGCTCGGGAAGCTTGGGGCAAAGAATCGGCAAAATCGGGTAAGTACCCGTTGAGTTAAGCCTTCCAATTTCCAAGTTTTCTTCTTGATATTGGAATCATGGTTTTGAATTATAATAAACCTCTAAATAAAGATTAATAACATTCAGAAATTAATTTTGATGGAGGGTTTTGCATATATATTGAAAAGAGATGCAAATATGGGAGCAAAACCTAGAAGAAATGAGGCAGAAATCTAAAATATTGAAAAAATAGTTAATGAACGATTTTTAGCGTGAAAATTTTTTTATGGGATGATTAAAAAATTACTTAATTTTCAGCTTAAAAGGATAAGTATTTTGCAATTTAAAAATCCAAGAATATCAACCTCAATAGGGTTATACAGGTGGCAGGATCAGCTGCACCAAAGGATTTTTAATAATTTTTATACAAGAAATTTTGGGATAACAATTTTCCAAGATATATAAGATATATTTAGAATCACGTAAAAAAAATAAAAATTAAGTTTTGAGGGGTATAAATATACCCAATAATTTATGTGATTAAGTCTATCTGAAAATGGATACTACTATCTAGCAAGCTAAAAATACCAAAATAAATATAAATGCTTAATTATTTATGCTGGAAATATTTATTTTGGTTAATTCATATATTTATTAAGGTATTATAGAAATTTCAGATCAAAACTACTTGATTTGATATTAATTCAAGATTTTGAGATTTCAGTACACCTGATTTCAGCATATATGGATAATTTGAGGAAAAAATCAAAAAGAAATATGAAACCTATGTAGAAATGATCCAAATTTATATATATGTTAATAAAATATATTTGGGTTAGGAAAATTTGGATTAATTTCTGGAAATTCGGATTTATAAAACTTCTTAGGGTTATGTGACAAAAGACACGTTAAACGGGTGAAAAATGGGTTCCAAAGTTGCTGTTTTGGAAACCTATTATTAGTGTATTTAAATTCCATAAAAATACCCTAAGTACAGTGTTAATTAAGGATAATTATCATGCTGAAATGTGGATTAAATTTCTGACTTGGAAAATTTTATGAAAGGTCTCATATATGTGTTGCCAAATAGGCATATGTGAACGGATGGACATGTGTAAGTGGTAAATGATCTAAGTAAATTGATTTTGAAAAAAATGCGCAAAAATATGACAAATTTTTTGAATATATTGCTTTTTATACTTGCATGATGTTAATCTCAAATTTTGGGATTAATTAATGAGGCTTAAGGCCACAACGGGTGCTTAAAATGAGCAACGATGTGTGAATTTTTAGAAAAATAAGTGGAAAATGGCTTAAGAAAGGTAATGAGCCATTAAATAATAATTATTGGATGATTATTAAGTGATTGAATGACTACCCTACTTAGGGGACTAAATATGATGTGTAATAGCCCATGTAATGCACAAGTATGTGCTATACGGGCATGACGACTTGAGAAGTCGAAGGAATTATGTATGTTAATGAAAATGGGTTGGAAAACTGAGTTGAATGCAAACAAAGGAAATGTATGAATGTTATATCATTCTTATATGTATAGGCAAAGGCAAAGGGATAAGCGAAACGGAAAGCTAAGCAAACAAGGTAAGCAAGCATCTTTCTAAATGATTTTGGTTTTCATTACAAGGTATTTAAGGATAGCCATTCTTTGTCTATATGAGTATTGAAATGTTTATTTCTATTGAAATAAATGATTGCTTATGGTTTCGCAATTATGATTGAAATGTGATGAAACATGAATTTATACGATGTTTCATTGAAATGATGTTTAAAGAAGGATGGTGCAAAGAATTCTCTACATGAGAATGACAAGTTCCATGTGTAAGGAGGTATATAATGCTGGGGTAGCTAAAGGACATGCATGGAATGGAAATAAAGTAGGCTAGTCGAGGTAGTAAGTGGACAAGGAATCCCCCTTGACGTTGCCAAGTTGGAAGGTCCGGCGCTAAGGATGGAAAGGATCATGTCATGAAAAAATGTTCCCCGTGCTAGCGTACCTTCACATGAAAGATAACGTCATCAATGGAAATGATGAATTTGCACATCCAAAGTTTATGAAATATTTATAAAATGTGTATGAATGATTTATGAAAAGGTTTTGCTCCATAGGTAGTTGATCACTTGGTAAGTGTCTATACTGAAGGGAGAAAAATGTTTTTAAATAAATATGTCTTCAAAATGAATTGCCTGTAAAATATAAGCTTGCTTATTGATTTTCGACTCACGTTTTCGTTTTCCAAACCCATAGACAGGTGGAAGATGAGACCTGGCAAAGGAGCAAGAGTCATCCATTGAAGAAATGGAAAGACATTATAAGTTTTATGTTTATGAAAAACTTATATTGAATGAATGTAAATTTACGTTGATGATTTATGTTGACATCTATGATGATACATGCAGTGACATCTGATTTATGAGATGGTTTGAAATATGTTACGAAAATCATGTCTAATTATGACATTATTGGATGGAAATGATTCGGATATGCATGAAATGAAAATATGAGGAATTAAACTCCTATGGAAACATAATTAATTGGATAAATATCCGTTAAAACCCGTCGTGTGATAGGGCAACAATCCCGATCACGTTTACCAGTCGAACGATCTTGAGGTAAGGTTGTGACGCTCGGGCTGGGGCGTTACACAAGCAAGTTCTTTATGATGCTGTTTTCAAATGGTATTTGATTTATAGAAAAAGATGAGTTTTCTATGCTATGATACTAATACAGAAACGATGTCACTCAAATATAAACTATGATTTGGACATAGTCTATATGTTTGAAATGGTATTAGAAAAGTTTTGATTTCCTTAAAAAGAAAAATATTTCAAAAATGTTTCGAAAATGTTTCTAAAGGAGTTTAAGGATGGCCAATCCGATAAGTTGATGTCATAAAATGATTTGATTTTGGGTTGCTAAAGTGGTATACGAAAAGCTATGCAAGCCCTTTTTTATGTAAAAATGACAAGATGGATATATGGACAAGGCTATGATATCAGGGTGGTTAAGAAGGGGATGATGCAATTATATAACCTTTGTGGTCAAAAGGCTCCGAAATGAAAACCAAGAAAATGCTAGGAAAATATGTGGTTTATTCTTGAAAATTCAAAAGTTTTGAAGTTTCTTTATCATGATAATTTCAATGTTTATTTCAAGAACTATTTTTTTGAAAAGATTGTTTTCTCAAACATCTCAAATTCTTATAAAAATATTTTACTCAAAATATTTCTAAAAGAATTTAAGGGAGGTCATCCTAAAACTAGATTTCAAATGATAACTTGTTTAAAGTGGGTGTGCTCACTTTACAAGTTGACATGAACTACGGTCTGTGATGTTTTTCAAGATGGATACGGACTGCGGTCTGTGATCCTGCTTTTTCAAGATGGTTTAAAAGGACACGGACTGCAATCTGTAATACTTTAAAGAGTTCATGCTAATATAAGGATATCTAGGAAGATGTATGGTGCACCAAAATAAGGAATAGGTCGGTCGTAGAGCACAGTCGGAGATAGACTGGGGCCCACTCTACATATGTCCAAGTCGCTAAGGGATGGCAGGAGGCCAGCAGTGCCCACCCTAAGATGGGAGAAGATGAAGGAATAGCTACCAGGCTCACGTGTTGTTAAGGATTCTTCTCCAAAATCTAGATTAATCACTCGCTAAGTGTCACTACCGGATAGAGAGAAATGCATTTACATATGTTTTGTTTCTGAAAAACCCAGAAAATTGGGGCATAAAATCATTTATACAAAAAGTTATCCTAAATGGGATTTTATGAGTCAAGACGAACAAGTTTACCCTAAAAATAGAGTGTTTTACACAAAAAGTGTAAATATCAAGGATAAGATGAAATATTTTCTATACAAATGCTTTTAGGAAAAAGGATTATGTGTTTTATATCTTGTTTGCTATAAACAAGTCCCAGGATGTTGATTATGAAAAGAGGGTTTACATGAAAAATATTTTATATGTTTTCTTTGTTATAAACAAGTCCCAAGATAGGGATTACGAAAAGAATTTATGTGGAAAAAGGTTATAGGATGTATAAACGTCCATTGCCAAAAAGGCTTATGTAAAAAAGTGTTTTTGGACATGAGGATGTCCATTGCCAAAAAGGCTTGTGTAAAAATATTTTTGGACATAAAAATGTCCATTGCTAAACTACTTATGTGAAAAATATTTTAGGACATATGAATATCCGTTTCCAAAAGGATTTATGTGGAAAGATGTTTTTGGACATATAAATTTCCATTGCCAAAGATGGTTTATGTCAAAGATATTTTGGGACATAAAATGTCTCCTGACTAAAAGGATTTATGAGAAAAATGATTTGCACGTAAAAACGTCCACTGGCAAAAGAAGTTTTATGTAAAATGTCTTGGAACATTATAAATGTTCACATAAGAACAAAGAAATTACCTAAAAAGGGTAAAACACATATGTTTTGCCTTTGAAAGCACATATGTGACATTGAAAAGGATTTAAAGATGTTTATGAAAATATTTTAAAGGAAAGTCTTGCCCTAAAATGCTTGCTTACTAAGTTATCACTCACATTTTGTTTTTCCAAACCTTAGATAGGTACTGAGAATCTCAAGAGGTGGTGGACCTGAGTATCTAAGGAAAGGTATAAGATGATACACAAATGTGGGCTAAAATGATTAACCATGATGAATGAGATGGTATGCCTTAAAGTTTTAAGTTGATGTATGTGAACTTATTTAAAGTTCTAAGTTCTATGTGAACTGATGGTTGGATGTATGTATATATGGAATGAAAATGTCATGATTAGGTCAAGAGAACCTTTAATGCAGAAGAGAAAGTGGAGATGTTATGAATGAAATGCGCACTTGATATGTGCAATTGATTACAAGTGTATTGTCGCTGGTAAGATGAATGGAGTGAATTGCAAAGAAATGAAATGATGATGGATAAAAGGAATGAAACGAAAAAAAGTTGGACGAGATCTAACTACGAACCCGCCGCATGATCAGGACAATAATCCTGATTCACATTCACATATCAAGTGCGCATTTCATTCATAACATCTCCACTTGCTCTTCTACATTAAAGGTCCTCTTGACCTAATCATGACATTTTCATTCCATATATACATACATCCTTCCATCAGTTCACATAGAACTTAGAACTTTAAATAAGTTCACATACATCAACTTAAAACTTTAAGGCATACCATCTCTTTCATCATTTTAGCCCACATTTGCATATCATCTTATACTTTTCCTTAGATGCTCAGGTCCACGACCTCTAGAGCTTCCCGGTACCTATCTAAAGTTTGGAAAAATAAAACGTGAGTGATTACTTAGTAAGCAATCATTTTAGGGTAAGACTTTCCTATAAAATGTTTTCATAAATATCTTTAAATTCTTTTGAATGCCACGTCTGGGTTTTTAAAGGCAAAACATATGCGTTTTACTCTTTTTAGGTAATTTCTTTGGCTTTGTGTGCACGTTTATAACGTTCCAAGACATTTTACATAAAACCTTCTTTTGTCAGTGGACGTTTTTACTTCCAAATCATTTTTCTCATAACATCTTTGACATAAACCATCTTTAGCAATGGATATTTTTATGTCTAAAAATATCTTTCCACATAAATTCTTTTGGAAATGGACATTCGTATGTCCTAAAATATTTTTCACATAAGCACTTTGACAATGGACATTTTTATGTTCAAAAATATTTTTACATAAGCCTTTTTGGCAATGGACATCCTCATGTCCAGAAATATTTTTTCACATAAGCCTTTTTGGCAATGGACGTTTATACGTCCTAAAATCTTTTTCCACATAAATCCTTTTTGTAATCCCCATCTTGGGACTTGTTTATTATAAACAAAATATATAAAACATTTTTCATGTAAACCCTCTTTTCATAATCCCCATCTTGGGGCTTGTTTATAGCAAACAAGATATAAAACGCATAATCCTTTTTCCTGAAAGTATTTTATGGCACCCCAGCCCGAGTGTCACAACCTTACTCCAAGATCTATCAATTAGTAAACGTGATCAGGATTGTTGCCCCTGTCACTTGGCGGGCTTATGGATATTTATCCACTTTATCTTAACTCCTTAGGTGTTTATATCATTTTATACATTCCATTTGAAATATACACATATGATCTCATAATTTTCCATATTTAATCATTTCATGATAAATCATTCTTAACAATTGACCATAAAAATTTTTTTTTGCTATTTATAGTCACAATCACCACATAGTCATAAACAAAATATAATCCTTATACAACATTAAATCACCATTAATATTATTAGACATACAGCCATAAATAATTTAAGCACTTCCTTATATCATTTTTAACTAAAAAATGAAAAAATCAAGCATTTCTTGTAATCTTAAGTTCCATATTTGCTAAAATCATTAAAAAATGCTCAAATCAACATACGTAATTCAAAAGAACATAAATTACATCCAAATTATCATGCTTAAATCATACAGAAACTTAGTTTAGGGTTTTAAGAATTTCCAAGTTAGCTTTCATCTCAAATTCCAACCTTAACTTCCATTTTCACTCACTTGAACTCTTGATCTCATTTAAATCTTTCAAAAATCATTCAATACCAATATTAAGGAATCATAACTCAGCCTTTAAGATTTCTTTATGAATTATATGTTGGAAACAATGTTCAAAACAAAACAAATTGACCAAAGCATAAGTTTTGATGATTAAACAAAGACTAATTTGAGTATATAAAGTGTACTAATGAGTTTGCCAAGTGTTTAAGGAAAACAAAGAAGTCAAGTCGATTACCAAGTCGACTTGGACTTCGACTTGGGGTGAAGTCGATACCTAAGTCGACTTCACAAGTGACTTCAAATGGCAAAAGGTAGATAGCATTGAAAATAGAAAACAAGCAAGTGAAGTCACAGGCCAAGTCGACTCCAGGTGCGACTTAGGAAACCAAGTCGCAGACGAAGTCGACTCCGGCATCGATTTCGAGCATCCAGAGTTGAAAAAGTGGAAACGGACATGACGAAGTCGCAGGCGAAGTCGACTCCAGGTGCGACTTGGGCGAAGTCGCAGACGAGGTCGACTCCAACTTCGACTTGAGGAGTTCAGACTTGAAGATTGAAGTTTCAAGCTTATTCCAAGGATCCTGTGGACTTTATCAAATCCAAATAAGATGCAAAGTTCATTCTCAAAAAGCAACTGAAGTTTCTTGAAGATCAAAAGCTAAGATTCATATTCAAAGTTCAAATCAAGTCTATCAAGTCCAAAGCTAATCTTCAAGCTTATTCCAAATGAAGCAATACCCAAGTCATGAAGACCAATTTTACAAAGTTCAAGCCAGTTCAAGAAGATCAAGGTGTTCTTGCAAAAGACCACGCCAAGTCGCAACCCAAGTCGACTCCAGGATCGACTTGAGTTAAGGACTGAAGGCCAAGTTGACCCAGACTCGGATTTGGAAATCTGAAGAACTGGAGTCGCACACGAGGTCGACTCCAGGTGCGACTTGGAAGCCAAGTCGCAGGCCAAGTCGACTCCACATGCGACTTGGGTCGCAACGGTCGGAATTTATTCGAACGTTGGCGCATTAAATGCGCGCCACCTACCCTCTAACGTTCGGATTCCCTCCAAAATTATAAATAGCATTCATGGTGGACGAGGGAAGTAGCTGAAAATCATTAAGAGTGCATAACTACCATCTACAAGAGCTTTAAAGAGATCAAGCCAACTAAAGAGGAAGAACTTTGCTTCAAACTGCAAGAGCTCAACTACTGATCATACAAAGCCATTTCAACAAGTTCTTCTCTGCGCCAAACTGCTTCTACACATCTGTAAAGAGTAGTTTTCCTATTCTTTCTGTTGTATGTGTTAAACTTGATTTAGTTTGAGGAACTAAGATCAAGTATAAGCAAAGTAGTGTGTGATTGGAGTGTGACTCATCACCTACTTCTGCTGTGTTTTGTTGATGCCACCTAGAGCTGGAATCTAGAAGAGAGCAGTGACTCTAATTGTATTAAGAGAATACAATAGTGGAACCCAAGTCACAAAGAGTGTGAGCTTGGAAGAGTGGAGTAGGGAGGTTTCCCGAACCACTATAAAAATCCTGTGTGCTTGATTTATACTTCTGCTATTTATATTGTTTTCCATTTCATTTCTCCATAAAGGGGACTGGATTAATCCAGGGATAAGCTTCTGTTTAAGATATAATTTTTAAATACCCAATTCACCCCTCCCCTCTTGGGTTTTGCCATCAACTCGGGACCAACAAGTGGTATCAGAGCGGTTCTTTGAGTTTACCAAAGAGATCTTATTAATTTGGCATCCCAATCTACTTCCGTTCCCGCATTTGCTGAAGGTCAATCCTTTACAAGGCCACCGTTGTTTGATTGGAGCAATTTTGGATATTGGAAGCTTCGTATGAAGCAACTCATCATGGCTACCGACATGGATTCTTGGATTGCTATCCAAGATGGAGTAACCTTGCCTACCGATGAAAGAGCTTCCAAATGGACCGATGAGGAAGTAAGAATTGTTAAGAGCAACGCCAAAGCTATGAACTCTTTATTTTGTGCTCTTACTGCTTCTGAATATGATAGAGTATCCTCTTGGTTAACCGCCAAAGAAATATGGGATACGCTAACCTCTATCTATGAAGGAACTTCTCAAGTCCAAGGGACGAGAAGAAATATTTTGATTGGAGAACTGGAAAACTTTAGAATGCTAGAAAGAGAAAACATCTCTGAAATGTTTGCTAGATTCTCTAAAATTACTAATGCTCTAAAAGGTCTCGGAAAGGCTATATCTGAATCTGAGCAGGTCATGAAGATCTTAAGAGCTCTACCCGAATCATGGACTCCAAAGATCACTGCAATAGAAGAAGCCAAGGACCTTAACACTCTAAAGCTTGAAGACTTAATTAGCTCACTCATGTCACATGAGCTAATCAAGAGAAGAAATGAAGATCAACACAGGGGCAAAAGAGCAATTGCTTTGAAAGCCGCACAAGACACAGATGACTCCTCTTCTTCTCAAAACGACGACGAAATCTCCCTACTCACAAAACGTTTCAGAAAATTTGTGAGGAAAGGCAAAAATTTCAGAAGCTTCAAGGATAGAACTCCCAAAGAAAAGAAGAAAGAATCAACCAAATGCTACCGATGCGGCGGTTCGGGACATATGTAAGCTCAATGTCCAACTCCCGAAGAAAGCAAAGCAAAAGAACAAAGAAAGGATCGAGGGGACAACAAAAGATTCCAAAGATACAAAGGAAGAGGCATGTACGTGAATGACGAGGAATCTACAACGAGTAACTCCTCAACCGATGAAATCGAAGTAGAAGAATGTGCAAGAATCTGCTGCATGGCACAAATCGAGCAAGAAGAACAAACTACCTCAACAAAATGCACAAGTAATGAAGAGGTAAGTTCCAAACTCTCCCATTCTAAGTCAAGTTATTCTTCTTTTTAAGATTGCCTCAAATGTACTGAATTAGAAGAACTTCAAACTGCATATGATTCATTGTATGAAGAAATGAAAAAATTAGGAAGCAAGTTTACAATTAAGAAGAAACAATGTGATGCAGTAATAATTGCAAATGGTAAACTTGCAGAGAAATTAGACAAAATAAAAGAAGAAAATGATATGCTGAAAAAGGAGAACAAATCATTAAATGAATCATTAGCTAAGTTCTCTAATCCAGGAGAAAATGTTAAAATGTTTCTGAATATGACCTCCCAAACACATAAAAGAGGTCTTGGATATCATACATTTGAGCAAGGAGAAAGTAGCAAATCAAATGTGCAAATACTTGAGAAATATCAAACTGAAACTGCATCTATATACAAGCCACAAAAGAAAAATTTTAAGTGGATTAGAAGACCAACTATTGAACCATTGCATACTTGGAGGCCTACTCCAAGATTACCTATGGCTTGTAATTTCTGCAATAAATTGGGTCATAAAACTTACAAATGTAATTTTAAGAAATTATATGATCGTGGTGCAAAATTAGTTTGGGTTCCAAGGAACACAAGATTTGGGCTTTCCAAGTTAGAACAACAAAGATTAATATATATTACTAACCCGAACGGACCCATAAAATGGGTACCAAGGAGATAAGATTTACTTGCTTATTTTTTCAGACATGTTTTAAGGCAAAGGCAAATAATGAATGGTTCATGGATAGCGGTTGCTCAAGGCATATGACCGGTGAAAGAAGATTATTTCATAAACTTAAGCCTTGCAACGATGGAATGGTTGCCTTTGGTAATAATGAAAAAGGTAAAATTAAAGGTAAAGGAAATATACGTAGTAGTTCAAATGCATGCATGGAAGATGTTTTGTTTGTTGAAGGACTCAAACACAATTTAATGAGCATTAGCCAATTATGTGATAAAGGATACAAAGTTGTGTTTGAATCATCTATATGTAATGTATTTTATGGAGAGCATATCATGTTTAGTGGTAAAAGACATGGAAATGTATATTTGGTTTCACTTGATGAATTGAATGGTCAATGTCTAATGGCCATTGATAATGATCCATGGGTTTGGCATAAAAGGCTTGGACATATAAACATGGGAAACATAAAGACCCTATGGAAAAAGAGTATGGTAGAAGGATTACCAAGATTGAAATATGACAAGGACAAGATTTGTAAGGCATGTCAATTATCAAAACAACCCAAGATGCCTTTCTCTACCAAAAAGGAAATTTCCACCACCATGCCACTTGAATTGCTACACATGGATCTATACGGGCCATCCGACATTCTAACCATTGGTGGAAAGAAATATGTATTTGTCATAGTTGATGATTTTTCAAGATTCACATGGATAATTCTCTTAGCTAGTAAAGATGAAGCCTTCTCTATGTTTGCAACTTTTGTAAATTTGGTGCAAAATGAAAAACAAAGTACTATCGTGACCATAAGAAGCGATCATGGTGGCGAATTCGAAAATAAACGATTCATGGAATTTTGCAATGAAAAAGGAATTCACCACACATTTTCTGCACCAAGAACTCCACAACAAAATGGACTAGTAGAAAGGAAAAATAGAACCATACAAGAGATGGCTAGAACTATGCTAAATGAGAGCAATCTATCCAAGAAATTTTGGGGTGAAGCTGTAAGTACAGCTTGTCATGTATTGAACCGTGTCACCATTCGAGCAATCTTGAAAAAGACCCCATATGAACTATGAAAAGGAAGAAAATCAAATATTTCTTATTTTCATGCTTTTGGATGTACATGTTATGTTTTGAACAATGGAAAAACTAACTTGGGAAAGTTAGATGCTAAAAGTGATGAGGCTATATTCCTTGGATATTCATCAAATAGCAAAGCATATAGAGTTTTCAATAAATGAAACCAAGTTGTTGAAGAATCCATACACGTTGTATTTGATGAAATTAACCAAACTCCGAGAAAGGAGGATGAACTAAGTGATGCAGATGAGACAAAAGGCAAAGAACAACCAAAGGAACTCGAGCTCAAGCCAGAAAATCTCATAGAGGAAGAGGTAAGTGAAGGTAATGATTCTTACAAACCTCCAACTGATTTAAAGTTCAAAAATGCCCATCCAATTGAGCAAGTTATTGGAAATGTATATGAAGGAGTGAAAACTAGAAGATCAAAACAAAATGTTTATGGTCAATATGCCTTTGTATCTAAAATTGAACCAAATACCATTGAACAAGCTCTCAATGATGAAAATTGGGTTATTGCAATGCAAGAAGAGCTAAACCAATTCGAAAGGAACAATGTATGGAACTTAGTTCCTAGACCAAATAATCACACTATCATTGGTACCAAATGGGTATTTAGGAACAAATTAGATGAAAGCGGACTTGTAATTAGAAACAAGGCCAGATTAGTAGCCAAAGGGTATTCTCAAGAAGAAGGAATCGATTTTGAAGAATCATATGCACCCGTGGCTAGATTAGAAGCCATACGTATTTTACTAGCATTCGCTTCTTATATGAATTTCAAATTGTTCCAAATGGATGTAAAAAGCGCATTTTTGAATGGCTATTTGAATGAAGAAGTATATGTTGAACAACCCCCTGGTTTTGAAGAAATGAATCAATCAAAGTATGTTTATAAATTGACCAAAGCGCTATATGGATTAAAGCAAGCTCCAAGAGCTTGGTATGAAAGGTTGAACAAATTTTTGATTGATCATGAGTTTCTAAGAGGGAAAATAGATACTACTTTGTTTATCAAATACAAAAACAAAGATATTTTAATTGTACAGATTTATGTAGATGACATAATTTTCAGTGCTACTAACGAAAATCTTTGTCAAGAATTTTCTAAGATTATGCAGAGCGAATTCGAAATGAGCATGATGGGAGAATTAAATTTCTTCCTTGGACTGCAAATTAAGCAACAAAGTGAAGGGATATTCTTGAACCAGTCCAAGTACGTCAAGGAAATGCTCAAGAAATTTGGATTCCAGAATAGCAAAGGGGCAAACACTCCAATGAGCTCTACAATCAAGATCGACACGGACGAAAACGGTAAAAGTATCGATCAAAAGCTTTATAGAAGCATGATAGGATCCTTGTTATATTTAACTGCTTCTAGACCCGATATTCTATTCAGTGTTTGTATGTGCTCTAGATTTCAAGCATGCCCAAAAGAATCACATCTACTTGCTGTAAAAAGAATTTTTAAATATTTGGTAAAAACTACCAATCTTGGACTATGGTATCCAAAGGGGTCAACCTTTGATCTAATCGGCTATTCAGATGCAGATTTTGCCGGATATAAGGTAGATAGAAAAAGTACCAGTGGAACTTGTCAGTTTCTTGGACATATGTTAGTTTCATGGTACTCAAAAAAACAAACAAGTGTGGCTCTATCTACTGCGGAAGCCGAATACATAGCCGCCGGTAGTTGTTGTGCCAAATTACTTTGGATGAAACAACAATTGAAAGATTATGGTATTGATTATGTTGATATTCCTATTAGATGTGATAATACAAGTGCAATTTGTTTGACTAAAAATCCTGTACTGCATTCAAGAACCAAGCATATTGATGTGAGACACCATTTTATTCGTGAACATGTTGAAAATCATGATGTATGTTTAGAATATGTGAAAACAGAGGACCAAATTGCTGATATCCTTACCAAACCATTAGCCAAAGAATCATTTTATAAAATTAGGAATGATATGGGAATGATAGAGCTAAATTAGGGAAAATTAAATAAGAAAATTAAAATTGAAAAATGTCAAGTCGATGAGTCAAGTCGACTCCAAGGGCGTCAAGTCGACTCCACTTCAGAAGCGAAGTCGACTCCGCTAGAGTCGAAGTCGACTCCGCCCCCAGGCAAAGTCGACTCCGAGGGACCGAAGTCGACTTCACCTAGGGTAAAGTCGACTCCGCGCGCGACCGTCCGGATTCCCGCTCTCCTCCCTTTTTCTTTCTCCTCTCCCTTCTTTCTTCTTCATTTTCCCTCCAACCTCTCTTTTTCTTTCTCCCTCTCCGGCGATAGCTTTTCTCTCCGGCGATAGCTTTTCTTTCCAGAAAGCCTCCTTCTTCCTATTTTCCCCGAATCCTCTGTCTCCGGCGATTCTTCTTCCCTCCGGCAAATCCCTTCGTCCGACGTTTCTCTCTCTCACTGTCATTCCCTCTCAAAATCCCTAAACTCCAAGCTCCAATGGCACCAAAGAAAGCCGTATCAAAACCATACCCCAAACGGGTTCCCACACAACCTTCATCTCACACAAAAGAAATTCCTAGAAGAACTAGGACTCCATCAAAAAGGGCTAGAGAGGAACCATCAACTTCGACGGGTAGACGGGTTCGATTCCAAACCACTACTCAATCATCTGATCAAGCACCGAGGTCGGAAAGTCAACAACAAACCCAAACCTCACAGAGCACACAATCCGGGACAAGCAGAAGGGGCACTGCGGCTGGGAAAGCCCAAGTATTGAAGATGCCCACTACCTACTTCAAAACCGAGCTCCAACATAGCCGTTTTTACAAAAATTTCTACGAACGGAAGGTATTCATACCCAAGATTATAGATTTTAATTTCTTGAAAGAATATGGATCCGACATAGAAGATCTATTAGATTTTCAAGGATGGACCAATTTGCTAAAGGAAGACGAAAGGGTCTATCCAGATCTTACTCGAATTTTTTATTATCTATGGGATGAAGAATACTATGGAACCTTCGTCAAAGAAGTAGAAATAGATCTTAGAATCGGGATAATTGCAGGTCAGCCTGAAGTAATGAGTCATTTAGGACACATACTTGGAGTCCCGTATGAGGATGAGCCTATTTCAGAAGACCTCACATTGGATCAAATGTATAATCAGCTCACCCGGAGCAACAAGTATCATCCGGGAATCAAATTCCTTCGGTACATGGATCTCTCACCCAGGCTACGAGTGCTCAGACTTCTCATTGCCCACTGCATCTACCCAAAGGGCGGTAGAAGAAACAAATTAAACCCACAAGAAGCGGGGATACTATGGAAAGTGGCCAACAGGGTCAAGGTGAGCTTACCAAAATTATTTCTTGAAGCCTTGGCATCTAGAAAGGATAACCCACGAGGAGTCCTCCCTTATGGCACGTGGATCACAAAGATTCTTGAATTCTTCAAAGTGGATATTGAAGGCGAGCCTTTCGAAGTGCTCAAATCCACAAATGCCATAAATAAGGCACTAATCCAAAGAATGAAGATCAATCTGCTTGAACTAAGGCATGAAGCTTAAGAAGAAGAGCGAGAAAACAATGCACAAGCTGAGGGGGAGCAACCTCCCGAAGCACAGCCCGCTCAAGAGGAGCCAACATCTCCCATATCACACGGATCCTATTCTCCACAAGGATCTACTGCACGTGAACGGATGCCTCCAACCTCATCTGAGGAGGTCACTCTAAAAGATCTAAGAGATGAAATCGTTGCCGTCCATGAAGAAATGGGTCACCAAGAAGACAGGATGGTGAGTCTTGTGACCGAAGTGTTGGCGGCAATCAATAATATGCATTCCCGACAAGATCGAATCGATCGGGAAATGCGTACAATCCGCTATTACCTTGCATCGGGTCGACACCAAAACCAACCCATACCCGAACTTGATCCATTTGATACTGGATCAGTTCGACGTGAGCCGACTCCTGCACCATGCTCATCTTACTACTCATTCGCCCATGTCCGTCCCATCAAACCAACTCAATCTATCTATCCCATTTCCTAATTTCAATTTACCAAGTCTTTGGTTATTGATAATTTTTTTGAGTGATTGACAAAAAGGGGGAGAAAAGATAGGTTTGAGAGTTTTCTTTTTGTTTGGGTTGGGTAACTTGTATAGGTTTCATTTTTGTTTTACATTGTATTTTGAAACTTGATACATATATGAAAGTTGAGTTATGCTTGCAATGATTAATATGTTTGAATGATATGAATGATATGAAAGTAATGCTCTGTCATGAATATATGGTTTGAAAAGCTATGAACTATATGTTTGAAAGTACCTAGGACAATGCTCTGTTTTTAAAAATATATATATATGAACATGATTAATGTTTTGAAAGGTATCAACTCAAATGTAGTTTTGTCAATCATCAAAAAGGGGGAGATTGTTGGAAACAATGTTCAAAACAAAACAAATTGACCAAAGCATAAGTTTTGATGATTAAACAAAGACTAATTTGAGTATATAAAGTGTACTAATGAGTTTGCCAAGTGTTTAAGGAAAACAAAGAAGTCAAGTCGATTACCAAGTCGACTTGGACTTCGACTTGGGGTAAAGTCGATACCTAAGTCGACTTCACAAGCGACTTCAAATGGCAAAAGGTAGATAGCATTGAAAATAGAAAACAAGCAAGTAAAGTCGCAGGCCAAGTCGACTCCAGGTGCGACTTAGGAAACCAAGTCGCAGACGAAGTCGACTCCAGCATCGACTTCGAGCATCCAGAGTTGAAAAAGTGGAAACGGACATGACGAAGTCGCAGGCGAAGTCGACTCCAGGTGCGACTTGGGCGAAGTCGCAGACGAGGTCGACTCCAACTTCGACTTGAGGAGTTCAGACTTGAATATTGAAGTTTCAAGCTTATTCCAAGGATCCATGTGGACTTTATCAAATCCAAATAAGATGCAAAGTTCATTCTCAAAAAGCAACTGAAGTTTCTTGAAGATCAAAAGCTAAGATTCATATTCGAAGTTCAAATCAAGTCTATCAAGTCCAAAGCTAATCTTCAAGCTTATTCCAAATGAAGCAATACCCAAGTCATGAAGACCAATTTTACAAAGTTCAAGCCAGTTCAAGAAGATCAAGGTGTTCTTGCAAAAGACCACGCCAAGTCGCAACCCAAGTCGACTCCAGGATCGACTTGAGTTAAGGACTGAAGGCCAAGTTGACCCAGACTCAGATTTGGAAATCTGAAGAACTGGAGTCGCACACGAGGTCGACTCCAGGTGCGACTTGGAAGCCAAGTCGCGGGCCAAGTCGACTCCACATGCGACTTGGGTCGCAACGGTCGGAATTTATTCGAACGTTTGCGCATTAAATGCGCGCCACCTACCCTCTAACGTTCGGATTCCCTCCAAAATTATAAATAGCATTCATGGTGGACGAGGGAAGTAGCTGAAAATCATTAAGAGTGCATAACTACCATCTACAAGAGCTTTAAAGAGATCAAGCCAACTAAAGAGGAAGAACTTTGCTTCAAACTGCAAGAGCTCAACTACTGATCATACAAAGCCATTTCAACAAGTTCTTCTCTGCGCCAAACTGCTTCTACACATCTGTAAAGAGTAGTTTTCCTATTCTTTCTGTTGTATGTGTTAAACTTGATTTAGTTTGAGGAACTAAGATCAAGTATAAGCAAAGTAGTGTGTGATTGGAGTGTGACTCATCACCTACTTGTGCTGTGTTTTGTTGATGCCACCTAGAGCTGGAATCTAGAAGAGAGCAGTGACTCTAATTGTATTAAGAGAATACAATAGTGGAACCCAAGTCACAAAGAGTGTGAGCTTGGAAGAGTGGAGTAGGGAGGTTGCCCGAACCACTATAAAAATCCAGTGTGCTTGATTTATACTTCTGCTATTTATATTGTTTTCCATTTCATTTCTCCATAAAGGGGACTGGATTAATCCAGGGATAAGCTTCTGTTTAAGATATAATTTTTAAATACCCAATTCACCCCTCCCCTCTTGGGTTTTGCCATCAACTCGGGACCAACATTATATTCATGGCTCATCAATTGAGAGAGAAAACTTGATTCAATTGATTCAAAACTTTGGTTTTTACTTACTTGAATTGAACCTAACTTGAATCCAACATGTTTGGCTTGGTTCTTCTTCTTTTTCTTCTCCTTTTCTCCTTCCCCTTGCTAGTTTTGGATGTGCAAAGAGCTCTCCCACAGTTAGCAAAGTTTTGGGATTTTTCTCCCCCCCTTTCTTCATGTGCATGTTTCCAAGCTATATCCCCATTTTTATATTTTTTTAATTAGCTTATGGGACCCACTTGCCACATGTCATGAGGGTAATTTATTTCTACCTTATCCCTTGATGACATGGAATTTTTATATCCAAGTAAAATATGCATTTACTAATTATCAAAAATCCGCAAAATCCATGCATTTAAGTAATGCATTGCTGTCCACCCAAGTGACACCCCCTCTGTGCTAGCTTTTGACATTTTTTTGCCACATTTTCCACATATTTATGTGCCCATTTACTTCACCTAGATATTAGGCAACTTAGACTCATATTTTAGCATTTTTAAAAATCAGATTTCATGCCCAAAATGCCCTTGGACGTCCCCTGGTATTGCCACATAACCTATGCTCCATTTGAGCTAGTTATTAGGCATTAATCCATAGCATTTAATCCTTTAAATTTCCATGGATTTCACCATTAAACAAATCCTTAAAAATTCAGCTCCTTCCACCATAATTTGACACCTTGCATAACATTAAAATATGCCATTTTCTCAAATGCTTTTTATTTAATGCTATGGTAGTCTAGGGTACACAAAGTCAATTATAGGTACTTTTTTCTAATTGACCACTTTTCCAGGGTAATTAGCTTAATCCAATCCACTCATACCATAGATTTCGTAATTTTATTTAATAGTTTTAAATTTCATCTTAAACTGACATTTCTACGTCAAATTATGAATCTTTGAAAATAACCTTAGAGTGTGAGATTAAAACCAAATAATTATCACTAATCTCATCACTTGTACCTTAATCCAATCCTTACATAAGTTTGAGCCCAAAATCATGAGCTTGCCTTTAAAATTTCTTGTCATTTCGCCTTACAGGCGTTAAGTTATGAATTTTCTACGATTTTCAACATTATTCCATAATTTTCCTTTTAATCTCTATTAATTAAATCATGGAAATTAAAATAAATATTTATGCTACATTAGCATATACTAATCCTCATTAAGCCCCTTTAGTCATCGTGACTCATATTTGGCTTTGGCGACTAATCGTAATCACCATTCTTAATTCCAAACCCTAATTGCAAAATTCATAAATTCATGAAAATCATCCAAAAATCAATCAATTCACACATAACTCATTCATTACACCTTAAATGCAATTATATGAGGCCTAGTTGGGTCTGGGTATGTGGCGCCCCTAACCCGAGCGTCACAACCTGAGCCTCTGGTAAACGTGATCAGGATTGTTGTCCTGTCACACGGCGGGTTTTTAATGGATATTTAACTAATTTAATATATTTTCATAAGAGTTTATTTCCTCTTAAATTTTATCTCAAATTATAACTAAATCATGTCCATCCATTTAACACACAACAATGCATGTAAATCAGAAACATTTCAACATTCTCCTAAATTAGGTGTCACTGCATGTTATAATCATGGTTGTCCTTACGAAAAACAACAACTTAATTACATTCATTCAACAAAAATTCCACTATGTCATCATGACTACAAAAAAATTTCTCTTGCTTAAATGATATTTTATTTGCTCCACTGCCAAGTCTCTTCATTCACCTGTCTATGGGTTTGGAAAACAAAAACGTGAGTTGTACACTCAATAAGCAAGCATTATATATATTTCCAAGCAAATCATTTTAAAGGAAATCTTTTTCAATAAAAAGGTTTCTCTCCATTTAGTAGAGACACTTATCAAGTGATCAGCTACCTGCGGAGCAGAAATATTTTATTTAAAATCATCAGGGAAAACAATCTTATACCCCCTCGGGGATATATAATGACACTGTAATGAATGAATCATGTTCCCTTAGGATTGAGGCTAGTTAGGCAACCATCCGTCTTCATCTCCTCTCACACAGGGAGACGCCACCGGCCCTTGGCCTATATTAGCGACTCGGTAACACCAAAGGGGGAAAATCGGTCCGCTTATTCCTTTAAGGTGAACCTTATGCATTGTGCACATGTATTATCCATGACATGCTAGCATGATTTTTTTCACACATAATATCATAGAACAACAATTTTCATTTATCATAAAACAGTTATATAAATCAATTTAAAATACCTAGTGAACTAAGGAATGGTCATCCTTAAAAATTTAGAAATAAATTTCAAATAACATTTGTTAAATTAAGAAAAGCAGTTAAAACATCGTTTACAATTATTTCAAAGAAATTTTAATAAATAGAAATTCATTTAGAAAAGTTGCTTGCTTACCTTGTTCGTGAGAGCTTTCCTGATCAACCTTTTCCTTTCCTTTGCCTATGACAGAATAACATAATTTCCATATAAATTTTATTTTCTTGCATTTATTTAGTTTTCCAACCCATTTCCATAAATATTCATAACTCATTTAATCTCGAAGTCGGGTATGCGTACTTTACACTTACGTATCTCAATTATTCATTATGCCTCATATTAAATTCTCATATATTAATCTCAAAATTTGAGATTATAAATTCAGCAATGCATCTCACATTTTTTCATCATATTTTAACATATTTTTGCATTTTAATATTTTACATAATGCATTTACAATCTTATCATGTGCACTGCTTCACATATGTGCGTCTAACCGCGTTTAATTCATATATTTCTTAAAAATTTTCAAATAAACAACTTGTCCTCTAATTTTTCAAGTTAATACACTTCATTTAACACCTATTTAGTGCATTTTTACGAATTTTTAATCCACAATTTTCAAAATTTCAAAACAGCCGCTTTGACGTCCCATTTCTACACTTTATACGCCTCTTTTGATACTCCAACATAAACAGATTTTTATATGTTTAATTTCAGAAATTTATCCAAAATTTCCTACCCTAAATCCAATGCATTTTCACATATTTAAAAATTCATAGATAAATTATTTGCAAAACAGCAACATTTTATACATGTATAGGGTACCCGTTTACACCATTTGGACGTCCACTTTTCACTTCTGTTAAAATCCGAATTTAGCAGTTTATGTAATGCCCTTATTCACATCCAAAGTGTCCAATATTTAGGATATTTTACCCTATATTTCATCCATAATTTATTTAAATCATTTCATATATCATTTTCATCATTTAGAAGTGAATTTCGGGTCTTGAATGATACCGTAACTAGTTTACCTTCTGTACTTCACAACACAAGATAAATTTCATATAAAATAAACACTAAATCATGAATTATCATGTGATTACATCTACCAAATAAAACAGCAAATTAAAACACAATTTCAGCATGATTAAGCTAGAGTAGAAGCTTATACATCACACTAAACACTCTCTATTCACACCTAACTCTTAATTGTACTTCTCGCAAATAAATTCCCATTAAATTCCCTAATTAGAAGCATTCAAATTCTTCATTAAAAGTTCCATTATGAAACATATTCATAGGTCATAGATTAAATTAGAAAAACTAAATTAAAATCACTCAAACTCAAGTCAACTTACTTGTATTGAGTGCTACTTCACTTCCTCTTCTCAAGCAAGCTTCTTCACTTTAATTCTTCCTTTTCTTCTCCTTTTTCTTCACTTGTTTTGGGGTATGAAAAATAATGAAAGGGGGGACGTGATTTTCTGTTGAAATGGGAGCTCAAATTTTCCAGAAATTTTCTAAGTACCCAACACATGCTTGGACGTCCCCTTGCTTTTATGCAATTAGCTGGAAATTTCCAGCTCATGGGCCTCACATGCTGCTTGCACGTCCTTGCTGCCACCTCCTCCATTTTCCTTTAGACCCATTTAATTATGCATTTAATTAAGAGACAATTGCAGGGATTTTCTCACTTTTAATAATTTATATAATACCCTACAAATTACCCTCTATTGACACCTCAAATTTGTCTTCTTTCATTTGTTTATTTTATTCAATTTCATCATAAATGTCATTTACTTTATGATTGGAAAAATCAAAATCTCTAATCAAAATTTCATGAAAACTTAATCCCTTAATCATTTGCATGATCGAATCCATCCAAAACCTTGATTTCATAATTTTTTCCATTCATTTCAAATTTCATCTCAATCCGATTTTTCTAGCCCAAGTTATGATCATTTTAAGTTTTGAATGGTGATGATCAATTTTCATCAAAATTTTCATAATCTAATTTTTCCATGAGATTAAGCATAAAATTATGTGCTTCTCCCTCAAATTTCACCTTAATCTGACTTAAGGTCTCCAAGTTATGAATTTTTCAATATTATCTCAACTTGGTTCTATAATTAACCTCCTAATCTTCATTAATCGCTTATGAGATTTAATTAGACTTTTTATAGCATGCTAATATTTATCCATCTTTAATATGATATTTCAATCATAATAAACCACGTTATCTTCACTTAGTAAATTTAAACAATCATTCACACAGATAACCTAACTGCAAAAATCTTAAAAATTGCAAATACTTCAATTATGAACACATTATTCATACATAAATTATTCAATAACATTTACATGACTTCTATACAAACTAGGGTTTCACAGGGTATTATACATTTGCATAGAAAAATTTTCCTTTCATCCTTGTTATTTATACTTTTTGTGTAAGATGCCCTATTTTTATGGTAAACTAGTTCGTCTTGACTCATAAAATCCAATTTTAGGATAACTTTTCATATAAATGCTTTTATGCCTCTGTTTTAAGGGTATTTCAAAAGTAAAATATACGCAAATGCATTTCTCTCCATCCAGTAGTAACACTTAGCAAGTGATCAGTCTACCTTTTGGAAAAGAATCCTTAACAGCTGTGAAACCTAGCCTCCTCATGCAATACATGTGTCACCTAGGGTTGTAAACCCTAGATTTTTGTAATAATTTTTATGATGAATAAAATTCATGAATTATATTCACAAGTATGAGTATTGGAGATTGAAATGACGCAATCAAAAATTTAACCCACGTGAATAGTGCACGTGAATAGTAACATAGGGATTAAGATACGTGATTAAGAGTTAATCACTTGGATTAACTTAATCACAAAAAGACAAAAAATGTGATTTAATCACTATAGAATGAAATAGCAATACATTTTGATATTTTAATAAAATTTCAGATTATAGCGAAAATTTGACGAAAAATTCATAATTTGCAATCCAGACGTCGGATTGGGATGAAATTTTTTATGAATGGTTAAAAATTTATGATAATCATGATAAATAGATTATGATCTATCAAAAATCATGAAACATGAGCCAAGATTGAACATCAAATGGTAGCCCACTTTTTTATTAATTTTTCATTTATTTAAAGTCAATTATCATTAAATAAAAAAAATCATCTTAATTAAATGCAATGGTGATCAAAGTCCAACAAGGAGGCTAGAAGTGCAGGGGCTGTGGGATTTTGAGCCAAATGGCCCATAATTGATCTTATCACGTAATCAGTGGTTGAGATTAATTAGTTTAAAAATAATTACTTTTAATTAATTAAAAAATATTAAATAGGGCTCCTATAGAGGGAGTGAGCAGGGTAGGGGGCTGCACAAAGTTCCAAGTGTTGCATGGGATTTGAAGAAAAAAATTAGAATTTAATACCTCAAGCAAAAGGGGTAAATTGTAATTTGATGAAAATTGAGGAGTATAAATAGGGGCAAGGTGAGAACGTCCAAGGCACCTCATTCTCAACTGAAGCTTGAGAAATCCAAGTCTCCCCACTCCCAAATTCGTTTTAGGTTGTGAGAGAAAGAAGAGGAGAAAGTTAGAGAGAGAAAGTGTGAAAAGAAGAGGAATATCTCCACTTCGGATAAGTGAATTCTATCCAAATTCCTTTTAGATGTTAAGTAGCGTAAAATCATGCCTAAGCATGAGAAAATAAGTAAAGTTATAATGCCTAAGTGGAATTATGCCAAAACATCAAGAATTTGGAGCGAAGATAGAGCATTCGGGAAAATCATGTATACAATGTGCAAATAATGCTCCAATATTGCTAAATGATGGTTGAGATGAATGTTGATGATAATTATGATGTTGAAATAATGATATATTAATCTCATGATTTTTGGATTTAAGGATTATGCTTAAGTGAAATTATGATGAATTTTAGTATATGGAAAAATGATTTAATTGGCCAAGTTAATGATGATAAAATCAAAATTCATGAATTTTTTCATGATATACTAAACCTAAGCTATGTCATGGTATTTTTATTTTTGGAAAAAATGTTGCTTTTTGGAACTCATAAACAGTAACCTCGGATGAACAGTAATCTGCTACAGTAACTATGAACAGTAAACAGCGTGATTTTGGAGAAAATTTGAGATTAATATTTATATTATAAGGATGGAATTTTTGAAGAACCTATAGAAAAAAAATCCATATAAGGAGATGATGACCAAATATTATAAAGAATGCATGGGAAGCAACCTGAATGGAATAAATGAAATGTCCTTTTTCCTTGAATAGAAAAAGGAAAAGAAAAGGTCGAGGACACCAACTGAGGAGGTAAGCAAGTTATATGCTTTCTAAAATATTTCTAAATAATTGCAAATCATTTGCTCGCATGTTTTATGAATTATATTTAAGGATGACCATTCCTATAATGCTTTACATGAAATGATTGCTAACTGCTTGTTAAATACTTTTGTAAAATGTTTATGATTTATAAATATCATGACAGCATGTGTATGTAAATGAGCATGGTGCACGAGGAATAGGCCATAGTTGTGGTAGTAAGCGGACCGGATGTTCCTCTCTCTATCGCCAAGTCGCTTATACCGGTCCAGGCCGGCGGCGACCTCCCTGAGATGGGAGCATGTATGGGATTGACGCCTAACTAGCGTCGCATCTGAAGGAATGTCATGAATTCTATGGATGCATTGCATTTGCATTTTATGAAATACATGAAAAAGATTGAAAAAATTATGTATGGCTTGCTTACTGAGTATTATGACTCACCCATGTTTTTCAAACGTCAGACAGGAAATGATGATGAAGGTAGCATGCAAAATGACATGCAGAATTTTAATAGAAATGTGATGTATGATAATGTTTATGTAAAGGCAATGATAAAGATTTTGATGTGAAAAATATCTTTCCAGTTAAATGAATGATGATAATTCTCCATGTATTGATGTTATATATATATAACCTGCCGTGTGATCAGGGCAATAATCCTGAGTCACGTTTAACAGAAGTTGGTATCAGAGCATGGATTAGTAAATAGGCAGAAAAAGAAAAGAAATGATCAAGTTAGAATACATGAAATCATGATTATGATTAATTAATTTATCGTTGATGAGCTATATGTAGATGGAAGATAAAGGAAAGGCTGCATTGAGTGCAAGGGAATTAGAGGAGGAACAAGAAAGGGAATGGGCTCGTGAAAGAGTTAATAGATGGTTAGCGTCTCAAGAAGGTTTAACCGTGAGACCCTCAGTTCCCACTAGTTACTAGGCTCTATCATATATTAGAGGACCAGAAGCGCGTCGCCCTCCAGTACCTACAATCTTCCCTAGCCAACCACCAGGGTTTCCAGTATTATCTGAAATCCACCAGGCAGGGTCCTCTAGCAAGGCACTTGCACTCCCTGACTCTCCAGTATACACTCCAGCTTCTCCCAAATATACCCCAGCCAGCCCACTGCCTAGGTCATCGGTGGTCACTGATTGGGTCATTGGCAAAGGAGAATTGCCCCAGTTCCACCTCATCCAGGGTCATGGTTTAGATTTGATGCTGGATACATCCAATTCCGATATGGAACACCATGGGCTCAGGTAGACCGCAGGGAAAGAGAAGCTGCCTAGGAACGTCGGGAAGCTCTGGTAAGGGGAGAAGAAGTGATTGAGCAATCCCCTCCTAAACAACCTGGTGAGGTTATTGATAACTCGTATTTTTATGAGTTATCATGGCCCATTTCAGACTTTATTTGTGTGTTAATTTGAGAGATTAGGCATAGTTTGCACTCATTTAACTTAATTTTTATCTGATTTGCATTTTAGGAGCATTAATTAATTTTTAGCCAATTTTAGCATTATTTAGGCATTTTAAATTCATTTATTTAGTTTTTCCATCTTTTATAGGAAGGACGGGACGTACAACGGCAGAGCGGACGAGTTGAATGCAAGTTGAGGCAGCCAGAGGCAGATGGATGGCGCTTAGGCTCCACCCAGGGGCGCCTAGGCGCCAAGCATGGGCAGCTACAATAGTTGAGGAGAAGCTCCAAGTAGGGACAGTCCAGAGAGTTCTAGGGGCGCCTAGGCACCAGCTATAGGCACCTATGCGTCAATACGCATCCGTACGTGAATATTCCAGTGCGTAAGCTGCGCAAGATGGACTCTATATATTGTTCCTAGGGGTTCACGCATGCGAGAGAGAGGAAGAGAGAGAGGAGAGAGCGGTGAGTATGAACTAAAGTGCAAGAGAAAGCGGAAATCAAGATTTAAGCCCGGATCGAAGAAAGGATTCAAGTCCCATTGGTGGAAACCGCCGAAAAACAGTTTTTCTTATTCTTTCCAATTTTCTTTCTCTGCCTTTATGGATATTTTTATATGGATGTATTGGATGTTAAGATCATGTCTTTGAACTAAACCTCCATTAGATGGATAGTTAGGATGATCTGAATTCTAAACTATATTGTTTCTTAGTTCTTCGAATATTTAGAATGAATAGTTGACTTTATGCATGATTGTGTATGATTTACCTTTGCATGTGTGGATTGAATGCTTTTTACAAGATTAGCTACCTTGTAAGTGATTTAATTGCTTGATTTATCCTTGGAAGAGGAAGATCTTTACCGAATCCATGTGCAAAGCATAGGTTTCGACCTTTGTATAAGGAGAGTCGTTTAACGGATAGGAATATACCGTTAAATCCTGTGTAGTCATATTACAAGTTATGAACTTATCAATTTCACATAATTTAATGGCATGGGAACATAGCAATTAAATAAGGTGTAATTAGCTTTATATAATGTTGGAAGACATATATAGAGATATATGAACTTGGACTAGTAAATCCATATGCAATCCAATTAGAAAGAACCAAAGCAATATAGTTTAGATTCAAGGATTCCAAGCTATCCATCTGCCATCCCTAATCAGAAAACCCGTTCAAAGTATCCAGTAGTCTCGAAATTTCACTCTAATTTCTCATTGCAATCGTTAGCTTAGTTAAATCACAAAACCAGAATTTTTCATCCATCGAAAGCAGTTTAACTAATTAATAATTCATTTAACAATTCCTCGTGGGAACGATACTCTAGTCACTCTTTATTACTTGATACGGCACGTATACTTGCGTAAATAGCGAGCATTTTAATAAACATATACGCAGCTCGTCAAGTTTTTGGCGCCGTTGCCGGGGATCGAACCCGGGTCACCCGCGTGACAGGCGAGAATACTCACCACTATACTACGAGTTACGAGTTATCAGTTATTCTAAGGGTCATAGAGTTAGAGGTAATGCCCGAAGCCCCACCTCCCGCCCCTTCAACAGACGATGATGAGGACCCTATAGAGTGGTCTGATAGCGAAGAGGAAGACGAGAACCTAGGACCTCGAGATTGGTCTGATACTAGTACGATTACTGAGGAACGCATACAAGTATCATTCAGTCTTAGAAGGTTCCTACGGTTAAGAAGATGGGGACATTAAAAGGGATGGGGATCAGGAAGACACAACCACCGCCAAGACATCTTATTTTTCCTTTGTTTTTTATAAATATGTAAATAATGTTGAAAACAGGTACATAAGGCTAAGCTAGCCTATGTACAAAAAGTTTGATATATGTATAAAGGATTGATGACAATGTATAATATATGATCATGTGACTATGCTTATTTGACTAAGTGTGTCATGATTTGATAAATATTGATGTTATACTAATGAATGTTTTATGAAGTTAAAAATACTAGAGCTAAAGCAAAAGCTAATATGGGAAAGGCCCTGATGGAGGAATTAGTCGAACAAACAAGGGGCGAGGCCAGTAAAAAGACTAATAGGGCAGAATTCGAAGAGCAGTCCTCTAGGACTCGCCCACGATGAGAGGGAAGATCTAAACCTCCAGCAGAGGTTAATATAGAAGAAAGAATAGCTGCAGCAATCGAGAAAGCCATGCAGTAATGGACAGCCCAGGCTGCTGGTTTATTACAAGGAATGTGGAACCAGCAGACCCCGCCATCAAGAGGAGACGGGGAGAGACCAGACACCTCGGTTAACCCCAAAACATCAAGGGGAAGGGAGGATAGTCTCCTAGAAGCCGACAGGAAAGCTATCAATGCTTTCCTTGCCCAGCGCCCGCCCAAGTTTGCAAGGGAACCATATCCCCTTATTGTAGAGCAGTGGATCACAAAAATTAAGAAGCTATTCAGGATATCGCCCTGCAATGATCAGCAAAAAGTGTTGTGCGCTACCCACCTATTGGTAAAAGATGCCTATGAATGGTGGGAAACGCTAATGGTCACCATGCCATATCCTGAACAAGTTACGTGACATAAATTTTTGGAGGAATTTAACAAAGAATATCTCCCTATAGGACTACAGAGCCAGAGGGTAATAGAGTTCGAGAAACTTTACCAAGGCAGGATGATAGTCATGGAATACGCCACAAAGTTCAATGGCTTGGTAAGATACGTGCCATGGATTGCCAATGTGCCAGAGAATAAGGCACAAAGGTTCCAGAGGGGATTATGACCCCAGCTAAGAGAGGGGTTAGCCCCATTACTAATAAAAGACTATGCCTCTAGCATCGAGAGGGGTAGGGCATTGGAAATGGAGTCAATGAGGACTCAAGAGCTTAGGCAAGCTCAAAAATAATTCTTTACAGCCTCCAAAGAAGGTGAGGCTAATAAAGGAAAAAGGGTAATCGTCGGGAGAAAGAAGATCGGCGACAAGACAAAGAGCACCCCGACTTGCAGAACTTGCCACAAACGCTATTCAGGCGAATGTTTACAAGGATCGGGGAAATGCTACAAGTGTGACTAAGTTAGTCACATGGCCCGGGACTGCTGGACCGACGAAGCCAAAAATAATAAAGTGCTTCAAATGTGGTCAAGTTGGATACATTTCACCCAACTGTCCAAATAAGCCACAAGGAGCACCAGCCCGAGGGAGGCCAGCTCAGCAAAAGATCCTCGCCATCGCCAATCGGCCTGGTACCGCTGTCAACTCAGTGCATGTCTAAGCCCTCACCCGAACAGAGTCACAGGAGATGGAGGAAAAAGTAATTACAGGTATGATTTACATTTTGGGAAATCCTGTAGTAGCTTTATTTGATTTAGGAGCTACGCATTCATTTATTTCATACCAATTCGTGACCACACATGCACTTCGGGTAGAAGAAACCAATAATACTATACATGTAGAATCTCCGGTATATAGGTTGGCAAGTATAAATCAAATTTGCAAGGCATGTTCTATCAGGATAGGGACAAAAATACTGGAAGCTGATCTCATCCTATCACCAATGACAGAGTTTGATGTCATATTAGGGATGGATTGACTAAGTCAATGGGGTGCGACAATTGATTGCAGAAATAAAAAGGTGCAATTTGAAGCACCAAAAGATGAAATAGAAATCAGTAAAATAAGACAACCAGAGAACACAATAAGGATGGTATCAGTTATGAAGGCAGTTAAGCTGATACACCAACAATGTACAACCTATCTGGTCTCTATAAACACAATAAAAAGAGATGGGATACCTATGGAATAAATTCCAGTGGTAAAGGAATTTTTAGATATTTTCCCAAAAGAGTTATGTAATTTACCACCAGAAAGAGAGATGGATATTGAAATAGAAATTATCCCAGGGATAGCTCCAATATCTAAGGCCCCATATAGGATGGCACCAGCCGAATTGGCTGAATTGAAAGTACAAATCCAAGATTTATTAAATAAAGAATTTGTTAGATCCAGTGCATCACCTTGGGGAGCTCCAGTACTATTTATAAGGGAAAAAGACGGGAGTTTGAGACTCTGTATTGATTACAGAGAATTGAATAAAGTAACAGTAAAAAATAAGTACCCGCTCCCAAGAATAGATGATCTCTTTTATCAGTTAAAAGGAGCTTCTAACTTTTCAAAAATTGATTTACAGTCAGGATACTACCAGCTGAGGATATGTCCAAAAGACATCCATAAAATGGCATTCAGAACAAGATATGAGCATTATGAATTCTTAGTCATGCCATTTGGACTAACGAATATCCCAGCTGTGTTTATGGATATGATGAACAGAATCTTTCGAGAATTTTTGGATCAATTTGTGGTAGTATTCATTGATGACATATTAATTTATTCAAAGACAGAAACAAAGCATAAGAAACATCTAAGGATAGTATTAGAAATTCTCCAAAGGGAGAAATTATATGCTAAATTCAAAAATGTGAATTTTGGAGGTAGCCTTTCTCGGCCATATTATATCCGAGAAGGGAGTACAAGTAGATCCTCAAAAGATTGAGGCAATAACAAAGTGGTCACAACCAACAAATATCATAGAAATAAGAAGCTTTTTAGGGCTAGCTGGCTACTATAGGAGATTTGTGGAAGGATCCTCACAATTGTCAGCTCCACTCACAAAGCTTACAAGGAAAGGAGTACGATATGAATGGACGTCAGAATGTGAGAATAACTTCCAAAAGTTAAAGAAAAGACTGGTAAAAGCGCCGATTCTAACACTACTTATGGAGAAGGAAGGGTTTGTGATCTATAGTGATGCCTCAAAGAAAGAATTAAGATGTGTACTAATGGAAAATGGAAAAGTTATATCATACGCATCCAGGCAACTCAAGCCAAATGAGGTAAACTATCCAACCCATTACTTAGAATTGGCAGCAGTAGTCTTTGCCTTGAAAATTTGGAGACATTATTTCTAAGGAGTTAAGCGTGAGATCTATACTGATCACAAAAGCCTCAAGTACATTTTTACTCAAAAAGAGTTAAATATGAGGTAAAGAAGATGGCTCGAGTTACTTAAGGATTATGACCTCAACATTCTATATCCTCCACGCGAAGCCAATATAATAGCCGATACGCTAAGTAGAAATATTAGCTTAGCACATCTCATCACAAAGGAAGAAGGGCTACTACAAGAATTGAGACAACTAGAAATAATTGTAAGCCCACCAAGGGTACAAGTTAGATTGTCTCAATTACAAATCCAGTCGAATTTATTTGAGTAAATTAAATAGCTCAACAAGAAAATGGAAATTTAAAAAGTTATGTTGAGAAAATGATCAAGACAAATCCCAATGAATATATACAAGATGAACATGGAATGTACAGATATAGGGGTCGCCCGTGTATACCCAATCAAGAAGAAAACAATGAACGAATATTGAAAGAAGCACATTTCTCTCCATTTTCGATGTATCCAGGTAGCACCAAAATGTATCAAGACATCAAAAGAATGTATTGGTGGAATAACATGAAGAGCGAAATTGCTGAATATGTGGGTAAGTGTCTAACATGCCAAAGGTTTAGACGGATCATCAAAGGACTTTTGGAAAGTTACAGTCGCTAGAAGTTCCAGAATGGAAATGGGATGATATTACCATGGATTTTATTGAAGGGTTGCCAAGAACCCAAAATGGGAATGATGCTATATGGATAATAGTGGATAGATTATCAAAGGTAGCTCATTTCCTAACCATCAAAAAAAATTTTACTACTAAGCGACCGACTAAGATTTATTATAAGGAGAAAGTGAAACTGCATGGAATATCTAAGTCAATAGTCTCCAATCGAGATTCCAGTTTTACGCCTTGATTTTGCAGAAATTTACATCAAACCTTAGGTACACAACTAAAATTCAGTACGATATTTCATCCTCAAACTGATGGACAGACAGAAAGGGTGAATCAAATAGTTGAGGATATGATAAGGATGTGCACAGTAGAATTTGGAGGATCATGGGATGAATATTTCGCTATGGCAAAATTTGCTTATAACAACAGTTATCAAGTAAGTATTCAAATGACCCCATTTGAAGCTTTATATGGACGGAAACGCAGAACTCCTCTAAACTGGGATGAAGTAGGAGAAAGAAAATTAGGTCCAGATCTATCAAAAAGAATGACATAAAAGGTTCAAGTGATTCGCTAGTATATACTCACGGCCCTGAGCAGGCAAAATAGTTACACCAATTGCAAAAAAAGGGATTTGAATATCCAAGTTGGGGATCACGTGTTTGTCAAAGTAACGCCATTCAAAGGAGTCACCTGATTTGGAAAGAGAGGAAAACTGAACCCAAGATACGTTGGACCCTTTGAAGTTTTGGAAAAGATAGGCAACCTAGCCTACAGAATAGCCCTGCCTCTAGCTTTAAGTGTCATCCATAATGTGTTTCACATCTCCATGCTAAGAAAGTATGTTTCCGAAAGGGGAGGAGGATTGTGGAACCCAGCCTCCTCAGGCAATACATGTGTCACCTAGGGTTGTAAACCCTAGATTTTTGTAATAATTTTTATGATGAATAAAATTCATGAATTATATTCACAAGTATGAGTATTGGAGATTGAAATGATGCAATCAAAAATTTAAGCCACGTGAATAGTAACTTAGGGATTAAGACACGTGATTAAGAGTTAATCACTTGGGTTAACTTAATCACAAAAAGATGAAAAAGAGATTTAATCACTACAGGACGAAATAGCAATACTTTTTGATATTTTAATAAAATTTCGGATTTTAGTGAAAATTGAAGAAGAAATCATACTTTGCAATCCGGACATTGGATTGGGATGAAATTTTTTATGAATGGTTAAAAATTTATGATGATCATGATAAATGGATTATGATCTATCAAAAAACATGAAACATTAGCCAAGATTGAACATCAAATGGTAGCCCACTTTTTTTTTTATTAATTTTTGGTTTATTTAAAGTCAAATATCATTAAATAAAAAAATCACTTTAATTAAATGCAATGGTGCTCAAAGTCCAACAAGGGGCTGGACGTGCAGGGGCTGTGATATCTTGAGCCAAATCCAATGGCCCACAATTGATCTTATCATGTAATCAATGGCTGAGATTAATTAGTTTAAAAATAATTAATTTTAATTAATTAAAAAAATCATTAAATAGGGCTGCTATAGGGGGGCTGCACAAAGTTTCAAGTGTTGCATGAGATTTGAAGAAAAAAATTAGAATTTAATACCTCAAGCAAGGGGGTAAATTGTAATTTGATGAAAAATTGAGGAGTATAAATAAGGGCAAGGTGAGAACGTCCAAGGCACCTCATTCTCAACTCAAGCTTGAGAAATCCAAGTATCCCCACTCCCAAATTCGTTTTAGTTTGTAAGAGAAAGAAGAGGACAAAGTTAGAGAGAGAAAGTGTGAAAAGAATAGGGATATCTCCACTTCGGATAAGTGAATTCTAGTCAAATTTATTTTGGATATTAAGTAGGGTAAAACCATGCTTAGATAATTCCTAAGCATGAGAAAATAAGTAAAGTTATAATGCCTAAGTGAAATTATGCCAAAACATCAAGAATTTGGAGCAAAGATAGAGCATTCGCGAAAATCATGTATACAATGTGCAAATAATGCTCCAATATTGCTAAATGATGGTTTGAGATGAATATTTATGATAATTATGATATTGGAATAATGATATATTAATCTCATAATTTTTGGATTTAAGGATTATGCTTAAGTGAAATTATGATGAATTTTAGTATATGGAAAAATGATTTAATTGGCCAAGTTAATGATGATAAGTTCAAAATTCATGAATTTTCCCATGATATACTAAACTTAAGCTATGTCATTGTATTTTTATTTTTGGAAAAAATGTTGATTTTTGGAATTCATGAACAGTAACCAACACGCTGTGAACACTAATCTCGGATGAACAGTAATCAGCTGTAGTAACTATGAACAGTAAACAGCGTGATTTTGGAGAAAATTTGAGATTAATATTTATATTATAAGGATGGAATTTTTGAAGAACCTATGGATAAAAAAATCCGTATAAGGAGATGATGACCAAATATTATAAAGCATGCATGGGAAACAACCTGAATGGAATAAATAAAATGTCTTTTTTCCTTGAATAGGAATAGGAAAAGAAAAGGTCGAGGACACCAACTGAGAAGGTAAGCAAGTTATATGCTTTCTAAAATGCTTTACATGAAATGATTGCTAATTGCTTATTAAATGCTTTTGTAAAATGTTTATGATTTATAGATATCATGCCGGCATGTGTATGTAAGTGAGCATGGTGCACGAGGAATAATAGGCCATAGTTGAGGTAGTAAGCAGACCGGATGTTCCCCTCTCTATCGCCAAGTCGCTTATACAGGCCCAGGCCGGCTGTGACCTCCCTGAGTGTGAAACCCCGATCTTAGACACATGTATAAAATCCTAGGGTTGTAAACCATAGGTAATATATTTGGAAAATATACATTCATGAATATGAAATATGTGAGAATAAAGGTTAAAATAATTATTTATGAAATTCGGATGAATAATGAAACGTGAATAGTAATCATGTGGTTAAAGTGAAATGATGAGTTAATCACTTTGGATTAACTTAATCACAAAAAGACAAGAAAGGAAGCTTCCCACAAAAGGACAAAATAGCCACTTTTTGATTTATTTAGTATTTTCGGATTTTTAGTGGATTTTTTAGAGAATGAAGAAAAATTCATATCTTGCAATCCGGACGTCGGATTGAGATGAAATTTTTTATGGATGGCCAAAATATGATGATGGACATGACGAATGGTCCAAGATTGCTAAAAAATTATGAATTAAAGGTCAAGATTGAACGTCATTTGAAGATAAAAAAGGTAGCCCACTTTTCAATAATTATAATTTGACTTTTGGGTCATTTTTAATTAATTAAAAATAAAAAAATTAAATGCATATCTGCAAGGAACAGATAGGATGTGGACATGCATGGACTTTTAGGGTCAAATCCAATGGTCCAAATCCATTATCATAAAAAAATCAATGGCTAAGATTGAATTAGCCTAAAATAATTAAATTTAATAAATCAAAAAATTATAAAAAAAATAGGGCTGCCATAGGGGAGGCGTGAACAGTAGCTAGGGTGGCTGCACATGGCTCAAAGCACCTTTTGGAAATTAGAAAAAATTACATTTACAATTTAATACCTCAAGCAAGTAAATTCCAATTTGATGAAAAATCAAAAACTATAAATAGGAGGCAGGGTGAACGTCCAAAGGTACAACCCAGCTCCATTTTGAGCAGAAAAAATCCCTTGCCAAGCCAAAGAAGAGGAGGAGAGAAAGTGTGAGAAGAAGAGGGATATCTTCACTTCGGGTAAGTGATTTCTTTCCAAATTTCTTTTGGGTGTTAAGTAAGGTAAAACCATACTTAGATAATGCCTAAGCATGAGAAAATAATTAAAGTTATAGTGCTTAATTGGAATTATGCCGAAATATCAAAAATTTGGAGCAAAGATGGAGCATTCGGGAAGATAGCATATGATATGTGAAAATAATACTCCAATTTTGATAAAAGATGATTTGGGATGTATGATTATGATAAATATGATCTTGGAATGATGATATATTAATCCCATGATTTTTGGAATTAAGGATTATGCTTAAGTGAAGTTATGTTGATTTTTAGTATATGGAGAAAATGATTTATTTAGCCAAGTAAATGATGATAAATTCAAAATGTATGAAATTTCTCGTGATATACTAAGCATAAGCTATGTCATGATATTTTTTATTTTTGGAAAAAATGTCAATTTTTGGAACCCATGAACAGTAACCCATGTTGCTGTGAACAGTAAATGTGAACAGTGATCGTGAACAGTACCGTGAACACTAACTATGAATAGTAAACAGCGTAATTTTGGAGAAAATTTGATATTAATATTTAAATATATTGGTGGAATTTTTAAAAAATTTATGGATAAAAATCCATATAAATGAGTAATTACCAAGTATTTATAAAAGGATAACGTCTATAAAAATGAGGTAATATGTGATCGTAAAGCATGCATGGAAAGCAAGCTAAGACATGGAATAGATGGATAAAATATCCAATTTCCTTGTATAGGAAAAGGAAAGGAAAGGATAAAGGAGTCAGGTTGAAGCAAAGCAAAGGTAAGCAAGGAAACCCTTTTGAAAATATGTTTTATTCTCAAGTATTTATGAAATGTGTTTAAGGGTGGCCATTCCTATAATATTTTGAAATGATGAATGTTTATGAGTTTTTATGAAAAGTCATGCCGGCATATTGATATCATGTGATGTTCATGGACATGCGCACATGTATGATGTATAATGAAGAGGCTTTGATGGTAGTAGAAAGCGGATCAGAGGGTCCCCCTTCCCTATTGCCGAGTCGAATGGGCTGTGTGCCGACGGTGTCCTCCCTAGAGGTGGAGGCAAAGGAATGTTATATGTGAATGAATGCATTGCATTTTCATACATGGATTGAAAAGGAAAGCATGGATTTGAAATGATGTTTTTAAGGGATTGTGCAAATAATTCTCTACGTGAGAATGACAAGTCACCTGGTGTAAGAGGTATATAATGTCGGAAAAATCAAAAGTCATGCATGTAGGAACCATGTAGACATCAAGAGGAAGAGAGGTTCCCCTTGATGAGGCCAAGTCGGAGACAGCCGGCGTATTGGACCATGCTATGTGAGATGTTCCCTAGACTAGCGTACTTGCGCACAAAGGTTTATGTCAGGAGTGGAAAGGAAACATTTGCACATCCAATGTTTATGAAATGATTTTTATGAAAAGGTTTCTATTCCATTGATAGTTGATCACTTGCAAAGTGTCTCCTATTGAATAGATAGAAATGCATTTATGAATGGTTTACATGAATGATTTTTATGAATGGTTTATGAATGATTTCCAAGAATGGTTTGCGAAAAGGTTTCTATTCCATTGGTAGTTGATTACTTGATAAGTGTCTTCTATCGAATGGAGAGGAATGCATTTAAAATGAAAAATACTTGCTTATTGAGTTTCGACTCATGTTTTGTTTTCCCAACCTCAAACAGGTGTAGGGAAAGCAAAGAGATGAAGGACATGTGTTGCTAAAGGAAAAGAGAAATCTACAAAGGTTAGTAGATTTTTGTATGAATAGATTCCCTAATGGGATATGATGAAAAAGGACATAGGTTGTATGAAATTATGAAGTTATGAATAATATGAGAAGTTTATGATTTATGATGATATGGATGAGTCGATTATGAATGATGATGAGTAAATGTTTATGTGATGAAAGAAAAGAAAAATAAAGAAATGAAAAAAAATTTGGACGAGATCCAATTAAGAACCCGCCGCGTGATTAGGGGAACAATTCTGAGTCATTTTTACCAATCGATAAGATCTTGGAGTAAGGACTATGTGGACGCCTTGGTTCGGGGCGCCACACTAAGATGAGAGCATGCATGGGATAGGTGCCTAGCTAGCGTCGCATCTGAAGGAATGTCATGAATGCTATGGATGCATTGCATTTGCAGTTTATGAATACATGAAAAAGATTGAAAAAAATTATGTATGGCCTGCTTACTGAGTATTATGACTCACCCATGTTTTTCAAACATCAGACAGAAAATGATGATGAAGGTAGCTGCAAAATGACATGCAGAATTTTGATAGAAATGTGATGTATGATAATGTTTATGTAAAGGCAATGATAAAGATTTTGATGTGAAAAATATCTTTCCAGTTAAATGAATGATGATAATTCTCCATGTATTGATGTTATATATATATATATAGAGAGAGAGAGAGAGTTGTTCCAGTGCAGCACAACTACACCGGAACAGCGGTACATTTGATCAAAAGTGGGCCTCGCACATATTAGAATGCAATGAAACTTTATACAATCATTTATCTATATATAAATTTTATAGCAAATGGTTTACATGTCGAAAAAACCACTTTAAAGTTGTTATTTACAACAAACTATTTTATTACATTAAATTTGTACCATTTTCAGATGGAGCCCATATACATATCTAATTGGGATGAAAATTAGTATGGTAATAGAATATATTATTCTAAATACAATGGGTGGAGTAGATTATAATTTGATAATCATGTGGGGCCCATTTGAGTGATGCTCACCTGAATATTTCTGATATATATATATATAATCCTGCTGTGTGATCAGGGCAACAATCCTGAGTCACGTTTACCAATCAAAAAGGGTCCCGGAGTAAGGCTTCTAGGCACCCTGGTTCGGGACGCCACAACGGCACGTGAGCCCGGTGGCCGCTCCTTCATCTTCTCTCATCTAAGGGAGGGCACCGCTACCCTCCTGCCATCCCTTAGGGACTTAGCCATATGTAGAGTGTGTCCCGATCCATCTCAGACCGTGCTCTACAACTGGTCTATTCCTTGTTCTGGTGCACCATACATCGTCATAGATATCCTTATGCTAGCATGAACTCTTTAAAGTATCACAAACCGCAGTCCGTGTCCTTTTAAACTATCTTAAAAAAAGGGATCATAGATCGCAGTTCGTATCCATCTTGAAAAATGTTATAGACCGCAATCCGTGTCAACTTGTAAAGTGAGTGCGCCCACTTTAAACAAGTTATCATTTGAAATTTTGTTTTAGGATGACCTCCCTTAAATTCTTTTAGAAATATTTTGCGTGAAACATTTTGATAAGCATTTGAGATGTTTGAGAAAACAATCTTTTCAAACAAAATAGTTTTTGAAATAAATCTTGAGATTATCATGATAAAGAAACTTCAAAGCTTTTAAGTTTTTAAGAATAAACTATGTATTTCCCTAGCATTTTCTTAGTTTTCATTTCGGAGCCTTTTGCCCATAAAGGTTATGCAATTGCATCATTCCTCTTTTTCTACCCTGGTATGATCATATCCTTGTCCACATATATTTCTTGTCACTTTTATGTAAATTGGGGCTTGCATCGCCTTTTGTATGCTATTTTAGCACCTAAAAATCAAATTCTTTTATGAAATCAACTTATCGGATTGGTCATCCTTAAACCCCTTTAGAAACATCCATGTAAACATTTTTGAAGTATTTTCGAAATATTTTCCTCAATAAGGAAATCAAACTTTTCTAACACCATTTTCAAACATACGGACTATGTCCAAATCATTGTTTATGTTTAAGTGTCCTAGCATGGAAAACCAATCTTTTTCCATAAACAAATCCCTTTTCTTTATAAAATCTTTATGAATATTGTGTCATGAAAAACTTGCTTGCTTGTAAGTAAATTCTTAAATCCATCAACATAAAGCATTCTTAATCCTTGTAACAATTGTGATAAAATAATTATTTCAAAAAGTGTTGCTTGCTTCCCATGAAGCAATCCTTGAGACTTTTCATTAAAGTCATCCTTTTCAAAACTTATGACTTTTCATTAAAGTCATCATTTTCAATACTTGTGCTTTTCCATTCGTAAGAAATTCATAAAAACATCATCATAAACATATTCAATCATGTCAACACATAGTAGGAAAATAATATTTTGGAAAATTTGCTTGCTTATCTTAGATAGCCTTAATCTCTTTCTTCCATACTTGTCCTTACCTTTGCCTAAATAAATGAAAATGATATTTTATTTATATGCATCAATTTCAAATTGTTGTATCCCTTAAGGTTTTCCAACCTACATAAATCCATTTAGATTTACGTTAAACTAACTTAACCCACTTGTCTTTTAAGTTAGGTCTCCATTTTCCAATTCCCTGATTAGTATAACTTGTGCTTCTATAGCACCCATTCCTTTTAAAATCAATCTCTAATAGGTTAAACCCTCATAATCACTTATGATACTTATTTATATCCCATTATAAGTTAAATTTCATCCAAAAAATCTGGAATTTAATAGTTATTTTGAGTTATTCTTCAATCTGTCCATAATGCTGAAATCAGATACACTGATCTCACTAATTTTTGAATCATAATCACATCAAGGAATTTAAATCTGAATTTGATATCATACCTTAATAACTACATTAATTAACCAAAATAAATATTTTCAGCACAAAATATTAAGTGTTTATATTTATTTTGGTATTTTTACTCTACCGGATAGCAACATCTTTTTTCAGATGGTTCAAAACATATTAATTATTAGGTATATTTATACCTTTGAAAAATAAATTTTTATTTTTTTTGAGTATTATTCAAGTTATATTTTATATTATATATAATTTTAGCTCAAAATTCTTCGTATAAAAATTATTAGAAATCATTTGGTGCAGTTGATTATGACACCCATTCAACCCTATTTAGGTTGATTTTCCTGGATTTGTAATTTACAACCTCCTTATCGTTTTAAGCAGAAAATTTATTCATTACTTAATCACCCTATCATTAATTTTCACAAAAATTTTCATGCTAAAAGTCGTTGATTTACTATTTCTTTCAAATTTTAGATTTCTATCTCATTCCTACTAGGTTTTGCTTCCGTATTTGTATCTAAATTCAACATACACGCAAAACCCTTACTCCTTTGTTCTTAATTCTTATACCCAACATACATCCTCATCTAAAATCAAGATTTCTGATTTCAATGCTTAAGAAACATTAATGATAACTACATACCTATTTTTGAAGATTTTCTTCTATTTTGATGAAGTTAAGAACTCCTAGGGCATCCCTTCTCTTCCCCCTCAAGTTACAGTTGTTTTGGATGCCCCATGTTGCCTTCCCTTTCCTCTAATTTTGCTATTGAGAACCGTCCTCATGTTCTCCCTTTTTCTCTTTTTCATTTTGCTGAATTTTTGGGACATTTCTCCCTTCCTCTCTCTCTTCCTCTCTATTTCTTATTGGACATTCTAGCTACCTTGCTGCCCATTTTCTTCTTTTTATAAGGGTGTTGCTTGCTCTTGCTTGCTCCTTAAGTTTTTGTCCTTGCTTGCTCCCTAAGAAACCTCTTTGTTTGCTCCTTAAGAAACCTCTTTGCTTGCTCCTTAAGTTTTCTATTTATTTGAAATTTTTAAATATCTAAAATCACTTAAGGAAGCCTCTTTGGACGTCCCATATAGCCACCTCATCTTGGCCATTTATGGCTACACAATCTAGCATACTCTCATGCCATTAAGCACCTTGATAATTCATGAATTTTGTGAATTTTTGGAAATACAAAAATCCACCAAAAATCTCACCTTGTGCCGCCTCATTGAACCTTTTAGTTGCCTCATTAATGGGTTGATTTTTCATTAATTGAATAGATTCCAAATGAACCTATGATGACATGTGTCTCATGTACCTTTCAAAAGTCAACTTCCCATTTAATTAGTTGACTTTAGATCTTGCTTGACGAATCTCGTATTGACACGTGTCACTTGTGGCTTTCGATTCATTAATAGCACATCACTTTTCATGAACAAAAGTCAACTGCTTTTGTCCTTTTGTGATTAAGAAATTTATCATGATAATTAGTTTAATCAAACCCATCCATAAGATTTACCATATCGTTTTAATCGTTCATGACAAAGTTCATCTCAAAATGACCTTTATAGCATAAGTTATGACCATTTAAAATTGTCTTTTGGACTTGGATGAAAATGAATAATTATCACCCTAATATCATTAAAATTTTCATAATCCAATCCATTTATAAGGTTGACCACATCATCATGTACTTACCTTTCAAATTTCACCTTATTCCATGTTATAGGCGTCATGTTATGAATTTTTTAATATTTATCACCTTAATTCTATAATTATCATCATAATCTTCATTAATTAAACCATAATATATGAAGTAATTATCCCCCATATATTCACATTCCCTAATCTTCATTAGGCTCGGGACTAAAGTGACGTAATGAGGGTTAGGAAATGTGAATATACTAGGGATAATTACCTGATATATTATGGTTTAATTAATGGAGATTATGTTGATAATTATGAAATTGAGGTAATAAATGTTAAAAAATTCATAACTTGATGCCTACAAGGCGAAAAGAGGTGAAATTTAAAAGGTAAGCACATGATGATGTACTCAACCTTATGAATGGATTGGATTATGAAAATTATGATGAGATTAGGGTAATAAATATTTATTTTCATCCGAATCCAAGAGTTAAACTCAAATGACATAACTTATGATAGAAAAGTCATTTTCAGATGGAATTTGACCTGAATGGTTAAAATGATATGGTGAATCTTATGGATAGGTTTGATTAAGCTAATTATCATCAGAAATTGCTTAATCACAAAAGGACAAAAGCAGTTGGCTTTTGCTTATGAAAAGCGACATGCCATTAATGAACCGAAAGTGACAAGTGACATGTGTCGAAATGAGATTCGTTGAGTCAGATTTAAAGTCAACTAATTAAATGGGAAGTTGACTTTTGAAAGGTACATGGAACACTTGTCATCATAGGGTTCATTTGGAATCCATTCAATTAATGGAAAATCAACCTCTTAAATGAGACACTTAAGGGATGAGATGAGGTGGCATGAGGAGGAATTTTTGGGAGCATTTTGCATTTTAAAAAATCAAAAAAAAAATTCATGAATTATCCAAGGCATAAATGCATGGTTTAATGGCTAAGTTAAGTAGCCATGGGAGGCCATTGAGGTGGCTTGCATAAGGGACGTCCAAGGAGGCAACTAGATTGATATTTTGATTTTTGAAAAATCCTAAAATCACCTATAAATGACCGACCTAGCTAGGGTAAGTAAGTGACATTAATTTGGATTGATTTTTAAGGCATAAAATGCCAAAAATTTATGCCAAGTGGATGTGATGAATAGTGGACAGCAACATGGGTTTAAATTGCGCTAATTTTGATATTTGCAAAGTATGGTAAATAGGCATTTTACATGGGTAATATTAAGCCAACTCATTGAGGGATAAGAGGGCATTAAATTACCCTCATGTGATGTATCAAAGTGGGCGCCAAAAAAATCAGCAATATAAATATAGAAAGGGGCTTTCATGGGGACGTTCCAAGAGGTTGGAGAGAGAAAATTTCAAAGGAGAAAAAATCTCCAAAGAGGGCAGTAGCTGGACATGCCAAGGAGGAAGGAAAAGAAAGAGAAAAAGAAGAAGAAAAGAGAAAAAGAGGAGAAGAAAGGGAAGAAACCAAGCTAGGAAGGATTTGAGCAAAAGTTCACAGCTTCAAGTAAATATTCAATCAAGTTTGATTCATTTGATTCTAAGTTTTCCAACTTCATTCATGGATCATAAATTAAATCCATTATGAACCCTAAATGATGAGTTATGATGCCCTTGATTAGGGTACTAAATGAGGAATGAATGAAAGAATAAGATTCAAGGGTTCAAGGAAGATAGGGATGAGGTTAGGGTTGATTACAATCCATGTACCTAGCTGGAATTTTTCACAATTCCCCATTTATGTTACTGTTTTAACCATAAATCATGTTTGGATTGTCCCATGTTGGATTTCCCATGTTGGATGTTCACATCATGCATGGAAAGTTACTATTTTGGAGCAACTAATTTATGGACTCTGAACGGATGCCTGGAAAGCTATAGTCTTTGGAAGTTCCTGAACGGAAGTGGGATGATAGTACTATGAATTTCATAGGACTACCTAAAACTCAAGCGGGAAATGACTCTATATGGGTAATTGTGGATCGGTTATCCAAAGTGGTGCATTTTGTACCCATAAAGAGAACCTACACAACAAAAAGGCTAGCCAAGGTATACTACAAGAAAATAGTACGACTCCATGGAGTGCCGAAGTCAGTAGTATCCGATTGAGATACAACGTTTACGTCTTGATTTTGGAAAAGTCAACACGAAATCCTAGGCACTCAACTTAAGTTCAGTACGGCGTTTCATTTCTAGATAGATGGATAGACAGAGAGAGTAAATCAGATTATCGAGCATATGCTCTGAATGTATACATTGGAATTTGGAGGATCGTGGGATGAATACATATCGATAGTTTAGTTTGCGTATAATAATAGCTATTAGGCTAGTATTCAAATGACTCATTTTGAAGAGTTATATGGACGATGATGTTGAACACCATTAAACTGGGATGAAGTTGGAGAGAAAAAACTAGCCCCAGGCTTGTCTTGACGAATGACAGATAAGGTACAGATTATTCGCCAGTGTATACTCATAGCCTAGAGTCGGCAAAAGAGTTACACAGATTGCAAGAGCAGGAATTTGAACATCCAAGTTGGTAAACATATTTTCATAAGGGTCATGCCATTCAAAAGAGTTATAAGGTTTGGAAAAAGAGGCACGTTAAATCCCAGGTATGTTGGACCATTTGAAGTATTAGAAAGAATTGGAAAGTTGGCCTATAGAGTAGAGTTACCTCCAGCGCTAGCCCTAGTGCATAATGTCTTCCATATTTCTATGCTTAGGAAGTATATTCCACATCCTAGTCACATACTAGAAGTAGAAAACCTACCAATTCAGAATCACTTGAATTATGAGGAAAGATCACTTAGGATCTTAGATCTTAAAGTACAGAAGCTTCGGAATAGAGAAACTGAATATGTTAAGGTTCAATGGAACCGATATTCTAAAAGCAATGCTACTTGGGAATTAAAGGAAGAAATAGAAATGAAGTATCCCCAGTTATTTCAAAGGTAAATGGTTTCGGATGAAACCTATTATGGGGGGGGGGAGGATTGTAATACCCAGACCCGAGTAGGGCTCAAACATGTGCATTTGGCATGTAAACATGAACTATGTAATTATTGATTGAATTATGAATGATTTTATTGACTTGATGAATTATTGCAATTAGGGCTAATGATTAAAGATGATGATTAAATTAATCGCCAAGGCACAATGTGGGTTAATATGACCAAGGTGGCTTAATAAGCATTAGAAGATGTCAATGGGTAATGAATAATTAATTTATTCATTATGATTTAATTAATAGAGGATTTAATGATAATTATGGAATTAAGTTGGAAAATATTAAAAAATTCATAACTTGTCGCCATAAGGCGGATTGAGATAAAATTTGAAAGGTAAGCACATGATTACACACGCAATCTTATGGATGGATTGGATTATGGAAATTGTGATTGGATTAGGGTGTTAATTATTTATTTTCATCATAAATCCAAAAGTTAAATTCAAATAGCTATAACTCAAGATAGAAAAGTTGTTTTGAGATGAAATTTGAAATGAACGGGTAAAACGATGTGGTGAATATTAAGCTAATTTTAATGAGAACATGCTTAATCACAAAAAGACAAGGGACATTGACTTTATGTACCAAAAAGTAACATGCATTTATGAAAAAGCAAGAGATTAAATGCATGAGTTAATGCTTCATATGTGGTGTCGAGCAAGGGTGATTTTGGCATGATTTTATGAATTATCTTAAATTAAAAAATCCATGTTAAAATCTCATGAATTAATGCTTGAGTTAAGTGGCTAATAGCTAGCCTCAAAGAGGCTTGAGAGGTGACATGGTGTGGACGCCCATGGTGGATATACATGCCCTTTTTTATTTTTAAAAATTACCAAATGAGCATATAAGATACCTAAGAATCTAAGGTGAATAAACGTCATGAGATCAAGTGATGAATGCAAGATTAAAGAGGCCAAAAAGGCTAGCTCAAGAGGCAATGTATGTGGCACCATGCGGGGACGTCCAAGGGGCTCTCTACTTGGATATTTTGATTTTTTATGTTAAAGTGAAAACCTAGGAAATCTAAATGAAGGGGGGGTATGTAAATTCTCTTAAATGGGGTGGAAACTGTGGCCAAAAAATGCCATAAGGAGCTGTCATGTGGATGTCCAAGGGGAGTAGCTAAGTTGCTCACTTATGTGCTAAGATTTGATATTTATATAAATGATAATTGGCCATTTTTACTTGGGTGAAATTGTGCCAACTCATCAATGGATAAGTGGGTCATAAATTACCTTATGCATGATGTGTCCAAGTGGGCTCCATAAGATGAAAAAAATCAAAAATATATATCCAATGGGAGCACACTTGGGACGTCCATATGCTAGTGAGGGGAGAGAAAGTTCAAGGAGGAAAAACCCCCAAACCAAGGCAGCCCTTGCACGTCCCAAATTCAGCAAGGAAGGAGGAGAAAAAAGGAGAAAAGGAGAAGGAAAAAGGGAGGAAAGAAAAGGATTCAAGTTAGGAAGGTTTGAATTCAAGTTTCCTTAGAAACAAGTAAGTATACTTTGAGTTTTGAATCATTTAAACCCAAGTTTTTTTCCTCTAATTATGGGTTATGAATATGTGTGATACCCAGACCTAAGTAAGACTTATTTATATGCATTTGACATATAAATATGAATCATGTAGGATTTGATGGAATTATGAATGATTTTCTATGCGATATTGATGAATTATTGTAATTAGGGCAAATGGTTATGAACGATGACTATAAGCCAATATGGGTCAATGTGATTAAAGAGGCTTAATGAGGATTGAAAAATGTAAATATATTGAGGATAATTACCTCATATATTATGGTGTAATTAATAGAGATTATGATGATAATTATGAATTTAAGGTAGCAAATGCTAGAAAATTCATAACTCGACATTGGGAAGGCAGATTAAGATAAAAATCGAAAGGTAAGCACATGATTTTGTGCTTAATCTTATGAAAATGATGGATTATGAAAATATTGATGAAATTAGGGTGAAAATCGATCATCACCATCAAAATCCAAGGATGATTTCAAATGATCATAACTTGAGCTAGAAAAGTCGGATTGAGACGAAATTTGAAATGAACGGTTAAAATCATGAGATTAATGCAATAAGAGGCTGGGATTAATCCAATAATGATGGTATATTGGTTGCACAAAAATGGGTGTATATTATTAACTTTTGTGCACCAAAAAGTAAGTTTGTGTTTATGTTAAATTAAGATGATTAATTATATTTTTAATGACAAAAATGAGGTGTCAAAAGAAGGTAATTACACATGGATTTTATGAATTATTTAAATGATAAAATCCATGACAAAATCAAGTGATTAAAATTTAAGGTGCTAAATGGCTAGCTCAAGTGAGGTAGAGGAGGTGGCCCACACATGACGTGAAAGGGGCTGTTGCATGGAATTTTTAATTTTTAAAAATACAAAATGTGTATTTAAATGACCTAGGCAGCTAGGGTGAGATGTGGACATGATTTGGGGTTGATATTGCTGCAATGCAATTTGATTGCTATATTTGTACAGATGGCGGATAGGGGTAAAAAGATGATGAGTGTAGAGGAATTGCAAAAGGAAAGAGAGGAGGAGGAAAGGAGACAGCTAAGGGAGGAGAGAATAAATAGGTGGTGGGGATCCCAACACAACACTGCACCGTTCCCAACATTTCCCCCAAGGTTTTCACTTAGACGCACTCCCGACCATTCTTAGGAAAGCTATCATGTTCCCCCTGGTCAGCACGGGCAAGGTTTAGGCGAGCCTTCAAATTATAAGCCTAGAGCCCGAGTTCTCCTAAGAATGTACCTTGGTATTCCATAGTCTCCTCATGTTCCTACTGATAGAGTGGACCCATAGGACCTTCAGGAGTTTTGGAGAAAGACCCAAGCACCCACACCACCCGACGCAGGACCATGGTATAGATTTTTGGACGGTTGTGTCCAGTTTTGTTATGGGGCACCTTGGGATAGACTCCATCAACGGGAAATGGATATGGCCCTCTATATTGAAAAGCGTCATGCTGAGGGAGCAATTGAGATACCTGCCGCTCCTAAACCCGATGAGGTCATGCTCTACATATTGGGGAACATAGGTGAAATTGTCTGATTGGCCGAGGTTAATGATAATGACGATCCTATGGAATTCCTAGAGCCCGAGGAGGAAGAGGAGGAGGAAGAGGAGGAAGAAGAGGAAGAAGTAGAGGAGGAGATAGTAGAGTTTGTAGAGGAAGAAGAGGATGAGGACGATGATGACGACAACGATAGTTGAGAGGATGAGGTCCAGGCATGGTTCGATACTAGCACGATGTGGTGCCCCAAACTGAGCCTCACATCCTAGCCCTTACCTCGGGATCGTATTAATTGGTAAACGTGATCAGGATTGTTGCCCTGTCACACGGCGGGTCTTGTCGGATATTTATCCTATTAAATATGGTCATGTAAAAGTTTATATAACAACTCATGTTCTCATAATTCCATTCTCATAAAATTTCTAAGTCATTTCACTCCATTCATTATATATAAACATGTTGTTCAGCGACAACTCATCTTTTGCCTAAATCAGATGTCATTGCATCTACAAATCATAGTCATCCATATAAAACGTTCGAATAATTTACATCTATTCATCATAAAACACAGTATATACTTTTACAACCATTTCACATAAATTTCATAACATGAGTTTTTCCATGGATTCCTTAAGCCGGTGCTAGCTCCTTTGCCATGTCCTGTCCTTCACTTGTCTTTGGGTTTGGAAAACAAAATCGTGAGTCGAAACTCAATAAGAAAGCTATTTGCATTTTACAGGCAAATCATTTCAGGCAACATTTTGCATTTAAATCAACTTGGAAAGCAACTTATACCTTGTCTAAAGGTATATCTTGAAAACATGAAATTCTGTAACCATCACGGGTCTCATATGCATAATGCCATATGAAAACATGAACATGAATACCATATCTCCCTTAGGATGGAAGCTAGCCAAGCGACCATCTGTCACGTTAACTCCCATTTCAGAGAGGGCGCCGCCGGCCTTAGGCCTGTTTCAAGTGACTTAGTCACACCAAGGGGGGACAATTGGTCCGCTTATACCCTTCAAGTGGACCTAATATCCTGTGCACATGAACTTTAGCATAAATTCATCTTTAACATGCTAGCATGATTTTTCAATCATAAACATCAACCACATCATTTTTCCATAGCATTTATCAAAGAAAGATTTCATAAAATATCATTTCAACATCATTTTGCTAAGGGATGACCATCCTTAAACACATTAGAAACAATTTCCATAGTTTCGTCAAACAAGTTAAAGTAAGAATTGCATTTATGAAAATAATTTAGAAAAGCAAAAATCCTTTAGAAAATTTTCTTGCTTACCTGAACTTCTTAGCTTTCTGCCACCACTTTCTCTTTGCCCTTGCCTACATGAAAATGATATGATTTTTCATACATTTCCTTTTGTCATATTCCATTTAGTTTTCCAACCCATTCCAATACATCCATCATTTATTTGACTTCATAAGTCATCATACACATATATAGCTTATTTTGCACATATTAGCACATTTCATACACATTCGGCTACCATACAACGTAATATATACACATAACCTCAAAATTAGGGTATTCATTTCAATATCATAAAATTCATTCCATAAACATTATACATAGCTTCATTAAGCTTACTTTGACATTTTTTCCCATTTTTCCACAATACACCCATCGGTGCTTGCTTAAGCACATATTATTGCCTTAGGCTTCCTTAAAAAATTTCAAATTTGAAATAAATCATCGCACCTTCAAAAAAAATCTATAATCATGGAATTCATCTCATTTTCATGCATTTTTGCATAAAATCATTTTTCATAAATCATTCATCACCCGTTTATTTTCATCCCTTCACATAAGCTCATTTAGCACATAAACATAATGTTTTTCATAAAATTTGCTAACTCAGAAATTTAATCCATTTTTCAGGGGTTTAATTACCTTTGCACGTAGAGTTGAGATGGAATATTGGGAAAAATTTCTAAGTGCTGAAAACGTCCCAAGGGAACCAGCAATTCATGAATTTTTTCCAGAGAAATAGAGGAGAAAAGCAAGGGGAAAAGGAAGGAAATTTGAAGAAGAAATTACTTCAAGTTACTAAGATTTGATTTGCTACAAATCCAAGTATGTGATGATTTTGAGTTGTTTAACTTGAGTTCTTAAACTCAAAACTTGGAAATGAAAAGCATGCTTAAAGAATCTGTAAAATGATGTTTTAACATACCTTTGCATGAATATGGATTGGGTATTAAGTTTTAAGCATGAATTTTTAAGTTAAAGTTGATGGAAAAGGAGTTATGCATGCATAAGAGATGAAAAATCCAAGTTGTTAAACCCTAAATCTCCAAGATAAGTTTCTGTTTGGATTTGATGATTTGAGTAAGCTATGAATCATGTATTTATGCCAAATATATGAGGGTTTATGCTTAAGTGATGAAATTTTAAAGTTATGGAATGCAAAGTGTCGATTTGGACCTAATTCCTACTTTTATATGCTTAATATGTTATGGGAATGGACTAGCATGTTTTATGTATGTTATATAGAGTAAAATATCCTAGATTTAAGGTATTATGGATGCCAAAAATATTTGGGAAAAATAAACCCTAAATTTGATTTTTATGAATTTTTGAAGTAATGCATGTATCGAGTGGAAACGGGTCTCAAAATGTGTGGATTACCCGCTGTTTTGAGAAATGGAAATGTATGAATGTTGAATATGTGTTAAAACCTAGAAAATGGTTTGAGAAAAAATGGATATATTTCTGAAAAATTCGGATTTTAGGGCTGCCCATAGTTATGTGTCAAAAGACACATTAAACGGGTGGAAAATGGGTTCCAAACTTGCTATTATGGAAACCTATGAAGAATGAATTTTAAACCCCATGAAAATAACTTAAGAAAAGTGGTATTAAAAGGTAATTAACCAGCTGAAAAATGGATTAAATTTCTGATTTAGGAAATTTTATGAAATGCATTATGTTTAAGTGCTAAATGAGCTTATGTGATGAGATAATGGTAAACGGGTGATGAATGACCTATGAAAAATGATTTTATGCAAAAATGCATGAAAATGAGATGAATTACATGTATATGGATCTGTTTGAAATATTATGACATTAATCTAAAATTTTGGACTTGATTTATGAAGCTAAGGCGTTGCTATGTACACCCATATGTGTATATTGGAAAAAATGGAAAAAATGATAAAGTAAGCTTAATGAAGCTATGAATAATGTGTATGAAATTAATTTTATGATATTGGAATGAATACCCTAATTTTAGGGTCATATATATATATATATGCTACGATGTATGATAGCCGAATGTGTGTAAAAGGTGCTAATATGTGCTTAATGAGCCATGTATGTGTATGATGACTTATGAGGTCAAATAAATGATGTGTGTATATGGAATGGGTTGGAAAACTAAGTAAAATATGAGAAAAGGAAATGTATGAAAATTCATACTATTTTCATGTAGGCAAAGGCAAAGAGAAAGTGACGGAGGAAAGCTAAGAAGTTCAGGTAAGCAAGCAAATTTTCTAAATGATTTTTGCTTTTCTAAATTATTTCCATAAATGTAATTTGTATTCTAACTTGTTTGATGAAACTATGAAATTGTTTCTAATGGGTTTAAGGATGGCCATCCCTTTGCTAAATGGTGTTGAAATGATGTTTATTTCAAATGCAGTGATTATGAAATGTTTCTTTTATAACTGCTATGGAAAAATATTGTGATTTAATGTTTATGATTGAAAATCATGCTAGCATGTAAAAGATGAATTTATGAAAAGTTCATGTGCACAGGATATGAGGTCCACTTGAAGGGTATAAGCGGACCGGTTGTCCCCCCTTGGTGTGACCAAGTCGCTTGTAATAGGCCGATGGCCGGCGGCGCCCTCTCTGAAATGGGAGTTACGTGACGGATGGTCGCCTGGCTAGCTTCCATCCTAAGGGAGGTATGATGATCATGTTCATGTTTTTCATATGGCATTATGCATATGAGACCCGTGATGGGTACAGGATTTCATGTTTTCAAGATATACCTTTGGATAAGGTATAAGATGCTTTCCAAGTTGATTTGAAATGAAAAATGTTGCCTGAAATGAATTGCCTGAAAAATGAAAATAGCTTGCTTATTGAGTTTCGACTCACGTTTTCGTTTTCCAAACCCAAAGACAGGTGATGGACAGGATATGGGGAAGGAACAAGCACCAGCATAAGGAATCCATGAAGAAAATCGTGTTATGCAATTATGTGAAATGATTGTAAATTATATGCAATGTTTTATGTTGAATGGATATAAACTATTCGAATGCTTATATGGATGACTATGATCTATACATGCAGTGACATATGATTTAGGTAAGTGATGAGATGTTGCCTAAACAACATGCCATGTGTATATGATGAATGGGATGAAATGACTAAGAAATGTATGAATATGAATTTATGAGAACATGGGGTGCTATATGAATGGTTACATGACCATATTTAATAGGATAAATATCCGATAAATCCCGCTGTGTGACAGGGCAACAATCCTGATCACGTTTACCAATCAATCCGATCTTGAGGTAAGGGCTACGATGTGACGCTCGGGTTTGAGGCGCCACAACGAGATCCAATTAAGAACCCGCCGTGTGATTATGGCAACAATCTTGAGTCATGTTTACCAATCGACAAGATCTTGGAGTAAAGACTATGTGGGCGCCTCGGTTCGGGGCGCCACATTTTTATATATTCAGAAAAAGCACAATGGTGGACACAAAGTCAAGAGTGAGAAAGACTAAGGGAAAAAAATTGCTACTGAAGAAGTTCCCAACCAACGTGAGTTGGAGACACTAGTGGCAGACCCAAAAGGACTGGACTAGAACTACGTGTGCAAAACCTAAGGACTCGTCAAAGACGAGAAGATGTAAGCCCAGAGCCGAATAGGGAAGAAGAACAGGAATCGAAACAGTCTCGAATAATTGAGGAAAGGGTAGCTTCGGCAGTAAAAGAATCCATGCACCAAGCTATCGAGACTGGGCAGCCCAAGCTGCAGATATCATCCAAGGATTATGGGAATGGACCGAGCAAGCCCAATAGAGAAGTGCCGAGAAATATTGACCCGTTCCGACGGCTAACTCGACCCCCACAATGACACCAACAAGAAATCAGTTGATGGAGGCAGATAGAAGAGCTATTAATGCATTCCTAGCTCAATGACCTCCCAAGTTCACTGGAGAACCCAACCCCGTGCAAGCCCAGTAATGGATGATGGAGATTCGGAAGTTATTCAGGATATCTCCATGCAATGACAGGAAAAAAGTGTTGTGTGCCACTCATTTATTAGCAAAGGAAACCCATGAGTGGTGGGAAACCATGCTAATCACTATGCCGCACCCGGAGAAGGTGTCTTGGCAAACATTTGTTGAAGAGTTCAATAAGGAGTACCTCTCGGTGAGACTACAAATCCAAAAAGTGATTGAATTCGAGAGGCTCTATCAAGGGAGAATGTCTGTCATAGAATACGCTACCAAGTTTAATGCCTTGGTGAGGTATGTGCCTTGGATAGCTAATGTGCCAGAAAATAAGGCATAAAGATTTCAGCAAGGACTGAAGCCATACCTCAGGGAAAGCCTTGCCCCTTTACTAATCAAGGATTATGCGTCAAGTTTAAAAGGGCAAGAGTTTTAGAAGTCAAGGCGTTGAGGACTCAAGAGCTGAGGCAAGGGCCAATAATATTTAGCCCGGGTAATAAAGAAGCAGAAACAGGGAAGGAAAAAGCCAAGAAGGGAGGCATGAGGAGAGGAAAAAGAGCTCCGAAGAAGAAAAGCCCGCCTATATGCAGGAAATGTTAAAAGCTGTAGACGAATGTTTGAAAGGATCAAACTGGTGCTTTAAGTGTTGTCAAACGGGGCATATAGCCAAGGAATGCAAAAAGGGAGAGGCAAAGGTCGTCAAATGCTACGTTTGTGATCAAGTTGGGAATATTGCCCCAAACTGTCCAAACAAAGCACAAACGTCGTAAGGGCGTGGAAGGACCGCACAACCAAGGATAGCTAGAGCAGCTAACAAACAAGGAACCTCTATGAATCTAGTTCAAGTGCATGCCCTGACCCGAATCGAGTCACAGGAGCAAGAAGAGAAGGTGGTTACAAGTATGGTTTATATTTTAGAAAATTTGGCAACAACTTTGTTTGATTCGGGTGCTAACCATTCATTCATAGTTTACCAGTATATAACCATGCATGCACTACCTGTAGAGGAAACCAACAAGGTAATTCATGTAGAATCCCTTGTCTATAGGTTAGCTAGCTCTAGCCAACTATGTAAAGCATGCCTAATTAGGATAGGGTCGATTATTTTAGATGCCAACCTAATCCTACTATCCACGACCGAATTTGACATGATACTGGTGTGAAACCCCAACCTAAGGAGGATTCAATGTGTGCATTGAACATGTACATGTGACTTATATATGATTAAATGGAATTTTTGGATGATTTTAGGATTTTATGATATTTTACAATTAGGGTTCAATTAAGAATGGTGATTAAAAATTTAATCGTCGGAGCCCAATATGAGTCAAGGTGACTAAAGGGGCATAATAAGGATTAAAACATGCTAATGTGGCATGAATGTTTAGTTTAATTTCCATGATTTAATTAATGGAGATTAAAGTGGAAATTATGGAATTATGTTGGAAAATCATAGAAAATTCATAACTCAAAGCCTGTAAGGCAGATTCAAGTAAAATTTGAGATGAAAGTTAATAATGTTGGGCTTGGAATTATGGAATAATTGAGTTATGAAAATTTTTGATGAAATTAATGTAATGATTTATTAATTATATCTCAAATCCAACCGTTAACTTCAAACGGCTATAATTTGAGCTAGGAAAATCGGATTGAGATGAAATTTAAAACGGTTGAATGAAATCATGAGATTAACATTTTAAAAAGTTTGGCTTAAGCATAGCATGATGGGAAAATACTTGAATTGGAAAAGGTGTGCATAGTTGACTTTCGCACCTCAAGAGTACCATGCATTAAATGCTAGAGTACATGGAATTAATGCATGATTTTAATAGCCAAATATGTGTCAAATGCAGCTTAAAACCAGGGTATTTTATGCATTATTGGAAAATACAAAAATTCCATGAATTATCCATGCACTGATGACCACATTTAAGGGGCTAAGGAGAGCTCAAATGAGCATAGGCAAGTGTGGTAATGCATGGACGTCCAGGAGAGTGTTGCTACTGTTTTTGCTAATTTTTTTATGCCAAATTAAAGGTTAAACTCAATGATAATTATGTTTTTAATTTACCCACAAATTAAGATTATTAAAAAATGAAAAAAAATATGAAAATGGACAGCAGCAAGGGACGTGCAATGTGGGCAGCTATAGGGTTGAGATTTGAGCAGATTTTTGGTTTTAAGAAAATGTGTAAAAATTATTTTACTTGGCCATTATTCACCCAGCACATTAAGAGGATAAGTGGGCATTTAATGATGTGGAAAATCAGCTCCAAAGTGGGGCCCACAGCTGGATCAATCCAGCTCTATAAAAGGGGTGCTCGGTCACATGGGTTGAAGCTTGGAAATTTTTCTAAGTGCTGAAATCTTCTCCCCCAAGAACAGCAGCTCACGTCCCCATCTAGGCCAGCAAGGAAGAAGAGAATAGAAGAAAAATAAGGGAAAATAAAGGGAATAAGGAGAAGAAATCCATCTCAAGTGATTAGGGTTTGGTTTGCATCAAACAAGTAAGTTCATGTGTTAATTTGAGCTTTTCATTTTGAGTTTTAAACTCCAAAATCTTGAATATGAAATTGATGCATGAAGTTCCTTAAAAAAGTAGTTTAATATGACCTTTGATTGAATATGGAATGCATATTAAGCTATATGAATGAATTTTAATGTTTTAGATGGTGGAAATGAAGTTTAGAATGGGTATTGAGTTGAAAACTCAACTTGATAAATCACAAATCCCAATAATAAGTTTCTGTATTGGATGGATGATGTGTTTAGGTTATTAAAAATATTTTAATGTATTATTTATGTGGATTTAAGCTTAAGTTATGAATTTTAGAAATTATGGAATGCAAAGTGAAGAATATGACCCGATTTCTTCATTTTGATGCTAAAAGTGGTATGAAAATGGGATTGCATGATTTATGGAAGATATATAGGGTAAAATACCCTAGGTTTAAGTTATTATTGACACCCAAAAGGATTTGGGAAGATAAGCCCCAAATCTGATTTTTATGGATTTTATGAAACGATGTCTAAATGGAATGAAAACGGGACCCGAAACGGGTAAACAACTTGCTGTTTTGAGAGGTGTTAATTTATGAATGTTAAATATGTGTCAATATCCTAGATTTGGATTAAGAAAATTGGGGTTAATTTCTGAAAATTCGGATTTATAAAACTACTTAGGGTTATGTGTTAAGAGACACGTTAAACGTGTGAAAAATGGGTTCCAAAGTTGTTGTTTTGGAAACCTATGATTATTGAATTTAAATTCCATAAAAATACCCTAAATGAAGTGGTAATTAAGGATAATTATCATGCTGAAATATGGATTAAATTGCTGACTTGAAAAATTTTATGAAATGCACCATGTATGTGTTGCCAAATGGGCATATGTGAAGGGATAGGCATGCATAGGTGATAAATGATTTATGTTGCTTGATTTTGTGCAAAAATGCATTAAAATATGATGAATTTCATGATTATATTTATGTTTAAACTGTATGAAGTTAATTTCAAAATTTGAAATTAATTAATGAGGTCTAAGGCAACGACGTGTGCTAAAAATGAGCACCGATGTATGAATTTTGGAAAATAGGTGAAAAATGATCCATGAAAGGTAATGAACCTATAAATAATAATTATTGGATTATTATTATATATTTAAATGGTTACCCAACTTTTGGGATTAAATATGTTATGTAGTAGCTAATGGAATATGCAAATATGTGTTATTTATGCATATGACTTGGGAAGTCAAATGAATGATATATGTTAATGAAAATGGGTTGGAAAACTAAGTGATATGCAAGAAAAAGGAATATATGAAAAATCATATTATTCTCATATAGGCAAGGGCAAAGAAAAGGTGGATTCAGAAAGCTAACGTGAGACAGGTAAGCAAGCAGCTTTCAAAATGATTTCGGTTTTCATTACAAGGAATTTAAGGATGGTATTCCTTTATCTCAATGTGTCGTGAAGTATTATTTCAATTATGATGATGAATTGCTTACTGTTTTGCAATTGTTCATGAAAAGTGATGATGTATGGAGTTGAAACGATGTTTCATTGAAATAATGTTTAAAAGGGATTGTACAAAGAATTCTCTTTATGGAAATGACAAGTTCCATGTGTAAGAGGTATATATTGCCGGGGTAACTAAGAGACATGCATAGAATAGAAATCAAGTAGGCTAGTGTGGCACCCCAAACCAAGACGTCACTTCCTTACCTCAAGATCTTATTGATTGGTAAATGTGAATCAGAATTATTGCCCTGATCACGCGGCGGGTTCTTAATTGAATTTCGTTCATTTTTTTTGTTTCTTCATTCATCATCGTTCATATCTTTACATTTCACATCAAATAAGTGGTGATACACTTGTAATAAAATTTCATATTTTATTTCATAACATCTCATCATGCTTTTCTACAATAACATTTACATTTCATACATACATCCATACAAGCATTGGATCACATAGAACTTATAATTCTACATAATTTCACATACACATTAACATACCTTAGCATATTCATGCTTTTCCATTCCTTATAGCCTACCTGACCATCATTTCTCCCTTACTTCATTGCTGAGATTTGCATCTCCTTGCGTTTCCCGGTACCTGTTTAAGGTTTGGGAAAAAAAACGTGAGTGACAACTTAGTAAGCACTCATTTTATTATTAGGGCAAGACTTTCTTGAAAACCTTTTTCATAAACATCTTGAACACCTTTTTCTTGAGGACATTTATATGTCCCAAAACATTATCATGAAAAAAAATTATCATAAAATCCTTGTTCATAAGGACAGTTTCATGTCCTTGAACATTTTTCATAAACATTATTCTTAAAATCATTTACAAGCCACGTCTGGGCTTGTTAAGGCAAAACATATATGTTTTACCCTCCTTAGTTAATTTCTTTTGATCTTAGATGAACATTTCTAATGTTCAAAGACTTTCACATAAAACCATCTTTTGTCAGTGGACGTTTTATGTTCAAAACATTTTTCTCATAAATCCTTTGGCAAGGGATGACATTCTCATGTCCGAAAACATTATTTACATAAGCCTTTCTCGGCAAAGGACATTTTTGTGTCCAAAAATATTTTTCATCATAAAATCCTTTAGCCAAGAGACATTTAATGTCTCAAAACATTTTTCACATAGCTTCTTTTGGCAATGGACATTCATATGTCCTAAAACATCTTTTATTAAAACACTTTGGCATTGGACATTCTCATGTCCAACCATTTTTCCCACATAAACCTTTTGGAAATGGACATTCTTATGTCCAAAAATTTTCCAACATAAACCCTTTTTCATAATCCCCATCTTGGGGCTTGTTTATAGTAAACACGTCATAAATCCTTTTCATGAAAACTTTTGCATAGAAATCATTTCTTTTTTTCTTAATATTTACACATTTGTGTAAAACACCCTGCTTTTAGGGTAACTTATACATAATGGCTCAAAAAAAATCCAATTTAGGATAATTTTTCATATAAGTACTTTTATATCCCAATCTTTGGGCGTTTGAAAAGTAAAACGTATGCAAACACATTTCTCCCCATCCAGTAGTGATACTTAGCAAGTGATAATGCTACATTTTGGAAGAGAATCCTTAACAACACGCTAGCCAGGCGGCTGTTTATTTATCCTGCTCCCATCTCAGGGAGGGTGCCACTAGCACTCCTGCCATCCCTCAGCGACTTGGCCTTATGTAGAGTGGGCCCCGGTCATCCCAACCGTGCTCTACAACCTGCTTGTTTCTTGTACTGGTGCATTGTACATTATTATGACGGACCGCAACCCATTTGGTTTAAAGAACCACAGAACGCAGCCTATGTCCTTTTAAACCAGGATCATAGACCTCTGTCTGTATCCATAACACACAAAAATCTTATACCGAAGTCTATATCTTTAAAAATCATTTTCAAAAACACATCACAGACCGCAGTCCATGTCAACTTGTAAGCTAGCGCATACACTTTAACAAGTTGTTATTTGAAATCAAATTTTAGGATGACCTTCCTTAAATTCTTTTAGAAACATTTTGAGTAAAATATTTTGATAAACATTTGAAATGTTTGAAAAATAATACATCTTAAAATTCTTATAAAAGAATTTCAAAACCTTTGAATTTACAAAATTAAACCATTTTATGATATCAACATAGGAGGTTGGTCATCGTTAAATTCCATTTAACAACACTGGTATAAATATTTTTCAAAACATTTTCAACATAGATTTCCTTATCTAAAGGAAATCAAAACTTTTTGAATATCATTTCAAAACATATGAACTATGTTCAAATCATCATTTATTATTTAATTATATGTGGCACCCCGAACCGAGACGTCACTTTCTTACATTAAGATCTATCGATTGGTAAATGTGAATTAGGATTATTGCCCTGATCACGTGGTGGGTTCTTAATTGGATCTCGTCCAAAATTTTTTTTTTCATTTTCATCTGTCATCATTCATAACTTTATATAGCAATCATCACACATTGTGACATTTCACTTGTAATAGAATTCATCATTTCATTCATAGCATACTTTCATGCCTGTCATTACTCACTCAATCATTGTACACATCATACTTGCATACATTTAGTCATTGACTCACATGAAACTTAGAATTCTAACTAAGTTCATATACACATAAACATGGAACTTAGAATTCTAACTAAGTTCATATACACATAAACATGGAACTTAGAATTTTAACTAAGTTCATATACACAATTAGCTTATATTAGCATATTCATGCTTTTCCATTCCTCATAGCCTTCAAGGCTATCATCACGTACCTTCCTCCACGTCTTAGGTTTGCAACCTTCTGAGTTTCCTCGATACCTGTCTAAGGGTTGGGAAAACAAAACGTGAGTGACAACTCAGTAAGCAAGCATTTTATCTTTAGGGCAAGGCTTCTTTGAAAACCTTTTTCATCAACATCGGGAATACCTTTTTCCGAAGGACATGTATATGTCCTAAAATATCATCGTGAAATCCTTTGTTTATGAGGATAATTCCATATCCTTGAATGTTTTCATAAGACATTCATTCTTAAAATCATTTACAAGCTGGGTCTGGGCTTGTTAAGGCAAAATATATACGTTTTACCTTCTCTAATGAGTTCCCTTTAATCTTATATGAACATTTTTAATATTCATAGCCATTACATGAAATCATCAGTTGCCAGTGGATGTTTTACATCCAAAAAAAATTTCTTATAAATCCTTAGGCAAAGGAGGATATCCTCATGTCCTAAAACATCATTAACATAAGTCATCATAAAATCCTTTAGCCAAGAGACATTTTATGTCTCAAAACATTTTTCATATAGCTTCCTTTGGCATTGGACATTCAAATGTCCTAAAACACTTTTTATTTCCGACACATTAACATTGGACATTCTCATGTCCATAAACCCTTATCATTTAGGCTCTTTAGAAAAGGACATTCTTATGCCCAATCCAAGTTTCACATAAATCTTTTTCATAACCCCGTCTTGGGGCTTGTTTATAGCAAACAAGGCAAATAAAATACATAAACCATTTTCATAACTGCATTTGCATAAAAAAATTTCCTTTTATTCCCGTTATTTACACTTTTGTGTAAAACACCCTCATTTTTGGGGTAACTTATGCATATTAGCCTATAAAAATCCCTTTTAGGATAACTTTTTGTATAGATGCTTTTATATCCCAATCTTTGAGCTTTTGAAAAGAAAAATATATGCAAATGCATTTCTCCCAATCCAATAGTGACACTTAGCAAGTGATTATGCTACCTTTTGGAAGAGAATCCTTAACAACGCGCTAGCACAGCGGCTGTTTATTTATCCTGCTCCCATCTCAGGGAGGGCGCCGCTAGCACTCCTACCATCCCTTAGCGACTTTGCCTTATGTAGAGTGGGCCCCGGTCATCCCAACCGTGCTCTACAACTTGCTTATTACTTGTACTGGTGCACTGTATGTTATTATGATGGACCACAATCCGTTTGGTTTGAAGAACCATAGACCGCAGCCCATGTCCTTTTAAATCGGGATCACAGACCGCAGTCTGCATCCATATGCACAAAAATCTTAGACCAAAGTCTATATTTAAGAATAATTTTTAAAAACAGATCACAAACCGCAGTCCGTGTCAACTTGTAAGCGAGCGCACCCACTTTAAGAAGTTGTTATTTGAAATCTAGTTTTAGGATGACCTTCCTTAAATTCCTTTAGAAACATTTTGAGTAAAATATTTTGATAAACATTCGAAATGTTTGAGAAACAATACATCTTAAAACTCTTTTAATAAAAGAATTTCAAAACTTTTGGATTTCCATAAATAAATCTTATTTTTCTCTAATATTTATTGGTTTCCACTTCAGGACCTTTTGTTTACAAAAGTTATGCAATTATGCTATCCCCTTGTCCATGGCCTAAAAATTTAATAATTGTCCACATATCTATTATTTTTACGTATAGGAAAATTGCACAGTCTTTTGTATGCCATTAATCAACCTGAAATCAAACCATTTTATGAAATCAATCATAGGAGGTTGGCCATCCTTAAATCCCTTTCAACACATCCGTAGAAATATTTTTTCTCTAATATTTATTGGTTTCCACTTTAGGACCTTTTGTTTACAAAAGTTATGCAATTATGCTATTCCCTTGTCCATGGCCTAAAAATTTAATAATTGTCCACATATCTATTATTTTTACGTATAGGAAAATTGCACAGTCTTTTGTATGCCATTAAGCAACCTGAAATCAAACCTTTTTATGAAATCAATCATAGGAGGTTGGCCATCCTTAAATCCCTTTCAACACATCCGTAGAAATATTTTTTCAAACATTTTCAACATAGATTTTCTTATCTAAAGGAAATCAAAACTTTTCGAATATCATTTCAAAACATATAGACTATGTCCAAATCATCATTTACTATTTAATTATCTTGACCTAGCAAACAAATCTTTTCATAATCATCATTGTTTATTATAAATTACTATAGAAATAACTCAAAACTTATTTACAAACAATATTTTATGAAAAAGGGTAAAATTCCCTTTTTCTTATAAAATGCTGTTAAAACAATATCATATAGAACTTGCTTGCTTAAAAGAAAATTCTTAAAACCATCGATATCTAACATGAAATCCTTAGAAAACATTAGCATGGAGAACTTGCTTACTCATAAGCAAAATTCTCATTTCCATTAACTTGAAGCATTCCCATCCTTGGCAACACTTAGGATAAATTATTTATCTTAAGAAGTGTCGCTTGCTTCTCATGAAGCAGACCTTAAGACTTTTCATTAAAGTCATCATTTTTCCAAAAGTCATCATTTTTCCAAAACTCATGGCTTTGCATTAAAGCCGTCATATTCAAAACTTGTGCTTGTCCATTCGTTAAAACATAAACACAGACAATTCAATCATATCAATCACTTAGAAAGAAAATGACATTTTAGAAAGTTTGCTTGCTTACCTGAGATCTCCATAATCCCTTTTCCTTCCATTCTTTTCCTTGCCTATACGCATAAAAATGACATTGCATTTATACATATAATCTTATATGCTTACACATAATTTAGTTTTCCAACCCATATATTTTCATTTACTATATGACCCACTTGTTTTACAAGTCGGAGGTTTATACAAAACGACGCAACTTGTGCATCATATTATCTATTCTTTTCATTCTTAGTATCCTTACTTAGGATAGTTTTCAAGCACATCATGATCTTTAATTTTTCTCAATGAAGTTTCATTAGCCTTCATTTATCATTTACTTATCCATTTTTCACATTTCTTTCATTAGTGCTTACTTTAAGCACATGTTTAAGAGTTTAAGCTTCATATATCAATCCCAAATTTTGAGATTAACAAATATTATCAAAAAAGCACCTTTTTTATACATTTCAACATATTTCCATCCATTTTTCATTTTAGCAAATCATATTAACTCATTACCTCTTTCCATCATTCATATCATGCACTTAAACTCTCTTGAAGACACATATAATATGTGTTATGGAAAATTTTCCTAAACAGAAATATATTCACAAAATATATTATATTTTCATGTATTTTTGCACAAAACCAAATTTCACAAGTCATTCATCACCCTTGCATATCTATTCCTTCTCATATGCCCATTTGGCAACATATACATAATGGATTTCATAAAATTTCTAAGTCAGAAATATAATCCATATTTCAGCATGATATCATACCTTAATTATCACTTTATTTAGGGTATTTTCATGGGATTTAAATCCATTAATCATAGGTTTCCAAAACAGCAACTTTGGAACCCATTTTTCACCCGTTGAACATGTCTTTTGACACATAACCTTAGGCAGTTATATAATTCTGCATTTTCAGCAATTAATCCAACTTTTCCTAACCAAAATTTAGTGTATTAACATATATATATATTAGGATCATTTCTACATAGGTTTCATATTTCTTTTTGATTTTTTTCTCAAACTATCTACATATGCTGAAATCAGGCATACTGAAATCTCGAAATCTTGAATTAATATCAAATCAAGTCTTTTTGATCTGAAATTTCTACCATATATTAATAACTACATTAATTAACCAAAATAAATATTTTCAGCATAAAAAATTAAGCATTTATATTTATTTTTGCATTTTTACCTTGCTGGACAGCAGTATCCATTTTCAGTCGGCCTTAATCACGTAAATTATTGGGTATATTTTTACCCATCAAAACCTAATTTTTTATTTTTTATTTTTATCCTTAATATGTCTTATATATCCTATAAACATTTCAACCCAAAATTCCTTGTATAAAATTATTAAAATTATTTTCTATAGCTAATCCTGTCACCCGTTTTACCCTATTTGGGTTAATATTCTCGGATTTTTAATTTGAACATGCTTATCATTTTAAGATAAAAATTTGGTTGTTTCTTAATCACCCCATTATGATTCTTTTCAGAAATTTTCATGCTAAAATTCATCCATTTACTATTCCGTTCATATTTTAGTTTATAGCATCATATAACTTTCAGATTTGAAGTATAAACTCAAAATAATCATATACTTACTTGATTAAATGGGTGATCCCTCTTTCTTTTTCCTTGGTTTTCCCTTCCTTTTAGCTTGCTTGGTGCTGGACGTGAGGCTGCCTTGGGGAAGAAGATAGAGTTCAGCACTTGGAAGAATTTTCCAAGCCTCCAATCCTTGTGAACGTGCTTGACTTGGTGGGGCTGGAATTTCCAGCAGTGGGCCCCACTTGTTACTGCATTTTCCACAGCCATTGAATTCCCTCTTATCCTCTTATGTGCTGGTGAACTCACAGCCATATAAATTATCATTTTACTATTTTTTTAAAATCCACAAATCTGCATTAATCCAGGCCGTCCAAATCTGTCCAGCCCTTGCACGTCACTTGCTGCCCATTTTCATTTTTTTATCAACCCTAATTTAAGGGTAAATTATACACCTCAATAACCTTTAATTCATGTATTAATTTTTTGTTTTAAAAAAATTAATAAAAATCATTACAGCAGCATCAACATGGGACGTCCACATGTGTAAACAAGCTGTCCATTTTTTCCACCTTTCATGGCAGCTACTGTTCACGAATTTTCTTGAATTCTTTTCACATAATTAAATGCTTATTTATGCATCCCAACATGACATCTATATATATACATAATTCATAAAATAAAAATTGCAAAAATAACCAGTTGCAACTGCCTATTGACGTCCATATGCATGTCACCTCTCCTATGCTCATTTTGAGCACTCTTAGCCCCTTTAATGTGGACATCAATGCATGGATAATTCATGGAATTTTTGCATTTTATAATTATGCATAAAATACCCTGCATTGCACCTACATTTGACACCTATTTGGTTTATTAAAAATTGCATTAATTCTATGTACTCTAGCATTAAATACTTGGTACTCTTGTGGTGCAAAAGTCAAACATATACACCTTTTTCAATTCAGGTATTTTCCCAACATGATTTTCTTAATCCAAACCTTCCAAAATATTAATCTCATAATTTCGTTCAACCGTTTCAAATTTCATCTCAATCCGATTTTCCTAGCTCAAGTTATAGCCATTGGAAGTTAACAATTGAAATTGAGATGTGATCAATAAATCATTAATCTAACTTAATCAAAGATTTTAATAATTCAATAATCCCATAATACCAAGCCCAACATCATCAACTTCCCTTTCGAATTTCACTTGAATCCGCCTTATAGGCGTTGAGTTATGAATTTTCTATGATTTTCCAACATAATTCCATAATTTCCACTTTAATCTCCATTAATTAACTCATGAAAATTAAACTAAACATTCATGCCACATTAGCATGTTTTAATCCTCATTATGCCCCTTTAGTCACCTTGACTCATCTTGGGCTCCGGCAATTAAATTTTTAATCACCCTTCTTAATTAAACCCTAATTGTAACATATCATAAAACCCTAAAATTATCCAAAAATTCCATTTAATCATATATAAGTCACATGTACATGTTCAATGCATACATTGAATCTTACTTAGGTTGGGGTTTCACATTATCAAGATCTAGCAAAACAAATTTTTTTCATAAATCAAATCCCCTTTTTCTCTTTTTTTTTTCTTTTATAAAATGATTATTTATCGTTAAACATCATAAGAGAAATTCAAAACTTATTTACATTTGTCACTTTGTAAAAAAGAAAAAAATTCCCTTTTTCTTATAAAATACTTTTGAAACAACATCGTAAAGAACTTTCTTACTTAAAAGCAAATTCTTAAAAAAAACCATCGACATAAAACGTGAAATCATTTGAAAACATTATCGTGGAGAACTTGCTTACTCATAAGCAAAATTCTCGAATTCTATTAACATAAAGCATTGCCAATCCAAGGCAACCCTTGTGATAAAATACTTATCTTAAAATGTATTGCTTGCTTCCCATGAAGCAAACCTTGAGGTTTTTCCTTAAAGTCATTCTTTTCCAAAACTTACGACTTTTCATTAAAGCCGTCATTTTCCAAAACTTGTGGCTTTGCATTAAAGCTATTATTTTCAAAACTTGTGCTTGTCCATTCGTCAAAACATAACATTAACATTTCAATCACATCAATCACATAGAAAGATAACAATATTTTAGAAAGTTTGCTTGCTTACCTGAGATCGCTATAATCCTTTTCTTCCATTCTTCTCCTTGCCTTTGCCTAGATAAATGAAAATAACATTTTATTTATTTGCATCATCTTCAAATACTTATATTCCTTAGGTTTTCCAACCTATATAAATCCATTTGGACTTATATTATACTAACTTAGCCCACTTGTCTTTCAAGTCGGGTGTTCATATGTATCATAACCTATACATCACATTATTCATTTTTAATACCCTTATGTAGGGTAAAATTACATATATGTAATAATATTTCATTAAATAATTACTTGGAGGTTCGTTACCTCCATTTATCATTTTTAACATATTTTCCATTTTTCACATATCGTTGCTCATTTTAAGCACCCGTTGTTGCCTTAAGCCTCATTAATTAATCCCAAAGTTTGAGATTAATATCATGTAATTCTAAATAGAAATAAATTCAAAAAATTTATCATATTTTTATGCATTTTTGCACAAAATCACAGTACATAATTTATTTATCACCTATGCATGTTTATCCTTTCACAAATGCCCAATTACAAATGCCCATTTTTCAACACATATATGAGGCATTTCATAAAATTTCCCAAGTTAAAAATTTGGTCACTAATTCAGCATGATAATTACCCCTAATTATAAATTTTTTAGGGTATTTTTATGGAATTTAAATTCACTAATCATAGGTTTCCAAAACAGCAACTTTGGAACCCATTTTTCACACGTTTTACGTGTTTTTCAGCACATAACCCTAAACAGTTTTATAAATCCGAATTTTTAGCAATTAATCCAACTTTTCTTAACCCAAAGGATATTAATATATATATCAATTTTGATAATTTCTACATAGGTTTCATATTTCTTTTGATTTGTTTCTCAAACTATCCACATATGCTGAAATCAGGAGTACTGAAATCTCTAAATCTTGATTTATAATAAAATCAAGGTATTTTATTCTTAAATTTCAATCATACATCAATAAATACATGAATTAATATTCATAAAAATTTCATCACGAAATATTAACATTATATATTTATTTTGGCATTTTCACTGTGCTGGACAGTGTTGTGAGTTTAGGGTCAGCCCTAATCACGTGAATTATGGGGTATATTTATACCCATCAAAACATAATTTTTATTTTTCTGGTGTTATATTTAATATGTATTATATATAATTTAAAATTTTCAGTCCAAAATTCCTTATATAACAATTATTAAAAATTATTTGGTGCCGCTGATCCTGACACTTGTTCAACCATATTCAGGTTGATTTTCTCAGATTTTGAATTTCCAGAAGACTTATTCTTTTGAGCTGAAAATTTTTCTTTCTTAATAATCATATGAAAAGCTTGTAAAAAAATTTTCATGGTAAAAATACTTCATTTACTATTTATTTCATATTTTTCCTTGTAACATCACACAACTTCCAGATTTGAAGTATAAAATCAAAATTAACATATACTTAATTGATTAATTGGTAATCCCTCCTTTGAGCACTTGAAATAACCTTCTTTTCTTCATGATTTCATCCCTTGGATCGTTCCAGCCACTGACCCTTTGATTTTTTTATTTTTCTTCTCCCAAACAGAAATCTGGAACGTCCACACTGCCTGCTTATATAGGCATTTATTTTTCAATTTTTTCTTTACAATTTCGACCCGAAATGGAGGGTAAAGTTTTGAAAATTTACCCTATAGTTTACTCAAAAATTTTCAGCCACATATTTAATCATTTAATATTATTTTCGGATTTTTTCCCACAGCTATATCCAGTTTTTTAATAAAGCTGTCTACTTGGGTGGGGTCCACTAACATCAGCTCTTGCACAATTTTTCCACACTATTTTACTTTAATTAATGTATAATTAACTACCCTAGGTAATAGCCTAATTAGGGTTCAACCTAGAATAATTAAAAAATTCACAAAAAAATCGAAAAGCTGCCTTGACCGTGCACCTCTCTCGCATGCTCCATTGCTGTCCATTAATTGATCACATCTCTATGGTCCAGATCTGATGCCTTTAGCCACGAATTTCCACTCCAATTTAATGCACATTTAATCCCCTTAATCCATAGTTGACTTTGGGCATATATTTTATTAAAAAATATTTCACAAAAATCCACTTTTTAGAGCTCATAGCCATCCACTCTATGCCTCCTCTATGCTTCTCCCTTAAGCTAGTCATTAGCTCCTTAATTTCCACATTAATGTAGGGGATATTTTCATGGATTTTTTCATTTTATATAATTCATAAAATCCATGTGTCATTATCTTCTTTTGACACCTCATTTTTTACTTTATTTATTTAATTATTTTATTCAACTTTAACATAAATGCTAATCACTTTTTAGTGCAAAAGTCAAAAAAGTTGATCCCAATTTCGTGCACCCTTAATCTTAGAATGATTAGCTTGATCAAACTCTTCCATAACCTTAATCTCATAATTTTAACCTGTTGGAAATATGTGGAAAACTAGCTAAATCTATGTTTTGATGATTAACAAATCAATTTGAGTAAGTCTTGGCTACTAACACGTTTGTGGAAATGTTTAAGGCATATACATTTGAAGAAAATAAAGCATGGAAGGCCAAGTCGTTCTCCAAGTCGACCCCAAGATCGACTTCAAGAAGCCAAATCTGTTCAGAGTTGAAAATGGGAGAAGAACTAGCTAAATCTTATTAGCTTTTGCATCTCACATGAACTTTAAATTGTTTCAAATGGATGTTAAAAGTGCATTTTTGAATGGATATATAAATGAAGAGGTGTATGTAGAACAACCACCTGGATTTGAGGAAAGAGATCAATCTAAATTTGTGTACAAGTTAACCAAAGCATTATATGGACTAAAACAAGCTCCAAGGGCTTGGTATGATAGACTAAGCAAATTTCTGATTGATCATGATTTTCAAAAAGGAAAGGTAGACACCACTTTGTTTATCAAATATAAAGAAAAGGATATATTGATCATTCAAATTTTATATTGATGATATCATTTTTGGTGCTACTAATGAGACTCTTTGTCAAGAATTTTCTGAGATTATGCAGAAAAAATTTGAGATGAGCATGATGGGAGAACTAAACTTCTTCCTTGGACTGCAAATCAAGAAATTAAATGAAGGAATCTTCATCAACCAGTCCAAGTATATCAAAGAAATGCTGAAGAAGTTTGGTATGGAAAATAGCAAAGGAGCAAACACGCCAATGAGCTCAACAATCAAAATCGACAAAGATGAAAAAGGAAAAATAGTTGATTTAAAATTGTATAGAAGCATGATAGGTTCTTTGTTGTATTTAACTGCTTCTAGGCTTGATATATTGTTTAGTGTGTGTATGTGCTCTAGATTTCAGTCATGTCCAAAAGAATCACACTTGGTAGCTATGAAAAGAATTTTCAGATACCTAGTTGACACTACCAATTTAGGACTTTGGTATCCAAAGGGCTCTAATTTTGATCTACTCGGCTACTCGGATGCGGATTTTTCCGGTTACAAAGTAGATAGAAAAAGCACTAGTGGAACATGTCAATTTCTTGGGAACATGTTGGTTTCATGGTTTTCAAGAAAACAAACTAGTGTTGCTCTATTTACGGCGGAAGCCGAATACATTGCCGCTGGGAGCTGTTGTGCCCAGTTACTTTGGATGAAACAGCAACTTAGGGACTATGACATGGATTTTAAAGATATACCCATTAGATGTGATAATACTAGTGCCATATGTCTAACCAAGAATCCAATCTTGCATTCTAGGACCAAATATATAGACCTTAGACACCATTTCATTAGAGAACATGTAGAAAATCATGACATATGTTTGGTATATGTAAGAACAGAGGATCAAGTTGCAGACATATTTACAAAGCCCCTAGCAAAAGAAGCATTTTATAAGATTAGAAATGACATGGGAATGATTGAATTAACTTAGCATAAACTTAGGGGGAGCACCTGTTTAGGGGGATCAAACTCACCTATCTCTTTTCCCTCTAACTTTTTGATATATTGACAAAAAGGGGGAGACGAGTAGGATTTGAGGGGGAGAAGAGTAGGATATGTTTGTTGAATGTTTTTATTGAAAGTTTGCATGAGCATATGTATGATAACACTTCAAAAACAATCTTATCGTATTTTTAAGTAATTGAAAGGTATACACTCAAATCGGTTTTGTCAATCATCAAAAAGGGGGAGATTGTTGGAAATATGTGGAAAACTAGCTAAATCTATGTTTTGATGATTAACAAATCAATTTGAGTAAGTCTTGGCTACTAACACGTTTGTGGAAATGTTTAAGGCATATACATTTGAAGAAAATAAAGCATGGAAGGCCAAGTCGTTCTCCAAGTCGACCCCAAGATCGACTTCAAGAAGCCAAATCTGTCCAGAGTTGAAAATGGGAGAAGAACAAGTGAAGTCGCAGGCCAAGTCGACTCCACTTGCGACTTGGGAAGCCAAGTCGCAAACGAAGTCGACTCCAGCATCGACTTTAGTCGGGAAAATCACTCCAGAGCTGAATTTGGGATGGAAGAATGCCGAAGTCGCAAACGAAGTCGACTCCAGTTGCGACTTGGGCGAAGTCGCGGACGAAGTCGACCCCAAGTGCGACTTGAGTTTTTGCAAGATCAAAGATGCAGATTCAAGCTCATTCCCAAGATCAACTTAAGATCTCTCAAGACCAAATCAACGATACAAGCTCTTTATCAAACTTAAGATTCTCAAGTCCAAGGCAAAGATTCAAGCATGCTCCAAATAATCAAGTCATGAAGATCAATATGAATCAAAAGCAAGCAAGGTGCATGAATCTACCATGCAAGATTCAAGTTCATCAAAGATTCACAAGGTTCAAGCTAATCCAAGAAGAATCAAAGTCAAGCTCTTCAAGAATCACAAGATCTACAAGTATAATGAGCCATTCTAGAATGAAAGCAATTAAAGGAAAGAAGCTAAGCAAGATAGAAGCAAATCAATGAGGATCAAAGCATATTTTGCAAAGACCAAGTCAAGTCGCAACCCAAGTCGACTCCATGATCGACTTGAGTTGAAGTCTGAAGCCAAAGTCGACTCAAGACTCAGACTTGGAACCTGAAGAGGTGAAGTCGCACCCGAAGTCGACTTCACCTGCGACTTGGGTCAAGTCGATACCCAAGTCGACCCGACCTGGAACTTGAAGTCGCGAACGGAAGGCGAAGTCGCACCCGAAGTCGACTCCATCTGCGACTTGGGTGAAGTCGCATCCGAAGTCGACTCCGCCTGCGACTTGGGTCGCAACGGTCGGATAATTTTCGAACGTTGGCGCATTAAATGCGCGCCACCTACCTTCTAACGTTCGGATTCCCTCCAAAATTATAAAAGTCATTCATTGTGGATGAGGGAAGTAGCTGAGAATCATTAAGTGTGCTTAACTCCTACATTCAAGAGCTCAAAAGAGATCAAGCCATCAAAGAGGAAGAACTTTGCTTCAAATTGCAAGAGCTACATTTCTGAATCTTCAAAGTCTACATTACGAGTTCTTCTCTGCGCCAAATTGCTTCTACACATCTGTAAAGTGTAGACTTCTTTTATTATTTCATTTTGTTGTATTGAACTTGATTTAGTTTAAGGAACTAAGATCAAGTGTAAGCAAAGTAGTGTGTGATTGGAGTGGAACTCATCACCTACTTGTGCTGTGTTGTGTTCAAGCCCCCTAGATCTGGAATCTAGAAGAGAGCAGTGACTCTAATTGTATTTGAAGAATACAATTGTGGAACCCAAGTCACAAGGAGTGTGAGCTTGGAAGAGTGGAGTAGGGAGGTTGCCCGAACCACTATAAAAATCTTGTGTGCTTGATTTATATTTCTGCTCTCTACATTATATTGCTTTCCATTTCGTTTCTTCATTAAGGGGACTAGATTAATCCGGGGTAAAGTTTCTGTTTAAGTTATAAATTTTTAAATACCCAATTCAACCCTCCCCTCTTGGGTAATTGCCATCAACTCGGGACCAACATAACCGTCCATTTCAAATTTCATCTCAATCCGACTTTTCTAGCTCAAGTTATCACCATTTGAATTTTTGAACGGTGATGATTAATTTTCACCCTAATTTCATCCTTATTTTCATAATCCATCATTACCATAAGATTAAGCACAAAATTATGTGCTTACTTTTAAATTTTCATCTTAATCCGCCTTCCCGGCGTCGAGTTATGCATTTTCTAGCATTTGCCACCTTAAGTCCATAATTACCAACATAATCTCCATTAGTTTAACCATAATATATGAGATAATTATCCTCAATATATCAACATTCCTTAATCCTCATTAAGCCTCTTTAATCACATTGACCTATATCGGCTTATATTGATCATTCATAATCACTTGCCCTAATTGCAATTGGAAATCATTTATAGTTCCACGAAATTATACTTAATTCATATTTATATGCCAATTGCATATAAATAAACCTTACTTGGGTCCGGGTTTCACAATCCTCCCCCCTTATAACAGGTTTTATCCCGAAACCTATTACATTTCAATTATCGGGGGTATAGCTCATATAAAATAGCTAATCTTATCATCTTTTTGCAATACTTCAATGACTCACTACGCTTTCACTGCGCCACTCTGTCTTAGTGGCATTTTTATCCTTGGTCCAATAGACTTATCCCTTGTCTCTACCGTTTCCTGTTCCCTGTTCTCATATGGGTTTCTCATTATAATTGTTCTTTCCTTTATGTCATCCATCTCTTATTCTTATGAGAGGCATACTATTATTCTTATATATAGAGAAATTGTAGAATTTCTCATCTTATCATAGGATAAGATCTAGGCTACCTGTCATTTCATACAAAATAAAAATCCATAGCAATCATTTATATAACATAATACATTCATTTTATAACATAGAGCAAACGTTGCTCTCACATAAAATTTCATACATGTCTTAGCAAAAGATACTTTTGCTAAGTTATCCATTCTTTCTCCTCTCATAATGTCTACCACTAGGTTTTACCGTCGCAGACTATTTAATAGGAGTACCGGTTATTAAACCAATCTAAAATATTTTCTTCCTGGTCTCCCTTTCCAGTTTCCATATACTAGTAAAGATCCTTATCATTTTTTTTAAATCTCATTTCTTATGAACATCATAGAGAAATTATCTCTCTCATACCTATCTTTAAATCACATCGGAGTTGAAAAGAATTTTGATAATCATTATTGCCTTCATTTTTCTTCATTTATCTACCATTCCTTACTATGATATACCAACTTTTGTGGTATCATATGTATAATCTTCTTTTGCTTCCATACATGCTAACTAGACATGTTTTGCTACATTTTTCTGCATTAAGTTGCAGAGACTTTCCTATCAATTATAGTTATCAGTTGAGTTGACCTTTCTTACTCCTTTCTTTCTTTACACCAGGTTCCTTAGTCTTTAGTGGCAAGTTGTCCTTGCCCTAATTGTACATGTTCATTATCAACATGTATTACATCCTGGTGTCCTATTGGAAAATATTTCTCATCAATTCTTCCAGATTACCTTATTTAATTATGACATAATAGCCATTAGGATTTCCTATCACTCATAAGCATTGCCAATCAATGCTTGGACATTACATAAGATTACATGTTCAAATCTTAAACATATTCTTGGTTTCAGTCATCCATTGCTCAGCTTGAATAAAATCTGATTCACCTGAGAACTTAGATGGATACTGAGCTAAAAAGGTATTAATAACCTTTCCATTCATTTCTATCTTACCATTATCAACCCTTTAAAAGTTTGGGTAGTAGGTAAAAATTTATTACCTGTACCGTTCTGTCTCTTTCACCTTCTTCTATTTGGTCCTGTTGGGCTTTTTCCTAAAGGTCTTGTATTATTCTTCTCTCTGGACCACTAAATCTCGAGTGGCCTACTGCACAGCTTCCTCTACAGCCGCAGTTGTCTTTTCCTCCACTCTTTTTACCTGTGTGGTATTCTTATAGCAGTAACACCTCCAATCCTTTGACTCGGGATTCATAGTAGCTCGTCGTTGACGAGTTCTTGGACTCACTTGTTCTCACTATCCTGGTCGTTTAGACTTGCTATTGGCTTCTCTTCTTTCCTGTTGACTCATATCTGTTACTGCCTTTTCCTTGTTCAAAAACAAAGGTGATAGGTATGTTCTAGAATGTAACATATAAAATTATATCAATATCATTTCTTATCATAGAATCATTCACATTCTACATAGTCAATTACATGTTCTAGAAATATCAATAAACCTTCCTTTTTCATATATATACTTAGCATCTGAATGAAATAAAATGCATTAATATTTTCATAACATCAAACATCATACATTAGGAGTCAAAAGAAACTCCCTTTTTCCTACCTTTCTCATTTCTATCTTCTCTCTTCATGGTGTAAGGTTGTTTTTCCTTACATATACAGATTATACTTATATAATCCGTCATTTTATTATAACCATAAATTCTAAACCAACAATCACTTAGAAAGTTGGCGCCTTGGTGCCTATCATATGACCGCCAAGTGCCTTCCACATGTCCGCCATGGTGCTACACCTTAAACATATATATCATATAGCACAGTTTTGTGCTATTTTTAGTGAGGTATAGTTTACCTTAGGTAAGAGGGGTCTCTATGTAGGGTTTCATAACCCATCAGCTGTTCTTATTTCCTTCTATCCTTTATATTTTCTTAGATTCTCCTTTCTTCCTTTTCATCTCATTGTCCTCATATCATTTTTCCTTCATATATCATCTACTCCATGAAATATAGCAAATTAGCTACATTTCCCTAAATAGCTCTATCATTGTGTCATAGTGACACACAATAAAAGACAATACATATCGTTGATAACTCGTATTTTTACGAGTTATCATGGCCCATTTCAGACTTAATTTGTGCATTAGTTTGAGAGATTAGGCTTAGTTTGCACTCATTTAGCTTAATTTTCATCTACTTTGCATTTTAAGAGCATTAATTAGTTTTTAGGAAATTTTAGCATTATTTAGGCATTTTTAGATTATTTATTTAGTTTTTCCATCTTTTGTAGGAAGGACGGGACACACGAAGGCAAAGCGGATGAGTTGAATGCAAGCTGAGACATCTAGAGGCAGAGAGTTGGCGCCTAGGCGCCACCCAGGGGCGCCCAGGCGCCAAGCAGGGGTAGCTACAAAAGTTAAGGAGAAGCTCCAGGCAGGGACAGTCCAGAGAGTTCGCGCCTAGGCACCAGTGCAAAAAATCTTAGGGTTTCCAGAATGTGTCCAAACTGCTCAGCACACAGAGAGTTGGCGCCTAGGCGCCAATACGCATCCGTACGCGAATATTCCAGTGCGTAAGCTGCACAAATAGAACTCTATATATAGTTCCTAGGGGTTCACGCGTGCGAAAAGGAGGAGAGGAAGAAGAGAGGAGAGAGCCGGAGTGCAAACTAAAGTGCAAGAGAAAGTGAAAATCAAGATTAAAGCTCGGATTGAAGAGAGGACTCAAGCCCCGTTGGTGGAAACCGCCGGAAAATAGTTTTTCTTATTCTTTCCAATTTTCTTTCTCTGCCTTTATGGATACTTTTTATATAGATGTATTGGATGTTAAGATCAAGTCTTTGAACTAAACCTCCATTAGATGGATAGTTAGGATGATTTGAATTCTAAACTATGTTATTCTTTGGTTCTTAGAATATTCAGTAATGAATATTTAAGCTTATATATGATTGTGTATGATTTACTTTTGCATGTATGGGTTTAATGCTTTTTACAAGATTAACTACCTTGTAAGACGATTTAATTGCTTGATTTATCCATGGAAGAGGAAGATCTTTGCCAGATCCATGTGCAAGGCATAGGTTTCGACCTTTGTGTAAGGAGAGTTGTTTAACGGATAGGAATATACCGTTAAACCCTATGTAGTCACTATACAAGTTATGCACTTATCAATTCCACTTTATTTAATGGCATGGGAACATAACACTTAAATAGGGTGTAATTAGCTTTATATACTGTTGGAAAACATGTATAAAGATATATGAACTTGGGCTAGTAAATCCATATGCAATCCAATTAAAAAGAACCAGAACAATATAGTTTAGATTCAAGGAATCCAAGCTATCCATCTGCCATCCCTAATCAGAAAACTCGTTCAAAGTATCTAGTAGTCTCAAACTTTCACTCTAATTTCTCATTGCAATCGTTAGCTTAGTTAAATCACAAAACCAGAATTTTCCATCCATAGATCGTAGTTTAACTAATTAATAATTCGGTTAATAATTCCTCGTGGGAACGATACTCTACTCACTCTTTATTACTTGACACGGACGTATACTTGCGTAAATAATGAGCATTTTAATAGACATATACGCAGCTCGTTAAGTTTTTGGCGCCGTTGCCAGGGAATTGTTTAACTAATTATTGATTAGTTTCATTGCTTTCTTGTACAATTCTGTAATTATATTTCATTTTATATTTTCTTCTTTTCTTCTTTTCAATTCTTTTCTTTTGATAAACTCTTATTTCAAGGGTCTGTTTATTAAATTTTCAATAGCTTCATATGCTTACTATTGGCCAAGTGCAGAATTTTTAACACCAAGTACAATGGGCTTCCATGACTATAACAATACATGGGCACCTCCAACTCAGTTTGCAGATTTTTGATAATCAAATGTAGGATATGAATATTTCTTATTCAATTTATTGCGATTTGTGCGGAGCTGAGGGACACTTGTCAATTCAATGCGTATACTACTCAGCATCAATGGGCTATCTTGATCATTCTAATGATGCAAAGGACAACTATGGAGACCCGCGATTAGAAAATGTGATGCTGACAGAATGTCAAGCATATTCAGAAGAGGAGCCATTGCTACCTAAAAGCAAATCATCTTTAGAGGACATGTTCATGCAATTTATGAAGAGCCAAATGGAGTTTAACACGAACATGCAAAAATAGGTGGAGCAATTGGCTATTGCACTCCAATGCTAGCATCAAGAAGTGTCTTTTGATCATATAAAAGAAAATTCAGAAGAAGATGAGTTGGAACAGAGCTGTGAAGTCACTCCGAATACTAATAAAGATATATCAATCGATGTGATAGAGCAACATGTACCTCAATTCGTTCTTGAATAATTAGCCGAGACAATAGAAAGCCAGGAAGTGGAAGAAGAAATTGAAGAAGAGATAGAGGTTGATATTGTGGAGGAAATTGAAAATTATCAGATCAACGCTCCTCTAATTGGTCCTCTTGAAATTCAAGTGCAACACGACTTGATCAATCAATGCATAACCATGGAAAGCAGCATCTTGAAGCCACCCTTAATTCAAGACCCTGAAGAACAATTCTTCTACAGTCTCTATGAAATTCAGGAAAGGAGGCGAACTGGTCCATTTGAAGAGGCTAGGAAGAAATCTGAACTTCTAGTGCACACGCTGCATGGAAGGAAGTTTAACAGAGCAGGAATTGGCTAATCATTATGGAACGTCTAGCTGAGGACATTAAACTTAGCGCTGAATGGGAGGCAACCCATTGCTTAGCTCATTCTGATTTTCGTTTCTATTTTTATTTTCGTTTTTGATTTTTATTTTTATTTTCAGGAAAATAATTTGAAGCATAATTTCACAAGGATCATGCTTGGAAGTAGCCTGGAGAAAAATTTCAAAAAATTGACGAATGGGGGCGCCTAGGCGCCACATCTTGGTGCCCCGACGCCGGGTCGTGGACAGCACGACCCGGACGACCTATAAAGCTTCGGGTTAGGGTTTAAACCCTAACCCTCACGCCCCGGCGCTGTCTCTTTCTCCCCTTCTCATTTTCGAATCCTGTCAAAGTGTTTCCAAGCAATTTCAACCTCAATCTCCTCCTCATTTCATTCATCTCATTTTCTATTCTGCTTCTGTTCTTTCCCCTTTGCTTAGATCCATTCAAATCCATCCTAAAATTTGGTTCTTCATCACCAAAGCCTAAGCCCCACAACTCTTCTAGCATTCTAACATTTCCCCTTTGATTTGGGCTCCATTTTGAGCCATTCCATCTTCATTTTCTTCACCCCAATGCCAAATACCGCTGTCAGCAGATTGGCGCCTAGGCGCCGCCACCTCCGCGCCCTGGCGCCAGTGCAGCAGCAGCAAGGCAACTCGAATTTTTTAGTGAAAACTTCTATGGGTAACCATTTCTCCATCTTTAGTGCTTCTTCATTACTTTGAAGTGTTGTGGTAATTGTTTGAGCGGAAACATTGGATAATTTGGTTGATCTTAGTGGAGTAATCGCCGGTTTTGAGGCCAAGTTGGGTGATTGATTCCGTGGAATGCCTGATTGGTTTGCAGATTGAATAGTTCAACTTGTGGATTGGTTTGTGGATTGAGCTGCTTGGAATTGGTTCGTGCTTGTTTGGCATTGGTTGCAAGGTGATTGCTTCAAGTTCATTTGGGAGTTAGCTTATTATCTTGTTAGACTACTTGCTGGATTACTAGATTGCTTGGGTGTGTATTGGTTTGTTGGATTGCTTGGTTGTGTTGGATTTTTGTTTGCAAGGGTTGTTTGAAATTGCTTGGGTGCAACATGGCTTCATCATCCTCAGCCAAGAGGAAGAAAGTGCAGGAACCTGTAGACTTCGATGCAAACCGATTTGTGTCAGCCAAAGCCTTCAAGCGCTATACAGATGTGCTTCAGAAAAGGCATCTAATTCCAGAGAGAGGAATAAAAATAGATGAGTTCTCGGACGCCCCACTCCTCAACTTGCACGCTCGAGGTTGGCAACAGTTCGTGGCGCAACCCCCGGCAGCTATTATTCCCGTGGTCAAGGAGTTCTATGCCAATGCAGTGGAGCACGAAGAAGGGCGAGTGAAAGTTAGGGGTAAGATCATCCCCTTCCATGCAGAGGCGATCAACGCATACTATGGGCTGGATTCTTTTCCTCACCCAGACGACTATGAGGCATACCTAGAAGGCGAAGACCGAGATACCGACTCCATCACCAGACCGTTTTGCAAGAGGCCATCGGTTTGGAAGTCGACAGGCGGGCAGCTAACCTCCTTCAAGCGTAGTGACATGCTATATCTCATGGAAGGATGATCTTTCATTTTATCTCAGCTCGGATGATACCATCGACTCATGTCAGTGAGGTGACATGGACAAGGCCCTTCTGCTCTACGCCATCTACAGTGGGTTGACGATCAACGTCGGAAGGCTCATATATCATCAGATCTGCACCTGCACGACCGCACTATGGGGCAAATATTTCTTTCCATCCCTAATCACCGGGCTCTGCAAGCGGGCCAGCGTCAGATGGGAGCCGAAGGAGGAGGTCCTGAACTGTCAAGCCATCATAGATGACCTCTCCTACTGCACTCATCCCCGGGTTCACACAGCCACCACACGCCCCAGAGCAGCTCCACTTACAGCGGGTCCATCTTCGCAACCGCTTTCCATGGACGAGCGGCTAACAAACTTGGAGAATCTGGTGGCCGCCCAAGCCAGGTACCAACGGCAGCATGATCGAGCGATGGAGGCCTACCTACGGCGGATAGGTGAGGACCACCAAGTCGACATCTCCACTCTCCCGCCTTTTCCACCGACGCCGCCAGAGGTCGGAGCTTGCTTCGAGCATCCATCACAGCCCCAGCTCGATGAGGAGGCCGACGAGGATGATGAGGACGCTTCTGAGTCCAATTCCTAAAGGGAGTTCCAGTCCTTTCTTTTTTCTTTTCTTTTCTTTTATTTTTTTATCATTATATTTTCTTTGTTTAGTCATATTAGGATCATGCATTGAGGACAATGCATCTCTCAAGTTTGGGGGGGCTGTATAATTCTCAACCATAGGTTAGTTTTGCATTTTAATTTTCATGCTTTAGTTTATGTTGCATGTATTTCAATTCCAGCTAATGAAAGTTGTCTTTGTTTCAATTCATCTGATTGTGAAAATGTGCAAGGTTGTGATTAATTCTGATTTGAAATTGAATTCATGAAAGAATGGGCAATTTAGATTGAAACCAAGTATAAAAGTAGGTTGAAATTAACATGTGAAAGAACTAAAAGGAATTTCATAATACATTGTTCTAATTCAATAACAGGCAGATCTTTTAGACCGAGATGATGAAAACTGAACTAAATAAATGCTGACCAAGTACTTCAACGAGTTCAGAAATGATATTATTTCACAGGAATTACAAACATGTTCAGTACCCCTAATAAAGCATTAGAAAAAGATAAAAAGGAGGTGGTTGACCTAAGCTAAGTAACCGGGACTTGGCATCGATAAATGGAAAGGTTCGCGTAAAAAAGCAAAGGAAAATCACAGTAATAATGCTTTAAAAAATGAAAATTCTCCCTAGATACCCTGAAATATGGTGAGGGGAGCCAAAAAAAAAAACAAATCTCCGGATATCCTGAAATATGGTGAAGAGAATTTTTGCAATAAGTTTGGGGGAAAAAAGAATGTGCAGTTGTTAAAGATTGAATTCAGTGACTTGATACCATTTGCTATAACCAGTGTATTCAGTTTAATCCTTGGTTTGCTTGAGTTCATTGATTTCCTAACCAATTTTCTGATCGAATGAAAGATTAACGTGTTGAAATATGACGTTGCACTATGAAATTTTGGCATCCACATGTAACTTGGTTTGAAAAGGAAAATGTATGCCTTGTTTATATAATGAAGGATTTTTCAGGTTGAATTAATCACGACCTTTTGAAATGGCTAAGTGGATTGATCAATGCATAACTGGAAGCAAATGGAGTTGACAGAGTCTGCATACATTCATTTATTAATTTATTCATTCATTAATTCATATTGTTGCATGTGTTGCTCGAGGACTAGCAACATTTAAGTTTGGGGGTATGATAACTCGTATTTTTACGAGTTATCATGGCCCATTTCAGACTTAATTTGTGCGTTAGTTTGAGAGATTAGGGTTAGTTTGCACTCATTTAGCTTAATTTTCATCTGCTTTATATTTTAGGAGCATTAATTAGTTTTCAGGAAATTTTAGCATTATTTAGGCATTTTTAGTTTATTTATTTAGTTTTTATCTTTTGTAGGAAGGACGGGACACACGAAGGCAAAGAGGACGAGTTGAATGTCAGCTGAGGCATCCAGAGGCAGAGAGTTGGCGCCTAGGCGCCATCTCATCTACATGCAACTCAAGTGCAGACGTCGTTGAAGCCACAGTTCAGAAATTGCATCCAGGGAGTTGGCGCCTAGGTGCCAAGCAGGGGTAGCTACAAAAGTTAAGGAGAAGCTCCAGGCAGGGACAGTCTAGAGAGTTGGCGCCTAGGCGCCAGTGCAAAAATTCTTAGGGTTTCCAGAATGTGTCCAAACTGCTCAGCACACAGAGAGTTGGCGCCTAGGCGCCAATACGCATCCGTACGCGAATATTATAGTGTGTGAGTTGCGCAGATAGGACTCTATATATAGTTCCTAGGGGTTCGCGCGTTCGAAAAGGAGGAGAGGAAGAAGAGAGGAGAGAACTGGAGTACGAACTAAAGTGCAAGAGAAAGCGAAAATCAAGATTAAAGCTCGGATTGAAAAGAGGACTCAAGCTCCGTTGGTGGAAACTGCCAAAAAATAATTTTTCTTATTCTTTCCAATTTTCTTTCTCTGCCTTCATGGATACTTTTTATATGGATTTATTGGATGTTAAGATCATGTCTTTGAACTAAACCTCCATTAGATGGATAGTTAGGATGATTTGAATTCTAAACTATGTTGTTCTTTGGTTCTTAGAATATTCAGTAATGAATATTTAAGACTGGAGTAATTCTAAACTGGAGTACGAACTAAAGTGCATGTATGGGTTTAATGCTTTTTACAAGATTAACTACCTTGTAAGACGATTTAATTGCTTGATTTATCCTTGGAAGAGGAAGATTTTTGCCAGATCCATGTGCAAGGCATAGGTTTCCACCTTTGTGTAAGGAGAGTTGTTTAACGATTAGGAATATACCGTTAAACCCTATGTAGTCACTATACAAGTTATGCACTTATTAATTCCACTTTATTTAATGGCATGGGAACATAGCACTTAAATAGGGTGTAATTAGCTTTATATACTATTGGAAAACATGTATAAAGATATATGAACTTAGGCTAGTAAATCCATATGCAATCCAATTAAAAAGAACAAAAACAATATAGTTTAGATTCAAGGAATCCAAGCTATCCATCTGCCATCCCTAATCAGAAAACTCGTTCAAAGTATCCAGTAGTCTCAAACTTTCACTCTAATTTCTCATTGCAATCGTTAACTTAGTTAAATCACAAAACTAGAATTTTCCATCCATAGATCGCAGTTTAACTAATTAATAATTCGGTTAACAATTTCTCGTGGGAACGATACTCTACTCACTCTTTATTTCTTGACCGGCACATATACTCGCGTAAATAGCGAGCATTTTAATAGACATATACGCAGCTCATCAATCGTATATGTCTTATAATCTTCAGTTTATCTCTTTCACTATTTTCCATTTTTCCCTTATGCTTATCTATCAATCGTTACTAAGATATCATCTTTGTGATATCAAGTCTTTTCTTTCCACGTCTATTTACCAATCCATATTCTGATACCAACTTCTGTGGCATCAAACCTATCCTTTTATCATCCTTTATTTTCTCTTTCCCATGCCTATTTACCAATCCTTGCTTTGATACCAAGCTCTGTGGCGCCCCAAACCGAGACGTCACTTCCTTACCTCAAGATCTTATTGATTGGTAAATGTGAATCAGGATTGTTACCCTAATCACACGGCAGGTTTTTAATTGAATTTCGTCCAAATTTTTTTCGTTTCTTCATTCATCATCGTTCATTTCTTTACATTTCACATCATTCATCAAACAAGTGGTGATACACTTGTAATAAAATTTCATATTCTATTTCATAACATCTTATCATGCTTTTCTACAATAACATTTACATTTCATACATACATCCATACAAGCATTGGATCACATAAAACTTATAATTTTACATAATTTCACATACACATTAACATACCTTAGCATATTCATGCTTTCCCATTCCTTATAGCCTACCTGACCATCATTTCACCCTTACTTCATTGCATAGATTTGCATCTCCTTGCGTTTCCCGGTACCCGTCTAAGGTTTGAGAAAACAAAACGTGAGTGACAACTCAGTAAGCAAGCATTTTATTATTAGGTCAAGACTTCTGTGAAACCCTAACCAGGTAGAAACCATATGTATGCATTAATCATGTATATGATATTATTTATGAAGTATTGAATTATGAAGGTATTATATGATTTTTGCTAATTATTATAATTATGGTTAAGGATTAGCAATAATGATGTTATTAAGCATTTTGAGCTAAAATGAGACAATGGAATAAGAGCATATTGATGTTGATTTAAATATGCAAATATATCATGAAAAATAATTTTCCATTATTTAAAATGAATTATGGGAATTATTATGGTAATTGACAAGTTTAATGGAAAAACGTTAAAAAATTCATAACTCAACGCCTGTAAAGCGGATTCAGGTGAAATTTGAAATAAAAATTATTAATGTTGGGCTTGGTATTATGGAATAAATGAGTTATGAAAATTCTTGATGAAATGAGAATTATGATTTATTGATCATATTTCAATTTCAACCGTTAACTTTAAACGACTGTAACGGGAGCTAGGAAACTCGGATTGAGATGAAATTTGAAATGGTTAAATGAAATTATGAGATTTTTATTTTGAATGGCTTGGATTAACCATGAAATGTTGAAAAAATATCTGCATTGAAAAAGGTGAGCATGGTTGACTAATGCTCCACATGAGTACAATGCATTTAATGCTAGAGTACCAAGCATAAATGCATGATGTGAATGAGATTTGAGGTGGCAATTGCAGGCCATTTCTAGGGTATTTTGTGCAATTATTTGAAATAAAAAAATGTGTGAATTATCCATCCATTGAATGCATATCATGATGTAGCTACAAAAGGCAAAACCTATGCATAGCTAAGGTGGCAACATGGGTTGTCCAAGGGGCTGTTTGATGCATATTTTTGATTTTTTTTAAATATTAAAATATGCATATATGTTGCTGAGATGCAAGTACATGAGAAGTGCATGTAATTATGAAGATTCGCAGCATTAAAAAAATTGAAAAAGGCAGAAGCATGCAGCTGAAACGTGGACAGCATATGGGGATGGAAAATGTGATTTCATATGCTAAGTTGCTGCAGTTTTTGTTAAATTTATTTACACCAAATTAATACATGAATTAATGGGTAATTAAGTTTACAATTTACCCTTAAATTAGGGTTGAAAAAAAATGAAAAATGGATGCAAAAATGGGCAGCAATGGACGTGCAATGCTGAACACTTGGACGGCTTGGATTTTGGAGCTGATTTTATGATTTTTGTAAAATGGTAAAGCTTCATTTTACTTGGCTGAAATTCACCCAACACAGACGGTAGATAAAGGAGCATTCAAGGGTGTGGAAATTTCCCAAATTATGGGGCCCACAGATGGAAAAATTCCACCTCTTATAGGCCATGCACGTAACTTGAGAGAGGAGTTTGGAAAATTGCTAAGTGTGGAAGTTTTCACCCCAAAGCCATAGCAGCAGCTCACGTCCAATTTACCCAGAAAAAAGAGGAAGAAAATCAAGGAGAAAAGGAGGAGAATTTGAGAAGAAAAGCAACTCAAAGGATTAGGGTTTGTGTTAGCTCAAAACCAAGTAAGTATGTGTTTGGTTTTAAGTTGTTTAACTTGAGTTGTTAAACTCAAAACTTGGAAATGAAAAGGATGATTAAAGGATATGTAAAATGGTGATTTAACATGCTTTTGAATGAATATGGAATGGATATTAGGTTTTATGTATGAATTTTTAAGTTTAAGTTGATGAAAATAAGGTTTTGCATGTGTATTAAGTGGGAAAACCCAAGTTGGTAAACCTTAAATCTACAAGACAAGTTTCTGTTTTGGTTTGATGATGTGATTAGATTATGAATCATTTATCCATGCAAAATATATGATGGGTTATGCTTAAGTGATGAATTTTTGAAGTTATAGAATGCAAAGTGAGGATTTTGACCTAATTTCTATGTTTCTATGCTAAAAATGCTATGGAAATGGATTTTCATGTTTTATGCATGTTATGTAGGGTAAAATACCCTAGGTTTAATTTATTATGTATGCCCAAAAATATTTGGGAAAATAAACCCTAAAACTGATTTTTATAGATTTTATGAAAGAACGTCAAACCGATGTGAAACGGGACTCAAAACGTGTAAGCTACTTGATGTTTTGAGAAATGATAATGTATGGATGTTTTATATGTTTTTAATCCCTAAATATGTATTAGGAAAAATGAATTTATTTTCTGGAATTTCGGGATTATATGACTGCATAGGGTTATGTGTCAAATGACACGTTGAACGGGTGAAAAACGGGTTCAAAACTTGCTGTTTTGGAAATCTATGGTGAATAGATTTAAATTCCATGAAAATACCCTAAATTAAGTGGTAATTAAGGTTAATTAACCCACTGAAATTTGGATTAAATTTCTGAGTTAGCAAAGTTTATGAAATGCCTTATGTATATGTGCTAAATGGGCTTATGTGGACGATACATGTGAAGAGGTGATGAATGACTTATGAAAAATGATTTTTGTGCAAAAATGCATGAAAATAAGATGAATTCCATGATGATACAAATTTTTTGAGTGTATGATGATTTATTTCAAAATTTGAAATTTGTTTAAGGAAGCCTAAGGCGATAATATGTGCTAAAGCAAGCACCGATGTATGTATTGTGGAAAAAGAGTAAAAAAAATGGCAAGATGAGCTTAATGAACCTATGTATGATGGTTATTGTATGAATATTGTGTAATTGAAAAGAATACCCTATGTATGGGGTTATACATGTTATGTTATATGGTAGCCGAAAAAATGTGTATAAAATGTGCTAATATGTGCAAAATGAGTTATATATGTGTATGATAACTTATGAAGTCAAATAAATGTTATATATGAGAGTCTCAGATTATGTATCAATTATAGGGAATTAAACAGGGTTACAGTGAAAAACAAGTACCCATTGCCAAGGATTGACAATTTATTCGATCAATTGAAAGAAGCTACAACATTCTCCAAAATAGACTTACAATCAGGGTACCATCAGTTGAGGATAAGTCCTACCGATGTAGTGCCCCAGCACGAGCGTCACAACCTTACCTCAAGATCTATCGACTGGTAAACATGATCAGGATTGCTGCACTGTCACACGGCGGGCTTATTGGATATTTATCCACTTAATCCTAACTCTTTAGGATTTTATATTATTTATACATTCAATTTCCATCAAATGTCATTTTATGCCATTATACCATTTGAGAGTTACACATGTCATCTCATAATCTTCATACTTAATCATATCATGATATTTCATGCCTTAGCATTTAGCCATAAAATTTTTTTGCCTTCTATGGTCACAAAACCATAACATAATTCATATACAACATTTTGTATCATATAAAATTGTAGAAATTTCATGTCATGCTCATCAACCATTGATACTTGTTCATAAAACACAAGTCATAAAATAGATTACATATGATCATCATAATAACAAGTATCAAGTCATTATACAACCATTTGCCATAAGCGACATTTATAAGAAATCATCAAATTTTCCATTCTTCCATGTCCAATTCATGCTCCTTGATCATCTTCATTTCTTCACCTGTCTATGGGTTTGGAAAACAAAATGTGAGTTGAAAACTCAATAAGCAAGTTGTATATTTTTCAGGCAATCCATTTTGAAGGCAACATTATTTTAAAAGCATTTCTCTCCATTCGGTAGAGACACTTAGCAAGTGATCAACTACTTATGGAGTAGAAACCTTTTTCATAAACCTTTCATAAACATTTCATAAACATTGGATGTGCAAATTCATCATTTCCATTCATGACATTATCCTTCATATGATGGTATGCTAGCATGGGGAACATTCCTTCATCACATGATCCTTTCAATCCTTAGCGCCGGACCTTCTGACTTGGCCTCGTCAAGGGGGACTCCTTGTCCACTTACTACCTCGACTAGCCTGCTTGACTTCCATTCCATACATGACTTTTAGTCACCCCAGCATTATATACCTCTTACACATGATATTCATTTCAATGAAACATCGTTTAAATTCATGTTTCATCACATTTCATACATAATTGCGAAATAGTAAGCAAATCACTTGTCATATTTGAAATAATATTTCAAAACACATTGAGATAAAAGAATGGTCATCCTTAAATATCTTAGAAAGCATTTGAAACAAAATTCATTTAGAAAGCTGCTTGCTTACCTTGCTTCGCCTTAGCTTTCCGTATCACTTATCTCTTTGCCTTTGCCTATACATATAAGAATGATATAGCATTCATATACTTTCCATTTGCTTATATTCAACTTAGTTTTCCAACCCATTTTCATTAACATTCAGAACCCACTTGAATTCCAAGTCGAGTGTACATGCACATCATAACTTATGCATCATACCATTCATTTCACCATATGTTTAATACCCATATTTAGGGTATCATTCACATATATTATTACACATTCATTAGTCATTCATTAGACACCATATGGAAGTTTATTACTCCCACTTATCATTTTTCACATTTTTTTCACAATTTACACATTGTACTCATTCTTAAGCACTTAGTTAATGTCCTAAACTTTACATATTAATCTCAAAATTTGAGATTATCATTATTGGTCAAAACAGTAACATAATCCACGTGTTTCATCACATTTTTCATGCATTTTTCTTTTTAATATCTCACATAAACTATTCATCATTTATTCATGCTTATCTCTTTATATATGTCCATTTCACAACACATAAATCATGTGTTTCTTAAAAATTTTCAAATCAGAAACTTGAATTCTAATCCAGCATGATTATCCACCTTAATTAACACTTCACTTAGTGTAGTTTTATAAAATTTTAATCCACTAATCATAGGGTTCCAAAACAGCAACTTTGGGAGCCGTTTTATACACTTTCAATGTCCCTTTTGATACTTATATCAAAAAAGATTTCTAATCACTTAATTCCAACAAATAACCATGGTTTTATTAACCCAAATTTAGGGTATTATCATATATTTAAAATCCAAAATTCGTTTTCTTGCGTAACAGCAATATCTTTACACATATTGAGTATCCATTTGACCCGTTTTGACGTGTCCAAATATATGTCCATAAAATCAGATTTAGGGCTAATCTTTTCAAACCCTTTTGGAAACTCAAAGTATCTTAAACATGTGATATTTTACCCTCCATAACATCCATAAATATTTTAGGCTAATTCATGTATCATTTTTAACATAAAAACATGGAATTCGGGTCATATATGTAACCCTAATTCATATCCTTTCTAAAATTTATAACTTAAGCCTAAATCAACATATATAATTCCTCAAATCATGAATCATCATGTAATCATAATAACACATCAAAACAACAACATCATATAAGAATTTAAGCAAATTTCAATTGAGTTTATCAACTCATATTCAACCTTAATCATCATTTTCTTCCTCTTGAACCCTTAATTGCATACTTGTCATTAAATCTTCATTCAATACCCTAATCAAGGGCATCATGAATCATCCTTTAAGGGTTCATTATGAATCATATTCATGACTCATAAATTGAATTAGAAAAACTGAGTTTAAAGGATTCAAACTTAAGGATATACTTGTTGGAAACAATGTTCAAAATAAAACAAATTGACCAAGGATTGAGTTTTGATGATTAACAAGAACTAATTTGAGTATATATATATGACTAATATGTTTGCCAAGTGTTTAAGGAAAGCAGAGAAGTCAAGTCGATCTTCGAGTCGACTTGAACTTCGACTTGGGAGTGAAGTCGATAGTGAAGTCGATAGTGAAGTCGACTCCACTAACGACTTCAAACAAGCCAAAACTGGACAAAGTTGAAAATGAAATTCTGACGAGTGAAGTCGCAGGCCAAGTCGACTCCACATGCGACTTGGGTAGTCAAGTCGCATACGAAGTCGACTCCAGCATCGACTTCGAAGTACACAAAATGTCCAGCGTTGAAATCTGGCTCCCGAAGATGCGAAGTCGCAGACGAAGTCGACTCCAAGTGCGACTTGGGCGAAGTCGTAAACCAGGTCGACTCCAACTTCGACTTGAGAAGTTTTGAGGTCTAAGCTGAAATTTCAAAGCATATCCAAGACATCCATTTGAAGTTTCTCACATACAAATGAGCTTTAAAGACTATTCTCAAAGTGACTTAAGATCAAAGCAAGAATCCAAGTTCAAGTTCAAATCAAGTCTATCAAGCTCAAAGCAAAATCTTCATGATAGCTTCCAAATGGAGTAATACCCAAGTCATGAAGATCAAGTGAGTCCGAAACAAAGCAATGAACACACATATTTTGTGTAAGGACTCATAGCTTTCAAATAGTTTGCAAGATTCAAGACATTTCAAGAGTATCCAGGCCAAGCTCTTCATCGAATCACAAGAACTACAAACATAAAGGCCACTCAACATTCATGAAGACTAAAGGGAGAAATCTAAAGCAAACTAAGTAAGGATCAAGGCGTTTCTGCAATAGATCAAGCCAAGTCGCAACCCAAGTCGACTTCAGGATCGACTTGAGTTGAAGTCTGAAAGCCAAGTTGACCCAAGTCTCAGACTTGAGTTTCTAAAAGAACCCAAGTCGCAGGCCAAGTCGACTCCATGTGCGACTTGGAAGCCAAGTCGCAGGCCAATTCGACTTCATCTTAGACTTGGAGAATAACGGTCAAATTTTTTAACGTTGGAGTTCATTTATTGCACGCCAACCACTTCTACAACGTTCATATTTTCCTCAATCTATAAAAGGACATTCAAATGAACGTGAGAAAAAGATATACTCACTACTCTAAGGATCATAGAGAGAAAAGAAGTGCAAGAAAGACTTTCAAATCCCTTTTCTCCATATTTGAGTGTTTCAAAGGAAGAAAGAGCTTCAAACTGCAAGTTGCTTCAACGATCATCATCCCAGCTGTCTTTGATTTCTTCCTCGAGCTCAAAACTGCCTACACAAATCTGTAAAGTGTAGTTTTTATTCATTTCTTTATTTGGTTGTATAAATCTTGATTTAGCTTGGGTAGCTAAGATCAAGTGTATGCAAAGTAGGGTGTGATTGGAGTGAGACTCATCACCTACTTGTGCAAGTGATTGTATATGCCCCCTAGAGCGTTGAATCTAGAAGAGAGCAAGTGGCTCTAGTTGTATATGCCCCCTAGAGCTTTGAATCTAGAAGAGAGCAAGTGGCTCTAGTTGTGTATGCCCCCTAGAGCTTTGAATCTAGAAGAGAGCGGTGACTCTAAGTGTATTCTTGGAATACATAGTGGAACCCAAGTCACAACAGAGTGTGAGCTTGGAAGAGTGGAGTAGGGAAGGTTTGCCCGAACCACTATAAATCTTGTGTTCTACTTATTTTTACTGCTTTATCTTATTTGCTCTCCATTCGCTTAAAAAGGGGATTAACTTTTTCAAGGGGTTAAGATTTTTGATTTACCAAAAGATTTTTTAAAGAACCCAATTCACCCCTCCCCTCTTGGGTTTAGCCATCAACTCGGGACCAACAAGTGGTATCAGAGCAGGTCTTTGAGTTTACCAAAGAGATCTTATCGATATGGCATCCCAATCTACTTCCCTTCCCGCATTTGCTGAAGGCCAATCCTTTACAAGGCCACCGTTGTTTGATGGGAACAATTTTGGATATTGGAAGCTTCGTATGAAGCAACTCATCATGGCTACCGACATGGACTCTTGGATTGCTATCCAAGATGGAGTAACCTTGCCTACCGATGAAAGAGCTTCCAAATGGACCGATGAGGAAGTAAGAATTGTTAAGAGCAACGCCAAAGCTATGAACTCTTTATTTTGTGCTCTTAATGCTTCTGAATATGATAGAGTATCCTCTTGCTTGACCGCCAAAGAAATATGGGATACGCTAACCTCTATCTATGAAGGAACTTCTCAAGTCCAAGGGACGAGAAGGAATATTTTGATTGGAGAACTAGAGAACTTTAGAATGCTAGAAACAGAAAATATTTCTGAAATGTTTGCTAGATTCTCTAAGATTACTAATGCTTTAAAAGGTCTTGGAAAAGCAATATCTGAATCTGAGCAGGTCATGAAGATTTTAAGAGCTCTACCTGAATCATGGACTCCAAAAATCACTGCAATTGAAGAAGCCAAAGACATCAACACGCTGAAGCTTGAAGACTTAATTAGCTCACTTATGTCACATGAGCTAATTAAGAAAAGAAACGAAGATCAACACAGGGGCAAAAGAGCAATTGCCTTGAAAGCCGCACAAGACACTGACGACACCTCTTCTTCTCAAAACGACGATGAGATTGCCCTACTCACAAAACGCTTCAAAAAATTTGTGAGAAAAGGCAAAAATTTCAGAAGTTTCAAAGAAAGAACTCCCAGAGAGAAGAAGAAAGAATCAACCAAGTGCTACCGATGCGGCGGTTCGGGACATTTGCAGGCTCAATGTCCAACTCCCGAAGAAAATAAGGCAAAAGAACAAAGAAAGGATCGAGGGGACAATAGAAGATTCCAGAAATACAAAGGAAGAGGCATGTACGTAAATGACGAGGAATCTACAACGAGTAGCTCCTCAATCGACGAAATCAAAGCGGAAGAATGTGCGAGAATTTGCTGTATGGCACAAATCGAGCAAGAAGAACAAGCTACCTCAACAAAATGCACAAGCAATGAAGAGGTAAGTTCCAAACTCTCTCTTTCTAATTCAAGTTATTCTTCCTTTCAAGAATGCCTCAAATGTACTGAATTAGATGAACTACAAACTGCATATGATTCATTATATGAAGAAATAAAGAAATTAGGAAGCAAGTTTACAATTAAGAAAAGACAATGTGATGCAACAATAATTGTAAATGGTAAACTTGCAGAAAGATTAGACAAATTGAAAGATGAAAATGAATTGCTAAAAAAGGAGAACAAATCATTAAATGAATCATTAGCTAAGTTCTCTAATCCAGGAGAAAGCGTCAAAATGTTTTTGAATATGACCTCCCAAACACATAAAAGAGGTCTTGGGTATCATACATTTGAGCAAGGAGAAAGTAGCAAATCAAATGTACAAATATTTGAGAAATATCAAACTAAAACTGCATCTATGTACAAGCCACAAAAGAAAAATTTTAAGTGGACTAGAAGACCAATGATTGAACCTTTGCATGCTTGGAGACCTACTCCAAGACTACCTTTGGCTTGTAATTTCTGCAATAAGATGGGTCATAAAACTTACAAATGTAATTTTAAGAAACTATATGACCATGGTGCTAAATTAGTTTGGGTTCCAAGAAACACAAGATTTGGGCTTTCAAAGTTAGATCAACTTAGATTAGATTCTATTACTAACCCAAATGGACCCATAAAATGGGTACCAAAAAGATAAGATTTATTTCCTTATTTTTCAGACATGTTTTAAGGCAAAGGCAAACAATGAATGGTTCATGGATAGCGGTTGCTCAAGGCATATGACCGGTGAAAGAAGTTTGTTTCACAAACTCAAGCCTTGTAATGATGGAATGGTTGCCTTTGGCAATAATGAAAAAGGTAAAATTAAAGGTAAAGGAAATATACATAGCATTTCAAATGCATGCATGGAAGATGTTTTGTTTGTTGAAGGACTCAAACACAATTTAATGAGCATTAGCCAATTATGTGATAAAGGATACAAAGTTGTGTTTGAATCATCTATATGTAATGTATTTGATGGAGAACATATCATGTTTAGTGGTAAAAGACATGGAAATGTATATTTGGTCTCACTTGATGAATTGAATGGTCAATGTCTAATGGCCATTGATAATGATCCATGGGTTTGGCATAAAAGGCTTGGACATATAAACATGGGAAACATAAAAACCCTATGGAAAAAGAGTTTGGTAGAAGGATTACCAAGATTGAAATATGACAAAGACAAGATTTGCAAGGCATGTCAATTATCAAAACAACCCAAGATGCCTTTCTCTACCAAAAAGGAAATTTCCACCACTAAGCCACTTGAATTGCTACATATGGATCTATACGGGCCATTCGACATTCTAACCGTTGGTGGAAAGAAATATGTATTTGTCATAGTTGATGATTTTTCAAGATTCACATGGATAATTCTCTTAGCTAGTAAAGATGAAGCCTTCTCTATGTTTGCAACTTTTGTAAATTTGGTGCAAAATGAAAAACAAAGTACTATTGTGACCATAAGAAGCGATCATGGTGGCGAATTCGAAAACAAACGATTCATGGAATTTTGCAATGAAAAAGGAATTCACCACACATTTTCTGCACCAAGAACTCCACAACAAAATGGAGTAGTAGAAAGGAAAAATAGAACTATACAAGAGATGGCTATAACTATGCTAAATGAGAGCAATCTATCCAAGAAATTTTGGGGTGAAGTTGTGAGTACAGCTTGTCATGTTTTGAACCGAGTTACCATTCGAGCAATCTTGAAAAAGACCCCATATGAACTATGGAAAGGAAGGAAACCAAATATCTCATATTTTCATGCTTTTGGATGTACATGCTATGTTTTAAACAATGGAAAAACCAATTTGGGCAAATTAGATGCCAAAAGTGATGAGGCTATATTCCTTGGTTATTCATCAAATAGCAAAGCATATAGAGTATTCAACAAACGAAACCAAGTTGTAGAAGAATCCATACATGTTGTATTTGATGAAATTAACCAATGTCCGAGAAAGGAGAATGAACTAAGTGATGCAGATGAGACAAAAAGCAAAGAACAACCAAAGGAACTCGAGCTCAAGCCAGAAAATCCAGTGGAGGAAGAGGTAAGTGAAGGTAATGACTCTTACAAACCTCCAACTGATTTAAAGTTCAAAAATGCCCATCCAATTGAACAAGTTATTGGAAACATATATGAAGGAGTAAAAACTAGAAGATCAAAACAAAACGTTTATGGCCAATATGCGTTTGTATCGAAAATTGAACCAAAAACCATTGAACAAGCTCTTAATGATGAACATTGGGTTATTTCAATGCAAGAAGAGCTAAATCAATTCGAAAGAAACAATGTATGGCATTTAGTTCCTAGACCAAACAATCATACAGTCATTGGTACAAAATGGGTATTTAGGAACAAATTAGATGAAAGCGGTCTTGTAATTAGAAACAAGGCAAGATTAGTAGCCAAAGGGTATTCCTAAGAAGAAGGAATTGATTTTGAAGAATCGTATGCACCCGTGGCTAGATTAGAAGCCATACGCATCCTACTAGCATTTGCTTCTCATATGAACTTCAAATTGTTTCAAATGGATGTAAAAAGCGCATTTTTGAATGGTTATTTGAATGAAGAAGTATATGTTGAACAACCCCCTGGTTTTGAAGAAAAGGATCAATCAAAGTTTGTTTATAAATTAACCAAAGCATTATATGGACTAAAACAAGCACCAAGAGCTTGGTATGAAAGGTTAAATAGATTCTTGATTGATCATGAGTTTCAAAGAGGGAAAGTAGACACTACTTTATTCATCAAGTACAAAAATAAAAATATTTTGATTGTACAGATTTATGTGGATGACATAATATTCGGTGCTACTGATGAAAATCTTTGTCAAGAATTTTCTAAGATAATGCAGAGCGAGTTCGAAATGAGCATGATGGGAGAATTAAATTTCTTCCTTGGACTACAAATCAAGCAACAAAATGAAGGAATATTTCTAAACCAGTCCAAATATGTCAAAGAAATGCTCAAGAAATTCGGAATGCAGAATAGCAAAGGGGCAAACACTCCAATGAGCTCTACAATCAAGATCGACACGGACGAAGACGGTAAAAGTATCGATCAAAAGCTCTATAGAAGCATGATTGGATCCTTGTTATATTTAACTGCTTCTAGACCCGATATCTTATTCAGTGTTTGTATGTGCTCTAGATTCCAAGCATGTCCAAAAGAATCACATCTACTTGCTGTAAAAAGAATTTTTAAGTATTTGATAAAAACTGCCAATCTTGGACTATGGTATCCAAAGGAGACAACCTTTGATCTAATCGGCTATTCGGATGCAGACTTTGCCGGATATAAAGTAGATAGAAAAAGTACCAGTGGAACTTGTCAATTTCTTGGACATATGCTAGTTTCATGGCATTCAAGAAAACAAACAAGTGTTGCACTATCTACTGCGGAAGCCGAATACATAGCCGCCGGTAGTTGTTGTGCCCAATTACTTTGGATGAAACAGCAATTAAAGGATTATGATATTGATTATGTTGATATTCCTATTAGATGTGATAATACAAGTGCAATTTGTTTGACTAAAAATCCTGTATTGCATTCTAGAACCAAACATATTGATGTGAGACATCATTTTATTCGTGAACATGTTGAAAATCATGATGTGTGCTTAGAATATGTAAAAACAGAAGACCAAATTGCTGATATTTTTACCAAACCTCTAGCCAAGGATTCATTTTATAAGATAAGGAATGATATGGGAATGATAGAGCTAAACTAGGAAAAATAAATAAGAAAATTAAATTGGAAAATGTCAAGTCGATGAGTCAAGTCGACTCCAAGGACGCCAAGTCGACTCCGCCTCCAGAAGCGAAGTCGACTCCGCTAGGGTCGAAGTCGACTCCAGAAGGACCGAAGTCGACTTCGCCTAGGGCAAGTCGACTCCGCGAGCGCGCGACCGTCCGAATTCCTTTTTTCTCTCTATTTCTTTCCTTTCTTTTTCTTTCTCCCTCATTTCCCGCCAGACCATCCTTTTTTTCTTCTCTCCCGGCGATTCTCTCCTCCGGCATACCATTTTTTCCGGCGATTCTCCGGTTGAATCCCCCATCTCCGGCTTCTCTCTCTCATTTTCTTGCCAACAGGCAGCCTATCAAAACTTCAAAACTCCCATCTCAATGGCCCCGAGGAAAGCCGTCTCCAAACCGTCAAAAAGGCCTGTGCCTAGACCTCCCACATCTCACACTGAGGAAGAAGTCCTTAGGAGAGCTAGGACACCTGCAAAACGGGTTCGAGAAGAACCCTCAACTTCTACGGGTAGAAGGGTTCGGTTCCAAGCTTCTACTCACACATCGGAACCAGCTACAAGGTCGGAAAGCCAACCTCATGCCCAAGCTTCACAGAGCACACACTCCGGAGCAAGCAGAAGGGGCACTGCGGCAATGGGCAAAACTCAAGTTCTGAAGATGCCCACTACATACTTCAGAACCGAAATCAATCACGGCCGGTTCTACAAGAACTTCTATGAACGAAAGGTATTCATACCGAAAATCATAGATTTCAAATTTTTGAAAGATTATGGGTCCGACATAGAAGACCTATTAGATTTTCAAGGATGGACCAAATTGCTCAAGGAGGATGACAAGGTCTATCCAGATCTTACCAGAATATTTTACTATGAATGGGATGAAGAAAATTTTGGCACACATGTCAAAGAAGTAGATATAGATTTTGGAATCGGGTTAAGTCCAAGCCAAACCAGAGCAATGAGTCATTTAGGACAGATACTTGGAGTCCCTTACATCGAAGAGCCTTTTCCGGAAGATCTTACCATGGATCAGATATATAATCAGCTCACCCGGAGTAACAAGTATCACCCGGGGATCAAGTTTCTTCGATACATGGATTTGTCACCCAGACTTCGGGTACTAAGGCTTCTCATTGCCCATTGCATCTACCCCAAAGGTGGTGGTAGAAATCAGTTAAACCCACAAGAAGCTGGGATCTTATGGAAGGTAGCAAACAAAGTCAAAGTGAGTCTACCTAAATTATTTCTAGAAGCCTTGGCAAGTCGAAAGGATAATCCAAGGGGCGTCCTTCCTTACGGCACTTGGATCACAAAGATCCTCGAACATTTTGAAGTGGACATTGAAGGCGAGCCATTCGAAGTGCTCAAGTCCACAAATGCAATCAACAAGGCACTAATTCAGAGGATGAAAATCAATGTACTTGAACTCCGGCCCGATGCTCCAGAAGAAGAGCATCAAGAGGACCAAGCACAAGCTGAGGGGGAGCAACCTCCCGAGGCACCGGCTGCTCCAGAAGAGCCACCATCACCTCAATCCCACGGCTCCTACTCCCCACAAGGATCCGTTGCACGAGAACGGGTACCTCCAACCTCTTCTGAGGAGGTCACCCTAAGGGATCTCAAAGATGAAATCATTGCCATGAGGGCAGAAATGGGCTATCAAGAAAACCGGATGACAAGTATTGTCACCGGTGTCCTTAATGCGCTTGAAGATATGCATTCCCGACAAGATAGAATCGAGCGGGAAATGCGAAAAATCCGCTATCATCTTGCCTCAGGCCATCATAAGAAGAGACCCATGCCTGAACTCGATCCCTACGAGTCGGGTTCAGTTCATAGAGAGGCAACTCCCGATCACGCTTCTCTTGTTTACTCCTCGGCCCATCATTGTCCCATCAAACCTATTCCATATCCGATCTCTCAATTTCAATTCATCAAATCATTATTTTTGCTTGATTGACAAAAAGGGGGAGATAGAATAGGAATTGAGTTGAAAGTTTTTTTTAAGTTTTGGGTTGGGTACATTGTATTTAAGGTTTCATTTATGCTTTAATGTTTGTTCTCTGTAATGAAACTTCATATATATATATGAAAAGATGTTTTATTGGTTTTTGATTGATATGATTGATATATTTGATAAGTGATTGCAATAAATACAAAGTATTCTTAATGATTAATACTCAATATATGGCTTGAAAGGTATTCAAGCATACTCTATGCCAAAATGACTAATGTTCTGAAAATATTCTCATTTTAACTCAAAACTCTAAATTATATGTTCAAGGAATATGCTCTGTTTTCTCAAATGAACATGTTTGAATTTTTTGAAAGGTATCAACTCAAATGAAGTTTTGTCAATCATCAAAAAGGGGGAGATTGTTGGAAACAATGTTCAAAATAAAACAAATTGACCAAGGATTGAGTTTTGATGATTAACAAGAACTAATTTGAGTATATATATATGACTAATATGTTTGCCAAGTGTTTAAGGAAAGCAGAGAAGTCAAGTCGATCTTCGAGTCGACTTGAACTTCGACTTGGGAGTGAAGTCGATAGTGAAGTCGACTCCACTAACGACTTCAAACAAGCCAAAACTGGACAAAGTCGAAAATGGAATTCTGACGAGTGAAGTCGCAGGCCAAGTCGACTCCACATGCGACTTGGGTAGTCAAGTCGCATACGAAGTCGACTCCAGTATCGACTTCGAAGTACACAAAATGTCCAGCGTTGAAATCTGGCTCCCGAAGATGCGAAGTCGCAGACGAAGTCGACTCCAAGTGCGACTTGGGCGAAGTCGCAAACCAGGTCGACTCCAACTTCGACTTGAGAAGTTTTGAGGTCTAAGCTGAAATTTCAAAGCATATCCAAGACATCCATTTGAAGTTTCTCACATACAAATGAGCTTTAAAGACTATTCTCAAAGTGACTTAAGATCAAAGCAAGAATCCAAGTTCAAGTTCAAATCAAGTCTATCAAGCTCAAAGCAAAATCTTCATGATAGCTTCCAAATGGAGTAATACCCAAGTCATGAAGATCAAGTGAGTCCGAAACAAAGCAAGGAACACACATATTTTGTGTAAGGACGATGGGAAAATAAACCCTAAAACTGATTTTTATAGATTTTATGAAAGAACGTCAAACCGATGTGAAACGGGACTCAAAACGTGTAAGCTACTTGCTGTTTTGAGAAATGATAATGTATGGATGTTTTATATGTTTTTAATCCCTAAATATTTATTAGGAAAAATGAATTTATTTTCTGGAATTTCGGGATTATATGACTGCATAGGGTTATGTGTCAAATGACACGTTGAACGGGTGAAAAACGGGTTCAAAACTTGCTGTTTTGGAAATCTATGGTGAATAGATTTAAATTCCATGAAAATACCCTAAATTAAGTGGTAATTAAGGTTAATTAACCCACTGAAATTTGGATTAAATTTCTGAGTTAGCAAAGTTTATGAAATGCCTTATGTATACGTGCTAAATGGGCTTATGTGGACGATACATGTGAAGAGGTGATGAATGACTTATGAAAAATGATTTTTGTGCAAAAATGCATGAAAATAAGATGAATTCCATGATGATACAACTTTTTTGAGTGTATGATGATTTATTTCAAAATTTGAAATTTGTTTAAGGAAGCCTAAGGCGATAATATGTGCTAAAGCAAGCACCGATGTATGTATTGTGGAAAAAGAGTAAAAAAAATGGCAAGATGAGCTTAATGAACCTATGTATGATGGTTATTGTATGAATATTGTGTAATTGAAAAGAATACCCTATGTATGGGGTTATACATGTTATGTTATATGGTAGCCGAAAAAATGTGTATAAAATGTGCTAATATGTGCAAAATGAGTTATATATGTGTATGATAACTTATGAAGTCAAATAAATGTTATATATGAGAGTCTCAGATTATGTATCAATTATAGGGAATTAAACAGGGTTACAGTGAAAAACAAGTACCCATTGCCAAGGATTGACAATTTATTCGATCAATTGAAAGAAGCTACAACATTCTCCAAAATAGACTTACAATCAGGGTACCATCAGTTGAGGATAAGTCCTACCGATGTAGTGCCCCAGCACGAGCGTCACAACCTTACCTCAAGATCTATCGACTGGTAAACATGATCAGGATTGCTGCACTGTCACACGGCGGGCTTATTGGATATTTATCCACTTAATCCTAACTCTTTAGGATTTTATATTATTTATACATTCAATTTCCATCAAATGTCATTTTATGCCATTATACCATTTGAGAGTTACACATGTCATCTCATAATCTTCATACTTAATCATATCATGATATTTCATGCCTTAGCATTTAGCCATAAATTTTTTTTGCCTTCTATGGTCACAAAACCATAACATAATTCATATACAACATTTTGTATCATATAAAATTGTAGAAATTTCATGTCATGCTCATCAACCATTGATACTTGTTCATAAAACACAAGTCATAAAATAGATTACATATGATCATCATAATAACAAGTATCAAGTCATTATACAACCATTTGCCATAAGCGACATTTATAAGAAATCATCAAATTTTCCATTCTTCCATGTCCAATTCATGCTCCTTGATCATCTTCATTTCTTCACCTGTCTATGGGTTTGGAAAACAAAATGTGAGTTGAAAACTCAATAAGCAAGTTGTATATTTTTCAGGCAATCCATTTTGAAGGCAACATTATTTTAAAAGCATTTCTCTCCATTCGGTAGAGACACTTAGCAAGTGATCAACTACTTATGGAGTAGAAACCTTTTTCATAAACCTTTCATAAACATTTCATAAACATTGGATGTGCAAATTCATCATTTCCATTCATGACATTATCCTTCATATGATGGTATGCTAGCATGGGGAACATTCCTTCATCACATGATCCTTTCAATCCTTAGCGCCGGACCTTCTGACTTGGCCTCGTCAAGGGGGACTCCTTGTCCACTTACTACCTCGACTAGCCTGCTTGACTTCCATTCCATACATGACTTTTAGTCACCCCAGCATTATATACCTCTTACACATGATATTCATTTCAATGAAACATCGTTTAAATTCATGTTTCATCACATTTCATACATAATTGCGAAATAGTAAGCAAATCACTTGTCATATTTGAAATAATATTTCAAAACACATTGAGATAAAAGAATGGTCATCCTTAAATATCTTAGAAAGCATTTGAAACAAAATTCATTTAGAAAGCTGCTTGCTTACCTTGCTTCGCCTTAGCTTTCCGTATCGCTTATCTCTTTGCCTTTGCCTATACATATAAGAATGATATAGCATTCATATACTTTCCATTTGCTTATATTCAACTTAGTTTTCCAACCCATTTTCATTAACATTCAGAACCCACTTGAATTCCAAGTCGAGTGTACATGCACATCATAACTTATGCATCATACCATTCATTTCACCATATGTTTAATACCCATATTTAGGGTATCATTCACATATATTATTACACATTCATTAGTCATTCATTAGACACCATATGGAAGTTTATTACTCCCACTTATCATTTTTCACATTTTTTTCACAATTTACACATTGTACTCATTCTTAAGCACTTAGTTAATGTCCTAAACTTCACATATTAATCTCAAAATTTGAGATTATCATTATTGGTCAAAACAGTAACATAATCCACGTGTTTCATCACATTTTTCATGCATTTTTCTTTTTAATATCTCACATAAACTATTCATCATTTATTCATGCTTATCTCTTTATATATGTCCATTTCACAACACATAAATCATGTGTTTCTTAAAATTTTTCAAATCAGAAACTTGAATTATAATCCAGCATGATTATCCACCTTAATTAACACTTCACTTAGTGTAGTTTTATAAAATTTTAATCCACTAATCATAGGGTTCCAAAACAGCAACTTTGGGAGCCGTTTTATACACTTTCAATGTCCCTTTTGATACTTATATCAAAAAAGATTTCTAATCACTTAATTCCAACAAATAACCATGGTTTTATTAACCCAAATTTAGGTTATTATCATATATTTAAAATCCAAAATTCGTTTTCTTGCATAACAGCAATATCTTTACACATATTGAGTATCCATTTGACCCGTTTTGACGTGTCCAAATATATGTCCATAAAATCAGATTTAGGGCTAATATTTTCAAACCCTTTTGGAAACTCAAAGTATCTTAAACATGTGATATTTTACCCTCCATAACATCCATAAATATTTTAGGCTAATTCATGTATCATTTTTAACATAAAAACATGGAATTCGGGTCATATATGTAACCCTAATTCATATCCTTTCTAAAATTTATAACTTAAGCCTAAATCAACATATATAATTCCTCAAATCATGAATCATCATGTAATCATAATAACACATCAAAACAGCAACATCATATATGAATTTAAGCAAATTTCAATTGAGTTTATCAACTCATATTCAACCTTAATCATCATTTTCTTCCTCTTGAACCCTTAATTGCATACTTGTCATTAAATCTTCATTCAATACCCTAATCAAGGGCATCATGAATCATCCTTTAAGGGTTCATTATGAATCATATTCATGACTCATAAATTGAATTAGAAAAACTGAGTTTAAAGGATTCAAACTTAAGGATATACTTGTTGGAAACAATGTTCAAAATAAAACAAATTGACCAAGGATTGAGTTTTGATGATTAACAAGAACTAATTTGAGTATATATATATGACTAATATGTTTGCCAAGTGTTTAAGGAAAGCAGAGAAGTCAAGTCGATCTTCGAGTCGACTTGAACTTCGACTTGGGAGTGAAGTCGATAGTGAAGTCGACTCCACTAACGACTTCAAACAAGCCAAAACTGGACAAAGTCGAAAATGGAATTCTGACGAGTGAAGTCGCAGGCCAAGTCGACTCCACATGCGACTTGGGTAGTCAAGTCGCATACGAAGTCGACTCCAGCATTGACTTCGAAGTACACAAAATGTCCAGCGTTGAAATCTGGCTCCCGAAGATGCGAAGTCGCAGACGAAGTCGACTCCAAGTGCGACTTGGGCGAAGTCGCAAACCAGGTCGACTCCAACTTCGACTTGAGAAGTTTTGAGGTCTAAGCTGAAATTTCAAAGCATATCCAAGACATCCATTTGAAGTTTCTCACATACAAATGAGCTTTAAAGACTATTCTCAAAGTGACTTAAGATCAAAGCAAGAATCCAAGTTCAAGTTCAAATCAAGTCTATCAAGCTCAAAGAAAAATCTTCATGATAGCTTCCAAATGGAGTAATACCCAAGTCATGAAGATCAAGTGAGTCCGAAACAAAGCAAGGAACACACATATTTTGTGTAAGGACTCATAGCTTTCAAATAGTTTGCAAGATTCAAGACATTTCAAGAGTATCCAGGCCAAGCTCTTCATCGAATCACAAGAACTACAAACATAAAGGCCACTCAACATTCATGAAGACTAAAGGGAGAAATCTAAAGCAAACTAAGTAAGGATCAAGGCATTTCTGCAATAGATCAAGCCAAGTCGCAACCCAAGTCGACTTTAGGATCGACTTGAGTTGAAGTCTGAAAGCCAAGTTGACCCAAGTCTCAGACTTGAGTTTCTAAAAGAACCCAAGTCGCAGGCCAAGTCGACTCCATGTGCGACTTGGAAGCCAAGTCGCAGGCCAAGTCGACTTCATCTTAGACTTGGAGAATAACGGTCAAATTTTTTAACGTTGGAGTTCATTTATTGCACGCCAACCACTTCTACAACGTTCATATTTTCCTCAATCTATAAAAGGACATTCAAATGAACGTGAGAAAAAGATATACTCACTACTCTAAGGATCATAGAGAGAAAAGAAGTGCAAGAAAGACTTTCAAATCCCTTTTCTCCATATTTGAGTGTTTCAAAGGAAGAAAGAGCTTCAAACTGCAAGTTGCTTCAACGATCATCATCCCAGCTGTCTTTGATTTCTTCCTCGAGCTCAAAACTGCCTACACAAATCTGTAAAGTATAGTTTTTATTCATTTCTTTATTTGGTTGTATAAATCTTGATTTAGCTTGGGTAGCTAAGATCAAGTGTATGCAAAGTAGGGTGTGATTGGAGTGAGACTCATCACCTACTTGTGCAAGTGATTGTATATGCCCCCTAGAGCGTTGAATCTAGAAGAGAGCAAGTGGCTCTAGTTGTATATGCCCCCTAGAGCTTTGAATCTAGAAGAGAGCAAGTGGCTCTAGTTGTGTATGCCCCCTAGAGCTTTGAATCTAGAAGAGAGCGGTGACTCTAAGTGTATTCTTGGAATACATAGTGGAACCCAAGTCACAACGGAGTGTGAGCTTGGAAGAGTGGAATAGGGAAGGTTTGCCCGAACCACTATAAATCTTGTGTTCTACTTATTTTTACTGCTTTATCTTATTTGCTCTCCATTCGCTTAAAAAGGGGATTAACTTTTTCAAGGGGTTAAGATTTTTGATTTACCAAAAGATTTTTTAAAGAACCCAATTCACCCCTCCCCTCTTGGGTTTAGCCATCAACTCGGGACCAACAATACTTACTTGAATTAAATCAACCTTGAACTAAACTTCTCTACCTTGAATTCCTTGCTTTCTTTCCCTTTTTTTCTTCCTCCTTTTCTTTCCTTTTCTTGCTCTTTTCCCTTGATGGAATAAGGGATGTGCAACTGTTGGACTTTAGGGGGTTTGCTCCTTAAAAATTTTCTCAAAACATCCCTTACACGTGTGGTCGTCCACCCCTAGATATAAGATAGATTTTTCCGGCTTTGTGGCCCCACTTGCCAAATTATTTTAAGGATAATTTAATACATATTTATCCCCTTTGCTGACAAGTCAAAATATGGTCCAAGTAAATTACAAATTACTTAAATAAAATCCATCAAAAATCCATGCATTGATGAATCTCAAATCTGTCCACCATTGACATCCACTTTTCAGCAGCTTTTGCAATTTTTCCACACCTAATTTCAACTTTAATTTTTGGGTATTTAATTACCCTAGTAATTAGATTTCTTAGCTGTCTATTTGGTATTTAAATAAAATCACAAAAAAATCCAAAGGCTGCCTTGACCATCCACCACTCTCCCTTGCTCCAAATCTGTCCACTTGATGATCACATGCATATGGCCTTGATTTGTCATCTTTGGCCATGATTTTCAACCCAATTTAATTACTCATTTATTAACCTTGATTCCCTAGCTGACTTAGGTGTGGATTTTATAATTAAAAAAATCAAAAAATTCACTTTTTGGAGCTCATAGCCGTCCACTCTATGCCTCCTCTATGCTTCTCCCTTAAGCTAGCCATTAGCTCCTCAATTCCCATATTAATGCAGGGGATTTTTCATGGATTTTGTCATTTTAGATAATTCACAAAATTCACTTGTAATTACTGTGAAACCCCAACCTAAGTAGGACTCAAATGTAAGCATTGAATATATACACATGATTTATATGTGAATTAATTAAATTTTGGATGATTTTGTGATTTTGCTAAGTTATTGAAATTAGGGCTAAGGATTAGAAATAATGATTTCGGTAATCATCATAAGCTGATATGGGACAACGAGATTAAAATAAATTGATGGTGATTGAAACTTATCAATATATCATAAATAATTATCTCAAAGTATATGGTTTGATTTATGAGAATTTAAAGGATAATTATCAAGTTAAGTGGAAAAATACTAGAAAATTCATAACTCAACTCCTGTAAGGCGGATTCAAGTGAAATTTGAAAGGGAAGTAGATAATGATGGGCTTAATCTTATGGGATTATTGGATTATGAAAATCTATGATGAAATTGGTGAAACAATTTTTTTTTGATAAAATTGGTGAGACAATTAATTGATCATATTTCAAATTCAACCATTAACTTCAAATGACTATAACTTGAACTAAAAAAATCGGATTAAGATGAAATTTGAAACAGTTGAATAAAATCATAAGATTAATATTTTGGAAGGATTAGATTAAGCAAATTATGAAAGAAAAATTCCTGAATAGAAAATGGTGTATGCAGTTGACTTTACACCCAAGAGTACCATGCATTTAAGGCAAAAGGTGCATGAATTAAATGCAAATTTTAATGGCCCAAATATGTGTCGAATGCAGGTGAAATGTAGGTTATTTTATGCTTAAATATGTGTGGAAATTCGTGGCTATGTTGCTGGAATTAATGAGCCAAGGAAAGAGCTCAAACCATCTTAGCAATTGTGGCATGCATACAACGTCCAAACCAGCACCAATTTGAATTTTTGCAATTTTTTATTAATTAATATATGAACCTATGTAGTTAGCATGCAAGGGTGCATAAATGAGCATTAATTCATGTGAAAAAATCCATGGAAAATTGTTAATAACGGCAGCATATTAATGGATCAAATAGTGGACAACTAGGGTGTCACACATATGGACGTCCAAGTGGCCTGCTGTTGGTTTTTTTCTTGATTTTTTTATACCAAATCAATTGCCGAGCTAGCTACCAATTAGGTACATAAATTACCATTAAATTTAAGGCTGCAAATTGTTGGTCCCGAGTTAATGACAATTACCCAAGAGGGAAGGGGTGAATTGGGTATTTAAAATTTCGCTTTAAACAGAAACTTTACCCCGGATTAATTCAGTCCCCTTTAATGAAACAAATGGAAAGCAATATGATAATAAAAGCAAAAATAAAATCAATAGAAAAGATTTTATAGTGGTTCGGGCAACCTTCCTTACTCCACTCTTCCAAGCTCACACTCCTTGTGACTTGGGTTCCACTATGTATTCCACGAATACAATTAGAGCCTCCGCACTCTTCTAGATTCCAGCTCTAAGGGGCATATATAATTAGAGACTTCGCTCTCTTCTAGATTCTAGCTCTAGGGGACATATACAACACTTAGCACAAGTAGGTGACGAGTCCCCACTCCAGTCACAACGCTACTTTGCTATCACTTTAGTTTGAAATACCAATATCAAACCAAGCATCAAAACCAAATAACAAATTCAAAAAGAGAAAGATCTACACTTTACAATTTATGTAGGCAAGTTACAGCTCGAGGAAGAACTCGTAGAGGAAACGAATCGATTGGCGTTGAAGCAAGCAGTAAGTTTGAAGCTCGTTGTTCCTTCAAAAGTGTATAGATCACTCAAGGCTAGGAAAATGGAATTTTGAACTTAGTATCTTCTGTTTCTGCTCTTTTCTATATGCTTTCACGTTCACTTGAGTGTCTATATATAATGGAGGAAGAGATTTAAACGTTAGAGAGTTGGTTGACGCGTAATAAATGTGCCAACGTTCAAATTTTCGAACGTTGCGACCCAAGTCGCAAGTGGAGTCGACTTCGTGTGCAACTTCACAGAAGTCGCATTCTGGAGTCGACTTCGGGTGCGACTTCGGCTGTAAGCAGGCTGCTCAAGTTCTTCCTCAGGTGGACTTGGTCTTGGACTTGACCTAAATCGCAAGTGGAGTCGACTTCGGGTGCGACTTCGGTTTTCGGCAATCTCCCAAGTCTTTGGTTCAGGTCGACTTGGACTCGGACTTGACCCAAGTCACTGCTGGAGTCGACTTCAGTGCGACTTCACCTCCTTTGTTTTCTATATGAACTTGAATTTCTTGGAGATGGCTTTGGTCGCTTAAATTTCTTCAAATTAAATGTTCTTTCGCTGATTTATATTATTAGAACTTTGTATGATTATTCAAGCTTGAAAACTTTAGGCTCCGCGTCTTGATTCTTGAATTCTTGAGTCTTAGAGTGCATGAAAATGTTCAAATGTTAGTTCCTGATCTAATTTTATGAATTCATGCAACTTTGCTTGCTTTAGTCTTGTTTTGATCTTCATTTGATCCAAGTCGAATGTTTGAGTCGACTTGGTCTTCAACTTCAATCAAATCGAACATCAAGTCGACTTGGTTTGCGACTTTGCTCTTCAAGTTCTGTGCTTGCATTTTGAAGTCGATGTTAGGGTCGACTTGGTCTGCGACTTCACCCAAGTCACATGTGGAGTCGACTTCGTTTGCGACTTCGGTAGCTCTTGGTCCCCAATTTCAGCGCTAGACAGAAAATGGCCCTTGAAGTCACTGTTGAAGTCGAATTGGAGATCGACTTGACCTGTCATGCTTCATATTTTTCATTTTTATATCCTTAAACATTGAACAAAACATATTAGTAGCCAAAACTTACTCAAATTGAGTTGTTCATCATCAAAATATATACTTTGGGAATTTTGCCTTTGATTTCATCACTTGTTTCCAACAATCTCCCCCTTTTTGATGATTGACAAAACCGATTTGAGCATATGCCTTTCAATATATTTAAGACATGTCATTTTATTTTGTTTTGATATTTTTAGGATGATTATAGGTCATTTGCCTTTTGAATTATCATATATATTCCATTTTCATATCTTATTTCCAATAATTTCTTAAATCACAAGTTAAATCCATTATACAAGCATTTCATTCATTCAAACAACCATTTCAATTTCATATAAAAACCGAACACAAGTAATCAGAGCATAAGTATAAAATTTTCATAAGTAAACAGAGCATAAACAACTTTTCATAAATAAACTTTTCATATGTGATCAAAAAATTTCATACAAGTTTCAAAAGTAAAGTAAAACCTATATACAAGCTACCCAACCCAAAATCCTAAAAACTAAAATCAAACTCAACTATTCTCCCCCTTTTGTCAATAGATCAAATAGGGGTCTACTCGCTGAGATTTGGCATATAGAAATGCCGATATAGGATATGGAGTGGATTGGAGAGGAGTGGGTCGGATAGGTCTAACATGGGCCGATGAGTAAAAAGATGATACGGGGCCTAGAGTTGGATCTCAGCGCACTGACCTGGTGTCAAATGGATCCAATTTGGGTATTAGTTGATTCCTGTTGTTCCTGGATGCCAAGTGATACCGAATCATCCTTAGTTCCTGATCCATGCGGTCTTATCTCGAATGCATGTCCATGATTGCGGTTAGGACCCGGCAATTTGAGACGTCTAGCGATCCTCGATCTGCTCTAAGTGCTCTCGGATGGCGTTCACCGAGTTATCCCACGATGGTGGCCGTGGAGCTGGGTCTGGGATCTCGGATCCTTGTGGTGAATATGACCCATGAGAATGTGGTCACGCAGGCTCCTCGGAGGCATCATGTGGAGCGGGTTGCTCCTCTGGTGGTGGCAGGGGCTGCTCCCCCTGAACCTATGCTCCTCCAACTTCTTCTGGAGCCAGTACACCCATCCTTTCTTAGATCCGCTCTGCCCTGAACTGATCCACGTTGATCTTCATTCTTTGGAGCAAGGCTTTGTTGATCGCATTCATCGGCTTCAATACCTCGAATGGCTCACCTTCCATATCCACCTCAAAATGCTCCAGGATCTTAGTGATCCATGTTCCATAGGGAAAAACCCCTCGTGGGTTGTCCTTTCTGGAGGCAAGGGCTTCTAGGAAGAGTCGCGGGATACTGACTTTGACTCTTAGCAACTTTCCAAAGGATTTCCGCCTCTTGCAAGTTTAGCAGATTTCTACCTCCGCCCTCGGGATAGATGCAGTGGGCGATTAGCAACCTTAGAACACTTAGCCTTGGGGATAAATCCATGTAATGTAAAAACTTAGAGTAAGAGATAGATCTGTAGGGAGCTGCTCATCCTCATAAGGGACCTCCAAGATTCGTTCCACCTGCCTAATAGCTTGATCTAAGCTTGGGACCCCCCTTGTTCCCAAAAACATTTCAACCCCTTTAACAAAGGTATTGAAGTACTGATCATCCCATAAGTAGTAGAAAATTCTAGTCAAGTCAGGATATACCCTGTCATCTGCCTTTAACAACCTGGTCCAACCTTGGAAATTCAGTAGCTCCTCGATTTCAAACTCATAATCGCTTAAAAATTTGAAATCTATGATCTTGGGAATAAAAATCTTATGCTCATAGAAGCTTTTATAGAACTGGCTGTGCTGTAACTCGGTCTTGAAATATGTTGTCGGCATTTTCAAGACCTGTCCTTTAGTAGCTGGGGTTCCCCTTCTTCTGGCCCTAGTTTCAGTGCTTTGGGAAGTCTGTGGTTCCTCTTCCCTAGGAGTAGTTGCTGATCCAGTCCTGGTTTGGAATCGGACCCGACGGCCGGTAGAAGTCGACGGTTCTTCCCGGGCACGCTTGGAGGGAGTCCGTTGCCTCCTAGAGACTTCCTTTTCGGCTTGAGAGCCTGATGGTTTGGGAACTGGCTTTTGAGATGGCTTGGACACAACCAATTTGGGCAATTTAGACTTGGGTGCCATTGGATTTGATTTTTTGAAATGGGTTTTTCAAATGGAGCAAGAGAGAGATGGAAATGTAGTGAGAGTTGAGAGAAAAAGAGATGGAAAATTGGAGACTGATCCAAACAAACATCATGATTTTCAACATGTTCATGAATAAAATGATGTCTTACATCTATATGTTTGGTTCTAGAATGCAATATTGGATTTTTAGTCAAACAAATTGCACTTGTATTATCACATCTAATTGGAATATTATAATAATCAATACCATAGTCTTTTAGTTTTTGTTTCATCCAAAGTAGTTGAGCACAACAGCTCTCAACGGCTATATATTCGGCTTCCGCTGTAGATAGAGCAACACTAGTTTGTTTCCTTGAGTACCATGAAACCAAGATGTTATCAAGGAATTGACATGTTCTACTAGTACCTTTTCTATCTACTTTGTATCCCGCAAAATCCGCATCCGAGTAGCCGATTAAATCAAAAGTTGACCCCTTTGGATACCATAGTCCAAGATTAGTAGTATTTATCAAATATTTAAAAATTCTTTTTACAACCATTAAATGTGATTCTTTAGGACATGATTGAAATCTAGAACACTTGTAAACACTGAATAGAATATCAGGTCTAGAAGCAGTTAAATATAGCAAAGATCCTATCATGCTTCTATATAGCTTTTGTTCGACACATTTACCATTTTCATCCGTGTCGATCTTGAGTGTTGAACTCATTGGAGTGTTTGCTCCTTTGCTAGTCTGCATTCCGAATTTCTTTAGTATTTCTTTGATATACTTCGACTGATTTATAAATATCCCTTCGGCTTGTTGCTTGATTTAAAGTCCAATGAAGAAATTTAATTCTCCCATCATGCTCATTTCGAATTCGCTCCGCATTGTCTTAGAAAATTCTTGGCACAGAGTTTCGTCAGTAGTACCAAATATTATATCATCTACATAAATTTAAACAACTAAAATATTTTTGCTTTTATACTTGATGTATAATGTAGTATCAACCTTTCCTCGTTGAAATTCATGATCAATCAAAAATTTGTTCAACCTTTCATATCAAGCTCGTGGAGCTTGTTTTAGTCCATATAATGCTTTGGTTAATTTATAAACATATTTTGATTGATCCTTTTCTTCAAATCCAGGGGGTTGTTCCACATAAACTTCTTCATTCAAATAACTATTCAAAAATGCGCTTTTCATATCTATTTGAAACAATTTGAAATCCATGTGAGAAGCAAATGCTAGTAAAATATGTATGACTTCTAGTCTAGCCACATGTGCATCTGATTCTTCAAAATCAATCCCTTCTTCTTGGAAATACCCTTTGGCTACTTATCTGACTTTGTTTCTTATTACAAGTCCACTTTCGTCTAATTTGTTCCTAAATACCCATTTGGTACCGATAATAGTGCAATCTTTGGGTCTAGGAACTAAATGACATACATTGTTCCTTTCAAATTGATTTAGCTCTTCTTGCATTGCAATAACCCAGTTTTCATCATTAAGAGCTTGATCAATAGTTGTCGGTTCAATTTTTGATACAAAAGCATATTGTCCACAAATATTTTATTTTGACCTTCTAGTCTTTACTCCTTCATAGATATTGCCAATAATTTGCTCAATTGGATGGACATTTTTGAATTTCAAATCAGTTAAAGGTTTATAGGAATTATTAGCTCAAAGACATGATCTTAACATCTAATACATCCAAATAAAAAGTATCCATAAGGAAGAGAAAGAAAATTGGAAAGAATAAGAAAAGCTGTTTTTCGGCAGTTTCCACCAACGGGACTTGAATTCCTTCTTCAATCCGAGCTTCAATCTTGATTCCTGCTTTCTTTTGCACTATAGTTCGTTCTCCAGCTCTCTCCCCTCTTCTCGCGCGTGAACCCCTAGGAACTATATATAGAGTCTCCTTTCGCGCACCTTATGCACTAGAATATTCGCACACGGCTGCGTATTGGTGCCTAGCCACCAATTCTCTGGAAGTGGTTTCTAACTTATGGTCTCAGCCATGTTTTCACTTGAGTTGCATGTTGATGAAGTGGCGCCTGGGCGCCCCTGGGTGGCACCTAGGCGCCAACTCTCTGGACTACTCTTTCATGTTAGCTGTGTGTGCTGCAAATGGTCTAGGCGTGTAGGGTGGCACCTTGGCACCAACTCCCTGCCTCTGGATGCCTCAACTTGCCTTCAACTCATCCGCTCTGTTACCGTACGTCCTGTCCTTCCTACAAAAAATGGAAAACTGAATAAATAAACTAAAAATGCCTAATTAATGCTAAAATTTCCTAAAAACTAATTAATGCTCCTAAAATGCAAAGCGGATGAAAATTAAGCTAAAAAGTGCAAACTCAGCCTAATCTCTTGAACTAACACACAAATTAAGCCTGAAATGGGCCATGATAATTCGTAAAAATACGAGTTATCATACCCCTAAACTTAAATGTTGCTAGTCCTCGAGCAACACATGCAAACAAAATGAATAAATGAATGAATGAATGTATGCAGAATAAAAATCAACTCCTTTTTCTTCCAGTTGTGCATTGATCAATCCACTTAGCCATTCCACAAGGTCGTGATTAATTCAACCTGAAAAATCCATCATTATACAAACAAGGCATAAATTTTCCTTTCCAAACCAAGTTACAAGTGGGTGTCAGAATTCCATAGTGAAAAGTTATATTTCAACACATCAATCTTTCATTCGATCAGAAAACTGGTTAGGAACTCAATGAACTCAAGCAAACCAAGTATTAACCTAAATACACTGGTTACAGCAAATGGTATCAAGTCACTGAATTCAATTTCTAACAACTGCATATTCTTTTTCCCCCCAAACTTATTGCAAAAATTCTCCTCACCATATTTCAGGATATCTGGAGATCTATTTTTTTTGGCTCCCCTCACCATATTTCAGGGTATCTAGGGAGAATTTTCATTTTCATTTTCATTTTTTTAAAGCGTTGTTACTGTGATTTTCCTTTATTTTTTTATGCGAACCTTGCCATTTGTCGATGCCAAGTCCCGGTTACTCAGCTTAGGTCAACCACCCCCTTTTATTTTTTTCTAATGCTTTATTAGGGGTATTGAACATGTTTGAGTAATTCCTGTGAAATAATACCATTTCCGAACTCGTTGAAGTACTTGGTTAGCATTTATTTAGTTCAGTATTCATCATCTCGGTCTGAAAGATATGCCTATTATTGAATTAGAACCATGTATTCTGAAATTCCTTTTATAATTCTTTTACATGTTAATTTCAACCTGCTTTATACTTGGTTTCAATCTGAATTGCCCATTCTTTCATGAATTCAATTTAAAGTCAGAATTAATCACAACCTTGCATATTTTCACAATCAGATGAATTGAAACAAAAGACAACTTTCATTAGCTAGAATTTGAAATGAATGCAACATAAACTAAAGCATGAAAATTAAAATGCAAAACTAACATATGATTGAGAATTAAACGCCCCCCCCCCCAAACTTGAGAGATGCATTGTCCTCAATGCATGATCCTAATATGAACTAAAAAAGAAAATACAATGAGAAGTAAAAATAAAAGGAAAGAAAAATAAAAAAAGGACTGGGACGCCCTCAAGAATCGGACTCTGTCTCGTCCTCGTCGTCCTCGTCGTCGGGCTGGGGCTGTGATGATTGCCCAAAACAAGCTCGGACCTCTGGCGGTGTCGGTGTAAAACCTCCAATTAATTTCCCTACAAAAGCAAAAACAACAACAAAAATAAAATTAAACAGAAAATGATTGATGGGTTGCCTCCCATCCAGCGCTGAATTTATCGTCTTCCGCTCGACATTCTCACTGTTCAATTCTCTTTCAGTTCCACCACCTCCTTGCAATGCTGAAAATCATCTCCCATATAATGCTTAAGACGTTGCCAATTTACAACAAAACTATTGCCGGATGCCTCGTTACATATTTCCACCGATCCATTCTCTGTTGCCTTTAACACCCGAATGGACCTCACCATCGAGATTTGAATTTTCCTGGAAATAGCTTCAATCTTGAATTGAAGAGCAAAACTTTCTGACTTGGCTCAAAATTTCATGTTAGAATTTTTTTTATCGTGCCATTTCTTCACTTTTTCTTTGTAGATCTTGGCATTTTCATAGGCTTGCATCCGAAATTCGTCCAACTCATTGAGTTGCAGTAATCGGCGTTCCCCCGCTTGTTGCATATCCAGGTTTAGTTATTTAATTGCCCAATATGCATTGTGCTCCAGCTCTAGCGGTAGATGGCAGGCTTTTCCATAAATCAGTTGGTATGGACACATTCCAAACTACATTTTATAGGCAGTTCGGTACGCTCATAGTGCGTCGTCCAGTTTGACGAACCAGTCTTTGCGAGAAGAACCGATGGCTTTCTCTAGAATTTGCTTCAATTCTCTGTTGGCCAACTCAACTTGTCCGTTAGCCTGCAGATGGTATGCTGTCGTCACTCTGTGGCGTATGCTGTATTTGTGTAGAATTGCCAGGAACTGCCAGTTACAGAAATGAGACCCTCCACCACTAATAATCACCCTTGGCGTGCCAAAATGTGTAAAGATGTTCTTCTTTACGAACCTGAGAACTGTTTTAGCATCACCTGCTTGAGTTGATGAATGGGCCCATTTGGAAACATAATCAACAGCAACCAGGATATATTGGTTTCCAAAGGAGGGAATGAATGGGCCCATGAAATCGATACCCCAGACATCAAATATTTCTACTTCAATAATATTAGTAAGAGGCATTTCATGTAGTTTATAAATGTTACCCATCCGTTGGCATCGATCACATCTTTTGACATAAAAATGGGCGTCCTTAAATAACGATGGCTAGTAGAATCCCGATTGCAGTATTTTTACTGCAGTTTTGTCTCCTTGAAAGTGGCCCCCATACAGTGATGAATGGCAGCTCTGCAGTAATGCTTCCTGTTCACACTCTAGAATACATCTCCGATACAATCGATCTGGGCATTGTTTAAATAAATATGGATCATCCCAGAAATAGAATTTAACATCGTGGAGAAACTTCTTCTTTTGGTGTGAATTCAACCCCGGAGGTAGCATTCTGCTGACGATGTAATTGACGAAGTCCGCATACCATGGTGGGCTGCCTGGGGAAATAGAGAAAAGTTGCTCATCCGGAAACACTTCCCGAATCTACTCAGTATCATGAACTAGCTGGTGTCCTTCAAGGCGGGATAGATGGTCAGCGACCTAATTTTCAGCTCCCTTTCGGTCTTTGATTTCGAGATCAAATTCCTATAGTAGTAAGACCCATCGGATCATACGTGGTTTTGCATCTCTTTCCTTGATCTGATATTTGATGCCTGAATGGTCTGTGTAAACGATCACCTTAGTGCCTACCAGATATGCTCTGAATTTGTCGAATGCAAATACCACTGCTAGTAATTCCTTTTCGGTTGTAGTGTAGTTCATTTATGCCTCGTTCAGGGTTTTGCTAGCGTAGTAGATGGAATGGAAGACCCTATTTTTTTGCTGCCCCAATACCACTCCTACTGCATAGTCACTTGCATCGCACATTAATTCGAAGGGCAGATTCCACGTTGGAGAGATAATGATTGGTGCAGATACTAGTTTCTGTTTCAACTCCTTGAAGGCTTCCATGCATTCACTGATGAATTCGAATGGTGTATCTTTTTCGAGCAGTGAACATAACGGCTTAGCTATCTTTGAGAAGTATTTTATGAATCGTCTATAAAATCCTAGATGTCCCAGAAAACTACGAATGCCCTTGACTGAGGTGGGTGGAGGCAGCTTCTCGATCATCTCGATTTTTGCTTTGTCCACTTCGATTCCTTATTTAGAGACCCTATGACCAAGTACAATGCCCTCTTGTACCATAAAGTGACACTTTTCCCAGTTAAGAACCAGGTTCGTGTCCTCACATCGCCGGAGCATCTTTGACAGATGGGTTAAGCACTCGTCGTAGGAATTTCCGAATACCGAGAAATCGTCCATGAAGACTTCCATAAAATCTTCCACCATATCCATGAAAATAGCCATCATACATCGCTGAAATGTGCCTGGAGCATTGCATAGGCCAAACGACATTCGCCTGAATGCAGATGTGCCATAAGGGCATGTGAACGTGGTTTTTTCTTGGTCTTCCGGTGCTATCATAATCTGATGGTAACCTGAATAACCATCCAGAAAGCAGTAGAATTCACGTCCTGCTAGCCTGTCCAGCATCTGATCAATGAATGGAAGTGGAAAATGATCTCTTCGGGTAGCTTTATTCAGCTGGCGGTAGTCCATGCAAACTCGTCAACCAGTAACTGTTCTGGTCGGGATTAGCTCATTATTTTCGTTGAAGACGACCGTCATGCCACCTTTCTTTAGGACGCACTGCACCGGGCTGACTCAAGAACTATCGGAGGTCGGGTATATCACGCCTGCATCTAACCATTTGATGATTTCCTTTTTAACCACTTCTTTCATAATTGGGTTTAGTCTTCTCTGCGCTTCGATAGAGGGCCTGGAATTCTCTTCTACTTGAATTTTGTGCATGCAGAAGGATGGGTTGATCCCCCAGATGTCTGCTATAGTCCATCCCATAGCCTTTTTGTGATCTCTGAGTACTCATAACAATTTTTATTCTTGCACGGTATCAAGTGCCGAAGAGATAATCACCGGGAGTGAGGATTCTCCTCCCAGGAAGGTATATCTGAGGTATTTTGGTAGAGGTTTCAGCTCCAGGATAAGTGGCTCTTCAATTGATGGTGTCGCTGCTGAAGTTGACTTCGGTGCGACTTCACCTCCTTTGTTTGCTATATGAACTTGAATTTCTTGGAGATGGCTTTGGTCGCTTAAATTTCTTTAAATTAAATGTTCTTTCACTGATTTATATTATTTGGAACTTTGGATGATTATTCAAGCTTGAAAACTTTAGGCTCCGCGTCTTGAATGCTTGAATCCTTGAGTGTTGGAGTGCATGAAAATGTTCAAATATTAGTTCTTGATCTAATTTGATGAATTCATGCAACTTTGCTTACTTTGGTCATGTTTTAATCTTCATTTGATCCAAGTCGAATGTTTGAGTCGACTTGGTCTTCAACTTCAATCAAGTCCAACATCAAGTCGACTTGGTCTGCGACTTTGCTCTTCAAGTTCTGTGCTTACATTTTGAAGTCGATGCTGTAGTCGACTTGGTCTGCGACTTCACCCAAGTTGCATGTGGAGTCGACTTCGTTTGCGACTTCGGCAGCTCTTGGTCCTCAATTTCAGCGCTGGACAGAAAATGGCCCTTGAAGTCGCTGCTGGAGTCGACTTGGGGATCGACTTGGCCTAAGTCGATGCCCGAGTCGACTTGGGGATCGACTTGACCTTTCATGCTTCATATTTTTCATTTTTATATCCTTAAACATTGCACAAAACATATTAGTAGCCAAAACTTACTCAAATTGAGTTGTTAATCATCAAAACATATACTTTGGGTATTTTGACTTTGATTTCATCACTTGTTTCCAACACAAATGTGTAGAAAAAATTAGCAAAGTGGACAGCTGTATGGACGTGCACAATGGACAGCTAGGTGAAGTTGATCTTGAGCAAATTTTTGCTTATGGAAAAAATGGTTTAAAATATCATTGCTTGGCCACCATTTGGATTAATAAGCATTTAAATGACCTCAAATCATGCTCAAAGCAGGGTCCACAAGCTGGAAAAATTCCAGCTTATAAGAGGGGACGGATGAGTACATGTAAGAGACTTAGAAAAAAAACTTTCAAGGAGCCAAACACCCCCACAACTCAGAAACCATACACGTCCATAAAAATCCTAGCAAGGAGGGAATAAAAAGGAGAAGAAAGAAGGAGAAAGAAAGGAAGAAAGAAAGGAAAACCAAGCTTGATTAGTTTGTGATCAAAGTTGACAACAATCAAGTAGGTAAACATGATGGGTTAGATCATTTGATTCTAAGTTTTTTACTTCAAGTTTATGGATATGAATATGATTCAAAAAGAACCCTTAAATGGTGATTTAGCATGTCATTTGATTGAATATTGAATGAGTATTGAAAGATATATATGAATTTCAATGATTTAAGGAGTTGAAATGGAGATTAGGATGGAATATGGGTTGAAAACCTAAGTTGAAATATCCAAATACATATGTTAAGTTTCTGTTTTGGATTAGTATCATGTTTAGGCTATGAATCATGCTTTAGTGAAATATATATGTTGATTCAAGCCTAAGATATGAATTTTAGAAAGAATGGAATTCAAAGTTATGTATATGACCCGATTTCCATGTTTTGTGACATATATGTTGTATATGTATGTTTAAGTGAATTATGGATAATTTAGAGGGTAAATTACTCTAAATTTAGGGTACTTTGAATGCGCTAAATGAATGGATTAAATTTGCCTTAATCTGAAATTTTAGGGCATGTTTGGGAATATGCAAAATGAGATGAAAAGAGTACCCAATATGTACATGAAAGTTGTTGTTTTGAAAGGAGTTAAATTATGAATGTGAAATATGTGTTAATACCCTGGATTTGGGTTAGGAAAAGTTAGATTAACTGCTGAAAATTCGGAATTATAAAACTGTTTAGGGTTAAGTACCGAGAGATACGTTGAAAGTGTGAAAAATAGGTTCCAAAGTTGCTGTTTTGGAATCCTATGATTAGTGGATTAAAATTCCATAAACATAAATAAAGTGTTAATTAAGGATGATTATCATGCTGAATTATGGACTAAGTTGATAATTTGGAAAATTTTATGAAACGCATCATATATATGATGTGAAGTGAGTATATGTGGAAGGATGAACATGCATAAGTGGTAAATGACTTATGTAAATTGATTTTGTGCAAAAATACATGAAAATAGGATAAAATTTGTGAATATACTTCTGTTTAGATGCATGACGTTAATCTCAAATTTTGGGATTAATTAATAAGGATTAAGGCAACAACGTGTGCTTAAAGAAAGCACTGATGTGTAAAATTTTGGGAAAATAAGTGAAAAATGGTGTATGAAAGATAAAGAACCTTTAAATGATGATTATTGAATGTTTATTAAGTGATTGAATGATTACCGTACTTATGGGATTAAATATGATGTGTAATAGCCGATGTAATGCACAAGTATGTGTTATATATGCATAACGACTTGAGAAGTCAAATGGATTATGTATGTTAATAAAAATGTGTTGGAAAACTAAGTTGAATGCAAGAAAAAGAAATATATAAATGTTATATCATTCTCATGTAGGTAAGGGCAAAGAAAAGGCAGATTCAGAAAGCTAACGTGAGACAAGTAAGCAAGCAGCTTTCTAAATATTTTCGGTTTTCATTACAAGGTATTTAAGGATGGTCATTCCTTTATCTCAATGTGTTATGAAGTATTATTTCAATTATGATAATGAATTGCTTACTGTTTCACAATTATTCATGAAAAGTGATGATGTATGGATTTGAAATGATGTATAAGAGGTATATAATGCCAGGGTAACTAAAAGTCATGCATGGAATAGAAATCAAGTAGGCTAGTCGAGGTAGTAAGTGGATAAGGAGTCCCCCTTAATATTGCCAAGTCGGAAGGTCCGGCACTAAGGATGGAAAGAATCATGTCATGGAAAAATGTTCTCCGTGCTAGCGTACCCTCACACGAAGGATAATGTCATGATGCATTTGCACATCTAATTATGTATGAAAAGTTTATGAAAGTTTTATAAAAAAGTTTCTGCTTCACAGGTAGTTGATCACTTGATAAGTGTCTCTATTGAAGGGAGAAAAATATTTTTAAATAAATATGCCTTCAAATGTATTGCCTGAAAAATATACAGCTTACTTATTGAGTTTCGACTCACGTTTTCATTTTCCAAACCCATAGACAGGTGAAAGAAGAGACTTGGCAAAGAAGCAGGAGCCGACCATTGAAGAAATATAAAACATTATAAGTTCATGATTGTCAAAAATTTATGTTGGATGGTTGTAAATATTTTTGATGTTTCTGTGTTGACATCTATGGATGATACATGTTGTGACATCTGATTTATGTGAAAGTTTGAAATATATCTTGAATATAATGATTAGTTATGAAATTATTGGGTGGAAATGACCTATATATGCATGAGATGAAAAATATAAGAAAATAAATTCCTAAGGAACCATATTTAATTGTATAAATATCCATTAAAACCCGCCGTGTGATAGGGTAACAATCTCGATCACGTTTACCAGTTGATAGATCCTGAGGTAAGGTTGTGACGCTCAGACTGAGGCACCACAATTACCTCCTTTTGCCACCTCATTTTTGCATTTAATTATTTACTTAATTAATTTGACTTTAACATAAATGCTAGTTGCTTTAAGGTGCACAAAGTCAAAGGTGGTCCACCTTTTTTGTGCAAACCAAATCCCCAAGTCATTTAGCTTAATCCAAGCCTCTCATTGCATTGATCCGACTTTTCAAATTTCATCTCAATCCGACTTTTCTAGCTAAGTTATGACCATTTAAGTCATCCTTGGATTTTGGATGGTAATGATCAATTCTCACCTTAATTTCATCAAAATTTTCATAATCCATCTTTCCATAAGGTTAAGCACAAAATTTTGTGCTTTCCTTTCAATTTTCATCTTAATCCGCCTTATAGGCGTCAAATTGTGCATTTTTTAACATTTTCCAACTTAACTCCATAATTAGCCTCTTAATTTCCATTAATCACATTATGTAAATTAAATTAATTTTCATGGACACTAATCCTTTTCAATCCTCATTAGGCTACTAAGCAAGCAAATTTTCTAAAGAATTTCTGCTTTTCTAAATTATTTCCATAAATGCAATGTTTGCTTAAACTTGTTTGAAGAAACTATGGAAATTATTTCTAATGAGTTTAAGGATGGCCATCCCTTAGCAAAATGGTGTTGAAATGATGTTTTACTTCAAATACAATATTATGAAATTTCTCTTTGATAAATGCTATGGAAAAATGATGTGATTCTATGTTTCTGATTGAAAGTTCATGTTAGCATGTTAAAGATGAATTTATGAAAAAGTTCATGTGCATAAGATACTAGGTCCACTTGGAAGGATATAAGCGGACCAATTGTCCACCCTTGGTGTGGCCAAGTCGCTTGAAACAGGCCCAAGGCTGGCGGCGCCCTCTCTGAAATGAAAGTTAACGTGACGGATGGTCGCCTGGCTAGCTTCCATCCTAAGGGAGAAATGGTATATATGTTCATGTTTTCATATGACATTATGCATATGGGACCCGTGATGGGTACAAGATTTCATGCTTTTAAGATATACCTTTAGACAAGGTATAAGTGGCTTTCCAAGATGATTTTAAATGTAAAATGTTGCCTGAAATGATTTGCCTGTAAAATGCAAATAGCTTGCTTATTGAGTTTCGACTCATGATTTTATTTTCCAAACCCAAAGACAGGTGAATGACAGGACATGGCAAAGGAGCAAGTGTCAGCATAAGGAATCAATGAAAAAACTTTAGAATTTTCATGTTATGGAACTTATGTGAAAAGGATGTAAACTAGAATTTTATGTTGTGTTTGATGACTATGATGTATATATGCAGTGACATTTGATTTAGGCAAAGGTTGAAATGTTGCTTGAACATCATGCTGTGTATATGTGTTGAATGGAAGAAAATGACTCAGTTACATATGAGATGAATATATAAGAAATTGAATGTGGCGCCCCGGCCCGAGCGTCACATCCTTACCTCAAGACCTATCGATTGGTAAACGTGATCAGGATTGTTGCCCTGTCACACGGCGGGATTTATCGGATGTTTAACCTGTTAATCGTGGTCATACATAATTCATAAGACACTTCATATTCTCATAAATTCAATTTCATACATTTCTAAGTCATTTTGAAACATTCATTTCATACAACCATATTGTTTAGTGACATTTCATCTTTTGCCACAATCATATGTCACTACAGGTGTAAAACATAGTCATCCATACAAACTCACGAATAGTTTACATCTATTCAACATAAAACATTGCATATAATTTACAATCATTTCATGAAATTTTCATAAACATAATTTCCTCTTTGGATTTCTTATGCCAGTGCTAGCTCCTTCGCTATATCCTGTCCATCACCTGTCTTTGGGTTTGGAAAACGAAAACGTGAGTCGAAACTCAATAAGCAAGCATTTTGCATTTTCAGGCAATTCATTTCAGGCAATATTTTTCATTTCAAATCATCTTGGAAAGCATCTTATACCTTATCCAAAGGTATATCTTGAAAACATAAAATCTCGTACCCATCACGGGTCTCATATGCATAATGCCATATGAAAACATGAACATGATCATCATCTCCCTTAGGATGGAAGCTAGCCAGGCAACCATCCGTAACGTAACTCTCATTCCAGAGAGGGCGCCGCCGGCCATCGGCCTATTACAAGCGACTTGGTCACACCAAGGGGGGACAACCGGTCCGCTTATGCCCTTCAAGTGGACCTCATATCCTGGGCACATGAACTTTTCATAAATCCATCTTTTACATGCTAGCATGATTTTCAATCATAAACATGAAATCACATCATTTTCCATAACAGTTATAAAGAACATTTCATAATTCATTGCATTTGAATTAAACATCATTTCAAACATCATTTAGCAAGGGGATGGCCATCCTTAAATCCATTAGAAGCAATTTCATCAAACATGTTAGAATATAAAAACATTTATGGAAACACTTTAGAAAAGCAAAAATCATTCAGAAAATTTGCTTGCTTACCTGAACTTCTTAGCTTTCCTCCGTCACCTTCTCTTTGCCCTTGCCTACATAAAAATGGTATGCATTTTTCATACATTTCCTTTTCTCATATTTTACTTAGTTTTCCAACCCATTCCATATACACACATCATTTATTTGACTTCACAAGTCATTATACACATATATCGCTTAATTTGTACATATTAGCACCTTTTACACACATTCGGCTATCATACACCGTAGGATATACATATAACATGCACATAACCCTAAAATTAGGGTATTCATTCCAATGTCATAAAAATTCATTCCATATGCATCATTCATAGCTTTATTAAGCTTACTTTGCAATTTTTCCTATTTTTTTCCAAAAATACACATACGGATGTTTCTTCTACGTACATAGCATTGCCTTAACTTCATAATTCAAATCCAAAAGTTTGGATTAATAACATATCATTTCAAACAGATCCATAAATATGGAATTTATCTCATTTTCATGCATTTGTGCATAAAACCATTTTTCATAAGTCATTCATCACCCATTTATCGTTATTCCTTCACATAAGCTCATTTAGCACCTAAACACAATGCATTTCTTAAAATTTCTTAACTCATAAATTTAACCTATTTTCTAACAGGTTAATTACCCTTTAATACCACTTTCCTTAGGGTATTTTAATGGGGTTTAAAATCCATTCTTCATAGGTTCCCATAACAGTTAGTTTGGAACCCACTTTTCATCCGTTTAACGTGTCTTTTGACACATAACCTTAGGTCATTATATAAATCCGAAATTTCAGCATATAATCTCACTTTTCTTGATCAATATTTAATTATTTAACACATAAATCAATTTGGATCAGTTATACATAGGTTTCATATTTCTTTTTGATTTCTTTCTCAAACTAACCACATATGCTGAAATCAGGCGTGCTGAAATATTAAAATCTTGAATTAATATCCAATCACGTATTTTTGATCTGAAATTTCTACCATACCTTAATAACTTCATAAATTAACTTTCATAAAAGTTTCAGCACTAAATATTAACATTACATATTTATTTGGGGATTTTTACCTTGCTGAACAGTAAACTCCATTTCCAGTCAGCCTGAATCACGTAATTTATGGAGTCTATTTATACCCATAAAAACCTCATTTTTAATTTTTTTATGTAATCCCCAATATTCCTTGTATGTTCAGTAAAATTTTAATCCCTAAAATCCTTGTATAAAAATTATTAAAAATCATTTTCTACAACTGATCCTGTAACCCGTTTTACCCTGTTTGGGCTAATGTTCACGGATTTTTAATTTGTAACATACGTATCATTTTAAGCTGAAAATTGGGTAGTTCCTTAATCATGCAAAAAGGATTGTTCTCAAAAACTTTCATGTAAACATTCATCCATTTACTGTTCCGACCATAATTTACTTTTCAGCATCATATACTTACTTGGATTTGTAGTAAATCAACTTCTAATCTTTTGAGATGATTTCTCCTTCAAAATCCGCTTCTTTTTTCCTTGGTTTCTTCCTCATTTTTGCTGGAATTTTTGGACACAAGCTGCTGGTTCCCTTTGGTCGTTTTCAGCACTTAGAGAATTTTCCACTTCTTCAATTCATTCTTACGTGCAATGCTAGATATGTTGCTGGAATTTCCAGCAGTGGGGCCCACATTTTGCTGCAAGTCCACATTCATTCAATGCTCCTCTATCTACTTTATGAGGTGGATAATTATGGTCCAAGTAAAATAGCAAGTTTTACATTTTTACAAATTACAAAATCTGCATCAAGACACGTTAAATCTGTCCAGAAATTGCACGTCACTTGCTGCTGATTTTCCAGCAGTTTTTCAATTTTTAAAAATTACCAAATCATGGGTAATTCATGCTAATAATTACCCTTTAATTCCTCCATGAATTCGGCTTTATAAAAAAATTATTAATATAGCTGAAATTGCCATTTTTCTGCACCTCATTTCACTCCCACTGCAATCTACGGTTCAGCAGTGTATATGCCCCTTTTTGCATTTTTTTAATGGCTGAAACCCTTCATTATTGATTGCATAATTCATGAAAATTTATCCCAGAAACATATGGTATTTTTAAAAAAATCAAAAACTCAAATGGGCAGCCCCCTTTTTCCCTTGGTCGTCCATGCCATTGTCACCTCCTCCATGAGTTGGAAATTCCATCATTACATGCAATAAATGGTTAGATAATTCATGGGATTTTGTAATTTATTTAAATGCATAAATTCCATCCAAAATCCCTGCAATGGACACCTCACCCTACCATTTGTCTCATGCACTCAAGTATGGTACTCCCTCATAAATGCTTTGGTACTTTTAAGGTGTATGGGTCAAACTTGCTTACCTTTTTCATTGCAGGCACTTTCCCAATATTTCATGCATAATCCAATCCATTCAAATTAATTATCTCACCATTTCATTCAACCGTTTCAATTTTCAACTCAATCCGAGTTTTCTAGCTCCCGATATAGCCGTTTAAAGTTGACGGTTGAAATAAACTTAGACTTAAAAATTCATAATTCTTATTTCATCAAGAATTTTCATAATATTTTTATTCCATAATATCAATCCAAATATTAATAATTTTTGTTCCAAATTTCACTTGAATCCGCCTTCTAGGCGTTGAGTTATGAATTTTCCAATATTTTCCTTCACACTTGTTAATTTCTATCTTAATTTCCGTAATTCATTTTAAATCATGGAAAATGATTTTTCATGCCATAATTGCACATTTAAATCACAATAATTCATTCTTAACCCATAGCCTCATTTAGGCTCAAAATCATTAAGCACATCATTAATGTTAACCCATAACCCTAATTACCATAGTTAGTAAAAATCATGAAATTCCTTCATAATTCCATATTTCATAAATAATCATCAAATACATGTTCAATGCATACATATGGCCTACTTGGGTCAGGTTTTCACATTGAACTTCTATGTGATTATAATTAAGTGGATAAATATCCGTTAAAACCCGCCGTGTGACAGGGCAACAATCCTGATCACGTTTACCAATCAATACGATCTCGAGGTAAGGGCTAAGTTGTGATGCTCTATTTGGGGTGCCACACACGTCAAGGGGAGTGGAGGATAGTCTCCTTGAGGCCGACAGAAAGGCTATTAATGCCTTTCTTGCTCAGCGCCCGCCCAAGTTTGCAGGGGAACCAGATCCCCTCATTATAGAGCAATAGATTACAGAAATCAAGAAATTATTCAGAATATTGCCCTGCAATGATCAGCAAAAAGTGTTGTGCGCTACCCACCTGCTGATAAATGATGCCTATGAATGGTGGGAAACACTGATGGTTACTATGCCACATCCAGAGCAAGTCACGTAACATGAATTTTTGGAGGAATTTAATAAAGAATATCTCCCGGTAGGGCTACAAAGCCAGAGGGTGATAGAATTTGAGAAACTCTACCACGGCAGGATGACAGTTATGGAATACGCTACAAAGTTCAACGCCTTGGGGAGATACGTACCATGGATTGCCAATGTGCAAGAAAATAAGGTGCAAAGGTTCTAGAGGGGATTAAGGCCCTAGCTAAGAGAGGGGTTAGCCCCGTTATTAATAAAAGACTATGCCTCTAGCATTGAGAGGGCTAGGGCATTGGAGGTGGAGTCTATGAGAACTCAAGAGCTTAAGCAAGCTCAAAAATAATTCTTTACAGCCTCCAAGGAAGGTGAGGCTAATGAAAGAAAAAGATCGGCGACAAGACAAAGAGCACTCTGACTTGCAAAACTTGTCACAAACGCCATTCAGGCGAATGTTTACAAGGAACGGGGAAATGCTACAAATGTGGCCAAGCGGGTCATGTGGCCCGGGACTATGGGACCGACAAAGCCAAAATAATAAGGTGCTTCAATTGTGGTCAAGTCAGACACTTTTCTCCCAACTGTCCGAATAAGCCACAAGGAACACCAACTCGAGGGAGGCTCGCCCAGCAAAAGGTCCCCGCCATCGCCAATCGACCCGGTACCTGCTGCCAACCCCGTGTGTGTCCAAGCCCTCACCCGAACGAAGTCACAAGAGATGGAGAAAAAAATGATTACAGGTATGATTTACATTTTAGGAAATTCTGCAGTAGCTTTATTTGATTATGGAGCTACGCATTCATTTATATCATACCAATTCGTAATCACACACGCACTTCGGGTAGAAGAAACCAGTAGTACTATACATGTAGAATCCCCAGTATATAGATTGACAAGTATGAATAAAATTTGCAAGACTTGTCTTATCAGGATAGGGACAAAAATATTGGAAGCTAATCTCATCCTATTACCAATGACAGAGTTTGATGTCATACTAGGGATGGATTGGCTAAGTCAATGGGGTGCGACAATTGATTGCAGAAATAAAAAGGTGCAATTTGAAGCACCAAAAGATGAAATAGAGATCAGTAAAATAAGACAGTCAGAAAACACAATAAGGATGGTATCAGCTATGAAAGCAGCCAAGCTGATACGCCAACAATGTACAGCCTATCTGGTCTCTATAAGCATAATAAGAAGAGATGGGGTACCTATGGAACAAATTCCAGTGGTAAAAGAATTTCTAGATATTTTTCCAAAGGAGTTATGTGATTTACCACCGGAAAGGAAAATAGATATGGAAATAGAAATTATTCCAGGAACAGCCCCAATCTCTAAAGCCCCATATAGGATGACACCAGCCGAATTGGCTGAATTGAAATTACAGATTCAAGATTTATTGGATAAAGGGTTTATTAGACCTAGTACATCACCTTGAGGAGCTCCAGTACTATTTCTAAGGAAAAAGGATGGGAGTTTGAGACTCTGTATTGATTACAGAGAATTGAATAAAGTAACAATAAAAAATAAGTACCCACTCCCAAGAAAGATGATCTTTTTTATCAATTGAAAGGAGCTTCGACATTTTCGAAAATTGATTTACAGTCAGGATATCACTAGTTGAGGATATGTCCAAAAGACATCCATAAAACAGCATTCAGAACAAGATATAAGCATTATAAATTCTTAGTCATGCCATTTGGACTAACGAATGCCCCGACTGTATTTATGGATATGATGAATAGGATTTTTCAAGAATTTTTGGATCAATTTGTGGTGGTATTCATTGATGATATATTGATTTCTTCAAAAACAAAAGGAGAGCATGAGAAACATTTGAGGATAGTATTGGAAATTCTTCGAAGGGAGAAATTATATGCTAAGTTCAAGAAATGTGAGTTTTGGTTGAAACAGGTAGCCTTTCTCAGCCACATTATATCCGAGAAGGGAGTACAAGTAGACCCTCAAAAGATTGAGGCAATAATAAAGTGGCCATAGCCAACAAATATCATGAAAATAAGAAGTTACCTAGAGCTAGCTGGCTACTACAGGAGATTTGTGGAAGAATTCTCATAATTATCAGCTCCACTCACAAAGCTGACAAGGAAAGGAGTTAGGTATGAATGGACACAGGAATGTGAGAATAGCTTCCAGGAGTTAAAAAAAAACTGGTAAAAGCTCCAATTCTAACACTGCCTACGGAGAAGGAAGGGTTTGTGATCTATAGTGATGCCTCAAAGAAAGGATTAGGATGTGTATTGATGCAAAATGGAAAAGTTATATCATACGCATTCAGGCAACTCGAGCCAAATGAGGTAAACTATCCAACCCATGACTTAGAATTGGCAGTAGTAGTCTTTGCCTCAAAAATTTGGAGACATTATTTATATGGAGTTAAATGTGATGTCTATACTGATCATAAAAGCCCCAAGTACATTTTTACTCAAAAGGAGTTAAATATGAGGCAGAGAAGATGGCTCGAGTTACTTAAAAATTATGACCTCGAAATTTTATATCATCCAGGCAAAGCCAATATAGTAGCAGATGCGCTAAGTAGAAATATTAGCTTAGCACATCTCATCACAAGAGAAGAAAAGCTACTACAAGAATTGAGACAATTAGAATTAATTGTAAGCCCACCTGGGTTACAAGTTAGATTGTCTCAATTACAAATCCAGTTGAATTTATTTGAGCAAATTAAAATAGCTCGATAAGAAAATGGGGATTACAAGAGTTATGTGGAGAAAATGATCAAGAAAAATCCCAATGAATATATACAAGATGAATATGGGATGTACAGATATAGGGGTTGCTTGTGTTGTGGCGCCCCGAACCGAGGCGTCACATTTGTCCTTACTCCGGAATCTTATCGATTGGTAAATGTGAGTCAGGATTGTTGCCCTGATCACGTGGCGGGTTCTTAATTGGATCTCGTCCAAATTTTTTTTCTTTTCATTCGTCACTTAAGCATACACTATATTCATAATAAACTCATCCTTATCGTCATAAAAACCATTCAATTCATAATAAACTCATCCATATCATCATAAAACCATTCATATCTTCTTTTTATTGAAAAAATTCACATAAGTACAGTCATGTGTGTAATATCCATAAAACATGTCTTTAACATGATTATCATACATTTGTACCTTTGGACGCATACATAGAACTGCAATTAATTTTGCAGGTTATTTCTACCTGGCATCCTTTATGAGTCAACTCCATAGCCTGTTTGTCATTTGAAAACACATATGAGTAATAATACTTAGTAAGCAAGCCTTTTTCTTTGGCAAGTAAATATTTTCCATTCATTCAAATGCATTTGTCCCCATTTGCTAGGAGACACTTACCAAGTGATCAATTACCAATGGGACAGAAACCTTTTCATGCATTTCATGAGAATGCAATGCATTCATTCATTCATTTCTTTCCTTGTGCCTCCAACCTCTGGAAGGACGCCACCAGCACACAGCTCTTACGACTTGGCAATAGTGAAGGGGGATCCTCGATCCGCTTTCTACCTCCACCAAAGGCTCTTCCTCGTGCACCACGAACATACACGTATGCCGGCATGACATGCTCCATAAAACTTGATAAATCATTTAGAAAGTAATTTAACAAGCAGTTAGCAACCATTTCATGTAAAGCATTATATGAATGGTCATCCTTAAATTTAATTCATAAAACAAGTAAGCAAACAATTTGCAATCATTTAGAAATATTTTAGAAAGCATATATCTTGCTTACCTCTTCAGTCTGTGTCCTTCACCTTTTCCTTTCCTTTTCCTATACAATAAAAAATGATATTTTACCTATATCATTTCATGTCTTAGTTTACTTCCCATGCATGCTTTATAATCATCCATTACCTCATTTCTATAGAGGTTAATCTGATAAATATACTTGGTCATTACCTCCTTATATGGATTTTTATCCATAAATTCTTTAAAAATTCCAATACACATATTGTTTAAAAATTCCTTTAAAAATCCCTATTTTGTCTTTTTGTGATTAGGTAATCCAAGTGATTAACTCTTAATCACGTGTCTTAATCCTCGGTTACTATTCGCGTTCACTATTCACGTACACTATTCACGTGGGTTAAATTCTTAATTGCACTATTTTAACCTCCAATACACATATTTATAAATATAATTCATGAATTTTCATTTATCATAAAAATAATTACAAAAGAATTTAGGATTTACAACCCGAAATGACGTGTATATTGTTTGGGTTTCACAATTCTCCCCCCCCTTACAAAAGGTTTCGTCCCGAAACCTGTTACAACCTATCACATTTCTGCTACGCTTTTCTCATACAGGAGTTTTCACATAGAGACGCTATTCATTCCTTCTACCAACAGTGTAGGAGTAGTTGATATGGAAATCACATAATGTCATCATTAATTAATTCATCATCCATACCTGCAACTTCTTCATCTCCTTGTTCTTGTAACTCTTTGTGAGTCAATGCATACATCTGCATTGGGTTAGTACAGGTACTCTGTTGATTAGTAGTCATATTCCTTTGCTGGGCAGATCTCCCTTGACCTCTTGCTTCTTTTGCTTTGTTCGGACATTTGGTGTCAACGTGTCCTACTTGATCACAAATGAAGCACTTTAATAATTTTGCCTCAGCACTTCTGCAATTCTTTGCTATATGACCGGTCTGGCCACACCTATAACATTTATTAGAACCATTTAAACATTTACCAAAATGACACCTTTGACAATTTCTACACATTGGAGCACCTACTGAGATGGAGTTTGACTTCATTATTCTTGTCACTATCTTCTTGCTCCTTTCTTTTACAATATCATGCTCCTGGGTGTCAAAATTAAACTGCTCTTCTCTTCTTAGGTTTTTAATATGTCTAATTCTAAGGCTCTTGCACTTTCTATGCTTGCGGCATAATCTCTAATCAAATGAGGTGCAAGGCCTTCTCCTAAACACGGCTTCAGCCCTTGCTGAAATCTTTGTGCCTTATTTTTAGGCACATTCACTATCCATGGAACAAATCTTACCAGGGCATTAAATTTTGTAGTATACTCCGTAACAATCATTTCGCCCTGACATAATTGCTCGAACTCAATCACCTTTTGACTTTGGAGACCTGCTGGAAGGTACTCATTAAATTCTTCCAAAAAAATTTGCCACGTCACCTCTTCCGGGTGTGGCATAGTAACTAGTAAAGTCTCCCACCATTCATAGGCATCCCCAACCAATAAGTGGGTGGTGCACAATAACTTCTATTGATCATTGCATGGGGAGATTCTAAATAACTTCTTAATTTAAATCATCCATTGCTCGACTTTAATAGGATCCGGTTCGCCTGCAAACTTAGGGGGTGCTGTGCTAGGAAAGCATTAATAGCCCTTCTATCAGCTTCTAATAGGCTATCTTCCATTTCTATTATAGGGGTAGGGTTGACCAATGGGCCAATTCTTTCCCTATCCTTGTTTCCTAGTTGGGCACATTGATGTTCCTCCCATAATTCTTGGATCATGCCCATGGCTTGTGTTGTCCACTGTTGCATTGCTTTCTCTACAGCTGTAGCTACCATTACCCCTATTTGACTTTCTTGGTTAGCTCCTCTTTCTATACGGGGTTCGGATCTAACCTCTTCTCGTCGGTGACGAGTTCTTAGTCTTGATTGCTCCTCTTGACCTGGTCGCTTTGACCTATTATTGGTCTCTCCTTTTTCCTGTTGACTTACAGCTTCATTATTTGCGACCGCTTTTCCTTTGTTCAACCTAGCTCCTGCTCTGGTGATAGGCATCTTTCTATATATTCAAAAATCATATCGTTAATAATTCATAGCATAATTAATCATATAAATCACTAATCATATATACTTATTATACAAGTGTAAAATATTTGCACTTATATTTAAAACAACCTATATTCATTTATCATTTCAAAAGTCAAAAGAGACTTTTGTTATCTTCCTCTACCCTTTTCTTACCACATATATTCTACTTAGCTAGTGCTAGACCAACCAAGTCATCTTTACTTTTCTTTTTTCCATTCCTATTTACCAATCCTAATTTTGATATCCACTCTGTGATATCAAATCTTTTCTTTCCACGCCATTACCAATCCTTGCTCTGATACCAACTTCTATGGTATCTTACCTATTCTTTCATTATCCTTTATTTTCTCCTTTTCCCGCCTATTTACCAATCCTTGCTCTTATACCATTCTCTGTGGCGCCCCGAACCGAGGCATCACATTTGTCCTTACTCCGGGATCTTATCGATTGGTAAATGTGAGTCAGGATTATTGCCCGGATCATACGGCGGGTTCTTAATTGGATCTCGTCCAATTTTTTTTTCTTTTCATTCGTCACTTAAGCATACACTATATTCATAATAAACTCATCCTTATCGTCATAAAAACCATTCAATTCATAATAAACTCATCCATATCATCATAAAACCATTCATATCTTCTTTTTATTGAAATAATTCACATAAGTACAATCATGTGTGTAATATCCATAAAACATGTCTTCAACATGATTATTATACATTTGTCCATTTGGACGCATACATAGAACTGCAATTAATTTTGCAGGTCATTTCTACCTGGCATCCTTTATGAGTCAGCTCCATAGCCTGTTTGTCATTTGAAAACACATATGAGTAATAATACTCAGTAAGCAAGACTTTTTCTTTGGCAAGTAAATATTTTCCTTTAATTCAAATGCCTTTCTCCCCATTTGGTAGGAGACACTTACCAAGTGATCAATTACCAATGGGACAGAAACCTTTTCATGCATTTCATGAGAATGCAATGCATTTATTCATTCATGACTTTCCTTGTGCCTCCAACCTCTGGGAGGACGCCGCCGGCATATAGCCTTTGCGACTTGGCAATAGTGAAGGGGGATCCTCGATCTGCTTTCTACCTCCACCAAAGGCTCTTCCTCGTGCACCATGAACATACACGTATGCCGGCATGACATGCTCCATAAAACTTGATAAATCATTTAGAAAGTAATTTAACAAGCAGTTAGCAACCATTTCATGTAAAGCATTATAGGAACGACCATCCTTAAATGTAATTCATAAAACACGTAAGCAAACAATTTGCAATCATTTAGAAATATTTTAGAGAGCATATAGCTTGCTTACCTCATCAGTCTTTGTTCTCCACTTTTTCCTTTCCTTTTCCTATACAAGAAAAAATGATATTTTACCTATATCATTTCATGTCTTAGTTTACTTCCCATGCATGCTTTATAATCATCTATTACCTCATTTGTATAGAGGTTAATCTTATAAATATACTTAGTCATTACCTCCTTATATGGATTTTTATCCATAAATCCTTTAAAAATTCCATCCATATATCCTCATAAATATATAAAAATAAATCTCAACTTTTCCCTAAATCACGCTGTTTACTGTTCATAATTACTATTCATAATTACTGTTTATGTCACTATAGCAAATCACTGTATCATATCACTGTTCATGTTTACTGTTCACCCCGAGGTTACTGTTCATGGGTTCCAAAAATTGACATTTTTCCCAAAAATAAAAAAAAACTATGACATAGCTTATGCTTAGTATATCATGAAAAATTTCATACATCTTGAATTTATCATCATTTACTTGGCTAAATAAATCATTTTCTCCATCTACTAAAAATCAACATAAATTCACTTAAGCATAATCCTTAATTCCAAAAATCATGAAATTAATATATCATCATTCCAACATCATATTTATCATATTCATACATCCCAAATCATCATTTATCAATATTGGAGCATTATTTTCACATTTCATACATGATTTTCCCGAATGCTCTATCTTCGTTCCAAATTTTCGATGTTTTGGCATAATTCCACTTTGGCATTATAACCATACTTATTTTCTCATGCTTACATATTATCTAAGCATGGTTTTACCCTACTTAACATCCAAAATAAATTTGGATAGAAATCGCTTACCCAAAGTGAAGAACTCCTCCTTTCCTTCTCACTTCTTCTCTCTTTCTTTCTCTACTCCTCTTCCTCTTTCTCTTTGGCTTGGGAACGTGTGGGAGCAAGGGGTTTTGCTCAAATGGAGCTGGGTTTTTTATGCCTTGAACGTCCCCCCTGCTGCCCTATTTATAGGGCTTGATCTTTCAAAAAATTGGATTTTACCCCCTTAGGTTGAGGTATTTTATTATAAAAATGTATTTTTTATAATTTCTAAAAATGCATGGAGCTTTGTGCAGCCACCCTAGGCCTGCTCCAGCCCCCCTATGGCAGCCCTATTATTCCTAGATTTTAATTTATTAAAATTAATTATTTTTAAGCAAATTAATCTCAACCGTTGATATATGGTAAGATAAATTTTTGGCCATTAGATTTGGCCCCAAAAGTCAACATCCCCTGCACATCCCTGCATTGCAGCTTCTTTTCATTTAATTTTTTAATTTTTTAATTATTTATTTTATTAAAAAGTCAAAAGTGGAATTAATTAAAAGTTGCCTACTTTTTTTGATCTCCTCTTGACGTTCCATCTTGACCCTTGATTTGTGATTTTCATCACATCTTAACCTATTCATCATGTCCATCATGAATTTTTAACCATCCATAAAAAATTTCATCGAATTTCGACGCCCGGATTGCAAATTATGAATTTTTTTCTATTTTTTCACTAAAATCCAAATTTGTATTAAAATAATAAAAAGTAATGCTATTTTGTCTTGTAGTGATTAAATCCCTGTTTTGTCTTTTTGTGATTAGGTTAATCCAAGTGATTAACTCTTAATCACGTGTCTTAATCCTCGGTTACTATTCGCGTTCACTATTCACGTGGGTTAAATTCGTAATTGCATTATTTTAACCTCCAATACACATATTTATAAATATAATTCATGAATTTTCATTTATCATAAAAATAATTACAAAAAAATTTAGGATTTACAACCCGAAATGACGTGTATATTGTCTGGGTTTAACATGTGTATACCCAATCAAGAGAAAATAAAGAAACAGATATTGAAAGAAGCACATTTCTCCCCATTCTCAATACATCCAAGTAGCACCAAGATGTATCAAGACATCAAAAGGATGTATTGGTGGAATAATATGAAGAGAGAAATTGCCGAATATGTGGCCAAGTGGCTAACATGTCAAATAGTTAAGGCTGATCATCAAAGAACCCCTGGAAAGTTACACTCGCTAGAATTCCTAAAATGGAAATAGGATGATATTACTATGGATTTTACTGAAGGGTTGCCAAGAACCCAAAATCAAAATGATGCTATATGGGTAATAGTTGATAGATTATCAAAAGTAGCTCATTTCCTAGCCATCAAGAAAAATTTTACTGCTAAGCAGCTGGCTAAGATTTATTATAAGGAGATAATGAGACTGCATAGAGTACCTAAGTCAATAGTTTTCGATCTAGGTACATAGCTGAAATTCAGTACAACATTTCATCCACAAACCGATGGGCAGACAGAAAGGGTAAATCAAATAGTTGAGGATGTGTTGAGGATGTGCACAGTAGAATTTGGAGGATCATGGGATGAATATTTGGCTATAGTAGAGTTTGCTTATAACAATAGTTAGCAAGCAAGTATTCAAATGACCCCATTTGAAGCTCTATATGGACGGAAATGTAGAACTCCTCTAAACTAGGATGAAGTGGGAGAAAGGAAATTAGCCCCACATCTCTCAAAAAGAATGGCAGAAAAAGTCCAAGTGATTCGCCAGTGTATACTCACAGCCCAGATCAGGCAAAAGAGTTACACCAATTGTAAAAGAAGGGATTTGAATATCCAAGTTGGGGATCACGTATTTGTCAAAGTAACGCTATTCAAAGGAGTCACCCGGTTTGGAAAGAGGGGAAAACTAAAAGATATGTCGGGCCTTTTGAAGTTTTGGAAAAGATAGACAATTTAGCCTATAGAATAGCCCTACCACCAACCCTCGGTGCCATCCACAATGTGTTTCACATCTCCATGTTAAGGAAATATGTTTTAGATCCTACCCATGTGTTGATAGCAGAAAATTTGCCAATCCAAGAACACTTGAACTATGAGGAAAGGCCGATCAAGATATTGGATTTCAAGATCAAGAAGCTTCGGAACAGGAAAATCGAGTATGTAAAGGTACAATGGAATCGATATTCAGAATCCGAAGCCACATGGGAGCTACGAGAAGAAGTCGAAAGAAAATATCCTCAATTGTTCAAGGAAAGATAGGTTTCGGGACGAAACATATTGTAAGGAGGGAGGATTGTGAAACCCCGATAATATACACTTTATTTCGAGATTGTAACTCTAGATTCTTTTCTAATTATTTTTATGATAAATGAAAATTCATGATTATATTGATAGATATGTATATTGGAGATTAAAATAATGCAATTAGGAATTTGACCCACGTGAATAATACCATGAATAGTGTATGTGAATAGTAACTAAGGATTAAGACACGTGATTAAGAGTTAATCACTTGGATTAACCTAATCACAAAAAGACGAAAAAGGAATTTAATAACTACAAGACAAAACAGAATTACTTTTTGTTATTTTAATCCAAATTTGGATTTTAGTGGAAAAATAGAAAAAAATTCATAATTTGCAATCCGGGCGTCGAAATTTGGTGAAATTTTTTATAAATGGTTAAAAATTCATGATGAACATGATGGATGGGTTAAGATGTGATGAAAATCACAAATCAAGGGTCAATATGACACATCAAATGAAGATAAAAAAGTAACCCAACTTTACATTAATTATGCATTTGACTTTTATTTAAAATAAATAAATAACAAATAACAAAATTAATAAAAAGACAGCTGCAGCAGGGGGCAGTTAGGAGCATTGACCAAGATCAACGTTCCAAGATCATCATCATCATCAACCGATGGCTAAGATTGATTTAGCCTAATTTAATTAATTTTAAAAATAAAAAAATTAAGAAAAATAGGGCTGCATAGGGGGGCTGGAGCAGGCCTAGGGTGGCTGCTCTTGGCTCAAGGCATTTTTCAAAAATTAAAAAGAAATACCGATTTATAATTAAATACCTCAAAGCTAGGGGGTAAATTCTAAATTCTTTAAAAATGTAACCCTATAAATAGGGCAGCAAGGAGAACGTCCAAGGCCAAGAAATCCCAGCTCCACTTGAGCCATTTGAAGCCCCCAAATCATCCCACACATCCAAGGAAAGAAAGGAGTAAGTTAGAGAGAGAAAGTGTGAGAAAAAGAGGCGTATCTCCACTTCGGGTAAGTGATTTGATAACTCGTAAAATATGAGTTATCATGTCCTATTTTAGACTATTTTTGTGTGTTGGTCCAAGGGAATAGGTTCAGTTTGCATCCATTTAGCTAAATTTTCACTCGCTTTGCATTTTAGGAGCATTATGTAGTTTTTATGCATTTTTAGTTCATTTATTTAGTTTCATTCCTTTTTACAGGAAGGACGGAGAATTACAAGAACATGAGCGAGTCGAATGCAGAGCAGAGCCAAGTGAAGGAGTATGGGGTTGGCGCCTAGGAGCTTGTTGGTCCCGAGTTTGATGGCAAAACCCAAGAGGGGAGGGGTGAATTGGGTAATTTAAAATTTACAACTTAAACAAAAGCTTTACCCCGGATTAATCTAGTCCCCTTCGTGAAGAAACGAAATGGAAAGCAATATAATGTAGAGAGCAGATAAATAAATCAAACACACAAGATTTTTATAGTGGTTCGGGCAACCTCCCTACTCCACTCTTCCAAGCTCACACTCCTTGTGACTTGGGTTCCACTATTGTATTCTCTCAATACAATTAGAGCCACTGCTCTCTTCTAGATTCTAGCTCTAGGGGGCATCAACAAATTACAGCACAAGTAGGTGATGAGTTACACTCCAATCACACACTACTTTGCTTACACTTGATCTTAGTTCCTCAAACTAAATCAAGTTCAACACAAGCAAATGAAACAATAAGAAAACTACACTTTACAGTTGTGTAGTAGCAGTTTTGGCGCAGAGAAGAACTTGTTGTAATGGCTTTGAAGATTCTGAAATATAGCTCTTGCAACTTGAAGTGAAGTTCTTCCTCTTTGAGTGGCTTGATCTCTTTTGAGCTCTTGAATGTAGTAGTTAAGCACACTTAATGATTCTCATATGCTTCCCTCGTCCACCATGAATGCTATTTATAATTTTGGAGGGAATCCGAACGTTAGAGGGTAGGTGGCGCGCATTTAATGCGCCAACGTTCGAATAAATTCCGACCGTTGCGACCCAAGTTGCATGTGGAGTCGTCTTGGCCTGCGACTTGGCTTCCAAGTCGCACCTGGAGTCGACATCGTGTGCGACTTCAGTTCTTCAGATTTCCAAGTCCGAGTCTGGGTCGACTTGGCCTTCAGTCCTCAACTCAAGTCGATCCTGGAGTCAACTTGGGTTGCGACTTGGCGTGGTCTTTTGCAAGAACACCTTGATCTTCTTGAACTGGCTTGAGCTTTGTTAAATTTGTCTTCATGACTTGGATATTTCTTCATTTGGAATAAGCTTGAAGATTAGCTTTGGACTTGATAGACTTGATTTGAACTTTGAATATGAATCTTAGCTTTTGATCTTCAAGAAACTTCAGTTGCTTTTTGAGAATGAACTTTGCATCTTATTTGGATTTGATAAATTCCAAATGGATCCTTAGAATAAGATTGAAACTTCAATCTTCAAGTCTGAACTCCTCAAGTCGAAGTTGGAGTCGACCTCGTCTGCGACTTCGCCCAAGTCGCACCTGGAGTCGACTTCGCCTGCGACTTCGTCATGTCCGTTTCCACTTTTTCAACTCTGGATGCTTGAAGTCGATGCTGGAGTCGACTTCGTCTGCGACTTGGTTTCCTAAGTCGCACCTGGAGTCGACTTGGCCTGCGACTTCACTTGTTCTTCTCCCATTTTCAACTCTGGACAGATTTGACTTCTTGAAGTCGACTTGGTATACGACTTGGCTTCCATACTTGATTTTCTTCAAATGAATATTCCTTAAACATTTCCAGAAACTTGTTAGTAGCCAAGACTTACTCAAATTGATTTGTTTAATCATCAAAACATAGATTTAGCTAGTTTTCCACGTATTTCCAACAATCTCCCCCTTTTTGATGATTGACAAAACCGATTTGAGTGTATACCTTTCAATTGCTTAAAATATCATGTTCATTATGCATTTTGAAATCATACTTAAACTCATGCAATCATTTAACATATGCTCATGCAATCCTTCATGTTCATTATGCATTTTGAAATCATACTTAAACTCATGCAATCATTTAACATATGTTCAAACTCTTCTTCCCAATCATATCCTACTCTTTTCTCCTTAAGCATAATTATAAGGATCTCAAATCCTATTCTTCTCCCCCTTTTTGTCAATAAATCAAAAAGATTATAGGGTAAGGAAAGAGATAGGTGGGGTTGCTCCCCCTAAACAGGTGCTCCCCCTAAATTTATGCTAGCCTAACTCAATCATTCCCATGTCATTTCTAATTTTATAGAACGCTTCTTTTGCTAGGGGTTTTGTGAATATGTCTGCAATTTGATCCTCTGTTCTTACATATACCAAACATATGTCATGATTTTCTACATGTTCTCTAATGAAATGATGTCTAAGGTCTATATGTTTGGTCCTAGAATGCAAGACTGGATTCTTGGTTAGACATATGACACTGGTATTATCACATTTGATAGGTATATCTTTAAAATCCATGCCATAGTCCCTAAGTTGCTGTTTCATCCAAAGTAATTGGGCACAACAGCTCCCGGCGGCAATATATTTGGCTTCCGCCGTAGATAGAGCAACACTAGTTTGTTTTCTTGAAAACCATGAAACCATCATGTTCCCAAGAAACTGACATGTTTCACTAGTGCTTTTTCTATCCACTTTGTAACCGGCAAAATCCGCATCCGAGTAGCGATTAGATCAAAATTAGAGCCCTTTGGATACCATAGTCCTAAATTGGTAGTGTCTACTAGATATCTGAAAATTCTTTTCACAGCTACCAAGTGTGATTCTTTTGGGCATGATTGAAATCTAGAGCACATATACACACTAAATAAAATATCAGGCCTAGAAGCGGTTAAATACAATAGAGAACCTATCATGCTTCTATACAATTTTAAATCAACTACTTTGCTCTTCTCATCTTTGTCCATTTTGATTGTGGAGCTCATAGGTGTGCTTGCTCCTTTGCTGTGCTCCATGCCAAACTTCTTTAGCATTTCCTTGATATACTTGGACTGGTTAATGAAAATTCCTTCATTTAATTGCTTGATTTGCAGTCCAAGGAAGAAGTTTAGCTCTCCCATCATGCTCATCTCAAACTCTTTCTGCATAAGCTCAGAAAATTCTTGGCAAAGAGTTTCATTAGTAGCACCAAAAATAATATCATCTACATAAATCTGAATGATCAATATATCATTTCCATTGTACTTGATAAACAAAGTGGTGTCTACATTTCCCTTTTGAAAATCATGATCAGTCAGAAATTTGCTTAGTCTATCATACCAAGCTCTTGGAGCTTGTTTTAATCCATATAATGCTTTGGTTAGCTTGTATACAAATTTAGATTGATCTTTTTCCTCAAATCCAGGTGGTTGTTCTACATACACCTCTTCATTTATATAACCATTCAGAAATGCACTTTTGACATCCATTTGAAACAATTTAAAGTTCATGTGAGATGCAAAAGCTAGTAAGATGCGAATTGCCTCTAATCTAGCAACCGAGGCATAGGATTCTTCAAAATCTATTCCTTCTTCTTGTGAGTACCCCTTTGCCACAAGTCTAGCTTTGTTTCTCACTACTAGTCCACTTTCATCTAATTTGTTCCTAAAGACCCACTTGGTGCCAATAACACTACAATCATTTGGTCTAGGAACAAGGTGCCAAACTTGGTTTCTTTCAAATTGATTTAGCTCTTCTTGCATTGCTATAATCTAGTTTTCATCATCAAGAGCTTGTTCAATATTAGAAGGTTCAATCTTGGATACAAAAGCATATTGTCCACACACATTTTGCTTTGACCTTCTAGTTTTTACACCTTCATACACATTTCCTATAACTTGCTCAATTGGATGTGCATGATTGAATTTTAAATCAGTTGGAGGTTTATAGGAATTGTTACCTTCACTTACCCTTTCCTCCATGGAATCTTCTTGCTTTTCCACATGCGGCCTTTCAAGGCCATTTGCTATGTCATCTGCATCACTTGAATCATCCTTTCTTTTAAAGCATGGGTTAGTTTCATCAAAAACAACATGTATGGATTCTTCTACAACTTGGTTTTGTTTATTGAAAACTCTATATGCTTTGCTATTTGATGAATAACCAAGGAATATTGCTTCATCACTTTTAGCATCAAGTTTTCCCAAGTTGGTTTTTCCATTGTTCAGAACATAACATGTGCATCTAAAAGCATGAAAATAAGATATGTTTGGTTTCCTTCCTTTCCATAGCTCATATGGGGTCTTTTTCAAGATAGCTCTAATGGTAACTCTATTTAAAACATGACAAGTTGTGCTCACAGCTTCACCCCAAAATTTCTTAGATAATTTGCTCTCATTTAGCAATGTTCTAGCCATCTCTTGTATAGTTCTGTTTTTCCTTTCAACTACTCCATTTTGTTGTGGAGTCCTTGGTGCAGAAAATGTGTGATGAATTCCTTTTTCATTACATAATTCTATGAATCGTTTGTTCTCAAATTCACCACCATGGTCACTTCTTATAGACATAATAGTACTTTGTTTTTCATTTTCCACCAAGTTTACAAAAGTTGAAAACATAGAGAAGGCTTCATCTTTGCTAGCTAAGAGAATTATCCATGTGAATCTTGAAAAGTCATCTACAATAACAAATACATATTTCTTTCCACCAATGGTTAAAATGTCGGATGGTCCATATAGATCCATGTGTAGCAATTCAAGTGCCCTTGTGGTGGAAATCTCCTTTTTGTTAGAAAAAGACATCTTTGGTTGTTTAGATAATTGACATGCCTTGCAAATTTTGTCTTTGTCATATTTCAACTTTGGCAAGCCTTCTACCAAACCCTTTTTCCATAGGGTCTTTATGTTTGACATATTCACATGTCCAAGTCTTTTATGCCAAACCCATGGATCATTTTCAATGGCCATTAGACATTGACCATCTAGTTCATCAAGTGAAACCAAATATACATTTCCATGTCTTTTTCCACTAAACATGATATGCTCACCATCAAATACATTGCATATAGATGATTCAAACACAACCTTATATCCTTTATCACATAATTGGCTAATTCTCATTAAGTTATGCTTGAGTCCTTCAACAAACAAAACATCCTCCATGCATGCATTTGAGCTACTGTAAATATTTCATTTACCTTTGATTTTACCTTTCTCATTATTACCAAAGGCAACCGTTCCGTCGTTGCAAGGCTTAAGTTTGTGAAATAGACTTCTTTCTCCAGTCATATGCCTTGAGCAACCACTGTCCATGAACCATATGTTGTTTGCCTTTACCTTTAAACAAATCTGAAAAATAAACAGGTAAATCTCATCTCTTTGGTACCCATTTTATGGGTCCATTTGGGTTAGTAAAATGATTCAATCTTTGTAATTCTAACTTAGAAAGCCCAAATCTTGTGTTCCTTGGAACCCAAACTAATTTTGCACCATGGTCATACAGTTTCTTAAAGTTACACTTATAGGCTTTATGACCCATTTTGTTGCAATAATTGCAAGCCATAGGTAATCTTGGAGTAGGCCTCCAAATATCTAATGGTTCAAACATTGGCCTTCTAGTCCACATAATATTTTTCCTTTGTGGCTTGTATATAGGTGCAGTTTTTGTTTGATATGTCCTAAGAATTGGCTCATTTGATTTGATACTTTCTTTTTGCTCAAAAGTATAATATCCAAGGCCTCTTTTATTTGTTTGAGCAGTCATGTTCAGAAACATCTTCACATTTTCTCCTGGATTAGAGAACTTTGCTAATGATTCATTCAAGGATTCGTTCTTCTTTTTCAATTTTTCTACCTCTTTCAGCAATAATTCATTTTCCTCTTTCAGTTTTGTTGATCTTTCAGCTAGTTTTCCATTTACAATAATAATAGAATTGCATTGTTATCTCTTCAATGTCAACTTGTTTCCTAGCTTTTTGATTTCCTCATATAATGAATCATATGCAATTTGTAGTTCTTCTAATTCAGCACATTTGAGGCATTCATGAAAAGAAGAATAACTTGATTGAGAATAGCAAGGTTTGGAAGTTACCTCTTCATTGCTTGTGCATTTTGTTGAGATGGATTGTTCTTCCAAAACTTCAGTTGTGTTTAGGCATAACAAGTCTTCTTCTTGTTCGATCCGTGCCATGCAGCATATTCTTGCGCAGTTTGCTGCATCGTTGCTGTCGGTTGAAGAGCTGCTTGTTGATGAAGTCTCTTCATTGACATACATGCCTCTTCCCTTAGGCTTTTGATATTTTCTTCTTTCATGTCCTTCTCTCCTCTCTTGATAATCCTTTGGTTTTTCTTCCGGTGTAGGACATTGAGTTTGCATATGTCCTACGCCCCCGCATCTGTAACATTTTGTAACCTCCTTCTTCTTCTCTCTTTGTGGTCTTTCTTTGAAGTCTTTGAAGTTCTTTTCTTTTCTCACAAATTTTCGAAACTTGCGAGTAAGAAGTGCGATATCTTCATCACCATTATTAGACGAGGAGGTAGATTCTTCAGATTTGCGTGTAACTTTTAATGCAATGATTTTCTTGCCACTATGATTCTCTTCGTTTTTTCTCTTAATTAGCTCATGTGACATTAATGAGCTAATTAGATCTTCTAGCTTTAGGGTGTTGAGGTCTTTGGCTTCTTCAATAGCTGTAATCTTTGGAGTCCATGAATCCAGTAGAGCCCTTAGTATCTTCATAACCTGCTCGGATTCAGAAATAGCTTTTCCAAGACCTTTCAAGGCGTTAGTAATTTTAGAGAATCTAGCAAACATTTCAGAAATATTTTCTGTTTCTAACATTCTAAAATTTTCCAATTCTCCTATCAAAATATTTCTCCTAGTCCCTTGGACTTGAGAGGTTCCTTCATAAATGGATGTTAGAGTATCCCATATTTCTTTAGCGGTTAAACAAGATGATACTCTATCATATTCGGAAGCTGTAAGAGCACAAAATAGTGAGTTCATAGCTTTAGCATTGCTCTTTACAGTTCTTACTTCCTCTTCGGTCCACTTGGAAGCTTTTTCATCTATAGGCAATGTTACACCATCTTGGATTGCTATCCAAGAGTCCATATCGGTAGCCATAATGAGTTGCTTCATACGAAGCTTCCAATAACCAAAGTTGTTCTCATCAAACAATGGTGGTCTAGTGAATGATTGGCCCTCAGCAAAAGCGGGAACGGGAATCGATTGGGATGCCATATCAATAGATCTCTTTGGTTTAACTCAAAGACCTGCTCTGATACCACTTGTTGGTCCCGAGTTTGATGGCAAAACCCAAGAGGGGAGGGGTGAATTGGGTAATTTAAAATTTACAACTTAAACAAAAGCTTTACCCAGGATTAATCTAGTCCCCTTTGTGAAGAAACGAAATGGAAAATATAATGTAGAGAGCAGATAAATAAATCAAACACACAAGATTTTTATAGTGGTTCGGGCAACCTCCCTACTCCACTCTTCCAAGCTCATACTCCTTGTGACTTGGGTTCCACTATTGTATTCTCTCAATACAATTAGAGCCACTGCTCTCTTCTAGATTCTAACTCTAGGGGGCATCAACAAATTACAGCACAAGTAGGTGATGAGTTACACTCCAATCACACACTACTTTGCTTACACTTGATCTTAGTTCCTCAAACTAAATCAAGTTCAACACAAGCAAATGAAACAATAAGAAAACTACACTTTACAGTTGTGTAGTAGCAGTTTTGGCGCAGAGAAGAACTTGTTGTAATGACTTTGAAGATTCTGAAATATAGCTCTTGCAACTTGAAGTGAAGTTCTTCCTCTTTGAGTGGCTTGATCTCTTTTGAGCTCTTGAATGTAGTAGTTAAGCACACTTAATGATTCTCAGCTGCTTCCCTCGTCCACCATGATATTTATAATTTTGGAGGGAATCCGAACGTTAGAGGGTAGGTGGCGCGCATTTAATGCGCCAACGTTCGAATAAATTCCGACCGTTGTGACCCAAGTCGCATGTGGAGTCGACTTGGCCTGCGACTTGGCTTCCAAGTCGCACCTGGAGTCGACCTCGTGTGCGACTTCAGTTCTTCAGATTTCCAAGTCCGAGTCTGGGTCGACTTGGCCTTCAGTCCTCAACTCAAGTCGATCATGGAGTCGACTTGGGTTGCGACTTGGCGTGGTCTTTTGCAAGAACACCTTGATCTTCTTGAACTGGCTTGAGCTTTGTTAAATTTGTCTTCATGACTTGGATATTTCTTCATTTGGAATAAGCTTGAAGATTAGCTTTGGACTTGATAGACTCTATTTGAACTTTGAATATGAATCTTAGCTTTTGATCTTCAAGAAACTTCAGTTGCTTTTTGATAATGAACTTTGAATCTTATTTGGATTTGATAAATTCCAAATGGATCCTTAGAATAAGATTGAAACTTCAATCTTCAAGTCTGAACTCCTCAAGTCGAAGTTGGAGTCGACCTCGTCTGCGACTTCGCCCAAGTCGCACCTGGAGTCGACTTCGCCTGCGACTTCGTCATGTCCGTTTCCACTTTTTCAACTCTGGATGCTTGAAGTCGATGCTGGAGTCGACTTCGTCTGCGACTTGGTTTCCTAAGTCGCACCTGGAGTCGACTTGGCCTGCGACTTCACTTGTTCTTCTCCCATTTTCAACTCTGGACAGATTTGACTTCTTGAAGTCGACTTGGTATACGACTTGGCTTCCATACTTGATTTTCTTCAAATGAATATTCCTTAAACATTTCCAGAAACTTGTTAGTAGCCAAGACTTACTCAAATTGATTTGTTTAATCATCAAAACATAGATTTAGCTAGTTTTCCACATATTTCCAACACTAGCCAGTGGCGCCCAAGCGCCACTTCATCAACACACAAGCAAAGTTTTAAAGATTTTTGAAGTCACAAGTCACATTGATTCCAGGGGCGTCTAGGCGCCAAGGCATGAAGTCCTAGGATTTCCAGAAAGGTTTCTAAGTTACGCAACTCCAGAGAGTTGGCGCCTAGGCACCGGCTAGTGGCGCCTAGGCGCTAATACGCATTCGTACTCGTGGGTTTTGCTGCGCAGGCTGTTATGTTTAAATAGAAACCTAGAGTTCCGCAGGCCAGAGAGGAGAGACCAAAAATAGGGAATAGTTGTTGTGGAGAAAAGGAGGAAACCAAAGCTTTAAGGAAGGAGAGAAGAGCATGTGGAGATCCAAGCTATCACGGCAAATCCATTGAGTTTCATCTCCTCTTCTCATCTATCTCTTCCTATTTGTTATTCTCCTTACTTGGGATAATTGTAACTTGATTTTAATGGGAATCGGAGTCATGTTTATGGGCTGAACCTTCCTATGCTGGGAGATATGTAGGATTTGAACTCATAGTCTATGTTATTTGGTTTTCTTACGCTTGAATTGATAATACTGTTGTGCTGTGACTTTTGTTACTTGAGATTACCCTTATATATCATGCTTAATGCATTTACAAGCTTTGCAACCTTGTGGATTGATCGAATATTCAGATTCATGCTTGGAAAAGTGGGATTTGAATAACATCCATATATAAGGCATAGGTATTCTAGTTCATGTTGTGTTACATGTTAATATGGATAGGAATATACCTATTAACCCTGTGTAATCATGATTAGGTTATATGGTTATCAACCTGGTTTTACTTGTATGCATAGGAACATAGCACATAACTAAAACTTGGTTAGGTTTGTATGTGTTGGAAGACATGTATGAATATGAATGAACCTAGATTAGTAATCTCTGCACAACTAACTTAATTAGGACCAAATGACATAGCTATGATTCGATGACTACATATTCCCACCTATCTTAATCATCTCAAGGCAATCTCGGCAATATCCTTCCCACTCTAGTCATTTACTGCTTTGTTTAGTTTAATTCAATTCTTTAAAAGAAAACTCTCATTTATTTTACCAATTCACTTAGACAATTGAGATTTAAGGTGCTAATCCATTTAACACAATCCTTGTGGGAATGATACTCTACTCACTCTTTATTATTTGATTGGCACGTATACTTGCGTTAAAATGAGCATTTAATTAGACATATACGTAGTTCGTCAAGTTTTTGGCGCCGTTGTCGGGGATTGGTTTAAACTCAGTACCTGACAATTTCAGTTGTCTTCTGTGAATGTGTATTTATTATACATAGTTTTTTTTTTCTTTCTTTGCTTTTGATAAATTTTATTTAAGGGATCTTTGTATTGCAATTTTAAATGGCTTCAAATGCTTACCATTGGCCAAATGCAGAATTTTCAACACCAAGTACAATGGGTTTTCACGAGTATTACAATACGTGGGCACCTCCAGCTCAATTTGCAGATTTTGACAATCAAATGCAGGATATGAACAATTTTTATTCAACTTATTGCGATTTGTGCGGAGCCGAGGGACATTTGTCAATTCAATGCGCATATTACTTAGCATCTGTGGGATATCTTGATCATTTTAATGATGCACAGGACAACTATGGAGACCCGCAATTAGAAAATATGATGCCAACGGAATTTCAAGCACATCAAGAAAGGGAGTCATCACCACCTAAAAGCAATTCATCTTTGGAGGATATGTTCATGGAATTCATGAAGAGTCAAATGCAGTTTAATGAGAACATGCAGAAATAGGTGGAGCAATTAGCTACTGCACTCCAATATCGGCATCAAGACGTGTCTTTCGGCCATATAGAAGAAATTTCAGCAGAAGATGAGTTGGAACAGGGCTGTGAAGTCACTCCGAGTGCTAATGTAGATATATCAATAGATGTGATAGAACAACCTATACCTCATCATGTTCTTGAACAAGTGGCCAAGCCAATGGAAAGTCAGAAAGTGGAAGAAGAAATTGATGAAGAAATAGAGGTTGATAAAGTGGAGAAAGTTGAAAATTATCATATCAACACTCCTCTAATTTGTCTTCCTGAAATTCAGGTGCAACAAGACTTAATCGATCAATGCAAAGCCTTGGAAAGTAACATCTTGAAGCCATCATTTGTTCAAGTGTAACACCCCATTCCAAGAATTACTCAAGAACTAGTCAAGGGGTACTACATAATCTAAGAAAAATTCGGCAGCATCTCCCCATAACATACAAGGGGTAATATGGAATACATGACCTGATATTCATAACATTTCCATCTGTAACATTCAATCCTATTTATATACTTGCATCTTCATATAATAAGAACATTCATATAGAAGAAAATCATTAAATATTTTCCTTACACATCAAACAGATATAATAGTCATGCATATGTGCATCAACAAGGATTATAATCCAATCTGAAATACAAAATACATTATAGTTGTCAAAGAGAATCCGCCTAAATAATTGTCTACATATATGATTATCAAAAAGAGCGCAAATCTAAAAGAACTGAAATCAACATATTGTGCTAGGGTCTCTCATGTTTGATCTTCAACTTGTCCCATCCTTAAGTTCCCCTTCTGACCTGCGATCTAAAAGCACAATAACAAATGATATGAGTCTAAATAGACCCAGTAAGTAGATAGTGGTTAGCACAAAGTGGAAATAAGCATAATGATGGATACTCATATAGTGATGAAGCTAATACACATGGGTCCAATACCCACTCTCAAGATCGTATGCATATAACCATACACACAAATTGACCAACACAACCAACCATCTACTCATGTCCATCAAGGGCCATGAACAACCCTCTCCCCATGTAAATCAGGGGCCATGAACAACCCTCTCCCCATGTAAATCAGGGGCCATGAACAACCCTTACAACCAACTATTTGAGATAACACATCATATATAACAGACAATGAAACACGTCGCAAACCACGCATACAACATAAACACAATTCAGATTCAACACATAAATCTGTCACACAAGCATTTTATCAAACACATGATAGGTGCGAAATGAAAGAACCTTAAAGTCATACTCTCGATTGGGCAATTCAATTCGCGTCACATTCCAACAATATAAAAACTGCTAAGAAGTCTTTTACGTCACAGAAATCCGCATTCAAAGTAAATTTCCCATGAACCCTAACTGTTACGAACTCTACGCCTAATACCATGGAGTCGTTAAAAGATATACATTCCCTCTAGTCTCACATCGTGTTTAACATAAAATTTCATCACTAAATCGAGAAGGGGCGACATCTACTTACCTTGACCGTGATCCCTCCCAAAACAGCGACCCTAGATGTGGACTGCAGAAATTCGGAGCCTTGGAGCTTCCTGGACTCGGATCTATGACCTTCAAGGTAGTTGGTATAGTTTCCCTCAAGAGATCACGGGTGGTTCGAACTGAGTGGAAGAGAAAGTAGAAGAGGAGCGAAGAACCAGAAGAGGAGGAGAAGAGAACGCGGTCGGGCGCGAAATGGGAATGAAGCCCTAGAGCGCGGGCCGCTTATGCTAATAGAATCCATTGAGTCGGGTCGGGTCCAGTCGCAATTAGTAATTTAATTCCCCGCTCCTACAACTTAATAATTAAAAATTTCTCCTGGGGCGTTGCCCCCTTGACCCTCTGCGAAGGGAAAAATAGTTATAGTGCTTAACAATGACACACTAATCATACACATTTAAATTTATACTCAGTGTGCTAAGATCATAATACATGCATATATGCACTATATGTTCCCTAGATACTATATTCATATATGTTATGCATCCATTAACATTATAAACTCCTATTGGCATGTTCATAAGTTATCTCATAAATAGAGAAGGGTTATAATGAAAATGAAATAAAATACCTGGTCCTTACATCAAGACCCTGAAAACCTCTTCTATAGTCTCTATGAAATTCAAGAAAAGAGGCTAACAGATCCATTTGAAGAGGCTAAGAAGAGAGCTGAACTTCTAGTGCACAATCCGCATGGAAGGAAGTTCGATAGAGCAGGAATTGGCTAATCTTAATGCAACATTGGGCTAAAGACGATAAATTTAGCGCTGAATGGGAGGCAACCCATTTCACTTTTTGATTTTTGTTTCAAGAATAAAGTAGTCATCTCCCAAGGCAAGGAAGGACAGGATTATCATGCTCAAATATGGACTTTCAATCCACTTTCAAATTGATAAATGATGGAATCAAGGAGTTTCAAGTTTATATTCACCATTCAAGACAAGACAATGCAGTTTGAGTGAGGTCCCGACCTCAATTTTTGGTGTCCGGCACTAAGTTTCTCAAAAGAACATGTTCTAACAAGTTGGGATCAAAGAAGTGCCGCCCCGGCGCCCTGATCCGGCGCCCCGATGCCATTTTTTCAAGGAAATAACATGTTGCAAGTTTTGAGTCAGCAAGTTGGCGCCTAGGCCTCAATTTTTGACACCCCAGCACCACCCCCTGCCAGCATAAAAAAATAGCAAAACACGAGTTTTCAGCATGCCAAATTCAACTGGTCATAACTTTTGATATCGGAGAAGTTACGGAAGCTACCACATATCAACGGAAAGAATTTTTTGAGCCCGTCGAGATGAAAACCATGGTTTGGTTAGTTGATATCATTTTCAATATCAAAATCCTCCATTTTTCATATTTTGGGCCGTTGAAGTTCTACACAATTTGTTTACTGCTTTTAGTATATCACCTATTTTATTACTTTAAGTAAAAGGCGTGCAAGTGGGTGCTTAGCATTTTTCATATATTTGCGGGCATGTGGATGTGTTGCTTGTGGGTAACTTTTTGGTTCAAGATGTTTTATTATTTTGTTGTGGCTAGGGGTTTAAAGTAGTGGGGGAGGAGTTTACTGCACTTGTGATATCAATCATATGGCTTGAAATTTGAGTTGAATTGTCTGAGAAGAGCTTTTATGGAATATATTTGGGATGTAGAGTCCTGGACATTTGACCTTACAATGCACTTTTCAATATTATGTTGCTCGTTCTTCCTTCTTCCTATTGGTGACGTCGTTCTCAACCGTTCCCAACCAATGTGAGGCTGACCAACTTAGAGAATCTAATGGCAACCCAAGCCCGGTTTCTACAGTTGTCCAATTGGACTATGGAGGTGCACTTTCGAAGACTCATGGAGGACCGACAGATTGATATGAAGGCTTTACCACCATTCCATCAACATCTCCCGAGTTTCGAGCCTATTTTGGTGAATCTTCACATCAGCCTGGTGAAGAAAGTGAGCACGACGAAGACGACTCCTCCGCATCAGACGCATATGGGAGTACCTGTCCTTTCCATTTTATATTCTTTTTGTATTTATTTCTCGGTCTATGATCATATAGGTTTCATGTAGTTGCATGCATTGAGGACAATGCATCTCTCAAGTTTAGGGGGGTGTATAATTCTCGGTTGTAGGTTTGTTTTCCATGTTTTGTTCAGATTGCATATCATGTCAAATTTCGCCTGTGAAAATTATCTTGTTTTAATCCATTTTGATGAAATATGTGCAAGGTTGAGAAAAACTTTAACTTGAAATCGATTTCATGAAAAATTGGAAATTCAGGCTAAGGATTATGTGTTAAGGAAATTTGCAAGTAACATGTGAAAGAATTGGACTAAATCTCATAGTACATTATTATAATTCAATTCCATGCTAATCTTTTCAACTGAAATGATAAGAATTGAGTTAAACAAATGTTAACCAAGTGCTTTAAGGGAATTAATGGTCTCGAAAATGGTAATACTTCACAAAAATTTTCTTGCATGTTCAGTATCCCTACCAAGTTATCAGAACAATAAAAGGGGGTGATTGACCTAAGCTAAGTAACCGAGACTTGACATCAACAAATGTCAAGGTTCACGTAAAAAAGAAAAGGAAAATCACAATAAGAACGCTTTGAAAAGAAAACTTTCCCCAGATACCCTGAAATATGATGAGGGAAGCCCAAAAAAAAATATAGATCTCCAAATATCCTGAAATATGGTGAGGAGAGTTTTGCAATAAGTTTGGGGGAGGAAAGAATGTGCAATCAGGCAAAAAAGAATCCAGTGAATGATTACCATGTTCTTTAACTAGTCAGTTTAGCTTAAACCTTAGTTCACCTGTTTTGTATAGATTTTCTAACAAGTTTCTTTTGATCAAGAGGAAGATTAACATGTTGAATTATCACTTTGTACTAGGATTACTATCATGTACATGTGACTTGGTTTGCTAATGATAAATGAATATGCATGTCCTGTTTTGAGAAATGGATGATTTTTCAAGTTTAGATTATTTTTGATCATATTGAATAGAAAGATGGATTGTTGGAAGTATAATGGGAATCAGGTTGAGTTGACAGAGTCCAAATTCATTTAATCATTCATTCATTGTGTTTGCATGTGTTGCTCGAGGACTAGCAACATTTAAGTTTGGGGCCATGATAACTCGTAAAAATATGAGTTATCATGACCTATTTAAGACTATTTTTGTGTGTTAGTCCAAGATAATAGGTTCAGTTTGCATCCATTTAGCTAAATTTTTACTCGTTTTGCATTTTAGGAGCATTATGTAGTTTTTATGCATTTTTAGTATAAATTAGGCATTTTTAGTTCATTTATTTAGTTTCATTCATTTTTACAGGAAGGACAGAGAATTACAAGCACACGAGCGAGTTGAATGCAAAATAGAGCCAAGTGAAGGAGCATGGGGTTGGCGCCTAGGCGCCAAGACATGAAGTCCTAAGGTTTCCAGAAAGGTTTCTAAGTTACGCAGCTCCAGAGAGTTGGTGCCTAGGCGCCGGCTAGTGGCGCATAGGCACCAATACGCATCCGTACGCACGGGTTTTGCTGCGCAGGCTGTTATGTATAAATAGAAACCTAGAGTTCCACAGGCCAGAGAGGAGAGACCAAAAATAGGGAATAGTTGATGTCGAGAAAAGGAGGAAACCAAAGCTTCAAGGAAGGAGAGAAGAGCATGTGGAGATCCAAGCTATCACTGTAAATCCATTGAGTTTCATCTTCTCTTCTCATCTATCTCTTCCTATTTGTTATTCTCCTTACTTGGGATAATTGTAACTTGATTTTGGGAATCGAAGTCATGTTTATGGGCTGAACCTTCCTATGTTGGGAGATACGTAGGATTTGAACTCATAGTCTATGTTATTTGGTTTTCTTACGCTTGAATTGATAATACTGTTGTGCTGTGACTTTTGTTACTTGAGATTACCCTTATATATCATGCTTAATGCGTTTACAAGCTTTGCAACCTTGTGGATTGATCGAATATTTAGATGCATGCTTGGAAAAGTGGGATTTGAATAACATCCATATATAAGGCATAGGTATTCTAGTTCATGTTGTGTTACATGTTAATATGGATAGGAATATACCTATTAACCCTGTGTAATCATGATTAGGTTATATAGTTATCAACCTGGTTTTACTTGTATGCATAGGAACATAGCACATAACTAAAACTTGGTTAGGTTTGTATGTGTTGGAAGACATGTATGAATATGAATGAACCTAGATTAGTAATCTCTGCACAACTAACTTAATTAGGACCAAATGACATAGCTATGATTCGATGACTACATATTCCCACCTATCTTAATCATCTCAAGGCAATCTCGGTAATATCCAGCCCACTCTAGTCATTTACTGCTTTGTTTAGTTTAATTCAATTCTTTAAAAGCAAACTCTCATTTATTTTAGTAATTCACTTAGACAATTGAGATTTAAGGTGCTAACGTTTAACACAATCCTTGTGGGAACGATACTCTACTCACTCTTTATTACTTGATCGGCACGTATACTTGCGTTAAAACGAGCATTTAATTAGACATATATGCAGTTCGTCATGATTTCTATCCAAATTTCTTTTGGATGTTAAGTAGGGTAAAAAAAAATAGGGTATTCGGGAAGATAGCATATGATATGTGAAAATAATGCTCCAAAATTTATAAATGATGATTTGGGATGTATGATTATGATAAATATGATGTTGTAATGATGATATATTAATTTCATAATTTTTGGAATTAAGGATTATGCTTAAGTGAATTTATGTTGATTTTTAATATATGGCGAAAATGATTTTTTTCGCCAAGTAAATGATGATAAATTCAAAATGTATGAAATTTTCTATGATATACTAAGCATAAGCTATGTCATGGCATTTTTTACTTTTGGAAAAAATATCGATTTTTGGAATCCATGAATAGTAACCACGTCTCTGTGAACAGTAACCTCTAATGAACAGTAATTTGCTACAGTATCTACTGCAGTGATTTTGGAGAAAATTTGAGATTAATATTTAAATATAAGGATGGAATTTTTTAGGAACCTATGGATAAAAATATCCATATAAAGAAATAATGCCCAAATATTATAGAACACGCATGGGAAGCAGCTTGAATAAAAGAAATGAAAATATCCTTTTTTCTTGAATAGGAAAAGGAAAAGAAAAAGTCGAGGACACCAACTGACAAGGTAAGCAAGTTATATCTTTTGCAAATTATTTTCAAAATGCTTGCAAATTGTTGTCTTTATGAAATTTATTTAAGGTTGGCCATACCTATAACTGCTTTACATGAACTAAAGTTCGTTTTGTTTAATTATTTATTAAATGCTTTTTATGAAATTGCTTATGATTTACAAATATCATGCCGACATGTGTATATGAATGAGCATGTGCACGATGAATAGGCCTTAGTTGAAGTAGTAAGCGGACTGGATGTCCCCCTCACTATCGTCAAGTTGCTTATATAGGCCCAGGCCGGCGGCGACCTCCCTGAGATGAGAGCATGTATGGGATGGGTGCCTAGCTAGCATCGCATCTAAAGGAATGTCGTGAATGCTATGTATGAATTACATTTTCATTTTATGAAATGCATAAAAATAATTGAAAAATTATGTATAGCTTGCCTACTGAGTATTATTACTCACCCATGCTTTTTCAACAACAGACAGGAAAAGATGATGAAGGCAGCATGTAAAATGGTATGTAGTTTTGATGAAATGTTATATATGTAAATTTTATGTAAAGACAATGATGATAATTTTGAGATGAAAATGAATATTTTTATTTATGGAACAGTTTTGGGTTATAATTGTGATATGTGAAATATATTTCATGTTGGATGAATGATGAAAATTTTCCATGTATTGATGATATAAAAAAAATCCTGTCGTGTAATAAAGGCAACAATCTTGAGTCACGTTTACTAATCAAAATGATCCCGGAGTAAGACTTCTAGGCACCTCGGTTTAGGGCACCACAGATGATAAGATGTATGTATGTATGGAATGAAAATATCATGATTAGGTCAAGAGGATCTTTAATGTAGAAGAGCAAGTTGAGATGTTATGAATGAAATGCGCACTTGATATGTGCAATTGATTACAAGTGTATTGTCGCTTGTTAGATGAATGAAGTAAAATATGAAGAAATGAAATGATGATGGATAAAAGGAATGAAACAAAAAAAAATTGGACTAGATCCAACTAAGAACCCGCCGCGTGATTAGGGAAACAATCATAATTCACATTTACCAATCGATAAGATCTTGGAGCAAGGCTTGGGATGTGACGTCTTGGGTTGGGTGCGTCCATTTGTTTCATCATTTCATTTCTTCGCATTTTACTCCATTCATCTTACAAGCGACAATACACTTGTAATTAATTGCGCATATCATTTATAACATATTAGCTTGCTCTTCTACATTAAAGGTTCTCTTAACCTAATCATGAAATTTTCATTTCATACATACATACATACATACATACATCCAATCATTAGTTCACATAGAACTTAGAACTAAGTTCACATATCTTAACATACCTTAAAACTTTAAAGCACACCATCCCATTCATCATGGCCAATCATTTTAGCCCACATTTGCATATCATCTCATACCTTTCTTTAGATGCTCAGGTCCACGTCCTCTTAACCTTCCCGGTACCTGTCTAAGGTTTGGAAAAACAAAACGTGAGTGATAACTCAGTAAGCAAACATTTTATCTTCTAGGGCAAGACTTTCCTTTAAAATATTTTCATAAATATCTTTAAAACCTTTTGAATGTCATGCCTGGCTTTCAAAGGCAAAATATATGTGTTTTTCCCTTTTTAAGTAATTCTCTTTGATCTTGTGTGAACATTTTTAATGTTTGAAGACATTTTACATAAATCCTTCTTTTGCCAATGGCGTTTTACATCCAAACCATTTTTGTCATAAACCCTTTTAGACAATGGACATTTTATGTCCCAAAACATTTTTGACATAAACCTTCTTGGCAACGGACATTTTTATATGCTAAATATCTTTTGACATAAGCCATTTTTGGAAACAGACATTTACATGTCCTAAAATATTTTTTGGAAATAGACATTCTTATGTCCAAAACATTTTACACATAAGCCTTTTTTGACAATGAATATTTTTATGCCCAAAAATATTTTCTCATAAACCCTTCTTCATAAACCCTGTCTCGGGGCTTGTTTACAGCAAACAAGACATAGACCTTTTTTCGTAATCCCTGTTTTGGGGCTTGTTTATAGCAAACAAGACGAAAACTTATAATCCTTTTTCATGAAAGCATTTGTATAGAAAACATTTCATTTCATCCTTGATATTTACACCTTTTGTGTAAAACACCATATTTTTAGGGTAAACTTGTTCATAATGGCTCATAAAATCCCATTTAGGATAACTTTTTATATTAATGCTTTTATTTCCCAGTCTCTGGACTTTTAAAAGCAAAACATATGCAAATGCATTTCTCCCCATTTAGTAGTGACACTTATCAAGTGATCATTTTACATTTTGGAAGAGAATCTATCATTAACAGCATACTAGCCAGGCGGTTGTTCCTTAATCTTTCTTTCATCTTAGGGAGGGCGCCGCTAGCCTCCTGTCTTCCCTTAGCGACTTAGTCATATGTAGAGTGGGCCCCAGTCCATTTCCGACCGTGTTATACAACTGGCCTATTCCTTATATTGGTGCACCATACATCATCATCATAGATGTCCATATGCTAGCATAATCTCTTGAAACATTATAGACCGCAGTCTGTGTGGTTTAAAGTATCACAGACCGCAACCTGTGTCCTTTTAAATCATCTTGAAAAAGAGGGATCACAAACTGCAGTCCTTGTTCTTTTAAATCATTTTGAAAAACATCACACACCGCTGTGGCGCCCCAGCCCGCCCGTCACAACCTTACTCCAAGATCTATCGATTGGTAAACGTGATCAGGATTGTTTCCCTGTCACTCGGTGAGCTTATTGGATATTTATCTGCTTCATCCTAACTCCTTAGGAGTTATATCTTTTTAATCATTTTATTTGAAATATACACATATAATCTCATAATTTTCCATACTTAACCATTTCATGATAAATCATTCTTAACAATTGACCATAAAATTTTTTTACTATTTATAGTCACAATCATCACATAGTCATAAACATAATATAACCCTTATACAACATTCAATCACCAATAACATCATTAGACATACAACCGTACAATTCATAGAGTTCAATTACAAGTAGCTTGTAGAAATTCATTTTTCTTTTTGAATCTCCACCTGTGCTCCTTGTATGGTTCTCCCTTCACCTGTCTTTAAGATTTGGAAAACAAAATTGTGAGTCGAAACTCAATAAGCAAGCGAAACTCAATAAGCAAGCTATAAGGTTTTCAGGCAATACATTTTCATTAAAAATAACTTGGAAAGCTACATTATATCCACTCGAGGGTGTATCTTAAAACATGCTTCTCATACCAGTCCAGGGTATGTCATAAACAATGCGATGCAATATTTAAAATTATGACATTTCTTTGGATAGAAGCTAGCTAGGAAACCATCCACTTTCATCCTCTCTCCTATTCTAGGGAGGCGCCATCGGCCTTCGGCCTCTCTTAGCGACTTAATCGCATTAAAGGGGGACATTCGGTCTGCTTACACCTTGAGGTGGACCTCATACTTTGTGCACACGCTTTCTTTTCATAAATATGAACTTTGACATGCTAGCATGATTTTTCATTCATAAACCCATGAATTCATCATTTGACATAAGTACTTAAAAAGCAGTAAGCAATTCATTTATTCGATTGAAAATAACATTTCAATACACATTTAAATAAGGAATGACCATCATTAAACAACTTAGAAAGAATTAAAATCATTCATTTGCTAACTTATTTAAATAGTTAGAATATCATTGATAAATATTTTTTTATTACATTCAATAAAACAAAAGCATTTAGAAAACTGCTTGCTTAGCTTTCCGCCTCGTTAACCTCTTTGCCTTTGCCTATATATAAATATAGCATTGCATTCATAAAAATCTATTTGCTTGCATTCACTTGCTTTCTAATCCCATAATCCATATCATACAAAATCAACTTGGATTTTCAAGTCGATCATACATACACAACATACACAACATACACTTGTGTATCATATCATTCATCCCATATTGTGTTTTAATCTCATATTTAGGGTAAACACATAACATTCATTCATAATTCATCATTTGAGAATTTATATCTCCCACTAACCATTTTTCATCTATTTTCCATTTTTCCTACATCAATGCTTATTCTAAGCATATAAGTGACGTTTTAAGCTTCATAAATAAATCTCATAAATTGAGATAATCAAACATTATTCATATAGAAATATCCTTATGCATTTTATGTGGTGCCCTGAACCGGGGTGCCTAGAAGTCCTACTCTGGGATCTTATCGATTGGTAAATGTGACTCAGGATTGTTGCCCTGATCACGCGGCGGGTTCTTAATTGGATCTCGTCCAAATTTTTTTTTCTTTTTCTTTTCTTTCATCACATAAACATATACTCATCATTATTCATAATGGACTCATCTATATCATCATAAATCATCAACTTCTCATATTATTCATAACTTCATAATTTCATACAACCTATGTCCTTTTTCATTATATTCCATTAGGGCATACTTTCATATTTCAATATACAAAGGATTACATACCTTTGTAACTATGCTTCTTTCATTCATTCATCATATCACTTACAGGCAAATCAACCTGATCTTTTTCATCACTTGGCTTTCCTTGCACCTGTCTGAGGTTGGGAAAACAAAACATGAGTCGAAACTCAATAAGCAAGCATTTTCTTTCGTTTAAATGTATTTCTCTCCATTCGATAGAAGACAATTAGCAAGTGATCAACTATCAATGGAATATAAACCATTTCATAAAAATCATTTCGTAAACATTGGATGTGCAAATGCGTCCTTTCCATTCTTGACATAAACCTTCGTGTGAGGGTACGTTAGCCCAAGGAACATCTTGCATAGCATGGTCCAATACACCAGCTGTCTCCGACTTGGCCTCATCAAGAGAAACCTCTCTTCCTCTTGACGCCTACATGGTTCCTACATGCATGACTTTTGATTTTCCTAGCATTATATACCTCTTACACCAGGTGACTTGTCATTCTCATGCAGAGAATTATTTGCACCATCCCTTAAAAACATCATTTCAAATTCATGCTTTCTTTTTCAATCCATGTATGAAAATACAATGCATTCATTCACACGTAACATTCCTTTCCCTCCACCTCTGGGGAGGACGCCGTCGGCACACAGCCCATACGACTTGGCAATAGTGAAGGGGGAACCTCTGATCCACTTTCTACCTCCACTAAAGCCTCTTCATTATACATCATATATGTGCACATGTCCATGAACATCACATGATATCAATATGCCGCATGACTTATAAAAATTCATAAACATTCATCATTTCAAAACATTATAGGAATGACCATCCTTAAACACATTTCATATATACTTGAGAATAAAATCACATTTTCAAAGTTGTGCTTGCTTATAATGAAGCAATAAAATCACATTTTAAAAAAAAATTTACTTCCCAAGCATGCTTTATAGTCATTCATTACCTCATTTCTATAGAGGTTAATCTTATAAATATAATTAGTCATTACCTCCTAATATGAATTTTTATACATTTGAATTTATCATCATTTACTTGGCTAAATAAATCATTTTCTCCATATACTAAAAATCAACATAAATTCACTTAAGCATAATCCTTAATTAATTTATCATCATTCCAACATCATATTTATCATATTCATACATTCCAAATCATCATTTATTAAATTTGGAGCATTATTTTCACATATCATATGCTATCCTCCCGAATGCTCCATCTTTGCTCCAAATTTTCAATATTTCGGCATAATTCCAATTAAGAATTATAACTTTACTTATTTTCTCATAATTAGGCATTATATAAGCATGGTTTTACCTTACTTAACATCCAAAAGAAATTTGGGAAGAAATCACTTACCCGAAGTGAAGATATCCTTCTTTTTCTTACACTTTCTCTCTCTAACTTTCTCCTCTTCTTTCTCCTCAAGGCTAAAACGTGGTGGGGAGTGAAAAATGCTCAAACAGAGCTGGGATGAAGTGCCTTGGACGTTCACCCCTGCCCCCTATCTATACTTTTTGATTTTTCATCAAATTGGAATTTACCCCCTTGCTTGAGGTATTAAATTATAAAATATATATTTTTTATAATTTTAAAAGGTGCATTGAGCCAAGAGCAGCCACCCTATGCCTGCTCCAGCCCACCCTATGCAGCCCTATTTATTTATTTATTTTTAAAATTATTTAATTTAAGCTAAATAAATTCTAACCGTTGATTTTGGATGATGATGATCATGGACCATTGATTTGGTCAAATATTCCCAACCAACCCCCTGCAATTGCTGCTGTTCATTTATTATTTATTATTTGTTTAATTATTTAATTAAATAAAAAGTCAAAAGTAGCATTAATGGAAAGTTAAGCTACTTTTTGATCTCCTTTTGACGTTTCATCTTGATCCTTGATTTGTGATTTTTGATCAATCTTGGACCACTCATCATTTTCATCATCATATTTTGGTCATCCATAAAAAATTTCATCTCAATCCGACGTACGGATTGCAAGATATGAATTTTTCTTCATTTTCTTGAGAAAAATCCAAAAAAATCCGAAAATTATTATTTTTATCCAAAAAGCACTTTTGTCCTTTAGTGGGAAGCTTCCTTTTTCGTCTTTTATGATTAAGTTAATCCAAAGTGATTAACTTAACATATTCCTTAATCCCACGTTTACTATTCACGTTTCACTATTCACGTGCACTATTCATCCGAACATATGCACTAATCATAGAGCCCATCAATGGAACGCTAATCATACATGCACATATGCACTATACATCTCCTAAATGTCGTGTCCATGTATGTTATGTATCCATTAATATCGTAAAATTCTTACTAGCATGTTCATAAGTTACCTCATAAATAGAGAAAAGTTATAATAAAAATAGAATAAAAATACCTGATCCTCACAACTTACTTGGATTGAACCTAACTTGAATCCAACTTGTTTGGCTTGGTTCTTCTTCTTCTTCTTCTTCTTCTTCTCCTTTTTCTTCCTCTTTTTCTCTCCTTTTCTCCTTCTCCTTGCTGGTTTTGGAGGTGCCCAAGAGTTGCTCACACTTAGCAAAATTTTAGGATTTTTCTCCCCCCTTTCTTCATGTGCACGTTTCCAAGCTATATCCGCATTTTTTATATTTTTAACTAGCTTATGAGACCCACTTGCCACATGTCATGAGGGTAATTTATTTCTACCTTATCCCTTGATGACATGATATTTTTATATCCAAGTAAAATATGCATGTACTAATTATCAAAAATCCACAAAATCCATGCATTTAAGTAATCCATTGCTGTCCACCCAAGTGATGCCCCCTTTATGCTAGTTTTTGACTTTTTTCCAAAATTTTCACATATTTATGTGCCCATTTACTTCACCTAGGTATTAGGCAACTTAAACACATATTTTAGCATTTTTAAAAATCACATTCCGTGCCCAAATTGCCCTTGGACGTCCCCTTGTATTGCCACATAACCTATGCTCCATTTGAGCTAGTTATTTCGGCATTAATCCATGACATTTTGTGAAACCCTGATCTTGGAGGCATGTATGAAACCCTAAGTTTATAAACCCTAGGTAATATATTGATCCTTATAAAAAATATATGGATGATATTTTACAATATATAGAATTGGAAGATTAAATAATGCATTATGAAATGTAAATTCAGATGAATAGTTAAATGTGAATAGTAACTGTGGGATTAAGGAATATGTTAAGTTAATCACTTTGGATTAACTTAATCATAAAAGACAAAAAAGGAAACTTCCCACTAAAGGACAAAAGTGCTTTTTGGATTAAAATAATAATTTTCGAATTTTTATGGATTTTTGTGAAGAAAATGAAGAAAAATTCATATCTTGCAATCCGGACGTCAGATTGAGATGAAATTTTTTATGGATGGCCAAATATTTATGATGAACATGATGAATGGTTTAGGATTTGACAAAAATCATGAATCAGAGGTCAAGATGAAACATCATTAGAAGATCAAAAAGCAATTTTGCTTTTTCATTAATTTCAAGTTTGACTTTAATTTTAATTAATTAAAAAATCAAATAATTAATGAAAAGCTGCAGGGTTTGCTGGAGGTTTGACTTTTGGGCCAAAATCCAATGGTCCAAAATCAATCTTATTAAGAATCAACGTTGAGATTTAATTAGCCTAAAATAATTAATTTTAATAAATCAAAAATTATGAAAATTAGGGTTGCCATAGGGGGCTTGAGCTGTTGTAGGGTGGCTGCACAAGGCTCCATGCACCTTTTGAAATTAGAAAAAAACACATTTGTAATTTAACACCTTGAGCAAGGGGGTAAATTGCAAATATGTGAAAAATGCAAGACTATAACTAGGAGCATGGGGTGAACGACCAAAGCACACAAACCCAGCTCATTTGAGCATTTACAACCCCCACCCACACGTTCAAGCCTTGAGGAGGAGAGGAGAGAAGGTTAGAGAGAGAAAGTGAGAAGAGAAGGAGGATATCTTCACTTAAGGTGAGTGAATTCTTTTCAAATTTCTTTTGGATGTTAAATAGGGTAAAACCATGCGTAGATAATGCCTAAGCATGAGAAAGTAAGTATGGTTATAATGCCAAAGTGGAATTATGCCAAAAAATCAAAAATTTGGAATGAAGATAGAGCATTAAGAAAAATCATGTATGAAATGTGCAAATAATGGTCCAAAATTGCTAAATGATGATTTGGTAGGAGTATTTATGATATTCATGATGTTAGAATGATGATATATTAATCTCATGATTTTTGGATTTAAGAATTTTGTTTAAGTGAAATTATGATGATTTTTAGTATATGGAGAAAATGATTTATTTAACCAAGTTAATGATGATGAATTCACAATTAATGAATATTACCATGATATACTAACTAAGAGCTATGTCATGGTATTTTTTATTTTTGGAGAAAATGTCAATTTTTGAAACCCATGAACAGTACCAACACTCTGTGAATAGTAACCTCGGATGAACAGTAACCAGCTACAGTAAATGTAAACAGTGATCATGAACAGTAACTATGAACAGTGAACAGCGTGATTTTGGGAAAAATCAAGATTTATTTTTATAAGGATGTATGGATTTAATTTTTAAAGATTTATGGATAAAAATCCATATAAGGAGGTAATGACCAAGTATTTATAAAGGGATAACCTCTATAAAATTGAGGTAATATGTGATCATAAAGCAAGCATGGAAAGCAACCTAAGACATGTAATGGATAGATAAAATATCCATTTTCCTTATATAAGGAAAAAAGAAAGAGAAGGTTGAGGATACCGACTGAGAAGGTAAGCAAGCAAACTTTGTTTAAAATGTGATTTTATTGTTTCATTGTAAGCAAGCAAGCTTTTTTAAAATGTGATTTTATTGCTTCATTATAAGCAAGCACAACTTTGAAAATGTGATTTTATTGCTTCATTGTAAGTAAGAAAACCCTTTTGAAAATATGTTTTATTCTCAAGTATTTATGAAATGTGTTTAAGAGTGATCATTCCTATAATGTTTTGAAATGATGAATGTTTATGACTTTTTGTGAAAAGTCATGCCGGCATATTGATATCATGTGATGTTCATGGACATGTGCACATGTATGATGTATAATGAAGAGACTTTGGTGGAGGAAGTAGGATCGGGGATCCCTCTTCACCATTGCCAAGTCACAAGGGCTGTGTGCCGGCGGCATCCTCCCAAGAGGTGGGGGCACAAGGAAGAAGTTTTGGTGGAGGTAGAAAGCGAATCAGAGGGTCCTCCTTCACTCTTGCTGAGTCGTATGGGCTGTGTGCCGGTGACGTCCTCCCCAGAGGTGGAGGAAAAGGAATGTTATGCGTGAATGAATGCATTGCATTTTCATACATGGATTGAAAAGGAAAGCATGGATTTGAAATGATGTTTTTAAGGGATGATGCAAATAATTCTCTACATGACAATGACAAGTCACCTGGTGTAAGAGGTATATAATGCCGGGGAGATCAAAAGTCAGGCATGTAGGAGACCATGTAGGCGTCAAGAGGAAGAGAGGTTCCCCTTGATGAGGCCAAGTCGGAGATAGCCGGCGTATTGGACCATGGTATGTGAGATGTTCCCTGGGCTAGCGTACTCACACACGAAGGTCTATGTCAGGAATGAAAAGGAAGCATTTGCACAATCAATGTTTATGAAATGATTTTTATGAAAAAGTTTCTGTGCATTTGATAGTTGATCACTTAGTAAGTGTCTCCTATCGAATGGAGAGAAACGCATTTACGAATGGTTTACATGAATGATTTCCAAGAATGGTTTACGAAAAGGTTTCTATTCCATTAGTGGTTGATCACTTGATAAGTGTCTTCTATCGAATGGAGAGAAATACATTTAAATGAAAGAAAAATGCTTGCTTATTGAATTTTGACTCATATTTTGTTTTTCCAACCTCAGACAGGTGTAGGGAAAGCCAAGAGATGAAGACCATATGTTGCTAAAGGAAAAGAGAAATCTACAAAGGTTAGTAGATTTTGATATAAATAGATGCCCTAATGGGATATGATGAAAAAGGACATAGGTTGCGTAAAATTATGAAGTTATGAATAATATGAGAAGTTGATGATTTATGATGATATGGATAAGTCCATTATGAATGATGATGAGTATATGTTATGTGATGAAAGAAAAAGAAAGAAAGAAAAATTTGGACGATATCCAATTAAGAACCTGTCGCGTGATCAGGGCAACAATACTGAGTCACATTTACCAATAGACAAGATCTTGGAGTAAGGACTATGTGGACGCCTCAGTTCGGGGCACCACACATTTAATCCTTGACTTTTCCATGAATTTGACCATTAAAAAAATCCTTAAAAATCCATCTCCTTCCAACATAATTTGACACCTTACATGGCATTAAAATATGTCATTTTCTCAAATACTTTTTATTTTATGCTATGGTATCTAGGGTACACAAAGTCAAAGCTAGGTACCATAAATTTCATAATTATTCAATCGTTTCAAATTTCATCTTAAACCGATATTTCTACATCAAGTTATGAACTTTTAAAAATAACCTTACAGTGTGAGATTAAAAATAAATAATTATCACTTAATCTCATCACTTGTACCTTAATCCAATCCTTACGTAAGGTCGAGCCCAAAATCATGAGCTTGCCTTTAAAATTTCATCTCATTTCGCCTTACAGGAGTCAAGTTATGAATGTTCTATGATTTTCAACATAATTTCATAATTTCCATTTTAATCTCTATTAATTAAATCATGTAAATTAAAATAAATATTCATGCTACATTATCATATACTAATCATCATTAAGCCCCTTTAGTCATCTTGACTCATTTTAGGCTTTGGCAACTAATCCTAATCACTATTCTTAATTGCAATCAATAATTGCAAAATTCATAAATCCATGAAAATCATCTAAAAATAATCAATTCACACATAACTCATTCATTACACCTTAAATGCAATTATATGAGGCCTACTTGGGTCTGCGTATTACAATTCTCCCCCCTTATAATAGGTTTCGTCCCGAAACCGTCTACTTTTGAAATAACTGGAGATACTTCGTTTCTACCTCTTCCTTCAGTTCCTAAGTAGCCTCGCTTTAGGAATACCTATTCCATTGCACTTTAACGTACTTAATTTTACTATTCCGAAGCTTTTGCATCTTATGATCCAGAATCCTAACAGGTCTTTCCTCATAATTCAAATGATCTTGAACTGGTAAGTTCTCTGCTACTAACACGTGTGTTGGATTTGGAACAAACTTTCTTAACATAGAAATATGAAAAACATTATGGACTAGAGCTAGGGCTAGAGGTAATGCTATTCTATAAGCTAATTTTCTAATTGTCTCCAACACTTCAAATGGCTCAATAAACCTGGGATTCAACTTGCCTCTTTACCTAAACCTTGTGAATCCTTTAAATGGCATGACCTTTATAAAAACATGTTCGCCAACTTGGATATTCAAATCCTTTCTCTTGCAGTCTGTGTAACTCTTTTGCCGACTCTGGGCTGTGAGTATACACTGGCGAATAACCTGCACTTTGTCTGCCATTCCCTGAGATAAGTCTGGGGCTAGCTTTTTCTCTCCAACTTCATCCTAGTTTAGTGGTGTTCGACACCGTCGTCCATATAATGCTTCAAATGGTGTCATTTGAATACTAGCTTGGTAACTATTATTGTACGCGAAATCTGCCATCGATACATATTCATCCCATGATCCTCTCAATTCCAATATACACATACGGAGCATATCCTCGATAATCTAGTTTACCCGCTCCGTTTGTCTATCGGTCTGGTGATGAAATTTCGTGCTAAACTTTAGTTGGGTGCCTAGAGTTTCATGTAAACTTTTCTAGAATCAAGATGTGAACGTCGTATCTTGATAGGATATTATTGACTTAGGCACTCCGTGGAGTTGTACAATATCCTTGTAATACACTTTAGCCAAACCCTCAGCTGTATAAGTTCTCTTTATGGGTATAAAATGTGCAACCTTGGACAATCAATCCACTATTACCCATATAGAGTCATTTCCTGCCTGTGTCTTAGGTAATCCTTCAATAAAATCCATCGTTATATTATCCCATTTCCATTCGGGAATTTCTAAAGACTGTAGCTTTCCCGGCATCCGTTAGTGATCTGCTTTCTCCTTTTGACAAGTTAAGCACTTTGATACGTATTCTGCGCTCTCTCTTTTCATGTTATTTCACCAATATGCTTTCTCGAGATCCTGATACATCTTCATGCTTCTCGGATGCATAGAAAATAGTGAAAATGAGCTTCTTTGAGAATTTTTTCCCTTAATTCTCCTGAATTAGGTATACATAAGCGACTCTTGTATCGATACATACCTTGCTCATCAACAATGAACTCATTCAACCCCTTTTTCTTCATCTTTTCCACAAGAGTATGTAGGTCTGTATCCTCTTGCTGTGCAGTCTTGATTTGTTCAAATAAGGATGATTGTATGTTCATTTGTGATAATCTCGTTTGAATTCCAGGGGGACATACAATTAATTCTAGTTGCTTTATCTCTTGAAGCAATCCTTCCTCCTTAGTGATAGGGTGAGCTATGCTGACATTTCTGCTCAATGCATCAGCTACCACATTTGCCTTACCTGGATGGTATAAAATCTCCAAATCATAGTCCTTAAGTAACTCAAGCCATTTTCGTTGTCGCGTGTTCAACTCCTTCTGAGTAAAAATATACTTGAGGCTCTTGTGATCCGTATATATCTCACATTTAGCACCATACAGGTAGTGTCTCCAAATTTTCAAGGCAAATACCACTGCTACTAGTTCTAGGTCATGAGCGGGGTAGTTTACTTCATTGGGCTTCAACTGCCTTGATGCATAAGCTATCACCTTTTCTATCTACATTAGCACACATCTTAGTCCTTTCCTTGAAGCATTATTGTAAACCACAAATCCTTCATTACCTTCAGGTAAGGTTAAGATAGGCACTTTTACCAAACGTTGCTTTAATTCTTGGAAACTGCGTTTGCATTATTTAGAGCATAAATACTTGACTCCTTTACGAGTCAACCTCGTCAATGGGGCTGATAGTTGTGAAAATCCTTCCACAAATCTTTTGTAGTAGCCTACCAATCGCGGAAAACTTTTGATTTCTGTAATAGTCGTTAGTCTCGGCCACTTCAATACTGTCTCAATCTTTTAAGGGTCCACTTATATTCTCTTCTCTTAGATTATATGTCCAAGAAATGCTACTTTCTTTAGCTAGAATTCACATTTCTTCAGCTTAGCATATAGTTTCTCCTTTCTTAACCTTTCCAGTACTTTTCTCAAGTGAATTTCATGCTCCTCTTTCAACTTGGAGTAAATCAAGATGTCATTGATAAAAACGACCACAAATTGGTCCAAATAATCCTGAAATACCTTGCTCATCATATCCATAAATACAGCAAGGGCATTAGTGAGTTCGAAAGGCATTACTAACAACTCATAATATCCATACCTTGTTCGAAATGTTGTCTTGTGAACATCGGTAGGACTTATTCTTAACTGATGGTACCCCGACTGCAAATCTATCTTGGAAAATGTCGTAGCTCCTTTCAACTGATCAAATAGATCATCAATCCTTGACAATGAGTACTTGTTCTTCACCATAATCCTGTTCAACTCCCTGTAGTCAATGCACAATCTAAGACTCCCATCTTTTTTCCTCACAAATAGTACCGGAGCTCCTTAGGATGATACGCTGGGTCAGATAAAACCTTTATCCAATAGGTCTTGTATTTAAGTTCTGAACTCATTCATTTCTGCTGGTGCCATTCGATATGGGGCCTTAGATATTGGAGTTGTGCCTGGTATGATGTCAATCGTCATATCTATTTCCCTTTCTGGAGGTAATGTAGTCAATTCCTTTGGAAAAATATCCGAAAATTCCTTAACCACTAGAATTTGATTTATTTCCACCTCCTTTTCTTTCTTCACATGTACTGATACCAAATACGCTTGACAATTTTGGCGAATCATTTTAACCGCTTTTATTGAGGATATTAGTATCGTTGAATCCTCAGGCTGTGTTAGCCTTCTAATAGCTACATCCTTTTCTGGAGCTGCTTCATATTGCACTTTCTTAATTTTACAATCAATTGTCGCTCCTATTTGCTTAACCAATTCATGCCTAGTATTACGTCAAACTCGGTCATGGGTAATAGGATCAGGTCGGCTTCTAGAATCATTGATCCTATCTTGATTGGAAAAGCTTTATACACTTGGCTAGAGCTAGCTAACCTATTATGGCGCCCTGAACCGAGCCGTCCATATAGTCCTTACTCCAAGATCTTGTCGATTGGTAAACGTGACTCAGGATTGTTGCCCTGATCACACGGCGGGTTCTTAATTTGAACTCGTCCAAATTTTTTTTTATTTCTTTCTTTTTCTTTTCTTTCATCACATAAACATATACTCATCATCATTCAAAATGGACTTATCCATATCATCATAAATCATCAACTTCTCATATTATTCATAACTTCATAATTTCATACAACCTATGTCCTTTTTCATCATATCCCATTCGGGAATTTATTCATACAAAAATCTACTAACCTTTGTAGATTCCTTTTTTCCTTTAGCAACACATGCCGTTCATCTCTTGGCTTTCCCTACACCTGTCTGAGGTTGGAAAAATAAAATATGAGTCGAAACTCAATAAGCAAGCATTTTTCATTTTAAATGCATTCCTCTCCATTCGGTAGAAGACACTTACAAAGTGATCAACTACCAACGGAATAGAAATCTTTTCGTAAATCATTTTTGGAAACCTTTCATAAATCATTCATGAAAACCAATCATGTAAATCATTCGTAAATGCATTTCTCTCCATTCGATAGGAGATAATTAGCAAATGATCAACTATCAATGGAATAGAAACCTTTTCATAAACATTGGATGTGCAAATGCTTCCTTTCCACTCCTAATATAAACCTTCGTGTGCGGGTACGCTAGCCCAGGAAACATCTCACATAGATGGTCCAATACGCCGGCTGTCTCCGACTTGGCCTCATCAAGAGGAACCACTCTTCCTCTTGACACCTACATGGTTCCTACATGCATGACTTTTGATTTTCCCGGCATTATATACCTCTTACACCAGGTGACTTGTCATTCTCATGTAGAAAATTATTTGCACAATCTCTTAAAAATATCATTTCAAATCCATGCTTTCCTTATCAATCTATGTATGAAAACGCAATGCATTCATTCACACATAACATTTCTTTGCCTCCCCCTCTGGGGAGGACACCGTCGACACACAGCCCATATGACTCGGCAATAGTGATGGGGGACTCTCTGATCTGCTTTCTACCTCCACCAAAGCCTCTTCCTTGTGCCCCACCTCTCGGGAGGACGCCGCTGGCACACAGACCTTGCAACTTGGCAATGGTTAAGAGGGATCCCTGATCCTACTTCCTCCACCAAAGCCTCTTCATTATGCATCACACATGTGCACATGTCCATGAACATCACATGATATCAATATGCTGGCATGACTTTTTATAAAAACTCATAAACATTCATCATTTCAAAACATTATAGGAATGACCACCCTTAAACATATTTCATAAATACTTGGGAATAAAACATATTTTCAAAAGTTGTGCTTGCTTATAATGAAGCAATAAAATCACATTTTAAAAAAAATTTGCTTGCTTACCTCCTCAGTCTATATCCTCCACCTTTTTCTTTCCTTTTCCTTTTCCTATATAATTGAAAAGGATATTTTATACATACTTTATCATGAACAGGGTTTCTACCCACGCATATGTCATGATCTACCTTAGACCTAAAAAGTTATTAGGTCTTCCTTCCTTTTTCATATGGGTATTAACCTCAATATCTCTTATCATTTTTCTTCATAACTTAGTTCTCCATTTCATAATATACCAATATTATTCCTCATATCCTCAATCAAATGTCATATACCTTGAGTAACCATTCACTTGGGTTACTATTCACGTGATTACTATTCATAAGTTACTATTCATGGGTACTATTCATGAGGTCCACATATTAATCATAAATTAAATTATGATTAATAGAAAATCAAAGGCCTTGCTAAACCTTTTCATCATTAATTATTAACTCAAGGTTAATAATTCATTTAAGCATATTTTCCATTTTTTCTTCATATACTAAAAATCAATATAAATTCACTTAAACATAATCCTTAATTTCAAAAATCATGAAATTAATATATCATCATTCCAACATCATCTTTATCATATTCATATATCCCAAATCATCATTTATCATTTTTGGAGCATTATTTACACATCATATGCTATCTTTCCGAATGCTCCATCTTTACTCCAAAATTATCATGTTTTGGCATGATTTCATTTTGTCATGGTAACTATACTTAATTAATCATACTTAGGCATTAGCTAAGCATGTTATACACTAAAGAACATCATGCACAAATTTGAGGAGGATCCACTTACCTTAAGTGAGCCAAAATCTCCTTTCCTCCTCCCTTTCTCTCTCTTCCCTTCCTTTCTCTCCTCCTCTCTTGCTTCAAAAACGTGGGGAATGAATTTCTCAAGCTAAGAATGCTTGGGATGGGTGTGAAATTCGTTCAAGGCACCCTCCCCTTTATATAGTGCTCCAAATTTCATGAAATTGCATTCTACCCCCTTGAAATTTGGGCTAAATTATAAATATCTTTACTTAGGTCATTTCCAAGCAATTTCTTATTATCCTTGGTGGAAAATTGCTGGCCATAAGTTTCCATTGCTGATTCATCCATTAATTGCTTGATTTTCATCAAAAGACGTGATTAATCTCAACCGTTGATTATCCTTGATTGAGCTCATCTCAACCATTGAATTTTTGGCACAAATCCCCATGCTAGCTCACATTTTCCCATGGCGGACTTTGGGGAATTTTTTTATTTTTTATTTCATTAAAATATCATATCTTAAGCTACTTTTTCAAAAACTAAAAAGTAGAATTAATGACTTGCTTTGGAAAAGTTAAGCCTCACTTACTTGCTCTCTGAGAAACACATTTCCTATGATATTTGGCTTAATCCAATCCATCCATCATATTCGGCATAATATTTTAGCCATCCATACAAAATTTCACCTTAATCCTGTTGGAAACAATGTTTAAAACAATAAAATTGACCAAATCTTGAGTTTTGATGATTAACAAGAACTAATTTCGAGTATATAAAAGGTACTAATATGTTTGCTAAATGTTTAAGGAAAGCAAAGATGTCAAGTCGATCTCCAAGTCGACTTGGACTTCGACTTGGGTGAAGTCGATCCCAAAGTCGACTCAAATATCGACTTGAGAATGAATCCCAAAAGGCAACAGGTGAAGTCGCAGGTCAAGTCGACTCCACTTGCGACTTGGGAAGTCAAGTCGCAGACGAAGTCGACTCCAGCATCGACTTGGAGTATCCAGAGTTGAAAAGTGGAAACGAACATAACGAAGTTGCAAACGAAGTTGACTCCAGGTGCGACTTGGGTGAAGTCGCAGGCCAGGTCGACTCCATCCACGACTTGAGAAGTTCAAACTTCAAAGATGAAGTTTTCAAGCTATTCAAGAGGATTTATCACTCAAGTCCAAGGAATCAAGATGAAAAACAAATGAGTCAAATTCAAAGTCAAGAATCATGTTCTACATCAAATCAAGTCTATCAAGCTCAAAGACAAAGATACAAGAATGATTCAAACAATGTCTATCAAGACTACATAAGTCAAATATGCATGAATCATCTAAGTAAGAATCAAGCCAATCCAAGATAGAAGAACGCAACTTGAAGATCAAAGCAGGTTCAGCAAAACCCGAGCCAAGTCGCAGGCCAAGTCGACTTCAGGATCGACTTGGGTCGAAGTCTGAAGTCAAGTCGACCAAGCCTAAGACTTGGGAATCCGAAGAACTGGAGTCGCAGACAAGTCGACTCCAGATGCGACTTGGGTAGCCAAGTCGCATCCCAAGTCGACTCCACCTTCGACTTGGGTATAACATTCAAATTTTCGAACGTTGGAGTTCATTTATTGCGCACCAACCACTCCTACAACGTTCCAATCTTCCTCATTCTATAAAAAGACATTCAAATGAACGTGAGAAAAAAATATACTCACTACTCTAAGGATCATAGAGAGAAAAGAAGTGCAAGAAAGACTTTCAAATCCCTTTTCTCCATATTTGAGTGTTTCAAAGGAAGAAAGAGCTTCAAACTGCAAGTTGCTTCAACGATCATCATCCCAGCTGTCTTTGATTTCTTTCTCGAGCTCAATCTGTCTACACAAATCTGTAAAGTGTAGTTCTTGCTTATTTTCATTGTTTTGTTGTACTAAACTTGATTTAGCTTGGATAGCTAAGATCAAGTGTATGCAAGTAGGGAGTGATTGGAGTGAGACTCATCACCTACTTGTGCATTGAGTTGTTACGCCCCCTAGAGCTAGAATCTAGAAGAGAGCAAGTGGCTCTAGTTGTATATGCCCCCTAGAGCTTTGAATCTAGAAGAGAGCGGTGACTCTAAGTGTATTCAAGGAATACATAGTGGAACCCAAGTCACAACGGAGTGTGAGCTTGGAAGAGTGGAGTAGGGAAGGTTTGCCCGAACCACTATAAATCTTGTGTTCTGTTTTCTATTACTGCTTTATTTTAATTGCTCTCCATTAGCTTTCATAAGGGGATTAATTTTTGAAAGGGGTTAAGTTTTTGATTTACCAAAGATTTTTTAAAAAGAACCCAATTCACCCCTCCCCTCTTGGGTTTAGCCATCAACTCGGGACCAACAAGTGGTATCAGAGCAGGTCTTTGAGTTTACCAAAGAGATCTTATCGATATGGCATCTCAATCTACTTCCGTTCCCGCTTTTGCTGAAGGCCAATCCTTTACAAGGCCACCGTTGTTTGATGGGAACAATTTTGGATATTGGAAGCTTCGTATGAAGCAACTCATCATGGCCACCGATATGGATTCTTGGATTGCTATTCAAGATGGAGTAACTTTGCCTACCGATGAACGAGCTTCCAAATGGACCGATGAGGAAGTAAGAACTGTTAAGAGCAACGCCAAAGCCATGAACTCTTTATTTTGTGCTCTTACTGCTTCCGAGTATGATAGAGTATCCTCTTGCTTAACCGCCAAAGAAATATGGGATACACTAACCTCTATCTATGAAGGAACTTCTCAAGTCCAAGGGACGAGAAGAAATATTTTGATTGGAGAACTAGAGAATTTTAGAATGCTAGAAACAGAAAATATTTCTGAAATGTTTGCTAGGTTCTCAAAGATTACTAATGCTCTAAAAGGTCTTGGAAAGGCTATTTCTGAATCTGAACAGGTTATGAAAATTTTAAGAGCTCTACCCGAATCATGGACCCCAAAAATCACTGCAATAGAAGAAGCCAAGGATCTTAACACACTAAAGCTTGAAGACTTACTTAGCTCTCTCATGTCACATGAGCTAATCAAGAGAAGAAATGAAGATCAACACAGGGGCAAAAGTGCAATTGCCTTAAAAGCCGGACAAGACACCGATGACACATCTTCTTCTCAAAACGACGATGAGATTGCCCTACTCACAAAACGATTCAGAAAATTTGTGAGGAAAGGCAAGAATTTCAGAAGCTTCAAAGAAAGAACTCCCAGAGAAAAGAAGAAAGAATCAACCAAATGCTACCGATGTGGCGGTTCGGGACATATGCAGGCTCAATGTCCAACTCCCGAAGAAAACAAGGCAAAAGAACAAAGAAAGGATCGAGGGAACAATAGAAGATTCCAGAAATACAAAGGAAGAGGCATGTACGTGAATGATGAAGAATCTACGACGTGTAGCTCCTCAACCGACGACATAGAGGCGGAAGAATGTGCAAGAATTTGCTGCATGGCACAAATCGAGCAAGGAGAACAAATTACCTCAACAAAAGACACAAGCAATGAAGAGACATGTCTTAAGGCAAAGGCAAACAATGAATGGTTTATGGATAGCGGTTGCTCAAGGCATATGACCGGTGAAAGAAGTTTGTTTCACAAACTTAAGCCTTGTAATGATGGAATGGTTGCCTTTGGCAATAATGAAAAAGGTAAAATTAAAGGTAAAGGAAATATACATAGTGTTTCAAATGCATGCATGGAAGATGTTTTGTTTGTTGAAGGACTCAAACACAATTTAATGAGTATTAGCCAATTATGTGATAAGGGATACAAAGTTGTGTTTGAATCATCTATATGTAATGTATTTAATGGAGAACATATCATGTTTAGTGGCAAAAGACATGGAAATGTTTATTTGGTTTCACTTGATGAATTAGATGGTCAATGTCTAATGGCCATTGATAACGATCCATGGGTTTGGCACAAGAGGCTTGGACATATAAACATGGGCAACATAAAGACCCTATGGAAAAAGAGTTTGGTAAAGGGATTACCAAAATTAAAATATGACAAAGACAAGATTTGCAAGGCATGTCAATTATCTAAACAACCAAAGATGCCTTTCTCTACCAAAAAGGAAATTTCCACCACTAGGCCACTTGAACTACTACACATGGATCTATACGGGCCATCCAACATTCTAACCATTGGTGGAAAGAAATATGTATTTGTCATAGTTGATGATTTTTCAAGATTCACATGGATAATTCTCTTAGCTAGTAAAGATGAAGCCTTCTCTATGTTTGCAACTTTCGTGAATTTAGTGCAAAATGAAAAACAGAGTACTATTGTGACCATAAGAAGCGATCATGGTGGCGAATTCGAAAACAAACGATTCATGGAATTTTGTAATGGGAAAGGAATTCACCACACATTTTCTGCACCAAGAACTCCACAACAAAATGGAGTAGTTGAAAGGAAAAATAGAACTATACAAGAGATGGCTAGAACTATGCTAAATGAGAGCAATCTATCCTAGAAATTTTGGGGTGAAGCTGTGAGTACAGCTTGTCATGTTTTGAACCGAGTTACCATTCGAGCAATCTTGAAAAAGACCCCATATGAACTATGGAAAGGAAGGAAACCAAATATCTCATATTTTCATGCTTTTGGATGTACATGCTATGTTTTAAACAATGGAAAAACCAATTTGGGCAAATTAGATGCCAAAAGCGATGAGGCTATATTCCTTGGTTATTCATCAAATAGCAAAGCATATAGAGTATTCAACAAACGAAACCAAGTTGTAGAAGAATCCATACATGTTGTATTTGATGAAATTAACCAAAGTCCGAGAAAGGAGGATGAACTAAGTGATGCAGATGAGACAAAAAGCAAAGAACAACCAAAGGAACTCGAGCTCAAGCCAGAAAATCCAGTGGAGGAAGAGGTAAGTGAAGGTAATGACTCTTACAAACCTCCAACTGATTTAAAGTTCAAAAATGCCCATCCAATTGAACAAGTTATTGGAAATATATATGAAGGAGTAAAAACTAGAAGATCGAAACAAAACGTTTATGGCCAATATGCATTTGTATCGAAAATTGAACCAAATACCATTGAACAAGCTCTTAATGATGAAAATTGGGTTATTTCAATGCAAGAAGAGCTAAATCAATTCGAAAGAAACAATGTATGGCATTTAGTCCCTAGACCAAACAATCATACCGTCATTGGTACCAAATGGGTATTTAGGAACAAATTAGACGAAAGCGGTCTTGTAATTAGAAACAAGGCAAGATTAGTAGCCAAAGGGTATTCCCAAGAAGAAGGAATTGATTTTGAAGAATCGTATGCACCCGTGGCTAGATTAGAAGCCATACGCATCCTACTAGCATTTGCTTCTCATATGAACTTCAAATTGTTTCAAATGGATGTAAAAAGCGCATTTTTGAATGGTTATTTGAATGAAGAAGTATATGTTGAACAACCCCCTGGTTTTGAAGAAAAGGATCAATCAAAGTTTGTTTATAAATTAACCAAAGCATTATATGGACTAAAACAAGCACCAAGAGCTTGGTATGAAAGGTTAAATAGATTCTTGATTGATCATGAGTTTCAAAGAGGGAAAGTAGACACTACTTTATTCATCAAGTACAAAAATAAAAATATTTTGATTGTACAGATTTATGTGGATGACATAATATTCGGTGCTACTGATGAAAATCTTTGTCAAGAATTTTCTAAGATAATGCAGAGCGAGTTCGAAATGAGCATGATGGGAGAATTAAATTTCTTCCTTGGACTTCAAATCAAGCAACAAAATGAAGGAATATTTCTAAACCAGTCCAAATATGTCAAAGAAATGCTCAAGAAATTTGGAATGCAGAATAGCAAAGGGGCAAACACTCCAATGAGCTCTACAATCAAGATCGACACGGACGAAAACGGTAAAAGTATCAATCAAAAGCTCTATAGAAGCATGATTGGATCCTTGTTATATTTAACTGCTTCTAGACCCGATATCTTATTCAGTGTTTGTATGTGCTCTAGATTTCAAGCATGTCCTAAAGAATCACATCTACTTGCTGTAAAAAGAATTTTTAAATATTTGTTAGAAACTACAAATCTTGGACTATGGTATCCAAAGGGGTCAACCTTTGATCTAATTGGCTATTCGGATGCAGACTTTGCCGGATATAAAGTAGATAGAAAAAGTACCAGTGGAACTTGTCAATTTCTTAGACATATGCTAGTTTCATGGCATTCAAGAAAACAAACAAGTGTTGCACTATCTACTGCGGAAGCCGAATACATAGCCGCCGGTAGTTGTTGTGCCCAATTACTTTGGATGAAACAACAGTTGAAAGACTATGGTATTGATTATGTTAATATTCCTATTAGATGTGATAATACAAGTGCAATTTGTTTGACTAAAAATCCTGTATTGCATTCTAGAACCAAACATATTGATGTGAGACATCATTTTATTCGTGAACATGTTGAAAATCATGATGTGTGCTTAGAATATGTGAAAACAGAGGATCAAATTGCTGATATCTTTACCAAACCTCTAGCTAAAGAATCATTTTACAAGATTAGGAATGATATGGGGATGATAGAACTAAATTAGGAAAATTAAAACAAGAAACCAAAATTTGAGAAAGGCAAATCTGATGAGTCAAGTCGACTCCATGGGAGCCAAGTCGACTTCGCCAAGTCGACTTGGGAAAGTGAAGTCGACTCCGCTTCAGGAGCGAAGTCGACTCCACAGGAGCAAAGTCGACTCCGCTTCAATAGCGAAGTCGACTCCAGAGGGTCAAAGTCGACTCCTCACTAGAGCGAAGTCGACTCCGAGGGACCGAAGTCGACTTCGCCTAGGGCAAAGTCGACTCCGTGCGCGCGACGTTTCGCATTCGGCCGACTCTCCTCTCTATTTCTTCTCTTCTCTTTCTTTTCTTCCTCATTTTTCCGTCCTCCCTGTTTTTCCTCTTCTCCTCCGGCGATTCTCCTTATTTCTCCCTCTCCGGCGACAGCCTTTTCTCCGGCGATTTTTTCCTTTGTATCCGGCAAATCGTCACACACTATCTCTCTTTCACTCCCTTTCATTCTCTTTATCTCTCACTCTCTCAGTTTCCTTTTCTTTCTTTTTCTCTTCCACACTATCTCTCAAACTCTCTCTTTCTCTCACTCGCATTCCCTCTCAGATCCATAAAGTCCAAACTCCAAATGGCACCAAAGAAAGCCTTATCAAAACCATACCCCAAACGGGTTCCCACACAACCACAACCGTCTTCTCAACCAAAAGAAGTTCCTAGAAGAACTAGGACTCCATCAAAAAGAGCCAGAGAGGAACCATCAACTTCGACGGGTAAACGGGTTCGATTCCAAACATCCACTCAATCATCTGATCAAGCACCCAGGTCGGAAAATCAACAACAAACCTCACAGAGCACACAATCCGGGACAAGCAGAAGGGGCACTGCAGCTGGGAAAGCCCAAGTATTGAAGATGCCCACTACCTACTTCAAAACCGAGCTCCAACATAGCTGTTTCTACAAAAAGTTCTACGAACGGAAGGTATTCATACCCAAGATTATAGATTTTAATTTCCTGAAAGAATATGGATCAGACATAGAAGATCTATTGGATTTTCAAGGATGGACCAATTTGCTAAAGGAAGACGAAAGGGTCTATCCAGATCTTACTCGAATGTTTTATTATCTTTGGGATGAAGAATACTTTGGAACCTTCGTCAAAGGAGTCGAAATGGATCTTGGAATCGGGATTGTTGCAGGACCGATTGAAGTAATGAGTCATTTAGGACACATACTTGGAGTCCCGTATGAGGATGAGCCTATTCCAGAAGATCTCACTATGGATCAAATGTATAATCAGCTCACCCGGAGCAACAAGTACCATCCGGGAATCAAATTCCTTCGGTACATGGATCTTTCACCAAGGCTACGAGTACTCCGACTTCTCATTGCCCACTGCATCTACCCAAAGGGCGGTGGAAGAAATCAATTGAATCCACAAGAAGCAGGGATACTATGGAAAGTGGTCAACAGGGTCAAAGTGAGCATACCCAAATTATTTCTTGAAGCCTTGGCTTCTAGAAAGGATAACCCACGAGGAGTCCTTCCCTATGGCACATGGATCACAAAAATTCTTGAATTCTTCAAAGTGGATATTGAAGGCGAGCCTTTCGAAGTGCTCAAATCCACAAATGCCATAAATAAAGCTCTCATACAAAGAATGAAGATCAATCTGCTTGAACTAAGGCATGAAGCTTCAGAAGAAGAGCAAGAAGACAATGCACAGACTGAGGGGGAGCAACCTCCCGCGGCACCACTTGCTCAAGAGGAGCCAGCATCTCCCATATCGCACGGATCCTATTCTCCACAAGGGTCCGCTGCAAGAGAACGGGTGCCTCCAACCTCTTCTGAGGAGGTTACCCTAAAGGATTTAAAAGATGAAATTGTTGCTATGAGGGCAGAAATGGGTTATCAAGAAGACCGGATGACAAGTCTTATCACCGGCGTTCACAATGCCCTCGAGGATATGCACTCCCGGCAAGACAGAATTGAGCGGGAAATGCGGACTATCCGCTATCATCTTGCCTCAGGCCGACATAAGAAGAAACCCATGCCTGAACTCGATCCTTACGAATCAGGATCAGTTCATAAAGAAGCAACTCCAGATCACGCTTCTCTTGTTTACTCATCGGCCCATCATTGTCCTGTCGAACCAATCTTATATCCGATCTCTCAATTTCAATTCACAAAATCATTAAGAGTTGATCGATTTTTGATAAATTTTTGATAGTTTGACAAAAAGGGGGAGATAGAATAGGTGAGTTGAGTAAAATTTTCTTATGGGTTGGGTAGTTTTGTATCTAGGTTTCATTTTTGTTTTCATTTTTGTTTTGTATTGCATTTTGTAAAAATGAAACTTGATATATATATATATATATGCTTTTGATGAATGTTATGTTTACTTAATATGTTATGCTTGATTAATAAAGTATTCAACATGATTTGCTTGAAAGGTATCCAATATGCCAAAATAATATAATGGTTGGAATTTCAAAAAGCTCTTACCTATAAGACAAATGCTCTGTTTTTCAAAAGACATATGAACATGATTAATGCTTAAAAGGTATCAACTCAAATGAAGTTTTGTCAATCATCAAAAAGGGGGAGATTGATGGAAACAATGTTTAAAACAATAAAATTGACCAAATCTTGAGTTTTGATGATTAACAAGAACTAATTTTGAGTATATAAAAGGTACTAATATGTTTGCTAAATGTTTAAGGAAAGCAAAGATGTCAAGTCGATCTCCAAGTCGACTTGGACTTCGACTTGGGTGAAGTCGATCCCAAAGTCGACTCAAATATCGACTTGAGAATGAATCCCAAAAGGCAACAGGTGAAGTCGCAGGTCAAGTCGACTCCACTTGCGACTTGGGAAGTCAAGTCGCAGACGAAGTCGACTCCAGCATCGACTTGGAGTATCCAGAGTTGAAAAGTGGAAACGAACATAACGAAGTTGCAAACGAAGTCGACTCCAGGTGCGACTTGGGTGAAGTCGCAGGCCAGGTCGACTCCATCCACGACTTGAGAAGTTCAAACTTCAAAGATGCAGTTTTCAAGCTATTCAAGAGGATTTATCACTCAAGTCCAAGGAATCAAGATGAAAAACAAATGAGTCAAATTCAAAGTCAAGAATCCTGTTTTACATCAAATCAAGTCTATCAAGCTCAAAGACAAAGATACAAGAATGATTCAAACAATGTCTATCAAGACTACATAAGTCAAATATGCATGAATCATCTAAGTAAGAATCAAGCCAATCCAAGATAGAAGAACGCAACTTGAAGATCAAAGCAGGTTCAGCAAAACCCGAGCCAAGTCGCAGGCCAAGTCGACTTCAGGATCGACTTGGGTCGAAGTCTGAAGTCAAGTCGACCAAGCCTAAGACTTGGGAATCCGAAGAACTGGAGTCGCAGACGAAGTCGACTCCAGATGCGACTTGGGTAGCCAAGTCGCATCCCAAGTCGACTCCACCTTCGACTTGGGTATAACGTTCAAATTTTCGAACGTTGGAGTTCATTTATTGCGCACCAACCACTCCTACAACGTTCCAATCTTCCTCATTCTATAAAAAGACATTCAAATGAACGTGAGAAAAAAATATACTCACTACTCTAAGGATCATAGAGAGAAAAGAAGTGCAAGAAAGACTTTCAAATCCCTTTTCTCCATATTTGAGTGTTTCAAAGGAAGAAAGAGCTTCAAACTGCAAGTTGCTTCAACGATCATCATCCCAGCTGTCTTTGATTTCTTTCTCGAGCTCAATCTGTCTACACAAATCTGTAAAGTGTAGTTCTTGCTTATTTTCATTGTTTTGTTGTACTAAACTTGATTTATCTTGGATAGCTAAGATCAAGTGTATGCAAGTAGGGAGTGATTGGAGTGAGACTCATCACCTACTTGTGCATTGAGTTGTTACGCCCCCTAGAGCTAGAATCTAGAAGAGAGCAAGTGGCTCTAGTTGTATATGCCCCCTAGAGCTTTGAATCTAGAAGAGAGCGGTGACTCTAAGTGTATTCAAGGAATACATAGTGGAACCCAAGTCACAACGGAGTGTGAGCTTGGAAGAGTGGAGTAGGGAAGGTTTGCCCGAACCACTATAAATCTTGTGTTCTGTTTTCTATTACTGCTTTATTTTAATTGCTCTCCATTAGCTTTCATAAGGGGATTAATTTTTGAAAGGGGTTAAGTTTTTGATTTACCAAAGATTTTTTAAAAAGAACCCAATTCACCCCTCTCCTCTTGGGTTTAGCCATCAACTCGGGACCAACAAATCCGACTTCCAGATTGCAAGATATGAATTTTTCTTCATTTCCTATCAAAAATCCACTAAAAATCCGAAAATATTATTTTAATCCAAAAAGAACTTTTGTCCTTTAGTGGGAAGCTTCCTTTTTAGTCTTTTATGATTAAGTTAATCCAAAGTGATTAACTTAACATATTCCTTAATCCCATGTTTACTATTCACGTTTCACTATTCATATTTACTATTCATCCTAATTAAAATTCCATAATTAGCTATTTAATCCTCTAATTCTACATATTACAAAATATCACCATTATATTTCAAATAAATATAATTATATTACCTAGGGTTTATAACCCTAGGGTTTCATACACGTTCCTAAAATTGGGATTTCACACCTATAGACAGGGGATTCTACATGAATTACTTTATTGGTTTCCTTTACTGGTAGTGCATGCGTGGTTATATATTAGCAAGCAATAAATGAATTGCTAGCACTCGAATCAAACAATGCTATTGCCGAATTTCCTAAAATATAAACCATACCTGTAACCACTTTCTCCTCCTGCTCTTGCGATTCCATTCGGGTCAGAGCATGCACTTACACAGGATTTGAAGAGGTTCCCTGCCTGTTAGCTACTCCCACTAGCCTTGGCTGTCCGACCTTTTCACGTCCTTGCGATGTTTGTGCTTTATTTGGACAATTTGGAGCTATATGTCCAATCTGATCACAAACATATCATTTCACCACCTTTGACTCTCCCTTGCCACATTCCTTGGCTATGTGACCCATTTGTCCGCATTTGAAACATTTATTTGAACCTTTCAAACATTCGCCTACATGGTGCCTTCGGCATACCTTGCAAATAGGTTTCATTCTCTTTCTTGGGGTTCCTTTTTCCTTCCTTACAACTCCTTTCCTAGCCTTTTCCTCCCCCGTTTCAACTTCTTTCATTCCCGAGCTGAACATCTTGAATCCTAGCCTTAGTTCTTGAGTCCTCATTGCCTCAATCTCCAAGGCTCTAGCCCTTTCTACATTTGATGCATAATCTTTAATCAATAGAGGGGCTAAGCTTTCTCTGAGGTAGGGCCTCAGTCCCTGCTGAAATCTCTGTATCTTGTTCTCTGGCACATTGGCAATCCGTGGTATGTACCTCGCCAATGTATTAAACTTGGTGGCATACTCTGTCATAGTCATTCTCCCTCGATAGAGCCTCTCAAATTCAATGACCTTCTGGCTCTACAATCCCACTAGGAGATATTCTTTGTTGAATTTTTCTATTTTCTACAAACATCTCCCACCACTCATGTGCATAGTGATCAGCATTATCTCCCACAACTCATGTGCATCCTTTACCAATAGATGAGTGGCACGTAGTACTTTTTGCTTATCATTGCATGGAGATATCCTGAACAATTTCTAATCTTCGTCATCCACTGTTCAGCTTGGACGGGGTCGGATTCACCTAAAAATTTAGGAGGCCGTTGCGAAAGGAATGCATTTATTGCCCTCTAGTCTGCTTCCATTAATTGGTTCTCATCCATTGTGGGCGCTGTAGGGGAACTGGGTTAGCCATAGGAATGAGTCCTTTTTTTTCAACACTTCCTAACTAGGCCTGTTGGGTCCTTTCCCACAAGCCTTGAATTATGTTAGCGGCTTGGGTCGACCAATCATGCGTAGCTTGTTGCATAGCTTCCTTTACCGCCGAAGTTACTCTTTCCTCGATTATTTGAGCTTGACTTCACTCTTGTTCTGTAATTGGTTCTGGGCTTTCATCTACCCTTCTTTGTTAATTTCTTTGGTTTTTCCCTTGTAATCCAGGCCTACCTCTTTTTGGCCTACTGGATTCACTAATCTCATGTTGGTTACGGACTTCGGTAGCCACTTCTTTTCCCTTGTTCTTTCTAACCCTTGACCATGTATCAACCATGGTATTCTTTTCCCTTGTTCTTCGCTCCAAATTTTTGATGTTTCGGCATAATTCCAATTAAGCATTACAAATTTACTTATTTTCTCATGATTAGGCATTATCTAAGCATTGTTGTACCCTACTTAACATCCAAAAGAAATTTGGATAGAATTCACTTACCTGAAGTGGAGATATCCCACTTTTTCTCACACTTTTTCTCTCTAACTTCCTCCTCTTCTTTCTTCTCAAGGCTAAAATGTGGTGGGGGTGAAAAATGCTCAAATGGAGCTGGGATGAATTTCCTTGGACGTTCACCCCTTGGCCCCTATTTATAGGGCTTGATTTTCATGAATTTTGAATTTACCCCCCTTTCTTGAGGTATTAAATTATAAATGTATTTTTTTCTATTTTCTAAAAGGTGCATGGAGCCAAGTGAAGCCACCCTACAGCAGCTCCAGACCCTTATGGCAGCCCTATTTTCCTTTTTTTTATTTATTAAAATTAATTATTTTTAAGCAAATTAATCTCAACCGTTGATACATGATAAGATTAATTTGTGGCCATTGGATTTGGCCCAAAAGTCAAGCCTCCAGCAGCCATTACATCTTTTCATTAATTATTTGATTTTTTTAATTAACTAAAATTAATCAAAGTCAAATTCTAATTAATGAAAAAGTAAAGCTACTTTTTGATCTTCAAATGATGTTTAATCTTGACCCTTAATTCATGATTTTTGATCAATCTTAGACCACTTATCATGTTCATCATCATATTTTGGTCATCCATAAAAAATTTCATCTCAATCCGACATCCGGATTGCAAGATATGAATTTTTCTTCATTTTCTTCACAAAAATCCAAAAAAGTTCAAAATTTATTATTTTAATCTAAAAAGCACTTTTGTCCTTTAGTGGGAAGCTTCCTTTTTTCGTCTTTTATGATTAAGTTAATCCAAAGTGATTAACTTAACATATTCCTTAATCCCACATTTACTATTCACGTTTCACTATTCACACGCATTATTCATCCGAATTTCATAATTAATTATTTTAACCTCTATTCCCACATATTTTCATACTCATGAATCTATATTTTATTAATAAATTACCTAGGGTTTACAACCCTAGGGTTTTATACACGTGTCTAAGATCGGGATTTCACAATACGTGACTTGTTTAAAGTTCTGAGTTCTGGGTGAACTAAGGATTGAATAGCTGTATGTATGCAGTGATAATGTCATGATGAGGTCAAGAGGGCCTATAATGTATAACAACATATGGAAATGGTTTAAAGGATATGTACAAGTGTACTATTGCTTATGTTATAAATGAAATGATGATGAATGAAGAAACAAAAAAAATTGGACAAGTTCCAATTAAAATCCCGCCGCGTGATCAGGGCAACAATCCTGATTCACATTTACTAATCGATAAGATCTTGAGGTAAGAAAGTGACGTCGCGGTTTGGGGTGTTATAATTGTTGGTATCAGAGCATGGATTGGTAAATAGGTGTGGTAAGAAAATATTTGATGTCACAAAGATGATATGTCAGCAAGGATTGATGGATAGATATAGAAGATGAGATGAAAAAGAAATGATGAAAGAGATAGATTGAGATTATAAGACATATACGATATGTATTGTCTTATATTGTGTGTCATTATGACACAAAAATATGATTATTTGAGGAAATATAGCTGAATTGCCATATTTCATAGTATAGATGGTATACGAAGGAAGGATGATAATGAGACCAGATGAAATGAAGAAGGAGGTATGAGAGAGATAATTTCTCTATGATATTCATAAGAAATGATATTAGAACGAATGATAAGGACCCTTACTAGTTTATGGAAACTGGAAAGGGAGATAAGGAAGAAAATATTTTAGACTGGTTTATTACCAGTACTCCTATTAGGTAGTCTACGCTAGTATAATCTAGTTATAGACATTATGAGATGGGAAGGAAAGATAGGTTAGCAAAAGTATCTTTTGCTAAGACATGCATGAAATTTTATGTAAGAGAAACTCTTGCTCTATGCTATAGAATAAATGTGTTATGTTATATGAAATGGTTGCTATAGATTTTTATGAATGAATTGGTAGCCTAGACCCTATGATAAGATGAGAAATTCTATAATTTCTCTATGTATAAGGAAAATAGTATGTCTGCCATAAGGGTAAAAGATGGATGACATACAGAAAAGAACAATTTCAATAAGATGTCCATAAGGGAACATGCAACACGAGACAATAGAGACAAATGATAAGTTTATTGGACCAAGGCTAAAAATGCCACTAAGACAGAGTAGCGCAGTGGAAGTGTAGTGAGCCATTGAAGTATTGGAGAAAGATGATAAGATTAGCCATTTTATATGAGTTATACCCCCGATATTTGAAATGCAATAGGTTTCAAGACGAAACCTGTTATAAGGGGGGAGGATTGTGAAATCCCAACCTATGTAGGACTCAATGGGATACATTGAATATATATACATGATTTATATGTTATTTAAATGAATTTTGAATGATTTATGGATGATTTAATGATTTAATGATATTTTGTAATTAGGGTTTAATTAAGAATGATGATTAAAAATTTAATCATCGGAGCCCGAAGTGAGTCGGTATGATCCGAGGGGCTTCATGAGGATTTAAAGGTGACAATGTGTTATGAATAATCATGTTAATAATCATGATTTAATTTATGGAGACTAAAATGTAATTATGAAATTAAGATGAAAAATGATAGAAAATTCATAACTTGACACCTACAAGGCAGATTTCGATGAAATTTGAAAGGTAAGCTCATGATGGTGGGCCCAATCTTATGAATGGATTGGATTAAGAGAATCATGATGGGATTAGGGTGATAATTAATTATTTTTATCCCAAATCCAAAAGATAAATTCAAGTGGTCATAACTTGACGTAGAAACATCGGATTGAGATAAAATTTGAAACGATGGAATAAAATTAGGAAATCTATGAGATGAATGGAATGGATTAAGCTAATTATCATGGAAATTTGTTTTCTTGGAGAGCAAGTAACAAGTTGCTTAAGAGCAAAGTAAAGAAGGGCAATTGTGGAAAGTGAAAATGGAATTTACTAAAATGCTTGCTTACTGAGTTATCACTCACGTTTTGTTTTCAAAACCTCAGACAGGTACTGGGAGACTCAAGGGGTCAAGGACCTAATAAATGGAGAAAAGGTACGAGATAGTACCATGTAGGCTAAAAGGATTAGCCATGGTGAGTGGAATTCAATGAATGGAAGTTTTCAGGCATATTGATATATATGTGACTTGTTTAAAGTTCTCAGTTCTAGGTGAACTAATGATTGAATAGATGTATGTATGCAATGATAATGTCATGATGAGGTCAGGAGGGCCTATAATGTATAACAACATATTGAAATGGTTTAAAGAATATGTACAAGTGTACTATTGCTTATGTTATAAATGAAATATTGATGAATGAAGAAACAAAAAAAAAAATTTGGACGAGTTCCAATTAAAATCCCGCCGCGTGATCAGGGCAACAATCCTGATTCACATTTACCAATCGATAAGATCTTGAGGTAAGGAAGTGACGTCTTGGTTTGGGACGTTACAAAGCCTTGAGAGAGCAAAGGCTTTGGAAATTGAAGCCTTGAGAACTCAAGAACTAAGATTGGGTTCAAGGGCATTCAGTATGGGTCCCAAGGAAATGGAAATCGGAAAAGAGAAAGCTAAAAAAGGCAGTGTAAGAAAGGGAAAAGGAATTCAAAAGAAGAAAAGCTCGCCACTGTGTAGGAAGTGTCAAAAGCGACATACAGGCGAGTGTCTAAAGGGCTCGAACCGGTGTTATAAATGTGGAAAGACGGTCACATCGCCAAGGAGTGCAAGCCAGGGGAAGCAAAGGTGGTCAAGTGTTATATATGTGATCAAACGGGTCAAATAGCCCCGAATTGCCCAAACAAGGCGCAGTCATCTCAAGGACGTGGAAGACCTACTCGGCTTAGGATATCCGGAGCAACTAGTAAGTAGGGAACTTCTACGAACCCGGTGCATGTGCATGCCCTGACCCGAACAGAATCTCAAGAACAAGAAGAGAAGGTGGTCACAGGTACGGTTTATAATCCAGGAAATATGGTAATAGTTGTGGCGCCCCGAACCGAGACGTCACTTCCTTACCTCAAGATCTATCGATTGGTAAATGTGAATCAGGATTGTTGCCCTGATCACGCGGCGGGTTTTTAATTGGAATATGTCCAGAATTTTTTTTCGATTATTCATCTGTCATCATTCATAATCTTGACATGACAATCATCATACATTGCGACATTTCACTTGTAATAAAAATCATCATTTCATTCATAGCACCTTTATATGCCTGTCGTTATACAATGAATCATTGTATAAATCATACTTTCATACATTCAGTCATTAATTCACATGGAACTTAGAACTCTAGCTAAGTTCGGATATACATAAACACATAGTATCTTTTCATGCCTTCCTGCCGTGAAAGTTTTCTTAACTTAAGCTTCACATTTTACATACATACATCCATACCTTCAACCATTGAATCATATATAGAACTTAATATTCTCATTAAGTTCACATACACATTAGCTTACCTTAGCATATTTATGCTTTTCCATTCCTCATAGCCTACAAGGCTATCATCATGTACCTTCCTCCATGTCTGAGGTTCGCAACCTTCTGAGTCTCCTCAGTACCTGTCTAAGGGTTTGGAAAACAAAACGTGAGTGACAACTCACTAAGCAATCATTTTAGGGCAAGGCTTCTTGAAAACTTTTTTCATAAACATTGGGAATACCTTGTTCCTGAGGACATGCATATGTCCTAAAATACCATCATGAAATCCTTTATTATAAGGACAATTTCAAGTCCTTGAATGCTTTCATAAAGCATTCATTCTTAAAATCATTTACAAGCCGCGCCTGAGCTTGTTTAGGCAAAACATATACATTTTACCTTTAATGATGAGTTTCCATTAATCTTATATGAACATTTTTAATGTTCATAGCCAATATATGAAATCATTCGGTTGCCAGTGGACATTTTCCGTCCAAAACAACATAAATACTTAGGCAACAGAGACATCTCATGTCTCAAAACATCATTAACATAAACCATCATAAAATTCCTTAGCCAAGAGACATTTTATGTCTCAAAACATCATTAACATAAGCCCTCATAAAATCTTTTAGCCAAGAGACATTTATGTCTCAAAACATCATTCGCATGAGCCATCATAAAATCAAGAGACATTTCATGTCTCAAAACATCATTTACATAACCTTATTGGCAATGGACATTCATATGTCCTTAAACATCAATCACATAAGCCTTTCTCGGCAAAGGACATTTTTATGTCCAAAAACATTCTTTATTTAGGCTCTTTTAGAAATGAACATAAATCCTTTTCATAATTCCCCGTCTTGGGGCTTGTTTATAGCAAACAAGGAAAATCATTTTCATGAATGCATTTGCATAAACACATTTCCTTTAATTCTTGTTATTTACACTTTTGTGTAAAATCCCCTTTCTTTTAGGGTAACCATTTCATAGAAATCCCTTTAGGATACTTTCATAAAATCATATTTTCATAACCCAATCTTTGGGCTTTTCAGAAATAAAACATAAGCAAATGCATTTCTCTCCATCCGGTAGTGACACTTAGCAAGTGATCATGCTACCTTTTGGAAGAGAATCCTTAACAGCACGCTAGCCAGGCGGCTGTTCACTTATCCTGCTCCCATCTCAGGGAGGGCGCCGCTGGCACTCGTGCCATCCCTTAGCGACTTGGACTTATGTAGAGTGGGCCCCGGTCATCCCAACCGTGCTCTACAACCAGCCTATTCCTTGTACCGGTGCACCGTACGTTATCCTGACGAACCGCAGTCCGTTTTGGTTTGAAGAACCACAGACCGCAGCCCATGTTCTTTTAAACCGGGATCACAGACCGCAGCCTGCATCCATATGCACAAAAATCTTAGACCGAAGTCTATATTTTACAATTATTTTCAAAAACACATCACAGACCGCAGTCTGTGTCAACTCGTAAGCGAGCGCACCCACTTTAACAAGTTGTTATTTGAAATCCAGTTTTAGGATGACCTTCCTTAAATTCTTTCAAAAACGTTTTGAGTAAAGTATTTTGATAAACATTTGAAACCTTTGAGAACCCATACATCTTAAAATCCTTTTAATCAAAAGAATTTCAAATCCTTTGGATTTTTATAAATAAAACATATTTTTCTCTAATATTTTCTTGGTTTCTATTTCAGGACCTTTTGTTTACAAAAGTTATGCAATTACGCTATCCCCTTGTCCTTCACTTAAAAATTTAATAATTGTCCACATATCAATCATTTTCACATAGAGGAAAATTGCATAGTCTTTTGCATGCCATCAAGCAACCTGAAATTAAACCATTTTATGAAATCAATCATAGGAGGTTGGTCATCCATAAATCCCTTTCAACACATCCGTAGAAATATCATTTCAACATTTTCAACATTGATTTCCTTTTCTAAAGGAAACCAAAACTTTTCAAATATCATTTCAAAACATGTGGACTATGTCCAAAACGTAATTTAATATTGAATTATCTTGACCTAGTAAAACAAATCTTTTTCATCATTGTTTATCGCGAGTTATTGTAGAAATAACTCAAAACTCATTTACCAAATATATTTTGTGAAAAAGGGTAAAATTCCCTTTTTCTTATAAAACGCTGTTGAACCATATCATATAGAACTTGCTTTCTCAAAAGCAAATTCTTAAAACCATCGATATCAAACATGAAATCCTTAAAACATTAGCATAGAGAACTTGCTTACTCTTAAGCAAAATTTCTCAATTCCATTAGCATGAAGCATTCCCATCCTTGGCAACACTTAGGATAAGTTATTTATCTTAAGAAGTGTCGCTTGCTTTCCATGAAGCAAACCTTGAGACTTTTCATTAAAGTCATCATTTTTCAAAGCTTATGGCTTTGCATTAAAGCCGTCATATTCAAAATTTGTGCTTGCCCATTCGTTAAAACATAAACATAGACAATTCAATCATTCCAATCACATAGAAAGAAAATGCATTTTAGAAAGTTTGCTTGCTTACCTGAGATCGCCATAATCCCTTTTCCTTCCATTCTTTTCCTTGCCTACATGAACATAATATGGTTTTTCATATATTTCTTGTCGTTGCATTCCATTTAGTTTTCCAACCCATTTTCATTAGCATATATCCTTCATAATTCATCATACACATATATGGCTTAATTTGCATATATTAACACCGTTTTCACATTCAACCATACAAAATTCATCCATTAACTATCATACATAGGTTCATTAACCTTCATTTACCATCTTTTACATTTTTTCCAAAATTCATACGTTGGTGCCCGTTCCGAGCGCCCGTTATGACCTTAGGCTTCATTACATAATTCCAAAATTGGAAATTAACCTCGTGAAGTGCTAAACAGATATATATTCATGAAATATTTCATATTTCCATACATTTCTGCACAAAACCATATTCTACATGTCATTCATCACCCTTACATATCTATTCCTTCACATATGCCCATTTAGCACTTAACCATGATGCATTTCTTAAAATTTCTTAACTCAGAAATTTAACCCATTTTCCAGCGGGTTAATTACCCTTTAATACCACTTTACTTAAGGTATTTTTATGAGGTTTAAATCCATTTTCCATAGGTTTCCAAAACAGTTAGTTTGGAACCCACTTTTAACCCGTTTAACGTGTCCTTTGACACATAACCTTAGGTCATTATATAAATCCGAAATTTCAGCATATAATCTCACTTTTCTTGATCCATATTTAATTATTTAACACATAACTCAATTTGGATCATTTCTACACACGTTTCATATTTCTTTTTGATTTCTTCCTCAAACTAACCACATATGCTGAAATCGGGCGTGCTGAAATCTTAAAATCTTTAATTAATATCAAATCAAGTATTTTCGATCTGAAATTTATACCATACCTTAATAACTTCATCAATTAACTATCATAAAATTTTCAGCACGAAATATTAATATTACATATTTATTTGGGCATTTTTACCTTGCTGAACAGTAAACTCCATTTCCAGTCAGCCTGAATGACGTTATTTATGGGGTCTATTTACACCATTAAAAACCTCATTTTTAATTTTTTTATGTAATCCCAAATATGTTATGTATATCCTGTAAAATTTGCAGCTCGAAAAACCTTGTAGAAAATTTATTAAAAAGCCTTTTCTACAGCTGATCCTGTAACCCGTTTTACCCTGTTTGGGCTAATATTCACGGATTTTTAATTTCCAACATAAATATCATTTTAAGCTGAAAATTTGGTCGTTCCTTAATCATATCATGAGTATTGTTCTGAAAACATTTCATGATAAAAATCATCCATTTAATGTTCCGACCATAATTTATTTTTCAGCATCATTTGCTTTACAGATTTGATGCATAAAAATCAAATAATCATATACTTACTTGAGCAAATGAGAAATCTCTCCTTTTCTCCCTTCTTTTCCCTTGGTTTTCTCTTCTCCTTTGCTGGGAAAATTCGTGAGTTGCAGCAACTCCCTTGGACGTTTCAGCACTTGGAATATTTTCCACAATTTCATCTCAACTCTACGTGCAAAGCCCTTATGCATGTTGCTGGATTTTTTCCACTTGTGGGACCCACTTGTGCTGCAATTCCACATTCCTTCAATGCTCCTCTATCTACTTTATGAGGTGGATTAATAGGGGCCAAGTAAAATTACAACTTTTACTATTTTACAAATTGAAAAATCTGCATCATCTTTGACCGTCCAATTGTCCTTCTTTACTTCGCCCTTAAGCAACTTGTTACTTGCTCTCCAAGAAATACATTCCTCATGATAATTAGCTTAATCCATTACATTCATCTCATAGATTTCATAATTTTATTCCATCGTTTCAAATTTCATCTCAATCCGACGTTTCTACGTCGAGTTATGACCACTTGAATATATCTTTTGGATTTGGGAATAAAAATAATTAATTATCATCCTAATCCCATTATGATTCCCTTAATCCAATCCATTCAATATAAACATCTCATAATTTCATTCAACCGTTTCAAATTTCATCTCAATCCGAGTTTCCTAGCTCCCGTTACACGCGTTTGAAGTTAATGGTTGAAATGAACATATACTTAAAAATTCATAATTCTCATTTCATCAAGAATTTTCATGATCTTTTCATTCCATAATACCAAGCCTAATATTAACAATTTTCATCTCAAATTTCACTTGAATCCGCCTTTTAGGCGTTGAGTTATGAATTTTCTAATATTTTCCTTCGTACTTGACAATTTCCATCATTATTTCCATAATTCATTTTAAATCATGAAAAATGATTTTTCATGATATAATTGCACACTTAAATCACAAATAATTCATTCTAACCCCATTATCTCATTTAGGCTCAAAATGCTTAATCACATCATTAATGCTAACCCATAACCCTAATTGCCATAATTAGCAAAAGTCATAAAATACCTTCATAATTCCATGATTCATAAATAATCATCAAATACATGTTCAATGCATACATATGGATTACTTGGGTTAGGGTTTCACAATAGCTTTGTTTGATTCTGGTGTCACCCATTCATTCATAGTATGCCAATACATGACCACCCATGCACTGCCGGTAGAAGAGACCAATCATGTTATACATGTAGGATCTCCAGTCTATAGGTTAGCAAATACTAGCCAAGTATGCAAAGCCTGCCCAATTAGGATAGGATCATTGATTCTAGAAGCTGAATTTTTCCTATTGCCTATGACTGAATTCGATGTGATATTGGGTATGGATTGGCTAAGCTAATGGGGAGTGACCATAGACTGTAAGAATAAAAGAGTGCAATTTGAAGCAACACCAGGAAAGGAGATTGCTATTGGAAAATTGAGGCAACCTGACAGTTCAAGTATCTTGATATCATTTATGAAAGCTGTCAGAATGATTCGGCAAAAGTGTCAAGCCTATTTGGTGTCTGTAAATGTAGAGAAAGGCATGGAGGTAGAAATTAATCAAATACCTGTGGTTAAAGAATTTCCCGATGTATTTCCAAAGGAATTAACCACATTGCCTCCACAAAGGGAAATGGATATGACTATCGATGTGATGTCGGGTACAGCTCCAATTTTTAAAACTCCTTATAGAATGACGCCGGCTGAGATGAATGAGCTAAGGGCGCAAATACAAGAGCTGTTGGACAAGGGTTTCATTAGACCAAGCGTGTCCCCTTGGGGAGCTCCAGTATTGTTTGTGAAAAAAAAAAGATGGAAAATTGAGGTTATGTATTGATTACCGAGAGTTAAATAAGGTTACCATAAAGAATAAATATCCATTGCTCAAGATCGATGATCTGATTGATCAATTGCAAGGAGCCAGGACTTTCTCCAAGATTGATTTACAGTCAGGGTACCGTCAATTAAGAATAAGTCCGGTTAATACTCATAAAATGGCATTTCGAACCAGGTATGGACATTATGAGTTTCCGGTAATGCCTTTCAGACTTACTAATGCCCCTGCTGTATTCATGGATATGATGAATAGGGTTTTTTGGGACTATCTAGATCAATTTGTGGTTGTATTTATTGATAATGTCCTGATCTACTCTAAAATGGAGAAAGAACATGAAGACCATCTGCGAAAGGTACTAGAAAGGTTGAGGAAAGAGAAATTGTATGCCAAGTTGAAGAAATGCAAGTTTTGGCTTAAACGAATCGGATTTCTCGGACATATAATATCTGAAAAGGGTATTCAAGTTGATCCTCAAAAGATTGAGGCGACATTGAGATGGCCAAGGCCAACGACCATTACGAAAATTCAAAGTTTCTTAGGGTTGGCCGGCTATTATAGAAGATTTGTTGAAGGGTTTTCACAATTGTCAGCCCTGTTAACCAAGTTGACTCGTAAAGGAGTCAGGTATGTATGGTTTGAGGAATGCGAGCGCAACTTTCAGGAATTGAAACAGCGATTGGTGGAAGCACTAATGAGGAAATTGAAGAACTAAAAATTTTGTTTCTCGATGGCTTTCAAACCATAGAAAATAAATTTTCAGAGTGCCTAAATCGAGTTGAACATTGTAAAAATATGTATTTTCACTCACAAGAGGACTTTTCAAAATTTTCATCAGATCAAGTAGATTATCAACAATCTCCTTACTTAGATGACTTAGAGGGAGGATTCGAAAGATTAGATCAACAATTCCTTTCCGACCAACAATCATTTTCTAAGACGACAGATCATGCAGATCATACTAACCAAATTGATAATCTAGTTGATCATTTGAATTTAAAAATTCAATTAGATTCTATACCATTAGAAAATCCATATTTTGAAAATGACTTAGCATTTCCAAATGCTTTAGAAGGAGAATCCCTTAACAAACAAAAGCTAGGTCAAAAGAAAGACAATTTGAAAATAAATGATGAATATATTAATACATTACGTGGAGAGGAACCTAATGAATCAACGATCACTCCAATAAATCATTTTGATTATCAAAATCAATCAGATCAATTACTATCTGAAAATTTATTATCTGAAAATTTGATAATAATTACAACATTATGTAGTGATGGTTTCTCAGATCATACACTTAACGAGAATTCCTCTCTTCATAATCAAGAAAATATTATAGAAAATAATGGAAAATTAATTAATGATAGATTTGAAGGAGAAAAAGATCAAGAAAATATTGAGGAGATTGATGATCATAGCCAAATTGATGGTAAGGTGAGAAATAAAGAGTCTATTGAGGATAAGTTGGGGGGAGATGAAAATGAAATTATTGATGAAAATTTTGAAAAGTACATACCTGTTATTTCAAGTACTTTTAAAGATGAGCTCATTAGCATAGATGAATTAATGAAAAAGGAAGAGATGATTCAAATGTTTAAACAGGTTCAAGTTAAAATTTCGCTCTTTGATGTTATTCAGTATATTCCAAATTATAGTCAATTTCTCCAAGAGCGTTGTATTCAAACGGAATCCTGTTTAACCCAAAATAAAATCATGCTCTCATTTGGTAATAGTTCAACAAATATAAATAATTTAGATCAAATTGAAGAATGCTACATAATAAACGTCATTGACGATTCATTCACAACTCTCGAGCACGGATATATGAAAATAATAAATAATCTACATAGTGTTAAAAAATTTTACAGAGCAGGAATTGGATAACATGAATTATTACGCCTGGCTGAAGACGTAAAACTTAGCCCTGGTTGGGAGGCAACCCAACATGTGTATACATATCCCTTTTTCGTTAGTTCGTTTTTCTTTGTTTAGGTGAAAGCTGCAGCAATTTCATCAGATCATTATACCCCAGGTTGTCTCTTTCCCTGCTATCTTATTTTCATGAATTTATATATTTTGTGCATGTTTATCAAAGATAGCTATGTTTAAGTTGGGGGGTCTGGTTTGCTTAACGTGATTTTTTAAAATATATATATAATATAAAATAAAAATAAAAAAATAAAAAAATTATATAAAAAAAACATAGAGATAAATCAAAGTACACTTGCTATGCTTGATACTAAGTGAAGAAGCAAACTGTAATGAGTTATATTTGTAAAAATATTTTCATGGTGTTTTCAAAATTTTATTATCATTGATTACACTTACACGTTAATGAACCTTGTGGGTACCATGATAATATAGTTTTTCTCTCTCATCCAAGCAAGTAATCTTTAATATCATTGTAATTGATAGCTGTTAGTTAAAAAAAAAATTGTAGATCCCCAGATACCCTGAAATATGGTGAGGGGAGAATATATAAATAATAATAATAATAATAATAATATAAAAAAAATCCCTAGATACCCTGAAATATGGTGAGGGGAGAAAAAAAAGAGAAAAAAAATCCCTATATATCCTAAAATATGGTGAGGGGAAGAAAAAAATGTTGAAAATAAAAAAATTTAACTGTCACTATCATAATTTTGATATAAATATTACTTAGATTGGATGAGTTGAAAATAACTTATTTATCAAATGTCAATTTGTTCATTAGTACACATACACACGTGCTATAATCTTTTATATGCATCATGAAAATATTTTACACATATACACTAAAGAAATTTACTTCTAAAGCTTACTATCATTATTAGCAATGCACCCAGATTTTTATAAAAATTAGTAGTACACTATCATAAAAAAAAAAAAAAAGAAAGAAAGAGAATTATACATTAAACTATTTCCATTGCTAAGGGACTAGCAATATTTAAGTTGGGGGGTGTGATAAGTCTAAAAATTTTCCTTTAATTTCATATTAAATTCACGCCATTAAATATTAAAATGATAATTAAATGCATGTTTTAAGTAGAATTTTATGAAAATCATATTTTTGATAGAATCTTTAATTTTGCTATAAAATGGGTCATTTTGCGATATTTTGAAAATATAAAATTATAAAAATAATTACACATGCTAAAAAGGATTAAAGAGGCTAACTTTGAAATATGAGTACAAAGTAAACCGTTATGAAATCTTATTAAAAGTCTATACAAGCTTATTAAAATCATTTTGAAAAAAATTAAATATTTAAATCTACATTTTTTGCCTGCTGCATGAGTACACACCGACCGGACAACAGCAGGAAAGCAATCCATTGACAGGCAATAGAAATTTCAAGCAAACTAATTTCCAACAGCAACCTACCTGCAATTGTGAAATTGCCGGCCACAAAAATTCAAGCCGTCTAGCCAACCTGTAATTCATGGCCAAATTTCGGCAGCTTCCAAAACAACACGATTTCTCCCATCAATCCATCTTCTCCATTACAGCAGACCGCCATCAACAAACGGGCAAACAGCTCGAAAATTTCGAGGAGCCCTCTTCTTCAACCCGCATTTCTCAAACCCATGGCTGCCGTCCATCTCAGCAATCACCATCGATGCCATCCACGAACCAGAAAATCCAAACGGCAGAAACGGCAACACCATAGCTGCCTTCGATCTTCCAAATTCGGCAACAAATAGAGCAGCGCCCAAATCCATCCAAGCCATTAAAACCCAATTGCTCCGAACCGCAGATTCCAACCAGGAGCATTCAACGAGCAACCCATCTTCCAGCCACCGAAAATGGAACCGAACAGGGCAGCCATAAAAAAAAATTCTTCAACCGTAAATCCATCTAGCCCCTTTCAAACCCAAATCTCTAAAGCTAAAACCAGCAGCCAAAACCGACCAACAGCTGCCCCCTCCCATTTTCTTCTCCGACAATCAATTTTGGCAGCTGGAAAACTCCGCCGTCTCCCCCAATCCATCCAAGCCTGCGAATCCAGTCACGGCAGAAAAATCCAACCAGCTGCCCACGAAAATCCCAAGCACAAAACTCAAAACCAGCGGACGATCCCCTCCCAAGTACCACCACCATCAAAACCCGAGAATCCTGCAACACCAAAAATCATTCCGGCAGCATCTTGCAGCCATTGCTGCAACGACGAATTTTTGAACAACAACTTTCGAAATTTTTGGTCGTCTGTTCAGAATTCTCGGTCGTCTGAAACCAAGCAATCCAGCCCGTCCCCTTCTCCTCTCCACCGGAATCCCATCTTCTTCCCACCGGAAACCCGCATCCAGCCACGAAAAATTCAATGGCAGCCATGGCAGCGAGCAGCTCGTCTTCTCCAAGCTGGAAACCCATTTTTCCGACAAGCAGCCATGGAAAATTCAAAGCAACTCGAAAATCAATTTCGTCCAGCATCTCTGTTTTCGCAGAACCGGCTGCCCAAGATAAATCCAGTTTTCCACCCAAGTTGATCGAAATCCCTCCAATCGAGCAATCCATAAACCCAAAACCAACGATTTTGGCAGCAGTCAAGCATCACCGTTCCAAGGCTTCGGGCAGGAAGAAATCAAACGGCAAGTTCACGCGGCAAGTGGAAAAGCAATAAAGCAGGCCATAGCAGAAAACGGCAAATTGCAAAAGCTATAGTGCCGTTCAAGCAATGAATCCCACATCGGTTTTTTTTAATGGCAAGAGGCCTGCCCAACCCTTATAAAAGGAGGGTCCCTCTTGCCTTGAAAAAACACACCCGATCACAACACTCCTTTCCCTTGGGTGGGACCCATTTTGTGGGACCCCTAGCAAGGAGGTGGGGCCAAGCAATAAAATTTTCATTACGTGGAGATTTTGCTCTCCATATTCGGGTGATGTAAATTTTATTTTATTATTTTAAGCTTTGTAGTGTTTCGTACTTATTTCAATTTGTAGTTTTAATTATTAGATTAGATTTACTGCTTTATTTTATGCTTTGTAATTTTTAGATTAAATTTAATGTAATTCTCTTTCCTGCTTTAATAATTAAATTTCATAGCTTTTATTGCTTTCTTAGAATAGTTTTAATTAAGTTGTTAGCTAATTATAATTTCTTTTAGCTTCTTGTCTCCTTTTCTTTTCTCTCCAATTTCTTCTATTTTTATTTCTTTTCTCTTCTCTCTCTAATTTCTTCTAATTTCTCTTTTCTTTTCTTTCTCCAACGTCTCTCTCTCTTCTCTCTTAATTTCTTTCCTTTTCTTTCTCTCTTCTCTTTCTTTCTTCTCTCTTTCTCTCTCTTCTCTCTTATCTATCTAATTTCTTCTTCTCTCTCTCTCTAACGTCTTTCTCTCTCTGCTCTCTCTCTTGTCTCTCTCTCTCTCCTCTCTCTTATTCATCTAATTTCTTTCCTTTTTCTCTGACTTCTTTCTCTCTTTTCTCTCTCCAACATCTCTTTCTCTCTCTTCTCTTTCATCTATCTATTTTTTTTCTTTTCTATCTCTAACATCTCTTTCTCTCTCTTATTTTTCATCTATCTATTTTTTTTCTCTCTCCTCTCTCTTATCTCTCTAATTTCTTCTCTTTTCTCTCTTCTTCTCTCTCTAAACTCTCTTCTCTCTCCTTTCTCTTACTCCTCTAATTTCATTCCTTTTTTTCATTTCTCTCTCTCTCTCCTCTCTATATCTTCTCTTTCTCTTAAAAACAATTCAAAACTACATCGCCTCTCTGTGGATTCGACCCGACTCACCGTTATTCTACACTATCACCCGCATAGTGGTAGCTTTAATGTGTTTCGGTTAATTTTAATTAAACTGGTGATCACAGTGCTCTTAACGACAAGCACTTGGTGCGCATCAAAAATGTTCTTGAAAATGACAACCCAAACTTGTAAGAAAGGACTTGGGTATAATAGATTTGAGTAAGAGAAATCTAATGCTCCGAGAAACAATGCCAAACCCATTTATACTAAACCTAAGATAAATCAAGTAGTTTGGACCAAAAGACCAACCGAGGAACAAATTACCAAATGGCTTCCTGTTTCTAGACTTCCGGGAGCTTGTAATTTTTGCAACAAGTTAGGACACAAGGTTTATCAATGCAAATTGAGAAAATTGCAAAACCTTGGTGCAAAATTGGTTTGGATGCCGAAAAGCATTGGATTTATGGATTCAAAGGTAGACCAACATAGACTCGAAAGGATAACCAACCCAAATGAACCCATAAAATGGGTACCAAAAGGATGAGCTCCACTTGACTTAATTTTTGCAGGTTTGTCTTAGAGCTAAGGCCAATAACATATGGTTTATGGATAGTGGTTGCTCAAGACATATGACAGGAGAAAAAGGATTGTTCCATAAGATCAACCCATGCAATGAAGGAACAGTAGCTTTCGAAAATAATGAAAAAGGTAAAATAAAGGGTAAAGGATATGTTTATGGTATTTCAAATGCATGTATTGAAGATGTACTATTTGTTGAAGGACTCAAATACAACCTAATGAGTATTAGTCAATTATGTGATAAAGGATATAAAGTTGTAATTGAATCCTCTATATGTAATGTTTTTGATGATGAACACATAGTATTTAGTGGCAAAAGACATGAAAATGTATATTTGGTTTGCCTTGATGAACTAGAGGGGAAATGTCTAATAGCCATAGAAAATGATCCATGGATATGGCATACAAGGCTTGGACATATAAATATGTCAAATATTAAAACATTGTGGAAAAAGAATCTAGTACAAGGGTTACCAAAGCTCAAATATGACAAGGATAAGATTTGTAAAGCTTGTCAACTATCTAAACAACCCAAAATGCCATTTTCCACCAAAAAGAAAATTTTAACAACTAGACCACTTGAGTTGTTACATATGGATTTTGTGGGCCATCAGACATTTTAACTCTTGGTGGGAAAAAGTACGTGTATGTAATTGTTGATGATTTTTCAAGATTTACTTGGATTATACTCTTAGCTAGCAAAGATAAAGCATTTTCTATATTTGTTACGTTTTCAAATTTGGTGCAAAATGAAAAACAAAGTTCAATCATTTCCATTAGAAGTGATCATGGTGGTGAATTTGAAAATAATCGATTCATAGAATTTTGCAATGAAAAAGGAATTCACCATACATTTTCTGCACCAAGAACTCCTCAACAAAACGGAGTTGTTGAAAGGAGAAACCTGACAATACAAGAAATGGCTAGAACCATGCTAAATGAGAGTAAATTGTCCAAAAGATTTTGGGGTGAAGCCGTAAGTACAACTTGTCATGTATTAAACCGAGTTACCATTAGAGAAATATTGAAAAAGACCCCATATGAACTTTGGAAAGGCGAAAAACTAAACATATCATATTTCCATACTTTTGGATGTACTTGTTATGTGGTAAATAATAGAAAAACAAATTTGGAAAAATTAGATGCCAAAAGTGATGAAGCTATTTTCTTAGGTTATTCATCAAATAGCAAAGCATATAGGATTTTTAATAAAAGAAATCAAATAGTAGAAGAATCAATACATGTTGTTTTGATGAATTTAACCAAACTCCGAGAAAGGAGGATGAACTAAGTGATGCAGATGATACAAAAGCAAAATAACAAGAACAACAAAAGGAAACCGAGCTCGAGCCAGAAAACCCCATGGAGGAAAAGGTAAGTGAAGGTAATGACTCCTACAAACCTCCAATTGATTTGAAATTCAAAAATGGCCATCCAATTGAGCAAGTCATTGGAAATATTTATGAAGGAGTAAAAACTAGGAGATCAAAACAAAATATTTGTGGACAATATGCATTTGTGTCAAAAATTGAACCAACCACTATTGAACAAACTCTTAATGATGAAAACTGGGTTATTGCAATGCAAGAACAGCTAATCAATTTGAAAGAAATAATGTATGACATTTAGTTCCTAGACCAAATAATAATACCTTTATTGGTACCAAATGGGTATTTAGGAACAAATTGGACAAAAGCGGACTTGTAATAAGAAACAAAGCTAGACTAATAGTCAAAGGGTATTCATAGGAAGAAGGGATTGATTTTGAAGAATCATATGCACCCGTGGCTAGATTAGAAGCCATACGCATTTTACTAGCATTTGTTTCTCACATGAATTTCAAATTGTTTCAAATGGATGTGAAAAGCGCATTTTTGAATGGGTACTTGAATGAAGAAGTATATGTTGAACAACCCCCTGAATTTGAAGAAAAGGATCAATCAAAATATGTTTATAAGCTGACCAAAGCATTATATGGACTAAAACAAGCCCCACGAGCTTGGTATGAAAGGTTAAATAGATTTTTGATTGATCATGAATTTCAAAGAGGAAAAGTTGATACTACTTTATTCATCAAGTATAAAAGTAAAAATATTTTAATTGTGCAAATTTATGTAGATGATATAATATTTGGTGATACTGATGAAACTCTGTGTCAAGAATTTTCTAAGATTATGCAGAGCGAATTTGAAATGAGCATGATGGGAGAATTAAATTTCTTCCTTGGATTGCAAATCAAGCAACAAGCTGAAGGAATATTCATAAATCAGTCCAAGTACATCAAAGAAATGCTAAAGAAATTTGGAATGCAAACTAGCAAAGGAGCAAATATTCCAATGAGTTCAACAATCAAGATCGACAAGGACGAAAACGGTAAATGTATCGATCAAAAGCTTTATAGAAGTATGATAGGATCATTGCTGTATTTAACTGCTTCTAGACCGGATATTTTTTTCAGTGTATATATGTGTTCTAGATTCCAAGCATGTCCTAAAGAATCACATTTATTAGCTGTAAAAAGAATTTTTAAATATTTGATAAATACCACTAATCTTGGACTGTGGTATCCAAAGGGGTCAACGTTTGATTTAATCGGTTACTTGGATGCGGATTTTGCTGGTTACAAAGTAGATAGAAAAAGTACTAGTGGAACACGTCAATTCCTTGGAAATATGTTGGTTTCATGGTATTCAAGGAAACAAATTAGTGTTGCTCTATCTATAGTAGAAGCCGAATATATAGCCGCCGGAAGCTGTTGTGCCCAATTACTTTGGATGAAACAACAATTAAAAGACTATAGTATTGATTATTATAATATTCCTATCAGATGTGATAATATAAGTGCAATCTTTTTTACTAAAAATCCTGTATTGCAAACTAGAACCAAACATATAGATGTAAGACATCACTTTATTCGTGAACATGTTGAAAATCATGATGTTTGTTTGGAATATGTGAAAACTGAGGATCAAATTCCAGATATTTTTACCAAACCTTTATCAAAGGAATCATTTTGTAAAATTAGAAATGATATGGGGATGATTGAGTTAAATTAGGAATAGTTAGGTGGGAAAAGTGGACTTAGAAAAGTCCAAGTCGATAAGTCAAGTCGACTCCGAGGAAGCCAAGTCAACTCCACTGAAGTCGACTTGGGGATAGTGAAGTCGACTCCGCCTCTGGGCGAAGTCGACTCCGCTAGGGTGCAGTCGACTTCGCCTAGGGCAACGTCGACTCCAGTGCGCGACCGTCAGGTTTCCCCTTCCCGTTTTTTCTTCTTCTTCTTCTTCTTCTTCTTTCTTCCTCCTCTCTCCTTCCCGCTCGATCTGTCTTCCCACTTCCAGACCCTCCGGCATCCCTATTTTTCTCTTTTCTTTCCCATTTCTCTTCTCTCGCCGACAGCTTCTCTCTCTCTTTTCTCCTCTATCTCCTATTTTTCTCTCCCGTTGCTTACTCTCTCTGTGATTCTTCGAAATCTGTTCTCAGCATTCCAGCAATCCCTTTTTCATTTCTTGACTCCGGCAATCTCTCTCTCTATCTGTCTCACAATTTCGGTCATTTCCTCTCTTTTATCTCTCGCTCTACCTCTGCCTCTGTCTCTAATTGTCTCAAAATTCTTTCTCATTTTGCCTCTCTTAACATCTCAACTATCTATCCTTTTTACTGATCCTCCATTTCTCTCAAAGCTCCATTCGAATATTCCATTTCAATGGCACCTAAAGCTCGATTGCCAAAAATGGTAGTGTCCAAGCCATCATTGAAACCAATTCCTAGACAAACTAACTCCTAAACTGAGGAGGACATACCTAGAAGACAACGGACCCCCTCAAAGCGAGCCCGGGAAGAACCATCCACTTCCACAAGCCGCAGAGTCCATTTTCAAGCCGGGACTCCATCAACAATGGCTGCTCGAGTGGAACAACCTCAGACCTCGCAGAGCACACAATCTGGGGCCAGAAAGAAAGGCAATACAGCTGCTAAAGCTCAAGTATTGAAGATGCCGGCTACATACTTCAAAATAGAATTGCAGCACAGCCGGTTTTACAAATCTTTTTATGAGCGGAAGGTATTCATTCCAAAAATCATCGTCTTTAAATTTTTAAGGGATTATGAGTCTGACATTGAGCAGTTACTAGATTTCCAAGGATGGACTAACCTTCTAAGAGCAGATGAAAGAGTATATCCTGATCTAACTCGTATTTTCTATTACCTATGGGATGACGAGTACTTTGGAACTTTTGTCAAAGGAGCTGATATGTTTTTTGGAATCGGAGTAACCCCAAGATTAAAGGAAGCAATCATGAGTGTGGGGCAAATCTTAGAGGTACCCTATGAGGATGAGCCGTTGCCTGAAAACCTCACTCTCTCAGATATCTACAATAAGCTCACCAGGAGCAATAAGTATCATCCGGGGATCAAATTTCTACATTACATGGACTTATCCCCGAGGCTCAGGGTCCTCAGATTATTGGTTGCACATTGCATCTACCCCAAAGGTGGGGGTAGAAATCAGTTAAACCCGCAGGAGGCAGGAATTCTGTGGAAAATAGTGAACCAAGTCAAAGTCAGCCTTCCTCGGTTGTTTATAGAAGCCCTAAGTTTTAGGAAAGACAACCCACAAGGGGTTTTGCCTTATGGTACTTGGATCACGAAGATCCTAGAACATTTTGGAGTTGATATCAATGGAGAACCATTCGAGGTGTTAAAACCGACGAACATAATCAACAAAGCATTGATCCGAAGAATGAAGATCAATGTAAATCAACTTTGGGTTGAAGCAGAAGTGGGCGAACCGACACCAGAAGAAGTCGGGGATGCACAGGTTGAGGGGGAGCAACCCCCACCATCACCGGAAGCTCAACCCGCTCCACCACAGGATGCACTCGAGGAGCCTGCATCGCCGCTATCACATGGGTCTTGCTCTCCTAGAGGATCTGAAATTCCAGACCTAGCACCACAGCCATCTCAGGATACTTCAGTTCAGGGCCTTCGAGAGCATCTGGAGCAGTTAGAGGACCGGATGACCAGTCAGATCGCCGAGGTCCTACATGCCATCACGGATATGCATTCTCGACAGGATCACATGGATAGGGAGCTCCGGACCATCCGTTATCACTTAGCATCCGGAAGCCATCGTCATCAATCTATCCCCGAGCTTGATCTTTTTGACACTGGATCAGTTCATTGAGATCCCACACCTGCTCCAGTCTCATCTTTTTACTCATCGGCCCACATTCGACTTGTTTGCCCGATTCCATATCATATCTCTGCATTCCAGTTCACTAAATCTCTTCGAGTCGACCCCTATTTGCTCGATTGACAAAAAAGGGGAGAAGAGTTGAGTTTTGTGTTTAGATTTTTAGGATTTTGGGTTGGGTAGCTTGTATATAGGTTTCTTTTGCATTTGAAACTTGTATGAAACGTTTTGATCATATATATGAAAAGGTTGCTTATGAAAAAGTTTGTTTGTGTTTTGATTACTTTTGCAAAGTTTATTATCACTTGAATTATGCTCTGATTACAAATGCTCTATGCTCTGATTTATTATGTTTGCTCTAATCATTAATGTTCTATTTTTTTCAAAAGGTAAATGACTTATGATTATCCTAAAAATGTCAAAACAGGATATTGGAAGGCATAAACTCAAATTGGTTTTGTCAATCATCAAAAAGGGGGGATTGTTGGAAACAATTGTAGAAATCAAATACAAAATATCCAAAGCATGTGTTTTGATGATTAACAACATAATTTGAGTAAAGTCTTAGCTACTAATATGTTTTGTGCAATGTTTAAGGTTATAAAAGTGAAAAATACAAAACAGAACAGGTCAAGTCGCAACTCACGTCGACTCAGACATCGACTTGGGCCTAGTTGATTTCTTAAGTCAACTCCATCTTCGACTTCAATAGACGTCCTCTGTCCAGCGTTGAAATTAGGAGCAAGAATTCTCGAAGTTGCAGACGAAGTTGACTCCACTTGCGACTTGGGCGAAGTCGCAGACCAAGTTGACTCCAGTATCGAATTCACATAATATTTTCCTTCCAGCGTTGAAATTTGAAAGCACAGCTGCCGAAGTCGCACATGAAGTCGACTCCACTTGGGTGAAGTCGCAAGCAAAGTCGACTCCAGCATCAACTTCAAATGGGCAGTGCAGATTTTCAGAATTTCAAGTCGAAGGCCAAGCCGACTTCAAGATAGACTTGAGTCAAATTGAAGATGAAGTTGACTCAAAATTTTCAACTGGAATATACGAAGACTAATCTAAGAAGTTAAGCAAGCAAGAGACACTTCAACAAAGATCAAACTTACTTGGCAAAAGAAAGAAGCCAAGTCGCACCCGAAGTCGACTCCAAGATCGACTTGAAGACAAGTCTCAGACCAAGTCGACCCAGAGGATAGATTTGGAAACTGAAGAACAGCTGAAGTCGCACACGAAGTCAACTCCAGCATGCGACTTGGGTGAAGTCGCACACGAAGTCGACTCCACATGCGACTTAGAGGCGTAACGTTCGAATTTTTGAACGTTGGAACATTTATTACGTGCCAACCAACTCTATAACATTCAAAATTCTCCCTCCTCTATATATAGACACTCAAGCAAACGTGGAAAGATACAAGATAGAGCTGAAAAAGAGGAAAGAAGTACTACTAAGAGTTTCAATCCACTTTTCTCTACAATTAAGTGATCTATACACTTTCAAAGGAAGAACAAGCTTCAAGTTGCTGTTTGCTTCAATGCAATACGATTCGTTGCTTCTACAGATTCTTCCTCGAGCTGAAACTTGCTACACAAACCTGTAAAGTGTAGATTTCTTCTATTTCATCTTGTTATTTGATTTTGGTGCTTGGTTTGAGTTCGGTGTTTCAAACCAAGATATAGCAAGTAGGGTTGTGATTGGAGTGTAACTCATCACCTACTTGTGTTGCTTGTTATACATGCCCCCTAGAGCTAGAATCTAGAAGATAGCGGAGGCTTTGGTTGTAAATGCCTCATAGAGCTAAAATCTAGAAGAGAGCGGAGACTCTAGTTGTATTCGCGGAATACATAGTGGAACCCAAGTCACAAGGGAGTGTGAGCTTGGAAGAGTGGAGTAGGGAAAGGTTGCCCAAACCACTATAAATCTTGTCTACTTTTTTTTCTTTCCGCTTTCATTATCTTATTGCTTTCTATTTGTTTCATGAAAGGGGTTTAAACTAAACCGAGGTAAAATCTCAAATTAGAGTTTAAAATTTTTAAATATCCAATTCACCCCTCCCCTCTTGGGTAATTGCCATCAACTCGGGACCAACAGTGTCTACCTTTCCTTTTTGGAAGTCATGATTAATTAGAAATTTGCTTAATCTTTCATACCAAGCCCTTGGAGCTTGTTTTAATCCATATAGTGCTTTGGTTAATTTGTATACAAATTTAGATTGATCTTTTTCCTCTAATTTAGGTGGTTGTTCAACATACACCTCTTCATTTATATACCCATTTAAAAATGCACTTTTAACATCCATTTGAAATAACTTAAAGTTCATGTGAGATGCAAAGGCTAGTGAGATACAAAGGCTAGTAAAATGCGAATGGCTTCTAATCTAGCAACCGGAGCATAGGATTCCTCAAAGTCTATTCATTCTTCTTGTGAGTATCCTTTTGCCACAAGTCTAGCTTTGTTTCTCACCACAAGTCCACTTTCATCTAATTTGTTCCTAAAGACCCATTTTGTGTCAATGACAGTACAGTCCTTTGGTCTTGGAACAAGATGCCAAACTTGGTTTCTTTCAAATTGATTTAATTCCTCTTGCATTGCTATGATTTAGTTTTCATCATCAAGAGCTTGATCAATAGTGGTTTGTTCAATTTTGGATACAAAGGCGTATTGTCTACAAATATTTTATTTTGACCTTCTAGTCTTAACACCTTCATAAATATTGCCTATAACTTGCTCAATTGGATGGACATTTTTGAACTTTAAATCAGTTGGAGGTTTATAGGAATTATTACCTTCACTTACCCTTTCCTCCGTGGATTCTTCTTGCTTTTTCACATCCAATTTTTCAAGGTTACTTGTGACATCATCTGCATCACTTAAATCATCTTTTCTTTTGGAGCATGGATTAAATTCATCAAAAACAACATGTATTGACTCTTCTACAACTTGGTTCCGTTTATTGAAAACTCTATATGTTTTGCTATTTGATGAGTAACTAAGGAATATTGCCTCATCACTTTTAGCATCCAGTTTTCCCAAGTTGGTTTTTCCATTGTTCAAAACATAACATGTGCAATTAAAAGTATAAAAATATGAAATATTTGGTTTGCTACCTTTCCATAGCTCATATGAGGTCTTTTCAAGATTGCTCTAATGGTAACTCGGTTTAACACATGATAAGTTGTACTTACAGCTTCAGCCAAATTTTCTTAGATAATTTCTCTCATTTAGCATTGTTCTAGCCATCTCTTGTATGGTTCTATTTTTCCTTTCAACCACTCTATTTTGTTGTGGAGTTCTTAGTGCAGAAAATGTGTGGTGAATTCCTTTTTCATTACCTAAGTCTATGAATTGTTTATTTTCAAACTCACCACCATGATCACTTCTAATGGTCATAATAGTACTTTGTTTTTCATTTTGCACCAAGTTTACAAAAGTTGCAAACATAGAGAAAGCTTCATCTTTGCTAGCTAAGAGAATTACCCTGTGAATCTTGAAAAATTATCAACTATTACAAACACATACTTCTTTCCACCAATGGTTAAAACGTCGGATGACCCATATAGATCCATGTGTAGCAATTCAAGTGGCCTAGTGGTGGAAATATCCTTTTTGGTAGAGAAAGACATTTTAGATTGTTTTGATAGTTGACATGCCTTACAAATTTTATCTTTGTCATATTTCAATTTTGGCAATCCTTCTACCGAACTCTTTTTCCATAAGGTCTTGATGTTTGACATGTTTTTCATGCCCAAGCCTCTTAGGCTAAACCCATGGATCATTGTCAATGGCCATTAGACATTGACCATCTAGTTCATCAAGTGAAACCAAATATATATTTTCATGTCTTTTTCCGCTAAACATGATATGTTCTCCATCAAATGCATTGCATATAGATGATTCAAACACAACCTTGTATCCTTTGTCACATAATTGGCTAATAATCATTAGATTGTGCTTGAGTCCTTCAACAAATAACACATCTTCCATACATGCATTTGAAATACTATATATGTTTCCTTTACCTTTGATTTTACCTTTCTCGTTATTCCCAAAGGCAACAGTTCCATCGTTGCAAGGCTTGAGTTTATGAAATAAATTTCTTTCTCCAGTCATATGCCTTTAGCAACCACTATCCATGAACCAAACGTTGTTTGCCTTTGCCTTGAAACATATCTCTTCATTAGTTGTACATTTTGTTGAGGTGGTTTGTTCTTCCAAAACTTCCGTTGTGTTCAAAGTTTCTTCATGCTCAATCCATGCCATGCAGCATATTCTTGCGTAATTTGCTGCTTCAAAATCATCGGTTGAGGAGCTACTTGTTGATGAAGTTTCTTCATTCACGTACATTCCTCTTCCCTTAGGCTTTTGGAATTTTCAGCTTTCATATCTTTCCTTCTTTTCATGATGATCCTTTGATCTTTCTTCCGGTGTAAGACATTGAGCTTGCATATGTCCCATACTGCCGCATCTATAACACTTTGTAACCTCCTTCTTTTTCTCTTTTTGGGGTCTCTCTTTGAAATCTTTGAAGTTCTTTTCTTTCCTTACGAACTTTCAAAATTTGCAAGTTAATAGAGCAATGTCTTCATCATCGTTGTGAGATAAGGAAGTGGACTCATCCGAGTTATGAGTAACTTTTAGTGCAGTTGCTCTCTTTCCTTTGTGGTGATCTTCATTTCTTTTCTTGATTAGCTCATGTGACATTAATGAGCTAATGAGGTCTTCTAGCTTCAATGTGTTCAGATCCTTAGCTTCTTTTATTATAGTAATCTTTGGAGTCCAAGATTTCGGTAGAGCTCTTAGGATCTTCATGACTTGTTCAGATTCGGAGATAGCTTTTCCAAGACCTTTCAAAGCATTAGTAATTTTAGAGAATCTAGCAAACATTTCAGAAATATTTTCTATTTCTAGCATTTTAAAGCTTTCCAATTCTCCAATCAAAATATTTCTCCTTGTCCCTTGGACTTGAGAAGTTCCTTCATAGATAGATGTTAGTGTATCCCATATCTCTTTAGCGGTCAAACAAGAGGATACTCTATCATATTCAGAAGCAGTAAGAGCACAAAACAGTGAATTCATAACTTTAGCATTGCTCTTAACAGTTTTTACTTCTTCATCGGTCCATTTGGAAGCTCTTTCATCAGTAGGCAAGGTTACACCGTCTTGGATTGCAATCCAAGAGTCCATATCTGTAGCCATGATGAGTTGTTTCATACGTAGCATTCAATAGCCAAAATTGTTCCCATCAAACAATGGTGGCCTAGTAAAAGATTGGCCTTCGGCAAATGCAGGAATGGAAGTAGGTTGAGATGCCATAACAAAAGATCTCTTTGGTAAAACTCAAAGACCTGCTCTGATACCACTTGTTGGTCCCGAGTTAATGGAAAATACCCAAGAGGGGAGGGGTGAATTGGGTAATTAAAATTTTTTAACTTAAACAGAAACTTTACCCCGGTTTGGTTCAATCTCCTTCGATGAAACAAAAAGAAAGCAATAAGATAATAAGAGCTGAAATAAATCAATAGACAAGATTTATAGTGGTTCAGGCAACCTCCCTACTCCACTCTTCCAACCTCACACCTCTTTTGACTTGGGTTCCACTATGTATTTCATAAATACAACTAGAGCCTCTGCTCTCTTCTAGATTCCAGCTCTAAGGGGCATCAATAACACACAACACAAGTAGGTGACGAGTTCCACTCCAGTCACACACTACTTTGCTTACACTTGATCTTAGCTACCCAAACTAAATCAAGTTCAATACAATAAGAAAATATAAAGGAAAGTTTCTACACGTTACTGGTGTGTAGAGGCAGATTTGGCGCAGAGAAGAACTTGTAAAGCAATCTGAAAGATTCAAGAAGCAGCTCTTGACAGCTTGAATGCAGAGTTCTTCTTCTAGATGTTGGCTTGATCACTTAATGCTCTTAGGAATGGGAGTTATGCTCAATTAATGAAGTTTTCAGCAACCCTCCATGTTCATATTGAATGCCTTATATAAATGGTAAGGGAATTCGAATGTTTGGAAGTAGGTGGAGCACATTTAATGCACCAACATTCGAAAAATTTCCGACTGTTGGGACCCAAGTCGCAGGTGGAGTCGACTTCGGGTGAGACTTCGCCCAAGTCGCAAATGGAGTCGACTTTGGGTGAAACTTCGTCTTTTCGCAAAGACTTCAAGTTCCATTTTGGGTTGACTTGGTCCTGAACTTGACCCAAGTCGCAGGTGAAGTTGACTTCGGGTGCGACTTCACTTCCTTAGCTTGCTTGATGAACTTGAAATCCTTGGAGATGACTTTGGTCACTTAAATTTCTTCAAATTAATGTACTTCCCTTGATTTATGTCATTTGAAACTTAGTATTCATCCTAGCTTATTGTCCTTTGGCTCCGTGACGTGTAAACTTTGAATCCTTGAATCTTGGAGTACATGAAGTGCGTGATCTTGATTTTCCATGATGAATACATGCAACTTTGTTTGCTTTGGACTTGATTTGATCTTCATTTGGCCTAATTCGAATATTTGAGTCTACTTGGTCTTCAATTTTACTCAAGTCGGGCATTGAGTCGACTTAGTTTGTGACTTACCTCTTCAAAATGCGTGCTGTCAGTCTGAAGTCGAAGCTGGAGTCGACTTGGCCTGCGACTTCACCCAAGTCGCATGTGGAGTCGACTTGGTCTGCGACTTCGGCAGCTCTCATCCCCAATTTCAACTCTGGACAGAAAATTATATTTGAAGTCGATGCTGGAGTCGACTTGGTCTGCGACTTCACCCAAGTCGCATGCGGAGTTGACTTCGTTTGCGACTTCGGCAGCTTTACTCCCGGATTTCAACGCTGGACGAAAATGACATTTTGAAGTCGCTGCTGGAGTCGACTTGGGGATCGACTTTGCCTAAGTCGATGCCTGAGTTTACTTGGAAATCGACTTGGCTTGTCATGCTTCATTTTCTTCATTTTTATATCCTTTAATCATCTTCACAAACATGTTAGTAACCAAAACTTACTCAAATTGATTTGTTAATCGTCAAAACACAAACTTGGCTTATTTTTCACATGTTTCCAACAAAAAATGCCCAAGAAGTGGGGCCCACAGCTGGAAAAAAATCTAGATTATACATACCCATGCACGTCCATATGAAAAGGGGATTTTAGAAAATGGCTAAGTGCTGAATTTTATCCTAAGCAACCAGCAGCTCTCACGTCCATTTTGCCCAGCCAAGGAAGCAGGAAAAATAAGAAAAAAAGAGGAGAATTTGTGGAGGAAAATCATCTCCAAGTGCTAGGGTTTGAATTAGCTCTAAACCAAGTAAGTATACGTGTTGATTGAGTTGATTATTTTGAATTTTTAAACTCCAAAATGGGAATATGAAAAGGATGCTTAAAGAATCTGTAAAGTGATGGTTTAAGATGCTTTTGATCTGATATGGAATGGGTATTAGGTTTTATGTATGAATTTTCATGTTTAAGTTGATGAAAGTGAAATTTTGCATGTATGTTGAGTGGAAAATCCAAGTTGGTAAACCCTAAATCTCCATGACAAGTTGCTGTTTTGGTTTGATGATATGATTAGGTTATGAATCATGTATTTATGCAAAACATATATTGGTTTACGCTTCAATGATGAATTTTTGAAGTTATGGAATCAAAGTGATGGTTATGACCTAATTTCCTTGTTTCTATGCTAAATATACTATGAAAATGGGTTTGCATGTTTTATGAATGTTATGTAGGGTAAAATACCCTAGGTTTAAGGTATTATGGATGCCAAAAATGATTTGGGAAAGGAATCCCTAAAACTGATTTTTATAGATTATATGAAAGTGTGTCTAACCGATGTGAAACGGGACACAAAACGTATAGGCAACTTGCTGTTTTGAGAAATGATAATTCATGAATGTTATATATGTGTTAAATCCTTAAATATGGATTAGGAAAAATGGATTTAATTGCTGGAATTTCGGAATTATATGACTGCTTAGGGTTATGTGTTAAAAGACACGTTAAATTGGTGAAAAACGGGTTCCAAACTTGCTGTTTTAGAAAACCTATGCTGAGTGGATTTAAATCCCATGAAAATACCCTAAATACAATAGTAATTAAGGGTAATTAACCCGCTGAAATATGGACTAAGTTTCTGCTTTAGAAATTCTATGTACATGTTGCCGAATGGGCATATGTGAATGGATAAATGTGTATAAGTGATGAATGACTTGTGAAAAGTGATTTTGTGCAAAAATGTATGAAAATAAGATGAATTCCATGTTTATATATCTGTTTAAGATTTTATGATATTAATTCTAAAATTTTGGACTTGATTTATGAAGCTAAGGCAATGATATGTGCATAGAAGAAACACCCATGCATGAATTTTGGAAAAAAATGGATAAATGGAAAATTGATGTTAGTGAACCTATGTATGATGATTATTGAATGAATTTTATGAGATTGAAATAAATACCCTATGTATGGGGTTATATAAGTTAGGTTATGTGGTAGCCGACGAAATGTGTAAAAATGTGCTATATGTGTGCATAATGACCAGCGAAGTCAAATAAATGATATATGTAAGTGAAATGGGTTGGAAAACTAAATGAAATATGAGAAAAAGAAATATATGAAAAAATATATTATTCTCATGTAGGCAAAGGCAAAGAAAAAGTGGAAGCAGAAAACTAAGAGACAAAGGTAAGCAAACAAATTTTCTAAAGGATTTTTGCTTTTCTAGATTGTTTACATAAATGCAATTTTTGCTTTAACTTGTTTACGAAATTGTGGAAATAATTTCTAATATGTTTAAGGATGGTCATCCTTAGCAAAATGGTGTTGAAATGATGCTTTACTTCAAATACAATATTATGAAATTTTTCTTTGATAAATGCTATGGAAAAATGATGTGATTCTATGTTTCTGATTGAAAAATCATGCTAGCATGTTAAAGATGGATTTATGCAAAAGTTCATGTGCACAAGGTACTAGGTCCACTTGAAGGGTATAAGCAGACCGATTGTCCCCCCTTAGTGTGGCCAAGTCGCTTAAAATAGGTCCAAGGTCGGCGGCGCCCTCTCTGAAATGGGAGTTAATGTGACTGATGGTCGCCTGGCTAGCTTCCATACTAAGAGCAAAATGATATATATGTTCATGTTTTATATGGAATTATGCATATGGTACTCGTGATGGGTACAAGATTACATATTTTCAAGATATACCTTTAGACAAGGTATAAGTTACTTTCCAATATGTTTTCAAATGTAAAATTTTGGCTGAAAAGATTTGTCTGTAAAATGCAAATAGCTTGCTTATTGAGTTTCGACTCACGATTTTGTTTTCCAAACCCAAAGACAGGTGAAGGACAGGACATGGCGAAGGAGCCAATACAAGCTTAAGGAAACAATGGAGAAATTTTAGAATTTTTTGTCATGAAAACTCATGTGAAATAATTGTAAATTATATGAAGTATTTTATATTGATGTTGATGATGTATATATGTCATGAAATCTTATTTAGGCAAGTGTTGAAATGTTTCTTGAACATGTGACGAATGGAATTGAAATGACTTAGATATGTCTGAGTTGAAAATATGAGAACTTGAACTGTTATGTGAACTTCTATATGATCATAATTAATGGGATAAATATCTGATAAAACCCGCCATGTGATAGGGCAACAATCCTGATCACGTTTACCAATCAATACGATCCTGAGGTAAGGCTTAGGATGTGACGCTCGGGTTTGGGGCGCCACACTTATTGAGTTTCGATTCACAGTGTTGTTTTCCAAATCCTAAAGACATGTGAAAAGGAGAACCATGCAAGGAGCACAGGTAAAGATTCAAGGAAAAAAATGAATTTCTACAAGTTCTTGTGATTGACACTATGAGTTTGTATGGTTGTATGTTAATGACATTGTTGATGAATGGATGATGTATAAGGCTTACTTTATGTTTATGACAATGTGATGATATGACTATGAATAACGAACAAATTTTATAGTCAATTGTTAAGAATGATTTATCATGAAATGGTTAAGTATGGAAAATTATGAGATCATACGTGTATATTTCAAATGGAATATATAAAATGATATAAACTACTAAGGAGTTAAGATAAAATGAATAAATATCCAAAGAGCTCGCCAAGTGATAGGGCAACAATCCTGATCACGCTTACCAATTGATAGATCTTGGAGTAAGGTTGTGACGCTCTGGCTGGGGCGCCACAGTTTCCCATCCTGTCCTGCTATATGAATAATGACCTCATTAAGACCTGAAGCGTCAGGTGTTTCTAAAATTCCCTGGACCTGACATTCCTCTGTCGCAATAGCTTCCTCTTTCTCCCTCTGATGGATCCTTTCCCAACTCACCCCATGCCTAAATTGCACCAGTTTGCTCTCAAATCTATACCATGGACCATCATCAGGGGGTATGGGTGCTGGAATCTAATCCCAAAATTTTTGGAGATCTTGAGGGTACATTAAATCAGATGGGACAGGTAGATCTATTTGGTGAGATGCTGCAATATTCTCTACCTTCGGAACATGGCTTGTAGACTCATCTGCATTAGGCCTCTGAGGGTATGGGTTGACAAAATAATATCCTTGAGTCTGAGTCTGAGGGTGCCTAGGAGGGAAACGATGAGGGACTAATGGAAAACATGTGGAATTCCACCATCTATTTATGTTTTCTGCTACCGTTCCTTTCCGCTCCTCCACTCCTTTCTAATTCCTTCCTCACTCATTGCCCTTTTTCTTCTGTTGGTCATCTACAATTCAAACATAGCAAGTCAGCTATATTCAAACATTATAATCAAATCATCATAGACAATTTATTCTATAATCACATAGATATTATCATAATTTCACAACTTATCATCCAATCACATAGATATACTCATAAACTATAAATTTTCATAGTTAGAAAATTTTTCTTTCTTTTTTACCAATCTATGCTCTAACACCAACTTCTGTGGCGCCCCAGCCCAAGCGTCACAACCTTACTCCAAGATCTATCGATTGGTAAACGTGAATCAGGATTGTTGCCCTGTTGCTCGACAAACTTATTGGATATTTATCTGCTTTATCCTAACTCCTTCAGAGTTTATATCTTTTTAATCATTTTATTTGAAATATACACATATAATCTCATAATTTTCCATACTTACCATTTCATGATAAATCATTCTTAATAATTGACCATAAAATTTTTTCGCTATTTATAGTCACAATCATCACATAGTCATAAACATAATATAACCCTTGTAGAACATTCAATCACCAATAACATCATTAGACATACAACCATACAATTCATAGCGTTCAATCACAGATAGCTTATAGAAATTTATTTTTCTTCTTGAATCTCTACCTGTGCTCCTTGTATAGTTGTCCCTTCACCTGTCTTTAGGATTTGGAAAATAAAACTGTGAGTCAAAACTCAATAAGCAAACTATAAGGTTTTCAAGCAATACATTTTCATTGAAAATAACTTGGAAAACTACATTATACCCACTCGAGGGTATATCTTAAAACATGCTTCTCATACCCATCCAGAGTATATCATAAACAATGCGATGCATTATTTAAAATCATGACATTCCTTTGGATAGAAGCTAGCTAGGCAACCATCCACTTTCATCCTCTCTCCCATTCCAGGGAGGCGCCACTGGCCCTCGACCTCTCTTGGCGACTTGGCCGCACCAAAGGGGGACATTCGGTCCGCTTACCGCTTTGAGGTGGATCTCATGCTTTCTTTTCATAAATATGAACTTTGACATGCTAGCATGATTTTTCATTCATAAACTCATGAATTCATTATTTGACATAAGTACTTGAAAAGAAGTAAGCAATTCATTTATTCCATTGAAAATAATATTTCAATACACATTTAAATAAGGAATGACCATCCTTAAACAACTTAGAAAGAATTGAAATCATTCATTTGCTAACTCGTTTAAACAGTTAGAATATCATTGATAAATATTTTTATCACATTTGATAAAACAAAAGCATTTAGAAAACTGCTTGCTTACCTCGCTTAGCTTTCCGCCTCGTTAATCTCTTTGCCTTTGCCTATATATAAACATAGCATTGCATTCATAATAATCCAGTTGCTTGCATTCACTTAGTTTTCCAATCCCGTAATCCATATCATACACAATCAACTTGTATTTTCAAGTCGATCATACATACACAACATATACTTGTGTATCATATATTCATTCCATATTGTGTTTTAACCCATATTTAGGGTAAACATATACATTCATTCATAATTCATTATTTGGGAATTTATATCTTCCATTAACTATTTTTCATCTATTTTCCATTTTCCCTACGTCAATGCTTATTCCAAGCATATAAGTGACGTTTTAAGCTTCATAAATAAATCTCATAAATTGAGATAATCAAACATTATTCATACAGAAATATCCTTATGCATTTCATCACATATTCATGCATATTTTTCATTTTAGCAAGTTCACATAAGTCACATATCATACATTCATACATATGCTCTACATACGTTCAACATACAACACATATATTATGTGTTTCTTAAAATTTCTTAACACAGAAACTTACACCCATTTTCATCATCATTAAAATCCTTAATTAACATATACTTTAGGGTTTAATTTTGCATTTTTAATCCATTTATCACTGATTTCCAAAACAGTCATGTTAAGACCCATTTTTCATCCTTTCAACGTCTCGTTCAAGACTTAAATCATAACAAATTTTTAAGTCATAATTTTCAGAAACTAAACATAATTTTCTTAACCCAAATTTAGGTTATTTTCACATATTTAAAATCCATAATTTATTTTCTTCCATAACAACAACATTTTCATACATATAGGGTATCCATTTGGTCCGTTTTAACGTGTCCAAACATATATTCATAAAATCAGATTTAGGGAAAATATTTTCAAACCCTTTTGGACACCCAAAGTAACTTAAAACTAGGTTAATTTACCCTCCATTATATTCATAAATCATTTACTTACAAATAGCAACAAAAATCACATGGAAAGCACTCTTTTTGGCCCCATTTGGACGTCCCATATACATACCCTAAAAAATCAGATTTAGGGCAAAATCATCTAGCCCACTTAGGCCATCCAAAAGGTCCTTAATTTGGGGTAATTTACACTACAATTCATCCATAAATAATTTAAGCACTTCCTTATATTATTTTTAACTCAAAAATGGAAAAATCAAGCATTTCTTGAAACCCTAAGTTCCATATTTGCTAAAATCATTAACAAATGCTCAAAGCAACATATGTAATTCAAAATAACATGAATTACATTCAAATCATCATGCTTAAATCATGCAGAAACTTGGTTTAGGATTTTAAGAATTTCCAAGTGAGCTTTCATCTCAAATTCCAACCTTAACTTCTATTTTCACTCTCTTGAACTCTTGATCTCATTTAAATCTTTCAAAAATCATTCAATACACATATTAAGGCATCATAACTCAGCCTTTAAGAGTTATTTATGAACCATATTCATGGCTCATGAATTGAGAGAGAAAACTTAATTCAAATGATTCAAAACTTAGGTTTTACTGACTTGGATTGAACCTAACTTGAATCCAACTTGTTCGGCTTGGTTCTTCTTCTTTTTCTTCCTATTTTTCTTCTACTTTTCTCCTTTCCCTTACTGGTTTTGGACATGCCCAAGAGCTGCTCACACTTACCAAAATTTTGGGATTTTTCTCCCCCCTTTCTTCATGTGCATGTTTCCAAGCTATATCCCCATTTTTACATTTTTTTAACCAGGTTATGGGACCAACTTGCCACATGTCATGAGGGTAATTTATTTCTACCTTATCCCTTGATGACGTGATATTTTTATATCCAAGTAAAATATGCATTTACTAATTATCAAAAATTCACAAAATCCATGCATTTAAGTAATGCATTGCTGTCCACCCAAGTGACGCCCCTTCTATGCTAGCTTTTGACAATTTTTCCACATGTTCCACATATTTATGTGCCCATTTACTTCACCTAGATATTAGAAAACTTAGACACATATTTTAAAATTTTTAAAAATCACATTTCATGCCCAAAATACCCTTTGACGTCCCCTTGTATTGCCACATAACCTATGCTCCATTTGAGTTAGTTATTAGGCATTAATCCATGGCATTTAGTCCTTGAATTTTCCATGGATTTGACCATTACAAAAATCCTTAAAAATCCAGCTCCTTCCACCATAATTTGACACCTTGCATAATATTAAAATATATCATTTTTTCAAATGCTTTTTATTTAATGCTATGATAGTCTAGGGTACACAAAGTCAATGCTAGGTACCTTTTTCTAATTTACCACTTTTCCATGGTAATTAGCTTAATCCAATCCCTTCTACAATAGATTTCATAATTTTATTCAATCGTTTCAATTTTCATCTTAAACCGATGTTTCTACATCAAGTTTGAACCTTTGAAAATAACCTAAGAGTGTGAGATTAAAAATAAATAATTATCACTTAATCTCTTCACTTATACCTTAATCCAATCCTTACATAAAGTTGAGCCCAAAATCATGAGCTTGCCTTTAAAATTTCATCTCATTTCACCTTACAGGCGTCAAGTTATGAATTTTCTATGATTTTCAACATAACTCCATAATTTTCATTTTAATCTCTATTAATTAAATCATGGAAATTAAAATAAATATTCATGCTACATTAGCATATTTTAATCCTCATTAAGCCTCTTTAGTCATCTTGACTCATATTAGGCTTTGGCGACTAATCGTAATCACCATTCTTAATTGCAAACCCTAATTACAAAATTCATAAATTCATAAAAATCATCCAAAAATCAATCAATTCACACATAACTCATTCATTACACCTTATATGCAATTATATGAGGCCTAATTGGATCTGGGTATTACAACCGTAGTCTGTGTCAACTTGTAAAGTGAGCGCACCCACTTAAACAAGTTATTATTAGAAATCTAGTTTTAGAATGACCTCCCTTAAATTCTTTTAGAAATATTTTGAGTAAAACATTTTGATAAGCATTTGAGATGTTTGAAAAAACAATCTTTTCTTAAAAAAAAGTTCTTGAAATAAACCTTGAAATTATCATCATAAAGAAACTTCAAAACTTTTGAATTTCAAGAATAAATAACATATTTCCCTAGCATTTTCTTAGTTTCTATTTCAGGGCCTTTTGCCCACAAAAGTTATGCAAAAGCATCATTCCCTTTTATCCATCCTGGCATCATATCCTTGTTCCATATATCACTCTTGTGATATAAAGAGAGGCTTGCATAGCCTTTTGTATGCTAATTTCGCAACCCGAAATCAAATCATTTTATGAAATCAACTTATTGGGTTGGCCATCCTTAAACTCTTTTTTAACAACATCCGTATAAATATTTTCTAAGCAATTTCAAAATATTTTCCTCTTTAAGGAAATCAAAACTTTTCTAATATCATTTCAAATATATGGACTATGTCCAAATCATTGTTTATGTTTGAGTGTCATCGTTTATGTATTAGTATCATGGCATAAAAAAACTCATCTTTTTTCTATAAATCAAATCCCTTTTTCATTTTCTTTCATAAACATAGTTGTTTTTCACAAAATCCTGTAGAGATGTACTCAGAACTTGTTTGCAATTATCATTTTGTGAAAAAGGTAAAACTCCCTTTTTCTTATAAAATCCTTTTGAAAACAGCATCGTAAAGACTTGTTTGCTTGTAAGAAAATTCCTAAAACCATTGGCATAAAACATGAAATCCTTTGGAAATAGCATCATGAAGAACTTGCTTACTTGCAAGCAAATTTTTAAAATCATCATCATAAATCATTCCCAATCTTTGCAACACTTGTGATAAAACAATTATCTTAATAAGTATTGCTTGTTTCCCATGAAGCAAACCTTGAGGCTTTTCATTAAAGTCATCCTTTTTCAGAACTTGTGGCGTTTCATTAAAGCCATCATGTTCAAAACTTGTGCTTGCCCATTCTTAAAAATTCATAAAAGCAACGATATAAACATCTTAAGTCATTTCAATGCATAGGAGGAAATCAATATTTTGGAAAGTTCGCTTGCTTACCTGAGATAGCCTTAATCCCTTTCTTTCATACTTTTCCTTGCCTTTGCCTAGATAAATGAAAATGACATTTCATTTATATGCATCGAATTCAAATGTTTTCATCCCTTAAGGTTATCCAACCTGCATGAATCCATTTAGATTCATATTAAACTAGCTTAACTCACTTGTATTTCAAGTCGGGCGTTCATACATATCAACGTAACTTGTTCATCACATCATTCATTCATTCCATTTTTAATACCCTTATTTAGGGTAAACATTTCAACATATCATAACCTTTCGTTTAATCCACATATTGAGGTTCATTACCTCCCATTTATCATTAATTACTTATTTTTCACATTTCTCATCTTGGCCATACATACCCTTTATGTGCACCCTTCTTATTAAAAATATATTATGTGTTTTCTAATCTTTTTCAAAACAGAAAATTGCCCTCTATTTTGGCATAATTAAAGCACTTAATTAGCACATAGGTTAGGGCATTTTTATGGTTTCAAATTCCATTGAATAATTGCAATTTACTCCCCCTGAACATAGCACAAGACAAGTGATAAACTCACTTGCGTGGGGGTCGGCGCCACGGCGCCCCTTGGCCACGCCTAGGTGCCAAGTCTCTGGCCACCCTTTGGACGTCTCGTGCATCATTAATTTAGGGTAATTTACCCTTTAGTTCATCCATGTATTATTTGATTTGGTCCATGTAAAATTCCATCTCAAAAGAGTGGAATTCTCATCATATAGTTAACCTTAGGTTTAGCCCTTCCTAAGGTTCTTAAATCTTACCCAAATCAACATATATAAATCATAGATTCATTAATCATAATCCAAACATATAGCATGCTTAAAACAACAATATAGTTGGGAATTTTCAAAAAATTCAAACTAGGTACATGGGTTGTAATCAACCCTATCATCATGTATACCTCTCTTGAACCCTTGAATCCATTCCTTTCATTCAATCCTCATTTAGTACCCTAATCAAGGGCATCATAACTCATCATTTAGGGTTCATTATGGATTAAATTTATGATCCATAAATAAGGGTAAGAAAATTAGAATTAAATGAATCATACTTGCTTTCAATACTAACTTGGAGTTGTGAACTTTTGCTCCAATCCTTCCTAGCTTGGTTTCTTCCATTTATTCTCCTCTTTTCCTCATTTCTTACTTTTTATTTTTTTCTTCTTTTCCTCCTTGCTTGGCCGTCCATGCTGGTGGTCCCTTTTGGGATATTTTTTTCCACTAAAAAATGTCCAAGTGAACATCCCCTTGTTCTCTTCTCAAAACTGTCCAAAGTGGACGTTCAAGTTGTCCACCAAGGGGTGTCCAAGGGCTGCCCACTTGCCCCTTTTATAAGGGTGTTTTCCATCTTGCTTGCTCTTTAAGTTTTCCATTTTGCTTGCTCCTTGATTTTCCTCCTTGCTTGCTCCTTAAGTTTTCTATTTATTTGAAATTTCTAAATATCAAAAATCACTTAAGGAAGCCCCCTTGGACGTCCTATATGGCCACCTCATCTTGGCCATTTATGGCTACACAACCTAGCCTACACTCATGCCATTAAGCACCTTGATAATTCATGGATTTTGTGAATTTTTTGAAAATACAAAAATCCTCCAAAAATTCCACCTTGTGCCACCTCAATGAACCCTTTAATTGTCTCATTAATGGGTTGATTTTTCATTAATTGAATGTATTCCAAATGAACCCTACGATGACACATGTCCACACAATCCACGCATTTTTGCATTTTTTTTAAATTAAAAATCCACCCATTTCACCCTACGTTGACATGTGTCAAATTGAATTAAATTTATCAACTTTAACATTAATTGCATTGATTCCAAATGGATCCTACGATGACATGTGTGCCACTTGCTTTTTGAAAAATCAAGTCTTCATTAATTTGGTTGACTGTAAATCTTGCTCAACAAATCTTGTTTCAACACGTGTCACTTGTCACTTTCGGTTCATTAATGGCATGTCACTTTTCATGACCAAAAGTCAACCGCTTTTGTCCTTTTATGATTAAGCAATTTTCGTGATAATTAGCTTAATCATACTCATTCATAAGATTCTCGTTTTAACCGTTCATGTCAAATTTCATCCCAAAATGACCTTTCTAGCATAAGTTATGGCCATTTGAAATTGTCTTTTGGATTTGGATGAAACTAAATAATTATCACCCTAATGTCATCATAATTTTCATAATCCAATCCCTTCATAAGTTTGGGTATATCATCATGTGCTTACCTTTCAAATTTCACCTCATTTCTCCTTATAGGCGTCAAGTTATGAATTTTCTAACATTTATCACCTTAAATCCATAATTATCAACATAATCTCCATTAATTAAATCATAATTTATGAGATAATTATTCATACATATCCACATTTTCTAACCCTCATTTGGCCTCTGAGTACATTAACTCATATTGGGCTAAGGTGATTAACTTAACCACCTTACTTAGTCATTAGCCCTAATCTCATTCCTCCTCTTGAATCATATAATTAACATTAATTACATGCCTAGATTGCATGTATGATTCATGTTTGTCCTGGGTATCACAATCCTCCCCCCCTCTTATAAAAGGTTCTGCCTCGAAACTTATTACATTTCAAATATCAGGGTAAGGCTCATATGAAATAGTCAACTTATCATTTTTTGAATACTTCCAATGACTCACCATGCTTCCACTGTGCTACTCTGTCTTGGTGGCGCTTTTTGCCTTGGTCAGTTGACCTATTACTCATCTCTACTATTTTTGGTTTTCATATAGATTTCTCATTGGCAACTGCCCTTTCCTTTGTGCCATCCAACCCTTGTTCTGATGGTAGGTATACTATTTTTCTTATAAGTAGAGAAATTATATCTGTATAATCTCACATCTTATTATAGGGTAAGATTTAAGCTACCCATTCAATCATATCAAGTAGAAATCAATAGCAATCATCTTCTTTTCTACACGTAATGTTCATATAACATAAATACCTTCATTTCTATAGTAAAGAGCAAAGATGCTCTCACAAAAAATTCATACATATTTCATTAAAAGCAAAAGATACTTTTGCCAACCCACCATTCCTTCTCACTTCATAATGTCTACAACTAGGTTATATAAGTGTAGACTGCTTAATGGGAGTATTGGTTTAACACCAGTCTAAAACATTTTCTTTCTTATCCTCATTTCCATTTTTCATAAACCCAGTAAAGGGTCCTTATCATCTTTTCTAATCTCATTTCTCATAAACTCATCATCATCATAGAGAATTACTTCTCACACCTATTTCCAAACATATCGAAATTACAGAGGAATCCCGACAATCCTTCTTGCCTTTATTTTTTTCAGCTATTTACCATCTCTTGCTATGATACGTGATACCAAGCTCTGTGGTATCATATTTGTAATCTTCTTTTCCTTCCATCCATTCTAACTAGACATGATTTGCTACACCTATCTGCAATAATTTGCAAAAACTTTCTATTAACTGGTAGCTATGATTAGCTTTTGTTGAGCTAGCCTTTTTTACTCCTTTCTTTCCTTACACCAGCTTTCTTAGTTTTTAGGGTCAAGTTATCCTTGCCCTAATTGTACATGTTCACTCTCAACATGTGTTATATCCTGGTGTCCTACTGGAAGATATTTCTTATTAAATTCTTCCATAAAAGTTTTTCATGTTACCTTCCTTGGTTATGGCATAATAGCTATTAGAGTTTTCCACCATTCATAAGCATTGATTGGGGATGCATAAAACTTTCTGAACATCATTACATCGAAAAACTTTAAACAACTTCTTAATTTCAGTTATCCACTGCTTAGCCTGAATATGGTCTGATTCACTTAAGAACTTAGGTGGATGCTGAGCTAGAAAAGTATTAATAACCTTCCCATTTGTTTCTATCATAGTATCATCAATCCTTAAGGGTTCTGGTACTAGGTTAGGATGTGCGGCCTGCATCGGCCTGTTTCCTTCGTATCTTTTTTACTAATCCTATTAGGAAAGAACCCATAGATCTTGAACCCTTTTTACCATTTAGGCCGCCCAATCTCGGGTGGCCTACTGTAAGGCTTCTTTTATAGCTGCAACTATCTTTTCATTTATTAACTCTACTTATGAGGTGTTACCTGTAGCGGCTCCTTCGATATTTGGCTCAGGGTTTATATCTACCCGTCGTTGACGAGTTCTTGGATCTACTTGTCCTTTCTGCCCTGGTCGTCCTACTTCCTATTGACTTATAATCGCATCATTCGCAATTGCCTTTCCCTTGTTCACCTTAGCTCTTGCTTTGGTGATAGGCATGTTGTAGAAAGCAACATGTAAAATTATATCAATATCATTTATTATCATAAAACAATTCATGTTATACATAGTCAATTATATTAACTAGAAAGATTAATGGCCTTTCCTTTTTCATATGCACTTAGCATCTGAATGAAATCAAATGCACCTATATTTTCATAATATCTTTTCATCAAACATCATACATTCATTTGTTATCTTAAGAATCAAAAGGAATTTCCTTTTTCCTACCTTTCTCATTTATGTCTTCACCTTTCATGGCGTAAGGTTATTTTTCCTTACATATAGAGATTATATTTGCATAATCTATCATTTTACCATAAACATAAACTCCAAACCAAGAATCACTAAGAGAGTCGGTGCCTAGGTGCCGCCCAAATGGCGCCACAGCATCGCACCTTAAACATGTGTAAAGTCTAGCACAATTTGCACCCCTTAAACATGTATAACATCTAGCACAGTTTGCCCCCTTTAACATGAGTGGGGTATAGATGTAGGGTCCTATTATTTGACTCATTATCTATTTATATTCCCTTCTATCCTTTGTCTTTTCTTGGCCTTCTTTTTTATCTCATCTGGTCCCTTTATCATTCTTCCTTCACATACCATCTACATTATGAAGCATAGCAAACCAACTACGTTTCATTAAATAAACATATTATTGCATCATAATTAGACATAGTAAAAGACAATACATTTGATGATGATGAGTTCATAAGAAATGAGCCTAGAAAGAATGATAAGGACCCTTACTAGTTTATAGAAACTGGAAAAGAGGATAAGGAAATAAAAATTTTTGAACTTGTGCTAAACCAGTACCCCCATTAAGTAGTATACACTTGTATAACCTAGTTGTAGACATTATAAAATGAGGAGGAATGGACGAGTTAACAAAAGACACTTGCTTTTAATAAAATATGCATGAAATCTTATGTAAAAGCATCATTGCTCTTTGCTATAGAATGAAGATATTTATGTTATATGAACATTACGTGTGCAAAGAAGATGATTGTTATTGATCTCTACTTTATATGATTAAATGGGTAGCTTAAATCTTATCCTATGATAAAATGACAAATTATATAATTTTTCTATAAAAAGTATGCCTACCAAGTTGGATGACATAAAGGAAAAGACAATTGCCAATGAGAAACCCATATGAGAATAGGAAACAGTAGGAATCAATGATAGGTCAAATGGACTAAGGAAAAAAACGCCACCAAGACCGAGTAGCGCAGTGGAAGTGTGGTGAACCGTTGAAAGTATTGAAAAGAGATGATAATATTAGCTATTTCATATGAGCCTTACCCCGATATTTGAAATGTAATAGGTTTCAGGACGAAACCTGTTATAAGGGGAGAGGATTGTAATACCCAGAATAAACGTGAACCATACATGCAATCTAGTCGTGTAAATGTTGTCAATTATATGATTCAAGTAGATGGATAAGATTAGGGCTAATGACTAAGTAAAGTTATTAAATTAATCACCATACCTCAAGGTGGGTTAATGTGACTAAAGTGACCTAATGAGGGTTAGAAAATGTGAATATATTGAGGATAATTACCTCATATATTATAATTTAATTAATGGAGATTACATTGATAAATATGGGATTTGAGGTGATAAATATTAGAAAATTCATAACTTGACGCCTACAAGGCGGAATAAGGTGAAATTTGAAAGGTAAGCACATGATGGTGTGCCCAACCTTATGAATGGATTTAATTATGAAAATTATGATGAAATAGGGTGATAATTATTTATTTTCATCTAAATTCAAAAGACAATTTCAAATGGCCATAACTTATGATAGAAATGTCATTTTGAGATGGACTTTGTTATGAACGGTTAAAACGATATGATGAATTTTATGAATGAGATTGATTAAGCTAATTATCATGGAAAATTGCTTAATCACGAAAGGATGAAAGAGGTTGATTTTTGTTTATAAAAAGTGACATGCCATTAACGAACAAAAAGTGACAAGTGACATGTGTCGATACGGGATTCGTAGAGCAAGATTTAAAGTCAACTAATTAAATGGGAAGTTGACTTTTGAAAGGTACACGGGACGTGTCATCGTAGTGTTCATTTGGAATCCATTCAATTAATGAAAAATTAACCCATTAATGAGGAAATTAAAGGGTTCGTTGAGGTGGCACAAGGTGGGATTTTTGGAGGATTCTTGTATTTCCAAAAATTTACAAAATCCATGAAATATTAAGGGTGCACTTAAAGGGTATGTAAGGCAAGGATGAGAAATTCCTAAGTATGATTTGCTAAAATGCAAAAATGAATGAAAATGTGATAAAATGGGTGATTAGGGTGTTGTTTTAATAATATGTTGAAATCTCAAAATTTTGAGATTAATATGTGAGGCCTAGACTATTAAATATGTGCCTATAGTGAGCACCTGTGTGAGAAATGTGGAAAATAGATATTAAATGACAAATGAGAAGCAATGAACTTCCATATGTTGTGTACATGAAAGATTATTATATGTTTGAAAGTTTACTCTAAATAAGGGTATTAAAAGTGAAACGAATGGATGGATGGTATGATGCACAAGTATGTTGTTATGCATGAACACCCGACTTGAAAGACAAGTGGGTTAAGCTAGTTTAATATGAATCCAAATGGATTCATGTAGGTTGAAAAACCCTAAGGGATGCAAGCATTTGAAATTGATGCATATAAATAAAATGTCATTTTCATTTATCTAGGCAAAGGCAAGGAAAAGTGTTGAGGAAGGGGATTAAGGTTATCCCAGGTAAGCAAGCGAACTTTTCAAAATATTATTTTCCTCTTATATGTTGACATGATTGAATATGTTTATTATGATTTTTTTTTACGAATAGGCAAGCGCAAGTTTTGAAATGATGAATTTAATAAAAAGCCATAAATTTTGAAAAGGATGGCTTTAATGAAAAGCCTCAAGGATTGCTTCATGGGAAGCAAGCAACACTTTTTGAAATAATTATTTTATCACAAGTGTTGCAAGGATTAGAAATGCTTTATGATGATGGATTTAAGAATTTACTTACAAGCAAGCAAGTTCTTCATGATGCAATTTTCATAAAGATTTTTTAAAGAAAAAGAGATTTGTTTATAGCAAAAGATTGGTTTTTCTATGCTATGACCCCAAAACTTAAACGATGATTTGGACATGGTCCATCTGTTTGAAATAACATTAGAAAAGTTTTGATTTCCTTTAAAGATGGAAATACTTTGGAAAATGTCTTGGAAAATATTTATATGGATGTTGTTAAAAGAGGTTTAAGGATGGCCAACTTGATAAGTTGATTTCATAAAATGAATTGATTTTGGATTGCTAAAGTAGCATACAAAAGGCTATGCAAGCCCCTTTTTATGTAAAAATAACAAGAAGGATGTGTGGACAAGGATATGATATCAGAATAAATAAAAAAGGGATGACGCATTTACATAACCTTTGAGGGAAAAAGGCCCCAAAATGGAAATAAAGAAAATGCTAGGGAAATACGTGGTTTATTTTTGAAAACTTAAAAGCTTTGAAGTTTCTTTATCATGATAATTTCAAGGTTTATTTAAAGAACTATTTTGTTCGAAAAGATTGTTTTCTCAAACATCTCAAATACTTATCAAAATGTTTTACTCAAAATATTTCTAAAAGAATTTATGTGAGGTCATCCTAAAATTAGATTTCAAATGATAACTTGTTAAAGTGGGTGCGCTCGCTTTACAAGTTGACATGAACTGCAGTCTGCGATATTTTTCAAGATGGATATGGGCTGTGTTCTATGATCCCACTTTTTCAAGATGGTTTAAAAGGATACGGACTACGGTTGGTGATACTTTAAAGAGTTCATGCTAGCATAAGGATATTTAGATGATATATGGTGCACCAGAACAAGGAATAGGTTGATTGTAGAACAGGGTCGAAGATAGACTGGGGCCCACTCCACATATGGCCAAGTCGCTAAGGGATGACAGGAGGCCAGCGGCGGCCTCCTTGAGATGGAAGAAGATGAAGGAACAGCCGCCGGGCTCGCATGCTGTTAAGGATTCTTTTCCAAAAGGTAGACTGATCACTTGCTAAGTGTCACTACTGGATGGAGAGAAATGCATTTGCATATATTTTGCTTTTGAAAAACCTAGAAAATTGGGGCATAAAAGAATTTATACGAAAAAGATTATCCGAAAAGGGATTTTATGATCCAATGCAAAAAGATTGCCCTAAAAATAGGGTGTTTTATACAAAAAGTGTAAATATCAAGGATGAGATGAAATGTTTTCTATGCAAATGCTTTCATGGAAAAAGGTTTATGCGTTTTCATCTTGTTTGCTATAAATAAGCCCCAAGATGGGGATTATGAAAAGAGGGTTTACATGAATTTTTTTTTATATTTTTGTTTATTATAAATAAGTTCCAAAATGGGGATTACAAATTAATATTTTGTCTTGTTTGCTATAAACAAGCTCCAAGACGGGAATTACGAAAAACGATTTATGTGGCTGTGGAGCCCTAGCCAGAGCGTCACAACATTAGCCTTACTCCAAGACCATTATTGATTGGTAAACGTGATTAGGCATATTGCCCTGTCAATCATAATATGATAAATCATATGTTAGCATTTGTCCATAACAAATTTTCTCCATCTATAGCCACATATCATGGAATATTTTTCATACAACATCAAGACAGTCACATAAGTTCATCATACAACCATTCATTCACAAATTCATATACAGGCATTCTTAAAAATTCATCAATCTTCAAAGTTCAACCTGGGCTCCTTGTCTTGTGCTTCTTTTCACCTATCTTTGGGTTTGGAAAACAAAACATGAGTCAAAACTCAATAAGCAAGCTATAAGGTTTTCAAACAATTCATTTTGAAGGCAATACTTTTCATTTAAAACATCATGGAAAGTAAACGTTATACCCTCTCGATAGTATATCATGAAAACATGCTCCTTACACCTGTTATAGGTATATCATAAATAATGCAATGCATCATTTTTAAACATGACATCATATGATGGAAGCTAGCTAAGCAACCATTCGTCTCCAACTTCTCTCCCATTCCAAGGAGGCGCCGCTGGCCCGAGGCCTATCTTAGCGACTTGGTCGCACCAAAGGGGGATAATCGGTCCGCTTACACCTTTGAGGTGGACCTCATGCTTTGTACACATGAACTTTCATAAACATCATTTTTGACATGCTAGCATGATTTTTCATTCATAAATTCATATTTCATCACTTGTCATATACAATTGAGAAAGCATTGTACAAATCATTTGACATATTGGAAATATCATTTCAATACACATTGTGGCACCCCGAACCGGGGTGCCTAGAAGCCTTACTCCGAGATCTTGTCGATTGGTAAATGTGACTCAGGATTGTTGCCCTGACACGTGGCGGGTTCTTAATTGGATCTCGTCCAATTTTTTTTTCTTTTCATTCATCACTTAAGCATACACTTTATTCATAATAGACTCATCCATATCATCATAAAACCATTCATATCTTCTTTTTATTGAAATAATTCACATAAGTAAACATGTTTGTAATGTCCATAAAACATGTCTTCAACATGATTATCATACATTTGTCCCTTTGGACGCATACATAGAACTGCAATTAAATTTGCAGTAAATTTTTACCTGGCATCCTTTATGAGTCAACTCCATAGCCTATTTGTCATTTTGAAAACACATGAGTAATAATACTTAGTAAGCAAGCCATTTCTTTGGCAAGTAAACATTTTCCTTTCATTCAAATGCATTTCTCCCCATTAGGTAGGAGATACTTACCAAGTGATTAATTACCAATGGGACAAAAACTAATGCATTCATTCATTCATGACTTTCCTTGTGCCTCCAACCACTAGGAGAACGTCGTCGGCACACAGCCCTTGCGACTTAGCAATAGTGAAGGGGGACCCTCTGATCCACTTACTACCTCCACCAAAGCCTCTTCCTTGTACACCATATTTATACATATGCTGGCATGACATGCTCCATAAAACTTGATAAATCATTTAGAAAGTAATTTAACAAGCAGTTAGCAATCATTTCATGTAAAGCATTATAGGAATGGTCATCCTTAAATTTAATTCATAAAACATGTAAGCAAATAATTTGCAATCATTTAGAAATATTTTAGAAAGCATATAGCTTGCTTACCTCATCAGTCTGTGTCCTCCACCTTTTCCTTTCCTTTTCCTATACAAAGAAAAATAATATTTTATCTATATCATTCCATATCTTAGTTTGCTTCTTATGCATGCTTTATAGTCATTAATTACCTTATTTCTTTAGAGATTAATCTTATAAAGATATTTGGTCATTACCTCCTTATATGGATTTTTTTATCCATAAATTCCTTTAAAATTTTCATCCATATATCCTCATAAAATATAAAAATAAATCTCATTTTTTCCAAAATTACGCTTTTTACTGCAGCAAATTACTGTAGCAAATTACTATAGCAAATCACTGTTCATCCGAGGTTACTGTTCACGACTAGTTGGTTACTGTTCATGGGTTCCAAAAATAAAAAATACCATGAAATAACTTATGCTTAGTATATCATGAAAAAATTCATGATTTTTGAATTTATCATCATTAAATTGGCTAAATAAATCATTTTCTACATGTACTAAAAATTAACATAAATTCACTTAAGCATAATCCTTAATTCCAAAAATCATGAAATTAATATATCATCATTCCAACATCATATTTATCATATTCATATATCCTAAATCATCATTTATCATTTTTGGAGCATTATTTACACATATCATATGCTATCTTCCCGAATGTTCCATCTTTGCTCCAAATTTTTGATGTTTTGGCATAATTCCGATTAAGCATTATAACTATACTTATTTTCTCATAATTATAAATTATCTAAGCATGGTTTTACCCTAATTAACATCCAAAAAAAATTTGGATAGAAATCACTTACCCGAAGTGGAGATATCCCTCTTTTTCTCACACTTTCTCTCTCTAACTTTCTCCTTTCTTTCCTTGGACATGTGGGAGGGTTTGGGAGCTGGGATTTTCTCAAGTTGGAGCTGGGTGAATTTTCTCTTGGATGTCCACCCCTGCCCGCTATTTATAGGGTTTAATTTTTCATCAAATTGGATTCTACCCCCTTGCTAAAGGTGTTAATTTGTAAATGTATTTTTTTATAATTTCAAAAAGGTGCATGGAGCCTTGTGCAGCCCACCCTACAGCTGCTCCAGCCCCCCTATGGCAGCCCTATTTTTCTAGATTTTTAATTCATTAAAATTTATTTATTTTAAGCTAATTAAATCTTAGCCGTTGATCTATGATGATGATGATCATGGACCATTAATTTTTGGTCAAATGCTCAACTACCCCCTGCCATGCCCCTGCCATAGCTGTTGTTCATTTATTATTCTTATTTTTTAATTATTTATATTTAATAAAAAGTCAAATGGAATTTAATGAAAAAGATAAGTTACTTTTTTATCTCCATTTGACGTTTAATCTTGACCCTTGATTTATAATTTTTATCACATCTTAACCATTTATCATGTTCATCATGAATTTTTAACCATCCATAAAAAATTTCATCAAAGTCCGATGCCCGGATTGCAAATTATGAATTTTTCTTTAATTTTTCACTAAAATCCGAAATTCCATTAAAATATCAAAAAGTATTGCTATTTCGTCATGTAGTGATTAAATCTCCCTTTTTGTCATTTTGTGATTAGGTTAATCTACGTGATTAACTCTTAATCACCTCGGTTACTATTCACATTGCTATTCACGAGCACTATTCATGTGGTTTAATCCCACAATTGCATTTCTTTAACCTCTATTGCACATGTTTTCATACTCATGAATATATTTTATTAATACATTACCTAGGGTTTTATATACATGTCTAAGATTGGGGTGTCACACACATCGAGATAAAGGAATGACTATCCTTAAACATCTTAAAAAGAATTTAAATCAATCATTTACGAAACCATTCAAATAGTTAGAACATTATTAGCAAAAATTTTATAATATTTTGATAAAATAAGAATCATTTAGAAAATTGCTTGCTTATCTGTTTTGCCTGCGCTTTTCGAGTCTACTTTCTCTTTGCCATTGCCTATACATAAGAATGACATTGCATTCATAAAACTTTCATTTGCTTGCATACACTTAGTTTTTCAACCCATAATTCATTGCATACACAATCAACTTGAATTCCAAGTCGGGTACACATTCATAATGTTGGTCCCGAGTTAATGGCAATTACCCAAGAGGGGAGGGGTGAATTGGGTATTTAAAAATTTACAACTTAAACGAAAATTTTACCCCGGATTAATCTAGTCCCCTTTACGAAGAAACAAAATGAGAGCAATATGGTAAAGAACAGAAACAAAAATGAACACACAAGATTTTATAGTGGTTCGGGCAACCTCCCTACTCCACTCTTCCAATCTCACACCCCTTGTGACTTGGGTTCCACTATGTATTTCGCGAATACAACTAGAGTCTCCACTCTCTTCTAGATTCTAGCTCTAGGGGGCATATATAAACAGAGCCTCTGCTCTCTTCTAGATTCTAGCTCTATGGGCCATCAACAATACACAGCACAAGTAGGTGACGAGTTCCACTCCAATCACACACTACTTTGCTTAAACTTGATCTTAGTTACCCAAACTAAATTAAGTTCAATACAACAAGAAGTAACAAAAGAAAGTTTCTACACATTACTGTTGTGTAGACGCAGATTTGGCGCAGAGAAGAACTTGTAGCGTAGGCGTAGAGATTCAGCAAGCAGCTCTTGGCCGTTTGAAGCAAGGTTCTGTTCTAAAAATTAGCTTGATCACTTGAAGCTCTTAAAGATGGGAGTTATGCTCACTTAATGAATTCTCAGCTACCCTCCTCGTTCATATTGATTGCCTTTTATAATTGTGGAGGGAATCCGTTTGGAAGTAGGTGGCGTGCATTTAATGCGCCAACGTTCGAAAATTTTCCGACCGTTGCGACTCAAGTCGCAGGTGGAGTCGACTTTGGGTGCGACTTCACCTGTTCGCAACTTCTTCAAGTTCCAGTCTGGGTCGACTCGGTCCTCGACTTGACCCAAGTCGCAGGTGGAGTCGACTTCGGGTGCGACTTCACCTCGGCAGTTTGCTTGACGAACTTGAAATCCTTGGAATGCTTTGCTTGCTTGAGTTTCTTCATGTTTGGTTGTTCTTCCTTGATTTATATCTCTTTGGACCACTGTGTTGTCATTCTAGCTTGATGTCTTTTAGCTCCATGATTTGCAAACCTTGAGTCATTGAGTCTTGAATCTTGAAATCGATCTAATCCCCGATTTGGCTTCTGAAGTTTCTGCCCTGTCCAACTGAAGTCGATACTGGAGTCGACTTGATCTGCGACTTCACCCAAGTAGCATGCGGAGTCGACTTCGTCTCTGACTTCGGCAGCTCTGCTCCTTGATTTCAACTCTGGACAGAAATGACGCCTCCAAGTCGCGACTGGTGTCGACTTGGTCTGCGACTTCACCTCAAGTCGCAAGCGGAGTCGACTTGGGATGCGACTTCGGTAGTTCTCGTTCTCGATTTCAACTCTGGAAGGAAATGACATTTCGAAGTCGATGCTGGAGTTGACATGGGGATCGATTTAGCCTGAGTCGAAGCCTGAGTCGACTTGGAAATCGACTTGACTTGCCATGCTTCATATTCTTCAAATTTATAACCTTAAGTCATTTCCACAAATATGTTAGTAACCAAAACTTACTCAAACTGATTTATTAATCATCAAAACATAGACTTGGCTTATTTTCCACATATTTCTAACAATCTCCCCCTTTTTGATGATTGACAAAACTGATTTGAGTGTATACCTTTCAATGTCTTAAAAACATGCCAATTTTGCATTTTGAAGTTTTTAACATACTCATGCAAACAATCAAAAAATATTCAAACAAAAACTTAAAACCAGTCATAAAAACTTAGACTCAAATCTCGATCTCTTCTTAAAACCACTTAGACTCAAATCTCGATCTCTTCTTAAAACCACTTAGACTCAAATCCCGATCTCTTCTCCCCCTTTTTGTCAATGTATCAAAAAATCGAGATAGAGTGAGTAAAACTTTTTGAAAAATGGTGGGGTTGCTCCCCCTGAACCTGTGCTCCCCCTCAGTTTGTTCTTTACTAAGTTAATTCAAGCATTCCCATATCATTTCTAATTTTATAAAATGGTTCTTTTGCTAAAGGTTTAGTAAATATATCTGCAATTTGATTTTCTGTTCTTACATATTCCAAACATATATCATGATTTTCTACATGTTCTCTAATAAAGTGATGTCTAAGATCTATATGCTTGGTCCTAGAATGCAATACTGGATTTTTAGTTAAACATATTGCACTAGTATTATCACATTTAATAGGTATATCTTTAAAATCCATGCCATAGTCCCTAAGTTGTTGTTTCATCCAAAGCAATTGGGCACAACAGCTCCCGGCGGCAATGTATTCGGCTTCCGCCGTAGATAGAGCAACACTAATTTGTTTTCTTGAAAACCATAAAACCAACATGTTCCGAAGAAATTGACATGTTCCACTAGTGCTTTTTCTATCTACTTTGTAACCGGCAAAATCCGCATCCGAGTAGCCGATTAGATCAAAATTAGAGCCCTTTGGATACCAAAGTCCTATGTTGGTAGTGTCTACTAAATATCTGAAAATTCTTTTACAGCTACCAAGTGTGATTCTTTTGGACATGATTGAAATCTAGAGCACATACACACACTGAATAATATATTAGGCCTAGAAGCAGTTAAATATAATAAAGAACCTATCATACTTCTATATAATTTTAAATCAATTATTTTTCCTTTCTCATCTTTGTCAATTTTAATTGTTGAGCTCATAGCCGTGTTTGCCCCTTTGCTGTTTTCCATGCCAAACTTCTTCAACATTTCTTTGATATACTTGGACTGGTTGATGAAAATCCCTTCATTTAGTTGCTTGATTTGTAGTCCAAGGAAGAAATTCAGCTCCCCCATCATACTCATCTCAAATTCTTTCTGCATAGGCTCAGAAAATTCTTGACAAAGAATCTCATTAGTAGCACCAAAAATAATATCATCAACATAAATTTGAATAATCAAGATATCTTTTTCTTTGTATTTGATAAACAAAGTGGTGTCTACCTTTCCCTTTTGGAAGTCGTGATCAATCAAAAATTTACTTAATCTTTCATACCAAGCCCTTGGAGCTTGTTTTAATCCATATAATGCTTTAGTTAATTTGTATACAAATTTAGATTGATCTTTCTCCTCAAATCCAGGTGGTTGTTCAACATACACCTCGTCATTTATATATCCATTCAAAAATGCACTTTTAACATCCATTTGAAACAATTTAAAGTTCATGTGAGATGCAAAAGCTAGTAAGATACGAATAGCTTCTAATCTAGCAACCGGGGCATAGGATTCCTCAAAATCTATTCCTTCTTCTTGTGAGTATCCCTTTGCCACAAGTCTAGCTTTGTTTCTCACTACAAGTCCACTTTCATCTAATTTGTTCCTAAAGACCCACTTTGTGCCAATGACAGTACAATCTTTTGGTCTTGGAACAAGATGCCAAACTTGGTTTCTTTCAAATCGATTTAGCTCGTCTTGCATTGCTATGATCCAATTTTCATCATCAAGAGCTTGATCAATAGTGGTTGGTTCAATTTTGGATGCAAAGGCGTATTGTCCACAAACATTTGTTTTGACCTTCTAGTCTTTACACCTTCATAAACATTCCCTATAACTTGCTCAATTGGATGGTCATTTTTGAACTTTAAATCAGTTGGAGGTTTATAGGAATTATTACCTTCACTTACCCTTTTCTCCATGGAATCTTCTTGCTTTTCCACATGCAGTTTTTCAAGTGTGATTCTTTTGGACATGATTGAAATCTAGAGCACATACACACACTGAATAATATATTAGGCCTAGAAGCAGTTAAATATAATAAAGAACCTATCATACTTCTATATAATTTTAAATCAATTATTTTTCCTTTCTCATCTTTGTCAATTTTAATTGTTGAGCTCATAGCCGTGTTTGCCCCTTTGCTGTTTTCCATGCCAAACTTCTTCAACATTTCTTTGATATACTTGGACTGGTTGATGAAAATCCCTTCATTTAGTTGCTTGATTTGTAGTCCAAGGAAGAAATTCAGCTCCCCCATCATACTCATCTCAAATTCTTTCTGCATAGGCTCAGAAAATTCTTGACAAAGAATCTCATTAGTAGCACCAAAAATAATATCATCAACATAAATTTGAATAATCAAGATATCTTTTTCTTTGTATTTGATAAACAAAGTGGTGTCTACCTTTCCCTTTTGGAAGTCGTGATCAATCAAAAATTTACTTAATCTTTCATACCAAGCCCTTGGAGCTTGTTTTAATCCATATAATGCTTTAGTTAATTTGTATACAAATTTAGATTGATCTTTCTCCTCAAATCCAGGTGGTTGTTCAACATACACCTCGTCATTTATATATCCATTCAAAAATGCACTTTTAACATCCATTTGAAACAATTTAAAGTTCATGTGAGATGCAAAAGCTAGTAAGATACGAATAGCTTCTAATCTAGCAACCGGGGCATAGGATTCCTCAAAATCTATTCCTTCTTCTTGTGAGTATCCCTTTGCCACAAGTCTAGCTTTGTTTCTCACTACAAGTCCACTTTCATCTAATTTGTTCCTAAAGACCCACTTTGTGCCAATGACAGTACAATCTTTTGGTCTTGGAACAAGATGCCAAACTTGGTTTCTTTCAAATCGATTTAGCTCGTCTTGCATTGCTATGATCCAATTTTCATCATCAAGAGCTTGATCAATAGTGGTTGGTTCAATTTTGGATGCAAAGGCGTATTGTCCACAAACATTTGTTTTGACCTTCTAGTCTTTACACCTTCATAAACATTCCCTATAACTTGCTCAATTGGATGGTCATTTTTGAACTTTAAATCAGTTGGAGGTTTATAGGAATTATTACCTTCACTTACCCTTTTCTCCATGGAATCTTCTTGCTTTTCCACATGCAGTTTTTCAAGTGTGATTCTTTTGGACATGATTGAAATCTAGAGCACATACACACACTGAATAATATATTAGGCCTAGAAGCAGTTAAATATAATAAAGAACCTATCATACTTCTATATAATTTTAAATCAATTATTTTTCCTTTCTCATCTTTGTCAATTTTAATTGTTGAGCTCATAGGCGTGTTTGCCCCTTTGCTGTTTTCCATGCCAAACTTCTTCAACATTTCTTTGACATACTTGGACTGGTTGATGAAAATCCCTTCATTTAGTTGCTTGATTTGTAGTCCAAGGAAGAAATTCAGCTCCCCCATCATACTCATCTCAAATTCTTTCTGCATAGGCTCAGAAAATTCTTGACAAAGAATCTCATTAGTAGCACCAAAAATAATATCATCAACATAAATTTGAATAATCAAGATTTCTTTTTCTTTGTATTTGATAAACAAAGTGGTGTCTACATTTCCCTTTTGGAAGTCCTGATCAATCAAAAATTTACTTAATCTTTCATACCATGCCCTTGGAGCTTGTTTTAATCCATATAATGCTTTAGTTAATTTGTATACAAATTTAGATTGATCTTTCTCCTCAAATCCAGGTGGTTGTTCAACATACACCTCGTCATTTATATATCCATTCAAAAATGCACTTTTAACATCCATTTGAAACAATTTAAAGTTCATGTGAGATGCAAAAGCTAGTAAGATACGAATAGCTTCTAATCTAGCAACCGGGGCATAGGATTCCTCAAAATCTATTCCTTCTTCTTGTAAGTATCCCTTTGCCACAAGTCTAGCTTTGTTTCTCACTACAAGTCCACTTTCATCTAATTTGTTCCTAAAGACCCACTTTGTGCCAATGACAGTACAATCTTTTGGTCTTGGAACAAGATGCCAAACTTGGTTTCTTTCAAATCGATTTAGCTCGTCTTGCATTGCTATGATCCAATTTTCATCATCAAGAGCTTGATCAATAGTGGTTGGTTCAATTTTGGATGCAAAGGCGTATTGTCCACAAACATTTGTTTTGACCTTCTAGTCTTTACACCTTCATAAACATTCCCTATAACTTGCTCAATTGGATGGTCATTTTTGAACTTTAAATCAGTTGGAGGTTTATAGGAATTATTACCTTCACTTACCCTTTTCTCCATGGAATCTTCTTGGTTTTTCACATGCAGTTTTTCAAGTGTGATTCTTTTGGACATGATTGAAATCTAGAGCACATACACACACTGAATAATATATTAGGCCTAGAAGCAGTTAAATATAATAAAGAACCTATCGTACTTCTATATAATTTTTAATCAATTATTTTTCCTTTCTCATCTTTGTCAATTTTAATTGTTGAGCTCATAGGCGTGTTTGCCCCTTTGCTGTTTTCCATGCCAAACTTCTTCAACATTTCTTTGATATACTTGGACTGGTTGATGAAAATCCCTTCATTTAGTTGCTTGATTTGTAGTCCAAGGAAGAAATTCAGCTCCCCCATCATACTCATCTCAAATTCTTTCTGCATAGGCTCAGAAAATTCTTGACAAAGAATCTCATTAGTAGCACCAAAAATAATATCATCAACATAAATTTGAATAATCAAGATATCTTTTTCTTTGTATTTGATAAACAAAGTGGTGTCTACCTTTCCCTTTTGGAAGTCGTGATCAATCAAAAATTTACTTAATCTTTCATACCAAGCCCTTGGAGCTTGTTTTAATCCATATAATGCTTTAGTTAATTTGTATACAAATTTAGATTGATCTTTCTCCTCAAATCCAGGTGGTTGTTCAACATACACCTCGTCATTTATATATCCATTCAAAAATGCACTTTTAACATCCATTTGAAACAATTTAAAGTTCATGTGAGATGCAAAAGCTAGTAAGATACGAATAGCTTCTAATCTAGCAACCGGGGCATAGGATTCCTCAAAATCTATTCCTTCTTCTTGTGAGTATCCCTTTGCCACAAGTCTAGCTTTGTTTCTCACTACAAGTCCACTTTCATCTAATTTGTTCCTAAAGACCCACTTTGTGCCAATGACAGTACAATCTTTTGGTCTTGGAACAAGATGCCAAACTTGGTTTCTTTCAAATCGATTTAGCTCGTCTTGCATTGCTATGATCCAATTTTCATCATCAAGAGCTTGATCAATAGTGGTTGGTTCAATTTTGGATGCAAAGGCGTATTGTCCACAAACATTTGTTTTGACCTTCTAGTCTTTACACCTTCATAAACATTCCCTATAACTTGCTCAATTGGATGGTCATTTTTGAACTTTAAATCAGTTGGAGGTTTATAGGAATTATTACCTTCACTTACCCTTTTCTTCATGGAATCTTCTTGCTTTTCCACATGCAGTTTTTCAAGTGTGATTCTTTTGGACATGATTGAAATCTAGAGCACATACACACACTGAATAATATATTAGGCCTAGAAGCAGTTAAATATAATAAAGAACCTATCATACTTCTATATAATTTTAAATCAATTATTTTTCCTTTCTCATCTTTGTCAATTTTAATTGTTGAGCTCATAGGCGTGTTTGCCCTTTGCTGTTTTCCATGCCAAACTTCTTCAACATTTCTTTGACATACTTGGACTGGTTGATGAAAATCCCTTCATTTAGTTGCTTGATTTGTAGTCCAAGGAAGAAATTCAGCTCCCCCATCATACTCATCTCAAATTCTTTCTGCATAGGCTCAGAAAATTCTTGACAAAGAATCTCATTAGTAGCACCAAAAATAATATCATCAACATAAATTTGAATAATCAAGATTTCTTTTTCTTTGTATTTGATAAACAAAGTGGTGTCTACATTTCCCTTTTGGAAGTCCTGATCAATCAAAAATTTACTTAATCTTTCATACCATGCCCTTGGAGCTTGTTTTAATCCATATAATGCTTTAGTTAATTTGTATACAAATTTAGATTGATCTTTCTCCTCAAATCCAGGTGGTTGTTCAACATACACCTCGTCATTTATATATCCATTCAAAAATGCACTTTTAACATCCATTTGAAACAATTTAAAGTTCATGTGAGATGCAAAAGCTAGTAAGATACGAATAGCTTCTAATCTAGCAACCGGGGCATAGGATTCCTCAAAATCTATTCCTTCTTCTTGTGAGTATCCCTTTGCCACAAGTCTAGCTTTGTTTCTCACTACAAGTCCACTTTCATCTAATTTGTTCCTAAAGACCCACTTTGTGCCAATGACAGTACAATCTTTTGGTCTTGGAACAAGATGCCAAACTTGGTTTCTTTCAAATCGATTTAGCTCGTCTTGCATTGCTATGATCCAATTTTCATCATCAAGAGCTTGATCAATAGTGGTTGGTTCAATTTTGGATGCAAAGGCGTATTGTCCACAAACATTTGTTTTGACCTTCTAGTCTTTACACCTTCATAAACATTCCCTATAACTTGCTCAATTGGATGGTCATTTTTGAACTTTAAATCAGTTGGAGGTTTATAGGAATTATTACCTTCACTTACCCTTTTCTCCATGGAATCTTCTTGGTTTTTCACATGCAGTTTTTCAAGTGTGATTCTTTTGGACATGATTGAAATCTAGAGCACATACACACACTGAATAATATATTAGGCCTAGAAGCAGTTAAATATAATAAAGAACCTATCGTACTTCTATATAATTTTTAATCAATTATTTTTCCTTTCTCATCTTTGTCAATTTTAATTGTTGAGCTCATAGGCGTGTTTGCCCCTTTGCTGTTTTCCATGCCAAACTTCTTCAACATTTCTTTGATATACTTGGACTGGTTGATGAAAATCCCTTCATTTAGTTGCTTGATTTGTAGTCCAAGGAAGAAATTCAGCTCCCCCATCATACTCATCTCAAATTCTTTCTGCATAGGCTCAGAAAATTCTTGACAAAGAATCTCATTAGTAGCACCAAAAATAATATCATCAACATAAATTTGAATAATCAAGATATCTTTTTCTTTGTATTTGATAAACAAAGTGGTGTCTACCTTTCCCTTTTGGAAGTCGTGATCAATCAAAAATTTACTTAATCTTTCATACCAAGCCCTTGGAGCTTGTTTTAATCCATATAATGCTTTAGTTAATTTGTATACAAATTTAGATTGATCTTTCTCCTCAAATCCAGGTGGTTGTTCAACATACACCTCGTCATTTATATATCCATTCAAAAATGCACTTTTAACATCCATTTGAAACAATTTAAAGTTCATGTGAGATGCAAAAGCTAGTAAGATACGAATAGCTTCTAATCTAGCAACCGGGGCATAGGATTCCTCAAAATCTATTCCTTCTTCTTGTGAGTATCCCTTTGCCACAAGTCTAGCTTTGTTTCTCACTACAAGTCCACTTTCATCTAATTTGTTCCTAAAGACCCACTTTGTGCCAATGACAGTACAATCTTTTGGTCTTGGAACAAGATGCCAAACTTGGTTTCTTTCAAATCGATTTAGCTCGTCTTGCATTGCTATGATCCAATTTTCATCATCAAGAGCTTGATCAATAGTGGTTGGTTCAATTTTGGATGCAAAGGCGTATTGTCCACAAACATTTGTTTTGACCTTCTAGTCTTTACACCTTCATAAACATTCCCTATAACTTGCTCAATTGGATGGTCATTTTTGAACTTTAAATCAGTTGGAGGTTTATAGGAATTATTACCTTCACTTACCCTTTTCTTCATGGAATCTTCTTGCTTTTCCACATGCAGTTTTTCAAGTGTGATTCTTTTGGACATGATTGAAATCTAGAGCACATACACACACTGAATAATATATTAGGCCTAGAAGCAGTTAAATATAATAAAGAACCTATCATACTTCTATATAATTTTAAATCAATTATTTTTCCTTTCTCATCTTTGTCAATTTTAATTGTTGAGCTCATAGGCGTGTTTGCCCCTTTGCTGTTTTCCATGCCAAACTTCTTCAACATTTCTTTGACATACTTGGACTGGTTGATGAAAATCCCTTCATTTAGTTGCTTGATTTGTAGTCCAAGGAAGAAATTCAGCTCCCCCATCATACTCATCTCAAATTCTTTCTGCATAGGCTCAGAAAATTCTTGACAAAGAATCTCATTAGTAGCACCAAAAATAATATCATCAACATAAATTTGAATAATCAAGATTTCTTTTTCTTTGTATTTGATAAACAAAGTGGTGTCTACATTTCCCTTTTGGAAGTCCTGATCAATCAAAAATTTACTTAATCTTTCATACCATGCCCTTGGAGCTTGTTTTAATCCATATAATGCTTTAGTTAATTTGTATACAAATTTAGATTGATCTTTCTCCTCAAATCCAGGTGGTTGTTCAACATACACCTCGTCATTTATATATCCATTCAAAAATGCACTTTTAACATCCATTTGAAACAATTTAAAGTTCATGTGAGATGCAAAAGCTAGTAAGATACGAATAGCTTCTAATCTAGCAACCGGGGCATAGGATTCCTCAAAATCTATTCCTTCTTCTTGTGAGTATCCCTTTGCCACAAGTCTAGCTTTGTTTCTCACTACAAGTCCACTTTCATCTAATTTGTTCCTAAAGACCCACTTTGTGCCAATGACAGTACAATCTTTTGGTCTTGGAACAAGATGCCAAACTTGGTTTCTTTCAAATCGATTTAGCTCGTCTTGCATTGCTATGATCCAATTTTCATCATCAAGAGCTTGATCAATAGTGGTTGGTTCAATTTTGGATGCAAAGGCGTATTGTCCACAAACATTTGTTTTGACCTTCTAGTCTTTACACCTTCATAAACATTCCCTATAACTTGCTCAATTGGATGGTCATTTTTGAACTTTAAATCAGTTGGAGGTTTATAGGAATTATTACCTTCACTTACCCTTTTCTCCATGGAATCTTCTTGGTTTTTCACATGCAGTTTTTCAAGTGTGATTCTTTTGGACATGATTGAAATCTAGAGCACATACACACACTGAATAATATATTAGGCCTAGAAGCAGTTAAATATAATAAAGAACCTATCGTACTTCTATATAATTTTAAATCAATTATTTTTCCTTTCTCATCTTTGTCAATTTTAATTGTTGAGCTCATAGGCGTGTTTGCCCCTTTGCTGTTTTCCATGCCAAACTTCTTCAACATTTCTTTGATATACTTGGACTGGTTGATGAAAATCCCTTCATTTAGTTGCTTGATTTGTAGTCCAAGGAAGAAATTCAGCTCCCCCATCATACTCATCTCAAATTCTTTCTGCATAGGCTCAGAAAATTCTTGACAAAGAATCTCATTAGTAGCACCAAAAATAATATCATCAACATAAATTTGAATAATCAAGATTTCTTTTTCTTTGTATTTGATAAACAAAGTGGTGTCTACATTTCCCTTTTGCAAGTCCTGATCAATCAAAAATTTACTTAATCTTTCATACCATGCCCTTGGAGCTTGTTTTAATCCATATAATGCTTTAGTTAATTTGTATACAAATTTAGATTGATCTTTCTCCTCAAATCCAGGTGGTTGTTCAACATACACCTCGTCATTTATATATCCATTCAAAAATGCACTTTTAACATCCATTTGAAACAATTTAAAGTTCATGTGAGATGCAAAAGCTAGTAAGATACGAATAGCTTCTAATCTAGCAACCGGGGCATAGGATTCCTCAAAATCTATTCCTTCTTCTTGTGAGTATCCCTTTGCCACAAGTCTAGCTTTGTTTCTCACTACAAGTCCACTTTCATCTAATTTGTTCCTAAAGACCCACTTTGTGCCAATGACAGTACAATCTTTTGGTCTTGGAACAAGATGCCAAACTTGGTTTCTTTCAAATCGATTTAGCTCGTCTTGCATTGCTATGATCCAATTTTCATCATCAAGAGCTTGATCAATAGTGGTTGGTTCAATTTTGGATGCAAAGGCGTATTGTCCACAAACATTTGTTTTGACCTTCTAGTCTTTACACCTTCATAAACATTCCCTATAACTTGCTCAATTGGATGGTCATTTTTGAACTTTAAATCAGTTGGAGGTTTATAGGAATTATTACCTTCACTTACCCTTTTCTCCATGGAATCTTCTTGGTTTTTCACATGCAGTTTTTCAAGTGTGATTCTTTTGGACATGATTGAAATCTAGAGCACATACACACACTGAATAATATATTAGGCCTAGAAGCAGTTAAATATAATAAAGAACTTATCGTACTTCTATATAATTTTAAATCAATTATTTTTCCTTTCTCATCTTTGTCAATTTTAATTGTTGAGCTCATAGGCGTGTTTGCCCCTTTGCTGTTTTCCATGCCAAACTTCTTCAACATTTCTTTGATATACTTGGACTGGTTGATGAAAATCCCTTCATTTAGTTGCTTGATTTGTAGTCCAAGGAAGAAATTCAGCTCCCCCATCATACTCATCTCAAATTCTTTCTGCATAGGCTCAGAAAATTCTTGACAAAGAATTTCAATAGTAGCACCAAAAATAATATCATCAACATAAATTTGAATAATCAAGATATCTTTTTCTTTGTATTTGATAAACAAAGTGGTGTCTACCTTTCCCTTTTGGAAGTCATGATCAATCAAAAATTTACTTAATCTTTCATACCAAGCCCTTGGAGCTTGTTTTAATCCATATAATGCTTTAGTTAATTTGTATACAAATTTAGATTGATCTTTCTCCTCAAATCCAGGTGGTTGTTCAACATACACCTCGTCATTTATATATCCATTCAAAAATGCACTTTTAACATCCATTTGAAACAATTTAAAGTTCATGTGAGATGCAAAAGCTAGTAAGATACGAATAGCTTCTAATCTAGCAACCGGGGCATAGGATTCCTCAAAATCTATTCCTTCTTCTTGTGAGTATCCCTTTGCCACAAGTCTAGCTTTGTTTCTCACTACAAGTCCACTTTCATCTAATTTGTTCCTAAAGACCCACTTTGTGCCAATGACAGTACAATCTTTTGGTCTTGGAACAAGATACCAAACTTGGTTTCTTTCAAATCGATTTAGCTCGTCTTGCATTGCTATGATCCAATTTTCATCATCAAGAGCTTGATCAATAGTGGTTGGTTCAATTTTGGATGCAAAGGCGTATTGTCCACAAACATTTGTTTTGACCTTCTAGTCTTTACACCTTCATAAACATTCCCTATAACTTGCTCAATTGGATGGTCATTTTTGAACTTTAAATCAGTTGGAGGTTTATAGGAATTATTACCTTCACTTACCCTTTTCTCCATGGAATCTTCTTGGTTTTTCACATGCAGTTTTTCAAGTGTGATTCTTTTGGACATGATTGAAATCTAGAGCACATACACACACTGAATAATATATTAGGCCTAGAAGCAGTTAAATATAATAAAGAACCTATCGTACTTCTATATAATTTTAAATCAATTATTTTTCCTTTCTCATCTTTGTCAATTTTAATTGTTGAGCTCATAGGCGTGTTTGCCCCTTTGCGTTTTCCATGCCAAACTTCTTCAACATTTCTTTGATATACTTGGACTGGTTGATGAAAATCCCTTCATTTAGTTGCTTGATTTGTAGTCCAAGGAAGAAATTCAGCTCCCCCATCATACTCATCTCAAATTCTTTCTGCATAGGCTCAGAAAATTCTTGACAAAGAATCTCATTAGTAGCACCAAAAATAATATCATCAACATAAATTTGAATAATCAAGATATCTTTTTCTTTGTATTTGATAAACAAAGTGGTGTCTACCTTTCCCTTTTGGAAGTCATGATCAATCAAAAATTTACTTAATCTTTCATACCAAGCCCTTGGAGCTTGTTTTAATCCATATAATGCTTTAGTTAATTTGTATACAAATTTAGATTGATCTTTCTCCTCAAATCCAGGTGGTTGTTCAACATACACCTCGTCATTTATATATCCATTCAAAAATGCACTTTTAACATCCATTTGAAACAATTTAAAGTTCATGTGAGATGCAAAAGCTAGTAAGATACGAATAGCTTCTAATCTAGCAACCGGGGCATAGGATTCCTCAAAATCTATTCCTTCTTCTTGTGAGTATCCCTTTGCCACAAGTCTAGCTTTGTTTCTCACTACAAGTCCACTTTCATCTAATTTGTTCCTAAAGACCCACTTTGTGCCAATGACAGTACAATCTTTTGGTCTTGGAACAAGATGCCAAACTTGGTTTCTTTCAAATCGATTTAGCTCGTCTTGCATTGCTATGATCCAATTTTCATCATCAAGAGCTTGATCAATAGTGGTTGGTTCAATTTTGGATGCAAAGGCGTATTGTCCACAAACATTTGTTTTGACCTTCTAGTCTTTACACCTTCATAAACATTCCCTATAACTTGCTCAATTGGATGGTCATTTTTGAACTTTAAATCAGTTGGAGGTTTATAGGAATTATTACCTTCACTTACCCTTTTCTCCATGGAATCTTCTTGCTTTTCCACATGCAGTTTTTCAAGTGTTATTCTTTTGGACATGATTGAAATCTAGAGCACATACACACACTGAATAATATATTAGGCCTAGAAGCAGTTAAATATAATAAAGAACCTATCATACTTCTATATAATTTTAAATCAATTATTTTTCCTTTCTCATCTTTGTCAATTTTAATTGTTGAGCTCATAGGCGTGTTTGCCCCTTAACTGTTTTCCATGCCAAACTTCTTCAATATTTCTATGATATACTTGGACTGGTTGATGAAAATCCCTTCATTTAGTTGCTTGATTTGTAGTCCAAGGAAGAAATTCAGCTCCCCCATCGTACTCATCTCAAATTCTTTCTGCATAGGCTCAGAAAATTCTTGAAAAAGAATCTCATTAGTAGCACCAAAAATAATATCATCAACATAAATTTGAATAATCAAGATATCTTTTTCTTTGTATTTGATAAACAAAGTGGTGTCTACCTTTCCCTTTTGGAAGTCGTGATCAATCAAAAATTTACTTAATCTTTCATACCAAGCCCTTGGAGCTTGTTTTAATCCATATAATGCTTTAGTTAATTTGTATACAAATTTAGATTGATCTTTCTCCTCAAATCCAGGTGGTTGTTCAACATACACCTCGTCATTTATATATCCATTCAAAAATGCACTTTTAACATCCATTTGAAACAATTTAAAGTTCATGTGAGATGCAAAAGCTAGTAAGATACGAATAGCTTCTAATCTAGCAACCGGGGCATAGGATTCCTCAAAATCTATTCCTTCTTCTTGTGAGTATCCCTTTGCCACAAGTCTAGCTTTGTTTCTCACTACAAGTCCACTTTCATCTAATTTGTTCCTAAAGACCCACTTTGTGCCAATGACAGTACAATCTTTTGGTCTTGTAACAAGATGCCAAACTTGGTTTCTTTCAAATCGATTTAGCTCGTCTTGCATTGCTATGATCCAATTTTCATCATCAAGAGCTTGATCAATAGTGGTTGGTTCAATTTTGGATGCAAAGGCGTATTGTCCACAAACATTTGTTTTGACCTTCTAGTCTTTACACCTTCATAAACATTCCCTATAACTTGCTCAATTGGATGGTCATTTTTGAACTTTAAATCAGTTGGAGGTTTATAGGAATTATTACCTTCACTTACCCTTTTCTCCATGGAATCTTCTTGGTTTTCCACATGCAGTTTTTCAAGTGTGATTCTTTTGGACATGATTGAAATCTAGAGCACATACAAACACTGAATAATATATTAGGCCTAGAAGCAGTTAAATATAATAAAGAACCTATCATACTTCTATATAATTTTAAATCAATTATTTTTCCTTTCTCATCTTTGTCAATTTTAATTGTTGAGCTCATAGGCGTGTTTGCCCCTTTGCTGTTTTCCATGCCAAACTTCTTCAACATTTCTTTGATATACTTGGACTGGTTGATGAAAATCTCTTCATTTAGTTGCTTGATTTGTAGTCCAAGGAAGAAATTCAGCTCCCCCATCATACTCATATCAAATTCTTTCTGCATAGGCTCAGAAAATTCTTGACAAAGAATCTCAGTAGTAGCACCAAAAATAATATCATCAACATAAATTTGAATAATCAAGATATCTTTTTCTTTGTATTTGATAAACAAAGTGGTGTCTACCTTTTCCTTTTGGAAGTCGTGATCAATCAAAAATTTACTTAATCTTTCATACCAAGCCCTTGGAGCTTGTTTTAATCCATATAATGCTTTAGTTAATTTGTATACAAATTTAGCTTGATCTTTCTCCTCAAATCAAGGTGGTTGTTCAACATACACCTCGTCATTTATATATCCATTCAAAAATACACTTTTAACATCCATTTGAAACAATTTAAAGTTCATGTGGGATGCAAAAGCTAGTAAGATACGAATAGCTTCTAATCTAGCAACCGGGGCATAGGATTCCTCAAAATCTATTCCTTCTTCTTGTGAGTATCCCTTTGCCACAAGTCTAGCTTTGTTTCTCACTACAAGTCCACTTTCATCTAATTTGTTCCTAAAGACCCACTTTGTGCCAATGACAGTACAATCTTTTGGTCTTGGAACAAGATGCCAAACTTGGTTTCTTTCAAATCGATTTAGCTCGTCTTGCATTGCTATGATCCAATTTTCATCATCAAGAGCTTGATCAATAGTGGTTGGTTCAATTTTGGATGCAAAGGCGTATTGTCCACAAACATTTGTTTTGACCTTCTAGTCTTTACACCTTCATAAACATTCCCTATAACTTGCTCAATTGGATGGTCATTTTTGAACTTTAAATCAGTTGGAGGTTTATAGGAATTATTACCTTCACTTACCCTTTTCTCCATGGAATCTTCTTGCTTTTCCACATGCAGTTTTTCAAGTGTGATTCTTTTGGACATGATTGAAATCTAGAGCACATACATACACTGAATAATATATTAGGCCTAGAAGCAGTTAAATATAATAAAGAACCTATCATACTTCTATATAATTTTAAATCAATTATTTTTCCTTTCTCATCTTTGTCAATTTTAATTGTTGAGCTCATAGGCGTGTTTGCCCCTTTGCTGTTTTCCATGCCAAACTTCTTCAACATTTCTTTGATATACTTGGACTGGTTGATGAAAATCTCTTCATTTAGTTGCTTGATTTGTAGTCCAAGGAAGAAATTCAGCTCCCCCATCATACTCATATCAAATTCTTTCTGCATAGGCTCAGAAAATTCTTGACAAAGAATCTCAGTAGTAGCACCAAAAATAATATCATCAACATAAATTTGAATAATCAAGATATCTTTTTCTTTGTATTTGATAAACAAAGTGGTGTCTACCTTTTCCTTTTGGAAGTCGTGATCAATCAAAAATTTACTTAATCTTTCATACCAAGCCCTTGGAGCTTGTTTTAATCCATATAATGCTTTAGTTAATTTGTATACAAATTTAGCTTGATCTTTCTCCTCAAATCAAGGTGGTTGTTCAACATACACCTCGTCATTTATATATCCATTCAAAAATGCACTTTTAACATCCATTTGAAACAATTTAAAGTTCATGTGAGATGCAAAAGCTAGTAAGATACGAATAGCTTCTAATCTAGCAACCGGGGCATAGGATTCCTCAAAATCTATTCCTTCTTCTTGTGAGTATCCCTTTGCCACAAGTCTAGCTTTGTTTCTCACTACAAGTCCACTTTCATCTAATTTGTTCCTAAAGACCCACTTTGTGCCAATGACAGTACAATCTTTTGGTCTTGGAACAAGATGCCAAACTTGGTTTCTTTCAAATCGATTTAGCTCGTCTTGCATTGCTATGATCCAATTTTCATCATCAAGAGCTTGATCAATAGTGGTTGGTTCAATTTTGGATGCAAAGGCGTATTGTCCACAAACATTTGTTTTGACCTTCTAGTCTTTACACCTTCATAAACATTCCCTATAACTTGCTCAATTGGATGGTCATTTTTGAACTTTAAATCAGTTGGAGGTTTATAGGAATTATTACCTTCACTTACCCTTTTCTCCATGGAATCTTCTTGCTTTTCCACATGCAGTTTTTCAAGTGTGATTCTTTTGGACATGATTGAAATCTAGAGCACATACATACACTGAATAATATATTAGGCCTAGAAGCAGTTAAATATAATAAAGAACCTATCAAACTTCTATATAATTTTAAATCAATTATTTTTCCTTTCTCATCTTTGTCAATTTTAATTGTTGAGCTCATAGGCGTGTTTGCCCCTTTGCTGTTTTCCATGCCAAACTTCTTCAACATTTCTTTGATATACTTGGACTGGTTGATGAAAATCTCTTCATTTAGTTGCTTGATTTGTAGTCCAAGGAAGAAATTCAGCTCCCCCATCATACTCATATCAAATTCTTTCTGCATAGGCTCAGAAAATTCTTGACAAAGAATCTCAGTAGTAGCACCAAAAATAATATCATCAACATAAATTTGAATAATCAAGATATCTTTTTCTTTGTATTTGATAAACAAAGTGGTGTCTACCTTTTCCTTTTGGAAGTCGTGATCAATCAAAAATTTACTTAATCTTTCATACCAAGCCCTTGGAGCTTGTTTTAATCCATATAATGCTTTAGTTAATTTGTATACAAATTTAGCTTGATCTTTCTCCTCAAATCAAGGTGGTTGTTCAACATACACCTCGTCATTTATATATCCATTCAAAAATGCACTTTTAACATCCATTTGAAACAATTTAAAGTTCATGTGAGATGCAAAAGCTAGTAAGATACGAATAGCTTCTAATCTAGCAACCGGGGCATAGGATTCCTCAAAATCTATTCCTTCTTCTTGTGAGTATCCCTTTGCCACAAGTCTAGCTTTGTTTCTCACTACAAGTCCACTTTCATCTAATTTGTTCCTAAAGACCCACTTTGTGCCAATGACAGTACAATCTTTTGGTCTTGGAACAAGATGCCAAACTTGGTTTCTTTCAAATCGATTTAGCTCGTCTTGCATTGCTATGATCCAATTTTCATCATCAAGAGCTTGATCAATAGTGGTTGGTTCAATTTTGGATGCAAAGGCGTATTGTCCACAAACATTTGTTTTGACCTTCTAGTCTTTACACCTTCATAAACATTCCCTATAACTTGCTCAATTGGATGGTCATTTTTGAACTTTAAATCAGTTGGAGGTTTATAGGAATTATTACCTTCACTTACCCTTTTCTCCATGGAATCTTCTTGCTTTTCCACATGCAGTTTTTCAAGTGTGATTCTTTTGGACATGATTGAAATCTAGAGCACATACATACACTGAATAATATATTAGGCCTAGAAGCAGTTAAATATAATAAAGAACCTATCATACTTCTATATAATTTTAAATCAATTATTTTTCCTTTCTCATCTTTGTCAATTTTAATTGTTGAGCTCATAGGCGTGTTTGCCCCTTTGCTGTTTTCCATGCCAAACTTCTTCAACATTTCTTTGATATACTTGGACTGGTTGATGAAAATCTCTTCATTTAGTTGCTTGATTTGTAGTCCAAGGAAGAAATTCAGCTCCCCCATCGTACTCATCTCAAATTCTTTCTGCATAGGCTCAGAAAATTCTTGAAAAAGAATCTCATTAGTAGCACCAAAAATAATATCATCAACATAAATTTGAATAATCAAGATATCTTTTTCTTTGTATTTGATAAACAAAGTGGTGTCTACCTTTCCCTTTTGGAAGTCGTGATCAATCAAAAATTTACTTAATCTTTCATACCAAGCCCTTGGAGCTTGTTTTAATCCATATAATGCTTTAGTTAATTTGTATACAAATTTAGATTGATCTTTCTCCTCAAATCCAGGTGGTTGTTCAACATACACCTCGTCATTTATATATCCATTCAAAAATGCACTTTTAACATCCATTTGAAACAATTTAAAGTTCATGTGAGATGCAAAAGCTAGTAAGATACGAATAGCTTCTAATCTAGCAACCGGGGCATAGGATTCCTCAAAATCTATTCCTTCTTCTTGTGAGTATCCCTTTGCCACAAGTCTAGCTTTGTTTCTCACTACAAGTCCACTTTCATCTAATTTGTTCCTAAAGACCCACTTTGTGCCAATGACAGTACAATCTTTTGGTCTTGTAACAAGATGCCAAACTTGGTTTCTTTCAAATCGATTTAGCTCGTCTTGCATTGCTATGATCCAATTTTCATCATCAAGAGCTTGATCAATAGTGGTTGGTTCAATTTTGGATGCAAAGGCGTATTGTCCACAAACATTTGTTTTGACCTTCTAGTCTTTACACCTTCATAAACATTCCCTATAACTTGCTCAATTGGATGGTCATTTTTGAACTTTAAATCAGTTGGAGGTTTATAGGAATTATTACCTTCACTTACCCTTTTCTCCATGGAATCTTCTTGGTTTTCCACATGCAGTTTTTCAAGTGTGATTCTTTTGGACATGATTGAAATCTAGAGCACATACAAACACTGAATAATATATTAGGCCTAGAAGCAGTTAAATATAATAAAGAACCTATCATACTTCTATATAATTTTAAATCAATTATTTTTCCTTTCTCATCTTTGTCAATTTTAATTGTTGAGCTCATAGGCGTGTTTGCCCCTTTGCTGTTTTCCATGCCAAACTTCTTCAACATTTCTTTGATATACTTGGACTGGTTGATGAAAATCTCTTCATTTAGTTGCTTGATTTGTAGTCCAAGGAAGAAATTCAGCTCCCCCATCATACTCATATCAAATTCTTTCTGCATAGGCTCAGAAAATTCTTGACAAAGAATCTCAGTAGTAGCACCAAAAATAATATCATCAACATAAATTTGAATAATCAAGATATCTTTTTCTTTGTATTTGATAAACAAAGTGGTGTCTACCTTTTCCTTTTGGAAGTCGTGATCAATCAAAAATTTACTTAATCTTTCATACCAAGCCCTTGGAGCTTGTTTTAATCCATATAATGCTTTAGTTAATTTGTATACAAATTTAGCTTGATCTTTCTCCTCAAATCAAGGTGGTTGTTCAACATACACCTCGTCATTTATATATCCATTCAAAAATACACTTTTAACATCCATTTGAAACAATTTAAAGTTCATGTGGGATGCAAAAGCTAGTAAGATACGAATAGCTTCTAATCTAGCAACCGGGGCATAGGATTCCTCAAAATCTATTCCTTCTTCTTGTGAGTATCCCTTTGCCACAAGTCTAGCTTTGTTTCTCACTACAAGTCCACTTTCATCTAATTTGTTCCTAAAGACCCACTTTGTGCCAATGACAGTACAATCTTTTGGTCTTGGAACAAGATGCCAAACTTGGTTTCTTTCAAATCGATTTAGCTCGTCTTGCATTGCTATGATCCAATTTTCATCATCAAGAGCTTGATCAATAGTGGTTGGTTCAATTTTGGATGCAAAGGCGTATTGTCCACAAACATTTGTTTTGACCTTCTAGTCTTTACACCTTCATAAACATTCCCTATAACTTGCTCAATTGGATGGTCATTTTTGAACTTTAAATCAGTTGGAGGTTTATAGGAATTATTACCTTCACTTACCCTTTTCTCCATGGAATCTTCTTGGTTTTCCACATGCAGTTTTTCAAGTGTGATTCTTTTGGACATGATTGAAATCTAGAGCACATACAAACACTGAATAATATATTAGGCCTAGAAGCAGTTAAATATAATAAAGAACCTATCATACTTCTATATAATTTTAAATCAATTATTTTTCCTTTCTCATCTTTGTCAATTTTAATTGTTGAGCTCATAGGCGTGTTTGCCCCTTTGCTGTTTTCCATGCCAAACTTCTTCAACATTTCTTTGATATACTTGGACTGGTTGATGAAAATCTCTTCATTTAGTTGCTTGATTTGTAGTCCAAGGAAGAAATTCAGCTCCCCCATCATACTCATATCAAATTCTTTCTGCATAGGCTCAGAAAATTCTTGACAAAGAATCTCAGTAGTAGCACCAAAAATAATATCATCAACATAAATTTGAATAATCAAGATATCTTTTTCTTTGTATTTGATAAACAAAGTGGTGTCTACCTTTTCCTTTTGGAAGTCGTGATCAATCAAAAATTTACTTAATCTTTCATACCAAGCCCTTGGAGCTTGTTTTAATCCATATAATGCTTTAGTTAATTTGTATACAAATTTAGCTTGATCTTTCTCCTCAAATCAAGGTGGTTGTTCAACATACACCTCGTCATTTATATATCCATTCAAAAATACACTTTTAACATCCATTTGAAACAATTTAAAGTTCATGTGGGATGCAAAAGCTAGTAAGATACGAATAGCTTCTAATCTAGCAACCGGGGCATAGGATTCCTCAAAATCTATTCCTTCTTCTTGTGAGTATCCCTTTGCCACAAGTCTAGCTTTGTTTCTCACTACAAGTCCACTTTCATCTAATTTGTTCCTAAAGACCCACTTTGTGCCAATGACAGTACAATCTTTTGGTCTTGGAACAAGATGCCAAACTTGGTTTCTTTCAAATCGATTTAGCTCGTCTTGCATTGCTATGATCCAATTTTCATCATCAAGAGCTTGATCAATAGTGGTTGGTTCAATTTTGGATGCAAAGGCGTATTGTCCACAAACATTTGTTTTGACCTTCTAGTCTTTACACCTTCATAAACATTCCCTATAACTTGCTCAATTGGATGGTCATTTTTGAACTTTAAATCAGTTGGAGGTTTATAGGAATTATTACCTTCACTTACCCTTTTCTCCATGGAATCTTCTTGGTTTTCCACATGCAGTTTTTCAAGTGTGATTCTTTTGGACATGATTGAAATCTAGAGCACATACAAACACTGAATAATATATTAGGCCTAGAAGCAGTTAAATATAATAAAGAACCTATCATACTTCTATATAATTTTAAATCAATTATTTTTCCTTTCTCATCTTTGTCAATTTTAATTGTTGAGCTCATAGGCGTGTTTGCCCCTTTGCTGTTTTCCATGCCAAACTTCTTCAACATTTCTTTGATATACTTGGACTGGTTGATGAAAATCTCTTCATTTAGTTGCTTGATTTGTAGTCCAAGGAAGAAATTCAGCTCCCCCATCATACTCATATCAAATTCTTTCTGCATAGGCTCAGAAAATTCTTGACAAAGAATCTCAGTAGTAGCACCAAAAATAATATCATCAACATAAATTTGAATAATCAAGATATCTTTTTCTTTGTATTTGATAAACAAAGTGGTGTCTACCTTTTCCTTTTGGAAGTCGTGATCAATCAAAAATTTACTTAATCTTTCATACCAAGCCCTTGGAGCTTGTTTTAATCCATATAATGCTTTAGTTAATTTGTATACAAATTTAGCTTGATCTTTCTCCTCAAATCAAGGTGGTTGTTCAACATACACCTCGTCATTTATATATCCATTCAAAAATACACTTTTAACATCCATTTGAAACAATTTAAAGTTCATGTGGGATGCAAAAGCTAGTAAGATACGAATAGCTTCTAATCTAGCAACCGGGGCATAGGATTCCTCAAAATCTATTCCTTCTTCTTGTGAGTATCCCTTTGCCACAAGTCTAGCTTTGTTTCTCACTACAAGTCCACTTTCATCTAATTTGTTCCTAAAGACCCACTTTGTGCCAATGACAGTACAATCTTTTGGTCTTGGAACAAGATGCCAAACTTGGTTTCTTTCAAATCGATTTAGCTCGTCTTGCATTGCTATGATCCAATTTTCATCATCAAGAGCTTGATCAATAGTGGTTGGTTCAATTTTGGATGCAAAGGCGTATTGTCCACAAACATTTGTTTTGACCTTCTAGTCTTTACACCTTCATAAACATTCCCTATAACTTGCTCAATTGGATGGTCATTTTTGAACTTTAAATCAGTTGGAGGTTTATAGGAATTATTACCTTCACTTACCCTTTTCTCCATGGAATCTTCTTGCTTTTCCACATGCAGTTTTTCAAGTGTGATTCTTTTGGACATGATTGAAATCTAGAGCACATACATACACTGAATAATATATTAGGCCTAGAAGCAGTTAAATATAATAAAGAACCTATCATACTTCTATATAATTTTAAATCAATTATTTTTCCTTTCTCATCTTTGTCAATTTTAATTGTTGAGCTCATAGGCGTGTTTGCCCCTTTGCTGTTTTCCATGCCAAACTTCTTCAACATTTCTTTGATATACTTGGACTGGTTGATGAAAATCTCTTCATTTAGTTGCTTGATTTGTAGTCCAAGGAAGAAATTCAGCTCCCCCATCATACTCATATCAAATTCTTTCTGCATAGGCTCAGAAAATTCTTGACAAAGAATCTCAGTAGTAGCACCAAAAATAATATCATCAACATAAATTTGAATAATCAAGATATCTTTTTCTTTGTATTTGATAAACAAAGTGGTGTCTACCTTTTCCTTTTGGAAGTCGTGATCAATCAAAAATTTACTTAATCTTTCATACCAAGCCCTTGGAGCTTGTTTTAATCCATATAATGCTTTAGTTAATTTGTATACAAATTTAGCTTGATCTTTCTCCTCAAATCAAGGTGGTTGTTCAACATACACCTCGTCATTTATATATCCATTCAAAAATGCACTTTTAACATCCATTTGAAACAATTTAAAGTTCATGTGAGATGCAAAAGCTAGTAAGATACGAATAGCTTCTAATCTAGCAACCGGGGCATAGGATTCCTCAAAATCTATTCCTTCTTCTTGTGAGTATCCCTTTGCCACAAGTCTAGCTTTGTTTCTCACTACAAGTCCACTTTCATCTAATTTGTTCCTAAAGACCCACTTTGTGCCAATGACAGTACAATCTTTTGGTCTTGGAACAAGATGCCAAACTTGGTTTCTTTCAAATCGATTTAGCTCGTCTTGCATTGCTATGATCCAATTTTCATCATCAAGAGCTTGATCAATAGTGGTTGGTTCAATTTTGGATGCAAAGGCGTATTGTCCACAAACATTTGTTTTGACCTTCTAGTCTTTACACCTTCATAAACATTCCCTATAACTTGCTCAATTGGATGGTCATTTTTGAACTTTAAATCAGTTGGAGGTTTATAGGAATTATTACCTTCACTTACCCTTTTCTCCATGGAATCTTCTTGCTTTTCCACATGCAGTTTTTCAAGTGTGATTCTTTTGGACATGATTGAAATCTAGAGCACATACACACACTGAATAATATATTAGGCCTAGAAGCAGTTAAATATAATAAAGAACCTATCATACTTCTATATAATTTTAAATCAATTATTTTTCCTTTCTCATCTTTGTCAATTTTAATTGTTGAGCTCATAGGCGTGTTTGCCCCTTTGCTGTTTTCCATGCCAAACTTCTTCAACATTTCTTTGATATACTTGGACTGGTTGATGAAAATCCCTTCATTTAGTTGCTTGATTTGTAGTCCAAGGAAGAAATTCAGCTCCCCCATCGTACTCATCTCAAATTCTTTCTGCATAGGCTTAGAAAATTCTTGACAAAGAATCTCATTAGTAGCACCAAAAATAATATCATCAACATAAATTTGAATAATCAAGATATCTTTTTCTTTGTATTTGATAAACAAAGTGGTGTCTACCTTTCCCTTTTGGAAGTCGTGATCAATCAAAAATTTACTTAATCTTTCATACCAAGCCCTTGAAGCTTGTTTTAATCCATATAATGCTTTAGTTAATTTGTATACAAATTTAGATTGATCTTTCTCCTCAAATCCAGGTGTTTGTTCAACATACACCTCGTAATTTATATATCCATTCAAAAATGCACTTTTAACATCCATTTGAAACAATTTAAAGTTCATGTGAGATGCAAAAACTAGTAAGATACGAATAGCTTCTAATCTAGCAACCGGGGCATAGGATTCCTCAAAATCTATTCCTTCTTCTTGTGAGTATCCCTTTGCCACAAGTCTAGCTTTGTTTCTCACTACAAGTCCACTTTCATCTAATTTGTTCCTAAAGACCCACTTTGTGCCAATGACAGTACAATCTTTTGGTCTTGGAACAAGATGCCAAACTTGGTTTCTTTCAAATCGATTTAGCTCGTCTTGCATTGCTATGATCCAATTTTCATCATCAAGAGCTTGATCAATAGTGGTTGGTTCAATTTTGGATGCAAAGGCGTATTGTCCACAAACATTTGTTTTGACCTTCTAGTCTTTACACCTTCATAAACATTCCCTATAACTTGCTCAATTGGATGGTCATTTTTGAACTTTAAATCAGTTGGAGGTTTATAGGAATTATTACCTTCACTTACCCTTTTCTCCATGGAATCTTCTTGCTTTTCCACATGCAGTTTTTCAAGTGTGATTCTTTTGGACATGATTGAAATCTAGAGCACATACACACACTGAATAATATATTAGGCCTAGAAGCAGTTAAATATAATAAAGAACCTATCATACTTCTATATAATTTTAAATCAATTATTTTTCCTTTCTCGTCTTTGTCAATTTTAATTGTTGAGCTCATAGGCGTGTTTGCCCCTTAACTGTTTTCCATGCCAAACTTCTTCAACATTTCTATGATATACTTGGACTGGTTGATGAAAATCCCTTCATTTAGTTGCTTGATTTGTAGTCCAAGGAAGTAATTCAGCTCCCCAATCGTACTCATCTCAAATTCTTTCTGCCTAGGCTCAGAAAATTCTTGACAAAGAATCTCATTAGTAGCACCAAAAATAATATCATCAACATAAATTTGAATAATCAAGATATCTTTTTCTTTGTATTTGATAAACAAAGTGGTGTCTACCTTTCCCTTTTGGAAGTCGTGATCAATCAAAAATTTACTTAATCTTTCATACCAAGCCCTTGGAGCTTGTTTTAATCCATATAATGCTTTAGTTAATTTGTATACAAATTTAGATTGATCTTTCTCCTCAAATCCAGGTGGTTGTTCAACATACACCTCATCATTTATATATCCATTCAAAAATGCACTTTTAACATCCATTTGAAACAATTTAAAGTTCATGTGAGATGCAAAAGCTAGTAAGATACGAATAGCTTCTAATCTAGCAACCGGGGCATAGGATTCCTCAAAATCTATTCCTTATTCTTGTGAGTATCCCTTTGCCACAAGTCTAGCTTTGTTTCTCACTACAAGTCCACTTTCATCTAATTTGTTCCTAAAGACCCACTTTGTGCCAATGACAGTACAATCTTTTGGTCTTGGAACAAGATGCCAAACTTGGTTTCTTTCAAATCGATTTAGCTCGTCTTGCATTGCTATGATCCAATTTTCATCATCAAGAGCTTGATCAATAGTGGTTGGTTCAATTTTGGATGCAAAGGCGTATTGTCCACAAACATTTGTTTTGACCTTCTAGTCTTTACACCTTCATAAATATTCCCTATAACTTGCTCAATTGGATGGTCATTTTTGAACTTTAAATCAGTTGGAGATTTATAGGAATTATTACCTTCACTTACCCTTTTCTCCATGGAATCTTCTTGGTTTTCCACATGCAGTTTTTCAAGTGTGATTCTTTTGGACATGATTGAAATCTAGAGCACATACACACACTGAATAATATATTAGGCCTAGAAGCAGTTAAATATAATAAAGAACCTATCATACTTCTATATAATTTTAAATCAATTATTTTTCCTTTCTCATCTTTGTCAATTTTAATTGTTGAGCTCATAGGCGTGTTTGCCCCTTTGCTGTTTTCCATGCCAAACATCTTCAACATTTCTTTGATATACTTGGACTGGTTGATGAAAATCCCTTCATTTAGTTGCTTGATTTGTAGTCCAAGGAAGAAATTAAGCTCCCCCATCATACTCCTCTCAAATTCTTTCTGCATAGGCTCAGAAAATTCTTGACAAAGAATCTCATTAGTAGCACCAAAAATAATATCATCAACATAAATTTGAATAATCAAGATATCTTTTTCTTTGTATTTGATAAACAAAGTGGTGTCTACCTTTCCCTTTTGGAAGTCGTGATCAATCAAAAATTTACTTAATCTTTCATACCAAGCCCTTGGAGCTTGTTTTAATCCATATAATGCTTTAGTTAATTTGTATACAAATTTAGATTGATCTTTCTCCTCAAATCAAGGTGGTTGTTCAACATACACCTCGTCATTTATATATCCATTCAAAAATGCACTTTTAACATCCATTTGAAACAATTTAAAGTTCATGTGAGATGCAAAAGCTAGTAAGATACGAATAGCTTCTAATCTAGCAACCGGGGCATAGGATTCCTCAAAATCTATTCCTTCTTCTTGTGAGTATCCCTTTGCCACAAGTCTAGCTTTGTTTCTCACTACAAGTCCACTTTCATCTAATTTGTTCCTAAAGACCCACTTTGTGCCAATGACAGTACAATCTTTTGGTCTTGGAACAAGATGCCAAACTTGGTTTCTTTCAAATCGATTTAGCTCGTCTTGCATTGCTATGATCCAATTTTCATCATCAAGAGCTTGATCAATAGTGGTTGGTTCAATTTTGGATGCAAAGGCGTATTGTCCACAAACATTTGTTTTGACCTTCTAGTCTTACACCTTCATAAACATTCCATATAACTTGCTCAATTAGATGGTCATTTTTGAACTTTAAATCAGTTGGAGGTTTATAGGAATTATTACCTTCACTTACCCTTTTCTCCATGGAATCTTCTTGCTTTTCCACATGCAGTTTTTCAAAGCTACTTGTTATCTCATCTGCATCACTTAAATAATCTTTTGTTTTGAAACATGGGTTAATTTCATCAAAAACAACATGTATTGACTCTTCTACAACTTGGTTTCTTTTGTTGAAGACTCTATATGCTTTGCTATTTGATGAGTAACCAAGGAATATTGCCTCATCACTCTTAGCATCTAGTTTTTCCAAGTTGGTTCTTCCATTGTTCAAAACATAACATGTACAACCAAAGGCATGAAAATATGAAATATTTGGTTTTCTACCTTTCCATAGCTCATATGGAGTCTTTTTCAAGATTGCTCTATTGGTAACTCGGTTCAACACATGACAAGCTGTACTTACAGCTTCACCCCAAAATTTCTTGGATAATTTACTCTCATTTAGCATTGTTCTAGCCATCTCTTGTATAGTTTTATTTTTCTTTTCAACCACTCTATTTTGTTGTGGTGTTCTTGGTGCAGAAAATGTGTGATGAATTCCTTTTTCATTACACAATTCTATGAATCGTTTATTTTCAAACTCACCACCATGATCACTTCTAATGGTCATAATAGTACATTATTTTTCATTTTGCACCAAGTTTACAAAAGTTGCAAACATAGAGAAGACTTCATCTTTGCTAGCTAAGAGAATTACCCATGTGAATCTTGAAAAGTCATCAACTATTACAAACACATATTTCTTTCCACCAATGGTTAAAATGTCGGATGGCCCATATAGATCCATGTGTAGCAATTCAAGTGGTCTAGTGGTAGAAATCTCCTTTTTGGTAGAGAAAGGCATTTTAGGTTGTTTTGACAATTGACATGCCTTGCAAATTTTATCTTTGTCATATTTCAATTTAGGCAATCCTTCTACCAAACTCTTCTTTCATAGGGTCTTTATATTTGTCATGTGTATATCCCCAAGCCTCTTATGCCAAACCCATGGATCATTGTCAATGGCCATTAGACATTGACCATCTAGTTCATCCAGTGAAACCAAATATACATTTCCATGTCTTTTTCCGCTAAACATGATATGTTCTCCATCAAATACACTACATATAGATGATTCAAACACAACCTTGTATCCTTTGTCACATAATTGGCTAATACTCATTAAATTGTGCTTGAGTCCTTCAACAAATAATATATCTTCCATACATGCATTTGAAATACTATAAATGTTTCCTTTACCTTTCTTATTATTTCCAAAAGCAACAGTTCCATCGTTGCAAGGCTTGAGTTTATGAAATAACCTTCTTTCACCGGTCATATGCCTTGAGCAACCATTATCCATAAACCAAACGTTGCTTGCCTTTGCCTTGAAACATATCTGAAAAATGAACAAATAGATCTTATCTCTTTGATACCCATTTTATGGGTCCATTTGGGTTAGTAAACTGATTTAATCTTTGTTGTTCTATCTTTGAAAGTCCAAATCTTATGTTTTTTGGAACCCAAACTAATTTTGCACCATGCTCATATAGTTTCTTAAAATTACATTTATGGACTTTATGACCCATTTTATTGCAAAAATTGCAAGTCATTGGTAATCTAGGAGTAGGCCTCCAAGTATGTATTAATTCAACAATTGGCCTTCTAGTCCACGTAGTATGTTTCCCTTTGGGCTTGTAGATAGGTGCAGTTTTGGTTTGATTTTTCCCAAGTATTGGCACATTCGATTTGCCATTTTCTCTTTGCTCAAATGTGGAGTATCCAAGACCTCTTTTATTTGTTTGAGAGGTCATGTTCAGAAATATTTTCACATTTTCTCCTGGATTAGAGAATTTAGCTAATGATTCATTTTCCTTTTACAATTTTTCCACTTCTTTCAAAAGCAAATCGTTTTCTTCTTTCAGTTTTGTTGCTTTTTTTGCTAGTTTTTCATTTACAATAATAATGGAGTTACATTGTTGTCTCTTTAATGATAACTTATTTCCTAGCTTTTTGATTTCCTCATATAATGAATCATATGCATGTTGTAATTCTTCTAATTCAGCACTTTTGAGGCATTCTTGAAAAGAAGAATAAGTAGATTGAGAATGGCAAAATTTGGAAGTTACCTCTTCATTACTTGTGCACTTTGTTGAAGTAGTTTGTTCTTTCAAAACTTTCGTTGTGTTCAAACACAACAAATCTTCTTCTTGCTCAATCCGCGTCATGCAGCATATTCTTGCACAATTTGCCACATCATCGGTTGAGGAGCTACTTGTTGATGAGGTTTCTTCATTCACGTACATTCCTCTTCCCTTTGGCCTTTGGAATTTTCTGCTTTCATGTTTTTCCTTCCTTTCTTGTTGATCTTTTGATCTCTCTTCCGGTGTAGGACATTGAGCTTGCATATGTCCCGTACCGCCGCATCTATAGCACTTTGTGGCCTCATTCTTCTTCTCTTTTCGCGGTCTTTCTTTGAAATCTTTAAAGTTCTTTTCTCTCCTTACGAACTTTCAAAATTTCCAGGTTAACAATGCAATGTCTTCATCGTCGTTATGGGATGAGGAGGTGGACTCATCCAAGTTATGTGCTGCTTTCAATGCAATGGTTCTCTTGCCTTTGTGGTGATCTTTATTTCTTTTCTTGATTAGCTCATGTGACATTAATGAGCTAATAAGATCTTCTATCTTCAATGTGTTTAAGTCTTTGGCTTCTTCTATTGCAGTAATTTTTGGAGTCCAAGATTCCGGTAGAGCTCTTAGGATTTTCATGACCTGTTCAGATTTAGAGATAGCTTTTCCAAGACCTTTCAAAGCATTAGTAATTTTAGAGAATCTAGAAAATATTTCAGAAATATTTTCTGTTTCTAGCCTTCTAAAGTTTTCCAATTCTCCAATCAAAATATTTCTTCTTGTCCCTTGGACTTCAGAAGTTCCTTCATAAATAGATGTTAGTGTATCCCATATCTCTTTTGCAGTTAAACAAGAGGATACGCTATCATATTCGGAAGCGGTAAGAGCACAAAATAAAGAATTCATAGCCTTGGCGTTGCTCTTAACAGTATTAACTTCTTCATCGGTTCATTTGGAAGCTCTTTCATCAATAGGCAAGGTTACACCGTCTTGGATTGCAATTCAAGAATCCATATCTGTAGCCATGATGAGTTGCTTCATACGAGGCTTCCAATAGCCGAAATTGTTCCCGTCAAACAATGGTGGCCTAGTAAAAGATTGGCCTTCGGCAAATGCGGGAACGGAAGTCGATTGGGATGCCATATTAAAAGATCTCTTTGGTATAACTCAAAGACCTGCTCTGATACCACTTGTTGGTCCCGAGTTAATGGCAATTACCCAAGAGGGGAGGGGTGAATTGGGTATTTAAAAATTTACAACTTAAACGGAAAATTTACCCCGGATTAATCTAGTCCCCTTTATGAAGAAACAAAATGAGAGCAATAATGTAAAGAGCAGAAACAAAAATGAACACACAAGATTTTATAGTGGTTCGGGCATCCTCCCTACTCCACTCTTCCAAGCTCACACCCCTTGTGACTTGGGTTCCACTATGTATTCCGCGAATACAACTAGAGTCTCCACTCTCTTCTAGATTCTAGATATAGGGGGCATATATAACCAGAGCCTCTGCTCTCTTCTAGATTCTAGCTCTAGGGGGCATCAACAATACACAGCACAAGTAGGTGATGAGTTCCACTCCAATCACACACTACTTTGCTTACACTTGATCTTAGTTACCCAAACTAAATCAAGTTCAATACAACAAGGAGTAACAAAAGAAAGTTTCTACACGTTACTGTTGTGTAGACGCAGATTTGGCGCAGAGAAGAACTTGTAGCGTAGGCGTAGAGATTCAGCAAGCAGCTCTTGGCAGTTTGAAGCAAGGTTCTTCTTCTAAAAATTGGCTTGATCACTTGAAGCTCTTAAAGATAGGAGTTATGCTCATTTAATGAATTCTCAGCTACCCTCCTCGTTCATATTGATTGCCTTTTATAATTGTGGAGGGAATCCGAATGTTTGGAAGTAGGTGGCACGCATTTAATGCGCCAACGTTCGAAAATTTTCAGACCTTTGCGACCCAAGTCGCAGGTGGAGTCAACTTCGGGTGCGACTTCGCCCAAGTCGCAGATGGAGTCGACTTCGGGTGCGACTTCGCCCAAGTCGCAGATGGAGTCGACTTCGGGTGCGACTTCGCCCAAGTCGCAGATGGAGTCGACTTCGGGTGCGACTTCGCCTGTTCGCAACTTCTTTAAGTTCCAGTCTGGGTCGACTTGGTCCTTGACTTAACCCAAGTCGCAGGTGGAGTCGACTTCGGGTGCGACTTCACCTCGGCAGTTTGCTTGACGAACTTGAAATCCTTGGAATGATTTGCTTGCTTGAGTTTCTTCATGTTTTGTTGTTCTTCCTTGATTTATATCTCTTTGGACCACTGTGTTGTCATTCTAGCTTGATGTCTTTTAGCTCCATGATTTGCAAACCTTGAGTCCTTGAATCTTAAATCTTGAAATAGATCTAATCCCCGATTTAGCTTCTGAAGTTTCTGCCCTGTCCAACTGAAGTCGATACTGGTATAACTGGTGCTTCCACAGCACCCATTCCTTTCAAATCCACCTCTAATGGGTTAAACCCTCATAATCACTTATGATACTTGTTTATATCCTACTGTAAGTTAAATTCCATCCAAAAAATCTAGAATTTAATACTTATTTTGATTTATTCCTCAATCTGTCCATAATGCTGAAATTAGACACACTGATTTCTCAAAATTTTGAATTATGATAAAATCAAGGAGTTCAAATCTTAAATTTCTATCATACCTTAATAACTACATGAATTAACCAAAATAAATATTTTCAAATCTAGACAGCAGCATCTATTTTCAAATAGTTCAAATCACGTTAATTATTAGGTATATTTATACCCTTCGAAAATTAATTTTATTTTGGTCAAGTGCTGTTCAAGATGTCTTATATATAATATAAAATTTTTAGCTCCAAATTCCTTGTGTAAAAATTATTAAAAATCATTTGGTGCAGCTAATCCTGACACCCATTCAACCCTATTCAGGTTGATTTTTCAGATTTTTAATTTACAACCTACTTATCTTTTTAAGCTGAAAGTTAGGTCATTCCTTAATCACTCTATCATGAGTTCTTACACAAATTGTCGTGCTAAAACTCGTTCATTTAATATTTCTTTTATGTTTTGGATTTCTATCTCATTTCTACTAGGTTTTGCTTCCATATTTGTATCTAAATTCAACATACATGCAAAACCCTTACTCCTTTGTTCTTAATTCTTATACCCAACATACATCCTCACCTAAAATCAAGATTTCTGATTTCAATACTTAAGAAACATTAAAGATAACTACATACCTATTTTTGAATATTTCTTCCCTTTTGATGAAGCTAAGAACATCTCGGGCATCCCTTCTCTTTCTCCTTAAGTTGCAGTTGTGTTTAGACATCCCATGTTGCCTTTCCTTTCCTCTAATTTTTCTATCGAGAGCCATTCCCATGTGTGTCCCTTTTTCTCTTTTTCATTTTGCTGAATTTTCAGGACATTTCTCCCATCCTCTCTCTCTTTTTCTCTCTTTCTCTCTCTTCTCAAAATCGTCCAAAGTGGATGTTCAAGTTGTCCACCAAGGGGTGTCCAAGGGCTGCCCACTTGCCCCTTTTATAAGGGTATTTTCCACCTTCTTGCTCCTTAAGTTTTCCTCTTTGCTTGCTCCCTTAGAAACCTCTTTGTTTGCTCCTTAAGAAACCTTTTTACTTGCTCCTTAAGTTTTCTATTTATTTGAAATTTCTAAATATCAAAAATCACTTAAGGAAGCTTCCTTGGATGTCCCATATGGCCACCTCATCTTGGCCATTTATGGCTACACAACCTAGCCTACATCCATGCATTTAAGCACCCTTGATATTTCATGGATTTTGTGAATTTTTTGAAATACAAAAATCCTTCAAAAATCCCACCTTGTGTCACCTCAATGAACTCTTTAATTGCCTCATTAATGGGTTGATTTTTCATTAATTGAAGAGATTCCAAGTGAACCCTACGATGACACGTGTCCCATGTACCTTTCAAAAGTCAACTTCTTATCTAATTTTTTGACTTTAAATCTTGCTCGACAAATCCTGTATCGACACATGTCACTTGTCACTTTCGGTTTATTAATGTCATTTCACTTTTTATGGAAAAAAGTCAACCGCTTTCATCCTCTTGTGATTAAGAAATTTTCCATGATAATTAGTTTAATCAATTTCATCCATAAGATTCACCATATCGTTTTAACCATTCATGACAAATTTCATCTCAAAATGACCTTTCTAGCATAAGTTATGGCCATTTGAAATTGTCTTTTGAATTTGGATGAAAATAAATAATTATCATCCTAATCTCATCATAATTTCCATAATTCAATCCATTCATAAGGTTGAGCATATCATCATGTGCTTACCTTTCAAATTTCACCTTATTCTGCCTTGTAGGCGTAAAGTTATGAATTTTTTAATATTTATTACCTCAATTCTATAATTATTACCATAATCTCCGTTAATTCAACCACAATATATGAGGTAATTATCCCTCATGTATTCATATTCCCTAATCCTCATTAGGCCTCTTTAGTCACATTGACCCACCTTGAGCTATGGTGATTAATTTAATCACCTTACTTATTCATTAGCCCTAATCTCATCTCTCCACTTAAATCATATAATTAACACTAATTACATGCCTAGATTGCATGTATGGTTCACGTTTGTTCTGGGTATCACAATCCCCCCATATAACAGGTTTCGTCCCGAAACCTATTACATTTCAAATATCGGGGTAAGGCTCATATAAAATAGCTAATCTTATCATCTCTTTCCAATACTTTCAATGGCTCACCATGCTTTCACTGCGCTACTTTGTCTTGGTAGCATTTTTTTTTTTGCCTTGGTCAGTTAGACCTATTACTGATTCCTACTGTTCTGATGGTAGGCATACTATTTTACAGAAAAATTATATAATTTCTCATTTTTTCATATGATAAGATTTAAGCTACCCATTCAATTATATCAAGTAGAAATCAATAACAATCATCTTCTTTGCACACGTAATGTTCATATAACATAAATATCTTCATTCTATAGCAAAAAGCAAAGATGTTCTCACATCAAATTTCATACATAACTCATTAAGAGAAAGTGTCTTTTGCTAACCCATCAATTCCTCCTCATTTCATAATGTCTACAACTAAGTTCTATAAGTGTAGACTACTTAATGGGAGCACTAGTTCTAAACTAGTTTAAAACATTTCCCTTCTTATTCTCATTTCTATAAACCCGGTAAGAGTCTTTATATTCCTTTCTAGTATCATTTCTTATGAACTCATTATCATCATCATAGAGAATTACCTTTCACACCTATCTTCCAAATACATCAGAAAATAGAATCCCGACAATCTTTCTTGCCTTTATTTTTCTTCAGCTATTTATCACCCCTTGCTATGATACGTGATACCAAGCTTTATAGTATCATATCTGTAATCTTCTTCTCCTTCCATCCATGCTTACTAGACATGGTTTGCTACACCTATCTGCAATAATTTGCAGAAACTTTTTATCAACTGGTAGTTATGATTAGCTTTTGTTGAGCTAGCCTTTCTTACTCATTTCTTTCCCTACCCAGATTCCTTAGTTTTTCTTTTTGGGTCAAGTTGTCCTTGTCCTAATTGTACATGTTCACTCTCACCATGTGTTATATCCTGGTGTCCTACTAGAAGATATTTCTTATCAAATTCTTCAATAAAAGTTTGTCACGTTACCTTCCTTGGTTGTGGCATAGTGGCTATTAGGATTTTCCACCATTCATAAGCATTGATTGGGAATGCATAAAACTTTCTGATCATCACTACATGGATGAAACATTAAAAAACTTCTTAATTTCAGTCATCCACTACTTAGACTGAATATGGTTTGATTCACCTATGAACTTAGGTGGATGCTGAGCTAGAAAGGTATTGATAACCTTCCCAATTGTTTCTATCATAGTATCATCAATCCTTAAGGGTTTTGGTACTAGGTTACTATACCGGTGGCACCTTCAAATCTTGAGTCAGGGTTTATACTTGCCCGTCGTTGACGAGTTCTTGGACTTACTTGTCCTCTCTGCCCTCGTCGTTTAGATTTCCTATTGGCTTCTCCTATTCCCTGTTGACTCATAGATTCATCATTCATAATTGTCTTTTCCTTGTTCAAGAGTTAAGGCGATAGACATTATGTAGAAAGCAACATTTAAATCATATCAATGTCGTTTCTTATCATAAAACAACTCATATCATACATAGTCAATTATATTAGCTAGAAAGATCAATGACCTTTCCTTTTTCATATGCACTTAGCATCTAAATGAAATCAAATGCACTTATTTTTTCATAATATCTTTTCATCAAACATCATACATTCATTTGCTATCTTAAGAAAAAGAATTTCCTTTTTGTACCTTTCTTATTTCTATCTTCGCCCTTCATGGTATAAGGTTGTTTTTCCTTACACATATAGATTATATTTGCATAATCTGTCATTTTATCATAAATATAAGCTCTGTAGCGCCCCCAACCCAAGATGTCACATCCTGAGCCTTACCTCAAGATCTTATCGATTGATAAATATGAATCAGCATTATTGCCCTAATCACACGGCGAGTTCTTAATCGAATCTCGTCCAAATTTTTTTTATTTCATTCCTTTTCCTTCATCATAACATTTCGCTGCATTCATCTTACAAGCGACAATACACTTGTAATCAATTGCACATATCAAGTGCGCATTTCATTCATAACATCTCAACGGCAACTGTTGATTTTAGTGTGGGCTACTTGTCCTTATCAATCATGATATGTAAATACAAAACATAATAATTTATTTGTTCTTAATAGGTAGAGATTCATGACACTTCAATAATAAAAATGAACAGATGCATGGATAAGGTGATACAAAAGTTTGGATGAAACTTTTGTGTGTCGAGGTGGCCAAAAAATCTTGTTTGACGATCTCATATTCCAAGACAACAAATTGCCCCGTCAATTACTCATCAACTACAATGAGGACCCACTTGAAAGCACAACACTAGGCGTGTTTTTAGAGTGAGTTTGACTTGTCTACTAAGGTTAAGGAGTTAAAATGAGATTAAATATGACTCTAAAGCAGAGTTCAAGGATTGGTGATGATTTGACTTGTATATAGAGTTTAGAGACCTGAACAATAAATATTTGAAGTATGACCCATACCTAGAGTTTAGGAACTGGACGATGAATGTTGAACTAAAGTGTGGCTTGTATGTAGAGTTCAAGGGTTGTAGTGTAATTCATACATCATGTTTAGGGACATGTAAAGAGTGAAGTATGTCTTGTATATAGAGTTTAGGAACTAAACTGTAACTTGTACCTAGAGTTCAGGGATTGGAATGTGACTCAGACATTTAGTCCAAGAACTAAAGTGTAACTTGTGCATAGAGTTGTGAATTATGACTCAAATGTAGAGTTCAAGAACTATAGTGCGACTCGTATATAGAGTTCAAATATTCGAGTATAACTAGTACATAAATTAAGGATTAAAGCGTGACTCGCAAATAGAGTTCAGGAACTAGAGAGTGACTCGTACATAGTGTTTAGGGACTAGTAAAGAGTGAAGTATGACTTCATGCAGAGTTCAAAGATTGGTTGAGAATAAAGTATGACTCTTATACAAAGTTGGGGAATCCAATGGTGAATAGCCATTTGAGGTGTTGCAAGTACTAAAGTCATGGCTGACATGATATGCTAACGCAATTAAGAGTGAGCTAGTTGACATGATTGCAAGGTGAATCAACATGAATTTATATAAGTTATTGAAGAGGTACAACTTCAGTGCTAAGTTCAGGAACTAATGATGGTATGACTCAATTGAGAGATGTAATAGCCTGAATTGCTATTGAGGTGTTACTCAGGCATGAAGATTAGGGACCGACATGAGTTAACTGAGGTATGACTCTTATAGAGTTTACGGACCAACATGGAATTAAGAGGGATAGGCAGGATGCATGAAGGGAATATCTGTTGGAAACAATGTTCAAAATAATTTAAATTGACCAAAGCCTGAGTTTTGATGATTAACAAGAACTTATTTGAGTATATAAAGAGTACTAACATGTTTGACAAATGTTTAAGGAAAGCAAAGAGGTCAAGTCGATCTCCAAGTCGACTTGGACTTCGACTTGGGTGAAGTCGATCCCAAAGTCGACTCAAATATCGACTTGAGAATGAATCCCAAAAGGCAACAGGTGAAGTCGCAGGTCAAGTCGACTCCACTTGCGACTTGGAAAGTCAAGTCGCAGACGAAGTCGACTCCAGCATCGACTTGGAGTATCCAGAGCTGAAAAGTGGAAACGAACATAACGAAGTCGCAAATGAAGTCGACTCCAGGTGCGACTTGGGTGAAGTCGCAAGCCAGGTCGACTCCATCCACGACTTAAGATGTTCAAACTTTCAAAGATGCAGTTTTAAAGATATTCAAGAGGAATTATCACTCAAGTCCAAGGAATCAAGATGAAAAACAAATGAGTCAATTTCAAAGTTAAGAATCATGTTCTACATTCAAATCAAGTCTATCAAGCTCAAAGCAAATCTTCAAGCTAGCTTCCAAATGGAGTAAAATCCAAGTCATAAAGACCAAGTGAGTCCAAAGCAAAGCAAGGAACATACATATATTGTGCAAGAACTCAAAGCTTTCAAATGGTTTGCAAGATTCAAGACATTTTCAAGAAGATCAAGGCGTTTCTGCAATAGACCAAGCCAAGTCGCAACCCAAGTCGACTTCAGGATCGACTTGAGTTGAAGTCTGAAAGCCAAGTCGACCCAAGTCTCAGACTTGAGTTTCTGAAGAACCCAAGTCGCAGGCCAAGTCGACTCCATGTGCGACTTGGAAACCAAGTCGCAGGCCAAGTCGACTTCATCTCAGACTTGGAAAATAACGGTCAAATTTTTGAACGTTGGAGTTCATTTATTGCACGCCAACCACTTCTACAACGTTCATATTTTCCTCAATCTATAAAAGGACATTCAAATGAACGTGAGAAGAACAAGAGACACTACTCTAAAGATTAAAGAGAGAAAAGAAGTGCAAGAAAGACTTTCAAATACGTTTTCTCCATAATTGAGTGTTTCAAAGGAAGAAAGAGCTTCAAACTGCAAGTTGCTTCAACAATCATCATTCAAGCTATTTTTGACTTCTTCCTCGAGCTCAAAACTGCCTACACAAATCTGTAAAGTGTAGTTTTTATTCATTTCTTTATTTGGTTGTATAAATCTTGATTTAGCTTGAGTAGCTAAGATCAAGTGTATGCAAAGTAGGGTGTGATTGGAGTGAGACTCATCACCTACTTGTGCAAGTAATAATGTATGCCCCCTAGAGCTTTGAATCTAGAAGAGAGCAAGTGGCTCTAGTTGTGTATGCCCCCTAGAGCTTTGAATCTAGAAGAGAGCAAGTGGCTCTAGTTGTGTATGCCCCCTAGAGCTTTGAATCTAGAAGAGAGCGGTGACTCTAAGTGTATTCTTGGAATACATAGTGGAACCCAAGTCACAACGGAGTGTGAGCTTGGAAGAGTGGAGTAGGGAAGGTTTGCCCGAACCACTATAAATCTTGTGTTCTACTTATTACTACTTTATTTTATTTGCTCTCCATTCGCTTAAAAAGGGGATTAACTTTTTCAAGGGGTTAAGATCTTTGAGTTTACCAAAGAAATTTTAAAGAACCCAATTCACCCCTCCCCTCTTGGGTTTAGCCATCAACTCGGGACCAACAAGTGGTATCAGAGCAGGTCTTTGAGTTTATCAAAGAGATCTTATTGAAATGGCATCCCAATCTACTTCCGTTCCCGCATTTGCTGAAGGCCAATCCTTTACAAGGCCACCGTTGTTTGATGGGAACAATTTTGGATATTGGAAGCTTCGTATGAAGCAACTCATCATGGCTACCGATATGGACTCTTGGATTGCTATCCAAGATGGAGTAATATTGCCTACCGATGAACGAGCTTCCAAATGGACCGATGAGGAAGTAAGAATAGTGAAGAGCAATGCCAAAGCTATGAACTCCTTATTTTGTGCTCTCACTGCTTCCGAGTATGATAGAGTATCCTCTTGCTTAACTGCCAAAGAGATATGGGATACACTAACCTCTATCTACGAAGGAACTTCTCAAGTCCAAGGGACGAGAAGGAATATTTTGATTGGAGAACTAGAGAACTTTAGAATGCTAGAAACAGAAAATATTTCTGAAATGTTTGCTAGATTCTCTAAGATTACTAATGCTTTAAAAGGTCTTGGAAAAGCAATATCTGAATCTGAGCAGGTCATGAAGATTTTAAGAGCTCTACCCGAATCATGGACCCCAAAAATTACTGCAATAGAAGAGGCCAAGGATCTTAACACATTAAAACTTGAAGACTTAATTAGCTCTCTCATGTCACATGAGCTAATCAAGAGAAGAAATGAAGATCAACACAGGGGCAAAAGAGCAATTGCCTTAAAAGCCGCACAAGACACCGATGACACATCTTCTTCTCAAAATGACGACGAGATTGCTCTACTCACAAAACGATTCAGAAAATTTGTGAGGAAAGGCAAAAATTTCAGAAGCTTCAAAGAAAGAACTCCCCTAGAGAAGAAGAAAGAATCAACCAAGTGCTACCGATGCGGCGGTTCGGGACATATGCAAGCCCAATGTCCAACTCCCGAAGAAAACAAGGCAAAAGAACAAAGAAAGGATCGAGGGAACAATAGAAGATTCCAGAAATACAAAGGAAGAGGCATGTACGTGAATGATGAAGAATCTACGACGAGTAGCTCCTCAACCGACGACATAGAGGCGGAAGAATGTGCAAGAATTCGCTGCATGGCACAAATCGAGCAAAGAGAACAAATTACCTCAACAAAAGACACAAGCAATGAAGAGGTAAGCTCTAAACCTTCCCTTTCTGAATCAAGTTATTCTTCCTTTCAAGAATGCCTCAAATGTACTGAATTAGATGAGCTACAAACTGCATATGATTCATTATATGAAGAAATGAAGAAATTAGGAAGCAAGTTTACAATTAAGAAAAGACAATGTGATGCAACTATAATTGTAAATGGTAAACTTGCAGAAAGATTGGACAAATTGAAAGATGAGAATGATCTGCTGAAAAAGGAGAACAAATCATTAAATGAATCATTAGCTAAGTTCTCTAATCCAGGGGAAAGTGTCAAAATGTTTTTGAATATGACTTCCCAAACACATAAAAGAGGTCTTGGATATCATACATTTGAGCAAGGAGAAAGTAGCAAAACAAATGTGCAAATACTTGAGAAATATCAAACTAAAACTGCATCTATATACAAGCCACAAAAGAAAAATTTTAAGTGGATTAGAAGACCAACTATTGAACCATTGCATACTTGGAGGCCTACTCCAAGATTACCTATGGCTTGTAATTTCTGCAATAAATTGGGACATAAGACTTACAAATGTAATTTTAAGAAATTATATGACCATGGCGCAAAATTAGTTTGGGTTCCAAGGAACACAAGATTTGGGCTTTCCAAATTAGAACAACAAAGATTAATATATATTACTAACCCAAATGGACCCATAAAATGGGTACCAAGGATATAAGAATTACTTGCTTATTTTTTCAGAAATGCTTTAAGGCAAAGGCAAATAATGAATGGTTCATGGATAGCGGTTGCTCAAGGCACATGACCGGTGAAAGAAGCTTATTTTATAAACTTAAGCCTTGCAACGATGGAATGGTTGCCTTTGGAAATAATGAAAAAGGTAAAATTAAAGGTAAAGGAAATATACGGAGTATTTCAAATGCATGCATGGAAGATGTTTTGTTTGTTGAAGGACTCAAACACAATTTAATGAGCATTAGCCAATTATGTGACAAAGGATACAAAGTTGTGTTTGAATCATCTATATGTAATGTATTTAATGGAGAGCATATCATGTTTAATGGTAAAAGACATGGAAATGTATATTTGGTTTCACTTGATGAATTGAATGGTCAATGTCTAATGGCCATTGATAATAATCCATGGGTTTGGCATAAAAGGCTTGGACATATAAACATGAGAAACATAAAAACCCTATGGAAAAAGAGTTTGGTAGAAGGATTACCAAGATTGAAATATGACAAGGACAAGATTTGTAAGGCATGTCAATTAGCAAAACAACCCAAGATGCCTTTCTCTACCAAAAAGGAAATTTCCACCACCAAGCCACTTGAATTGCTACACATGGATCTATACGGGCCATCCGACATTCTAACCATTGGTGGAAAGAAATATGTATTTGTCATAGTTGATGATTTTTCAAGATTCACATGGATAATTCTCTTAGCTAGTAAAGATGAAGCTTTCTCTATGTTTGCAACTTTTGTAAATTTGGTGCAAAATGAAAAACAAAGTACCATTGTGACCATAAGAAGCGATCATGGTGGCGAATTCGAAAACAAACGATTCATGGAATTTTGCAATGAAAAAGGAATTCACCATACATTTTCTGCATCAAGAACTCCACAACAAAATGGAGTAGTAGAAAGGAAAAATAGAACTATACAAGAGATGGCTAGAACTATGCTAAATGAGAGCAATCTATCCAAGAAATTTTGGGGTGAAGCTGTAAGTACAGCTTGTCATGTATTGAACCGTGTCACCATTCGAGCAATCTTGAAAAAGACCCCATATGAACTATGGAAAGGAAGAAAGCCAAATATTTCTTACTTTCATGCTTTTGGATGTACATGCTATGTTTTAAACAATGGAAAAACCAATTTGGGCAAATTAGATGCAAAAAGCGATGAGGCTATATTCCTTGGTTATTCATCAAATAGCAAAGCATATAAAGTATTCAACAAACGAAACCAAGTTGTAGAAGAATCCATACATGTTGTATTTGATGAAATTAACCAAAGTCCGAGAAAGGAGGATGAACTAAGTGATGCAGATGAGACAAAAAGCAAAGAACAACCAAAGGAACTCGAGCTCAAGCCAGAAAATCCAGAGGAGGAAGAGGTAAGTGAAGGTAATGATTCTTATAAACCTCCAACTGATTTAAAGTTCAAAAATGCCCATCCAATTGAGCAAGTTATTGGAAATGTATATGAAGGAGTGAAAACTAGAAGATCAAAACAAAACGTTTATGGTGAATATGCCTTTGTGTCTAAAATTGAACCAAATACCATTGAACAAGCTCTCAATGATGAAAATTGGGTGATTGCAATGCAAGAAGAGCTAAACCAATTCGAAAGGAACAATGTATGGCACTTAGTTCCTAGACCAAAAAATCACACTATCATTGGTACCAAATGGGTTTTTAGGAACAAATTAGATGAAAGCGGGCTTGTAATTAGAAACAAGGCCAGATTAGTAGCCAAAGGGTATTCCCAAGAAGAAGGAATTGATTTTGAAGAATCATATGCACCCGTGGCTAGATTAGAAGCCATACGTATTCTATTAGCATTTGCTTCTCATATGAATTTCAAATTGTTTCAAATGGATGTAAAAAGCGCATTTTTGAATGGGTACTTGAATGAAGAAGTATACGTTGAACAACCCCCTGATTTTGAAGAAAAGGATCAATCAAAATATGTGTATAAATTGACCAAAGCACTATATGGATTAAAACAAGCTCCAAGAGCTTGGTATGAAAGGTTGAACAAATTCTTGATTGATCATGAATTTCAAAAAGGGAAAGTAGACACTACTTTGTTCATCAAATATAAAAATAGCAATATTTTAATTGTACAAATTTATGTAGATGACATAATCTTCGGTGCTACTGATGAAAATCTATGCCAAGAATTTTCTAAGATTATGCAGAATGAATTCGAAATGAGCATGATGGGAGAATTAAATTTCTTCCTTGGACTACAAATCAAGCAACAAGGTGAAGGAATATTTCTGAACCAGTCCAAGTATGTCAAAGAGATGCTCAAGAAATTTGGAATGCAGAATAGCAAAGGAGCAAACACTCCAATGAGCTCAACAATCAAAATCGACACGGATGAAAACGGTAAAAGTATCGATCAAAAGCTTTATAGGAGCATGATAGGATCGTTGCTTTATTTAACTGCTTCTAGACCCGATATCTTATTTAGTGTTTGTATGTGCTCTAGATTTCAAGCATGTCCCAAAGAATCACATCTACTTGCTGTAAAAAGAATTTTTAAATATTTGATAAAAACTACAAACCTTGGACTATGGTATCCAAAGGGGTCAACCTTTGATCTAATCGGCTATTCGGATGCAGATTTTGCCGGATACAAAGTAGATAGAAAGAGTACTAGTGGAACTTGTCAATTTCTTGGACATATGTTGGTTTCATGGTATTCAAGAAAACAAACAAGTGTTGCTCTATCTACTGCGGAAGCCGAATACATAGCCGCCGGTAGTTGTTGTGCCCAACTACTTTGGATGAAACAACAATTAAAGGATTACGGTATTGAATATGTTGATATTCCAATTAGATGTGATAATACAAGTGCAATTTGTTTGACTAAAAATCCTGTACTGCATTCTAGAACCAAACATATTGATGTGAGACATCATTTTATTCGTGAACATGTTGAAAATCATGATGTGTGCTTAGAATATGTGAAAACAGAAGACCAAATTGCTGATATCTTTACCAAACCTCTAGCCAAAGATTCATTTTATAAGATTAGGAATGATATGGGGATGATAGAGCTTAACTAGGAAAGATACATAAGAAAATTAAATTTGAAAATGTCAAGTCGATGAGTCAAGTCGACTCCAGGGACGCCAGGTCGACTCCGCTTCAAAAGCGAAGTCGACTCCACTAGGGTCGAAGTCGACTCCGCCTCCAGGCGAAGTCGACTCCAGAAGGACCGAAGTCGACTTCGCCTAGGGCAAGTCGACTCCGCGCGCGCGACCGTCCGAATTCCGAGAATTCCTTCTCTTTTTCTTCTCTCCTCTCTTCTTTCTTTCTCATTTTTCCCGGCCTCTCTGTTTTTCTCTTCTCCTCCGGCGATTCTCCCTATTTCTCCATCTCCGGCGACAGTCTTTTCTCCGGCAATTTCTTCTTCCATCTCCAGCAAAACTTTTCCGGCAAATCCCTTTCTCTCTTTCCAGTTTTATTCACCATTCCTTTCAAATCCCATTCTCAAAATCCAAATGGCACCAAAGAAAGCAGTATCAAAACCATACCCCAAACGGGTTCCCACACAACCACAACCTTCATCTCAACCAAAAGAAGTTCCTAGAAGAACTAGGACTCCATCAAAAAGAGCCAGAGAGGAACCATCAACTTCGACGGGTAAACGGGTTCGATTCCAAACCTCCACTCAATCATCTGATCAAGCACCCAGGTCGGAAAATCAACAAACCACCTCACAGAGCACACAATTCGGGACAAGCAGAAGGGGCACTGCAGCTGGGAAAGCCCAAGTTTTGAAGATGCCCACTACCTACTTCAAAACCGAGCTCCAACATAGCCGTTTCTACAAAAAGTTCTACGAACGGAAGGTATTCATACCCAAGATTATAGATTTCAATTTCTTGAAAGAATATGGATCCGACATAGAAGATCTATTGGATTTTCAAGGATGGACCAATTTGCTAAAGGAAGACGAAAGGGTCTATCCAGATCTTACTCGAATGTTTTATTATCTTTGGGATGAAGAATACTTTGGAACATTCGTCAAAGGAGTCGAAATGGATCTTGGAATCGGGATAGTTGCAGGACCAACTGAAGTAATGAGTCATTTAGGACACATACTTGGAGTCCCGTATGAGGATGAGCCTATTCCAGAAGATCTCACTATAGATCAAATATATAATCAGCTCACCCGGAGCAACAAGTACCATCCGGGAATCAAATTCCTTCGGTACATGGATTTGTCACCTAGGCTACGGGTATTAAGGCTTCTCATTGCCCACTGCATCTACCCAAAGGGCGGTGGAAGAAATCAATTGAATCCACAGGAAGCTGGGATACTATGGAAAGTGGCCAACAGGGTCAAAGTGAGCATACCCAAATTATTTCTAGAAGCCTTGGCAAATAGAAAGGACAACCCACGAGGAGTCCTTCCCTATGGCACATGGATTACAAAGATTTTGGAATTCTTCAAAGTGGATATTGAAGGCGAGCCTTTCGAAGTGCTCAAATCCACAAATGCCATAAATAAAGCTCTCATACAAAGAATGAAGATTAATTTGCTTGAACTAAGGCATGACGCTTCAGAAGAAGAGCATCAAGAGGACCAAGCACAAGCTGAGGGGGAGCAACCTCCCGAGGCACCGGCTGCTCCAGAAGAGCCACCATCGCCTCAATCCCACGGCTCCTACTCCCCACAAGGATCCGCTGCAAGAGAACGGGTGCCTCCAACCTCTTCTGAGGAAATCACCCTAAAGGATTTAAAAGATGAAATCATAGCCATGAGGGCTGAAATGGGACAACAAGAAAACCGTATGACAAGTCTTGTCACCGGTGTTCTTAATGCACTTGAAGATATGCATTCCCGACAAGATAGAATCGAGCGGGAAATGCGACATATCCGCTATCATCTTGCATCAGGCCATCATAAAAAGAGACCCATGCCTGAACTCGACCCCTACGAGTCGGGTTCAGTTCATAGAGAAGCAACTCCCGATCACGCTTCTCTTGTTTACTCCTCGGCCCATCATTGTCCCATCAAACCTATTCCATATCCCATCTCTCAATTTCAATTTACCAAGTCTTTGGTACTTTTTGAATGATTGACAAAAAGGGGGAGGAAGATAGGTTAGTTTTGAGTTTTTTTTTGGGTTGGGTAGTTTGTATCTAGGATAGTTTCATTTATGCTTCATTGTATTCTGTAATGAAACTTCATATATATGAAATGATGTTTGGTTTATTTGATATGATAACTGGTTTATGATTGATATATGTTTGATATAGAGTTTGAATGAATGATGTATTTGATCAATGATCACAATAAGAAGTACTCTTAATGATTAATAAAGTATTCAACATGATTTACTTGAAACGTATTCAAAAAGCTCTAACCTATAAGACAAATGCTCTGTTTTTTAAAAGACATATGAACATGATTTATGCTTGAAAGGTATCAACTCAAATGAAGTTTTGTCAATCATCAAAAAGGGGGAGATTGTTGGAAACAATGTTCAAAATAATTTAAATTGACCAAAGCCTGAGTTTTGATGATTAACAAGAACTTATTTGAGTATATAAAGAGTACTAACATGTTTGACAAATGTTTAAGGAAAGCAAAGAGGTCAAGTCGATCTCCAAGTCGACTTGGACTTCGACTTGGGTGAAGTCGATCCCAAAGTCGACTCAAATATCGACTTGAGAATGAATCCCAAAAGGCAACAGGTGAAGTCGCAGGTCAAGTCGACTCCACTTGCGACTTGGAAAGTCAAGTCGCAGACGAAGTCGACTCCAGCATCGACTTGGAGTATCCAGAGCTGAAAAGTGGAAACAAACATAACGAAGTCGCAAACGAAGTCGACTCCAGGTGCGACTTGGGTGAAGTCGCAAGCCAGGTCGACTCCATCCACGACTTAAGATGTTCAAACTTTCAAAGATGTAGTTTTAAAGATATTCAAGAGGAATTATCACTCAAGTCCAAGGAATCAAGATGAAAAACAAATGAGTCAATTTCAAAGTTAAGAATCATGTTCTACATTCAAATCAAGTCTATCAAGCTCAAAGCAAATCTTCAAGCTAGCTTCCAAATGGAGTAAAATCCAAGTCATAAAGACCAAGTGAGTCCAAAGCAAAGCAAGGAACATACATATATTGTGCAAGAACTCAAAGCTTTCAAATGGTTTGCAAGATTCAAGACATTTTCAAGAAGATCAAGGCGTTTCTGCAATAGACCAAGCCAAGTCGCAACCCAAGTCGACTTCAGGATCGACTTGAGTTGAAGTCTAAAAGCCAAGTCGACCCAAGTCTCAGACTTGAGTTTCTGAAGAACCCAAGTCGCAGGCCAAGTCGACTCCATGTGCGACTTGGAAACCAAGTCGCAGGCCAAGTCGACTTCATCTCAGACTTGGAAAATAACGGTCAAATTTTTGAACGTTGGAGTTCATTTATTGCACGCCAACCACTTCTACAACGTTCATATTTTCCTCAATCTATAAAAGGACATTCAAATGAACGTGAGAAGAACAAGAGACACTACTCTAAAGATCAAAGAGAGAAAAGAAGTGCAAGAAAGACTTTCAAATACGTTTTCTCCATAATTGAGTGTTTCAAAGGAAGAAAGAGCTTCAAACTGCAAGTTGCTTCAACAATCATCATTCAAGCTATTTTTGACTTTTTCCTCGAGCTCAAAACTGCCTACACAAATCTGTAAAGTGTAGTTTTTATTCATTTCTTTATTTGGTTGTATAAATCTTGATTTAGCTTGAGTAGCTAAGATCAAGTGTATGCAAAGTAGGGTGTGATTGGAGTGAGACTCATCACCTACTTGTGCAAGTAATAATGTATGCCCCCTAGAGCTTTGAATCTAGAAGAGAGCAAGTGGCTCTAGTTGTGTATGCCCCCTAGAGCTTTGAATCTAGAAGAGAGCAAGTGGCTCTAGTTGTGTATGCCCCCTAGAGCTTTGAATCTAGAAGAGAGCGGTGACTCTAAGTGTATTCTTGGAATACATAGTGGAACCCAAGTCACAACGGAGTGTGAGCTTGGAAGAGTGGAGTAGGGAAGGTTTGCCCGAACCACTATAAATCTTGTGTTCTACTTATTACTACTTTATTTTATTTGCTCTCCATTCGCTTAAAAAGGGGATTAACTTTTTCAAGGGGTTAAGATCTTTGAGTTTACCAAAGAAATTTTAAAGAACCCAATTCACCCCTCCCCTCTTGGGTTTAGCCATCAACTCGGGACCAACAATATCAACCCCTAACTTGACTCAAATGGGAGGTCACAACAAACTAGATTCAAGGACTAACTAAGTACAACCCACGTTGAATAAGAAGTAGGCTCAAAAGGTCATTTATTGTTGGACCTAAGTGAAGACGCAAGTGCGGTCTTAATTAACTAGGGTTAAGGTTTTGACTAGGTTGATTGATCAAGATTTAGGGTTTGGACTAAATAGGTTGACAAGGGTTTTGATTGACTAGGGTTAGGGTTTGGACTGACTGAGATCTAAGGTTTGGCTGACCTAATTAGCATACCAAGGTCCAGGGTTTAGCTGATGTAGTTAGCTAAATAGGACCTAGTCAAAACTAAATTAAGCATAGTGGGTTGGCTGATTGGTCGAGAAAGAGTTGGACATCAAACCCTATTATTATTTGGAGGTGGGAGATTCTTTATGTTTAATAAGAGTTACTTCATCGAGATCAAGGCCGATCTTACTATAATCTCTGCATAGTAAAGGGATTTGACACAACAAGATGAAATTATGAAAACATCGTAATCTTGGATAACCATGCTGGTTTAACAAGTCAAAAGTGATTAGGTTGATAATGACTAACTCCCGCATCGTTTGCAACGATGTCTCGACATAACAAAGGTTGGACCAATAGAGACAGACAACAGAAAAAGATTAGATGCGATCTTGATTTCCCGAAATAAAAGCTTTGATCGAGTTTGATGACATTTTCAGCAGCATAATGACATGAAAATAATTGTCGGGACCTCGACAAAGAAACACATAAAAGTAACAATTCTTCGGAGGGGCTTTTCTCTCAAAGTGTCACTACGTCTTTGTCTTAACAACGTAAACGAACTTCAAAAGAGACGGAACTTTTATCCTTGAAAAGAATAGTGTATTCGCCTCTTAAAAATAAAATTTTCGTTGAGAGACAAAAGTAGCAAAAACAACTAAATTTCTCTTTAAGAGACGAGAGGGGCAACTCTGGTGGCCGTGTTGCAAATGAGGATCAGAGGGGGCTCTCTATTTATAGCCGCAAAAGTCATCAATGTCTGCGCCCGAACATTTGTCCATGCTTGGCCGCCCGTGCATGTGTTTGCCAGCCTGTCTAACCATTTTGCTCTGCTTGATGTCCAATCCACTCCGTTTGATTATGTCGATGGTATCTTGACCCCTGCGAATGATCTTGATGACTTGAGGAAGTACTTTTGTGAAGCTGGAATATTCTCTTAATGCTTTACCAGTGCACAGTGAGACATGCACATTCATTTCCGTTTCATTATATTGAATTTTATATTCCCATGACTTTATGTTGGATGATTCTCAACCATTGATTAACTTTGTAATCCTGGATCATTTGATGCACTTGTGCCTTAAGAACAATGCCATCAAATGGGACCTACTAAGCTTGCTCCAAATATGACTTCTCATGTGATTTTGTAAAATGTTTGATGCCCTTTTTCCAGGACCTCGATCGTATGCTCCCGGGCTCCGTGCGCATATACCTATTTTTTTTTATTTTTTTCTTGAAAAAATTTTCACGATATTGTTAATCTATGTGTATTTAATATGTGTATAAATTTTTACCATTTTAGATATTTATTTTTTATTTTTTAAAATCAGTTGCATTTTTGGTAATTTTAAATTACTAAAATGCTACTAGTTTTTAAAAATTCGAAATAAATATCTAAAAAATCTCCAAAAATAGTAAAAATTAATATATACGTTAAATATACTTAGGTTAATAAGTTCATGAAAAAATTTGGAAAAAATATATATATATGCGCCCAGGAGCATAGGATCGAGGTCTCTTTTTCCTGTCGCAATAACTTGACACTATATGCATCTTTCCAATTTTAAATTCAATTAACAAAATTTTAATGATCCGATCCATCCCAAAAATTCATAAACAAGTAGTTCGGGATTAAAATCATCTAAAATCATCAAGACGCAAAACAACTAGGTTATGGCCTGAGTTTTCAATCAAGAAGATTTTGAATATTCTGGCAAAACATATGAAGACAAATATAGGATGTGGGCATACATTCAGATATATCATGGTGCGCCAGAACATGAATGAAATCAAATCATCTTTGGTGACTTCTCATGTTAGTCTTAATCGATGCAGTTTGAACCCCTGGTATTTCTCAAGATATGATAATCTCAATTTTCCTAACTAAAGAAGCATTCACGTAATCAGTTAAGAGATGTCCGTCCTTATCTTATTAAAGAAAGCAGGTTCAACAACAGAAACAAAAATTCAACAACTATTTGCTTGCAACTTGTTCATTTATCTCTATCTTGTTGCAGAGAGCAGGTTTGACAACAGGAGCAAAAATTCAACCACTATTTGCTTCCTACTTGTTCATTTATTACATGCAAACAAACTGAGCAGAGGACACGGTGACCACAGAAATAACAAACAACAGTTGATATGAACACTCCAAAGTTAAGAATACACTCCAACGGAATAATGACCATTGCACCTATCAAAATTACCAAAGGTGGGCCGTCATGCTGGAAACGCCAACTGTCCTGTGAGTACTTATCAGCCGATCAAGAAACTCTCTTATAATTCTCCATGCTAGTCCTCCTTGCACACTCTAGAATAGTTTTATCAGCTGTAATGAAGTACGCAGCAATCGAAGCTGTTCATCGAGGATGAAAAGCAAAATTAGTTAACACACTAATTGAATTCCCAATTTGCCAAATCAAGAACACAGTTTTAGGTCCAAAACCACATAAGAAAGCTCAGTCATCTATCCACTGTCCTAATAGTCATCAGCCAATCGAGAAACTCTCTTATAATAGTTTTCAAGGCTGCTTCAGTTCATCAGGAGGAAAAAAAAATAAAGCAAAATTAGTTAACACACTAATTAAATTCCCAAGTCACCACATCTAGAATACAGTTTTAGCATATGTTTGGCTAAAGATAAAACTTTTCACCTAAAACTTTTCAATTTATCCAACTACCCTATTTTTTATAATTATTTTTTCACATTTTCCTATACGAACTACTCTACTTTTCAATTTTTTGTATAACTATCCATACAACTAACCTATCCATTTTAACTTTGTTCTTTTTATTCTTCATCATTACCCCTATTATATCACATCATTTTCTCTTATTTCAAAAACTTTTACGTTAACAACTTTTCATCCAAAGTTTCATCACTTCCCAAAGACACCCTTAGATCCATCCATACTATATAAGCAAGCTCAGTCATCTAATTGCCAAGCAGTGCAATAACTATTATCCAAAAGGTTTAGTGGCTTCAGCTATATCATTACAAGTCAGAAGAGCAACTTCTAGACTTGTCGGAGTGTATAAAGTATCTGAGATGGCATCTTCTAAATCTTGTTGTGCTCTAGCACTATTTCTTCCTTACCATCCTTGTCCTACCATCATCAGATAGAATTCATAAATTATCATTTAGCCAGATTTTGGCTCTGCATGAATTGATTTGAATTGTTGTTACTGCAATTCATCCATGTGATTTTCCTCACTGTTCTGTTCTACTAGTGACCAAGAATAGCAAGGGTCATTTTCAAATGCCTCTGGGTGCACTTAGCTTCAGTGCACCCAGGTGAATTTAATCTATTTTTTTAAATTTTTCCATAAAACTGTTAATTTAAGTGCATTTAACAAGTGTATCAATTTTTACCGATTTTGGAAATTTTTAGATACTTTTATTGGACATACTGAAAATGCTACTAATTTTTAAAAATAAAAAAAAAATCTAGAAACCTCCAAAATTGGTAAAAATTGATATACTTGTTAAATACGCTTAGATTAGCAGTTGTGTAAAAAAAGTTTCAAAAAAAAATTTTTTTTAAAGAAAAAGATATTTGTACCCAAGTGCACCTAATCAGATCCCGGATAGCAAGGTAAATTGATTTCTGTTCACATTATTAATCAGCTTTCAGGAACTAGCTTTTCAATTTATGGAGATCTGCATATTCATACTCCAGCTTTGCATGGGGGAAAAAAAAGCATTGCCAACGTTCACATTATTAAGCTTTCAGGAACAGGCTTATAAATTTGATGGGGATTGGCATATTAATACTCCAGCTCTGCGCAGGAAAGATTGAGGGAAAAGGCAATGCCAATTCTTTTACCAGATTGCTAGAAGCCTAAAAATGGAAGACTCTTTGCCACACAGTTAGGTTCTAAAAGGAAGAATCCTGGCCACAGAGATAAGTTCTAAACAATAAGACTCCTGGACATTTTGCAGTGCTCCAGTTTTCTTGATTAATTAGGAGGTTATTCCATCTGGAATGTGATGAAAAATATGAAGCTAAGAACAATCTCTATGATCTTTGCAATGATCAGACAGCAAAAAGCCCAACAGCTAAAATTTTTATAATCATTATAGCTTTTAACTTATTAACTGGAGAAGCAAATTTTTAAACAAAGCAAATCCAGTCTGTAATAACCAATGAATTCCCCACACACACCCCCACAAGGAATTATCTGATTGCAAGCTTACTCCCTTTTCGGGCTGTTTTTGGGTGTGTAAAGCTCCAAATTTACATTCCAGCCACTCAAAAAAGAATATGAATTTACTGAGAAGACTACAAACTAAACATAAAATTCACCTTGAAAGAAAATGAGTAAATATTAGAAAATGAAACAATAAGAGTATCTTTTTGTGGTTATCACTTACCTGCTGATATGATGAGAGCCTGTGCAGTGTAATTAAGGTTAGCCCTTGCCCAGGGAATAACACGAACACCAATTAACTGGTAGATAAAGTGAAAAGGTAGAAGATAAATGAGAAAATAGACGTATTATAAGCAAGTATTATTGTCAACTTTTAACAGCAGAAAAAGAAGTCAATAAAAAGCACATATAAGGCAATCAAGAAGGATTTCACTTCTATTCCTCAAAGCATGCCAAAGTTGGGATCATCTATTTATACATCTAAAGAAGAAAGGCACGCAAATCCCATGGTACTGTGTAGCTTACCCATATCCACAGTCCAGAACAGACTAAACTGACACGCAATTTGCACATTCAAGCTGTTCTATTTTAGGCACTAAACTTAAGGTGGTGATGCTTGTGTCGAAAACCACAGCTTGAACTGCTAAATGTGCTGCCACATTTTAAATGGTTGGGTCTCTAAAATGAATGAAAGTGAGTACTCATATAATAAGAGGTCAAAAAGGCACAAAAAGCAACAAATGCAAAGTAAATTATATGACTTCCACCGGAAAAGTAAAATTAAATAAAGGTACAATAGCACACCGTTGGCACTGCACTAGCAACACATGCAACGGAAGCTGCTTTCAACCCAGCACGAACACCCTCTGCAGACCAAAACAGTGAATAACAACTCAGGGTAGAAACGAGAATTTAATCCTACATTAACATATATAATGCTGAGAAAAAGGATAAGGTAGGTTTACTAATCAACAAAAACCTAGACAGTTAATTCATTCCAGCATTCCCCACATTTCAGAAAAGACCACTTTGCCTTGAAAATTTTTGAATCCAAAACATCAGCCCACAAATGAAGGTCTACATGGATCATAACAAGGGTTGAAAATTAGATGCAATTCTGGCCCTTAGGGGTCATCCATCTACACTATCCATCAGGCAGTTCTCAGCACGTGGGGAAAGGTAAACAAATCAGGGATCCCTTTACATGTAAAAGAATTTCTCTTTATCTTTTTGGAATCAGCTTTCAAAGCTACCGATGAGTGATGATACCCTGATGAAAATAATCATGTAACTATACTTTTTTTTTTTTTTTGAAGAACATGTAAATATACTTTTTCTTTTTTTGGAAGAACATGTAAATATACTTTTAATTTTACTAAATCAGAGTCAGAAAATTGTCTTTAGAACGATAAATCCAGTCTGTTAGTATAAAAATATATTAAAATATTAAGTATATAAAGTAATTGAAAATTGACAGTTCACATTGGTGAGAATGAGCATCAAAAATTAGTCTCTAGAATGTTACAACCAAACTGGTCCTCCCGAGAAGATACACTTACATGGTTGGACATCCAAGGAACCAATACAATGAGATAAAGCCCCAATATAGGGTGGAAAGACCAAATAATTTCAAGAAATAACTGCAGATTTATAAATGAGAAGTGATCCTGTTAGCCCGGGCTAAGCAAATGTCTTGCTTAGTCTATCTCAAAAAAATCATTTACAACACTTTCTTTTTACTTTTACACTTATTTATCTAAGTTATTTAACATATAAACCAAATTTTACCATTGTTGAATGTGTATATATTTTTTTGAGTTTTTTAAAGATAGATTTTTTTGATAAAAAGATAGGGGTATTTTAAATACACATATAGATGTTTAAAATTTTCAAAAAAATATATACACACATCCAAAAATTGTAAAACTTAATTTATATGTTAAATACACTTAGGGTGTGTTTGGGAAGTTATTAAACTTTGGATGAAAAGTTTTTGTTATAAAAATTGTTAAATTGAAATAAAATGATGTGATATGATAAAGATAATGATGAGGAGTAAAGAGAAATTAAAATAGATAGGTTAGTTGAGTAAGTACTAAGTAGTTGTGTAAAAATAATTGAAAAGTAGGATAGTTGTATTGGAAGATGTGAAGAAATTATTAAAAATATGATAATTACAAATAGTGAAAAGTTTTAGCCTGACATTTTTTACTATTTACAGAACACACTGTTAGATAAACAAGTATATCAAGAAAAAAAAAATTTTAAAACAATGTTGCAAAATGGGGTTTCTGAGGCGGGCTAAGCAAGGCAATCACTTAGCCTGGACTAACAGGATCATTCCTCCTCATAAATTAATAACGCAAATGTACTTATCGGGTAGCATTATGACTGCCAATGGAAATTTCGATATGTAACAACTATAACTATTACTAAGTAGTTAGATGCTACACCATAACAACTACTCTAATTAGAACTGCATATTTCTGGAAATAAACTACTCCACTATAATTTTAAAAGCCTAGCAAAATTGCATTACTTAAAAATTAGTATCATATCATCTGTCCTCTATGACAAAAATTCTTCACTAAGTCATGCATTGAGATTAGCAAATGGTAAGCTGTTCAAAATGAGATTGATACTCAAAAACAGAAGTCTGATTGAGCTTGGTGAGATACCAAACAAAATCTTCATATGCATACCAATGAAAACATGTCCAAAGTTCATTAATGAACTCTCTCCAGGAAACTTTTCCTTTACTCCTCTCAAGACATTGGTACCATTAAAGAGCTTCCTTCAACAGAAGAAATGAGGCAAGAGGGACTTTTTGGGCCTTAGGATTCAAATTAAATTTAAAATTTTGTTAGCTTTCAAGGTAGGCTTCTGCAGCCTACTTTCCTGGACCTAGAAACTTTCTCAAGCAGTATGAGTCTCCAGTAACTTCAGGACATAGATATGGACTCTAAAAAGAAGTTGATGCAGAGAGTTACACTGGTTTGCTATTGCTCTTAGTATTGACTTCAATAGACACTTTCTTGGTCATGTGACAGCTCAGAATGATGGAAAGTTAGTCAAACCAAAGCATTGACGATTAGAAATCTTTGAAGGGTTCTATCAAATATTTTTTTGCCAATTTTGGGACCACATTTGGTCAGGTTTGGCACCACTTTTTACTTGGATTAGTTGGAGTAATAAGTTCAGAAAAGTGCAATTTTCAAGTAGATTGGTGAAGAAGTGACCATAGATTAAAGGTCCTGAAATTGGCCACCTATTTCCGTTTTAGCATTCAAGATTTTTCTACCTGCTAAACTGTTTCAGTTGGTTTAGTGAGAAGTTTTTACGGCAACTCAAACATTTCTGTGCTCTGCCCTGGTTCAAAATTCCAATCATGGGATTTGCATAAACTTTTAGGTGGCATGTTTAAACAATGTTATTCATTTCTCAAGGGATCACCTGGTCATATATTGAAAATAGAATTTTTCTTTTTTCTGATTGTGTGGGCAGCATTGTAATTTTGTATCTTTTTGGTAAATCTGACCCCAATCATAGTGAATTACCACTCAACATATCATTATGAGGTGGGATGCCACACAATATCCCAGCCAACCTTAAAGCCACTATGCCACCCCAGCCACCCTTCGCTATCCAAACTGATTAACACTATAATCCAATCAAAATCCAAATCTCATCACTCCACTCAAATAGACTGGCATGCACCTATTACTTGTTTGCTGATGTCGGAAAGATGCCCTGGATTGGATCTTGGATGAGCTTCTTCTTCAGAAGCACCATAATAATTTATAGTGGAGATCCAAAGGAGAGACAACGCAACTAGCTTACCTAGGATCTGGGAGGACTCTAGAGCCTGGGCTCCAACAGTTAATTCATTTATTTTTCTTGTCATTTGTATCCCATGTATTGCTATACAACTGGCAAACACATCAGGTTGAGTCATCATATCTCTTCAGGCACTACGAGATTGTGTTGCTTGCTCCTTCTCACCATCACCTTGAGGAGAAGACTACTTTCCAAGTGAGTGAAATTCTAGAATCCAAGGGTAAATAAATTTTGGTAAACTAAAGCCAAAAATGCCATAACTGTACGTCTCTTACAAAAAAATTTTGTTGCCCTTCCTTTTTATACTCTTCAGCATGGATCTATCTATTTATTAGGAACCCAAAATGATGCTTGGTTTAGAACATGTGGCACTTATGTACTTCTCCTTTCATAAAATGCAGGGTGTAACAACACCGACAACAATCACTCATTCTGCCTCCCCCTCTTTTTAGCATTATCCCCAATCCCCACCTCTCAATGCTTATTTCCTCCTCTAAGGATCTCTCCTAATCTCCAACTTGCCATTTGCAGATCCAATCCTTCTACTTTTTTCCTGCGGGATTGCGTAATTTTTGCAATAACTCCAAACCTAAATTTTAAAGCCCTGCTATTCATTCTCAAAGAAAAAAGCAAGGAATAAAAATCGGTCGGATTTAGATGAGAAATGAGATGGATTTAAACAATAAAAAGCATATTTTGGAATCTTTTCCTGCCTACCTGCCCCATAGAAGGGGGAAAAAGGTAAAATCAAAAAATGGGTGCGGTGAGAACACCTTGTTGGCAGCGTTTGGCGTTGAGGATCTTCTCCTCTTCGGGAGAGGCAATCCACATGAGCGATCTTACCGTTGGGCTTGTACAAGACTCCCTAATGATGATATTCCTATTTTCGTTTGTGGGAAAACCCATTTCTTTCTCCCTTTCTCTCTTAAGCAGCAATTCACTTCTTTCTCACGAGTCGATATTCCAGCCTTTGAATTTATTTGCAATTATAAACGAAGGGTTTGCAATTATAAACGAAGGGATTGGTCCCGTGAAAGCGGTTGGATCTCCTCACTTCTCACTTCTCACTTTTGGACTTCTTCTTATTTTTAGTGAGGATGTCGGGCAACACTGAAAAGTTTCGACCAAAATTTTTAATTTAAATTTTTATTTTATTTTTAATTAGTTTTTTTCATTTTTTATACAAATTATTTTATTTTTTAATTATTTCTACACAATTATTTTTATAATTAGTCTATTTATTTTAATTTTATTCTCTTTCTCATCATTATCCTTATTATATCATATTATTTTCTATCAATTTAACAACTTTTACACAGAAAACTTTTCATTCAAAAATTTTATTATTTCTCAATCACACCCGTAAGATCGAAGCCATAAGTCGTGCAATTTGCTATAATTTTAAGATCTAAAAAGTTATTTTACGTAGAATTGTATATATTTTCTACCAATGCAAAGCATGAAGTTCGTTAAATTCGTATATTTCAAAGCTTTCAATCAATTTAATTTTTTATGTTCTAGAAGTGTTTTAAAAGAAAAAAAGAAAAAAATTTCAACTTAAAACTTTACATTTTAAAATTTTTTCTTTACAATTTTTTATTTTAATTTTTTATTTTAATTTTTTTTTTTTATTTATTTCTATACAACTACTTATATATTAATTTATTTATTTTAACTTTATTCTTTTTAATACTAATCATTATTTCTACTTTATTGTATTATTTTTTTTATTTTATAAACTTTTACGTAAAAAATTGTTCATACAAAATTCTGCCAGACTCCAATCGCACTCGGGCAAAAAACTTATTACATACAGAAATCGACGGAAAGTAAAACCGATTTCGTGGGAGAATTTCCCGACGTATAAAGACAGGCGAAGCAAAAGCCGCCTGGCTGGATTCCGCTCGGCGTTACGTCAGTTTTAGACGGCTGCGGCAGCCAAAAACCAAACAAACAAAGGGTCTGTTTGGTCGATCAGCCCAGTTGGGTACGCGAGCAGTCGAATCCAGTTGGCGTCAAGCTAGCCTTGCCAATTCAAATACGCAAACTGAATTTGGGCTATTCGCACATTAGCGACTTATGCTCCTGAATTGGGCGCATTTTGCAGTTTTCTCGTTGAATGCCCGTCTCATACCGTTAATTCGAAATCAATGGTTATGATACTCAGAACCGACTTAATGCGCCCCGGTGTATTGTACCTGTTCTTTTATTTTTTAAAAAAAAAAATTATTTACAAAAATGTCACTGATTTTAAAAAATCAAAAATAAATATCTAAAAATCTTCAAAAATAGTAAAAATTAATACACATATTAAATACACCTAATTAATACTTATATAAAAAAATTTCAAAAAAAAGTATACAAAAATGAATTTTTGCACCTGGGTGCATCGAAAGCTTAATGCACCCAAGTGCACTAGATCAGGACTCTATGATACGTGTGGATATATTAGTAGTATAAAAATTAGGTTATATCTTTTTATAACTCATTTACATAGAAGCGATTTTATATAACCCTTTCTATATTAAGATGTTAATGATTGACGCAAAATTTAATTTATTTATTGTATTTAACATCATTTACTTAGTTACAAAATCAAGTTTCATCCAAATCAAAAAATGTGCACATGCCACGTTTGCTTAAAAATTAATATATTTATGTATAAATTAGGAAAAATGTATGATCATATAGAATCATTTATCCACATAGTAGTGATGTTTTAGATCGTTTAAATGTTGAAAGTACTACTTAAAATTGTTTTTTAGTATTAAATTTTTTAATTGCGTTGATTTTAGACATTTATAGGTGGGGCCTATATACAGTGATACTAAACAAAAGAGAGGGTTTCCATAATATCAATGATATTAAATTAATAAGTAAAGTGGATTTTTTATCCATCATTAAGATATTAAAAATGAATATGGGCTCCATAGAAGTGGAGCACCATAAAATTTTCAAACTCGGCTTGCAAGTTAGGTTATAACTTCTACTAACTGGGATACAGTTGGAATTGATGGCTTCCATAAAATTGCTAGACGGAGAGACTCAAAACGTCAATTATCTATTCCAATAGAATTTCAATCAATTGTTGACGGTGATTGCTACAATGGTTTGGGTACAAGGAGCTGCGATCAAATCAAGTGGTGGCTTTGGGTCGATAGCAAAAAGTCGAATCTGGTGACAGATGTGTCGATTTCATGGCGGAGTCACTGCTAGAATTGCCCTTGCTCTGAATCTCGATGGGTTTGGACTTTTTGTTTTAGGGGTGCAACTTGAATGAGCTATCTATGGGTCTACCCATTCAATACTCTAAAATTTGTGGAGTATATTCTTATTTCTCTATTCATAAGTTGAAAGGAGGTTCCAATTAAAAAAATACCAAGTCAATTAAAGCATAATAGGTTCTATAGTCCAAGTACTTAAAACTAACCAAACTACTATTTGTTGTTCAATTTATTTTTATAAAAAATTATTATATTGAAAGACAAAATATATTCTTTAAATATATAGAAATTTGTTAAATTTATCTATTACTTAGTAATTTAATAAATATTTTTCAAAAGTCATATTATATTCATCATCTTCATTATAGGTTTTTAAGTAATATTTATAATAAAATTTTAGAAATATAATATAAATACTATTTTAAAAAATCAATTTGAAACCAAAATTAGAATCATCCTAACCTTAAAAAATAGAGTATGATTGTAACGCCCCATTCATAAAAATACTCAATAACTAATCAACGGCGCTACACAATCATAGAAAAATTCGGCAGCATCTTCCCATAACATACAAGGGGTAATATGGAATACATGACCTGATATTCATTACATTTCCATCTGTAACATTCAATCCTATTTATATACTTGCATCTTCATATAATAAGAACATTCATATAGAAGGAAATCATTACATATTTTCCTTACACAACAAACAGATATAATAGTCATGCATATGTGCATCAACAAGGATTATAATCCAATCTGAAATACCAAATACATTATAGTTGTCAAAACGAATCCGCCTAAGTAATTGTCTACATATATGATTATCAAAAGAGCACAAGTCTAAAAGAACTGGAATCAACATATTGTGCTAGGGTCTCTCATGTTTGATCTTCAACTTGTCCCATCCTTAAGTTCTCCTTCTGACCTGCGATCTAAAACCACAATAACAATGATATGAGTCTAAATAGACCCAGTAAGTAGATAGTGGTTAGCACAAAGTGCAAATAAGCATAATGATGGATGCTCATACAGTGATGAAGCTAATACACATGGGTCCAATACCCACTCCCAAGATCGTATACATATAACCATACACACAAATTGACCAACACAACCAATCATCTACTCATGTCCATCAAGGGCCATACACAACCCTCTCCTCATGTCAATCAGGGGCCATGAACAACCCTTACAACCAACTATTTGAGATAACGCATCATACATAACAGACAACGAAACACATCGCAAACCACGCATACAACATCAACACAATTCAGATACAACACGTAGATCTGTCACACAAGCATTTTATCAAACACATGATAGGTGCGAAATGAAAGAACCTTTCAATTCATACTCTCGATTGGGGCAAATCAATTCACGTCACATTTCAACAATATAACAACTGCTAAGAAGTCTTTTACATCATAGAAATCACGCATTCAAAGTAAATTCACCATGAACCCTAACTGTTACGAACTCTACGCCTAATATCATGGAGTCGTTAGAAGCTATACATTCCCTCTAGCCTCGTATCGCGTTTAACGTAAAATTTCATCACTAAATCGAGAAGGGGCGACATCTACTTACCTTGACCGTGATCCCTCCCAAGACAGCGACCCTAGATGTGGACTGCAGAAATTCGGAGCCTTGGAGCTTCCTGAACTCGGATCTATGACCTTCAACGTAGTTGGTATAGTTCCCCTCAAGCGATCACGGGTGGTTCGAACTGAGTGGAAGAGAAAGTAGAAGAGGAACGAAGAACCAGAAGAGAAGGAGAAGAGAACGCGGTCGGGCGCGAAATGGGAATGAAACCCTAGAGCGCGGGCCGCTTATGTTAATAGAATCCATTGAGTCGGGTCGGGTCCAGTCACAATTAGTAATTTAATTCCCCTCTCCTACAACTTAATAATTTAAATTTTCTCCGGGGGCACTGCCCCCTTCACCCCCGCAAGGGGCGCTGCCCCCTTGACCCCCGCGACCTGACCGGTCAGGTCGAACCCCGTACCTACTCTGCGAGGGAAACAATAGTCATAGAGCCCATCAATGGAACGCTAATCATACATGCACATATGCACTATACATCTCCCAAATGTCGTGTCCATGTATGTTATGTATCCATTAATATCGTAAAATTCTTACTAGCATGTTCATAAGTTACCTCATAAATAGAGAAAAGTTATAATAAAAATAGAATAAAAATACCTGGTCCTCACAATGATAGATCTAGAACAAGCCTAACTTAAAATAGGATAAGGTGGAAGGTTTTGAAAAATAGTGTAAGGGTAGGGTTTGTTAGTCTCATTGAGTTGCTCAAACCCAAGAGGAGATGTGTAAAGTAGGTTATTAAAAATTATTCAATTCTCAATTATAAATCCCTATTTTAATTAATCTCCTATGATAAAACTGAGTAGAGTTGTTTAGAAGATTATAGTAATATAAATATAAAATGAAAGCAATTAATTAAGCCCACACAACAATATCAGATTTATAATGGTTCAGAAAATCATCCTCACTTCATACTTCTAAGTGCACATTCCTTGTGTCTTGGATTCCATTATTATATCATAGTATAATTTAAAACACTAACTTTCTTGTAGGTTCCAGTTGTAGGTAAGTGATTTATGAGCACCACTACAATCAATGTTCACTTCAACTTATTCTCGGATTTGGTCTCCAATTTGATCCAAGGAAAACGTCATATATTGTGTAGATTAATGAGGCATAGAAAGATGGGTGAGAAATCATTGTAGAAGATGATGAGAGTGAAAGCTTTTGCTTATAATTAGGCACTAATGCTTCAATCTTTAATGTCATACTTTGGGAACAAGAAGGTGATGTCGGTCCCAAGTTCGTGGCAAAACTCAAGAGGGGAGGGTGAACTGGGTTCTTTTTAAAATTATAAAACTTAACCCCTTATAAGCTATTTCCTCTTGAATTGGGGAGTAAAAGAGCGACCAAAATAGCAACTAGTGGACACAAGAAATTACAGTAGTTCGGGATAGCCCTCCCTACTCCACTATTCGAAGAATACACTCTTGTGTCTTGGGTTCCACTGCATTAATCAAATATACACTTAGAGTTCTTACTCTCTTCTAGATTATATAGCTCTATGAGACTTTAGAATCACAATACAAGTAGACGATGAGTCATACTCTAACCGTATACTACTTATCTTTACTTGGTCTTGGTCTCTAATATCAAGCCAAGTAACAATACAAAAGATTAAATCACAAAGAAGATCTACATGTTACAAGTTGTGTAGAGAAGATTCAACACACATGAAGAACTCTTGGAAGCTTGGAAATGTGAAATCGTTGTAGCACTTGTAGTAAGTAATGAAGTTCTTCTTAAAAGAGAAATTAATGGATACTTGATAGCTTGAGTGAGGAAGGTGAAGGCTCGATGATTGCTCTAGTTAACTCTAATAACTTTCTTTGTCGTGCTTTAACTAGAGGAAGAGAAATTTTGAATATTGGAGGATAGGTGGTGCGTATTAAATGCTTCAATGTTTGAATTTTTCCAACTATTACGATCCAAGTCGGACATGAAATCGACTTCAAGTGCGACTTCACCCAAAGCAGGCTAGAGTTGGTTTGGGTTATGACTTCAGTCTTCCGCACTTCCTTCCTAAGATTTTTCTTCTTGTCTTCCGATTTAAGTTCCATCTGAAGGTTGACTTGATCTGGAACTTGACCCAAATTACAATTGAAGTCAACTTAGGTTGTGACTTCACAAGACAATATATTCTTTGAAACTTCAAAACTTCATGAATCAAGTGCTCTGTCATATGTGCTCTTATAACTTCAAGTTTCAACTCTACTTGTCTCAATATTCTCCAAACTTGAAATATACTCTTCTTTATCTTGAGGCATATACTTGAACATCAACTATTTGTAACTTGATTTACAATTTGCGGCATTTGTCTTCGACTTAATAAGGTATGAGTTGCTTGAAATTTTTTGGTTTTTCTTTTTGTTTGACTCTACTTGTCTTGAGTCCCCATTTTGTAGAATACTAAGGTCGACTTAAGTTGCAACTTGACCATGTCGCATGTGGAGTCGACTTGTGTATGCAACTTTAGTACCCATGGTATGCTTAGAACTTCAAAATTCTTCAACTCCGCACTTGTATTGCGCAAGTCGTATGGTTGAGTCGACTTCATCTAGGACTTCACTCAAATTGTACGTCGAAGTCGACTTGGGATGCAACTTGACTTTTTCAAATTTAGCATCGGAGGCGTGAAGCCTTCCAAGTCGCATGCTGAGTTGACTTGGGTTGCGATTTGACCCAAGTTGCATGCAAAGTTGACTTCGGCTGCTACTTCGTCAGCTCAAGCATCACAAATTTGGTGCTATTAAGAAAAACATTGTGGCGGCCCCAACCCAAGGCGTCACAACCTGAGCTTTACTCCCGGATCATTATCAATTAGTAAATGTGACACAGGATTGTTGTCCTGTTCACGCGGTGAGATTTTTGTATACATTTCGTTTATCGAAATAATTTTTTTTCTTTCTTTTCATTCCCTTCATCTCATTCAATCTTTTGCAAGCAATATATACTTGTAACCAATTGCACATATTGTTCATAACATATCAACTTATCTAGATACATCATGAGCATTCATGACCTAATATCTTTATGATTGACACAAGCATTTAATCATTTTCTAAACATATCTATTCTTACATGATAGCTAACAATTTGTTAACTCATTAAAGAATACCAGTTCCACTTATCTATTCACCTCATACATATCCATAACTCAATAATTTCATGATCACTGCAAACATTCATTCATACCTATTATGTAATCAATTATATCTTGAGGTTTTCTCAAGGGCTACTTTCACTTCTGCCCAAAATTTGTAGCTGTCTAGGGTTGGAAAAATAAAACATGAGTGATAAACTCAGTAAGCAAGCATTTTTCATTATCATGTAAATGCATTTCTTGACGTTCGGTAGGAGTCACTTATCAAGCGATCAACTACCAACTGGAAGAAACCTTACTAAAAACCTTCATATAAACCTTTCATAAAACCCCTTTTCTTTCATGAGGACAATTATATTTCCTAAAACAGTTTCATATAAATCTTTATTCATGAGGACAATTGTATGTCTTAAAATATTTTCATATAAACATTTATTCATGAGGACAATTGTATTTCCTAAAACGTTTTCATATAGACCTTTATTCATGAGGACAATTGTATGTCCTAAAATATTTCCATATAAACATTTTTATATGAGGACAATCATATGTCCTAAATATTTCCGTATTAACCTTTTATATCCCAAATTCTAGGCTTGTCAAAAGCAGCACATATGCATATAAACTTTTTATTCGTGTGGACATTTTCATGTAAACATTGTTTTCTTTGGACATAATCATGTCCTAAAATATTTTCATGTAAATATTATTTTTTGTAGACATTGTCTTGTCCTAAAATATTTTCATGTCCCCATTTTGGGGCTTTTAAAACAAAGCATATGCATGTACGTCTCTAACCCTCTGGTAGGTGACACTTATCAAGTGATTATCTTTCTATAGGAATGAAACCTTCCATGTGACAGCACTACTAGCTAGGCGGCCATCCATAATCCTACTCCCATTTCAATGAGGGCGCCACCGGCCTCCTGCCTTCTCTTAGCAACTCGGCCACATGTAGAGGTGGGCCTTAGTCTGCAACCGCCTCTACCATAGACCTAGTACATGATTCTAGTGCACACTTGTTTATACTCGCATTGTCATGCTAGCATGATTTCATAAAATCAACACAATCATCAGACCGTGCCATTTTGTTTCAAAACTTGATATATCATAATCCATCACAGTCCTCAGACTGTGCTCTTCTCAAATTGAGAACTGGACATAATCATTTTAAAAATAAAAAATTTCAATAAACCATGTTCAAATCATAATGTTAGGATGACCACCCTTAAAGAATTTTAGAAATATTTTAGTAAATTAATTTTACAAACATTTTCAGTATTTGAGAAAATAATATTTTCAAAAATATTGCTTGTTTGTTGGTAAACAATTTTAGAATTCTCATTATAAAGAAATTCAAGACACTTCAGTATTTGAGAAAACTAGGCTTTTCTTATAAATATTTATATTCTCATTTCTAGGCTTTTTATGAACAAAGGATATGCAAAATACATTCCCATCCATTTATATCGGCATTATATGCCTTATCCACACAACATCCTTGTCACTCTTATGTAGAGAAGAGTTTGCCCAAAAACTTGAAGAACTGCATATATGTCTAATAAAATGCTTGTTTTCACGCAAGTATACACGTCGATCAAGTAATATAGAGTAAGTAGAGTTTCATTTCCATGAGAAATTTGTCTAAACTAATTATGTCAAACATTTCAATTGCCTATGATGATTGGAGAGATTTAAAACGATTGTAATTGAGTGTGCAATGAAGTAAAAAGGAATGAGATAAGGACTAATAGAGGGGCAGAACTGTAATAGGGATTTATAGAGTTGGATGGGTAGATGGGATAGTTGGGAATCCTAAGCTCTAAACAATATTAAATTGGTTCCTATTCACTAGATTGTGCAGGAATTTCCTAGTCCAAGTTCAATAATCTTTATATATGTCTTCCATATCTACACAACACCCAATTGATATGTCCCCATACAAGTGAATGTAATGGAATTGATCTACACGTAACTTGCTTATTACTACATAAGGTTTAACAATATATTTCTATCTATTAAACATTCTCCTTTCACCAAGTGAGAAACCTATGTCTTACACATGAACCTTGCTTAGATTCACTTTTTCTAAAGATGAATCTAGCAACCAAATCATCTTACAAGGTAGCTAAGCTTGTAAAAAGTATTAAACACCACATGCAAGGGTAAATCCACACAGCACAAGTATACAATAATTAAATACTCATATTTAAATTATTAAGAACTAAAATAACATAGTTTAAGTGTGGCACCCCAGCCCAAGCGTCACAACCTTACTCTAAGATCTATCAATTGGTAAACGTAATCAGGATTGTTACCTTGTCACACGATGGGCTTATTGGATATTTATCCACTTAATCCTAACTCTTTAGGAGTTTATATCATTTCATACATTCAATTTCCATCAAATGCCTTTTTAGGTCATTATAACATTTGAATATACACCTCTTATATCATAAAATTCATTGCTCCTTCATAATATGATTAAATATACCTTAACATTGGTCCATAATAATTTTTCGCCTTCTATGGTCACAAAACCATAACATAATTCATATACAATATTAAATAACTATTTAATTTCATCATTCATACAACCATTCAACCCATAGGTTCATACATAGGTAACTCATAGAAATTCATTCATTCTTGAATCTCCACCTGTGCTCATTGCTTCCTTCTTCCTTTCACCTGTTTTTGGGTTTGGAAAACAAAATGTGAGTTGAAACTCAATAAGCAAATTATAGGTTTTCAGGCAATTCATGTGGCGCCCCGAACCGGGGTGCCTAGAAGCCTTACTCCGAGATCTTGTCGATTAATAAATGTGACTCAGGATTGTTGCCCTAATCACGCGACGGGTTCTTAATTGGATCTCATCCAATTTTTTTTATTTATTTCTTTTTCTTTCATCACATAAACATATACTCATCATTATTCATAATGGACTTATCCGTATCATCATAAATCATCAACTTCTCATATTATTCATCACTTCATAATTTCATACAACTTATGTCTTTTTCATCATATCCCATTAGGGCATTTATTCATACAAAAATCTACTAACCTTTGTAGATTTTTCTTTTCCTTTAGCAACACATGCCCTTCATCTCTTAGCTTTTCTTACACCTGTCTGAGGTTGGAAAAACAAAACATGAGTCGAAACTCAATAAGCAAGCATTTTTCTTTCATTTAAATGCATTTCTCTCCATTCGATAGAAGACACTTACCAAGTGATCAACTACCAATGGAATAGAAACCTTTTCGTAAACCATTTTTGGAAACCTTTCATAAACCATTCATTAAAATCATTCTTGTAAACCATTCATGTAAACCATTCGTAAATGTATTTCTCTCCATTCAATAGGAGACACTTAGCAAGTGATCAACTATCAGTGGAATAGAAACCTTTTCATAAAATTTATTTCATAAATATTGGATGTGCAAATGCTTCCTTTCCACTCCTGACATAAACCTTTGTGTGCGGGTACGCTAGCCCAGGGAACATCTCACATAGCATGGTCCAATACGCCAGCTGTCTCCGACTTGGCCTCATCAAGGGGAACTTCTCTTCCTCTTGACGCCTACATGGTTCCTACATTCATGACTTTTGATTTTTTCGGCATTATATACCTCTTACACCAGGTGACTTGTTATTATCATGTAGAGAAATATTTGCACCATCCCTTAAAAATATCATTTTAAATCCATGCTTTCCTTTTCAATCCATGTATGAAAATGCAATGCATTCATTCACATATAAGTTATAACATTCCTTTGCCTCCACCTCTGGGGAGGACGCTGTCGGCACACAGCCCATACGACTTGGCAATAGTGAAGGAGGACCCTCTAATCCGCTTTCTACCTCCACCAAAGCCTCTTCATTATACATCATACATGTGCACATGTCCATAAACATCACATAATATCAATATGCCGGCATGACTTTTTATAAAAACTCATAAACATTCATCATGTCAAAATATTATAGGAATGACCACCCTTAAACACATTTCATAAATACTTGAGAATAAAATATATTTTCAAAAGGGTTGCTTACTTACATTGAAGCACTAAAATCATATTTTCAAAGTTGTGCTTGCTTATAATGAAGTAATAAAATCACATTTTAAAAAAAGTTTGCTTGCTTACAATGAAGTAATAAAATCACATTTTCAAAGTTATGCTTGCTTACCTCCTCAGTCCGTGTCCTCCACCTTTTCCTTTCCTTTTCCTATACAAGAAAAAATAATATTTTATCTATATCATTCTATGTCTTAGATTGCTTCCCATGCATGCTTTATAATCGTTTATTACATCATTCCTATAGAGGTTAATCTTATAAAGATACTTGGTCATTACCTCCTTATATGGATTTTTTTATTCATAAATTTCTTTAAAAATTCCATCCATATATTCTCATAAAATATAAAAATAAATCTCAATTTTTTCCAAAATCACGCTGTTTACTGTTCATTTCACTGTAGCAAATCACTGTAGTAGATTACTTTTCACGTTTACTGTTCACCCCGAGGTTGGGTTACTGTTCATGGGTTCCAAAAACAAAAAAATACCATGACATAGCTTATGCTTAGTATATCATGGAAAATTTAATAGATTTTGAATTTATTATCATTTACTTGGCTAAATAAATCATTTTCTCCATATACTAAAAATCAACATAAATTCACTTAAGCATAATCCTTAATTCCAAAAATCATGAAATTAATATATCATCATTCCAACATCATATTTATCATTTTCATACATCCCAAATCATCATTTATCAAATTTGGAGTATTATTTTCACATATCATATGCTATCTTCCCGAATGCTCCATCTTTGCTCCAAATTTTTGATGTTTCGGCATAATTCCAATTAAGCATTATAAATTTACTTATTTTCTCATGCTTAGGAATTATCTAAGCATGGTTTTACCTTAATTAATACCCAAAAGAAATTTGGAAAAAAATCACTTACCCAAAGTGAAGATATCCTTCTTTTTCTCACACTTTCTCTCTCTAACTTTCTCCTCTTCTTTCTCCTCAAGGCTAAAACGTGATGAGGGGTGAAAAATGCTCAAATGGAGCTGGGATGAAGTTCCTTGGACGTTCACCCCTGCCCCCTATTTATACTTTTTGATTTTTTATCAAATTGAAATTTACCCCCTTGCTTGAGGTATTAAATTAAAAATATATTTTTTTCTAATTTCCACAAGGTGCATGGAGCCATGTGCAGCCACTCTACAGAAGCTCTAGCCCCCCTATGGCAGCCCTATTTTTCTAGATTTTTTAATTTATTAAAATTATTTATTTTAAGCTAATTTAATCCTAGCCGTTGATCTTTGATGATGATAAATGTGGACCATTGGATTTGGCTCCCTTTTTCCACAGCCCCTGCACTCCTTGAGCCTTGTGCTGATTTTGCATTTATTATTTATCTATTTAATTAATTAAAATTAATCCAAAGTCAACTTCTAATTAATGAAAAAGTAAAGTTACTTTTTGATCTTCAAATGACGTTTAATCTTGACCTTTGATTTATGATTTTTAATCAATCTTGGACCACTCATCATGTTCATCATCATATTTTGGTCATCCATAAAAAATTTCATCTCAATCCGATGTCCGGATTGCAAGATATGAATTTTTCTTCATTTTCTTCACAAAAATTCATAAAAATCCGAAAATTATTATATTAATCCAAAAAACACTTTTGTCCTTTAGTGGGAAGCTTCTTTTTTTTTTCTTTTATGATTAAGTTAATCCAAAGTGATTAACTTAACATATTCCTTAATTCCACATTTACTATTCACGTTTCACTATTCACGTACACTATTCATCCGAATTTCATAATTAATTATTTTAACATCTATTTCCATAGAGAGTGAAAAGTTTTAAATTGAAAAGTTTTAAGTTGATATTTTTCGTATTTTCCAAACACACCCTTAATGATATTTTACAATTAGGGTTGTGATTAAGAATAGTGGTTAAGATTAATCGCCATAGCCCAATGTGAGTCAATATGACTGAAGGGGCTTAATAAGGATTAGAAAATGCTAATGTGGCATGAATAATTATTTTAATTTTTATAATTTGATTTATGAAAATTAAAATGATAATTATGAAATTATGTTGGAAAATATAGAAAATTCATAACTTGACGCCTATAAGGCGGATTGAGATGAAAATTGAAAGATAAGCTCATGAATTTAGGCCCAATCTTATGAATGAATTGGATTAAGAAAAAATGTGAGGGGATTAAGATGATAATAATTTATTTTCATCTTACATCCGAAGGATAACTTCAAAGGATCATAACTTGGCGTAGAAAAGTCGGTTTGAGACGAAACTTGAAACGGGTGAATAAAATTATGAAATCTATATTATGGAAGGATTGGATTAAGTTAATTATCATGAAAAATTACTTTTTTAGGGAGCAAGTAAGAGGTTGCTTGGGAAATAAGTAAAGTAGGTTGCTTAATGAGTAAGTAATGTAGGAAGCTTAAAGGGTAAGCAAGCACCCTTATAAAAGGAGCAAAAGGGGCAGCAAGGGGACGTTCCAGCAGGAGAAAAGGAGAGAGAAAGAGAGAGAGAGAGAGGAAGAGAAGGGATGCCCTAGGCCTTCATGGCTCCATAAAAAGGGAGAAAATATTCAAAAATAGGTATGTAATTATCTTGAATGTTTCATGAGTAATGAAATCAGAAATCTTGGTTTTAAGAGAGGATATATGTTGGGTATAAGAATTAAGAACAAATGATTAAGGGTTTTTGCATATCTATTGAAATTAGATGCAAATATGGGAGCAAAATCGAGAAGAAATGAGAAAGAAATATAAAATATGAACGAAATAGTAAATAGACGAGTTTTAGCATAAAAATTTGTTTTAGAACTCATGATAGGGTGATTAAGAAACAATCCAATTTTCATCTCAAAAGGGTAATCAGGTTGTAAATTAAAATCCTAGAAAATCAACATGAATAGGGTTGAACGGGTGTCAGGATGAGCTGAACCAAATGGTTTTTAATAATTTTTATACAAGGTATTTTGAGCTAAAAATTTTATATTATGTGGAAAAATTATGAGTAACACTTAAAAAAAAATAAAAATTAGTTTTTGAAAGGTATAAATATACCTAATAATTAACGTGATTTGAACTGTATGAAAATAGATGCTGCTATCTAGCAAGGTAAAAATACCAAAATAAATATAAATAATTCATATATTGTGCTGAAAATATTTACTTTGGTTAACTCATGTAGTTATGAAGGTATGATAGAAATTTCAAATTTAAATTCCTTGATTTGATTATGATTCAAAAATTAGAGAGATCAGTGTGTCTGATTTCAGCATTATGGACAGATTGAGGAATAAATCAAAGTAAATGTTAAATTCCATATTTTTGAGATGGAATTTAACTTACAAGGATATAAACAAGTATCATAAGTGATTATGGGGGTTTAACCTATTAGAGGTGGATTTTAGAAAGGATGGAACTTAGGGTTATGTATATGACCCGATTTTCATCTTTTTATGATACGTATGAAACATGAATCATGCTAATGAGTTCATGAATGATATAGAGGGTAAAATACCCTAGATTTAGGGTAGTTTGGACGTTCAAAATGAGTTTTAAAGATTTGCTCTAAATCTGATTTTTAAGGGTATGCATAGGAACGTCCAAAGAGGGGTACGAAAGGTACCCAACACGTGTATGGAAGTTGCTGTTTTGTAAGCAACGAATTTATGGATTTTAAATATGTGATATTATCCTAAATTTGGGTTAAGAAAAGCATGATTAATTGCTAAAATTTATGGATTAGAAATCTGTTTTGATTTAAGTATCAAAAGAGGTGTTGAAAGGATGTAAAACGGGTCCTAACGTTGCTGTTTTGGAACCCTATGATGAATGAATTAAAATTTCAGAAATAAAATCTAAATTATAGATTAATTAAGAGATTTAATTATGCTAAATAAAGACACAAGTTGCTAGTTTGAAAGATTTTTAGAAACACCTAAGTTACGTGTTGTAAGATGGGTGTATATGGAAGGCTAAGCATGGATAAGTGGTAAATGACTAATATGAATTGTTAAAATGCAAGAATGAATGAATATGTGATGAAATGTATGATTATGTTACTGTTTTGATTATTAAGTATAATCTCAAATTTTGAGATTTAATTATGAAGCATAAGACGTCGAATATGTGTTTAAAATGAGCACCGACGTAAGAACTATGAAAGATAGATGAAAAATGATAAATGGGAGGGATGAACCCCTATGTGATGATAAATGAATAGCTATTATTTGTATGAATGTATACCCTATATATGGGTTTAGAACATGATATGGAATGAAAGAAATGATGAATGATGAACCACTAACTGAGATTACATAGTTATGTGGTTATCAAAAGACTTATAAGTAAGTCGATATATGTGTGTGTGTGTGTTTGTGTGACCATTGACAAGGGTGAAGATGGATATGCATTCCAAAAAAAGAATGATTTCAAGTTAATGTGTTATGGACTATATGGGACTAAAACTATATGACACGTATATGTGAATTGAAAAAGAAACAAGGCATACAAGCACAACACATGATGAGAATGTATAAGGTAATTATGTTTACTTCTCTAGGACAAGGCAAGGAAAGAATGGAAGGCGCAAAAGGATTGGAACAGGTAAGCAAACAGGTCTTTTGAAAATGACGTTTTATTCTTAAATGCTAAAATATTTTCAAGTGATTTTACTTGAATGTTTTTAAAGTTATTTAAGGATGACGATACCTTCATCTCTTTGTTACTAATTGATTACTGCTTTTAATAAAATGATTGAATAAATTCTTCTCTATTTGGAAATGGCATGCAAACATGGATTTCAACGATGTTTCATTGAACCGATGTTCAAATGGATGGTGCAAAGAATTCTGTGGCGCCCTAGTTCGAGCGTCACAACCTTACTCCAAGATCAATTGCAGCTATTTTTTTCTAATTTCAAAAAGGTGCATGGAGCCTTGTGCAGCCCACCCTACAGCTTCTCCAGCCCCCCCCTATGGCAGCTATTTTTCGAGTTTTTTTTATTTATTAAAATTTATTTATTTTAAGCAAATTAAATCCTAGCCGTTGGTTTATGATGATGATGATCATGGACCATTGATTTTGGTCAAGGAGCCCAACCACCCCCTTCTGTAGCTCTGATTTTCATTAATTATTTTTATTTTTAATTATTTAAATTTAATAAAAAGTCAAATTTATAATTAATGAAAAGTGGAGCTACTTTTTGATCTCCAAATGACCTTTTATCTTGACCTTTGATTCGTGATTTTTATCAAATCTCAAATCATTCATCATGATCATCATAATATTTTGGCTATCCATAAAAAATTTCATCTCGATCCGACTTCCGGATTGCAAGTTATGAATTTTTCTTCAATTTTTCACTAAAATCCGAAATTTCATTAAAATATCAAAAAGTATTGTTATTTTGTCCTATAGTGATTAAATCTCTTTTTTGTCATTGATTAGGTTAATCTACATGATTAACTCTTAATCAGCTCAGTTACTATTCATGTGCACTATTCACGTGCACTATTCATCCGAATTTCATTTCATAAATAATTCTTTGAACCTCTAATTTCACATATTTCCATACTCATGAATATATATTTTATTAATATATTGCCTAGGTTTTACAACCCTAGGGTTTCATACACGTGTCTAAGATCGGGATTTCACAACGGTGGATAGAGCAATACTAGTATGTTTTCTTAAAAACCATGAAACCAACATGTTTCCAAGAAACTGACATGTTCCACTAGTGCTTTTTCTATCTACTTTATAACCGGAAAAATCCACATCCGAGTAGCTGATTAGATCAAATGTTAACCCATTTAGATACCATAGTCTTAGATTAGTGGTATTTATCAAATATCTGAAAATTCTTTTTACAGCTATTAAATGTGATTCTTTAGGACATGATTAGAATCTAGAACACATGCAAACACTGAATAAAATATCAGGTCTTGAAGCAGTTAAATAAAATAAAGACCCTATCATGCTTCTATACAGTTTTTGTTCAATAGGTTTACCCTTTTCATCATTGTCGATCTTGATAGTTGAATTGGTGTGTTTGCGTGCCTTTGCTATTTTGCATTTCAAACTTCTTTAACATTTTTTTGACATACTTGGACTGATTTATGAAAATTTCTTCTGCTTATTGCTTAATTTGCAGCCCAAGGAAGAAGTTTAATTCTCCCATCATGCTCATTTTAAATTCACTCTGCATAATCTCAGAAAATTCTTGGCACAAAGTTTCATTAGTAGCACCAAATATTATATCATCAACATAAATTTGAACAATTAAAATATCTTTGTCTTTATACTTGATGAATAATGTTGTATCAACCTTTCCTCTTTGAAAGTCATGATCAATCAAAAATTTGCTCAACCTTTCATACGAAGCTCGTGAAGCTTGTTTTAGTCCATATAATGATTTGGTTAATTTGAAAACATATTTTGATTGATCCTTTTCTTTAAATCTCGGAGGTTGTTCAACATAAACTTCTTTATTCAAGTATCCATTCAAAAATGCACTTTTTACATCAATTTGAAAAAAGTCCATGTGAGAAGCAAAAGCTAGTTGTGGCGCCTCGAACCGAGGCGTCCACATCATCCTTACTCCAAGATCTTGTCGATTGATATGTGTGAGTCAGGATTGTTGCCCAGATCACGCGGCGGGTTTGGATCTTGTCCAAAAATTTTTCTTTTCTTTCATCACATGTAAACACACACTTAATCTCAATTTTCAATTATCATTGATGACATTCATACTTGTTTTTCTATAATACAGGTTATTTTAACCTAATCATTTCATACATATAAACTATGAAAATATGTAAATTGACATGTCGTCACTTTTTCTTCATATCATCATTTCCTTTTCCATCATGTCTTGTATTGTACCTATCTATGGTTTGAAAAGCAAAACATGAGTCGAAACTTAGTAAGCAAGCATTTTTCGATTTAAATGCATTTCTCCCGTTCAGTAGTAGACACTTATCAAGTGATCTACTATCAATCTGTGAAAACCTTTTCATAAAACCTTTCGTATTTCATTCCAAAAACATATGCTTGTAAAACTTTACCTGTATGGACATCTTTTATGTCTAAAGATATTTTTCATAAAATTTCCTTTCTCCAAGGACATTCTCATGTCCTTAAAAAGTTTTCCATAAAACCTTTTCAAAACAAGCATATGCATCATGCATTACGTTTCTGTCCGTCTGGTAGGTGACACTTATCAAGTGATCACCATTTCCTCCTTAGGAGAGAAACCATCTCAATTCATAACTCGCGAGCCAGGCGGTTATCCGTGTCCTTCTCCCATTTCAAGGAGGGCGCCATCGGCATTTCGCCTTTTGAAGCGACTTGGCCTTTGTAGAGGGGGCCCACTTTGCAATCGTGTCCGATCTGCATATCCTCTACAGTAGACCTAGTACATAATCCATGTGCACACTTCTCATCCACATTCATATGCTAGCATGATTTTATAAACCACCACAGACTACAGTCTGTGTCCTTTTATGAAAACTTGATACTAGCGTGCTTTCATAAAACTAATACAAACCTTAGTCTGTATCCCTTTATAACTTGAAAACTGGGCACAACCCAAGTTAACAAGCTCTATACTTACAAATATTTTGTAAGAATGGCTAACCTTAAAATAAATTTGGAAACATTTATACAAAATTTGTATAAATCATTTGAAATATCTGAAGATAGCATTTGAGCAATAATATTTTCAAAACATTGCTAAGATGGTTGTAAATAATTTTTAAACGATAAAATAATTTTGAAACCATGTTAATATTTTGAAAACAAAAGACTTCTTGAAAATATTTTTCTTCCCATTTCTGGGTTTTAATGAACAAAGGATATATAAACATCATTTTCCCATCTAGTATCATATATATTGTCCACATGACATATCGTTTATTTCTATAAAGATAAGCTTACATCATCCTTTGATCATTACCATTACTCAAATCATTTTGTACAATCAGTTTATCAGTTGGCCTTTCTTAAAATCTCCTTTTCAAAATATTCAGTAATTTATTTGAAATTCATTTGATAAAATCAAATATTATTTAAAAATCAAAGTTTTCTTTTCTCCATCATGATGCAACCATTTACACATTTCTCCATACTTTTATAAGGATTTGCTTACAATGAAGCAATTCCAACATATTCCAGGGTTGCAACATAACATCATATAAAATCACATTTTAAAAAGGTTTTCTTGCTTACCTTTGCTTTGCTTTAATCTGACTCCTTTATCCTTTCCTTTCCTTTTCATATACAAGTGAAAAGGATTACATATTTTATCATACATGAGTCATATTCATTTATGATCTTATTTTTCTTCATAATTTCTTATAGAGGTTAATCTTAAAAATACTTGATCATTATTTCCTTATATGGACTTTTATCCATAAATCCTTTAAAAATTACATCCACACATCCTTATAAAAATAAATCTCAATTTTCCCAAAATCATGCTGTTTACTGTTCATGTCGTTGTTCACGATTACTATTCATCCGAGGTTTCTATTCATAGTGCGTTGGTTACTGTTCATAGATTCCAAAAATCGACATTTTTTCCAAAAATAAAAAATACCATGACATAGCTCTTAGTTATTATATCATGGAAAAACTCATGAATTTTGAATTCATCATCATTAACTTGGCTAAATAAATCATTTTCTCCATATACTAAAAATTCAACATAATTTCACTTAAGCATAATCTTTAAATCCAAAAAATCATGAGATTAATATATTAACATTCCAACATTATAATTATCATAATCAATCATCTCAAATCATCATTTATCAATATTGGAGCATTATTTACATATATCATATGCTATCTTCCCGAATGCTCTATCTTTGCTCCAAATTTTTGATGTTTTGGCATAATTTCAAGTAAGCATTATAACTATACTTATTTTCTCATGATTAGGCATTATCTAAACTTAGTTTTATCCTACTTAACACTCAAAAGAAATTTGGGAAGAATCCCCTTACTTGAAGTAGCAAATCTCTCCTCCTACTTGCCCTTTCTCTCTCTAACCTTCTCTTTCTCTCTTAAAACGAATTTGGGGTGGGAAAGGCTTGAATTTCTCAATGCTCGAGCTAGAATGGGTGTGCCTTTAGACGTCCACCCCTTGGCCCCTTTTATAGGCATGCATTTTCAAGTATTTGCATTTTACCCCCTTGCTCTAGGTATTAAATTCTAAATACTTTTTTAATTTCCATAAAAATGTGTTGAGCCTTGTATAGCCCCCTATAGCAGCTCACGCCCCCCTATGGCAGCCCTATTTATTTATGATTTTTTTAATTTATTAAAATTAATTATTTAAGCTAATTCAATCTTAACTGTTGATTTTTGATGATGATGAATTTGGGCCATTGGATTTTGGTCAAAAGTCTCCCCCTACCCCTGCGCGCCCCTGCCTTTATCTGATTTTGCATTTATTATTTTTATTTTTAATTATTTAAATTTAATTAAAAAGTCAAAGGAAATTAATAAAAAAGTAAAGCTACTTTTTGATCTTCAAATGACGTTTAATCTTGACCTTTATTTCATAATTTTCATCACATCTTAAATCATTCATCATGATCATCATAAATATTTTGCCATCCATAAAAAATTTCATCTATATCCGACGTTTGGATTGCAAATTATGAATTTTTCTTCAATTTTTCACTAAAATCCAAAATTCTATTAAAATATCAAAAAATATTGCTATTTCATCCTGTAGTGATTAACTCTTAATCACATGTCTTAATCCCGAGATTACTATTCACGTGCATTATCACGTGTACTATTTACGTGTGTTAAATTTTTGATTGCATCAGTTCAATCTCCAGTACACATACTTGTGAATATAATTTATGAATTTTATTTATCATAAAAAAATCAGTACAAAAATCTAAGGTTTATAACCTTAGATTTACATGTGTTATTCTAGGTTTGCGGGTTTCACACTAATAGGATACGTATGACTTCTAATCTAGCCACAGGAGCATAAGATTCTTCAAAATCAATTCCTTCTTCTTGGGAATATCCTTTGGCTACCAATCTGGTTTTGTTTCTCACCACAAATCCACTTTCATCTAATTTGTTCCTAAATATCCATTTGGTACCAATAACTGTGCAATCTTTGGGTCTAAGAACTAGGTGTCATACATTGTTTCTTTCAAATTGATGTAGCTCTTCTTGCATTGCGGTGATCCAATTTTCATCATTAAGAGCTTGGTCAATGAATGTTGGTTTAATTTTTGACACAAAAGCGAATTCTCCACAAATATTGTGTCTTGACTTTCTAGTTTTTACTCTATCATAGATATTATCAATAACTTGCTTAATTGGATGATCATTTTTAAATTTTAAATCAGTTGGAGGTTTGTAAGAATTGTTACATTCACTTACCCTTTTCTCCATGGAATTTTCTTGTTTTGCTTCAGCTTCTCCTTGTTGCTCTTGTTGTTCCACCTTTGGGTTCTTTGATACCTCATATGCATCACTTGACTCATCCTCCTTTATTGGAGTTTGGTTAAACTCATCAAAGACAACATGTATTGATTCTTCTACTATTTGATTTTTTTTATTAAAGACTCTATATGCTTTGCTATTTGATGAATAATCAAGGAGAATCGCCTCATCACTTTTGGCATCTAATTTACCCAAGTTGATTTTTCCATTGTTTGACACATAGCAAATACATCCAAAGGCATAGAAATATGATATGTTTGGTTTTCTTCCTTTCCAAAGTTCATATGGGGTCTTTTTTAAGATCGCTCTAATGGTAACTCGGTTTAATATATGACAAGTTGTACTTACAGCTTCACCCCAAAATCTTTTGGACAATTTACTCCCATTTAGCATAGTTCTAGCCATTTCTTGTAATGTCTTATTTTTCCTTTTAACTACCCCATTTTGTTGGGGAGTTCTTAGTGTAAAAAATGTATGATGAATTCCTTTTTCATTACAAAATTCTATGAATCATTTATTTTCAAATTCACCACCATGATTACTTCTAATGGAGATAATTGTATTTTGTTTTTCATTTTGTACTAAATTTGAAAACGTGACAAACATAGAAAATGCTTCATCTTTGCTAGCTAAGAGTATTGTTCATGTAAATTTTGAAAAATCGTCAACAATTACAAATACATACTTTTTCTTACCAAGGGTTAAAATGTCTGATGACCCATAAAGATCTGTATGCAATAATTCAAGTGGCCTAGTCGTTGAAATTTTTTTTTGGTAGAAAATGACATCTTAGGTTGCTTGGATAATTCATAAGCTTTACAAATCTTGTCCTTGTCATTTTTAAGTTTTGGTAACCCTTCTACTAGGCTCTTTTTCCACAAAGTTTTAATATTCGACATATTAATATGCCCAAGCCTTTTATGCCATATCCATGGATCGTTTTCTATGACTATTAGACATTTTCCATAAAGTTCATCTAGACAAACCAAATATACATTTCCATGTTTTTTGCCACTAAAAACTATGTGATCATCATCAAATACATTGCATATAGAAGATTCAAATACAATTTTATAACCTTTATCACATAATTGGCTAATACTCATTAAGTTGTGTTTGAGTCCTTCGACAAATAGTACATCCTCAATACATGCATTGGAATTTTCATAAATATTTCATTCACCTTTGATTATACCTTTTTCATTGTTCCTAAAAGCAACCGTTCATTCACTACATGGTTTGATCTTATGGAACAATCCTTTTTCTCCGTCATGTGTCTTGAGCACCTACTATCCATAAACCACATATTGTTGGCCTTTGCTCTAAGACAAACCTGCAAAAATAAAGTCAAGTGGAGCTTATCTTTTTGGTACCCATTTTATGGGTCCATTTGGGTTAGTTAACCATTGGAATTTACGTTGATCTACTTTTGAAGGCATAAATCCAATGCTCTTACGTACTTGTGCCCCATCTTGTTGCAAAAATTACAAGCTCCCGGGAGTCTTGGAGTGGGAATCCATGTAGTAGTAGGTTCCCAAGTTAGTCTTTTGGTCCAAGCAACATGACTCATTTTTGGTCCAAGCAACATGGTTCATTTTTGGTTTACCATAGATGGGTTTTGCTTGGTTTTTACAAGTCCTTAGAGCATTTGACTTGCTACTTTTTCCCTTCTCAAATGTGGAATACCCAAGTCCTCTCTTATTATTTTGGGCAGTCATATTCAAAAATATTTTGACGCTTTTCCCTGGGTTGGAGAACTTAGCAAGTGATTCATTTTCCTTTTTAAGTTTTTCTACTTCACTTGTCAAAGTGTTCTTTTTATTTGTTAAATGGTCAACTTTTTTTGCAAGTTTTCCATTCCCAATGATCATTGCAACACATTGTCTTTCCTTCATTGTGAACTTATTTCCTAACTTCTTTATTTTCTCATATAATGAATCATAAGCTTATTGTAGTTCTTCCAATTCAACACATTTGAGACATTCATTTGTGGAAGAGAAAATAGAAAAAAGAGTTTGGCTTAGAGGTTACCTCTTCACTACTTGTGCAGTTTATTAAAGTGGTTTGATCCTTCAAGATTTCTATTGCTACAAAGCATAGGTTGAAATCTTCCTCCATTGTAGCCATGCAACAAATCCTTGCGCAATTTGCAGCCTCATTTTCTTCATTTGAGGAGCTGCATATTGTAGACATCTCTTCGTTGACGTACATGCCTCTTCCTTTAGCTTTATGAAATTTTATGTTTTCACCTCGATCCTTCTTTTCCCTTCGTTCCCTGGATTTGTTTTCTTCAGGTGTTGGGCATTGGGCTTGCATATGCCCCATACCACCACACTAGAAGCACTTTGTAGCCTCATTTTTCTCCTTTGAGTTTCTTTCTTTAAAGCTCTTGAAATTATTTCCTTTCTTTATGAATTTTCTGAAACCTCGTGTGAGTAGCGCTATCTCCTCATCGTTGTTTTGAGAGGATGAGGTGGAGTCATCTGAAACTTGTGCGGCTTTTAAGGCAATAGCGCTTTTGCCTTTGTGTTGCTCCTCATTTCTCCTCTTTATCAACTCATGTGACATGAGTGAGCCTATGAGATCTTCAAGCCGTAGCATGTTGAGGTCCTTTGCTTCCTCAATGGTCGTGATCTTGTGAGTCCATGATTCGGGTAGCGCTCTTAGAATTTTCATTACTTGCTCAGATTCAGAAATAACTTTCCCAAGACCTTTCAAGGCATTAGTAATTTTAGAAAATCTACTAACATTTCAGAAATATTTTCAGTCTTAAGCATTTTAAAGCTTTCTAACTCTCTAATCGAATATTTTTTTTCGTCCCTTGGACTTGAGAAGTTCCCTCCTAAATAGATGTAAGAGTGTCCCATATTTCTTTAGTAGTTTAGCATGAGGATACTCTATCATATTCAGATGCCGTTAGTGCACAAAAGAGGGAGTTCATGGCTTTTGCGTTGCTTTTAACGGTTCTAACTTTCTCCTCGGACCATGTGGAGGCTATTTCATCAATGGGCAACACAACACCATCTTGGATAGCAATCCAAGAATCTATATCTGTAGCCATGATTAATTATTTCATTCTCAACTTCCAATAACCGAAGTTACTCCCATCAAATAGAGGTGACCTTGTGAATGATTGGCCCTCGGCAAATCCAAGACCTGCTCTGATACCACTTGTTGGTCCCGAGTTTATGACTATTACCTAAGAGGGGAGGGGTGAATTGGGTATTTTAAAATTTTCACTTAAATGGAAACTTTCCCCCCATTTAGTTTAATCCCCTTAATGAAACAAATGAAGAATATGGAGAGAAATAAAATAGTAAAAGCGGATATACAAACTACAGTAATAGACATAGATTTTATATTGGTTTGGGCAACCTTCCTTACTCCACTCTTCCAAGCTCACACACATTGTGACTTGGGTTCCACTTGTGGCGCCCCCGACCCGAGGCCTCCACAAGCCTTACTCCAAGACTGTTTCGATTGGTAAATGTGATCAGGATTGTTGCCCTGATCACGCGGTGGGTTCTTAATTTGATCTCGTTCAAATTTTTTTTTTCTTTTTATCATATAAGCATACACTTGTCATCATTCATAGTGGATTCATCCATATCATCATAAAATTCATCGTACAAGTATCTTTACTTTCATATTGTAGGCAGCATATGTATTCATAAATAAATATTCACGTAGAATTTTATACATAATCACTTATCTATTTACACCATACATAATCAATCCTATTTTATTATAAGCAATACATTCATCTATTCATTCTTCAAACATACCAATTCCTTTTAGCTTTGCTCCTTTCCTCGAGCCTTAAACCTGTCTAAGGTTGGAAAAACAAAACGTGAGTGATAAACTCAGTAAGCAATCATCATTTTTTCATTTAAATGCATCCCTTGCCCATTCGGTAGGAGACACTTATCAAGTGATCAACTACCAATAGGAAGAAACCTTTTATAGAAATCTTCTTTATAATACACTCATAAAACTTTGTGCATGTCCCCATTTCGAGGATTTTCAAAGGTGATGTCTATGCATCTAAACCATTTTTCATGGGGACAATTGTTTGTCCCAAAATACTTTTCATCTATCATGAGGACATGTCTATGTCCAAAAATATTTTTCATATGGCATGAGGACAATTATATGTCCTAAAATATTTTTCTTATAACCTTTTTCCCCCATGAGGTCATTTACATATCCCAAAACATCATCTATTTAAATTTTTTTATAACCCAAATCAGGGTTATTCAAAAGCAATGCATGTACATAGGAATCTTTTATCTATGCGGACATTCTCATGTCCAAAAACATTCCATATAAACCTCTTTTAACCCGCATATAAGATACCAAACTCTTTTTAAACCAATATGGCGGACATATTCATGTTCTAAAATATTTTTTGGTATCTTCTGAAAACTAAACATAAATCCATTTGAAACCAACACAAATCCGTTTAAAACCAAACAACGTTGGTGCCCATTTTGGGACTTTTAAAACATAGGGAACATCTGTATGTTCCAAAAACAAATGGATTTGTGTCTCTGACCCTCAGGTTGGTGACACTTAACAAGTGATCATCCTTCCCTAGGAAAGAAACCTTTCATGAGATAGCACGCGAGCCAGGCGTCTGCTCATGAGTTTACTCCCATTTTAGAGAGGGCGCCGCCAGCTTTCAGCCTTCCCTAAGCGACTTGGCTATAAGTAGAGGTGAGCTCTGGTTTTCAACCATTTTGGTCCGTAACCGCCTCAACCATGAGCCTAGTACATCATTTTGCGCACACTCGTATGCTAGCAATGATTTTTACAAAACTTAGCACAGTCATTTGACTGTGCCCTTTTTCAAGCCTCAGCTTGAATGTATAAAGCAAACTTAGTCCGCAGACTATGTCCTTCTCGAATTGAGAACTGGGCATGATTATTTTGAAAATAAAATATTTTAAACCACTCAGTCCGCAGACTATGCCCTTTTCGAATTGAGAACTGGGCGTGGTTGTTTTGAAAATAAAATATTTTTGTAAACTATTTCCAAATCCTGATGTTAGGATGACCACCCTTAAAGAGTTTAGCAATGTTTTAATAAATCCATTTTACCAAACATTTGAAATATTTGAGAAGACAATATTTTGCAAAAATTTAATGATTTGCTAAAAAACTTTTGAAATTTTCATTTTAAGAAGCTTTTAAACTAATTCAAAACTTGCGGATACAAAACTTTTCTTGATAACATTTTTATGAGCAAAACATATGCAACTCTCTTCTATCCATTGTAATAGTATTATCTGTCGGGTCCACGTCACTTCCTTGTTACTCTTATATATAGAGGAGTTTGCATAATCTTTTGATCATTATTACACATAAAATCCACCAAATCATTTTGTAGGACTGGCCACTCTTAAATCTTTTTGGAACATTAGAGTAAAACATCTTCAAAGTGTTACAACTCTTAAGAGTTGAAAAGAACCTTGATAGATTATTTCAAAACACCTACATAAATCTCAAAATATGTACATAAATTCAATTTATGATATTTAATGGAAACCATTTCAAAACATCTATTTATTTCTAGAAACCATTTTATAAAGAATTATATTTTTCAATAAAACTCCTTGTAAATAGAATTTCCATGGTTTGTTTTTAAATATCATTTTATGAAAGAGTCAAACTTTTTCAAGATAAAACTCTTTATAAACCCCACTTGCATGAACTTGCTTATGTTAAAACCATCTTAAAATTACATCGTATTTTCAAGAACTGAGCTTGCTTACTCTATAAGCAATTCTCCACATCATAAATTTAAACATGATCAAGTAATTTTAATACTTGAATATAAACATTATGCTTGAAAATTCACTTGTTTATCTTGTAAACAACTATGAAACTAACTTATTAAAGAAAGTTCATGAATTTCATAAAATTCCTTTGAAACAATGTTTTGGAAAGTTCACTTGCTTACCTGCGTTTCTTTAGCTTCCCAAGTCTGCCTTTTCTTTGCCCTTGCCTACAAGAGAATAATATGATTTTTCATATATTCCTTTTTCTTGCATCTCACTTAGTTTTCCAACCCATTTTTCATCAATACACATAATTCATTTGACTTCTCAAGTCATTATGCATAAATAGCACATATTCGCATATTTCATCGGTTAACACATAACATATACAATCTCATAAGTAGGGTAACCATTCAATCACATAATAATCATCCAATAATTAACATTTAAAGGTTCATTACCCATCGTTTACCATTTTTCACTTATTTTCCAAAATTTACACATCGGTGCTTCTTTTAAGCACACGTCATCGCCTTAAACTTCATAAATTAATTCCAAAATTTGAAATTAATCATTATGCGCTCTAAATAGATATATAATCATGAATTCTATCATTTTTTCATATATTTTTTCACAAAATCACATTACATAAGTCATTTACCACTTATGCATGTTTATCCTTTCACATATGCCCATTTGGCAACACATATAAGAGGCATCTCTTCCAAGTCAGTAACTTGGTCACTAATTCAACATGATTATTACCCTTAGTTATCACTTTATTTAGGGTATTTTTATGGGATTTAAATCTACTAATCATAGGTTTCCAAAACAGCCCTTGTCTTCTTATTTCACTAAGTTCCATCTTCTTATTTAACCATTAATTCCATATATATATATAATAATATCAATTATCAATCACCTTTGCTGTCCTTAATTCTTTATTACACTCTTTTCTAACATATATATCAATTTGAATCATTTCTACATAGGTTTCATATTTCTTTTTGATTTTTCTCAAACTATCCACATATGCTGAAATCAGGTGTACTGAAATCTCTAAATCTTAATTTATAATCAAATCAAGGTATTTAATTCTGAAATTTCTGTCATACATCAATAAATAAATTAATTAACTGTCATAAATATTTCATCATGACATATTAACATTATATATTTATTTTGGAATTTTTACTGTGCTGGACAGTGTTGTGAGTTTAGGGTCAGCCCTAATCACGTGAATTATAACCCTTACTAATATCACCCAAAAATAAATTTTGATTTTAGTAAAATTATCCTCATGATGGTTTATACATCATAAAAAAAGTTCATATAAAAAATCCTTATAAAAAAATTATTACAAATCATTTACTACAGTTGATCCTGTAACCCGTTCTACCCTGTTTAGGTTAATCTTCTCGGATTTTTAATTTGAAACCTGCTTAACATTTCAATCTGAAATGTTTTTCCCTTAATAATCATATAATGAGCTTGCAAAAATATTTTCATGGTAAAAATCCTTCGTTTAATGCTTCATTTATATTTTGGTTTATAACATCATATAACTTCCAGATTTGAAATATAAACTCAAAATAATCATATACTTACTTGATTAAATGGGTGATCCCTCCTTTTCCCCTTTATTTTTCCTTTCTTTTTCTTCCTTCTTGGCTGGGCTAGGGCTGGACGTGCTGCTGTTCTTGGGGGAGATGAAGTTTCAGCACTTGGAAAAAAATCATAACATCCCATAGAGCTGGATTTTCCAGCTGTGGGCTCCACTTTGGAGTTGGATTTTCCACACCAATTTAATGTGTGCTTTTCTCCCTTAATGTGATGGTTGAATTACAGTCATATAAAATTTTTTATCATTTTTTATTAAACCAAAATCTGCTCAAGATCTTGACCATACAAGCTGTCCACTTGGCACGTCCATAGCTGCTGCCCATTTTCATATTTTTTCCGTTTTTTAATAATATCAATTTGAGGGTAAATTATACACCTAATTATAATTTTATTTACCCTTTAATTTGGTATAAACAAATTAGCAAAAATCATTATAGCAACATCAAAACAGTGCACGTCATTTGCCTCAACATGTTGTCCGCTTTTCCACCTTTCATGGCAGCTGCAATTCACGATTTTTCTTGAATTGTTTTACATAATTAAATGCTCATTTATGTATCCCAACATGTCAGCTATTTATGTGCATTATTTATAAAATAAAAAAATTAAAAATACACAGCTGCAACAGCCCATGAACGTCCATATGCATGTCACCATGCTATACTAGTTTGAGCTCTCTCCTTAGCTCATTAATTCCAGCCGCATAACCACGAATTTCCACACATATTTAATCATAAAATAACCTGCATTTCACCTACATTTGACACCTATTTGGACCATTAAAAATTGCATTCAATTCATGCACCTTTTGCCTTAAATGCATGATACTTTTGAGGTGTAAAAGTCAACTGTATACACCTTTTCTAATGCAGGAATTTTTCCAAAATAATTTACTTAATCTGAACCTTCCAAAATATTAATCACATAATTTCATTCAACCGTTTCAAATTTCATCTCAATCCGATTTTTCTAGCTCAAGTTATAGCCGTTTGAAGTTAACAGTTGAATTTGAGATATGATCAATTAATCATCACACAAATTTCATCAAGGATTTTCATAACCCAATAATCCCTTAAGATGAAGCCCATCATTACCAACTTCCCTTTCAGATTTCACTTAAATCCGCCTTACAGGCATTGAGTTATGAATTTTCTAGTATTTTTCCACTTAACTTGATAATTATCCTTTAAATTCTCATAATTCATATCAAATAATTTAAAATCATTATCCATGATACATTGGTATATTTCAATCACCAACAATTCGCTTTAATCCCTTTGTCCCATAGCAGCTTATAATGATCACTCGCATCATCATTGCTAATCCTTAGCCCTAATTACCATAGTTTAGCAAAATCACAAAAATTATTTAAAATTCAATAAATTCACATATAAATCACATGTAAATGTTCAATACATATATTGAATACTACTTAGGTTGGGGTTTCACACCACTAATGTATTGTCAAATACAGCTAGAGTAGCAGCTCTCTTCTAGATTCCAGCTTTAGGGGGCTTGCACAAAATACAACACAAGTAGATGATGAGTCACACTCAAGTCACAACTCTACTTTGCTTTCACTTGGTTCAAATCACCAATATCAAACCAAGTAACAAATACAGATAAAGAATCAATAAAATAAAATACACTTTACAAGTTGTGTAGGCAGATTTCAGCTTGTGGAAGAACTTGTAGAAAGAAATATTTGATCAGCGATATAGCTTTCAGCAAGTTAGAGCAAAGTTCTTCACTTGAAACTTGTGTTGATCACTTAATGCTTAGAGAGGATGGTAATTGATCATAGTACATTAATGCTATCTTTAACCTCTAGCACGTCCACTTAAATGCTCTTTTATAATGACAGAGTAAATTCGAACGTTTGGAGGTAGGTGGTGTGTATTTAATGCACCAACGTTCGAATTTTCCGACTGTTGCGACCCAAGTCGCGTGTGGAGTTGACTTCGGATGCGACTTCACCCAAGTCGCAAACTAGAGTCGACTTCGGTTGTGACTTTAGTCTCCATCATGTCTTCAAGTTCTACTTCAGGTCGACTTTGTCTTGAACTTAACCCAAGTCGCAGGTGAAGTCGATTTCGGATGCGCTTCACTTTCTGTATGCATATGATAGAACTTGGATTTCATTGGAAGTGATCCTGGTTGCTTGTTATTCATCTCATATCTTGTTCTGCTAATAATACTCCTGGTCTTGAATGCTTAAACTTGGAACTTGGCATGTTCATGTTCTCTTGAAGATTTTGTCTTCATGGCCTTGAAATTAGAATGGTATGCTTTTCTTGATTTTACAGTCTATAGATATAGCTAATGATTTTCCCTTGAATGATATATCATCTTGAATGATTCATTCATGAATATTTGCTTGTCTGGACTGTGTTTATCTTTAGCTTGACTCAAGTCGGATGCCTGGGTTGACTTGGGGTCCAACTTCACTCAAGTCGCATGTGGAGTCGACCTGGAAATGCGACTTCACCCAAGTCACATATGGAGTCGACTTTGGTTGTGACTTCATCTGTCTTGGTTTCCAATTTCAAAGCTGGAAGGATTTGAACATCTGAAGTCGATAGTGGAGTCGACTTGGATCCGCGACTTCACCCAAGTAGCAGCTAAAGTCGACGTGAACTACAACTTCACCTATCTTAGTTCCCAATTTCAAGGCTGGAATGTTTTGCACTCTCCAAGTCGATCTTGAGGTCAACTTGGGTATCCACTTCACTCAAGTCGATGGCTATGTCGACTTGGCTTTGTGACTTGGTCTGCCTGGTTCTGAAATCTTAGTTTTTAACCTTTAACCAATTTTAACAAACCACATTAGTACCCAAAACAATCTCAAATTGAATTGTTAATCATCAAAACATGGATTGTGCTTAATTTTCCATTGATTCCAACACTCCATACTTATTTAAGAGTTCCACGAATTGCCTATTGCAGAAATTCAAACCTCCATCACTAATAATCACCCTTGGTGTGCCGAAATGGGTAAAGATATTTTTCTTGACAAATTTAAGGACTATTTTAACGTCACTTGCTAGAGGTTGTATTGCTTCAACCCAATTGGACATATAATCAACTACAACCAAAATAAACTAATTGCCAAAAGAAGGAATGAAGGGCCGCATGAGTCAATACCCCAGACGTCAAAGATCTCAACTTCAATGACATTAGTGAGCGGTATTTCATGTCTCTTCGTGATATTCCTTGTAGGTTGGCATTGATCGCACCTCTTGACAAACACATGAGCATCCTTGAATAGAGATGACCAATAAAATCTAGATTGAAGTACTTTTGCCGCAGTTTTGTCCCCCTGGAAGTGACCTCCATATGGTGATGAATGACAGCTTTGCAGTATTGAATATCTCACATTCAGGAATTCATCTCCTATATAACTGATTCGGGCATTGTTTGAACAAATATGGTTCATCCCAGAAGTAAAACTTGACATCATAAAGAAATTTCTTCCTTTGGTGAGAATTCAACTTTGAAGGCAATATTCCACTGACTATATAATTCACAAAGTCTACATACTACGGTGGATTGCCTTGGGAGATTGAAAATAGCTGCACATAAGGGAACACATCTCTGATTTGTTCCATGTCTTGGAACTACTGGCTTATTTCTAAGGATAGGTGGTTAGCTAACTGATTTTCTACTCCTTTCCGATCTTTAATCTCAAGATCGAATTCTTGTAGCAATAAGATCCACCGGATCAAGCGTGGTTTTGCATCTTTCTTTTCAATCAGGTATTTGATTATAGAATGATCTGTGTAAATAATCACCTTGGTCCCCACCAGATAGGCCCTGAATTTGTCAAATTCAAACACTACCGCCAGTAATTCCTTTTCTGTAGTGGTGTAATTTAGCTGTGCCTCATTCAAAGTTTTACTGAGATAATAATTTGAATGAAATATCTTATTTTTCGTCTGGCCCAACACTGCCCCAACTGTGAAGTTGCTAGCATTGCATATTAATTCAAAAGGAAGGTTCCAATTAGGAGAAATGATAATTGGTGCTGATACCAATTTCCTTTTCAACTCTTGGAACGATTGCACACATTCCTTGTCAAAATTGAATGACACATCCTTTTCTAACAGGGTACATAGCGTCTTAGCAATCTTTGAGAAGTTCTTGATGAATATTCTATAAAATCCTGCATGTCCCAAAAAGCTACGAATGCCCTTTACTGATGTGGGAGGAAGAAGTTTTGCAATTTCCTCGATTTTTTCCTTGTCAACTTCAATTCCCCGTTTGGAAACTCGGTGCCCGAGTACTATACCATCTTCCACCATGAAATGATGTTTCTTCCAATTAAGAACCAGGTTTGTGTCTTCACTACGTTGAAGCATTTTGAAAAGATTAATAAGACACTCATCAAATGAATTCCCAAATATAGAGAAGTCGTCCATAAATATTTTCAGAAAATAATCAGATTGCCATCATACAATGCTGGAATGTAGCTGGCGTGTTCACAGGCCAAATGGCATTCGCCTAAATGCGAATGTGCCATACGGACATGTGAAAGTAGTCTTTTCTTGGTCCTCGGGTGCTATCATAATTTGGTGGTAACCTGAATAACCATCTAGAAAATAATAGAACTCCCAACCTGCCAACCTGTCTAGCATCTGGTCGATGAATGGGAGCGAAAAGTGATCCTTCCTAAGGACTTTGTTCAGCTTTCGATAGTCCATACATACTCTCCAACCCGTAACTGTTTGCGTTGGGATCAATTCATTATTCTCATTGAATACTACCGTCATTCCACCCTTTTTTGGAACGCATTGCATTGGACTAACCCAAAAACTATCAGAGATGGGATATATAACACCTGCGTCAAGCCATTTGATAATCTCCTTTTTAACTACTTCCTTCATAATAGGATTTAATCTTCTCTAGGCTTCAATAAATGGCTTGAAATTTTCTTCTAATGGAATTTTATGCATACAGAACGACGGGCTAATTCCTCTGACATCTGCGATAGTCCATCCGATAGCCCTCTTGTGGTCTCTGAGCACTCTAAGCAATTTCTCTTCCTGTAAAGAATCCAAAGCCAAAGAAATGATAACCGGGAGCGATGATTTAGCTCTCAAATACACATATCTTAAATGGGTTGGCAGAGATTTCAGCTCCAATATTGGCGGCTCCTCAATCGATGGCTTTAAATGTTTAAATGAGGCCGAATTGAGCTCCAACAATTTAAACTTCTGTGGATAGCGTGTAAAGGTCGGAGATTGCTACAAGTAATGTATCATCTCAATTGATTCTTCATCAGCTTCAATCACTTCTTTGACCAACAATGCTTCCAAAATGTCCTTGTGAGAGGTAACCTGGAATTCGGCTTGGACCGCCGAGTCCACCATATGGACCATGAAACATTTTTCTGGATTATTCATAAATTACATTGCCTTGAACATACCAAATGTAACTTTGTCATTCTGCACACACATGATAAGCTCCCCGGCTTGCACATCTATTATCGCCTTGCCAATTGCGAGGATGACCGACCTAGAATGATTGGCACGTCTCAGTCCTTTTCATAATCCAAAACGATAAAGTCAGCTGGAAAGATAAACTTGTCCACCTTGACAAGCACATCTTCAATAATTCCTTTGGAATATGTCACGGAGCGATCTGCCAATTACAACATGTTGGTCCCGAGTTAATGGCTATTACCCAAGAGGGGAGGGGTGAATTGGGTATTTAAATTTTTTCAACTTAAACAGAAACTTTACCCCGGATTAATCTAGTCCCCTTTATGAAGAAACAAAATGGAAAGCAATATAGTGTAGAGAGCAGAAATAAAAATCAACAAACAAGGTTTTTATAGTGGTTCGGGCAACCTCCCTACTCCACTCTTCCAAGCTCACACCTCTTGTGACTTGGGTTCCACTATTGTATTTCACAAATACAACTAGAGCCACTGCTCTCTTCTAGATTCCAGCTCTAGGGGGCATCAACAATACACAGCACAAGTAGGCGACGAGTTCCACTCCAATCACACATTACTTTGCTTACACTTGATCTTAGTTACCCTAACTAAATTAAGTTCAATACAACAATAAAAATGAAAGAAAGTTTCTATACTTTACTGTTGTGTAGAGGCAGATTTGGCGCAGAGAAGAACTTGTAGTGTAGGCTTAGAGATTCAGCAAGCAGCTCTTGGCAGTTTGGAAGCAAGGTTCTTCTTCTAAATGTTGGCTTGATCACTTAAAGCTCTTAAAGATGAGAGTTATGCTCAATCAATGATTTCTCAGCTACCCTCCTTGTTCATATTGAATGCCTTATATAATTTGCGAGGGAATCTGAACGTTTGGAAGTAGGTGGCGCGCATTTAATGTGCCAACGTTCGAAAATTTTCCGACCGTTGCGACCCAAGTCGTAGGTGGAGTCGACTTCGGGTGCGACTTTGCCCAAGTCGCAGATGGAGTCGACTTCGGGTGCGACTTCGGCTCTCCGCAACTTCTTCAAGTTCCAATCTGGGTCGACTTGGTCTTCGACTTGACCTAAGTTGCAGGTGAAGTCGACTTCGGGTGCGACTTCACTTCTTCAGCTTGCTAGTTGAACTTGAAGTTCTTTGTAATGCCTTGCTTACTTGAATTTTTTCATGTTTGGTTGTTTTTTCCTTGATTATATCTTTTGCAACTCAGTATAATCATCAAAGCTTGATGTCCTTTTAGCTCCGTGACTTGCAGACTTTGAATCCTTGAAATCTTGAATATATGCATGTTCCGACCTCGTGAGAAATCATTAATTTATCCATTCGGTTTTTGGTTAAATGTAAAATTATTTTCCCTGCGGCTTTGAGAATAAATGCTTAATTAATTTCCCAGAAAAATTTTAAAGCATCCAATTCTTTAACCGAGTCCGAAAAGTACATCACAGAAATATTTTGCATTGTGTTCCACATTCTGATTTTACATCTCTAACGAGAAAACCCTTGATTAAAAGAGCTGAATACAATGGTCCATAAAAAAAATGCTTAACAATAATGAAGTGCGTAGAAGATCCTTCTACGTCTTTACAAGTGCACGAAAAATCGTGTCTAACAAAAATATAAAGATAAATGAGTACACTTCGCCCCGTGCCGTGACTCGAATGTGAGGTATATGACGCCACGCGCCATATCTTTAATATGAAGTACATGACGCCGCGCGCCATGACTTAAATATGAGGTACATGACGCCGCGCGCCATGACTTAAATATGAGGTACATGACGCCGCGCGCCATGTCTTAAATGTGAGTTTACGCTTAGCCCGTCGACCAGCGATGACTCGGTTTTGGGAACTAGTGAGGGGCCCGTCGGCTACACTAGTGACCTTACACAGCAAACTAAGTGCGCTCTTAGCTTCTGGATTTACACAGCAGACCAGCGTGTCCCGCTTTCAGCTTCTGTATTTGTACAAGAAACCAGCGTCTCCCGCTTTGAGCCTCTGGATTGAACAATTGGGTGGTTTTACCAAGAAATGGATTCAACCGGATTTTAAAAGTATGTTTGGGTCATTTTTGACCAATTAAAAAGGTTTGGGCCCAACTGGGCTTGTTGACAAGAGTTTGGGCCATCTTTGGCTTTTTGGAGAGTTTTTGGGCCATCATGGGCTTTTTGAAAAGTTTTGAGCCATCTTGGGCTTTTTGGAGAGTTTTGAGCCATCTTGGGCTTTGTGGAGATTTTTGAGCCATCATGGGCTTTTTGGAGAGTTTTGAGCCATCTTGGGCTTTTTGGAGATTTTTGAGACATCTTGGGCTTTTTGGAGGATTTTTGGGCCATCATGGGCTTTTTGAAAAGTTTTGAGCCATCTTGGGCTTTTTGGAGATTTTTGGGCCATCTTGGGCTTTTTGGAAAGTTTTGAGCCATCTTGGGCTTTTTGGAGATTTTTGGGCTACCTTGGGCTTTTTGGAGATTTTTGGGTCATCTTGGGCTTTTTGGAGAGTTTTGAGCCATCTTGGGCTTTTTGGAGAGTTTTGGGCCATCATGGGCTTTTTGGAGATTTTTGGGCCATCATGGGCTTTTTGGAAAGTTTTGAGCCATCTTGGGCTTTTTGGAGATTTTTGGATGCCTTTGAATATATATGTGTATTTTGATATATTTTTATAGAAAATACACATACATTTATTTTTATTTTTAAAGGAGGAAATATAATTAACCCGTGTGTCAATTCGACCCGCCAGTCGGGGAGTATCCACGTTGGGAAAAGTGGTTTTCGAAAATAATATATATGTATATATTTATTTATATATATATATAATATACACCTATATATATTTAAAGGAGAAAATATACTTAACCCGTGTGTCAATTCAACCCGCCAGTCGGGGAGTATCCACGTTGGGAAAAGTGGTTTTCGAAAATAATATATATGTATATATATATTTATATATATATATATAAGAAAGAAACTCTCTTTTTTTTTTTAACTAAAAAAAAAAAATATATCTAGAGAGCTCACGTTCTCTCTTTTCTTGAGCGCGGGAGAGCTCCACCCGGTTGAGTCCTCTGCTCAAGTTCTCTCTTGTTCTCCTCTCTGTCCTTTGTTGCCTTTGCCGGATGCGGCTATTTATAGGCTTTTTGCCGGGTCCGGGATGGGTTCCGCGGCTGTGATGCAAGCTCACGCGGAACCGTCTTCCCGCGGAACTGCCTTCCCCGCGGAACTAACCGCTTTTCCCGCGGAACTGCTTTCCCCGCGGAACTTCGTTTGCTTGGGCGCCAAGCTGCACTTGCGCGGAACCGCTTTTCCCGCGGAACTGCTTTCGCGTAGATCCAATTTCTGTAGACTCGCGGAACCACGACGGCAACAGTAGCCACCGCGCTTTCGTCCTCCCCAAGAATCCATCCGGCAGGACCTGGTCCAGGTCCGCATCGACAAGACCCACGAACAGCTCCTTCATTCGCCGTTGCATCCTTTGCTGCTGCTCCGGCTTCTTTCTTTTGCACTTTTTCTCTCCGTAGGCAAAGAATCTCTCTCCGTGGCTTGCATGCACCACTGGGTTCGTTTTTCTCTGCCTCGGAATCTCATCCCTTCTCGATCTGAAACACCACCGCAAGCTCAGAGATTCTCCACCGATGGAGCAGGCACGGGCGCTGGATCCGGCTTCTCGTTCTTCGCAGCGAGCTTCTTCTGCTCAGCGGCGATCCATCCCCGCATAGGATATTATTCAAGCACTTCAAGGCCACCACTGACGCCTTGAAAACCACCTCCGGCAGCGTCTTTGCCAGCAGGAATTCCAACCCGTTCAGCGTCTAATACCTCAAGCTGCTGCTAAGCCCATATGCGCAGCCCACGTCGCTGCATTCAGCAGCGTCGGCGGAGGCTTGTTGGGCGACTCGAACATGCGGCTCGTCGGCGAACTGGCAAAGATCCCAGGGACGGACGGTGGCGACGCCCCGGCCGTGGGCGCGAGGAGGTACATCAGCACGAAGTTGAGGATCGAGCCGACGACGAGCGTCGAGAAGACAAAATCCAGTTCGTTGAGGCCGAAGTTCGGCCGGGAGGCCATGTCAAGCCGAGACGCCGATGAGCTCCTCCATCGGGACCCTGAAAGGGAACTGCGGGTCAGCGGGACCGCCATCCGTTAATGAAGGCTCCGATCGGGCCGAAACTTGCCGGCTGAGACCGACTCCCATCTGCTTTCAACCGGTAAGCGGTAGCTGCCGCAGCTCGTCTTCTCTCTCTGTACAGCATTCAAACCCAGCAGCAAAACTCAGAGGTTGTAAAAGATGACGAAAGAAGTGCTTGCAGATGCGGAGCAGCCGCATGGCAAGGACTACAGCGACCCTCCTCCGGTCCCGCTCTTCGACCTCACCGAGCTCAAGCTCTAGTCCTTACGCAGCGCGAGGACCTCGTGCGGGAGCAGCGCACCTGCCGCGATCCTCGCCTTCCCCTGACAAACGTTGTTTCAGGTACGCGGCGAAAAGCTCTGCGTCGTGCTTTTGGAACAGCTTCTTGTAGTTCTTCATCTCAACGGACGCGATGCGACTGTACGGCAGCCTCGCCCAGCGATTCGCGCTCATGTATACCTCTGGCAGTTGGAGAATCCGGTGCAGGGGAACTGACACATCCTTCCGCTGTTGACCGGGTCGTGGCTGATGGGGTGGACGTGCTTTCCATCTCGCTGGGCGGTGAGGTTGCCTCCTACTACCGTGACAGCTTGTCGGTAGCAGCGTTTGGCGCCATGGAGAAGGGGGTGTTCGTCTCTTGCTCCGCAGGAAATGGGGCGCCGGAGCCCGTCAGCCTTACCAACGTTTCGCCGTGGCTCACCACCGTGGGCGCAAGCACCATGATCAGAGATTTCCCGTCGGCGGTGAAGCTAGGCAGCGGCCGGGTCCTAGGCGGCGTCTCGCTCTACAGAGGCAGGCGTAGGCTGGTTGCTGGGGAGCAGTACTCCCTGGTCTACCTGGGCGGGAACTCCAGCAGCCCCGACCCAAGGGCGCTGTGCTTGGAGGGAAAGGTGGATCCGCACGTTGTCCGGGGGGAAGATCGTGATATGCGATGGGGGAATCCGCCCGAGAGTGCAGAAGGGCCAGGTGGTGAAGGACGCAGGGGGTATCGGCATGGTGTTGGTCAACACCGCAGCGAACGGCGAGGAGCTGGTCGCGGACAGCCATCTCCTCCCAGCGGTTGCAGTGGGTGAGACGGCTGGGAAATTCATCAAGCGCTACGTCCTCGCCACCCCGAGTCCGACCGCGACCCTTACGTTCGCCGGCACCAAGCTGGGAGTCCAGCCGTCCCCCGTGATAGCTGCTGATCAACGGCTTTGGGTGAGAAGACGTAGATAGCATGCTCTGTGCTGCTGGAACAGACGCGGAATTCAAGCGAGCCGCCTGTGGAGAGAAGCACGGTTGATCATTCAGAAGTTGCTGGGCATCAAAATCAGGCGACATGGAGAAATCGTCAGCAGGTATGTCCCTTGCGCTGAGAGAGGATCTCAGCCAGCTGGATTGCATATTGCTCCCAGGAAGATGGAGAGTTGGAACACTCGGCTGCGGCCAAGCCATGGCCAAATGGGACATCCCGTTCGCAAAAGGCGACATAGGAGTGAATGGGGTAGGAGACATGACGGACACGGACGAGGGTGAGCCAGGAAGAGCGACCATGGTGAGATCAGGCACGCCATGTTTCCTCACCACGAGGGTGAGAGGCTTGTTAGAGATGCCGTTCCCGTAGGCGTTGGGCTTCAAATCATCGCCTGGTCATGACGGATGTGGATGTGGATGTTGCACCGGGGCAACCAAAGAAAAGGACGTTCAAAAAGTTCGGCTTCAGAGGCGTGGATTTGGATGTGCTGAAGCGTTGCGGGATCATGAGTCGAGCCAACGGAGCTCTGAACGTGTGCTTCGAGGGAGCGGAGAACTTGCCCGGCGGCGGCGGGTCCAAGTACGGCACGAGCATCGAGAAGGAGTGGGCCAAGGATCCGGCGCGCGATATCATCTTGGCGTACATGCAAAACGAGGAACCTCTAACGCCTGACCATGGGTTTCCCATCCGTGTTATCATCCTCGGATTCATTGGCGGGCGGATGGTGAAGTGGCTGAAAAGGTTTATCGTCACGACGGTGTAGTCGTCTCTTTTTTTTTTTTTATCATATAAATATATCTCATCAAATGCCCCCTCAGGAATTATGCCGTTGTGGGCCATTTGTAGAGGCGTGATTCCTGATATGTTATGTAGTAGGTTTTTTTTTTTTTTTTTTTTTGCGACTAAGCATAGAGCTTTGAGAGTCAATGGATCCATAGTCCTTATGATTTTTGAAGTATCACTCTATGGCTTAACGGGTTTCATCCAGTGCCTAGGCCGTATATTTTCTTCTTCTTTTTTTATTATTTTTTTATTTTTTATGGGTCATATACATCACAATTCTTTCTCATAGAGAAGAAAATGAGGGGCTCCTGGAAGCTTTGACTGAATGATTTCGAACATCTTGTCGACCCTAACAATAGGTGGAGCACGCCTAAATTGAGGATTCTCTTCAAATTAATCAAATGGTTCTGCAATGACAACGCCTTTCATTGCCCCACACTTGTGCAGATCACGAACAAGAGACCGAACATCTCAGCAAGCAGAAAAGTTTACAATAGCCCATCTTTCTTTTTTTTTTTTATTTTTTTTTTATTTTTTTTTTGAGGGTCCACAAGTTTCTTATTGTTGAAATTCCATAGACCATTTCTAGGAAAGAATTCATCATTTCCATCTTTTAACTTTGGTGTATTCAAGACACGGCCTTCTACTTGAATGAAGTTACCATTGATCGAAACACCTCATGTCTTCAGCATCATAGTTGCTGCTTCTTAATGCATTACTTAAAGTTTGCATCCTTTCTTGTGGTTTCTGTCGTGATTTTTCAACCAGTGATGATCTTTGCAAAGTTGACAGAGATTTAGTATACCTTTGCAATGAAACCAGAGAGCAGAGCTCGACAGGATAGTAAGTGGGGCGTCTAAGCTCAATGTGCCGATAGTTAACATAATAGTCTCAATGGTTTGAGATGGGCTATCGCTTCTTCCATTTTTTTGTTTCAAAGTAAACATTTGCTGGTTGCATGGAAGCTCGCTTAGCCCTACAATTCCATATTTGAGGGTCTTGTCTTCACCCTCAGATTCTTCAGAGTTCTCTTTGCCTTTCCCCAATCAATTTCACCATGATTTCTAACATTTTGATTAGCCATCAGAAATTCATCAACAGGGCCAGGCCTTATAGTCATTGTAGTAGACACATCAATATTTAGAGACAAGCCCCCTTGACTGGTTCGGAAGCTAGAATGAAATCCATGACAACCGAGAACTCCACCTCCAATGTCAACAAAGTTACTAGGATCATTGTGAAAAATGACTGCCAAACCAGAGGGCAGCCCTGCTTTGCAGCATGCTGCCTTAGGATTATATCTAGAACCCTTAAGGCTTCTTGAGGACTCTAGGAATCGTGTCCTCGCAGAGCATTTGCAATAGCTTTTATTTGAATTGTAGCAGCAAAACGTACCTCAACTTTGAAAGTCTTGGTCTGATACGAACGCCTTTGCCATCAATAGGTTTACCATCTTCATAAGACAGAGAAACCTTTCCGCCCAGTACCAGACCTTGCCACTGGAACTCGATTCATTGAGACTTTTTTCGCGCTTGGGTGTATGACAGGTGGGGGCGGCGGCAAAGCTTTCTCCTCAGCCTCCGTCTCCCCCATCTCCACAAGAAGCTGAGAACGGGAAAATTCCCCCCCCTTTTTTTTTTTTTGACAACTGCCTTAGTTGTCGAAATATCTGATGATGATGCTCATGGCGGGGAGAATTTGACATCGATAGAGCCGTTACCTGTTTCTCCTGCTGATGTAGTGAACTCCATTCGAGTTTTGAAGGAGTCCCTTCCTTCTACAAGGGAAGCTGTAGAGATTCTTCTGATATATGACTTTCTTTGTAATTTCATGGATAGTATCTTTTTAAGTAATTCCCATTCACGGTTGCTTTTATTTGATTTCCGCAATTAACAATTTCATATGTGCCATTGCCATGGACCCTCTCAATGATGTAAGGCCCTTCCCATTTAGGCTCGAATTTGCCAGTAAGTTTGCCCCCGGCCATAAGCTCTGTGCATAGCTTTAGCACCAAATCTCCTCTTTTGAATGAGCGATGCCTCACGACTTTATTGTATGCTTCGACCATTCGAGCTTGATAGAGTTCGATCCGTTGTCGTGCTTGAACTCGTTTCTCATCTAGTGCCTCGAGCTCGTCGAAGCGAAGTTTGACTTGTTGTTCAGTGGTTAACCCAGAATGGATGGCAACCCTCAAAGATACTAACTGAATTTCCACTGGTAAAACCGCTTCTGTGCCAAAGAGCAATGAATATGGTGTTGCTCCTGTTGCAGTTCGATGTGTGGTTCTGTAGGCCCACAATGCTTCGGGTAACCTCTCGTGCCAATCACGCTTATTTTTCACAGTGGTCCTTTTGAGGATTCGAATAATATTTTTGTTAAATGCCTCTGCTTGACCATTCCCTTGTGGGTAATAGGGCGATGAGAACACTTGTTTGATTCCAAACCTTCGGCATAACTGATTTACTTTATCGTTTTTGAATGGCGTGCCATTATCTGAGGTGGTTTGATAGGGAACACCATAACGGTAGATGATTTTGTGCTTGATAAATTCAACCACCTCTTGTGCTCGGACTCTCTTGTAAGCTTTAGCTTCTGCCCATTTGGAGAAATAATCTGTAGCGGCTAAAATATATAAGTGTCCTCTAGATGATGACGGGTTTATTGGACCGACAATATCAAAACCCCATCAAGAGAAAGGCCACGAAATAGGTGCTGGAGACATTACTGAAGCAGGAATATGATAAATATCTCCATGCATTTGGCAGGCTTCACAGGATTTTGCAAAATTGATGGAGTCTTGGACCATTGTGGGCCAATAATAGCCCAACGTTTTGATCCTATGATAAAGACGACGTCCAGATTGGTGGGCGCCGCATTCGCTGGAGTGCGTCTCTTGAAGAACTTGACAGATATCATTTTCATCAATACAGCGAAGCCAAAGCCCATCAAAAGCAATCCGGTACAAATCGTCTTGAAACACAGTATATCGTGAAGCAGCCTTTCTCAATGACTTCCTCGTGCTTGGATCATCTGGTTCAATGCCATATTTGAGGTAGTTAATGATAGGGATGCGCCAGTCATCATTGTTTGTAGTTACCTCGGATACACATCGTCCAATTTGATTTACTTGGAGCTCTTCGTCATCTTCTAGTCTTTGTACTCGAATTATCACGTCATCAAGCTCATTGAAAGCAAGGATACTGGCTAACTTTGATAATGCATCAACAACTACATTTTCTGACCGAGGAACATGCTCAACCGAAACCATTTCGAATTTCGCCAATAAAGTTTGAGCTTTGTCATAATATCTTCGTAAATGGGGCTGATGTACTTCGTATTGATTATTTAACTGTTTGATAACCAATTCAGAGTCCCCAAATATTCGCACAAATAAAATATCTGATTGCAGAAGAAGTTCCATGCCGATGAGTAAGGCCTCGTACTCAGCTTCATTATTTGTTGTGCTTCTTCCAAGAAAATATGAGTGCGGGAATAAGTCTTTATGAGGGGAGACTACGACAATTCCAACACCAGCTCCGGATGGCTTGGAAGCGCCATCGAAATACATTTGCCACATTGGATCATCATTTGCATAGAAAACCTTCTCATCAGGTAGGTTTTCTAAGATAGGAAATTCTTCTTCAAGAGGATGGGCTGCTAGGAAATCTGCCAATACTTGCCCTTTCACTGCCTTTCGTGGTACATATTTGATATCAAACTCTGATAGCAAAAGTGACCATTTTGCTAGGCGTCCTGAAAGCATTGGTTTAGTGATCAGGAACTTGAGGGGATCGGCCTTCGATATAAGTATGATCTGATGCGCGAGGAAGTAATGTCTTAGCTTTCGTGCCACAAAAACCAATGCTAGACAAATCTTCTCGATCGAGGAATAATTGCATTCAGCTTGCAATAATCGTCGACTGAGATAATAGGCGGCTTGTTCTTTGCCTTGGGCATTTTCTTGTGCGAGCAATGCCCCCAGTGATTGTGGGCTGGCAGCAATATAGAGAATGAGTGGCTTTCCTTTTACTGGAGTTGTCAAAACAGGAGGATTTTGCAGCAATTCTTTGATGGCTTCAAAGGCTTGTTGGCATTTCGCGTCCCATTGAAAAGTCGTATCTTTTCTCATTAACTTGTGAAAGGGCTGGCAGCGGCCGGACAAGTTGGAGATGAAACGCCGGATATACGACAATTGGCCTTGCAGACTCCTAAGTTCTCTGAGATTTCGTGGAGGCGGCATATTTTGAATTGCTTCTGTCTTGAGTGGATCGACCTCGATTCCCCTTTGGCGGATTATGAACCCAAGGAATTTCCCAGATGATACTCCGAATGCACATTTGAGAGGATTCATCTTGAGATCATACTTTCTTAAGCGCAAGAATACCGATCTCAAATCTTCTTTATGCTTATTGTGACCTTCAGACCTTACAACCAGGTCATCGACATAGCACTCAACATGTTTGTGTAACATATCATGAAATATATTTTGCATAGCCCTTTGATAAGTTGCGCCAGCATTCTTAAGACCAAAGGGCATGACTTTGTAGCAAAAGACACCCATCGGTGTTCGAAATGCTGTTGCGGCTTCATCTGCTGGAGCCATCTTGATTTGATTATATCCCGAATATCCATCCATAAAGGAGAATGTGTCGTATAGAGCTGTGCTGTCGATTAGCAAATCAGTGAAAGGAAGAGAAAATTCATCTTTAGGGCATGCTTCGTTTAGATCTCGAAAATCTACGCAGATGCGGATCTGTCCATTTTTCTTTTTGACAGGAACAATGCTAGAAATCCATTTTGGAAATTTGATTTCCCGAATGAATTCAGCATCAATGAGTTTTTCAACTTCCTTGATGATTTGTTCTTCGAGCTCTGGTCGAAATCTTCTCGGAGCTTGCTTGACTGGCTTTTTATCCCACGTAATATGCAGATGGTGCATTGCAACCGCGGGGTTGAGACCTGGCATTTCGGAATACCCCCAAGCAAAAACATCTTTAAATTCGCTTAAAAGTTGCTTTAATGCCGCCTTCTCTTTTTCGGCTAGATTTTTGGCAACAAAAATGGGTCTCGGGTCCTCCTCAGTCCCGAGATTGAATTCCTCAAGTACGTCAATAGTAGGCTGCCCTCCATCCTCAATCGCAGGTGGAGCGTCCTCTGGTTCCATTAATGTCTCTTCATCATTGTTGGAGTCATCACTTGTGGAGACGCAGTAGGTGGTGGCGAAGTTGCCGTCTTCTTCTTCTTTATACCCAAGGCCAAGTCGTTTGTTTCCCTTTAGATAACCAGGGGGTCTTTCGGATAACGGGATAGGGATGTCACTTCCGAGGCCTGATAAATGTGGTTCATCAGGATAGAACCCCATCAAATCCATAATTTTCTTGCTTTCTCTGCTATAGCGATGGAAATCCCATTTCTTGAGCTTAGCGGTGGGCAAACAAGATGATTTGTTAGGGCTACCGTAAACCTTGCCATATTGCTTTATGAAATATTTTTGGGCAAATTTTTCATCTTGAGGTTCCTGCACACTTGGAGCAGATACATTAAACTGCACGAGCATTGCTAAAACCTCATCGAGCGTTTCCTTAGGTTTTTGATTTTGGTGAGCGGCCTCAGTGGCCATTCCGTCACTCTCACAGCAAAGTGACTTGGCTTCCTCATTGGCCTGATTCCGGAATCTCCGAAGAGCTTCCAGATCCACCTCAAACCTAGGGGAATTGGCTCGAGGCGGTTTAGCAACCTTTTTCAGGACTTCGAGGTCCAAGTAGAACCGTGATCCTGCAGCGGTGTTGCTATAGCTGGTAGGAGGTGGTATGGTTGTCTCCTGTCGTTGTCGTGGTAGTGGATGTACTGGATCGAGGCTTATATTTTCAAATTTGGTTTGAAATTGAGCCCTCGGTTCTGTCGTCCCTCGTCCACGATCGCGCCCTCGACCACGACCTTGACCTTCCATCTTCTCACCCTTTGAGAATATGTCTGTGCTTACTGGGGCGGGGGGAGCCTGAGATACCTCCTGCTGACCTTTGCGTGTGGTCGCTTCAACTGCTTTTATTGATGTGTTGACAGCAGATGCCAAGTCATAATACTTAGCATCAGAGTAAAATGATTCCGCCGTTGCGAATGGTTTATGGTCAGCAAAAATCCTTTTTTCGACTCCATCCTTGCAGTACTTGAAGCATTGATGCACCGTTGATGCGATGATCTTATTACTGTGGAGCCAAGGCCTTCCTAACAGCAAGTTATATGAGGTCGGGGCATTAATCACAAAGCACGGGATTTCGGTGCAGAAATCTTCTATGCTTAGTTCCAACTCAATCAGGCCCATGGCCTTTTGAGTCCCTTGATTAAACCCGTGAATCACCACACTAGTGTCTTTTAACGCTGATAGAGAAATTCCGATCCTTCTGAGTGTTCGAAGGGGCAGGATATTAATTGCAGACCCGGCATCGATCATGATTCTGTTGACCAGTTCACCGCCCAGGTTGCCCGTAACATATAAGGGTCGGTTGTGATTAACGTCTCCAAGCAACATATCCTCATCAGTGAATGAAATAACCTCATCACATTCAGCGGCGTCGACCAAGTAAGCAAGACGGACATTTTCATCTGTCAGAGCACTTACCAGTGCATCCCTGGCTTCTTGTGACAACTGCAAGGCATCGTAAATACTGAGTCGAGCAGGGAGTCGCTTCAAGTGTCCAAGGACATCATAGCTTACTGAGGATTTTCGATGATCGGCTGGTATGTGCTGCTCTGGCAGAGTACAATTTTCTTGTGCCGGGGCTTTACCCTTGTTTTCTGGTGTGATTCGACCAGATCGAAGAATTGCAAGAACATCTTCTTCAACTTGCACCATATTGCAAGAGGCAGAGTCCTGAATATTTGTAGCCAATGTCCGTAGTACATCTGAGAAAAATGGCTGCACTTTTGGGATTTCAGGAAAATACCCACTCATTGACTTGATGCACTGATGAACCATGATTTCTTCTTTGTCGAATTTTTGGTTGATTATTTTGCGGTTTATCCATCTCAAGATGTAGTCATATTGAGATTCTCCTGATAGGGGGTGCATAACTTCGATCATCTCTGGAGGGAACTCTGTTTCATATTCGTGGAATCTTAGGATAAACATATCGACGAACTCTTCCCAAGAACCAAATGGTTCTTCGGGGAGCGAGGAGATCCAGAGAAGGGCACAACTGTCATGGGCCAAGCTCAAAACAAAGTGCCCGAGTGCAAACTCTTCTGTTTGCCCCATTTGACAGACCGCCAGTGAATAATCAAATAAGTGTGGCAACGCATACTTATGATTCTCGTGGAATAACTGAATATGCGGCCAATCATAGCTTAATTCCCTAGTTAAGAAAGGGAACACTCGAAGAATGGGCGCATCGTTTAACTGCAGCACATGCAGAACTTGGAGTTGATTTGTCCTCCCAAAACCTTCAGCGTCGCTAAAGATTGCCTCTTGTTTGAAGCCTTCGTTGCTGACCCATCGGATTGCCTTTATGAAAGTTTTGGCTCCAAAGGTCTTGTACCCGTTGTCAGTCGGAGGGCATACTGCATCCGAAAGATACTTCGTGACCATTTCAGGTTCAGGCAACCATATAGCCAAGGGATCACTCCATGTACTGTCTCTGAGATAATTTACGTAATGAGCAGTAGATTCTTGACTGTATTGTATTTCCCTCAAGTAATTACTAGGGAACTGCTCTCTTTGTCTTGACAGGAAGCGGACCAAGAACGCGTCTATCAAGATGACCCACTCGGTAATTTCTTCGATATGATTATCTCGGTACCAAGACATCACTGATTCCCCCAGTGAGTACCGGAAGTATTCCACTCTGGTTTCCCAAGATGCTGGCAAAAGCCAAGATTCTCGCAAATACGTGATGATATGGTTTACCGGTGACATCCCAACTTCAAACTTGGTGTAGTTAGGGATGAGCACCGAGGCAGTTCTTCGCCGCTTTGCAGGCTTGGATGCAGACGCATTTATATGATAGCAAGTTTCGATTTCTCCGTTGTTGCTATCTCGGTCCCAAAACAGACCGTTCTCACATGGAGTTGTATTTGGTAACTCCTCGAGAATGTATCTTTCTTTTTCTGGTCGAGGTGATCTTCCAGCAAGCCGTCGATAGAATGGGAGTAGCAACTCGGGCTGCAAAAAGTTCATGATCATGAATGGTTGCACCCGTGAGGATTGCCTCAAAAGCCTTGAGAAGAAAGGGAGAATGGCCTTATCCCTTATTCTTTTGTCTTTTCTGCATAAATCTTTGAGACATCTTTTTGTCCGTCTTAGGCTTGGTGGTTTTCGAACCACTTCCCAATCACCCTTTTCTGCTATCTCAATTGTCACAACATTTGATGAAGCTTGCGCTGGAGGACTGAGTTTTATAACCCCCTTGTCGATGTAATCTTGCAATATTGCTTGGAGATCCCAACACTTCTTAGTGGGGTGACCGACATATCGGTGGTAACTGCAATATCGTTGGTGAGAAGTGCGTCCAACTTCTTCTGGCCTTTTTGGGGCAGGCAACTCGAATAGCCCGGTCGACATGAGGTGCTGGAATAGCGTCTCCACGTCATCTTCTCCAAAGGCATATTGGATTTCCTCTCTTCGGAAGGGTCTTGCAGGCTGCTCTTTTACAGGCGGCTTTGCTTTATCTGGCTGCTTCTTAACCTCCGTGGTGTTCGCAGAGGTCTCTCCAGTTTTCTTCTTCTTAAATGTAGTAGTTGTGGATGACTCCTTCCAAGCTTTTTGTTGAGACAACAAATACTCTTTTCGACAAGCTTCTGTAGCTAGGGCCTGAAATGTACTTAGCTGTTCATTCATCAGCAACGAGATTTCCGTCTTGATGCCATTCCGGCAAAGATTGACCTTCATTGCTTGAGATAGGGGTGCTTGACATCGGTTAGCGGCCCTTTGCCATCTAGTGATGTAGTCTTCAACCGGCTCGTCTTTCTTTTGGGACAAGGTAGATAATTCCGATAGTTGTACATCTCGTGTAGTATCAACAAATCGGGAGGTGAATATTTCCTTCATCTCTTCCCATGTCTGCACTGAGCCGATTGGGAGAGATATGTACCATTGGAAAGCATCGCCAGACAGAGTATTGGGGAACATGCGAAGACAAAAATTTGAATGGTGCGCCCAATTGCCCATGGCATAGTGGAATGATGCCAGGTGCTTTAACGCGCTCCCAGTCCCATCGAATTGGATTTTTGGTGGCTTCAAATCTCTAGGTAGCAGCTCCGCTTCAACCTCTGGGGGATAAGGCCTGTTGATTGTCGTTGTAGGGACCCCAGTGAGTTGAGGTGCCTGTCGACGAAGGCATTCGGCCACAAGCTGATGTACCATCTCCTTTTGTGTAATAAACCTGGGTGGAGACCCCATGGGTGTGTTTACCCGCGCGTCTTGCGTTCGAGGAGTATTGATACGCAGATTATTGAACTGCGGAAAGCCTTGTTCAAAATCTGCATTTTCATCTTCCTCGGTCCGCTGCCTGACTGGTTTCTCGGGCTGATGGACCGATTGACGGTTCCTTGGTGATGGTGGTTGATGGGAACCTGATGTCTTGTTGCCTTGAGTTTCCATAGCCCGTTTTATACTCTTAATCTCCTCCCGGAGGTCATGAATGAGCTGAGACTTGGGTGTAAGAACCTCTTCTTCTTCGCCCACCATGTAAGAGGCTTCAAATTGACCTCTTGGGAGGGCGGCCCTGACCCCTTCAGGATGAGAGAGGCTACAGAATGGCGGTGTAATGGGCATTGCGGCTGTCTTTGACCGGGTTAACATCTCCGACGCTTTGGAAGTGCTTGGCTGGGTGAGGTCCACCATGTTGACTTCTGTCGTCTGGAGGAGACGTCTCCTCCTTTTAGCTTCTCTCTTGGGGTGCGGCATCCGGTGCTCTCCTCGGAACGGGGCCACAACAGGCGCATAAGTCATATCCTCTTTTAGTCTGATTAATGAGGCGAATTGATTTTCGTGTATAAAGTTAGGGATCAGACTGAGCACCGAACGTGAATACGTTTTATGGCGCTTCTGAGGATACTGCCACTTGTTAGAGAGTCTTGGCTTTTGAGGCACTCTCAATTTGCGAGAGTTCTGTAGTGGCTTCTTTTGTGGCCTACCCCTTTGTCGGGGGTGCGAGAACAGCATATACCTCGGTCCTGGTGGCAGTGGCGATGAAGCCTTCAAGTTTAACCGGGAAGTTGTTTTCCCGAACTGCTTTTTCTGCTGCGCTTTTCTCCTTTGTTTCCTTGATACGTGATGAGGAACCGTCACTATATTGGCAGTATCATAGTGACCCGGAGATTTGACTCTAGCTTGTGAGCTAGATGGAGCATCGATTGACTGATGGGGCGAATGCGTCGGGTCAGGGATGACAAATCGCAAAGTGCCTAAACCGGATCGGACAACAATAGGTCCTTGCGGCTTGAATTGGTCATCCCCTCCATCGGCCAATGAAGCATTCAGCTGAGAAAACTTGGTTTGTCTTCTTGACTCCTTCCGCTCTCGGGTGTCACTTTGGTTAAGTCGGGGGGCTAGGTCAACAACCCTTGAGGCAGCCCGACCAAATTGGCGAGTGATGGTGCACCGAACAGGATTTGGTACAGTTTTGCCCCCATTTTGGGGAACAATGGCTTCTGGCCGGCTAGTTGGCGCTAGCCGAGTTGCAGTAGATTGTCTCGCAGACCTTTTTATGGAATGGGGCTGCAAAACAGGTTGTCCTGCAGGCTGTTGTGTTGCTGGTTGGGCTGGTGCAGCGAGCCGATAGGCAGACTTTTTGACATAGTCCGACTGTAGAGCAGGCGGGCCCATTCGGATTGGCGCCTGCAGAGACTTTGTTTGTCGAATATGAGTGGTCTTCGAGCCTTGAACAATAAGAGGCTCCTTGAGAAGTGCAGATCGGTCTCTTCTTTGCTTGATCGCTGCAGGAGAGTAGTCAACGTGTCGATAGACACGGTGCTCCGGCTTCTCTGGTACATGAATAAAATGATGCGGGATAGCCGCATCCATGTGGTTTGGCATAGAAATGACAAAACCACCATTGGGAAAGAATCCAAAAGCCATCGAATGCGCCATGAATATCTGCAAAAGAGCATTTCAAAGTGTTAACAGTGAGAAATTAAATAAGCATATAAAGCCATAGTTTTCAGCTCTTAAAGATGAAGGGAGAATGTTTCACGTCGGGTTCACCATTTGTTCCGGCCTCGTGAGAAATCATTAATTTATCCATTCGGTTTTTGGTTAAATGTAAAATTGTTTTCCCTGCGGCTTTGAGAATAAATGCTTAATTAATTTCCCAGCAAAATTTTAAAGCATCCAATTCTTTAACCGAGTCCGAAAAGTACATCACAGAAATATTTTGCATTGTGTTCCACATTCTGATTTTACATCTCTAACGAGAAAACCCTTGATTAAAAGAGCTGAATACAATGGTCCATAAAAAAATGCTTAACAATAATGAAGTGCGTAGAAGATCCTTCTACGTCTTTACAAGTGCACGAAAAATCGTGTCTAACAAAAATATAAAGATAAATGAGTACACTTCGCCCCGCGCCGTGACTCGAATGTGAGGTATATGACGCCGCGCGCCATATCTTTAATATGAAGTACATGACGCCGCGCGCCATGACTTAAATATGAGGTACATGACGCCGCGCGCCATGTCTTAAATGTGAGTTTACGCTTAGCCCGTCGACCAGCGATGACTCGGTTTTGGGAACTAGTGAGGGGCCCGTCGGCTACACTAGTGACCTTACACAGCAAACTAAGTGCGCTCTTAGCTTCTGGATTTACACAGCAGACCAGCGTGTCCCGCTTTCAGCTTCTGTATTTGTACAAGAAACCAGCGTCTCCCGCTTTGAGCCTCTGGATTGAACAATTGGGTGGTTTTACCAAGAAATGGATTCAACCGGATTTTAAAAGTATGTTTGGGTCATTTTTGACCAATTAAAAAGGTTTGGGCCCAACTGGGCTTGTTGACAAGAGTTTGGGCCATCTTTGGCTTTTTGGAGAGTTTTTGGGCCATCATGGGCTTTTTGAAAAGTTTTGAGCCATCTTGGGCTTTTTGGAGAGTTTTGAGCCATCTTGGGCTTTGTGGAGATTTTTGAGCCATCATGGGCTTTTTGGAGAGTTTTGAGCCATCTTGGGCTTTTTGGAGATTTTTGAGCCATCTTGGGCTTTTTGGAGGGTTTTTGGGCCATCATGGGCTTTTTGAAAAGTTTTGAGCCATCTTGGGCTTTTTGGAGATTTTTGGGCCATCTTGGGCTTTTTGGAAAGTTTTGAGCCATCTTGGGCTTTTTGGAGATTTTTGGGCTACCTTGGGCTTTTTGGAGATTTTTGGGTCATCTTGGGCTTTTTGGAGAGTTTTGAGCCATCTTGGGCTTTTTGGAGCGTTTTGGGCCATCATGGGCTTTTTGGAGATTTTTGGGCCATCATGGGCTTTTTGGAAAGTTTTGAGCCATCTTGGGCTTTTTGGAGATTTTTGGATGCCTTTGAATATATATGTGTATTTTGATATATTTTTATAGAAAATACACATACATTTATTTTTATTTTTAAAGGAGGAAATATAATTAACCCGTGTGTCAATTCGACCCGCCAGTCGGGGAGTATCCACGTTGGGAAAAGTGGTTTTCGAAAATAATATATATGTATATATTTATTTATATATATATATAATATACACATATATATATTTAAAGGAGAAAATATACTTAACCCGTGTGTCAATTCAACCCGCCAGTCCGGGAATATCCACGTTGGGAAAAGTGGTTTTCGAAAATAATATATATGTATATATTTATTTATATATATATAATATACACATATATATATTTAAAGGAGAAAATATACTTAACCCGTGTGTCAATTCAACCCGCCAGTCGGGGAGTATCCATGTTGGGAAAAGTGGTTTTCGAAAATAATATATATGTATATATTTGTTTATATATATATAATATACACCTATATATATTTAAAGGAGAAATTATACCTAACCCGTGTGTCAATTCAACCCGCCAGTCGGGGAGTATCCACGTTGGGAAAAGTGGTTTTCGAAAATAATATATATGTATATATTTATTTATATATATATAATATACACCTATATATATTTAAAGGAGAAAATATACTTAACCCGTGTGTCAATTCAACCCGCCAGTCGGGGAGTATCCACGTTGGGAAAAGTGGTTTTCGAAAATAATATATATGTATATATATATATTTATATATATATATAAGAAAGAAACTCTCTTTTTTTTTTAACTAAAAAAAAAAATATATCTAGAGAGCTCACGTTCTCTCTTTTCTTGAGCGCGGGAGAGCTCCACCCGGTTGAGTCCTCTGCTAAAGTTCTCTCTTGTTCTCCTCTCTGTCCTTTGTTGCCTTTGCCGGATGCGGCTATTTATAGGCTTTTTGCCGGGTCCGGGATGGGTTCCGCGGCTGTGATGCAAGCTCACGCGGAACCGTCTTCCCGCGGAACTGCCTTCCCTGCGGAACTGCTTTTCCCGCGGAACTTCGTTTGCTTGGGCGCCAAGCTGCACTTGCGCGGAACCGCTTTTCCCGCGGAACTGCTTTCGCGTAGATCCAATTTCTGTAGACTCGCGGAACCACGACGACAACAGTAGCCACCGCGCTTTCGTCCTCCCTAAGAATCCATCCGGCAGGACCTGGTCTAGGTCCGCATCGACAAGACCCACGAACAGCTCCTTCATTCGCCGTTGCATCCTTTGCTGCTGCTCCGGCTTCTTTCTTTTGCACTTTTTCTCTCCGTAGGCAAAGAATCTCTCTCCGTGGCTTGCATGCACCACTGGGTTCGTTTTTCTCTGCCTCGGAATCTCATCCCTTCTCGATCTGAAACACCACCGCAAGCTCGGAGATTCTCCACCGATGGAGCAGGCACGGGCGCTGGATCCGGCTTCTCGTTCTTCGCAGCGAGCTTCTTCTGCTCAGCGGCGATCCATCCCCGCATAGGATATTATTCAAGCACTTCAAGGCCACCACTGACGCCTTGAAAACCACCTCCGGCAGCGTCTTTGCCATCAGTAATTCCAACCCGTTCAGCGTCTAATACCTCAAGCTGCTGCTAAGCCCATATGCGCAGCCCACGTCGCTGCATTCAGCAGCGTCGGCGGAGGCTTGTTGGGCGACTCGAACATGCGGCTCGTCGGCGAACTGGCAAAGATCCCAGGGACGGACGATGGCGACGCCCCGGCCGTGGGCGCGAGGAGGTACATCAGCACGAAGTTGAGGATCGAGCCGACGACGAGCGTCGAGAAGACAAAATCCAATTCGTTGAGGCCGAAGTTCGGCCGGGAGGCCATGTCAAGCCTAGACGCCGATGAGCTCCTCCATCGGGACCCTAAAAGGGAACTGCGGGTCAGCGGGACCGCCATCCGTTAATGAAGGCTCCGATCGGGCCGAAACTTGCCGGCTGAGACCGACTCCCATATGCTTTCAACCGGTAAGCGGTAGCTGCCGCAGCTCGTCTTCTCTCTCTGTACAGCATTCAAACCCAGCAGCAAAACTCAGAGGTTGTAAAAGATGACGAAAGAAGTGCTTGAAGATGCGAAGCAGCCGCATGGCAAGGACTACAGCGACCCTCCTCCGGTCCCGCTCTTCGACCTCACCGAGCTCAAGCTCTAGTCCTTACGCAGCGCGAGGACCTCGTGTGGGAGCAGCGCACCTGCCGCGATCCTCGCCTTCCCCTGACGAACGTTGTTTCAGGTACGCGGCGAAAAGCTCTGCGTCGTGCTTTTGGAACAGCTTCTTGTAGTTCTTCATCTCAACGGACGCGACACGACTGTACGTCAGCCTCGCCCAGCGATTCGCGCTCATGTATACCTCTGGCAGTTGGAGAATCCGGTGCAGGGGAACTGACACATCCTTCCGCTGTTGACCGGGTCGTGGCTGATGGGGTGGACGTGCTTTCCATCTCGCTGGGCGGTGAGGTTGCCTCCTACTACCATGACAGCTTGTCGGTAGCAGCGTTTGGCGCCATGGAGAAGGGGGGTGTTCGTCTCTTGCTCCGCAGGAAATGGGGCGCCGGAGCCCGTCAGCCTTACCAACGTTTCGCCGTGGCTCACCACCGTGGGCGCAAGCACCATGATCAGAGATTTCCCGTCGGCGGTGAAGCTAGGCAGCGGCCGGGTCCTAGGCGGCGTCTCGCTCTACAGAGGCAGGCGTAGGCTGGTTGCTGGGGAGCAGTACTCCCTGGTCTACCTGGGCGGGAACTCCAGCAGCCCCGACCCAAGGGCGCTGTGCTTGGAGGGAAAGGTGGATCCGCACGTTGTCCGGGGGGAAGATCGTGATATGCGATGGGGGAATCCGCCCGAGAGTGCAGAAGGGCCAGGTGGTGAAGGACGCAGGGGGTATCGACATGGTGTTGGTCAACACCGCAGCGAACGGCGAGGAGCTGGTCGCGGACAGCCATCTCCTCTCAGCGGTTGCAGTGGGTGAGACGGCTGGGAAATTCATCAAGCGCTACGTCCTCGCCACCCCGAGTCCGACCGCGACCCTTACGTTCGCCGGCACCAAGCTGGGAGTCCAGCCGTCCCCCGTGATAGCTGCTGATCAACGGCTGTGGGTGAGAAGACGTATATAGCATGCTCTGTGCTGCTAGAACAGACGCGGAATTCAAGCGAGCCGCCTGTGGAGAGAAGCACGGTTGATCATTCAGAAGTTGCTGGGCATCAAAATCAGGCGACATGGAGAAATCGTCAGCAGGTATGTCCCTTGCGCTGAGAGAGGATCTCAGCCAGCTGGATTGCATATTGCTCCCAGGAAGATGGAGAGTTGGAACACTCGGCTGCGGCCAAGCCATGGCCGAATGGGACATCCCGTTCGCAAAAGGCGACATAGGAGTGAATGGGGTAGGAGACATGACGGACACGGACGAGGGTGAGCCAGGAAGAGCGACCATGGTGAGATCAGGCACGCCATGTTTCCTCACCACGAGGGTGAGAGGCTTGTTAGAGATGTCGTTCCCGTAGGCGTTGGGCTTCAAATCATCGCCTGGTCATGACGGATGTGGATGTGGATGTTGCGCCGGGGCAACCAAAGAAAAGGACGTTCAAAAAGTTCGGCTTCAGAGGCGTGGATTTGGATGTGCTGAAGCGTTGCGGGATCATGAGTCGAGCCAACGGAGCTCTGAACGTGTGCTTCGAGGGAGCGGAGAACTTGCCCGGCGGCGGCGGGTCCAAGTACGGCACGAGCATCGAGAAGGAGTGGGCCAAGGATCCGGCGCGCGATATCATCTTGGCGTACATGCAAAACGAGGAACCTCTAACGCCTGACCATGGGTTTCCCATCCGTGTTATCATCCCCGGATTCATTGGCGGGCGGATGGTGAAGTGGCTGAAAAGGTTTATCGTCACGACGGTGTAGTCGTCTCTTTTTTTTTTTTATCATATAAATATATCTCATCAATGCATGAATAAGTTCAATATATATTTTGATTAGAATTGTTGAATTCATGCATCTTACTTGCTTTGGACTTGGATTAGTCTTCATATGTTCCAAGTCGAATATTTAAGTCGACTTGGTCTTCAACTTGACTCAAGTCTACTTTGAAATCGTCCTAATCCTCGACTTGACTTCTGAAGTTTCTGCCCTGTCCGATTGAAGTCGATGCTGGAGTCGACTTGATCTGCGACTTCACCCAAGTAGCATACGAAGTCGACTTGGGATGCGACTTCGGCAGCTCTCGTTCTTGATTTCAACTCTGGACGAAAAAACGACGCCTCTAAGTCACTACTGGAGTCTACTTGGTCTGCGACTTCACCTCAAGTCGCAAGCGGAGTCGACTTAGGATGCGACTTCGGCACCTCTCATTCTTGATTTCAGCTCTGGAAGGAAATGACGTCTTGAAGTCGCTGCTGGAGTCGACTTGGGGATCGACTTAGCCTAAGTCGATGCTTGAGTCGACTTGGAAATCGACTTGACTTGCCATGCTTCATATTCTTCAATTTTATAACCTTTAATCATTTCCACAAACATGTTAGTAACCAAAACTTACTCAAATTAATTTTTTAATCATCAAAACATAGACTTGACTTATTTTCCACATGTTTCCAACACAACATTACTATGGTATGTCATGCTTCCTTAATGCCAAGTTTCCTGAATATGGATTTTGTCATTAGGTTAATACTGGATCTCAAATCACAAAGAGCTCTTCCAAAATAATGATTTTCAATTGTATAGGGAATAGTAAAGCTCCCTGGGTCCTTGAGCTTGGGCGGCAACTTTCTTTGCACCATTGCACTGGTCTCCTCAATTAACGCCACTGTTTCAAATTCTGTTAATCGCCTTTTCTTTGACAATATATCCTTCATAAATTTGGCATAGCTGGGCATTTTTTCAAGGCTTCTACAAGAGGTATATTGATATGCAATTACTTTAATACCTCTAAGAATTTTTTAAACTAGCCCTCCTTCTTGTTCTTTACAAGTCTTTGTGGAAATGGAGGAAGAGGCCTTTGAATAGTTGGCGGTTGCATCATCAGGTTGCTTTTGCGCAATTTCATTTGATTCCTCCTTTGCTTACTGTGACCGATACAACGAAGGACAAGTAGCTCCAATTACTACCTCTAGCTGAGTTACTTCAGTTAGTTGCCTACAACTTTGTAGAGTGACTGTTTGCACTTGCTCATTGCCTTTTCCCTTCGAATTTTGTTCAGTATCGCCTGACAATGTGCCTTGGGGGCAACTATTTATGGCTGAGCCAAGATGACCTATCTGAGCTTCCAAATTCTTATTTGTGGTGATCTGGGATTGCATGAACAGGTTTTCTAGATCTGACTTTTTCTCTTCTCGAGGAGGTGGAGTTGCTTGAACTGGCCATGCTGATTGTTGCTATGGGGGTTGTGAGAATCCTACTGGCTGATTCGGCCTAGCTTGACCATTCCACGAGAAATTAGGATGATTTCTCCATCCTTGATTATAATTGTTAGCATACTGATTAATCGGATTTCTCTAAAAGTTACCCACGTAATTAACTGACTCCAGATTGGAGGCACATTAATCACATGGGTAGCCGAACTCTCCACACCACGTGCAATATTCCGCTAATGATGACTATGATGTGGAAGTCCCTACCGCATTAACATTGGCAGACTTTGATAAATTTTGAATTTTCCTGGATAAAGGATCGATGTGGGCTTTAATAGATGAGACTGCATACAATTGAAGTAAACCTCTACTTCGACTTCTGTCAGACGACAATTGATATGTGTTGGCTACCATGTTCTCTAGTAGCGTTGTGATACCCAGACCCAAGTAGGGCTCATATATATGCATTTAGCATATAAACATGAATTATGTATGATTTGGTTGATTTATGGATAATCTTATGATTTAATGATATTTTTGCAATTAGAGTAGTGATTAAGAATGGTGATTAAGATTAATCGCCATAGCCCAATGTGAATCAATATGACTAAAGGGGCTTAATGAGGATTAGAAAATGCTAATGTGTCATGAATAGTTATTTTAATTATCATGATTTGATTAATGGAAATTAGAATGATAGTTATAGAATTATGTTGGAAAATATAGAAAATTCATTACTTGATGTCTATAAGGCGGATTGAGATAAAATTTGAAAGATAAGCTCATGACTTTGGGCTCAACCTTATGGATGGATTGGGTTAAGAAAAATGTGATGAGATTAAGATGATAATTATTTATTTTCATCTCACACCCAAAAGATAATTTCAAATGATCATAACTTGACATGAGTGGATAGAATTATGTGGTTAATGTTATGGAAGGATTGGATTAAGCTAATTACCATGAAAATATGCTTAATTGGAAAAAGGTGTGTACCTTTGACTTTGTGCACTATAAAGTACCATAGCATTTATATAAAAGCAAAAGGATTAAATGCATTATTTAATGACACAAATGAGGTGTCAAAAGGAGGCAATTCTAAGTGGATTTTATGAATTACCTAAAATGCTAAAATTCATGAAAATCAAGAGTTTAAAATGCTTAGTTTAAATGACTAAGGGAGTAGCCATGGGAGGCCACATATGTGTCATGAAGAGGGGACGCCCAAGCTTGATATGAAATGATTTTTTTGATTATTCAAAAATACAAAATCTGCATCTAATTAACCTAGATAGCTAGGGTGAGTAATGTACATTAAATTGGGTTGAATTTTGTGGCAAAAAATTTTCATGAGACTCATGACATGTGGACGTCTCCAAGGGGACAACTATATGGGCTAGATTTAGCTCAAATTTGATGATTTTTCTTATATGATAATTATGTATTTTACTTGGATAAGATGATGCCAACACATTAAGGGATAAGAGGGCATTAAATTACCCTCAAATGATGTGGCGAATGTGGGTCCCAAAAATCAGAAATGATGTATATGATGGGAGCACATGGGACGTCCATATGGGTATATTTTTGGCATTTAAAAATTATAAAATAGAAAAAATAATAGAAAGGGATTACTTGGGTAGCAAGAAAGGAGGAAACAAGGAGGAAAGTGGGTAGCAAGGGGACGTTCCAGCAAGAAAAAGAGAAAGAGAGAGAAAGGGAGAGAAAATTTTCTCCACAAAGGGGCAGCAGCTAGGGTTGTCCCAAGCGGGCGAAGAAAGGAGGAAAATGAAGAAAAAAGGAAGAGAAAAAGGATTCAACAAGGCTTACCCATGTTCATGTTTAATTTGGATGAGTATTATGCGTTTTTGATTCATATATGTTAACCTAAATCATGTTTAGTTGATGATTAATGTAAAGATGGTTATAAATATTAAATTCATGGGTAAATATCTCCTTGAATACTTGATGGATGATTAAGCAAATCAAACCCTCATATAGATTATGTGTTAATACTTATAAGGGTGAAATGAGTCACATAGATATATTCATATGTATTGAATCTGGAATAGGAAAGAAAAATATGAACGAAATAGTAAATGAATGAGTTTTAACATAAAAATTTGTGTGAGAACTCATGATAGCATTATTAAGAATGAAACAATTTTCAGCTCAAAAGAATAAGTAGGTTGTAAATTAAAAATCCGGAAAAATCAACCTGAACATGGTTGAATAGGTGTCAGGATCAATTGCACCAAATGATTTTTAATAATTTTTATACAAGGAATTTGAGCTGAAAATTTTATATGATATGGAATGCATATTGAGTAACACTCTAACAAAATAAAAATTGTTTTCCTAAAGGTATAAATATACCTAATAATTAACGTGATTTGAATAGTTTGAAAATTAATGCTGCTATCCAGCATAGTAAAAATACCAAAATAAATATAAATAATTTATATGTTGTGCTGAAAATATTTATTTGGGTTAAATCATGTAGTTATTAAGGTATGATAGAAATTTCAGATTTAAATTCCTTTATTTGAATATGATTCAAAAATTAGAGAGATCAATGTGTCTGATTTTAGCATTATGGACAAATTGAGGAATAAATCAAAATAAATGTTAGATTTCAAATTTTTAGGATGGAATTGTGGCGCCCCAACCCCAGACGTCACATCCTTACTCTAAGACCTTATTAATTGGTAAATGCGAATCAGGATTGTTGCCCTGATCACGCGGAGGGTTCTGAATTGGATCTCATCCAAATTTTTTTCGTTTCATTTCTTTTATCTATCATTATTCATTTCTTTGCATTCCACACCATTCATCTTACAAGCGACAATACACTTGTAATAAATTGCATATATCATTCATAACATCTCATCTTGCTCTTCTACGATAAGAGTCTTCTTGACTTAAACATGACATTTTCATTCCATATATGCATATATTCAATCATTAGTTCACATAGAACTTATAACTCTAAATAAGTTCACATAGATCAACATACTTTAGAACTTTAAATCATGCTATCCCATTCATCATGGCTAGTTACTATAGCCCACATTTGCATATCATCTCTTACCTTTCCTTAGATGCTCAGGTCCACGACCTCTTGAGTTTTCCGGTATCTGTCTAAGGTTTGGGAAAACAAAACGTGAGTGATAATTCAGTAAGCAAGCGAACTTTTCAAATTATTGATTTTTCCTTATGTGTTGAAATGATTTAAGATGTTGTGTCGAAGCTTTTATGAATGTTTTACAAGTGAGCAAGCACATGTTTTGAAAATGACGGCTTTAATGAAAAGTCGCAAGTTTTGAAAAATGATGACTTTAATGAAAAACCTCAAGGTTTGCTTCATAGGAAGCAAGCAACAATTTTTAAGTTAATTATTTTATCACAAGTGTTGCCAAAGATTGGGAATGCTTTATGCTAATGGATTTAGGAATTTGCTTACAAGTAAGCAAGTTCTTCATTATGATATTTTCAAAAGATTTTATGCTTTATGCCGATGGTTTTAAGAATTTTTTTTACAAGCAAGCAAGTTCTTTATGATGTCATTTTAAAAAGGACTTTATAAGAAAAAAAAATTTTGCCCTTTTTCACAAAGCAATTTTTGTAAATAATTTTTAAGTTTACTCTTACGATATTTTGTGATAAACAACTATGTTTATGAAAGAAAAAGAAAAGAGATTTGATTTATGAAAAAGATTGGTTTTTCTATGCCGTGAAACTAGAATATAAACGATGATTTAGACATAGTCCATATGATTTGAAATGATGTTAGAAAAGTTTTGATTTCCTTAAAGTGAAAAATATTTTGAAAATACTTCGAAAATGTTTACGTGGATGTTTCTAAAGGGATTTAAGGATGGCCGACCAGATAAGTTGATTTCATAAAATGGTTTGATTTCGAGTTGCTAAAATGGCATGCAAAAGGCTATGCAGGCCCCTCCTTATGTAAAATTGGCAAATTAGGTATGTGGACAAAGATTTGATATCAGGATGGTTAAGAAAGGGGTGATACAATTGCATGACCTTTGTGAGCAAAAGGCCCCGAAATGAAAACCAACAAGATGCTAGGAAAATATGTGGTTTATTCTTGAAATTCAAAAGCTATAAAGTTCTTTCATCATAAGGATTTTAAGATTTATTGTTTTCTCAAACATTTCAATTGCTTATCAAAATATTTTACTCAAAATTTTTCTAAAAGAATTTAATGAAGGTCATGTGAGGACCAGTTATTTTATTTTGTTTTTATTATAACCCTTCTCTATTTATGAGGTAACTTATGAACATACTAGTAGGAATTTATGATGTTAATGAATACATAACATATATGGACACAACATCTAGGGGATGTATAGTGCATATGTGCATGTATTCTGATCTTAACACATTGAGTATAAATTTAAAGGTGTATGATTAGCGTTCCATTGTTGAGCACTATGACTATTATTCTTCTCGCAGAGTAGGTACGGGGTTTGACCTGCCCGGTCAAGTCGCAGGGGTGAAGGGGGCAGCGCCCCCGGAGAAATTTTTAATTATTCCGGAGAAATTTTTAATTATTGAGTCGTAAGAGTAGGAGAGTAAATTACTAATTGCAATTATACCCGACCCATGCTTCGACCCGACTTGATGGGGGTTCAGTAATAATGGAAGCCCGCGCACTAGAGTTTATTTTCATCCCGCACCCGGTTATCTTTCCCTCTTCTTCTCTTCCCATTCTCTGCTTCTTTTGTTCTTTCCCTACCATTCAGTTCGGTCTAGCCATAGATTCCTTTAAGAAAGCTTTACCGACTGCTTTGAAGATCGTCGACTCCAATCGAGGAAACTCTGAATCTCTGCAATCCAAGTTAGGGTCATTGTTTTTGGGAGAAATCACGATCCAAGTAAGTAGATGTCGCCCCTTCTTAATTTATTGATGAAATTTCATGTTAAACGTGATGTGGGACTAGTGGGAGTGTGTAGCGTCGAATAATTTCGTGGTATGAGGCGTAGGGTTCGTAACAGTTAGGGTAAGCAGGATTCATGGGAAATTTGCTATGAATGTACGATTTCTATGAAGTAAAGGATTCATTAATAGTTTCTATATTGTTAAATGTGACATTAATCAATTCGGCTCAAGCGAGAGTATGAAGTGAGTATTCCCTTATTTTGCGCCTATCATGTATTTGGTAAAATGCTTGTATGGCAGTTTTGTGTGTTGAATTTAAAGTAAACCTTGCCGATATTGCATGTGTGGTTTGTGGCATTTATCCTTGTTTGTTATGTATAATGTGTTGTTTAAAATGATTGGTTGTAAAGGGTTGTTCATGGCCCTGATTGACATGAGGAGAGGGTTGTTCATGGCCCTTGATAGACATGAGTAGAGGATTGTTCGTGTTCTTCTATTTATATGTGGTTTTATGCATACGATCTTGGGAGTGGGTGTTTGGACCCATATGTCTTATCATGAACACAACATGTGCATCCAGAATTTACTTATTTCCACTTTGTGCTCACCACTATCTACTTGTTGAGTCTATTTAGACTCATATCGTTTGTTATTTTGCCTTTAGATCACAGGTCAGGTGAGGAACTTCAAGATGGGACAAGTTGAAGATCACATCTGGGAGACCATAGCACAATATCTTTAATTTCAGTTTTTTTAAAATTTGTGCTCTTTTGATATTCGTATATGTAGACGATTATTGAGACGGATTTACTTTGACAAACATATTATATTTGGTATTTCAGATTGGATTATAATCTCTGTGGATGCACATATGCATAATCATTAGGTTTTCTTGATGTGTATGAACATTCAATGATTTTCTTTCTATATGGATGTCCTTATTATATGAAGATGCAAGTATATAAATATAGGATTGAATGTTACAAATTGAAATGTTTATGAATATCAGGCCATATATTCCATATTACCCCTTGTATATTATGGGGAGATGCTGCCGAATTTTTCTTAGGTTGTGTAGTACCAATTGACTAGTTATTGAGTATTTCTAGGAATGGGGCGTTACAGGTCATCCTAAAACTATATTTCAAATGAAACTTATTTAAAGTGGGTGCGCTCGCTTTACAAGTTGACACAGACTGCGGTATGTGATGTTCTTTTTCAAAATAATTTAAAAAGACAGATCTCGGTCTGTGATATTCTTTTTCAAAATATTTTAAAAAGACACAGACCTCGGTCTGTGATTTTTTCAAGAATGGATGCAGACTGCGGTCTGTGATCTCGTTTTTTCAAGATAGTTGATTTTTTATTTATAAAATCCACACCTAAGTTATCTAGGGAATCAAGGTAAATAGATGAGCATTTAAAATGGGTAGAAAATCGTGGCCAAAGATGTCAAATCAAGGCCATATGCATGTGATCATCAAGTGGACAACAATGGAGCAAGGGAGAGAGGTGGACGTCCAAGGCAGTTTTGTGGATTTTTGTGAAATTTTTTTAATATGCTAAATGGACCCCTAAGTATGATATTATCTAGGGTGATTAAATGACCATTAAATAAAGATGCATTTTGTGGAAAAAATGCACAAAGGCTGCTGAAAGTGGACGTTGATGTGCGGACAACTTGATGATCATCAATGTTATGGATAATTGATGGATTTTACCTAGGTAATTTGTAATTTACTTAGAGCATATTTTACCATGTCATCGAAGGGGATAAATATTCTTTAATTACCTGCTAATTGATGTGGTAAATGGGGCCCACAAAGCTAGAAAAATCCAGCCTTACATAAGGGTGAATGACCGCATGTGCATGAGATGGTTTGAGAAAAAATTTTCAAGGAGCAAAGCCCCTAACTCCAGCAGCTGCATGTCCCATATTCCAGCAAGGGAAAAGAGCAAGAAAAGGAGAGTAAAAGAGGAAGAAAAAAGGGAAAGGAAGCAAGGAATTTAAGGTAGAGAAGTTAAGCTCAAGGTTGATTCAATTCAAGTAAGTGTATCCTTAAGTTTTGAATCATTTAAACCTAGTTTTCTAACTCAATTTATATGATTCATAATGAACCCTTAAAGGATGATTCATGATGCCCTTGATTAGGGTATTGAATGAGGATTTAATGACAAGTATGCAATCAAGGATTCAAGAGGAAGAAAATGGTGATTAAGGTTAAATATGAGTTGATAAACTTAGTTGAAATTTGCTTAAATTTATATATGATGTCGCTGTTTTGATGTATTATTATGATTACATGATGATTCATGATTATATGAATTATATATGTTGATTTAGGCATAAGTTTGAATTTTGGAAAGAATGTGAATTAGGGTTACACATATGACCCAATTTCCATGTTTCTATGTTAAAAATGATATTTGAATTAGCCTAAATGATTTATGGATGATTAGTAGGGTAAAATACTATAAATATAGGGTACTTTGGACGTTCAAAACGGGTTAGAAAAGATTGCCCTAAATCTGATTTTTAGGGGCATACATGTGGACGTCCAAAGTAATGCAGGAAGGGTACCCTACATGCATGTGAAGTTGCTGTTTTGTAAGCAACTAATATATGGACTTTAAACATGTGATAATACCCTAAATTTGGGTTAAGAAAAGTGTAATTAGTTGCTGGAATTTAGAGATTAAAAATCTGTTTAGAGATAAGTATCAAAAGGGACATTGAAAGTGGATAAAATGGGTCCCAAAGTTGTTGTTTTGGAACCCTGTGATTAGTGGATTAAAATTTTATAAAAATACACCAAGTAAAGTGTTAATTAAGGAGTATAATAATGCTGAATTAGAAGGCAAGTTGCTGATTTGAAAAATTTTAAGAAACACATGATTTATGTGTTGCGAAATGGACATATATGAAGAGATAAGCATGAGTAAATGATGAATGGTTTATGTGAGATATTAAAATGTAAAAATGCATGAAAATATGATGAAACACATGGATTATGTTGCTGTTTTGGTAAATAATGATAATCCTAAATTTTGAGATTAATGTATGAGGTTTAGGATATCAACTAGGTGCTTAAAAGTGAGCACAATGTGTGAATTATGAAAAATATGTGAAAATGATAAGTGGGAGTAATAAACTTTCATATGGTGTCTAATGAATGTGTTACGATATATATGAATGTTATCCTAAATATGGCATTGAACATGTGGTGTAATGAATGGTTTGATGCATAAGTTATATTGTATATTTACACCTGACTTGGAATTCAAGTGGGTTGTAAATGTTAATGAAAATGGGTTGAAAAACAAAGTTGAATGCAAGCAAAGGGAAAACTATATGAATGCTATGTCATTCTTACATATATAAGCAAAGGAAAAAAAAAAGAAAAAGTTGATCCGGAAAGCTCACGTGACCAAGGTAAGTAAGCAAATTTTCTAAATGATTTTGTTTTTCAACTTATTTTTAAAATAGTTTCAAATGTTATTTTAACTACTTTGATATGTTTAGCAAATGATATTGAATTTAATTATAAGATATTTAAGGATGGTCATGTTGGAAACAATGTTTAAAACAAAACAAAATTGACCAAAGCATGAGTTTTGATGATTAACAAAGGCTAATTTGAGTATATTGAGAATACTAATGCCTATGTTTACTGATTTAAGGAATGAATTAGCCAAGTCGATATCCAAGTCGACTTGGACTTCGACTTAGGGTGAAGTCGATCCCAAAGTCGACTCCATATTCGACTCCAAAACAGACCACACAGCCAAATTCAAAATGGAAGGAAAAGCAGGTGAAGTCACAGGCCAAGTCGACTCCACTTGCGACTTGAGAAGCCAAGTCGCAAACGAAGTCGACTCCAGCATCGACTTCAGACGGCAAAAATACTCCAGAGCTGATTTTGGGGTACAAAAATGCCGAAGTCGCAGACGAAGTCGACTCCAAGTGCGACTTGGGTGAAGTCGCAGATGAAGTCGACCCCAAGTTCGACTTGAGTTCTTCAATGTCAAAAATACAGACTCAAGCTCATTTTCAAGATCAACTTGAGATTTTTCAAATCCAAATCAAGGGTACAAGCTCATTATCAATTCTCAAGTCCAAGGCACAACTTCAAACATAGTTGAAGATGAAGAAGTTCAAGTCATGAAGACTACTATGGAAAGCAATCTAAGACAAGTCCTTCAAGAAGATTTACAAATATAAGACGTCATTTCAGAAGTAAGAAGATTCAAGAAAGAAAGCTAAGCAAGCTAGAGGAAATCAAACAAGGACCAAGAAAATTTCAGCACAAAGACAGGTCAAGTCGTAACCCAAGTCGACTCCAATATCGACTTGAGGTCAAGTCTGAAACCAAGTCGACCCAGACTCAGACTTGAGAAATGTGGAACTGAAGTCGCATACGAAGTCGACTCCAGTTGCGACTTGGGAAGCCAAGTCGCAGACGAAGTCGACTCCACCTACGACTTATTGCGCGCCAACCACTTCTATAACGTTCAAATCTTCCCCATTCTATAAATAGACACTCAAGCAAACGAGAATAAAAACACACTACATTGTCTAAAGAGAGAAAAGAAGTGCAAACAAGAGCTCCCATTTGCTTTTCTCTAAATTTGAGTGATCTATACATTTTCAAAGGAAGAAAGAGCTTCAAGTTGCAAGTAGCTTCAACGACATACAACCGGTTGCTTGTACAAATTCTTCCTCAAGCTCAATCTTGCCTACACAACTCTGTAAAGTGTAGATCTTCCTTATTTTCATTACTCTTTGTTATTGGTCTTGGTTTGAGTGTATTGTAACAAACCAAGACGTTGCAAGTAGAGTTGTGATTGGAGTTGAACTCATCACCTACTTGTATCAAGTGTACAAGGCCCCTAGAGCTAGAATCTAGAAGAGAGCATAGGCTTTGTTTGTGTATGCCCCCTAGAGCTGGAATCTAGAAGAGAGCGGAGTCTCTAAGTGTATTCGCGGAATACATAGTGGAACCCAAGTCACAACGGTGTGTGAGCTTGGAAGAGTGGAGTAGGGAGAGGTTGCCCGAACCACTATAAATCTTGATTGTTGTTTTACTTCATTGCTTTCTTTACTTCATTGTTCTCTATCAGTCTCAATCAAGGGGATTAAGTTTACAAGGGGTTAAGTTTTAATTTTACCGAGGAATTTTTAAGAACCTAATTCACCCCTCCCCTCTTGGGTTTTGCCATTAACTCCGGACCAACAGGTCATTCCTTTATCTCAATGTGTATTGAAATATTATTTCAAATATGACAAGTGATTTGCTTACTATTTCACAATTATGTATGAAATGTGATGAAATATGGATTTAAACATTGCTTCATTGAAATGATGTTTAAAAGGGACGGTGCAAAGAATTCTCTACATGAGAATGACAAGTTCCATGTGTAAGAGGTATATAATATCGGGATGACTAAAAGTCATGCATGGAATGGAAATCAAGTAGGCTAGTCAAGGCAGAAAGTAGGACAAGGAGTCCGCCCTTGATATTGCCAAGTCGGAAGGTCCGGCGCCAAGGATGGAAAGGATCATGTCATGAAAAAATATTTTCCGAGCTAACGTACCGTCACATGACGGATAATGTCATGAATGGAAATGATGCATTTGCACATCTAATGTTTATGAAAGGTTTATGAAAAGGTTTATGCTCCGCAGGTAGTTGATCACTTGCTAAGTGTCTCCTACCGAATGGAGAGAAATGCTTTTAAAACAAGGTTGCCTTCAAAATGAATTGGCTGAAAAATATATAGCTTGCTTTTTGAGTTTTCAACTCACGTTTTGTTTTCCAAACCCATAAATAGGTGAATGAACGAAGGTGACAAAGGAGCATGAATTAGACATGGAAGAATGGAAAACTTAATGATTCTTATATATGTCGCTTATCACAAATGGTTGTATAATGACTTGATATTTGTTATTTTGACGATCATATGTAATCTATTTTATGACTTGTGTTTTATGAACAAGTATCAATGGTTGATGAGCACGATATGAAATTTCTATAATTTTATATGATAGAAAATGTGTATATCAGGGCAAAGATAACCTGAATAGGCACTTGATGAAATATAGCGTAAAAATTAAATCTTAAAGAGTAATGGTTAAATGGATAAATATCCAACAAGCCGCCGTGTGACAGGGCAATAATCCTGATCACATTTACCAATCGATAGATCCCGAGGTAAGGACATGACGCTCGGGCTGGGGCACCATAGGAATTTAACTTACAATGGGAGATAAATAAATATCATAAGTGATTATGAGGGTTTAACCTATTAGAAGTGGATTTTAAAAGGAATGGGTTCTATGGAAGCACAATTTATACCAATGTGAGAATTGGAAAATGGACACCCAACTTGAGAGGCAAGTGGGTTAAGTTAGTTTAACGTAAATCTAAACGGATTTATGTAGGTTGGAAAACCTTAAGGGATGAAAGCATTTGAATTTAATGTATATAAATAAAATATTATTTTTATTTATCTAGGCAAAGGCAAGGAAAAGTATGGAAGAATGAGGTTAAGCCTATCTCAGGTAAGCAAGAGAACATTCCAAAATGAGGTTAACCCATAGGAGACAGAAATTTTGTGGAAAGTAGAAAATCGAGTCAAAATTAGCTTGCTTGGATTATTGCTAGAAGCGTTGGCCTCAAAGAAAGACAACACACGAGGCGTGCTCCCATATGGAACCTGGAGCACAAGAATAATGCATTACATGGGTATTGATCTCGACGGCGAGCCGTTTGAAGTCCTAAAGCAAACTAATGTGATAAACAAAGCCCTATTGCAAAGAATGAAAATCAACGTGGAGGATTTATGGGCTGAGAGGATTCAGGAATAAATGGGGCAACCAGCCCAAGCAGAAGTAGGAGATGCCAGCAGGAGATGCACATCCTGAGGGGGAGCAGCCCCCTCCGTCTCCACAGCCACAGGTAGCCCCATCTCCACCACCTGTCGTGCCTGTAGAGCCTGCATTGCCCCAATCACATGGGTCATGCTCTCCTAGAGGCTCCCAGATTCCCGATCCACGTCCACATCCGCCTACTTGGGATACATCAGCTAATGTTATTGGGGAGCATTTGGAGCAGATGGAGGACAGGCTTACCTCCCAGATGGCCGGGATCTATACAGCGATCATGGATATGCATTCTCGTCAAGACCGCATGGATCAAGAACAATGAACTATTAAGTATCGGCTTGCATCGGGGAGCAGTTGTGTTCGGCCTATGCCTAATCTGGATCCTTTTGTTAGTGAGTTCGTACGAGCTGCACCCACAGCTCAGCCCTTATCATCTTTTTACTCATCTGCCCACATCAGGCCTACCCCACCTACTCATCGATCATCCTATCCCATATCTGCCTTCCAGTTCACTAAATCTCGATTTCCCTATCTCCTTTTTGATTCATTAACAAAAAGGGGGAGAGAATTCTGAGTTTTTAGAGATTTTTATGATAGTTTACCTTCATGGGACGGGTAGTTTGTACTCATATAAGACATTTTGCATTTCAATGCTTTATATTGTATAACATGTTTGGTTATATATGAAAATGTTCTGTTTTTGAATGAATGACCATAACTTGTGCTTTGAATGATATATGTATGCAATGGTTGAAAATGAAATATGTATGATGATTTTATTAACTTTGAAATGCAATGCAAATAACTCATATATGCTCTAAAGTACCAAAATAAGGATAAAATGTTAATGTTCTCAGTAAATGAAAGGTATAACTCAAATTGGTTTTGTCAATCATCAAAAAGGAAGAGATTATTGGAATTAATGGAAAATTAAGCACAATCTGTGTTTTGATGATTAACAAATTAATTTGAGAATGTTTTGGGTACTAATATGATTTGTTGAAATTATAGAAATTTAAAATTCAGAACCTGATAGAACAAGTCGCAAAGCCAAGTCGACTCAGCTATCGACTTGAGTGAAGTCGATACCCAAGTCAACCTCAGTATCGACTTGGAAAGAGCAAAACCTTCCAGCGCTGAATTTTGGATCCAAGACAGGTGAAGTCGCAAGGCCCTAGTTGACTCCAGACGTGACTTGGGTGAAGTCGCAGACCCAAGTCGACTCCACTGTCGACTTCAAGTACTCAAACCTTCCAGCGTTGAAACTGGGATCCAAGACAGGTGAAGTCGCAAGTCCAAGTCGACTCCAGCTGCGACTTGGGTGAAGTAGCAGACCCAAGTTGACTCCACTATCGACTTTAGATGCTCAAACCTTCCAGCATTGAAACTTGAATCCAAGACTGGTGAAGTCGTACCCGAAGTCGACTTCATATGCAACTAGGGTGAAGTCGCATCCCCAGGTCGACTCCACATGCGACTTGAAGTGAAGTTGGAACCCAAGTCGACCTGGATATTCGACTTGAGTCAGAATGAAGAAATATGTAGTCCAGACATGCCAATGTGTCTAAGTTGATCATTCAAGACCGTACATTTATCAAGGAATAATCATTGGGCTACAACTATGAACTTCAAGACCAAACTATTCTAAGTTCATGATATGAAAGCAAGTCTCCAAGAAAGGATAATCATGTTGAGTTCCAAAATCAAGAATATCAGTGGAAGAACAATATAAGATGGATAACAAGTATTAAAGATCACTCTCAAGAAATCCAAGTTCCAACAAGTGCATATAGAAAGTGAAGTCGCATCCGAAGTCGACTTCACTTGTGACTTGGGTCAAGTTCTGGACCAAGTCGACCTGAAGTGGAACTTGAAATTTTTGCTGGAGACTGAAGTCGCACCCCAAGTCGACTTCACATGCGACTTGGGTCGCAACGGTCGGAAAAATTCGAATGTTGGCACATTAAATGCACGCTGCCTACCTCCAAACGTTCGAATTTAATCCACCATTGTAAATAAGCATTCAAGTGAACGTGCTAGAGGTTAGAGAAAGCATTAATTGAGATCCAACTACCATCCTCTCCAGGCATTAAGTGATCAACATAAGTTTCAAGTGAAGAACTAGGCTCCAACTTGCTGCATGCTCTAACGCTGATCAAATCATCTCTTCTATAAGTTCTTCCACGAGCTGAAACCTGCGTACACGATCTGTAAAGGGTAGATTTCTTTATTTGATTCATTACTTGTATTTGATACTAGGTTTGATATTAGTGTTTTGAACCAAGTGAAAGCAAAGTAGCATTATGACTTGAGTGGGACTCGTCACCTACTTGCGCTGTGATTTGTATACGCCCCTTAAAGCTGGATCTAGAAGAGAGCTGTTGCTCTAGCTTTATTCGATAATACAATAGTGGAACCCAAGTCACAAAGGGTGTGAGCTTGGAAGAGTGGAGTAGGAGAGGTTGCCCGAACCACTATAAAACCCTTGTCTACCACTGTGGTTTGCATTTGTGATTTTATTACTTTATTACTCTTCATATTATTCATTTGTTTCATTAAGGAGATTAAATTAAAAAGGGAGAAATTTTTGTTTAAGTAAAAATTTCAAAGTACCCAATTCACTCCTCCCCTCTTAGGTAATAGCCATAACCTCGGGACCAACAAGTGGTATTAGAGCAGGTCTTTGAGTTTAAACTAAAGAGATCTTTAAAATGGCATCCCAATCAACTTCCACCCTTGCATTTGTTGAGGACCAATCTTTCACAAGACCGCCTCTATTTGATGGAACTAACTTCGGTTATTGGAAGTTGAGAATGAAACAATTAATCATGGCTACAGATATAGATTCTTGGATTGTCATCCAAGATGGTGTTATGTTGCCTATTGATGAAAGAACCGTTAAAAGCAATGCAAAGGTCATGAATTCCTTCTTTTGTGCATTAACGGCATCCGAATACGATAGGGTATCTTCATGCCAAACCGCCAAAGAGATATGAGATACTCTTACTTCTATCTATGAGGGAACTTCTCAAGTCCAAGGGACAAGAAGAAATATTTTGATTAGAAAGTTAGAAAGCTTTAAAATGCTTGAAACTGAAAATATTTATGAAATATTTGCTAGATTTTCTAAGATTACTAACGCCTTGAAAGGTCTTGGAAAAACTATTTTTGAATCTGAGCAGGTAATGAAAATCTTAAGAGCGCTACCCAAATCTTAGACTCCAAAGATCACGGCCATTGAGGAAGCAAAGGACCTCAACACGCTATGGTTAGAAGATCTCATAAGCTCAGTCATGTCACATGAGTTAATCAAGAGGAGAAATGAGGAGCAACATAAAGGCAAAAGAGCTATTGCCTTAAAAGCTGCACAAGTTTCAGACGACTCCACCTCATCCTCTCAAAATAATGATGAGGAGATTTCCTTACTTATAAGATGTTTCAGAAAATTTGTAAGGAAAGGAAAGAATTTCAAGAGCTTCAAAGAAAGAAATTCAAAGGAGAAAAAGAAGAAGGCTACAAAGTGCTTTCGGTGTGGCTGTATTTGTCATATACAAGCCCAATGCCCAACACTCGAAGAGACCAAAACAAAGGAGCGAAGAGAAAAGAAAGATCGAGGCAAAAATAGAATATTTCAAAAGGCTAAAGGAAGAGGCATGTACATCAACGAGGAGACATCCACAACATGCAACTCTTCAAATGAAGAAAATTAGGCCGCAAATTGTGCAAGGAATTGTTGCATGGCCACAATGGAAGAAGATCTTAACCTATGCCTTGCAGCAACGGAAATTTTAGAGGACCAAATCACTTCAAAAAATTGCACGAGTAGTGAAGAGGTAACCTCTACACCAAAATCTATTTCTATTTTCTCTTGTACAAATGATTGCCTCAAATGTGCTGAATTGGAAGAACTACAACAAGCCTATGATTCATTATATGAGGAAATAAAGAAATTGGGAAACAAGTTCACAATGAAAAAAAGACAATGTGATGTAGTAATTATCGTGAACGGAAAACTTGCCAAAAAAGTTGACCACTTGATAAATGAAAAGAACACCTTGATAAGAGAGATTGAAAAACTTAAAAAGGAAAATGAATCATTAAATGAATCACTTGCTAAGTTCTCCAATCTAGGGAAAAGCGTCAAAATATTTTTGCATATGACTGCCCAAAATGACAAGAGAGGACTTGGGTATTCCACATTTGAGAAGGGAGAAAGTAGCAAGTCAGATGCTCTAAGGACTTATAAAAACCAAGCAAGACCCATCCATGCTAAACCAAAATCGAACAATGTTGCTTGGACCAAAAGACCAATTTGGGAGCCTACTACTACATGGATCCTCACTCCAAGACTTCCGGGAGCTTGTAATTTTTGCAACAAGATGGGGCACAAGGTATATCAATGTAAAATAAGAAAGTTACATGACCTTGGTGCAAAATTAGTTTGAGTACCTAAGAGCATTGGATTTATGCCTTCAAAAGTATATCAACGTAAATTCGAATGGTTAACTAACCCAAATGGACCCATAAAATGGGTACAAAAAAAATAAGCTCTGCTTGACCTTATTTTTGCAGGTTTGTCTTAGAGCAAAGGCCAACAATATGTGGTTTATGGATAGTGGCTGCTCAAGACACATGATGGGAGAAAAATGATTGTTCCATAGAATTAAACCGTGTAGTGAAGGAATAGTTACTTTTGGGAACAAAAAAAGGTATAATCAAAGATAAACGAAATGTTTATAGAATGTCAAATACATGTATTGAGGATGTATTATTTGTTGAAGGACTCAAACACAACTTAATGAGCATTAATCAATTATGTGATAAAGGTTATAAAGTTGTATTTAAATCTTCTATATGCAATGTATTTGATGATGATCACATAGTTTTTAGTGACAAAAGACATGAAAATGTATATTTGGTTTGTCTAGATGAACTTGATCAAAAATATCTAATTGCCATAGAAAATGATCCATGGATATGCCATGAAAGGTTTAGACACATTAATATGTCAAATATTAAAACTTTGTGGAAAAAGAGCCTAATGGATGGGTTACCAAAACTCAAGTATGACAAGGATAAGATTTGTAAGGCTTGTCAATTAGTCAAGCAACCCAAGATGCCATTTTCCACCAAAAAGGAAATTTCAACGACTAAGCCACTTGAATTATTGCATATGGATCTTTATGGGCCATCAGACATTTTAACTCTTGGTGAGAAAAAGTATGTATTTGTAATTATTGATGATTTTTCAAGATTCACTTGGATAATACTCTTAGTTAGCAAAGATGAAGCATTCTCTATGTTTGTCACGTTTTCTAATTTGGTGCAAAATGAAAAATAAAATACAATTATCTCTATTAGAAGTGATCATGATGGTGAATTTGAAAATAAACGATTTATAGAATTTCGCAATGATAAAGGAATTCACCATACATTTTCTGCACCGAGAACTCCCCAACAAAATAGGGTCGTTGAAAGGAAAAACTGGACAATACAAGAAATGACTAGAACTATGCTAAATGAGAGTAAATTGTCCAAAAGATTTTGGGGTGAAGTTGTAAGTACAGCTTGTCATGTATTAAACCGAGTTACTATTAGAGCAATCTTGAAAAGACCCCATATGAACTTTGGAAAGGTAGAAAACCAAACATATAATATTTTCATGACTTTGGATGTACTTGCTATGTATTAAATAAAGAAAAGACCAACTTAGGAAAATTAGATGCTAAAAGTGATGAAGCAATTTTCCTTAGTTATTCATCAAATAGTAAAACATCTATAGTCTTTAACAAGAAAAATCAAATAGTAAAAGAATCAATACATATTGTTTTTAATGAATTTAACCAAACTCCGAGAAAGGAGGATGAATTAAGTGATGCAGATGAGACATCAAAGAATCCAAAGGCGGAACAACAGAGCAACAAGGAGAAGCCGAGGCAAAACGAGAAAATTTCATGGAGGGAAGGTTAAGTGGAGGTAATAACTCTTACAAACCTCCAATTGATTTAAAATTCAAAAACGATCATCCAATTGAGCAAGTCCTTGGTAATATCTATGAAGGAGTAAAAAGTAGAAGATCAAGACACAATATCTGTGGAGAATTCTCTTTTGTGTCAAAAATTGAACCAACAACCATTGATCAAGCTCTTAGTGATGAAAATTGGATCACTGCAATGCAAGAAGAGCTAAACCAATTTGAAAGAAACAATGTATGACATCTAGTTCCCAGACTCAAAGATTGCACAGTTATTGGTACCAAATGAATATTTAGGAACAAATTAGATGAAAGTAGACTTATGGTGAGAAACAAAGCCAGATTAGTAGTCAAAGGTTATCCCCAAGAAGAGGGAATAAATTTTGAAAAATCATATGCTCCTATGGCTAGATTAGAAGCCATACGTATCTTAATAGCATTTGCTTCTCACATAGATTTTAAATTGCTTCAAATGGATGTGAAAAGTGCATTTTTGAATGGATACTTGAATGAGAAAGTTTATATTGAACAACCTCCGGGTTTTGAAGAAAAGGATCAATCAAAATATATTTACAAATGAACCAAAGCTTTATATGGACTAAAACAAGCTTCACGGGCTTGGTATGAAAGGTTAAGCAAATTTTTGATTGATCATTACTTTTAAAGAGGAAAGGTTGATACAACATTATTCATTAAGTATAAAGACAATGATATCTTACTTGTTCAAATTTATGTTGATGATATTATATTCGGTGCTACTAATGAAACTCTATGCCAAGAATTTTCTGAGATTATGCAGAGTGAATTTGAAATGACCATGATGGAAGAATTGAACTTCTTCCTTGGACTACAAATTAAGCAACAAGCAGAAGTGTGGAACCCCGATCTTTGAGACGTGTACAAAACTTTAGGGTTGTAAACCCTAGGTAATATATTTGAGAAATATATATTGATGGATATGAAATATATGGAAATGAAGGTTAAAATAATTATGCATGAAATTCGGATGAATAGTGCACGTGAATAGTGAAACGTGAATAGTAAATGTGGGATTAAGGAATATATTAAGTTAATCACTTTGGATTAACTTAATCATAAAAGACAAAAAAGGAAGCTTCCCACAAAAGGACAAAATAGCCACTTTTGGAATTTTTTATTATTTTCGGATTTTTAATTGATTTTTGGAAGAAAATGAAGAAAAATTCATATCTTGCAATCCGGACATCGGATTGAGATGAAATTTTTTATGGGTGGCTAAGATGTGATGATGGACATGATGAATGGTCCAAGATGTGATGAAAATCACAAATCGAGGGTCAAGATTCAACGTCATTTGAAAATGAAAAAGTAGCTTTACTTTTTCATTAATGAGAATTGACTTTTGATTAATTTTAATTAATTAAAGAGATGAGTAATTAATGAAAATCTGCTGGAGCTTGGACTTTTGGGACCAAATCCAATGGCCCAAAATCAATCTTATCAAAAATCAACGGTTGAGATGAATTAGCTTTAAAATAATTAATTTTAATAAATAAAAAATCATAAATAAATAGGGGATAGCTAGGGGGCAGGATCTGCTGATTAGGGTGGCTTCACAAGGCTCAAAATATTGCATGGGATTTGGGAAAAAATATTTAGAATTAAATACCTCAAGCAAGGGGGTAAATTCCAATTTGATGGAAAATCAAAAACTATAAATAGGGGAGCATGGTGAACGACTAAGGCACACCCATTCCAGCTCCTTTGAGCATTTCCAACCCCCAAAACACGTTTTGGCCATAAAGAGAGAAGGAGAGAAGGAAGGAGAGAGAAAATGGGAAGGAAATGAGGAGTTCTCCACTTCGGGTAAGCAATTTCTTCCCAAATTTCTTTTGAATGTTAAGTAGGGTAAAATCATGCTTAGATAATGCCTAAGCATGAGAAAATAAGTAAATTTATAATGCTTAATTAGAATTATGCCGAAACATCGAAAATTTGGAGCAAAGATGGAGCATTCGGGAAGATAGCGTATGATATGTGGAAATAATGCTCCAAATTTGATAAATGATGATTTGGGATGTATGATTATGATAAATATGATGTTGGAATGATGATATATTAATTTCATGATTTTTGGAATTAAGGATTATGCTTAAGTGAATTTATGTTGATTTTCAGTATATGGAGAAAATGATTTATTTAGCCAAGTTAATGATGATAAATTCATAATTCATGAATTTTCCATGATATACAAAGCATAAGTTATGTCATGGTATTTTTTATTTTTGGAAAAAATGTCAATTTTTGGAACCCATGAACAGTAACCACGTCTCTGTGAACAGTAACCTCGGGTGAACAGTAAACGGGAACAGTGTGATGAACAGTAATATGCTACAGTGACATGAACAGTAATTATGAACAGTAAACAACGTATTTTGGAAAAAAATGAGATTTATTTTTATATATTTATGAGGATATATGGATGAGATTTTTAAAGAATTTATGGATAAAAATCCATATAAACGAGTAATGACCAAATATCTTTATACGATTAACCTCTATGGGAATGAGGTAATGAATGGTTATAAAGCAAGTATGGAAAGTAAGCTAAGACATGAAATAGATGGATAAAATATCAAATCTCCTTGTATAGGAAAATTGAAGGAAAGGATAAAGGAGTCAGGTTGAAGCAAAGCAAAGGTAAGCAAGCACAACTTTGAAAATGTTATTTTATTGCTTCATTGAAAATGATGATTTGTAAGCAAGCAAACCCTTTTGAAAATATGATTTTATTCCCAAGTATTTATGAAATGTGTTTAAGGATGGCCATTCCTATAATGTTTTGAAATGATGAATGTTTATAAGTTTTTATGGAAAGTCATGCCGGCATATTGATATCATGTGATGTTCATGGACATGTGCACATGTATGATGTATAAGGAAGAGGCTTTGGTGAAGGTAGAAAGCGGATCAGAGAGTCCCCCTTCATTATTGCCGAGTCGTATGGGCTGTGTGCCGACGGCGTCCTCCCCAGAGGTGGAGGCAAAGGAATGTTATGTTTGAATGAATGCATTGCATTTTCATACATGGATTGAAAAGGAAAGCATGGATTTTAAATTATGTTTTTAAGGGATGGTGCAAATAATTCTCTACATGAGAATGACAAGTTACCTGGTGTAAGAGGTATATAACGCTGGGGAAATCAAAAGTCATGCATGTAGGAACCATGTAGGCGTCAAGAGGAAGAGAGGTTCCCCTTGATGAGGCCAAGTCGGAGACAGCCGGCGTATTGGACCATGTTATGTGAGATTTTCCCTAGGCTAGCGTACCCGCACACGAAGGTTTATGTCAGGAGTGGAAAGGAAGCATTTGCACATCCTATGTTTATGAAAAGGTTTCTATTTCATTGATAGTTGATCACTTGCTAAGTGTCTCCTATCGAATGGAGAGAAATGCATTTACGAATGATTTACATGAATGGTTTATGAAAGGTTTCGAAATATGGTTTACGAAAAGGTTTCTATTCCATTGGTAGTTGATCACTTGGTAAGTGTCTTCTATCGAATGGAGAGGAATGCATTTAAAATGAAAAATGCTTGCTTATTGAGTTTCGACTCATGTTTTGTTTTCCCAACCTCAGACAGGTGTAGGGAAAGACAAGAAATGAAGGGCACAGTTGCTAAAGGAAAAGAAGAATCTACAAAGGTTAGTAGATTTTTGTATGAACAGATTGTATGAATAGATTCCCTAATGGGATATGATGAAAAAGACATAGGTTGTATGAAATTATGAAGTGATGAATAATATGAGAAGTTGATGATTTATGATGTTATGGATAAGTCCATTATGAATGATGATGAGTATATGTTTATATGATGAAAGAAAAAGAAATGAAAAAAAAAAAATTGGACGAGATCCAATTAAGAACCCGCCGCGTGATCAGGGCAACAATCCTGATTCACACTTACCAATCGACAAGATCCCGGAGTAAGGACAAATGTGACGCCTCGGTTCGGGGCGCCACAAGAAGAGATCTTCATAAATCAATCGAAGTATGTCAAGAAGATGTTAAAGAAGTTCGGTATGCAGAATAGCAAAGGTGCAAACAGACAAATGATTTCAACCATCAATATCGATAAGGATGAAAAGGGTAAATCTGTCGAACAAAAACTGTATAGAAGTATGATAGGGTCTTTATTTTATTTAACTACTTCTAGACCCGATATTTTATTCAGTGTTTGCATATGTTCTAGATTCCAATCATATCCTAAAGAATTACATCTAATAGTTGTAAAAGAATTTTCAGATATTTGATAAATATCACTAATCTAGGACTATGGTATCCAAATGGGTCAACTTTTGATCTAATCGGTTACTCAGATGCGGATTTTGCTGGTTACAAAGTAGATAGAAAAAGCACTAATGGAACATGTCAATTTCTTGGAAACATGTTGGTTTCATAGTTTTCAAGAAAACAGACTAGTGTTGCTCTATCTACCACGGAAGCCGAATATATAGCCGCCGGGAGCTGTTGTGCTCAATTACTTTGGATGAAACAACAACTTAGGGATTATGGTGTTGATTATCATGATATTCTAATTAGATGTGATAATACAAGTGCAATCTGTTTGACCAAAAATCCTGTGTTGCATTCTAGAACAAAGCATATAGATGTGAGACACCATTTTATTTATGAGCATGTTGAAAATCATAACATTTGTTTGGAATATGTTAAAACTGAGGACCAAGTTACAGGTATCTTTACCAAACCATTAGCAAAAGAGCCATTTTATAAAATTAGTAATGATATGGGTATGATTGAATTTGATTAAAAGCATAACATGTTAGGGGGAGCATTTTAGAAAAACAAAGTCTGGAGAGTGTGAAACCCCGATCTTAGACACGTGTATAAAACCCTAGGTAATATATTTGAGAAATATACATTCATAAGTATGAAAATATGTGGGAATAGAGGTTAAAATAATTATTTATGAAATTCGGATGAATAGTGCACGTGAATAGTAACCCTAGGATTAAGACATGTGATTAAGAGTTAATCACTTAAATTAACCTAATCACAAAAAGACAAAAAAGGAGATTTAATCAATACAGGATGAAATAGCAATACTTTTTGATATTTTAATAGAATTTTAGATTTTAGTGAAAAATTGAAGAAAAATTCATAATTTGCAATTTGGACGTCGGATATAGATGAAATTTTTTATGGATGGCCAAATATTTATGATGATCATGATGAATGGTTTAAGATGTGATGAAAATCATGAATTAAAGTTCAAGATTAAATGTCATTTGAAGATCAAAAAGTAGCTTTACTTTTTCCTTAATTTCCTTTGACTTTTTAATTAAATTTAAATAATTTAAAATAAAAATAATTAATGCAAATCAGAAAGGAGGCCAGGGGCATACAGGGGGGAAGACTTTTGGCCAAAATCCAATGGCCCAAAATCATCCTCATCAAAGATCGATAGATGAGATTGAATTATCTTAAAAAAATTAATTTTAATAAATTAAAAATCATGAATAAATAGGGCTGCTATAGGGGGCATGAGCTACTGTAGGGTGGCTCACAATGCTCCACACATTTTATGAAATTAGAAAAAAATATATATTTAGAACTAAATACCTTGAGCAAGGGGGTAAATTACAATTTCATGAAAAATCAAAAACTATAAATAGCGGAGCCTTGGACGTCCAAATGCACACGCCCAGCTCCATTTGGGCAGAAAATCCCTTGCTCCCACACGTCCCAAGCCAAAGAGAAAGGAGAAGAGGAGAGAAAGAAAGAGAGAGAAAGTGAGAAGGAGAGGAGGAGTTCTTCACTTGAGGTAAGTGAATTCTTTCCAAATTTCTTTTGGGTGCTAAGTAGGATAAAACTATGTTTAGATAATGCCTAAGCATGAGAAAATAAGTATAGTTATAATACTTAATTGAAATTATGCCAAAATATTAAAAATTTGGAGCAAAGATAGAGCATTCGGGAAGATAGCATATGATATGTGTAAATAATGCTCCAATATTGATAAATGATGATTTGGGATGAATATTTATGATAATTATGATATTGAAATGATGATATATTAATCTCATGATTTAAGGATTATGCTTAATTATGTTGATTTTTAGTATATGAAAAAAATAATTTATTTAGCCAAGTTAATGATGATGAATTCAAAATTCATAAATTTTCACATGATATACTGACTAAGAGCTATGTCATGATATTTTTTATTTTGGGAAAAAATGTCGATTTTTGGAACCTATGAACAATAACCAACACGCTGTGAACAGTAATCTACTACAGTAATCGTGAACAGTGACATGAATAGTAAACAGTGTGATTTTGGAAAAAAATGAGATTTATTTTTATAAGGATGTATAGATGAAATTTTTAATGATTTATGGATAAAAATCCATATAAGAAAATAATGATCAAGTAATTTTAAGGTTAACCTCTATAAGAAATTATGAAGAAAAATAAGGTCATAAATGAATATGACTCATGTATGATAAAATATGTATATCCTTTTCATTTGTATAAGAAAAGGAAAGGAAAGGATAAAGGAGTCAGATTAAAGCAAAGCAAAGGTAAGCAAGCAAACTTTTTTAAAATATGATTTTATATAATGTTATGTTGCAACCTTGAAATATATTGGAATTGCTTCATTGTAAGCAAATCCTTATAAAAGTATGGAGAAATGTGGAAATGGTTGCATCATGATGGAGAAAAGGAAACTTTGATTTTTAAATAATATTTGATTTTATCAAATGAATTTGAAATAAATTACTGAATATTTTGAAAAGGAGATTTTAAGAAAGGCCAACTGATAAACCGATTGTACAAAATGATTTGAGTAACGGTAATGATCAAAGGATAATGTAAGCTTATCTTTATAGAAATAAACAATATGTCATGTGGACAATATATATGATACTAGATGGGAAAATGATGTTTATATATCCTTTGTTCATTAAAACCCAGAAAATGGGAAGAAAAATATTTTCAAGAAGTCTTTTGTTTTCAAAATATTAAAATGGTTTCAAAATTGTGTTATCGTTTAAAAATTATTTACAACCATCTTAGCAATGATTTGAAAATATTATTGCTAAAATGCTATCTTCAAATATTTCAAATGATTTATAAAAATGTTGTATAAATGTTTCAAAATTTATTTTAAGGTTGGTCATTCTTACAAAATATTTGTAAGTATAGGCTTGTTAACTTGGGTTGTGCCCAGTTTTCAAGTTAGAAAGAGATACAGACTAAGGTTTGTATTAGTTTTATGGAAGCAGTAGGTGACGAGTTCCACTCTAATCACACACTACTTTGCCTTCACTTGGTTTCAGTCTCCAATACCAAACCAAGTGGGAAAAATAAGTAATCAATAAATGACAAAAGATGTACACGTTACAGATTGTGTAGGCAGATTTGAGCGCTAGAAGAACTTATAGAAGCAGTTGTGGATGAAACAGTAGAGCTTTCAGCAGTTTAAATGTAAAGTTCTTCTTGAAACTTCTTATAGATCACTTAATTGTTAGAGAGAGTGGAAGGTGAGCTCATTCAAAGTTTTTCCAACTATATTTACATTCACTTTATGCTCCTTAAATAATGAGAAGTAAATTCGAATGTTTTGTGGTAGGTGGCGCGCATTTAATGCGCCAACGTTCGAATTTTTCCAACTGTTGCGAGCCAAGTCGCATTTGGAGTCGACTTGAGATGCGATTTCGTTCAAGTCGCATGTGGAGTTCACTTCGAGTGCGACTTCACCCAAGTCATAGATTGGAGTCGACTTCGGATGCGACTTTGTCCTTCAACTTCCAACTCAAGTTCTATGCTTGGGTCGACTTGTTCTCGAACTTGACCCAAGTCGCAGGTGGAGTTGATTTCACCAGCCATATGTATTGTTAGAACTTCAATACTTTGCTTGTGATCTACATGTTGTGTATGATCTTCTTTTCTTCTTTTTTCAAGTGCTTGGATCTTCATTTGTTATCCTTGATGTGTATTATGATGCCTAAGTTGGGCAATGCATTAGTCTCTTGAAAAGATCCATAGTGGCCTTGATTCATGATTGTTATTTCTTCTTAGTTTTGATCTCCATCCTCTAATAAGGTGTTTCTGAAACAATATAAGGATGTTGTGATACCCAGACCCAAGTAGGGCTCATATATATGCATTTAGCATATAAACATGAATTTTATATGATTTGGTTGATTTATGGATGGTTTTACGATTTAATGATATTTTGGAATTAAGTTTATGATTAAGAATGGTGATTAAGATTAATCGCCATAGCCCAATGGAAGTCAATATGACTAAACTGTCTTAATAAGGATTGAGAAATGTTAATGTGTCATGAATAATTATTTTAATTATCATGATTTGGTTAATGGAAATTGAAATGAAAATTATGGAATTATGTTGAAAAATGTAGAAAATTCATAACTTGACGCCTATAAGGTGGATTGAGATGAAATTTGAAAGATGAGCACATGACTTTGGGTTCAACCTTATGGGTGGATTGGATTAAGGAAAATGTGATAGGATTAAGATGATAATTATTTATTTTTATTCTCACACTCTAAGGTTATTTTCAAAGGATCATAACTTGACGTAGAAAAGTCAGTTTGAGATGAATTTCGAAACGATTGAATAAAATTATGAAATATATGATTTGGAGGGATTGGATTAAGATAATTACCTTGGGCAAGTATTTGATCGGAAAAAGATGCCTAACATTGTCTTTGTGTACTTTAGACTACCATAGTATTTAATAAAAAACATTTGAGTTAAATGACTTGGTTTAATGCTATGAGAGGTGTCAAATGGAGGTGAATAGAGCTAAATTTTTTGGATTTATTTAAGGGTCAAATCAATGAAAAATGTGAAGGCTTAAATGCTTGGTTTAATACCTAATGTGTAGCTCAAATGGAGCTTAGCCAAGGTTGCACACCAAGGGACATCCAAGGGCAAGTATGACATGGAATTTGAATTTTTAAAAACCCTAAAATGCATATCTAAGTAGCTAAGACCCTAGGGTAACTAATGAGGCACATAAATATGTGGAAATTGAGGCATAAAAATGTCAAAAAGGAAGGCTAAGTGGTGACGCCCCCAGTGGACAGCAATGCACCCCTTAAATGTGTGATTTTTGATATTTTTGTTAATTATTAAATGGGTATTTTACTTGGATATAAAATTACCATGTCCTCAAGGGATAAGTTAGAATTAAATTACCTTCATGACATGTGGCAAAGTGGGTCCCTTGGGCTGGTTAAAAATTATAAAAAGGAGGCATATCCAAGAGGGGACGTCCATATGAGAAGGGGGAGAGAAATTCTCAAAATTTTCTAAGTGTGAGAGCAAGCTTGGGGACGTCCAAAACAGAAAGGAAGAAGGAGAAAAGAGGAGAAAAAGAGAAGGAAGAAAGGGAAGAAAGAGAGAAGGAATTAATCTAAACAAGTTGGATTCAATTCAAGTGAAATCTAAGTTTTGAATCATTTAAATCAAGTTTTTCTCTCTCAAATTATGAGTCATGAATATGATTCATAATAAACTCTTAAAGGATGAGTTATGAGGCCTTGATATTGGCATTGAATGATTTTTGAAAGGTATGAATGAAATTAAGTATTCAAGAGAATGAAAAGGGAAGTTAGGGTTGAATTTTGAGAAGAAATCTAACTTGGAATTTCTCAAAACCCTAAATCAAGTTGTTGTATGATTAAAGCATGATGATTAGGATGTAATTCATATTTTTTGGATTACAAATGTTGATTTGATCATTTGTTAATGATTTTATCAAAAATGGAACTTAGGGTTTCATCTAATACCCAAATTTTCCATTTTTGAGTTAAAAATGATACAAATAAGTGCTTAAATAGTTTATGGATGAATTTTAGGGTAAATTACCCTAAATTAAGGACCCTTTGGATGACCTAAGTGGCTTGGATAAGTTTTCCCTAAATCTAATTTTTTAGGGTATATGTATGGAACGTCCAAATGGGGGCCAAAATGGGTACCTTACATATGAATTTCGTTGCTGTTTATAAATAAATAATTTATGGATGTTATGGATGGTAAATTACCTTAGGATTAGGGTTCTTTGAATGTCCAAAAGGGCTTGGAAAGATTTTCCCTAAATATGATTTTAAGGACATATGTATGGACATGTCGAAACGGGGTAAAAGGGATACCCTACATGGTCAAAATGTTGCTGTTTAGGAAATAACTAAATTATAGATTTTAAATATATGATAATACCCTAAATTTGGGTTAAGAAAAGGATATTTAGTTGCTGGAAATTATGGCTTAAAAATCTGTTAAGATTTAAGTCTTGAAAGAGGCGTTGAAAGGATGAAAAATGGGTCCTAACATGGTTGTTTTGGAATCCAATGATAAATGGATTAAAATTCTGAAATTAGACCCTAAATTATATCTTAATTAAGGGGTTTAATCATGTTGAAATTGGATGTAAGTTGCTGTGTTATGAAATTTTTAAAAACACATAATCTTTGTGTTGTAAGTTAAACATATGTATGAATGGATGATGTATGACTTATGTGGAATTGCTAAAATGCAAAAATGCATGTGCTAAGTAGAAATATTAGCTTAGCACATCTCATCACAAAGGAAGAAGAGCTACTAGAAGAATTGAGAGAACTAGAATTAATTGTAAGCCTACCTGGAGTACAAGTTAGATTGTCTCAATTACAAACCAGTCGAATTTATTTGAGCAAATTAAAAAGGCTCAACAAGAAAATGGGGTTTAAAGAGTTATGTGGAGAAAATGATCAAGAAAAATTCCACTGAATATATACAAGATGAACATGGGATGTACAGATATAGGAGTCGCCTTTGTATACCCGATCGAGAGGAAATAAAGGAACAGATATTTAAATAAGCACATTTCTCTCCATTTTCGATGCATCCAGGGAGAACCAAGATGTATCAATACATCAAAAGGATGTATTGGTGGAATAATATGAAGAGAGAAATTGCTGAATATGTGGCTAAGTGCCTAACATGTCAAAGGGTTAAGGCTGATCATCAAAGAACCCCTGGAAAATTACAGTCGCTTGAAGTCCCAGAACGGAAATGAGATGACATTACTATGGATTTTATTGAAGGGTTGCCAAGAACCCAAAATGGAAATAATGCTATATGGGTAATAGTTGATAGATTATCAAAGGTAGCTCATTTCCTAGTCATCAAGAAAAATTTTACTGCTGAGCAACTGGTTAAGATCTATTATAAAGAGATAGTAAGACTGCATGGAGTACCTAAGTTAATAGTTTTTTTTATCGAGATTCCAATTTTACGTCTCGATTTTGAAAAAGTTTACATCAAACCTTAGGTACACAGCTGAAATTCAGCACAACATTTCATCCTCAAACTGATGGGCAAACAGAAAGGGTAAATCAAATAATAGAGGATATGCTGAGAATGTGCACAGTAGAATTTGGAGGATCATGGGATGAATATTTGGCTATGGCAGAATTTGCTTATAACAACAGTTATCAAGAAAGTATTCAAATTGGCCCATTTGAAGCTTTATATAGACGGAAATGCAGAACTCCTCTAAATTGGGATGAAGTGGGAGAAAGGAAGTTAGCTCCAGACCTCTAAAAAAGAATGGCAGAAAAAGTCCAAGTAATTCGCCAGTGTATACTCACAGCCCAGAGCAGGCAAAAGAGTTACACCGACTGTAAAAGAAGGGATTTAAATATCCAAGTTGGGGATCACGTATTTGTCAAAGTAACGCCATTCAAAGAAGTCACTCGATTTGGAAGGAAGGGAAAATTAAACCCAAGATATGTCGGGCCCTTTGAAGTTCTGGAAAAGATAGGCAATTTAGCCTATAGAATAGCTCTGCCACAAGCCCAACAATGTATTTCACATCTCCGTGCTAAGGAAATATGTTTCCGATCCTACCCATGTGTTGATAGCGGAGAATTTGCCGATCTAAGAACACTTGAACTATGAGGAAAGGCCAATCAAAATATTAGATTTCAAAATCAAGAAGCTTCGGAACAGAGAAATCGAATATGTAAAGGTACAATGGAATCGATATTTGGAGTCCGAAACCACTTGGGAGCTACGAGAAGAGGTCGAAAGAAAATATCCTCAATTGTTCAAAGAAAGATAGGTTTCGGGACGAAACCTATTGTAAGGGGGGAGGATTGTGAAATCCCAACAATATATGCGTCATTTCGACAATTGTAACCCTAGATTCTTTTGTAACTATTTTTATGATAAATAAAAATTCATGAATTATATTGATGAATATGTGTATTTGAGATTGATATAATTGGGAATTTAACCCCATGAATAGTGCCCATGAATAGTAAATGTGAATAGTAACTAGGGATTAAGACACGTGATTAAGAGTTAATCACTTGGATTAACTTAATCACAAAAAGACGAAATAGAGATTTAATCCCTACAGGACAAACTAGCATTACTTTTGGATATTTTAATACCATTTTGGGTTTTTGTGGAAAAATAAAGAAAAATTCATAATTTGAATCCGGGAAATGGATTTCGATGAAATTTTTTATGGATGGTTAAAAATTCATGATGGACATGATGAATGGGTTAAGATGTGATAGAAATCACAAATCAAAGGTCAAGATGGAACGTCAAAACAAGATTGAAAAGTAGCTAACTTTTTAATAAATTCTACTTTTGATTTTTAAATAAAATAAATAATTAAAAAATAAAAAATTAATTAAAAGGCAGCTGCTGTAGGGGCTGGAGCAGGCTAGGATGGCTGGAGGCTTGACCAAGATCAATGGTCATTAATCATCATCATCTTTAATCAATGGGTAAGATTAATTTAGCCTAATTTAATTAATTTTAAAAATAAAAAAAATAGGTAAAAAATAGGTCTGTATAGGGGGGCTGGAGCAGTCCTAGGGTGGGCAGAACATGGCTCAAATTATTTTTTAAAATTAAAAATAAATACCAATTTATAATTAAATACATCAAAGCTAGGGGTAAATTCTAAATTCTTGAAAAATGCAACCCTATAAATAGGGCAGCAGGGAGAACGTCCAAGGGCATCAAATCCAAGCTCCACTTGAGCCATTCCAAGCCCCCAAACCATCCCACACGTCCAAGGAAAGAAGGGAGTAAGTTAGAGAGAGAAAGTGTTAGAAAAAGAGGCGTATCTCCACTTCGGGTAAGTGATTTCTACCCAAATTTCTTTTGAATGTTAAGTAGGGTAAAAATATGCTTAGATAATGCCTAATTATGAGAAAATAAGTATAGATATAATGCTTAAATAGAATTATTCCAAAACATCAAAAATTTGGAGCGAAGATAGGGTATTCGGGAAGATAGCATATGATATGTGAAAATAATGCTCCAAAATTGATAAATGATGAATTGGGATGTATGATTATGATAAATATAATGTTGGAATGATGATATATTAATTTAATGATTTTTGGAATTAAGGATTATGCTTAAGTGAATTTATCTTGATTTTTAGTATATGGAGAAAATAATTTTTTTCGCCAAGTAAATGATAATAAATTCAAAATGTATAAAATGTCCTATGATATACTAGGCATAAGCTATGTCATGGTATTTTTTTTTTTTGGAACCCATGAACAGTAACCATGTCTCTGTGAACAGTAGTCTCGGATGAACAATAACTGCTACAGTAATTACTACGGTGATTTGCTACAGTGAACAGTGTGATTTTGGAGAAAATTTGAGATTAATATTTAAATATAAGGATGAAAATTTTGAGGAACCTATGGATAAAAATATCCATATAAAGAAATAATGCACAAATATTATAGAGCATGCATGAGAAGCAGCTTGAATAGAAGAAATAAAATTATCCTTTTTCCTTGAATAGGAAAAGGAAAAGAGAAGGTCGAAGAGACCCACTGAGAAGGTAAGCAAGTTATATATTTTGCAAATTATTTCCAAAATACTTGAAATTGTTTGTGAATTGCTTTACGAAATTTATTTAAGGTTGGTCATACCTATAACTGCTTTACATGAACTGAATTGTGTTTGTTAAATTGTTTATTAAATGCTTTTTATGAAATTATTTATGATTTGCAAATGGCATGCCGGCATGTTTATGTGAATTAGCATGTGCACGAGGAATAGGCCTTAGTTGAGGTAGTAAGCGGACCGGATGTCCCCCTCACAATCGCCAAGTCGCTTATATAGGCCCAGGCCGGCGGCGACCTCCCTGAGATGGGAACATGTATGGGATGGGCGCCTAGCTAGCGTCGCATCTAAAGTAATGTCATGAATGTTATGTATGCATTGCATTTGCATTTTATGAAATGCATGAAAATGATTGAAAAATTATGTATAGCTTGCTTACTGAGTATTTTTACTCACCAATGTTTTTTCAACAATAGACACGAAATGATGATGAAGGCAGCATGTCAAGTGTTATGTAATTTTGATATGAATGTTGTATATGTAAATTTTATGTAAAAAATGATGATAATTTTGAGATGGAAATGAATATTTTTATTCCAATGAAAATGTTTATGGAACAGCTTTTGATTATAACTGTGGTATGTGAATTATATTTCAAGTTGAATGAAAGATGAGAATTTTCCATGTATTGATGATATATATATATATAATCCTGCCGTGTGATCAGGGTAACAATCCTGAGTCACATTTACCAATCAAAACGATCCCGGAGTAAGGCTTCTAGGAACCCCGGTTCGAGGCACCACATTGTCTGCCATTCGTTGAGATAAGTCTGGGGCTAACCTTTTCTCTCCAACTTCATCCCAGTTCAACGGCGTTCAACATCGCCAGCCATATAATACTTCAAATGGAGCCATTTGGATGCTAGCGTGGTAACTACTGTTGTATGCAAATTCCGCAATCGAGATGTACTCATCCCATGATCCTCCAAACTCTAAAGTACACATACGGAGCATGTCTTTAATGACTTCGTTCACCCGCTCCGTTTGTCCATCGGTTTAAGGATGAAAGGCTGTACTGAACTTAAGTTGGGTACCTAGAGTTTCATGCAAACTTTTCCAAAACCTTGTCATAAATGTAGTATCTCGATCTGAGATAATCGACTTAGGCACTCCATGGAGTCTTACGACCTCCTTGTAATAGATCTTAGCTAGTCTTTCCGTTGTATAAGTCCTTTTGATAGGTAGGAAGTGCGCGACTTTTGATAACCTATCTACGATTACCCATATAGAATCGTTTCCTGCTTGGGTCCTAGGTAATCATTCTATGAAGTCCATTGTGATGTCTTCCCACTTCCATTCAGGAATTTCTAAGGACTGTAGCTTACCAGGGATTCTCTGGTGATCTGCCTTCACCCGTTGGCAAGTTAAACACTTAGCCACATATTCAGCGATCTCTCTTTTCATATTATTCCACCAATATGCTTTCTTGAGATCCTGATACATCTTAATACTTCCCGGGTGAATAGAAAAAGGTGAAAAATGTGTCTCCTTAAGAATCTGTTCCTTCAATTCAACTATGTTAGGTATGCGAAGGTGACCCTTGTACCGGTACATACCTTGCTCATCAATAGCAAATTTATCCAACCCCTTTTTCTTCATTTTCTCGACATGTGTATGTAGGTCTGTATCCTTTTGCTGCGCAACCTTGATCTGTTCAAAAAGTGATGATTGTATGTGTAATTGTGATAGTCGAGTCTGGACTCCTGGTAGACATACAATCAGATCCATTTGCTCTATTTCCTTAAGCAACCGTTCTTCTTTAGTGATAAGATGCGCTAAGCTGACATTTCTGCTCAATGCATCAGCTACCACATTTGCCTTACCTGGATGGTATAGAATTTCCAAATCATAGTCCTTTAATAATTTGAGCCATCTCCTTTGTCTCATATTCAATTCTTTCTAAGTAAAGATGTATTTAAGGCTCTTGTGTCAGTGTAAATCTCACATTTTGCACCATACAGGTAATGTCTCCATATTTTCAAGGCAAATACCACAGCTGCTAACTCTAAATCATGTGTGGGGTAGCTTACCTCATTGGGCTTTAACTATCGCGATGCATAGGCTATCACTTTACCCTTTTGCATCAAAACACACCCCAATCCTTTTCTTGACGCATCGCTATAAACTACAAACCCTTCATTTCCTTCGAGTAGGGTTAGGATGGGTGCTTCCACCAATCTCTATTTCAATTTTTGGAAACTGTGCTCGCATTCCTCAGACCATACATACCTGACTCCTTTACGAGTTAACTTGGTTAACGGGGCTGACAATTGTGAAAACCCTTCAACAAACCTTCTATAATAGCCAGCCAACCCTAGAAAACTTTGAATTTCCGTAATGGTCGTCGGCCTTCGCCATTTCAATACCGCCTCAATCTTTTGATGGTCAACTTGAATACCCTTTTCAGATATTATATGCCCGAGAAATCCTATTTGTTTCAGCCAAAACTCGCATTTCTTCAATTTGGCATACAATTTTTCTTTCCTCAACCTTTCTAAAACCCTTCGCAAGTAGTCTTCATGTTCTTTCTCTGTTTTAGAGTAAATCAGGACATCATCGATAAATACAACCACAAATTGATCCAGATAGTCTCAAAAAATCCTACTCATCATATCCATGAATACAGCAGGGGCATTAATAAGTCCGAAAGGCATTATCAGAAACTCATAATGTCCATACCTGGTTCGAAATGCCGTTTTATGAGTATCGGCCAGACTTATTCTCAATTGATGATACCCTGACTGTAAATCAATCTTGGAAAAAGTCGTGGCTCCTTGCAATTGATCGAATAAATCGTCGATCCTGGGCAATGGATATTTATTCTTTATGGTAACCTTATTTAACTCCCGGTAATCAATACATAGCCTCAAGCTTCCATCCTTTTTCCTTACAAATAATACTGGAGCTCCCCAAGGGGACACACTTGGTCTAATGAAACCCTTGTCCAACAGCTCCTGTATTTGTGCCCCAAGTTCATTCATTTCAGCTGGCGTCATTCTATAAGGAGTTTTAGAAATTGAGGCTGTACCCGTCATCACATCAATTGTCATATCCATTTCCCTTTGTGGAGGCAATGTGGTTAATTCCTTTGGAAATACATCAGGAAATTCTTTAACCACAGGTATTTGATTGATTTCTACCTCCATGCCTTTCTCTACATTCACAGACACCAAGTAGGCTTGGTACTTTTGTCGGATCGGCCTGACAGCTTTCATAGATGATATCAATATACTTGAACTGTCAGGTTGTCTCAATTTTCCAATGACAATCTCCTTTCCTGGAGTTGCTTCAAATTGCACTTTCTTATTCTTACAGTCTATGGTCGCTCCCCATTGACTTAGCCAATCCATACCCAATATCACGTCAAATTCAATCATAGGTAATAGGATCCGATTAGCTTCTAGAAGCAATGATCCTATCCTAATTGGGCAGGCTTTGCATACTAGGCTAGTACTTGCTAACCTATAGACTGGAGATTCTACATGTATAACCTGATTGGTCTCTTCTACCGGCAGTGCATGGGTGGTCACGTATTGGCATGCAATGAATGAATGAGTGGCTCTAGAATCAAACAAAGCTACCACTAAATTTCCTAGAATATAAACCGTACCTATGACCACCTTTTCCTCTTGTTCTTGAGATTATGTCCAGGTCAGGGCATGCATGTGCACCGGGTTCGTAGAAGTTCCCTGCTTACTGGTTGCTCCGGGTATCTTAAGCTAAGCAGGTCTTCCACGTCCTTGAGATGATTGCGCCTTGTTTGGGCAGCTCAGGGCTATGTGACACACTTGATCGCATATATAACACTTGACCACCTTTGCTTCTCCTGGCCTGCACTCCTTGGCGATGTGACCCGTCTATCCGCATTTGTAACACCGGTTCAAGCCCTTTAAACATTCGCCTGTATGTCACTTTTGACACTTCCTACACAATGGCGAGCTTTTCTTCTTTGGAATTCCTTTTCCCTTCCTTACATTGCCTTTTCTATCTTTCTCTTTCCCAATTTCCAATTCCTTGGGACCCGTACTGAACGCCCTTGATCCCAATCTTAATTCTTAGGTTCTCAAGGCTTCAATTTCCAAAGCCCTTGCTCTCTCAAGGCTTGAAGCATAATTCTTTATTAGTAAAGGTGCAAGGCTTTCTCGCAGATATGGCCTCAACCCTTGTTGGAATCTTTGTGCCTTGTTTCCTGGCGCATTTACAATCCATGACACATATCTGACCAGAGCGTTGAATTTTGTAGCATACTCAATGACCGTCATCCTCCCTTGATACAACTTTTCAAATTCTATCACCTTTTGACTCTACAATCCAACCGGGAGGTATTCTTTGTTAAACTCTTCCACAAAAGTTTGCCAAGACACTTCTTCAGGTCGTGGCATTGTGATTAACATCGTCTCCCACCATTCGTGTGCATCCTTTGCTAACAAATGAGTGGCACACAGTACTTTCTGACGGTCGTTGCATGGAGATATCCTAAACAATTTCTTAATCTCTGTCATCTACTGCTTTGCTTGAACCGGGTCGGGTTCTCCGAAAAAATTTTGGGGGTCGTTGCGCTAGAAAGGCGTTAATGGCTCTTCTATCAGCTTCCATTAGCTGATTTTCATCCCTTAGAGGTGCCGGTGTAACAATGGGGTCCGCAATCGGAGTAGGTCCTTCTGTCTCTATACTACCCAACTGAGCTTGTTGGGTTCTTTCTCATAATCCCTGTATAATGTCGGCAGTCTGCGCTGCCCAATCTCTAGTGGCCTGCTGCATTGCCTCCTTCACTGTTGCAGCCACTCTTTCTTCTATGAGTCTATTCTGTCTCGACTCAGTTTCCTCTTCCACATTCCATTCAGGGCTTTCATTATTCCTTCTCTGTTGATTCCTTTGATTCGATCCTTGTGTTACAAGCCTTCCTCTTTTAGGTCGGCTAGATTCACCAACTTCATGTTGGCTTGGAAGCTCTGTCGCTGCCTCTTTTCCTTTATTTTTCCTTAATTCTGCTCTTGTTTCCACCATTGTGTTAATCCGCGTATATAACAGCAAACTTTTCATTTTCGATTAACATTAAATCATTATATACGCATTTCATTTTCAATCATCGTTAAATCATTGCATACGCATTTCATTATCACATGGTCATAACCAATTCATTCATTCACAATCATATCACATCATTCAGCTCATGCTCGTCCATTCATACATATATGTAAAGCATCTGGAATTCAGTATATCAACATATTCATTCACATTCATCATATTCACATCATCCCATTCATAGTTAGTGCATGTAAAAGTAAATCACACTTATGTACACATGTAGCATAGCACACACCTTTCACACTTATATACATGTCAGTCTATCTTGGCAACCATAACTAAAGCCACATTGTCATCAAACCACACTTATATATACACAACTTAAAAACAAAATAAGAAACAAGAAAGTTCCTCATCCTCCTAGACCTCTCCTTAGACATCTACGTCTACATGGAACTTGTGAGGGTGCCTCCATGAGTGTGCTAGTGTTGGACCATGCCTGGACCTCATCCTCTTCACTATCATTATCATCGTCCTCATTCTCCCCTACAAACTCCACTATCTCCTCCTCTACTTCCTCCTCTTCCTCTCCCTCGAAGGGCTCGAGGAATTCCATCGGATCGTCATCATCATTGACCTCGACCAATCGAACAATTTCACCTTTGTTCTCCATTATGTATCATCAGGTTTAGGAGGTGCAGGTATTTCGATGACTCCCTCAGAACGACGCCTCTCGATATAGTGGGCCATGTCTATTTCTCGCTGATGGAGTCAATCCCAAGGTGCTCCATAGCATAACTAAACGCAACCATCCACAAACCTGTACCATGGGCCAGCATCGGGGGGTATGGGTGCTTGAGTCTTTTCCCAAAAGTCTTGGAGATCTTGCGGATCTACTCTGTCAGTTGGAACACGGGGAGACCGGTGAATTTCGAGGTATGTTCCTAGTAGAACTCGTGCCCTAGGTTTATGACTGGAGGGCTCTCCTAGATCTTGTCCGTGTTGACCTGAGGGGACATGGTAGCTTTCCTGAGTGTGATCATGAGTGCATATAGGTGAAAATCCTGGGGGAACTGCCGGGAACGGTGCAGTATTGTGCTTAGATTCCCACCACCTGTGTATATTCTCTTCCCTTTGTTGTCTCCTCTCCTCCTTTTTCAACTCCTCCACACTCATCATCTGCTTACCTCTATCTGCCATATGTACAACATAGCAATCAAATTGCATTGCAACATAATTTATCATCATATAACATGCATTCCATCATATTATAATCATTCCTAATCATCATATAATCATGTCTAATTTATCACCTAATCATGTGTAATCATGCATATCTCATCATATTCCTTCAAATTTTCCATACTTAGAAAATTTCCACGCCTATTTACCAATCCATGCTCTGATACCAAGCTCTGTGGCGCCCCGAACCGAGTGTCACATTCTGAGCCTTACCTTGGGATCGTATTGATTGGTAAACGTGATCAGGATTGTTGCCCTATCACATGACTGGTTTTAACGGTGTTTATCCGCTTTAATATTTCCTCATAAGAATTTAATTTCTCATATTTCCATCTCAATCATGTCTAAATCATTTCCAACTCATGCATAACTAAGTCATTTCAATCCATTCAACACATATACACAACATGATGTTCAAGTAACATTTCAGCTTTTGCCTAAATCAGATGTCAATGCATGTATAAATCACAGTCATCAATATAAAACATACACATAGTTTACATCTATTCAACATGGATTTTCTTCATAATATAAAAATTCTAAAGTTTTTCCATTGCATCCTCAAGCTGGAACTTGCTTCTTCGCCATTTCCTGTCCTTTACCTATCTTTTGGGTTTGGAAAATAAAATCGTGAGTTGAAACTCAATAAGCAAGCTATTTGTATTTTACAGGCAAATCATTTCAGCAACATTTTACATTTAAAAATGATATTGGAAAGCAATTTATACCTTGTCTAAAGGTATATCTTGAAAACATGAAATCTTGTACCCATCACGAGTACAATATGCATAATGCCATATGAAAATATGAACATAATCATCATAATTCCCTTAGGATGGAGCCTAGCCAGGCGACCATCCGTCCATGTTAACTCCCATTTCAAAGAGGACGCCACCGGCCTTGAGCCTATTTTAAGCGACTTGGCCACACCAAGGAGGGACAATTAGTCTGCTTATACACTTCAAGTGGACCTAGTACCCTGTGCACATGAACTTTTTTATAAATCTATCTTTAACATGCTAGCATGATTTTTCAATCAAAAACATAGAATCACATCATTTTTCTATAACATTTATCAAAGGAAATTTCATAATATCACATTTGAAGTAAAAACATCATTTCAACACCATTTTGCTAAGGGATGACCATCCTTAAACATATTAGAAATAATTTTCACAATTTCATCAAACAAGTTAGAGCAAAAATTGCATTTATGTAAACAATTTAGAAAACCAAAATTCATTTAGAAAATTTGCTTGCTTACCTGTGTCTCTTAGCTTTCCAATTCCGGTTTTTTTTTTGCCTTTGCCTACATGAGAATAATATATTTTTTTTCATATATTTTCTTTTCTCATATTTCATTTAGTGTTCCAACCCATTTCATTTCCCATAAATCATTTAGTTGACTTCTCAAGTCATTAGACATAAATAGCACATTTTTACACATTTCAACGGCTAACATATAACATAACATATATAACCCCATAAATAAGGTATCCATTCATCCACATAAAATTCATTCAATAATTATCATTTTTAGGTTTATTAACCTCAATTTTCCATTTATCAATCCTTTTCCAAAATACACGCATCAGGGTTCCACTTATGCACACATCATCACTTCATGCTTCATAAATAAATTTCAAAATTTGAAATAAATAATTATACACTCTAAACAGATGTATAATCATGAAATATATCATATTTTCATGCATTTTTGCATAAAATCACTTTTCACAAGTCATTCATCACTAATACACATTTATCCATTCACATATGCGCATTTGGCAACACATACATAATATATTTCATAAAATTTGCTAAATCAGAAATTTAATCCATATTTCAGCGTGTTAATTACCCTTAATTATCACTGCATTTAGGGTATTTTTATGGGATTTAAATCCACTCACCATAGGTTTCCAAAACAATAAGTTTGGAACCCGTTTTTCACCCATTTAACGTGTCTTTTGACACATAACCCTAAGCAGTTTAATAAATCCGAATTTTCAGCAATAATTCCGTTTTTCCTAATCCATATTTAGGTCATTAATACATTTTTAACATTCATAAACAAGTTTATCTCAAAACATCAAGTTACTTGCCCGTTTCGGTCCCGTTTCCACTCCGTTTAGCTATCGTTTCATAAACCCATAAAAAATCAGATTTGAGTTTATTTTCCCAAATCCTTTTGAGCATCAATAATAAATTAACCCTAGGGTATTTTACCCTACCTATCATTCACAAAACATGCAAACCTATTTCCATAGCATTTTTAGCATAGAAACGAATAAATCGGGTCATACTTACCACTTTGCATTCCATATTTTCTAAAATTCATCATTTAAGCACAAACCAACATATGTTTTGCATTAATACATGATTCATAACCTAATCTCATCATCAAATCAAAACTGCAACTTGTCATGGAGATTTAGGGTTTATCAACTTGAGTTTTCAACTCATATATCATTGCAAACTTCATTTCCATCATCTAAATCATGAAAATTCATGCATATAATCTAACACCCATTCCATATTCAATCAAAGGTATGTTAAATCATCATTTTAAGGATTCTTTAAGCATCCCTTTCATATTCCCATTTTGGAGTTTAAAAACTCAAAATAACCAACTCAAACAACACGTATACTTACTTGGTTTAGTGCTAACTCAAACCCTAACACTTGGAGATGATTTCCTCCTCAAATTCACTTCTTTTTTTTCTTGCTTTTCTTCCTTCTCTTGCTGGCCAAAAGGGACGTGAATTGCTATTGTTGCTTTGGGGTGAAAAGTCCAACACTTTTCCAACTTTCCAAATCTCAACTCACGTGGACCTGCAAGGATTTTATAAGCTGGATTTTTTTCTAGCTGTGGGCCCCACATTTCCTGCATTTTCCACATCATTTAAATGCTCCCTTATCACCTTCATGCGTTGCCAACTTCCTAGCTAAGTAAAAGTGGGTTTTTACCATTTTCAAAAATCCAGAAATTACCTTAATCCATGGCCGTCCAAGCTGTCCAGCTAGCACATCATTTTCTGTCCATTTTTCCAGCAATTTTTTTTTATTTTTTTTAATAATTCCCATTTGAGGGTAAAACATATACTTAATTTTCCTTTAATTTATATATTAATTTGGTGTTAAAAAATTATCAAAATGGCAGCAAACCACCCATATTTCTGCATGTTAATTGCCCTATATGCTGTCCACTTTTTCACTCTCCTTTTCAGCTATATTTTATAATTTTTATTCCTAGATATTGACATGATTGAATGCCTATCTTTATGTCCTTGCACCTCAGCTACATATACACATATTTTAAAAATTCAAAAATTCAAAAAGAAGCAACATAGCAATCCCTTGGACGTCCCCTTGTGCCACATTGCCTATGCTCACTTGAGCACTCATAGCTTCCATTATGATAAACATTTAATGGCTGGATAATTTATGTATTTTTGCATTAATGGGCTGCATTAGTCAACCATGCTCACCTTTTTCAATGCAGGTATTTTTCCAATATTTTATACTTAATCTAGGCCATCCAAAATAAACATCTCATAATTTCATTCAACCATTTCAAATTTCATCTCAATCCGATTTTCCTAGCTCCCGTTATAGCCGTTTAAAGTTAACGGTTGAAATTGAGATATGATCAATAAATCATAACACTCATTTCATCAAGAATTTTCATAACCCAATAATTACATAATACCAAGCCCAATATCATTAATTTTCATTTCAAATTTCACTTGAATCCGCCTTACAGGTGTTTAGTTATGAATTTTCTAGTGTTTTTTTCCATTAAACTTATCAATTATCATATAAATTCCCATAATTCATATTAGATAATGGAAAATGATTATCCATGATGTATTTGCATATTTAAATCAACAATAATTTACTCTAATTTTATTGTCTCATTTTAGCTCAAAATGATCAATCACATCATTATTGCTAATCCTTAATCCTAATTGCAAAATTAGCAAAATCACATAAATCATTCATAATTCAATAATTCAGATATACATGATTAATGCATACATATGGGTTCTACATGGGTTAGGGTTTCACAACAATTTCTACACATTACAGCACCTACTGAGATGGAGTTTGACTTCATTATTCTTGTTACTATCTTCTTGCTTCTTTCTTTTCCCATATCATACTCCTGGGTGTCAAATGTAAACTGCTCTTGTTCTTCTTGGGTTCTTAATGTTTCTAATTCTAAGGCTCTTGCACTTTCTATGCTTGAGGCATAATCTCTAATCAAATGAGGTGCAAGGCCTTCTCTTAAACACGGCTTCAACCCTTGCTGAAACCTTTGTGCCTTATTTTCAGGCACATTCGCTATCCATGGAACAAATCTTACCAGGGCATTAAATTTTCTAGCATATTCCATAACAGTCATCTCGCCCTGACATAATTGCTCGAACTCAATCACTTTTGACTTTGGAGACCTGCTGGAAGGTCATCTCGAGGAAGAACTCATAGAAGCGACAATTTGATCAGCGTTGGAGTATATAGCAAGTTGAAGCTCGTTCTTCCTTGAAAACATGTATATGTCACTCAAGGCTAGGAGAAACTGGAATTTAGAACTTAGTATCTTCTATTTCTTCTCTTTTCTATATTCTTTCATGTTCACTTGAGTGTCTATATATAATGGAAGAAGAGATTTGAACGTTAGAGAGTTGGTGGCTCTTATTAAATGCTCCAACGTTCAAATTTTTCGAACGTTGCGACCCAAGTCGCAGATGGAGTCGACTTCGTGTGTGACTTCGCCCAAGTCGCAGGCTGGAGTCGACTTTGGGTTTTCAGCAAGTGTTCCGGCCTCGTTAAAAATCATGGCATAACTTGGTTAAAGATAAAATTGTTTTCCTGCGGCTTTGGAAATAAATGTTTAATTAATTTCCCAGCAAAATTTTAAAGCATCCAATTTCTTTAACCGAGTCCGAAAAGTACATCACAGAAATGTTTTGCATTGTGTTCCACATTCTGATTTTACATCTCTAACGAGAAAACCCTTGATTAAAAGAGCTGAATACAATGATCCATAAAAAAATGCTTAATAATAATGAAGTGCGTAGAAGATCCTTCTACGTCTTTACAAGTGCACGAAAAATCGTGTCTAATAAAAATATAAAGATAAATGAGTACACTTCGCCCCGCGCCGTGACTCAAATGTGAGGTATATGACGCCACGCGCCATATCTTAAATATGAAGTACATAACGCCGCGCGCCATGAATTAAATATGAGGTACATGACGCCACGCGCCATGACTTAAATGTGAGGTACATGACACCACGCGCCATGTCTTAAATGTGAGTTTACGCTTAGCCCGTCGACCAGTGATGACTCGGTTTGGGAACTAGTGAGGGGCCCGTCGGCTACACTAGTGACCCTACACAGCAAACTAAGTGCGCTCTTAGCTTCTGGATTTACACAGCAGACCAGCGTGTCCCGCTTTCAGCTTCTGTACTTGTACAAGAAACCAGCGTCTCCCGCATTCAGCCTCTGGATTGAACAATTGGGTGGTTTTACCAAGAAATGGATTCAACCGAATTTAAAAAGTATGTTTGGGTCATTTTTGACCAATTAAAAAGGTTTGGGCCCAACTGGGCTTGTTGAAAAGAGTTTGGGCCATCTTGGGCTTTTTGGAGATTTTGGGCCACATTGGGCTTTTTGGAGAGTTTTTGAGCCATCTTGGGCTTTTTGGAGAGTTTTGAGCCATCTTGGGCTTTTTGGAGAGTTTTGGGTCTATTAAGGCTTTTTGGAGAGTTTTAGGCCATCCTGGGCTTTTTGGAAAGTTTTGAGCCATCTTGGGCTTTTTGGAGCGTTTTGGGCCACCTTGGGCTTTTTTTGAAAAGTTTTGGGTCATCTTGGGCTTTTTGGAGAGTTTTGGGCCATCTTGGGCTTTTTGGAAAGTTTCGAGCCATCTTGGGCTTTTTGGAGGGTTTTAAGCTATCTCAGGTTTTTTGAAGAGTTTTGGGCCTTCTTTGGTTTTTTTTGAGGATTTTAAGCTATCTCAGGCTTTTTGGAGATTTTTGGGCCATCTTGGGCTTTTTGGATAGTTTTGGGCCATCTTGGGCTTTTTGGAGAGTTTCGAGCCATCTTGGGCTTTTTGGAAAATTTTCAAGTCATCTCGGGCTTTTTGGAGATTTTTGGGTCAGCTTGGGCTTTTTGGATAGTTTTGGGCCATCTTAGGCTTTTCGGAGAGTTTTGGGCCATCTCGGGCTTTTTGGAGGGTTTTGGGCCTAGGAGGGCTTGCTTGGACATTAAGGCTCGGATTGAGCGAAGAGGTAATTTTTTTTTTCTTTGATATATATATATATATATGTATATATATAATAGAAAGGTACTTAGCCCTGCGTATCAACTTAACCCACTGTTTGAGGAGTATCTACTCAGGCAAAAGTATATGAAAATTCTTTTTTTATAATATATATATTTTTGAAAGTCTAAAAATATATATATATATTTTTGCAGCCCGTGGGGCAAATACATATATATTTTTTTTTGAAGGCCCGCGGGATAAAATATTCATTTTTTTGGAGGCCCGCGGGGTATTTATATAATCTTAGAAATCAAAATCTCAATTTTTGGACGCCTTTGAATATATATGTATATTTTGATATATTTTTATATAGAAAATACTAATATATTTATTTTTATTTCTGAAGGAGAAAATATACTTAACCCGTGTGTCGATTCAACCCGCCAGTCGGGAAGTATCCAAGTTGGGAAAAGTAGTTTTTTGAAAATAATATATATGTATATATAGATATATATATATAATATACACATATATATTTTTATTTTATTTTTAAAAGAGAAAATATACTTAACCCGTGTGTCAATTCAACCCGCCAGTCGGGGAGTATCCACGTTGGGAAAAGTAGTTTTTGAAAATAATATATATGTATATATAGATATATATATATAATATACACATATATATTTTTATTTTATTTTTAAAAGAGAAAATATACTTAACCCGTGTGTCAATTCAACCCGCCAGTCGGGGAGTATCCACATTGGGAAAAGTAGTTTTTGAAAATAATATATATATGTATATATAGATATATATATATAATATACACATATATATTTTTATTTTATTTTTAAAAGAGAAAATATACTTAACCCGTGTGTCAATTCAACCCGCCAGTCGGGGAGTATCCACGTTGGGAAAAGTAGTTTTTGAAAATAATATATATATGTATATATAGATATATATATATATAATATACACATATATTTTTATTTTATTTTTAAAAGAGAAAATATACTTAACCCGTGTGTCAATTCAACCCGCCAGTCGGGGAGTATCCACGTTGGGAAAAGTAGTTTTTGAAAATAATATATACGTATATATAGATATATATATATATAATATAAGAAAGAAACTCTCCTCTTTTTTTTTAACTAAAAGAAAAAAAATATCTGGAGAACTCACGTTCTCTCTTCTTTGAGCGCGGGAGAGCTCCCTTTCCCCGTCTTCCTTCTCTCCCTTTTTTTATTATTTTTTTTTAACTAAAAGAAAAAGAAAAATCTGGAGAACTCACATTCTCTTCTTTGAGCGCGGAAGAGCTCAAAGTTCTCTCCTCCTCCTCGTTTCTCGCCGTTTTCGTTGTCTCCAAATGAGAAGCTTCAAGTGGGTATTTATAGGCTTTTGGCCGGCTTGGTGCGAGTTCCGCGGCTACTGTCGTTCCCGCGGAACTTCATTCCGCGAAACTACCTCTACGCGAAACTCACGTTCCTACGGAACTTCGTTTGCTTGGGCGCCAAGCTACACTTGCGCGGATCCGCTTTTCCCGCGGAACTTCGTTGCCGCGAAACTGCATTCACGCGGAACTTATGTTTTCGCGGAACCCTGAGCTGGCGCCTGTTAGTCGCATGTCCCCACGATACTTGCTTCCGCGGAACTAGTTCAACATGCATAGTTCCGCGCGCACCTAGTTGGATGTAAGCAACCGTCTTCCTCCTCTTGCATTCGATATTCAGTTCGCTATCTGCTTGAAACGCAGACCGGAGGAGCGCGCCAGCCGCTGCTTTTTTTCAACGAGAAGGGTCTGGATTCGCCATGTTCTCCGCCAGCCAAGCGATACGTCGGGCGCAGGACAAATCTTGAACAACTTACCAGCGTTCAAGGCACTCGCAGCGTCCAAGCTCCTCAGGTCAGCAAGGAATTCGTCTACCTATAAGACACCAGGGCTGGCAGGGAATCCTTGTATGGAAGGGACAAGCTCAACTATAGAGTCACTAACACACAATAGCAATTTCATCTCGCGATGCCAAAGCAATTTCTTCTGCTGCGCTGATGGTTCCAGCCTCCATAGCTCCCCAAAAACAGAAGCAGAGAGATTGGTGATGGCGTTTGAGATTGCAGGAGCAGTGCAGACTCCCTTCCCTCCACCTGACATGTCTTCGCCAAGCAATAGCTTCGCAAATCGTTCCTTTATCATCTCGACTACAGTTAAATCCTTCTCTCGCTTCCCCTCCTTTCCACCCCACAGAATCACGTCCTTCCCCGTGACGGCCATCAGCAGCTCCGGCGAAGTCACCATTCCCCCCCTGCGGGCAGAACCGGGGACGACGACGGAGAACTGGAACCGGCATCGGTGCCGTAACGGGTGCCGGAGAAGCTGCTGCAGCAGCTCTCGGAGGCGCTCACGTCTGTGCTCACGCAGTAACTCCCTATCCCCTCGCTCTGCTGGTTGGAGGAACCATCGTCGGAAGGAACAGTTCCCGTTCCCATCAGCAATGACAGAAACCCCAGCTCACTTCCGCAGGAAAACCAAAAAGAAGAAGAAGACAAGGACGATGAGAAGGCAGAAATGCAGTGATTTCAGGATTCCAGACCAGGCATTTTCTCTGCTACGAGCATGAGCTGTACGCAGCTGCATCTATCTCCCGCCAGTTTCCCCATCCTCCATCCTGCATCCTCTGCTGCGCGCGGCGCTTCTGCAGCTATCCCTGAGCAGCGGAAAAAAAAACGAACTCTAGAAGAGCACGCCAGAACCGAAGCTGCAGCCATTGTTTTGGCTTGATTCTTCACAGATGGGTTTGCAGGATCTAATACAATGGCTTTCCGAGACTTTAGTTTACGCTCAGCCTCTTCAGACCGCATTTTCACTTTTTTTTTTTATCCGGATTCACATCAGCAACCTTGCTAGCTTCAGCTTCGTCGCCTGCAGCGACCGAGGCTTTCCTCGTCGGCTTGTTCCGAAAGGAGAATTTCTTTCGAGGGAGGAGCTCGGAGGTCGTTGATTCGAGGGATTCCCTCAATTCGGCGACGGACTTGAGGCAAGATCGGAGCTCGTAGGACGGGAGGAAGTATGAGTTCTCGGCGAGGATCTTGCGGTTGGACTGTAAGTCCTCCCAGGGGCTGGCGGGGCCGCCTCCGAGCATGAATTGGAAGCGGAGGCTGCCGGAGTCCCATGGCTGGTGGGTGAAGGGGCTCTTCTGATGCTCGGTGTAGGAGCTAATGGCGGAGAGGTCGATCTTGCCGTGGCGGACGAGCAAAGAGACGTAGTTGCGTAGCTGGGGCTGAGGAACGGGGCCGATTGGCAGGACTGCGATGCAGATCACGCACCCACTATCGATGCTCACATCCGGCTCCATGCCCGCCTTTTCCATCTCTCTCCTTCCTCACACACGCTCTCGGTGCTCAATCGTGACGACCCGGAATCCACGTCGGCTGCCACGGCGGAGGAAGAAAGCTTGGCCTTCTCGATCTTGTATTTCTTCTTCGAGGTGTCGATGAGATTCTTGTACTGGACGTCGGTGCGACGCTGCTTCTTGGTGGCACCGTGGCGGGCGTTGACAGCATCGGCGACCTCAACTGCTGGCGGAGGAGACTTGTCGCCCTCTGGGGCAGATGCTGCTGCCAACTGATTCACTGCAAGCGTCTGTCTTTTCAGCTTGCTCATCATCTTCTTTCAATTGTAAGCGAAGCGATCAAGCTCCCACAGCGTCTCTGTGTCAACCGCCTCAATATCAATCTCAATCTCGTCATCCCTATCTCCCACTCCGAGGCTCCGAGAGGTATATATCCTCCCTATTTCTTACCTCAGCTCAGCTCGATCCTCTGTCATGGAAGACAGCTTCAAAGTTCGCGTTGATAAGGTTTTCGGCTCCCTCGTCGGCTCTCCTCTCCCTTCGTCTTCTCCATGGACACTCTCCGACGCCGAGGTCGAGCGCAAGGAATGGATTCACGGTAGGAATAGCGAAAGTGCCGACAGAGACGAGACGCCCTGATCCTCTGCATTCGATGGTTTCTTCTCCAACGAGATGGGGAGTAGCTCTGGTCTCCTGCGGAAGGCAAGAAAATGCTTCGAAGACGACTTCGGTGACCTAGACGATGATGGCGATGATGATGGCAGCGGTGCTGAAGATGCAGGTGAAAAGGATCGGACTTTCGAGAACGGCGGAGATGGGGATAGCCAGAGGGATGAATGGGAGGTCAGGAACTCCATCATCCTGGATTGTACTCTTGATAATGAGGAGGAGGAAGACCAAGATGACAAACTGGCCGTGGGCAGGCAAAAGGCTGGTGATCGTGTCTTCATGCGGGATGCCACAGACTATGGCTGTTACGACTTGGATAACATACTTCCTGATTCATTTGACGAGATGAAGTGTGTTGAGAAGGACCCGCGTACAAATTACATGGCTGCAACAGCTAGGCTCGAAGAGGACATTGCCGAGGTAAGTAAGAGTTGCTTTTCCCACCTTGTCCAAGCAAATGAAGATGGAGGCATTCACCGAGTTGGGGCTCTCCGTCAAGGAGACAATCGTCTCATTCCGCTGCTATGGGCCTGACAAGGCTGTGGACGCGTGAAGCAGCAACCGCTTGCCGGAGCCGTCAGCACCGACCGGAGCTGTGAATGTGCAGTTGATGACGACGACGGTGTAGACACGACCATATCTTATAACTCTCCAGTTTTTTTTTTTTTTAGATGAGAAATCATATACTCGTAGTAGTCCCATAGTTAAAAATTTACCTCATCAAATGCCCCCTCAGGAATTATGCTGCCGTGGGCCACTTATAAAGGCGTGATTCCTGACATGTTGTTTGGCAGACTTCTGATTGAGTAATGATGATTTTTTTTTTAATATGGGCCATATATATCACAATTCTTTCTCTCAGGCAAAACACAGAGAAGAAACTGAGGGGCTCCTGGAAGCTTTGACTGAATGATCTCGAACATCTTGTCGACCCTAACAGTAGGTGGAGCACGCCTAAATTGAGGATTCTCTTCAAAGTAATCAAATGGTTCTGCAATGACAATGCCTTTCATCGCCCCACATTTGTGTAGATCACGAGCAAGAGACCGAACATCGCAGCGAGCAGAAAAGTCTACAACAGCCCATCTTTTTTTTTTTTTTTTTTTTTTGAGGGTGAACAAGTTTCTTATTGTTGAAATTCCATCGACCATTTCTAGGAAAGAGTTCATCATTGCCAATCTTTGGTGCATTCAAGACACGGCCTTCTACTTGAGTGAAGTTACTATTGGTCGAAACACCGCATGCCTTCAACATTTTATCAGCACCATAATTGCTGCTTCTTAATGCGTTACTTAAAGTTTGTATCCTTTCTTGTGGTTTCTGTCGTGATTTTTTTCAACCAGTGATGATCTTTGCAAAGTTGACAGAGATTTAGTATACCTTTGTAATGAAACCAGAGAGCAGAGCTCGCCAGGATAGTAAGTGGGGCATTTTGGCTTTCCAACATTAATGCATGGCATATTTGCAAAAAACCTAAGCTCAATGTGCCGATAATCGAAAACTGTAATCTCAATGGTTTGAGACGGGCTATTGCTTCTTCCATTCTTCTGTTTCGAAGTAAACATTTGCTGGTTGCATGGAAGCTCACTTGGCCCTACAATTTTAAATTCCATATTTGAGGGTCTTGTTTTCACCCCCAGATTCTTCAGAGTTCTCTTTGCCTTTCCCCAATCAATTTCACCATGATTTCTAACATTTTGATTAGCCATTAGAAATTCATCATCAGGGCCAGGCCTTATAATCATTGTAGTAGACACATCAATATTTAGAGACAAGCCCCCTTGACTGGTTCGGAAGCTAGAATGAAAACCACGACAACCAAAAACTCCACCTCCAATGCTAACAAAGTGACTGCCAAACCAGAAGGCAACCTTGCTTTACAGCATGCTGCCTTAGGATTATATCTAGAACCCTTAAGGCTTCTTGAGAACTCTAGGAATCGTGTCCTCGCAGAGCGTTTGTAATAACTTTCATTGGAATTTTGGCAGCAAAACGTATCTCAACTTTGAAAGTCTTGGTCTGATACGATCGCCTTTGTCTTTTCCGATTTCCCTCCCTGAGGTTGTTATTACCATGAGGGCTACTATTCCCACTAACTTTGTTTGAGGACACGTCTTCAAGCACAACACTGAATTCAAAATTCTGTTGTGGAAGAGCCCCCACTGTAAACAAGCTCTTCTCACCATCATAAGTGAAGTACTTTCCCTGAAAGTCACCAATATAAGTCTGGTGAACTTTATCCATGATCTTTCTTCCGATACCTTTGCCATCAATAGGTTTACCCTCTTCATAAGACAGAAAAACCTTTCCGCCCAGTGCCAGACCTTGCCACTGGAACTCGATTCATTGAGATTTTTTTTTTTTGACAACTGCCTTAGTTGTCGAAATATCTGATGATGATGCTCATGGCGGGGAGAATTTGACATAGATAGAGCCCTTACCTGTTTCTCCTGCTGATGTAGTGAACTCCATTCGAGTTTTGAAGGAGTCCCTTCTTTCTACGAGGGAGGCTGTAGAGATTCTTTTGATATATGACTTTCTTTGTCATTTCATGGATAATATCTTTTTAAGTAATTCCCATTCACGGTTGCTTTCATTTGATTTCCGCAGTTAACAACTTCATATGTGTCATTGCCATGGACCCTCTCAATGATGTAAGGCCCTTCCCATTTAGGCTCGAATTTGCCGGTAAGTTTGCCCCCGGCCATAAGCTCTGTGCGTAGCTTTAGCACCAAATCTCCTCTTTTGAATGAGCGATGCCTCACGACTTTATTGTATGCTTCGACCATTCGAGCTTGATAGAGTTCGATCTGTTGTCGTGCTTGAACTCGTTTCTCGTCTAGTGCCTCGAGCTCGTCGAAGCGAAGTTTGGCTTGTTGTTCAGTAGTTAGCCCAGAATGGATGGCAACCCTTAAGGATGCTAACTGAATTTCCACTGGTAAAACTGCCTCCGCGCCAAAAAAGTAACGAATATGGCGTTGCTCCCGTCGCAGTTCGGTGTGTGGTTTTGTAGGTCCACAATGCTTCAGGTAACCTCTCGTGCCAATCACGCTTATTTTTCACAGTGGTCCTTTTGAGGATTCGAATGATATTTTTGTTAAATGCCTCTGCTTGACCATTCTCTTGTGGGTAATAGGGCGATGAGAACACTTGTTTGATTCCAAACCTTCGGCATAACTGATTTACTTTATCGTTTTTGAATGGCGTGCCATTATTTGAGGTGATTTGATAGGGAACACCATAACGGTAGATGATTTTGTGCTCGATAAATTCAACCACCTCTTGTGCTCGGACTCTCTTGTAAGCTTTAGCTTCTGCCCATTTGGAGAAATAATCCATAGCGGCTAAAATATATAGGTGTCCTTTAGATGACGACGGGTTTATCGGACCGACAATATCAAAACCCCACCAAGAGAAGGGCCATGAGATAGGTGCTGGAGACATTACTGAGGCAGGAATATGATAAATATCTCCATGCATTTGGCAGGCTTCACAGGATTTCGCGAAATTGATGGAGTCTTGGACCATTGTGGGCTAATAATAGCCCAACGTTTTGATCCTATGATAAAGACGACATCCAGATTGGTGGGCGCCGCATTCGCTGGAGTGCGTCTCTTGAAGAACTTGACAGATATCATTTCCGTCAATACAGCGAAGCCAAAGCCCATCAAAAGCAATCCGATACAAATCGTCTTGAAACATAGTATATCGCGAAACAGCCTTTCTCAATGACTTCCTTGCACATGGATCATCTGGTTCAATACTATATTTGAGGTAGTTAATGATAGGGATGCGCCAATCATCATTGTTTGTAGTGACCTCGGATACACACCATCCAACTTGGTCTACTTGGAACTCTTCATCTTCTTCTAATCTTTGTACTCGATTTGTCATGTCATCAAGCTCATTAAAGGCGAGAATACTGGCCAACTTTGATAGTGCATCAGCAACTATATTTCCTGACCGAGGAACATGCTCAACCGAAACCATTTCGAACTTTGCCAACAAAGTTTGAGCTTTGTCATAATATTTTCGCAAATGGGGCTGATGTACTTCGTATTGATTATTTAACTATTTTATAACCAATTCAGAGTCCCCAAATATTCGCACAAGTAAAATATCTGATTGCAGAAGAAGTTCCATGCCGATGAGTAAGGCTTCATACTCAGCTTCATTATTTGTTGTGCTTCTTCCAAGAAAGTAGGAGTGCGGGAATAAGTCTTTATGAGGGGAGACTACGACAATTCCAACACCAGCTCCGGATGGCTTTGAAGCGCCATCGAAATACATTTGCCACATTGGATCATCATTTGCATAGAAAACCTTCTCATCAGGTTGGTTTTCTAAGATGGGAAATTCTTCTTCAAGCGGATGGGCTGCTAGGAAATCTGCTAACACTTGTCCTTTCACTGCCTTTCGTGGCACATATTTGATATCAAACTCAGACAGCAGCAGTGACCATTTTGCTAGGCGTCCTGAAAGCATTGGTTTAGTGATCAGGAACTTGAGGGGATCGGCCTTTGATATAAGTATAATATGATGCGCGAGGAAGTAATGTCTTAACTTTTGTGCCACAAAAACCAATGCTAGACAAATCTTCTCGATCGAGGAATAATTGCATTCAGCTTGCAATAATCGTCGACTGAGATAATAGGCGGCTTGTTCTTTGCCTTGGGCATTTTCTTGTGCGAGCAATGCCCCCAGTGATTGTGGGCTGGCAGCAATATAGAGAATGAGTGGCTTTCCTTTTACTGGAGTTGTCAAAACAAGAGGATTTTGCAGCAATTCTTTGATGGCTTCAAAGGCCTGTTGGCATTTCGCGTCCCATTGAAAAGTCGCATCTTTTCTCATTAACTTGTGAAAGGGCTGGCAGCGGCCGGACAAGTTGGAGATGAAACGCCGGATATACGACAATTGGCCTTGCAGACTCCTAAGTTATCTGAGATTTCATGGAGGCGGCATATTTTGAATTGCTTCCGTTTTGAGTGGATCGACCTTGATTCCCCTTTGGCGGATTATGAACCCGAGGAATTTCCCAGATGATACTCCGAATGCACATTTGAGAGGATTCATCTTGAGATCATACTTACTTAGGCGCAAGAATACCGATCCCAAATCTTCTTTATGCTTATTGTGACCTTCAGATCTTATAACTAGGTCATCGACATAGCACTCAACATGTTTGTGTAACATATCATGAAATATATTTTGCATAGCCCTTTGATAAGTTGCGCCAGCATTCTTAAGACCAAAAGGCATGACTTTGTAGCAAAAGACACCCATCGGTGTTCGAAATGCTGTTGCGGCTTCATCTGCTGGAGCCATCTTGATTTGATTATATCCTGAATATCCATCCATAAAGGAGAATGTGTCGTACAGAGCTGTGCTGTCGATTAGCAAATCAGTGAAAGGAAGAGGAAATTCATCTTTAGGGCATGCTTCGTTTAGATCTCGAAAATCTATGCAAATGCGGATCTGCCCGTTTTTCTTTTTGACAGGAACAATGCTAGAAATCCATTTTGGAAATTTGATTTCCCGAATGAATTCCGCATCAATGAGTTTTTCAACTTCCTTGATGATTTGTTCTTCGAGCTCTGGTCGAAATCTTCTCGGAGCTTGCTTGACTGGCTTTTTATCCCGCGTAATATGCAGATGATGCATTGCAATAGCGGGGTTGAGACCTGGCATTTCGGAATACCCCCAAGCAAAAACATCTTTGAATTCACTTAAAAGCCACCTCAGCGCCATCTTTTCTTTTTCGGCCAAGTTTTTGGCAATAAAAATGGGTCTCGGGTCCTTTTCAGTCCCGAGATTGAATTCCTCAAGTACGTCAATAGTAGGCCGCCCTCCATCCTCAATCGCAGGTGGAGCATCCTCTGGTTCCATTAATGCCTCTTCATTATTGTTGGAGTCATCGCTTGTGGAGACGCAGTAGGTGGTGGCAAAGTCGACGTCTTCTTCTTTTTTATACCCAAGGCCAAGTCGTTTGTTTCCCTTTTGATAACCAGGGGGTCTTTCGGATAACGGGATAGGGATGTCACTTCCGAGGCCTGATAAATGTGGTTCATCGGGATAGAACCCCATCAAATCCATAATTTTCTTGCTTTCTCTGCTATAGCGATGGAAATCCCATTTCTTGAGCTTAGCCGTGGGCAAACAAGAGGATTTGTTAGGGCTACCGTAAACCTTGCCATATTACTTTATGAAATATTTTTGGGCAAATTTTTCATCTTGAGGTTCCTGCACACTTGGAGCAGATACATTAAACCCCACGAGCATTGCTAAAACCTCATCGAGCGTTTCCTTAGGTTTTTGATTTTGGTGAGCGGCCTCAGTGGCCATTCCGTCACTCTCACAGCAAAGTGACTTGGCTTCCTCATTGGCCTGATTTCGGAATCTCCGAAGAGCTTCCAGATCCACCTCAAACCTAGGGAAATCGGCTCGAGGCGGTTTAGCAACCTTTTTAAGGACTTCGAGGTCCAAGTAGAACCGTGATCCTGCAGCAGCGTTGCTATAGCTGGTAGGAGGTGGTATGGTTGCCCCCTGTCGTTGTCGTGGTAGTGGATGCACTGGATCGAGGCTCATATTTTCAAATTTGGTTTGAAATTGAGCCCTTGGTTATGTCGTTCCTCGTCCATGACCGCGCCCTCGACCACGACCTTGACCTTCCATCTTCTCACCCTTTGAGAATATGTCTGTGCTTACTGGGGCGGGGGGAGCCTGAGATACCTCCTGCTGACCTTCACGTGTGGTCGCTTCAACTGCTTTCATTGATGTGTTGACAGCAAATGCCAAGTCATAATACTTAGCATCAGAGTAAAATGACTCCGCCGTTGTGAATGGTTTATGGTCAGCAAAAATCCTTTTTTCGACTCCATCCTTGCAGTACTTGAAGCATTGATGTACTGTTGATGCGATGATCTTATTACTGTGGAGCCAAGGTCTTCCCAGCGGCAAGTTATATGAGGTCGGAGCGTTAATCACGAAGCATGGGATTTCGGTGCAGAAATCTTCTATGCTTAGTTCCAACTTGATCAGGCCCATGGCCTTTTGAGTCCCTTGATTAAACCCGTGAATTACCACACTAGTGTCTTTTAATGCTGATGGAGAAATTCCGATCCTTCTGAGTGTTCGAAGGGGCAGGATATTAATTGCAGACCCGGCATCGATCATGATTCTGTTGACCAGTTCACCGCCCAGGTTGCCCGTAACATATAAAGGTCGGTTGTGATTAACGTCTCTAAGCAACATATCCTCATCAGTGAATGAAATAACCTCATCACATTCAGTGGCGTCGACCAGGTAAGCGAGACGGACATTTTCATCTGTTAGAGCACTAACCAGTGCATCCCTGGCTTCTTGCGATAACTGCATGGCATCATAAATACTGAGTCGAGCAGGGAGTCGCTTCAAGTGTTCAAGCACGTTATAGCTTACTGAGGATTTCTCATGATTGGCTTGTATGTGCTGTTCTGGCCGAGTACGATTTTATTGTATCGGGGCTTTACCCTTGTTTTCTGATGTGATTCGACCAGATCGAAGAATTGCAAGAACATCCTCTTCAACTTGCACCATATTGCAGGAGGCAGAGTCCTGAATGTTTGTAGCCAATGTCCGTAGTACATCTGAGAAAAATGGCTGTATTTTTGGGATTTCAGGAAAGTATCTACTCATTGACTTGATGCACTGATGAACCATGATTTCTTCTTTGTCGAATTTTTGGTTGATTATTCTGCAGTTTATCCATCTCAAGATGTAGTCATATTGAGACTCTCCTGATAGGAGGTGCATGACTTCTATCATCTATGGAGGAAACTCTGTTTCATATTCATGGAATCTTAGGATAAACATATCAACGAACTCTTCCCAAGAACCAAATGCTTCTTCGGGGAGTGAGGAGATCCAGAGAAGAGCACAACTGTCATGGGCCAAGCTCAAAACAAAGTGCTCGAGTGCAAACTCTTCTGTTTGCCCCATTTGACAGACTGCCAACGAATAATCAAATAAGTGTGGCAACGCATACTTATGATTCTCATGGAATAACTGAATATGTGGCCAATCATAGCTTAACTCCCTGATTAAGAAAGGGAACACTCGAAGGATGGGCGCATCGTTTAATTGTAGCATGTGCAGAACTTGGAGTTGATTTGTCCTCCCAAAACCTTCAGCATCGCTAAAAATTGCCTCTTGTTTGAAGCCTTCGTTACCGACCCACCGGATTGCCTTTATGAAAGTTTTGGCTCCAAAGGTCTTGTACCGGTTGTCAGTCGGAGGGCATACTGCGTCTGAAAGGTACTTCGTGACCATTTCAGGTTCAGGCAACCATATAGCCAGGGGATCGCTCCATGTACTGTCTCTGAGATTATTTACATAATGAGCAGTGGATTCTTGACTGTATTGTATTTCCCTCAAGTAATTACTAGGGAATTGCTCTCTTTGCCTTGACAAAAAGCGGACCAAGAACGCATCTATCAAGATGACCCACTCGGTAATTTCTTCCATGCAATTATCTCGGTACCAGGATATCACTGATTCCCCAAGTGAGTACTGGAAGTATTCCACTCTGATCTCGCAGGATGCTGGCAGTGGTCGAGATTCTCGCAAATACGTGATGATGTGGTTTACCGGTGACATCCCGACTTCAAACTTGGTGTAGTTAGGGATAAGCACCGAGGCTGTTCTTCGCCGCTTTGCAGGCTTGGATGCAGACGCATTTATATGATAGCAAGTTTCGGTTTCTCCTTTGTTGCTATGTAGGTTCCAAAACGGACCATCCTCGGGGAACTCACGTGGAGTTATATTCTGTACTTCCTCGAGAATGTATCTTTCTTTTACTGGTCGAGGTGATCTACTAGCAAGTTGTTGATAGAATGGGAGTAGCAACTCGAGCTGCAAAAAGTCCATGATCAGGAATGGTTGCACCCGTGAGGATTGCCTCAAGTGCCTTGAGAAGAAAGGGAGAATGGTCTTATCCCTTATTCTCTTGTCTTCTCTGTATAAATTTTTGAGACACCTTCTTGTCCGTCTTAGGCTTGGTGGTTTTCGAACCACTTCCCAATCACCCTTTTCTGCTATCTCAATTGTCACAACATTTGATGAAGCTTGCGCTGGAGGACTGAGTTTTATAACCCCCTTGTTGATGTAATCTTGCAATATTGCTTGGAGATCCCAACACTTCTTAGTGGGGTGACGACATATCGGTGGTAACTGCAATATCGCTGGTGAGAAGTGCGTCCAACTTCTTCTGGCCTTTTTGGGACGGGTAACTCGAATAGCCCGGTCGACATGAGGTGCTGGAATAGCGTCTCCACGTCATCTTCCCCAAAGGCATATTGGATTTTCTCCCTTCGGAAGGGTCTTGCAGGCTGTTCTTTTACAGGCGGCTTTTCTTTATCTGGCTGCTTCTTAACCTCCGTGGTGTTCGCAGAGGTCTCTCCAGTTTTCTTCTTCTTAAATGTAGTGGTTGTGGATGACTCCTTCTTCCAAGCTTTTTGTTGAGACAATAAATACTCTTTTCGACAAGCTTCTGTAGCCAGGGCCTGAAATGTACTTAGCTGTTCATTCATCAGCAACGAGATTTCCGTCTTGATGCCATTTCGGCAAAGATTGACCTTCATTGCTTGAGATAGGGGTGCTTGACATCGGTTAGCGGCCCTTTGCCATCTAGTGATGTAATCTTCAACCGGCTCGTCCTTCTTTTGGGACAAGGTAGATAATTTTGATAGTTGTACTTCTCGTGTAGTATCAACAAATCGGGAGGTGAACATTTCTTTCATCTCTTCCCATGTTCGAACTGAGCCGGTTGGGAGAGATATGTACCACTGGAAAGCATCACCAGAAAGAGTATTGGAAAACATTCGAAGACAAAAATTTGAATGGTGCGCCCAATTGCCCATGGCATAGTGGAATGATGCCAGGTGCTTTAACGCGCTCCCAGTCCCATCGAATTGGATCTTTGGTGGCTTCAAATCTCTAGGTAGCAGCTCCACTTCAACCTCTGGGGGATAAGGCATGTTGATTGTCGTTGTAGGGACCCCAGTGAGTTGAGGTGCCTGTCGACGAAGGCATTCGGCCACAAGCTGATGTACCATCTCCTTCTGTGCAATAAACCTGGGTGGAGACCCCATGGGTGTGTTTACCCGCGCGTCTTGCGTTCGAGGGGTATTGATACGCAGATTATTGAACTGCGGAAAGCCTTGTTCCAAATCTGCATTTTCATCTTCCTCGGTCCGCTGCCTGACTGGTTTCTCGGGCTGATGGACCGATTGACGGTTCCTTGGTGATGGTGGTTGATGGGAACCTGATGTCTTGTTGCCTTGAGTTTCTATAGCCCATTTCATCGCTTAGTCTCCTCCTGGAGGTCATGAATGAGCTGAGACTTGGGTGTAAGAACCTCTTCTTCTTCGCCCACCATGTAAGAGGCTTCAAATTGACCTCTTGGGAGGGCGACCCTGATCCCTTCAGGATGAGAGAGGCTACAGAATGGCGGTGTAATGGGCATTGCGGCTGCCCTTGACCGGGTTAACATCTCCGACGCTTTGGAAGTGTTTGGCTGGGTGAGGTCCACCATGTTGACCTCCGTCGTTTGGAGGAGATGCCTCCTTTTTGCTTCTCTCTTGGGGTGCGGCCTCCGATGCTTTCCTCGGGATGGGGCCACGACAGGTGCATAAGTCATATCCTCTCTCAGTCTGATCAACGAGGCGAATTGATTTTCGTGTATAAAGTTAGGGATCAGCCTGAGCACCGAACGTGAATATGTTGTATGGCGCTTCTGAGGATACTTCCACTTGTTAGAGAGTCTTGGTTTTTGAGGCGCTCTCAATTTGCGAGTGTTCTGTAGTGGCTTCTTTTGCGGCCTACCCCTTTGTCGGGGGTGTGAGAATAGCCTATACCTTGGCCCTGGTGGCAGTGGTGGCGAAGCCTTCAAGTTTAAACGGGAAGTTGTTTTCCCGAACTGCTTTTTCTGCTGCGCTTTTCTCCTTGGTTTCCTTGATGCATGATGAGGAACCGTCACTATGTTGGCAGTATCATAGTGACCTGGAGATTTGACTCTAGCTTGTGAGCTAGATGGAGCATTGGTTGACTGATGGGGCGAATACGTCGGGTTAGGGATGAAAAATTGCAAGGTGCCTAAACCGGATCGGACAATAATAGGTCGTTGCGGCTTGAATTGGTCGTCCCCTTCATCGGCCAATGGAGCCTCCAGCTGAGAAAACTTGGTTTCTCTTCTTAACTTCTTCCGCTCCTGGGTGTCACCTTGGCTAGGTCGGGGGGCTAGGTTAATAATCCTTGAGGCAGCCCGACCAAATTGGCGAGTGATGGTGCATCGAACAGGATTTGGCACAGTTTTGCCCCCTTTTCGGGGAACATTGGCTTCTGGTTGGCCAGTTGGCGCTAGCCGGGTTGCAGTAGATCGTCTTGCAGGCCTTTTCATGGAATGGGACCACAAGACAGGTCGTCCTGCAGGCTGTCGTGCTGCTGGTTGGGCTGGTGCAGCAAGCCTACGGGCAGACTTTTCGGCATAGTTTGACCGTAGAGCAGGTGGGCCCATTCGGATTGGCGCCTTCAGAGACTTTGTTGGTTGAATAGGAGTGGTCTTCGAGCCTTGAACAATAAGAGGCTCCTCGAGTAGTGCAGATTGGTCTCTTCTTTGCTTAATCGCTGCAGGAGAGTAGTCAACGTGTCGATAGACACGGTGCTCCGGCTTCTCTGGTACACAAATAAAATGATGCGGGATAGCCGTATCCATATGGTCTGGCTCAGAAATGACAAAACCACCATTAGGCAAAAATCCAAAAGCCATCGAATGTGCCATGAAATCTGCAAAGGAGCATTTCAGAGTGTTAGGTTCGAGAAAATAAGCATATAAAGACCATAGTTTTCAGCTCTTAAAGATGAAGGGAGAATGTTTCACGTCAGGTTCACCATTTGTTCCGGCCTCGTTAAAAATCATGCCATAACTTGGTTAAAGATAAAATTATTTTCCTGCGACTTTGGAAATAAATGTTTAATTAATTTCCCAGCAAAATTTTAAAGCATCCAATTTCTTTAACCGAGTCCGAAAAGTACATCACAGAAATGTTTTGCATTGTGTTCCACATTCTAATTTTACATCTCTAACGAGAAAACCCTTGATTAAAAGAGCTGAATACAATGATCCATAAAAAAATGCTTAATAATAATGAAGTGCGTAGAAGATCCTTCTACGTCTTTACAAGTGCACGAAAAATCGTGTCTAACAAAAATATAAAGATAAATGAGTACACTTCGCCCCGCGCCGTGACTCAAATGTGAGGTATATGACGCCACGCGCCATATCTTAAATATGAAGTACATAACGCCGCGCGCCATGACTTAAATATGAGGTACATGACGCCACGCGCCATGACTTAAATGTGAGGTACATGACACCACGCGCCATGTCTTAAATGTGAGTTTACGCTTAGCCCGTCGACCAGCTATGACTCGGTTTGGGAACTAGTGAGGGGCCCGTCGGCTACACTAGTGACCCTACACAGCAAACTAAGTGCGCTCTTAGCTTCTAGATTTACACAGCAGACCAGCGTGTCCCGCTTTCAACTTCTGTACTTGTACAAGAAACCAGCGTCTCCCGCATTCAGCCTCTGGATTGAACAATTGGGTGGTTTTACCAAGAAATGGATTCAACCGAATTTAAAAAGTATGTTTGGGTCATTTTTGACCAATTAAAAAGGTTTGGGCCCAACTGGGCTTGTTGAAAAGAGTTTGGGCCATCTTGGGCTTTTTGGAGATTTTGGGCTACCTTGGGTTTTTTGGAGAGTTTTTGAGCCATCTTGGGCTTTTTGGAGAGTTTTGAGCCATCTTGGGCTTTTTGGAGAGTTTTGGGCCTATTAAGGCTTTTTGGAGAGTTTTAGGCCATCTTGGGCTTTTTGGAAAGTTTTGGGCCATCTTGGGCTTTTTGGGAAGTTTTGAGCTATCTTGGGCTTTTTGGAGGGTTTTGGGCCACCTTGGGCTTTTTTTGAAAAGTTTTGGGTCATCTTGGGCTTTTTGGAGAGTTTTGGGCCTTCTTGGGTTTTTTTTTAGGATTTTAAGCTATCTCAGGCTTTTTGGAGATTTTTGGGCCATCTTGGGCTTTTTGGATAGTTTTGGGCCATCTTGGGCTTTTTGGAGAGTTTCGAGCCATCTTGGGCTTTTTGGAAAATTTTCAAGTCATCTCTGGCTTTTTGGAGATTTTTGGGTCAGCTTGGGCTTTTTGGATAGTTTTGGGCCATCTTGGGCTTTTTGGAGAGTTTTGGGCCATCTCGGGCTTTTTGGAGGGTTTTGGGCCTATGAGGGCTTGCTTGGACATTAAGGCTCGGATAGAGCGAAGAGGTAATTTTTTTTTCTTTGATATATATATATATATATATATATATATATATGTATGTATATATATATGTATGTATATATATAATAGAAAGGTACTTAGCCCTGCGTATCAACTTAACCCACTGTTTGAGGATTATCTACTCAGGCAAAAGTATATGAAAATTCTTTTTTTATAATATATATATTTTTGAAAGTCTAAAAATATATATTTTTTTTTTTTGGAGCCCGTGGGGCAAATACATATATATATATTTATTTTTTTTGAAGGCCCGCGGGACAAAATATTCATTTTTTTGGAGGCCCGCGGGGTATTTATATAATCTTAGAAATCAAAATCTCAATTTTTGGACGCCTTTGAATATATATGTATATTTTTATATATTTTTATATAGAAAATACTCATATATTTATTTTTATTTCTGAAGGAGAAAATATACTTAACCCGTGTGTCAATTCAACCCGCCAGTCGGGGAGTATCCACGTTGGGAAAAGTAGTTTTTCGAAAATAATATATATGTATATATAGATATATATATATATATAATATACACATATATTTTTTTATTTTATTTTTAAAAGAGAAAATATACTTAACCCGTGTGTCAATTCAACCCGCCAGTCGGGGAGTATCCACGTTGGGAAAAGTAGTTTTTGAAAATATATATATGTATATATAGATATATATATATATAATGAGACCTGATCTTCTACGACCGGTCGGAAATCCCGTGATTTCCGACCGGTCAAAAAATATTTTTTTTTATATTTTTTTTGAAAAATAATTTTATAAACATGTTAATCTAGTTATATTTAATCTATAAACCAAATTTTACCATTTTTGGATATGTATATATATTTATTTTGGATTTTTAAATACAGGGGTATTTAAGTTATTTTAAGAATATTTAAAATGACTTAAATACCCCTGTATTTAAAAATTAAAAATAAATATATATACATATCCAAAAATGGTAAAATTTGGTTTATAGATTAAATATAACTAGATTAACATGTTTATAAAATTATTTTTCAAAAAAAATATTAAAAAAATATATATTTTGACCGGTCGGAAATCACCGGATTTCCGACCGGTCGTAAATGATCAGTCGTCATATATAATATACACATATATATTTTTATTTTATTTTTAAAAGAGAAAATATACTTAACCCGTGTGTCAATTCAACCCGCCAGTCGGGGAGTATCCACGTTGGGAAAAGTAGTTTTTGAAAATAATATATACGTATATATAGATATATATATATATATACATAATATAAGAAAGAAACTCTCCTCTTTTTTTTTAACTAAAAGAAAAAAAATATCTGGAGAACTCACGTTCTCTCTTCTTTGAGCGCGGGAGAGCTCCCTTTCCCCGTCTTCCTTCTCTCCCTTTTTTTATTTTTTTTTAACTAAAAGAAAAAGAAAAATCTGGAGAACTCACATTCTCTTCTTTGAGCGCGAGAGAGCTCAAAGTTCTCTCCTCCTCCTCATTTCTCGCCGTTTTCGTTGTCTCCAAATGAGAAGCTTCAAGTGGGTATTTATAGCCTTTTGGCCGGCTTGGTGTGAGTTCCGCGGCTACTGTCGTTCCCGCGGAACTTCATTCCGCGGAACTACTTCTACGCGAAACTCACGTTCCTACGGAACTTCGTTTGCTTGGGCGCCAAGCTGCACTTCCGCGGAACCGCTTTTCCAACGGAACTTCGTTGCCGCGAAACTGCATTCACGCGGAACTTATGTTTTCGCGGAACCCTGAGCTGGCGCCTGTTAGTCGCATGTCCCCATGATACTTGCTTCCGCGGAACTGGTTCAACATGCATAGTTCCGCGCGCACCTAATTGGATGTAAGCAACCGTCTTCCTCCTCTTTCATTCGATATTCAGTTCGCTACCTGCTTGAAACGCAGACCGGAGGAGCGCGCCAGCCGCTGCTTTTTTTCAACGAGAAGGGTCTGGATTCGCCGTGTTCTCCGCCAGCCAAGCGATACGTCGGGCGCAGGACAAATCTTGAACAACTTACCAGCGTTCAAGGCACTCGCAGCGTCTAAGCTCCTCAGGTCAGCAAGGAATTCGTCTACCTGTAAGACACCAGGGCTGCCAGGGAATCCTTGTATGGAAGGGACAAGCTCAACTATAGAGTCACTAACACACAATAGCAATTTCATCTCGCGATGCCAAAGCAATTTCTTCTGCTGCGCTGATGGTTCCAGCCTCCATAACTCCCCAAAAACAGAAGCAGAGAGATTGGTAATGGCGTTTGAGATGGCAGGAGCAGTACAGACTCCCTTCCCTCCACCTGACATGTCTTCACCAAGCAATAGATTCGCAAACCGTTCCTTTATCATCTCGACTACAGTTAAATCCTTCTCTCGCTTCCCCTCCTTTCCACCCCACAGAATCACGTCCTTCCCCGTGACGGCCATCAGCAGCTCCGGTGAAGTCACCATTCCCCCCCTGCGGGCAGAACCGGGGACGACGACGGAGAACTGGAACCGGCATCGGTGTCGTAACGGGTGACGGAGAAGCTGCTGCAGCAGCTCTCGGAGGCGCTCACGTCTGTGCTCACGCAGTAACTCCCTATCCCCTCGCTCTGCTGGTTGGAGGAACCATCGTCGGAAGGAACAGTTCCCGTTCCCATCAGCAATGACAGAAACCCCAGCTCACTTCCGCAGGAAAACCAAAAAGAAGAAGAAGACAAGGACGATGAGAAGGCAGAAATGCAGTGATTTCAGGATTCCAGACCAGGCATTTCCTCTGCTACGAGCATCAGCTGTACGCAGCTGCATCTATCTCCCGCCAATTTCCCCATCCTCCATCCTGCATCCTCTGCTGCGCGCGGCGCTTCTGCAGCTGTCCCTAAGCAGCGAAAAAAAAACGAACTCTAGAAGAGCACGCCAGAACCGAAGCTGCAGCCATTGTTTTGGCTTGATTCTTCACAGATGGGTTTGCAGGATCTAATACAATGGCTTTTCGAGACTTAAGTTTACGCTCAGCCTCTTCAGACTGCATTTTCACTTTTTTTTTTATCCGGATTCACATCAGCAACCTTGCTAGCTTCAGCTTCGTCGCCTGCAGCGACCGAGGCTTTCCTCGTCGGCTTGTTCCGGAAGGAGAATTTCTTTCGAGGGAGGAGCTCGGAGGTCGTTGATTTGAGGGATTCCCTCAATTCGGCGACGGACTTGAGGCAAGAGCGGAGCTCGTAGGATGGGAGGAAGTATGAGTTCTCGGCGAGGATCTTGCGGTTGGACTGTAAGTCCTCCCAGGGGCTGGCGGGGCCGCCTCCGAGCATGAATTGGAAGCGGAGGCTGCCGGAGTCCCATGGCTGGTGGGTGAAGGGGCTCTTCTGATGCTCGGTGTAGGAGCTGATGGCGGAGAGGTCGATCTTGCCATGGCGGACGAGCAAAGAGACGTAGTTGCGTAGCTGGGGCTGAGGAACGGGGTCGATTGGCAGGACTGCGATGCGGATCACGCACCCACTATCGATGCTCACATCCGGCTCCATGCCCGCCTTTTCCACCTCTCTCCTTCCTCACACACGCTCTCGGTGCTCGATCGCGATGACCCGGAATCCACGTCGACTGCCGCGGCGGAGGAAGAAAGCTTGGCCTTCTCGATCTTGTATTTCTTCTTCACGGTGTCGATGCGATTCTTGTACTGGACGTCGGTGCGATGCTGCTTCTTGGTGGCACCGTGGCGGGCGTTGACAGCATCGGCGACCTCAACTGCTGGCGGAGGAGACTTGTCGCCCTCTGGGGCAGATGCTGCTGCCAACTGATTCACTACAAGCGTTTGTCTTTTCAGCTTGCTCATCATCTTCTTTCAATTGTAAGCGAAGCGATCAAGCTCCCACAGCGTCTCTGTGTCAACCGCCTCAATATCAATCTCAATCTCGTCATCCCTATCTCCCACTCCGAGGCTCCGACAGGTATATATCCTCCCTGTTTCTTACCTCAGCTCAGCTAGATCCTCTGTCATGGAAGACAGCTTCAAAGTTCGCGTTGATAAGGTTTTCGGCTCCCTCGTCGGCTCTCCTCTCCCTTCGTCTTCTCCATGGACACTCTCCGACGCCGAGGTCGAGCGCAAGGAATGGATTCACGGCAGGAATCGCGAAAGTGCCGACAGAGACGAGACGCCCTGCTCCTCTGCATTCGATGGTTTCTTCTCCAACGAGATGGGGAGTAGCTCTGGTCTCCTGCAGAAGGCAAGAAAATGCTTCGAAGACGACTTCGGTGACCTAGACGATGATGGTGATGATGATGGCAGCGGTGCTGAAGATGCAGGTGAAAAGGATCGGACTTTCCAGAACGGCGGAGATGGGGATAGCCAGAGGGATGAATGGGAGGTCAGGAACTCCATCATCCTGGATTGTACTCTTGATAATGAGGAGGAGGAAGACCAAGATGACAAACTGGCCGTGGGCAGGCAAAAGGCTGGTGATCGTGTCTTCATGCGGGATGCCACAGACTATGGCTGTTACGACTTGGATAACATATTTCCTGATTCATTTGACGAGATGAAGTGTGTTGAGAAGGACCCGCGTGCAAATTACATGGCTGCAACAGCTAGGCTCGAAGAGGACATTGCCGAGGCAAGTAAGAGTTGCTTTTCCCACCTTGTCCAAGCAAATGAAGATGGAGGCATTCACCGAGTTGGGGCTCTCCATCAAGGAGACAATCGTCTCATTCCGCTGCTATGGGCCTGACAAGGCTGTGGACGCGTGAAGCAGCAACCGCTTGCCGGAGCCGTCAGCACCGACCGGAGCTGTGAATGTGCAGTTGATGACGACGATGGTGTAGACGCGGCCATATCTTACAACTCTCCAGTTTTTTTTTTTTTTTAGATGAGAAATCATATACTCGTAGTAGTCCCATAGTTAAAAATTTACCTCATCAGCAAGCTCCTCAAGTTCCTCCTCAGGTTGACTTGGTCTTGAACTTGACCCAAGTCGCATGTGGAGTCGACTTCGATTGCAACTTCGGTTTTCAACAATTTCCAAGTTCCTACTTCAGGTCGACTTGGACTGCTGGAGTCGACTTCGATGCGACTTCATTTCCTTTACTTGCTAAGTGAACTTGAATTTCTTTGAAATGACTTTGCTTGCTTGAATTTCTTCATATTAATTGTTCTTCCACTGTTTTATATTATTTGAAACTCTGTATGATTATTCAAGTTTGAAAAATTTTAGCTCCTTGTCTTGAGGTCTTGTATACTTGAATCTTGGAGTTCATGGAAATGTCCAAATGAAAATTTCTTGATCTATATTGATGAGTTCATGAACATCTGCTTGTTTTGGTCTTGATTTGTCTTCATTTGATCCAAGTTGAAAGTCTAGGTCGACTTGGTTTCCAACTTCACTCAAGTCCTAAGTCAGGTCGACTTGGTCTGCAACTTCACTCTTCAAATTCAGTGCTGGTCAGTTGAAGTCAATGCTGGAGTCGACTTGGTCTGCGACTTCACCCAAGTCGCATGCAAAGTCGACTTCGTTTGCGACTTCGGCAGCTCTTACTCCTCAATTTCAGCACTGGACATAAAAATGCATTTGAAGTCGATGCTGGAGTCGACTTGGGGATCGAATTGACCTAAGTCGATGCCTGATTCGACTTGAGAATTGACTTGACCTGTCATGCTTCATATTTTTCATTTTTATATCCTTAAACATTGTACAAAACATATTAGTAGCAAAACTTACTCAAATTGAATTGTTAATCATCAAAATATATACTTTGGTTATTTTGCCTTTGATTTCAACACTTGTTTCCAACAGGACTCACCCCAATATGGATCAAAATCTGGAAGGCTAGGACTAGGCTGGCCACGGCGACTGCCCGAGGCTAGGTGATACTTGATAGCCGTCAACTCTTAATCTAATTTGTCCTGTCGACCGTGTATTTCCATTAGGGCAATGTTGATATTTCTCAATTCCTGTGAAATCTAACTTTCCATTTGTTGTAGGTAGTCCAGAATAGCCTTGGATGTAGATGGTTAGTTTGAGGGGAGGGTGAATTGGTCTGTAGCCGGCGATCCATGTGGAGAACATGATTCATGGGAGTGCGATGATGCGGGAGCTGCGGGTGCCGGAGGTGGAGATGGAATAGGCTCATGTCGGGGCAATTCCTCCCCCTCAACATGAGCACCTCGGCTTCTAGCTGTGCTGGAGGATCTTGAAATTCATTTCCTATCCATTCTCGTAGCCTATTAGCCCGAAATGCCTCCAAATCAATCTTCACACGGGTCAGAAGGGCCCGGTTGATGGCGTTTGTTGGTTTCAGTACTTAAACGGCTCGTCATCCAGATCAACATAATAATCGACCATGATTTTGGTAATCCACGTTCCATATGGTAGAACTCCTCGTGGATTTTCCTTTCTGAGCTCAAGAGCCTCCAAAAATAGTCTAGGAAGATTTACTTTGACCCTGTTTGCGACTTTCCACAAGATTTCAACTTCCTGTGGATTTAGTTGATTCTGGCCACCTCCCTTGGGGTAAATGCAATGGGCAATTAGCAACCTGAGAACCCACAGCCTCAGGGACAGATCCATGTAATGCAGGAACTTGATCCCGAGATGATACTTGTTGCTATTGGTGAGCTGATTATACATCTATGTGAGGGATAGAACCTCTAGAATGGGTTCATTGTATCCTGGCATGCCCAGAATATTAGCGAGTCAATCAATGGCATACCCCTTCTTGATTCCATGTCCGTGCCCTAGATTTATCTCAACTTCTTTGACATATGTGTTGAGATATTCTTGATCCCATAAGTAATAAAACAGTCGAGTTAGATCGGGATATATCTTATCATCCTCTTTGAGCAACCTGGTCCACCCTTGAAAATCCAATAACTCTTCTATTCCAAATTCAAACTCACGTAGGAACTTGAAATCAATGATTTTAAGCACGAAAAATCTTTCTCTCATAAAAATGCCTATAGAACCGGATGTGTTGACGTTCGGTCCTGAAATAATCTGTGAGCATTTTTAGGACTTGGCCCCGTTGAGTAGGGGTCCCTTTCCTCTTTACACCCATCTCAGAGCTACTACTCGACTCTTCATTATACTCTTCTCTAGGAGCTGAAGTGGAGAGGTTACTTATCTGGAATCGAACTCGTCGCCCTATAAATGTCGTAGCCTCCTCCTAGACTCTTTTGGATGGGGTCCGTTGCCTATGTGGCACATCCTTGCCGATTTGTGATTGGGATGTCCGTGAAACGGGTAGCTTGTTGGGTTTGGATGCGTCCTTGGGTGTCATGGTTTTAAGGTAATGGGATCTTGATATTGCAAATGGAAATTGGAGATTTAGGATAAGAGATGAGGGACACCCGAGAGGATTCTTGAGAGGAAATGAGGGAGAAAGAAGAAAGAAGAAGAGAGAAAAGAAGACGGAATGGGGTGCCCTCACCTCTTGGAGGCGCGGGGCAGCCGAAACGACACCCCGAAGTCAACTTCGAACCCTAATCGAAGTCAACTTAGGATGAGTCGAGTCGACTTGGCTCCACCGACTTAGGTTCAATACACTTTCTATTCTTACTCCCCCTATTTAATTGCAAATTTTAATCAATATTAATCATACCCATATCATTCCTAATTTTATAAAATGATTCTTTTGTTAAGGGTTTGGTGAAAATATCTGCAATTTGATCCTCAGTTTTAACATATTCTAAGCAAATATCATGGTTTTCAATATATTCCCTAATGAAATGATTCTCATATCTATATGTTTAGTTCTAGAATGCAGTACACGATTTTTGGTTAAACATATTGCACTTGTACTATTACATCTAATTGGTATATCTTTATATTCAATGTTATAATCTCTAAATGGTTGTTTCATCAAAAGTAGTTGGACACAACAGCTCCCGGCAGTAATATATTCGGCTTCCGCAGTGGATAGAGTAACACTAGTTTATTTTCTTGAAAACCACGAGACCATCATGTTTCTAAAAAACTAACATGTTCCACTAATACTTTTTCTATCTACTTTGTAACCAGCAAAATCCGCATCCGAGTAGCCGATTAGATCAAATGTTGAACCCTTTAGGTACCACAGACCTAAATTAGTAATATTGATTAAATATCTGAAAATTCTTTTTACAACTATTAGATGTAATTCTTTAGAACATGATTGAAATCTTGAACATATACAAACACTAAATAGAATATCCGGTCTAGATGTAGTCAAATACAATAAAGATCCTATCATGCTTCTATACAACTTTTGTTCAACAGATTTACATTTTTTATCTTTGTCAATTTTGATGGTTGAATTCATGGGTGTGTTTGCCCCTTTGCTGTTTTGCATTCCAAACTTCTTGAGCATTTTTTTGACGTATTTGGACTGATTTATGAACATTCCTTCGGCTAATTGCTTAATTTGCAGTCCAAGAAAGAAGTTTAGCTCGCCCATTATGCTCATTTTGAATTCACTTTGCATAATTTCAGAAAATTCTTGATACAGAGATTCATTAGTAGCACCAAATATAACATCATCCACATAAATTTCAACAATTAATATATTTTTCCCTTATATTTGATACACAATGTGATCAACTTTTCCTCTCTTAAAAATCATGATCAATCAAAAATTTACTTAACGTCTCATACCAAGCTCTTAGAGCTTATTTAAGTCCATACAATGCTTTGGTTAATTTAAAAATAAATTTAGATTGATCTTTCTCTTCAAAACAAGGAGGTTGTTCAACATATACTTCCTCATTTAGATATTCATTCAAAAATACACTTTTCACATCCAGTTGAAATAATTTAAAGTCCACGTGAGAAGCAAAAGCTAGTAGGATATGTATGGCCTCTAATCTAGCCACACGAGCATATGATTCCTCAAAATCAATCCCTTCTTCTTGGGAATATCCTTTAGCTACAAGTCTAGCCTTGTTTATCACCACAAGTTCACTTTCATCTAATTTATTCCTAAAAACCCAGTTGGTAACAATGATAGTGCAATCCTTGGGTCTAGGAACTAGATGTCATACTTGATTTCTTTCAAATTGATTTAGCTCTTCTTGCATTGACAAGATCCAATTTTCATCATTAAAAGCTTAGTTAATTGAATTTGGTTTTACTTTAGACACAAAAGTAAAATCTCCACAAATAATGTGTCTAAATCTTCTTGTTCTTACTCCTTCATATACATTGCCAATAACTTGTTCAATTGAATGGTCATTTTTTAACTTTAAGTCTGTTGGAGGTTTGTAAGAATTATTACCTTCACTTACCTTTTTATCCGTAGATTGTTCTTGCTTTGTTTACACTTCTCCTTATTGTTCCAACTATTGCCTTTCAAGATTCTTTGATATTTCATCTCCATCACTTAGCACATCCTCCTTTTTTGGGATTAGGATTAAATTCATCAAATACAACATGTATTAATTCTTCTACTACTTGATTTTTTTGTTAAAAACTCTATATGCTTTGCTATTTGATGAATATCCAAGAAATATTACTTCATCACTTTTGACATCTAATTTTTCTAAGTTTGTTTTTCCTTTACTCAGCACACAGCAAGTACATCCAAAAGCATGGAAGTATGAAATATTTAGTTTTCTACCTTTCCATAGTTCATATGGGGTCTTTTTTAAGATTGCTCTTAGGGTAACTCTATTTAGTACATGACATGTTGTACTTACAGCTTCACCCTAAAATCTTTTTGATAGATTAGTTTCATTTAGCATAGTTCTTGCCATCTCCTGTATTATTCTATTTTTCCTTTTAACTACTTCGTTTTGTTGGGAGTCTTTGGTGTAGAGAATGTGTAGTAAATTCCTTTCTCATTGCAGAATTCTATAAATAGTTTGTTTTCAAATTCACCACCATGATCACTTTTAATGGATATGATTGTATTTTATTTTGCATTTTGCACCAAATTTGAAAAAGTAACAAGCATCGAGAAGGCTTCATCTTTGCTAGCTAAAAGTATTATCCATGTAAATCTTGAAAAATCATCGACTATGACAAATATATATTTTTTTCCTCCAAGAGTTAAAATGTAAAATGGCCCATATAGATCCATATGTAATAGTTCAAGTGACCTAGTCGTTGAAATTTTTTTTTGAAGGAAAATGACATTTTAGGCCGCTTGGATAGTTGACATGCTTTGCAGATTTTATCTTTGTCATATTTGAGCTTTGGTAATCCTTCTATTAGACTCTTTTTCCACAAAGTCTTAATATTTGACATATTTATGTGTCCAAGTCTTTTATGTCATATCCATGGATCATTTTCAATGGCTATAAGACATTTTCCATCAAGTTCATCAAGGATAACCAGATATACATTTTCATGTCTTTTGCCACTAAAACTATGTAATCTTCATCGAAAACATTACATATAGAAGATTCAAATACAACTTTATAGTCTTTGTCACATAGTTGACTAATTCTCATTAAATTATGTTTGAGTCCTTCAACAAATAGTACATCCTCAATACATGCATTTGAAATACCACAAATATTTTCTTTACCTTTTATTATATATTTCTCATTGTTTCCAAATGCAACAGTCCTTTCACTACAATAGTCGTGATCCTCCAGTATTAGAGTATTCAGGTCCTTTGCCTCTTCAATAGCTGTGATCTTTGGAGTCCACGACTCAAGTAGAGCCCTTAAAATCTTCATAACCTATTCAGATTCAGAAATTGCTTTTTCAAGACCCTTTAGTGCATTAGTAATCTTAGAAAATCTAGCAAATATTTCAGAATATTTTTAGCCTCTAGCATTTTGAAAATTTTTAACTCTCCAATCAAAATATTTCTTCTCGTCTCTTGGACTTGAGAAGTTCCCTCATAAATTGATGTTAGTGTATCCTGTATTTCTTTGACTGTTTGACATTAGGATACCCTATCATATTTAGCGACTGTAAGAGCGTAGAAGAGGGAGTTCATGGCTTTAGCGTTGCTTTTTATGGTTCTAACCTCCTCTTCAGACCATGGGGGAGGCTCTTTCACCAATTGGTAGAATAACCCTGTCTTGGATGGAAATCCAAGAATCTATATCTGTAGCCATAATAAGTTGTTTCATTCTCAACTTCCAATAACCGAAGTTACTTCCATCAAATAGTGGTGGCCTTGTGAATGATTGACCCTTAGCAAATGCAGGAGTGGAAGTTGATTGAGATGCCATTTATAAGATCTCTTTGATATAAACTCAAAGACCTGCTCCGATACCACTTATTGGTCCAAAGTTTATGGCGGTACCCACGAGGAAAGGGGTGAATTGGGTAATTAAAAATTCTTTGCTTAATTAAAAAAACTTTCCCCCTTGTAAAGTTAATCCCTTCGATGAAACACAAGCAATAGGAATATAAAACATAAGCAATCAAACCACGTAAAGAGACAGAGATATATAGTGGTTCGGACAACCTTCCCTACTCCACTCTTCCAAGCACACACCCCTTGTGGCTTGGGTTTCACTATTGTATTATTAATACAACTCAGAACACCCGCTCTTCTTCTAGATTCTAGCTCTAGGGGGCTTGTACAATCTCAACACAAGTAGGTGACGAGTTCCACTCCAATCACACGCTACTATGTCTTCACTTAGTTTCAGTCTCCAATACCAAACCAAGTGGGAAAAATAAGTAATCAATAAATAACAAAAGATCTACACGTTACAGATTGTGTATGCAGATTTGAGCGCGTAGAAGAACTTGTAAAAGTAGTTGTGGATGAAGCAGTAGAGCTTTCCACAGTTTAAATGCAAAGTTCTTCTTGAAACTTCTTGTAGATCACTTAATTACTAGAGAGAGTGGAAGGTGAGCTCATTCAATATTTTTCTAACTCCATTTACGTTTATTTGATGCTCCTTAAATAATGAGAAGTAAATTCGAACGTTTGGTGGTAGGTGGAGTGCATTTAATGCATCAATGTTCAAATTTTTCCAACCGTTGGGAGCCAAGTCGCATTTGGAGTCGACTTCAGATGCGATTTCGTTCAAGTCGCAGACTAGAGTTGACTTCGAATGTGATTCATCCTTTAGCTTCCAACTCAAGTTCCATGCTTGGGTCGACTTGGTCTCGAACTTGACCCAAGTCACAGGTGGAGTCGACTTCGGATGCGACTTAATCAGTCATATACATTGTTGGAACTTCAATGCTTTGCTTGTGATCTACATGTTGTGTATGATCTTCTTTTCTTCTCTTTTCAAGTTCTTGGATCTTTATTTGTTATCCTTGATGTGTATTATGATACCTAAGTTGGGCAATACATTTGTCTCTTGAAAAGATCCTTTTAGTGGCCTTGATTCATGATTGTTATTTCTTCTTAGTTTTGATCTTCATGCTCTAATAAAGTGTCTCCGAAACAATATAAGGTTTCTTTGTACTTAAGTCACAGGCCTGGGTCGAATTCGAGTCCGACTTCACCCAAGTCTCATACTTGGGTCGACTTCGAGTCCGACTTCACCCAAGTCGCATACTTGGGTCGACTTGAGATGCAACTTCACGTAAGTCGCGTGATGGAGTCCACTTGAAGTGCGACTTAACTCTGACATTTTTGAAGTCTGTAGCCGAAGTTCACCCAAGTCGCAGGTGGAGTCGACTTAGGATTGCAACTCTAAGTCACATGCGGAGTCGACTTTGGTTGCAACTTCATCTGTCTCCAAGTCCCAATTTTAGCTATGTCGATTTTTTGACGTTTGAAGTCAATCCTGGAGTCGACTTGACCTATGTCGATGCCTGAGTCAACTTGAGGCTGTGACTTGACCTGCTATCTTTTAAACATTGATTTTATACATGTGATACCTAGACCCAAGTAGGGCTCATACATGTGCATTTGACATGTAAATATGACTCATGTATTATTTAAATGATTTATGAATGATTTTAACGACTTGATGATTTATTCAATTAGGGTTAATGATTAAGGAATGGTGATTAAAATTAATCGTCATAGGCCAATGTGGGTTAATATGATTAAAGTGACCTAATGAGGATGGAAAAATATTAATACGCAAGGAATGATTAATTCATTTATCATGGCTTAATTAATGGAGATTAGAATGGTAATTATGGAATTAATGTGATAAATGCTAGAAAATTCATAAATTGGCGCCTATAAGGCAGATTGAGACAAAATTTGAAAGGTAAGCACATGATTATGTGCCCATTCTTATAGATGGATTGGATTATGAAAATTGTGATGGGATTAGGGTGATAATTATTTATTTTCATCCCAAATCCAAAAGTTAATTTCAAAGGGCGATAACTTGAGATAGAAAAGTCGTTTTGGGATGAAATTTGAAATGAACGGGTAAAACAATATGGTGAATATTATGGAAGGATTTGATTAATATAATTACCATGAGAACATGATTAATCACAAAAGGACAAGGGGTCTATAAAGTAACATTTCATATATGTAAAAGCTAAGGGATTAAATGCATAAGATATGACGCATATGAGGTGTCGAAAGGAGGTAATTTCAAGTGAATTTTGTGAATTTCCTAAAATGGAAAAATTCAAGATAATATCAAGGGATTAAATGTTGGTTTAAATGGCTAATGGCTAGCCTCAAAGAGGCATGGAGAGGTGGCAACCCATGGTGACGCGCCAAGCATGATAAGGCTTGATTTTTTTAAGTTTTTGAAAATGAAAAATATGCATCTAATTACCTAGGTAGCTAGGGTAAGTAATGGGCATTGAATTAAATCTGAATTTTTTGGAAAAAAATTTCAAATGGGAAGCTTCATGGACATCACCCATAGTGGACAACAACATAGCCCATCAATGTGATGATTTTTACTTAAGATAAATACATAATTTACTTGGATGCTAATGGGCCATGTCATCAAAGGATAAGAGGGCAATGAATTACCCTCCAAATGATGTAGCAATGTGGGCCCCACAAGATGAAAAAAATCATAAAAGGGGGACCATACATGGGACGTCCACTTTTGGGAAAAACCTCAAGGAGAAGAAAATCTCCTAAGAGGCAACCCTAAGCACGTCCAAGGAGGGGAGAAGGAGAAAAAAAAGAAGGAAAAAGATAAGGAAAGGAAGGAAGAAAGGAGGAAAATCAAGTTGGGAAAGTTTGAATTCAAGTTGCTTAGATTCAAGTAAGTATAAACTGAGTTTTTGAATCTTTTAATTCCAAGTTTTCTACCTCTAATTATGGGTCATGAATATGATTCATAATGAACCCTTAAAGGATGATTTATGATGCCCTTAATTAGGGTATTGAATGAGGATTAAATGGTATGAATGAATTCAAGGGTTTAAAGAGGTTAAGTTGGATGTTAGAGATGATTATGGGTTCATAACCTAGCTGAAATTTTCTTAGGGTGTTTTTGGGAATGGATAAAACTTTTGATGAAAAGTTGTAGAGAGTAGAAGTTGTCAAATGATGTGATATGATAGGGATAATGATGAGGAATAAATAAGATAAAGTTGAAATAGATAGGTTAGTTGTGTTGGTAGTTGTGTAGAAATGATTGAAAAGTAGGGTAGTTGTATAGAAAAATGTGAAGAAATGATTAAAAAATATGGTAGTTGTGGAGAGTAAAAATTTTTAGATTGAAAAGTTTTAACTTGACGACTTTTACTTATTACCAAACACACCCTTAATTACTCTTTTAAAGTTGATGTTTTTATTAGTTAACATAATTAAATGATGATTCATACTTTTATGAATTATATATGTTGATTTGGGCATAAGTTATGAACCTTAGAAATGATGGAACTTAAGATTATGTATATGACCTGATTTTTTGCTTTTTATGACATGTATGATGCATGAATTAGTCTAAATGAGATATGGATGAATTATAGGGTAAAGTACCCTAAATTAATGGTACTTTGAACGTCGAAAATGGGTTAGAAAGAACTACCCTAAATCTGATTCTAAGGGCACAAATAGGGATGTCCAAAGAGGGGTGCAAAGGGTATCCAAAACATATATGAAAGTTGCTGTTTTGTAAGAAACCAATCTATGGACTTTAAATATGTGATAATACCCTAAATTTGGGTTAATAAAAGCATGATTAATTTCTGAAATTTATGGATTAAAATTCTATTAAGATTTAAGTGTCAAAAGAGACGTTGAAAGTGTGAAAAAGGGGTCCCAAAGTTGCTGTTTTGGAATCCTATGATTAATGAATTAAAATTTTATAAATATACTCTAAATTATGTTCTAATTAATGGGTTTAATGATGCTAAATTAGGAGACATGTTACTATTTTGAAAAAGTTTAAGAAACACATAAGATATGTGTTGTAAGATGGGTATGTATGGAAGGATATGCATGAATAAATGATAAATGAATTATGTGATTTGCTAAAATGCAAAAATGCATGAAATTATAATGAAATGCATGATCATGTTTCTTTTTTGATGATTGAGTATAATCTCAAATTTTGAGATTAATATATGAGGTCTAAGACGTCAAATATGTGCCTAAAGTGAGCCGGGACGTAAGAAATGTGAAAAATATGTGAAAAATTATGAATTGGAGGTAATGAACCTTCATATGATGATTAATGAATAATTATGATGTGCATGAATGTTTACCCTACATATGGGTATAGAATATGGTATGGAATAAATGGATGATATGATGCATAAGTACATGCTTTGTATAATTCCCGACTTAAAATCCAAGTGGGTTATGTATGTTAATGAATAATGAGTCGAAAAAACAAGGTGTATTCAAGTGAATGAGAATTATATGAATGCGATGTCATTCTTATGTGTATAGGCAAAGACAAAGAAAAGGTTGACACGGAAAACTAACGTGACACAGGTAAGCAAGCAGCTTTCTAAAGAATTTTTGCTTTCACAAAATTATAATAAAATGTTTGTTAATGACATTCTAAATGCTTTGAATTATTTAACAAATGATTGTTGAAATTATTCCTAAGTTGTTTAAGGATGGTCATTTCCTTTAGTTCAATATGTGTTGAAATGTTATTTTCAATTGTGAAAAATGATGCTTTAATAGTTTATGAAGGAAAAATCATGCTAGCATGTCAAAGATTATGTTTATGACAAGTCATGTGCGCAAATCATTAGGTCCACCTTAAAGGTATAAGCGAACCGATTATCCCCCTTTAGTGTAACCAAGTCGCTAAGATAGACCAAGGCTAGCGGTGCCCTCCCTAGGATGGGAGAAGATGGAGACGGATGTCACCTAGCTAGCTTCCTGACGAGCTGCGTATATGTCAATTAAAATGCTCGCTATTTACGCAAGTATACGTGTCGTGTCAAGTAATAAAGAGTGAGTAGAGTATCGTTCCCAAGAGAAATTGTTAACCAGAATTATTAATTAATTAAATTGCTTTCGATGGGTGGAAAATTCTGAATTTATGAGTTAACTAAACTAACAATTGCAAAGGTAAGTCAGAGTAGAGATTACAAGACTCCTGGATACTGAAAACGAGTTTACTGATTAGGGATGGCAGATGGATAGATCGGAATCCTTGAATCTAAACTATATTGCTTTGGTTCTTTTTAATTGGATTGCATATGATTTACTAGCCCAAGTTCATATATCTTTATATATGTCTTCCAACATTATATAAAGCTAATTACACCCTATTTAATTGCTATGTTCCCATGTCATTAAATAAAGTAAAATTGATAAGTTTATAACTTGTATAATGACTACACAGGGTTTAACGGTATATTCCTATCCATTAAACAACTCTCCTTACACAAAGGTAAAAACCTATGTTTTGCATATGGATCTGGCAGAGATTTTCCTCTTCCAAGGATAAATCAAGCAATTAAATCATCTTACAAAGTAGCTAATCTTGTAAAAAGCATTAAATCTACACATGCCAAGGTAAATCATACACAATCATATATAAAATCAACTATTCATTCCCGAATATTCTAAGAACCAAGAAACAATATAGTTTAGAATTCAAATCATCCTAACTATCCATCTAATGGAGTTTTAATTCAAAGACATGATCTTAACATCCAATACATCCATGTAAAAAGTATCCATAAAGGCGGAGAAAGAAAATTGGAAAGAATAAGAGAAAACTATTTTCTGGCGGTTTCCACCAACGGGACTTGAATCCTCTCTTCAATCCGGACTTTGATCTTGATTTTTCCTCTGTCTCTTGCACTTTAGTTCGTCCTTAGGCTCTCTCTTCTCCTCCCTCTCGCACGCGAACCTCTAAGAACTATATATATTTTCCTTTTGCGCAGCTTACGCACTGAAGTATTCGCGTACGGATGCGTATTGGGCGCCTAGGCTGCAACTCCCTGGACTTTTCTGGCTTAGAACTTCTCATTTACATCTTGTAGTTGATCATGCCTGGTGCCTGGGCGCCCCTAGCTGGCGCCTAGGCGCCAACTCCCTGGAGGCAATACCTGACTTGTGGCTTCAACATCGTCTGACTTGGGTTTCATGTAGATGAAGTGGCGCCCTGGACACCAATGGTTGGCGCCTAGGCGCCATCCATCTGCCTCTGGTTGCCTCAGCTTGCATTCAACTCGCCCACTTTGCCTTCATATGTCCCGTCCTTCTTGCAAAAGATGGAAAAATTAACTAAATGAACTAAAAATGCCTAAATAATGCTAGAAATGCCTAAAAACTAAATAATGCTCCTAAAATGCAAAGCGGATGAAAATTAAACTAAATGAATGCAAACTAAGCCTAATCTCTCGAACTAACGCACAAATCAAGTCTGAAATGGGCCATGATAACTCGCAAAAATATGAGTTATCACTTCCATCCTATAATGTTCATGTTTTAAAATAATTTATGCATTATTTATGATGTACCTGTGATGGGTATAAGGATTATGTTTTCATGGTATGTATAATATTGCTTTTCAAAATATTTTTAAATGAAAAATATTGCCTGAAAAACATACAGCTTGCCAAAACCTAAGACAGGTGAAAGGATGGACGTGGCAAAGGAGCACAAGTTAAACGAAAAAGAAGGAAATTTATAATGAATGCTTGTGTATAATTTTATGGATGACTGATTGTATAATGATTAATATAAATATCTTGATGATTGTATGAGATTCACACAACGATATGTGATCTATGAATGGAAAAATTTTATGGTCAAATGTTAAGGTATGTTTTTACTATATAGTAAATGAATATGCTTTTCATGATATAATATGTGTTTATCATGATCTTATGATAGTCTAGATGGGTAAAATGATGAAAAAGGAAATGTGTATGATAATATTAACTCTAAAAGAGTAAAGATTACATGGATAAATATTCTATAAAGCCCGCCATGCGACAGGGCAACAATCCTGATCATGTTTACCAATTAATAACGATCCCGGAGTAAGGCTAAAGATGTGACGCTCGGGTTGGAGTGCCATAATACACCTTGGCATCACTTAGCAACCTCATTAGTACTTAAATACTTCTCAAATTGAGTTGTTAATCATCAAAACATGGATTGTGCTTCATTTGCCTTAAATTCCAACAGAAAATTCATTTGAAAAGTGGGAGCATTATGATAAATTGCCTCCTATTATTATTTAAAATACAATTATAAAAAATCAGGAATTTTGTTCTTGATAATAAAAGTGTTAAACTATTTTTTGACTAAATTAAAGAAAAGTTTGGTGGCTCAATATCAGAAACGCTTGCTAATAAAATTACTTCTATAGAATATGATGATACTGTAATACCCGGACCCAAGTAGAACTTGTATTCATATATTTAGATTGAATTTATGATTTATGTGAGATCTGATTCATTTATGAATGATTTTCATGATAATATTTTACAATTAAGAATTTGATTAAAAATAAAGGTTGGAACAAATTGCTATGGTCAAGTGGCTTGTTAGGGATCATGAATGGATAATGTTCCATGAAAAATTATCTTAATTATCTTGATTTAATTATGGAATTAAGTTGAGATATATTAGGAAATTCATAACTTGACGCCGGTAAGGCGGATTGAGGTGAAAATTGAGAGATATGTACAGAATTTCATATTCAATATTATGAATGGATTGGATTGAGAAAATGTGATGGGATTATGGAGATAATTATTTAATTTCATCTTAATCCAAGGATGAACTTCAAATGGCTATAACTTGAGATGGAAACGTCATTTTGAAGTGAAATTTGAAATGAACGGTTAAAACGACTTGCTTAATATTATGGATGAAATGGATTAGGCTAATTACCATGAAAACATGCATTGCCACAAAAGGACAAAATAATTTGGACACTTGTGCAAATGATCATCAAATTTGATATCCTAATCATGAGGAAAAATCAATGCATGTGAGATGTCACTTTTAGAGATTTTCGGCTTGATTTTTTTTTATTATCAAAAATGATAAAATCTAAGATAATCCCATGCATTAAAACAATGCATTAAGAAGCTTGCAATGGTGGCATGCTTGGACGTCCATGGGAGGAGATAAAATGGGATTTTTTTATTTTCAAAAATTCTAAGAATTACACCACATAAGCTATTCACCTAGGGTAATTATGGGGCTGTAGATTTTTATCACTAAAGGACAAAATCCCAGCAACATGGACGACCAAGGGAGGAGGATTAAGAGATAAAGTGATTTTTTGATATTTTACACAAGATAAATATGGATTTTACTTGGACTAAGTTGAGGCATGTTAATTAAGCCATAAGTACTCAAACGAGATGGCAAGTGGGACCCACAAAACCTAGCAAAAATCATCAAGGGGAAGGAGCATAGAGACGTTTAACTTGAGAGTTAAAAATCAAAAACAAAAAAAAAATCACCAAGGAGCAAGCAAGGGGGAGACGTCCACTTTTTGGAAGAGAAATCCAAGGAGAAAATTCCCAAACCAAGAACACCCCAAGCATAACCAAATCCCAGAAAGGGAAAAATGAATAAATAAAGAAGAAAAAGAGAAAGAGAAAGACGAGCAAAGAGAGGAATCCTGTTGGGTCCCGAATAGATGGCACAACCCAAGAGGGGAGGGGTGAATTGGGTTCTTTAAAAATTTCTTCGGTAACTTAAGACTTAACCCCTTGTAGGATTAATCCCCTTTAATGAAGAAACACAATGGAAAGCACAGTAATGAAGAGAGCAGAAATAAAAGCAAGTAGACAAGAGATTTATAGTGGTTCGGGCAACCTCCCTACTCCACTCTTCCAAGCTCACACTCCTTGTGACTTGGGTTCCACTATTGCATTCCACGATTAGCTTGATTTAGCTCTTCTTGCATTGCTATAATCCAGTTTTCATCATCAAGAGCTTGTTCAATATTAGAAGGTTCAATCTTGGATACAAAAGCATATTGTCCACTCACATTTTGCTTTGACCTTCTAGTTTTTACACCTTCATACACATTTCCTATAACTTGCTCAATTGGATGTGCATGATTGAATTTTAAATCAGTTGGAGGTTTATAGGAATTGTTACCTTCACTTACCCTTTCCTCCATGGATTCTTCTTGCTTTTCCATATGCAATTTTTCAAGATTGCTTGTTATGTCATCTGCATCACTTAGATCATCTTTTCTTTTAAAGCATGTATTAGTTTCATCGAAAATAACATGTATGGATTCTTCTACAACTTGGTTTCATTTATTGAAAACTCTATATGCTTTGCTATTTGATGAATAACCAAGGAATATTGCTTCATCACTTTTAGCATCAAGTTTTCCCAAGTTGGTTTTCCCATTGTTCAGAACATAACATGTGCATCCAAAAGCATGAAAATAAGATATGTTTGGTTTCCTTCCTTTCCATAGCTCATATGGGGTCTTTTTCAAGATTGCTCTAATGGTAACTCGATTTAAAACATGACAAGCTGTGCTTACAGCTTCACCCCAAAATTTCTTAGATAATTTGCTCTCATTTAGCAATGTTCTAGCCATCTCTTGTATAGTTCTGTTTTTTTTTTTTTTTTTTTTTTTTTTTTTTTTCAACTACTCCATTTTGTTGTGGAGTCCTTGGTGCAGAAAATGTGTGATGAATTCCTTTTTCATTACATAATTCTGTGAATCGTTTGTTCTCAAATTCACCACCATGGTCACTCCTTATACACAAAATGGTATTCTGTTTTTCATTTTCCACCAAGGTTACAAAAGTTGAAAACATAGAGAAAGCTTCATCTTTGCTAGCTAAGAGAATTACTCATGTAAATCTTGAAAAGTCATCAACAATCACAAATACATATTTCAACTTAGGCAAGCCTTCTACCAAACTATTTTTCCATAGGGTCTTTATGTTTGACATATTCACATGTCCAAGTCTTTTATGCCAAACCCATGGATCATTTTCAATGGCCATTAGACATTGACCATCTAGTTCATCAAGTGAAACCAAATATACATTTCCATGTCTTCTTCCACTAAACATGATATGCTCATAATCAAATACATTGCATACAGATGATTCAAACACAACCTTATATCCTTTATCACATAATTGGCTAATGCTCATTAAGTTATGCTTGAGTCCTTCAACAAACAAAACATCCTCCATGCATGCATTTGAGCTACTGTAAATATTTTCTTTACCTTTGATTTTACCTTTCTCATTATTACCAAAGGCAACCGTTCCGTCGTTGCAAGGCTTAAGTTTGTGAAACAAATTTCTTTCTCCAGTCATGTGCCTTGAACAACCGCTATACATGAACCATGCATTGTTTGCATTTGCCTTTAAACAAATCAAAAAAAAAAAATAGACAAATAATTCTCATCTTTTTGGTACCCATTTTATGGGTCCATTTGGGTTAGTAATATTATTCAACCTTTGTTGCTCTATCTTAGAAAGCCCAAATCTTGTGTTTCTTGGAACCCAAACTAATTTAGCACCATGGTCATACAATTTCTTAAAATTACATTTGTAGGCTTTATGACCCATTTTGTTGCAAAAGTTGCAAGCCATTGGTAATCTAGGAGTAGGCCTCCAAGTATATTTTGGTTCAAATGTTGGTCTTTTAGTCCACATAACATTTCTCCTTTGTGGCTTGTATATAGGTGCAATTTTGGTTTGATATTTCCCAAGTGTAGGCACATTTGATTTGCCACTTTCTCCTTGCTCAAATGTATTGTAACCAAGACCTCTTTTGTTTGTTTGAGCAGTCATGTTTAGAAACATCTTTACACTTTCTCCTGGATTAGAGAACTTTGCTAATGATTCATTTAAGGATTTGTTCTCCTTTTTCAGCTTCTCTACTTCTTTCAACAATGATTCATTTTCTTCTTTCAGTTTTGTTGATTTTTCAGCCAGTTTTCCATTTTCAATAATAGCAAAGTTGCATTGTTGTTTCTTTGAGGACAACTTGTTTCCTAGCTTTTTGATTTCCCCATACAATGAATCATATGCAATTTGTAGTTCATCTAATTCGGCACATTTGAGGCAATCATGAAAAGAAGAATAACTTGATTGAGAATAAGGTTTGGAAGTTACCTCTTCACTTTCTGTGTATTTTGTTGAGGTAGATTGATCTTCCAAAACTTCCGTCGTGTTCAAGCATAGCAGTTCTTCTTCTTGTTCGATTTGTGCTATGCAGCATATTCTTGCACAGTTGGCCGCACCGTTGTCATCGGTTGAAGAGCTGCATGTTGATGACGTCTCCTCATTGACGTACATGCCTCTTCCCTTTGACCTTTCTTCCGGTGTAGGACATTGGGTTTGCATATGTCCTACGCCCCCGCATCTATAGCATTTGATTGGTTCTTCCTTTTTCTCTCTGAAATTTCTGTCTTTGAAATTTCTGAAATTTCCGCCTTTTCTCACAAATTTTCTGAATCGTTTTGTGAGTAGGGCCATCTCGTCATCGTTTTGAGAGGATGAGGTGTCATCTGTGTCTTGTGTAGCTTTTAAGGCAATTGCTCTTTTGCCTTTGTGTTGATCCTCATTCCTTTTCTTAATTAGCTCATGTGACATGAGTGAGCTAATAAGATTTTCAAGCTTCAATGTGTTGAGGTCTTTGGCTTCTTCAATTGCCGTTATCTTTGGAGTCCATGAATCCGGTAGAGCTCTCAATATCTTCATAACCTGCTCGGATTCAGAAACAGCTTTTCCAAGACCTTTGAGAGCATTAGTAATCTTAGAAAATCTTGCAAACGTTTCAGAAATATTTTCAGTATCTAGCATTCTGAAATTTTCAAACTCTCCAATCAAAATGTTTCTCCTGGTCCCTTGGACTTGGGAGGTTCCTTCATAAATAGATGTTAGAGTATCCCATATCTCTTTTGCAGTCAAACAAGAAGATACTCTATCATACTCCGAAGCTGTAAGAGCACAAAATAAAGAATTCATTGCCTTGGCATTGCTCTTGACGGTTCTAACTTCCTCTTCGGTCCATTTGGAAGCTTTGTCATCGGTAGGCAAAATCACACCATCTTGGATAGCAATCCAAGAATCCATATCGGTAGCCATGATGAGTTGCTTCATACGAAGCTTCCAATAGCCAAAGTTGTTCCCATCAAACAATGGTGGCCTTGTAAAAGATTGGCCCTCGGCAAAAGCGGGAACGGAAGTAGATTGGGATGCCATATGGTTGGATCTCTTTGGTTCAATTCAAAGACCTGCTCTGATACCACTTGTTGGGTCCCGAATAGATGGCACAACCCAAGAGGGGAGGGGTGAATTGGGTTCTTTAAAAATTTCTTCGGTAACTTAAGACTTAACCCCTTGTAGGATTAATCCCCTTTAATGAAGAAACACAATGGAAAGCACAGTAATGAAGAGAGCAGAAATAAAAGCAAGTAGACAAGAGATTTATAGTGGTTCGGGCAACCTCCCTACTCCACTCTTCCAAGCTCACACTCCTTGTGACTTGGGTTCCACTATTGCATTCCACGAATACAATTAGAGCCTCTTGCTCTCTTCTAGATTCAAAGCTCTAGGGGGCATATACAACTAGAGCCACTTGCTCTCTTCTAGATTCTAGCTCTAGGAGGCATATAACACTTAGCACAAGTAGGTGATGAGTCACACTCCAATCACACACTACTTTGCTATCACTTGATCTTAGCTACCCAAGCTAAATCAAGTTCAATACAAACAAATAATCAATGAAAGTAAACTACACTTTACAGGTGTGTAGAAACGATTTAGCGCAGGGAAGAACTTGTAGATGATGACTTTGAAGTTTCTGAATGTAGCTCTTGCAACTTGAAGCACAATTCTTCCTCCTTGAGTGATTTGATCTCTTTGAAGCTCTTATGGATATGAGTTATTGCTCACTTAATGATTCTCAGCTACTTCCCTCATCCACCATGAATGCTATTTATAATTTTGGAGGGAATCCGAACGTTAGAAGGTAGGTGGCGCGCATTTAATGCGCCAACGTTCGAATTAATTCCGACCGTTGCGACCCAAGTCGCAGGTGGAGTCGACTTCGGATGCGACTTCACCCAAGTCGCAGATGGAGTCGACTTCGGGTGCGACTTCGCTTCTCCGTCGCAACTTGAAGTTCCAGTCAGGGTCGACTTGGGTTCTCGACTTGACCCAAGTCGCAGGTGGAGTCGACTTCGGCTTCGACTTCACCTCGTCAGATGGCTTCACGAACTTGTAACTTGGAAATCGTTTTCTTTTGTTTTGCTTAGTCTTTCTTCCTTCAGTCCTTTTGATTCTGGAATGGCTCCTCATACTTATAGATCTTGTGAACCTTGAAGAACTTGACTTTGATTCTTCCTGGATTAGCTTGAACCTTGTGAATCTTCGAAGGAATTGAGTCTTGCTTGGAATTTGAAACACTTGAGTTGATAATGAGCTTGTTTTCTGAAAAATAGCTTCTGCCCGATCGAAGTCGATGTCGGAGTCGACTTCGGCTGCGACTTCACCTCAAGTCGCACGTGGAGTCGACTTGGGGTGCGACTTCGGCATTCTGCTGTTTCGAATTCAACTCTGGAAGGTTTCGCCCGACTGAAGTCGATGGTGAGGTCGACTTCGTTTGCGACTTGGCTACCCAAGTCGCAGGTGGAGTCGACTTGGCCTGCGACTTCACTTGCTCTTCTCCCTTTTTCAACTCTGGACAGTTTTGCATGTTTGAAGTCGTTCTTGGAGTCGACTTGGGGAACGACTTGGCCTTCCATACTTGTTTTTCTTCAAATGGTTATTCCTTAAACATTTCCACAAACTTGTTAGTAGCCAAGACTTACTCAAATTGATTTGTTAATCATCAAAACATAGATTTAGCTAGTTTTCCACATATTTCCAACAAATCCAAGTTAGAAAGATTGAAACTCAAGTTTAGCTCAAATCAAGTAAGTATATCTTGGAATTTGATTCATTAAGATCCAAATTCTCTACCTTTATTTATGGGTCATAAATATGATTCATAATGGACCCCTAAAGAAAGATTAATAACACTCTAGAATAGAGTATCAATTAAGGGTCTTTGCTTACCTATTGAAATTAGATGCAAATATGAAAGCAAAACCTAGAAGAAATGAGGCAGAAATCTAAAATATGAACGAATAGTAAATGGATTAATTTTAGCATGAAACTTTATTTGAGAACTCATAATAGGGTGATTAAGGAACAACCCAATTTTCAGCTCAAAAGGGTAAGTAGGTTGTAAATAAAAAATCTGAGAAAATCAGCCTGAATAGGGTTACACAGGTGTCAGGATCAGCTGTACCAAATGATTTTTAATAATTTTTATACAAAGTATTTTGAGCTGAAACTTTTATATGATATGGAAAACATCATGAGTAACACTCAAATAAAATAAAAATTATTTTTTGAAAGGTATAAATATACCTAATAATTTATGTAATTTGAACTGTCTGAAAATAGCTACTGCTGTTTAGCAGGGTAAAAATACCAAAATAAATATAAATATTTAATATATTGTGCTGAAAATATTTATTTTGGTTAATTAGTGTATTTATGAAGGTATGATAGAAATTTAAAATTTAAATTCCTTTATTTTATTATAATTCAATATGATGTTGGGATGATGATTTGGGATTTGGGATAATTTCAAAATTAATAGATGATGATTTGGGATGAATAAATATGATGTTGGGATGATGATATATTAATTTCATAATTTTTGGAATTAAGGATTATGCTTAAGTGAATTTATGTTGATTTTTAGTATATGGAGAAAATGATTTTTCGCCAAGTAAATGATGATAAATTCAAAATGTATGAAATTTTCTATGATATACTAAGCATAAGCTATGTCATGGTATTTTTTATTTTTGGAAAAAATATCAATTTTTGGAACTCATGAACAGTAACCACGTCTCTTTGAACAGTAACTGCTACGTCGATTGCTACAGTGAACATGAACAGTAAACAACGTGATTTTGGAAAAAATTGAAATTTATTTTTATATTTTATGAGAATATATGGATGGAATTTTTAAAAGATTTATGGATAAAAATTCATATAAGGAGGTAATGACCAAGTATTTATAAAGGGATAACCGTTATAGGAATGAGGTAATAAATGATTATAAAGCATGTATGAGAAGCAATCTAAGACATGGAATAATATAGATAAAATATCATTTTTCCTTGTATAGGAAAAAGTGGAGGACACAGACTGAGGAGGTAAGCAAGCTATATGCTTTCTAAAATATTTCTAAATGATTTCAAATTGTTTACTCACATATTTTATGAATTATATTTAAGGATGGTCATTCCTATAATGCTTTACATGAAATGATTGTTAACTGCTTGTTAAATTATTTTCTAAATGATTTATCAACTTTTATAGAGCATGTCATGCCGGCATATGTATGTATGAACACGGTGCACAAGGAAGAGGCTTTAGTGAAGGTAGTAAGCAAATCAGAGGGTCCCCCTTCACTATTGCCAAGTCGCAAGGGCTGTGTGTCGGCGGCGTCCTCCTAGAGGTTGGAGGCACAAGGAAAGTCATGAATGAATGAATGCATTGCATTCTCATGAAATGCATGAAAAGGTTTCTGTCCCATTGGTAATTGATCACTTGGTAAGTGTCTCCGACCAAATGGAGAGAAATGCATTTGAATGAAAGGAAAATGTTTACTTGCCAAAGAAAAAGGCTTGCTTACTGAGTATTATTACTCATATGTGTTTTTAAAATGACAAACAGACTAAGGAGCTGATTCATAAAGAATGCCAGGTAGAAATGACCTGCAAATTTAATTGCAATTCTATGTAAGCGTCCAAAGGGACAAATGTATGATAATCATGTTGAAGTCATGTTTTATGGATATTACAAACAGGATTGTACCTATGTGAATTATTTCAATAAAAAGAAGATATGAATGATTTTATGATGATATAGATGAGTCTATTATGAATAAAGTGTATGCTTATGTGATGAAAAAAGAAAAAAAAATTGGACGAGATCCAATTAAGTACCCGCCGCATGATCAGGCAACAATCCTAAGTCACATTTACCAATCGACAAGATCTTGGAGTGAGGACAAATGTGACGCCTCGGTTCAGGGCGCCACAAGAACATTGGAATATAATAAAGGAAGTAATATGATATCTCCAAGGATTTAAAGACTACAAGCTCACATAAAACATTACTGATCAATTATATAGACTTGGATTTTTTACTGGTATTAATTGTCATTCTTACTTATATTATAGTTGATGAAATTTAGATCAACACTTAATGTATATCCTTGAGACATCATTATGACAACTTTTGTATGGTTTGCTTCTCCAAATATAGAAAACTTATTGATTTGATTTTGCACATTGATATTATGCATCTGTCAATGACAAAAATGATCAATAATTATCTTATATTGCGATATGATGAGGATCTTATAATTAAGGGTTTTGGCACCCAAGGTTTTCTTAGGACATATGAAGAACATGAGTTCTATCACATAGGATAATTAAGAATTTAATCAATATTTCGAGATCTCATATGTGATGACGAGTATTGTTTTTATCTTCCTTCTATTTCATTATTATATTTTCATTAACAATTAGTGTGTAGTTAAAACAGAATGACTTATCAGTATGATATTAAAGCATGGAATTATTATAACCACATTATCACATGTGTTGATTATTGATTGATTTAGCTTAGTTATGTGCAAACACTCATGATCGGATGCTATTTGTACAAAGCAGAAAAATTATGTGTAAAATTGGTGACAAAGATGATGATTTTTCAAGCTAAGATTGAAAGCGGGACTTGAATACAAAAATAAGGTGCACCATTAAAGAGAAGCAACGCGCAAATAGTTTGAATTGTGCCAAAGAAGTTACAACATAGTTCGGAGAGTGTCGGGCCAGAAGATCACAAGATTTCAGAGCAAAATAGGGCATCAAGAGACCCACACGATTAAAACCATGCAGATTTGGGCCCCACATGGTTTGAACTATGTGCAAGTATGGTTATGTGTTAATTTTAAATAGTTTTTGTGCAATTCTAAGATGATTACTATATAAACACTTGTGTACACGAGTAAGAAGATCTTTTAGATGTATTTTGAGCTAGAGCAAAGGTGTCCAAGGCGAGAGAAACTCAAGAGCACAAGGAAAAAAGTGAAGAGACACGTCTCTTGGAGCTATTAAAACACTATTGAAGATTCTAATTGGATAAACTTTCTATTTTTCTTTTTTTTTTGGATATGATAGACTTATTTTTTATGGATATTTAATACAACATTGTTTTATGTGTTGATTTCATTATAAAAATGTTTGGCTAAACCCATATTCTAGGGTTCTGGATGTAACATGTGATCTGTGTATATGTGATTGGTTTTTACTTGTTCGTGAAGAATTCTGTGTTAATTTGATATCTTGACTTCTTAATGCTTACTTTGTGTATGGGTCTGCACTATGAAATAATTTCATATATTAAGTGATAGAATCGAGAGGTAAAAATCTAATATGCGATAATTAAGATATTAAACTTGAAAGTTTAGAATATGAAAATAGGCATAATGACTTTGCGGAATCTTATGTACTACCACAAACCTTAATGAATTCTAGTTTCTTAATCTCATAAAAATATGTGATTAAGAAGATTATGGTACGTTTTCATATTTCGAGGATGTGAGATTAATTTAGGGTTTGTTCTTGTATCTGAATTAAACAAGCAAACCGATTGTCCCATGCCATTGCATGTGAAACCTTAGATCCTAAATAATCTCATCTTTGATTTTTTCAATCTTTGTTCATCATTCTTAAAATTTGGTTTTCTTCCTTTTCTACTTTCATCTTATTTTCCTTAGGTGTTGGTTATAAAGTATTTAAATCACAATACTTTTAGTCTCAAATTCCCTATGGGATCAATCTTATTAAATACTATAGTCTATGACCTGTGCACTTTCGGAAAGACACACAACCAATATTTTGGCACTATCACTAGGGAATTTTGAGTTATTCAGGACTTTATTTTGTTTAACACTTTCTTTCTATTCTTCTCTTTTGATTTTCTCTTTGAATCTGCTCATGGTGCTCTATTTCATAATTAGTACGCACCCACATACCTTAAGTTTTGCCAAATAAGTTGTTGAATGTGAGGACCTAATATTTTTAGCATAACATTTCTCTAACTATGAGGTAATTTATGAACATACCACTAATAATTAACGCTATTATTTGATAACTCTACAAAAATGGAGTTATCAATGTCTATTTAGCACTCATTTTGAATGCTAGTTTGAGAAACAATGTATAGATTTGTATATAAATTTCATTAAATTGCAATAGTTGTATTTTGTTTATGTAGTTTTAGAATTTGTTCATTTTCAGTAGGATTCACATCATTTAGGTCATTTAATCGCATTTAATCATGTCGGTGCATATTTACTTGTTTTAATTTTTCTTTGTAGGAAAAGAAAAGCATTCTCAATGAAAATGGATGTCTAAGAAAGGATGGAAGCAAGTGGAAACCAACGCAAGCTGGATTTCAACTATTGTGTCAAGTGAACTGGCGCTCTGATGCCAAACATCTAATGCTTCAACACCACTAATCGACATACTATAAGCTACAGGAGAATTCCAGTTGACAAAAGTGTCCAGAGAATTAGTGCTCCAGCGCCACTCCACACGTGCAATTTTGCACGTGTTTCGTGCCAGCTATGCGGGTGTAAATATTCTTTTATGGTTTGAGAGGAAGGGAGTTCCAAAGCTCGTGGTTGCAAGCACAAATCTTCAAAAAGATAAAATTTAATGTACATGTTAAATACATTTAAACTAACAATTGTATAAAAATAATTTAAAAAATAATTTAAAAAATAAATCTTACACGGGAGCACTAAAGCTAAGTGCACCAAAAGACACTAGATCAGATCCTAGAGGCAACAGCCTCTACCATCCCAAATTACGATGTCTTGCATCGTCACAATGCCATCGATCCGAACTATCGTTGCCCCAATCATCTTACCAAAATCTGGTAAATCGCATCGACTCCAAAAGCAGTGGAGCTCTGCACTAACAGACCGAAATCCATTACCATGGCTACAGCCAATCAAGCCCTCACCATTCCCGCAGTGGCAGGCGCGAAAATCTACATGCCCATTACTGCCTTTTCAGTTGCGAGAACCGACCGATGACGAATGCCACATCTTATACGCCGAAAAAACCCAACCTACCAACCAATCACTCGCGTCCACCGTCTTACTCAACCCCAGCATGAAGCATCGCCAACAGTCGTTTGATATCCATCATCTCCAAATCACACACTTCCATGGATTGGAGAGGAACTCTAGTAAGTTGGCCAGGCTTCGGACAGCCGTCTTAGCAAACGGTGACTACTGCTCATTCGGAGAAAGATGAAGAAAGTGGCATACCAAAAAACTGTCTCTGCCGGTGTAATGCCTCGAGCAACAGTACAGACGTGAAGTCGGTTTTATTTTATTTTCATCCTTGGGCAATTTAATAATTTTAAAAATATTAAACTTAAAAATCACATTTGCTGAACCTAACGGGCCCTATATAGACGGGTATGAAGCAATGTTGAGCTAAACACATGAGTACGTTAGAAACTATCATAAGTGTACAGGTTTATTAGGGATTATGGTCAAAATTGGCAGGTATATTTGGAAATTTCCCTAGTTTTAACTGTAATATTATTTAGCATGCTGATTTCCAGCTAGAGCGAAAGGTAACTGCTTGTGACCAAAAACAAGCATAATGCTTGAAGGTCTCCTTCCTCCGTATCTCCGGCCATTGGTTGCCGTTAAACCTCCTTTTGGCCATTGAATAAGTAATGGTGGCCGGCATTACTGTATTAATAGCAATGTGCTGTATCAGCCAATGGCAAAAATAAACATCCCGGTTGTAATCCAGAAGCAGCATCACCAGTTACCACTGATGCTTCATGAGTCATGCCTCTCAGCCCTCCCTCAATCTGCCACTTAAATTAGAAGTGCACTGAAAAAATTACAAGAAAAGGCAAACAAATCGTGAATAGCCTCCCAGCAGTACGAGTGGGTATCCTTTCCAAATCAGTAATGAATACACGATCAAAAAAGGGGAAAATCAGTAATGGATAACTTGCTTAATGCCAGGGGAGGGTGGGGATGGGCCAAGTTGTCATACTAGTTTGGAGGACCACATTCTCTTCAATCCCGCTCACACATATGCTCGCAGCAGAAAGCGAGGTGAGGTGGCATCATACAACAGCTTATGGGTGAAGAAGAACCAACCCAGCATGCATTCTCTTCCAGGACCTCAACAGCAGACAAAATAATCACACGGGTATCATGATATGAAGCAAATAAAACTGAACCATCTCAACCATATCTGTTTGCCTAGCCGCATCAGCATGTGCAATCATCTGCTTACCCGTGTCTTCATCTACTCACGTAACCATGTATGAATTAAGAGGTCTGGGTGTCAATAACGCTGGTCAGCTCTCTTCGTCCCACTTGCTCCTTGGTATCTCACCTGAGTCAACAATGATGACCTTTTTCCTGGGCTTTCCATTGTAGGTTCCAGCTCCTCCTTCTATAGCATAGACTGTGTCCATGCCCTGCATGACCTTTCCAAAGACAACATGCTCCCCATCGAGCCTGTTTAATCTAAATATTTGTGAGGAACATTATAAGAAAAAAATGGTACAACAAACATATTGGCGGTTATTAGGTTTAGAATATAAATTTACCAGCTAGCCTTGACAGTGGTAATGAAAAACTGGGAGCCATTGGAGTTGGGACCTGTGTTGACCATGGCAACAACCCCTAATGGAATGAAAAGATCGCATATCAGCAATGTACCAACACCACCACCACCACCACCAACAACACCATCCCCACCCCACCAACAATAGAGAGAGAGAGAGAGAGAGAGAGCAGGTCAGCAATGTGCCTAACTGCCTGTCTTCAACAAAAATATCTATTCACGCACACACACACACACATGCACAAACAACAATAATAATGATGATGCTGATGATGATGATAAAAGAGAGACCAGGTCAGTAATGTATCTATGTTTTCAACAAATATACATACATACATATGTATGTATGTATATATGTATGTATATATATATATATGCACACACGCAAAAAACAAACACAATAGATAGATAGACAGATATAGAGATATGATCTTGTTACAGTGCAGTCAGCTGCAAAATGAGCCTCACATATATTAAAAATGTAATAATACATTATACACTCATTTATCCATGTAAAAAATATACTTCAGATAGTTTAGATGTTGAAAATATCACTTTAAACTTGATATTTACGTTAAACCATTTCATTACATTGTTTTGCACCACTTTAAGATGAGGCCCATACATATGTTTGATTTGGATGAAAATTGGTATGCTAATGAGTATTTTCTTTGCAAATTCCATGTATAAAATTGGAACCGAACTGATTAATGGTTCCCTGCCAAAATACTGCATTTGTGGAAGTCCTCTTCAAGCAGTTCTCTGTTAGTAGCAGATGATAACTCCAATCAAGCATATAGAAGAACATTTCACAGTAAGTACATCATAAGAGCTTTATTTCAAGTTCTTTAACTTTATCAATAATAGGGAGTTACTTGCCACCTTTGCAGAGCCAGCTCAAACTCCATGAAAAGGGTCAGGTAATTGAAAAGCACAATCGTATAAAGGGAAAACTCGAAGTTTTTTTTTTTTTTTTTTCTAAAGAGAGGAAAAGGAGCTGCAGAAGCTTGCTAAGTTCAATAATCTGAACCAACATCCAATTAACCAAGGCAAGCAACAAACCCCTGACTTAGGAGGGTAAAAGGAATAATAAGGGGGAAAAATCCAACTACATACGTCAATAGGGGGCTCAAGAGGATACAGTAGTCATATTTAGGATGTAGATAAAGGCATCAGAGATGTAAGTCTGAAGACCTGTACATGGTAATGCGTTTAAATATGCATCATCCAATCAAAATAGATTACAGTAGCAAGCTTGGACATATTCCAAGTTGGAACACGTAATACTAGTAAACTTAATGGATTAAATGAAATATGGCTGGTCTAATTTGTGTCACTGTTTAAGGCCCAGAATATGACCAATTTTATTCAGAAAAGCCCTCCCTCCTTTTACTTCATTTAATAACATAAAAATGGACAAACATTCATTTAACAGAAGAAAATTGCATTCAAATTTCAGTAGACTACTACGAGAGATTCCCCAGGGACAAAAACACTGAAACTATTTGTCAAATGTAAAAGAAATAACCATATAAACGAAAAAAGTACAAAGACCTGCATGTGAGTGTTTTATCTTGAAATTTTCATCAGAAAACGTGCCACCATATATAGATTCACTTCCCCTTCCATCCCCATGAACAATATCTCCACCTTGTATCACGAACCCAGAAATGATGCGATGAAATGGGGTCCCTTTATAGTGTAGGATTTTTCCACTGACACCTTTGCCCATTTCACCTGTAATTGGAAAATGATCACTCAAATAATCTCCAATAGACGATTGTACTTATCACCCTCGTTTAATGCCCAAACAAGCTTTCATTAGGTTCATGAGGAATCTGTGGTGATTCATCGTAAGCATAATGTATAACTGCTTTAAATAATAAGACCATAAATCTTTACTGCTAGCTCAAACAACCATCTAATGATGTGTCCCTGTACCTGTGCAGAGAGCTCTAAAATTTTCTGTAGAAACAGAGAGAATCATTTATCAGGAATTCATTCACCTCTTACATAAAACTTAGAATTGAAAAACAATTACTGTAACAAAAGAGTAGCTGAAGCACATATCTAAACATACCAACTGTTTTTGGAACTACCTGACCATACAATCCAATAACAATTCTACCTGCAAAAAACCCGTGTAGATTAAGCACATCAAAAAATTAGAAGAAAACTTGCTTCCCATCAGGAGCACAAACAGAAACAGAAATGTTTACTTAGCTTGAGAGACACTTAAATGTATTGATATTTTATACAATCATTTATCCATATATAAATGAGGAGTGATCCTATTAGCCTGGGCTAAGAAAATGTCTCACTTAACCCACCTTAAAAAACTCATTTATAACAATTTTTTTTTTGTTTTTTCTTCATACACTTGTTTATCCAAGTGTATCTTACGTACAAACCATGTTATAACATTTTTAGATGCATATATATTCTTTTAAGATGGTTAAAGATAGGAGTATTTTAAATACATATGTACACCTAGATCTTTAAAAAATATTAAAAATATATATATACATATTCAAAAATGGTAAAACTTGATTTATATGTTAGATACATTTAGATAAACAAGTGCATGAAAAAAAACAAAAAAAAAGTTGTAAATAGGTTTTTTGAGGTGGGCTGAGCGGAGTATTTGCTTAGCCCGAACTAACAGAATCATTTCTCTATATAAATTATATCTTAGATAGTTAATAAGATAGTTTACATGTTAAAAAAAAACTTTAAAATTATTATTTATATCAAACTAATTGGGCAATTTGCTTATTTACCTACTTAGTTTGACGTTAAGGGTGCGTTTGTTTGGGGCAAAAAATTGTCAACCAAAACTTTTTAATCCAAAACTTTTCACTCTCCATAACTACTCTATTTTTTAATTATTTTTTCACATTTTCCTATACAAACTACCCTACTTTTCAATCATTTCTACACAACTACCAATACAATATTTTAACTTTATTCTCTTTACTCCTCATCATTACTCCTATTATATCACATCATTTTCTATCAATTTGACAACTTCTACTTCAAAAACTTTTCATCAAAAGTTTTACCCCTAACCAAACACACCCTAATTGTTGATATGTTCATATTGTTTCACGAATTGCATATTACTCCCGTAAAGTTTCACTAAAATTAATTGTGTACCTATGATAAGGGTTGACATTTAATAGAAGTACATAGACAATTGAATAAAAAAGGGTAATTTGCAGATATACCTACTTGGTTTGATATTAATTGTTGATCTACCCATATTGTTTCATGAATTACATATTATCCCCATAAAGTTTCACCAAAATTGCTTGCGTACCTATGATACATCTTTGTCGTCATAAACTGTTAATTTGTGCATTAAATTTTTCAATAATGACAAAAATGACCTTATTTAAAGCTATATTAGAATCTCGCAATTTATAAAACACTTAGCTGTGCAAGTGAAAGGGGTTTACCTGAGAGGGTAACATGTTTGTAGTTAACATGGGTACACAAGCAATTTTAGTAAAACTTTGCGAGGATATTTACAATTTTTGAAACAATTAGCATCAAAGTAATCAAAGTAAGTGGACATATCAGCAAATTACACTTTTATTCAACAACAATTAAATGTTAGTCATTAACAACATGGCTACGCAAGTAATTTTGGTGAAACTTTGAATTAAATGTCCGTCATTAACGTGGCTATGCAAGTAATTTTGATAAAACTTTGTGAGGGTAATATGCAATTCATGAAACAATATAGATATGTCAGCAACTAGCATCAAACTAAATGGGTATATCAACAAAATTACCAAACTAGTTTATTATGTTGAATTTGTACCATTTTCAAATCGAGTCCATCCATACACATCCAATTTGGATGAAAATTAGTACGCTAATAAAATAAACAATTCTAAATACAATGGAAAAAGCGTATTATAATTTTATGATCATATAGGGTCCATTTCAAGTCAACTACACCTTAACTTACAATGCGGTTGGCTGCACTATAATATTTCCTATATGCATATAAGTGTAAGGCTACATATACGAATGCCCTTCGAAATGCAAAACAAAACAAAACAAAAAAAAGAAAAAAGTTTCGACCAGTGAAGACCAACTAGGGCTCAATTTCTAGTTGGACCAGATAGATAATGAATAGAAGAAAGCCAACCTATTGCACAGAGCTCTTGCACATTGCAGGGTTTGTGAATGGCATTCATATATGCAGCCCTACGCTTATATACATATAGGAAAATATCATAGTGCAGCCAACCACATTGTAAGTTAAGGTGTAGTTGGCTCAAAATAGGCCTTATATGATCATAAAATTATAATATGTTTCTTCCATTGTATTTAGAATTGTTTATTTTATTAGAGGTAAATAGATTCAAATTTTGGTACATAGGAAAGGATGGTAATAGAAATGGTATAGAGATAATAGTAGAAAATAAATTTATAAATAAAGTTGTATATGTCAATAGAATAAATGATAGAATTATTTAAATAAAACTTATATTAGGTGTAGAGGTCATAAATGTGATTAATGCTTATGCACCACAGGTAGGATTAGATGATAAAATCAAAAAATAATTTTGGGATGACTTAGATAGCATAATACAAAGGATACCTAACTAAGAAAAGGTTGTGATAGATAGAGATTTAAATGGACATGTAGGAAAGGAGAATGTAGGATATGAAAGAATTCATAGAGGTTCCGGCTTTAGAATAAAGAATGAAACAGGGAATGTCATTTTAGATTTTGCTATAGCATATGATTTGGTTATAGAAAATACCTTATTTCAAAAACGAGATAAACAATTGACAACTTTCAAGAGTGGGACCAATTCCAGCAAAATAGATTTCTTCTTTATAAGAAAATTGGATAGATCTCTATGCATAAATTGTAAGGTTATCTCAGGTGAGAGTTTAACTATGCAACATAAATTACCAGTGATGAATATATATACACAAAAAGATTAAAAAAAACTAAAAGCAATATAATTCCAAAAATTAAATAGTAGAATTTAAAGAGAAACAACATAGAACTTTTTAGTAAAAGATTTATAGAAGAAGGAAAATGAAACATACAAGAAGAGGAAGTGGAATCAATGTGGGATAAAGTGTTAACTAGCATAAAAGAAGTTGGGCAAAGTATTGTAAGAATATATAAAAATCATAGATCCTTACATAGGGAAACTTGGTGGTAGAACAGGGATATTCAAAAAGCTATAAATGATAAACAAGAGAAGTTTAAAAAATGGTAGAGTAACAAAAATGATACAAACTTACAACAATACAAGCTATCAAAAAAAGTCACTAAAAAGATTATTAGCGATGCTAAACACAAAGCTTAAGACAACTTATATGACAGATTAGGAACTAAATAAGGTGAAAAGGATATTTTTAAGTTCACTAAATTAAGAGAAAATAAAGGAAAAGATTTAGCACATGTTAGATGTATTAAAACTGAAGACTAAAGAGTTCTAGTTAAAGATGATGAAATTAAAGAGAGATGAAAAACTTATTTTTACAGTCTACTAAATAATACCTCATCAGAACATTTAACATTAGATGTTAATTTAAATAGAGAATAAAATAGGAATAATAGCTCTTTCCAAAAAATTCGAATATCCAAAGTAAAAGAAACTCTAAAAAAAATGAAAACAGGAAAAGCCTTAGGCCCGGATACCAATTGAGGTATGGAAGTGCTTGGGAGATGTAGGTGCAACATGGTTAACCAATTTCTTTAATAAGATTATAATAACAAAGTCAATGTCAAGTAAATGGAGAAAAAACACTATAGTCCCTATCTATAAAAATAAGGAAAATATTCAAAATTGTGCAAATTATCGGAGAATAAAACTAATGAGTCACACTATGAAGTTACGAGAAAGAGTAATTGAACACAGACTAAAACAGGAAACTAATGTATCTGAAAATCAGTTTGGTTTTATGCTAGGAAGATCAACCACTGAGGTCATTTTCTTACTAAGACAACTATTTGAGAAGTGTAAGTAGAAGAAAAAGAACTTAAACATAATTTTTATTGATTTAGAAAAAGCGTATGATTGAATAACAAGAAAGTTAATGTGGCAAGTGATGAAAAAGAAATGAATTAATAACACACACTGATGTTATTAAAGATAAGTATGAGGGGGTTGTAACAAATGTGAGGACCATTAGTGAAGATACTAATATTTTTCTAGTTAAAATAGGTTTAAATCAAGGCTTAGCCTTGAGTTCTTATCTTTTTGTTTTAGTAATAGATGAAATTACTAGACATATATAAGAAGAAATACCTTGGTGTATGTTATTTACAGATGACATTGTTCTAATAGATGAAACTAGAGAATGACTAAATTTGAAATTGAATAGATGGGTAGATGCTTTAGAATTTAATGGTTTTAGAATTAGTCACACAAAAACTAAATATATGAAATGCAATTTTAATAATAGTGAAAACTTGGATGAGAAACCAATTAAGATTTTAAATCAAGTAGTAACAAGAACTAACCACTTCCGGCACATAGGATTAATAGTTCAAGAGAATGGAGAAATTGAAAAAGATATAATATATAGAATTCAAGCATGATGAAAGAAATGACGAAGTGCGTCAGGAATTTTATGTAATCATCAAGTCCCAATTAAATTAAAAGAAAAATTTTATAAGATTACGATTAGACTCGCTATGCTTTATGGGGCAAAATGTTGGATAGTTAAAGAACAGCATGCACATAAAACAAATGTAATGAAAAAGAGAATGTTAATGCGGATGAGTGGTAAAACAAGAAAAGGTAAAATTAGGAATGAAATAATTCTTGAAAATCTAAAAGTGAGATCAATAGGTAATAAAATGAGGGAAAATAAATTAAAATGGTTTGGTCATGTTAAACAGAGGCCTGAAATGACACTAGTTAAGAGAGCAGAGTATATCCAAGTAGAAAATGGTAGGAAAATGAGAGGAAGACTCAAAAAAACATAGATGGAAGTAATTAAACAAGATTTGAAAATACTACAAATTTCTGAAAATTTAGTCTCTAATCACTAAGAATGGCAAAACACAATCCATACAACTGACCCCACCTACGTGGGAAATGGCTTATAATGATGATGATGATTTTGAAATTTGTTGTCTTAACATTAAAAAATGATACATCACTTATAGCTTAGATAGTAACAGGTGCTTATACTTGCATGAAATTTTGCTATTCAACTAAAATAAAAGGTTTGAAATCTAAACTTCTATATCTAAAACTCTAACCAGTTTGAAGTGATTGGACTAGGTGTTTGAACCAGTTAAAATTGAACCACCACTTAAACAGTTCAACAATCAAAACCCAATCTGGTTTTGATAATATTGGTGAAAGTGAGATGATTGGCAGGATCTAAAGATACAATTAGATATAGCATATTGGTTCAACTTAGACAGAGAGATAGCTTCATCATGGATAATGAAGAATTAAGAATCTCGTTCCTTCAATTTGAATACTCTGGAAAGCCAAGGAAAATGCTAATAAAAACAACTGAGGAAACAGTAAGAGACATTAAAATGTATGATATCAATACAATCAAGGTCTAATATTTCCTACCTGCATGTTGCCCATCTATATCAACATCCAAGAAGACTCTGTGAGTAATTTCTGGCACTAATCCCACTTCATTGTTATCCTAAATGAAAAATACGAGGTACTTAGGTTAATACAAGGAATGCTGTCACATCCATATTATATTCCCAAAGAAAAAGCAGCGAAGACCACGAAAGCCCATATCTGAAACACCAATTTGAATGGACCTTCCACACGGGCACACACGCACACAAACACACAAAATACCTCTAACAAGTTCATAGATTATTGACCAAAAAATTTTTTTTTTATAATTTTTACAAGGAAAATATCTAAAATCCGTGGGTCAGTAGAAAGAGAATCTCAATTATCCGGAGCCAATTCTCCATGAATTCCATTCAGGAACAGAGAGTAGCCAGCTACCTCACCTCAATACTATCTAAAGTATAAGGCTAGCAAGGAAGGAAGAGAGAAAAAGGAAGAAATAGCTACCTGGCGAGGGAATGTGAACGCCAGAGAAACGAATATAGCTACAAGCAAGATGAGGGGGAGTAATAGAAGGAGGAGAGCTTTTCGGGGCATTTTCTTCTTTCCTTTGGTTGGTTCTCGGAATCGAAGACGAAATCCTCTCACTCCGTCTCCGTCTCCGTCTCCGTCTCACTGCCTCTCGCAGTTCTTATTCGGTGGGTGCAGGAGCGCAGGGCACTGGCAGGGACTGAGATGATATTTCTCTCTCCTCGTTGTGCCTGCGGGAGTTTCCGTGTTCGCATCCAGGACGCGGATTGCATTTTTCAAATTTGCAAATGCGATAGGCATTGCTGTAAATATACATTGTGACAATACTTGTGGAAAAATACGAGTACGTTTGTGAGTTTTATAAAATATATCTTACATGTATAGAAAAATCAGTTAATTAATAGATCATCCAATAAAGATTTTTCTGGTGTAATTTTCATTAATGAATTTTTCAGAAAATATTTATTATTTATTTAATATAAGATTTTAAAATAGTATAGTTTAATTTTTTTTGTCTTTAACGTTTATTAGATTAATTGAAGTACATGCAAACAACGGACTCTGGCATATAAAAATATTTATATAATTTTTAAAATTTTTGGAATCCAGCGTAGCCTATAATCAAGTGCAACTAAGTTTAACCAAATGTAATCAAATTTACCTATTTGACATGATAATTTTCATTTAACACCCATTATATGCTTTTAAGCTCACAAAAAAGTCATTTTACATGAAAATATGGAATTATTGTGTTATTTTCATAATTTAAATGATTTTTTGAGGAGAATTTGGATGAATATTATATTTTTGTATCAAATACTAATTGATTTGGCTTCGTTTAGTGCAAGACACTCACGATTGAGCAATATGTGCAAATTTAGATGATTTTAGAGCAGAACGCATGTGATTCTTCAAGAATCGAAGCTTGAGGACTAGGACTTAGAACGTACTGAGGAAGTTCCAACACAATTCGAGGTGTGTCATAAAGTAAAATACCAAAATTTTGAAGAAAATCAAAGCAAACAAAGAGCAACACGGCTCATGCAGTGTTCAGGCTTGAAGCTGTGGAATTGATCCGCTTCTGACCTATTTTGCACAAATTTCTTGGGGACCTCAGTGTATACACTTGTTAAACTCAACCTAAGGCATCTTAGAATGCACTTTTTAAGTTGATTTCACCATGCGACTTGGGTGAAGTTGAATCCAAAGTCATCCCCGACATTAAGACATAAAGATTTAAAAGATGAAATGAAAATTTTGTTAAGTATTAGAATTGAAGTTGCAACCCTAAGTTGACTTTATGTGCGACTTGGGTTAAGTCTCACATGAAGTCAACTCAGGAGCAACACTTGAAGAAAAGAAGGCCAACAGAAGGAAGATTTAGAGTTTGTGAATTTTAACATATAGTGAAGTTGAAGCTCGACTCAACTTCATATGCAACTTGGGTGAAGTCTCAAGTCCAAGTTGACTCAAAGTGGGACTTAGAGAATAAAAGTTGAAGATCAGCTCTATAAAACATTTGGAAGACCAAAGTCGCAATCGAAGTTGACTCTAATGTGCGACTTGGGTGAAGTTGTAGTCGAAGTCGACTTTAGATGCGACTTAAGTCATAATAGTCATAAATTTTTTACCATTGGCACATTTAATGCGCACCACCTACCCTCCAACATTCAAGTTTTCCTCAAAGCTATATAAAACACGTCAAGTGGAGTTATGATAATTAGCAAGAGAATTAATTGAGCTCTAACCTTCTTAATCTCAAGCATTAAAGAGTGCATTTAGTGATTTTCAAGTTAGACTCCAAAGATCTCTGCAAGTGCTTCAACTTCTCATCTTCCTAAAATTCTCAAGAGCTTTTGTTATGGTTAAGCTATTTTACACAAATTTGTAAAGTTTAGACTCATTTATTTCATTCATTTTTTTATTGTATTAAGTTACTTGGCTCAGTATTTTAGACCAAGGCCAAAGTGGAATACAAGTAGTGATTTGTTGGAGTGGAACTCCCCGTCTATTTATAAGTTTGTTGAAAAAGGCTACTGTGGCGCCCCAACCCGAGGCGTCGGAGCCTTACTTCGGGATCGTTTATTAATTGGTAAATTCAACAAGATTGTTGCCCTGATCACGCGGTGGTTTTTTTTTATCAATTTACATCATAAATGTACATTGATTATTCATTCCATAAAAGTTTTACACCATGACAACATGTTCATTTATACCCTAAAATTTGTCCACATTTACTATCAACGTGCACTAATATTTTACTTCCATAAACTAATCCCATCATATCATTTCGATCATACACAATAAAATTTCATATAATTGTTATCAAATCATAATCATACACACAGTCAACTATTGTGGCGCCCCCAACCCGAGGCATCACATCTTGAGTCTTACTCAAAGATCTTATTGATAAGTAAATATGAATCAGGATTGTTGCCCTAAATACGTGGTGAGTTCATAATTGAATCTTCTCTAATTTTTTTTTGTTTCATTCCTTTTCCTTTATCATTTCATTTCTTTATATTTTACTTCATTCATATCATAAGCAACGATACATTTGTGAATCGTCGTACATAGCATTTTAAAATACTACTTGGTTCCCTTCTTTATACACTTGTTCATAAACTCATTCCCTGGCAGTTGTCATCAACTATATATATCATTTATAAAATTTTCATCTTGTTCTCTTACATTCTTGGTTTTATCAACCTAGCAATGCCATAATCATATAAAATTCACTCATCATCAACTATTCAATATCCATACTTGTATGCATACATTCAACCATCAGTTCATATAGAACTTTCAATAAGTTTACATACGTTAACATACCTTACAACTTTCAATCATACAATCCCCTACATTATGGCTGATCATTTTAGCACACATGAATACTGTGATACCCAGACCCAAGTAGGTCTATAAATATGACACATGTGTTATTTAAATGAATTATAGATGATTTATGACTTTTAGGAATTAATAATATTTTGCAATTAGGGTTTGTAATTAAGAATGATGTTAAGACTAATCGCCAAAACCCAAAGTGAGTCAAGATGACTAAAGGTGCTTAATGAGGATTAGGATGTACTAATGTGACATGAATATTTATTTTAATTTCCATGATATAATTAATGGAGATTAAAATGGAAATTATGGAATTATGTTGGAAATCGTAGAAAATTCATAACTCGACGCCTATAAGGCGAAATGAGATGAAATTTGAAAGGTAAGTTCATGACTTTGGGCTCAACCTTATGAGTAAATTGGATTAAGGCAAAAGTGATGAGATTAAAGTAATAATTATTTGATTTTAATCTCACGCTCTAAAATTATTTTCAAAGGCTCATAACTTGACGTAGAAACGTCGGCTTGAGATGAAATTTGAAATGATTGAATAAAATTATGAAATCTATGGTATAAGTGGATTGGATTAATTTAATTACCATGGGAAAGTGGTTAATTAGAAAAAGGTAGCTAGCATTGACTTTTTGTACCCTAGACTACCATAGCATTTATGTTAAAGCAAGTGGATTAAATATAATATTTAATTGCATATATGAGGTGTCAAAGGGAGGCAATTCCAAGTGGATTTTATGAATTAACAAAAATGCTAAAATTCATGAAAAATCAAGAGCTTAAATGCATAATTTTAATTGGCTAAGGGAGTAGCTTCAAGAGGCATGTATGTGTGTCAACACAAGGGACGCCCATGGGTGATGAAGCATGGTTTTTGGATTTTTTTAAAATCCCAAATATGCATCTAAAATACCGAAGCACCTAGGGTAAGTAATGAGCCATTAATCATGTGGAATTACAAGGCATAAAATCATCAAATGGGGCTGCTACATGGAACGTTCCGAAGTGGACAGCAAGATGGGCCATCAATGTATGGATTTTGATGATTTTTGATATATGATAATTGTGTATTTTACTTGGTTATGAGTTAGCCAACTGATAACTCGTATTTTTACTAGTTATCATGGCCCATTTCAGACTTGATTTGTGCGTTAGTTCGAGAAATTATGCTTAGTTTGCATTCATTTAGTTTATTTTTCATCCGCTTTGCATTTTAGGAGCATTATTTAGTTTTTAGGCATTTCTAGCATTATTTAGCCATTTTTAGTTCATTTAGTTAGTTTTTTCATCTTTTGCAGGAAGGACGGGACATATGAAGGCAAAGCGGGCGAGTTGAATGTAAGCTGAGGCAACTAGAGGCAGATGGATGGCGCCTAGGCGCCAACCATTGGAGCCCAGGCGCCACCCTATGAGCCTTGGCCATTTTCAGCACACACAGCTTACAGCATGGCTTCCAGAGAGTTGGCACCTAGGGTCCACCCAGGGGTGCCCAGGCACCATTTCATCCACATGAAACTCAATTCAGACGATGTTGAAGTCACAAGTCAGGTATTGCCTCCAGGGAGTTGGCGCCTAGGCAACAATATACATCCGTATGCGAATACTTCAGTGAGTAAGCTGCGCAAAAGGAAGATATATATAGTTCCTAGGGGTTCTCGTGCGAGGGGGGAGGAAGGAAGAGAACCTAAGGATGAACAAAAGTGCAAGAGAAAGAGGAAAAATCAAGATCAAAGTCCGGATTGAAGAGAGGATTCAAATCCCGTTGGTGGAAACCTCCAGAAAAAAATTTTCTCTTATTCTTTCCAATTTTCTTTCTCTGCCTTTATGGATACTTTTTACATGGATGTATTGGATGCTAAGATCATGTCTTTGAACTAAAACTCCATTAGATGGATAGTTAGGATGATTTGAATTCTAAACTATATTGTTTCTTGGTTCTTAGAATATTCGGGAATGAATAGTTGATTTTATATATGATTGTGTATGATTTACCTTGGCATGTGTAGATTTAATGCTTTTTACAAGATTAGCTACTTTGTAAGATGATTTAATTGCTTGATTTATCCTTGGAAGAGGAAAATCTCTGCCAGATCCATATGCAAAGCATAAGTTTTTACCTTTGTGTAAGGAGAGTTGTTTAACGGATAAGAATATACCATTAAACCCTGTGTAGTCATTATACAAGTTATAAACTTATCAATTTCACTTTACTTAATGGCATGGGAATATAGCAATTAAATAGCGTGTAATTAGCTCTATATAATGTTAGAAGACATATATAAAGATATATGAACTTGGGCTAGTAAATCCATATGCAATCCAATTAAAAAGAACCAAAGCAATATAGTTTAGATTCAAGAATTCCGATCTATCCATCTACCATCCCTAATCATTAAACTCGTTTTCAGTATCCAGTAATCTCGTAATCTCTACTCTGACTTACCTTTGCAATCATTAGTTTAGTTAAATCACAAACCCAAAATTTTTCATCCATCGAAAGCAGTTTAACTAATTAATAATTTCGGTTAACAATTCCTCGTGGAAACGATACTCTACTCACTCTTTATTACTTGACACGACACGTATACTTGCATAAATAGCGAGCATTCTAATTGACATATACGTAGCTCGTCAAGTTTTTGACGCCATTGTCGGGGACTTGTTTAGCCAATTATTTTTTTAGTTTTATTGCTTTCTTGTATAATTCTGTAGAATAGTTTATTTTCATAATTTCTTTTAGTTTAGAATTTCTTTTTCTTTCTCCTAGTTCAATTTCATTGGTTTTTGTAGATTATTCGCAAATTGCATGCACCGAGGCAGAGCCGGAAAGGAGATTGTTATTCCTTTTGATCCGGAACCCAAACGAACTTATTTGAGAAAGCGTCGCAAGAGCAGGGAGGCTAGAAACCAACAGCGTACAATGGAGCGCATCGAGAACTAGGACGAAAATATTCATGCAAATTAACAGGAAATCAAAGGATTGAAATCCCAAATCATCCACCTCAAGATGGTTTGGACCAACCCATTTGGGACCTGATTGCGCTTGGTCAGAATGCAGTTCAAACTAGCATTGCACCTCCTCCGATCGACACCAATAACTTTGAGATCAATCCGGTGATTTTTCAGATGCTCCAATCTATCAGGCAGTTTGGAGGTCTAGCATCTGAAGACCCGCACCGCCATCTACGGAATTTTCTGCAGATTATGAACACATTCAAGCAAAACGGAGTCTCCGACGAGGCAATGCAGCTTCGAACGTTTCCATTTTCTCTGCGAGATCGAGCTTCGAAGTGGCTAGACTCTTTGCCATCGAACTCTGTCAACACATGGAATGACTTGGCTCAGAAATTCCTAGAAAAATACTTCTCGCTTGCCAAGTTAGCCAAGCTGAGAATGGATATAGTCTCGTTCAAGCAACACGGAGAGGAGACCCTATCAGAGGCATGAGATCGTTTCAAAGACCAGCTTCGAAAATGCCCGCATCATGGAATTCAGCCATGGGTCCAAATTCAGATTTTTTATAACGGTCTCCAAGATTCCACCCATCACATGGTGGATTATTCATTGAATGGTTCTCTCCTACGGAAAAGTTGTCGGGAATCATACACCTTGCTCGAAAACATGGCGGCCAATACTTATCAACTGCCATCTGACAGGAGCCGAGGTGGGGATCTACTCCAACTGGACGCGGTTTCATCGATAAAGGGCCACATCGACGCTTTATCTCGGCAAATCCAGAACTTGTCCAGGCCAGCCAACGTCAGTGCATTAGGGGCGTCTACACCATAGCAGTCGACAGCAGCAGACATTTGCATGTGGTGTGGCGAATTCGGTCATCCTAGTGATGAATGTGCCTCCAACCCAGAGTCCAATAATTACGTGGAAAATTTCCAGAGAAACCCAGTAAATCAATATGGAAACAACTACAACCCAGGTTGGAGAAATCATCCCAATTTCTCATGGAATAACCAGACAAGACCGAATCAGCCGTCGGGATTCTCACAGCAACTGCCACAGCAACAGCCTGCAAGACCAATGCAGTTCAATCCACCACCGCGAGAAGAGAAGAAACCGGATTTGGAAAATCTTTTCATGCAGTTTATGCAACCCCAGATCACGACGAACAGGAACTTGGAAGCTCAGATAAGCCAACTGGAGTCAGTTCTGAACAACCGACCTCAAGGATCGTTGCCGAGCGACACCGAGCAAAACCCGAAGGGAAAAGGCAAAGAACAGGTCCAAGCAGTCACATTACATAGTGGAAAGCAGTTACCCGATGCAATTCCATCAGAATCGGTAACTGAACCCACTAATCCTCTGATTCAGCAATAGCAGGAGCCAAAAGAACCAGTTACTACCCAAAAGCAACCAAATGCTGAAATCGCCACGAATCCAAGGCCGCCTCCTCCATTTCCTCAGCGATTCGAAAAGACTAAAAAGGAGGGCCAGTTTAAGAAATTTCTTGAGTATTAAAGCAGCTACACATCAATATACCTCTCGTCGAAGCCTTAGAACAAATGCTTAGCTACGCCAAATTCATGAAAGACATGCTATTAAAGAAAAGGCGGTTGACAAAATTCGAGATGGTGGTGTTAACAGAGGAAACCAGTGCAAGGGTGTAGAGGAAGCTTCCTCCTAAACTCAAGGACCTAGGAAGTTTTACCATCCCGTGCACGATTGGAGACCAGTACTTTGGGAGAGCCCTATGCAACTTGGGAGCCAACATTAATCTCATGCCCAAGTCCATTTTCAGAAAATTGGGCTTAGGGGAAGCCCGACCTACCATAGTGACGCTGCAACTGGCAGATCGATCCATCACGTATCCAGAAGGTATTATTGAAGATGTTCTTATCAAGGTGGACAAGTTCATTTTTCCTGCAGATTTTATTATCCTGGATTATGAAGAAGATCGAGATGTGCCAATCATTCTAGGTCGACCTTTCCTCGCAACGGGCAACATAATAATCAATGTACGAGCTGGAGAATTAACCATGCAGGTGCAAAATGAAAAGGTTACTTTCAATGTGCTCAAGTCTATACAAAACCCAACTGATCCAGATGTGCTTAAGGATTTATATGGGCAATTCAAAGGTTCAAAAGCTTCCCTAAACTAGTATTAAAAAGGACCAAGAGGAGTTTGTAACTAAGGGCCGCAAGTGATCTGCTTATGTTAAAGACCAACTCGTTGGTTATGTCAGGTTCGAACGACTGACCGAGCCGGTGGAAAACCAGGACAGGGAAATTAAAGCCAATAATGGAATAGAAGGGGTTACAATTGATAAACTTGGATGTTTTCATAACCGAAGACCCCTACCTCATCTGCCGGAGGGGCAAATCTGGCATGACTTTACAGACCGATGGGCTAAGATCAGATCTGAACCTCTAGGTTGCAGTACGAATGGCCAGAAGCTCGAGGCGGTGAAATCGAAAATGGACTAAACAACAGGAACGTTAGGCTGAGGACGTTAAGCTCAGCGCTGAATGGGAGGCAACCCATTGCTTAGTTTCAATTTGATTTGCAATTTTGTTTTTATTTTCGTTTTTGGTTTTTATTTTTATTTTCAAAAAAAAATCGGCGCTTAGGTGCCGAATGGGGGCGCCCCGGCACCGGGTCGTGGAAAGCGCGGCCCGTACGATACTATAAAGCTTGGGTTAGGGTTCTAAACCGTAACCCAAGCCCCAGCGCCGACTTCTCTTCCCCAATTTTCATTTCCAACCAATCTTCCCTTGATTCCAAGCCTTTTCAACTCAAATCAAACTGCATTTCATCAAGGATTCATCCTCCCATTTCATCCATTCCAACCATTCCATTTTTCTCCCTTTTCTCTTTAACTTAGATCCATTCAAATCCATCTAGAACTCTGATTTTTCTTCACCAAATCCTAGGCCTAACACCCACATTGAAGTTTCCATCAATTTCCCCTTCATTTGGGCTCCATTTTGAGCCCCATCATCGTCCTTTCCCCGTCCATCGCCGGAAACCGCCTGACAGCAGAATGGCGCCTAGGCGCTGCTACCCTCGTGCCCCGGAGCCAGTGTAGAAGCAAGGCAGTTCAGATGTCAGGCCAGCAACTTCTGTGGGTACAGATTTCTCCATTGTTTATGGTACATTCCAAATGCTTTGAATTCATTTTCTACCTGTTCGAGTTGAATATTCGATTGGATTGGTGAATTTTGGTGATTGGTTTGCGAATTAGATAGTGACTTGGGTTCGGTTGGTGGATTGGTTTTTGGTTTGGTTTGTGGATTGAGTTGCTTGGAATTGGTTGGTGCTTGTTTGGTATTGGTTGCACAGTGATTGTTTCAGGCGCATTTTGGAGTTTGGCTTATTGACTTGTTGGACTGCTTGTTGGATTATTGGATTCCTTGGTTGTATATTGGCTTGTTAGATTGCTTGGTTTTGTTGGAATTTGGTTTGCAAGGGCCGTTTGAGACTGCTTGGGGAGAACATGGCTTCATCATCATCTGCTAAGAGAAAGAAAGTTCAGGAGCCCGGAGAATTTGACACTAATTGGTTTGTGTCCGCTCAGTCATTCAAGCGGTACATGGACTCGCTTCAAAAGCGGCACCTGATTCTTAAGCGGGGAATAAAATATACTTCTTTCTCCGATAACTTTATCAACGCACTGAATGCTCGAGGTTGGCAGAAATTCCTCGCACAGCCTGAGTCTGCAATAGTGCCAGTGGTGAAAGAGTTCTACGCCAATGCCGTAGAACATGAGCAGGGTAGGGTGAAGGTCTGGGTCAAGATCGTCCCGTTTCATGCTGAAGCGATCAACTCCTATTACGGATTGAGCTCTTTTGACTATCCAGACCAGTATGAGGAGTTTTTGGAGGGAGAAGGTCGAGATGTCAACTCTATCACCGAGCATATTTGCCAACGACCTCCGACATGGAAGTCCACGGGAGGACAACTCACATCATTTAAGCACAGCGAGATGATGTACGATGGGCAGATGTTCTTCCATTTTATCTCAACCCAGATGATGTCGTCGACCCACGTCAGTGAGGTGACGATGGATAGGGCACTGCTTCTCCATACGATCTACAGTGGCATGACGATCGACGTAGGCTGCCTTATCTAACAGCAGATCTATGCATACGCGACCACACCTCGGGGCAGCTACTACTTCCCATCCCTCATCACCGGGCTCTGCAAGCGGGCCGACGTCAGATGGGAGCCGACGGAGGAGGTCCTGAACTGTCAGACTATCATAGACGACCTCTCCTACCGCACCGCCATGACACGACCCAGAGTAGCTCCCGCAGCTGGACCATCATCACAGCCGTTATCTACGGCCGAGCGGCTAACCAACCTAGAGAATTTGGTTGCCGCCCAAGCCAGGTACCAGCGGCAGCATGACCGGGCGAATGAGGCCTACCTATGGCGGATAGCGGAGGACTGCCAGATCGATATCTCCACCCTCCCGCCCTTCCCACCGACACCACCCGAGGTCTGAGCCTGCTTCGGGCAGCAGTCCCAGCCCCAACCCGACGACGAGGATGATGAGGACGCGATAGAGTCCGCTTCATGAGGGAGTCCCAGTCCTTTATTTTTATTTTTTTCTTTTCTTTTATTTTTGCTTTTCATTGTATTTTCATTATTACATTTTAGGATCACGCATTGAGGAAAATGCATCTCTCAAGTTTGGGGGGGTGTATAATTCTCAACCATAGGTTAGTTTTTCATTTTAATTCTTTATGCTTTATTTTATGTTGCTTGTATGTCAATTCCAGCTAATGAAAGTTGCCTTTGTTTCAATCCATCTTATTGTGAAAATGTTCAAGGTTGTGATTAATGTTGACTTGAAATTGAATTCATGAAAGAATGAGCTATTCAGATTAAAAACCAAGTATAAAAACAGGTTGAAAGTAACATGTGAAAGAATTAAAAGGAATTTCATAATGCATTGTTCTAATTCAATCACAGGCATATCTTTCAGACGAGATGATGAAAACTGAACTAAATAAATGCTGACCAAGTACTTTAACGGGTTCAGAAATGGTATTATTTCACAAGAATTACTCAAACATATTCAATACCCCTAACAAGGCATTAGAAAAAATAATAAGGGGGTGGTTGACCTAAGCCGAGTAACGGGGACTTGGCATTGACAAATGTCAAGGTTCGCGTAAAAAAGCAAAGGAAAATCACAATAATAACGCTTAAAAATGGAAATTCTCCCTAGATGCCCTGAAATATGGTGAGGGGAGCCTAAAAAAATAAAATAAAAAGAGATCTCCAGATTCCTGAAATATGGCGAGGAGAATTTTAGTAATAAGTTTGGGGGGGGGAAAGAATCCAGTGATTGGATACCATTTTCTGTAACCAGTTTTATTCAGCTTGACCCTTGGTTTGCTTATGTTCATTAATTTTCTAACCATTTTTCTGATCGAATGGAAGATTAATGTATTGAGTTATGAATGTGCATTATGGAATCTTAGCATTCACAGGTAACTTGGTTTGAGAAAGAAAATGCATGCCTTGTTTTTATAATAAAGGATTTTTCAAGTTGGATTAATCTCGACCTTGTGAAATGGATAAGTGGATTGATCAAAACATAACGGGAAGCAAACGGAGTTGATAGAGTCTACACGAATTCATTGATTCATTAAGGTTGCATGTGTTGCTCGAGGACTAACAACATTTAAGTTTGGAGGTGTGATAACTCATATTTTTACGAGTTATCATGACCCATTTCAGACTTGATTTGTGCGTTAGTTCGAGAAATTAGGCTTAGTTTGCATTCGTTTAGTTTAATTTTCATCCACTTTACATTTTAGGAGCATTATTTAGTTTTTAGGCATTTCTAGAATTATTTAGGCATTTTTAGTTCATTTAGTTAATTTTTCCATCTTTTGCAGGAAGGACGGGACATATGAAGGCAAAGCGGGCGAGTTGAATGCAAGGTGAGCAACTAGAGGTAGATGGATGGCGCCCAGGCGCCACCCTACGGGCCTTGGCCATTTTCAGCACACACAGCTTACAGCATGGCTTCCAGAGAGTTGGCACCTAGGCGCCACCCAGGGGCACCCAAGCGCCACTTCATCTACATGAAACCCAAGTTAGACGATGTTGAAGCCACAAGTCAGGTATTGCCTCCAAGGAGTTGGCGCCTAGGCGCCAGCCAGGGGCGCCCAGGCACCAGGCATGATCAACCACAAGATGTAAATGAGAAGTTCCAAGCCAGAAAAGTCCAGGGAGTTGGCGCCTAGGCTCCAATACACATCCGTACGCGAATACTTCAGTGCGTAAGCTGCACAAAAGGAAGATATATATAGTTCCTAGGGGTTCGCGCGAGAGGGGGGAGGAAGGAAAAGAGCCTAAGGATGAACAAAAGTGCAAGAGAAAGAGGAAAAATCAAGATCAAAGTCCGGATTGAAGAGAGGATTCAAGTCCCGTTGGTGGAAACCGCCGGAAAATAGTTTTCTCTTATTCTTTCCAATTTTCTTTCTCTGCCTTTATGGATACTTTTTACATGGATGTTAAGATCATGTCTTTGAACTAAACCTCCATTAGATGGATAGGATGATTTGAATTCTAAACTATATTGTTTATTTGTTCTTAGAATATTCAGGAATGAATAGTTGATTTTATGCATGATTGTGTATGATTTACCTTTGCATGTGCGGATTGAATGCTTTTTACAAGATTAGCTACATTGTAAGATGATTTAATTGCTTGATTTATCCTTGGAAGAGGAAAATCTCTACCAGATCCATGTGCAAAGCATAGGTTTCTACCTTTGTGTAAGGAGAGTTGTTTAGCGGATAAGAATATACCGTTAAACCCTGTGTAGTCATTATACAAGTTATAAACTTATCAATTTCACTTTATTTAATGGCATGAGAACATAGCAATTAAATAGCGTGTAATTAGCTTTATATAATGTTAGAAGACATATATAAAGATATATGAACTTGGGCTAGTAAATTCATATGCAATCCAATTAAAAAGAACCAAAGCAATATAGTTTAGATTCAAGGATTCCAATCTATCCATCTACCATCCCTAATCATTAAACTCGTTTTCAGTATCCAGTAGTCTCGTGATTTCTACTCTGACTTACTTTTGCAATCGTTAGTTTAGTTAAATCACAAACCCAGAATTTTCCATCCATCGAAAGAAGTTTAACTAATTAATAATTTCGGTTAACAATTCCTCGTGGAAACGATACTCTACTCATTATTTATTACTTGACACGACACGTATACTTGCGTAAATAGTGAGCAATCTAATTGACATATACGCAGCTCGTCACCAACACATCAAGGGATAAGATGACATTAAAATACCCTATCTGTGATGTGTCAAAGTGGGCCCCAAAAATTAGCAAATATAAAAAGGAGGGAGCATGCCTTGGACGTCAATTTAGGTGAGAATACAAAGGAGAGAAAAATCTCCAAAGAGGGCAGCCTTGGACCTGCCATATCCAGCAAGAAAAGGGGAAGGAAGAAGGAAGAAAAAGAAGAAGAGAAAGAGAGGAAACAAAGGAAGGAAAGAAGAGAAACCAATTTAGGGAAGTTTGGATTCAAGGTTTCCTAGAATCAAGTAAATATGGATTGAGTTTTGGATTCTTGAAACCTAAGTTTCTTCTCTTAAGTTATGGATCACGAATTTGATTCATAATGAACCCTTAAAGGATAATTCATAATTCCCTTAATTTGAGTATTGAATGAGGATTGAATGGTATGAATGAATTTAAGGGTTTAAAGAGGTTAAGATGGATGTTAGGGTTGAATTTTGAGAAGAAATCTAATTTGAAAATTCTCAAAACCCTAAACCAAGTTGCCGTATGATTTAATCATGATGATTTGGATTTAATTTATGATATTTTGGATTACATATGTTGATTTGGTCATTTGTTAATGATTTTAGCAAAAATGGAACTTAGGGTTTCAAGCATTACCCGATTTTTCCATTTTTGAGTTAAAAATGATATAAAGAAGTGCTAAATGATTTATAGATGAATTGTAGGATAAATTACCCTAAATTAAGGACCCTTTGTATGACCTAAGTGGGTTGGATGAGTTTGCCCTAAATCTGATTTTTAGGGTACATGTATGGAATGTCCAAACGGGGGCTAAAACGGGTACTTTCCATGTGATTTTTGTTGCTGTTTGTAAAAAAATAATTGATGGATGTTATGGAGGGTAAATTACCCTAAGTTTAAGGTACTTTTAGTGTCTAAAAGGTCTTGGAGATATTTGGCCTAAATCTGATTTTAAAGATATATGTATGGACACGTCAAAACGGGTCAAAATGGATACCCTACATGCTTAAGATGTTGCTGTTATGGAAGCAATTAAATTATGAATTTTGAATATGTGATAATACCCTAAATTTGGGTTAAGAAAATCATGTTTAGTTGCTGAAAATTATGACTTAAAAATCTATTATGATTTAAGTCTTGAAAGAAGCGCTGAAAGGATGAAAAATGGGTCCTAACATAGCTATTTTGGAACCCTATGATGAATGGATTGAAAATCCGAAATTAGACCCTAAATTAAATTTTAATTAAGGGGTTTAATTATACTGAATAAGGACACAAGTTGCTAACTTGAGAAATTTTAAGAAACACCTAAGTTATGTGTTGTAAGATGGGTGTATGTGGAAGGCTAAGTATGGATAAGTGGTAAATGGTTTATATGAACTGCTAAAATGCAAAATATGCATGAATATGTGATGAAATGCATAAGGATGTTTCTGTATGAATGATGTTTGATTATCTCAAATTTTAAGATTAATTTATGAAGCTTAAAACGTTACTTATATGCTTAGAATGAGCATTGACGTAAGAAAAATGAAAAATAGATGAAAAATGGTTAATGGGATATATAAATCCTCATATGTTGATTTACGAATGAATGTTATGTTTTTACCTTAAATATGAGTTTAAAACACAATATAGAATGGATGGTATGATGCACAAGTGAGTGCGATGTATGTATACCCGACTTGGAATTCAAGTGGGTTATGTATGATAATGGATTATGGGTTGGAAAACTAAGCAAGCAAATGAAAATATTATGAATGTAATGTCATTATTATATGTATAGGCAAAGGTAAAGAGATAAGTGATACAAAAAGCTAAGGTGAAGCAGGTAAGCAAAGAATTTTCTAAATGTTTTTCGTTTTATCAAAATATGACAAAATAATTGCAAATGATGTTCTAAATGTTTCAAACTATTTTGCAATTGATTGATGAATTATTTCCAAGATGTTTAAGGATGGTCATTCCTTTACTTCAATATGTTTTGAAATGTTATTTCAATTATGATAAATGAATTTCTTACTATTTCACAATTATTTATGATAAATGAATTGCTTACTGTTTCACAATTATTTATGATAAATGATGAAACATGAATTTAAACGATGTTTCATTGAAATGATGTTTAAAAGGGATGGTGTAAATAATTCTCTACACGAGAATGACAAGTTGCCACGTGTAAGAGGTATATAATGCAGGGGTGACTAAAAGTCATGCATGGAATGGAAATCAAGTAGGCTAGTTAAGGCAGAAAGCAGGACAAGGTGTCCGCCCTTAACGTTACCAAGTTGGAAGGTCCAGCGCCAAGGATGGAAATGATCATGTTATAAAAGAATGTTCCCCGAGCTAGCGTACTCTCACATGAAGGATAATGTCATGAATGGAAATGATGCATTTACACATCCAATGTTTATGAAATCCCCAAAATTGGGATTAAACTGGTTTACATGACTGGTTTACATGAACGGTTTATGAATGGTTTATGAAAAGGTTTCTGCTCCACAGGTAGTTAATCACTTACTAAGTGTCTCCTACCGAATGGAGAGAAATACTTTTAAACAGTGTTGCCTTTAAAATGAATTGCCTGAAAACCCTATAACTTGCTTATTGAGTTTCGACTCACGTTTTATTTTCTAAACCCAAAGACAGGTGAAAGGAAGGAGGCAAGGAGCATAGGTGGAGATTCAAGAATGAATGAATTCTTATGAGCACTTCTATATGCCTTTATGTATGAATGATGACATTAAATTGTATTTAATGTTGTATAAGGATTATGATCTGGTTTTATGACGCGAAAAAATTTATGGTCATATGTTAAGGTATGAGTTAGCATGAAATGACTAAGCTTGAAATTTATGAGATCATATGTGTAATTCTCAAATGGTATAATGGCCTAAAAAGGCATTTGATGGAAATTGAATGTAAGAAATAATATAAACTCCTAGGGAGTTAAGATTAAGTAGATAAATATCCAATAAGCCCGCCATGTGACAGAGCAACAATCCTGATCATGTTTACCAATCGATAGATCTTGGAGTAAGGTTGTGACGATTTGGCTGGGGCGGCACAAATACCATCTCATATATATCATATCTTTCGTCAATTGCTCAGGTTCTTAACCTCTTGAGCTTCTTGGTACTTGTCTAAGGTTTGGAAAAATAAATCGTGAGTGATAATTCAGTAAGCAAGCATTTTATCTTTAGGCAAACACTTTCTTTTAAAACATTTTCATAAACATCTTTTCATATAAACCTTTTGTATGCCACATTTGGGCTTTTCAATGGCAATGCATATGCATATAACTCTTTTTAGGTAATTTTCTTTATTCTTATGGGAACATTTTTAATGTTCCAAGATATTTTACATAAACTCTTCTTTTGCCAATGGACATTTTTACGTTCAAAATATTTTTCTCATAAACCCTTTTAGCTAGTGGACATTTTTATGTCCTAAAATATTTTTCACATAAATATTTTTGGCAATAGACATTTTTATGTCCTAAAAATATTTTTCCACATAAACCCTTTTTGGAAACAGACATTTTTATGTCCTAAAATATTTTTCCAAATAAACACTTTTTCACAATCCCCATTTTGGGGTTTGTTTATAGCAAACAAGACATATACACATAATCTTTTTTCATAAAAGTATTTGCATAGAAAATATTTCATCTCATCCTTGATATTTATAATTTTTTGTGTAAAATACTCTATTTTTAGGGTAACCTTTTTGTATAGGCTCATAAAATCTCATTTAGGATAACTTTTCGTATAAATGCTTTTATATTCCAATTTCTGAGTTTTTCAAAAGCAAACTATATGTAAATGCATTTCTTCCGGCCGATAGTGACACTTATCAAGTGGTCATTCTACCTTTTTGAAAAAAAATTTATCATATAACAACACGCTAGCCAAGCGGTTGTTCCTTACTCCTTCCATCTCAGGGAGTGCGCCACTGGCCTCCTGCCATCCCTTAGCGACTTAACCATATGTAGAGTGGGCCCTAGTCTATCTCCGACTGTTGATAACTCTACGAGTTATCATGACCCATTTTAGACTTGATTTGTGCGTTAGTTCGAGAGATTAGGCTTAGTTTGCATCCATTTAGCTTAATTTTCACTCGCTTTGCATTTTAGGAGCATTATTTAGTTTTTAGGTATTTTTAGCATTATTTAGGCATTTTTAGTTCATTTGCTTAGTTTTCCATCTTTTTTAGGAAGGACGGGATGTGTGAAGGCAGAGAGAACGAGTTGAATGCAAGCTGAGGCAACCAGAGGCAGATGGATGGCGCCTAGGCGCCACCCTATGTACCTTGACCAATTCTAGAACAGACAGCTGACAGCATAACTTCCAGAGAGTTGGCGCCTAGGCGTCAGGCAAGATCAACCACAAGATGTAAAGGAGAAGCTCCAAGCCAAGAATGTCCAGGGAGTTGGCGCCTAGGCGCTAGTGCATGCACTCCTAGGGTTTTCGGCATGTGTCCAAGTTGCCCAGCACACAGAGAGTTGGCGCCTAGGCGCCAATAAGCATTCGTACGTGCAAACTGCAGTGCGTAAGCTGCGCAAAATGACTCTATATATAGTTCCTAAGGGTTCGTGCGTGGGGAGAGAGAAAAGAGAGCGGTGAGTATGAACTAAAGTGCAAGAGAAAGTGAGAAATCAAGATTAAAGCCCGGATTGAAGAAAGGAATCAAGTCCCGTTGGCAGAAACCGCCGGAAAATAATTTTTCTTATTCTTTCCAATTTTCTTTCTCTGCCTTTATAGATACTTTTTATATGGATGTATAGGATGTTAAGATCATGTCTTTGAACTAAACCTCCATTAGATGGATAGTTAGGATGATTTGAATTCTAAACTATATTGTTTCTTGGTTCTTAGAATATTCAGGAATGAATAGTTGAATTTATGCATGATTGTGTATGATTTACCTTTGCATGTGTGGATTGAATACTTTTTACAAGATTAGCTACCTTGTAAGATGATTTAATTGCTTGATTTATCCTTGGAAGTGGAAAATCTTTGCTAGATCCATGTGCAAGGCATAGGTTTCGACCTTTGTGTAAGGAGAGTTGTTTAACGGATAGGAATATACCGTTAAACCCTATGTAGTCATTATACAAGTTATGAACTTATCAATTTTACTTTATTTAATGGCAGGGAACATACCAATTAAATAGGGTGTAATTAGCTTTATATAATATTGGAAGATATATATAAAGATATATGAACTTGGGCTAGTAAATTTATATGCAATCCAATTAGAAAGAACCAAAGCAATATAGTTTAGATTCAAGGATTTCCAGCTATCCATCTATCATCCCTAATCAGAAAACCCGTTCAAAGTATCCAATAGTCTCGAACTTTCACTCTAATTTCTCATTGCAATCGTTAGCTTAGTTAGATCACAATATCAGAATTTTCCATCCATCGAAAACAGTTTAACTAATTAATAATTCAGTTAACAATTCCTCATGGGAACGATACTCTACTCACTCTTTATTACTTGACACGACACGTACACTTGCGTAAATAGCGAACATTTTAATTGACATATAACAGTTCGTTAAGTTTTTGGCGCCGTTGTCGGGGAACTGTTTAACTAATTATTGATTAGTTTCATTGCTTTCTTGTACAATTCTGTAATTATATTTCATTTTACATTTTCTTCTTTTCTTCTTTTCAATTCTTTTCTTTTGATAAACTTTTATTTCAGGGGGTCGTTTATTGAAATTTTCAATGGCTTCATATGCTTACTATTGGCCAAGTGCATGATTTTCAGCACCAAGTACATTGGGCTTCCATGAGTATGACAATGTATGGACACCTCAAGCTCAGTTGGTAGGTTTTGATAATCAAATGCAGGATATGAATAATTCTTATTCAATTTACTGCGATTTGTGCGGAGTTGAGGGACACTTGTCAATTCAATGCGTATATTACTCAGCATCTGTGAGCCATCTTAATCATTCAAATGATGCACAGAACAATTATGGAGACCCGCAATCAGAAAATATGATGCCCACGGGATTTCAAGAATATCCAAAAGAGGATCCATCGCTACCCGAAAGCAAGTCATCTTTAGAGGACATGTTTATGCAATTTATGAAGAGCCAAATGGAGTTTAACACGAACATGCAAAAATAGGTGGAGCAATTGGCTACTACACTCCAATGCCAGCATCAAGAAGAGTCTTTTGATCATATAAAAGAAAATTTAGAAGAAGATGAGTTGGAATAGAGCTGTGAATTCAATCCGAGTACTAATAAAGATATATCAATCGATGTGATAGAGCAACCTGTACCTCAATTCGTTCTTGAACAATTGGCCGAGCCAATGGAAAGCCAGGAAGTGGAAGAAGAAATTGATGAAGAGATAGAGGCTGATATTGTGGAGAAAATTGAAAATTATCAGATCAACACTCCTCTAATTGGTCCTCTTGAAATTCAAGTGCAACACGACTTGATCGATCAATGCATAGCCATTGAAAGCAGCATCTTGAAGCCACCCTTAATTCAAGACCCTGAAGAACAATTCTTCTACAGTCTCTATGAAATTCAGGAAAGGAGGCAAATCGATCCATTTGAAGAGGCTGGGAAGAAATCTGAACTTCTAGTGCACACACTACTTGGAAGGAAGTTTAACAAAGCAGGAATTGGCTAATCATTATAGAACGTCTGGCTGAGGATGTTAAACTTAGCGCCGAATGGGAGGCAACCCATTGCTCAGTTTCATTTTGATTTGCGTTTTTTCTTTTGTTTTTATTTTTGGTTTTTATTTTTATTTTCAGGAAAATAATTTGGAGAACAATTTCACAAGGACCATGCTTGGAAACAGTCAGGAGAAAATTTTCAAAAAGAAATTGCTGAAGAAGATTGGCGCTTAGGTGCCGAATGGGGGTGCCCCGGCTCCAGGATGAACTCCGCGAAGAACACGGGCGCCCCGGCGCCACATATTGGCGCCCTGACACCGGGTCGTGGACAGCACGACCGGACGCTTTATAAAGCATGGGGTTAGGGTTCTAAACCCTAAACCCCATGCCCCGGCGCCGAAATTTCCCATTTCTCATTTCCAACCATCCCAACCTTGATATCAAGCCATTTCAACTCAAATCCAACCACATTTTATCAAAGAATCATCCTCCCATTCCATCCATTCCTTTTTCCATTTCATTCCTTTTTTCCACTTTGCTTAGATTCACTCAAATCCATCCTAAAATTCAGTTTTTCGTCACCCAATCCTAAGCCTCACAACTATTCTAGCTTTCTCAACAATTTCCCTTTGAGTTGAGCTCCATTTTGAGCCATCTCGTTGTCATCTTCTTCACCCTGGCGCCGGAAACGACTGACAGCAGATTGGCGCCTAGGCGCCGCTACCCCCGCGCCCCGGCGCCAGTGCAGAGACAGCACAGTTCAAATTTTTAGGTGGAAGCCTTCTGTGGGTAACAACTTCTCCAACTTTGAGATATTCTTTTTGCTTTTAAGGTTACTTGGTGAATGTTTGGGTGGAAGTTTGATTGGATTTGTTGATTGGACTGCGGATTGGAGATTGTTTTGGGAGGATTACTTGGCATTAGTTGGTGTTTGAGTAGCCTGGTTGGATTGTTTGGCATTTGGGTGGATTGTTTGGCATTGGATTGGTGCTTGTTTGAGCTTGGTGATTGGGTTGTGGAGATTAACCTGTTGCTTGCTTGTGGTGCACTTTTGGAGCTTAGCTTGGTTGTATATTGGCTTGTTGGATTGCTTGGTTTTGTTGGAATTTGGTTTGCAAGGGCCGTTTGAGACTGCTTGGGGACAACATGGTTTCATCATCATCTGCTAAGAGAAAGAAAGTTCAGGAGCCCGGAGAATTTGATGCTAACCGGTTCGTGTCCGCTCAGGCGTTCAAGCGGTACACGGACTCGCTTCAGAAGCAGCACTTGATTCCTGAGCGGGGAATAAAATATACTTCTTTCTCCGACAACTTTATCAACGCACTGAATGCTCGAGGTTGGCAGAAATTCATCGCAAAGCCTGAGTCTGCATTAGTGCCAGTGGTGAAATAGTTCTACGCCAATGCCGTAGAACATGAGCAGGGCAGGGTGAAGGTTTGGGGCAAGATCGTCTCGTTTCATGCTGAAGCGATCAACTCCTATTACGGATTGGGCTCTTTTGACTATCCAGACCAGTATGAGGAGTTTTTGGAGGGAGAAGGTCGAGATGTCAACTCTATCACCGAGCATATTTGCCAACGGCCTCCGGCAAGGAAATCAATGGGAGACCAACTCACATCATTTAAGCGCAGCGAGATGATGTACGACGGGCGGATGTTTTTCCATTTTATTTCAGCCCGAATGATGCCGTCGACACACGTCAGTGAGGTGACGATGGACGGAGCACTGCTACTTCATGCCATCTACAGCGGCATGACGATCGATGTGGGTCGCCTTATCTACCAACAAATCTGTGCCTGTGCGACCACACCCCGGGGCAGCTACTACTTCTCATCTCTCATCACCGGGCTCTGCAAGCGGGCAAGCGTCAGATGGGAGCCAACGGAGGAGGTCCTGAATTGTCAGGCCATCATTGACGACCTTTCTTACCGCACCCAGTCATGGATTCGCACCGCCACCATGCATCCCAGACTGGCTCCACCTGCAGCGGGTCCATTCTCGCAGCCGTTATCCACAGCCGAGCAGCTAACAAACTTGGAGAATCAGGTGGCCGCCCAAGCCAGGTACCAGCAGCAGCATGACCGGGCGATGGAGGCCTACCTACGGTGGATAGCGGAGGACCGCCAGATCGACATCTCCACCCTCCTGCCTTTCCCACCGACGCCACCAGAGATTCGTGCATGCTTCGGGCATCCATCTCAGCTCCAGCCCGATGACGAGGATGACGAGGACTCTACGGAGTCCGATTCATGAGGGGAGTCCCAATCCTTTCTTGTTGTTTTTCTTTTCTTTTATTTTTGCTTTTCATTGTGTTTTCATTGTTAGTTCATTTTAGGATCATGCATTGAGGAAAATGCATCTCTCAAGTTTGGGGGGTGTATAATTCTCAACCATAGGTTAGTTTTTCATTTTAATTCTTCATGCTTTATTTTATGTTGCATGTATGTCAATTCCAGCTAATGAAAGTTGTCGTTGTTTCAATCCATCTTATTGTGAAAGTGTGCAAGGTTGTGATTAATTCTGACTTGAAATTGAATTCATGAAAGAATAGGTTATTCAGATTTAAAACCAAGTATAAAAACAGGTTGAAAGTAATGTGTGAAAGAATTAAAAGGAATTTCATGATGCATTATTCTAATTCAATCACAGGCATATCTTTCAGACCGAGATGATGAAAACTGAACTAAATAAATGCCGGCTAAGTACTTCAACGGGTTCAGAAATGGTATTATTTCATAGGAATTACTCAAACATGTTCAGTACCCCTAACAAGGCATTAGAAAATAGTTTTAAAAAGGCGGTGATTGACTTAAGCTGAGTAACTGGGACTTGGCATCGACAAATGGCAAGGTTCGCGTAAAAAAAGCAAAGGAAAATCACAGCAATAATGCTTTAAAAATGAAAAATCTCCCTAGATACCCTGAAATATGGTGAGGGGAGCAAAAAAAAAAAGATCTCCAGATATCCTGAAATATGGTGAGGAGAATTTTTGCAATAAGTTTGGGGGGAAAAAGAATGTGTAGTTGTTAGAGATTGAATTCAGTGACTTGATACCATTTGTTGTAACTAGTATATTCAGTTTAATCCTTAGTTTGCTTGTGTTCATTAATTTTCTAACCAGTTTTCTGATCGAATGAAAGATTAACGTGTTGAAATATGACTTTGCACTATGGATTTTTTATCTTAGTATCCACATGTAACTTGGTTTGAAAAAGAAAATGCATGCCTTGTTTGTATAATGAAGGATTTTTCAAGTTGAATTAGTCTTGACCTTGTGAAATGGCTAAGTGGATTGATCAATGCATAACAGGAAGCAAACGGAGTTAACAGAGTCTGCAGGCATTCATTTATTCATTCATTCATACCGTTTGCATGTGTTGCTCGAGGACTAGCAACATTTAAGTTTGGGGGTGTGAAACTCATATTTTTACGAGTTATCATGGCCATTTCAGACTTGATTTGTGCGTTAGTTCGAGAGATTAGGCTTATTTGCATCCATTTAGCTTAATTTTCACTTGCTTTGCATTTTAGGAGAATTATTTAGTTTTTAGGTATTTTTAGCATTATTTAGGTATTTTTAGTTCATTTACTTAGTTTTTCATCTTTTACAGGAAGGATGGGATGCGTGAAAGCAGAGCGGACGAGTTGAATACAAGCTAAGGCAACTAGAAGCAGATGGATGGCGCCTAGGCACCACCCTGACGAGTTGCGTATATGTCAATTAAAATGCGCGTTTTAATGCAAGTATACGTGCCGATCAAGTAATAAAGAGTGAGTAGAGTATCGTTTCCACGAGGATTGTGTTAAACAGATTAGCACCTTAAATCTCAATTGTCTAAGTGAATTGATAGAATAAATGAGAGTTTTCTTTTAAAGAATAAAACTAAACTAAACAAAGCAGTAAATGACCAGAGTGGGATGGAATATTGCTGAGATTGCCTTGAGATGATAAAGATAGGTGGGAATATGAATTCATTGAATCATAGCTATGTTATTTGGTTCCAATTAAGTTAGTTGTGTAGAGATACTAATCTAGGTTCATTCATATTCATATATGTCTTCCAACACATACAAACCTAACCAAGTTTTAGTTATATGCTATGTTCCCATGCATACAAGTAAAACCAGGTTGATAACCATATAACCTAATCATGATTACACAGGGTTAATAGGTATATTCCTATCGATATTAACATCTAACACAACATGAGTTAGAATACCTGTGCCTTATATATGGATCTTATTCAAATCCCACTTTTCCAAGCATGAATCTGAATATTAGATCAATCTACAAGGTTGCAAGGCTTGTAAACGCATTAAGCATGATATATAAGGGTTTAGCCCATTAAGAAAATCAAATATCATAAGCTATGAGTTCAAATCCTACATATCTCCCACCATAAGAAGGTTTAGCCCATTAACATGACTTCAATTCTCATTAAAATCAAGTTACAATCATCTCCAAGAACACAGAGAAAAGGAAAGAGAAAGGAAAGAGAATGAGAAAGAGAAGAACTAAATCCCGGAAGCTTCCACCAATGAGATCGGATCTTCTCTTTCGTTTGCGATGGAAAACAGATCTTTTTCCTTCTCTATGTGGCTGCTCTAGCGGCTCTCTCCACGCCTCTGCTCTCCTTGGCCTCTGGAACTGTAGGTTTCGATTTAAACTAATAGCCTGCGTAGCAAAACCCGCACATACGGATGCGTATTGGCGCCTAGGCGCCAACTCTCTGGAAGTTTTTGACCTAAAAACTCTTCTGGTTGTGTCTGTATGTTAATGAAGTGGCACCTAGGCGCCAACTCTCTGGATGCTTTTGACTTAAAAACTTTTCTGATTGTATTTGTATGTTAATGAAGTGGCGCCTAGGCGCCAACTCTCTGGATGCACTGTGTTGTGTGAAGTGTTGGAGATTCTAGCACAGGCCTGTAGAATTGCGCCTGGGAGCCACTGGATGGCGCCTGGGCACCAACCCCATGCTCCTTCACTTAGCTCTGTTCTGCATTCGACTCGCTCGCGTGCTTGTAATTCTCCGTCCTTCCTGTAAAAATGAATGAAACTAAATAAATGAACTAAAAATGCCTAATTTATACTAAAAATGCATAAAAACTACATAATGCTCCTAAAATGCAAAGCGAGTGAAAATTTAGCGAAATGAATGCAAACTAAACCTAATCTCTTGGACTAACATGCAAAAATAGTCTGAAATAGGCCATGATAACTCGTATTTTTATGAGTTATCACACCCATTGGCGCCCAGGCGCCACCCTACATACCTTGACCATTTTTCAGCATAGACAACTGACAGCATGGCTTCCAGAGAGTTGGTGCCTAGGCGCCAGGCATGATCAACCACAATATGTAAAGGAGAAGCTCTAAGCCAAGAATGTCCAGGGAGTTGGCGCCTAGGCGCCAGTGCATGCACTCCTAGGATTTTCAGCATGTGTCCAAGTTGCCCGCACATAGAGAGTTGGAGCCTAGGCGCCAATACCATCCGTACGCGCAAACTTCAGTACGTAAGCTGCGCAAAAGGACTCTATATATAGTTCCTAGGGGTTCACGCGCGGGGAGAGAGAAAAGAGAGCGGGGAGTACGAACTAAAGTGCAAGAGAAAGCAAGAAATCAAGATTAAAGCCCGGATTGAAGAAAGGAATCAAGTCCCGTTGGTGGAAACCGTCGGAAAACAGTTTTTCTTATTCTTTCCAATTTTCTTTCTCTGCCTTTATAGATACTTTTTATATGGATGTATTGGATGTTAAGATCATGTCTTTGAACTAAACCTCCATTAGATGGATAGTTAGGATGATTTGAATTCTAAACTATATTGTTTCTTGGTTCTTAGAATATTCATGAATGAATAGTTGATTTTATGCATGATTGTGTATGATTTACCTTTGCATGTACGGATTGAATGCTTTTTACAAGATTAGCTACCTTGTAAGATGATTTAATTGCTTGATTTATCCTTGGAAGAGGAAAATCTCTGCCAGATCCATGTGCAAGGCATAGGTTTCGACCTTTGTGTAAGGAGAGTTGTTTAATGGATAGGAATATACCGTTAAACCTTGTGTAGTCATTATACAAGTTATGACCTTATCAATTTTACTTTATTTAATGGCATGAGAACATAGCAATTAAATAAGGTGTAATTAGCTTTATATAATGTTGGAAGACATATATAAAGATATATGAACTTGGGCTAGTAAATCTATATGCAATCCAATTAGAAAGAACCAAAGCAATATAGTTTAGATTCAAGGATTCCCAGCTATCCATTTGCCATCCCTAATTAGAAAACCCATACAAAGTATCCAGTAGTCTCGAACTTTCACTCTAATTTCTCATTGCAATCGTTAGCTTAGTTAGATCACAATATGAGAATTTTCCATCCATCGAAAGAAGTTTAACTAATTAATAATTCAGTTAACAATTCCTCTTTGGAACGATACTCTACTCACTCTTTATTACTTGACACGGCACGTGTACTTACGTAAATAGCGAGCATTTTAATTGACATATACGCAACTCGTCAACCGTCTCTACAATTGACCTATCCATTGTTCTGGTGTACCATACATTATCATTATAGATGTCCATATGCTAGCATGTTTTCATAAAACATCACAGACCGCAATCCGTGTCCTTGTGAACCTTCTTGAAAAAGCGGGCGCAACACCCACTTTAACATATTTGAAAGTTAATTTTAGGATAACCACCCTTAAATACTTTTAGAAACATTTAGGTAAAAATTTTTGATAAGTGTTTGAAATGTTTGAGAAAACGATCTTTTCTAAAAATGTTTCTTGTAATAAATCTTAAATTATTATGATAAAGAAACTTCAAAGATTTTAAATTTTCAAGAATAAACGACATATTTCTCTAACATTTTCTTTGTTTCCATTTCGGGCTTTTTGCCTATGAAACCCAACCTATGTAGGACCTAAATATATGCATTGAATATTTACATGTGATTATATGTGAAATTATTGAATTTTGAATGATTTTGTGTTTTTGCTAATTATTGCAATTAGGGTTAAAGATTAGCAATGATGATTCGAGTAATCATTATGAGCTGATATGGGACAATGGGATTAGAGTAATTTTTTGGTGATTAAAATACACCAATACATCATGGATAATTATTTTAAATATTTAATATGAATTATGAGGATTTAAATGATAATTGTCAAGTTTAGTGGAAAAACACTAGAAAATTCATAACTCGATGCCTGTAAGGCAGATTCAAGTGAAATTTGAAAGAGAAATTGATGATGCTGGGCTTGGTTTTATGGGATTATTGGATTATTAAAATCCTTGATGAAATTAGTGTAATGATTTATTGATCATATCTCAAATCCAACTGTTAACTTCAAACGACTATAACTTGAGTTAGGAAAATTGGATTGAGATGAAATTTGACACGGTTGAAAGAAATTATGAGATTAAAATTTTGAAAGGTTTAGATTAAGAATATTATGTTGGAAAAATACCTAAATTGGAAAAAGTATGCATAGTTGACTTTTGCACCTCAAAGGTACCATGCATTAAAGGCTAGAGTACATGGATTAAATACAGGTTTTTAATGGAAAAATAGGTGTCCAATGCAGCTCAATTTCAAGGTATTTTATGCATTATTATGAAATACAAAAATCCAAACATTATCCCTTCCATGGACGTCCACATTAATGGAGCTAGGGGGTGCTCAAAGTGAGCATAGGTTAGGTGGGAATGCATGGACGTCCAAGTGATGTTGCTGCTGGATTTTTTATTTTTTATTTTTTTATAAATTATGCACATACATAGCTGAAATGTAGGGACACTTGAATATGCATTTATTCATGTGAAAATCCCTGCAAAAAAATTATGAACAGCAGCTGCATTGAAGGATGAAACGTGGACAACATGGTCTTGAGTTTGGACGTGCAATGGTGGTGCTATTGCTGCCATTTGTTGATTTTTTATGCCAAATTAATGGATAATATAAATTTTAATTAGGTGTATAATTTACCCTCAAATAAAGGTTAATAAAAATTTGAAAAAAATATGGAAAGTGGATAGATGTGAGGACGTGATCAAGAGGGCAGTTGTATGGTCATAATCTTGAGCAGATTTTTGACTTTAAAAAATGGTAAAAATATTTTTATATGGCTGTCATTTAACTAGAACATTAAGGGATAAATACAAATTTAATTGCTGTGGAAAAATAGCAGCAAGTGGGGCCCACAGCTGGAGCAATCCAGCCTTATAAAAAGGGGGAACAGCCAAGTGAGAGGGAGCTTTGGAAAAATTTTTCTAAGTGCTGAAACCATTCTCTCCAAGACAGCAGCCACGTCCAACCTTAGGGCCAGCAAGAAGGAAGGAAAAGGGAAGAAAAAATAAGGGAAAAAGAAAGGGAAAAGGAGGAGAAAGTTAGCTCAAGTGATTAGGGTTGGAACTACATCAAACAAGTAAGTGAATATGATGATTTGAGCTTTTGATTTTGAGTTTTAAACTCCAAGATTTTGGATATGAATTTGATGCTTAAATATTCCTTAAATAATGATTTAACATGCCCCTTGATCAAGTATTGAATGAGTATTAAGATTTGTATATGAATTTCAATGACTTATGTGGTTGAAATGGAGAATAGAGTGGATTATGAGTTGAAAACTCAACTTGATAAAACCTAAATTCAAATAATAAGTTTCTGTATTGGATTAATGTTATGTTTAGGCTATGAATCATGTTTTAATGAAATACATATGTTGATTTAAGATTAAGATATGAATTTTAGAAAGAATAGAATGCAAAGTGATGTATATGACCCGATTCTTCCATTTTTATGCTAAAAATGGTATGGAAATGAGATTAAATGATATACGAAAGTTATGTAGGGTAAAATACCCTAGAGTTAGGGTACTATGGATGACCGAAAGGATTTGGAAAGATAATCTCCAAATCTGATTTTATGAATTTTATGAAACGATGTCCAAATGGGGTGAAAACGGGACCCGAAACGGGGGAATAAGTTGCTGTTTCGAGAGGTGTTTATTTATGGATGATAAATATGTATTAATACCCTAGATTTATATTAGGAAAATTTGGATTAATTTATGAAAATTTAGAATTATAAAACTGTTTAGGGTTAAGCGTCAAAAGACACGTTAAACGTGTGAAAAATGGATTTCAAAGTTGCTGTTTTGGAAACCTATGATTAGTGGATTAAAATTCTATAAAAATACCCTAAATAAAGTGGTAATTAAGGATAATTATCATGCTAAAAAATGGACAAAGTTTCTGACTTGAAAATTTTTATGAAATGCATTATGTATGTGTTGCCAAATGGGCATATGTGAAAGGATAGACATGCATAGGCGATAAATGACTTGTGTAAATTAATTTTGTATAAAAATGTAGGAAAAATATGGTGAATTTCATGATTATATATCTTTTTAGAATTTTATTATGTTAATTTCAAATTTTGAAGTTAATTAATGAAGCTTAAGGCGATAATGTGCGCTTTAAATGAGCACCGATATGTAAATTTTGGAAAATGAGTGGAAAAATGGCGTATGGAAGGTAATGAACCTTTAAATGATAATTATTAGATGATTATTATGTGATTGAATGATTACCCTATATATGGGATTGAACATGTTATTTAATAGCCGATGAAATGTGCAAATATGTGCTATTTATGCCTAACGACTTGAGAAGTCCAATGAATGATGTATGTTAATGAAAATGGGTTGAAAAACTAAGTGGAATGCAAGAAAAAGGAATATATGAAATATTAAATTATTCTCATGTAGGCAAGGGTAAAGAAAAAGCAGACGTGGAAAGCTAAAGTGAGACAGGTAAGCAAGCAAATTTTCTAAATGACTTTTGTTTTCTAAATTGTTTACATAAATGCAATTTTTGCTCTAACTTGTTTTGATGAGTTTATGGAAATTATTTCTAATGTATTTAAGGATGGCTATTCCTTAGTTAAATTTATGTTGAAATGATATTTTCGTTTACCTTGTGGTATTATGAAATTTTCTTTGATAAATGTTATGAAAAAATGATGTAATTCCAAGTTTCTAAATGAAAAATCATGCTAGCATGTTAAAGATGGATTTATGAAAATTCATGTGCACAAAGTACTAGGCCCATCTGAAAGGTATAAACGGACCAATTGTCCCCCTTTGGTGTAGCCAAGTCGCTAAAATAGGCCCAAGGCCGGCAGCGCCCTCTCTGAAATGGGAGACGACAAGGACGGATGGTCGCCTAGCTAGCTTCCATCCTATAAAGGACATGATCATGGTTTTACATTGCATTATGCATGTCATACTCATGATGGGTACAGGAATTATGTTTTCAAGATATACGTTTTCAAAAGGTATAAATTTCTTTCCAAGATATTTTTAAATGCAAAATGTTGCCTGAAATGATTTTCCTGTGAAATAAGTATAGCTTGCTTATTGAGTTTCGACTCACGTTTTTATTTTCCAAACCCAAAGACAGGTGAAAGAAAGGACTTGGCAAAGGAGCAAATGCAAGATCATTAAAGCAATGGAAAAACATTAGCACCTTTATGTTATGAAAAACTTATGTTGAATGGATGTAAATTACTTTGATTTTTTTTGTTGACAACTATGATGATACATGCAGTGACATCTGATTTATGTGAAAGTTGAAATGTTTTTGAACATCATGCTTTGTTATGTGATGATTGGTTGGAGATGACCTAGTTATGCATAAGATGAAAATATGAGGAATTAAACTCCTATGAGAATATATTTAATTGGATAAATATCCGATAAAACCCACCGTGTGACAGGGCAACAATCCTGATCACGTTTACCAATCAATAACGATCCCGAGGTAAGGCTCAGGATGTGACGCTCGGGTTTGGGACGCCACATTGCCCATAAAGGTTATGCAATTGCATCATTCCTTTTTTATCTACCCTGGTATCATATCCTTGTTCCACATATCACTCTTGTCATTTTTATATAAACAAGGGCTTGCATAGCCTTTAACATGCTATTTTAGCAATCCGAAATCAATTCATTTTATGAAATCCACTCATCGGGTTGGTCATCCTTAAACCCCTTTTAACAATATCCGTATAAACAATTGTCAAGTTATTTTCAAAATACTTTTATTTTCCAAAAAAATCAAAACGTTTTTGATAATTCATTTCAAACAATTGGAACATTTTTCAATCATTGTTTATTTTCAAGTGTCATGTTAAAACGTAAATAACTCTCTTTATAATTCAAATCTTTTTTTTCTTTCATAAATATACTTATTTTTCACAAAATCTCGTGGGAGTAAACTCAAAACTTATTTGTAAGTATTACTTTGTGAAAATGTCTAAACATTTTTTTTATAAAATCCTTTTAAAAATAGTATTATGAAGAACTTGCTTACTTGTAAGCAAATTCTTAAAACCATCAACGTAAAGCATTCCCAAACTTTGGAACACTTGTGATAAAATAATTATTTTAAAATGTGTTGCTTGGTTCCAATGAAGCAATCCTTAGGGTCTTTCATTAAAGTCATCATTTTCAAAACTTGTGCTTGCTCACTTGTAAGAAATTCATAAAAGCATCAATGTAAGACATTTTTAAATCATTTCAACACATAGGAGGAAATCAATACTTTGTAAAGTTCGCTTGCTTACTTGAGATAACCTTAATCCCTTATTCCATACTTTTCCTTGCCTTTGCCTAGATAAATGAAAATGACATTTTATTTATATGCATAAATTTCAAATGCTTGCATCTCTTAGGGTTTTTCAATCTACATGAATCCACATCAACTTACCTCAACTAACTTAACTCACTTGTCTTTCAAGTTGGGTGTTAATCTTCTAATTCACACATTGATGTGACCTGTGACTTAATTGTGACCATCCTTTTCATTTTGACCATTCCCTTCATTTTGGATACCCTTAGTTAGGGTAAGTTTTCAAGCTTATTATAACATCTAAGGTTAACTCAACATATGAAAGTTTAATACTTTCCATTTATCATTTAACACCCATTCTTTACATTTTTCACATTGGTGCTCATCCAAGGCACCTATTTATGAGTTAGGGCTACTACTTTCAATCTCGAATTTTTGAGATTTTATAATTTTCTCAAAATAGCCCTATATTTCCTCATTTTACCATGTTTCTCTTTTATTTTTGCATCTTATCTAATCATAAATGGTCTTTCTCCCTTCTTGCCATCCATACTTTCTATGTTCACTCGTTTAAACACACATATATTATGTGCAATTCAAGTTCATATAAAATAGAAAATTTTCTCTCCTTTTTGGCTTAACTTAAGAACCTTTTTGCACATTAGTTAGGGTACAATCATGAAATTAAAATCCACCAATTGGATTGCCCAAAGTAGCAACTGGTCTCCCTCTTTCTCCACCTTGGACGTCCACATCTTTAAGGCTCTACAAAACAGATTTTTACCCTCTTAATTCCACCCTTTGGACATCCATAATACCCTATATTTAGGGTATTTTATCCTCCTAATCATCCATTTATCATGTTGTTTAAATTATGCATCAATTCTATCTTAAATGAGTAGAATTTTGCACCAAGTTGTCAACTCTATATTTCACCCTTCTATAGTCAATCAAACATGCTTACCTTAACATATATTAATCATGAAAATAATTCACATAATCAACATATAATAAAGAGTTAAAACAGCAACTTAAATATGAAATTAATCACAATTTCAGCATGATATGCACCCTAAATCATACATGTCCTTCCTTGAATGCTTGAAGTAAATTTCCTAATTCATTTATCCTTTAATAACCCTATCAAGGGCTTCTTCAATCATCATTTAGGGTTCATAATGAATCAATTTTATGAACCATTCATTGAGCTAGAAAACTTAGAATTTATCAAACCAAAACTTGGTTCAACTACTTACTTGATGAGCTAGGTTTGCTTGGTCCTTCCTCAAGTTGGTTTCCTTCTTTCTTCCCTTCATTCTTCTCCTCTTTTCTTTTTCTTTCTCTTCCTTGCTTGGATGTTAGGTTGTTGCCCCTTTTTCTTTTCTATTTTTTTTTTAATTTTCTACCTAAAAGTGGACGTCCAAGCTGTCCACCAAGGGGCGTTCCAAGCTGCCCATTTTTTCCATTTATAAGGGTGTTTTTCTACCTCATTTTAACTTAGATAAATCAATGTTTATCCCCACTTGAGCTACCTTGCTTACACGTTAAGGTTTCTATTTATATAAAATTTTTAAATGCCAAAAATCTTCCCAAAGTGTATGCACCATCACGTCCACATGGGGCTGCCCATTTTGTCATTTTGAGGCAAAAAAATCTGACCAAAAATCATGCATTGAACGTTCCTTGCAGCCCTTTTTTATACATTTTTTAAAAATCACAAAATTGCTCAAAATTCTTGTCTCATGACACCTCAAGTGAGGCATTAAACACATTGACTTTTCATTTCTTTCAACGAATCCTTGTTTGACACATGTCCCTTTTGCTTTTCAAAAGTCAACTTTTCATTTATTTGGTTGACTTTAAAACTTGCTCAACGAATCCCATATTGACACGTGTCGCTTATCACTTTTGGATCATTAATGACATGTCACTTTTGATGAGCAAAAGTCAAACACTTTTGTCCTTATGTGATTAAGCAATTTTCATGATATTTAACTTAATTAAATCCATCCATATGATAGAACACCTTGTTTTAACCGTTCATGAAAATTTTCATTTCAAAATGACAATCCTAGATCAAGATATGAGCATTTGAAAATATCATATGGAACTTGATAAAATTAAATCATTATCACTATAAACCATTCGTGATTAACATAATCCATAGTATTCATGAGGTAGAGCACGTCAACTTGTGCTTACCTTTCAAATTTCACGTTAATCCGCCTTATGAGCGTCAAGTTATGAATTTTCTAATAATAGCCACATCAATCCCATAATTATCATCAACTTAATCATAATTAATGCCTAGATTACATGTATGAGTCACATTTGTTTTGGGTATCATAACTATTCAATCCTTTTATGTCGTAATCATTCCAAATCACATATATCACATCAAAGATATTCATTTACACAAGGGTAACCGGGCCCACAAATATCACTTTCAAAGGATTTAGTCATTCATGTAGATACATACAAAGGAATACAAAAATTGCAATCTCTTAGTTGAACCTATTTTTTGTTACCTCTGGAATCTTCTTTGTACCTGCCAAACTTTTCGTATAAACATTTTCAAGTAACCAAATTCATTCCCAATATGGGCATTTCATAAATAATGTCAATGCATCATTATCAACATGACATGAACATCACAGTGATGGTATGCTAGCTAGGCGACCATCGCATCATCCTGCTTCCATTTTAGGGAGGGCACCGCCGGTTATTGGCCTATGTTAGTGACTTGGTCATGCTAGAGGGGGATAACTGGTTCACTTACACCTCTAAAGTGGACCTAGTTCCTTGTACACCATGATCAGAGATATGCTAGCATGCTTTTGCAAGTATAAAAATTATCAACACCATTTCAACAAAGTAGTGATTCAAGTTAATTTGCAGAGTTATAGGAGTAGTCATCCTTGAATAATTTGAGAAACGTTTAAATAAAAGCATGTTGTAATACATTTCAAATATTTGAGAAGACAACTTTTCAAAAGTTTTGCTTGCTTACCTGTGATAGATTCAACTCTTTCCTCCACATTCTCCTTGCCTTTGCCTAGAATTATATCTTACCCATATGCATAAAATTATAAATGCTGACATGCCTTAGGGTTTTCTAACCCAAATTAGTTTATATTAGGCTAATCTTAAACCAGTCATTTCTTCAAGTTTAGTGTCATCTTTTCTAATCAACATATTGATGTAAATTATTATTCCAATCGTTACCCTTTCTTTTAATTTTGATACCCTTGTTTAGGGTCAATTTTTCAAGTCCACTTAGAATTTATAACGCTTAAGTTTGAACTCGATATATTATAATTTAACACTTCACTCTTATCATTCAACACTCATACTTTGCATGCCAACCTTGGGTATTCATTCAAGACATTTCATTTATGGTCTATGGAAAGGTATAAACAATTCAAAAATTATGAAATTACTTACCATTTTCAAAACAGCCCCTCACATTCTCATTTCCACTCATATAACTACATTTTATCCCCCATTACTCCATCATATACATACATTTACAAGGCAATTAAAGTCTCTAAAACTAATTGGTTTAAAACAAAAAATTTTTCCCACTACTAATGGACGTCCCCACAATATATGGGTTTAAAATCTATTTTTTCTCCTTCCATTTTCATTTTTATATTTATCTTTCATGACAGCTACATATCTCCTATATTTCACCAAATTTCATGCTCATATTTGCACGTTAATGCAACATACTACTCTTGCTATCATATTTGCACGTCCCCACAACTACTCTTGCTATCATTACCCCTTGATTGCACCCTTTCCTAACATATATATCATATAATGACCAAAATAGGTTTAAACAGAAAATTTCCTTCAATTATCACTTAGTTTAACTAATTAATATAAAATAGAAAATTTTCTCCATCAAATATTGGACGTCCCTTTCAGATATATGCTACTGAAATTAAATCCAAATTCAATATGTTCACCTTGTTAATTGCAGCCATAAATCCCTAGTATCAATATCCCTAATACTTAAATTGAAGTTTCCTACTCATTTGACATTTATTGAACATATTATGGGGTGTGTAAACCACCAATTAATATTAATAAATGAACCTAAATTGTAGGCATCACTTGAGTAAGGAGAACATCTTAATTATAAAAATCAAAGCATGCATAGGTCACCTACTTGGGTTGTTATTGTCCCCTCCTCCTTGCCCTTGATGAGTTTTCCTTTCTTCTTTTTTTTTTCTTCCTTTCTTCTCCCTTGGCTTGGACATCCCTTGCTGTAAAATTTTTTCTCCCAAATGTTGTTGCTGGAAAATGTCCCATAAGCAACCCCTTGTCCCATTTATAAAGGGCTGAAATTAACCCCATCATGCCACTTATTATTTGCTAATTATTAACAATTTTATTTACTTTAATTGCTACCTAATTTTGATCCATCCAGCTATCCATATTATTGCCTTTTATTATAATAATCATCACATTTTCTACCTCAATCTGGACCATGCATCTGCTTTGATCCCAACTGTTGATTGCTGTCCCATTTCCCCATGATGATCACGTCCATATCTAGCTGTAATTTAGGTGATTTTCTTGCCATTTTTATTTTAAAAATGTGCCCTAATTCACCTCCTTTGAACACGTCAAGATTGAGTCATTAATTGCCCTAACTTTTCATTAAATATAAGTCACTTTTTAAAGGTAAAAGTCAATGGTAATTAACCATAGGTGGTTTAGTATTTTTCAATGAGATTCGATTTAATCAAATCCCTCCATATTGTAAAACACTTTGTTTTGATCATCCATAAAAAAGTTTACCTAAAAATGATCATCCTAACCCAAGATATAAGTATTTCAAAAGATTTCATACAATTTCATGAAATTTAATGATTATCACAATATTTTAATCATAATTATCATAATTTACACTATTCATTAGGTAGGGCACGTTAACTTGTGTTTACCCTCCAAGTTTCATGCAAATCCACCTTACAAATTTCAAGTTAGGAATTTATCAAACAATAGCCTGACTTACGAAATAATTATTAACAAAATGACATGGATATTGAAATTTAATAAACTTGCCAACTCATCATTTTCTACACCATATTTGTCTTTTTGTGCACACTATTCCAAATTGAGCAAGAGTGATTAACTTAATCACTTTACTTAATCCTTTGCCCTAATCTCAGTCATTTAACTCAAGGCATGTAATTAATCATTATACACTTCCTAATTTATATTTATTGTTCTCAAAATGTCTTGAGTTTCACAATCTTTTCCCCTTACAAAAGGTTTCGTCTCAAAACCCATTACTTTTCAAACAAATGAGGATATTTTCTTTCAACTTCTTCCCGGAGTTCCTATGTAGCTTTGTTCTCAAAATATCGATTCTATTGGACCTTGACATACTCAATTTCTCGATTCCGAAGCTTTTGTGCCTTATAGTCCAAAATTTTAATTGATTTTTCTTCGTAGTTCAGGTGATCTTGATTTGGCAAATTTTTCGCTATTAAGATATGGGTAGGGTCTGGTATATATTTCCTAAGCGTGGAAATATGAAACACATTGTGAACTAAGGCTAAAACTGGAGGTAAGGCTACTTTGTCGGCTAATTTTTTAATTTTCTCCAGTACCTCAAATGACCCAATATATCTGGGATTCAGTTTATTCCTTTTCCCAAACCTTGTAACTCCTTTGAATGGTGTTATTTTTATAAACACATGTTCGCCAACTTGAATATTCAAATCCCTTCTCTAGCAATTTGTATAACTCCTCTGTCGACTTTGGGCTGCGAGTATACATTGACATATCATTTGCACCTTCTCTGCCATTCTTTTGGACAAGTCTAGGGCTAACCTTCTTTCTCCAATCCTAGTTCAATGGGGTTCAACATCTTCTCCCATATAAGGCTTCAAAAGGGGTCATCTATGTTGGCCCCGAGTTGATGGCAATTACCCAAGAGGGGAGAGGTGAATTGGGTATTTAAAAATTTATAACTTAAACAGAAACTTTACCCCGGATTAATCTAGTCCCCTTAATGAAGAAACGAAATGGAAAACAATGTAATGTAAAGAGCAGAAATATAAATCAAACACACAAGATTTTTATAGTGGTTCGGGCAACCTCCCTACTCCACTCTTCCAAGCTCACACTCCTTGTGACTTGGGTTCCACTATTGTATTCTTCAAATACAATTAGAGCCACTGCTCTCTTCTAGATTCCAGCTCTAGGGGGCATAAACAACACACTGCACAAGTAGGTGATGAGTCTCACTCCAATCACACACTACTTTGCATACACTTGATCTTAGCTACCCAAGCTAAATCAAGCTTAATACAATTAAACGAAATAACAAAAGAAGTCTACACTTTACAGATGTGTAGAAGCGATTTGGCGCAGAGAAGAACTCGTAATGTAGGCTTTGAAGATTCAGAAATGTAGCTCTTGCAATTTGAAGCAAAGTTCTTCCTCTTTGAATGGCTTGATCTCTTTAGAGCTCTTGAATATAGGAGTTAAGCACACTTAATGATTCTCAGCTACTTTCCTCGTCCATCATGAATGCCTTTTATAATTTTGGAGGGAATCCGAACGTTAGAAGGTAGGTGGCGCGCATTTAATGCGCCAACGCTCGAATAAATTCCGACCGTTGCGACCCAAGTCGCATGCGGAGTCGACTTCGGATGCGACTTCGCCCAAGTCGCAGATGGAGTCGACTTCGGGTGCGACTTCGCCTCTCCGTCACAACTTCAAGTTCCAGGTCGGGTCGACTTGGGTATCGACTTGACCCAAGTCGCAGGTGAAGTCAACTTTGGGTGCGACTTCACCTCTTCAGGTTCCAAGTCTGAGTCTTGAGTCGACTTTGGCTTCAGACTTCAACTCAAGTCGATCATGGAGTCGACTTGGGTTGCGACTTGACTTGGTCTTTGCAAAATATGCTTTGATCTACTATTTTACCTTTAAGTTTACCTTTAAATTTCTTTTTATGGATAAGAAATGTGTAACTTTAGATAATCGATCCACTATTACCCATATGGAGTCGTTTCCACCTTGAGTTTTGGGTAGCCCTTCTATATAATCCATGGTAATGTCGTCCCATTTCCACGTAGAAACTTCAAGTAATTGTAGTTTTCCAGGTGTCCGTTGATGATTTGCTTTTACTTTTTGACACGTGAAACACTTAGCTACATATTCAGTAATTTCTCTTTTCATATTATTCCACCAGTACTCCTTAAGATCTTGATACATTTTTGTGCTTCCTAGATGTATAAAAAATGGAGAGAAATGTGCTTCCTTTAAAATTTGCTCTTTCAATTCAGCTAGATTGGGTATGCAAAGGCGACCCTTGTACCGATATATACCCTGATCATCAATGGTATATTTATTTAGATCTTTCTACCTTGTTTTCTCTACATACCTTAGTAGATCCATATCATTTTGCTGTGCAGTCTTAATTTGTTCGAACAATGAGGATTGTATTTGCATTTGAGATAGTCTTGCCTGTATTCCAAGTGGACATACTATCAACTCCATTTGTCTCATCTCCCAAAGAAATCATTCCTCCTTAGTAATTAGGTGTGCTATGCTGGCATTTTTGCTCAATGCATCAGCTACTACGTTCGCCTTACCTCGATAGTACAATATATTAAGATCATAATCCTTTAATAACTCAAGTCATCACCTTTGCCTCATATTGAGCTCCTTTTGAGTAAAAATATACTTGATGCTCTAATGATCAGTGTATATTTCGCGCTTGGAACCATACAGATAATGTCGCCAAATATTTAAGACAACACTGCTGCTGCAAGTTTGACGTCATGTGTAGGGTAGTCTACCTCATTTGGCTTAAGTTGTCAGGAACGTAAGCTATCACTTTTCCTTTTTGCATGAGCACGCATTCCAATCCTTTCCTTGAGGCACCACTATAGACCACAAACTCTTTATTTCCTTCAGGTAGGGTTAAAACATGTGCCTCTACAAACAGTTGCCTTAATTCCTGAAAACTGCTTTCACATTCATCTAACCACACATACTTAACTCCCTTTTGGGTTAATGCGTTAGTGACGTAGATAACTGTGAAAATCTCTCAACAAATCTTCGATAATAGCCTTCCAACCCTAGAAAACTCTTGATTTCTGTAATACTTATTGGTCTTTGCCAATTAAGCACTGCTTCAATTTTCTGATGATCAACCTGAATTCCTTTCTCAGATATAATGTGCCCTAGAAATGCTACTTATTTCAACCAAAATTCACACTTCTTCAATTTAGCATATAACTTTTCTTTTCTTAACCTTTCTAATACCCTTCGGAGATGTCTTTTGTGCTCTTTCTCTGCCTTCGAGTAAATCAAGATGTCATCAATAAATACCACTACAAACTAATCCAGAAATACTCAAAATACTCTGTTCATCATGTCCATGTATACCACAAGGGCATTCGTAAGTCAAAATGACATTATTAAAAATTCATAGTGCTTATTTCTAGTCTGAAAGGCTGTCTTGTGAATATCAGTAGGACTAATCCTCAATTGAAGGTACCCTGATTGTAAATCTATTTTGGAGAAGGTCGATGCTCCTTTTAGTTGATCAAATAAATCATCGATTCGAGGAAGGGGATATCTATTCTTTATAATGACTCTATTTAATTCTCTATAGTCTATACAGAGTCTTAAACTCTCATTTTTTTCTAACAAAAAACATTAGGGCACTCCCGGGTGACACACTGGGTCTAATAAAGCCTTTTATCTAGAAGCTCTTGAATCTGAGTTCTCAACTCACTCATTTTTGCTGGAGCTATTCGGTAAGGGGTCTTGGATATCGGGGCTGTGCCCGGTATGATGTCAATTACCATATCCATTTCTCTTTGCAGGAGTAGATCAGATAATTCCTTTGGAAACACTTCGAGAACTCAGTGACCACTGGAATATGATCAATTTTCATTTCCTTCCCTTCTATTGTACTGACTGACATCAAAGAAGATTGACATTGCTACCGGACCATCTTGGCCGCTTTCATTGATGATATTAGAATCGCAGAATCCTCATGCTACCTTAGCTTGCCAATAGCTATATTCATATTTGGAGCTGTTTCAAACTGTACCATCTTATTTTTGCTATCTATGGTGATTCTCTATTGGCTTAGCCAATCCATTCTCAATATTACATCAAACTCTGTCATAGGCAATAGGATTAGGTCCGCTTCTAGTATCATTGACCCTATCTTAATTGGGCTTGCCTTGCATACTTATCTAATACTAACCAACCTATATACAAGGGATTCTACATGGATAATATCATTTGTTTTCTTTACAGGTAGTGCATGAGTGGTTATATATTGATAAGCTATAAATGAATGTGTAACACCTAAATCAAACAATGCTACCGCAAAATTTCTTAAAATATAAACCATACCTATAACCACTTTCTCTTCTTGCTCTTGTGACTTAGTACGAGTCAACGCATGCACATTCACTGGGTTTGTAGAAGTGCCTTGTGGATTAGCAACTGCGGTTATCTTCTGCTGGGCTAGTCTTCCTCACCCTTGTGCTCCTTGTGCCTTATTTTGACAATTTTGGGCAATACGCCCTACTTGATCATAAACAAAGCACTTAATAATTTTTACTTCAGCTGTTCCACAATCCTTGGCCATGTGACCCATTTGACCACACTTGAAATACTTATTTAATCCCTTCAAACATTCACCTAGATAGCGTTTCTGACACTTTTTGCAAACTGGAGAGTTCTTCTTTTTGGGATTGACTTTTTCTCTTCCTACTCCTTTCTTACCTTTTTCTTTCCCCGCTTCAGTTTCCTTGACACCAGAATTGAAAAATCTCTGCCCTTGCCTCATTTCTTGGGTCCTTAGTGCCTCTATCTCCAATGCCCTTGCCCTCTCTATACTTGATGCATAATCCTTAATTAATAAAGGTGCAAGGCTTTCTTTCAGATATGGTTTAAGTCCTTGTTGGAACCTTTGTGCCTTTTTTCGGGCACATTGGCGATTCAAGGCACATAACTTACTAATGTATTAAACCTAGTTGCGTACTTCATGACTGACATCCTTTCCTGGTTGAGTCATTCAAATTCAATTATTTTCTAACTCTGAAGTTCCACTAGGAGGTACTCCTTATTGAATTCTTCTACAAAGTTCTGCCAAGTTACCTTCTCCGGTTGCAACATGGTGATTAGTAATGTCTCCCACTATTCATGAGCATCTTCAACTAACAGATGAGTAGCACATAAGACCTTATGTTAGTCATTACACGGAGATATTTTAAATAATTTCTTAATCTCTGTCATCCACTACTCGACTTGTATAGGGTCTAGTTTGCCTAGAAACTTAGGAGGGTTGGGCCAAAAAGGCATTAATGGCCTTCCAATCTGCCTATAATATATTGTCCTTATCTCCCACTAGTGCCGGTGCTAGGGTAGGGTTTGCCGCTTGAGCCAACATTTCTCTCTCATTTTCTCCTAATTGTGCGTGCTGAGTCCTTTCCTAAAGACCTTAAATTATATCCACTGTCTGGGTCGCCCATTCTTGGGTAACATGCTGCATGGCTTCCCTCATGGCTGCAACCACCCTTTCTTCTATCAACCTAGCCTATCTCGTATCGGTTTCATCCTCAACATTTGGCTCAGGACTTATATGCTCTCGTCGTTGACTAGTCCTCGAATTTTTCTCTCTTGGTCCGGGTCAGTTAAACCTAGTACTGGTTTCTCCTGCTTTACGCTAGCTTACGGTTTCCTTGTTGGCTACCGCCCTTTCCTTGTTCGACTTAACTCTTGCTCTTGGAGTAACCATGACACTTTTTCTATACACAAAACACATTAATACATCTTCCATTTATGGTTAGAGTTATATTATACCATACATAAGCAATAATAAATAAAATAGTTGGTCATAACTACTTTACTTATCGAAACACAACACAAGTCATAACATGCTCAATCATTTGTATCAACATAAAAGTTTATAACCACCCCTTTTTGTTCACACGTACATAATTTTCAAGTATGAAAACTTATAATGTACATCAAAGGTATTCTCATATCATAACATTGCACACTCACTTATTACACATAAGCGACAAGTTCACCTTATAAAACAAAGTTCCTTCACAACACATTATAGTACCTTTATACATCACAAAAGCAAAAAGGGGCCTTTGCTAAGCCCATCTATCCCCCTCTCCTTAAGTAATGCCTACGGCTGGGTGGTACCTGTGTAGGCTCATTTGTGATGTACTAGTATCGGACCAATCGGGAGGGTTTTCATTCTCAGTATTATCTTCACTTTCACTTTCATCTTCTATAAGCTCTTTTACAAGGTCATCATCACCATTATCGCTCCCAATTCCTATAGATCCACCGTCACTATCAATAATTCTTAATATGTGCTTATCGAGTCATGGTGAAGGAGGTTCCTCTATCACACGCTCGCCCTGAGCACGGAATTCTTCCCCCGCTCTAACAAATTCCCTCTCCTTCTGATCTATCCATTCCTAACTCATTCTATAACAGAACTGAACATAACCATCAGCAAAGCGATACCAAGGTCCACAATTCAGTGGAACAGGAGTTGATATATGTTTCCAAAAGGCCTGTAGTTCCTTGACATTGATCCTATCTGTAGGAACAAGAGGAAAAGGCTGTGGTTTAGCCCGAGGGGTTGGTATGATCTCAGGTCTGGGGGTCCTACTAGTGGATTCTCCATGATTGGACCCTGTCTATGTAAAGTGTGGATAAGGACCGGTACCATCTTCTCTCTTTATGTAGGTGGAGTGTGGTACTCTGCTGGAATGAGAGGGCTAAAAGAGACATCTTGCTGCGACGCCAACCATCTATTTAGACTCTCTTTTATTCTACGCCTCTCCTCCTCCTCCTCTACTTCCCTTCTTTTCTCCTCAGGATTGACTATTCTTTCCCTTTGTCCACCATTTACATTTTAAAACATAGCAAATTAGCTACATTTTATAATCATAACAATACATGCTATTTTCACATAACATAAAAATCAACATATAAGCGTATACATTTTATGATTTCAATCTATTCTTTCATCATTAGAAGGTTTTCCATGCCTATTTACTAATCCATGCTTTGAAACCAAGCTCTGTGGTGCCCCAACCCAAAGTGTCGGAGCCTTACTTCGGGATCATTTATTGATTGATTGGTAAAAGTGAGCAGGATTATTGCCCTGATCATGTGGCGGGGGGTTTTTTTTTATCAATTTACATCATAAACGTACATTGATGATTCATTCAATAAAAGTTTTACATCATGGCAACATGTTCATTTATACCCTAAAATTTATCCACATTTACTATCAATGTGCACTGATATTTTACTTCCATCAACTAATCCCATCATATCATTCTGATCATACACAATTGTGGCGCCCCCGACCAAAGGCACGGAGCCTTACTCTGGGATAGTTTTTGGTTGGTAAATGTGAAACATGATTGTTGCCCTTTTCAAGCGGTGAGATTTTTTTTGGTATTCATTCCGTTTAGCGGAATAATAATTTTTTTCTTTTCATTCCCTTCATCTCATTCAATCTTTTACAAGCAACATATACTTGTAACCAATTGCACATATTATTCAAGTATATCAACTTGCTCCTTTACATTAAATGTCCTCTTGACCTGATCATGTTATTTTCATACAATATATTCATAACCTGATAATTCCATATCAGTATAAAGTATTCATTTGTGGCGCCCCGAACCGAGGTGCCTAGAAGCCTTACTCCGGGATCGTTTTGATTGGTGAACGTGACTCAGGATCGTTGCCCTGATTACATGGCAGGATTTTTTTTTATATTATCAATACAGGGAAAATTTCCCTCATATATATATATCATCAACCATAGAAAATTTTCATCATTCATCCAACATGAAGTATATTTCACATATCACAGATAGAATCACAACTTGTTCATAAAATTTCACCATTGAAAAAATATTCTTTTCTATTTCAAAATTTTCACCATTATCTTTACATATACAACATTCCATCAAAACTACATATCATTTTACATGCTGCCTTCATCATCATTTCCTGTCTGTTGTTGAAAAAAACATGGGTAAGTAATAATACTCAGTAAGCAAGCCATACATAATTTTTTTCAATCATTTTCATGCATTTCATAAAATGCAAATGCAATGCATACATAGCATTCATGACATTCCTTTAGATACGACGCTAGCTAGGTGCCCATCCCATACATGCTCTCAGGGAGGTCGCCACCGGCCTGGGCCTGTATAAGCAACTTGGAAATAGCGAGGGGGACTTTTGGTCCGCTTACTACCTCCACTATAGCCTATTCCTCGTGCACATGCTCATTTACATACACATGCCGGCATGATATTTGCAAATCATAAACAATTTCATAAAAAATATTTGATAAACAATTTAACAAATGTACTTCAATTTATGTAAAGCAGTTATAGGTATGACCAACCTTAAATAAATTTCATAAAGCAATTCACAAATAATTTCAAGCATTTTGAAAATAATTTGCAAAACATATAACTTGCTTACCTTCTCAGTGGGTGTCCTCGACCTTTTCTTTTTCTTTTTCTATTCAAGGAAAAAGGATATTTCATTTTTTCTATTCAAGCTGCTTCCTATGCATGCTCTATAATATTTGAGCATTATTTCTTTATATGGATATTTTATCCATAGGTTCACCCCGAGGTTACTGTTCACATCGACGTGGGTTACTGTTCATGGGTTCCAAAAATTGACATTTTTTTCAAAAATAAAAAATATCATGACATAGCTTATGCTTAGTATATCATGGAAAAATTCATACATTTTGAATTTATCATTATTTACTTGGCTAAATAAATCACTTTCTCCATATACTAAAAATCAACATAAATTCACTTAAGCATAATCCTTAATTCCAAAAATCATGAAATTAATATATCATCATTCCAACATCATATTCATACATCCCAAATCGTCATTTATAAATTTTGGAGCATTATTTCCACATATCATATGCTATCTTCCCGAATGCTCTATCTTTTCTCCAAATTTTTGATGTTTTGGCATAGTTCTGATTAAGCATTATATCTATACTTATTTTCCCATGCTTAGGCATTATCTAAGCATGGTTTTATCCTACTTAACATCCAAAAGAAATTTGGGTAGAAATCACTTACCCGAAGTGTAGATATCCACTTTTTCTCACACTTTCTCTCTCTAACCTTCTCCTTTTCTTCGTTGGACGTGTGGGAGGGTTTTGAGAGCTGGAATTTCTCAAGTGGAGCTGGGATTTTGATGCCTTGGATGTCCCCCCTACTGCCCTATTTATAGGGCTTGATCTTTCAAGAATTTCGAATTTACCCCCCTAGCTTGAGGTATTTAATTATAAAAATGTATTTTTTTTATAATTTCAGAAAATGCATTGATCCAAGAGCTGCCACCCTAGGCCTACTCCAGTCTACCTTATGCAACCCTATTTTTCCTGATTTTTTTGATTTTTAAAATTAATTAATTTAGGCTAAATAAATCCTAGCCGTTGGCTATTGATTTGGTCAAAATTTCCAGCCACCCTATCCTGCCACGCCCCTGCTGCAGCTGCATTTCATTAATTTTTTTTAATTATTTATTTTAAATAAAAAGTCAAAAGTTAATTAATGTAAAGTTGAGTTACTTTTTTATCTTCATTTGACGTGTCATCTTGACCCTTGATTTATGATTTTCATCACATCTTAACCCATTCATCATGTTCATCATGAATTTTTAACCATCCATAAAAAATTTCATCGAAATCCGACGCCCGGATTGCAAATTATGAATTTTTCTTCATTTTTCCACTAAAATCCAAATTTGTATTAAAATATAAAAAATAATTGCTATTTTGTCTTGTAGTGATTAAATCTGCTTTTCGTCTTTTTGTGATTAGGTTAATCCAAGTGATTAACTCTTAATAACGTGTCTTAATCTTCAGTTACTATTCACGTGCACTATTCACATGGGTTAAATTCTTAATTGCATTATTCTAACCTCCAATACCCATATCCATCAATATAATTCATGAATTTTCATTTATTATAAAAATAATTACAAAATAATCTCGGGTTTACAACTCGAAACAAAGCGTATATTGTCTGGGTTTCACATCATTTGTTCTCAACATACCAACACTTTCAATTAACCTTTCTCTTGTCTCAGTCATATCATATCAATACAAGTCATTCATGAATATTCGTAACTCAAACAACTTGATTATTTATATCATAAACTTTCATAAATCTAACCTTAACATTTGCGTATCATATAATTGATACACAGGCAATCTTATTTTCATGTTACAAATAATCATATATTCATAAACTGAATTCTAATAGAATTCTCCACATAAATACTTATCTATTCACATCACATTAAAGACATTCGCAACCTTTATCATCACATACATTCATTCATCGACAACAAGCAGGTAAATAATATTTAGCTTTGCTCCTTCGCTTGCACCTTGTACTTGTCTAGGGTTGGGGAAAACAAAACGTGAGTGATAAACTCAGTAAGCAAGCATTTTTCATTTTCAAGAATCATTTTCATGTAAATAGTTTCATAACACCATTTAGGGTAAACCTTTTTGTATAAACCATTTCATATCCCAGTTTCTCAGTTTTTTTCAAAAGACGAAGCATATGCACGTAAACCTTTTTGTGTAAACCTTTCTCATAGGGATATTCTCATGTCCTAAAATATTTTCATGTAAAATCTTTCTTTCATGTGGACATTCTCATGTCCTAAAACATTTTCATGTGCACATTTTAAGGCTTTTTAAAGCATATGCAAATATTTCTCTATCTTTATGGTAGGTGACACTTACTAAGTGATTATCCTTCTATAGGAAAGAAACTTTTCATATGATAGCACAAGAGCCAGACGACTATCCTTGAACCTACTCCCATTTCAGGGAGGGCGCCTCCGGCCTCCTGCCTTTCCTTAGTGACTTGGTCACATGTAAAGGGGGCCCCGGTTCACCTATGACAGCCTCTACGATGGACCTAGTACTTGATCCTGTGCACATTCCTCCATATTCACATACTAGCATGATTTCATAAAAATAATCACAGACGTTAGTCCGTGCCCTTTTTTACTTGAAATTTTATAGACATCTGTCTGTGTCTTTTTTTCGAAACTGAAAGCTTGGCAACTTTGTGCCTTTTTTAACTTGAAATCCCACAAACATTTATCTGTATTTTTTTAAACTAAAAGCTTGGCAACTCTATGTCAAGGTCATTTCATAAACAATGAATATGTAAACACATCATTTCCATTCGTGTCATAATTCTTCATGTGATGTTACGATAGCCAGGTAAAATCCTTGCTGACACTTACCAAGTAATCAACTACCCACGGAAACATAATCATTCTACTAAAAGACGTCGGTCATACCAACTTGGGAATTTCGAGGGCATAACTACCTATGAAAACATGACTTTTCTTACCTTAACTTGCCTCCTAACTTTTCGTGCATGACTTTTATTCACCCCGATATTATATACCTTGTTAACATGATATTTTGGTCATTCTCATGTAGAGAAAAGCTTGTATATTCATTTTGAACACAATTTGTAAAACCGTATTCAAATCACAATATTGGGATGACCACCCTTAAATGGTTTTAATATCATCAATATAAAGTAGTTTTCAAAATACTTCCAAATTTAAGGAATTTCAAAACATGTCAATTTTTATGAAAAATCAATAGTTTCAAAAATTTTACTTGTTTACTTGTAAACAAGTTTTAAAACTAATATGATAAAGCAATTCTGAAACCTTTCAATATTTGGAAAAAAGTAAAATTTTCAAGGCTTTTCTTGCAAATATTTTTATTCCTATTTTTGGGCTTTACAAAGGATATACAACGCATCTTTTCCATTCATCCACTCCAGCTTTATATTTTTTATTTATACGACATCTCTGTTATTGTTATATATATAAAAAAACATGTATATTCTTTGAGCACCATTAATAAACAAAAATCAAATCATCTAATACAACTAACTTATTGGGTTGACCATCCTTATACTCTTTTAGAAACATCAGTATAAAGCATTTTCAAATCCTTTTACTATTCAAAGAGATTCCAAACATTCCACGAACATCCTTTTTCAAATGCTTTGCTTGCAAATACCATTTTTATAAAGAAATCAAACTTTCTTTGCACAACTCTTTTGAAATATTCAAATGGAACAATTTCTAAACACTTTAACATTTAAAAAGGGCTTGCTTACAATGAAGCAATCCCAAAACATATCCATATTTAAAAGATAACATTTTCAAAAGGCTTTGCTTGCTTACAAACATCATTTCATAGAGAAAATCAAATTTCCTTATCATAAGAATCCTTTTTGAAATAGGATTTTGAAGGGCTAATCTACACATATCATTTCAATAAAGCAATTTACAATTTATTTCAACAATTGAGAATAAACATCATTTCTTAAAAATGGTGCTTGCTTACAAGTAAATCTTAGAATCATCAATATAAAGCCCTTTCAAACATTTCAACACTTGAGATGAAATCAATATTTTTAAAAGTTTGCTTGCATACTTGTGGGAAGTTCTACTCGTCCCTTAGATCTTTTCCTTGCCTTTACCTAGATAAGTGAAAATGATTATCTTAACTTGCATATCGTCATATACTTGCATGCCTTGCCTTTTATTTAATTCATGTTCATATATCACTTGTCCCCAACCCTTACATGATCTTGATCTATATGCAACTCATAACATATTTGCCTTAATTATTTCTTTCTTTGAGATGGGCATCATCATCTCATATGTCACATATATACATATTTTTCAATGGTGAGTCTTTCATTTGACTCAATACCCTCATCTAGGGTATTTAACCTCTTTTCAATCATTCAATATACTTACTTGAAACTATAGCAAGCTAAGTTCAAGTAATGTTTCTCAACTTCATATTTACCCTTCTAATACTCCCTTTTTCACACAATTACGTAACCTAGTAATTAATTACTTTGAATACTAACTTTTGTAGCCATTCAAGGCAAATTATCTATATGACTATTATCAAGTCATTTCTTTGTCAAATTTCTGAAATTTTCCGCCACTAACTAAAAAGCCACGTGAGTGGATATTTTCACTAAATTTTGCTTTCTCAATTGTACCTTAATGATATTCACATGAAAAATTATCAAACAACCACTCTTGTGGTCTTGTTAGGTGCTTGTTCATAAGCTTTAACAACATAAATTTACTTTAAATTTCTGGAATTCATGTCCCTTATTCAAAACAGCCCTATTTGAGCTCATTTTCACAAAGTTTCATATATACAATTGAACCTTAATGATATACACATGGAAAATCACCAACCCATAATTCTTTTGGCCATGTTAAGTACTTGTTTGCATCTTATAATTTCCTAAATTTCATTAAAATTTCTGAAGTTGTCACCAATTCTCAAAATAGCCATATACATGTGTATATTCATTAAGTTTCATTTTCATATATGCACCTTAACTTAACATACATGCTAGAACCTTAATTACTAACCTAAATTTCCAAAATTCCACATATATCATCTATTTCATCATAGGATTAACTTAATTAAACAAAATTTTTGTTTCCTTAATATCTAACTTGAACATCATCTCTTTATCATATATGCATAAGATAAAATTTAAATTTCTAAATCTTGGTGATGGTAGGGGCATCTCATACTTGAAATTTGGAAGGAGAAATCCCTTCTTTAGTTGTTGTTTTGGACGCCCCTACTCTAACTCCCTTTCTCCTCTCTTTCAAGCTAGAAAATGTCCCATGTTGCTGCCCTTGTTCCCTTTTTATATGTGCTGAATTTCACCTCCTAATGCCACAACATAAATCATGATTTATGTAAATAATTTACTCGATTAATTGCTGCCCAAATCCTAGCCATTCATCTTGCTTTATTGCTACCCAATTTGAGCCATATATGTGTCCACAAGGAGAGTTAATTATCATGTGATTTTTTGCATTTTTTTGTAAATAAAAATCTGCCCATTAATTCCTAGCTTGACACATATGGAATAGAAATTGTAATTAGTCAACTTGCATTAATTGGGTTAGCTTTAACTTTTCCAATTGTATTGTGATGCCCAGACCCAAGTAGGGCTCATATATGTGCATTTGACATGTAAATATGAATTATGTATGATTTGGTTGATTTATGGATGATTTTATGATTTAATGATATTTTGCAATTAGGGTTATGATTAAGAATGGTGATTAAGATTAATCGCCGTAGCCCAATGAGAGTCAATATGACTAAAGTGGCTTAATAAGGATTGATAAATGTTAATGTGTCATGAATAATTATTTTAATTTTCATGATTTGATTAATGAGAATTAGAATGATAAATATGGAATTAAGGAGGAAAATGCTAGAAAATTCATAACTTGATGCCTATACGGCAGATTGAAATGAAATTTGAAAGATAGGCACATGATTGTGGGCTCAATCTTATGGATGGATTGGATTAAAGAAAATGCGATGGGATTAAGATAATAATTATTTATTTTCATCTCAAATCCAAAGGTTAATTTCAAATGGTTATAACTTGAGATAGAAAAGTCTTATTGAGACGAAACTTGAAATGGGTAGATAAAATTATATGGTTAACGTTATGGAATGATTGGATTAAGCTAATTATCATGGGAATATGCTTAATAGGAAAAAGGTGCATAGCTTTGACTTCGCGCACCATAAAGTACCATAGCATTTATGTAAAAGAAAGTGGTTTAATGGTTTGGTTTAATGCCCATGAAAGGTGTCAAAAGATGGTTCTTTGAGCTAGATTTTTTGGATGAATTTAAGGGCTAAAATCCTTGAAAAATCAAGGAATTAAATGCACAAGAAAAAGGCTAATGGAGCTAGCTCAAGGAGGACACATATGTGGCATAAGGAGGGGACGTCCAAGGCTATGCATATGCTTGATTTTTAATTTTTTAATTTCCTAAGTCGAAACCTAGCTAAGCTAAGGGAGAGAGGGCATGTAAATGCACATAAATGGGAATGACTTCGGGGCCAAGCAAGCCACCCCAAGCAACCATGTGGACGCCCAACCTAGGAGAGCTAAGTAGCTCATTTAAGAGCTTGGATTTGAAATTTTGAAAATGGGATAATCGCATATTTTACTTGGACATGAGTGTGACAACACATTAAGGGATAAGTAAGCAATGAATTACCCTTATGTGATGTGGCAAAAGTGGGTCTCACAAATCAAAAATTATAAACAGGGGAGCATGACACATGGGACGTCCATATGGGTATATTTTTGGCATTTAAAAATTATGAAAAAAAAGAAATTCAAGGACTTATTGGGCAGCAAGAAAGGAGTAAAATAAAAGGAGAAAAGGGGCAGCAAGGCAAGGGCTGGTCATTCAAGCCAAGGAAGAGAGAAAGAGAGAGAGAAAGGGAGAGAAAATTTTCTCCACAAAGGGGCAGCAACTAGGGTCGTCCCAAGCAGGACAAGAAAGGAGGAAAAGGAAGAAGAAAGAAATGGAAAAATGATTCAACAAAGCTTTCTCATGTTCATGTTTAATATGGGTGAGTATTATGCATTTTTGATTCATATATGTTAACCTAAATCATGTTTGGTTGATGATTAATATAAAGATGGTTATAAATATTAAATTCATGGGTAAATATCTCCTTGAATTCTGGATGAATGATTAAGAAAACTAAACCCTCATATAGATTATGTGTTAATACTTATAAGGGTGAAATGAATCACATGGATATGTTCATATGTATTGAATCTGGAATAGGAAAGAAAAATATGAATTAAATAGTAAATGAATGAATTTTAGCATGAAACATTGTGTAAGAACTCATCATAGGGTTATTAAGGAACGAAAAAATTTTCAGCTCAAAAGGATAAGTAGGTCATAAATTAAAAATCCGGGAACATCAACCTGAACAGAGTTGAATGGGTGTCAGGATCAGCTGCACCAAATAATTTTTAATAATTTTTATACAATGAATTTTGAGCTGAAAATTTATATAATATGGAATGTATGTTGAGTAACACTTGAAAAAAATAAAAATTTGTTTCTAAAGGGTATAAATATACCTAATAATTAACATGATTTGAATTGTCTGAAAATATATGTTGCTATCCAGAAGAGTAAAAGTACCAAAATAAATATAAATAATTCATATGTTGTGAATGAAAATATTTATTTCGGTTAATTCATGTAGTTATTAAGATATGATAGGAATTTCAGATTTAAATTCCTTGTTTTGATTATGATTCAAAATTTAGAGAGATTAGTGTGTCTTATTTCGGCATTATGGACAGATTGAGGAATAATTCAACATAAATGTTAAATTTTAGATTTTTAGGATGAATTTTAACTTACAATGGGATATAAACAAGTAACATTAGTGATTATGATATTTTAACCTATAAGAGGTGGAGTTTAGAAATGATGGAACTTAGGGTTACGTATATGACCCGATTTTCATCTTTTTATGATATGTATGAAACATGAATTATGCTAATGAGTTTATGGATGATATAGAGGGTAAAATACCCTAGATTTAGGATACTTTGTACCTTCAAAATGGGTTTGGAAGGTTTGCCCTAAATCTAATTTTTTAAGGGTATGTAAAGGGAAGTCCAAAGAGGAGTGCAAAATAGTATCCAAAACATGTGTAGAAGTTGTTGTTTTGGGAAGCAACCAATATATGGATTTTAAATAGATGATATCAACCTAAATTTGGGTTAAGAAAATTATAATTAATTTCTAAAATTTATGGATTAAAAATCTATTTTGATTTATGTATCAAAAGAGACGTTGAAAGTGTGTAAAACGGGGTCCCAAAGTTGCTGTTTTGGAACCCTATGATAAATGGATTAAAATTTCAGAAATAAACCCTAAATTATATGTTAAGGGTTAAATCATGCTGAATTGGATACAAGTTGCTGTTTTGAAAAAGTTTAAGAAACACATAAGTTATGTGACATAAGATGAGTGTATATAGAAGGATATGTATGGACAAGTGATAAATAACTTATATGATTTGCTAAAATGAAAAAATGCATGAAATTATGATGAAATGCATGATTATGTAGCTGTTTTGACAATTAAGTATAATCTCAAATTTTGAGATTAATATACGAGGTTTAAGACGTCATATATGTGCCTAAATTGAGAACCGACGTATGAAATATGAAAAATATGTGAAAAATGACAAATGGGAGGTAATGAACCTTCATATGATGATTTAATAAAATATTATGATTTGTATAAAAGTTTACCTTAAATAAGGGTATTAAAAATGGAATGAATGGATCATGTGATGGATATGTTATGTTTTTATGTATGAACACCCGACTTGAAAGACAAGTGGGTTAAGCTAGTTCAATGTAAATCCAAATGGATTTATGTAAGTTGAAAAACCTTAAGGAATGCAAGCATTTGAAATTGATGCATATAAATGAAATGTCATGTTCATTTATTTAGGCAAAGGCAAGGATGGAAGAAAGGGAATTAAGGCTATCTTAGGTAAACAAGCGAACTTTTCAAAATATTGTTTTCTTTCTATGTGTTGACATGATTGAAAATGTTATGATGATTTTTTGACGAATGGGCAAGCACAAGTTTTGAAAATGATGGCTTTAATGAAAATCCACAAGTTTTGAAAAAGGATGACTTTAATGGAAAGCCTCAAGGTTTGCTTCATTGGAAGCAAGCAACACTTTTTAAGATAATTATTTTATCAAGATTGTTGCCAAAGATTGGGAATGCTATATGTTGATGGATTTAGGAATTTGCTTACAAATAGGCGAATTCTTCATGATGCTGTTTCTTAAGGATTTCATGCTTTATGCCAATGGATTTTAAGCCAGTAAGTTCTTTAAGATGTTGATTTCAAAAGGGATTTGATTTCTATGTCATGAGATTTAAACATAAACGATAATTTGGACATGGTCCATATGTTTGAAATGATATTAAATAAGTTCTGATTCCCTTTAGATAAGGATATGTTAAAAATATCTTGAAAAATGTTTATATGGATGTTATTAAAAGGGGTTTAAGGATGACCAACCCGATAAGTTGATTTCATAAAATGGTTTGATTTTGGGTTGCTAAAATGGCATGCAAAAGACTATGCAAGTCCCTCTTTATGTAAAAATGACAAGATTGATATGTGGATAAGTATTTGATATCAGGGTTGTTAAGAAGGGGATGATACAATTGCATAACCTTTGTAGGAAAAATGCTCTGAAATGGAAACTAAGAAAATGCTAGGAAAATATGTGGTTTATTCTTGGAAATCCAAAAGCTTTTAAGTTTCTTTATCATAAGGATTTTAAGATCTATTGTCTTCTCAAGCATTTCAAACTCTTATCAAAATGTTTTATTCAAAATAATTTTAAAAGAATTTAAGGAAGGTCATCCTAAAACTAGATTTGAAATGATAATTTGTTAAAGTAGCACCACTCACTTTACAAGTTGACACGGACTGCGGTCTGTAATGTTCTTTTTTTCAAAATAATTTAAAAAGACACAGACTTCGGTCTATGATGTTTTTCAAGATGGTTTAAAAAGACACGGGCTGCGGTCTATGAAACTTTGAACCACACAGACTATGGTATGTGATGTTTTATAAGATCATACTAGCATATGAACATTTATTATGTTAATGTATGATGCACCAATACATGAAATAGGTTGGTTGTAGAGCACAGTCGGAGATGGACTGGGGCCCACTCTACATATGACCAAGTCGCTAAGGGATGACAGGAGGCCAGCGGTGCCCTCCCTGAAATGGGAGAAGATAATGGAACAACCGCTTGGCTAGCGTGCTATTAATAATGGATTCTCTTCCAAAAGGTAGAATGATCACTTGTTAAGTGTCACTACTAGATGGGAAGAAATGCATTTGCATATGTTTTGCTTTTGAAAACCCCAAGGATTGGGACACAAAAGCTTTTATACAAAAAGTTATCCTACATGGAAGTTTATGAGCCATAATAGGGTGATTCTACACAAAAGGTGTAAATAACAAGGATGAGATGAAATGTTTTCATGCAAATGCTTTCATGAAAATGGATTATGTGTTTTATGCCTTGTTTGTTATAAACAAGCCCCAAGACGGGGATTATGAAAAAGGGTTTATATGAAAAAATACTTTATGTGTCTTGTTCTATAACAAGCCCCAAAATGGGGATTACGAAATAAGTTTTATGTCTTGTTTGCTATAACAAGCCCCAAGATAGGGATTATGAAAAAGATTATATGAAAGTGTTTTTTGACATGAGAATGTCCTTTGCCGAAGAGTTTATGTGAAAAATATTTTAGGACATATGAATGTCCGTTTCCAAAAGGATTTATGTGGAAGAATATTTTTGGACATATAAATTTCCATTGCCGAAGAAAGTTTATGTTAAAGATGTTTTGGGACATTAAATGTCCCTTGGCTAAAGGAATTTATGATGAAAAAATATTTTGGACGTTAAAATGTCCATTAGCAAAAGAAGATTTTATATAAATATCTTAGAACATTATAAATGTTCACACAAGACCAAATAAAACCACTTAAAGAGGGTAAAACGCATTGTTTTGCCTTAAGAAGCCCAAACGTGGCTTGTAAATGGTTTTAAAAATGGTTGTCTATGAAAATATTCTAGGACATAGAATTGTCCTCATGTTCAAACGATTACATGACAATGTACTAGGACATACAAATGTTCTTATGTAAAAAGGTGTATAAGATGTTTATGGAAATATTTTAAAAGAAAGTCTTGCCCTAAAATGCTTGCTTACTGAGTTATCACTCACATTTATTTTTTCAAACCTTAGACAGGTACCGGAAAGCTCAAGAGGTCGTGGACCTAAGTATCTAAGGAAAAGTAAGAGATGATATGCAAGTGTGGGCTAAAATGATTAGCCAGAATGTGTGAGACGATATGCCTTAATGTTTTAAGCTGATGTATGTGAAATTGTTTAAAGTTCTAAGTTCTATGTGAACTGATGATTGGATGTATGTATGTATTTACAAAAATGTTATGATTAAGTCAAGTAGACTCTTATTGTAGAAGAGCAAGTTGAGCTGTTATGAATGAAATGCGCACATATATGTGCAATTGATTACAAGTGTTTTGTCGCTTGTAAGATGAGTGAAATGAAATGTAAAGAAATGAAATGATGAAGGAAAATGAATGAAACGAAAAAAATTTGGACGAGATCCAATTAAGAACCCGCCGCGTGATCAGGGCAATAATCCTGATTCACATTTACCAAAATGATGAATGTAGCTAAGGTATTAACAAAATGAACTTAGTTCATAAAATATCACGTAACTCTAATCATTTCACCCCTTTCCATTCATAATTTTTATGATCCAAGCCATTCATCATGTGGGGCATACCAACTTAGGCTTTCCCTTAAAATTCCATATCAATCCACCTTATATATCATAGGATATTAAATAACAAATCAATAATAAAAATAAAAATGTGGCATTAATTAACATGCCACTAAGCAATCTCTACACCATTTTCAATCTTTTGTGCTTACCTTTCCATCTTGTCTTTTAGTGCATAATTGGCAAGGTAATCGTGGGTGACTAACTTAATCACCTTGCTTAATTAGTTGCCCTAATCTCATTCATCAAGCCCTAAGATACATTTGCTATACTTTAAGATAGGTGGGGTTCTACAATAATAAAATTTCACATAATTCTTATCAAATCATAATCATACATACAGTCAACTATTCAATCCTTTCATGTTGTAATCATTCCAAATCACATATATCACATCAAAGATGTTCATTTGCACAAAGGGTAATCGGACCGACAAATATCACTTCCAAAGGATTTAGCCATTCATGTAGATACATACAAAGGAATATAAGAACCGCAATCTATTAGTTAAACCTGTTGGTTACCTCTAGAATCTTCATGTACCCGTCTTGGGTTTGGAAAACAAAATGTGAGTATTAACTCAATAAGTAAGCTTTATCATTTTCGGGCAAACTTTTCATATAAACATTTTCAAGTATCCAAATTCATTCTCAATATGGGCATTTCATAAATAATGTCAATACATCATTATCAACATGACATGAACTCATAGTGATGGTACGCTAGCCAGGCGACCATCGCATCATCCTACTCTCATTTCTAGGAGGGCGTCGCTGGCCATTGGCCTATGTTAGCAACTTGGTCACACTAGAGGGGAGAACCGGTCTGCTTAGACCTCTAAAGTGGACCTAGTTCCATGTACACCATGATCAGAGACATGCTAACATGCTTTTGCAAGTACAAAAATTATCAACGCCATTTCGTCAAAGTAGTGATTCAACTTAATTTGCGAAGTTATAGGAGTGGTCATCCTTAAACAATTTGAGAAATATTTAAATAAGGCAGGTTGCAATACATTTCAAATATTTGAGGAGACAAATTTTCAAAAGTTTTGCTTGCTTACCGTGATAGATACAACTCTTTTCCTCCATTTTCTCCTTACCTTTGCCTAGATAAGTGAAAATGATATCTTACCCATATATATATAATTATAAATGCTTGCATGCCTTAGGGTTTTCTAACCCAAATGAGTTTATATTAGGCTAACTTAAACCCAATATTTTCTTCAAGTTTGGTTCCATCTTTTCCAATCCACATATTGATGTAAATTATGATTCCAATCGTTACCTATTCTTTTAATTTTGATACCCTTGTTTAGGGTCAATTTTTCAAGTCCACTTAGAATTTATAACACTAAGTTTCAACTCAATATATTATAATTTAACACTTCACTCTTATCATTCAACACCCATACTTAGCATGCCAACCTTGGGTATTCATTCAAGACATTGCATTTATGATCTATGGCAAGTTATAAACAATTTTAAAAATTCTGAAATTTCTTACCATTTTCAAAACAGCCCCTCACATTCTCATTTCCACTCAATATAGTTACATTTTATCCCCCATTACTCCATCATACACATACATTTACAAAACAATTAAAGTCCCTTAAACTAATTGGTTTAAAATAGAAATTTTTTCCCACCTAATAATGAACACCATATGTGGGTTTAAAATATTTTTTTTTCATTTTTATTTTTATATTTATCTTCCATAACAGCCACATATCCCCTATATTTCACCAAATTTCATTCTCATATTTGCACGTTAATGCAACATACAAGAAATTTTGAAATCAATAACTACTCTTGCTATCATTACCCTTTGATTGCACCCTTTCCTAACATACATATCATATAATGACCAAAATAGGTTAAATAGAAAATTTCCTTCAAATTATCACTTAATTTAACTAATTAATATAAAACATAAATTTTTCTCCATCAAATTTTGGACGTCCCTTTTAGATACATACTGCTGAAATTAAATCCAAATTCAATATGTTCACCTTATTAATTGCAGCCATAAATCCCTAGTATCAATGTCCCTAATACTTAAATTGAAGTTTCCTACTCATTTGATATTTTTTAAGCATATTATGGGCTATGTAAACCACCAATTAATATTCATAAATTAACTCAAATTGTGAGGCATTACTTGAGTAAGGAGAACATCTTATTATAAAATCAAAGCATGCATAGGCCACCTACTCATGTTGTTATTGTCCTCTCCTCCCTGCCCTTGTTGAGTTTTCCTTTCTTCTTTTTTTTCCCTTCCTTTCTTCCCCCTTGGCTTGGACGTCCCTTACTGTAAAATGTTTTCTTCCAAATGTTGCTGCTGGAAAACGTCCCACAGGCAGCCCCTTGTACCATTTATGAAGGGCTGAAATTAACCCCATCATGCCACCCTATTATTTGTTGATTTTTAACAAGTTTATTTACTTTAATTTCTGCCCACTTTTGGTCCATCCAGTTATCCATATTTCTGCCTCATTATCAACATAATTGTCACATTTTCTGACTCAATATGGACCGTGGATCGGTCTCGATCCCAACCATTGATTGCTGTCCCATTTCCCCATGCTGATCACGTCCAAATCTAGTTGTAATTTAGGTGATTTTCTTATTATTTTTATTTAAAGAAAATCTTCCCTAATTCACCTCCATTGGACACCTCAAGATTGTGTCATTAATTGCCCTAACTTTTTATGAAATATAAGTCACTTTTTGAAGGTAAAAGTCAATGGTAATTAGCCATAGGTGGTTTAGTATTTTCGATGAGATTTGACTTAATCAAATCCATCCATATTGTAAAAGACCTTGTTTTGACCATCCATAAAAATTTTCACCCCAAAATGTCCTAGCCCAAGATATAAGCATTTGAAAATATTTCATATAATTTCATGAAATTTAATCGTTATCATAATATTTTAATCATAATGATCATAATCCACACCATTCATTAGGTAGGGCACGTTAACACGTATTTACCCTCCAAGTTTCATGTTAATTCGCCTTATATACTTCAAGTTAGGAATTTATCAAGCAATGGCCAAATAATTATTAACAAAATGACATGGATAACGAAATTTAATAAACTTTCCAACTCATCATTTTCTACACCATATTTGTCTTTTTGTGCACACTATTCCAAAATGAGCAAGAGTGATTAACTTAATCACCTTGCTTAATCCTTTGCCCTAATTTTATTCATCTAACTCAAGGCATGTAATTAATCATTATACACTTCCTAATTTACATTAGAGTTTCACAGCCACCTAAAGCTATAATTTAGAAAAGGTCTGAGGCTCTAGTTGTAATTCTATTGTAATAGTGGAACTCAAGATATAAATGAGTATATGCTCGGAAGAGTGAAGTAAGGAAGTTGGTCAAGAACCACTATAATTCTATTTGTTTTGTGTCTATGTATTTACTTTTTTCCTAACTCTTCTACAAGCTCTCTATATTTTATTCAAGGGATTCATTTAATCAGGGGTTAACTTTAATTACTACAAAATGTTTAATAACAAACTTTATCCTTCCCCTTTTGGGTTGAACTCAATAACTCAAGACAAATAAGAAGTTCAAAGTTTGAATGGTAAAATTGCAACACTACATCACTCAATTACCAAATTAGTCAATAAGTGCTTGCCCTTTTATGTTTTTAAAGAAAACTAATTATCGAGGTCTAAAAAAAGACTCAAATAATAAGAGGATTCTAAAATACGAAGCGATATCTCAAAAATCCTCTCTTGCTTGTAAAACCTTAAAAAGCTAGCCCCCACCCTTGTCGAAGCATCAAGACAGCTCCATATTTTTGGCTTCATCTCTTTCACGTACCACAACTCCATATCCTTTGTGGTATGAAATCCATTGGCTAAAGACCTTAGGATGACTAATGATGTAAGCCCTTGAACTCATGCAATTTGACATTGACCATGTCCCTCAATCAGCTATCAAGGCACAATTCTTGGCAGACATTATCAGCAAATTCATTAAGGCTTTTGAGCACATCCTTAACCCCACTTGGTTCATACTTATTAATGGTTCATCATGCCACACTAGTAGCATGAAGGGGGGGGGAGGGCTTGAGATCATATTACACAAACTTGATCAAGAAGTCACAGAACACCCAATAAGTCTAAATTTTCTCATCACTAATAATGTTGTTGTGTACGAGACCTTAATTGTCGGCCTTCACCTCGCTAGACATCTGAGGATAAGAATGCTTTCCCATTCAGACTCATCACTCATTGTCAAGCAAGTTTTGAGTGAATATGATGTTAAGGATGAGACAATCGATAAACATACACTTTGAGCTAAGAAAGTTATTTGGGGCTTTGATGAAGTGAAACTTATCCATGTCCCAAGAGCAACCAATGAAGGGATAAGCAACTTCATAAAAGTAGCCTCGGCCAAGATTTCGACTCGAAAGGTCACCATTGAAATAAAAAATAAGTTAAGATCAAAGAACTAGAAGTCATGCAAATAATAAATAATGATCGAACATACTCAACATGGTGGATGGACCCTATTCAATGATATATTTAGAATGAGGTCCTCCCAAACAACAAAGTAGAAGTTGAAGCTTTTGAACAACAAAGTGCCTAGTACCTTGGCTAAAATTGACATTATCAAGGTAGTGTCTATTTTATGGGAGCTTATCTTCTACAAATACGACCTTCTAAATGCTCTTGTCATTGACATTGAGAGATAATTCCTTTTTTTTTACTTTGAAATGTTCTATCACAAGTATGTCATGAAGCATAAGTTAGTCTCAATGGTACATCCTTAAGCCAATAAGTAAGTTGAATTCACTAGTAAAACTCAACTCAATCGGTTGAAGAAATGGTTAGATAATTTTGAAGAATAGTGGACCGGCCACATCCCAAACATCTTAGGGACCTATAATACCACACCTTGAACCTCAATAGGGAAGATGCTTTTTTGCTTAAGTCACAAATTAGACACCATTTCTCCATAGAAGTATTTGATTCTTCACTAAGAATGAATGCATACAGAAAAGAGAAAAATGATTTCTTCTGATAAGCTAGTCTCGACCTAAAAGATTGAGTTCAAACAAGCACAATCCAGTACCAACAATAAATGGTGAAGTACTTTAACACAAAGGCAAGCCCACAAACTTTTCGAATAGGGGACTTTGTTTAGAGGAAATCTAAAGAATCTTGAACAAACCTAAAAGGGACAGATGGCTACCAACTTGTGGCCCCATATCGAGTTGTAGTAATCTCCTTCCTTGACACTTATAAGATTGCACATCCACAAGAAGGAGAAAGAGTTCCAGGCACCTGACATGCATCCTAATTGAAGAAATACTATGCTTAAAAGGCCAATTATATTAAAAATCATTCCCATTATATAAAAAACTAACAGCCCTTAGTATTGTTGGTGTGTCTCTAAACGGGCTTAGATCTAGGTCCGAAAACTAGTTGGAGACATCATCTAAGGCTTAGTTATACCCAAATTCATTAGCTTAAGACACAGGACTTCAAAAAGCCTCGCTTAGTAAATACTCCCTTAAGATTTATGTAAAATTAAATCCATAAAAATATATCTTGAAAGCATAGAAATCAAAGCTAATGGTCACCCCCTTGACTAAGCAACCTCCTCCATCGAAGATAGAATCTCAATCGCTTATGTTTCATCCTTAGTGATGTCCTGTTCCCATTGTTCGAGGTCTGCTAGTACACAGACATGTATCTCATGAAGAGAAAGTAATTCACCTTCAAGTACCTTATGAGCCTTCGTCTCCTTCTCCTTAGAACCTCTATTGATTTTAGAGCCAAGAGAGATTCATTTCTCTAAACCTTAGTGCTTCCTATCCACAAAAGGAACAAGATTAAATAAGTGACCCAACAACATGGATAGCCCTCGGAGCAACTTGAAATAGCAGATTAAGCTGTGATAATCAAATGTGGACTTCTCCGGGTTGGTGAGACTGTGAGGGAAAATTTTCACAAGTGCCTCCATTCTTCTAAGATAGATGAAGGACCTCCTTTTATGGGGCCTCATTCTCACCTAATTAACTAGTCAATGAGCAAGTCTTGCTACATAGGGGCCTCTGAAGAATAACACAAGGTTTAGTTAACCTAGACACATTGTCAAAGAGGGCATGAGCTAGCTTTGTATTTAAAAGTATAATTGCTACCGAATATGAGTTTGCTACTCAACTTGATGCTTTGAAGCTTTGAGCTAATGTTAAAGCAAATTCCCTTCATTCTCAACTTCGTGTGGAGCATTCTCCTCTTGAAGTGCCCATTTTCTAAGCTCTTCATACTTTAGAAATAATTTTTGATCTTTCTTAGAGGAATCCTCAATATAAGACTTCTTGTGAAATGTCAATGGGTAACCATGTTCTCTTTCGCCGTGCGACTAGTGGAGGCCTTAAGGACCTCACCAAGTTGAAGGGGAGGTGATAAGAAGGCTCTATCTCTGCCTCTTCGAGACGAGGAGGTTTCTTCCTTATTTCCTATTATAACTCTCCTCAGGAGATAACCAAGCCAAGGACTGAGAGGGATCATGATTAAAACTTGTCAAAGAGCTTGCATTGCAAGGAGAAAAAATCCTTTTTGTTAAAAGCACATATGCGGACTCTCAAGGTAAGAGAAGTGTCTTTCATACCTACCTAATAGATCTCTTCAACTCAACCCACCCACTGCCTTCGAGTTGGAAGAGCAAAATTGTGCATGGGCCCATCATAACTTTAGATCAACTTCAACCATAGCACCCTGCTAAGGGCTCTAAGCAATTTATTTGCCAAGGGCCCACTTCCACCATGACAACCATCTTATCGAGTTTCCTTCTCTTCTACGCTTTCTATTTGATGGGGCAGTGGCAACACAAATGCAACTCAAAGTAACTAGTACAGAAGAGGAGCAAATGACTTCATTGTACTTAGGAATCTACTTCCTGACACAGTCATTAAAGAATACCTCTTTAGATTCAAACCAACTAAGGAATTCCCCTTCAAAAATAGGACTTTATTGGAATATTAGAACACTAGAGAATTCACCGTCTCAAAGTAAACCATTAAGTTACCCCATTATGTTGGGACATCTAATTCTAAATGCGAGATTAAGAAGAACTGCTCCTATTTGTCAATAGACTAGGGGCTATTTTTCACCGAATGAGTACTACCTCGACCAGCAAAGTAGAAGAAACCTTTAGAAGTAATGCCTCTAATTAACAAATTGATCTCCATCGACCTATTTGTCGAAATTCTAGCCCACTCCCCAAATTATGGCAAATAAAGAACCATTTTGAAGGTATTATGGGCAAGTTGTGTAGGGACGATCTCATACAAAGTTAGAAAGTCCTTACTTACTTACTTAAAGGGAAGAGACACACTCGTAACAAACATGGGTTCATGAAAATAAAGATATCCCCCCAAGTGGGTCATCAAGGCTAGAAAGAATAAACTCAAAACAAGCAAGATGTGGTATTTTGCCCTCATCTCTTCCAACTCCTTCAAAGATAGGGCACTATAGATAAATTCTTCATCAATAGGCGGCCTCCTCACCTCTTTAGGCTTTACCTCGATAAGCTCAACTCGATAGTTGATTTCTTCATTTCCATAGTGCTTTCCATCTGAACCATTATAGAGGCAGGAAGAGAAGGGGATGAAAGAAAACAAGGCTAATAATGAAAAGGCTAAAATGTGAACTTCCCATTAAAAGAAGCAAGAAGCTTTAAGTAGATCAAAGGGTTGCACCTTGAATCAAACAATGATTACTAAGGGAAAGAACTATCATCAAATGTGATGAATCAAATCATCAATTCATGGTAAAGGGTATCGATTTTCCACTGTAACCCTATTTAATTCTCTGTAATCTATACAGAGTCTTAAACTTCCATCCTCTTTCCTTACAAACAAAACTAGAGCTCCCCAAGGCGACACATTAGGTCTAATAAAACCTTTATCTAGAAGCTTTTGAATTTGAGTCCTCAACTCAGTCATTTCAGCTAGAGCCATTCGATAAGGAGTTTTAGATATCGGGGTTGTGCCCGGTATGACATTGAAAAATATTTGTTAATTCTTTTGGAAAAATATTTGAAAACTCTTTAACCACCGAAATTTGATCTATTTTCACTTCCTTTCCTTCTTTTAAATTAATTGATACCAAGTAAGCTTGACATTATTGGCGAACCATCTTAGCCACCTTCATGGATGATATCTATATATTAGAATTCTCAGGCTGTCTTGGTCTGCCAATAACTATATCTTTATCTAGAGCTGCTTCGAATTGCACATTTTAATTCTTGCAATCGATGGTGGCTCCCCATTGTGATACCCAGACCCATGTAGGGCTTATATAGGTGCATTTGATTTGTAATTATTATTTATGCATGTTTTGAATGATTTTATAGTTTAATGATATTTTGCAATTAGGATTGTGATTAAGAATGGTGGTTAAGATTAATCGTCATAGCCCAACGTGAGTCAATATGACCAAAGGGGCTTAATGAGGATTAGAAAATGCTAATGTGACATGAATAATTATTTTAATTTTTATGATTTAATTTTTAGAAATTAAAATGATAATTATGGAATTATGTTGGAAACTGTAGAAAATTCATAACTTGACGCCTATAAGGCAGATTGAGATGAAAATTGAAAGATAAGCTCATGACCTTGGGCTCAACCTTATGGGTGGATTGGATTAAGCAAAATATGATGGGATTAAGTTCATAATTATTTATTTTCATCTTACACCCAAAGGATAATTTCGAAGGATCATAACTTGACGTAGAAAAGTCGGTTTGAGATGAAATTCGACACAGTTGAATAAAATTATGAAATCTATGCTATGGAAGGATTGGATTAAGCTAATTACTATGGGATATTCTTAATTGAAAAAAGGTGAGTAGCATTGACTTTGTGCACCAAAAAGTACCGTAACATTTATTAAAAAGCAAGTGGCTTAATGACTTGGTTTAATGCCCATGAGAGGTGTCAAAAGAAGGTACTTTGAGCTAGATTTTTTAGATTAATTCAAGGGTTAAAATCCTTAAAAAGTCAAGTGGATTAAATGATGTCTTAAGAGGCTAAGGGCTAGCCTCAAAACGGCATGGGGAGGTGACATGGTGTGGACGTCCAAGGGGTCTTCCCCTTTGATTTTTTATATTTTTAAAAAATGCAAAATATGCATTTGAATGACCTAGGCAGCTAGGGGGTGTGATTATGAAATCCCAACCTATGTAAGACTCAATGGGATGCATTGAACATATATACATGAATTATATGTTATTTAAATTAATTTTGAATGATTTATGGATGATTTTATGATTTGATGATATTTTGCAATTAGGGTTTAATTAGGGATGGTGATTAAAAATTTAATGGTCGGACCCCAAAGTAAGTCGATATGACCAGAGGGGCTTAACGAGGATTTAAAGGTGACAAAGTGTCATGAATAATCATGTTAATAATCATGATTTAATTTATGGAGATTAAAATGTAATTATGGAATTAAGATGAAAAATGATAGAAAATTCATAACTTGACGCCTACAAGGTTGATTTTGATGAAATTAGAAAGGTAAGCTCACAATGGTGGACCCAATCTTATGAATGGATTGGATTAAGGAAATCATGATGAGATTAGGGTGATAATTAATTATTTTTATCCCAAAATCCAAAAGATAAATTCAAGTGGTCATAACTTAACGTAGAAACGTTGGATTGAGATAAAATTTGAAATGATGGAATAAAATTATAAAATCTATGAGATGAATGGAATGGATTAAGATAATTATCATGGAAAGTTTCTTTCTTGGAGAGCAAGTAACAAGTTGCTTAAGAGCTAAGTAAAGAAGGGAAATTGTGGAAAGTGAAAATGAAATTTACTAAAATGCCTATGGGGTTACTTGGGTACCAAGAAAAGTGGTTTATAAAAAGGAAAAAAGAGAGAGCAAGGGGGTTGGACGTTCCAGCAGCAAGGAAGAGGGAGAGAGAGAGAGAGAGAGAGAGAGAGAGAGAGAGAGAGAGAGAGAGAGAGAGAGAGAGAGAGAGAGAGGAAAAAGGGAGAAAAAAAGGGATTTTCTCCAAAGATCAGCAGCAAGCACGTCAAACCCAGAAAGAAGGAGAGGAAAAGAAGGGAATTTCAAGTTCTCAATGGAGGGATTATCAATTAATCAAGTAAGTATATGTTAATCTTGATTTTATGCCTCAAATCTGGAAGTTATATGATGTTGTAAACTAAAATATGAACGAAATAGTAAAAGGATGAATTTTAGAATAAAAATATTTGGAAAGAATCATGATAGAGTGATTAAATAACGACCCAATTTTCAGATTAAAACCACAAACAAGTTGCAAATTAAAAATCCCAGAAAACCAACCTGAGCAGGGTTGTACGGGTGGCAGGATCAGCTGTACCAAAGGATTTTTAATAATTTTTATTCAAGGAATTTTGGGCTGAAAATTTTATAGAATATATAAGACATATTTATTTTCACACATATAAAATCAAAATTAGGTTTTTATGGGTATAAATATACCCCATAATTAATGTTATTCAGGCTATCTCAAAATGGATTCTGCTGTCCCGCAGAGTAAAAATACCAACATAAATATAAATATTAAATATTACAAGCTGGAAATATTTATTTTGGTTAATTAATATATTTATTAATGTATTGTATAAGTTTCAGATGAAAACTACTTGATTTGATATTAATTCAAGACTTTGAGATTCAATATGCCTGATTTCAGCATATGTGGATAGTTGGAGAAAACGGTAAAAAAAAAAATGAAAACTACGTATAAATAATCCAAATTGATATATATGTTAATACCCTAAATTTTTATTAAGAAAATTAGGATTATTTTCTGAAAATTCGGATTTATAAATCTTCTTAGGGTTATGTGTCAAAAGACACGTTAAACGGGTGAAAAATGGGTTTCAAAGTTTCTGTTTTGGAAACCTATGATTAGTGGATTTAAATTCTATAAAAATACCCTAAGTATATTAGTAATTAAGGGGTTTAATAATTCTGGAATTAGAGACAAGTTTCTGTTTTAATAAATTTTAAGAAACACATGATTTATGTGTTGAGAAATGGACGTATATGAAGAGATAAGTATGAATACCCGACTTGAAAGACAAGTGGGTTAAGTTAGATGAACTTATGTAGGTTGGAAAACCTAAGGAATATAAGTATTTGAAGATGATGCAAATAAATGAAATGTTATTTTCATTTATCTAGGCAAAGGCAAGGAAAAGAATGGATGGAAAGGATTATGGCGATCTCAGGTAAGCAAGCAAGCTTTCTAAAATGATGTTTTCTTTCTATGTGATGATATGTGATTAAAATTATTTATGATTATGTTTAAATGAATGGGCAAGCACAATTTTTGAAAATGATAGCTTTAATGAAAAGCCACAAGTTTTGAAAATGGCGGCTTTAATGAAAAGCCACAAGTTTTGGAAAATGACGGCCTTAATGAAAAGTCGTAAGTTTTGGAAAAGAATGGCTTTAAGGAAAAGCCTTAGGGTTTTCTTCATGGGAAGCAAGCAACGTTTTTAAGATAAAGAATTTATCACAAGTATTGTCATGGATTGGCAGTACTTTATGTTAATGGATGGAGAAATTTGATTATGAGTAAGCAAGTTCTCCACGATAATATTTTCAAAGGATTTCATGTTTGATGCCGATGGTTTTTTTTTAAGAATTTTCTTTTAAGTAAACAAGTTCTTTATGATGTTATTTCAAAAGTATTTTATAAGAAAAAGAGAATTTTGCCTTTTTTCACAAAGCAACAATTGTAAATAAGTTTTGAATTTGTCTTATGATGTTTAATGATAAATAATCATGTTATAAAAAAAAAGAAAAGAAAAGGGGATTTGATTTATGAAAACGATTTGTTTTGCTAGATCATGATAATTAAATAATAAATGATGATTTGAACATAGTTCATATGTTTTGAAATGATATTCGAAAAGTTTTGATTTCCTTTAGATAAGGAAATCTCTATTGAAAATATCTTGAAAAATGTTTATACGGATGTGTTGAAAAGGATTTAAGGATGACCAACCTCCTATGTTGATTTCATAAAATGGTTTGATTTCGGGTTGCTAAATGGTATGCAAAAGATTATGCAAGCCCTTTATGTAAAAATGACAAAATTGATATGTGGACAAGAAATTGATTTTAAGGTGGTTGAGAAGGGGTTAGCGCAATTACATAACTTTTGTGAGCAAAAGGCCCCGAAATGGAAACCTAGAAAATGTTAGAAAATATATAGTTTAATTTTGAAGATTCAAAGGTTTTGAAATTCATTTGTAAGGATTTTAAGATGTATTATTTTTCAAAAATTTCAAATGTTTATCAAAATATTTTACTCAAAATGTTTCTAACAGAATTTAAGGAAGGTCATCCTAAAGCTAGATTTCAAATGACAACTTGTTAAAGTGGGTACGCTCGCTTACAAGTTGACACGGACTGCGGTCTGTGATGTATTTTGAAAATAATTTTTAAAGATATAGACTTCGGTCTAAGATTTTTTGTGTGTATGGATGTAGAAAGAGGTCTGTGATCCCGGTTTAAAAGGACATGGGCTGCGGTCTGTGGTTCTTCAAACCAAACGGACTGCGGTTCATCATAATAATGTACGGTGCACCAATACAAGGATTAGGCAGGTTGTAGAGCACGGTTGGGATGACCGGGGCCCACTCTATATAATACCAAGTCGCTAAGGGATGACAGGAGTGCCAGCGGCGCCCTCCCTGAGATGGTGGCAGGATATATAAACAGCCGCCTAGCTAGCGTGCTGTTAAGGATTCTCTTTCAAAAGGTAGCGTGATCACTTGCTAAGTGTCACCACTGGATGGGGAGAAATGTGTTTGCATACGTTTTTCTTTTCAAAAGCCCAAAGATTGGGATATAAAAGCATTTATACAAAAAGTTATCTTAAATTGGATTTCTAGGAGCCATTACGCATAAGTTACCCTAAAAGTAGGTGTTTTACACGAAATGTGTAAATATTAAGAATAAAAAAATAGTTTTTATGCAAAAGTTTTTATGAAAAGGATTTATGACTTGTTTGTTATAAACAAGCCCCAAGATGGGGATCATGCAAAAGGGTTTATGTTGGAAAATGTTTTGGACATAAGAATGTCCATTTCCAAAAGGTTTATGTGGGAAAAATGGTTGGGCATGAGAATGTCCATTTCCTAAAGGGATTTATGTTGGAACATGTGTGGATATAAAAATGTCCATTTCTAAAAGAGTTTAAGGGATAAAGGTGTTTGTGGACATATGAATGTCCATTGCCAAAAAGGCTTATAGAAAATGTATTTTGGACATAAAAATGTCCATTATCAAAGTGTTTATGTGAAAAAATTTTTAGGACGTATAAACGTCCGATTCCAACAAGGTTTACGTGGAAAAATATTTGAGGACGTATAAACGTCCGTTTCCAACAAGGTTTAAGTGGAAAAATATTTTAGGACGTATAAACGTCCAATGCCAAAATGATTTATGTGGAAAAACGTCTTTTCGTGGACATGAGAATGTCCATTGCCAAATATGGTTTATGTCAAGATGTTTTGGAACATAAAATGTCCCCTGGCCAAAATGATTTATGAGAAAAATGTTTTAGGAAAAGATTTTCAAGGAAAGTCTTGCCCCAAAATGTTTTCTTATTGAGTTATCACTCACGTTTTGTTTTCCAAACCTCAGACAGGTACTGGGAGACTCAAGCGGTCGAGGACCTAAGAAATGGAGAAAAGGTACGAGATAGTACCATGTTGGGCTAAAAGGATTAGCCATGGTGAGTGGAATGATATAAATGAAAGTAATCAAGTATGCTGACGTATATGAATTTATTTAAAGTTCTAAGTTCTAGGAGAACTAATGAATGAATGAATGAATGAATGTATGGATGGATGAATGTATGTCTGGAATGGCAATGTCATGATGAGGTCAAGAGGGCCTATGATGTATAACAGCATATTGAAATGGTTTAAAGAATATGTATAAGTGTACCCTTGCTTATGTTATAAATGAAATGATGATGAATGAAGAAACGAAAAAAAATTTGGACGAGTTTCAATTAAAATCCCGCTTCGTGATCAGGGCAACAATCCTGATTCACATTTACTAATCGATAAGATCTTCAGGTAAGGAAGTGACGTCTCGGTTTGGGGCGTTACAATTAATGGTATCAGAACATGGATTGGTAAATAGGCGTGGTAAGAAAAGATTGATGTCACAAAGATGATATTTCAGCAAGGATTGATAGATAGACATAGAAGATGAGATGAAAAGGAAATGATGAAAGAGATAGATAGGAAGCATAGGACATGTATAAAATGCAATTATGATGCTATGATTTAAGGAAATGCAGTTGATTTGCTATGTTTCACAATGTATATGGTATACGAAGGAAGGATGAAAATGAGACCAGACGAAATGAAGAAGTAGGTACGAGAGAAATTATTTCTCTATGATATTCATAAGAAATGAGATTAGAATGAATGATAAGGACCCTTACTAGTTTATGGAAACTGGAAAGGGAGATAAGGAAGAAAATATTTTAGACTGGTTTATTACCAGTACTCCTATTAGGTAGTCTACACTAGTATAATCTAGTTGTATACATTATGAGATGGGAAGGAAAGATAGGTTAGCAAAAGTGTCTTTTGCTAAGATATGCATGAAATTTTATGTGAGAGCAACTCTTGCTCTATGCTATAGAATAAATGTGTTATGTTATATGAAATGATTGCTATAGATTTTTATAAATGAAATGATGATGAATGAAGAAATGAAAAAAATTTGGACGAATTCCAATTAAAATCCCGCTGCATGATCAGGGCAACCTTACCTCAATATCGTTCGATTGGTAAACGTGAACAGGATTGTTGCCCAGTCACACGGCAAGTTTTAACAGATATTTATCCAATTAAATATCTTTTCATAGGAATTTATTTCCTTCCATTTCTCATCTCATGTATACTTAGTTCATTTCATCCAATAATGTCATAACTAGACATGATTTTCATAATATATTTCAAAACATCTCATAAATTAGATGTCACTGTATGTATCATCTAAAGTTGTCAACATAAGACATCAAAGTAATTACAATCATACGACATAAGTTTTTCATAAACATGAAACTTATAATGTCTTTCCATTCCTTCAATAGATGGCTCCTGCTCCTTTGTCAGGTCTCTTCTTTCACCTATCTATGGGTTTGAAAAACGAAAACGTGAGTCGAAACTCAATAAGCAAGCTTATATTTTACAGGCAATTCATTTTGAAGGAATATTTATTTAAAAGCATTTTTCTCCCTTCAGTAGAGACACTTATCAAGTGATCAACTACCTGTGAGCGAAAACCTTTTCATAAATCATTCAAACACTTTTCATAAATATTTCATGAACGTTGGATGTGCAAATGCATCATTTTCATTGATGACGTTATCCTTCATGTGAGGGTACGCTAGCACGGGGAATATTTTTCCATGACATGATCCTTTCCATCCTTAGCGTCGGACCTACCGACTTGACAACGTCAAGGGGGACTCCTTGTCCACTTACTACCTCAACTAGCCTACTTGATTTTCATTCCATGCATGTCCTTTAGCTACCCCGGAATTATATACCTCTTTACACATGGAACTTGTCATTCTCATGTAGAGAATTCTTTGCATCATCCCTCTTTAAACACTATTTCAATGAAACATCGTATAAATTCATGTTTCATCACATTTCAAGCATAATTGCGAAACCATAAGCAATCATTTATTTCAATAGAAATAAACATTTCAATACTCATATAGACAAGGAATGACCATCCTTAAACAACTTGGAAAGCATTTAAAACAAAATTTATTTAGAAAGCTGCTTGCTTACCTCGCTTGCTTAGCTTTTCGTTTCGCTTATCCCTTTGCCTTTGCCTATACATATAAGAATGATATAACATTCATATATTTCCTTTGCTTGCATTCAACTCAGTTTTCCAACCCATTTTCATTAACATACATAATTCCTTCGACTTCTCAAGTCGTTATGCCCGTATAGCATATACTTGTGCATTACATGGGTTATTACACATCACATTTAGTCCCTTAAGTAGGGTAATCATTAAATCACATAATAATCATCCAATAATTATTATTCAATGGCTCATTACCTTTCTTAAACCATTTTCCACTTATTTTTCAAAATTTACACATTGGTGCTCCTTTTAAGCACATGTCGTTGCCTTAGACCTCATTAATTAATTCTAAAATTTGAAATTACCATCATGCCAATCTAAACAGATATATAATCATGAAATTCATCATAGTTTCATGCATTTTTGCACAAAATCATATTTCACAAGTCATTTATCATCCTTGCATATCTATTCCTTCACATATGCCCATTTGGTAACACATACATGATGCATTTCATAAATTTTTCTAAGTCAGCAACTTGGTCACAAATTTAGCATGATAATTACCCTATGATAAGATGAAAAATTCTATAATTTCTCTATGTATAAGAAAAATAGTATGCCTGCCATAAGGGTAAAAGATGGATGGCATACAGAAAAGAACAATTTCAATAAGATGTCCATAAAGGAACAGGAAACAGGAGACAATAGAGATAAATGATCAGTCTATTGGACCAAGGCTAAAAATGCCACTAAGACAGAGTAGCGCAGTGGAAGCGTAGTGAGCCATTGAAGAATTGGAGAAGGATGATAAGATTAGCCATTTTATATGAGCTTTACCCCCGACATTTGAAATGTAATAGATTTCGGGACGAAACCTGTAAGGGGGGGGGGGGAGGATTGTGAAACCCCAACCTATGTAGGACTCAATGGATGAATTATATACATGAATTATATGTGATTTAAATGAATTTTGAATGATTTATGGATGATTTTATGATTTGATGATATTTGGCAATTAGAGTTTAATTAGGAATGGTGATTAAAAATTTAATGACCGGAGCCCAAAGTGAGTCGGTATGACCCAAGGGGCTTAATGAGGATTTAAAGGTGACAAGGTGTCATGAATAATCATGATTTAATTTATGGAGATTAAAATATGATTATGGAATTAAGATGAAAAATGATAGAAAATTCATAACTTGACGCCTACAAGGCGGATTTCGATGAAATTTGAAATGTAAACTCACAATAGTGGGCCCAATATTATGGATGGATTGGATTAAGGGAATCATGATGGGATTAGGGTGATAATTAATTATTTTTATCTCAAAATCTAAAAGATAAATTCAAGTAGTCATAACTTGACGTAGAAACGTCGGATTGAGATGAAATTTGAAACGATGGAACAAAATTATGAAATATTTGAGATGAATGAAATGGATTAAGCTAATTATTATGGGAAGTTTCTTTCTTGGAGAGCAAGTAACAAGTTGCTTAAGAGCTAAGTAAAGAAGGGAAATTGTGGAAAGTGAAAATAGAATTTACTAAAATGCCTATGGGGTTACTTGGGCACCAAGAAAAGTTGTTTATAAAAAAAAGGGAGCAAGGGGGTTGGACGATCCAACAGCAAGGAAGAGGAGAGAGAGAGACAGAGAGAGAGAGAGAGAGAGAGAAGAGAGGAAAAAGGGAGAAAAAAGGGATTTTCTCCAAGGATCAGCAGCAAGCACGTCAAACCCAGCAAGGAGGAGAGGAAAAGAAGGGAATTTCAAGTGCTCAATTGAGGGATTATCAATTAATCAAGTAAGTATATGTTAATCTTGATTTTATGCCTCAAATCTGGAAGTTATATGATGTTGTAAACTAAAATATGAACGGAATAGTAAATGGATGAATTTTAGCATATATATTTTTGGGACTAATAATGATGAAGTGTTGAAGGAACGACCAAAATTTTAGCTTAAAAGGATAAACACGTTGCAAATTAAAAATCTGAGAAAATCAACCTGAACAGGGTTATACGGGTAGCAGGATCAGCTGTACTAAAGGATTTTTAATAATTTTTATACAAGGAATTTTGGGTTGAAAATTTTATAGGATATATAAGAAATATTTAAGATCCACGTATAAAATAAAAATTAGGTTTTTATGGGTAAAATATATCCCATAATTAATGTGATTCAGGCTATTTGGAAATGGATTCTGCTGTCCAGTAGAGTAAAAATAAAAAAATAAATAGAAATATTAAATATTTCATGTTGGAAATATTTATTTTGGTTAATTAATGTATTTATTAAGGTATGGTAGAAGTTTTAGATCAAAAATACTTGATTTGATATTAATTCAAGATTTTGAGATTCAGTACGCCTGATTTCAGCATATGTGGATAGTTAGAGAAAATAATCAAAAAGAAATATGAAACCTATGTAGAAATTATCCAAATTGATATATATATGTTAATAACCTAAATTTGGATTAATAAAAGTGGGATTATTTGCTGAAAATTCGGATTTATAAATCTGCTTAGGGTTATGTGTCAAAAGACACGTTAAACGGGTGAAAATGGGTTCCAAAGTTGCTCTTTTGGAAACCTATGATTAGTGAATTTAAATTCCATAAAAATACCCTAACTACAGTGGTAATTAAGGATTTTAATCATTCTGTAATTAGATACAAGTTGCTGTTTTAATAAATTTTAAGAAACACATGATTTATGTGTTGAGAAATGGACGTATATGAAGAGATAAGTATGAATACCCGACTTGGAAGACAAGTGGGTTAAGTTAGATGAACTTATGTAGGTTGGAAAACCTAAGGAATATAAGTATTTGAAGATGATGCAAATAAATAAAATGTTATTTTCATTTATCTAGGCAAAGGTAAGGAAAACAATGGAAGGAAAGGGTTATGGCGATCTCAGGTAAGCAAGCAAACTTTCTAAAATGACGTTTTCTTTCTATGTGATGATATGTGATTAAAATTGTTTATGATTATGTTTAAATGAATGGGCAAGCACAAGTTTTGAAAATTATAGCTTTAATGAAAAGTCACAAGTTTTGAAAATGACGGCTTTAATGAAAAACCACAAATTTTGAAAAATGACTGCTTTAATGAAAAGTCGTAAGTTTTGGAAAAGAATGGCTTTAAGGAAAAACCTCAGGGTTTGCTTCATGGGAAGCAAGCAACGTTTTTAAGATAAAGAATTTATCACAAGTATTGTCATGGATTGGCAGTACTTTATGTTAATGGATGGAGAAATTTGATTATGAGTAAGCAAGTTCTCCACGATAATATTTTCAAAGGATTTCATGTTTGATGCCGATGGTTTTTTTTTAAGAATTTTCTTTTAAGTAAACAAGTTCTTTATGATGTTATTTCAAAAGTATTTTATAAGAAAAAGAGAATTTTGCCTTTTTTCACAAAGCAACAATTGTAAATAAGTTTTGAATTTGTCTTATGATGTTTAATGATAAATAATCATGTTATAAAAAAAAAGAAAAGGGGATTTGATTTATGAAAAAGATTTGTTTTGCTAGTTCATGATAATTAAATAATAAATGATAATTTGAACATAGTTCATATGTTTTGAAATGATATTCGAAAAGTTTTGATTTCCTTTAGATAAGGAAATCTCTATTGAAAATATTTTGAAAAATGTTTATACGGATGTGTTGAAAGGAATTTAAGGATGACCAACCTCCTATGTTGATGTCATAAAATGGTTTAATTTCGGGTTGCTAAATGGTATGCAAAAGATTATGCAAGCCCTTTATGTAAAAATGACAAAATTGATCTGTGGACAAGAAATTGATTTTAAGGTGGTTGAGAAGGGGTTACCGCAATTGCATAACTTTTGTGAGCAAAAGGCCCCGAAATGGAAATCAAGAAAATGTTAGAAAATATATAGTTTAATTTTGAAGATTCAAAGGTTTTGAAATTCATTTGTAAGGATTTTAAGATATATTATTTTTCAAACATTTCAAATGTTTATCGAAATATTTTACTCAAAATGTTTCTAACAGAATTTAAGGAAGGTCATCCTAAGACTAGATTTAAAATGACAACTTGTTAAAGTGGGTGTGCTTGCATACAAGTTGACACGTACTGCGGTCTGTGATGTGTTTTTGAAAATAATTTTTAAAGATATAGACTTCGGTCTAAGATTTTTTGTGTGTATGGATGCAAACAGAGGTCTGTGATCCCTGTTTAAAAGGACATGGGCTGCAGTCTGTGGTTCTTCATACCAAATGGACTGTGGTCCGTCATAATAATGTATGGTTCACCAGTACAAGGATTAGGCAGGTTGTAGAGCACGGTTGAGATGATCGAGGCCCACTTTACATAAGGCCAAGTCGGTAAGGGATGACAGGAGTGCCAGCGGCGCCCTCTCTAAGATGGGAGCAGGATATATAAACAGCCGCCTAGCTAGTGTGTTGTTAAGGATTCTCTTCCAAAAGGTAGCGTGATCACTTGCTAATTGTCATTACTGAATGAGGAGAAATGTGTTTGCATACGTTCTTCTTTTCAAAAGCCCAAAGATTGGGATATAAAAATATTTATACAAAAAGTTATCCTAAATTGAATTTCTATGAGCCATTATGCATAAGTTACTCCAAAAGTAGGGTGTTTTACACAAAATGTGTAAATATTAAAAATAAAAAAATAGTTTTTATGCAAAAGTTTTCTTAAAAAGGATTTATGACTTGTTTGCTATAAACAAGCCCCAAGATGGGGATCATTTAAAAGAGTTTATGTTGGAAAATGTTTTGGACATAAGAATGTCCATTTCCAAAAGGTTTATGTGGAAAAAATGGTTGGACATGAGAATGTCCATTTCCTAAAGGGATTTATGTTGGAACATATGTAGACATAAAAATGTCTATTTCTAAAAGAGTTTAAGGGATAAAGGTGTTTGTGGACATACGAATGTCCATTGCCAAAGAGGCTTACAGAAAATATATTTTGGACATAAAAATGTCCATTATCAAAGTGTTTATGTGAAAAACATTTTAGGACGTATAAACGTCTGATTCCAACAAGGTTTACATGGAAAAATGTTTTAGGACGTATAAACGTCCAATGCCAAAATGATTTATGCGGAAAAACGTCTTTTTGTAGACATGAGAATGTCCATTGCCAAATATGGTTTATGTCAAGATGTTTTGGGACATAAAATGTCCCCTGGCCAAAATGATTTATGAGAAAAGTATTTTAGGAAAAGATTTTCAAGGAAAGTCTTGCCCCAAAATGCTTGCTTACTGAGTTATCACTCACGTTTTGTTTTCCAAACCTCAGATAGGTACTCGGAGACTCAAACAGTCGAGGACCTAAGAAATGGAGAAAAGGTTCGAGATAGTACCATGTTGGGCTAAAAGGATTAGCCATGGTGAGTGGAATGATATAAATGAAAGTAATCAAGTATGCTGACGTATATGAATTTATTTAAAGTTCTAAGTTCTAAGTTATCATAGCCCATTTCAAACTTTATTTGTACGTTAGTTCGAGAGATTAGGCTTAGTTTACATCCATTTAGCTTAATTTTTACTCGTTTTGCATTTTAGGAGCATTTTTTAGTTTTTAGGCATTTTTAGCATTAATTAGGCATTTCTTTAGTTCATTTACTTAGTTTTTCCATCTTTTGCAGGAAAGACGGGACATATGAAGGCAACGCGGGTGAGTGGAGTGCAGATCGAGACAAGTCACGAGGCAGGTGGATGGCGCCCAGGCGCAACCCTCCGTGCCCTTGCCATTTTTCAGCACAGTTCAGCATTCAACTTGTTTCCAGTGAGTTGGCGCCTAGGCGCCACTTCATCAACATGTAGGCAAAGTTCAAAAAGTTTTTGAAGCCACAAACACAACTGCTTCCAGCGAGTTGACACCTAGGTGCCAGCCAGGGGTGCCCAGGCTCCAGGCATGATCCCACGATATGTTCAGGAGAAGCTCCAAATCATGGAATATCTAGGGAGTTTGCGCCTAGGTGCCAATACGTATCCGTCTGCGCAAATTCCAGTGCGTAGGCTGCACAATTGGACTCTATAAATAGATCCTAGGGGTTCGCACATGAGAGAGGAGAGAAAGGAGAGCCCAGAAACGAACTACAAAGCTAGAGAAAAGAGAAAATCGCGATCAAAGCACGGATTGAAGAGAGGATTCAACTCCGTTGGTGGAAGCCGTCGGAAAACCATTTTCTCTTATTCTTTCTATTTTTCTTTCTATATTTTTATGGATACCTTTTATATGGATGTAATGGATGTTAAGATCATGTCTTTGAACTAAACCTCCATTAGATGGATAGTTAGGATGAATTGAATTCTAAACTATATTGTTTTTAGTTCTTTGAATATTCAAGAATGAATATTTGACTTTATATATGATTGTGTATGATATACCTTTGCATGTGTGGATTTAATGCTTTTTACAAGATTAGCTACCTTGTAAGATAATTTATGTGCTTGATTTATCCTTGGAAGAGGAAGATCTCTACTAGATCCATGTCTGAGGCATAGGTTTCTACCTTGTTAAGGGGAGTTATTTAATGGATAGGAATATACCGTTAAACCCTATGTAGTCATTATACAGGTTATGAACTTATCAATTTCACTTTATTTAATGGCATGAGAACATAGTAATTAAATAGGGTGTGATTAGCTTTATATAATGTTGGAAGACATATATAGAGATTAATGAACTTGGACTAGTAAATCCATACACAATCTAATTAAAAAAAAAACAATGCGATATAGTTTAGATTCAAGGATTCCGAGCTATCCATCTGCCATCCCTGATCAGTAAACCCGTTTCTAGTATCCAGAAGTTTCGTAACTCTACTCTAATTTCTCATTGCAGTCGTTAGTTTTAGTTAAATCATAAACTCAGAATTATCCACCCATCAAAAGCAGTTAAACTAATTAATAATTTCGGTTAACAATTCCTTATGGGAACGATACTTTACTCACTCTTTATTACTTGACACGGCACTTATACTTGCATAAATAGCGAGCATTTTAATTGAGGACTTGACTCCGGGACCCTTTTTGATTGGTAAACGTGACTCAGGATTGTTGCCCTGATCACACGGCAGGATTTATATATATATATATATATATATAACATCAATACATGAAAAATTGTAACCATTCATTCAATTGGAAATATATTTCACATATCACAGTTATAATCACAACCCGTTCATAAAACTTCATCATTGAAAAGATATACTTTTCCATTTCAAAATTTCATCATTGGCTTTACATAAAATTTATATATACAACTTTATACCAAAATCTACATATATTTTGCATGCTGCCTTCATCATCATTTCCTGTCTGTTGTTAAAAAAGCATGGGTGAGTAATAATACTCAGTAAGCAAGCCATACATAATTTTCCAATCATTTTCATGCATTTCATAAAATGCAAATGCAATGCATACATAACATTCATGACATTCCTTTCGATGCGATGCTAGTTAAGCGCCCATCCCGTACATGCTCCCATCTCAGGGAGGTCGCTGCCGACCTGGGCATATATAAGCGACTTGGCAATAGTGAGGGGGACATCCGATCCGCTTACTACCTCGACTATGGTCTATTCCTCGTGTACATGCTCATATACATACAATGTCGGCATGATATTTGTAAATCATAAAAAATATCATAAAAAGCATTTAATAAATAATTTAACAAACGTACTTCAGTTCATGTAAAGCAATTATAGGTATGGCAAACCTTAAATATATTTCATAAAGCAATTTACAAATAATTTCAAGCATTTTAGAAATAATTTGGAAAATATATAACTTGCTTACCTCCTCAGTTGGTGTCCTCAACTTTTTCTTTCCCTTTTCCTATTCAAGAAAAAAGATATTTCATTTCTTCTATTCAAGTTGCTTCCCATATATGCTTTATAATATTTGGGCATTATTTCTTTATACGGATATTTTTATCCATAGGTTCTTCAAAATTTTCATCCATATATTTAAATATTAATCTCAAATTTTCTCCAAAATCACGCTGTTTACTGTAGCAAAATCACTGTAGCAAATCACTGTTCACATGAGGTTACGGTTCACAGCGTATTGGTTACTGTTCATGGGTTCCAAAAATTGACATTTTTTCCAAAAATAAAAAATACCATGACATAGCTTGTGCTTAGTATATCATGGAAAAATTTATACATTTTGAATTTTTTATCATTAACTTGGCTAAGTAAATCATTTTCTTCATATACTAAAAATCAACATAAATTCACTTAAGCATAATCCTTAATTTCAAAAATCATGAAATTAATATATCATCATTCCAACATCATATTTATCATATTCATACATCCCAAATCATCATTTATCAATTTTGGAGCATTATTTACACATATCATATGCTATCTTCCCGAATGCTCTATCTTTGCTCTAAATTTTTGATGTTTTGGCATAATTCCGATTAAGCAGTATAAATATACTTTTTTCTCATGATTAGGAATTATCTAAGAATGGTTTTATCCTACTTAAAATTCAAAAGAAATTTGGATAAAAATCACTTACCCGAAGTGGAGATATCCCTCTTTTTCTCACACTTTCTCTCTCTAACTTTCTCCTCTCTTTCCTTAGATGTGTGGGAGGTTTGGGAGCTGGGATTTGCTCAAGTTGGAGTTGGGTGAGTGTGTGCGTTTGGACGCCCTCCCTTGGCCATATTCATAGGGTTAGATTTTTCATAAAATTGGATTTTACCCCCTTGCTAAAGGTGTTAAATTGCAAATGTATTTTTTTATAATTTCAAAAAGGTGCATTGAGCCAAGAGAATCCCACCCTAGGCCTGCTCATTCCACCCTATGCAGCCCTATTTTCCTTGATTTTTTTATTTATTAAAATTATTTATTTTAAGCTAATTAAATCCTAGCCCTTGATTTATGATGATGATGAATTTAAACCATTGATTTTTGGTTAAATATCCACCCACCCCCTTCCATGCCCCTTCCATAGGTTCTGTTCATTTACTATTTTTTTTATTTTTTTATTATTTATATTTAATAAAAGTCAAATGGTATTAAATGAAAAAGATAAGTTACTTTTTGATCTCCATTTGACGTTTTATCTTGATCCTTGATTTGTGATTGTCATCACATCTTAACCTATTCATCATGTCTATCATAGATTTTTAACCATCCATAAAAAATTTCATCGAAATCTGACGTTCGGATTGCAAATTATGAATTTTTCTTTAATTTTTCACAAAAATCCAAAATTGGATTAAAATATAAAAAAGAATCGCTATTTCGTCCTGTAGTGATTAAATCTCCTTTTCATCTTTTTGTGATTAAGTTAATCCAAGTGATTAACTCCTAATCATATGTCTTAATCCCTGATTACTATTCACATGTACTATTTACATGGGTTAAATTCTTAATTGCATTATTTTAATCTCCAATACACATATCCACTAATATAATCCATGAATTTTCATTTATCATAAAAATAATTACAAGAAATCTAGGGTTTACAACCCGAAATGATGCGTATATGATTTGGGTTTCACAATCCTCCCCCCCCTTATAATAGGTTTCGTCCCGAAACCTATATTTCTTTGAACAATTGAGGATATTTCCTTTCGACTTCTTCTCGTAGCTCCCAAGTGTTGGTCCTGAGTTAATGGCAATTACTCAAAAGGGGAGGGGTGAATTAGGTATTTAAAATTTTTCAACTTAAACTGAAACTTTACCCTGGATTAAATCAGTCCCCTTTAATGAAATAAATGGAAATCAATAAGATAATGAAAGCAGAGATAAAAATCAATAGACAGGGTTTTATAGTGGTTCGGGCAACCTTCCCTACTCCACTCTTCCAAGCTCACAGCTCTTGTGACTTGGATTCCACTATGTATTTCACAAATACAACTAGAGCCTCTGCTGTCTTCTAGATTCCAGCTCTAGGGGGCATCAACAACACACAACACAAGTAGGTGACGAGTTCCACACACTACTTTGCTTGCACTCGATCTTAGTTACCCAAACTAAATCAAGTTTAATACAATAAGAAAAAATAAAAGAAGATTTCTACACGTTCAGCGAGCAGCTCTCGACAGTTTGAATGCAAAGTTCTTCTTCTAGATGTTGGCTTGATCACTTAATACTCTTAGAAATGGGAGTTATGTTCAATCAATGAAGTTTCAGCTACCCTCCACGTTCATCTTGAATGTCTTATATAAATGGAGAGGAAATTCGAACGTTTGGAAGTAGGTGACGCGCATTTAATGCGCCAACGTTCAAAAAATTTCCAACCGTTGCGACCCAAGTCGAGGGTGGAGTCGACTTCGGGTGCGACTTCGCCCAAGTTGCAGGTGGAGTCGACTTCGGCTTTCCGCAAATACTTCAAGTTCCATTCTAGGTTGACTTGTGATAATTGGAAATTAACAGTATATTATGTGGGCATTTTATACCAATTTTATGGGGAATTATTTGAGTTCAATATGAAATTTGGTTTAAAATGTGATTTTTGCATCAATTGGGTGTTGAACATGAATTTTAAAATATTTAATAACTTTTATAATCTTTTGGTTTGAAATTTCATTCCATTCTTTTGTCTAAGGGAATTTGGACAAGAAGAAACAGGGAACACTTAAGAGGTCGATGGATGGAAGAAAAGAGAAACCAAAGCAAGCAAGGGTGTTGGCGCCTAGGCGCCACCCTACAGGCCCATGCCAGAATCTCCAACACCACATTTCAGTATGCTTCCAGAGAGTTGGCGCCTAGGCACCACTTCACCAACATGCTGAAAAGTCTGAAAGGGTTTTGGGGATCACAAGATAGAATTGCTTCCATGGAGCCTAGGCGCCATAGCATGGTCATACAGGTATTCCAGGAGGATTTTTTTTCAAGCTGCAAATCATTCAGAGAGTTGGCACCTAGGCGCCAGGGGCGCCCCGACACCATTTCCCCACCTTTAAGCAAGTTACGAACACACTCAATCAGCAGGTTTCCAGCAAGTTGGCGCCTAGGCGCCGAACAGGTGGCGCCCCGATGGCAATACGCAGAACTGCGTACGATTGCAAACGGCTGAATTGTTTCAAGGGGTGTATAAATACCCTATTAGGGTTCCGAAGGCGAGGGGAGAAGGCCATTTTTCAGAGAGAGAAAGAGATAGAGAGAGAGAGGTGGAGAGCACAGGCGAGAGGAGAATCGGAGAGTTGCGTGGGGCGACCAACACATCATCGGAGCTCCAAACCAATAAGCTTTTCTTTACTTTATTTTTATTGTCTTTTTTAAGATGGGATGTTATGTTAATTCTCTGTTGGACTTGAACATGTTGGGCTAAACCCTTAATCTAGGGTTTAGGATGTAGCGTGGTGTGGATGTTAATTTATTTATGATGAATATTGTTGTTAATTTAATATCTTGTGATTTAATGCTTGCTTGGCATGAAGGCCTGCACTTTGGCAATGATTCTCATATATTAGATGATGGAACCAAGAGGTGGAAATCCAATATACGATAATCAAGATATTAAACCTGGAAATCTAAGACCATGAGAATAGACTTGATGACCTTGAGGAATTCCATGAACAAGTCATAGAACTTATTGATTCTAATTAACTTAATCCCATGAGAATAGGTGGTTAAGAAAATTAGGATACGCCTTGTAGGTTTCGAGAGAAGGTGTAATGATAAATTAGGGTTTATTCTCCTTTAACAAATAATATCCAGAGTAAATAATTATACCACTACCCGTTGCAAAAGACGCATTGAAATCCTAGACCCTAGATACTCACACTCTCATTTTCTCAAATCATTCTAATTTCTATTTTATTTTCTCTTCCCAATTTCCTATGTCTTTTCCATTTAATTTACTACATCCTCTTTCAACTTTTCTAATCCATTAAATCCGACGAGAAAGTGTTTAAAAGAAGAATTTTTAGTCCCGAATTCCCTGTGGATCGATATTTTATATACAACAATCTACGATCTGTGCACTTGCTGTGAGATTGCGAACAACTTAGTCCTGAACTTGACCCAAGTCGCAGGTGAAGTCGACTTCGGGTGCGACTTCACTTTCTGTGCTTGCTTGATGAACTTGAAATCCTTGGAAATGACTTTGGTCACTTGAATACAACTAGAGTCTCCACTCTCTTCTAGATTCTAGCTCTAGGGGACATATACAACCAAAGCCTCTGCTCTCTTCTAGATTCTAGCTCTAGGGGGCATATACAACCACAGCACAAGTAGGTGACGAGTTCCACTCCAATCACACACTACTTTGCTTATACTTGTTCTTAGCTACCCAAGCTAAAACAAGTTCAATACAACAATAAGAATAAAAGAAAGTTTCTACACGTTACTGTTGTGTAAAGGTAATTTTGATGCAGTGAAGAACTTGTACAGCAGTGTTGATGATTCAATAAGAAGCTCTTGCCAGTTTGAACTCGGAGTTCTTCTTCTTTATGATGGCTTGATCACTTAATGCTCTTGAAGATAGGAGTTATGCACACTCAATGATTCTCAGCTACCCTCCTCGTTCATATTGAATGCCTTTTATAATTGTGGAGGGAATCCGAACGTTTGGAGGTAGGTGGCGCGCATTTAATGTGCCAACGTTAGAAAATTTTCCGACCGTTGCGACCCAAGTCGCAGGTGGAGTCGACTTCGGGTGCAACTTCGCCCAAGTCGCAGATGGAGTCGACTTCGGGTGCGACTTCGCCTGTTCGCAACAACTTCAAGTTCCAGTCTGGGTCGACTTGGTCCTCGACTTGACCCAAGTCGTAGGTGGAGTCGACTTCGGGTGCGACTTCACCTCGACAGCTTGCTTGATGAACTTGAAATCCTTGGAATGCTTTGCTTGCTTGAGTTTCTTCATGTTTGGTTGTTGTTCCTTTGATTATACTTAAGATTCTTTAATTCTTCTATCTTAAAGCACATTTTACTCCATGTCTTGAGTCTTGTGTCTTTGAGTATTGAAATGCATAAGAGAGGTCCAAATGCATGATCTCGATTCTCCATGAGAAATATGCAGCTTTGCTTTGGTCTTCACTTGATCCTCATTTGATCTTCATTTTATTTTGAATCTCTTGAATCTATCATTGAGTTATCTTGATCTGCATGTTTCCGTATTGAAGTTGAAGTCGGAGTCGACTTGATCTGCGACTTCACCCAAGTCGCATGCGGAGTCGACTTGGGATGCGACTTCGGCAGCCCTTGTTCTCGGTTTCAACTCTGGACAGAAATGACGCCTCCAAGTCGCGACTGGAGTCGACTTGTTCTGCGACTTCGCCTCAAGTCGCAAGCGGAGTCGACTTGGGATGTGACTTCGGCAGTTCTCGTTCTCGATTTCAACTCTGGAAGGAAATGACGTCTTGAAGTCGCTGCTGGAGTCGACTTGGGGATCGACTTGGCCTAAGTCGATGCCTGAGTCGACTTGGAAATCGACTTGACTTGCCATGCTTTATATTCTTCAAAATTATAACCTTAAATCATTTCCAAAAATATATTAGTAACCAAAACTTACTCAAATTGATTTGTTAATCATCAAAACATAGACTTGGCATATTTTCCACATATTTCCAACACATCTAACTCATCAAGTGAAACCAAATATATATTTTCATGTCTTTTTCCGCTAAACATGATATGTTCTCCATCAAATACATTGCATATAAATGATTCAAACACAACCTTGTACCTTTTTTCACATAATTGGATAATACTCATCAGATTGTGCTTGAGTCCTTCAACAAATAACACATCCTCCATACATGCATTTGAGATACTATAAATGTTTCCTTTATCTTTGATTTTACCTTTCTCGTTATTCCCAAATGCAACAGTTCCATCGTTGCAAGGACTTGAGTTTATGAAATAAACTTCTTTCTCCAGTCATATGCCTTAAGCAACCACTATCCATGAACCAAACGTTGCTTGCCTTTTCCTTGAAATATACTTGAAAAATGAGCAAATAAAGCTTATCTCTCTGGTACCCATTTTATGGGTCCATTTGGTTTAGTAAACTGATTTAATCTTTTTTGTTCTATTTAAAGCCCAAAGCTTGTGTTTCTTGGATTCCAAACTAATTTTTCACCATGGTCATACAGTTTCTTAAAGTTGCATCTATAAATTTTGTGACCCATCTTATTGCAAAAGTTGCAGGCCATTTGTAATCTAGGAGTAGGCCTCCAAGTATGTAGTGGTTCAAAAGTTGGCCTTCTAGTCCAAACAACTTGTTTCCCTTTGGGTTTGTAAATAGGTGCAACTTTAGCTTGATTTTTCCAAAGTTTTGGCACATTTGAGAGGTCATGTTCAGAAACATTTTTACACTTTCTCCTGGATTAGAGAACTTAGTTAATGATTCATTTAAGGATTCATTCTCCTTTTTTAATTTTTCCACTTCTTTCAATAGAGTTCATTTTCTTCTTTCAATTTTGTTGTTCTTTCTGCTAGTTTTCCATTTACAAATAATAATGGAATTACATTGTTGTCTCTTTAATGATAATTTATTTCCTAGTTTTTTGATTTCCTCATATAATGAATCATATGCATGTTGTAATTCCTCTAATTCAGCACATTTGAGACATTCTTGAATAGAAGAATGAGTAGATTAAGAATAACAAAGTTTGGAAGTTACTTCTTCATTACTTGTACATTTTGTTGAGGTGGTTTGTTCTTCCAAAACTTCTGTTGTGTTTAAACACAACAAATTTTCTTCTTGCTCAATCCGCGCCATGCAGCATATTCTTGCGCAATTTGCTGTTTCAAAATCATCGGTTGAGGAGCTACTTGTTGATGAAGTTTCTTCATTCACGTACATTCCTTTTCCCTTAGGCTTTTGGAATTTTCGGCTTTCATATCTTTCCTTCTTTTCATGATGATCCTTTGATCTTTCTTCCGATGTAGGACATTGAGCTTGCATATGTCTCATACCGCCGCATCTATAACACTTTGTAACCTCCTTCTTTTTCTCTTTTCGAGGTCTCTCTTGGAAATCTTTGAAGTTCTTTTCTTTCCTAACAAACTTTCGAAATCTACGAGCTAGTATAGCAATGTCTTCATCATCGTTGTGAGATAAGGATGTGGACTCATCCGAGTTATGAGTGACTTTTAATGCAATTGCTCTCTTTCCTTTATGGTGATCTTCATTTCTTTTCTTGATTAGCTCATGTGACATTAATGAGCTAATAAGGTCTTCTAGCTTCAAAGTGTTTAGGCCCTTGGCTTCTTCTATTGCAGTAATCTTTGGAGTCCAAGATTCCGGTAGATCTCTTAGAAATTTCATGACCTGCTCAGATTCAAAAATTGCTTTTCCCAGACCTTTCAAGGCGTTAGTAATCTTAGAAAATATAGCAAACATTTTATATATATTTTCTGTCTCTAACATTTTAAAACTTTCCAATTCTCCAATTAATATATTTCTCCTTGTCCTTTGGACTTGAGAAGTTCCTTCATAGATAGATGTTAATGTATCTCATATCTCTTTGGCGGTCAAACAAGAGGATACTCTATCGTATTCAGAAGTAGTAAGAGCACAAAATAATGAATTCATAGCCTTAGCGTTGCTCTTAACAGTTTTCACTTCCTCATCGGTCCATTTGGAAGCTCTTTCATCAATTGGCAAAGTCATACCATCTTGGATCGCAATCCAAGAATCCATATCTGTAGCCATGATGAGTTGTTTCATACGTAGCTTCCAATAGCCAAAATTGTTCCCATCAAACAATGGTGACCTAATAAAAGATTGGCCTTCGGCAAATGTGGGAACGGAAGTAGATTGGGATGCCATATCAAAGATCTCTTTGGTAAAACTCAAAGACCTGCTCTTATCCCACTTGTTGGTCCTAGTTAATGACAATTACCCAAGAGGGGAGGGGTGAATTGGGTATTTAAAATTTTTCAACTTAAACTGAAACTTAACCCCGAATTAAATCAGTCCCCTTTAATGAAATAAATGGAAAGCAACAAGATAATGAAAGCAGAGATAAAAATCTATAGACAGAGTTTTATAGTGGTCCGGGCAACCTTCCCTACTCCACTTTTCCAAGCTCACACCTCTTGTGACTTGGGTTCCACTATGTATTTCACAAATACAACTAGAGCCTCTGCTCTCTTCTAGATTCCAGCTCTAGGGAGCATTAACAACACAGCACAAGTAGGTGACGAGTTCCACTCTAGTCACACACTACTTTGCTTGCACTTGATCTTAGTTACCTAAACTAAATCAAGTTCAATACAACAAGAAAGAATAAAAGAAGATTTCTACACGTTACTGATGTGTAGAGACAGATTTAGCACAGAGAAGACCTTGTGAAGCAGTCTGAAAAATTCAGCGAGCAGCTCTTGACAGTTTGAATGCAAAGTTCTTCTTCTAGATGTTGGCTTGATCACTTAATTCTCTTAGGAATGGAAGTTATGCTCAATCAATGAAGTTTCAGCTACCCTCCACGTTCATCTTGAATGCCTTATATAAATGGCGAGGGAATTCGAACGTTTGGAAGTAGGTGGCACGCATTTAATGCGCCAACGTTCAAAAAATTTCCAATCGTTGCGACCCAAGTTGCAGGTGGAGTGGACTTTGGGTGCGACTTCGGCTTTCCGCAAATACTTCAAGTTCCATTCTAGGTCGACTTGGTCCTGAACTTGACCTAAGTCGCAGGTGAGGTCGACTTCGGGTGCGACTTCACTTTATGTGCTTGCTTGATGAACTTGAAATCCTTGGAAATGACTTTGGTCACTTGAATTTCTTCAAATCAAATATTCTTTCCTTGATTTACATCATTTGAAATTCAGTTTATTCATCCTAGCTTGATGTCCTTTAGCTCCGTGTCTTGAAATCTTGAATACTTGAGTCTTGGAGTGCTTAAAGATGTCCAAATGTGTGTTCTTGATGAATTCATGCAACCTTGCTTGCTTTGGTCTTGATTTGATCTTCATTTGGTCCAAGTTTAATGATTGGGTAGACTTGGTCTTCAACTTTACTCAAGTCGAGCATCAAGTCGACTTGGTTTGCGACTTTGCTCTTCAAAACATGTGCTGGTCAGTTGAAGTCGATGCTGGAGTCAACTTGGTCTGCGACTTTACCCATGTCGCATGTGGAGTCGACTTGGTCTGCGACTTCAATAGCTCTCGTCCCCAATTTCAACACTGGACAAAAAATCACGGTTGAAGTCGATGCTGGAGTCGACTTGGTCTGCGACTTCACCCAAATCGCATGTAGAGTCAACTTGGTCTACGACTGTGGCGCCCCGAACCGAGGTGCCTAGAAGCCTTACTCTGGGATCGTTTTGATTGGTAAACGTGACTCAGGATTGTTGGCCTGATCACACGGCAGAATTTTTTTTATATCATCAATACATGGAAAATTTCCATCATTCATCCAATATGAAATATATTTCACATATCACAGTTATAACCCAAAATTATTCCATAAAAAATATTCATTTCCATCTCAAAATTATCATCATTGTCTTTACATAAATTTTACATATACAACATTTCATCAAAACTACATATCATTTTACATGCTGCCTTCATCATCTTTTTCTGTCTGTTGTAGAAAAAGCATTGGTGAGTAATAATACTCAGTAAGTAAGCCATACGTAATTTTTCAATCATTTTCATGCATTTCATAAAATGCAAATGCAATGCATACATAGCATTCATGACATTCCTTTGGATGCGACGCTAGTTAGGCGCCCATCCCATATATGCTCCCATCTCAGGGAGGTCGCCGCCAGCCTGGGCTTATTAAGCGACTTGGCAATAGCAAGGGGGACATCCGGTCCGCTTACTACCTCGACAAAGGCCTATTCCTCGTGCACATGCTCATTTACATACATGTGTCGGCATGATATTTGCAAATCATAAACACTTTCATAAAAAGTATTTAATAAACAATTTAACAAACACATTTCAGTTCATGTAAAGCAGTTGTAGGTATGGCCAACCTTAAATAAATTTCATAAAGCAATTCACAAATAATTTCAAGCATTTTGGAAATAATTTGCAAAATATATAACTTGCTTACCTTCTCAGTGGGTGTCTTCGACCTTCTCTTTTCCTTTTCCTATTCAAGGAAAAAAGATAATTTTATTTCTTCTATTCAAGCTGCTTCCCATGCATGCTCTATAATATTTGGGTATTATTTCTTTATATGGATATTTTTATCCATAGGTTCCTCAAAATTTTCATCATTATATTTAAATATTAATCTCAAATTTTCTCCAAAATTATGTTGTTCACTGTAGCAATTTACTGTTCATTCGAGTTACTGTTCACAGAGACGTGGTTACTATTCGTGGTTCAAAAAATTGATATTTTTTCCAAAAATAAAAAATACCATGACATAGCTTATGCCTAGTATATCATAGAACATTTCATACATTTTGAATTTATCATCATTTACTTGGCGAAAAAAATTATTTTCTCCATATACTAAAAATCAACATAAATTCACTTAAGCATAATCCTTAATTTCAAAAATCATGAAATTAATATATCATCATTCCAACATCATATTTATCATAATAATACATTCCAAATCATAATTTATCAATTTTGGAGCATTATTTTCACATATCATAAGCTATCTTCCTGAATACCCTATCTTTGCTCCAAAATTTTGATGTTTTGGCATAATTCCATTTAAGCATTATATCTATACTTATTTTCTCATGATTAGGAACTATCTAAGCATGGTTTTATCCTACTTAACATTCAAAATAAATTTGGGTAGAAATCACTTAGCCGAAGTGGAGATATGTCACTTTTTCTCGCCCTTTTTCTCTCTAACTTCCTCCTTTTCTTCCTTGGATGTGTGAGATGTTTTGGGGCATGGAATGGCTCAAGTGGAGCTGGGATATGATTCCTTGGACGTCCACCCTACTTTCCTATTTATAGGGTTGCATTTTTCAACAATTTGGAATTTACCCCCTAGCTTTGAGGTATTTAATTATAAATTGGTAGTTCTTTTTAATTTTAAAAATTTGCTTTGAGCCAAGGAGATGCCCACCCTATGCCTGCTCCAGCCACCCTATTCAGCCCTATTTTTTATTTTTAAAATTAATTAATTTAGGCTAAATCAATCCTAACCGTTGATTAAAGATGATGATGATCAAGGACCGTTGATAATGGTCAAATTTTCCAGCTGCTCCCCCTGCAAAGTCCCTGTAGAAGCAGCCATTGCATTTAAATTTTTTTATTTTTAATTATTTATTTTATTTAAAAAGTCAAAAGTAGCATTTATTAAAAGTTGGCTACCTTTTTTGATCTTGTTTTGACGTTCAATATTGACCTTTGATTTGTAATTTTTATCACATCTTAACCCATCCATCATGTCCTTCATGAATTTTTAACCATCCATAAAAAATTTCGTCGAATTCCGACAGCCGGATTGTAATTTATGAATTTTTCTTTATTTTTCTACAAAAATCCAAAATTTGATTAAAATATCAAAAAGAATTGCTATTTCGTCTTGTAGTGATTAAATCTCTATTTTGTCTTTTTGTGATTAAGTTAATAGTGATTAAGTTAATCCAAGTGATTAACTCTTAATCACGTGTTTCAATCCCTAGTTACTATTCATGGGCACTATTCACGGGGTTAAATTCCCAATTACATTATTTCAATCTCCAATACATATATCCATTAATATAATTTATAAATTTTTATTTATCATAAAAATAATTATAAAAGAATCTAGTGTTACAATGTCGAAATGACGCGTATTTTGTCGGGGTTTCACAGACTTCTGCAACTCTCGTCCCCAATTTCAACGCTGGACAAAAAATTACATTTGAAGTCAATGCTGAAGTCGACTTGGTCTGCGACTTCGCCCAAGTCGCATGCGAAGTCGACTTCGTGTACGACTTCAGCAGCTCTTGCTCCCAATTTCAGCACTGGACAGAAAAATGCGTTTGAAGCCGATGCTGGAGTCGACTTGGGGATCAACTTGGAAATCAACTTGACATGTCATGCTTCATTTTCTTCATTTTTATATCCTTTAATCATCTCACAAATATGTTAGTAACCAAAACTTACTCAAATTGATTTGTTTAATCATCAAAACATAAACTTTGCTTATTTTTCCATTGATTTCAACACATGTTTCCAACACCAAGTGGCTTCGGACTCTGAATATCGATTCCATTGTACCTGTACATATTCGATCTCTTTGTTCCGAATCTTCTTGATCTCGAAATCCAATATTTTGATTGGTCTTTCCTCATAGTTCAAGTGTTCTTGAATTGATAAATTTTTTGCTATCAACACATGGGTAGGATCAGAAACATATTTCCTGAGCATGGAGATGTGAAACACATTGTGGCTAACACTTAGGGCTAGTGGCAGGGCTATTCTGTAGGCTAGGTTGCCTATCTTTTCCAAAACTTCAAAGGGCCCGACATATCTTAGGTTTAGTTTTCCCCTCTTTCCAAACCGGGTGACTCCTTTGAATGGCGTTACTTTAACAAAGACGTGATCCCCAATTTGGATATTCAAATCCCTTCTTTTGCAATCGGTGTAACTCTTTTTCCTGCTCTGGGCTGTGAGTATACACTGGCGAATCACTTGAACTTTTTCTACCATTCTTTTTGAGAGGTCTGGAGCTAACTTCCTTTCTCCCACTTCATCCCATTTTAGAGGAGTTCTGCATTTTCGTCCATATAAGGCTTCAAATGGGGCCATTTGAATACTTGCTTGATAACTGTTGGTATAAGCAAATTCTGCCATAGCAAAATATTCATCCCATGATCCTCCAAATTCTACTATGCACATCCTCAGTATATCCTCAACTATTTGATTTACCCTTTTTATCTGCCCATTAGTTTGAGGATGAAATGTTGTACTGAATTTCAGCTGTGTACCTAAGGTTTAATGTAAACTTTTCCAAAATCGAGATGTAAAACTGGAATCTCGATCGGAAACTATTTACTTAGGTACTCCGCGCAGTCTCACTATCTCCTTATAATAAATCTTGGCTAGTCGCTCAGCTGTAAAATTTTTCTTGATGGCGAGGAAATGAGCTACCTTTGATAATCTATCAACTATTACCCATATAGCATCATTTCCATTTTGGATTCTTGGCAACCCTTCAATAAAATCAATAGTAATATCATCCCATTTCCATTCTGGGACTTCTAGCGACTGTAATTTTCCGAGGGTTCTTTGGCGATCAGCCTTAACCCTTTGACATGTTAGGCACTTAGCCACATATTCAGCAATTTCTCTCTTCATAATATTCTACCAATACATTCTTTTGATGTCTTGATACATCTTGGTGCTACCTGGATGCATCGACAATGGAGAGAAATGTGCTTCTTTTAATATTTGTTCCTTTATTTCCTCTTGATTGGGTATGCACAGGCGACCCCTATATCTGTACATTCAATGTTTATCTTGTATATATTCATTGGGATTTTTCTTGATCATTTTTTCCACATAACTCTTTAAATCCCCATTTTCTTGTTGAGCCATTTTAATTTGCTCGAATAGATTCGACTGGATTTGTAATTGAGACAATCTAACTTGTACCTCAGATGGGCTTACAATTAATTCTAATTATCTCAATTCTTGTAGTAGCTCTTCTTCCTTTGTGATAAGATGTGCTAAGCTAATATTTCTACTTAGCGCATTGGCTACTACATTAGCTTTGCCTGGATGATATAAAATGTTGAAGTCATAATCCTTAAGTAACTCGAGCCATCTTCTTTGCCTCATATTTAATTCCTTGTGAGTAAAAATGTACTTGATCAGTATAGGCCTCACATTTAACTCCATATAAATAAGTCTCCAAATTTTCAAGGCAAAGACTACTGCTGCCAATTCTAAATCATGGGTTGGATAGTTTACCTCATTTGGCTTGAGTTACCGGGATACGTATGATATAACTTTTCCATTTTGTGTCAGTACACATCCTGATCCTTTCTTTGAGGCATCACGATAAATCACAAACCCTTCCTTTTCCGTAGGCAATGTTAGAATTGGCACTTTTATCAGTCTGTTCTTTAACTCTTGGAAGCTATTCTCACATTCCTGTGTCCATTCATACCTAACTCCTTTCCTTGTCAGCTTTGTGAGTGGAGCTGACAATTGTGAGAATCCTTCAACAAATCTCCTGTAGTAGCCAGCTTGCCCTAGAAAGCTTATTATTTCTGTGATATTCATTGGCTGTGACCACTTTATTATTGCCTCAATCTTTTGAGGATCAACCTCTACTCCCTTCTCGGATATAATGTGGCCAAGAAAGGCTACCTGTTTCAACCAAAACTCACATTTCTTAAATTTAGCATATAATTTCTCCCTCCGGAGAATTTCTAATACTATCCTTAGGTGTTTCTCATGCTCTTCTTCTGTTTCTGAATAAATCAATATATCATCAATGAATACCACCACAAATTAATCCAAAAATTCTCGAAAAATCCTATTCATCATATCCATAAACACAGCTGGGGCATTCGTTAGTCCAAATGGCATGACTAAGAATTCATAATGCCCATATCTTGTTCTGAATATTGTTTTATGGATGTCCTTTGGACATATCCTCAGCTGGTGGTAACCTGACTGTAAATCAATTTTTGAAAATGTAGAAGCTCCTTTTAACTAATCAAAAAGATCATCTATTCTCGAGAGTGAGTATTTATTCTTAACCGTTACTTTATTCAATTCTCTGTAATCAATACAGAGTCTCAAACTCTCATCTTTTTTCCTTACAAATAATACTGGAGCTCCCCAAGGTGATGTACTGGGTCTAATAAACTCTTTATCCAATAAATCTTGGATTTGTACTTTCAACTCAGCCAATTCGGCTGGTGCCATCCTATATGGGGCCTTAGATGTTGGGGCTGTCCCTGAGATAATTTCTATTTCCATATCCATCTCTCTTTCCGATGGTAAATTACATAGCTTTTTTGGAAAAATATCTGAAAAATTCCTTTACCACTAAAATTTGTTCCATAGGTATCCCATCTCTTCTTATTGTATTTATAAAGACCAAATAGGCTATACATTGTTAGTGTATCAGCTTAGCTGCTTTCATAGCTGATACCATCCTTATTGTGTTTTCTGGTTGTCTTATTTTTCTGATCTCTATTCCATCTTTTGGTGCTTCAAATTGCACCTTTTTATTTCTACAATCAATTGTTGCACCCTATTGACTCAGCCAATCCATCCCTAGTATGACATCAAACTCTGTCATTGGTAATAGGATGAGATCAACTTCTAATATTTTTGTTCCTATCCTGATAGGACATGCCTTGTAAATTTGATTTATACTTGCCAATCTATATACTGGAGATTCTATATGTATAGTACTACTGGTTTCTTCAACCCAAAGTGCGTGTGTGGTTACGAATTGGTATGATATAAATGAATGCGTAGCTCTAGAATCAAATAAAACTACTGCAGGATTTCCTAAAGTGTAAATCATACCTATAATCACTTTCTCCTCCATCTCCTGTGACTCCGTTCGGGTGAGGGCCTGGACACGCACTGGGTTGACAGCAGTACCAGGCCGGTTGGCGATGGCGGGAACCTTTTGCTCGGTCGGCCTCCCTCGGGATGGTGCTCCTTATGGCTTATTTGGATAGTTGGGCGAAATGTGTCCAACTTGACCATAGTTGAAGAACTTTATTATTTTGGCTTCGTCGGTCCCGCAGTCCCAGGCCACATGACCAGCTTGGCCATACTTGTAGCATTTCCCCGTTCCTTATAAACATTCGTCTGAATGGTGTTTGTGGCAAGTTCTGCAAGTCGGGGTGCTTTTTATCTTGTCACCAATCTTCTTTTTTTCGGCGTTTACTCTTTTTTCTTTATTAGCCTCACCTTCCTTGGAGACTGTAAAGAATTATTTTTAAGCTTGCCTAAGCTCTTGAGTCCTCATTGACTCCATTTTTAATGCTCTAGTGCTCTCAATGCTAGAGGCATAGTCCTTTATTAATAATGGGGCTAACCCCTCTCTTAGCTGGGGCTTTAGTCCCCTCTGAAACCTTTGTGCCTTATTTTCTGGCACATTGGCAATCCACGACACGTATCTTACCAAGGCGTTGAACTTTGTAGCCTATTCCGTAACTGTCATTCTGCCTTGGTAGAGTTTCTCAAACTCTATCACCCTTTGGCTCTGTAGCCCTACAGGGAGATATCCTTTATTAAATTCCTCCAAAAATTCATGCCACGTAACTTGCTCAGGGTGTGGCATGATGACCGTTAACGTTTCCCCCCATTCACAAGCATCTTTCACCAGTAGGTGGGTAGCGCACAACACTTTCTGCTGATCATTGCAGGGCAATATCCTAAATAATTTCTTGATTTCTGTGATCCATTGCTCTGCAATGAGGGGGTCTGGTTCCCCTGCAAATTTGGGCGGGTGCTAGGTAAGAAAGGCATTGATTGCCTATCTGTCGGCATCAAGGAGACTATCCTCCATTCCCCTTGACGTGTAAGGGTTGGCCAAAGGACCTGGTCTTTCCCCATCTTCTCTTGATGGCGGGGCCTGCTGGTTCCGCATTTTCTGTAATAAACCAGTAGCCTGGGCTGTCCACTGCTGCATAGCTTTCTTAATAGCTGTAGCTATTCTTTCTTCTATATTGACCTCTGCTTGAGGTCTAGGTCTTTCCTCATGCCGTGGGCGGGTCCTAGAGGATTGCTCTTCGGATTCTGCCCTATACGTTCTTTTACTGATTTTGCCCCTTACTTGATCAATTGATTCTTTCCATTAAGGCCTTTCCTTTGTTGGCTCTTGCTTTAGCTCTGGTGAGTGGCATTTTCAAGTTCATAAAACATTCATTAATATAACATCAATATTCATCAGGATATACTTAAATAAATTCAGACACATAATCACATGCTCACATAATTCACATATATCATCATAAATTATCAGCAAACCATTTATACATCAGTCAAACTTTTGAACATAGGTTAACTTAGCCTTATGTACATGTTTCAAACATTATTTACATATTCATAAAAAAAAAGTAAAATGTCTTGGCGGTGGCTGTGTCTTCCTGATCTCTGTCCCTTTTATCGTCCCCTTCTCCTTAACCTCAAGAACCTTCTGAGACTGAAAGGTACCCGTGTGGGTTCCTCAGTGACTATACTAGTATCAAACCAGTCTTGAGGTCGTGGGTTCTCGTCCTCCTCTTCGCTATCGGACCATTCTATAGGGTCCTCATCATCATTCGCTGGAGGGGCAGGAGGTGGGGATTCGGGCCTTGCCTCTAACTCTATGACCCATCGGATGACTTCACCAGGCTGTTTAGGAGGGGGTTGCTGTTGGAAACAATGTTCAAAACAAAACAAATTGACCAAAGCATAAGTTTTGATGATTAACAAAGACTAATTTGAGTATATAAAGTGTACTAATGAGTTTGCCAAGTGTTTAAGGAAAGAAAAGAAGTCAAGTCGATTACCAAGTCGACTTGGACTTCGACTTAGGGTGAAGTCGATACCTAAGTCGACTTCACAAGCGACTTCAAATGGCAAAAGGTGGACAACATTGAAAATAGAAAACAAGCAAGTGAAGTCGCAGGCCAAGTCGACTCCACGTGCGACTTGGGAAGCCAAGTCTCAGACGAAGTCGACTTCAGAATCGACTTCAAACGTCAAAAAGTGTCCAGAGTTGAAAATGTGAAAATGGACATGGTGAAGTCGCAGGCGAAGTCGACTCCAGGTGCGACTTGGGCGAAGTCGCAGACAAGGTCGACTCTAACTTCGACTTGAGGAGTTCAGACTTGAAGATTGAAGTTTCAAGCTTATTCCAAGGATCCATTTAGACTTTATCAAATCCAAATAAGATGCAAAGTCCATTCTCAAAGAGCAACTGAAGTTTCTTGAAGATCAAAGCTAAGATTCATGTTCAAAGTTCAAATCAAGTCTATCAAGTCCAAAGGTAATCTTCAAGCTTATTCCAAATGAAGCAATACCCAAGTCATGAAGACCAAGTAAGTCCAATACAAAGCAAGGAACATGCATATATCATGCAAGGACTCAAAGCTTTCCAAAGTTTTGCAAGGTTCAAGCCAATTCAAGAAGATCAAGGCCAAGCTCTTCATAAACCACAAGATCTACACATAAGAAGAGCCACTCAACACTTAAAAGCACAAGAGGAAGAAAGACAAGCAAGTTAGAAGCAAATCAAGTGAGGATCAAGGCGTTTTTGCAAAAGACCGAGCCAAGTCGCAAACCAAGTCGACTCCAGGATCGACTTGAGTTGAAGTCTGAGGCCAAGTTGACCCAAGACTCGGACTTGGGAATCTAAAGAACTGGAGTCACACACGAGGTTGACTCTAGGTGCGACTTGGAAGCCAAGTCGCAGGCCAAGTCGACTCCATCTTCGACTTGGAAAATAACGTTCGAATTTTTGAACATTGGAGTTCATTTATTGCACGCCAACCACTTCTACAACGTTCATATTCTCCTCAATCTATATAAGGACCCTCAAATGAACGTGAATACAACACAAGAACATTACAAGACACTACTATATACTCTACAAAGTCCAAAGAGAGAAAAGAAGTGCTAGAAAGGAATCCTATTTTCTTTTCTCCATTTTTGAGTGGTCCAAATACATTCTAAGGAAGAAGAGAGCTTCAGGTTGCAAGCTGCTTCATCGAGAATCATCCAAGCTGCTTCTGAATTCTTCCTCGAGCTCAAACTTGTCTACACATCATTGTAAAGTGCAGTTTTTCTTTTTCAAAGTCTTGTTGTATAAATCTTGATTTAGCTTGGGTAGCTAAGATCAAGTGTATGCAAAGTAGGGTGTGATTGGAGTGAGACTCATCACCTAATTGTGTAAGTGTTTGTTTATGCCCCCTAGAGTTGGAATCTAGAAGGGAGCGGTGACTCTAAGTGTATTCAAGGATACATAGTGGAACCCAAGTCACAACGAAGTGTGAGCTTGGAAGAGTGGAGTAGGGAAGGTTTGCCCGAACCACTATAAATGTTGTGTTCTATTTATTTTTACTGCTTTATCTTATTTGCTCTCCATTTGCTTTCAAAGGGGATTAAATTTTCAAGGGGTTAAGAGTTTTTGATTTACCAAAGAAGATTTTTTAAAGAACCTAATTCACCTCTCCCCTCTTGGGTTTAGCCATCAACTCGGGACCAACAAGTGGTATCAAAGCAGGTCTTTGACTTTACCAAAGAGATCTTATTAATATGGCATCCCAATCTACTTCCGTTCCCACATTTGCTGAAGGCCAATCCTTTACAAGGCCACCGTTGTTTGATGGGAATAATTTTGGATATTGGAAGCTTCGTATGAAGCAACTCATCATGGCTACCGACATGGATTCTTGGATTGCTATCCAAGATGGAGTAATCTTGCCTACCGATTAAAGAGCTTTCAAATGGACCGATGAGGAAGTAAGAATTGTTAAGAGCAACGCCAAAGCTATGAACTCTTTATTTTGTGCTCTTACTGCTTCTGAATATGATAGAGTATCCTCTTGCTTAACCGCTAAAGAGATATGGGATACGCTAACCTCTATCTATGAAGGAACTTCTCAAGTCCAAGGGACGAGAAGAAATATTTTGATTGGAGAACTGGAAAACTTTAGAATGCTAGAAAGAGAAAATATTTCTGAAATGTTTGCTAGGTTCTCAAAAATTACTAATGCTCTAAAAGGTCTTGGAAAGGCTATATCTAAAACTTGAAAACTTAATTAGCTCACTCATGTCACATGAGCTAATTAAGAAAAGAAATGAGGATCAACACAGAGGCAAAAGAGCAATTGCTTTGAAAGCCGCACAAGACACAGATGACTCCTCTTCTTCTCAAAACGACGACGAAATCGCCCTACTCACAAAACGTTTCAGAAAATTTGTGAGGAAAGGCAAAAATTTCAGAAGCTTCAAGGAAAGAACTCCCAGAGAGAAGAAGAAAGAATCAACCAAATGCTACCGATGCGGCGGTTCGGGACATATGCAAGCTCAATGTCCAACTCCCGAAGAAAGCAAGGTAAAAGAACAAAGAAAAGATCGAGGGGACAACAAAAGATTCCAAAGATACAAAGGAAGAGGCATGTACGTGAATGACGAGGAATCTTCAATGAGTAGCTCCTCAACCGACGAAATAGAGGCGGAAGAATGTGCAAGAATTTGCTGCATGGCACAAATCGAGCAAGAAGAACAAACTACCTCAACAAAATGCACAAGTAATGAAGAGGTAAGTTCCAAACTCTCCCATTCTAAATCAAGTTATTCTTCTTTTCAAGAATGCCTCAAATGTACTGAATTAGAAGAACTACAAACTGCATATGATTCATTGTATGAAGAAATGAAGAAATTAGGAAGCAAGTTTACAATTAAGAAAAAACAATGTGATGCAGTAATAATTGCAAATGGTAAACTTGCAGAGAAATTAGACAAAATAAAAGAAGAAAATGATATGCTGAAAAAGGAGAACGAATCATTAAATGAATCATTAGCTAAGTTCTCTAATCCAGGAGAAAGTGTTAAAATGTTTCTGAATATGACCTTCCAAACACATAAAAGAGGTCTTGGATATCATACATTTGAGCAAGGAGAAAGTAGCAAATCAAATGTGTAAATACTTGAGAAATATCAAACTAAAACTGCATCTATATACAAGCCACAAAAGAAAAACTTTAAGTGGACTAGAAAACCAACGATTGAACCATTGCATACTTGGAGGCCTACTCCAAGATTACCTATGGCTTGTAATTTCTGCAATAAAATGGGTCATAAAACTTACAAATATAATTTTAAGAAATTATATGACCATGGTGCAAAATTAGTTTTGGTTCCAAGGAACACAAGATTTGGGCTTTCCAAGTTAGAACAACAAAGATTGATTTATATTACTAACCCAAATGGACCCATAAAATGGGTACCAAGGAGATAAGATTTACTTGCTTATTTTTCAGACATGTTTTAAGGCAAAGGCAAATAATGAATGGTTCATGGATAGCGGTTGCTCAAGGCATATGACCGATGAAAGAAGTTTATTTCATAAACTTAAGCCTTGCAACGATGGAATGGTTGCATTTGGCAATAATGAAAAAGGTAAAATTAAAGGTAAAGGAAATATACATAGTATTTCAAATGCATGCATGGAAGATGTTTTGTTTGTTGAAGGACTCAAACACAATTTAATGAGCATTAGCCAATTATGTGATAAAGGATACAAAGTTGTGTTTGAATCATCTGTATGTAATGTATTTGATGGAGAACATATCATGTTTAGTGGTAAAAGACATGGAAATGTATATTTGGTTTCACTTGATGAATTAAATGGTCAATGTCTAATGGCCATTGATAATGATCCATGGGTTTGGCATAAAAGGCTTGGACACATAAACATGGAAAATATAAAGACCCTATGGAAAAAGAGTTTGGTAGAAGGATTACCAAGATTGAAATATGACAAGGACAAGATTTGTAAGACATGTCAATTATCAAAACAACCCAAGATGCCTTTCTCTACCAAAAAGGAAATTTCCACCACTAGGTCACTTGAATTGCTACACATGGATCTATACGGACCATCCGACATTTTAACCATTGGTGGAAAGAAATATGTATTTGTCATAGTTGATGATTTTTCAAGATTCACATGGATAATTCTCTTAGCTAGTAAAGACGAAGCCTTCTCTATGTTTGCAACTTTTGTAAATTTGGTACAAAATGAAAAACAAAGTATTATTGTGACCATAAGAATCGATCATGGTGGCGAATTCGAAAACAAACGATTCATGGAGTTTTGCAATGAAAAAGGAATTCACCACACATTTTTTGCACCAAGAACTCCACAACAAAATGGAGTAGTAGAAAGGAAAAATAGAACTATACAAAAGATGACTAGAACTATGCTAAATGAGAGCAATCTATCCAAGAAATTTTGGGGTGAAGCTGTAAGTACAGCTTGTCATATATTGAACCGTGTCACCATTCGAGCAATCTTGAAAAAGACCCCATATGAACTATGGAAAGGAAGAAAACCAAATATTTCTTATTTTCATGCTTTTGGATGTACATGTTATGTTTTGAACAATGGAAAAACTAACTTGGGAAAGTTAGATGCTAAAAGCGATGAGGCTATATTCCTTGGATATTCATCAAATAGCAAAGCATATAGAGTTTTCAATAAACGAAACCAAGTTGTTGAAGAATCCATACACGTTGTATTTGATGAAATTAACCAAACTCCGAGAAAGGAGGATGAACTAAGTGATGCAGATGAAACAAAAGGCAAAGAACAACCAAAGGAACTCGAGCTCAAGCCAGAAAATCTCATGGAGGAAGAGGTAAGTGAAGGTAATGATCCTTACAAACCTCCAACTGATTTAAAGTTCAAAAATGCTCATCCAATTGAGCAAGTTATTGGAAATGTATATGAAGGAGTGAAAACTAGAAGATCAAAACAAAACGTTTATAGTCAATATGCTTTTGTATCTAAAATTGAACCAAATACCATTGAACAAGCTCTCAATGATGAAAATTGGGTTATTGCAATGCAAGAAGAGATAAACCAATTCGAAAGAAACAATGTATGGCATTTAGTTCCTAGACCAAATAATCACACTATCATTGGTACCAAATGGGTATTTTGGAACAAATTAGATGAAAGCGGACTTGTAATTAGAAACGAGGCCAGATTAGTAGCCAAAGGATATTCCCAAGAAGAAGGAATTGATTTTGAAGAATCATATGCACCCGTGGCTAGATTAGAAGCCATACGTATTTTACTAGCATTTGCTTCTCATATGAATTTCAAACTGTTCCAAATGGATGTAAAAAGTGCATTTTTGAATGGCTATTTGAATGAAGAAGTGTATGTTGAACAACCCCCAGGATTTGAAGAAAAGGATCAATCGAAATATGTTTATAAATTGACCAAAGTGTTATATGGATTAAAACAAGCTCCAAGAGCTTGGTATGAAAGGTTGAATAAATTTTTGATTGATCATGAGTTTCAAAGAGGAAAAGTTGATACTAATTTGTTCATTAAATATAAAAATAAAAATATTTTAATTGTACAAATTTATGTAGATGATATAATATTTGGTGCTACTGACGAAAATCTATGCCAAGAATTTTCTAAGATTATGCAGAGCGAATTCAAAATGAGCATGATGAGAGAATTAAATTTCTTTCTTGGACTGCAAATCAAGCAACAAAGTGAAGGGATATTTCTAAACCAGTCCAAGTATGTCAAAGATATGCTCAAGAAATTTGGTATGCAAAACAGTAAAGGGGCAAATACTCCAATGAGCTCTACAATCAAGATCGACACAGATGAAAACGGTAAATGTATCGATCAAAAGCTTTATAGAAGCATGATAGGATCTTTGCTATATTTAACTGCTTCTAAACCTGATATTTTATTCAGTGTTTGTATGTGTTCTAGATTTCAAGCATGTCCTAAAGAATCACATCTACTTGCTGTAAAAAGGATTCTTAAATATTTGATAAAAACTACCAATCTTGGACTATGGTATCCAAAGGGGTCAACCTTTGATTTGATCGGCTATTCAGATGCAGATTTTGCCGGCTATAAAGTAGATAGAAAGAGTACTAGTGGAACTTGTCAGTTTCTTAGACATATGTTGGTTTCATGGTACTCAAGAAAACAAACAAGCGTTGCTCTATCTACTGCAGAAGCCGAATACATAGCCGCCGGTAGCTGTTGTGCCTAATTGCTTTGGATGAAACAGCAATTGAAAGATTATGGTATTGATTATGTTGATATTCTTATTAGATGTGATAATACAAGTGCAATTTGTCTAACTAAAAATCCTGTACTGCATTCAAGAACCAAGCATATTGATGTGAGACATCACTTTATTCGTGAACATGTTGAAAATCATGATGTATGTTTAGAATATGTGAAAACTGAAGACCAAATTGCTGATATCTTTACCAAACCACTAGTCAAGGAATCATTTTATAAAATTAGAAATGATATGGGGATGATAGAGCTAAATTAAGACAAATTAAAATAAGAAACTGAAATTTGAAAAAGTCAAGTCGACTCCATGGGAGCCAAGTCGACTCCGCTCGAAGGCGAAGTCGACTCCGAGGGACCGAAGTTGACTTCACCTAGGGTAAAGTCGACTCCGCGCTCGCGACCGTCCGACTTCTCTCCCTCTTCTCTACTTCTCTTCTTTCTCTCTTCTTCTTTCTCATTTTCCCGCTTTTTCTCTCTTTCCTACTTCCGGCAACCCTGTTTTCCTTCTCGGCTCCGGCGATTTCTTCTCCGGCCAACTCTTTCCATTTCCGAAAATCTCCTCATCTCTCTCTTTCTTTTCCAAACCCCAACTTTCTCAACTTCTCTCACATATCTCTCTCCCTCAACTACTCTCTCCGTCTCTAAAACTCCCAAATCCAAAATCCTATACTCTAAACTCTCATCTAGATGGCACCAAAGAAAGCCGTATCAAAACCATACCCCAAATGGGTTCCCACACAACCTTCATCTCATACAGAAAAAGGAGTTCCTAGGAAAGCTAGGACACCCGCTAAGAGGGCAAGGGAGGAACCCTCTACATCAACGGGCAGAAGAGTTCGATTCCAAGAAGGAACTCCATCCAACACTGCGGGTCGTGAGGAACAAGCCCAAACCTCACAGAGCACACAGTCTGGGGCAAGCAGAAGGGGCACTGCGGCCGGGAAAACCCAAGTGTTGAAAATGCCCACGACCTACTTCAAAACCGAGCTCGAGCACAGCCGGTTTTACAAACATTTCTATGAGCGGAAGGTATTCATACCTAAAATCATAGATTTTAAATTTTTGGAAGATTATGGGTCCGACATAGAAGACCTATTAGATTTTCAAGGATGGACCAAATTATTAAAGGAGGATGAACGAGTCTATCCAGATCTTACCCGACTATTTTATTATCTATGGGACGAAGAATATTATGGAACATTTGTCAAAGGAGTAGAAATAGACATTAGAATCGAGATAACTCCAAGTCAGACTGGAGCAATGATTCATTTAGGACAAATACTTGGAGTCCCTTATGTAGAAGAGCCTTTTCCTGAAGATCTCACAATGGATCAGATATACAATCAGCTCACCCGGAGTAACAAGTATCACCCGGGAATCAAATTTCTTCGGTACATGGATCTATCACCCAGGTTACGGGTCCTAAGACTTCTCATTGCCCACTGCATCTACCCAAAGGGCGGTGGGAGAAATCAATTGAACCCACAAGAAGCTGAGATTTTATGGAAAGTAGCCAATAGAGTCAAGGTGAGCCTCCCAAGATTGTTTCTTGAAGCCTTGGCATCTAGAAAGGACAACCCACGAGGAGTTCTCCCTTATGGCACTTGGATCACAAAGATCCTCGAATTCTTTAGAGTGGACATTGAACGCGAGCCTTTTGAAGTGCTTAAGTCCACCAACGCCATCAACAAAGCACTGATCCAGAGGATGAAAATCAATGTGCTTGAACTCAGGCCAGAAGCTCCAGAAGAAGAGCATGAAGATAATGCACAAGCTGAGGGGGAGCAACCTCCCGAGGCACCGGCCGCTCCAGCAGAGCCTCCTTCACCCATCTCGCATGGATCCTATTCACCACAAGCATCCGCTGCACCAAAACAGGCGCCTCCAACCTCATCTGAGGAGGTGACCTTGAAGGATCTTCGAGATGAGATTGTTGCCATCCATGAAGAAATGGGGTAACAAGAGAACCGGATGACAAGTCTTGTCACCGGTGTTCTCAATGCACTCGAAGACATGCATTCCCGACAGGATCGGATTGATCGGGAATTGCGGACTATCAGATATCATCTTCCTTCGAGTCGACATCAAAATCAACCAATATCCGAACTTGACCCATTCGATACCGGGTCAGTTCGCCGTGACCCGACACCCGCACCTAGTTCCTCATACTACTCAGCCGCCCATGCTCGTCCCATCAAACCCACTTCTTATCCCATCTCTCACTTCCAATTCACAAAATCTTTGCGAATTGACAAATTTTTGAGTGATTGACAAAATGGGGGAGAAGATAGGTTAGGATAGGTTTTTGAGTATTTTTCTTTTTGGGTTGGGTAGTTTGTATCTAGGTTTCATTTATGCTTTCTTTTTGTTTTACATTGTAATCTGTAAAAATGAAACTTGATATATATATGAAAGATGTTGTGATTGCTTGAAATGATTGATATGTTATGTTTGATTGAAAGGTATGAATATTATGAATTGAAAGTTATGAATGCTATGATTTGCTTGAAAGACACTCTATGCCAAAATGACTAATGTTCTGAGAATGCTTTCTATGATAATGGTTTGAATTCAAATCTCTAAACTATATGTTTGAAGGTACCTATGACAGTGCTCTGTTTTTAAACCATGTTTAATACTTTGAAAGGTATCAACTCAAATGTAGTTTTGTCAATCATCAAAAAGGGGGAGATTGTTGGAAACAATGTTCAAAACAAAACAAATTGACCAAAGCATAAGTTTTGATGATTAACAAAGACTAATTTGAGTATATAAAGTGTACTAATGAGTTTGCCAAGTGTTTAAGGAAAGCAAAGAAGTCAAGTCGATTACCAAGTCGACTTGGACTTCGACTTGGGGTGAAGTCGATACCTAAGTCGACTTCACAAGCGACTTCAAATGGCAAAAGGTGGACAGCATTGAAAATAGAAAACAAGCAAGTGAAGTCGCAGGCCAAGTCGACTCCACGTGCGACTTGGGAAGCTAAGTCTCAGACGAAGTCGACTTCAGAATCGACTTCAAACGTCAAAAAGTGTCCAGAGTTGAAAATGTGGAAATGGACATGGCGAAGTCGCAGGCGAAGTCGACTCCAGGTGCGACTTGGGCGAAGTCGCAGACAAGGTCGACTCTAACTTCGACTTGAGGAGTTCAGACTTGAAGATTGAATTTTCAAGCTTATTCCAAGGATCCATTTAGACTTTATCAAATCCAAATAAGATGCAAAGTCCATTCTCAAAGAGCAACTGAAGTTTCTTGAAGATCAAAGCTAAGATTCATGTTCAAAGTTCAAATCAAGTCTATCAAGTCCAAAGGTAATCTTCAAGCTTATTCCAAATGAAGCAATACCCAAGTCATGAAGACCAAGTAAGTCCAATACAAAGCAAGGAACATGCATATATCATGCAAGGACTCAAAGCTTTCCAAAGTTTTGCAAGGTTCAAGCCAATTCAAGAAGATCAAGGCCAAGCTCTTCATAAACCACAAGATCTACACATAAGAAGAGCCACTCAACACTTAAAAGCACAAGAGGAAGAAAGACAAGCAAGTTAGAAGCAAATCAAGTGAGGATCAAGGCGTTTTTGCAAAAGACCGAGCCAAGTCGCAAACCAAGTCGACTCCAGGATTGACTTGAGTTGAAGTCTGAGGCCAAGTCGACCCAAGACTCGGACTTGGGAATCTAAAGAACTAGAGTCACACAGAAGGTTGACTCTAGGTGCGACTTGGAAGCCAAGTCGCAGGCCAAGTCGACTCCATCTTCGACTTGGAAAATAACGTTCGAATTTTTGAACGTTGGAGTTCATTTATTGCACGCCAACCACTTCTACAACGTTCATATTCTCCTCAATCTATATAAGGACCCTCAAATGAACGTGAATACAACACAAGAACATTACAAGACACTACTATATACTCTACAAAGTCCAAAGAGAGAAAAGAAGTGCTAGAAAGGAATCCTATTTTCTTTTCTCCATTTTTGAGTGGTCCAAATACATTCTAAGGAAGAAGAGAGCTTCAGGTTGCAAGCTGCTTCATCGAGAATCATCCAAGCTGCTTCTGAATTCTTCCTCGAGCTCAAAATTGTCTACACATCATTGTAAAGTGCAGTTTTTTTTTTCAAAGTCTTGTTGTATAAATCTTGATTTAGCTTGGGTAGCTAAGATGAAGTGTATGCAAAGTAGGGTGTGATTGGAGTGAGACTCATCACCTACTTGTGTAAGTGTTTGTTTATGCCCCCTAGAACTGGAATCTAGAAGAGAGCGGTGACTCTAAGTGTATTCAAGGAATACATAGTGGAACCCAAGTCACAACGAAGTGTGAGCTTGGAAGAGTGGAGTAGGGAAGGTTTGCCCGAACCACTATAAATGTTGTGTTCTATTTATTTTTAGTGCTTTATCTTATTTGCTCTCCTTTTGCTTTCAAAGGGGATTAAATTTTCAAGGGGTTAAGAGTTTTTGATTTACCAAAGAAGATTTTTTAAAGAACCCAATTCACCCCTCCCCTCTTGGGTTTAGCCATCAACTCGGGACCAACAGTTGCTCCATTACTTCCTCTCCCTTGGCTAGAGCTTCCCGGCATTTCTGGGCAGCCTCTCTCTCCCTGCGATCTATCTGGGCCAATGGTGTTCCATGTCGAAACTGAATATATCCTGCATCAAACCTATACCATGGCCCTGGATTCGGTGGGACTGGGGCAGCTCTTCTTCACCAACACCAATATATCATGCATTTCATAAAATGCAAATGCTATGTATGCATTTCATTCATGACATTCCTTTAGATACGACGCTAACTAGGCGCCCATCCCATACATGCTCCCATCTCAGGGAGGTTGCCGCCGGCCTGGGCCTATATAAGCAACTTGGCAATAGTGAGGGGGACATCCAGTCCGCTTACTACCTCGACTATGGTCTATTCCTCGTGCACATGCTCATATACATACACATGCCGGCATGATATTTGCAAATCATAAACAATATCATAAAAAGGATTTAATAAATAATTTAACAAACGTACTTCAGTTCATGTAAAGCAGTTATAGGTATGGTCAACCTTAAATATATTTCATAAAGCCATTTATAAACAATTTCAAGCACTTTAGAAATAATTTGCAAAATATATAACTTGCTTACCTCCTCAGTTGGTGTCTTCGACTTTTTCTATTCAAGCTGCTTCCCATGCATGCTTTATAATATTTGGGCATTATTGCTTTATGTGGATATTTTTATCCATAGGTTCATCAAAATTTTCATCCTTATATTTAAATATTAATCTCAAATTTTCTCCAAAATCATATTGTTTACTATTCATGGTTACTGTAGCAAATCACTGTTCACCCGAGGTTACTATTCACAGCATGTTGGTTACTGTTCATGGGTTCCAAAAATTGACATTTTTTCCAAAAAAGAAATACCATGACATACCTTATGCTTAATATATCATGAGAAAATTTATACATTTTGAATTTATCATCATTAACTTGGCTAAATAAATCATTTTCTCCATATACTAAAAATCAACATAAATTCACTTAAGCATAATTTTAAATTTCAAAAATCATGAAATTAATATATCATCATTCTAACATCGTATTTATTATATTCATACATCCCAAATCATCATTTATCAATTTTGGAGCATTATTTACGCATATCATATGCTATCTTCCCGAATGCTCTATCTTTGCTCCAAATATTTGATGTTTTGGCATAATTTTGATTAAGTATTATAACTATACTTATTTTCCCATGCTTAGACATTATCTAAGCATGATTTTACCCTACTTAACATCCAAAAGAAGTTTGAATAGAAATCACTTACCCAAAGTGGAGATATCCCTCCTTTTCTCACATTTTCTCTCTCTAACTTTCTCCTCTCTTTCCTTGGACGTGTGGGAGGTTTGGGAGCTGGGATTTGCTCAAGTTGGAGCTGGGTGAGTGTGTGCATTTGGATGCCCCCCCTTGGCCCTATTTATAGGGTTGGATTTTTCATAAAATTGGATTTTACCCCCTGCTAAAGGTGTTAAATTGCAAATGTGTTTTTTTATAATTTCAAAAAGGCACAAAAATCCCACCCTAGGCCTGCTCACACCCACCCTATACAGCCCTATTTTCCTTAATTTTTTATTTATTAAAATGATTTATTTTAAGCTAATTAAATCTTAGCCCTTCATTTATGATGATGATGAATTTAAACCATTGATTTTTGGTCAAATATCCACCCACCCCCTGCCACGACCCTCCCATAACTTCTGTTCATTTATTATTTTTTTTATTTTTAATTATTTATATTTAATAAAAGTCAAATGGTATTAAATGAAAAAGATAAGTTACTTTTCGATCTCCATTTAACGTTTCATCTTGACCCTTGATTTGTGATTTTCATCACATCTTAACCTATTCATCATGTCTATTATAGATTTTTAACCATCCATAAAAAATTTCATCGAAATCTGATGTTTGGATTGCAAATTATGAATTTTTCTTTAATTTTTCACAAAAATCCAAAATTGGATTAAAATATCAAAAAGAATTGCTATTTCATCTTGTAGTGATTAAATCTCCTTTTCATCTTTTTGTGATTAAGTTAATCCAAGTGATTAACTCTTAATCACGTGTCTTAATCCCCGATTACTATTCACATGCACTATTTACGTGGTTTAAATTCTTAATTGCATTATTTTAATCTCCAATGCATATATCCACAAATATAATCCATGAATTTTCATTTATCATAAAAATAATTACAAAAAATCTAGGGTTTACAACCCAAAATGACGCGTATATGGTTTGGGTTTCATAGAGGAGGAAGTCAAATTGGTAAGGCAATTAACTTTCTGTTTTATGCCTTAATAATAGCTAAATATGATAAAGTTTCCTCTTGTTTAACTGCCAAAGAGATATGGGATACTCTAACCTCAATATATGAGGGCACTTCCTATGTGCAAGGGACTATAAGGAATACATTGGTTGGAGAATTGGAGAGTTGTAAAATGCTAGATACAAAAAATATTTTTAAAATGTTTGCTAGGTTTTCAAAGATTATCAATGCATTGAAAGGCTTGGAAAAGCTATTTCTGAATCCGAACAGGTAATGAAGATCCTAAGAGCTTTTTTCGAATCTTGGACTACCAAGATTACAACTATTAAAGAGGCAACAGACTTAAACACATTGAAATTGGAAGAGCTTATCAATTCTCTCATGTACCATGAGCTGATCAAGAAGAGAAATGAAGAACATCACAAAGGAAAGAGAGTCAGTGCCTTAAAAGCAACACAGAGCTCTGACAAATCCACCTCTTCCTCTCAAAATGAAGATGTAATACATAGACCCAAGTAAGGCTCATATAAGTACATTTAAATTGTAATTATGATTTATGTATGAATTGGTGACTTTTGCAATTAGGATTGTGATTAAGAATGGTGATTAAGATTAATCGTCATAGCCCGATGTGAGTCAATAAGACTAAAGGGGCTTAATGGGGATTGGAAACGCTAATGTGTCATGAATAATTATTTTAATTTTCATGATTTGATTAATGGAAAGTAGAATGATAATTATGGAATTAGGTTGGAAAATGCTAGAAAATTCATAACTTGACGCCTATAAGGCGGATTGAGGTAAAATTTGAAAGGTAAGCACATGATTTTGTGCCTAATCTTATGGATGAATTGGATTAATGAAAATGTGATGAGATTAAGATGATAATTATTTATTTTCATCTCAAACCCAAAAGGTAATTTCAAATGATCATAACTTGAGATAGAAAAGTCGTATTGAGACAAAATTTGAAATGAGTGGAATAACATAAAAAGAGAGATCGATGAATACGTAGCTAAGTACTTAACTTGTTAAAGGGTGAAGGCAGATCACCAATGAATGCCGGAAAAACTACAGTCTTTGGAAGTTTCTGAATGGAAATGGGACGACGTTACAATGGATTTCATCGAAGGATTACCCAAGACACTAGCAGAAAACGACTCTATATGAGTCATAGTGGATCGGTTATCCAAAGTTGCTCATTTTATACCTAGAAAGAGGACCTAGACAGCAAAAAGGCTAGCCAAGGTATACTATAAGGAAATTGTATGACTCCATGGAGTGCCTAAGTCAATAGTATCCGATCGGGATGTGACGTTCACGTCTCGATTTTGGAAAAGTTTACATGAAACCCTAGGCACCAACTAAAGTTTAGTACGACATTTCTTCCCCAGACAGATGGACAGACGGAGCAAGTAAACCAGATTATCGAGGATATGCTCCATATGTGTACATTGGAATTTGGAGGATCATGGGATGAATAGCTATCGATAGTGGAGTTTGCTTACAACAACAACTATCAAGCTAGTATTCAAATGACTCCATTTGAAGCATTATATGGACGACAGTGTCTAACACCATTAAACTGGGATGAAGTTGGAGAGAAAAAGCTAGCCTCAGACTTATCTCAACGAATGACAGATAAGGTACAGGTTATTTGTTAGTGTATACTCATAGTCCAGAGTCGGCAAAAGAGTTACATAGACTGCAAGAGAAGGGATTTAGATATCCAAGTTGGCGAACATGTTTTTACAAGAGTCACGCCATTCAAAGGAGTTACATGGTTTGGAAAAAGAGGCAAGTTAAATCCCAGGTATATTGGATCATTTCAAGTATTAGAAAGAACTGGGAAGTTAGCCTAGAGAATAGTGTTACTTCCAGCATTAGTCGTAGTGCATAATGTTTTTCACATTTAGAAGTTAAGGAAATTCTTTCCAGATCCAACCCATGTACTAATAGCAGAAAACTTACTAATTCTAGACCATTTGAATTATGAAGAAAGACCACTTAGGATGTTAAATTATAAAGTGCAAAAGCTTCAGAATAGAGAAATTGAATATGTTAAAGTTCAATGAAATTGGTATTCCGAAAGCGAGACTACTTGGGAACTGAAGGAAGAAGTAGAAAGGAAGTATCCCCAATTATTTCAAAAGTAGACGGTTTCGGGACGAAACCTATTATAAGGGGGGGAGAGGATTGTAATACTTAGACCCAAGTAGGGCTCATATAGGTGCATTTAAACTGTAATTATGATTTATGTATGAATTGGTGAATTTCACAATTAGGGTTGGATTAGGAATGGTGATTAAGATTAATCGCTATAGCCCAATGTGAGTCAATATGACAAAAGGAACTTAATGAGGATTGATAAATGCTAATGTGTCATGAATAATTATTTTAATTTTCATGATTTGATTAATGGAAAGTAGAATGATAATTATGGAATTAGGTTGGAAAATGCTAGAAAATTCATAACTTGACGCCTATAAGGCGGATTGAGGTGAAATTTGAAAAGTAAACACATGATTTTGTGCCTAATCTTATGAATGGATTGGATTAAGAAAAATATGATGGGATTAAGATGATAATTATTTATTTTCATCTCAAATCAAAAAGTTAATTTCAAATGATCATAACTTGAGATAGAAAAGTCATATTGAGACGAAATTTGAAACGGGTGGATAAAATTATATGATTAATGTTATGGAAAGGTCAGATTAAGCTAATTATCATGCGAATATGCTTAATCAGAAAAAGGTGTATAGCTTTGACTTTGTGCACCATAAAGTACCATAACATTTATGTAAAAACAAAGGGGTTAAATGCATTGCTTAATGGAACAAATGAGGTGTCAAACAAGGGTAATTTTGAGTGAATTTTATCAATTTCCTAAAATGTTAAAATCCATAAAAAATCAAGAGCTTAAATGCTTGGTTTTAAATGGCTAAGGTGTAGCTCAAGGAGGCTTAGAATGGTAGCAATGCATGGTGACACACAAGGGGGATAACACATGGATTTTTTATTTTTGAAACTTGCTAAATATGCATCCAAGTAGCTAAGCACCTAGGGTAAGTAATGGAGCATTAAAAAAAGTGCAATTTCATGGCACAAAATGCCAAAAACAGCAGCTACATGGGACGTCTCCAAGTGGACAGCAACATGGCCCATAAATGAGTTGATTTTTGATAAATGGTAAATACATATTTTACTTAGATAAGAATTATCCATGTCAACAAGGGATAAGGGGGCATTGATTTACCCTCATGTGATGTGGAAAAGTGGGACCAAAGAGCTTGGAAAAATTCAAGCTACATAGGGGGGACGTCCATATGCAAGGAAGGTTAGAGAGAGAAAATTCTCAAGGAAAAATCCTAAGCAAGGCCAGCCTTGGACTTGCCCAAATCCCGCAAGAAAGGAAGAGGAAAAAATAAGAAAAGGAAGAAAGAAAAGAGAGAACTCAAGCTTGGAAAGCTTGGAATCAAAGTTGTGTAGATCCAAGTAAGTATACCTTGAGTTTTGGATTCTTTAAACCAAGTTTTCCTCTCTCAAATTATGAGTCATGAATATGATTCATAATGAACCCTTAAAGGATGATTTATGATGCCCTTAATTAGGGTATTGAATGATATTTGAATGGTATAAATGAATTCAAGGGTTCAAGAGGGTTAAATGGGATGCTAGGGTTGTTTATGGGTGAATAACCTACTTTTATTGATTTGGGCATAAACTATGGATTTTAAAAAAAAATGGGACTTAGGGTTATGTATATGACCCAAATTTCATATTTTTATGATATATATAATGCATGAATTAGCTTAAATGATTTATGGATAATTTATAGGGTAAAATACTCTAAATTAATGATGTTTGGGACGTCCAACATAGGGTGGATGAGATTTGCCCAAATTTGATTTCTAAGGAGGTATATGATGTGGACGTCCAAAGGGTGGAAAGAAACTTGGCGACTAGGCGCGGCCATGGGGCGCTGCGGCACTAGTCCTCACATATGTCAATTTAGCATTTGGCTTAGGAAATATGCAAAGGAGGATAAGTTGTAATTATTTAATGAACATTACAAAGAAGTATGTGTTGGAAACAAGTATTGAAATCAATGGAAAAATAAGCAAGAAATATGTTTTGATGATTAATAATTCAATTTGAGTAAGTTTTGGCTACTAATATGTTTGGTGAAATGTTTAAAGGATATAAAAATGAAGAAAATAAAGCATGATAGGTCAAGTTGATTTCCAAAGTCGACTCAGGCATCGATTCAGGCTAAGTCGACTCCAGCATCGACTTCAAACGCGTTTTTATGTCCAGCGTTGAAATTGGGAGCAAGAGCTGCTGAAGTCGCACACGAAGTCGACTTCGCATGGGACTTGGGTGAAGTCGCAGACCAAGTCGACTCTAGCATCGACTTCTAACGTGATTTTTTTTCCAGCGTTGAAATTAGGGATGAGAGCTGCCGAAGTCACAGACCGAGTCGACTCCACATGCGACTTGGGTGAAGTTGCAGACCAAGTCGACTTGACATTCGACTTGAGTGAAGTTGAAGACCACGTCAACCCAAATCATAAACTTGGAACAAATGAAGATAAGCAAGGTCCAAAATAAACAGATTTGCACTAACAGAGCAAGGAACATGCATTTGGACATTTACATGAACTCTAAAATTTTTGAGTATTCAAGACTTCAAGACATGGAGCTAAAGGACATCAAGCTAGGATGAATATACTGAGTTTCAAATGATATAAATCAAGGGAAGAACATTTAATTTGAAGAAATTTAAGTGACCAAAGTCATCTTGAAGGATTTCAAGTTTATCAAGCAAGCACAGAAAGTGAAGTCGCACCCGAAGTCGACCTCACCTGCGACTTGGGTCAAGTACAGGACCAAGTCGACCTGAAGTGAAACTTGAAGTATTTGCTGAAAGCCGAAGTCGCACCCAAAGTCGAATCCATTCTGCGACTTGGGCGAAGTCGCACCGAAGTCAACTCCACCTGTGACTTGGGTCGCAACGGTGGGAAATTTTTCGAACGTTGGGGCATTAAATGCGCCACCAACTTTCAAACGTTCGAATACCCTTGTCATTTATATAAGGCATTTAATACAGATGTAAGGGTAGCTGTAAAATCATTGATTGAGCACAACTCCCATTTCTAAGAGCATTAAGTGATGAAGGCAACATCTAGAAGAAGAACTTTGCATTCAAACTGTCAAGAGCTGCTTGCTGAACCATTCAGTCTTCTTCATAAGTTCTTCTTTGAGCTAAATCTGCCTCTACACAACGGTAACATGTAGAAATTTTCTTTATTATTTTTCCTATTGTATTGAACTTGATTTAGTGTTGGTGACTAAGATCAAGTGTAAGCAAATTAGTGTGTGACTGGAGTGGAACTCGTCACCTACTTGTGCTGTGTGTTGTTTATGCCCCCTAGAGCTAGAATCTAGAAGAGAGCAGAGGCTCTAGTTGTATTTATTAAATACATAGTGGAACCCAAGTCACAAGGGGTGTGAGCTTGGAAGAGTGGAATAGGGAAGGTTGTCCGAACCACTATAAAACCATGTCCATTGATTTATGTTTTTGCTCTTATTATCTTATTGCTTTCCTTTTTGTTTCATTGAAGAGGATTGAACTAAACCGGGGAACATTTTCTGTTTAAGCGAAAGATTTTTAAATACCGAATTCACCCCTCCCCTCTTGGGTAATTGCCATAAACTCGGGACCAACAAGTGGTATCAGAGCAGGTCTTTGAGTTTAATTCAAAGAGATTTTTTGATATGACATCCCAATCTACTTCCGTTCCCGTATTTACCGAAGGCGAATCTTTTACTAGGCCACCTTTGTTTGATGGAAACAATTTTGGCTATTGGAAGCTATGTATGAAATAATTCATTATGACTACATATATGGACTCTTGGATTGCGATCTAAGACGGTGTGACTTTGCCAATAGATGAAAGAGCTTCTAATTGGACCGATGAGGAAGTGAAAATTGTTAAGAGCAACACTAAGGCTATGAATTCATTATTTTGTGTTCTTACTGCTTCTGAATATGATAGAGTATCCTGTTGTTTGACCGCCAAAGAAATATGAGATACATTAACATCTATCTATGAAGGAACCTCTCAGGTCCAAGGGACAAGAAGAAACATTTTGATTAGAGAATTAGAAAGTTTCAAAATGTTGGAACATTTTTGAAATGTTTGCTAGATTTTCAAAAATTACTAATGCTTTGAGAGGACTTGGAAAAGCTATTTCAGAATCTGAACAGGTCATAAAGATTCTAAGAGCTCTACCGAAATCATGGACTCCGAAGATTACTACAATGGAAGAAGCCAAGGACCGAAACACATTGAAGCTAAAAGACCTTATTAGCTCATTAATGTCACATGAGCTAATCAAGAAAATAAATGAAGATCACCACAAAGGAAAGAGAGCAATTTCATTAAAAGTCATTCATAACTCGGATGAGTCCACCTCTTCATCTCACAACGACGATGAAGACATTGCTCTACTAACTTGCAGATTTTGAAAGTTTGTAAGGAAAGAAAAAAATTTCAAAGAGAGACCTCGGAAAGAGAAAAAGAAGGAGGTTACAAAGTGTTATAGATGCGGCGGTATGGGACTATGCAAGCTCAATGTCCTACACCGAAAGAAAGATCAAAGGATCATCAAGAAAAGAAGGAAAGATATGAAAGCCGAAAATTCCAAAAGCTTAAGGGAAGAGGAATGTACATGAATGAGAAAACTTCTTCAATAAGTAGCTCCTCAACTGATGATCTTGAAGCTGCAAATTGCGCAAGAATATGCTGCATGGCGCGGATTGAGCAAGAAAAAACTTTGTTGTGTTTAAACACAACAGAAGTTTTATAAGAGCAAGCCACCTCAACAAAATATACAAGTAATGAAGAGGTAACTTCCAAACTTGCTTATTCTCAATCTACTCATTCTTCTATACTGGAGTGTCTCAAATGCGCTGAATTAGAGAAATTACAACATTCATATGATTCATTATATGAGGAAATAAAAAACCTAGGAAACAAATTATCATTAAAGAGACAACAATGTAATTCCATTATTATTGTAAATGAAAAACTATCAGAAAGAACAACAAAACTGAAAGAAGAAAATGAACTGCTATTGAAAGAAGTGAAAAAATTAGAAAAGGAGAATGAATCCTTAAATGAATCATTAACTAAGTTCTCTAATCCAAGGAAAAGTGTGAGAATGTTTCTGAACATGACCTCTCAAAACAATGGAAGAGATCTTGGATACTCCACATTTGAGCTGGGAGAAAGTAGCAAATCAAATGTGCCAAAACTTAGAAAGAATCAAGCTAAAGTTACACCTATTTACAAACCAAAAGGGAAACAAGCTGTTTAGGCTAGGAGACCAACTTTTGAACTACAACATACTTGGAGACCTACTCCTAAATTACCAATGGCCTGTAACTTTTGCAACAAGATGGGTCACAAAATTTACAAATGCAACTTTAAGAAACTATATGACTATGGTGCAAAAGTAGTTTGGGTTCCAAGAAACACCAGATTTGGACTTTCAAGAATAGAACAACATAGATTAAACCAGTTTATTAACCCAAATGGACCCATAAAATGGGTACCAAAAAGATAAGCTTTATTTACTCATTTTTCAGGTATGTTTCAAGGCAAAGGCAAACAACGTTTGGTTCATGGATAGTGGTTGCTCAAGGCATATGACTGGAGAAAGAAGTTTGTTTCATAAACTCAAGCCTTCCAATGATGAAACTGTTGCATTTGGAAATAACGAGAAAGGTAAAATCAAAGGTAAATGAAACATTTATAGTATTTCAAATGCATGTATGGAGGATGTGTTATTTGTTGAAGGATTCAAGCACAATCTGATGAGCATTAGCCAATTATGTAACAAAGGGTACAAGGTTATGTTTGAATCATCTATATGCAATATATTTGATGAAGAACATATCATGTTTAGTAGAAAAAGACATGAAAATATATATTTGATTTCACTTGACGAGCTAGATGGTCAATGTCTAATGGTCATTGACAATGATCCATGGGTTTGGCATAAGAGGCTTGGGCATATAAACATGTCAAACATTAAGACCTTATGAAAAAAGAGTTTAGTAGAAGGATTGCTAAAATTGACAAAGACAAAATTTGTAAGGCATGTCAACTGTCGAAACAACCTAAAATGTCTTTTTCCTCCATAAAGGAGATTTCCACCACTAGGCCACTTGAATTGCTACACATGGATCTATATGGGTCATCCGATATTTTAACTATTGGTGGAAATAAGTATGTATTCGTAATAGTTAATGTTTTTTCAAGATTCACATAGGTAATTCTCTTAGCTATCAAAGATGAAGCTTTATCTATATTTGCAACTTTTGTAAACTTGGTGCAAAATGAAAAATAAAGTACTATTATGACCATTAGAAGTGATCATGGTGGTGAATTTAAAAATAAACAATTCATAGAATTATGTAATGAAAAAGGAATTCACCACACATTTTCTACACCAAGAACTCCACAACAAAATGGAGTAGTTGAAAGGAAAAAAGGACTATACAAGAGATGGCTAGAACTATGCTAAATGAGAGTAAATTATCCAAAAAAATTTGGGGCGAAGCTGTAAATACAAAATGTCATGTCCTAAATCGTGTAACCATTAGAGAAATTTTGAAAAAGAACCCATATGAGATTTGGAAAGGTAGAAAATCAAATATTTCATATTTTCATGCTTTTGGTTGCACATGTTATGTTTTGAACAATGGTAAAACCAACTTCGGAAAACTGGATGCCAAAAGTGATGAGGCAATATTCCTTGGTTAAAAATGCATGTGGAAAATCAAGAAGAATCCATGGATAAAAAGGTAAGTGAAGGTAATGTTTCCTACAAACCACCAACTGACCTGAAATTCAAAAATGACCATCCAATTGAGTAAGTTATTGGCAATATCTATGAAGGAGTAAAGACTAGAAGGTCAAAACAAAATATTTGTGGACAATATGCTTTTGTGTCAAAAATTGAACCAACAACTATTGATCAAGCTCTTGATGATGAAAATTGGATCATAGCAATGAAAGAGGAGCTAAATCAATTTCAAAGAAACCAAGTTTGGCATCTTGTTCCAAGGCCAAAGGACTGTACTGTCATTGACACAAAATGGGTCTTTAGGAGCAAATTAGATGAAAGTGACTTGTGGTGAGAAACAAAGCTAGACTTGTGGCAAAAGGATACTCACAAGAAGAAGGAATAGATTTTGAGGAATCCTATGCTCCGGTTGCTAGATTAGAGGCTATTCGCATTTTGCTAGCTTTTGCATCTCATATGAACTTTAAGTTGTTTCAAATGGATGTTAAAAGCGCATTTTTGAATGAGTATATAAATGAAAAGGTGTATGTTGAACAACCACCTGGATTTGAGAAGAAAGATCAATCCATACAAATTAACCAAAGCATTACATGGATTAAAACAAGCTCCAAGGGCTTGGTATGAAAGATTGAGCAAATTTTTGATTGATCATGACTTCCAAAAAGGAAAGGTAGACACCACTCTGATTATCAAGTATAAAGAACAAGATATTTTGATTATTCAAATTTATGTAGATGATATTATTTTTGGTGCTACTAATGGGATTCTTTGTCAAGAATTTTCTGAGCTTATGCAGAAGGAATTTGATATGAGTATGATGAGGGAGCTGAATTTCTTCCTTGGACTACAAATTAAGCAACTAAGTGAAGGGATCTTCATAAACCAGTCTAAATATGTCAAAGAAATGTTAAAGAAATTCGGCATGGAAAATAGCAAAGGGGTAAACACGCCTATGAGCTCAACCATTAAAATTGACAAAGATGAGAAAGGTAAATCTGTCGATTTAAAGTTATATAGGAGCATGATAGGCTCTTTATTATATTTAACTGCCTCTAGACCCGATATACTGTTCAGTGTTTGTATGTGCTCTAGATTTCAATCATGTCCAAAAGAATCGCATTTGGTAGCTGTAAAAAGAATTTTCAAATACTTAGTAGATACTACCAACATAGGACTTTGGTATCCAAAGGGTTCTAATTTTGATCTAATCGGCTACTCAGATGCGAATTTTTCCGGTTACAAGGTAGATAGAAAAATCACTAGTGGAATATGTCAGTTTCTTGGGAACATGTTGGTTTCATGGTTTTCAAGAAAACAAACTAGTGTTGCTCTATCCACCGCGGAAGCTGAATATATTGCCGCCAAGAGCTGTTGTGCCTAATTGCTTTAGATGAAACAACAACTTAAGGATTATGACATGGAATTCAAAGATATACCTATTAGATGTGATAATACTAGTGCAATATGTTTAACCAAAAATCCAGTACTGCATTCTAGGACCAAGCGTATTGACCTAAGACATCATTTTATTAGAGAACATGTAGAAAATCATGATATCTGTTTGGAATATGTGAAAATAGAAGATCAAATTGCAGATATTTTTATCAAACCTCTAGCAAAAGAACTATTTTATAAAATTAAAAATGATATGGGTATGATTGAGTATGGTTAGAAACCATAAGATAGGAGGAGCAGATGCTGAGGGGGAGCAGCCCCCACCATCTATTCCTCAGCCTACATTCGACCCACTCATCCTATCCAATAGGCTCCATATCAAATATTGGCACTTGTATTTACCAAGTCTCAGCCTTTAGATCCCATATCTTATTTTTGATCTATTAACAAAAAGGGGGAGAATAGATTAGGATTTGAATCTTTGAGTCTTGGGTTGGGTTCTGATCATATATGAAAAGTTTGCTTATGCTTTGTTTTTCTATGAAAACTGAAATGGTTGAATGAATGATGAAATACTTGTATGAATGATTTTTAACTTGTGATTTATTGGAAATGAAATATGCAAATACTGATAATGGAATATGTATGTTAATCTCAAAATGCAAATGACCCATGATTATCCTAAAAATATCAAATCAAGATAAAATGAGATGTTTCAATGACATTGAAAGGTATATACTCAAATCATTTTTGTCAATCATAAAAAAGGGGGAGATTATTGGAAACAAGTATTGAAATCAATAGCAAAATAAGCAAGAAATATGTTTTGATGATTAACAATTCAATTTGAGTAAGTTTTGGCTACTAATATGTTTGGTGAAATGTTTAAAGGATATAAAAATGAAGAAAATAAAGCATGACAGTTCAAGTCGATTTCCAAAGTCGACTCAGGCATCGACTTAGGCCAAGTCGATCCCCAAGTCGACTCCAGCATCGACTTCAAACGCGTTTTTATGTCCAGCATTGAAATTGGGAGCAAGAGCACTTGGGTGAAGTCGCAGACCGAGTCGACTCCAACATCGACTTCAAACGTGATTTTTGTCCAGCGTTGAAATTGGGGACAAGAGCTGCCGAAGTCACAGACCGAGTTGACTCCACATGCGACTTGGGTAAAGTCGCAGACCAAGTCGACTTGACATTCGACTTGAGTGAAGTTGAATTCCACGTCGACCCAAACAATAAACTTAGAACAAATGAAGATAAGCAAGGTCCAAAATAAACAGATTTGCACTAACAGAGCAAGGAGCATACATTTGGACATTTACATATGAAACCCCGATCTTAGACACGTGTATAAAACCCTAGGGTAATATATTAATAAAATATATATTCATGAGTATGGAAATATGTGGAATTAGAGGATTAAATTGCTAATTATGGAATGTTAATTCGGATGAATAGTCGTGAATAGTAAACGTGAGATTAAGGAATATGTTAAGTTAATCACTTTGGATTAACTTAATCATAGAAGACGAAAAAGGAAGCTTCCCACTAAAGGACAAAAAAGGAGTAGAGATTGCTTTTCGGATTTTAATGGATTTTTTAGGAGAAAACATAGAAAAAATCATATCTTATAATCCAGAAGTCGGATTAAGGTGAAATTTTGTATGGATGGCTAAAATATTATACCAAATATGATGGATGGATTGGATTAAGCCAAATATCATGAAAAATGTATTTCTTGGAGAGAAAGTAAGTGAGGGTTAACTTTTCCAAAGCAAGTTATTAATTCTACTTTTACTTTTTGAAAAAGTAGCTTAAGATATGATATTTTAATGAAATAAAAAAATAAAAAAATCCCCCAAAGTCCACCATGGGAAAATGTGAGCTAGCATGGGGATTTGTGCTAAAAATTCAATGGTTGAGATGAGCTCAATCAAGGATAATAAACGGTTGAGATTAATCACGTCTTTTGATGAAAATCAAGCAATTAATGGATGGATCAGCTATGGCAACTTGTGGCTAGCAATTTTCCACCTAGGATAATTGGAAATTGCTTGGAAATGAGGAAGAAATGACCCAAGCAAAAATATTTGCAATTTGGCCCAATTTCAAGTGGATTTAATTGCAATTTCATGAAATTTGGAGCACTATAAATAGGGGAGGGTGCCTTGAACGAATTTCACACCCATCCCAAGCTCAAAATACTTGAGCAAGCTCATTTCCCCACCCCATCCACGTTCTAAGCAAGAGAGGAGGAGAGAAAGGAAGGGAAGAGGGAGAAAGGGAGGAGGAAAGGAGATTTTGGCTCACTTAAGATAAGTGAATCCTCCTCAAATTTGTGCATGATGTTATTTAGGATATAAAATGCTTAGCTAATGCATAAGTATGATTAATTAAGTATAGTTACCATGCCAAAATGGAATCATGCCAAAACATGATAATTTTGGAACAAAGATCGAGCATAGATATGCTATGATTATGGAATGATTCAAATAATACTTGAATGATGTATATTTATGTTAATTGAGATGTTGGAAGGATAATGGCTTGAAGAACATGAATTTTAAAGATGAAAAATATGAAATTGGCATGGGCAGGTGTTGACGCCCCGGCGCCAATGCGCTGGAAAGAAATAAATGGAAAATATGCTTAAATGAATTATTAACCTTGAGTTAATAAGTAATGATGAAAAGGTTTAGCAAGACCTTTGATTTGCTATTAATCATAATTTAATTTATGATTAATATGTGGACCTCATGAATAGTACCCATGAATAGTAATCTATGAATAGTAATCATGTGAATAGTAACCCCAAGTGAATGGTTACTCAAGGTATATGCCATTTGATTGAGGATACGAGGAATGATATGGGTATATTATGAAATGGAGAACTAAGTTATGAAGAAAAATGATTAGAGATATTGAGGTTAATACCCATATGAAAATTGAAGGAAGACCTAATAACGTTTTAGGTCTAAGGGTAGATCATGACATATGCATGGGTAGAAACCCTGGTCATGATAAAGTATGTATAAAATATCCTTTTCAATTATATAGGAAAAGGAAAAGAAAGGTAGAGGATAAGGATTGAAGCAAAGCAAAGGTAAGCAAGCAATCCTTTTGAAAATGATGATTTGTAAGCAAGCAAACTTTTTAAAATGTGATTTTATTGCTTCATTGTAAGCAAGCACAACTTTGAAAATGTGAATTTATTCTCAAGTATTTATGAAATGTGTTTAAGGGTGGCCATTCCTATAATGTTTTGAAATGATGAATGTTTATGAGTTTTTATGAAAAGTCATGCCGGCATATTGATATCATGTGATGTTCATGGACATATGCACATATATGATTCATAATGAAGAGGCTTTGGTGGAGGAAGTAGGATCAGGGATCCCTCTTCACCATTGCCAAGTCGCAAGGGCTGTGTGTCGGCGGCATCCTCCCAGGTGGGGGCACAAAGAAGAGGCTTTAGTGGAGGTAGAAAGTATATCAGAGGGTCCCTCTTCACTATTGCCGAGTCGTATGGGCTGTGTGCCGACGGTGTCCTCCCCAGAGGTGGAGGCAAAGGAATGTTATGTGTGAATGAATGCATTGCATTTTCATACATGGATTGAAAAGGAAAGCATGAATTTGAAATTATGTTTTTTAAGGGATGGTGCAAATAATTCTCTACAAGAGAATGACAAGTCACCTGGTGTAAGAGATATATAATGCTAGGGAAATCAAAAGTTATGCATGTAGGAACCATGTAGGCGTCAAGAGGAAGAGAGGTTCCCCTTGATGAGGCCAAGTCGGAGACAACCCGCGTATTAGACCATGGTATGTGAGATGTTCCATGGGCTAGCGTACCCGCACACGAAGGTTTATGTCAGGAGTGGGAAGGAAGAATTTGCACATCCAATGTTTATCAAAAGATTTTTATGAAAAGGTTTCTATTCCATTGATAGTTGATCACTTGCTACGTGTCTCCTATCGAATGGAGAGAAATGCATTTACGAATGATTTACATGAATGGTTTTCATGAATGGTTTATAAAAGGTTTCAAAAAATGGTTTACGAAAAGGTTTCTATTCCGTTGGTAGTTGATCACTTGGTAAGTCTTCTACCGAATAGAGAGGAATGCATTTAAAATGAAAAATGCTTGCTTATTGAGTTTCGACTCATGTTTTGTTTTCCCAACCTCAGATAGGTGTAGGGAAAGCCAAGAGATGAAAGGCATGTGTTGCTAAAGGAAAAGAGGAATCTACAAAGGTTAGTAGATTTTTGTATGAATAGATTCCCTAATGGGATATGATGAAAAAGGACATAGGTTGTATAAAATTATGAAGTTATGAATAATATGAGAAGTTGATGATTTATGATGTTATGGATAAGTCCATTATGAATAATGATGAATATATGTTTATATGATGAAAAAGAAAGAAATGAAAAAAGTTTGGACAAGTTCCAATTAAGTACTCGCTGCGTGATCAGGGCAACAATCCTGAGTCAATTTACCAATCGACAAGATCTTGGAGTAAGGACTATGTGGACGCCTCGGTTCGGGGCACCACATTACATGAACTCTAAAATTTTCAAGTATTCAAGACTTAAGACATGGAGCTAAAGGACATCAAGCTAGGATGAATATACTTAGTTTCAAATGATATAAATCAAGGGAAGAACATTTAATTTGAAAAAATTTAAGTGACCAAAGCCATCTCCAAGGATTCAAGTTTATCAAGCAAGCACAGAAAGTGAAGTCGCACCCGAAGTCGACTTCACCTGCGACTTGGGTCAAGTTCAGGACCAAGTCGACCTGAAGTGAAATTTGAAGTATTTGCTGAAAGCCGAAATTGCACCTGAAGTCGACTCCATTCTGCGACTTGGGCGAAGTCGCACCGAAGTCGACTCCACCTGCGACTTGGGTCGCAATGGTCGGAAATTTTTCGAACGTTGGTGCATTAAATGCGTGCCACCAACTTCCAAACGTTTGAATACCCTCGTCATTTATATAAGGCATTCAATAAAGACGTGAGGGTAGCTGGAAAATAAATGATTGAGCACAACTCCCATTTCTAAGAGCATTAAGTGATCAAGGCAACATCTAGAAGAAGAACTTTGCATTCAAACCGTTAAGAGCTGCTTGCTGAACCATTCAGTCTTCTTCACAAGTTCTTCTCCGCGCTAAATCTGTCTCTATACAATAGTAACGTGTAGAAAATTTCTTTATTATTTTTCTATTGTATTGAACTTGATTTAGTGTTGGTGACTAAGATCAAGTGTAAGCAAATTAGTGTGTGACTGGAGTGGAACTCGTCACCTACTTGTGCTGTGTGTTGTTTATGCCCCCTAGAGCTAGAATCTAGAAGAGAGCAGAGGCTCTAGTTGTATTTATTAAATACATAGTGGAACCCAAGTCACAAGGGGTGTGAGCTTGGAAGAGTGGAATAGGGAAGGTTGTCCGAACCACTATAAAACCATGTCCATTGATTTATGTTTTTGCTCTTATTATCTTATTGCTTTCCTTTTTGTTTCATTGAAGAGGATTGAACTAAACCGGGGAACATTTTCTGTTTAAGCGAAAGATTTTTAAATACCTAATTCACCCCTCCCCTCTTGGGTAATTGCCATAAACTCGGGACCAACAGTATGTACATCTAAAGGTAACTAAGAAAAGGATGTTAAGATGGACGTTAAAATGGGAAATAATGGTGTCAAAATTTTAGTTTCAGAACCACGTGATTTAGGGATTAAACTTCCTTGAATGTACCCTAAATTATGACATTGTTTTGTTAATTAATTTTACTCTCAAAATTTGAAAGTGATATATGAAACCTAAAGTAAGCACCGATAGGTGAAATGTAAAAATATGTAAAAAATGATGAATGGGAGGTAATGGACCTCCATATGATGATTAATGAATGGTTATTATGTGTTTACCCTACATATGGGTTTAAACCGCAATATGAAATGGATGGTATGATGCACAAGTGAATGCCAGGTGTGTATACCCGACTTGGAATTCAAGTTGGTTATGTGTGAAATAAATTATGGGTTGGAAAACTGAATGTATTCAAGCAAATGAAATTTTTATGAATGTAATGTCATTCTTGTGTATAGGCAAAGGAAAAGAGAAAATTGACTCGAGAAGCTAAAGCGAAAGAGGTAAGCAAGCAACATTCTAAATGTTTTGAACCATTCTACAATCGATTGATGAAATTATTTCCAAGTTATTTAAGGATGAAAATTCCTTTAGTTCAATATGTGTTGAAATGCAATTTTGATTATGATAAATATTTTATGTTATGCTTTATCAAATACGGACAAAATTTTATGCTTTGAAAGTTTATGAATGAAAAATCATGCTAGCATGTCAAGGATCATGTTTATGAAAGGTTCATGTGCACAAAGCATGAGGTCTATCTCAAAGGTATAAACGGTCCAATTTTCCCTCTTATTTAACATTCATAAATTAACACCTCTCAAAATAGCAAGTTGTTTACCCGTTTCGGGTCCCGTTTTCACTTCGTTTAGACATCGTTTCATAAAATCCATAAAATGAGATTTGGGGCTTATCTTCCCAAATCCTTTTGGGTGTCTATAATACCTTAACCTTAGGGTATTTTACCCTACATAGGTTCCATAAATCATGCAATCCTATTTTCATACCATTTTTATCATCAAAATGAAGAAATCGGGTCATATACTTCACTTTGCATTCCATAGTTTCTAAAATTCATAAATTAAGCTTAAATTCGCATAAATAATGCATTAAAACATGTTTCATAACCTCAACATATCATTCATCCAATACAAAAACTTCTCATGTGAATTTAGAATTTATCAAGTTGAGTTTTCAACTCTTAGGTTATTCAAATCTTCATTTTTACCATCTAAATCATGGAAATTCATTAATATAGCTTAATACCCATTTTATATTTAATCAAAGGGCATGTTAACCCTAATGACTTCAGCTAATCTTTCTTCTCCAATTTTCCTTTCTTTTTCCCTTCTTTTTCTTCTATTTTCCTTCCTCCTTGCTAGCCAAGATGGGGACGTGAGCCGCTGTTCTTGGGGGAAAAATTTTCAGCACTTAGAAAATTTTCCAAGATTCAATCCATGTGACCGAGCACCCCTTTTATAGGCTGGATTTGATCCAGTTGTGGGCCCCACCTTGGAGCTGATTTTCCACACCATTAAATACCCTCTTATCCTCTTAATGTGCTGGGTGAATAATGGTTGAGTAAAATAATTTTTACACATTTTCTTAAAACCAAAAATCTACTCAAATCCTCACCATACAGCTGTCCCTTGATCACGTCCCTAGCTGCTGCCCATTTTCATATTTTTTTCTATTTTTTAATAATCTCATTTTATGGGTAAATCATACACCTAATTGTCATTTAATCCATTAATTTGGCATAAAAAATTAGCAAAAATGGCAGCAACAACACTTCAATTTGCACGTCATTTGCATGCAAACGAGCTATCCACTTTTCATCCTTCAAGGCAGCTGCATTTAACGATTTTTCTAGAATTTTTTCCACATGAATAAATGCCCATTCATGTGTCCCTACATGTCAGCTAGGTGAGAGCTTATTTTATAAAATAAAAAATTAAAAAAACACAGCTGCAACAACCCATGGACGTCCATATGCATGTCACCATGCTATGCTAGTTTGAGCTCTCTCTCCTTAGCTCATTAATTCCAGAAAAATATCCAAAGAATTTTCATACATATTAATGAATAAAATACCCTGCATTGCACCTGCATTTGACACATATTTGAGTCATTAAAAATTGCATTTACTCCATGTACTCTAGCCATTAATGCATGGTACTCTTGAGGTGCAAAAGTCAACTATGCACACCTTTTTCAATTCAGGTATTTTCCTAACATGTTATGCTTAATCTAAACCTTCCAAAATGTTAATCTCATGATTTCATTCAACCATTTCAAATTTCATCTCAATCCGATTTTCCTAGCTCAAGTTATAGCCGTTTGAAGTTAACAGTTGGATTTGAGATATGATCAATAAATCATTACATTAATTTTATCAAGGATTTTCATAACCCAAAAATTCCATAATATCAAGCCCAACATTATCAACTTCCATCTCAAATTTATTTGAATCCGCCTTACAGGCGTTGAGTTTTGAATTTTCTATAATTTTCCATCATAATTCCATAATTTCCACTTTAATTTTCATTAATTAAATCATGAAAATTAAACTAAACGTTCATGCCATATTAGCATTGTTTAATCCTCATTATGCCCTTTAGTCACCTTGACTCATATTGGGCTCCGGCGATTAAATTTTTAATCATTATTCTTAATTGAACCCTAATTGCAAAATATCATAAAATCTTAAAATCATCCAAAAAATTCCATTTAATCATATATAAGTCACATGTACATGTTCAATGCACACGTTGAATCCTCCTTAGGTTGGGGTTTCACAGATGCATCATTTAAAATTATGACATTCCTTTGGATAGAAGCTAGCTAGGAAACCATCCACTTTCATCCTCTCTCCCAATCCAGGGAGGCGCCGCCGGGCCTCGGCCACCTTAGCGACTTGGCCACACCAAAGGGGGACATGTGGTCTACTTACACCTTTGAGGTGGACCTCATGCTTTTGTGCACATGCTTCTTTCATAAACATGACTGTTCCGGCCTCGTGAGAAATAAAATATAATTCAAAATTCATTCTGTTGATTTTTGGTTGAATGTAAAATTGTTTCCCTGCGGCTTTGAGAATAAATGCTTAATTAATTTCCCAACAAAATTTTAAAGCATCCAATTCTTTAACCGAGTCCGAAAAGTACATCACAGAAATATTTTGCATTGTGTTCCACATTCTGATTTTACATCTCTAACGAGAAAACCCTTGATTAAAAGAGCTGAATACAATGGTCCATAAAAAATGCTTAATAATAATGAAGTGCGTAGAAGATCCTTCTACGTCTTTACAAGTGCACGAAAAATCGTGTCTAATAAAAAATATAAAGATAAATGAGTACACTTCGCCCCGCGCCGTGACTCGAATGTGAGGTATATGACGTCACGCGCCATATCTTAAATATGAAGTACATGACGTCGCGCGCCATGACTTAAATATGAGGTACATGACGCCACACGCCATGTCTTAAATGTGAGTTTACGCTTAGCCTGTCGACCAGCGATGACTCGGTTTGGGAACTAGTGAGGGGCCCGTCGGCTACACTAGTGACCCTACACAGCAAACTAAGTGTGCTCTTAGCTTCTGGATTTACACAGCAGACCAGCGTGTCCCGCTTTCAGCTTCTGTACTTGTACAAGAAACTAGCGTCTCCGCATTCAGTCTCTGGATTGAACTATTGGGTGGTTTTACCAAGAAATGGATTCAACCGAATTTAAAAAGTATGTTTGGATCATTTTTGACCAATTGAAAAGGTTTGGGCCCAACTGGGCTTGTTGAAAAGAGTTTGGGCCATCTTGGGCTTTTTGGAGAGTTGTGAGCCATCTTGGGCTTTTTGGAAAGTTTTGAGCCATCTTGGGCTTTTTAGAGAGTTTTGGCCATCTTGGGCTTTTTGGAGAGTTTTGAGCCATCTTGGGCTTTTTGGAGAGTTTTTAGCCATCTTGGGCTTTTTGGAAAGTTTTGAGTCATCTTGGGCTTTTTGGAGGGTTTTGGGTCACCTTAGGCTTTTTGGAGAGTGTTGGGCCTATTAAGGTTTTTCGGAGAGTTTTAGGCCATCTTGGGCTTTTTGGAAAGTTTTGGGCCATCTTGGGCTTTTTTGGAAAGTTTTGAGCCATCTTGGGCTTTTTGGAGGGTTTTGGGCCACCTTGGGCTTTTTGGAGAGTGTTGGGCCTATTAAGGTTTTTTGGAGAGTTTTAGGCCATCTTGGGTTTTTTGGAAAGTTTTGGGCCATCTTGGGCTTTTTTGGAAAGTTTTGAGTCATCTTGGGCTTTTTGGAGGGTTTTGGGCCACCTTGGGCTTTCTGAAGGGTTTTGGATGCCTTTGAATATATATGTGTATTTTGATATATTTTTATAGAAAATACACATACATTTATTTTTATTTTTAAAGGAGGAAATATACTTAACCCGTGTGTAAATTCAACCCGCCAGTCGGGGAGTATCCACGTTGGGAAAAGTAGTTTTCAAAAATAATATATATGTATATATTTATATATATATAATATACACATATATATTTTTATTTTATTTTTAAAAGGATAAAATATACTTAACCCGTGTGTCAATTCAACCTGCTAGTCGGGGAGTATCCACGTTGGGAAAAGTAGTTTTCGAAAATAATATATATGTATATATTTATATATAATATACACATATATATATTTATTTTATTTTCAAATGAGAAAATATACTTAACCCGTGTGTCAATTCAACCTGCCAGTCGGGGAGTATCCACGTTGGGAAAAGTAGTTTTTGAAAATAATATATATGTATACATATATATAATATACAAATATATATATTTATTTTATTTTCAAATGAGAAAATATACTTAACCCGTGTGTCAATTCAACCCGCCAGTCGGGGAGTATCCACATTGGGAAAAGTAGTTTTTTTTAAAATAATATATATGTATATATATATTTATATATATATAATATATACATATATATTTTTAAAAGAGAAAATATACTTAACCCGTGTGACAATTCAACCCGCCAGTCGGGGAGTATCCACGTTGGGAAAAGTAGTTTTCGAAAATAATATATATGTATATATTTATATATAATATACACATATATATATTTATTTTATTTTCAAATGAGAAAATATACTTAACCCGTGTGTCAATTCAACCCGCCAGTCGGGGAGTATCCACGTTGGGAAAAGTAGTTTTTGAAAATAATATATATGTATATATATATATATAATATACACATATATATATTTATTTTATTTTCAAATGAAAAAATATACTTAGCCCGTGTGTCAATTCAACCCGCCAGTCGGGGAGTATCCACATTGGGAAAAGTAGTTTTTTTTTTTTAAAAATAATATATATGTATATATATATTTATATACATATAATATATACATATATATTTTTAAAAGAGAAAATATACTTAACCCGTATGTCAATTCAACCCGCCAGTCGGGGAGTATCCACATTGGGAAAAGTAGTTTTTGAAAATAATATATATGTATATATATATATAAAAAAAAACACTTTTTTTTTAAATGGATAAAAAGAAAACAAACTTGAGAACTTACGTTCTCTATTAGAACTTAGAAGAAAGAACGAAATGCTTGCTTTCGGAGCTTGTCTCCTTCTCCCGTTCTTCCGTTCTCTTCGTTCTGTCGAATGAGAAGCCGAGTGGGGTATTTATAGGACTCTGCCGGGCCTTGGTGCCAGTTCCGCGGCTGCAGATGCAGGCTCCCGCGGAACGTCGTTGCCGCGAAAAAGCGTTTCCGCGGAACTGTAGTCACGCGGAACTAAGCATTTCCGCGGAACTTCATTTGCTTGGGACTTGTTAAGTTCACATATTTCGCCGTTCAAGCGACTGTACTGCCCATTACACGTCACCCTCGGAGTATCCTCTCCCTTCGGCATCGTCTTCAGGCATGAAGACGATGTCGGCCATGGACAGACGGTCGAGTGGATCCGGCGCCGTGCAGAGCAAACCCATCTTCACCTGCGGATTCTTCTCCATGATCATCTTCAAGCAAGCGCCGGAGCTTCCCTTCATCATAGCAGTTGCGAACCCCAATGGGATTGACGTTGCCCCAGTACGTCTCGGCCTGCGGGTGCTCCAGCGGGTCGCCGTAAACCTCGCTGATGCTCGTCAGCAAGAACCTTGCCCCAACTCTCTTCGCCAGGCCCAGCATATTGAGCATACCCAGCACGTTCGTCTTGATAGTCTTGACTGGGTTGAACTTGTAGTGCACCAGCGACGCGGGACACGCCAAATGGTAGATCTGATCGACCTCGAGAAGCAGCGGCTTGACGACATCGTGCCGGATAAGCTCAAACCGGGAATTCCCGAAGTGATGCATCACATTCTCCTTTCCCCCCCCGTGAAGAAGTTGTCAACGACGATGACGCTGCCGCCGCGAGCGATGAGACGATCCACCATGTGGCAACCGAGGAAGCCGGCGCCACCTGTTACTATGATCCGGAGAGCCTTCTTCTTCAGGCCTTGCGGCACCTTCCCTCCCGTATTCACCTGTTTAGACACCGCGGCGGCCAATGCGGAGCTCTGATACGGGGAGCGGAGCGACTGCCGGCCGTCGTTTCCCAGATCCAGGTCCTCGAAGGTAGTGCGGCGGACGGCGTAATTCCCGGAGCTTGCTACGGAGAGAAAAAGTGCAAAAGAAAGACGCCGGAGCGCAGGAGGAATTTGCGCCGGAAAAGCGGTCGTCGGCCGCGTGGAGGGAGGCGCTCTGTTCTTCTCCCTCCTCTTTTATCGACTTATTATAACTTCTGAATCCAAGCAGGCCAGGCAGCAACGAAGGAAGGCTTCAACGCACGCCTGTTCCTCGTCTTGCTGGCTGGGTTTTACCTTTGTTGGTTGGGATGAGGGAGGCGCGTTTGGGTTGGGTTTGGGCCTGGTATTCGGTGACAGAGATACGCTTCTTATCTTTGCTGGAGGCGTCGCAGATCTGGAGGGCTTCGTCACAACGATCGGATGGCCGATGACCGCCTGCCGATCGTAGATGAAATTCCAACGGGAATCCTCTGATCTTTTCGAATGCAGTAAGCCTTTCAGCTGCGGAGCTTCCATGATGTGTTTGAGAGTTTCCAGATCCTTGGCCGGCTCATCGACATCCACCCCACGCAGCTTCAAGCGTCTCTCGAATTCTCTGTAGATGGATCCTGCGCGTCTAGCAATTCTCTAGTTTGGGTGGATTCTTTATAAGCAGGAGTCTCCTTGAAGTTCTGTAGCTCCTTCATTGTATGTGGCAACAGCAATTCCACAGGCGATTAACGCAAATCCGATGCCAAAAGCCCACATATGCTGAACGAAGAGGCCGAAGGCGTTCCATTGAGGGCCCTCCCAGAAGTCGAGCTTCTCTCCGGGAAGGTCGGGCATGACGAATCCATCATCAACGCCGTCAACGGAGCTAGTAATGTCTTCGGGAAATGGAGGAGCTTGCAGCTGCTGCTCTGATTTTTTCCGAGGGGCAGATGTTCCCACTGGGAAGAAAGTTTCCATTCAGGGAGCTCACGGAGCCGCCGGTGGTGGAGTAAAGAAACGGCACGCCGGCTGAGCTCGACCGCCGGTGCCCCCGGTCTCTAATTGCGAGTAGGTCGACCGTAGTCCACCGCAGTCGGGCTGCCTTCGCTGGACCTAGAGAGCTCGCCTGAATGGGTTCCGCCATCGGATCGCTTGCCGAGGGCAGTAGCATTGCTTCTAGTCTTTCCAGAGACGAAGCTGGAAGAGCTAGAACCGCTGCTGGCCTGCGCGGAGAACCCAGGAGCCACAACAGGTCTCAGCGGGGGGACTGGGGACCCCAGATCAAGCTCTCTGAGATCGCACTTGTCCCCTTTGCAGCTTAGCGTGGCTTGGAAGCGGCTGGGGAGAGAATCCAGGCCAATTCCAGAGATGGGTTTTCGAACGCCGTCCTCGGGGTGCGCCATTTCTTTCGGAACTGGATTGCCTGGCGTATCCTTCTCTCTATCGAACTACCTCCCAACACCGCCAACTACTGCTAACGCAACTGAAACAGATCAAAAGAGAGCGGCGCAGAAGACGACATGAAGCTGGAGAAAGCAAAATGGGATCTTTGGAATGGAAAGGAGGAAGCAAGGAACGTAAGAAGAGCAGAGGAGATCGGAAAGAAAGATAAGGGCTTTCTCTCCTTCCTTCTTTATGATCTCTCTCTCTCTCTTCCGCACTCTGTTGGGCTGTGCATGCGGCCGTGCAAAGCACTGCTCTTTCCGCAGAAATTCAAACTGTAGCGAACGAAAATCCATCAGCTCTGATCGTCCATAGTAGTCCATGCATTGTATAAGAAAAATAAAGGAATTTCTAGGATCAATGTCATCCAGAAGTTTTCAGATAGCTAACGAGCCGTCTGTTTCCTGGCAACCAAGAAGATGTCGAAGAGAAAAATCTCTGGAGATGGCCCACAGACGAGCCGCTCAGATTACTTATGTCTAGAGCTTCCGAGTCTCGTCGATGCTGGCGTGAATTAGAAGATACCATTTCCTTCACAAGTTGATCATAAGCATCCGGTTTTTCCTGTTGCAATGATACTTTACTTGAAATAGTAATAGGATCCTCCTTAGGTCCTTTTATACTCTTTTTGTTCAAAAGGGCCTTTAGAGAATTATCCTTGTTCGGTTGAGTCAAAGACAAAAATGCCTCTGATTGTGCCAAGGAGGTGAAGTCCTTATCTAATTGATCCATCAACTGCTCATCTTCTTCTTTTTCCTTTTTTTTTTTTACATGAAAAATCATATAATTTTATAGACTAACCAAAATATACCTCATCAAATACCCCCTCAAGAATTATGCCTCCGTGGGCCACTTGTAAAGGCGTGATTCCTGACATGTTGTTTGGCAGGCTTCTCTTGACTCATGGCGTAATGAGGATTTTTTTTATTTTTTTTTATTTTTTTTTTCATGGGCCATATATATCACAATTCTTTCTCTCAGGCAAAACATAGAGAAGAAACTGAGGGGCTCCTGGAAGCTTTGACTGAATGATTTCGAACATCTTGTCGACCCTAACAGTAGGTGGAGCACGCCTAAATTGAGGATTCTCTTCAAAGTAATCAAATGGTTCTGCAATGACAATGTCTTTCATCGCCCCACATTTGTGCAGATCACGAGCAAGAGACCGAACATCGCAGCGAGCAAAAAAGTTTACAATAGCCCATCGTTCTATTTTTTGAGGGTCCACAAGTTTCTTATTGTTGAAATTCCATCGACCATTTCTAGGAAAGAATTCATCATTGCCAACTTTTAACTTTGGTGCATTCAAGACACGACCTTCTATTTGAGTGAAGTTACCATTGATCGAAACACCGCATGCCTTTAACATTTCATCAGCACCATAGTTGCTGCTTCTCAATGCATTACTTAAAGTTTGCATCCTTTCTTGTGGTTTCTGTCGTGATTTTTCAACCAGTGATGATCTTTGTAAATTTGACAGAGATTTAGTATACCTTTGCAATGAAACCAGAGAGCAGAGCTCGACAGGATAGTAAGTGGGGCGTTTTGGCTTTCCAACATTATTGCATGGCATACTTGCAGAGAACCTAAGCTCAATGTGCCGATAGTTAACAAAATAATCGAAAACTATAATCTCAATGGTTTGAGACGGGCTATTGCCTCTTCCATTTTTCTGTTTCAAAGTAAACATTTGCTGGTTGCATGGAAGCTCACTTAGCCCTATAATTTTAAATTCCATATTTGAGGGTCTTGTTTTCACCCTCAGATTCTTCAGAGTTCTCTTTGCCTTTCCCCAACCAATTTCACCATGATTCCTAACATTTTGATTAGCCATCAGAAATCCATCAACAGGGCCAGGCCTTATAATCATTGTAGTAGACACATCAATATTTAGAGATAAGCCCCCTTGACTGGTTCGGAAGCTAAAATGAAAACCACGACAACCCAAAACTCCACCTCCAATGTCAACAAAGTTACTAGGATCATTGTGAAAAAATGACTGCCGAACCAGAAGGCAACCCTGCTTTACAGCATGCTGCCTTAGGAGCATTTGCAATAGCTTTCATTGGAATTTTGGCAGCAAAACGTATCTCAATTTTGAAAGTCTTGGTCTGATACGATCGCCTTTGCCTTTTCCGATCTCCCTCCCCGGGGCTGTCATTACCATGAGGGCTACTATTCCCACTAACTTTGTTTGAGGACACGTCTTCAAGCACAACACTGAATTCAAAATTCTGTTGTGGAAGAGCCCCCACTGTAAACAAGCTCTTCTCACCATCATAAGCGAAGTACTTTCCCTGAAAGTCACCAATATAAGTCTGGTGAACTCTGTCCATGATCTTTCTTCCGATACCTTTGCCATCAATAGGTTACCATCTTCATAAGACAGAGAAACCTTTCCGCCCAGTGCAAGACCTTGCCACTGGAACTCGATTCATTGAGACTTTTTTCGCGCTTAAGAGTATGACAGGTGGGGGTGGCGGCAAAGTTTTCTCCTCAGCCTCCGTCTTCTCCACCTCCGCAAGAAACAGAGACTTTTTTTTTTTGACAACTGCCTTAGTTGTCGAAATATCTGATGATGATGCTCACGACGGGGAGAATTTGACATAAATAGAGCCGTTACGTGTTTCTCCTGCTGATGTAGTGAACTCCATTCGAGTTTTGAAGGAGTCCCTTCCTTGTACGAGGGAGGCTGTAGAGATTGTTTTGATATATGACTTTCTTTGTCATTTCATGGATAGTATCTTTTTAAGTAATTCTCATTCACGGTTGCTTTCATTTGATTTCCGCAGTTAACAACTTCATATGTGCCATTACCATGGACCCTCTCAATGATGTAAGGCCCTTCCCATTTAGGCTCGAATTTTTCGGTAAGTTTGCCCCCGGCCATAAGCTCTGTGCGTAGCTTTAGCACCAAATCTCCTCTTTTGAATGAGCGATGCCTCACGACTTTATTGTATGCTTCGACCATTCGAGCTTGATAGAGTTTGATCCGTTGTCGTGCTTGAACTCGTTTCTCGTCTAGTGCCTCGAGCTCGTCGAAGCGAAGTTTGGCTTGTTGTTCAGTAGTTAGCCCAGAATGGATGGCAACCCTTAAGGATGCTAACTGAATTTCCACTGGTAAAACTGCCTCCGCGCCAAAAAGTAACGAATATGGTGTTGCTCCCGTCGCAGTTCGATGTGTGGTTCTGTAGGCCCACAATGCTTCGGGTAACCTCTCGTGCCAATCACGCTTATTTTTCATAGTGATCCTTTTGAGGATTTGAATAATATTTTTGTTAAATGCCTCTGCTTGACCATTTCCTTGTGGGTAATAAGGTAATGAGAACACTTGCTTGATTCTAAACTTTTGGCATAACTGATTTACTTTGTCGTTTTTGAATGGCGTGCCATTATCTGAGGTGATTTGATAGGGAACACCATAACGGTAGATGATTTTGTGCTTGATAAATTCAACCACCTCTTGCTATCGGACTCTCTTGTAAGCTTTAGCTTCTGCCCATTTAGAGAAATAATCTGTAGCGGCTAAAATATATAGGTGTCCTTTAGATGATGACGGGTTTATCGGACCGACAATATCAAAACCCCACCAAGAGAAAGGCCACGAAATAGGTGCTGGAGACATTACTGAAGCAGGAATATGATAAATATCTCCATGTATTTGGCAGGCTTCACAGGATTTTGCAAAATTGATGGAGTCTTGGACCATTGTGGGCCAATAATAGCCCAATGTTTTGATCCTATGATAAAGGTGACGTCCAGATTGGTGGGCGCCACACTCGCTGGAGTGTGTCTCTTGAAGAACCTGACAAATATCATTCCCGTCGATGCAGCGAAGCCAAAGCCCATCAAAAGCAATCCGATACAAGTTATCTTGAAACACGGTATATCGCAAAACAGCCTTTCTCAGTGACTTCCTCGCATTTGGATCATCTGGTTCAATACCGTATTTGAGGTAATTGATGATAGGGATGCGCCAATCATCATTGTTTGTAGTTACCTCGGATACGCACCGTCCAATTTGATTTACTTGGAGCTCTTCGTCATCTTCTAGTCTTTGTACTCGAATTGTCATGTCATCAAGCTCATTGAAAGCAAGGATACTGGCCAACTTTGATAGTGCATCAGCAACTACATTTTCTGACCGAGGAACATGCTCAACCGAAACCATTTCGAATTTTGCCAATAAAGTTTGAGCTTTGTCATAATATTTTCGCAAATGGGGCTGATGTACTTCGTATTGATTATTTAACTGTTTGATAACCAATTCAGAGTCCCCAAATATTCGCACAAATAAAATATCTGATTGCAGAAGAAGTTCCATGCCGATGAGTAAGGCCTCGTACTCAGCTTCATTATTTGTTGTGCTTCTTCCAAGAAAATATGAGTGCGGGAATAAGTCTTTATGAGGGGAGACTACAACAATTCCAATACCAGCTCCGGATGGCTGGGAAGCGCCATCGAAATACATTTGCCACATTGGATCATCATTTGCGTAGAAAACCTTCTCATCAGGTAGGTTTTCTAAGATGGAAAATTCTTCTTCAAGAGGATGGGCTGCTAGGAAATCTGCCAATACTTGCCCTTTTACTGCCTTTCGTGGCACATATTTGATATCAAACTCAGATAGCAGAAGTGACCATTTTGCTAGGCGTCCTGAAAGCATTGGTCTAGTGATCAAGAACTTGAGGGGATCAGCCTTCGATATAAGTATAATCTGATGCGCTAGGAAGTAATGTCTTAGCTTTTGTGCCACAAAAACCAATGCTAGACAAATCTTCTCGATCGAGGAATAATTACATTCAGCTTGCAATAACCAACGACTGAGATAATATGCGGCTTGTTCTTTGCCTTGAGCATTTTCTTGTGCAAGCAATGCCCCCAGTGATTGTGGACTGGCAGCTATATAAAGAATGAGCGGCTTTCCTTTTACTGGGGTTGTCAAAACAGGAGGATTTTGCAGCAATTCTTTAATGGCTTCAAAAGCCTGTTGGCATTTCGCGTCCCACTGGAAAGTCGTATCTTTTCTCATTAACTTGTGAAAGGGCTGGCACCGGCCGGACAAGTTGGAGATGAAACGCCGGATATACGACAATTGGCCTTGGAGACTCCTAAGTTCCCGAAGGTTTCGTGGAGGCGGCATATTTTGAATTGCTTCCGTTTTGAGTGGATCGACCTCGATTCCCCTTTGGCGGATTATGAACTCAAGGAATTTTCCGGATGATACTCCGAATGCACATTTGAGAGGATTCATCTTGAGATCATACTTTCTTAGGCGCAGGAATACCGATCTCAAATCTTCTTTATGCTTATTGTGACCTTCAGATCTTACAACCAGGTCATCGACATAGCACTCAACATGTTTGTGTAACATATCATGAAATATATTTTGCATAGTCCTTTGATAAGTTGCGCCAGCATTCTTAAGACCAAAAGGCATGACTTTGTAGCAAAAGACACCCATCGGTGTTCGAAATGCTGTTGCGGCTTCATCTGCTGTAGCCATCTTGATTTGATTATATCCCGAATATCCATCCATAAAGGAGAACGTGTCGTATCGAGCTGTGCTGTCGATTAGCAAATCAGTGAAAGGAAGAGGAAATTCATCTTTAGGGCATGCTTCGTTTAGATCTCGAAAATCTACGCAGATGCGGATCTGCCCATTTTTCTTTTTCACAGGAACAATGCTAGAAATCCATTTTGGAAATTTGATTTCCCGAATGAATTCAGCATCAATGAGTTTTTCAACTTCCTTGATGATTTGTTCTTCGAGCTCTGGTCGAAATCTTCTCGGAGCTTGCTTGACTGGCTTTTTATCCCGCGTAATATGCAGATGGTGCATTGCAATCGCGGGGTTGAGACCTGGCATTTCAGAATACCCCCAAGAAAAAACATCTTTGAATTCACTTAAAAACTGCCTCAATGCCACCTTTTCTTTTTCGGCCAAGTTTTTGGCGATAAAAATGGGTCTCGAGTCCTCCTCAATCCCGAGATTGAACTCCTCAAGTACGTCAATAGTAGGCTGCCCTCCATCCTCAATCGCAGGTGGAGCATCCTCTGGTTCCATTAATGGCTCTTCATCATTGTTGGAGTCATCGCTTGTGGAGACGCAGTAGGTGGTGGCAAAGTCGACGTCTTCTTCTTCTTTATACCCAAGGCCAAGTCGTTTGTTTCCCTTTTGATAACCACGGGGTCTTTCGGATAACGGGATAGGGATGTCACTTCCGAGGCCTGATAAATGTGGTTCATCGGGATAGAACCCCATTAAATCCATAATTTTCTTGCTTTCTCTGCTATAGCGATGGAAATCCCATTTCTTGAGCTTAGCCGTGGGCAAACAAGAGGATTTGTTAGGGCTACCGTAAACCTTGCCATATTGCTTTATGAAATATTTTTGGGCAAATTTTTCATCTTGAGGTTCCTGTACACTTGGAGCAGATACATTAAACCCCACGAGCATTGCTAAAACCTCATCGAGCGTTTCCTTAGGTTTTTGATTTTGGTGAGCGGCCTCAGTGGCCATTCCGTCACTCTTACAGCAAAGTGACTTGGCTTCCTCATTGGCCTGATTCTGGAATCTCCGAAGAGCTTCCAGATCCACCTCAAACCTAGGGGAATTGGCTCGAGGCGGTTTAGCAACCTTTTTCAGGACTTCGAGGTCCAAGTAGAACCGTGATCCTGCAGCAGTGTTGCTATAGCTGGTAGGAGGTGGTATGGTTGCCCCCTGTCGTTGTCGTGGTAGTGGATGTACTGGATCGAGGCTCATATTTTCAAATTTAGTTTGAAATTGAGCCCTTGGTTCTGTCGTTCCTCGTCCATGACCGCGCCCTCGACCACGACCTTGACCTTCCATCTTCTCACCTTTTGAGAATATGTCTGTGCTCACTGGGGCGGGGGGAGCCTGAGATACCTCCTGTTGCCCTTCTAGTGTGGTTGGTTCAACTGCTTTTATTGATGTGTTGATAGCAGATGCCAAGTCATAATACTTAGCATCAGAGTAAACTGATTCCGTCGTTGCGAATGGTTTATGGTCAGCAAAAATCCTTTTTTCGACTCCATCCTTGCAGTACTTGAAGCATTGATGCACCGTTGATGCGATGATCTTATTACTGTGGAGCCAAGGCCTTCCTAACAGCAAGTTATATGAGGTCGGAGCATTAATCACAAAGCATGGGATTTCGGTGCAGAAATCTTCTATGCTTAGTTCCAACTCAATTAGGCCCATGGCCTTTTGAGTCCCTTGATTAAACCCGTGAACCACCACACTAGTGTCTTTTAGCGCTGATGGAGAAATTCCGATCCTCCTGAGTGTTCGAAGGGGCAGGATATTAATTGCAGACCCGGCATCGATCATGATTCTGTTAACCAGCTCACCGGCTAGGTTGCCCGTAACATATAAAGGTCGATTATGATTAATGTCTCCAAGCAACATATCCTCATCAGTGAATGAAATGACCTCATCACATTCAGCGGCGTCGACCAGGTAAGCAAGACGGACATTTTCATCTGTCAGAGCACTCACCAGTACGTCCCTGGCTTCTTGCGATAATTGCAAGGCGTCGTAAATACTAAGTCGAGCAGGGAGTCGCTTCAAGTGTTCAAGCACGTTATAGCTTACTGAGGATTTCTCATGATTGGCTGGTATGTGCTGTTCTGGTTGCGTACGATTTTTTTGTGCCGGGGCTTTACCCTTGTTTTCTTGTGTAATTCGACCAGATCGAAGAATTGCCAGAACATCCTCTTCAACTTGCACCATAGTGGAAGAGGCGGAGTCCTGAATGTTTGTAGTCAATGTTCGTAGTACATCTGAGAAAAATGGCTGCATTTTTGGGATTTCGGGAAAATACCCACTCATTGACTTGATGCACTGATGAACCATGATTTCTTCTTTATCGAATTTTTGGTTGATTATTCTGCAGTTTATCCATCTCAAAATGTAGTCGTATTGAGATTCTCCTAATAGGGGGTGCATGACTTCTATCATCTCTGGAGGGAAATCTATCTCATATTCGTGGAATCTCAGAATAAACATATCAATGAACTCTTCCCAAGAACCAAATGCTTCTTCGGGAAGAGAGGAGATCCAAAGAAGGGCACAACTGTCATGGGCCAAGCTCAAAACAAAGTGCCCGAGTGCAAACTCTTCCGTTTGCCCCATTTGACAGACCGCCAGTGAATAATCAAACAAGTGCGGCAATGCATACTTATGATTCTCATGGAATAACTGAATATGCGGCCAATCATAGCTTGATTCCTTAGTTAAGAAAGGGAACACTCGAAGGATGGGCGCATCGTTTAACTGCAGTACATGCAGAACTTGGAGTTGATTTGTCCTCCCAAAGCCTTCAGCGTCGCTAAAGATTGCTTCTTGTTTGAAGCCTTCGTTATCGACCCACCGGATTGCCTTTATGAATGTTTTGGCTCCAAAGGTGTTGTACCCGTTGTCAGTCGGAGGGCATACTGCGTCTGAAAGGTACTTCGTGACCATTTCAGGTTTAGGCAACCATATAGCCAGGGGATCGCTCCATGTACTGTCTCTGAGATAATTTACATAATGAGCAGTGGATTCTTGACTGTATTGTATTTCCCTCAAGTAATTACTAGGGAATTGCTCTCTTTGCCTTGACAAAAAGCGGACCAAGAACGCATCTATCAAGATGACCCACTCGGTAATTTCTTCCATACAATTATCTCGGTACCAAGATATCACTGATTCCCCCAGTGAGTACTGGAAGTATTCCACTCTGATCTCCCAGGATGCTGGCAGTGGTCGAGATTCTCGCAAATACGTGATGATGTGGTTTACCGGTGACATCCCAACTTCAAATTTGGTGTAGTTAGGGATAAGCACCGAGGCTGTTCTTCGCCGCTTTGCAGGCTTGGATGCAGACGCATTTATATGATAGCAAGTTTCGATTTCTCCTTTGTTGCTATCCAGGTCCCAAAACGGACCATCCTCAGGGAACTCACATGGAGTAATATTTTGTAATTCCTCGAGAATGTACCTTTCTTTTGCTGATCGAGGTGATCTACCAGCAAGCCGCTGATAGAATGAGAGTAGCAACTCGGGCTGCAGAAAGTCCATGATCAGGAATGGTTGCACCCGTGAGGATTGCCTCAAATGCCTTGAGAAGAAAGGGAGAACGACTTTATCCCTTATTCTTTTGTCTTCTCTGTATAAATTTTTGAGACATCTTTTTGTCCGTCTTAGGCTCGGTGGTTTTCGAACCACTTCCCAATCACCTTTTTCTGCCGTCTCAATTGTCACAACATTTAACGAAGCTTGCGCTGGAGGACTGAGTTTTATAATCCCCTTATCGATATAATCTTGCAATATTGCTTGGAGATCCCAACACTTCTTAGTGGGGTGACCGACATATCTGTGGTAACTGCAATATCGCTGGTGAGAAGTACGTCCAACTTCTTCTGGCCTTTTTGGGGCAGGCAACTCGAATAGCCCGGTCGACATGAGATGCTGGAATAGCGTCTCCACATCATCTTCCCCGAAGGCGTATTGGATTTCCTCTCTTCGGAAGGGTTTTGCAGGCTGCTCTTTTGCGGGCGGCTTCGCTTTATCCGGCTGCTTCTTAACCTCTGTAGTGTTTGCAGAGGTCTCTCCAGTTTTCTTCTTCTTGAACATAGTAGTTGTGGATGACTCCTTCTTCCAGGCTTTTTGCTGAGATAACAAATACTCTTTTCGACAAGCTTCTGTGGCTAGGGCCTGAAATGTACTTAGTTGTTCATTCATCAGCAACGAGATTTCCGTCTTGATGCCATTCCCGCAAAGATTGACCTTCATTGCTTGAGATAGGGGTGCTTGACATCGGTTAGCGGCCCTTTGCCATCTGGCGATGTACTCTTCAACCGGATCGTCCTTCTTTTGGGACAAGGTAGATAATTCCGATAGTTGTACTTCTCGTGTAGTATCAACGAATCGGGAGGTGAACATTTCTTTCATCTCTTCCCATGTTCGAACTGAGCCGGTTGGGAGAGATATGTACCACTGGAAAGCATCACCAGAAAGAGTATTGGGAAACATTTGAAGACAAAAATTTGAATGGTGCGCCCAATTGCCCATGGCATAGTGGAATGATGCTAGGTGCTTTAACGCGCTCCCAGTCCCATCGAATTGGATCTTTGGTGGCTTCAAATCTCTAGGTAGCAGCTCCGCTTCAACCTCTGGGGATAAGGCCTGTTGATTGTCGTTGTAGGGACCCCAGTAAGTTGAGGTGCCTGGCGACGAAGGCATTCGGTCACAAGCTGATGCACGATCTCCTTTTGCGCGACAAACCCGGGTGGAGATCCCAGGGGTGTGTTTACCCGCGCATCTTGTGTTCGAGGAGTATTGATACGCAGATTATTGAACTGCGGAAAGCCTTGTTCCAAATCTGCATTTTCATCTTCCTCGGTCCGCTGCCTAACTGGTTTCTCGGGCTGATGGACCAATTGACGGTTCCTTGGTGATGGTGGTTGATGGGAACCTGATGTCTTGTTGCCTTGAGTTTTCATAGCCCGTTTCATACTCTTAATCTCCTCCCGGAGGTCATGAATGAGCTGAGACTTGGGTGTAAGAACCTCTTCTTCTTCGCCCACCATGTAAGAGGCTTCAAATTGACCTCTTGGGAGGGCGGCCCTGATCCCTTCAGGATGAGAGAGGCTACAGAATGGCGGTGTAATGAGCATTGCGGCTGCCCTTGACCGGGTTAACATCTCCGACGCTTTGGAAGTGCTTGGCTGGGTGAGGTCCACCATGTTGACTTCTGTCGTCTGGAGGAGACGTCTCCTCCTTTTAGCTTCTCTCTTGGGGTGCGGTATCCGATGCTCTCCTCGGAACGGGGCCACAACAGGCGCATAAGTCATATCCTCTTTCAGTCTGATCAACGAGGCGAATTGATTTTTGTGTATAAAGTTAGGGATCAGCCTGAGCACCGAACGTGAATACGTTGTATGGCGCTTCTGAGGATACTGCCACTTGTTAGAGAGTCTTGGATTTTGAGGCACTCTCAATTTGCGAGTGTTCTGTAGTGGCTTCTTTTGCGGCCTATCCCTTTGTCGGGGGTGTGAGAACAACCTATGCCTTGGTCCAGGTGGCAGTGGCGATGAAGCCTTCAAGTTTAACCGGGAAGTTGTTTTCCCGAACTGCTTTTTCTGCTGCGCTTTTCTCCTTTATTTCCTTGATACGTGATGAGGAACTGTCACTATGTTGGCAGTATCATAGTGACCTGCAGATTTGACTCTAGCTTGTGAGCTAGATGGAGCATGGGTTGACTGATGGGGCGAATGCGTCGGGTCAGGGATGACAAATCACAGGGTGCCTAAACCGGATCGGACAATAATAGGTCCTTGCGGCTTGAATTGGTCGGCCGCTCCATCGGCCAATAGAGCCTCCAGCTGAGAAAACTTGGTTTGTCTTCTTGACTCCTTCCACTCTTGGGTGTCACTTTGGTTAAGTCGGGGGGCTAGGTCAACAACCCTTGAGGCAGCCCGACCAAATTGGCGAGTGATGGTGCATCGAACAGGATTTGGCACAGTTTTTCCCCCTTTTCGGGGAACATTGGCTTCTGGGTAGCTAGTTGGCGCTAGCCGAGTTGCAGTAGATTGTCTCGCAGACCTTTTTATGGAATGGGATTGCAAAACAGGTTGTCCTACAGGCTGTTGTGCTGCTGGTTGGGCTGGTGCAGCAAGCCGGTGGGCGGACTTCTTGGCATAGTCTGACTGTCGAGCAGGCGGGCCCATTCGGATGGGCGCCTGCAGAGACTTTGTTGGTTGAATAGGAGTGGTCTTCGAGCCTTGAACAATAAGAGGCTCCTTGAGAAGTGCAGATCGGTCTCTTCTTTGCTTGATTGCTGCAGGAGAGTAGTCAACGTGTCGATAGACACGGTGCTCCGGCTTCTCTGGTACACGAATAAAATGATGCAGGATAGCCGCATCCATGTGGTCTGGCTCAGAAATGACAAAACCACCATTAGGCAAAAATCCGAAAGCTATCGAATGTGCCATGAAATCTGAAAAGGAGCATTTCAGAGTGTTAGGTTCGAGAAAATAAGCATATAAAGACCATAGTTTTCAGCTCTTAAAGATGAAGGGAGAATGTTTCACGTCGGGTTCACCATTTGTTCCGGCCTCGTGAGAAATAAAATATAATTCAAAATTCATTCTGTTGATTTTTGGTTGAATGTAAAATTGTTTCCCTGCGGCTTTGAGAATAAATGCTTAATTAATTTCCCAACAAAATTTTAAAGCATCCAATTCTTTAACCGAGTCCGAAAAGTATATCACAGAAATATTTTGCATTGTGTTCCACATTCTGATTTTACATCTCTAACGAGAAAACCCTTGATTAAAAGAACTGAATACAATGGTCCATAAAAAAATGCTTAATAATAATGAAGTGCGTAAAAGATCCTTCTACGTCTTTACAAGTGCACGAAAAATCGTGTCTAATAAAAAATATAAAGATAAATGAGTACACTTCGCCCCGCGCCGTGACTCGAATGTGAGGTATATGACGTCACGCGCCATATCTTAAATATGAAGTACATGACGCCGCGCGCCATGACTTAAATATGAGGTACATGACGCCACGCGCCATGTCTTAAATGTGAGTTTACGCTTAGCCCGTCGACCAGCGATGACTCGGTTTGGGAACTAGTGAGGGGCCCGTCGGCTACACTAGTGACCCTACACAGCAAACTAAGTGTGCTCTTAGCTTCTGGATTTACACAGCAGACCAGCGTGTCCCGCTTTCAGCTTCTGTACTTGTACAAGAAACCAGCGTCTCCCGCATTCAGCCTCTGGATTAAACAATTGGGTGGTTTTACCAAGAAATGGATTCAACCGAATTTAAAAAGTATGTTTGGATCATTTTTGACCAATTGAAAAGGTTTGGGCCCAACTGGGCTTGTTGAAAAGAGTTTGGGCCTTCTTGGGCTTTTTGGAGAGTTTTGAGCCATCTTGGGCTTTTTGGAAAGTTTTGAGCCATCTTGGGCTTTTTAGAGAGTTTTGAGCCATCTTGAGCTTTTTGGAGAGTTTTTAGCCATCTTCGGCTTTTTGGAAAGTTTTGAGCCATCTTGGGCTTTTTGAAGGGTTTTAGTTCACCTTGGGCTTTTTGGAAAGTTTTGGGCCATCTTGGGCTTTTTTGGAAAGTTTTGAGCCATCTTGGGCTTTTTGGAGGGTTTTGGGCCACCTTGGGCTTTTTGGAGAGTGTTGGGCCTATTAAGGTTTTTTGGAGAGTTTTAGGCCATCTTGGGCTTTTTGGAAAGTTTTGGGCCATCTTAGGCTTTTTTGGAAAGTTTTGAAGCATCTTGGGCTTTTGGAGGGTTTTGGGCCACATTGGGCTTTTTGAAGGGTTTTGGATGCCTTTGAATATATATATGTATTTTGATATATTTTTATAGAAAATACACATACATTTATTTTTATTTTTAAAGGAGGAAATATACTTAACCCGTGTATAAATTCAACCCGCCAGTCGGGGAGTATCCACGTTGGGAAAAGTAGTTTTCAAAAAAAATATATATGTATATATTTATATATATATAATATACACATATATATTTTTATTTTATTTTTAAAAGGATAAAATATACTTAACCCGTGTGTCAATTCAACCCGCCAGTCGGGGAGTATCCACGTTGGGAAAAGTAGTCTTCGAAAATAATATATATGTATATATTTATATATAATATACACATATATATATTTATTTTATTTTCAAATGAGAAAATATACTTAACCCGTGTGTCAATTCAACCCGCCAGTCGGGGAGTATCCACGTTGGGAAAAGTAGTTTTTGAAAATAATATATATGTATACATATATATATATAATATACACATATATATATTTATTTTATTTTCAAATGAGAAAATATACTTAACCCGTGTGTCAATTCAACCCGCCAGTCGGGGAGTATCCACATTGGGAAAAGTAGTTTTTTTTAAAATAATATATGTATATATATATATTTATATATATATAATATATACATATATATTTTTAAAAGAGAAAATATACTTAACCCGTGTGACATTTCAACCCGCCAGTCGGGGAGTATCCACGTTGGGAAAAGTAGTTTTCGAAAATAATATATATGTCTATATTTATATATAATATACACATATATATATTTATTTTATTTTCAAATGAGAAAATATACTTAACCCGTGTGTCAATTCAACCCCCAGTCGGGGATTATCCACGTTGGGAAAAGTAGTTTTTGAAAATAATATATATGTATATATATATATATAATATACACATATATATATTTATTTTATTTTCAAATGAGAAAATATACTTAACCCGTGTGTCAATTCAACCCGCCAGTCGGGGAGTATCCACATTGGGAAAAGTATTTTTTTAAAAAAAAATAATATATATGTATATATATATTTATATATATATAATATATACATATATATTTTTAAAAGAGAAAATATACTTAACCCGTGTGTCAATTCAACCCGCCAGTCGGGGAGTATCCACGTTGGGAAAAGTAGTTTTTGAAAATAATATATATGTATATATATATATATAAAAACTCTTTTTTTTTAAATGGATAAAAAGAAAACAAACTTGAGAACTTACGTTCTCTATTAGAACTTAGAAGAAAGAACGAAATGCTTGCTTTCGGAGCTTGTCTCCTTCTCCCGTTCTTCCGTTCTCTTCGTTGTGTCGAATGAGAAGCCGAGTGGGGTATTTATAGGACTCTGCCGGGCCTTGGTGCCAGTTCCGCGGCTGCGGATGCAGGCTCCCGCGGAACTTCGTTGCCGCGAAAAAGCGTTTCCGCGGAACTTCGTTGCCGCGGAACTGTAGTCACGCGGAACTAAGCATTTCCGCGGAACTTCATTTGCTTGGGACCTGTTAAGTTCACATATTTCGCCGTTCAAGCGACTGTACTGCCCATTACACGTCACCCTCAGAGTATCCTCTCCCTTCGGCATCGTCTTCAGGCATGAAGACGATGTCGGCCATGGACAGACGGTCGAGTGGATCCGGCGCCGTGCAGAGCAAACCCATCTTCACCTGCGGATTCTTCTCCATGATCATCTTCAAGCAAGCGCCGGAGCTTCCCTTCATCATAGCAGTTGCGAACCCCAATGGGATTGACGTTGCCCCAGTACGTCTCGGCCTGCAGGTGCTCCAGCGGGTCGCCGTAAACCTCGCTGATGCTCGTCTGCAAGAACCTTGCCCCAACTCTCTTCGCCAGGCCCAGCATATTGAGCATACCCACCACGTTCGTCTTGATAGTCTTGACTGGGTTGAACTTGTAATGCACCGGCGACGCGGGACACGCCAAATGGTAGATCTGATCGACCTCGAGAAGCAGCGGCTTGACGACATCGTGCCGGATAAGCTCAAACCGGGAATTCCCGAAGTGATGCATCACATTCTCCTTCCCCCCCCCCCCCGTGAAGAAGTTGTCAACGACGATGACGGTGCCGCCGCGAGCGATGAGACGATCCACCAGGTGGCTGCCGAAGAAGCCGGCGCCACCTGTTACTATGATCCGGAGAGCCTTCTTCTTCAAGCCTTGTGGCACCTTCCCTCCCGTATTCACCTATTTAGACACCGCGGCGGCCAATGCGGAGCTCTGATATGGGGAGCGGAGCGACTGCCGGCCGTCGTTTCCCAGATCCAGGTCCTCGAAGGTAGTGTGGCGGACGGCGTAATTCCTGCCGGCGTCCACGAGGGAGGAAGGGACCAAGCCGAAGACGAGGGAGGCAATGGCCATGCCGAGAAGGACGAAGAGAATGCGCTGCTCGCGTAGCATGTAGCGGATCGGACTGGAGATGGAAAGCCAGCGCTTGGGGAGTTTCGAAGAGTAGGCGTCGGTCGACCGGCTGCGACTCGTGGCTTCTGAAAATCAGCTTCGATCCCATCCTGCTTCTCGATTCTCCTTCGAGATCCCTTGGCAGATTAAGTCTCCCACGTGGGAGAATTGGCGGAGAATCTCGGAGCTTGCTACGGAGAGAAAAACTGCAAAAGAAAGACGCCGGAGCGCAGGAGGAATTTGCGCCACAAAAGCGGTCGTCGGCCGCGTGGAGGGAGGCGCTCTGTTCTTCTCCCTCCTCTTTTATCGGCTTATTATAACTTCTGAGTCCAAGCAGGCCAGGCAGCAACGAAGGAAGGCTTCAACGCACGCCTGTTCCTCGTCTTGCTGGCTGGGTTTTACCTTTGTCGGTTGGGATGAGGGAGGCGCGTTTGGGTTGGGTTTGGGCCTGGTAATCGATGACGGAGATACGCTTCTTATCTTTGCTGGAGGCGTCGCAGATCTGGAGGGCTTCGTCACAACGATCGGATGGCCGATGACCGCCTGCCGATCGTAGATGAAATTCCAACGGGAATCCTCTGATCTTTTCGAATGCAGTAAGCCTTTCAGCTGTGGAGCTTCCATGATGTGTTTGAGAGTTTCCAGATCCTTGGCCGGCTCATCGACATCCACCCCACGCAGCTTCAAGCGTCTCTCGAATTCTCCGTAGATGGATCCTGCACGTCTAGCAATTCTCTAGTTTGGTTGGATTCTTTATAAGCAGGAGTCTCCTTGAAGTTCTGTAGCTCCTTCATTGTATGTGGCAACAGCAATTCCACAGGCGATTAATGCAAATCCGATGCCAAAAGCCCACATATGCTGAACAAAGAGGCCGAATGCATTCCATTGAGGGCCCTCCCAGAAGTCGAGCTTCTCTCCGGGAAGGTTGGGCATGACGAATCCATCATCAACGCCGTCAACGGAGCTAGTAATGTCTTCGGGAAATGGAGGAGCTTGCAGCTGCTGCTCTGATTTTTTCCGAGGGGCAGATGTTCCCACTGGGAAGAAAGTTTCCATTCAGGGAGCTCACGGAGCCGCCGGTGGTGGAGTAAAGAAACGGCACGCCGGCTGAGCTTGACCGCCGGTGCCCCCGGTCTCTAATTGCTAGTAGGTCGACCGCAGTCCACCGCAGTCGGGCTGCCTTCGCTGGACCCAGAGAGCTTGCCTGAATGGGTTCCGCCATCGGATCCTTGCCGAGGGCAGTAGCATTGCTTCCAGTCTTTCCAGAGACGGAGCTGGAAGAGCTAGAACCGCTGCTGGCCTGCGCGGAGAACCCAGGAGCCGCAACAGGTCTCAGCGGGGGGACTGGGGACCCCAGATCAAGCTCTCTGAGATCGTGCTTGTCCCCTTTGCAGCTTAGCGTGGCTTGGAAGCGGCTGGGGAGAGAATCCAGGCCAATTCCAGAGATGGGTTTTCGAACGCCGTCCTCGGGGTGCGCCATTTCTTTCGGAACTGGATTGCCTGGCGTATCCTTCTCTCTATCGAACTACCTCCCAACACCGCCAACTACTGCTAACGCAACTGAAACAGATCAAAAGAGAGCGGCGCAGAAGACGACATGAAGCTGGAGAAAGCAAAATGGGATCTTTGGAATGGAAAGGAGGAAGCAAGGAATGTAAGAAGAGCAGAGGAGATCGGAAAGAAAGATAAGGGCTTTCTCTCCTTCCTTCTTTATGATCTCTCTCTCTCTCTTCCGCACTCTGTTGGGCCGTTCATGCGGCCGTGCAAAGCACTGCTCTTTCCGCAGAAATTCAAACCGTAGCGAACGAAAAGCCATCAGCTCTGATCGTCCATAGTAGTCCATGCATTGTATAAGAAAAATAAAGGAATTTCTAGGATCAATGTCATCCAGAAGTTTTCAGATAGCTAACAAGCCGTCTGTTTCCTGGCAACCAAGAAGATGTCAAAGAGAAAAATCTCTGGAGATGGCCCACAGACGAGCCGCTCAGATTACTTATGTCTAGAGCTTCCGAGTCTCGTCGATGCTGGCGTGAATTAGAAGATACCATTTCCTTCACAAGTTGATCATAAGCATCCGGTTTTTCCTGTTGCAATGATACTTTACTTGAAATAGTAATAGGATCCTCCTTAGGTCCTTTTATACTCTTTTTGTTCAAAAGGGCCTTTAGAGAATTATCCTTGTTCGGTTGAGTCAAAGACAAAAATGCCTCTGATTGTGCCAAGGAGGTGAAGTCCTTATCTAATTGATCCATCAACTGCTCATCTTCTTCTTTTTTCTTTTTTTTTTTTACATGAAAAATCATATAATTTTATAGACTAAACAAAATATACCTCATCAATGACTTGACATGCTAGCATGATTTTTCATCCATAAACATGAATTCATCATTTATCAGGAGTACTTGAAAAGAAAAAAGCAATTCATTTATTTCAATAAAAATAACATTTCAATACTCATTTAGACAAGGAATGACCATCCTTAAACAATTTATAAAGAATAGAAATCATTCATTTGCTAACTCATGTAAACAGTCAGAATATTATTTATAAGCATTTTATCACATTTGGTAAAACAAAGTATTTTGGGAAATTGCTTGCTTACCTTTCTTCTTAGTTTTCCTCCTCGTTAACTTCTTTGCCTTTGCTTATACATAAATATAGCATTGCATTCATAACAAGCTATTTGCTTGCATTTACTTAGTTTTCCAATCCCATAATCCATATCATTTATAATCAACTTGGATTTTCAAGTCAATCATACATACAAGACAGACACTTATGAAATCATAGCATTCATTCCATACTTTCCATAATGTGTTTTAATCCCATATTTAGGGTAAACACATAACATACGTTCATTTCTCAACAAATGGGGATTTATATCTCCCATTAACCATTTTTCTTGCATATTCTATTTTTCTTACGTCAATGCTTGTTCTAAGTATGTAAATGACGTTTTAAGCTTCATAACTAAATCTCAAAAATTGAGATAATTAATCTTCATTTATACAGAAACTTCCTCATGCATGTTATCACATTTTCATGCATATTTTTCATTTTAGCAAATTCACATAAGTCACATATCAACCATTCACACATATGCTTCACATATATTCAACATACAACACATATATTATGTGTTTCTTAAATTTTCTTAACAAGGAAACTTCCACCCATTCTCATCATCATTAAAACCCTTAATTAACATATACTTTAGGGTTTAATTTCGGATTTTTTATCCCTTTATCACTGATTTCCAAAACAGCCATGTTAAGACACACGTTACATCATTTCAACGCTCCTTTCATGACTTAAATCATAATAGATTTTTAAGTCATAATTTCCAGCAACTAAACATTATTTTCTTAACCCAAATTTAGGGTATTATCACATATTTAAAATCCAAAATTCATTGGCTTCCATAACAGCAATATATTCATGCATATAAGGTATCTTTTTGACCCATTTTGACGTGTCCAAACATATGTCCATAAAATCAGATTTAGGGCTAATATTTTTAAACCCTTTTGGAAAATCGAAGTAACTTAAACATAGGATATTTTACCCTCCATAAAATTCATAAATCATTTTATCACAAACAGCAACAAAAATGATATGAAAATCATCCATTTTGGCCCCCATTTGGATGTCCCTCAAGCATACCCTAAAAAATCAGATTTTGGGAAATTTAATCCAGCCCACTTTGGCCATCCAAAGGATTCTTAATTTAATTAATTTACCCTAAAATTCATCCATAAATAATTTAAGCACTTCCTTTTATCATTTTTAACCCAAAAATGGAGAAATCGGGTCATTTCTTGAAACTTAGGGTTTCATATTTGGTAAAATCATCAACCAATGCTTAAATCATCATATGTAATTCAAAAGAACATGAATTACATCCAAATCAACATGATCAAATCATACAACAACTTAGTTTAGGGTTTTGAGATTTTCCAAATTAGTTTTCATCTCAAAATCCAACCTAAACTTCCATTTTCACTCTCTTGAACTCTTGATTTCATTTAAATCTTTAAAAAATCATTCAATACTCATATTAAGGCATCATAATTCAGCCATAAAGAGTTATTTATGAACCATATTCATGGATCATGAATGCAGAGAGAAAAACTTGGTTTAGGTGATTCAAAACATAGATTTCACTTACTTGAATCAACCCTAACTTGATTCTAACTTGAGTTGCTTGCTTCCTCTTCTTTTTCTCCTCTTTTTTCTTCCTCTTTTTCTTCTTATTTTCCCCTTTATCCTTGCTGGTTTGTACATGCAAAGGAGCTCCCTTTTACTTAGAAAAATTTTGGAAAATTTCTCCCCCCTTTCTCACTTGCACGTTTCTAAGATATGTATCCCATTTTTTATTTTTAACTAGCTAGTGGGACCCATTTTCCACATTTCCTGAAGGTAATTTATTTCTACCTTATCCCTTGATGACATGGAATTTTTATATCCAAGTAAAATATGCATTTTCTATTTTACAAAAATCCACAAAATCCATGCATTTAAGCTCCATGTTGTTGTCTACCCTTAGACGTCCCCTTTTAGCTTAGGTTTTGACATTTTTACCACTTTTTCCACATATTTATCTGCCCATTTACTTCACCTAGGTATTAGGCAACTTAGACAGATTTTTTAGGATTTAAAAAAATCACATTTCATGCCCATATTGCCCTTGGACGTCCCATGCCCTTGCCACATAATCTATGCTCCCTTCAAGCTAGATATTAGGCAATTAACCAAGGCATTTAATCCTTGAATTTTTCATTGATTTGACCCTTAAATAATGCTTAAAAATTCAGCTCGGTCGATTGAATTGTTGACACCTTGCATAGCATTTCAATATGTCATTTTCTCAAATGTTTTTTATTAAATGCTATGGTAGTCTAGGGTACGCAAAGTCAATGCTAGATACCTTTTTCAAATTAAAAACTTTCCCATGGTAATTAGCTTAATCAAATTCACTCATTCCAAATATTTCATAATTTTATTCCATTGTTTCAAATTTCATCTCAAACCGACGTTCCTACGTCAAGTTATGAACCTTTGAAATTTTCTTTGGAGTGTGAGATTAAAAATAAATAATTATAAACTTAATCTCATCACTTGTGCCTTAATCTAATCTACTTATAAGGTTGAGCTCAAAATCATGAGCTTGCCTTTAAAATTTCATCTCATTTCGCCATGTGGGCGTAAAGTTATGAATTTTCTATGATTTTCAACACAATTCCATAATTTTCATTTTAATATCCATTAATTAAATCATGAAAATTAAAATAAATATTCATTCCATATTAGCATGTTCTAATTTTCATTAAGCTTCTTTAGTCATCTTGACTCATATTGGGCTTTGGTGATTAATCTTAATCACCATTAGTAATTGCAAACCCTAATTGCAAAATTCATAAATTCATGAAAATCATCCAAAATTCAATCATTTCATACATAAGTCATGCATTACACTTTAAATGCAATTATATGAGTCCTACTTGGGTCTGGGTATTACACAAGGTGAATGTAGCAAGTCAAATGCTCGAAAATGGGTGAAACCCCAAGTCAAGGCAACTACTTTTTAACACAAACTAAAATTGAAAAATATTGCTTGGATTCGAAGGCCAACTTGGGAAGCACAGTGTGCATGGAACACTACTCCAAGACTTCCAAGGGCATGCAATTTTTGTAATAATTTTGGTCACAAAATATATTAATGCAGAATTAAGAAATTATACAACCAATGTGCTAAATTAGTTTGAGTTCCAAAGAGCATTGGACTTGGGTCTTCAAAAGTAGAGCAACATAGACTTCAACAACTTCCTAACCCAAATGGACCCATAAAATGCGTACCAAAGAGATGAATTTTTTGTGAATATTTTTTGTAGGTTTTTCTTAGAGCAAAAGCTAACAACACACGATTTATGGATAGTGGTTGTTCAAGACATATGACAGGAGATAAAGCCTTGTTCCATGATCTTAAACCATATAATGGAGGTATGGTTTCTTTTAAGAATAATGAAAAAGATAAAATTAGTGGTAAGGAAAATATTTTTGATATTTAAAATGCATGTATAGAGGATGTGTTGTTTGTTGAAGGACTCAAAGACAACTTAATGAGTATTAGTCAATTATGTAACAAAGACTATAAATTCGTGTTTGAATTATCTATATGCAATGTCTTTGATATAAATCATTTAGTATTTAGTGATAAAAGACATGAAAATATATATATATATATTTGATTTTCCTTGATAAATTGGATGAAAAATATCTTATGGTTGTTGGTAATGATTCATGGGTATGGCATAAAATACTTGGACATATAAATATGTCAAACATTAAAACCCCATGGAAAAAGTGTTTGGTAGAAGGGTTATCAAAACTTAAATATGATAAAGGAAAAATTTACAGATCATGTCAAGTGTGCAAACAGTCTAAGTTGTTATTCTCACCTAAAAATGAAGTTTCAATCTCAAGGCAACTTGAATTATTGCACATGAATCTTTACGTGTCATCCGATATTTTGAGTCTTGGACGAAAGAAATATATTTTCGTTGTAGTAGATAATTTTTTAAGATTCACTTGGATAATGCTATTAGCTAGCAAAGATGAAACCTTCTCGATATTTGTTAGTTTCTCAAAGTTGGTGCAAAATGAAATAATTATATCAATAGAAGTGACCATGGTGGTGAATTTGAAAACAAACAATTCATAGAATTTTGCAATGAAAAAGGAATTCACCCTACATTTTCTGCACCTAGAACTCCTCAACAAAATGGGGTAATTGAAAGAAAAAATAGAACGATACAAAAGATGACTAGGACTAAGCTAAATGAAAGTAAATTATCCAAGAAATTTTGGGGTGAAGTTGTAAGTACATCTTGTCTTGTATTGAATCGAGACCATTAGGGCAATCTTGAAAAAGACCCCATATGAGCTATGGAAAAGTAGAAAACCAAATATCTCATATTTTCATGCCTTTAGTTGCACTTACTATGTATTGAACAATGGAAAAAATAGTCTTGGAAAATTAGATGCCAAAAGTGATGACGCAATATTTCTTAGATATTCATCAAATAGCAAGGAGTATAGAGTTTGCAACAAGAAAAATCAAGTAGTAGAAGGATCTATTCATGTTATATTTAATGAATTTAACCCAACTCCTAAAAAGGAGGATGAGCTAAGTGATGCAGATAATTTATCAAAGAACTTTAAAAAGCTACAAGTAGAGAAACAAAGGGGAGAAGAACTAATGTAAGATCAAAGCTCATAAAAGGAGGTAAGTGAAGGTAATGTTCCCTACAAACCTCCAAAGGACCTAAAATTAAAAAATGATCATCCAATTGAGCAAGTGATTGTTAACATATATGAATATGCGAAAATTAGAGGCGCTAGGCACAATATTTGTAGACATTTTTCTTTGTATCTAAAATAGAGACAAACTCAATTGATCAAACTCTTAATGATGAAAATTGAATTATTTCTATGCAAGAAGAGCTAAATTAATTTTTAAAAAAACCAAGCATGGCACGTAGTTCATAGTCCTAAACATTGCACAGTCATTGGTACTAATTGGGTCTTTAGGAATAAATTAAATGAAAGTGGACTTGTTATTAGAAACAAAGCTAGACTTGTGGTAAAGGGGTATTAATAAGAGGAAGGAATTGACTTTGAGGAATCATTTGCTCTTGTGGCTAGATTAGAAGTCATATGCATTCTATTAGCATTTGCATCTCATATGGGTTTCAAATTGTTTCAAATGGATGTAAAAAGTGAATTTTTGAATGGATACCTTAATGAAGAGGTGTATGTTGAACAACTACTTAGTTTTGAAGAGAAAGACCAATCTAAATTTCTTTATAAGTTGATCAAAGCCTTGTATGGACTAGAACAAGCTCCAAGAGCTTAGTATGAGAGGCTAAATAAATTTTTGATTGATCATAAATTTTAAAGAGGAAAAGTTGATATTCATTAAGTACAAAGAAATAGATATACTAATTGTTCGAATTTATGTTAATGATATTATATTTGGTGCTACTAACGAATCTCTATGTTAAGAATTTTCCAAGTTTATGCAGAATGAATTTGAAATAAGCATGATGGACGAAGTCAATTACTTCTTTGGGCTGCAAATCAAGCAATTAAATGAAAGAATTTTTATAAATCAGTCCAATTATGTCAAAGAAATGCTCAAGAAATTTGGAATGCATAACAGCAAAGAAGCAAATACTTCCATGTGCTCAACTATCAAAATCGACGAGGATGAAAGAGGTAAATAAGTTGACCGAAAATTATATAGAAGTATGATAGGATCCCTATTGTATTTGACTACATCTAGAACGGATATATTATTTAGTATTTGCATGTGTTCTAGATTCCATTCATTTCCTAAAGAATCACATTTGGTAGTTGTGAAAAGAACTTTTAGATACTTGATTGACATTAACAATCTAGGGCTATGGTGTCCTAAGTGTTCAACATTTGATCTAATCGGCTACTCGGATGAGTATTTTGCTGGTTACAAGGTAGATAGAAAGAGTACTAGAAGAACATACCAATTTCTTAGAAACATGATGGTTTCATGGTTTTCAAGTAAACAAACTAGTATTACTATATCTACTATGGAAGCTGAATATATAGCTACCGGAAGCTATTGTCCCCAATTGCTTCAGATGAGATAACAACTTAGAGATTATGAGATAGATTACAAAGATATACTTATTAGATGTGACAATACAAATGCTATTTGTATAACCAAGAATCCCATATTGCATTCTAGAACCAAACACAGATGTAAGACATCATTTCATTAGAGAACATGTTGAAAATTATGATATTTGTTTAGAATATGTCAAAATTGAAGATCAAATTGTAGATATTTTCACTAAATCACTAAGAAATGAATCATTTTATAAAATTAGGAATGAAATGGGTATGATTGATATTGATGCATGAAACTGGTACAAGATTGCAAATTTGATGTTAATATGCTATTCATGGTTGTTATGTTTGTTGAAATAATACGTATGAAATGGGTCAAATGGGTAGGAAATTGATGATATTCACACTTGGGTCGATGAAGCCAAGTCAACTCCACTCATCTTAAGTCGACTTCGAACCCAACTTAGGGTTTGGAGTCAACTCCGCTGGCGTTGATTCGTATGCTTCCTTAGGCACCAAACCAAATCCTCTCTCACACCATCTTGTCATTTCGGCTTTGGTTTAACGAGCTGCGTATATGTCAATTAGAATGCTTGCTATTTATGCAAGTATACGTGTCGTGTCAAGTAATAAAGAGTGAGTAGAGTATTGTTCCCACGAGGAATTGTTAACCGAATTATTAATTAGTTAAACTGCTTTCAATGGATGGAAAATTCTGAGTTTGCGATTTAACTAAACTAGCGATTGCAATGAGAAATTAGATTGAAGGTTTGAGACTACTGGATACTTTAAACAGATTTTCTGATTAGGGATGACAGATGGATAGCTTGGAATCGTTGAATCTAAACTATATTGCTTTAGTTCTTTCTAATTGGATTGCATATGGATTTACTAGCCTAAGTTCATATATCTTTATATATGTCTTCCAACATTATATAAAGTTAATTACACCCTATTTAATTGCTATGTTCCCACGCCATTAAATAAAGTGAAATTGTTAAGTTGATAACTTGTATAATGACTACACAGGGTTTAACGGAATATTCCTATCCGTTAAACAACTCTCCTTACACAAAGGTAGAAACCTATGCCTTTCACATGGATCTGGTAGAGATTTTCCTCTTCCAAGGATAAATCAAGCAATTAAATCATCTTACAAGGTATCTAATCTTGTAAAAAGCATTCAAGCCACACATGCAAAGGTAAATCATACACAATCATATATAAAATCAACTATTCATTCCTGAATATTCTAAGAACCAAGAAACAATATAGTTTAGAATTCAAATCATCCTAACTATCCATCTAATGGAGGTTTAGTTCAAAGACATGATCTTAACATCCAATACATCCATATAAAAAAGTATCCATAAAGGTAGAGAAAGAAAATTGGAAAGAATAAGAGAAAACTGTTTTCCGGCGGTTTCCACCAACGGGGCTTGAATCCTCTCTTCAATCTGGGCTTTTAATCTTGATTTTCTCTTTCTCTTGCACTTTTGTTCGTACTCCGGCTCTCTTCTCTCTTCCCTCACGCGTGAATCCCTCGGAACTATATATAGAGTCCTTTTGCGCAGCTTACGCACTAAAGTTTGCGCGTACGGATGCTTATTGGCACCTAGGCGCCAACTCTCTATGTGCTGGGCAACTTGGACACATGCTGAAAACCCTAGGAGTTCATGCATTGGCACCTAGGCGCCAACTCCTTGGACTGTTCTTGATTGGAGCTTAACCCTTGAAATCTTATGATTGATCATGCCTGGCGCCTGGGTGCCCCTGGCTGGCGCCTAGGCGCCAACTCCCTGGAGTGTTGCCTGACTTGTGGCTTCAACATTGTCTAAACTTTGTTTGCATGTAGATGTAGTGGCGCCTGGGCACCCCTGGGTGGAGCTTAGGCGCCAACTCTCTAGAAGCCATGCTGTCAGCTGTGTGTGCTGAAAATGGCCAAGGCACGTAGGGTGGCACCTAGGCGCCATCCATCTACCTCTGGTTGCCTTAGCTTACATTCAACTCATCCGCTTTGTCTTCACACATCCCGTCCTTCCTGCAAAAGATGGAAAACTAAGTAAATGAACTAAAAATGCCTAGATAATGCTAAGAATGCCTAAAAACTAAATAATGCTCCTAAAATGCAAAGCGAGTGAAAATTAAGCTAAATGGATGCAAGCTAAGCCTAATTTCTCGAACTAACGCACAAATCGAGTCTGAAATAGGCCATGATAACTCGTAAAAATACCAGTTATCATGGTTTCTCCCATCTCAACTTCTAAGCTTCCAATTTTCTACTGCCCACATGCCAATATCATCAAATCTTGATACTAGATTCTTCATTCCTCAATGGCACCTACATCCACCCCAAGGCTTTCCAAATTGGTCATTCTCGGCCATCCGAGCCAGCTACTCAAGAAGACATGCCTAGGCGTCAATGAACTCAACCAGGAGGCCTTGGGAAGACGCTACCACGTCTATAGACAAACGATTTAGGTTCCGGGAAGGTAACACATCTACCTCTCTTCCTAAGGAAGAAAATCCATAAATTAGTGAAAGCATTGAGATAGTAGGAAGGAGAAGAGGGAACCCAACTCCATGGGGCTAAATTTTGAAAATGCCCGTGGAATATTTCAAAAATGAGCGCCAACATAGTCGATTTTACAAGAATTTCTATGAAAGGAAGACCTTCCCTCCAAAGATCATTGATTTTCAATTTTTACAAAAATACGAATTTGGTATAGAAGAATTGCTTGACTTTCAGGGTTGGACCGCCCTGCTAAAGGATGATGGGAAAATTTACACTAATCTCACCAGACTATTGTATTATCTACGGGATCAAGAAAATTTCAAAACATATGTCAAAGATGTGGAATTGATCTGGGAAATGCAAATGGTGTTAGTGAGTTCAATGCACGTAGTAGAATAGTTAGAATTTTAGGTGTCCCCATGTTGGAAGATCCGCTTCCTGCTGGCCTTACACTTACCTGTATGTATAATCACTTAATGAGAAGTAACAAATACCACCCAAGTATTAAGTTCCTGCATTACATGGAATTACCACCCCAGTTGAGGGTGTTGAGACTCCTTATAACCCATCGCATTTACCCTAACGGTGGAGGAAGAAGTTTGCTTAATCCCCAAGAGGTGGAGATTTTATGAAAAGTGGCAAATAGGGTCAAGGTCAGCTTGCCACTACTGTTCTTGGAGGCCCTCAAGCTAAAAAAGGAGAATCCATGAGCAGTTTTGCCTTACAGCACTTGGACTACCAAAATCTTTATCATTTTCATGTTGATCTGGATGGGGAACCATACCAGATTTTGAAGCCCACAAATGCCATCAATCGAGCTTTACTCACCCGTATGAAGATCGATGTAGAGGCATTCAGAGTGAATTAACTTCTAGCTTAGATAGGAGGCGGTCCATTTCAAGACCAAGATAGGGCAGAAGAACTACCACCTAGGTCTCCAGAGATAACTCCGTGTGAGGGGAAGGTTCCTGTAACGCTTGTTTTGCCATGGCCTGCCTCACTGGCTTCTCATGCTTCTCATTCACCTCAGACCTCCTAGGCAGCCTTCAGACCAGCCCAAGCTCTTATGGGTGATATGGCTAAGATCTATAAGCTATTTGCCGGGCATGAAAGCTGAATGAGCAAGGAACTAAGATCTATCCATCATTCCATGACTCAGATGGCTGACAAGCAAGCTTTCTTGGAATCTAAGATCACTCGGATCAAATATCACCTTGCCTTAGGTAGTCGATGCAGCCAACCAATCCCCAGTTTGCCCGATTTTGATCCATTTTGGGAGAAATCAGTTTGTGTTGAACCCGCAATGTATGATCGATCATCACCTTCTAGTTCCCCTGACAATACTTTTGGCCTCCAATACCTATATGATATGCTCCTTAACTAAATGCTTCCCGATCAGCAGCTGCCATATCCTATATCTCCATTTGCTTTTTGAAAATCTCAGCTCATCGATTCTACTCCCTTTTGGCGATTGACAAAAATAGGGAGATGAATGTGGAAATTTTGGTTTTTGGGATAACCTTCTTTAGTGATTGGGTACGATGTATTTAAGGTAACATGTAAAGGTTTTATGAATGTATTGACTTGAAATGAATGTTATGAATAACTTATTGCTATGAATGGTTTACTATGCTTTAAGATAGTCAATTATGTACAAAGTATTATTTTATGATGTTTGGATGATGTGATATGTGAATTGTTATTAAATTATGTGAACGGATAACTAAATCAATGAGATATTTGTACAAATAACTTGCGATAATGGTAAGAAATTGACATATTTGTACAAATAATAACAATTCATTTGTTTATTGAAAGGTACATCTCAAATTAATTTTGTCAATCATCATGAGAGGAAGATTGTTGTAAACAAATGTCAAATCTAGCACAATCTACATTTTGATGATTAACAATTCAATTTGAGAAGTTTTAAGGCACTAAAATTTGTGTTTAGATGTTTTAAGGATTAGATACTTCAAGATTCAAAGCTTGGCAGGTCAAGTCGCACGCCAAATGGACTCAGGATCGACTTAGGTCAAGTTGATACTGAAGTCGACTCCAACATCAACTTCAAATGACCATTTTTTGACAGCGTTGACAATGTGGTGGCGTGAGCAGGTGAAGTCACAATCGAAGTCGACTTTGTATGTGCTTGGTTAAAGTCACAACCCAAGTCGACTCCGTCAGCGACTTGAGGTGTCTTTAGGGGTCCGAAGTTAAATCTGACAAAGTCAAGTCACAACCGAAGTTGACTCCGACATACCACATAAGTGAAGTTGCACATGAAGTCGACTCAAACATGCAACTTGGGTGAATTTACAAACCGAGTCAACCCCAATATTAAACTTGAGTACATGACGAGCTGCATATATGTCTATTAAATTGCTCACTTTTTACGCAAGTATACGTGCCGTGTCAAGTAATAAAGTGTGAGTAGAGTATCGTTCCCACGAGGAATTGTTAACCGGAATTATTAATTAGTTTAATTGCTTTCAGTGGGTAAAAAATTCTGAGTTTGTGGATTTAAACTAAAGCTAACAACTGCAATAAAAAAATCAGAGTAGAGTCCACGGAATCGCTGGAATACTGGAAACGAGTTTAATAATCAGGGATGGTAGATGGATAGCTCAGAATCCTTGAATCTAAACTATATCGCATTGGTTCTTTTTTTAATTATATTGTATATGTATTTACTAGTCCAAGTTCAATAATCTTTATATATGTCTTCCAAATTATATAAATCTAATTACACCGTATTTAATTGCTATATTCCCATGCCATTAAATAAAGTAAAATTGATAAATTCATAACCTGTTTATTGACTACACAGGGTTTAATGGTATATTCCTATCTGTTAAACAACTCCCCTTAACAAAAAGAAAACCTATGTCCTACACATGGATTTAGCAGAGATTTTCCTTTTCCAAGGATAAATTAAGCAATTAAATCATCTTACAATGTAGCTAATCTTGTAAAAGGCATTAAAACCACACATGCAGAGGTAAATCACACACAATCATATATAAAATCAAATATTCATTCCTGAATTTCAAAGAACCAAGACAATATAGTTTAGAATTCAATTCATCCTAACTATCCATTTAAAAGAAGTTTGGTTCAAAGACATGATCAAAAAATCCTTTACATCCATATTGAAAGTATCCAGAAAAAGCGGAGAAAGAAAAATAGGAAAAATAAGAGAAAACTGGTTTTCCGGCGGCTTCCACCAACGGAGTTGAATCCTCTCTTCAATCTATGCTTTGATCGCGTTTCCGTCTTTCTCTTGCTGTGTAATTCCGTTCCTGGGCTCTCCCTCCGGATCGTCCTCTCGTGCGCAAACCCCTAGGATCTATTTATAGACTGGCATTGCGTAGCACACACATTGAAATCTGTACGTACGGATGCGTATTGGAACCTAGACGCCAACTCTCTAGAGGTTTCGTGACTTGGAGCTTCTCTTGGACACACCTGTGTGATCATGCCTTGCGCCTAGGCACCAACTCCCTGGAAGCAATTGGCTGTATGAAGTGTTGGAGATCTGGCAAGGGCATGTAGGGTGGCGCTTGGGCGCCATCCCACTACTCTTGGACTTGGTTCCGCTTTGCATTTGACTCACCTGCATGTCTTTATATGGCCCGTCCTTCCTTCAAAAAAATGAATAAACTAAGTAATTGAACTAAATATGCCTAATTAATGCTGAAAATGCATAAAAACTAAATAATGCTCCTAAAATGCAAAGCGAGTGAAAATTAAGTTAAATGGATGCAAACTAAGCCTAATCTCTCGGACTAACACGCAAATACAGTCTGAAATGAGCCATGATAACTCTTATTTTTACGAGTTATCAGTACAAGAAGACTAAAATCACATTGGTTCAAGCTAAATGGTGATTAGATTGACTCAAAGATACACCCTAACATGATTCAAGGTCGAAGACAAAAGTCCAAGCAAGTCTTCTTTCAATGGATATGATCGAGCTCTATATACAAAAAAAACCAATAGCCCACATGCAAAAATAAAGTCTATTGAGGCTAAATTGACAAGATAGAATGATATACTAGCTAAGAGACAAAGATCATGAAACAACAAGTTCAAATGAGCAAAGTAAAGAGTGAAGTCACAACCCAAATTGACTTCGCTTGCGACTTGGGTAAAGTCCGAGACCAAGTCGACTCAGAGTGAAACTTAAATCTGAAGAGTGAAGACCAAAGTTTCAACCTAAGTCGACTCTAGTTTGCGATTTGGGTGAAGTCGCACCCGAAGTCGAATCTGAGTGCAACTTGGATTGCAATGGTCGGAAAAATTAGAACGTTGGCACATTAAATGCGCGCCACCTACCACCAAAATTTGAATTTACTCCTCTTCTATTTAATACACATCAAATGAAAGGAAGAGGGTTAGCTAGTGCATTGTTTCTAGCATTCAAGTGCTCATTAAGGAGATCTACAAGAAGAATTGTGCTCTTTGATTGCAAGTTGTGGAGCCCCACTTATCTTAAAGCATAACAAATGTAGCTTAGAGCTTGTGTGAATGAGATTAGTGGGAAATGATTAAAATTTCATGCCCTTTGATTTAAATGAATAGGATTAGGGCAACCAATTAAGCAAAGTGACTAAGATAATCACTTTTGATTAATTTGGAAAGGCATGCCACTAAATGTAAAAAAGGAAGCTTCCCACTACAAGACAAAATAGGAGTAGAGCCAAGTGAGGTGGCTGGACCATTAATGACCCACTTGATCAGTCATTTTAGGATTAATTAGTGATAAGCTCATATCTTGAGATGGTTAGGGCAAGTTGACAAGAATTTTTTAGGGTAAACCTAAGTTAGGGTACCCTACAAGATGAAGGGAGTGGATTATGAGTATTGTGATTAGAAAGTTGTAAAACAACTAGAAATTTTATGAAATGCCATGAATTGATGTTAAATGATCATATCTTAGCCAATATTGATCATTTAAGGATGAAAATGTTTATGAAAAGTCAAGGAAATGTGCCCTAGGTTATAAATGGATGTGATTATGTCAAATCACATGATAAACTCTTGATTGATAAGTGACTATCAAAAAGGCATTTGCATTAATGACCCTATCTCAAGAGCATTAAATGGAAGAGATAAAAAACAAATATGCATTATTGAGCCTTAACACATAAGGTGCATTAAATAAGAGGTGGCAAGATTAGATGAGAGGTGGAAATTATAATTAATGAAAGAAATGCAAGGTGGCAATAGCCATTAAATGCAAGTGATAATGAAGATGATAAGGAGGCAAGATAGGACACTTGTATGGCTCAAATTTCAACAGCAATTAATGGCGATAAATGTGGTTTTAATCATAGTTTATAGGTGGCAAACCAAGGGTAAAACCAAGCATTATAAATAAGTGAAAGAGGGAAGCCCTTGGACGTTTTTAGCAAGCTTGCAAAGGAGAAAAAAATTTCAACAAGGAGATAGCCCCTTGGACGTCCAAAATAGGTTATTATATGGGTATTTTGTTGATTAATTATTAGCTTATACCATGCTCAAAGTGATGTCCAACTAGAGGATGTGGGAAAAATTCTGTTAAGTTTATCCTTCATCATGATATGATACATATGTTAGAAAGCATGCAATTAAGGGTTAATGATAGAAAGTGTAATTGTTGATTGATGATATACATGTGTGTTAGGTTAAAGTGCAAGTATTAGAACGAAACTTAGTGAAAATGAGCTCAAATAGGGCTGTTTTGGATAAGGAACATAAATTCTAGAAATTTAATTGAATTTAACATGTTCTAAATTGTACATAAGCCCTTGAAATGATTATAAGGGCTATTGATTTATAACTTGACATATGTACATGTTTAAAGTGTAAATTGTAGGAATGAGATGTGGCAAATATATGCATGTACGGGCTGTTTAGAAATGATGAATTATTCCAGAAATTTTGATGCAAAATGGTTGCTATCAACTATGTTAGAAAGGATGCAATTAAGGGTTAATGATAGCAAGTGTAATTGTTGATTGATGATATACATGTGTGTTGGGTTAAAGTGCAAGTATGAGAATGAAACTTAGTGAAAATGTGCTCAAATAGGGCTGTTCTGGATAATGAACGTGAATTACAGAAATTTAATTGAATTTAACATGTTCTAAATTGTACATAAGCCCTTGAAACGATTATAAGGGTTGTTGATTTATAACTTGGCATATGTACATGTTTAAAGTGTAAATTGTAGGAATGAGATGTGGCAAATATATGCATGTATGTGGCTATTTTAGAAATGATGAATTATTTTAGAAATTTTGATGCAAAAATGGTTGCTATCAACTATGAATAAGTGCCTTGAAAGATCACAAGAGTTGTGGAAAGATTGTATTTAATGTGTACATCGTCAAGGTACAATTGTACAAGTGGAACTTAACAAAAAATGAGACAAAACATGGCTGTTTCAGAGTGACGATTTAATCTAAAAATTTAAAGTGAATTTATGTTGTTAAAGCTTATGAACAAGTGCCTAACAAGACTACAAGAGTAGTTGTTTGATAAATTTTCATGTGGATATCATTAAGGTGCAATTGAGAAAACAAGACTTGGTGAAAATATGTATTTACGTGGCTGTTTCGTTAATGGTAGAAAATTTCAGAAATTTGACTAAGAAATGACTTGATGTAAGTCATAGATAATTGCCTTGAATGGCTACAAAAGTTAGTGTTCAAAGCAATTAATTTCTAGGTCACATAGGTGTGTAAAAAAGAGAATAGTAGAAGGGTAAATATGAAGTTGAGAAACCTTACTTAAACTTAGCTTGCTATAATTTCAAGTAAGTATATTGAATAATTGAAAAGAGGTTAAATACCCTAGATGAGGGTATTGAGTCAAATGAATGACTCACTATTGAAAAATTTGTATATATGTGACATATAAGATGATGGTGTTCATCTCAAGGGAAAAAATGATTAAGGCAAACATGTTATGAGTGAGATATAGATTGAGATCATGTAAGGGTTGGGGATAAGTGATATATGAACATGAATTAAATAAAAGGCAAGACATGCAAGTATACGATGATGTACAAGCATATAAGATGATCATTTTTCACTTGACTAGGTGAAGGCAAGGAAAAGATCCAAGGGATGAGTGAACTTTCCATAGGTAAGCAAGCAACCTTTTTAAAATATTGATTTCATTTCAAGTGTTGAAATGTTTGAAATGGCTTTATACTGATGATTCTAAGATTTTCTTGTTAGCAAACAAATTGTTTTTAAAATGTTGATTTCATTTCATGTGTTGAAATGTTTAAAAGAGTTCTATACTGATGATTCTAATATTTGCTTGTAAGCAAGCTACATTTATGAAAATGATGCTTATTTTCAATTGTTGAAATAAATAGTGGACTGCTCTATTAAAATGATATGTGTAGATAAGACCTTTAAAATTCTACTTCAAAAAGAATTTTTATGATAAGGAAGTTGATTTCCTTTATGAAATGATGTTTGAAAACAAGCAAAACCTTTTAAAATGTTATCTTTCAAATATTGATATGTTTTGGGATTGCTTCGTTGTAAGCAAACCCTTTTTAAAGGTTGAAGTATTTAGAAATTATTTCATGTGAATATTTCAAAAGAGTTTGTGAAAAAAGGGGTTTAATTTCTTTACAAAAATGATATTTTTAAGCAAAACATTTGAAAAAGGATGTTTTTGAAATGTTTGGAATCTCTTTAAATAGTCAAACGATTTGAAAATTCTTTATGCTGATAATTTTAAAAGAGTTTAAGGATGGCGAACTCGATAAGTTGATTGTAATAGATGATTTGACTTTTGGTATTCAAAGAATATGGACGTTCTTTTTATATATATAAGAATGACAGGGATGTCATATAAATGAAAAATATGATGCCAGAGTGGATTAATGAAAAAGATGCATTGCATATCGTTTGTAAAGCTCAAAAATGGGAATAAAAATATTTGCAAGAAAAGCTTTTGAAAATATTGCTCTCTTTTCAAATATTAAAGGGTTACGGAATTTGCTTTAAGTTTTAGAACTTATTTACATGTAAACAAGTAAAAACTTTGAAACTATTGATTTTTCTTAAAAAAATTGACATGTTTTGAATTTTCTTGAATTTTGAAATGTTATGAAAACTGTTTTATATTGATGATTTTAAAACCGTTTAAGGGTGGTCATCCCAAAATTGTGATTTGAATACTATTTTACAAAATGTGTTCGAAATGAGTATGTAAGTTCTTCTCTATATGAGAATGATCAATATATCATGTGATTGAGGTATATAATGTCAGGGTGAATGAAATTCATGCACGGAAAGTTAGGAGGCTAGTTAGGGTAAGAAAAATCATATTTTCATAGGTAGTTATGCCCTTAAAATTCCTAAGTTGATGTGGTTGACGTCTTTTAGTAGAATGGTCATATTTCTGTGGGTAGTTGATCACTTGGTAAGTGTCTTCTACCATATGACAAAGATTTCACCGGGCTAGTGTACCATCACATGAAGAATTATGACATGAATGGAAGTGATGTGTTTGTATATTCATTGTTTATGAAATAACCTTGCCATAGAGTTGCCAAGCTTTTAGTTTTGGAAAAGGGCACAGAGTTGCCAAGCTGTTAGTTTTGAAAAAAGCACAGAGTTGCTAAGCTTTTAGTTTTGAAAAAAAGGGCATAGAGTTGCCAAGCTTTTAGTTTTGAAAAAAGGGCACAGAGTTACCAAGCTTTCAAGTTTTGAAAAAGGGCACAAATTTGCTAAGTTTTTAATTTTGAGAAAAAAGACAAACAAATGTTTGTGAGATTTCAAGAGGACACAGACTGACGTCTATATGGTTTTATGAATCATGCTAGCATGTTGATGTGGATAAAAATGATGTATGGTGCTCTAGAATGATAAATAGGTACATCGTAGAGGCAGTCGCAGATGGATCGGGGCCCCGCTCTACATGTAGCCAAGTCTGTAATGAAAGGTGGGAGGCCGGCGACGCCCTCATTGAAATGGGAGAAGGTTTAAGGATAGCCGTAGAGCTTGCGTGCTATCACATAAAAGGATTCTTTCATATAGAAGGATGATCATTTGGTAAGTGTCACCTACCAGAGGGATAGAGGCGTATTTGCATATGATTTTTAAAAAGGCCTAAAATGGGTACATGAAAATGTTTTTGGACATAAGAATGTCCACATGCAAAAAAAGGTTTATATGAAAATATTTTAGGACATGAGGATGTCCACATGAAAAAAATGGTTTCTATGAAAATATTTTAGGACATGAGATTGTCCCCATGAAAAAGGTTTATATAAAAAGATTTACGTCCATATGCTTCGCCTTTGAAAAGCCTAGAATTTGGGTCATGAAATAGGAAAAAGGTTTTGAAAAAGGTTTAAAATGAAAATGCTTAATTACTGAGTTTATTACTCACATTTTGTTTTCCCCCAACCCTAGGCAGGTACAAGGCACAAGCGGAGGAGAAAAATTACATATTAGTTACCTGTATGTTGTGGATGAATGAATGTATTGAAAATGAAGTCTCAGGTTGCGAATACCTTTAATGTGATGTGAATAGATAAGTATTTATGTTGATAAATTCCATTTGAATTTAGCTCATAAATACATGATTATTTGTGATATGAAAGAAAGATTGCATGTGTATCGATTATATGATATATATATATATTAAGGTTAGACGATGAAAGTTTAAGATATAAATGATCAAGTTGTTTGAGTTATGAATATTCATGAATGACTTGTATTGATATGATATGATTGAGAATGGATGAATACTTTAACTAATATGGAATTATCAGGTTATGAATGAATTCATGATTTGAGAATGATATGTTTGAATAATATCTTCAAATGGTTACAAGTGTAGGTTACTTATAAAAGATTGAAAGGATAAAGAAAATGTAATGAAAATAAAAAAACTTTCGCTAAATGAAGTGGATTCAAAAATCTTATTGTGTGATCAGGGCAACAATTTTGTTTTACATTTACCAATAAAAAACAATCCTGGAGTAAGGTTTCAGTGCCTCGATTCGGGGGCGCCACACAAGTGCTCAAGTGTTCATCCATTCACTCGCTTTATAAGTTCTTCTACGAGTTGAAATTTTGCCTACATCTATATAGTGTAGATTCTTATTTTTATTCCTTGTTTGTGATTCCACTTATTTTGGTGTTGGAGACCAAGACTAAGTGAAGCAAAGTAGTATGTAGTTGGAGTGTGACTTGCCACCCACTTGTACGAAACTTATAAAGGGCCCCTACAGCTGAAATCTAGAAGAAAGCTAGGGTTCTTGATGTAATTATATTAATTTCGTGAAACCCATGACACAACAGTATTCTTTTGGAGGAGTGGAGTAGGGAGGGTTGTCCTGAACCACTATAATCTTCGTGTTTGTTTTCTCTACTCTATTTGTTATTCCATTCTCAATGTTTTTCATTCTAGGGGACTTAATTCACAAGGGGTTACATCTGATATAACGAAAGAAATTTTAAAAGAACCCAATTCACCATTCCCCTCTTGGGTTTTATCACAAACTCAGGACCAACAACTACCACATTTGATCAAATCATTTACAGGTCACTTGAAGTTTTTGAAAAATCACACTTGGAAGCTCCATTAACACATAATCCTTAACAAAAAATTCAAATTCTTCATGAAATTCGTTTCAAGTTAACGTTTCCTTGAACATTATGAGTTTTTCATCAAAATGGATCTCAACTAAATAACTATCATGGGCAGCATTTAACATATTATGCAATCTAGAACACATCTATACATGACTACCAACATTGAATGCATGAAAGAACACCAAAAAGAACCATGCACCCCCAAACTTGAGGAATGCATTGTCCTCAATCATAAAGGTAAATAAAAACCTAAATGACAATGCTATGATCCTACAATTATGATATGATAACACAAGAAAGAAACCAAAGCAAGGACAAGTAACTCCCCTAACCTCATGGTGTGATGAAACATACTCCACTTCATCTCCCTCCTCATCGTGCTGATGTGAGGGCTGCCCGAATCATGCTCAAAACTTTGGAGGAGTTGATGAGAATGAAGGCAATGTACTCGTATTGATCTATTGCTCCTCCATGAGTTGCTTGAAGTACGCCTTCATCACCTGATTGGTTTGATGGGAATACCTGGCATGTGCTACCATCAAACTCTCCAAATTTGTGAGTCTATCATTAACATTTGTTGGGAGAGGTCGAGATGAGGAAGCTTGAGGTGCATATGGAGTTGAGGATGACTAAGAAGGCTGTGATAGGGCGGCCTGTGGATGAACAAATGAGTTTGTTCTCGCTGCTCATGTGAAAAAAACTGGTCATGTAAAATGGCCTAATAGTTGGGTACCTCCTCAGTGGATTGCCATCGAACTCCAGCTCATTTATATAATCTAGTGATAAGGGATGGGAACCAATATCTTCCTTGAGCCCCCTTCACATTAGTGCATAACTGGTTGAACAAGAATCTCCCCACATCTATAGTCATGTTAAAATAGATGGCATGATGTAATACTCAGACCCAAGATGGACCCATATAATTTCATTTAAGGTGTAATTATGATTTATGTGTGAATTGATTGAATTATGGATATTTTTATGAATTTATGAATTTTGCAACTAGGGTTTGCAATTAAGAATGGTGATTACGATTAATCGCCGAAGCCCAATGTGAGTCAAGATGACTAATGAGGCTTAAGGAGGATTAGCAGGTGCTAATGTGACATGAATATTTATTTTAATTTTCATGATTTAATTAATAGAGATTAAAATGGAAATTATGAAGTTATGTTGAAAATCATAGAAAATTCATAACTTAACGCCTATAAGGCAAAATGAAATGAAATTTGAAAGGTAAGCTCATAATTTTGGGCTCAACCTTATGTATGTATTGGATTAAGGCACAAGTGATGAGATTAAGGTGATAATTATTTATTTTTAATCTCACATTGTAAGGATATTTTCAAACGTTCATTGCTTGACGTAGAAACGTCGGTTTAAGATGAAATTTGAAACGATGGAATAAAATTATGGAATCTATAGAATGAGTGTGATTAAGATAATTACCATGGAAAAGTGGTTAATTAGAAAAAGGTACCTAGCATTGACTTTGTGTACCCTAGACACCATAAATTTAATAATTTGAGAAAATGACATGTTTAAATGCTATGCAAGGTGTCAATTTTTGGATGGATTGAGCTGGATTTTAAAGAATTATTTAAGCGTCAAATTCATGGAAAATCAAGGGTTTAAATACATGGGTTTAATGACCTAAACTTAGCTCAAATAGAGCATAGGTGTGGTGTCACATCAAGGGAGGTCCAAGGGGTGGATAAGGCTTGATATTTGGATTTTTAAAATCCTAAAAAATATGTCTAAGCTGCCTAATACCTAGGGGATGTAAATGAACACTTAAATAAGTATAAAAATTGGCATGAAAATGTCAAAATCTAGCTAAAAAGGGGACTTCTACCAATGGATAGCAATGCAATGCTTAAATGCATTGATTTTGTGGATTTTTGTAAAATAGAAAATGCAAATTTTACTTGGTTATAAAAATGCCATGTCATGAAGGGATAAGGTAGAAATTAATTACTCTCATGACATGTGGCAAATGAGTCCCACAAACTGGTAAAAAAAATCATAAAATGAGAGCTTATCCATGTAACGTGCACATGAAGAAACGGGGAGGAAATTTCCCAAATTTTTGCTAAGTCTTGAGCAACCAAGGGCACGTCTAAACCATCAAGGGTAAAGGAGAAAATGAGAAGAAAAATAGGAACAAAAAGAAGGAGAAAAAGAAGAGGAACCAAGCAACTCAAGTTGGATTCAAGTTAGGGTTGGTTCAAGTAAGTGAAATCTATGTTTTGAATAACCTAAATCATGTTTTTCTCTCTCAATTCATGAGCCATGAATATGGTTCATAAAGAAATATTAAAGGCTAAGTTATGATGCCTTAATATGGGTATTGAATGATTTTTGAAAGATTTAAATGAGATCAAGCGTTCAAGAGAGTGAAAATGGAAGTTTAAGTTGGATTTTGAGATGAAAGCTAACTTGAAAATTCTGAAAATCCCAAACCAAGTTGCTGTATGATTTAAGCATGTTGATTTGGATGTAATTTTTTTTTTTGGATTACATATATTGATTTAAGTATTGGTTGATGATTTTAGCAAATATGAAACCCGAAGTTTCAAGAAATGACCCAATTTTCCATTTTTGGGTTAAAAATGATACAGGGGATTGCTTAAATTGTTTACGGATGAACTTTAGGGTAAATTACCATAAATTAAGGACCCTTTGGATGGCCTAAGTTTGCTGGATGAGTTTTCCCTAAATCTAATTTTTTAGGGTATGCATGTGGGACGTCCAAAAGGGGGCCAAAACGGGTGCTTTCCATGTGATTTTCGTTGCTGTTTAAAATGAAATGATCTATGAATGTTATGGAGGGTAAAATAACCTATGTTTAAGTTACTTTGAGTGTCCAAAAGGGTTTGAAAAGATTTGCCCTAAATCTGATTTTATGGACATATGTTTGGACACGTCAAAATGGGTGAAATGGATGCCATATATGTATGAATATGTTGCTGTTAAATGGATGCCATATACCGAGCGTCACATCCTGAGCCTTACCTTGGGATCGCATTGATTGGTAAACATGATCAGGATTGTTTCCCTGTCACACGGTGGGTTTTAACGGTGTTTAACTGATATAATATTTCCTCATATTAACATCTCAACCATATCTAATTTATTCCCAACTCATTCATAACCAAGTCATTCAAATTTATTTAACACATTTGCATAACCTGATGTTCAAGAAACATTTCATCTTTTGCCTAAATCAGATGTTACGGCATGTATATATCACAATCATCAATATAAAACATTCAATAGATTACATCTATTCAACATTAATTTTCTTTATAATATAAAAATACAAAAGTTTCTCCATGACTTCTCAAGCTGGAACATTCTCCTTTGCCAACTCTTGTCTTTCACCAGTCTTTGGATTTGGAAAACAAAATCGTGAGTTAAAACTCAATGTGCAAGCTATTTGCAATTTACAGGCAAATCATTTCAGGCAACATTTTTGCATTTAAAACCATCTTGGAAAGCAACTTATACCTTGTCTAAAGGTATATCTTAAAAACATGAAATCTTGTACCCATCATGGGTATCATATGCATAATGGCGTATAAAACATTAACATGTATATCATTTTTCCCTTAGGATGGAAGCTAGCCAGGCGACCATCCGTCATGTTATCTCCCATTTCAGAGAGGGCGCCACCGACCTTATGTCTGTTTTAAGCGACTTGGCCACACTAAGGGGGGACAATCGGTCCGCTTATACCCTTCAAGTGGATCTAGTATCCTGTGCACATGAACTTTTGCATAAAATCCATCTTTAACATGCTAACATGAATTTTCAATCAGAAACATAGAGTCGCATTATTTTTCCATAGCATTTATCAAAGAAAATTTTCATAATATTTCATTTGAAGTAGAATATCATTTCAACACCATTTTGCTAAGGGATGGCCATCCTTAAACACATTAGAAACAATTTACATAGTTCCATCAAACAAGTTAAAGCAAAAATTGCATTTATGTAAACAATTTAGAAAGGCAAATATCCTTTAGAAAATTTGCTTGCTTACCTGTGCTTCTTAACTTTCCACTTCTGCTTTCTCTTTGCCTTTGCCTACATGAGAATAATATGATTTTTCATATATTTCTTTTTTTCATATTTCATTTAGTTTTCCAACCCATTCTATGTACATACATCATTTATTAACTTCACAAGTCATTATACACATATATTGTTCATTTTTTCACATTTCATCGGCTAACATATAACATAACGTATATATGTAACCCCACCATTAGGGTAATCATTTCAATTACAAAAAAATCATTCAATAACCATCATACATAGGTTCATTAATCCCACTTTGTCATTTATCTATTTTTCCAAAATACACACATGGGTGTTTCTTCTACGTACATATCATTGCCTTAGCTTCATAAATCAAGTCCAAAATTTTGGAATTATTATCATAAAATCTCAAACAGATATATACACATGGAATTCATCTCATTTTCATGCATTTTTGCACAAAATAATTTTTCATAAGTCATTTATCACCTATTCACCTTTATCCCTTCACATAAGACCATTTAGCACATATTAATGCATTTCATAAAATTTGCTAATTCAGAAATTTAATTCATAATTCAGCATGTTAATTACCATTACTTACCATTGCATTTAGGGTATTTTCATGGGATTTAAATCCATTCAACATAGGTTCCAAAACAGCAAGTATGGAACCCGTTTTTCACCCGTTGAACATGTCTTTTGACACATAACCCTATGCAATCATTTAATTCCGAAATTTCAGCAAGTAAATCCATTTTTCCTAATCCATTTTTAGGGATTTAACATATATATAACATCCATGAATTATCATTTCTCAAAACAGCAAATTACCCACATGTTTTGAGTCCCGTTTCACATCGGTTTGACATTCTTTCATAAAACCTATAAAAATCAGTTTTAGGGTTTCTTTTCCCAAATATTTTTGGGCATCCATAACACCTTAAAACTAGGATATTTTACCCTACATAACATTCATAAAACATGCAAACCCATTTACATAGCATTTTTAGCATATAATCATAGAAATTAGATCAAAATCATCACTTTGCATTCCATAACTTCAAAAATTCATCATTTAAGCATAGACCAATCTATGTTTTGCATAAATAGGTGATTCATAACCTAATCACATCATCAAATCAAAATAGAAACTTGTCTTGGAGATTTGGGGTTTATCAACTTGGATTTTCTACTTAATACATATGCATAACTTCATTTTCATCAACTTAAACTTGAAAATTCATATATAAAATCTAATACCCAATCAATATTCATTTAAAAGCATGTTATATCATCACTTTACAGATTCTTTAAGTATCCCTTTCCATATCCCCATTTTAGAGTTTAAAACTCAAAATAAACCATTCAAACAACACATATACTTACTTGAATTTGTGCAAAATCAAGCCCTAATCCTTGGAGATGGTTTCCTTCCACAATTTCTCTCCCTTTTCCCTTGATTTTCCTTCTTCCTTGGCTGGAAAAATTGGATGTGAACTGCTGCTGGTTGCTTGGGTGAAAATCTCAATACTTAGCAAATTTTCCAACCCCTTCTCAAAGTGAACGTGCATGGCTATGAGCTGGATTTTTCTCCAGCTATGGGCCCCACAATTTGGGAAATTTCCACACTCTTAAATGCATGCATATCTCCCTTGAAGTGCTGTAAAATTTACAGCCTAGTAAATTAAGTTTTACCATTTTTCAAAAATCAGAAAATGGCATTAATCCATAGCCGTCTAAATCTGCCCATCCAAGCACGTCCCTGCTGCCCATTTTTCCACAAATTTTTTCCCATTTTTAAAATACCAAAATATGAGTAATTTATACATCTAATTATTCCTTAATTAATTCATTAATTTATCATGAAATAAAATGACAAAAATGGCAGCAACAGCAGTACATTTCTGCACGTCATTTCTGCCCATTAGCTGTCAACTTTTTCAGCAGCATGCATTTGCATTTTATTATTTTTTTATTACTGAAAATCTTCATAATTACATGAAAATTTTATGTACCTGCATCTCAGCAATATATATGCATATTTTAAAAATTAAAAAATCAAAAATATTCATCAAAGGCAGCCCCTTGGACGTTCATTGTTGCCACACCACCTATGCTAGGTTGTTTGCTTTGTAGCTCCATCATCATATGCATTTAATGGCTGGATAATTCTCATATTTTTTCATTTCAAATAAATACACAAAATACCCTAGAAATGGCCTGCAATTGCCACCTCAATTCCCATTAATTTCAAGCCATTATGCTTTGCACTCTAGAATTAATGAAAAGCTACTTTTGAGGTGCATTAGTCAACCATGCTCACCTTTTTCAATGTAGGTATTTTTCCAATATCTCATGCCTAATCCAAGCCATCCAAAACAAACATCTCATAATTTCATTCAACCGTTTCAAATTTCATCTCAATCCGACTTTCTTAGCTCCCGTTATAGCCGTTTAAAGTTAACGGTTGAAATTGAAATATGATCAATAAATCATAACTCTCATTTCATCAAGAATTTTCATAACTCATTGATTCCATAATATCAAGCCCAATATTATTAATTTTCATTTCAAATTTCACTTGAATTCGCCTTATAGGCGTTGAGTTATGAATTTTTCAATGTTTTTCCAATAAACTTGTCAATTATCATATAAATTCTCATAATTCATATTAAATAATGGAAAATGATTTTTCATGATATATTTACATATTTAAATCAACAACAATGTGCTCTAATCCCATTGTCTCATTTTATCTCAAAATGTTAATCACATCATTATTACTAATCCAAAACCCTAATTGCAATAATTAGCAAAAATCACATAATACCTTCATAATTACATAATTCACCAATAATATCATATACATGATTAATGCATACATATGGGTCCTACATGGATTAGGGTTTCAAACCAACGAATTATGAATTTTAAATATGTAATAATACCCTAAATTTTGGTCAAGAAAAGCATATTTAGTTGCTGAAAATTATGACTTAAAAATCTGTTATGATTTAAGTCATGAAAGAGGCATTGAAAGGATTAAAAATGGGTCTTAACATGGCTATTTTGGAAATCAGTGATAAATGGATTAAAAATCTGAAATTAAACCCTAAAGTATATGTTAATTAAGGGGTTTAATGATGATGAAAATTGGTGAAAGTTTCTGTGTTAAGAAAATTTAATAAACACATAATATATGTGTTGTATGTTGAACATATATGAAGCATATGTGTGAATGGATGATATGTGGCTTATGTTAACTTGCTAAAATGAAAAATATGCATGAATATGTGATAAAATGCGTAAGGATATTGTTGTATGAATGAGTATTAATTATCTCAATCTTTGAGATTTATTTATGAAGCTTGAAACGTCACTTATATGCTTAGATAAGCAATGACGTAGGAAAAATGAAAAATGCATGAAAAATGGTTAATGGGAGATATAAATTTCCATATGTTGAGATATGAATGTATGTTGTGTGTTTACCCTAAATATGGGATTAAAACACAATATGTAATGAATGTTATGATGCACAAGTGTCTGTCATGTATGTATGATCAACTTGAAAATCCAATTTGATTATGTATAATATGGATTATGGGATTGGAAAAGTAAGTGAATGCAAGCAAATGGCTTATTATGAATGCAATGCTATGTTTATGTATAGGCAAAGGCAAAGAAGTTAACAAGGCAGAAAGCTAAGCAAGCAAGGCAAGCAAGCAGTTTTCTAAAATGCTTTGTTTTATCAAATGTGATAAAATGCTTATCAATGATATTCTAATTGTTTAAATGAGTTAGCAAATGAATGATTTCAATTCTTTCAAAGTTGTTTAAGGATGGTCATTCCTTGTCTAAATGAGTATTGAAATGTTATTTCTATTGAAATAAATGAATTGCTTACTGCTTTTCAAGTACTTATGTTAAATGATGAATTTGTGGTTTATGAATAAAAAATCATACTAGCATGTCAAGTCATGTTTATGAAAGAAGCATGTGCAAAAAAGCATGAGGTCCACCTCAAAGGTGTAAGCAGACCGAATGTCCCCCTTTGGTGCGGCCAAGTGGCTAAGAGAGGCCGAGGCCGGGCGGCGCCTCCCTAGAATGGGAGAGAGGATGAAAATGGATGGTTGCCTAGATAGCTTCTATCCAAAGGAATGTCATGATTTTTGCATTCTTTATATTATACTTTGAATGGGTATGAGAAGCATGTTTTAAGATATATCCTTGAGAGGATATAATGTGACTTTCCATGAATGATTTATGAAAAGATTTCTACTCCATAGGTAGTTGATCACTTGGTAATTGTCTTCAACAGAATAGAGAGAAATGCATTTGTATAATTTGCCTTGAAAATGAATTGCCTGAAAACCTTATAGCTTGCTTATTGAGTTTCGACTCACAGTTTTGTTTTTCAAATCCTAAAGACAGGTGAAAAGGAGAACCATGCAAGGAGCACAGGTGGAGATTCAAGGAAAAATGAATTTCTACAAGTTCCTGTGATTGACTCTATGAGTTTGTATGGTTGTATGTTAATGACATTGTTGATGAATTGAATGATGTACAAGGCTTACATTATGTTTATGACAATGGTGATGATACAAATAACAAAAAAAATTTTATGGTCAATTATTGAGAATGATTCATCATCAAATGGTTAAGAAATGAAAAATTATGAGAACGTATGTATATAGTTCCAAGGAAATGTTTAAAAAATGATTAGACTCTTAAAGAGTTAAGATAAAAGGGATAAATATCCAAAGAGCTCACCAAGTGACAGGGTAACAATCCTGATCATGCTTACCAATCGATAGATCTTGGAGTAAGGTTGTGATGCTCTGGCTTGGGGCGCCACGCATGAAGAAGAAATGTGCGATCCATTGTGACATCACTGAGGTGTGTTAACGACATCAATCTGGCTGATATAAAGTAAAACCAAGTCTTTCCACGGTATTCAAGGGAACTCCACTTGAAAGACGTTAATTGCCCACCCGTTGTCTTCCATTCAGGTGGGTGCTAACAATATAACCTCATAATGATCAGGGTAATCAATGCTCGGCAATTGATGAAAGGCATTAATTGCCTGAGCATGGAAATGAACCATTTTGCCCTGTACCTTGACCCGTCCTTGGTCATGCTCCAAAACATTTGCTTAAAATTATTTGACCACTAGGACAATAGCGGGTTGAGGCTGTTCAAGGAATTTTTTCCAACCTCGACGATGATCATCTTTGATGAATTCATCTAACAAGGAACCCACATTCAACCCCCTCTTTAGTATGAGATGTCTCTTCTGTAATGAGTTGGTGTATCTCTTAAAGACTTGAAGAGAAAGAAATCTCTTCAAGTCATACTCGATGGGCTCCTGCATTTTCATACACTTGGAAGATGAGGAAGCCATTTCAACAACACACAAATAGATAATTCACCCCAAACAATATCAACAAAAGCACTATCCTCCACACCAATAATTAATCAATCAATTCAACAAGCTGCCCTTAAATGCTAACAATAATACTTCAAACCAATCCAACAACAAATGTTCCTCCTCTAAGCTTCAAACCAACATTCCCAACTTAGTGCAAATAAGTATATATGAAGTCCACTTCGACCATTCCCACTTCAATTCAAATTGCACAAACCAATATCATAAACTTCGATGTTTGCAAATAAGCTAGAATAGTTAGGAAAAGTTTACCACACAATCCCCGAAGACCTTTGTTGTAAAATGCCTTGAAAATTTTGAACCTCAACTGCTCTATATTTGGTGCTCCTGCGTGGAGAAATTGGCACAGCAGTGCTGACCAAATTGACAGTGAAGAGTAGCGAGCGGCCAGAAACGGGGAAGAGAAGGGGAGATGAAAGATAAGGGAAAAATGACTAAAATGGGGGAAAATGAAGGGGAACGCAAAGGAAATAGGGTGAAGAAGAGGGGAGGCTCTGATTAGGGGCGATTTAGGGAGATTTAGAGAGGGAGGAGAGAGATGGAATGACAGAAATGAGAGAGAGGATGGAAAGACAGAGAAGGAAGAGGAAGATGGTGGAAGAAAAAGGGAAAATGGTGAGATTAATGGATGTTTAGGAGATTAGGGTTAGGGTTTTTCAGGTGAGGAAGAAGATGAGAGGGGGTGGCACTCGATATGAGGGTTTAAGGTTTTAAAACCCTAAACTTGAGTTTTATAGCTCGTCCAAGTTGGGCTGCCTAAAAATTGACACCAAGGTGCCACCAACTCAACGCTGGGGAACTGACTCTGCTGATTGCAAAATTAATTCTTTCATTGGCTGTGGATTTTTGCACCGACCTTCTATTCTGTCTTAGATGTCATTTAAAATACATAGGAATAATTGCCAAATCTCGAATTGATTATTTAGCACTTAGAAATGAGTTCGAATTCCACATTGCTCATGATAAAGGCAAATTGCATTAGTTGAGCTTAGATTCCCTTGAGAATTAATAGAAATTGCAATATTGCCACCCACTGCAATGTCTAGCCATGAATTAAAAAATGGCTGAAATTTTTGCATCAAAAACCCTCCCAACTCTCCTGATAGATAAGCAAAAATTTAGTTTAATGCTTAACTTCTTTTTTCACTTCTAGAGTGGGAGCATGCAACTTAAGTGGGATGCTCCTTGGAATGATGAAATTTAAACTTTAGTCATCTCTAACCACTCTCAACAGATGGTATTCCGAGATGCATTGAAATTCTGAAGATCATCTAACAAATTATCTAAGAATTAACCAAATGCAAAGTTAGAATTCCCATAGGTCTGTTTGTTCCCAAAATAGATGACCTTCCCAGGATACCCTACTTTTTTTTTATGAAAAGGAATAACTCTAACCCGACCCCCCCCATTTTGGAAAGGGTTCGGTACAGAGTAGTCCACAGAGTTCATTGCCAAAAAATTGCCAGCACAAATTTTCACAACGATATCATGTGGGGGGTTACCCCACCAGGACACATCATCCAATACAGAGACAGACGTCCGATCCGCGAAAGCATGAGCCACAGTGTTCCCTTGCCTTAGATCATGGTGGACTGAGATATGGGTATTGGCACTGAGGATCGATCTTATCTCGTCGATTAAATGACCCGCTGGGGAGAAGATGTGGCTGGCATTCGTCAGATAAGTGCATAAGAGAAGTGAGTCAGACTCGATTTGGACCATACGAAGCTTGAGGTGCAAGGCCCACCTTATACCAAAGAGAAAAGCTTTTACTTCCAACATAAGAGGAGGCTCCCCCCCTCCCAACTGTCTCCGACCCCAAGCAGCAATAAAGTGGCTGTGAGAGTCCCTGGTAACGGCGGCGATACTTGAAACTCCCCGACCCGCAGCACTCCGGGCATCGACATTAATCTTGAAGGTTCCATCTGGTGGTTTAGTCCATCTGGGTACAAGCGGAGTATCCAAATTGAAAGCCTGATGAAGAAGTTTAACACGCCTCAATTGCTCGATGTAATCCAGGCACCAAGGCATAATGTCAATAAACACTGGATGGGCCTCGTCAGCCTTCAGTTTGTTTCGCAAGAATCATACCCGCCAACAAAAGACAATAAAAAGGGACAACTCTTTGCCCGTGCCCTTTGAAGATAGAAGACACATAAAATCTTGCACCGAGGGCACTGAACGGCCTGCCGGCATAAATCTTCTGGCAAAACAGACAATACTGGCGCACTGCAGAAATAAATGGTTAGCATCCTCAATCTCCCCCGAGCAAAAGAGACACAAAGGATTCACATCAACACCCCTGCGCGAGAGGTTACATAGGTTGGAAGAGAATCCCTAAACAGGCGCCACCCAAAAATCATGACCTTGCTCGGCAACCCAGACTTCCAAATAGCCTTAAGACAGTCGGAAGGAAACGTGCTCCCATGCGCCGCCATAAGTCATCTATGTGCCGACCTAACAGAGAATTGACCATTCGCCTCATATTTCCAAAAGATGCTGTCCTCGACAGGATGGCGGGGGAGGGGTACACGGCTAACAGATAGCCACCCCTCCTCGCCAGGTGCAGCCATGACCCGCTCCTTGTTCCAAGCATTAGTCCTTTCGTCAATGAAATAACAAACCGGAACCTCATCAGGGATGGAAAATGGAAGCGGCCCCGCCTTGCAGACCCCCTCGTCCAACCAATCGTCCACGAAGAAATGGACCCTCCTCCCATCCCCAATCCTCCACCTACAACCCTCCTGAATCCTTTTACGCGCCTTGAGAATGCCTTTCCAGGTGAACGAGTCGGACTGCTTTGGCACGCAGTCCCAAATGTCACATTGAGGGAAGTATTTGGCCTTTAAAACCTTGAAGCAGAAAGAAGCCGGTGTCGTTGATAATCTCCAAACTTGCTTGGAAAGAAGGGCATAGTTGAAGGCGTGGAGATCTCTGAACCCCAGCCCCCCCGCGCATTTGGCCACACACATGTCCTTCCATGCCACCCAGCACATCTTCTGCTTATCACCGTGTTCTCCCCACCAAAACTTTCTCAGCAGCCCATTAATATCCTGACAGAACAACTGTGGGAGTAAAAAGATATTCATTGCATAGGATGGGATAGCTTGAGCGACAGCTTTAATGAGCACCTCTTTCCCTCCCCATGACAGAAGGCGCCCCTTCCATCCTTGAATTTTTGTGCCAGATGCGATCCTTAATACCATTGAACATCGAACCCTTAGCTTTCCCCAACCACGCCTGGAGACCAAGATAGTTTTGAACTTCGTAACCCTGGGACCCGAGCTTGGAAGACCATGCCTCCCTTTCCCAACCTTTCATGTTTGAACTGAAGAAAAGTGACGTTTTGTCGACATTCACCAACTGGCCGGATGAGGCAGAATAGATTCTGAGAATTTCCAAGAATTGCGTGATTTCCATATCCTCCGCCCAAAGAAAGATGAGAGCATCGTCTGCAAAAAAGAGGTGAGAAATTTGGGGCCCCCGAGAGTTGATTCTGATCCCATGCAGAGAACCTTGAGCCATTGCAGAAGAGATTAGCACCGACAGCCCCTCCACACAAAGTAGGAATAGGTACGGAGACAACGGGTCCCCCTGCCGCGGTCCCCTCTGAGGATGGAAGAGCCTGGATTTGAAACCGTTAACCTTAACGCGAAAACTGACAGTGGTGATGCAGCATGATAGCGAGTTGATCCACACCGGGCAGAAGTTCATAGCCTCCAAGACCTGTTTTAAAAAACACCATTCAACGCGATCGTAGGCCTTGGACATGTCGAGTTTAATGGCCAACTCCTGTCTTCTCCCCCCTGAGTTTCCTTAGAGAATGAATTGCCTCATATGCAATCAGCATGTTATCTGTGATTAGACGGCCAGGTACAAAAGCGCTTTGTTCCTCCCCTATGACCACGCTCAGAACAACCTTTAGCCTGTTCGCCAGAACCTTAGCCAGAATTTTGTAGAGTACATTGCATAAACTGATAGGCCTGAATTGCGACAACTCCTGAGCGCCCGCCTTCTTAGGAATCAACACCAATGTGGTAGCATTTGCCTCTCGCATATGCCTTGCCAATTCGTTGTGGTCCCTCTCCTCCATGAACAATTTACACCATAAGAAAATGTCCTGTCCAACTATATTCAAATGCTTTTGATAGAACGCCGGAGACATGCCATCAGGTCCAGGGGCTTTAGAGGACCACATACCTTTAACCGCTCTTACCACCTCATCCATACATAGTGGCTTGGTCAGATGACTCCTCTGATCGTTCGAGATCTTCCTAGTAATGAGGTTTGAGACCCAATTCGCCTCCACAGGGTTTGAGGAAGTAAAAATTTCTGAGAAGTGAGAAACTGTTAGGTTTAGCATATCATCTTGGTCCCTAACCCGATTCCCGTCATTATCTAGAAGCATCTCAATGAAGTTTGTTCGTCTCCGGTTGGAGGCCACCCTATGAAAAAAAGTCATGTTCCTATCCCCCTCCATAAGCCAATGTGCCTTTGCTCCATAGCTTCTCTTCATCCTCCAACAAGAGATTGATTTGGAGTTTGGTTTTCCTGATTTTTTCATCCCGCTCATCAGACGGTGGTTGATCCACCAATACGGATAGCTCCCCTTGCTTCTTGGCGATGGCACCCCTTAGGTTCCCTCTCTTCAGTCTATTCCATTTGGTGAGCTGCGAACCGCACCGCCGGATCTTCCCGCTCAAAAACTCATGAATAGCCGCCCCCTGTGGCAATCAGACTTCCAAACATCTTCAATAATTTTTATTGCCTCAGAATCGCGGGCCCAGAAAAGCTCGTACCTGAATTCTTTTGGGGGTCTCCTCCTACCCCGAGAGGAATCGAGCATGAATAAAAGAGGGCGATGATCTGACGAGGAAGCGGAGAGATGAAGTAACCTGGCATAGGGAAATAGGTCGGTCCATGAGGACGTTGAGAGCCCCCTGTCAAGCCTAGCTGCCACCCTCTGAGAACCCCTCCTATTATTGCACCAAGTCATAGGCGATCCATAGAATCCTAGGTCCTGCAGATTGCACCTATCAATGGTGTTACAAAATAGATCCATTTGGGATTGATTGCGAGCCCTCGAGCTTTGATATTCGCTTGGCCCAGTCACTTCGTTGAAGTCACCCATCACCAGCTAAGGGGAGTCGCCTCTGCTTGCCAACTGATTAAGTGTATGCCAGGACAAATGGCGGCGATGAGTTTCGGGGTGGCCATAGAACCCCGTGAAACGCCAGCCCAAAAAATCGGCGTCTATATGATGTGTCAAGAAGCTTCGAACAGTCGCCGGATAATCATTATTCCAAAACATTGCCAACCCGCCACTTCTAGCAACGGATTCCACAACAAAACAAGAATCAAAATGTATCTTCCTTCTAACCCGGTCCATTTCCTTCTTATTGCATTTGGTTTCGCTCAAAAAGACTAAATTGGGCGCTTGAGTCCTTACGAGATCAAAAAGATTTCGAATTGCATGCGGGTTCCCAAGCCCGCGGCAATTCCACACCAGGATGGCCATATTACTGGAGGTGGGCTTGGGGATCCACCAAAGCCACCACCTCCCCATATAAGGCCGTGTCACCCTCCTTTGCCCTCTTCCTTTCATTCCGCACATCAGTCGACTCCCCGTCGTACATTCTTTTAGCCCTTCCCAGACCCACCTCGAAGTCACCCCCAATCCCTTCCTTCTCTTCAACCTGTCTTTCTCTCCTTCTCCATCTTCCTCGACTCACCAATGGCTGTCCACTTGTAGTTTCAGGTATTCCACCACATTCCATTCCCCATCTTCCCATAATGTGTGAAACAGTCCCCTTATTTCCCCCCAGCAGCTAGCACTTCAACTTCCACAAGCCCCATGTCCCCGTCTGCCATTTAGTTCTGCTCCAAGGTGAGCTCATAGCCTTCCTCGATATGGACCATCTTCCCCTTTCCTGTCCCTAACTTGGACAAGCTTGGCCCACCCCTTTCGACAGCCTTCCCCACCTTCCTGCCTCCACAGAATTCCTCCTCGGGTCCAGTTAGTTCCCCTGCTGAAACCTTCCTCAAATGGTCTCTCAGTCCATGGCTGAATTCCGGGCCAGCAGGTAGCGGAAAGGACCCCGCTTCTTGTTGGAAACAATGTTCAAAATAAAACAAATTGGCCAAGGATTGAGTTTTGATGATTAACAAGAACTAGTTTGAGTATATATATATATGACTAATATGTTTGCCAAGTGTTTAAGGAAAGCAGAGAAGTCAAGTCGATCTTCGAATCGACTTGAACTTCGACTTGGGAGTGAAGTCGATAGTGAAGTCGACTCCACTAACGACTTCAAACAAGCCAAAACTGGACAAAGTTGAAAATGGAATTCTGACGAGTGAAGTCGCAAGCCAAGTCGACTCCACATGCGACTTGGGTAGTCAAGTCGCATACGAAGTCGACTCCAGCATCGACTTCGAAGTACACAAAAATGTTCAGCGTTGAAATCTGGCTCCCGAAGATGCGAAGTCGCAGACGAAGTCGACTCCAAGTGCGACTTGGGCGAAGTCGCAAACCAGGTCGACTCCAACTTCGACTTGAGAATTTTTGAAGTCCAAGATGAAGATTCAAGCATATCCAAGACATCCATTTGAAGTTTCTCACATACAAATGAGCTTTAAAGACTATTCTTAAAGTAACTTAAGATCAAAGCAAGAATCCAAGTTCAAGTTCAAATCAAGTCTATCAAGCTCAAAGCAAATCTTCAAGCTAGCTTCCAAATGGAGTAAAAACCAAGTCATGAAGACCCAGTGAGTCCAAAGCAAAGCAAGGAACATACATATATTGTGCAAGGACTCAAAGCTTTCAAATGGTTTGCAAGATTCAAGACATTTTCAAGAAGATCAAGGCATTTCTGCAATAGACCAAGCCAAGTCGCAACCCAAGTCGACTTCAGGATCGACTTGAGTTGAAGTCTGAAAGACAAGTCGACCCAAGTCTCAGACTTGAGTTTCTGAAGAACCCAAGTCGCAGGCCAAGTCGACTCCATGTGCGACTTGGAAGCCAAGTCGCAGGCCAAGTCGACTTCATCTTAGACTTGGAGAATAACGGTCAAATTTTTGAACGTTGGAGTTCATTTATTGCACGCCAACCACTTCTACAACGTTCATATTTTCCTCAATCTATAAAAGGACATTCAAATGAACGTGAGAAGTAACAAGAGACACTACTAAAAAGATCAAAGAGAGAAAAGAAGTGCAAGAAAGACTTTCAAATACCTTTTCTCCATATTTGAGTGTTTCAAAGGAAGAAAGAGCTTCAAACTGCAAGTTGCTTCAACAATCATCATTCAAGCTATTTCTGATTTCTTCCTCGAGCTCAAAACTGCCTACACAAATCTGTAAAGTGTAGTTCTTATTCATTTCTTTATTTGGTTGTATAATTCTTGATTTAGCTTGGGTAGCTAAGATCAAGTGTATGCAAAGTAGGGTGTGATTGAAGTGAAACTCATCACCTACTTGTGCAAGTGATTGTATATGCCCCCTAGAGCTTTGAATCTAGAAGAGAGCAAGTGGCTCTAGTTGTGTATGCCCCCTAGAGCTTTGAATCTAGAAGAGAGCAAGTGGCTCTAGTTGTGTATGCCCCCTAGAGCTTTGAATCTAGAAGAGAGCGGTGACTCTAAGTGTATTCTTGGAATACATAGTGGAACCCAAGTCACAACGGAGTGTGAGCTTGGAAGAGTGGAGTAGGGAAGGTTTGCCCGAACCACTATAAATCTTGTGTTCTACTTATTTTTACTGCTTTATCTTATTTGCTCTCCATTCGCTTAAAAAGGGGATTAACCTTTTCAAGGGGTTAAGATTTTTAAGTTTACCAAAAGAAATTTTAAAGAACCCAATTCACCCCTCCCCTCTTGGGTTTAGCCATCAACTCGGGACCAACAAGTGGTATCAGAGCAGGTCTTTGAGTTTACCAAAGAGATCTTATTGAAATGGCATCCCAATCTACTTCCGTTCCCGCATTTGCTGAAGGCCAATCCTTTACAAGGCCACCGTTGTTTGATGGGAACAATTTTGGATATTGGAAGCTTCGTATGAAGCAACTCATCATGGCTACCGATATGGACTCTTGGATTGCTATCCAAGATGGAGTAATACTGCCTACCGATGAACGAGCTTCCAAATGGACCGATGAGGAAGTAAGAATAGTGAAGAGCAATGCCAAAGCTATGAACTCCTTATTTTGTGCTCTCACTGCTTCCGAGTATGATAGAGTATCCTCTTGCTTAACCGCCAAAGAGATATGGGATACACTAACCTCTATCTACGAAGGAACTTCTCAAGTCCAAGGGACGAGAAGGAATATTTTGATTGGAGAACTAGAGAACTTTAGAATGCTAGAAACAGAAAATATTTCTGAAATGTTTGCTAGATTCTCTAAGATTACTAATGCTTTAAAAGGTCTTGGAAAAGCAATATCTGAATCTGAGCAGGTCATGAAGATTTTAAGAGCTCTACCCGAATCATGGACTCCAAAGATCACTGCAATTGAAGAAGCCAAAGACCTCAACACGCTGAAGCTTGAAAACTTAATTAGCTCACTTATGTCACATGAGCTAATTAAGAAAACGAATGAAGATCAACACAGGGGCAAAAGAGCAATTGCCTTAAAAGCCGCACAAGACACCGATGACACATCTTCTTCTCAAAATGACGACGAGATTGCTCTACTCACAAAACGATTCAGAAAATTTGTGAGGAAAGGCAAAAATTTCAGAAGCTTCAAAGAAAGAACTCCCCGAGAGAAGAAGAAAGAATCAACCAAGTGCTACCGATGCGGCGGTTCGGGACATATGCAGGCTCAATGTCCAACTCCCGAAGAAAACAAGGCAAAAGAACAAAGAAAGGATCGAGGGAACAATAGAAGATTCCAGAAATACAAAGGAAGAGGCATGTACGTAAATGATGAAGAATCTACGACGAGTAGCTCCTCAACCGATGACATAGAGGCGGAAGAATGTGCAAGAATTTGCTGCATGGCACAAATCGAGCAAGGAGAACAAATTACCTCAACAAAAGACACAAGCAATGAAGAGGTAAGCTCTAAACTCTCCCTTTCTGAATCAAGTTATTCTTCCTTTCAAGAATGCCTCAAATGTACTGAGTTAGATGAACTACAAACTGCATATGATTCATTATATGAAGAAATAAAGAAATTAGGAAGCAAGTTTACAATTAAGAAAAGACAATGTGATGCAACAATAATTGTAAATGGTAAACTTGCAGAAAGATTAGACAAATTGAAAGATGAAAATGATCTGCTAAAAAAGGAGAACAAGTCATTAAATGAATCATTAGCTAAGTTCTCTAATCCAGGAGAAAGCGTCAAAATATTTTTGAATATGACCTCCCAAACACATAAAAGAGGTCTTGGGTATCATACATTTGAGCAAGGAGAAAGTAGCAAATCAAATGTACAAATATTTGAGAAACATCAAACTAAAAATGCATCTATATACAAGCCACAAAAGAAAAATTTTAAGTGGACTAGAAGACCAATAATGGAACCATTGCATACTTGGAGGCCTACTCCAAGATTACCTATGACTTGTAATTTCTGCAATAAAATGGGGCACAAAACTTACAAATGTAATTTTAAGAAATTATATGACCATGGTGCAAAATTAGTTTGGGTTCCAAGAAACACAAGATTTGGGCTTTCAAAGTTAGAACAACAAAGAATGATCTATATTACTAACCCAAATGGACCCATAAAATGGGTACCAAGAAGATAAGATTTATTTGCTTATTTTTCAGACATGTCTTAAGGCAAAGGCAAACAATGAATGGTTTATGGATAGCGGTTGCTCAAGGCATATGACCGGTGAAAGAAGTTTGTTTCACAAACTTAAGCCTTGTAATGATGGAATGGTTGCCTTTGGCAATAATGAAAAAGGTAAAATTAAAGGTAAAGGAAATATACATAGTATTTCAAATGCATGCATGGAAGATGTTTTGTTTGTTGAAGGACTCAAACACAATTTAATGAGCATTAGCCAATTATGTGATAAAGGATACAAAGTTGTGTTTGAATCATCTATATGTAATGTATTTGATGGAGAACATGTCATGTTTAGTGGTAAAAGACACGGAAATATTTATTTGGTTTCACTTGATGAATTAGATGGTCAATGTCTAATGGCCATTGATAACGATCCATGGGTTTGGCACAAGAGGCTTGGACATATAAACATGGGCAACATAAAAACCCTATGGAAAAAGAGTTTGGTAGAAGGATTACCAAGATTGAAATATGACAAAGACAAGATTTGCAAGGCATGTCAATTATCAAAACAACCCAAGATGCCTTTCTCTACCAAAAAGGAAATTTCCACCACTAAGCCACTTGAATTGCTACATATGGATCTATACGGGCCATCCGACATTCTAACCATTGGTGGAAAGAAATATGTATTTGTCATAGTTGATGATTTTTCAAGATTCACATGGATAATTCTCTTAGCTAGTAAAGATGAAGCCTTCTCTATGTTTGCAACTTTTGTAAATTTGGTGCAAAATGAAAAACAAAGTACTATTGTGACCATAAGAAGCGATCATGGTGGCGAATTCGAAAACAAACGATTCATGGAATTTTGCAATGAAAAAGGAATTCACCACACATTTTCTGCACCAAGAACTCCACAACAAAATGGAGTAGTAGAAAGGAAAAATAGAACTATACAAGAGATGGCTAGAACTATGCTAAATGAGAGCAATCTATCCAAGAAATTTTGGGGTGAAGCTGTGAGTACAGCTTGTCATGTTTTGAACCGAGTTACCATTCGAGCAATCTTGAAAAAGACCCCATATGAACTATGGAAAGGAAGGAAACCAAATATCTCATATTTTCATGCTTTTGGATGTACATGCTATGTTTTAAACAATGGAAAAACCAATTTGAGCAAATTAGATGCCAAAAGCGATGAGGCTATATTCCTTGGTTATTCATCAAATAGCAAAGCATATAGAGTATTCAATAAACGAAATCAAGTTGTAGAAGAATCCATGCATGTTGTATTTGATGAATTTAACCAAACTCCGAGAAAGGAGGATGAACTAAGTGATACAGATGAGACAAAAAGCAAAGAACAACCAAAGGAACTCGAGCTCAAGCTAGGAAATCCAGAGGAGGAAGAGGTAAGTGAAGGTAATGACTCTTACAAACCTCCAACTAATTTAAAGTTCAAAAATGCCCATCCAATTGAACAAGTTATTGGAAACATATATGAAGGAGTAAAAACTAGAAGATCAAAACAAAACGTTTATGGCCAATATGCGTTTGTATCGAAAATTGAACCAAATACCATTGAACAAGCTCTTAATGATGAACATTGGGTTATTTCAATGCAAGAAGAGCTAAATCAATTCGAAAGAAACAATGTATGGCATTTAGTTCCTAGACCAAACAATCATACAGTCATTGGTACAAAATGGGTATTTAGGAACAAATTAGACGAAAGCGGTCTTGTAATTAGAAACAAGGCAAGATTAGTAGCCAAAGGGTATTCCCAAGAAGAAGGAATTGATTTTGAAGAATCGTATGCACCCGTGGCTAGATTAGAAGCCATACGTATCTTATTAGCATTCGCCTCACATATGAATTTCAAATTGTTCCAAATGGATGTGAAGAGTGCATTTTTGAATGACTATTTGAATGAAGAAGTATATGTTGAACAACCCCCTGGTTTTGAAGATAAGGATCAATCAAAATATGTGTATAAATTGACCAAAGCACTATATGGATTAAAACAAGCTCCAAGAGCTTGGTATGAAAGGTTGAACAAATTCTTGATTGATCATGAATTTCAAAGAGGGAAAGTAGACACTACTTTGTTCATCAAATATAAAAATAGCAATATTTTAATTGTACAAATTTATGTAGATGACATAATCTTCGGTGCTACTGACGAAAATCTATGCCAAGAATTTTCTAAGATTATGCAGAATGAATTCGAAATGAGCATGATGGGAGAATTAAATTTCTTCCTTGGACTACAAATCAAGCAACAAAGTGAAGGAATATTTCTGAACCAGTCCAAGTATGTCAAAGAGATGCTCAAGAAATTTGGAATGCAGAATAGCAAAGGGGCAAACACTCCAATGAGCTCTACAATCAAGATCGACACGGACGAAAACGGTAAAAGTATCGATCAAAAGCTCTATAGAAGCATGATTGGATCTTTGCTTTATTTAACTGCTTCTAGACCCGATATCTTATTCAGTGTTTGTATGTGCTCTAGATTTCAAGCATGTCCCAAAGAATCACATCTACTCGCTGTAAAAAGAATTTTTAAATATTTGATAAAAACTACAAACCTTGGACTATGATATCCAAAGGGGTCAACCTTTGATCTAATCGGCTATTCGGATGCAGACTTTGCCGGATACAAAGTAGATAGAAGAAGTACCAGTGGAACTTGTCAATTTCTTGGACATATGCTAGTTTCATGGCATTCAAGAAAACAAACAAGTGTTGCACTATCTACTGCGGAAGCCGAATACATAGCCGCCGGTAGTTGTTGTGCCCAATTACTTTGGATGAAACAGCAATTAAAGGATTATGGTATTGATTATGTTGATATTCCTATTAGATGTGATAATACAAGTGCAATTTGTTTGACTAAAAATCCTGTATTGCATTCTAGAACCAAACATATTGATGTAAGACATCATTTTATTCGTGAACATGTTGAAAATCATGATGTGTGCTTAGAATATGTGAAAACAGAAGACCAAATTGCTGATATCTTTACCAAACCTCTAGCCAAAGATTCATTTTATAAGATTAGGAATGATATGGGGATGATAGAGCTTAACTAAGAAAAATACATAAGAAAATTAAATATGAAAATGTCAAGTTGATGAGTCAAGTCGACTCCAGGGACGTCAGGTCGACTCCGCTTCAGAAGAGAAGTCGACTCCACTAGGGTCGAAGTCGACTCCGCCTCCAGGCGAAGTCGACTCCAGAAGGACCGAAGTCGACTTCGCCTAGGGCAAGTCGACTCCGCACGCGACGTTTCACATTCGGCCGACTTCTTATTTCTTCTTTCTCTCTTCTTTCTTCCTCATTTTTCCGGCCTCCCTGTTTTCTTTTTCTCCTCCGGCGACTGCAACCCTTTTTTCCGTCTTTCCTCTCCAATCTTCCGGCATTTTTCCTCCTCCTCCATCTCCGGCAAATCCCTTTCTCTCTCAAGTTTTCTTCTCCATTTTCTCTACTCCTCTCCATTTTCCTCTCTCACAGATTCCAAACTCCAAAACTCCCACCTCAATGGCCCCGAGGAAAGCCGTCTCCAAACCGTCAAAAAGGCCTGTGCCTAGACCTCCCACATCTCACACTGAGGAAGAAGTCCCTAGGAGAGCTAGGACACCTGCAAAAAGGGTTTGAGAAGAACCCTCAACTTCTACGGGTAGAAGGGTTCGGTTCCAAACTTCTACTCACACATTGGAACAAGCTACAAGGTCGGAAAGCCAACCTCATGCCCAAGCTTCACAGAGCACACACTCCGGAGCAAGCAGAAGGGGTACTGCGGCAACGGGCAAAACTCAAGTTTTGAAGATGCCCACTACATACTTCAGAACCGAAATCAATCACGGCCGATTCTACAAGAACTTCTATGAACGAAAGGTATTCATACCGAAAATCATAGATTTCAAATTTTTGAAAGATTATGGGTCCGACATAGAAGACCTATTGGATTTTCAAGGATGGACCAAATTGCTCAAAGAGGATGACAAGGTCTATCCAGATCTTACCAGAATATTTTACTATGAATGGGATGAAGAAAATTTTGGCACACATGTCAAAGAAGTAGATATAGATTTTGGAATCGGGTTAAGTCCAAGCCAAACCAGAGCAATGAGTCATTTAGGACAGATACTTGGAGTCCCTTTCATCGAAGAGCCTTTTCCGGAAGATCTTACCATGGATCAGATATATAATCAGCTCACCCGGAGTAACAAGTATCACCCGGGGATCAAGTTTCTTCGATACATGGATTTGTCACCCAGACTTCGGGTACTAAGGCTTCTCATTGCCCATTGCATCTACCCCAAAGGTGGTGGTAGAAATCAGTTAAACCCACAAGAAGCTGGGATCTTATGGAAGGTAGCAAACAAAGTTAAAGTGAGTCTACCTAAATTATTTCTAGAAGCCTTGGCAAGTCGAAAGGATAATCCAAGGGGCGTCCTTCCTTACGGCACTTGGATCACAAAGATCCTCGAACATTTTGAAGTGGACATTGAAGGCGAGCCATTCGAAGTGATCAAGTCCACAAATGCAATCAACAAGGCACTAATTCAGAGGATGAAAATCAATGTACTTGAACTCCGACCCGATGCTCCAGAAGAAGAGCATCAAGAGGACCAAGCACAAGCTGAGGGGGAGCAACCTCCCGAAGCACCGGCTGCTCCAGAAGAGCCACCATCACCTCAATCCCACGGCTCCTACTCCCCACAAGGATCCGTTGCACGAGAACGGGTACCTCCAACCGCTTCTGAGGAAGTCACCCTAAGGGATCTCAAAGATGAAATCATTGCCATGAGGGCAGAAATGGGCTATCAAGAAAACCGGATGACAAGTCTTGTCACCGGTGTCCTTAATGCGATTGAAGATATGCATTCCCGACAAGATAGAATCGAGCGGGAAATGCGAAAAATCCGATATCATCTTGCATCAGGCCATCATAAGAAGAGACCCATGCCTGAACTCGATCCCTACGAGTCGGGTTCAGTTCATAGAGAGGCAACTCCCGATCACGCTTCTCTTGTTTACTCCTCGGCCCATCATTGTCCCATCAAACCTATTCCATATCCGATCTCTCAATTTCAATTCATCAAATCATTATTTTTGCTTGATTGACAAAAAGGGGGAGATAGAATAGGAATTGAGTTGAAAGTTTTTTTTTAAGTTTTGGGTTGGGTACATTGTATTTAAGGTTTCATTTATGCTTTAATTTTTGTTCTCTGTAATGAAACTTCATATATATATATATGAAAAGATGTTTTATTGGTTTTTGATTGATATGATTGATATATTTGATAAGTGATTGCAATTTTTATAAATACAAAGTATTCTTAATGATTAATACTCAATATATGGCTTGAAAGGTATTCAAGCATATTCTATGCCAAAATGACTAATGTTCTGAAAAAGTTCTCAACTCTAAATTATATGTTCAAGAAATATACTCTGTTTTCTCAAATGAACATGTTTGAATTTTTGAAAGGTATCAACTCAAAATGAAGTTTTGTCAATCATCAAAAAGGGGGAGATTGTTGGAAACAATGTTCAAAATAAAACAAATTGGCCAAGGATTGAGTTTTGATGATTAACAAGAACTAGTTTGAGTATATATATATATGACTAATATGTTTGCCAAGTGTTTAAGGAAAGCAGAGAAGTCAAGTCGATCTTCGAATCGACTTGAACTTCGACTTGGGAGTGAAGTCGATAGTGAAGTCGACTCCACTAACGACTTCAAACAAGCCAAAACTGGACAAAGTTGAAAATGGAATTCTGACGAGTGAAGTCGCAAGCCAAGTCGACTCCACATGCGACTTGGGTAGTCAAGTCGCATACGAAGTCGACTCCAGCATCGACTTCGAAGTACACAAAAATGTCCAGCGTTGAAATCTGGCTCCCGAAGATGCGAAGTCGCAGACGAAGTCGACTCCAAGTGCGACTTGGGCGAAGTCGCAAACCAGGTCGACTCCAACTTCGACTTGAGAATTTTTGAAGTCCAAGATGAAGATTCAAGCATATCCAAGACATCCATTTGAAGTTTCTCACATACAAATGAGCTTTAAAGACTATTCTTAAAGTAACTTAAGATCAAAGCAAGAATCCAAGTTCAAGTTCAAATCAAGTCTATCAAGCTCAAAGCAAATCTTCAAGCTAGCTTCCAAATGGAGTAAAAACCAAGTCATGAAGACCCAGTGAGTCCAAAGCAAAGCAAGGAACATACATATATTGTGCAAGGACTCAAAGCTTTCAAATGGTTTGCAAGATTCAAGACATTTTCAAGAAGATCAAGGCATTTCTGCAATAGACCAAGCCAAGTCGCAACCCAAGTCGACTTCAGGATCGACTTGAGTTGAAGTCTGAAAGACAAGTCGACTCAAGTCTCAGACTTGAGTTTCTGAAGAACCCAAGTCGCAGGCCAAGTCGACTCCATGTGCGACTTGGAAGCCAAGTCGCAGGCCAAGTCGACTTCATCTTAGACTTGGAGAATAACGGTCAAATTTTTGAACGTTGGAGTTCATTTATTGCACGCCAACCACTTCTACAACGTTCATATTTTCCTCGATCTATAAAAGGACATTCAAATGAACGTGAGAAGTAACAAGAGACACTACTAAAAAGATCAAAGAGAGAAAAGAAGTGCAAGAAAGACTTTCAAATACCTTTTCTCCATATTTGAGTGTTTCAAAGGAAGAAAGAGCTTCAAACTGCAAGTTGCTTCAACAATCATCATTCAAGCTATTTCTGATTTCTTCCTCGAGCTCAAAACTGCCTACACAAATCTGTAAAGTGTAGTTCTTATTCATTTCTTTATTTGGTTGTATAATTCTTGATTTAGCTTGGGTAGCTAAGATCAAGTGTATGCAAAGTAGGGTGTGATTGAAGTGAAACTCATCACCTACTTGTGCAAGTGATTGTATATGCCCCCTAGAGCTTTGAATCTAGAAGAGAGCAAGTGGCTCTAGTTGTGTATGCCCCCTAGAGCTTTGAATCTAGAAGAGAGCAAGTGGCTCTAGTTGTGTATGCCCCCTAGAGCTTTGAATCTAGAAGAGAGCGGTGACTCTAAGTGTATTCTTGGAATACATAGTGGAACCCAAGTCACAACGGAGTGTGAGCTTGGAAGAGTGGAGTAGGGAAGGTTTGCCCGAACCACTATAAATCTTGTGTTCTACTTATTTTTACTGCTTTATCTTATTTGCTCTCCATTCGCTTAAAAAGGGGATTAACCTTTTCAAGGGGTTAAGATTTTTAAGTTTACCAAAAGAAATTTTAAAGAACCCAATTCACCCCTCCCCTCTTGGGTTTAGCCATCAACTCGGGACCAACACTTCTTGCCCTCCCGACAGCCCCCATCCGGCCCCCAATGCCGCTGCACCCCCCTGTATAGACTCCCTTTGCACACCCCTGCATCCCCCCGTTGAGCTCTGCTGCACCCCATAGCCATAGCCCGGGCCAGCAGGTATTAGATTGGGCCCCCCTGCTTGCCCCCCTGACGTCCCCCATTCATTCCCCCATGTCACTTCACCTCCCTTCATAGGATCCCTTTGTTCATCCCTGCCTAGACTGCCTTCACCCCCCGCTGAAACCTGCCTCATATGGTTCCTCAGTCCCTGGCCAAAATCCGGGCCAGCAGGTAGTGGATTGGACCCCCCTGCTTGCCCTCCCGACAGCCCCCATCCAGCCCCCAATGCCGCTTCACCCCCCTGTACATAGTCACCCCTGCATCCCCCCGCTGAACACTGCTGCGAGTGTTTTCCCATTCCATGGCCATAGCCCGGGCCAGCATGTGTTGGATTGGACCCCTACTTGCCCCCTAGATGGCCCCCATCCGGTCCCCACTACCACTTCACCCCCCTTCATAGGCTCCCTTTGTACCTCCCTGCCTAGACTGCCTTCACCCTCCCCCTACTCTCCCTCCCAAACACTTCAGTAGCAGCTCCCGACCACCCGATCCCCCCTCTGTCTCCTCCCGCTGCCCCGACGCCCCTAAGTATTTTATTGGGGTTGACCTGAATTCAGAGCCTGCCTCTCCACTCACCCTCATCGGCTTCGTCCCCGCCCACAGCCAGCTACCGTAGGGAAAATCCGCCTCCACCAAGCTCCTCTTCTCCATCGGGATTGACTTACAATCCTTATGAGCATGTCCAATGATCCCACATAGGTAGCAAAAAATGGGAAGCTTCTCATATTGGAAGCTTATCCATCTTCTCTTTTGTTCCCCAATACGGATAAACATGCCCCGGCGAAGGGGTTTCCGACAGTCTAGCACCACACTGATCCTAACATCATTCTCCGAACCAGTGATCTCGACCACCTCCTCAAATGTCTTTCCCACTAACTCGCCCAGGCAGCATTTGTCGACCATGTAGGGGATACCCTGAACTTGCACCCATAGTGGAGTTTTCACAAGCAGAATCTGTGCGTAATCCAACTCCTCTCGTATTTCCTCAAGTATGATCAAGTTCCTATCAAACAACCAAGGCCGACCCTCCATTACCCTTCTTCTGTCTTCAGGGTCTGAGAAAGAAGTTCGCAGCAGATTTTCCCCCATCTCAGTGAATTGGAGGTGCCCTTCTGTCCTCCATAGTCGTCGCATCATCCCCTTAAAGTACTCCTTGTTGTAGGACTTTGACGCCCATAACGTACACAGGAGAGCAGGCTCCACTCCCAGTCTGACCCTCTTGACCGCATCGCCCTCGATTGACATCGTCTGCAATTCGGTCTCCAGTAGTTCCTCCGTGTTGAGATTCATTCTCCTGCTTCTGTCGTCCAGCTCCTCCTCGTGATCCTATCGTCCAACTCCTGCTTTTGTCGTCCAGCTCCTCCTCGTGATCCTATCGTCCAACTCCTCCTCCTAGCGTGCTTCCGGTTTCCTGTCTTCCGCCCACCCCACCTGTCTTCCCTGCCTCCGGCAACCCGACGCCCTCACCCAGACCCAAGCGCGAGCAATCGCCTATTGGGCCTCACCGGGGAGAGACTCAATTTTGTTGATTTTTTAGGAAATCATGCTGCATCAGGATACCCTACTTCAAGACACATATGATTAATCATAGATTCATGCCTTGGAATACAAAAATCGAAAAGGATAATGGATTGCCTCCCATTAAGCACTAAGTTTATCGTCCTCAACCCGACGTCCCGTCTTGCGACGGATCTTCTAGCCTCATGGTCTCTTTGCCACAATTAACATTTCCCCATATAATGTTTCAGTCTCTGCCCATTCATGACAAAGCTATTGTTGGACTTTTCATTGAAAATCTCCACTGCCCCATTTTCATAAGTCTCAGCACAATAAGCGGTCTCATCCACTGAGACTTAAGTTTGCTTAGGAATAATCTTAGCCTAGAATCATATAGCAAAACCTTTTGTCTCGGCTCAAATCTACGGCTCCTGATCTTCCTATCATGACTTTTTTTACTCTTTCCTTATATATCTTGGTGTTCTCATATGCCTAAGACGGAATTCATCAAGCTCGTTCAACTGAAGTAGCCGCTTTTCACTTGCTTGCTACAAGTCCAAATTTAATTTCTCAATAGTCCAGCATGCATTATATTCAAGCTCCAATGGAAGGTGTGGAACCCCACCTATCTTAAAGCTTCACAAAAGTAACTTAGAGCTTGTATGGATGAGACTAGTGGGAAATGATTAAAAGTTCAAGCCCTTTGATTTAAATGTTTGGGATTAGGGCAACCAATTAAGCAAATTAATTAAGATAATCACTTTTGATTAACTTGGAAAGGTGTGCCACTAAATGACAAAAAGGAAGCTTCCCACTACAAGACAAAATAGGAGTAAAGCCAAGTGAGGTGGCTTGGTCATTAATGACCCACTTGATGAGTCATTTTGGGATTAATTAGTAATAAGCTCATATCATGAGATGTTTAAGGCAAGTTGACATAAAATTTTTCAGTTAAACCTAAGTTAGGATATCCTATATGATGAAGGGAGTGGATTATGAGTGTTATGATTAGAAAGTTGTTAAACAACTAGAAATTTCATAAAATGCTATGAATTGATGTTAAATGATATTATTTTAACCAATATTGATCATATGATATGTGGATTAGTAAAGATTGTAATTAAGAGTGTTGATAGCAAATATAAGTGCTAAGTTGTGATGTGGCATGTATATTGGATTAATATGCTAGTATGAAAAGGAAACTTAGCAAAACGTGGTTGTTTTGAAAAAGATAGTTATTATAGAAATTTTGATGCAAAAATGGTTGTTATCAACTATGAATAAGTGCCTTGAAAGATCACAATAGTTGTGGAAAGATTGTATTTAATATATACGTCATCAAGGTGCAATTGTACAAGTGGAATTCAACCAAAAATAAGACAAAACATGGCTGTTTCGGAGTGATGATTTAATCTAAAAATTTAAAGTGAATTTATTTTGTTAAAGCTTATGAACAAGCACCTAACAAGGCCATAAGAGTGGTTGTTTGATAAATTTTCATGTGGATATCATTAAGGTGCAATGAGAAAGCAAAACATGGTGAAAGTATGCATTTACATGGCTATTTAGTTAATGGTAGAAATTTTCAGAAATGTGACAAAGAAATGACTTGATATAAGTCATAGATAATTGCCTTGAATGACTACAAAAGTTAGTGTTCAAAGCAATTAATTACTAGGTCACATAGGTGTGTAAAAAAGAGAGTAGTAGAAGGGTAAATATGAAGTTCAAAAACCTTACTTGAACTTAGCTTGCTACAGTTTCAAGTAAGTATATTGAATGATTGAAAAGAGGTTAAATACCTTAGCCAAGGGTATTGATTCAAATGAAAGACTCACCGTTGAAATGTGCATATATGTGACATACGAGATGACGGTGTTCATCTGAAAGGAAAAAATAATTAAGGAAAATATGTTATGAGTCACATAGAGATTGAGATCATGTAAGGGTTGGGGATAAGTGATATATGAATATGAATTAAATAAAAGGCAAGGCATGCAAGTATATGATGATATGCAAGCATATAAGACGATCATTTTTCACTTCTCTAGGTAAAGGCAAGGAAAAGATCCAAGGGACGTGTGATACCAAAAACATTTTGAGACCCATACATGTAATTTAGGCATTTAATCATTGTTAATTGTATGATTTAATTGGATTAATGAGATTAGGGCAATTGATTAAGTAAGGTGATAAGTTAATCACCTTAGCTCATTGTGTTTAATGTGCACAAAAAGATGAAATCAGGTGTAGGAAATGATGAATTAGCATGATTAATTATTCTATTAATTATGTTAAATTGATGATAATTATGGGATAAATTAGGTTATTACTTGAAGAATTCATAACTCGAAGCTATAAGGTGGATTGACATGAAATTTGGAGCGTAAGCCTATGTTGACATGCTCTACCTAATGAATGGTATGGATTATGATAATCATGATTGAATTATGGTGATAATGATTTAATTTCATCAAATTTCATAAGACATTTTTCAAATGCTCATATCTTGCACTAGGAAGGTTATTTTGAGATGAAATTTTTTTATGGATGGCCAAAATAAGGTGGCCTATCATATGGATGCATTTGATTAAGTTAAATCTCATGGAAAAATGTTAAACCACTTATGGTTAAAACCATTGACTTTTTACCATTTAAAAAGTGGATTTAATTAATGAAAAGTCAATGCCATAAATGAACCCATTTGCGGTGTCTTAAGGAGGGATTTTTGGAACAATTTTTGCAATTTCAAATTCGTAAAATGCATGATTAAGTTGCTGCATATCAAGGATGTTAAATGGGCTGGATTTGAACAGCTTTCGATGTCCACAAAATGACAAAATTAGGCTAGCATGTGGACGTGATCAATAGACAGCATTTTGGGGCAGTTTTATGTAAAATACATGTATATATATAATGGAAATTTCATGGGTATAAACATGACAACACATTCAATGGATAAATATGGAATTAATTAAGTCCCAAAATGAGGTGGAAAATGGTGGATAAAAGCACTATTAAAAATAGGGTTTGATGGGCAGCCTTGCATATCCATTTGGGCAGCAAAAGGAGAGAAAAAAATAGAAAAGGGACCAGCAAGGTGTCGTCCAAGTTGAGCAAAAAGGAGGCAAACCTCACATCTCAAGTTGGTATCTAAACCAAGTTTTGGTTTTAATAATTGAAAGTTTTCTAACTCAAATAATGATTCATAAATTGATTCATTTATGAACATTAAGTGATGAATTATACAACCTTGATAGGGTTATTAGATGTTAAATGAGTTAGAAGATTCAAGTCAAGCATTCAAGAAAGGATATGTGTGATTTAGAGTTGTTTACAACAAGTCAACCATGCTAAAATTATAATTAATTTCAGATTAATGTTGCGTTTTGAGCATGCTATATGTATGGATTATGTGAATTGTTTTAATGTTTAATTTATGTCAAACTAAGCTTATATGATGGACCATTGTTGGGTGGAATGTAGGATTTGACAACTAGGTGAAATTTTTTGTTTATTTAGGGTGGAAACGAAGCATGACTTAAACAACAAAGTATATAGTAATTATATAGGTAAAACACCCCATTTATGAAGTAATATGGGACGTCCAAAGGATTGAAATAGAAAATTAAAAAATCTGTTTTATATGACCTTGATGATGAGGATGTCCAAAGTGGAGAAAAAGGGAAGAGAAAATTCTGTTTTGGGAAATTCAATTGAGGAACTTCCATTGTTTGGTTTTTCCCAAATTTATGTGTAAATATATATCTAAATTAAGCCAAAAAGTGAGGGGAAAATTCTTTTTGAGGTCCCCTTGATTAACATATGATGTATGTGTGATTAGAAGGTGCACATGAAGGGTATGGATGGCAAGGATAATGGGTGATCATTGTAATCACATGTATAATTAGCTAAAGTGCAAAAATGGAAGGAAAATATGGCAAAGTGAGAAAAAATAAGGCTGTTTTGAGAAAATTATAAAATCTCAAAAATTTGAGATTGAAACTAGTAGCCCTAACTCATAAATAGATGTCTTGAATGAATACCGATGTAAAAATGCAAAGTATGGGTGGTAAATGATAAATGAGAGGTAAAACTTCCATATGTTTAGTTAAACTTAATGGTTATAATGAGCTTGAAAATTTACCCTAAATAAGGGTATTAAAATGAAAGGAATGGTTACAATTGAACAACAAATTATACCAATATGTGAATTAGTAAATTGACACCCAACTTAAAAGAAAAGTGGGTTATATTAATTTGATGTGAATGTATGTGAGTTGGAAAACCTGAAGATATGCAAGCATATGAAATTCTATATATATGAATGAAATATCATTTTCATGTATCTAGGCATAGAAAAAGTGGAAGAAAGGGATTAAAGTGACTACAGGTAAGCAAGCAAACATTTGAAAACTTGCTTTCTCAAAATGTTGATATTATGTTGTAAATTATTGTTTAAATGCTTTTGAAGGATATATTGCACATGGGTAGTTGTGCCCTTGAAATTCCTAAGTCTGTGTGGCCGGCAACCTTTAGTAGAATGGTCATGTTTCTATGGGTAGTTGATCACTTGGTAAGTATCTTCTACCATATGGAAAAGATTTCACCGAGCTAGCATACCATCACATGAAGAATTATGACATGAATGGAAATGATTCGTTTGCATATTCATTATTTATAAAATGACCTTGGCACAGAGTTGTCAAGCTTGTAGTTTTTAAAAAGGGCACAGAGTTGCCAAGCTTTCAGTTTTGAAAAAAAGCACAGAGTTGCGAAGCTTTTAGTTTTAGAAAAGGGGCACAAAGTTGCCAAGCTTTTAGTTTTGAAAGAAAGGGCACAAAGTTTCTAAGCTTTCATGTTTTGAAAAAAGGCACAAAGTTGCTAAGTTTTCAATTTTGAGAAAAAAAGACAGATAGATGTCTGTGAGGGATAGATGCGTATTTGCATATGCTTTAAAAAAAGCCCTAAAATGGGCACATGAAAATATTTTTGGATATAAGAATGTCCATATGAAAAAAGATTTCTATGAAAATGTTTTAGGACATGAGAATGTCCCCATGAAAAAGGTTTATATAAAAAGGTTTATGTGCATACGCTTTGCCTTTGAAAAGCCCAGAATTTGGGTTATGATTACAGGAAAATGGTTTTCAAAAGGTTTGAAATGAAAATACTTACTAAGTTTATCACTCATGTTTTATTTTCACCAAACCCTAGGCAGGTACAAGGCACAAGCGGAGGAGCAAATCTAAATATTATTTACCTACATGTTGTGGATGAATGAATGTTTTGATAATGAAGTCTCAAGTTGTGAATACCTTGTGGCGCCCCTAACCTGAGGCGTCACAACATGAGCCTTACTCTAAAATCTTATGCGTACCTTGGTGTTCTCCCCGGAACGTACTTGGTGTTCCACGGTCTCCTCATGTTCCTACTGACAGAGTGGATCCACATGACCTTCAGGACTTTTGGAGAAAAACACAGGCATCCACACCACTCGACGCAGGCCCATGGTATAGATTTGTGGACGATTGTGTCCAGTTTCGTTATGGAGCACCTTGGGATAGAATCCATCAACGGGAAATAAATATGACCCTCTATATTGAAAAGCGTCATGCTGAGGGAGTCATTAAAATACCTCAGCTCCTAAACCTAATGAGGTCATGCTCTACATAATGGAAAATACAAGTGAAATTGTCCGACTGGCCGAGGTTAATGATGATGACGATCCTATGGAATTACTCGAGCCTGTGGAGGAAGAGGAGGAAGAAGAGGAAGAAGTAGAGGAGGAGATAGTAGAGTTTGTAGAGGAGGAAGAGGATGACGACGATGATGACGACGACGATAGTGGAGAGGATGAGGTCCAGGCGTGGTCCGATACTAGCACGATCATGGAGGCACTCTCACAAGTTCCACATAGACGTAGACGATACCTCAGGAGAGGCTCAGGAAGATGATGAATGTTTTTGTTTTTTTTTAAGTTGTGTATGTATAAGTGTGGTTTGATGACAGTATGGTTTTAGTCTTTATGGTTGACTGACATGTATATAAGAGAAATACGTGTGCTATGTTATGTGTACATAAGTGTGCTATACTTTCACATGTACTAACTATGGATGTGAATATGATGAATATGAATGAGTACATTGATATAACTAAACTTAAGAGTTTTAGATATATGAATGAATGAGCTTGAATGATGTGATATGATTGTGAATGAATGAATTGATTGTGACCCATGTGATGATGAAATGCCATAACGTGGATTGTGAATGAAACGCGTATATAGTGATCTAACGTTAATTGAAAATGAAAAGTATACTATTATATACCTAGATTAGCACAATGGTGGAAACAAGGGCAGGATTAAGGAGAAATAAAGGAAAAGAAATAGCGACCAAGGTTTCAAGCCAACATGAACTTGGCGAGTCTAGCCAACCTAAAAGAGGAAGGCCAGTGTGAAACCCTAATTCGAGTAGAAATCATGTAAATGTTATTGAATGATTTATGTATGAATAATGTATTCATAATTGAATTATTTATGATTTTAAGATTTTTGCAGTTAGGTCATTTGTGTGAATGTTGTTTAAATTTATCAATTGAAGGTAATGTGGTTAAATATGATTAAAATATCATAATGAGGATGGATAAATATTAGCATGTCATGAAAAATTTAATTAAATTTGATAAGGTGATTAATGGAGATTAGGAGGCTAAGTATAGAGCCAAGTTGAGAAAATATTGAAAAATTCATAACTTGATGACCTTAAGACGGATTAAGGTGAAAATTGAGGGAAATGCCCATAATTTTGTGCTAAATCACATGGGAAAATTATATTATGAAAATTTTTAGGATAATTGATCATCACCGTTCAAAACTTAAAATGATCATAACTTAAGCTAGAAAGATCGGATTGAGATGAAATTTGAAATGAACGGCTAAAATTATGAGATCAAGATTATGGAAGGATTTGATCATTCAAATGATTATGGTATTAAGCTTTCATGAAATTGTGATTAGTGATTTTGACTTTTCAACCCAAAAAGTGATTGGTATTTATGATAAAAATGAGTAAATAATCAAATGAATAAAGAAAAATTTGAGGTGTCAAGAGGGGGTAATTTGTAGGGTATTTTGTGAATTACTAATAATGAGAAAATCCCTGCAATTATCTCTTAATTAAATGCATAATTAAATTATTCATAAGGGGCATGGAAGAGGTGACAGCTATAGACGTGCAATCTGCCATATAATTGTATTTTTTTGAAATATTAATTTATAAAATGAATACCCAAAGTCAACTATGAGTTAATGAGGATAAAAATGCATTAAATTAAAGTGAAATTCGGATCTAAAAGGGGAAGATCTGAACCATTGAGAGGAAAAAGAAAAATGGACAGCAGCATATCTCCTTGATGAGGTGGACGGTTTAGCAGCCTTATGCATATTTTATAATTTTTTCAATTAAGCTAAAATGACCATAAATGACCTAAACTATTAGATAATTAAATTACTAATAAAATAAAGCAGCAACATAATGAATAATGATAAGATAAGCTGCTGAAAATGGGGGGCGTGTACAGGTAGCAAAGTGGAGCAAAAATATATGGACCGTTCAAACAGTTAGAAAAGTTATTTTCTTTTATTTTTTAAAAATTTATAAATGTATGAATAATTAGCCTAGTTATTTGGCAATATAAATGTGCAATTAAAAAGCTACAAAATTTGTTGAAAAAAATTGGAAAACAGCAGCTTTGGTGGACAGGTTTGAGATGCTTAAATGCATTAGATAATTATCAAATTTATAATTAAGAAAAAAATAATTTAAATGGTCCACAAGTTGCCATGTCAGCTAAGGAGATATAATTTCATTGGAATGATCCATGATGAGGTGGCAAGTGGAGTCCACTAGCTGGAATTTTCCAGCTGTTGTTTAAGAGAGGAGGAACGTCCATATGCATAGATGAGGACTTAGAAAATTTTCTGCATTTTGAGCTCCTCTTTTCCAATAGCAGATCATGTTCCCTCTCTCCCCAATTTTCAAACCTAAAAAAAAGAAAAGAAGGAGTTAAGTGGAGGAAGCTTGCTTGAGAAGTGGAATTAAGTGTTACTCTCTCTATACAAGTAAGTATGTGCTTATGTTTGAGTGATTTTAATTCAGCTTTTCTAACTTAATTTATGAGATATGAATATACTTCATAATGAAACCTTTAATGAAGATTTATGATGCTTTTAATTAGGAAATTTATTAGCAAGTAGTGCAACTAAGAGTTAGATGTAAGTAGACAGTGAATAGGGTGACGTATGAGCGCCTACACTAGCCTAAACTTGCTGAAAGTTGTATTTAGTATTGCTGTTTTATTTAGTGAATATAATCACATGATAATTCATGATTTGATGTATGATTTATGAAGTGTAGAAGGTAAGTTAATTAGGATTCCTTCTAAGACCCGAAATTCGCGATTAAATGTTGAAAATGTGATTCAAATAAATTATGGATGTATTGTAGGGTAAAATACCCTAAATATAGGGCACTTTGGACATGAAAAGGGACCTAGCATGAACTGCCCAAATTTGGATTTTAAAGGGAGTGTGAAGTGGACCTCCAAAATGGTGTAAACGGGTACTCTACATACATAAAACGTTGCTGTTTTGCAAAAAGCTTATATATGGAATTTTAATATGTGAAAATACCTTGAATTTAGACTAAGAAAAGTGTGATTAATTTCTGGAATTAAGTGGATAAAAATCTATTTAGTTTGGAATATCAAAGGAGACGTTTAAAGTGTAGGAATCGGATGTCCAAGTTGCTGTTTTTGGAACTTTGAAATTTGTGGATAAAAAATTCGTAAATATGCAATAAATAAATGTTAAATGAAGTGTATAAGCATGCTGGATTAGAAGCTAAATTGTTGATTTGAAAAAATTTTAAGAAATATATGAAATAGGTGTTGATAAATGTACACATGTGAAGTAGTGAGAATGATAAGATGATAAATGAGTTATGTGAAATATTAAAATGCAAAAAGATGTTAAAATGGGATGGAAAAATGTGTAGTATATTGCTGATTTGATAATCTTAAAATTTGAGATTAGTATATGGGAATTAAATGTGTGGTATAATGAAGGATTGATACACATAAGTATATGATGTATGTACACCCGACTTGGAAATTAAGCGGGTCATGATTATTTATGAAAATGGGTTGGAAAACTAAATAAATGCAAGAAAAAGAAATTTATGTGAATATTATATCATTCTTTCAGAGGCAAAGGAAAGGAAAAAGTCAATCCGGAAAGCTCTCACGAACAATGTAAGCAAGCCAATTTTCTAAATGAATTTTTATTTCTTAAATTTCTTTGAAATAATTGTAAATGATGTTTTAATTACTTTTATTGATATAGAAAATGTTATTTGAGATTGATTTCTAAATTTTTAAGGATTGTCATTCCTTAGTTTCCTATGTTTTGAAAATTGATTTATAAAACCTGCTTTATAATTGATGAAAATTTCTGCCCTATGATATTATGTGTGAAAAATCATGCTAGCATGTCATGGATAAATTCATGTGCACAATGCATAAGGTTCACCTTAAAGGAATAAGTGGACCGATTATCCCCCTTAGGTGTAACCGAGTCGCTAAAATAGGCCAAGGGCCAGCGGCGACTCCCTGGATGGAAGAATATGAGGACGGATGGTCGCCTAGCTAGCCTCCATCCTAAGGGATTAATTGCATTCATCACATTGTCATTATTTATCCCCGAGGGGGTATAATGTTGCTTTCCATAATGATTATAAATAAAAGATTTTTGCTCCGCAGGTAGTTGATCACTTGATAAGTGTCTCTACTAAATGGAGAGAAACATTTTTGTTGAAAAAGGATTACATTTGAAATGTTTTGCTTGGAAATTTTATAAAGCTTGCTTATTGAGTGTATCACTCACGTTTTCATTTTCCTAACCCATAGACAGGTGAAAGAAGAGACTCGGCAAAGGAGTAAAGACAATATCATTAAAGAAAGGGGAAAACATTAGCAGTCTCATGATATAGAAAAACTCATATTGAATGAATTTAATTATGTTGATATTTTATATTGATGACTATGTTTAATACATGCTGTGACATCTAATTTAGGAGAATATGAAAATGTTTCTGGAACAACTTGCTTTGCTATGTGATGACTGGTTGGAAATGACTTAGTTATGCATGAGATGTAATTATGAGAAAAATAAACCTCTATAAAAATATATTTAATTGGATAAATATCCGTTAAAAACTCGCCGTGTGACAGGGCAACAATCCTGATCACGTTTACCAGTCAATAACGATCCCGAGGTAAGGCTAAGGATGTGACGCTCGGGTTAGGGGCGCCACAGAGCTTGGTATCAGAGCATGGACTGGTAAATAGGTGTGGAAATGTCTAAGTTTGATGATAGACATGGTATATATGACTTTATGAGGATTATATAAATCCTTATTTTGATGTATGAATAATGTATGATAATGTATTGTAAAATGATGTGCAAGGTGTTATTTTTAGTGTATAACTAATATAGTTATATATGTGAACAGATGGCCGATAAGGGAAAACGAGTTATGAGTGCAGAAGAGTTAAGGAAGGAGATGGAAGAAGAAAAGAAACGAAAAATTGAAGAAAGTATTGAGAAATGGTTAGAGTCACAACAGGATGCAGACCTTTTCCACCTGTACCTCTAGGTTTCTCTCTAGGAATCTTCCACTTCATCTGTAGGACAAGTTCCAGCAAAGGCCAAATATTGTCGAGTCTAGCAGTAGGGCTCCTAGAGCTGAGGTTCTACCGGTTTATTGCCCTAGGTTTTTAGGGTTTCCTCGAACTCCCACAGAGTATATATCTCCTCAGTATTTGCAGCGATTTTGGAAAAGTACTCCAGCACCTGCACCACCTAATCTAGGTCCTTGGTATAAATTTGAAGGTGGATATCTTCAATTCCGATATGAAAAGAGCTGGGAAAGTATTCGACAGAGAGAGAAAGAAATGGTTCCTTTTATAGAAGAGGGTCTTGCTCGAGGGTTTATAGAGCCACCTGAACCTATTCTTAGTCTTGGAGAGGTTATGATCCATGTAGATAGAAGCACTGGTAAATTGTTTTCACTTGGAGCACCATTACGATATCTTGAACCAATGGTAAATGACAAAGACGAAGATAATGAGAGTGAAAGCAGCAGTGATAGTAGTAATGATAATAATGATGGTGGAGGAGAGAACAATCATGTCTGGTCAGATACTAGTACTATCACAGAGGAACCTACTGAAATATCACCTAGGCATAGGCATCATCATTACTTTAAAAGGAGAGCGGGTAGACGATGAGTTTTCTTTGCTTTTATAAACTTTAATATGTATAATTATGAGATAAGGAGACTTTGCTATGATGTGATGTATATATATATAAGTGTGATGTACGTAACATATGGTATGATGTACTAGGGTTTAAGGAATGTATGATAATATACGTTTGCTAATGTAAATAATATGCGATGTTGTGAATATGAATGGTTATGAATGTTTATGATGACGAATGTGCAAATTGATTTCTAATTTTGTACTGATAGCACGTATATGATGATCTAACCCTAATTATAAATGAAAGATTATGTGCTTTTATATATTCAGAAAAGTGATATGGTGGAAACAAGATCAGGAAGAAGAACAAATAAAGGAAAGGAAGTTACCCAAGAGGTCCTTAGCCGACATGAGGTTGGAGAGACTAGTAGACCAAAAAGGCCAGAACCTGAATCCAGTAGTGAAAGTTCAAGAACTCGACAAAGATGAGAACATGTAAGTCCAGAACAAAATATGGGAGAAAAATATGAGTCAAGACAGGCTCAGCTCATAGAAGAAAGGGTAGCTGGAGTAGTCAAGGAAGCAATGCAGTAGGCTACTTGTGATTGGGCAGCACAAACCGTAGATATTATCCAAGGTTTGTGGGAAAGGACACAACAGGCTCAATTGGGCAGTACTGATAAAGATAGAGTCATTTCGACAGCTGGCCCGACTCCCATGAAAGTACCCGTAGAAGATGAAAATCAGCTAATGGAAGCTGATAGAAAGGCGATTAATGCATTCTTAGCTCAGCGACCCCCAAAATTTGCAGGAGAACCCAATCCGATACAGGCTGAACAATGGATAACGGAGATTAAGAAATTATTTAGAATCTCTCCGTGTAATGATCGGCAGAAGGTATTATGCGCCACACATTTATTGATCAAAGACGCACATGAATGGTGGGAAACAATGTTGGTCACAATGCCAAGACTAGAAGAGGTGTCTTGGCCGACATTTGTTGAGGAATTCAACAAAGAATACCTTCCTGTTGGTTTACAAAGCCAGAAAGTGATAGAATTTGAAAGGCTTTATCAGGGAAGAATGTTTGTTACTGAATACGCTACTAAGTTCAATGCCTTATTTCGATATGTGCCTTGGATTGCTAATGTGCCAGACAATAAGGCACAAAGGTTCCAGCAAGGACTAAGGCCATACCTCAGAGAAAGCATAACACCCTTGTTAATTAAGGATTATGTTTCATGTCTTGAGGGGGCAAGAGCATTGGAAATTGAAGCATTAAGAACACAGGAACTAAGACTTGGATAAAAAATGTTCAGTTTTGGGTCAAAGGAAACTGAATTGGGAAAAGAAAGGGGTAAGAAAGGAAATATGAAGAAAGGAAAACGAACCCCAAAGAAGAAACTTCCGCCTTTTTGCAGAAAATGTCAAAGGCGACATGCAGATGAGTGTTTAAAAGGGTTAAACCTGTGCTATAAATGTAGGCAAGCAGGCCATATAGCCAAGGAATGCAGAACGGGTGAAGTAAAGGTCATCAAATGTTATCTTTGTGCTCCAACAGGACATATCGCTCCGAATTGTCCTAATAAGGCACAAACGTCACAAGGACGCGGAAGATCCGTGCAACTCAGGATACCTGGAACAGCGAATAAGTAGGGAACTACCACAAATCCGGTACATGTGCATGCTTTGACTCGGATTGAGTCTCAGGAATAAGAAGAGAAGGTGGTCACAGGTATGGTTTATATTTTAGGAAATTCGGCAGTTGCTTTGTTTGATTCTGGTGCTAGTCACTCATTCATAGCATGCCAATTTGTGGCCACCCATGCACTATCGGTAGAGGAAACCAATGAGATAATCCATGTGGAATCCCCTGTGTATGGATCAGCTAGTACTAGCCAAGTATGCAAAGCATGCCCAATTAGGATGGGATCATTGATTTTAGAAGCCAACTTGATCCTATTACCTATGACGGAATTCGATGTGATATTGGGTATGGATTGGCTGAGTCAGTGGGGGGCGGCAATTGATTGTAAAAATAAGAGAGTTCAATTGGAAGAAATCCCAGAAAAAGAGATAGTCATTGAAAAGCTAAGACAGCCTGAAAATGTTACGATATTAATATCATTCATGAAAGCAGTCAAAATTATCCGCCGAAGGTGCCAAGCTTATCTGGTATCGGTTAATGTGGAGAAGGTACGGAGATAGAAATAAATCAAATTCCTGTGGTTAAAGAATTTCCTAATGTATTCCCAAAGGAATTGACCACGTTACCTCCACAAAGAGAAATGGATATAACTATTGATATCATACAAGGTACAACTCCAAATCAAAGGCTCCATGCAGAATGGCACCGGCTGAAATGAATGAGCTGAAAACTCAAATACAAGAGCTGTTGGATGAAGGTTTTATCAAACCCAGTGCATCACCCTGGGGAGCTGCGTTATTATTTGTGAGAAAAAAAGATGGTAGTTTGAGGCTGTGTATTGATTATAGGAAATTAAATAAAGTCACAATGAAGAATAAATACCCATTACCAGGATTGATGATTTGTTTGATCAATTGCAAGGAGCTACCACATTCTCTAAGATTGATTTATAGTCAGGGTATTATCAGTTAAGAATATGTCCTACCCATGTTCACAAAACAACTTTTTGAACTAGGTATGGACATTATGAATTTTTAGTGATGCCATTTGGGCTCACTAATGCCCCTGCTGTATTCATGGATATGATGAATAGGGTATTCGGGACTATCTTGATCAATTTGTGGTGGTATTTATTGATGATGTCTTGATTTACTCTAAAACAGAGAAAGAACATGAATTTCATTTATAAAAGGTGTTGGAAAGGCTGAGAAGAGAGAAATTGTATGCTAAGCCAAAGAAATGTGAATTTTTGTTGAAACAAGTAGGATTTTTGGGTCATATAATCTCAGAAAAAGGGATTCAAGTTGATCCTCAAAAGATTGAGGCAATTTTAAAGTGGCAAAGACCGACGACCATTACAGAAATTCGAAGTTTTCTTGGCTTAGCAAGGTATTACGGAAGGTTTGTTGAAGGATTTTCTCAATTATCAGCTCCATTAACAAAATTGACTTGCAAATGAGTCAGGTATGTATGGTCTGAGGAATGTGAGCGCAGTTTTCAGGAATTAAAGCAGCGGTTAGTAGAAGCACCTATTCTAACCCTACCTGAAGGAAATGATGATTTTGTGGTATATAGTGATGCTTCAAGAAAGGGTTTGGGTTGTGTGTTAATGCAGAGAGGAAAGGTGATAGCTTATACATCATGACAGTTGAAGCCCAATGAGGTAAACTACCTCACTCATGATCTGAAATTAGCAGCAGTGGTGTTTGCCTTAAAAATATGGAGACATTACCTGTATGGTACTAGGTGTGAAATTTATACAGATCATAAGAGCCTTAAGTATATTTTCACTCAAAAAGATTTGAACATGAGACAAAGGAGATGACTCGAATTACTAAAAGATTATGATTTGGAGATACTATATCATCTAGGTAAGGCAAATGTAGTAGCCGATGCATTGAGCAGAAATGTCAGCATAGCACACCTTATCACAAAACAAGAAGGATTGCTTCAGGAAATAAGATAATTAGAATTGATTGTATGTCCCCCGGAGTTCAAGCATGGTTATCACAAATGTACATACAATCATCGTTGTTTGAGGAAATTAAAACTGCACAGCAAAAAGATACAGACCTACATGCCCATGTAGAGAAAATGAAGAAGAAGGATTGACTGAATTTACTGTTGATGAGCAAGGTATCTATCGGTACAAAGGTCGTCTATGTATACCTAATACAGCTAAGTTGAAGGAGCAAATTCTTAAGGAGGCGCATTTTTCACCATTTTCCATTCATCTAGGAGGCACTAAGATGTATCAGGATCTCAAGAAAGCATATTGGTGGAATAATATGAATAGAGAGATCGCGGAATATGTAGCCAAGTGCCTAACTTGCCAAAGAGTGAAAGCTGATCACCAAAAGATATCTGGAAAATTACAATCTTTGGAAATTCCTAAGTGGAAATGGAATGATATTACCATGGATTTCATTGAAGGGCTACCTAAGACTCAAATTGGAAATGATTCTATATGGGTAATAGTGGATCGATTATCTAAAGTTGCTCATTTTATACCCATAAAGAGAACAAACACAGCAGAAAGATTTGCCAAAGTTTACTATAAGGAGATTTGGAGAAATAACATTCGAATTTTTGAACGTTGAAACATTTATTACGCGCCAACTAACTCTATAACGTTCAAAATTCTCCCTCCTCTATATATAGACACTAAAGCAAATGTGGAAACACACAAGATAGAGCTGAAAAAGAGGAAAGAAGTGCTACTAAGAGTTTCAATCCACTTTTCTATACAATTGAGTGATCTATACACTTTCAAAGGAAAAATAAGCTTCAAAGTTGCTGTTTGCTTCAACGCAAAACGATTCGTTGCTTCTACAGATTCTTCCTCGAGTTGGAACTTGCTACACAAATCTGTAAAGTGTAGATTTCTTCTATTTCATCTTATTATTTGGTTTTTGGTGCTTGGTTTGATTTTGGTGTTTCAAACCAAGCTATAGTGTGGCGCCCCGAACCGAGACGTCACTTCCTTACCTCAAGATCTATCGATTGGTAAATGTGAATTAGGATTGTTGCCCTGATCACGCGGCGGGTTTTTAATTGGAATATGTCCAGAATTTTTTTCGATTATTCATCTGTCATCATTCATAATCTTGACATGACAATCATCATACATTGCGACATTTCACTTGTAATAAAAATCATCATTTCATTCATAGCACCTTTATATGCCTGTCGTTATATACTGAATCATTGTATAAATCATACTTTCATACATTCAGTCATTAATTCACATGGAACTTAGAACTCTAGCTAAGTTCGGATATACATAAACACATAGTATCTTTTCATGCCTTCCTGCCGTGAAAGTTTTCTTAACTTAGGAATCACAATTTACATCCATACATCCATACATTCAACCATTGAATCATTCTTAGAACTTAATATTCTCATTAAGTTCACATACACATTAGCTTACCTTAGCATATTTATGCTTTTTCATTCCTCATAGCCTTCAAAGCTATCATCACGTACCTTCCTCTACGTCTTAGGTTTGCAACCTTCTGAGTCTCCTCAGTACCTGTCTAAGGGTTTGGAAAATAAAACGTGCGTGACAACTCAGTAAGCAAGCATTTTAGGGCAAGGCTTCTTGAAAACCTTTTTCATAAACATTGGGAATACCTTGTTCCTGAGGACATGCGTATGTCCTAAAATACCATCATGAAATCCTTTATTATAAGGACAATTTCATGTCCTTGAATGCTTTCATAAAGCATTCATTATTAAAATCATTTACAAGCCGCGCCTGGGCTTGTTTAGGCAAAACATATACATTTTACCTTTAATGATGAGTTTCCATTAATCTTATATGAACATTTTTAATGTTCAAAGCCATTACACGAAATCAATCGGTTGCCAGTGGACATTTTACGTCCAAAACCACATAAATACTTAGGCAACGGAGACATCTCATGTCTCAAAACATCATTAACATAAACCATCATAAAATTCCTTAGCCAAGAGACATTTTATGTCTCAAAACATCATTAACATAAGCCCTCATAAAATCCTTTAGCCAAGAGACATTTCATGTCTCAAAACATCATTCACATAAGCCATCATAAAATCAAGAGACATTTCATGTGTCAAAACATCATTTACATAACCTTATTGGCAATGGACATTCATATGTCCTTAAACATCAATCACATAAGCCTTTCTCGGCAAAGGACATTCTCATGTCCAAAAACATTCTTTATTTAGGCTCTCTTACAAATGAACATAAATCCTTTTCATAATTCCCCATCTTGGGGCTTGTTTATAGCAAACAAGGAAAACCATTTTCATGAATGCATTTGCATAAACATATTTCCTTTAATTCTTGTTATTTACACTTTTGTGTAAAACCCCCTTTCTTTTAGGGTAACCATTTCATAGAAATCCCTTTAGGATACTTTAATAAAATCATATTTTCATAACCCAATCTTTGGGCTTTTCAGAAATAAAACATAAGCAAATGCATTTCTCTCCATCCAGTAGTGACACTTAGCAAGTGATCATGCTACCTTTTGGAAGAGAATCCTTAACAGCACGCTAGCCAGGCGGCTGTTCACTTATCCTGCTCCCATCTCAGGGAGGGCGCCGCTGGCACTCCTGCCATCCCTTAGCGACTTGGCCTTATGTAGAGTGGGCCCCGCTCATCCCAACCGTGCTCTACAACCAGCCTATTCCTTGTACCGGTGCACCGTACGTTATCCTAACGAACCGCAGTCCGTTTTGGTTTGAAGAACCACAGGCCGCAACCCATGTTCTTTTAAACCGGGATCACAGACCGCAGCCTGCATCCATATGCACAAAAATCATAGACCGAAGTCTATATTTAACAATTATTTTCAAAAACATATCATAGACCGCAGTCCGTGTCAACTTGTAAGCGAGCGCACCCACTTTAACAAGTTGTTATTTGAAATCCAGTTTTAGGATGACCTTCCTTAAATTCCTTTAGAAAAGTTTTGAGTAAAATATTTTGATAAACATTTGAAACCTTTGAGAACCCATACATCTTAAAATCCTTTTAATCAAAAGAATTTCAAATCCTTTGGATTTTCATAAATAAAACATATTTTTCTCTAATATTTTCTTGGTTTCTATTTCAGGATCTTTTGTTTACAAAAGTTATGCAATTATGCTATCCCCTTGTCCTTCATCTAAAAATTTAATAATTGTCCACATATCAATCATTTTCACATAGAGGAAAATTGCAGAGTCTTTTGCATGCCATCAAGCAACCTGAAATTAAACCATTTTATGAAATCAATCATAGGAGGTTGGTCATCCATAAATCCCTTTCAACACATCCGTAGAAACATTTTTCCAACATTTTCAAGATAGATTTCCTTATGTAAAGGAAACCAAAACTGTTCAAATATCATTTCAAAACATGTGGACTATGTACAAAACGTAATTTAATATTGAATTATCTTGACCTAGTAAAAAAAATCTTTTTCATCATTGTTTATCGCGAGTTATTGTAGAAATAACTCAAAACTCATTTACCAAACATATTTTGTGAAAAAGGGTAAAATTCCCATTTTCTTATAAAACGTTGTTTAACCATATCATATAGAACTTGCTTCCTCAAAAGCAAATTCTTAAAACCATCGATATCAAACATGAAATCCTTAAAACATTAGCATAGAGAACTTGCTTACTCTTAAGCAAAATTTCTCAATTCCATTAACATGAAGCATTCCCATCCTTGGCAACACTTAGGATAAATTATTTATCTTAAGAAGTGTCGCTTGCTTCCCATGAAGCAAACCTTAAGACTTTTCATTAAAGTCATCATTTTTCAAAACTTATGGCTTTGCATTAAAGCCGTCATATTCAAAACTTGTGCTTGCCCATTCGTAAAAACATAAGCATAAACATAGACATTTCAATCATATCAATCACATAGAAAGAAAATGCATTTTAGAAAGTTTGCTTGCTTACCTGAGATCGCCATAATCCCTTTTTCTTCCATTCTTTTCCTTGCCTACATGAACATAATATGGTTTTTCATACATTTCTTGTCATTGCATTCCATTTAGTTTTCCAACCCATTTTCATTAGCATATATCCTTCATAATTCATCATACACATATATGGCTTAATTTGCATATATTAGCACTGTTTTCACACATTTGGCTATCACACATCATAGCCTATACATATAACATGCACATAACCCTAAAATTAGGGTATTTATTCCAATATCATAAAAATTCATTCCATATGCATCATTCATAGCTTTATTAAGCTTACTTTTCAATTTTTCCCATTTTTTCCAAAAATACACATTCGGGTGTTTCTTCTACGTACATAGCATTGCCTAAACTTCATAATTCAAATCCAAACTTTTGGATTAATAACACGTCATTCCAAAAAGATCCATAAACATGTATTTCATCTCATTTTCTTGCATTTTTGCATAAAATCATTTTTCATAAATCATTCATCACCCGTTTATCATTATCCCTTCACATAAGCTCATTTAGCACTTAAACATGATGCATTTCTTAAAATTTATTAACTCAGAAATTTAACCCATTTTTCAGAGGTTTAATTACCCTTTAATACCACTTTACTTAAGGTATTTTTATGAGGTTTAAATCCATTTTCCATAGGTTTCCAAAACAGTTAGTTTGGAACCCACTTTTAACCCGTTTAACGTGTCCTTTGACATATAACCTTAGGTCATTATATAAATTCGAAATTTCAGCATATAATCTCACTTTTCTTGATCCATATTTAATTATTTAACACATAAATCAATTTGGATCAGTTATACATAGGTTTCATATTTCTTTTTGATTTCTTTCTCAAACTAACCACATATGCTGAAATCCGGCGTGCTGAAATCTTAAAATCTTGAATTAATATCAAATCAAGTATTTTTTATCTGAAATTTCTACAATACCTTAATAAATTCATCAATTAACTTTCATGAAAGTTTCAGTACAAAATATTAACATTACATATTTATTTGGGGACTTTTACCTTGCTGAACAGTAAACTCCATTTCCAGTCAGCCTGAATGACGTTATTTATGGGGTCTATTTACACCCATCAAAACCTCATTTTTAATTTTTTTCTGTTATCCCCAATATGTCCCTGTAAAATTTTAATCCCGAAAAAACCTTGTAGAAAATTTATTAAAAATCCTTTTCTACAGATGATCCTGTAACCCGTTTTACCCTGTTTGGGCTAATATTCACGGATTTTTAATTTCCAACATACATATCCTTTTTAGCTGAAAAATTGGGTAGTTCCTTAATCATAGCATAAGGATTGTTCTCAAAAATTTTCATGCCAAAAATCATCCATTTACTGTTCCGACCATAATTTATTTTTCAGCATCATTTGCTTTACAGATTTGATGCATAAAAATCAAATAATCATATACTTACTTGAGCAAATGAGCAATCTCTCCTTTTCCCCCTTCTTTTCCCTTGGTTTTCCTTCCTCCTTTGCTGGGAAAATTCGTGAGTTGCAGCAACTCCCTTGGACGTTTCAGCACTTGGAATATTTTCCACAATTTCATCTCAACTCTACATGCAAAGCCCTTATGCATGTTGCTGGATTTTTTTCCATTTGTGGGACCCACTTGTGCTGCAATTCTACACCCATTCAATGCTCCCTCATCTACCATATGAGGTGGGTGAATATGGGCCAAGTAAAATACATTTTTACTTTTTACCAAAAATCATAAAATCTGCATCACTTTGACCGTAAACTGCATCATATTTGACCGTCCAATTGTCCTTCTTTACTTAGCCCTTAAGCAACTTGTTACTTGCTCTCCAAGAAAGCCATTTCTCATGATAATTAGCTTAATCCATTCCATTCATCTCATAGATTTCATAATTTTATTCCATCGTTTCAAATTTCATCTCAATCCGACGTTTCTACGTCGAGTTATGACCAGTTGAATATATCTTTTGGATTTGGGAATAAAAATAATTAATTATCACCCTAATTCCATCATGATTTCCTTAATCCAATCCATTCAACATAAACATCTCATAATTTCATTCAACCGTTTCAAATTTCATCTCAATCCGAGTTTCCTAGCTCCCGTTACACGCGTTTGAAGTTAACGGTTGAAATGAACATATGCTTAAAAATTCATAATTCTCATTTCATCAAGAATTTTCATGATATTTTCATTCCATAATACCAAGCCTAATATTAACAATCTTCATTTCAAATTTCACTTGAATCCGCCTTTTAGGCGTTGAGTTATGAATTTTCTAGTATTTTTCTTCACACTTGTCAATTTCCATCTTTATTTCCATAATTCATTTTAAATCATGACAAATGATTTTTATGATATAATTGCACACTTAAATCACAAATAATTCATTCTAAACCCATTATCTCATTTAGGCTCAAAATGCTTAATCACATCATTAATGCTAACCCATAACCCTGATTGCCATAATTAGCAAAAATCATAAAATAACTTCATAATTCCATGATTCATAAATAATCATCAAATACATGTTCAATGCATACATATGGCTTACTTGGGTTAGGGTTTCACATATAGCAAAGTAGCGTTGTGATTGGAGTGGAACTCGTCACCTACTTGTGCTATTTGTTGTATACGCCTCCTAGAGCTAGAATCCAAAAGAGAGCGAAGGCTCTGGTTGTATATGCCCCATAGAGCTAGAATCTAGAAGAGAGTGGAGACTCTAGTTGTAATCGCGGAATACATAGTGGAACCCAAGTCACAAGGGAGTGTAAGCTTGGAAGAGTGGAGTAGGGAAGGTTGCCCGAACCAAAAATAAATCTTGTCTATTGCTTTTTCATTTCCGCTTTCATTATCTTATTCCTTTCCATTTGTCTTATTAAAGGGGATTAAACTAAACCGGGATAAAGTCTCTAATTTAAGTTTTAAATTCTTAAATACCCAATTCACCCTTCCCCTCTTGGGTAATTGTCATCAACTCGGGACCAAAAAGTGGTATCAAAGCTGGTCTTTAAGTTTTACTAAAGAGATCTTTTGATATGGCATCCCAATCCACTTCCGTTCACGCATTTGCCGAAGGCCAATCCTTTACTAGGCCACCATTGTTTAATGGGAACAATTTTGGTTATTGGAAGCTACGTATGAAACAACTCATCATGGCTACAGATATGGATTCTTGGATTGCAATCCAAGACGGTGTGACCTTGCCTACTGATGAAAGAGCTTCCAAATGGACAGATGAGGAAGTGAATATTGTAAAGGGCAACGCCAAGGTTATGAATTCATTATTTTGTGCTCTTATTGCTTCCAAATATGATAGAGTATCCTCTTGTTTGACTGCCAAAGAGATATGAGATACACTAACATCTATCTATAAAGGAACTTCTCAAGTCCAAGAGACAAGGAGAAATATTTTGATTGGAGAATTGGAAAACTTTAGAATGTTAGAAACAGAAAATATTTTTGAAATGTTTACTAGATTTTTCAAGATTACTAACGCCTTGAAAGGGCTAGGAAAGGCAATTTCTGAATCTGAGCAGGTCATGAAGATTCTAAGGGCGCTACCCGAATCATGGACTCTAAAAATCAAGGCAATAGAAGAAGCCAAGGACCTAAACACGTTGAAGTTGGAAGACCTTATTAGCTCGTTAATGTCACATAAGCTAATCAAGAAAAGAAACGAGGATCACCACAAAGGCAAAAGAGTCATCGCCTTGAAAGCTGCACAAGACTCGGATGACACCACCTCATCATCACAAAACGACGATTAAATTGCCTTACTTATAAAATGGTTCAGAAAATTTGTAAGTAAAGGTAGAAATTTCGGAAACTTTAAAGAAAGAAATTCTAAAGAAAAAAAGAAAGAATCAACAAAATGTTACCGGTGTGGTGGTTCGAGGCACATACAAGCCCAATGCCCAACGCCCGAAGAAACTAAAGCAAAGGACAAAGAAAAGATCGAGGCGACAACAGAAAATTTCAAAGAAACAAAGGAAGAGGCATGTACATAAATGAAGAGGAATCTACAACATGTAGCTCTTCAAATGAAGAATGCGAAGCAGATTGCGCAAAAATTTGTTGCATGGCAAATTCCGACATATGTTTTGCAGCAACGAAAATCTTTGAGGATCAAGCTACTTCAACGAACTGCACAAGTAGTCAAGAGGTAACCTCCAAATAAACATCCTTTTCAATTTTCTCTTCTACAAATGAATGCTTCAAATGCTCTGAATTATAAGAACTCCAACAAGCCTATGATTCATTATATGAGGAAATAAAGAAATTAGGAAACAAGTTTACAATAAAGAAAAGACAATGTGATGCAGTAATGATTGTGAATGGTAAACTTGCTGAAAAAATAAATAAATTAAAAAGAAAAAAGAATACCATGGAAATTGAGTTAGAGAAACTCAAAAAGGAAAATGAATCATTAAATGAATCGCTTGTCAAGTTTTCTAATCCAGGAGAAAATGTGAAAATATTTTTGAAAATGACAACCCAAACTTGTAAGAAAGGACTTGGGTATACTACATTTGAGCAAGAGAAATCTAATGCTCCGACAAAACAACGCCAAACCCATTTATACTAAACCTAAGATAAATCAAGTAGTTTGGACCAAAAGACCAACCGAGGAACAAATTACCAAATGGCTTCCCGTTCCTAGACTCCCGGGAGCTTGTAACTTTTGCAACAAGTTGGGACACAAGGTTTATCAATGCAAATTAAGAAAATTACAAAACCTTGGTACAAAATTGGTTTGGATGCCGAAAAGCATTAGATTTATGGCTTCAAAGGTAGACCAATGCAGACTCCAATGGATAACTAACCCAAATGGACCCATAAAATGGGTACCAAGAGGATGAGCTCCACTTGACTTGATCTTTGCAGGTTTGTCTTAGAGCTAAGGCCAATAACATATGGTTTATGGATAGTGGCTGCTCAAAACACATGACAGGAGAAAAAGGACTGTTCCATAAGATCAACCCGTGCAACGAAGGAACAGTTACTTTTGGAAATAATGAAAAAAGTAAAATAAAAGGAACAAGAAATGTTTATGGAATTTCAAATGCATGTATTGAGGATGTACTATTTATTGAAGGACTCAAACACAACCTAATGAGTATTAGTCAATTATGAGACAAAGGATATAAAGTTGTATTTGGATCCTCTATATGTAATGTTTTTTATGATGAACACATATTATTTAGTGGCAAAAGACATGGAAATGTATATTTAGTTTGCCTAGATGAACTTGAGGGAAAATGTCTAATGGCCATAGAAAATGATCCATGGATATGACATACAAGGCTTGGACATATAAATATGTCAAATATTAAAACATTGTGGAAAACGAATTAGTACAAGGGTTACCAAAGCTCAAATATGACAAGGATAAGATTTGCAAAGCTTGTCAACTATCTAAACAACCCAAAATGCCATTTTCCACCAAAAAGGAAATTTCAACAACTAAACCACTTGAATTGTTACATATGGATCTTTATAGGCCATCAGACATTTTAACTCTTGGTGGGAAAAAGTACGTGTATGTAATTGTTGATGATTTTTCAAGATTTACTTAGATTATACTCTTAGCTAGCAAAGATGAAGCATTTTCTATGTTTGTCACGTTTTCAAATTTGGTGCAAAATGAAAAACAAAGTTCAATTATTTCCATTAGAAGTGATCATGGTGGTGAATTTGAAAATAATCGATTCATAGAATTTTGCAATGAAAAAGGAATTCACCATACATTTTCTGCACCAAGAACTCCTCAACAAAACAGAGTTGTGGAAAGGAAAAACCGGACAATACAAGAAATGGCTAGAACTATGCTAAATGAGAGTAAATTGTCCAAAAGATTTTGGGGCGAAGCTGTAAGTACAGCTTGTCATGTATTAAACCGAGTTACCATTAGAGCAATTTTGAAAAAGACCCCATATGAACTTTGGAAAGGCAGAAAACCGAACATATCATATTTCCATACTTTTGGATGTACTTGTTATGTGTTAAATAATGAAAAAATAAATTTGGAAAAATTAGATGCCAAAAGTGATGAAGCTATTTTCCTTGGTTATTCTTCAAATAGAAAAGCATATAGGGTTTTTAACAAAAGAAATCAAATAGTAGAAGAATCAATACTTGTTGTTTTTGATGAATTTAACCAAACTCCGAGAAAGGAGGATGAACTAAGTGATGTAGATGATACAAAAGCAAAATAACAAGAACAACAAAAGGAAACCGAGCTCAAGTCAGAAAATCCCATGGAGGAAGAGGTAAGTGAAGGTAATGACTCCTACAAACCTCCAATTGATTTAAAATTCAAAAATGCTCATCCAATTGAGCAAGTTATTGGAAATATTTATAAAGGAGTAAAAACTAGGAGATCAAAACAAAATATTTGTGGACAATATGCATTTGTGTCAAAAATTGAACCAACCACTATTGAACAAGCTCTTAATGATGAAAACTGGGTTATTGCAATGCAAGAAGAGCTAAATCAATTTGAAAAAAATAATGTATGACATTTAGTTCCTAGATCAAATATTACACCATTATTGGTATCAAATGGGTATTTAGGAACAAATTGGACGAAAGCGGACTTGTAATAAGAAACAAAGCTAGAATAGTAGCTAAAGGGTATTCCCAGGAATAAGGGATTGATTTTGAAGAATCATATGTACCCGTGGCTAGATTAGAAGCCATACACATTTTACTAGCATTTGCTTCTCACATGAATTTCAAATTATTTCAAATGGATGTGAAAAGTGCATTTTTGAATGGGTACTTGAATGAAGAAGTATATGTTGAACAACCCCCTGGATTTGAAGAAAATGATCAATCAAAATATGTTTATAAGCTAATCAAAGCATTATACGGACTAAAACAAGCCCCACGAGTTTGGTATGAAAGGTTAAATAGATTTTTGACTGATCATGAATTTCAAAGAGGAAAAGTTGATACTACCTTATTCATCAAGTATAAAAGTAAAAATATTTTAATTATGCAAATTTATGTCGATGATATAATATTTCGTGCTACTGATGAAACTCTGTGCCAAGAATTTTCTAAGATTATGCAGAGCGAATTTGAAATGAGCATGATGGGAGAATTAAATTTCTTCCTTGGACTGCAAATCAAGCAACAAGCCAAAGGAATATTCATAAATCAGTCCAAGTACATCAAAGAAATGCTAAAGAAATTTGGAATGCAAACTAGCAAAGGAGCAAATACTCCGATGAGTTCAACAATCAAGATCGACACAGACGAAAACGGTAAATGTATCGATCAAAAGTTTTATAGAAGTATGATAGGATCATTGTTATATTTAACTGCTTCTAGACCGGATATTCTTTTCAGTGTTTGTATGTGTTCTAGATTCCAAGCATGTCTTAAAGAATCACATTTATTGGTTGTAAAAATAATTTTTAAATATTTGATAAATACTACTAATCTTGGACTTTGGTATCCAAAGGAGTCAACTTTTGATTTAATCGGCTACTCGGATGCGGATTTTTCCGGTTACAAAGTAGATAGAAAGAGTACTAGTGGAACATGTCAATTCCTTGGAAACATGTTGGTTTCATGTTATTTAAGGAAACAAACTAGTGTTGCTCTATCTACGGTGGAAGCCAAATATATAGCCGTCGGGAGCTGTTGTGCCCAACTACTTTGGATGAAACAACAATTAAAAGATTATGTCATTGATTATTATAATATTACAATTAAATGTGATAATACAAGTGCAATTTGTTTAACTAAAAATCCAGTATTACATTCGAGAACCAAACATATAGATGTAAGACATCATTTCATTCGAGAACATGTTGAAAATCATGATGTTTGTTTGGAATATGTGAAAACTGAGGAACAAATCGCTGATATATTCACCAAACCTTTAGCAAATGAATCATTTTACAAAATTAGAAATGATATGGGGATGATTGAGTTAAATTAGAAATAGCTAAATGAAAAGTGGACTTAAAAATATCCAAATCGATAAGCCAAGTCGACTCCGGGGGCCCCAAGTCGACTCCAGTGAAGTCGACTTGGGCATGGCGAAGTCGACTCCACGCGTGACCGTCGGACTTCCGGCCGTTCCCCCTTTTCTTTCCTCCTTCTTCCCTCTTTCTTCTCATTTCTCCTTCCCGCGCGTCCTCCTCTTTCTCCTCTCCCTCTCTGGCATTTTTTCATCTTCTCCGCCTCCCTCCATCTCTCATTCCTCTCTTTTCCCCCATTTTCTTCTCTATTCCGGCGCTTCGGCAATCCTTCTATCTCCTCTCTCTCTCTCTAGAATCTCTCTATCTGTCGTCTCTCTTTTTTCTTCCATCAAGTCCCTGTTTTCCGGCAGTTCCTCCCTCGCTTTCCAACATAATCCATTCCTTTGCTCCGGAGTTCTCTCAGACAATTGTTCTCATTATTTTAGCCTCGATATTTCAGACTATCTCTCATTCTCTTTTTGTATATCTCTATCTAGCTCCATTTGAATATCCCATTTCAAAAACCAAATCAATAGCACCCAAAGCTAGATTGCCAAAATTGGCAGTGTCCAAACCATCATTGAAGCCGGTTCCTAGACAAACCAACTCCCAAACTGAGGAGGACATACCTAGAAGGTAACGAACCGCCTCAAAGTGAGCTCGGGAAGAGCCTTCGACCTCTACAGGCCGCATAGTTCGTTTCTATGCCGGTACTCCATCGACAACGGCTGCCCGGAAAGAACAACCCCAGACCTCGCAAAGCACGCAATCTGGGGCCAGAAACAAGGGAGCCACGGCTGCTAAAGCCCTAGTCTTGAAGATGCCAAAAACATATTTCAAGACTGAGTTACAGCACAGCCGGTTCTATAAGAGTTTCTATGAACGAAAGGTATTCATCCTGAAAATCATAGACTTTAAGTTTCTGAGGGATTATGAGTCTGATATTGAGGAGCTACTGGATTTTCAAGGATGGACCAGACTATTGAAAGCAGATGAAAGGGTATATCCCGGCCTGACAAGAATTTTCTATTATTTGTGGGATGAAGAGTACTTCGGTACTTTTGTGAAAGGTGTTGATATGTTTTTTGGAATTAGAGTCACCCCAAACTTAGAACAAGCAATTATGAACGTGGGGAAAATTTTAGAGGTCCCTTATGAGAATGAGCCACTGCCAGAAGATCTTACCCTCACAGAGATCTACAATCGGCTCACCAGGAGCAATAAATATCATCCAGGGATCAAGTTTTTACATTACATGGACTTATCCCCAAGGCTTAGGGTCCTTAGATTATTGATTGCACATTGCATCTACCCAAAAGGCGGCGGTAGAAACCAGCTTAACCCACAGGAGGCAAGAATATTATGGAAACTTGTGAAGCGGGTCAAAGTGAGCCTCCCCCAGTTGTTTATCGAAGCACTAAGTTCAAGGAAAGACAACCCACGAGGGGTTTTTCCCTATGGCACTTGGATCACGAAGATCCTAGAATATTTTGGAGTTGATATCTGTGGCGCCCCGAACCGAGGCGTCACATTTATCCTTACTCCGGGATCTTGTCGATTGGTAAGTGTGAATCAGGATTGTTGCCCTGATCACGCGGCGGGTACTTAATTGGATCTCGTCCAATTTCTTTTTCTTTTTCTTTTTCTTTTCTTTCATCACATAAACATATGCTCATCATCATTCATAACGGACTTATCCATATCATCATAAATCATCAACTTCTCTTATTATTCATAACTTCATAATTTCATACAACCTATGTCCTTTTTCATCATATCCCATTAGGGAATCTATTCATACAAAAATCTACTAACCTTTGTAGATTCCTCTTTTCCTTTAGCAACACATGCCCTTCATTTCTTGCCTTTTCCAACACCTGTCTGAGGTTGGGAAAAGAAAACATGAGTCGAAACTCAATAAGCAAGCATTTTTCATTTTAAATGCATTCCTCTCCATTCGATAGAAGACACTTACCAAGTGATCGACTACCAACGGAATAGAAACCTTTTCGTAAACTATATTTCGAAACCTTTCATAAACCATTCATGTAAATCATTCGTAAATGCATTTCTCTCCATTCGATAGGAGACACTTAGCAAGTGATCAACTATCAATGGAATAGAAACCTTTTCATAAACATTGGATGTGCAAATGCTTCCTTTCCACTCCTGACATAAACCTTCGTGTGCGGGTACGCTAGCTCAGGGAACATCTCACATAACATGGTCCAATACGCCGGCTGTCTCCGACTTGGCCTCATCAAGGGGAACCTCTCTTCCTCTTGACGCCTACATGGTTCCTACATGCATGACTTTTGATTTTCCCAGCGTTATATACCTCTTACACCAGGTAACTTGTCATTCTCATGTAGAGAATTATTTGCACAATCCCTTAAAAACATAATTTCAAATCCATGCTTTCCTTTTCAATCCATGTATGAAAATGCAATGCATTCATTCAAACATAACATTCCTTTGCCTCCACCTCTGGGGAGAACGTCGTCGGCACACAGCCCATACGACTCGGCAATAATGAAGGGGGACTCTCTGATCCGCTTTCTACCTTCACCAAAGCCTCTTCCTTATACATCATACATGTGCACATGTCTATGAACATCACATGATATCAATATGCCGGCATGACTTTTCATAAAAACTCATAAACATTCATCATTTCAAAACATTATAGGAATGGCCATCCTTAAACACATTTCATAAATACTTGGGAATAAAATCATATTTTCAAAAGGGTTTGCTTGCTTACCTTTGCTTTGCTTCAACCTGACTCCTTTATCCTTTCCTTCCATTTTCCTATACAAGAAAATTTGATATTTTATCCATCTATTTCGTGTCTTAGCTTACTTTCCATGCTTGCTTTATAACCATTCATTACCTCATTCCCATAGAGGTTAATCGTATAAAGATACTTGGTCATTACTCGTTTATATGGATTTTTATCCATAAATTCTTTAAAAATCTCATCCATATATCCTCATAAATATATAAAAATAAATCTCATTTTTTCCCAAAATACGCTGTTTACTGTTCATAATTACTGTTCATGTCACTGTAGTATATTATTGTTCATAATCACTGTTCACGTTTACTGTTCATCCGAGGTTACTGTTCACAGAGACGTGGTTACTGTTCATGGGTTCCAAAAATAAAAAATACCATGACATACCTTATGCCTAGTATATCATAGGACATTTCATACATTTTGAATTTATCATCCTTTACTTGGCCAAATAAATCATTTTCTCCATATACTAAAAATCAACATAAATTCACTTAAGCATAATCCGTAATTTTAAAAATCCTGAAATTAATATATCATCATTATAACATCATATTTATTATAATCATAAATCCTTAATCATCATTTATCAAATTTGGAGCATTATTTCGACATATCATACATGATTTCCCCGAATGCTCTATCTTTGCTCCAAATTTTCGATGTTTCGGTATGATTCCAATTAAGCATTATAACTTTACTTATTTTCTCATGCTTAGGCATTATCTAAGCATGATTTTACCCTACTTAACATCCAAAATAAATTTGGGAAGAAATTGCTTACCTCAAGTGGAGAACTTCTCATTTCCTTCCCATTTTCTCTTTCCTTCCTTCTCTCCTTCTCTCTCTATGGCCAAAACGTGTTTTGGGGGTGGGAATGCTTGAATTGCTCAAGCTTGGAGTGCCTTTGGACGTCCACCCCTGCCCCCTATTTATACTTTTTGAATTTTCACATATTTGCAATTTACCCCCTCTTGCTTGAGGTGTAAATTTGCAAATGTGTTTTTTTCTAATTTTAAAAGGTGCATGGAGCATTGTGCAGCCCCCCCTAGGCCTGCTCCAGCAGCCCTATTGCAGCCCTATTTTTACCTATTTTTTATTTTTTTAAATTAATTAATTTAGGCTAAATTAATTCTAGCCATTGATCTTTGATGAGGATGATCATGAGCCATTGGATCATGCCCCAAAAGTCCATGCTCCAGCAGCAATTGCAGGCTTTGCATTAATTTTATTTAATTAAAATTAATCAAAGTCAAACGCCATTAATGAAAAAGTAAAGTTACTTTTTCCATTTTCAAATGACATTTAATCTTGACCCTTAATTCATGATTTTTGATCAATCTTGGACCACTCATCATGTTCATCATTGTATTTTGGCCATCCATAAAAAAATTCCATCTCAATCGGACATCCGGATTGCAAGATATGAATTTTTCTTCATTTTCTTCACAAAAATCCATAAAAATCCGAAAATTATTTTTTTAATCCAAAAAGCAATTTTGTCCTTTAGTGGAAAGCTTCCTTTTTCGTCTTTTATGATTAAGTTAATCCAAAGTGATTAAATTAACATATTTCTTAATCTCACATTTACTATTCACGTGCACTATTCATCCGAATTTCATAATTAATTATTTTAACATCTACTCCCTCATAATTTCATATTTCATGAATATATATATTTCATTAATACATTACCTAGGGTTTACAACCCTAGGGTTTTATACGTGTTTAAGATTGGGGTTTCACAATATCGATGGAGAACCATTCGAGGTATTAAAGCCGACGAATGCAATCAACAAAGGATTGATCCAAAGAATGAAGATCAATGTAAATCAACTCAGAGCTGAAGCAGAAATAGGCGTACCAACTCTAGAAGAAGCCGGGGATGCACAGGTTGAGGGGGAGCAGCCCCCACCAGAATCTCAACCCGCTCCGTCTCCACCACAGAATGCTCCCAAGGAGCCCACATCACCGCATTCACATGGTCATGCTCACCTAGAGGATCAGAGATCCCAGACCCAGCACCACGGCCACCATCCAGGGATACTTCCGTTCATGTCATGCGAGAGAACCTGGAGCAGCTAGAGGATCGTCTGACCAGCCAGATCTCCGAGGTTCTTACGGCGATTATGGATATGCATTCCCGCCAAGATCGTATGGATCGGGAACTGCGGACCATTAGATATGATCTAGCATCCGGGAGCCATCGCCATCAGCCTATCCCCGAGCTTGATCCATTTGACACTGAATCAGTTCATCGAGATCCCACACCTGTGTAACGCCCCAATTCTAAATATTCGTAATAACTAGTCAAAAGGGTACCATATGACCTACGAAAATTTCGGCAGTATCTCCCCATAATATATAAGGGGTGGTATGTAATACACAACCTGTTATGCATAAGCAATTCAAATTCATTATAATATGTGACATTCAACTCTATAGTTATATATCTGTATCTTCATATGATAAGGGAATTCATATGGAAGGAAATCATTCAAACTTATCCATACACAATAAGCAAACCGAATGATCATAACTACATGCATCCACATAAATCGTAATCCAATTCAAAATACTGAATACAATCTATTTATCAAGGTCAAATCTAGTTCCATAACCATCTACATAATGCTAATGTCAAAAAAGCATAACATTAAAATAACTTTAATTAGAGATGTTCTAATGGTTTCCAAGATTTGGTCTTCCACTTGCCCCATCTTGAGGTTCCCCACCTGACCTAGGATCTAAAGAACAAAAAGAATAACAAATCACGTGAGTCTAAATAGACTCAGTAAGTAGATAATGGTTAGCACAAAGTGGAATAAGAAAAGTTTTGGATGCGCATGTCATGATCAAAATAAAACATATGGGTCCGATACCCACTCCCAAGATCGTATGCATATAATCACATATAAATAGAAGGACGCGTACAATCCTCCACTCATGTCAATCAAGGGCCATGAACAACCCTCTCCTCATGTCAATCAGGGGCCATGAACAACCCTTTTTACAACCAATCATTTTAAATAACACCTCATACATAACATACAAGAATACATGTCACAACCACACATACAACATCAACAAGGTTTACTTTCAATTCAATGCATAAAACTGTCACACGAGCATTTTAACAAACACATGGTAGGCACAGAAAGAGGAATCTTTAGTTCATACCCTCGTTTGATTCGAATCAACTAACATCACATTTTAAGAATACAAAAGCTGCTAACGAGTCCTCTACTTCATAAATTCACTCATTCATGACAAATTCCCCTCAAACCTTACTTACCCTAGCTGTTACGAACACTACGCCCCAAACCATGGATTTGTTGGGTGTCACGCTCCCCCCCCCCGTTTCACATCATGTTTAATACAAAATTTCATCATTCAATCAAGGAAGGGTAGCATCTACTTACCTTAATCGTGATATTCCCCAAAAATAGCAACCCTGGGCTTGGATTGCAGAAATTTGGAGCTTCCTTGACTGGAATCAATGACTTCCAAAGTAATTAGTAGAGATTTCTTGAAGAAATCCATAGCTGGATCATACTGAATAGGAGGAAAGAAAAGAAGAGGCAGAGAACAAGAAGAGAAGAAGAGGGAAACGGAGTCGGGTGCAAAATCGAAGATGAACCCTAACTCGCGGGCTTCTCCTTATAACTGAACCTCCATCGGGTCGGGTCAGGCCAGGTAGGAGCATGGGTTGAGTCTAATCGCAATTTGTAATTTACTTTCCCACTTCTATGACTTAATAGTTAAAAATTTCTCCAGGGGCGTTGCCCCCTTCACCCCCGCGACCTGACCGGGTAGGTCGAACCTCGTACCTACTCTGCAATGTGGAAAATAGTTGTAGTGCTCAACAATGTCTGTATAAGTTATTAATCCATTAACATCATAAATTCCTATTAGCATGTTCATAAATTACCTCATAATAAAGAAGGGTTATAATGAAAATAAAATAAAATACCTGGTTCTCACAACCTGCCCTAGTCTCATCATTTTACTCCTCGGCCCACATCCGACCTATTTGACCTACTCCATACCCAATCTCTGCGTTTCAGTTCACCAAATCTCTGCGAGTCGACCCCTATTTGCTTGATTGACAAAAAGGGGGGGAATAGTTGAGTTTTGGAGTTAGATTTTTAGGATTTTGGGTTGGGTAGCTTGTTTATAGGTTTCAATTGCAACTTGTATGAAATTTTTGAAAAAGTTGCTTATGAAAAAATTTATGAGTGCTCTGCTTACTTATTGCATAGTTTACACTTATCATTTGAATTATGCTATGATTTATTATGTTTTGCTCTGATCACTAATGTTATGTTTTGAAATGATTGAATGATTATAATTATTTGAAACAACATATGTAAGTATAAATGACAAATTCACTTATGATTATCAAGTTCGAAAGGAAAATGACTTATAATTATCCTGAAAATATCAAAACAATAAAATCACATGTTGAAAGGTATAAACTCAAATTGGTTTTGTTAATCATCAAAAAGGGAGAGATTGTTGGAAACAATTGTTGAAATTAAATGCAAAATATCCAAGGATGTGTTTTGATGATTAACAACACAATTTGAGTAAGTTTTAGCTACTAATATGTTTTGTGCAATGTTTAGATGAAAAATATAAAATAGAACAGGTCAAGTCGCAAACCACGTCGACCCAGGAATCAACTTAGGCCAAGTCGATTCCCCAAGTCGACTCCATCTTCGACTTCAAAAGTCATCCTCTGTCCAGCGTTGAAATTGGGAGCAAGAATTCTCAAAGTCGCAGACCAAGTCGAATCCAGTATCGACTTCAAGTGACACTTTCCTTCAAGAGTTGAAATTGTGTGGCAAAGCTACCGAAGTCGCACATGAAGTCGACTCCACTTGCGACTTGGGTGAAGTCGCAGGCCAAGTCGACTCCAGCATCGACTTCAATAAGACAGGGCAGAATTTCAGAAGTAAAGTCGAAGACCAAAGTCGACTTCAAGATAGACTTGAGTCAAGTTGAAGACCAAGTCGACTTAAATATTCGAATTGGAGCATATGAAGATTAATCCAAGTCCAAAGCAAGTGAGATGCATGAATTAATCCATTTCAATCAATCCATAAACATTGAACTTGTTCATGCATAGCAAGATTCAAGTTTTCAAGACCTTCGGACAAAAAGCTAAAAGATATCTATGCCAAGAAATTATGAAAATCAAATAAGAAACACTTATGTTGAAGAAGTTAAGCAAGCAAAGGATATTTCAAGGAAATTTAAACTCACTTGGCAAGGTAACAAGGTCAAGTCGCACCCGAAGTCGACTCCAAGATCGACTTGGGTCAAGTCACAGACAAAGTCGACTCAAAAGACAGACTTGGAAGATTGAACAGCCGAAGTCGCACCCGAAGTCGACTCCACCTGCGACTTGGGCCAAGTCTAAGGCCAAGTCGACCTGAGGAAGAACTTGAACAAGCTGAGCACAGCCGAAGTCGCACCCGAAGTCGACTCCAGCATGCGACTTGGGCAAAGTCGCACACGAAGTCGACTCCACCTGCGACTTGGAGAAATAACATTCGAATTTTTGAACGTTGAAACATTTATTACGCGCCAACTAACTCTATAACGTTCAAAATTCTCCCTCCTCTATATATAGACACTAAAGCAAATGTGGAAACACACAAGATAGAGCTGAAAAAGAGGAAAGAAGTGCTACTAAGAGTTTCAATCCACTTTTCTATATAATTGAGTGATCTATACACTTTCAAAGGAAAAATAAGCTTCAAAGTTGTTGTTTGCTTCAACGCAAAACGATTCGTTGCTTCTACAGATTGTTCCTCGAGCTGGAACTAGCTACACAAATCTGTAAAGTGTAGATTTCTTCTGTTTCATCTTATTATTTGGTTTTTGGTGCTTGGTTTGATTTTGGTGTTTCAAACCAAGCTATAGCAAAGTAGCGTTGTGATTGGAGTGGAACTTGTCACCTACTTGTGCTATTTGTTGTATACGCCCCCTAGAGCTAGAATCCAAAAGAGAGCGAAGGCTCTGGTTGTATATGCCCCCTAGAGCTAGAATCTGGAAGAGAGCGGAGATTCTAGTTGTATTCGCGGAATACATAGTGGAATCCAAGTCACAAGGGAGTGTGAGTTTGGAAGAGTGGAGTAGGGAAGGTTGCCCGAACCACTATAAATCTTGTCTATTGCTTTTTCATTTATGCTTTCATTATCTTATTGCTTTCCATTTGTCTTATTAAAGGGGATTAAACTAAACCGGGGTAAAGTCTCTAATTCAAGTTTTAAATCCTTAAATACCCAATTCACCCCTCCCCTCTTGGGTAATTTTCATCAACTCGGGACCAACAAATCTACCAATCCAAGATCATTTGAATTACGAAGAAAGACCCATTAGAATCTTAGATCACAAGATACAGAAGCTTCGGAATAGAGAAATAGAATACGTAAAGATTCAGTGGAATCGATATTCTGAAGGTAAAGCTACATGGGAATTAAAAGAAGAAGTATAAAGGAAATACCCCCAGTTATTTAAAGAATAGACGGTTTTGGGACGAAACCTATTACAAGGGGTGAGGATTGTGAAACCCTAATTCGAGTAGAAATCATGTAAATATCATTGAATGATTTATGTATGAATAATGTATTCATAATTGAATTATTTATGATTTTAAGATTTTTGCAGTTAGGTCATTTGTATGAATGTTGTTTAAATTTATCAATTGAAGGTAATGTGGTTTAATATGATTGAAATATCATAATGAGGATGGATAAATATTAGCATGTTTGATAAGGTGATTAATGGAGATTAGGAGGCTAATTATAGAGCCAAGTTGAGAAAATATTGAAAAATTCATAACTTGATGACCTTAAGACGGATTAAGGTGAAAATTGAGGGGAAAGCCCATAATTTTGTGCTTAATCACATAGGAAAATTAGATTATGATCATCACCGTTCAAAACTTAAAATGATCATAACTTGAGCTAGAAAGATCGGATTGAGATGAAATTTGAAATGAACGGCTAAAATTATGAGATCAAGATTATGGAAGGATTTGTTCATGCAAATGATTATGGTATTAAGCTTGCATGAAATTGTGATTAGTGATTTTGACTTTTCAACCCAAAAAGTGATTGGTATTTATGATAAAAATGAGTAAAATAATCAAATGAATAAAGACAAATTTGAGGTGTCAAGAGGGGGGAATTTGTAGTTTGTGAATTACTAATAATGAGAAAATCCTGCAATTATCTCTTAATTAAATGCATAATTAAATTATTCGAACGGGGCATGGAAGAGGTGGCAGCTAAGGACGTGCAATCAGCCATATAATTGTATTTTTTGAAATATTTTTTTATAAAATGAATACCTAAAGTCAACTATGAGTTAATGAGGATAAAAATGCATGAAATTAAAGTGAAATTCGGATCTAAAAGGGGCAGATCTGAACCATTGAGAGGAAAAAGAAAAATGGACAGCAACATATCTCCTTGATGAGGTGGACGGTTTAGCAGCCTTATGCATATTTTATAATTTTTTTAATTAAGCTAAAATGACCCTAAATGACCTACACTAATAGGTAATTAAATGAATAATTAAATAAAGTTGCAACATAATTAATAATGATAAGATAAACTGCTGAAAATGGGGGACGTGTACAGGCAGCAAAGTGGAGCAGAAATATATGGACCGTTCAAACAGCTAGAAAAGTGATTTTTTTATTTTTTAAAAATTGATAAATGTGTGAATAATTAGCCTAGGTATTAGGGAATATAAATTTACAATTAAAAAGCTCAAAAATTCGTTGAAAAAAATTAGAAAACAGCAGCTATGGTGGACGTGATTTAGTGGACAGGTTTGAGATGCTTAAATACATTAGATAATTATCAAATTTATAATTAAGAAAAAAATAATTTAAATGGTCCACAAGTTGACATATCAGCTAAGGAGATAGAATTTCATTGGAATGATCAATGATGAGGTGGCAAGTGGGGTCCACTAGTTTGAATTTTCCAGCTATTGTTTAAGAGAGGAGGAACGTCCATATGCATAGCTGAGGACTTAGAAAATTTTCTGCATTTTGAGCTCCCCTTTTCCAACAGCAGCTCACGTTCCCTCTCTCCCCACTTTTCAAACCTAAAAACAAGAAAAGAAAAAGAGAAAGAAAAGGAGTTAAGTGGAGGAAGCTTATTTGAGAAGTGGAATTAAGTGTTACTCTCTATACAAGTAAGTATGTGCTTATGTTTGAGTGATTTTAATTCAGATTTTCTAACTAAATTTATGAGATATGAATATGCTTCATAATGAAACCTTTAATGAAGATTTATGATGCTTTTAATTAGGGAATTTATAAGCAAGTAGTGCAACTAAGAGTTAGATGTAAGTAGAGAGTGAATAGGGTGACGTATGAGCTCCTACACTAGCCTAAACTTGCTGAAATTTGTATTTAGTATTTCTGTTTTATTTAGTCAATATAATCACATGATAATTCATGATTTGATATTGAATTTATTTGAAATTTAGTATGATTTATGCAGTGTAGAAGGTAAGTTAGTTTGGATTCCTTCTAAGACCCGAAATTCGCGATTAAATGTTGAAAATGATACATGAAATGATTCAAATAAATTATGGATGAATTGTAGGGTAAAATACCCTAAATATAGGGCACTTTTAATGTGAAAAGGGACCTAGCATGAACTTCCCAAATTCGGATTTTAAAGGGAGTGTGAAGTGGACCTCCAAAATGGTGTAAACGAGTACTCTACATACATAAAACGTTGCTGTTTTGCAAAAAGCTTATATATGGAATTTTAATATGTGAAAATACCTTGAATTTAGGCTAAGAAAAGTGTGGTTAATTTCTGCAATTAAGTGGATAAAAATCTATTTAGTTTTGAATATCAATGGAGACATTTAAAGTGTAGGAATCGGATGTCCAAGTTGCTGTTTTTGGAACTTTGAAATTTGTGGATTAAAAATTCGTAAATATGCAATAAATAAATTTTAAATGAAGTGTATAAGCATGATGGATTAGAAGCAAAATTTTTGATTTGAAAAGTTTTTAAGAAATATATGAAATAGGTGTTGATAAATGTACACATGTGAAGTGGTGAGAATGAGAAGATGATAAATGAGTTATGTGAAATATTAAAATGCAAAAATATGTTAAAATGGGATGGAAAAATGTGTAGTATATTGATAATTTGATAATCTCAAAATTTGAGATTAGTATATGGGAATTAAATGTGTGGTATAATGAAGGATTGATATACATAAGTATATGATGTATGTACACCCGACTTAGAAATTAAGCGGGTCATGATTATTTATGAAAATGGGTTGGAAAAATAAATAAATGCAAGCAAAAGAAATTTATGTGAATATTATATTATTCTCTCATAGGAAAAGGAAAAGAAAAATTCAATCCGGAAAGCTCTCACAAACAAGATAAGCAAGTCAATTTTCTAAATGAATTTTTATTTCTTAAATTTCTTTGAAATAATTGTGAATGATGTTTTAATTACTTTTATTGATATAGAAAATGTTATTTGAGATTGATTTCTAAATTTTTAAGGATGTTCATTCCTTAGTTTACTATGTCTTGAAAATTGATTTATAAAACCTGCTTTATAATTGATGAAAATTTCTGCCATATGATATTATGTGTGAAAAATCATGCTAGCATGTCGTGGATAAATTCATGTGCACAATGCATAAGGTTCACCTTAAAGGAATAAGTGGACCGATTGTCCCCCTTAGGTGTAACCGAGTCGATAAAATAGGCCAAGGTCCAGCGGAGACTCCCTGGATGGGAGAATATGAGGACGGATGGTCGCCTAGCTAGCCTCCATCCTAAGGGATTAATTGCATTCATCACATTGTCATTATTTATCCCCGAGGGGGTATAATGTTGCTTTCCATAATGATTATAAATAAAAAATTTCTACTCCGCAGGTAGTTGATCACTTGATAAGTGTCTCTACTAAACGGAGAGAAACATTTTTGTTGAAAAAGGATTACTTTTGAAATGTTTTGCTTGGAAATTTTATAAAGCTTGCTTATTGCGTGTATCACTCACATTTTCGTTTTCCTAACCCATAGACAGGTGAAAGAAGAGACTCGGCAAAGCAGTAAAGACAATATCATTAAAGAAAGGGGAAAACATTAGCAGTCTCATGATATAGAAAAACTCATGTTGAATGAACATAATTATGTTGATGACTATGTTTAATACATGCTGTGACATCTGATTTAGGAGAATATGGAAATGTTTCTGGAACAACTTGCTTTGCTATGTGATGACTGGTTGGAAATGACCTAGTTATGCATGAGGTGTAATTATGAGAAAAATAAACCTTTATAAAAAATATTTAATTGGATAATATCCGTTAAAAACCCAACGTGTGACAGGGCAACAATTCTGATCACGTTTACCAGTCAATAACGATCCCGAGGTAAGGCTCAAGATGTGACGCTCGGGTTGGGGTCGCCACAGCCAGTGACATAAAGACCTAACCAAAGAAACCAACAAAGAAGGAATGATGGAAGCCCTGAACGAAATGTGGAAGAAGAAACTGAGTCGATACAAACTAGGCTCATAGAAGAAAGAGTGGCTGCAGCAGTGAAGGAAGCGATGCAGCAGGCCACTAGAGACTGGGCAGCGTAAACTACCGACATTATTCAGGGACTATGGGAAAGGTCCCAACAAGCTCAGTTGGGTAGCATAGAGAGAGAAGGACCTGCTCTGATGGTGGACCCCATTTCCACACCGACACCGCTAAGGGATGTGAATCAGCTAATGGAAGCTGATAGAAGTGCCATCAATGCCTTTCTAGCACAACGACCCTCGAAGTTTTCCGGAGAACCTGACCCAGTACAAGCAGAGCAATGGATGACAGAGATCAAGAAATCGTTTAGAATATCCCCGTGCAATGACCGTCAGAACGTATTGTGTGTTACTCATTTGTTAGCAAAGGACGCACACGAATGGTGGGAGACAATATTAATCACAATGCTACGACCCGAAGAAGTATCTTGCCAAACTTTTGTGGAATAATTTAACAAGGAATACCTCCCTATTGGATTGCGAGTCAAAAGATGATAGAATTTGAAAAATTGTATCAAGGTAGAATGACGGTCATCGAGTATGCTTCAAAGTTTAAAGCTCTGGTCTGATATGTGCCATGGATTGCAAATGTGCTAGGAAATAAGGTTCAGAGATTCCAACAAGGGCTGAGGCCCTATCTGCGGGAAAGTCTTGCCCCACTACTGATTAAAGATTATGCTTCAAGCCTTAAGAGAGCAAGGGCTTTGGAGATTAAAACTTTGAGAACCCAAGAACTGAGATTGGGTTCAAGAATGTTCAGCATGGGTCCCAAGGAACCGGAAACCGAGAAGGAGAAAGCTAGAAAAGGAAATTTAAGGAAGGGAAAAGGAATCCCAAAAAGGAAAAGCTCGCCGCTGTGTAAGAAATGTCAAAAGCGACATACAGGCAAGTGTCTAAAAGGCTTGAACAAGTTCTATAAATGTGGCCAAACGGGTCATATTGCCAAGGAGTGTAGGAGGGCGGAAGTGAAGGTTGTCAAATGCTATATATGTGATCAAGTGGGTCACATAGCCCTGAATTGCCCAGACAAGGTGCAGTCATCTTAAGGACGTGGAAGATCTGCTCAGCTTAGGATACCTGGAGCAACAAGTAAGCAGGGAACTTCTATAAATCTGGTGCACGTGCATGCCCTGACCCGGATGGAATCTCAAGAATAAGAGGAAAAGGTGGTCACAGGTATGGTTTATATTCTAAGAAATTTGGCAGTAGCTTTATTTGATTCTGGTGTCATTCATAGCATGCCAATACGTGACCACCCATGCATTGCTGGTAGAAGAGACTAACCAGATCATACATGTAGAATCTCTAGTCTATAGGTTAGCAATTACTAGTCAAGTATGCAAAGCAAGCCCAATTAGGATAGGATCATTGATTCTAGAAGCCGATTTGATCCTATCCTATTACCTATGACTGAATTTGACGTGATATTGGGTATGGATTGGCTAAGCCAATGGGGAGCAACCATACACTGTAAGAATAAGAAAATGCAATTTGAAGCAACTCCAGGGAAGGAGATTGCCATTGGAAAGCTGAGGCAACCTGACAGTTCAAACATACTGATATCATCTATGAAAGTAGTCGGGATGATCCGACAAAAATGTCAAGCCTATTTGGTGTCAGTGAATGTAGAGAAAGGCACAGAGGTAGAAATTATTCAAATATTTATGGTTAGGGAATTTCCTGAGTATTTCCAAAGGAGTTAACCACATTGCCTCCACAACGGAAAATGAAAATGACTATTGATGTGATGTCGGGTACAACTCCAATTTCTAAAACTCCATATAGAATGGCGCCGGCTGAGTTGAATGAACTAAGAACTCAAATTCAGGAGTTGTTGGATAAGGGTTTCATCCGACCAAGTGCGTCCCCTTGGAGAGCTCTGGTATTGTTTGTGAGGAAAAAGAATGAAAGTTTAAGGTTATGTATTGATTACCGAGAGTTAAATAAAGTCACAATAAAGAATAAATATCTATTGCCTAGGATCAACGATTTATTCGATCAGTTGCAAGGAGCCACAACTTTCTCCAAGATTGATTTACAGTCAGGGTATCATCAACTGAGAATAAGTTTGACCGATACTCATAAAAGGGCATTCCGAACCAGGTATGGGCATTATTAGTTTTTGGTAATGCCTTTCGGACTTACTAATGCCCCTGTTGTATTCATGGATATGATGAATAGAGCTTTTAGAGACTATCTTAATCAATTTGTGGTTGTGTTTATTGATGATGTACTAATTTACTCAAAGACGAAGAAAGAACATGAAAGTCATTTGCGAAGGGTTTTGGAAAGGTTGAGGAAAGAAAAATTATATGCCAAGTTGAAGAAATGTAAGTTTTGGTTGAAACAAATATGATTTCTTGGGCATATAATATCGGAAAAAGGTATCTAAGTTGATCCTCAAAAGATTGAGGCAGGATTGAAATGGCCAAGGCTGACGACCATTACAGAAATTCGAAGTTTTCTAGGGTTGGCCGGCTATTATAGAAGATTTGTCGAAGTGTTTTCACAATTGTCAGACCCCTTAACCAAGTTGACTCGTAAAGGAGTTAGGTATGTATGGTCTGAGGAATGTGAGATCAGTTTCCAAGAATTGAAATAGCGGTTGGTAAAAGCACCTATCCTAACCCTACAAGAAGTAAATGAAGGGTTTGTGGTCTACAGTGATGCGTCAAGAAAGGGATTAGGGTGTGTCCTGATGCAAAGGGGAAAGGTGATAGCCTATGTGTCGCGATAGCTGAAACCCAATGAGGTAAGCTACCCCACACATGATTTAGAGTCAGCCGCTGTGGTATTTGCCTTGAAAATATGGAGACATTACATGTATGGTGCAAGATGTGAGATTTATACTGATCACAAGAGCCTCAGATACATTTTCACTCAGAAGGAGTTGAACATGAGACAAAGGAGGTGGCTCGAATTGTTGAAGGATTATGATTTGGAAATTTTATACCATCCAGATAAGGCAAATGTGGTAGCTGATACATTGAGTCAAAATGTCAGCTTAGCACATCTTATCACTAAGGAGGAAGGACTGCTTTAGGAGATAAGACAAATTGAATTGATTGTATGTCCACCAGGAGTCCACACAAGATTATCACAACTGTACATACAATCGTCACTTTTTGAACAGATTAAGACTGCGCAGCAAAAGGATACAGACCTACATGCACATGTCGAGAAAATGATGAAAAAGGGGTTGGCTAAATTTGCTATTGATGAGCAAGGTATGTATAGGTATAAGGGTCGCCTTTGCATACCTAATACAATTGAGTTAAAGGAACAAATCCTTAAGGAGGCACATTTTTCGCCATTTTCTATTCACCTAGGGAGTACTAAGATGTATCAGGATCTTAAGAAATCATATTGGTGAAATAATATGAGAAGAGAGATCGCTGAGTACGTGGCTAAGTGTTTAACTTACCAACGAGTAAAAGCAGATCACCAAAGAGTGCCTGGTAAGCTACAGTCCTTAGAAATCCCTGAATGGAAATGTGATAACATCACAATGAATTTCATAGAAGGATTACCTAAGACCCAAACGGGAAACGATTCCATATGGGTAATCTTAGATAGATTATCAAAAGTTACGCACTTCCTACCTATAAGGACTTATACAGCAGAAAGGCTAGCTAAAGTTTATTGCAATGAGGTCATACGACTCCATGGAGTGCCAAAGTCGATTGTCTCGGATCGAGATGCGACATTTATGTTAAGGTTTTGGAAAAGCTTACACGAAACCCTAGTCACCTAACTTAAGTTCAGTACAGCCTTTCATCCTCAAACCGATGGACAAACGGATCAGGTGAATCAAATTATTGAAGATATGCTCCGTATGTGCACATTGGAGTTTGGAGGATCATGGGATGAGTATATCTCGATTGTGAAATTCGCATACAATAATAGCTACCAAGCTAGCATCCAAATGGCTCCATTTGAGGCATTATATGGTCGGCGATGTCGAACGCCGTTGAACTAGGATGAAGTTGGAGAGAAAAGATTAAGCCCCAGATTTTTCGCAACGAATGGCAGACAAGGTACAAACTATTTTCCAGTGTATACTCACTGCCTAAAGTCGGAAAAAGAGTTACACCGATTGCAAGAGAAGGGATTTGAACATCTAGGTTGGCGAACATGTGTTCATAAAGGTCACACCATTCAAAGGGGTTACAAGATTTGGGAAAAGAGGAAAGCTGAATCCCATATATATTGGACCATTTGAGGTTTTGGAGAAAATTGAAAAATTGGCATATCGAATAGCCTTACCCCCGGCGTTAGCCCTAGTTCACAATGTATTTCATATTTCAATGCTTAGAAAATATGTTCCGGATCCGACCCATATATTAGTGGTTGAAAATCTACCGATTCAAGATTATCTGAACTATGAGGAAGACCAGTTAGGATCTTGGATTAGAAGATACAAAAGCTTCGGAATCGGAAAATCGAGTACGTGAAAGTACAATGGAACCTGTATTCTGAAAAAAAAAGCCACTTGGGAGTTAAAGGAAGAAGTGGAACGGAAGTACCCCCAGATATTTAAAGAATAAATGGTTTCGGAACAAAACCTGTTATAAGGGGGGAGGATTGTGAAACACAACCTATGCAGAACCCATATGTATGCATTGATCATATATATGACATTTATATGTGTAAGTATTGAATTTTGAATGATTATGTTATTTTACTAATTTTTGCAATTAGGGTTAAGGATTAGCAAGGATGCTTCGAGTGATCATTTTGAGCTAATATGGGACAATGGGACTAGAGTAAATAGTTGTTGATTGAAATGTGCAAATACATCATGGATAATCATTTTTCATTATTTAATATGAATTATGAGAATTTAAATGATAATTGTCAAGTTAAGTGGAAAAACACTAGAATATTCATAACTTAACGCCTGTAAGGCGGATTCAAGTGAAATTTGAGATGGAAGTTGATAATGTTGGACTTGGTATTATGGAATTATTGGGTTATGAAAATGCTTGATGAAACAAATGTAATGATTTATTGAGCATATCACAAATCCAACTGTTAACTTTAAATGGCTATAACTTGAGCTAGGAAAATCGGATTGAGATGAAATTTGAAACGGTTGAATGAAATTATGAGATGCTTATTTTGGAAGGTTTAGATTAAGCATAACATGTTAGGAAAATACCTACATTGAAAAAGGTATGCATAGTTGACTTATGCACCTCAAGAGTAACATACATTAAATGCTAGAGTACATGGAATAAATGCATGATTTAATGGAAAATTAAGTGTCAAATGCAGCTCAATTTCAAGGTATTTTATGCAATATTATAAAACATAAAAATCCAAGCATTATCCAGCAATGAATGTCCACTATGATGATGCTAGAAAGTGCTCAACATGAGCATAGAGTATGTGGCACTATGGGAATGTCCATGGGCAGTTGCAGCTGTTTATTTTTTATTTTTTATTTTATAAAATATGCACACATGTAGCTGACATGTAGGGACATAAGAATGTGCATTAAATCATGTAAAATTCCCTGCAAAAGAATTATGAAATGCAGCTGCCATGAGGGGTGAAAACGTGGACAGCATGATGGGGCAAATAACGTGCAATGGTATGTGCTGATTGCTGCCATTTTTGTTAATTTTTTTCATGCCAAATTAATGGATTAATTAAATGATAAGTAGATGTATGATTTAACCTTAAAATGATATTATTAAAAAATGAAAAATCTAGAAAAATGAAGGCAGCAATGGACATGATTTGCTGGGCAGCTAGGACATGATTTGCTGGGCAGCTAGACGGTCAAGATTTGAGCAGATTTTTAGATTTTGAAAAATGATAAAAATTTATTTTACTAGGCTGCGAATTAACCAGCACATGAGGGGGATAAAATCACATTGAATTTTGTGGAAAAACACAGCAAAAGTGGGACCCACAGCTGGATAAATCCAGCTCTATAAAATGGGGTTCACATCCACATGAAGAGAGGCTTGGAAATTTTTCTAAGTGCTGGAATTTCTCCCTCAAGACTAGAAGCTCACGTCCAGCTCTAGCCCAGCCAAGAAGGAAGAAAATATAAGGAAAAATAGAAGGAAAAAAGAAGGGAAAAAGGGAAAAGAAATCCATTTCAAGTGATTAGGGTTTGGTGCTTATCAATCAAGTAAGTTCATGTGTTGATTTGAGCTTTCCATCTTGAGTTTTAAACTCCAAAATTTTGATATGAAATTGATGCTTAAAGACTCCTTAAACAATAATTTAATATTCCCTTTGATTTAATATGGAATGATTTAATAATTTAATTTTTACTATTTTTCTTAAAGCCAAAATTCTGCTCAAATCATGACCATCCAGCTGCCCAACTGATCACGTCCCTATTGCTGTCCAATTTCAGATTTTTTTCCACTTTTATTAACCTTAATTTGAGGTTAAATTATACACCTAATTAACATTTAATTTAATCATTAATTTGGCATAAAAAAAATTATTAACAAAAATTATTACAGTAGCATCAAATCATTGAACGTCACATGCATACCATGCTGTCCACTTTTGCATTCCTCAATGGAAGCTGCTGTTCACGAATTTTTAGGGATTTTTTCACATGATTGAATGCTCATTTATGTGTCCCAACATGTCAGCTATTTATGAGCATATATTATAAAATAAAATAAAAAACCAACAATAGCAGCTAGTTGACGTGCTTGCCTTGCCACCTACCTATGCTCATTTGAGCTCTTTCCTTAGCTCATTAATTCCAACAAAATATCCAAAGAATTTCCACACATATTAATGCATAAAATACCCTGCATTGCACCTGCATTTTACACCTATTTGGTCCATTAAAAATTACATTTAATCCATGTACTCTAGCCATTAATGCATGATACTCTTGAGGTGTAAAAGTCAACTATAAACACCTTTTCCAATTCAGATATTTTTCCAACATAATATAATTAATCTAAACCTTCCAAAATTTTATTTTCATAATTTCATTCAACCGTTTCAAATTTCATCTCAATTCGATTTTCCTAACTCAAGTTATAGCCGTTTGAAGTTAACGATTGGATTTGAGCTACGTTCAATAAATCATTACACTAATTTAATCAAGGATTTTCATAACCCTATAATCCCATAATACCAAGCCCAACATCATCAACTTTTCTTTCAAATTTCACTTGAATCCGCCTTATAGGCGTTGATTTATGAATTTGTGAAACCCCACCTATTTTAAAACTTAGTAAATGTAGTCTAAAGCTTGTATTAAGATGGAATTAAAGGAAAATTACTTTTAACAAGGTGATTAAGTTAATTTTCCAAGATTATTATGATAATTATGCGCACTGAAGGATGGAAAAATGTTTATGTGGAAATTGCAATTAATGCTAATTATCATTTTAATTTTTCATTTAATAATTGATATATTCATATCTTATGATTTACAAAGTAGAATGACTTGAAAATTTGAGAGATAGCCTAAGATGGTATGGTACCTTAGTCTGTGAAAGCTTACGGGTATACATTATGCATATAAATATGATTCATGAAAGATTTAATAGGATTTTGAATGACTTTATTATTTTGAGAATTTATTACAATTAGAACCAATCATTATAAATGACGATTGAATCAATCGTTATAGGCCAATATGGGTCAATAGAATTAAAGAGGCTTAATGAAAGTTGGAGAATATAAATATATCATGAATAATCTTTTTAATTTTTCATAATTTGATTTATGAAAATTAGGATGATAATTAACACGTTAAGTTGAAAAATGCTAGAACATTCATAACTTAATGCCTATAAGGCCAACTGAGATGAAATTTGAAAGACTAGCATATAATTATGGGTTTAATCATATGGATGAATTGGATCATAAAAATTATGAAGGTAAATGGATTAATCGACTAAGATTTTATGATATTTTATGAATTAAATTATTTTGCTAATATCTTAGCATCTACTTATGTTTTTGAGTTGAGATTTTTATACGACTAAGCTAAGGTGCATATGTGACACATGGTGGGAACGCCCATGGTAATATGCATTATATTTTAATTTTTTTAATGATAAATATATCATTAAATTACCTATACAATTAGGATAAATAAATGGCCACAAATTAAAATGGAATTTTATGGCATAAAATGCCATAATATAAGGCTAAATTAACGTGCATATAGTGGACAGTCATGTGCATAAATTTTAAGCAATTATTATTTAATAAAAAAATGTGAAAATCTACATGGAAAATGCACGTCCACAGCTGATTTTTAATTAGACAGATTATTTAATGGTGGAAAATTTCAGCAGCATTTAAATGCAAGTGACAGCATGCACGTCCAATTATTTGCAGCATCTATCAAATAATTATATAAAATTATTTTTCAGCAAAATAGGGTGGAAATTAGGGCAGCTAGGTAGGCCATAGGTGTGATATCCCACATCGGTTAGGATGAGGGGGAGAGCCTGGGCTATAAGTGGAGGCCGCCAGGTACCTCAGTGAGGCGCCTTTTGGGAAAGGACGGGATGCACGTGAACCCAGAGGGGCAAAACCGTGCGGGCCGAGGCCCAAAGCGGACAATACCTTACTGTTAGGCCTGGGGCGTTACAATAGGGGTGTGGAAACTTAGGCAACAAGTAATGAAATGGATGGTCCAGATTTATTGATGATAAAAGGGAGAGGAGTGGATGGTTAAAATTAATACAACATATTAAATGAATTAAAATTTCATGAAAATTTCGGTGGCAAAAAGGGGCAGTTTCAGCTCCTTATAAAAATGCAATGGGCAGCAATGGAGTGAATGCTTTCACGTGAAAGGGGAAAAAATGGAAAATGCAATGGCAGCAAGGACGTCCAATATTCCAGGTATGTTCCAGTGGTTTTTGTCATTTATTCCATATCCCATTTCACGTTCAACAGGTGTGCTGCAATGATTTTTTGTTTTTTTTAATTCATGCTCCCTTTACGTCCAGAAGTTCAGGGAAGAAAAAAACAATTTAGCTCATTTTAATTGGACGTCCAAAATTCCAGATATTTGCTAAATTTTCATTTTAATCATTTCTGCCCAAAACTTACATCCAACAGATGTGTGGTATTAAAATTTTTATGCCTTTTAATTCCTGCCCAACATCACGTCCAACAGATGTGATATGAAAAGAATTTTCATATTTATTTTTCCTGCCCAGATTTACGTTCAGCAGCTATGTTATAAGATAAAATTTTCATTTTATTTATTTCTGTCCAAAACTACATCCAGCAAATATGTGGTATTAAATTTTTATATGTGTCATTTAATTCATGCCCAAATTCACGTCCAGCAGATTTCAATAAATTTTTTATGTCTTGCCCAATTAACGTTCAGCAGGATATGGAGGAGGAAAAATATATATAATAATTATGCTATGATAATTACCGTCCAAACTACATAAGAGAAAATGTGAAATTTGCAAATTAATGGGACGTGAAATCTGGATGAAAGGAAGGAAATTCTGTGTATTTTAATTTAATTCAAAATTGTTATATGATGAATTACAAGCATTAGGGGTTAATGAATTAAAAATATGTCATATATGGGTATACCTTCAAGGGGATGCTTAAATTATGAATAAATTTAAATTTCCGTTATAATTAAAGTTTCAGAAATTTTATGTTAATTTAGGGTATTATGAATCATAAACAAGCCCTATAAATGATTATAAGAAGGGTTGATGAATAGCATCTCATGTATGTATAGTTAAGGTACAAATTTCATAAATGAAATTTGGAAATATGAGAGCATATGGGGCTATTTTGTAAAAAAGGATAAGTTTCAGAAATTTTGATGGAATTTTGCATGCTATAGATCCTATATAAACCCTTAAGTTGATTATAAGAATTGTTAATTAATAATTTTCTTATATGTATATGCAAAGAAATGAAATGGTAGAAGTGATATATGGTAATTATGTATGTGTATGTGGATAAATTGAAATGGATTAGCTCTCGAAAATTTAGTGTGAATTTAGCTTGTTAAAGGTTGGAAGCAAGCTAATTGAATGATTTCATATGCTTAGAACTCTAAACATGGAATTAAATGAAGTGATGAACAATCACTAAGTTGTATATGTATGGGGTTGTTAAAAAGATGAATATAAATTCAAAGATGTTGAGTACAAACAAGTCTTTTGAGAATTTAAGTGAATAAATACCTTAGACGGGAATATTTATAAAATAAATGAGCCATTGCTATGCTTGTAAAGATAGTACGTAATATGTGACTATTGAGAAAAATGAATACTAATATTTTAAAAAGGTATGCATGGTTGAATAAGAAATGTGGATAATCATTTCAAATAAAGTTTTGATAGGAAACTTGTATATTATGGGATATGAAAGGATATATTGAGTAATTTCAAGAAATTCCTATATAAAATATAAGTATAGAAGCAAAGAAACAACCTATGTATTAAATTTGTATGAATACGTGGTTATAGGGAAATACAAGTGCTAATGTCAAGGAAAGAATGATTTAAAGTTAGCATGTTACGCGCCATATGGGATTAAAACATGTGACACGTATATGTGAATTGAAGGAGGAAGCGAGGGATGGAAAGCACAAAGGATCGACTCAGGTAAGCATGCAACCTTTTGAAAATATAGATTTTATTTGGAAAGTTGAAATGATTACAAATGCTTTATAATGATGCTTTAGATAGCTTTTTCAAATGCTATTTTGTTATTAAATGTTGGAATGTTTTGAACGTGTATTATTAAGATGTTTCAGGATTGCTTACAAGGTAAGTGAGAGAACCTTTATAAATGTTAATTTTGTTTCAAGTACACGTATTGTTGATTTTAAGTTTTGCTTGTAAATCAAGAAAATTTAATCTTTGAAAATATGAATTTAATGAAAAGTCTTAGCATTGCTTTAGTGTAAGCATGCTCACATTTTGATGGTATGATTTTACTTCGTATTAATGATGTGTTTGAAGATGGTTTTTGGTCAAGTAAGTTCCTAGAAATGCTATTTCAAAGGCATTTAAGATTAAACAATTTTTAATTCTTTTCTAAGATGATATTAGAAATAGACATTAGGAATTCTATTCCTAAAGGATTTTGAGGAAAATTACATAATTTTTCATATAATAACATTTGTAAATAAATAGGGCATTTGAAATGACTTATAAATATATTACAATGATTTATAAAGATGTTTTGAAATAAACTATCAAAATACTTTCAATCTCTTTATAGATTGAATTACTTTGGAAAAAATATTTTGTACTCATGTGTTTCTTTCTAAAAGAGTTTTAAGAATGACTCACTCGATACTCGATGTTATATGTTAAGGTTTCTATGCAAATGATTTAGGACATAAGATTGTCCTCATGAATATAGGTATACGTGAATATAATTTAAGACATTCCTCTGTTCTTTTATAAATGGTTTATATGAAAAGTTGTCATGTATGATTTAAATGACAGGAATTATGAAGGATTTAAATGCAAAGTTTTATGACAGGTTTTCATGAAAGGTTTCTTCCTGTTGAAAGTTGATTCTTGATAAGAGTCTTCTACTAAACAGAGAGAAATGCATTTATATGAATATGCAAAATGCTTGCTTACTGAGTCCATCACTCACGTTTTGCTTTCCCAAACTTCAGAATGGTATAGGGGAGCTCAAGAGGTGGAAAACATGATGTATTTTGAGGAAAGGTATGATATAGTATTCAATATGTGTATTGAATGATATGTTTGGAATTTTTAAGATGCGATAATATATGTGTACAAGTGAATGTGTTTAGTATTCAATTACGAATGAACGTTATGTGGTTATAGTTGGCCAAGTTGTGTAAACCAAAATGTAAGAAAATGAGATGAAGATTTTATGAATGATGTATATACTAGATGTCAACTGACAGGGGATACGTTTATGAATTAGTATGAAAGGGAACCATGTAGTAGGTTAAAATGCTCTGTGTAATGAAATTATAAGTGTATCATTGTTTACAAGACGAATGAAGAGAGATATCAAGAAAAGAAATGAGAATGGATAAAGGAATAAATCGAAAAAAAATTTTGACGAAATCAAATTAAGAACTAACCGCGTGATCAGGGCAACAATCCTGATTTACATTTACCAATCAATATGATCTTGAGGTAAGGAAGTGACGTCTCGGTTTGGGGCGCCACAGAAGTTTCTATGATTTTCCAACATAATTCCATAATTTCCATTTTAATCTCCATTAATTAAATCATGGAAATTAAAATAAATATTCATGCCAGATTAGCATATCCTAATCTCATTAAGCCCCTTTTTATCACCTTGACTCATATTAGGCTTTGGCGATTAATCCTTAATCACTATTCTTAATTGCAAACTCTACTTGTAAAATACCATTAAATCATAAAAATCATGAGTCATCCATAATTCATTTAAATCACATATATATGTTCAATGCATATCATTGAGTCCTACATAGGTTGGGATTTCACAATCCTCCCCCTCTTATAACTGGTTCCATCCCGAAACCATCTATTCTTTAATTAATTAAGTATTTCCTTTATACTTCTTCTCTTAGTTCCCAAATATTCTTACTTGTTGGTCCCGAGTTAATGACAATTAGCCAAGAGGGGAGGGGTGAATTGGGTAATTAAAATTTTTCAACATAAATTGGAAACTTTACCCCGGTTTAGTTTAGTCCCCTTCTATAAAGCAAATGGAAAGCAACAAGATTATGAAAGCGGAAAAAAAATAATTGACAAGATTTATAGTGGTTCGGGCAACCTTCCCTACTCCAGTCTTCCAAGCTCACACCCCTTGTAACTTGAGTTCCACTATGTATTCCATGAATACAACTAGAGCCTCCGCTCTCTTCTAGATTCCAGCTCTAGGGGGCATATACAACAAGAGCCTCCGCTCTCTTCTAGATTCTAGCTCTAGGGGGCATATACAACACGCAGCACAAGTAGGTTACGAGTCCCTACTCCAGTCACAACACTACTTTGCTATTACTTGGTTTGAAACACCAAAATCAAACCAAGTATCAAAAACCAAATAACAAAATGAAATGAAAGAAATCTACACTTTACAGATTTGTGTAGGCAAGTTTCAGCATGAGGAAGAACTCGTAGAAGTGACAAGTTGATCGACGTTGCAGTATCAGCAACTTGAAGCTCGTTCTTCCTTCAAAACATGTATAGATCACTCAAATATAGAAGAAAGTGGAATATGGAACTTAGTAGCTTCTCTTTCCTCTTTTTCTGCTCTATCTTATATGTTTCCACGTTCACTTGAGTGTCTATATATAATGCAAGAAGAGATTTGAATGTCGGAGAGTTGGTTGGTGCGTAATAAATGCGCCAATGTTCAAATTTTCGAACGTTGCCGTGCAAGTCGCAGGTGGAGTCGACTTCGGGTGTGACTTCGCCCAAGTCCCAGGCTGGAGTCGACTTCGAGTGCGACTTCGGCTTTAAGCAGGCTGTTCAAGTTCTTCCTTAGGTCGACTTGGTCTTGGACTTGACCCAAGTCGCATGTGGAGTCGAATTCGGGTGCGACTTCGGATTCCTCCAATTTTCAAGTCTATCTTTTAGTTCGACTTGGACTGGGACTTGACCTAAGTTGCTACTGGAGTCAACTTCGGTTGCGACTTGACTTTCTTATCTTGTCAAGTGAGCTTAAACTCTTTTGAAATGACTTTGGTCACTTTATTTTCTTTAAATTAAATATTCTTCCTTTGATTTGTATCAATTGAAATTCTGTAGGATTAATTTAGCTTGAAACCTTTTGACTCCATGTCTTGAATTCTTGAATTCTTGAGTCTTGGAATACATGTAAATGTCCAATTGATAGTTCTTGATTTGAATTGATGAATCCATGCATCTTTACTTGCTTTGGACTTGTTTTGATCTTCATTTGTTCCAAATCTAACGTTTGAGTCGACTTGGCCTTCAACTTCACTCATGTCTAGCATCAGGCCGACTTGGTCTGCGACTTTGCTCTTCAAGTTCTATGTTGTTTAGTTGAAGTCAATGCTGGAGTCGACTTAGCCTGCAACTTCACCCAAGTCGCATGTGGAGTCAACTTCATTTGTGACTTCGGCAACTCTTGGTCCCCAATTTCAACACTGGATAAAAAACAGGCTTTGAAGTCTGAGCTGGAGTCGACTTGGGGTTCGACTTGGCCTAAGTCGATGCCTAAGTCGACTTGGGGATCGACTTGACCTGTCATGCTTCACATTTTTCATTTTTATAACCTTAAACATTGCACAAAACATATTAGTAGCTAAAACTTACTCAAATTGAGTTGTTAATCATCAAAACATATACTTTGGGTATTTTGCATTTGAATTCAACACTTGTTTCCAACAATCTTCCTCTTTTTGATGATTGACAAAACCGATTTGAGTTTATACCTTTCAACATGTTGTTTTATCCTGTTTTTGTTGATCCCGAGTTAGTGGCAAAACCCAAGAGGGGAGGGGTGAATTGGGTTCTTTAAAAAATCTTTGGTAAATAAAGACTTAACCCCTTGAGTAATTAATCCCCTTTTGAAAAGAGCTAGAGAGCAATAAAGATAAAACAGTAAAAAGAAATATAACACAAGATTTATAGTGGTTCGGGCAAACCTTCCCTACTCCACTCTTCCAAGCTCACACTCCGTTGTGACTTGGGTTCCACTATGTATTCCAAGAATACACTTAGAGTCACCGCTCTCTTCTAGATTCAAAGCTCTAGGGGGCATACACAACTAGAGCCACTTGCTCTCTTCTAGATTCAAAGCTCTAGGGGGCATATACAACTAGAGCCACTTGCTCTCTTCTAGATTCAAAGCTCTAGGGGGCATATACAATCACTTGCACAAGTAGGTGATGAGTCTCACTCCAATCACACCCTACTTTGCATACACTTGATCTTAGCTACCCAAGCTAAATCAAGATTTATACAACCAAATAAAGAAATGAATAAAAACTACACTTTACAGATTTGTGTAGGCAGTTTTGAGCTCGAGGAAGAAATCAAAGACAGCTGGGATGATGATCGTTGAAGCAACTTGCAGTTTGAAGCTCTTTCTTCCTTTGAAACACTCAAATATGGAGAAAAGGGATTTGAAAGTCTTTCTTGCACTTCTTTTCTCTCTATGATCCTTAGAGTAGTGTCACTTGCCTTTTCTCACGTTCATTTGAATGTCAATTTATAGATTGAGAAAAATGAGAACGTTGTAGATGTGGTTGGCGTGCAATAAATGAACTCCAACGTTCGAAAATTTGACCGTTATACTCCAAGTCGAAGATGAAGTCGACTTGGCCTGCGACTTGGCTTCCAAGTCGTACATGGAGTCGACTTGGCCTGTGACTTGGGTTCTTCAGAAACTCAAGTCTGAGACTTGGGTCGACTTGGCTTTCAGTTTTTAACTCAAGTCGATCCTGAAGTCGACTTGGGTTGCGACTTGGTTTGGTCTATTGCAAACATGCCTTGATCTTCTTGAAGTGTCTTGCAAACCATTTGAAAGCTTTGAGTCCTTGCACAATATATGTATGTTCCTTGCTTAGCTTTGGACTCACTTGGTCTTTATGACTTAGGTATTACTCCATTTGGAAGCTAGCTTGAAGATTTGCTTTGAGCTTGATAGACTTGATTTGAATGTCGAACATGATTCTTGACTTTGAAATTGATTCATTTGTTTTTCATCTTGATTTCTTGGACTTGAGTGATAAATCCTCTTGAATATCTTGAAAACTGCATCTTTGAAAGTTTGAACATCTCAAGTCGTGGATGGAGTCGACCTGGCCTGCGACTTCACCCAAGTCGCACCTGGAGTCGACTTCGTTTGCGACTTCGTTATGTTCGTTTCCACTTTTCAGCTATGGATACTCCAAGTCGATTTTGGAGTCGACTTCGTCTGCGACTTGGCTTCCCAAGTCGCAAGTGGAGTCGACTTGACCTGCGACTTCACCTGTTGCCTTTTGGGATTCATTCTCAAGTCGATATTTGAGTCGACTTTGGGATCGACTTCACACAAGTCGAAGTCCAAGTCGACTTGGAGATCGACTTGACCTCTTTGCTTTCCTTAAACATTTAGCAAACATATTAGTACTTTTTATATACTCAAAATTAGTTCTTGTTAATCATCAAAACTCAAGATTTGGTCAATTTTATTGTTTTAAACATTGTTTCCAACAATCTCCCCCTTTTTGATGATTGACAAAACTTCATTTGAGTTGATACCTTTCAAGCATTAATCATGTTCATATGTCTTTTGAAAAACAGAGCATTTGTCTTATAGGTCAGAGCTTTTTTAATACCTTTCAAGCAAATCATATTGAATACTTTATTAATCATTAAGAGAACTTTGTATTGTAATCATTGATCAAATATATCATTCATTCAAACTCTGTTTTAATATCAATCATATATCAATCATAAACCAATTATCATATCAAACATCATTTCACATATATATATGAAGTTTCATTACAAAGTATAATGAAGCATAAATGAAACTATCCTAAATACAAACTACCCAACCCAAAAATAAAAACACACAAATCTAACCTATCTTTCTCCCCCTTTTTGGCAATCATTCAAAAAGTACTAAAGACTTGGTAAATTGAAATTGAGAGATGGGATAGACAGATTTAGTTGGTTTGATGGGACAATGATGGGCGGATGAATAGACAAGAGAAGCGTGATCTGGAGTTGCTTCTCTGTGAACTGAACCTGACTCGTAGGGATCGAGTTCAGGCATGGGCCTCTTCTTGTGATGGCCGGAGGCAAGATGATATCTAATATGTCGCATTTCCCGTTCGATTCTGTCTTGCCGGGAGTGCATATCCTCGAGGGCATTGTGAACGCCGGTGATAAGACTTGTCATCCGGTCTTCTTGATAGCCCATTTCGGTCCTCATAGCAACAATTTCAGCTTTTAAATCTTTTAGGGTGACCTCCTCAGAAGAGGTGGGAGGCACCCGTTCTCTTGCAACGGACCCTTGTGGAGAGTAAGATCCGTGCGATGGAGGAGAAGCGGCCCGTGCAGGTGAAGCCATGGGAGGTTGCTCCCCCTCAACTTGTGCATTGTCTGCTTGTTCTTCTTCTGTAGCTTCTTGCCTTAGTTCAAGCAGATTTATCTTCATTCTCTGGATGAGAGCTTTATTTATGGCATTTGTGGATTTGAGCACTTCGAAAGGCTCGCCTTCAATATCCACTTTGAAGAATTCAAGGATCTTTGTGATCCACGTGCCATAAGGGAGGACTCCTCGTGGGTTGTCCTTTCTACTTGCCAAGGCTTCTAGAAATAATTTGGGTATGCTCACTTTGACCCTGTTGGCCACTTTCCATAGTATCCCAGCTTCCTGTGGATTCAATTGATTTCTTCCACCGCCCTTTGGGTAGATGCAGTGGGCAATGAGAAGCCTTAGTACCCGAAGTCTGGGTGACAAATCCATGTACCCAAGGAATTTGATTCCCGGATGGTACTTGTTGCTCCGAGTGAGCTGATTATACATTTGATCCAAAGTGAGGTCTTCTGGGATAGGCTCATCCTCGTACGGGACTCCAAGTATGTGTCCTAAGTGACTCATTACTTCAGTCGGTCCTGCAACTATCCCGATTCCAAGATCCATTTCGACTCCTTTTATGAAGGTTCCAAAATATTCTTCATCCCAAAGATAATAAAACATTCGAGTAAGATCTGGATAGACCCTTTCGTCTTCCTTTAGCAAATTGGTCCATCCTTGAAAATCCAATAGATCTTCTATGTCGGATCCATATTCTTTCAAGAAATTGAAATCTATAATCTTGGGTATGAATACCTTCCGTTCGTAGAATTTTTTGTAGAAACGGCTATGTTGGAGCTCGGTTTTGAAGTAGGTAGTGGGCATCTTCAATACTTGGGCTTTCCCAGCCGCAGTGCCTCTTTTGCTTGTCCCGGATTGTGTGCTCTGTGAAGCTTGGGCATGAGGTTGACTTTCCGACCTTGTAGCTTGTTCCGATGTGTGAGTAGAAGCTTGGAACCGAACTCTTCTACCCGTAGAAGTCGAGGGTTCTTCTCGAACCCGTTTTGCAGGTGTCCTAGCTCTCCTAGGGACTTCTTCCTCAGTGTGAGATGTGGGAGGTCTAGGCACAGGCTTTTTTGATGGTTTGGAGACGGCTTTCTTCGGGGCCATTGAGATGGGAGTTTTGGAGTTTGGAATAGGAAAATGAAGACTAGAAAGTACTTGAGAGATTTTTGAGAATGGGAGGAGAAATGAGAAAAGAAACTGAGAAAGCTAGAGAAAGAGAGAGAAATAAAGAAGAAAACCGGAGAGAGAGAAAGGGATTCGCCGGAAAGATTTGCCGGAGATGGAGGAGGAGAAAATCGCCGGAAGAAAAGGGTTGTCGCCGAAGGAGAGGAGAAAAACAGGGAGGCCGGAAAAATGAGGAAGAAAGAAGAGAGGAGAGAAGAAAAGGAGAAGGAGGCTCGGAAGTCGGACGGTCGCGCGCGCGGAGTCGACTTGCCCTAGGCGAAGTCGACTTCGGTCCTTCTGGAGTCGACTTCGCCTGGAGGCGGAGTCGACTTCGACCCTAGCGGAGTCGACTTCGCTTCTAAAGCGGAGTCGACCTGGCGTCCCTGGAGTCGACTTGACTCATCGACTTGACATTTTCCAATTTAATTTTCTTATGAATTTTTCCTAGTTAAGCTCTATCATCCCCATATCATTCCTAATCTTATAAAATGAATCTTTGGCTAGAGGTTTGGTAAAGATATCAGCAATTTGGTCTTCTGTTTTCACATATTCTAACCACACATCATGATTTTCAACATGTTCTCTAATAAAATGGTGTCTTACATCAATATGTTTAGTTCTTGAATGCAGTACAGGATTTTTAGTTAAACATATTGCACTTGTATTATCACATCTAATTGGAATATCAACATATTCAATACCATAATCCTTTAATTGTTGTTTCATCCAAAGTAGTTGGGCACAACAACTACCGGCGGCTATGTATTCGGCTTCCGCAGTAGATAGTGCAACACTTGTTTGTTTTCTTGAATGCCATGAAACTAGCATATGTCCAAGAAATTGACAAGTTCCACTGGTACTTTTTCTATCCACTTTATATCCGGCAAAGTCTGCATCCGAATAGCCGATTAGATCAAAGGTTGACCCCTTTGGATACCATAGTCCAAGGTTTGTAGTTTTTACCAAATATTTAAAAATTCTTTTTACAGCAAGTAGATGTGATTCTTTGGGACATGCTTGAAATCTAGAGCACATACAAACACTGAATAAGATATCGGGTCTAGAAGCAGTTAAATATAACAAGGATCCAATCATGCTTCTATAGAGCTTTTGATCGATACTTTTACCGTTTTCGTCCGTGTCGATCTTGATTGTAGAGCTCATTGGAGTGTTTGCCCCTTTGCTATTCTGCATTCCGAATTTCTTGAGCATTTCTTTGACATACTTGGACTGGTTCAAAAATATTCCTTCACTTTGTTGCTTGATTTGTAGTCCAAGGAAGAAATTTAATTCTCCCATCATGCTCATTTCGAATTCATTCTGCATAATCTTAGAAAATTCTTGGCATAGATTTTCGTCAGTAGCACCGAAGATTATGTCATCTACATAAATTTGTACAATTAAAATATTGCTATTTTTATATTTGATGAACAAAGTAGTGTCTACTTTCCCTCTTTGAAATTCATGATCAATCAAGAATTTGTTCAACCTTTCATACCAAGCTCTTGGAGCTTGTTTTAATCCATATAGTGCTTTGGTCAATTTATACACATATTTTGATTGATCCTTATCTTCAAAACCAGGGGGTTGTTCAACATATACTTCTTCATTCAAATAGCCATTCAAAAATGCACTCTTCACATCCATTTGGAACAATTTGAAATTCATATGTGAAGCGAATGCTAATAAGATACGTATGGCTTCTAATCTAGCCACGAGTGCATATGATTCTTCAAAATCAATTCCTTCTTCTTGGGAATACCCTTTGGCTACTAATCTTGCCTTGTTTCTAATTACAAGACCGCTTTCGTCTAATTTGTTCCTAAATACCCATTTTGTACCAATGACTGTATGATTGTTTGGTCTAGGAACTAAATGTCATACATTGTTTCTTTCGAATTGATTTAGCTCTTCTTGCATTGAAATAACCCAATGTTCATCATTAAGAGCTTGTTCAATGGTATTTGGTTCAATTTTCGATACAAACGCATATTGGCCATAAACGTTTTGTTTTGATCTTCTAGTTTTTACTCCTTCATATATGTTTCCAATAACTTGTTCAATTGGATGGGCATTTTTGAACTTTAAATCAGTTGGAGGTTTGTAAGAGTCATTACCTTCACTTACCTCTTCCTCCATGAGATTTTCTGGCTTGAGCTCGAGTTCCTTTGGTTGTTCTTTGCTTTTTGACTCATCTGCATCACTTAGTTCATCCTCCTTTCTCGGACATTGGTTAATTTCATCAAATACAACATGTATGGATTCTTCTACAACTTGGTTTCGTTTGTTGAATACTCTATATGCTTTGCTATTTGATGAATAACCAAGGAATATAGCCTCATCACTTTTGGCATCTAATTTTCCCAAATTAGTTTTTCCATTGTTTAAAACATAGCATGTACATCCAAAAGCATGAAAATATGAGATATTTGGTTTCCTTCCTTTCCATAGTTCATATGGGGTCTTTTTCAAGATTGCTCGAATGGTAACTCGGTTCAAAACATGACAAGCTGTACTCACAGCTTCACCCCAAAATTTCTTGGATAGATTGCTCTCATTTAGCATAGTTCTAGCCATCTCTTGTATAGTTCTATTTTTCCTTTCTACTACTCCATTTTGTTGTGGAGTTCTTGGTGCAGAAAATGTGTGGTGAATTCCTTTTTCATTGCAAAATTCCATGAATCGTTTGTTTTCGAATTCGCCACCATGATCACTTCTTATGGTCACAATAGTACTTTGTTTTTCATTTTGCACCAAATTTACAAAAGTTGCAAACATAGAGAAGGCTTCATCTTTACTAGCTAAGAGAATTATCCATGTGAATCTTGAAAAATCATCAACTATGACAAATACATATTTCTTTCCACCAACGGTTAGAATGTCGGATGGCCCGTATAGATCCATATGTAGCAATTCAAGAGGCTTAGTGGTGGAAATTTCCTTTTTGGTAGAGAAAGGCATCTTGGGTTGTTTTGATAATTGACATGCCTTGCAAATCTTGTCTTTGTCATATTTCAATCTTGGTAATCCTTCTACCAAACTCTTTTTCCATAGGGTTTTTATGTTGCCCATGTTTATATGTCCAAGCCTCTTGTGCCAAACCCATGGATCGTTATCAATGGCCATTAGACATTGACCATCTAATTCATCAAGTGAAACCAAATAAATGTTTCCATGTCTTTTACCACTAAACATGATATGTTCTCCATCAAGTACATTACATATAGATGATTCAAACACAACTTTGTATCCTTTATCACATAATTGGCTAATGCTCATTAAATTGTGTTTGAGTCCTTCAACAAACAAGACATCTTCCATGCATGCATTTGAAATACTATGTATATTTCCTTTACCTTTAATTTTACCTTTTTCATTATTGCCAAAGGCAACCATTCCATCATTACAAGGCTTGAGTTTGTGAAACAAACTTCTTTCACCGGTCATATGCCTTGAGCAACCGCTATCCATGAACCATTCATTGTTTGCCTTTGCCTTAAAACATGTCTGAAAAATAAGGAAATAAATCTTATCTTTTTGGTACCCATTTTATGGGTCCATTTGGGTTAGTAATAGAATCTAATCTAAGTTGATCTAACTTTGAAAGCCCAAATCTTGTGTTTCTTGGAACCCAAACTAATTTAGCACCATGGTCATATAGTTTCTTAAAATTACATTTGTAAGTTTTATGACCCATCTTATTGCAGAAATTACAAGCCATAGGTAATCTTGGAGTAGGCCTCCAAGTATGCAATGGTTCCATTATTGGTCTTCTAGTCCACTTAAAATTTTTCTTTTGTGGCTTGTATATAGATGCATTTTTAGTTTGATGTTTCTCAAATATTTGTACATTTGATTTGCTACTTTCTCCTTGCTCAAATGTATGATACCCAAGACCTCTTTTATGTGTTTGGGAGGTCATATTCAAAAACATTTTGACGCTTTCTCCTGGATTAGAGAACTTGGCTAATGATTCATTTAATGATTTGTTCTCCTTTTTTAGCAGATTATTTTCATCTTTCAATTTGTCTAATCTTTCTGCAAGTTTACCATTTACAATTATTGTTGCATCACATTGTCTTTTCTTAATTGTAAACTTGCTTCCTAATTTCTTCATTTCTTCATATAATGAATCATATGCAGTTTGTAGCTCATCTAATTCAGTACATTTGAGGCATTCTTGAAAGGAAGTAAAACTTGATTTAGAATGGGAGAGTTTGGAACTTACCTCTTCATCGCTTGTGCATTTTGTTGAGGTAATTCGTTCTTCTTGTTCGATTTGTGCCATGCAGCAAATTCTCGCACATTCTTCTGCCTCGTTTTTGTCGGTTGAGGAGTTACTCGTTGTAGATTCCTCATCATTTACGTACATGCCTCTACCTTTGTATTTTTGGAATCTTTTGTTGTCCCCTCGATCCTTTCTTTGTTCTTTTGCCTTGCTCTCTTCGGGAGTTGGACATTGAGCTTGCATATGTCCCGAACCGCCGCATCGGTAACATTTGGTCGATTCTTTCTTCTTCTCTTTGGGAGTTCTTTCTTTGAAACCTCTGAAATTTTTGCCTTTTCTCACAAATTTTCTGAAACGTTTTGTGAGTAGGGCAATCTCGTCGTCGTTTTGAGAAGAGGAGGTATCGTCAGTGTCTTGTGCGGCTTTCAAGGCGATTGCTCTTTTGCCCCTATGTTGATCTTCATTTCTTCTCTTAATTAGCTCATGTGACATGAGTGAGCTAATTAAGTCTTCAAGCTTTAAAGTGTTTAGGTCTTTGGCTTCTTCTATTGCAGTGATCTTTGGAGTCCATGATTCCGGTAGAGCTCTTAAGATCTTCATAACCTGATCAGATTCAGAAATAGCCTTTCCAAGACCTTTTAAAGCATTAGTGATTTTTGAGAATCTAGCGAACATTTCAGAAATATTTTCTGTTTCTAGCATTCTAAAATTCTCTAGTTCTCCAATCAAAATATTTCTTCTCGTCCCTTGGACTTGAGAAGTTCCTTCATAGATAGAGGTTAGCGTATCCCATATTTCTTTGGCGGTCAAGCAAGAGGATACTCTATCATATTCAGAAGCATTAAGAGCACAAAATAAAGAGTTCATAGCTTTGGCGTTGCTCTTCACTATTCTTACTTCCTCATCAGTCCATTTGGAAGCTCGTTCATCGGTGGGCAATATTACTCCATCTTGGATAGCAATCCAAGAGTCCATATCGGTAGCCATGATGAGTCGCTTCATACGAAGCTTCCAATATCCAAAATTGTTCCCATCAAACAACGGTGGCCTTGTAAAGGATTGGCCTTCAGCAAATGCGGGAACGGAAGTAGATTGGGATGCCATTTCAATAAGATCTCTTTGGTAAACTCAAAGACCTGCTCTGATACCACTTGTTGGTCCCGAGTTAGTGGCAAAATCCAAGAGGGGAGGGGTGAATTGGGTTCTTTAAAAAATCTTTGGTAAATAAAGACTTAACCCCTTGAGTAATTAATCCCCTTTTGAAAAGAGCTAGAGAGCAATAAAGATAAAACAGTAAAAAGAAATATAACACAAGATTTATAGTGGTTTGGGCAAACCTTTCCTACTCCACTCTTCCAAGCTCACACTCCGTTGTGACTTGGGTTCCACTATTTATTCCAAGAATACACTTAGAGTCACCGCTCTCTTCTAGATTCAAAGCTCTAGGGGGCATACACAACTAGAGCCACTTGCTCTCTTCTAGATTCAAAGCTCTAGGGGGCATATACAACTAGAGCCACTTGCTCTCTTCTAGATTCAAAGCTCTAGGGGGCATATACAATCACTTGCACAAGTAGGTGATGAGTCTCACTCCAATCACACCCTACTTTGCATACACTTGATCTTAGCTACCCAAGCTAAATCAAGATTTATACAACCAAATAAAGAAATGAATAAAAACTACACTTTACAGATTTGTGTAGGCAGTTTTGAGCTCGAGGAAGAAATCAAAGACAGCTGGGATGATGATCGTTGAAGCAACTTGCAGTTTGAAGCTCTTTCTTCCTTTGAAACACTCAAATATGGAGAAAAGGGATTTGAAAGTCTTTCTTGCACTTCTTTTCTCTCTATGATCCTTAGAGTAGTGTCACTTGCCTTTTCTCACGTTCATTTGAATGTCAATTTATAGATTGAGAAAAATGTGAACGTTGTAGATGTGGTTGGCGTGCAATAAATGAACTCCAACGTTCGAAAATTTGACGGTTATACTCCAAGTCGAAGATGAAGTCGACTTGGCCTGCGACTTGGCTTCCAAGTCGTACATGGAGTCGACTTGGCCTGCGACTTGGGTTCTTCAGAAACTCAAGTCTGAGACTTGGGTCGACTTGGCTTTCAGTTTTTAACTCAAGTCGATCCTGAAGTCGACTTGGGTTGCGACTTGGTTTGGTCTATTGCAAACATGCCTTGATCTTCTTGAAGTGTCTTGCAAACCATTTGAAAGCTTTGGGTCCTTGCACAATATATGTATGTTCCTTGCTTTGCTTTGGACTCACTTGGTCTTTATGACTTAGGTATTACTCCATTTGGAAGCTAGCTTGAAGATTTGCTTTGAGCTTGATAGACTTGATTTGAATGTCGAACATGATTCTTGACTTTGAAATTGATTCATTTGTTTTTCATCTTGATTCCTTGGACTTGAGTGATAAATCCTCTTGAATATCTTGAAAACTGCATCTTTGAAAGTTTGAACATCTCAAGTCGTGGATGGAGTCGACCTGGCCTGCGACTTCACCCAAGTCGCACCTGGAGTCGACTTCGTTTGCGACTTCGTTATGTTCGTTTCCACTTTTCAGCTCTGGATACTCCAAGTCGATTCTGGAGTCGACTTCGTCTGCGACTTGGCTTCCCAAGTCGCAAGTGGAGTCGACTTGACCTGCGACTTCACCTGTTGCCTTTTGGGATTCATTCTCAAGTCGATATTTGAGTCGACTTTGGGATCGACTTCACACAAGTCGAAGTCCAAGTCGACTTGGAGATCGACTTGACCTCTTTGCTTTCCTTAAACATTTAGCAAACATATTAGTACTTTTTATATACTCAAAATTAGTTCTTGTTAATCATCAAAACTCAAGATTTGGTCAATTTTATTGTTTTAAACATTGTTTCCAACAGTTTTGACATTTTTAGGATGATTAGTAAAATTGTCATACATATTTCATTTTCAACATTTGCATATATTATTTCCAATAATCACAAGTTGAATCCAATCATTCAATTTCATAAACAGAACACAAGCATAAAAACAGAACACAAAAAATCAGAGCATAATACAAGTAATCAGAGCATTAGTATAAACTTTGCATAAATAGAACATAAACAAAAAATTTCATAAACTTTTCATATATGATCAAAAAGTTTCATACAAGTTTCAAAAATAAATAAAAACCTATATACAAGCTACCCAACCCAAAATCCTAAAATCTAAACACACAAAACTCAATTATTCTCCCCCTTTTTGTCAATAGATCAAATAGGGGTCGACTTGCTGAGATTTGGCATATAAAAATGCTGATATGGGATATGGAATGGATTAGAGAGCAGGGGTAGGTCAGATAGGTCGGACATGGACCGATGAGTAAAAGGATGAGATGGGGCCCGGAGTCGGATCTCTGCGTACTGATCTGGTGTCAAATGGATCCAATTCAGATAGTAGTTAATTCTTGTGGCGTCCGGATGCCAAATGATATCGAATCGTCCGTAGCTCCCTATCCATGCGATCTTGTCTTGAATGCATGTCCATCACCGCATTGGGGACCCCGGCAATTTGACTAGTCAAACGATCCTCGATCTGCTCTAGGTGCTCACGGATCGCATTGACCGAGTTATCCCATGATAGTGGTCGAGGTGCGGGATCTGGGATCTCGAAACCAAGGGGCAAACAGGATCCATGTGATGCAGGCGAAGTAGGCGCCTCGGGAGCATCCTGAGGTGGAGCGGGTTGCTCCTCTTCTGGTGGCGGGGGCTGCTCCCCCTGAACATGTGCATCTCCGGCTTCGTCTTGAGCTGGTACTCCCATCCTCTCTTGGATACGCTCCGCCCTAAACTGCTCCACATTGATCTTCATTCGTTAGAGCAAGGCCTTGTTGATGACATTTTTTGGTTTCAAAACCTCGAAGGGTTCACCATCAATGTCGACCTCAAAATGCTCTAGGATTTTGTTAATCCAAGTCCCGTAGGGCAAAACCCCTCGTGGGTTGTCTTTTTTGGAGGCCAGGGCTTCTAGGAATAGTCGCGGGATACTGACTTTGACTCGGTTAGCGACTTTACAGAGAATTTCTGCCTCCTGCGGGTTTAGCTGGTTTCTGCCTCCGCCTTTTGGGTAGATGCAGTGGCAAATCAGTAGCCTTTTAGGACCCGTAGCCTCGGGGATAAGTCCATGTAATGCAAGAACTTGATCCCAGGATGATTTTTGTTGCTCCTGGTGAGCTGATTATACATTTGAGAGATAGATAGATCTGCAGGTAGTCGTTCATCATCATAAGGGACCTCTAGGATTCGTCCCACCTGCATAATGGCAAGATCTAGGCTGTATTCCCCTCGAGTACCCAAAAACATCTCGACTCCTTTAACAAAGGTACTGAAGGTCTGATCATCCCATAAATAGTAGAATGTTCTAGTCAAATCGGGATAAACCCTATCATCACTTTCAACAGTCTAGTCCATCCTTGGAAATCCAGAAGCTCCTTAATCTCAAACTCATAGTCGCTTAGAAACTTAAAGTCTATGATTTTAGGAATGAATACCTTTCGCTCATAGAAACTCTTGTAGAAGCGACTATGCTGCAACTCTGTCTTGAAATACTTCATAGGCATTTTCAAGACTTGACCTTTCGTGGCAAGGGTTCCTCGCCTTCTAGCGCAAATATCTGTGCTTTAGGAAGTTTGTGGTTCCTCTTCCCTAGCAGCTGTGGTTGATGGAGTCCCTCACTGGAATCGGACCCGACGGCCGGTAGAAGTCGACAGTTCTTCCCGGGCACGTTTCGCGGGAGTCCGTTGCCTTCTAGGAACCTCCTCTTCGGCTTGTGTGAAATTCCACCTATTTTAGAACCTAGCAAATGTAGAGTAAAACTAGTACCAAGATGGAATTAGAGAAATTAATTCAAACAAGGCAATTAAGTTAATCTCCTATGATTACTATGATAAATACGCACATTGAAGGATGAAAAAATGATTATGTGGAAAGTGCAATTAATGCTATTTATTATTTTATTTATTGATTTGAAAATTGATATAATTATATCTTATGATTTACAAGGTAGAATGACTTGAAAATTTAAGAGATAGCCTAAGATGGTATGATGTCTTAATCTATGAAAGGCTTACGGGTATACATTACGCATGTAAATATGATTCATGAATGATTTAATTAGATTTTGAATGATTTTATTATTTTGAGAATTTATCACAATTAGGGCCAATAATTATAAATGACGATTAAATTAATCGTTGTAGGCCAATATGAGTCAATAGGATTAAAGTGGCTTAATGAAAATGGAAAATTATAAATGTATCATGAATAATTATTTTAATTTTTCATAATTTGATTTATGGAAATTAGGATGATAATTAATGAGTTAAGTTGAGAAATTCATAACTTAACGCCTATAAGGCGAATGGAGGTGAAATTTGAAAGATTAGCGTATAATTATGGGTTTAATCATATGGATGGTTTGTATCATAAAAAAATTATGAAGGGTAAACGGTTAATTGACTATGATTATATGATATTTTATGAATTAAATTATTTTGCTAATAACTTAGCATATATTTATGTTTTTGAGATGAGATTTTTATATGACTAAGCTAAGGTGCATATGTGGTACATGGTGGGGACGCCCATGGTGATATGCATTAGATTTTAATTTTTTTTAATGATAAATATATATTTAAATTATCTATGCAATTAGGATAAATAAATGGTCATAAATTAAAGTGAAATTCTATGGCATAAAATGCCATAATATGAAGTCAAATTAACATACATAGTATGGACAGCAATGTATGTGAATTTTGGGCAATTGTTATTAAATAAAAAAAATGCAGAAATTTACATGGAAAATGCACCTAAGTAAGGACGTCCACAGCTGTGTATTAATTGGATAGATTTTTAATTGGTGAAGATGTGCAGCAGCCATTTAACGTAGGAGACAGCATGGACGTCCATCTATTGCATCAGCTATTAATTATTTATATAAAAATTATTTTCCAGCTGTATAGGGTGGAAAATTAGGGCAACTAGGTAGGCATAGGAGGATAGAAACTTGGGCAGCAAGAAATGTTGTGAATGGTCCAGATTTATTGATGGGAAGATAGGGTGGACAGTCCATTTTATGCCAGCTCAATGCTTAATTCGGTGGCATAAAAGAAAAAGGCAGATTCCAGTTTCCTTATAAATAGGTAATGGCAACAATGGAAAAAGGGTTTAACGTAATGGGGAGAAGAAAAAAAAATGGGAATGAAGAGGCAGCAGGAACGGTCCAGATTTCAGGTATGGTTGCCATGCTTTTCCATTTTTTTTATTATTCCCTGCCCAAATTCACGTCCAGTAGTATGATATAAAAAAAAAATTATATTAATTATTTCCAGCCCAAATTCACGTCCAGCAGGTATGTGGTATTAAATGTTTTATTTATGTCAATTAATTCATGCTCCATTTACGTCCAGCAATTCAAGGAGAAAAAAAAATATTTAGCTATTTTAATTAGACTTTTATTTTATTCATTCCTTGCCCAATTCACGTTCAGCAGGTATGATATAAAAATTTTCATATTATTTAATTCATGCCTCGATTAACGTCCAGCAGTATATGGAGAGAGAAAAAATATATTTATGCTATGATAATTGGATGTCCAACCTGCATAAGAAAATTATGTATTTCATGCCATTAAATGGAACGTCCAAACTACATAAAGAAGAACATGAAAATTCTGCCAATTATGGGGATGTGCAATCTGGATGAAAGGGAGGAGTTTCTGGTTATTTGAATTTAATTCAATAATTAATTAACTGTTATATGTTGAATTACTAGCTCCAATGGTTAATGAATTAAAAATATATCATATATGGGTATACCTTCAAGTGGACACCCAAATCATGTATAGATTTAAATTTCTGTTATATTTAAGTTTCAGAAAATTTATGTGAATTTTGGGTGTTATAAATCATAAACAAGCCCTACAAATGGTTATAAGAATGTTTGATGGATAGCACCTTAGGTATATATCATTAAGGTGCAAATTTCATAAATGAAATTTGGAAATATGTGAGTATATAGGGCTGTTTTGGCAAAAGGGGGTAAATTCCAGAAATTTTGATTTAAATTAACTTGTTATAGATTCCATATAAACCCTTAAGTTGATTATAAGAATTGTTGGTTGATAATTCTTATATATGTACATGTAAAGAAATGAAAGGATAGGAGTAATATATGACAAATATGTATGTATATGTGGCTAAATTGAAATAGATTAGATTTCAAAAATTTAGAGTGAATTTGGCTTGCTAAAGGTTGGAAACAAGCTATTTGAATAATTTCATTTTAGAACTTTAATCATGAGGATTAAATGGAGCAATAAACAATCACTAAGTTGTAAACGTATGTGGTTGTTAAAAAGATAAATGTAAATTCAAAGAGTTGAATATAAGCAAGTCTCTTGAAAATTTAAGTGAATAAATACCTTAGACGTGGGTATTTTATAAAATAAATGAGTAATTGCTATACTTATAAAGGTGAGTATGTAATATGTCACTATTGAGGAAAATGAATATAAATGGTTATTAAAAAAAGGTTTGTATGATTAATAAGAAATGTGGATGATCATTCCAAATAAAGGTTTGATAGAAAACTTGTATGTTATAGGATATGGAAGGATATCTTGAGTAATTTAAAGAAATTCCTACGCAAAATATAAGTATAGAAGGAAAGAAACAACCCATGTATTAAATTTGTATGAATATGTGATTATAGGGAAATACAAGTGCTAATGTCAAGGAAAGAATGATTTAAAGTTAGCATGTTACAGGCCATATGGGATTAAACCCATGTGACACGTATATGTGAAGGGAAGGAAAAAGCGAGGGATGGAAAGCACAAAGGATCGACTCAGGTAAGCAAGCAACCTTTTGAAAATATGGATTTCATTTGGAAAGTTGAAATGATTACAAATGCTTTATAATGATGCTTTAGATAGCATTTTCAAATGCTATTTTGTTAGTAAATGTTGAAATGATTAGAACATGTATTATTATGATGTTTCAGGATTGCTTACAAGGTGAGTAAGCGAACCTTCATGAATATTGATTTTGTTTCAAGTACATGTATTGTTGATTTTAAGTTTTGCTTGCAGATCAAGCAAATTAAATCTTTGAAAATATGACTTTAATGAAAAGTCTTAGCATTGCTTCAGTGTAAGCATGCTTAAATTTTGAAGGTATGATTTTACTCCATATAAATAATATGCTTGAAGATGGTTTCTGGATAAGTCAGTTCCTAGAAATGCTATTTCAAAGGCATTTATGATAAAAGAATTTTTAATTTTCTTTCAAGATGATATTTGCAAATAAATATTGGGAATTCTATTCCTAAGGGGTTTTGAGAAAAATTACACGATTTTTCATATAATGACATTTGTAAATAAATAGGGCATTTGAAATGACTTATAAATGTTTTAAAATGATTTATATAGATGCTTTGAAATAAATTATCAAATTACTTTCAATCTCTTTGAGGACTGAAATACTTTGGAAATATGTTTTGTACTCATGTGTTTCCTTCTAAAAGAGTTTTAAGAATGACCCACTCATAAAACGATTTGATGTCTAAATTGAAATTCAAAAGATAGTGCAAACACTTCTCTACATCAATGTGGTAAGAATGGTATGTGGACGAGGCATATAATACCAATAAAATGGAAGCAGATGTGTTTGCCTATCCTTTGTTCATAAAAAGCCCAGAAAAGGGAATAAAAATATTTACAAGTTGATTCTAAAACGGTTTATCAATAAACAAAAAAATATTCTTGAAAATGACGTTTTCTCAATTATTATAAATATTTTGTAAAATTGATTTATTAATGTGTTTTTAAAAATTCTTTAAGGGTGGTCATTCTAACATTGTTATTTGAAGACGGTTTATGAAAAAGTTTTATTTTTGAAAAATAATTATGTCCAGTTCTCAATTTGAGATGGACTCAGTCTGATGACTGCAATGGATCATGATATCAAGCTTTTATTGAAAAAATCACATGGATTTAAGATTTTGTTGATTTTATGAAATCATGATAGCATGACGATGCGAATACAAACGAGTGTGCACAGGAATCATGTACTAGGCCCATGGTAGAGGCGGTTGCAGACCAAGGCGGTTGCATACCAAGGCCAACCTCTACCTGTGGCCAAGTCACTAAGGGAAGGCAGGAGGCCAGCGGCGCCCTCCCTGAAATGGGAGCAGGATCATGGACAACCGCCTAGCTAGCAATGTAGTCACATGAAGGGTTTCTTTCCTCTGGAGGGATGATCACTTGGTAAGTGTCACCTAACAGAGGGTTAGAAACGTATATGCATATGTTTTGGACATGATGATGTCCACATGAAGTTATGTTTATTTAATGATATTTCAGGACATAACAATGTCCACAATAAATAATGTTTACTCACTTATTTCAGGACAATTTTTACATATGCATATGCGTTGTATTGAAAAAGATTTATACTGAATTGTTTCAGGACATCTAATGGTCCTTATATAAATGGTTTATATGCAAATGATTTAGGACATAAGATTGTCCTCATGAATATAGATTTATATGAAAAACAATTTAGGACATACATTTGTCCTCTTATAAATGGTTTATATGAATGGTTGTCATATATGATTTAAATGACAGGTTTTACGAAAGATTTAAATGCAATGTTTTATGACAGGTTTTCATGAAAGGTTTCTTCCTGTTGATAGTTGATTCTTGATAAGAGTCTTCTACCAAACAGAGAGAAATACATTTATATGAAATTGCAAAATGCTTGCTTACTGAGTCCATCACTCACGTTTTGTTTTCTCAAACCTCAGACAGGTCTAGGGAAGCTCAAGAGGTGGAGAGCATGATGTAATTAAAGAAATGTATGATATGGTATTCATGGGTGTGTTATATGATTAGTATTGTGTATCGAATGATATGTTTGGAAATTTTAAGATATGATGATATATGTTCAAGTGTAAGTGTTTAGCATTCAATTGTGAATGAATTTTATATGGTTATGGTTTGGCCAATTGTGTAAACCAAGGATGTAAGAAAACAAGATGAAGATTTTATGAATGATATATACAATTGATGATATTTTCCAGGTGATAAGATTATGATAAAGGATTATAACGACACCATGTAGTATGTCAATATGCTCTGTGCAACGAAATTACAAGTATATCGTTGCTTATAAGATGAATGAGGTGCGATACAAAGAATAAGAAATGAGGATGAATAAATAAACGAATAAAAAAAAAATTTGACGTAATCTAATTAAGAATCCGCCGCGTGATCAGGGCAACAATCCTGATTTACATTTACCAATCAATAAGATCTTGAGGTAAGGAAGTGACGTCTCGGTTTGGGGCGCCACAGCTTGGGAGCCGGATTGTCTAGGAATGGGTTTTAGGGACGGCTTTGACATGGCTAGCTTAGGCAATCTGGATTTGGTGCCATTGATTTTGGTTTTTTGAGTATGGGATTTTAGGAGATGGGTTTTTCAAGTAGAACTTGAGAGATAGTTAACTAGGATGAGAAATGGAGGCTTGAAAGCAAGGAAAGAAAGATGAAATGTGAGGGAATAATGGACTGTGAGGGAAGACTCGCTGTAAGAGGGAGAGAGAGAGAACAGGGGCTGGAAACTATGGAGAATGCTGGAGAATGGAAGTTTTACTGGAGAGAGAGAGGTCAGTAACGGGGCTCGAGCTGGCCGGAGAAAAACAGAGAGAGGGAGAGAGAGAGAGAGAGAGAGAGAGAGAGAGAGATATAGCAGGCATGAGAGGAAGAGAGGGAGAGTGAGAAAGAAATGCCGGAGAACAGAGAGAGAGAGAGAGAGGGAGAGGTCGAAATCCGAGCGGGAGAGAGGCAGGTTGCTATAAGAGGAAGAAAGAGAACATGGGCCGAAAAATACAGGATTTTTTTTATAAGAGATGAAGGAAATGAGAACGCCTGAAATGAGGAATGCCGGAACAAAAGAGTTTTTGCTGGAGAGGAAAATGGATAGATGCGCGGAAGGAAAATTAAGAGGAAGAAGAAAAGGAAAAGAAGGAAGAAGAAGATGAAGGTGGCTGGAATCCCAACGGTCGCGCGTCTGAAGTCGACTTGCCCTAGGCGAAGTCGACTTCACCCCTGCGGAGTCGACTTCGCCATGCTGGAGTCAACTTCATCGGAGTCGACTTGGGATCTCTGGAGTCGACTTGGCCTATCGACTTGGACTTTTCTAAGTCCATTTTTCCTATCTAATTATTCCTAATTTAACTCAATCATCCCCATATCATTTCTAATTTTGTAAAATGATTCTTTTGCTAAAGGTTTGGTGAAAATATCTGCAATTTGAACCTCAGTTTTCACATATTCCAAACAAACATCATGATTTTCAACATGTTCACGAATAAAATGATGTCTTACATCTATATGTTTGGTTCTAGAATGTAATACAAGATTTTTAGTTAAACAAATTGCACTTGTATTATCACATCTAATTGGAATATTATGATAATCAACGTTGTTGTTTCATCCAAAGTAGTTGGGCACAACAGCTCCCGGTGGCAACACTAGTTTGTTTCCTTGAATACCATGAAACCAAGATGTTTCTAAGGAATTGACATGTTCCACTAGTACTTTTTCTATCTACTTTGTATCCGGTAAAATCCGCATCCGAGTAGCCGATTAAATCAAAAGTTAACCCCTTTGGATCCATAGTCCAAGATTGGTAGTATTTATCAGATATTTAAAAATTCTTTTTACAACCAATAAATGTGATTCTTTAGGACATGATTGAAATCTAGAATACATGCAAACACTGAAAAGAATATTCGGTCTAGAAGCAGTTAAATATAGCAAAGATCCTATTATACTTCTATATAGTTTTTGATCGATACATTTACCATTTTCATCTGTGTCGATCTTGATTGTTGAACTCATTGGAGTGTTTGCTCCCTTGCTAGTTTGCATTCCGAATTTCTTTAGCATTTCTTTGATATACTTGGACTGATTTATAAATATCCCTTCGGCTTGTTGATTGATTTGCAGTCCAAGGAAGAAATTTAATTCTCCCATCATGCTCATTTCGAATTCGCTCTACATAATCTTAGAAAATTCTTTGCACAGAGTTTCATTAGTAGTACCAAATATTATATCATCTATGTAAATTTGAACAATTAAAATATTTTTTCTTTTATACTTGATGAATAATGTAGTATCAACTTTTCCTCTTTGAAATTCATGATCAATCAAAAAATTGTTCAACCTTTCATACCAAGCTCGTGGAGCTTGTTTTAGTCTATATAATGTTTTGATTAATTTATAAACATATTTTGATTGATCCTTTTCTTCAAATTCAGGGGGTTGTTCAACATATACTTCTTCATTCAAGTATCCATTCAAAAATCCGCTTTTCACATCTATTTGAAACAATTTGAAATCCATGTGAGAAGCAAATGCAAGTAAAATGCATATGACTTCTAGTCTAGCCATAGGTGCATATGATTCTTCGAAATCAATTCCTTCATCTTGGGAATACCCTTTGGCTACTAGTTTGGCTTTATTTCTTATCACAAGCCCACTTTCATCTAATTTATTCCTAAATACCCATTTAGTACCAATAATAGTGCAATCTTTGGGTCTAGGAACTAAATGTCATACATCGTTCCTTTCAAATTGATTTAGCTCTTCTTGCATTGCAATAACCCAATTTTCATCATTAAGAGCTTGTTCGATAGTTGTTGGTTCAATTTTTGATACAAAAGCATATTGTCCACAAATGTTTTGTTTTGACCTTCTAGTCTTTACTCCTTCATAGATATTGCCAATGATTTGCTCAATTGGATGAGCATTTTTAAATTTCAAATCGATTGGAGTTTTGCGAGAATTTTTACCTTCACTTACCTTTTCTTCCGTGGAATTTTCTGGATTGGGCTCGGTTTCCTCTTGTTGCTCTTGTTGTATTGCTTTTGAATTCTTTGATGTATCATCTGCATCATTTAATTCATCCTCCTTTCTCAGAGTTTGGTTAAATTCATCAAAAACAACATGTATTGATTCCTCTACTATTCGATTTTTTTTTGTTGAAAATTCTATATGCTTTGCTATTTGATGAATAATCAAGGAAAATTGCTTCATCACTTTTGGCATCTAATTTTCTCAATTTATTTTTCCATTGTTTAACACATAACAAGTACATCCAAAAGTATGGAAATATGATACGTTTGGTTTTCTACCTTTCCAAAGTTCATATGGGGTCTTTTTCAATATTGCTCTAATGGTAACTCGGTTTAATACATGACAATCTGTACTTACAACTTCGCCCCAAAATCTTTTGGACAACTTACTCTCATTTAGCATAGTTCTAGCCATTTCTTGTATTGTCCAGTTTTTCCTTTCAACAACTCCATTTTGTTGAGGAGTTCTTGGTGCAGAAAATGTATGGTAAATTCCTTTTTCATTGCAAAATTATATGAATCGTTTATTTTCAAATTCACCACCATGATCACTTCTAATGGAAATAATTGAACTTTCTTTTTCATTTTGCACCAAATTTGAAAAAGTGACAAACATAGAAAATGTTTCATCTTTGCTAGCTAAGAGTATAATCCAAGTAAATCTTGAAAAATCATCAACAATTACAAACACGTATTTTTTCCACCAACAGTTAAAATGTCCGATGGTCCATAAAGATCCATATGCAATAGTTCGAGTGGTCTAATTGTTGAAATTTTCTTTTTAGTGGAAAATGATATTTTGGGTTGTTTAGATAATTGACAAGCCTTGCAAATCTTATCCTTGTCATATTTAAGCTTTAGTAACCCATGTACTAGACTCTTTTTCCATAATGTTTTAATATTTAACATATTTATATGTCCAAGCCTTGTATGCCATATCCATGGATCATTTTCTATGGCTATTAGACATTTTCCCTCAAGTTCATCTAGGCAAACCAAATATACATTTCCATGTCTTTTGTCACTAAATAATATGTGATCATCATCAAATACATTGCAAATAGAGGATTCAAATACAATTTTATATCCTTTATCACATAATTGACTAATACTCATTAGGTTGTGTTTGAGTCCTTCAACAAATAGTACGTCATCAATACATGCATTTGAAATTCCATAAATATTTCCTTTACCTTTTATTTTACCTTTTTCATTATTTCCAAAAGCAACTGTTCTTTCGTTGCATGACTTGATCTTATGGAACGGTCTTTTTTCTCCTGTCATGTGTCTTGAGCAGCCATTATCCATAAACCATATGTTATTGGCCTTAGCTCTAAGACAAACCTACAAAAATCAAGTCAAGTGGAACTCATCTTTTTGGTACCCATTTTATGTGTCCATTAGGGTTAGTTATCCATTGGAATCTACGTTGATCTTCTTTTGTAGCCATAATTCCAATGCTTTTGGGCGTCCAAACTAATTTTGCATCAAGGTTTTGTAATTTTCTCAATTTGCATTGATAACCTTGTGTCCCAACTTGTTGCAAAAATTACAAGCTCTTGGTAGTCTAGGAGTGGGAATCCATTTGGTAATGGGTTCCCCAGTTGGTCTTTTGGTCCAAACCACATGATTTATTCTAGGTTTAGCATAAATGAGTTTAGCTTTGTTCCTTGGAGCATTAGATTTCTCTTGCTCAAATATGGTATACCCAAGTTCTCTCTTATAACTTTGGGTAGTCATTTTCAAAAATATTTTGACACTTTCTCCAGGATTAGAAAACTTAGCAAGCGATTCATTTAATGATTCATTTTTCTTTTTGAGTTTTTCTAACTCATTTATCGAGGTATTTCTTTCATTTGTTAAATGATCAACTTTTTCTGCAAGTTTTCAGTTCACAATAGTTACTGTGTTAAATTGTCTTTTTTTTATTGTGAAATTGTTTCCTAACTTCTTTATTTACTCATATAATGAATCATAGGCTTGTTGAAGTTCTTCTAATTCAGCACATTTGATGCATTCATTTGTACAAGAAAAAATTGAAAAAGATTTTTATTTGGAGGTTACCTCTTGACTACTTGTGCAGTTTGTTTAAGTAGCTTGATCCTCCAAGATTTCCGTTGCTGCAAGACATATGTCAAAATTTTCCATGCAACAAATTCTTGCGCAATCCGCTTCACACTCTTCACTTGAAGAGTTGCATGTCGTTGATTCTTCTTCGTTTATGTACATACCTCTTCCTTTGATTCTTTGAAATTTTCTATTGTTGTCTCGATCTTTTCTTTGCTCCTTTGCTTTAGTCTCCTCGAGCGTTGGGCATTGGACTTGCATATGCCCCGAACCGCCACACCGGTAACATTTTGTTGTTTCTTTTTTTTTCTCTTTAGAATTTTTTCTTTAAAATTTCTGAAATTTCTTCCTTTCCTTACAAATTTTCTGAATCATTTTTTAAGTAAAGTAATTTCATCGTCATTTTGTGACGATGAGGTGGAGTCATCCAAATCTTGTGTGGCTTTCAAGGCGATGGCTCTCTTGCCTTTGTGGTGATCTTCATTTCTTTTCTTGATTAGCTCATGTGACATTAATGAGCTAATGAGATCTTCTAACTTCAATGTATTTAGGTCCTTGACTTCTTCTATTGTAGAGCTCTTAGAATCTTCATAACCTGCTCAGATTCAGAAATTATTTTTCCTTGACCTTTCAAGGCATTAGTAATCTTAGAAAATCTAGCAAACATTTCAGAAATATTTTTTGTTTCTAATATTTTAAAACTTTCCAATTCTCCAATCAATATATTTCTCCTTATCCCTTGGACTTGAGAAGTTCTCTCATATATGGATGTCAATGTATCCCATATTTCTTTGGAGGTTAAACAAGAAGATACTCTATCATATTCAGAGGCAGTAAGAGCACAATATAATGAATTCATAGCCTTAGCGTTGCTCTTGACAATTTTCACTTCCTCATCGGTCCATTTGGAAGCTCTTTCATCAGTAGGCAAGGTCACACCATCTTGGATTGCAATCCAAGAGTCCATATCTGTAGCCATGATGAGTTGTTTCATACGTAGCTTCTAATAACCAAAATTTTCCCATCAAACAATGGTGGCCTAGAAAAAGATTGGCCTTCGGCAAATGCGGGAACGGAAGTAGATTGGGATGCCATATCAAAAGATCTCTTTGGTAAAACTCAAAGACCTGCTCTGATACCACTTGTTGGTCCTGAGTTAATGGCAATTACCCAAGAGGGGAGGGGTGAATTGGGTAATTAAATTTTTTCAACTTAAACTAGAAACTTTACCCCGGTTTAGTTTAGTCCCCTTTTGTAAAGCAAATGGAAAGCAACAAGATTATGAAAGAGGAAATGAAAAATAATGGACAAGATTTATAGTTGTTTGGGCAACCTTCCCTACTCCACTCTTCCAAGCTCACACCCCTTGTGACTTGGGTTCCACTATGTATTCTTGAATATAACTAGAGTCTCCGCTCTCTTCTAGATTCCAGCTCTAAGGGGCATATACAACCAGAGCCTCCGCTCTCTTCTAGATTCTAGCTCTAGGGGGCATATACAATACACAGCATAAGTAGGTGACGAGTCCCTACTCCAGTCACAACACTACGTTGCTGTAACACCCCACCCTTGAGGTGTTGGGAATGGGGTCTACTATGTCAAAGCTAAAATAAGATCTCCCAAGATGGAAATAGATACCAAGGTGCAAAATCATAAACATTTTAACTATTACATCTCAAGTTTGCTCCTTAAGGAGTTAATATACAATTTTCAATGTCTAAAATCAAAATAACCATGCATTATAAGGAAATTTCAATAAAATCCTAAACTTCTTTGTCTTTTCCTCTACTAGGTTCGCCTTTTCCCCATGTTGATAAAGGCTCTAGTATAGCATTGTATCCCTGTTTTTCCACTGAAAACAAAACTATGTGAGCTGAAAGCTCAGTAAGTAAACATGTATTTTTTTAAAAAATTCATTTTCAATCATATATATTTTTTTTTACAAATACAATATCTATACTGTCTTTTATGCACAATAAACTGTAATAAAAAAAACATCTTGATAAATGTGCACAGATATGTCAATTTTAAATCATGCATTCGTACTGGGGGTATTGCCATCTACTTGTGCTCGCGTGCAGCCGTGCTACACATTCGTGAGCTAAATCATCTCCTTTGGTAGTCTTGAGGTCGCTACCCAGGTACTACCATACTACTTTACTCCTTAGCAAACCCAAATATGCAATTATGCATCATACTCATGAATTTTAATTGATGCACCACTTAAATTCACTACTAAACATGAGTTTGAAATAATAATGCTCATTTTTGAATAAACAAATTTGAAAGAAATAAATAATCACATTTCATAGCAAATCATAATATTCACATAATATTTTCAAAGACATGCTTTGGTAAAAGTTTACTTACCTCTGAGTAGACTTTAAAAATCCTCTTTTTCTAATTTTTTTGTAGTAGCCTCAAGTCTCTTTTCCTAATTTTCATCACAATATGTTTATTATTTCACTTTGATTTTCACAAATATTATTTAAAATTCCATTTATAATTTTCTCAAATTTTCTCATAATTTTAATCGGTCAAAATCCTATTTTCTTCTATTTATTCTTATATTAATTCACTTTAAACAAATAAATTTGGACTTATACTTCTTTAGATATTTTCCTTTAATTTTTCTCATATTTTTATAATTTTAAACTCATTTAAGCTTCTAAATATTGAATTTAATTTTCTTGGTATTTTTCATAATTTTCTGTAATTTTTTTCAGTTTTTTTTTTTTTCTCGCCGCCGGCCGGCCGGTGGGCTGCTGCTGGCGGGCCGGAACAGTGGGCCAGGCTAATGGGCTTGATCCTTTGTTGGAAGTTGGGCCAGACTGGATAGTGGGCTGGCTCTGTTTAAGTGGGCTATGCTCTTGGGCTTTCGTTTCTGTGGGCTTAAGCTTGGTTTATGGGCTTCTGGCTCACTGGGCCTGTTAAGATGGGCTTAGCCCACTAGTCCATAAGCTTATTCATTTATTTGTTTATTTTCAACGGTCCATATTTTCCAAATAAAATGGCTTATATCTATCAATATACATATCTGTTTGTACTGAAATTTTAAGGGTAAGCTTATAAAATTATGTTTTATAATCTGGACGGTCCATTTTTGTAAAATAACATCTCTATCATCAGATTTAATATAAAGGGTTTAATAAAAGGTTAATATTAAATATCACTTCAAATAGCCATATAAACTAATTTTTAACAAAATTAATTCATCACATATACTGTAAAATATCTCAAATAATGTTTGTAATGGTTCAGATTATTCGTTTTGCATCTATATTTTCCTGTAATTTTTTTTTTGTGTTTTTCTCTTAAAATACATATTTACCACTCTATATCATGTATAAAATCGCTATATCTAAAAATCTATAAGTCTGATCAATCTAAAATTTTGCGGGCAAGCTAATGATATAATTATCTTGTTATTGTATGGTCACAATTATCTAATTATGCTCAGAAGTGCGTTTATTTCATCATATATCATTTCATACCCTTTATTTGGTACTTCTCATTTAAATAAGTAAAATTTCAACATTAAACATTTTGATAATACTCCTGTGACTAATTAGTCATGCTAGAATTGTCGTGAATGGTTTAGATCTATGAAATAACTTGCGTATAACATAGAATGAATGAGATTAACAGAGAAAATGGTTCGACGCAGCTTACCTTCAAAATTTTTTTTTTCTTCTTCCTTCGTCTCTCTGTCTCTGCGATCTCTCTGTCTCTGCGATTTTTCTTCTTCGCGAAAACTCATTCTCGTCTGCGCCTTTTATACTAATCCATGGCTGGGGTTAATTGAACGCGCATGACCCATTAATCCCACCGTTTCCATAACGGTGCCTAATAAAACAGTTTCCATAACGGCGCCTAATAAAACAAAAAAAATAAATAAATAAAATAAACGGCGCTGAATACTGCGCCGAATGACGATGGCTATTACAGTTGCTATCACTTGGTTTGAAACACCAAAATCAAACCAAGTATCAAAAACCAAATAACAACATGAAATGAAAGAAATCTACACTTTACAGATTTGTGTAGGAAAATTTCAGCTCGGGGAAGAACTCGAAGAAGTGACAAGTTGATCGACGTTGGAGTATGCAGCAACTTGAAGCCCGTTCCTCCTTCAAAACATGTATAAATCACTCAAATGTAGAAGAAAGTGGAATATGAAACTTAGTAGCTTCTCTTTCCTCTTTTTCTGCTCTATCTTGTATCTTTCCACGTTCACTTGAGTGTCTATATATAATGCAAGGAGAGATTTGAACGTTGGAGAGTTGGTTGGCGCGTAATAAATGTGCCAATGTTCAAATTTTCGAACGTTACGACTCAAGTCGCTGGTGGAGTCGACTTTCGGTACGACTTCACCCAAGTCGCAGGCTGGAGTCGACTCTGTGTGCGACTTCGGCTGTAAACAGGCAATTCAAGTTCTTCCTTCGGTCGACTTGGTCTTGGACTTGACCCAAATCGCATGTGGAGTCAACTTCGGGTGTGACTTCGGATTCCTCCAATTTTCAAGTTTATCTTTTAGGTTGACTTGGACTGGGACTTCACCCAAGTCGCTGCTGGAGTCGACTTCGGTTGCGACTTGACTTTCTTATCTTGCCAAGTGAGCTTTAACTCTTTTGAAATGACTTTGGTAACTTTATTTTCTTTAAATTAAATATTCTTCCTTTGATTTATATCAATTGAAATTCTGTAGGATTAATTTAGCTTGAAACCTTTTGACTACATGCCTTGAATTATTGAATTCTTAAGTCTTGGAATACATGAAAATGTCCAATTGATAGTTCCTGATTTGAATTGATGAATCCATGCATCTTTACTTGCTTTGGACTTGTTTTGATCTTCATTTGTTCCAAGTCTAATGTTTGAGTCGACTTGGCCTTCAACTTCACTCAAGTCTGTTGGAAATATGTGGAAAATAAGCCAAGTCTATGTTTTGATGATTAACAAATCAATTTGAGTAAGTTTTTGTTACTAACATTTTGTGAAAATGACTTAAGGTTATAAATTTGAAGATTATAAAGCATGGCAAGTCAAGTCGATTTTCAAGTCGACTCAGGCTTCGACTTAGGCCAAGTCGATCCCTAAGTCGACTCAAGAAGCGACTTCAAGACGTCATTCCCTTCCAGAGTTGAAATCGAGAACGAGAACTGCCGAAGTCGCATCCCAAGTCAACTCCGCTTGCGACTTGAGGTGAAGTCGCAGACCAAGTCGACTCCAGTCGCGACTTGGAGGCGTCATTTCTGTCTAGAGTTGAAATCAAGGAGCAGAGCTGCCGAAGTCGGAGATGAAGTCGACTCCGCATGCGACTTGGGTGAAATCGCAGACCAAGTCGACTCCAGTTGGACAGGGCAGAAACTTGAGAAGCCAAATTGGGGATTAAATCAATTTCAAGATTCAAGACTCAAGAACTCAAGGTTTGCAAATCATGGAGCTAAAGGACATCAAGCTAGAATGATAACACAGTGGTCCAAAGAGATATAAATCAAGGAAGAAACAACCAAACATGAAGAAACTCAAGAAAGCAAAGCATTCCAAGGATTTCAAGTTCGTCAATCAAGCTGCCGAGGTGAAGTCGCACCCGAAGTCGACTCCACCTGCGACTTGGGTCAAGTCGGGGACCAAGTCGACCCAGACTGGAACTTGAAGAAGTTGTGAACAGGCGAAGTCGCACCCGAAGTCGACTCCATCTGCGACTTGGGTGAAGTCGCACCCGAAGTCGACTCCACCTGTGACTTGGGTCGCAACAGTCGGAAAATTTTTGAACGTTGGCGCATTAAATGCACGCCACCTACCTCCAAACGTTCGGATTCCCTCCACAATTATAAAAGGCATTCAATTTGAACGAGGAGGGTAGCTGAGAATTCATTAAGTGAGCATAACTTCCATCTTTAAGAGCTTCAAATGATCAAGCCAATTTTTAGAAGAAGAACCTTGCTTCAAACTGCCAAGAGCTGCTAGCTGAATCTCTACGCCTACACTACAAGTTCTTCTCTGCGCCAAATCTGCCTCTACACAACAGTAACGTGTAGAAACTAGGGGTGCAACTCGGGCTCATGAAACTCGGGTTCACCTCAACCCTAACCCTAACCCTATTTGTAAAACTTCAACCCTAACCCTAATCCTAACCCTATTTGTAAACCTCAACCCTAACCCTATTTTTGAAATTCGGGCTCGGGTTGAGTTTTGGGTTGACATCTTCTATTAATATGTCTTTGTTACTCATCTTATATATAATTTTTTTATCACAAATCTATTATATAAAAAATTTTAAAAATCAATTTATTGTATAAAATTAAGAAAAATTCAAATACCGCTTAAGAGTAGAAAGAAAGAAACTTGTTTTGAGCATTCTCTTTGTATCAAGTAGAATATGGATTATGTGTAAACGTTGTCAATAAAATTGTATTATTAATCATTAATTGTATTTTTTTACTCCTCTATTGTTTTAAGCTTATTTTACAACTATAATTTTAAAGTTCTCATAAATTTTCCTGTTGGAAAAAAAGATCTCAAAAAAATTTAATATTTAATATCATAGGATTTCGTTGGTCAAAAGGCTTCAGTAGAAAAGGCGTGCAGAGTAATTTTTTTAAAAAAAACTGCTGGACCTGTATCATAATGTAAATTGGGAATAGGTATTTTGTTGAAATCACTTAAGATGTTAGATTGTCTCGGCGATGAGCTGTCCATGCCTGCCATGCCGTACTCCTGTTGTCCATCATCCATCCATGAGTAATATGTTATTATTATAATATATTATTATTATAATATAAATTATATATTTTATATAAATGCAAATTCGGGTTCGGGCTTGCCCGAACCCGAAACCGAGCCCTATTTGAATTCGGGTTCGGGTTCGGGCTCACTAATCGGGTTCGGGTTGAAAAGGTCAGAGTTTCAACACTGTATTATTTCGGGTTCGGCGGGCCGGGTTCGGGCTGAACCCGGCCCAAGTTGCACCCCTAGGGACTATGACATGGATTTTAAAGATATACCTATTAAATGTGATAATACAAGTGCCATATGTTTAACTAAAAATCCAGTATTGTATTCTAGGACCAAGGATATAGACCTTAGACATCATTTTATTAGAGAACATGTAGAAAATCATGATATATGTTTGGAATATGTAAGAACAGAGGATCAAATTGCAGATATATTCACCAGACCTCTTGCAAAAGAATCGTTTTATAAAATTAGAAATGATATGGGAATGCTTGAATTAACTTAGCAAAGCACAAACTGAGGGGGAGCACAGGTTCAGGGGGAGCAACCCCACCATTCTCATAAAATTTTACCCACTCTATCTCAATTTTTTGATACATTGACAAAAAGGGGGAGAAGAGATCAGGATTTGAGTCTAAGTGGTTTTAAGAAGAGATTGGGATTTGAGTCTAAATTTTCATGATTGGTTTTAAGTTTTTTTTTGTTTGAATGTTTTTAACTTGATTGTTTGCATGAGTATGATAAAACTTCAAAATGCAAAACTAGCATGTTTCTAAGACATTGAAAGGTATACATTCAAATCAGTTTTGTCAATCATCAAAAAGGGGGAGATTGTTGAAAATATGTGGAAAATAAGCCAAGTCTATATTTTGATGATTAACAAATCAATTTAAGTAACTTTTGGTTACTAACATGTTTGTGGAAATGACTTAAGGTTATAAATTTTAAGATTATAAAGCATGGCAAGTCAAGTCAATTTCCAAGTCGACTCAGGCTTCGACTTAGGCCAAGTCGATCCCCAAGTCGACTCAAGAAGCGACTTCAAGACGTCATTCCCATCCAGAGTTGAAATCAAAAATGAGAGGTGCCGAAGTCGCATCCCAAGTCGACTCCGCTTGCGACTTGGGTGAAGTCGCAGACCAAGTCGACTCCAGCATTAACTTCGAAACGTCATTTCCTTCCAGAGTTGAAATCGAGAACGAGAACTGCCGAAGTCGCATCCCAAGTCGACTCCGCTTGCGACTTGAAGTGAAGTCGCAGACCAAGTCGACTCCAGTCGCGACTTGGAGGCGTCATTTCTGTCCAGAGTTGAAATCAAGGAGCAGAGCTGCCGAAGTCAGAGACGAAGTCGACTCCGCAAGCGACTTGGGTGAAGTCGCAGACCAAGTCAACTCCAGTATCGACTCCAGTTGGACAGGGCAAAAACTTGAGAAGCCAAATCGGGGATTAGATCGATTTCAAGATTCAAGACTCAAGAACTCAAGGTTTGCAAATCATGGAGCTAAAGGACATCAAGCTAGAATGATAACACAGTAGTCCAAAGAGATATAAATCAAGGAAGAAACAACCAAAAATGAAGAAACTCAAGCAAGCAAAGCATTCCAAGGATTTCAAGTTCGTCAAGCAAGCTTCCGAGGTGAAGTCGCACCCGAAGTCGACTCCACCTGTGACTTGGGTTAAGTCGGGGACCAAGTCGACCCAGATTGGAACTTGAAGAAGTTGCGAACAGGCGAAGTCGCACCCGAAGTCGACTCCATCTCCGACTTGGGCGAAGTCGCACCCGTAGTCGACTCCACCTGCGACTTGGGTCGCAACGGTCAGAAAATTTTCGAACTTTGGCGCATTAAATGCGCGCCACCTACCTCCAAACGTTTGGATTCCCTCCATAATTATAAAAGGCATTCAATGTGAACGAGGAGGGTAGCTGAGAATTCATTAAGTGAGCATAACTTCCATCTTTAAGAGCTTTAAGTGATCAAGCCAATTTTTAGAAGAAGAACCTGGCTTCAAACTGCCAAGAGCTGCTAGCTGAATCTCTACGCCTACACTACAAGTTCTTCTCTGCGCCAAATCTGCCTCTTCACAACAGTAACATGTAAAAACTTTCTTTTATTCTTATTGTTGTATTGAACTTGTTTTAGCTTGGGTAGCTAAGAACAAGTGTAAGCAAAGTAGTGTGTGATTGGAGTGGAACTCGTCACCTACTTGTGCTGTGTATTGTTGATGCCCCCTAGAGCTAGAATCTAGAAGAGAGCGGAGGCTCTGGTTGTATATGCCCCCTAGAGCTAGAATCTAGAAGAGAGTGGAGACTCTAGTTGTATTCGCGGAATACATAGTGGAACCCAAGTCACAAGAGGTGTGAGCTTGGAAGAGTGGAGTAGGGAGGTTGCCCGAACCACTATAAAATCCTGTGTGTTGATGTTTATTTCTGCTCTCTACATTATATTGTTTTCCATTCTGTTTCTTCATAAAGGGGACTAGATTAATCTGGGGTAAAATTTCTGTTTAAGTTGTAAATTTTTTGAATACCCAATTCACCCCTCCCCTCTTGGGTAATTGCCATTAACTCGGGACCAACAAAGTCTAGCATCAGGTCGACTTAGTCTGTGACTTTGCTCTTCAAGTTTTGTGATGCTCAGTTGAAGTCGATGCTAGAGTCGACTTGGCCTGCGGCTTCACCCAAGTCGCATGTGGAGTCGACTTCATTTGCGACTTCGGCAACTCTTGGTCCCCAATTTCAATGCTGGACAAAAAACAGGCTTTGAAGTCTGAGCTGGAGTCGACTTGGGGATCAACTTGACCTGTCATGCTTCATATTTTTCATTTTTATAACCTTAAACATTGCACAAAATATATTAGTAGCTAAAACTTGCTCAAATTGAGTTGTTAATCATCAAAACATATACTTTGGGTATTTTGCATTTGAATTCAACACTTGTTTCCAACAACTTTCAGAGTATTTGTTTCATTGAACATCAACATATTTAATTAACCATAGCTGACCTATATATAAAGAATTCCACCTGTATTATTTTATCGGTTTCCTCTACAGGTAATGCATGCATGGTTACATATTGGCAATTTATGATTAAATGATTATCATCGAAATTAAACAAGGTCATTGCCAAACTTTCTAAAATTTAATCCATTCCTGTAACCACTTCATCCTCTTGCTCCCGTGATTCTATTTGAGTTAGAGCATACACACGTACCGAGTTTGTAAAGGTAGCCGGTCGGTTAGCTGTTCCCATTAGCCTTGGCGGTGCAGTTTTTTCACGTCCTTGCGATGCTTGTGCCTTGTTTGGAAAATTTGGAGCTATGTGTCCAATCTGGTCACAAACATAGCATCTCGCCATTTTTGCCTCTCCCTTGCCACACTCCTTAGCTATGTGACCCATTTGTCCACACTTGTAGCATCTGATTGATTCTTTCAAACATTCCCGTTGGTGATGCTTTTGACACTTTTTACATAGCAAAGAACTATTCTTCTTAAAGGTACTTTTACCTTTTTCCATCCCTCTCTTACTCTTTTCTGACCCTGTTCCCTCTTTCTTACTACATAGTCTAAATACTTCTTCTTCTTTCAACTCCAAAGTTCTCAATGCCTCGATCTCCAACGCTCTTTCCCTTTCTACGCATAATGCGTAGTCCTTAATTAATAAAGGTGCAAGGCTCTCCCTTAGGTATGACCTCAGTCCCTGCTGAAATCTTTGTGCCTTATTTTCTGGCACATTAGCAATCCAAGGAACATACCTTACCAAGGCATTGAACTTGGTAGCATACTCCGTGAGATACTTCCTTCCTTGATACAGCCTTTCAAATTCAATCACCTTTCAGCTTTGTATTCCCACTGGAAGGTACTCCTTGATGAATTCTTCAACAAATGTCTGCTATATCACCTCCTCTAGGTGTGGCATGGTGATCAACATAGTTTCCCACCACTCATGGGCATCCTTTACCAATAAGTGAGTGGCGCACAACATCTTTTGCCTATCATTACACGGAGATATTCTGAACAACTTTCGAATCTCCATCATCCATTGCTCAGCTTGAACGGGGTCAGGTTCTTCTGAAAATTTAGGAGGTTGTTGAGTGAGGAATGCATTGATAGCTCTTCTATCTTCTTCCATCAACCGATCATCTTCTCTTGTAAGTGCCATTGTGGGGGTCAGATTAGCCGTCAGAGCGGGTCCTTCTCTTTCAGTATTTACCATCTGTCCTTGCTGGGTCCTTTCCCACAAGCCTTAGATAATATTTACAACTTGGGCTGCCAAGTCTTGAGTAGCTTGCTGCATGGCTTCCTTTACCGCCATAACTACTCTTTCTTCAATTAATCTAGCCTGTCTAGGCACAAGTTCCTCTTCCATATTTCTTTTTGGGCTTAAGTTTTCTCATCTTTGTTGAGTTCTTGATGTTGGAAATATGTGGAAAATAAGCTAAATCTATGTTTTGATGATTAACAAATCAATTTGAGTAAGTCTTGCTACTAACATGTTTGTGGAAGTGATTAAAGGCTATACATCTGAAGAAAATGAAGCTTGGAAGGATAAGTCGCTTTCCAAGTCGACTCAGGCATCTACTTAAGGCCAAGTCGATCCCCAAGTCGACTCCAATATCGACTTCAAGGCGTCCATTCCTTCCAGAGTTGAAAATGGAGAGCTGAACTGCCGAAGTCGCAAACGAAGTCGACTTCGCATGCGACTTGGGTCGAAGTCGCAGACCAAGTCGACTCCAGTATCGACTTCAACATGACAAAACCTTCCAGAGTTGAAGTCCAGACCCCGAAGTGCCGAAGTCGCACCCGAAGTCGACTCCACTTGCGACTTGAGGTGAAGTCGCAGACGAAGTCGACTCCGGCATCGACTTCGATCGGGCAGAGGAGATATTTCAGAAGACAAGCTGAGATTAACTATTTTCAAGACAAACTTGTATGAAGACGAAGATCAAGGCAACCTAGATGCTCAAACTGAAACATTTGAAGACTAATCCAAGTCCAAGCAAGATGCATAAACTCGACCAAGAAGTTATTCAAGATTATATGATTCAAGACTATATGGGTTCAAAGGCTTGCAAAACATGGAGCTAATGAAAGCAAGCTAAAATGAAGAAAATGATTCAAAAGGAAATGAAAAATGCAAGAGAACAACAAAAGGCATGAAGGAACCCAAGCAAACTAAAACATTCCAAGTTTTCAAGTTCGTCAAGCTAACTGACGAGGTGAAGTCGCACACCGAAGTCGAATCCACCTGCGACTTGGGTCAAGTCGATGCCCAAGTCGACCCAATCTGGAACTTGAAGTTGCTACGGAAGGCGAAGTCGCACCCGAAGTCGACTCCATCTGCGACTTGGGCGAAGTCGCACCCGAAGTCGACTCCACCTGCGACTTGGGTCGCAACGGTCGGAAAATATTCGAACATTGGCGCATTAAATGTGCGCCACCTACCTTCAAACGTTCGGATTCCCTCCACAATTATAAAAGGCATTCATTGTGGACTAGGGAAGTAGCTGAAAATCATTAAGTGTGCATTACTCCCATCTTCAAGAGCATTAAAGAGATGAAGCCAATCGAAAGAAGAAGAACTTTGCTTCAAACTGCTAGAGTTCAACTTCTGAATCTTCAAAGCCAATTCTACGAGTTCTTCTCTGCGCTAAACTGCTTCTACACAACTGTAACATGTAGATTCCTTTGTTATTTCATTTGATTGTATTAAACTTGATTTAGTTTGAGGAACTAAGATCAAGTGTAAGCAAAGTAGTGTGTGATTGGAGTGGAACTCATCACCTACTTGTGCTGAGATTTGTTGAAGCCCCCTAGAGCTGGAATCTAGAAGAGAGCAGTGGCTCTAATTGTATTTGAGGAATACAATAGTCGAACCTAAGTCACAAGGAGTGTGAGCTTGGAAGAGTGGAGTAGGGAGGTTGCCCGAACCACGATAAAAATCTTGTGTGCTTGATTTATATTTCTGCTCTCTACATTATATTGCTTTCCATTTCATTTCATTAATCAAGGGGACTAAACTTTCAAGGGGTTAAGTTTTTAATTTACCAAAGAATTTTATAAGAACCCAATTCACCCCTCCCCTCTTGCGTTTTGCCATTAACTCGGGACCAACAAGTGGTATCAGAGCAGGTCTTTGAGTTAAACCAAAGAGATCTAGTGATATGGCATCCCAATCGACTTCCGTTCCTGCATTTGCCGAAGGCCAATCATTTACTAGGCCACCATTGTTTGATGGGAACAATTTCGGCTATTGGAAGCTTCATATGAAGCAACTCATTATGGCTACCGATATAGACTCTTGGATTGCAATCCAAGACGGTGTAATCTTGCCAACTGATGAAAGAGCTTCCAAATGGACCGAAGAGGAAGTAAGAACTGTAAAGAGCAATGCTAAAGCTATGAACTCACTATTTTGTGCTCTTATAGCTTCTGAATATGATAGAGTATCCTCTTGCCTAACCGCTAAAGAAATATGGGATACTTTAACATCTATTTATGAAGGAACCTCTCAAGTCCAAGGGACTAGGAGAAATATTTTGATAGGAGAATTGGAAAGCTTCAAGATGCTAGAAACAGAAAATATTTCTGAGATGTTTGCTAGATTTTCTAAAATTACTAACGCTTTGAAAGGTCTTTGTGAGGACCAGGTATTTTTATTCTATTTTTATTATAAATTTTCTCTATTTATGAGGTAACTTATGAACATGCTAGTAAGAATTTTACGATATTAATGGATACATAACATACATGGACACGACATTTAGGAGATGTATAGTGCATATGTGCATTATGATTAGCGTTCCATTGATGGACACTATGACTATTGTTTCCCTCGCAGAGTAGGTACGGGGTTCGACCTGCCCGGTCAGGTCGCGGGGGTCAAGGGGGCAGCGCCCCCGAAGAAAATTTTAATTATTAAGTCGTATGAGTGGGAGAGTAAATTACTAATTGCAATTAGACCCGATCCATGTTCCGACCCGACCCGATAGGGATTCAGTAATAAAGGAAGCCCGCGCGTGCTAGGGTTCATTTTTTTCATCCCGCACCCGGCTATCTTCCTTCTTCTTCTCTTTCCGTTCTCTGCGTCTTCTCTTCTTTCCCCACCATTCAGTTCGGGCTAGCCACGGATTCATTCAAGGAAGCTCTACCGACTGTTTGAGGATCATCGACTCGAATCGTGGAAGTTCCGAATCTCTCCGTCTAAGTCTGGAGCACTGTTTTTGGGGGAAATTTCGATTCAAGTAAGTAGATGTCGCCCCTTCTCGATTTAGTGATGAAATTTTACGTTAAACGCGATGCGAGGCTAGAGGGAATGTATAGCTTCTAACGACTCCATGGTATTAGGCGTAGAGTTCGTAACAGTTAGGGTTCATGGTGAATTTACTTTGAATGCGTGATTTCTATGATGTAAAAGACTTCTTAGCAGTTGTTATATTGTTGAAATGTGACGTGAATTGATTTGCCCCAATCGAGAGTATGAATTGAAGGTTCTTTCATTTCGCACCTATCATGTGTTTGATAAAATGCTTGTGTGACAGATCTATGTGTTGTATCTGAATTGTGTTGATGTTGTATGCGTGGTTTGCGATGTGTTTCATTGTCTGTTATGTATGATACGTTATCTCAAATAGTTGGTTGTAAGGGTTGTTCATGGCCCCTGATTGACATGAGGAGAGGGTTGTTCATGGCCCTTGATGGACATGAGTAGCTGATTGGTTGTGTTGGTCAATTTGTGTGTATGGTTATATGTATACGATCTTGGGAGTGGGTATTGGACCCATGTGTATTAGCTTCATCACTGTATGAGTATCCAACATTATGCTTATTTGCACTTTGTGCTAACCACTATCTACTTACTGGGTCTATTTAGACTCATATCATTGTTATTGTGGTTTTAGATCGCAGGTCAGAAGGGGAACTTAAGGATGGGACAAGTTGAAGATCAAACATGAGAGACCCTAGCACAATATGTTGATTCCAGTTCTTTTAGACTTGTGCTCTTTTGATAATCATATATGTAGACAATTACTTAGGCGGATTCGTTTTGACAACTATAATGTATTTGGTATTTCAGATTGGATTATAATCCTTGTTGATGCACATATGCATGACTATTATATCTGTTGTTGTGTAAGGAAAATATGTAATGATTTCCTTCTATATGAATGTTCTTATTATATGAAGATGCAAGTATATAAATAGGATTGAATGTTACAGATGGAAATGTAATGAATATCAGGTCATGCATTCCATATTACCCCTTGTATGTTATGGGGAGATGCTGCCGAATTTTTCTTAGATTGTGTAGCGCCGTTGATTAGTTATTGAGTATTTTTATGAATGGGGCGTTACAGTCTTGGAAAGGCTATCTCTAAATCTGAACAGGTTATGAAGATACTAAGGGCGCTACCTGACTCATGGACTCCAAAGATTACAGCAATAGAAGAAGCCAAAGATCTAAATACTTTAAAGCTAGAAGATCTTATTAGCTCACTAATGTCACATGAGCTAATTAAGAAAAGAAATGAAGATAATCACAAAGGGAAGAAAGCTATTGCACTAAAGGCCACCCACAACTCAGAAGAATCTACCTCCTCATCTCACAACGATGATGAAGATATAGCACTACTCACTCGCAAATTTCGAAAGTTTGTGCGAAAAGAAAGAAACTTCAAAGACTTCAAAGAAAGGCCACGAAGAGAGAAGAAGAAGGAGCCAACAAAGTGCTATAGATGCGGCGGGATGGGACATATGCAAGCTCAATGTCCTACGCCGGAAGAGAAATCAAAAGATCAACAAGAAAGGAGGGAAAGACATGAAAACAGGAAATACCAAAGGCCAAAGGGAAGAGGCATGTACGTCAATGAAGAAACTTCATCAACAAGCAGCTCCTCAACCGACGAATTTGAGGCGGCAAATTGTGCTAGAATATGCTGCATGGCGCGAATCGAACAAGAAGAAAATCTGTTGTGTTTGAACACAACGGAAGTTTTGGAAGAACAAACCATCTCAACAAAGTGCACAAGCAATGAAGAGGTAACTTCCAAACCTTGCCATTCTCAATCTAGTTATTCTTCTTTTCATGAATGCCTCAAATGTACTGAATTAGAAGAACTACAACTTGCATATGATTCACTATATGAAGAAATCAAAAAGCTAGGAAACAAGTTGTCATTGAAGAGACAACAATGTAACTCCGTTATTATTGTAAATGGAAAACTAGCTGAAAGATCATCAAAATTGAAAGATGAAAATGAATTGCTTTTGAAAGAAGTAGAGAAACTGAAAAAGGAGAACGAATCATTAAATGAATCATTAGCTAAGTTCTTTAATCCAGGGGAAAATGTAAAAATATTTCTGAACATGACCTCCCAAACAAATAAAAGAGGTCTTGGATACTATACATTTGAGCAAAAAGAAAGTGGCAAATCAAATATGCCAATACTTGGGAAATATCAAACCAAAACTGCACCAATATACAAGCCAAAAAGAAAAAATGTTATGTGGACTAGAAGGCCAACGTTTGAACCGTTACATACTTGGAGGCCTACTCCTAGATTACCAATGGCTTGCAATTTCTGCAATAAAATGGGTCATAAAGCCTATAAATGTAACTTTAAGAAACTGTATGACCATGGTGCAAAACTAGTTTGGGTTCAAAGAAACACAAGATTTGGGCTTTCTAAGTTAGAGCAACAAAGATTGAATCATATTACTAACCCAAATAGACCCATAAAATGGGTACCAAAGAGATAAGATCTACTTGTTTATTTTTCAGATATGTTTCAAGGCAAAGGCAAACAACGTGTGGTTCACGGATAGCGGTTGTTCAAGGCATATGACCGGAGAAAGAAGTTTATTTTATAAACTTAAGCCTTGCAATGATGGAACAGTTGCCTTTGGTAATAATGAGAAAGGTAAAATTAAAGGTAAAGGAAACATATATAGTATTTCAAATGCATGCATGGAAGATGTTTTGTTTGTTGAAGGACTCAAGCACAATCTAATGAGAATTAGTCAATTATGTGACAAAGGATACAAGGTTGTGTTTGAATCATCTATATGTAATGTATTTGATGGAGAACATATCATGTTTAGTGGAAAAAGACATGGAAATGTATATTTGGTTTCACTTGATGAACTAGATGGTCAATGTCTAATGGCCATTGATAATGATCCATGGGTATGGCATAAAAGGCTTGGGCATATAAACATGGGAAATATAAAGACCTTATGGAAGAAGAGTTTGGTAGAAGGCTTGCCAAAGTTGAAATATGATAAAGACAAAATTTACAAGGCATGTCAATTATCAAAACAACCTAAAATGCCTTTCTCTACCAAAAAGGAAATATCCACCACTAGGCCACTTGAATTGCTACACATGGATCTATATGGGCCATCCGACATTCTAACCATTGGTGGAAAGAAATATGTGTTTGTAATAGTTGATGATTTTTCAAGATTCACATAGGTAATTCTCTTAGCTAGCAAAGATGAAACCTTCTCTATGTTTGTAACTTTTGTAAATTTGGTGCAAAATAAAAAATAAAGTACTATTATGACTATAAGAAGTGATCATGGTGGTGAATTTGAAAACAAACGATTCATAGAATTATGTAATGAAAAAAGGATTCATCATACATTTTCTGCACCAAGAACTCCACAATAAAATGGAGTAGTTGAAAGGAAAACAGAACTATACAAGAGATGGCTAGAACAATGCTAAATGAGAGCAAACTATCCAATAAATTTTGGGGTGAAGCTGTAAGTACAGCTTGTCATGTTTTAAATCGAGTTACCATTAGAGCAATCTTGAAAAAGACCCCACATGAGCCATGGAAAGGAAGAAAACCAAATATCTCTTATTTTCATGCTTTTGGATGCACATGCTATGTTTTGAACAATGGAAAAACCAACTTGGGAAAACTAGATGCTAAAAGTGATGAGGCAATATTCCTTGGTTACTCATCAAATAGCAAAGCATATAGAGTATTCAATAAACGAAACCAAGTTGTAGAAGAGTCCATACATGTTGTTTTTGATGAAACTAACCCATGCTTCAAAAGAAAAGATGACTTAAGTGATGCAGATGATATAGCAAGTAGTCTAGAAAAATTGCATCTGGAAAAGCAAGAAGATTCCTTGGAGGAAAGGGTAAGTGAAGGTAATAATTCTTACAAACCTCCAACTGATTTAAAATTCAAACATGCCCATCCAATTGAACAAGTTATAGGGAATGTATATGAAGGTGTAAAAACTAGAAGGTCAAAGAAAAATGTTTGTGGACAATACGCCTTTGTATCTAAGATTGAACCATCCAATATTGATCAAGCTCTTGATGATGAAAACTAGATTATAGCAATGCAAGAAGAGCTAAATCAATTTGAAAGAAACCAAGTTTGGCACCTTGTTCCTAGACCAAACGATTGTACTGTTATTGGCACCAAGTGGGTCTTTAGGAACAAATTAGATGAAAGTGGACTTGTAGTGAGAAACAAAGCTAGACTTGTGGCAAAAGGATACTCACAAGAAGAAGGAATAGATTTTGAGGAATCCTATGCCCCGGTTGCTAGATTGGAAGCAATTCGCATCTTACTAGCTTTTGCATCTCACATGAACTTTAAATTGTTTCAAATGGATGTTAAAAGTGCATTTTTGAATGGATATATAAATGAAGAGGTGTATGTTGAACAACCACCTGGATTTGAGGAAAAAGATCAATCTCAATTTGTATACAAATTAACTAAAGCATTATATGGATTAAAAAAAGCTCCAAGGGCTTGGTATGATAGATTAAGCAAATTTTTGATTAATCATGACTTTCAAAAGGGAAAGGTAGACACCACTTTGTTTATCAAATACAAAGAAAAGGATATATTGATTATTCAAATTTATGTTGATGATATTATTTTCGGTGCTACTAATGAGACTCTTTGTCAAGAATTTTCTGAGCTTATGCAGAAAGAATTTGAGATGAGCATGATGGGAGAGCTGAATTTCTTCCTTGGACTGCAAATCAAGCAACTAAATGAAGGAATCTTCATTAACCAGTCCAAGTATATCAAAGAAATGTTGAAGAAGTTTGGCATGGAGAATAGCAAAGGAGCAAACACGCCTATGAGCTCAATAATCAAAATCGACAAAGATGAGAAAGGAAAAATAGTTGATCTGAAATTGTATAGAAGCATGATAGGTTCTTTATTGTATTTAACTGCTTCTAAGCCTGATATATTGTTTAGTGTGTGTATGTGCTATAGATTTCAGTCATGTCCAAAAGAATCACACTTGGTAGCTGTGAAAAGAATTTTCAGATATTTAGTGGACACTACCAACATAGGACTTTGGTATCCAAAGGGCTCTAATTTTGATCTAATCGGCTACTCGGATGCGGATTTTGCCGGTTACAAAGTAGATAGAAAAAGCACTAGTGGAACATGTCAATTTCTTGGGAACATGTTGGTTTCATGGTTTTCAAGAAAACAAACTAGTATTGCTTTATCTACGGCGGAAGCCGAATACATTGCCGCCGGGAGCTGTTGTGCCCAATTACTTTGGATGAAACAACAACTTAGGGACTATGGCATGAATTTTAAAGATATACCTATTAGATGTGATAATACTAGTTCCATATGTTTAACTAAAAATCCAGTATTGCATTATAGGACCAAACATATAGACCTTAGACACTATTTTATTAGAGAACATGTAGAAAATCATGACATATGTTTGGAATATGTAAGAACTGAAGATCAAATTGCAGATATATTCACCAAACCTCTAGCAAAAGAACCATTCTATAAAATTAGAAATGATATGGGAATGCTTGAATTAACTTAGCACGAACTAAGGGGGAGCACCTGTTTAGGGGGAGCACACCCACCTGTCTCTTACTTTACACTCTACTTTTTGATATATTGACAAAAAGGGGGAGAAGAGAGGGATTTTGAGTATAAGCTTTTATGAGTACAAGCTTTTATAATTGCTAATTGAATGTTTTCAACTTGACTGTTTGCATAAGTATGATAAAATTTCAAAATGCAAAATTAGCATGTTGAAAGGTATACACTCAAATCGGTTTTGTCAATCATCAAAAAGGGGGAGATTGTTGAAAATATGTGGAAAATAAGCTAAATCTATGTTTTGATGATTAACAAATCAATTTGAGTAAGTCTTGGCTACTAACATGTTTGTGGAAGTGATTAAAGGCAATACATTTGAGGAAAACGAAGCTTGGAAGGATAAGTCGATTTCCAAGTCGACTCAGGCATCGACTTAAGGCCAAGTCAATCCCCAAGTCGACTCCAATATCGACTTCAAGGCGTCGATTCCTTCCAGAGTTGAAAATGGAGAGCTGAACTGCCGAAGTCGCAAACGAATTCGACTTCGCATGCGACTTGGGTCGAAGTCGCAGACCAAGTCGACTCCAGTATCGACTTCAACATGACAAAACCTTCCAGAGTTGAAGTCCAGACCCCGAAGTGCCGAAGTCGCACCCGAAGTCGACTCCACTTGCGACTTGAGGTGAAGTCGCAGACGAAGTCGACTCCGGCATCGACTTCGATCGGGCAGAGGAGATATTTCAGAAGACAAGCTGAGATTAACTATTTTCAAGACAAACTTGTATGAAGACGAAGATCAAGGCAACCTAGATGCTCAAACTGAAACATTTGAAGACTAATCCAAGTCCAAGCAAGATGCATAAACTCGACCAAGAAGTTATTCAAGATTATATGATTCAAGACTATATGGGTTCAAAGGCTTGCAAAACATGGAGCTAATGAAAGCAAGCTAAAATGAAGAAAATGATTCAAAAGGAAATGAAAAATGCAAGAGAACAACAAAAGGCATGAAGGAAACCAAGCAAACTAAAGCATTCCAAGTTTTCGAGTTCGTCAAGCTAACTGACGAGGTTAAGTCGCACACCGAAGTCGAATCCACCTGCGACTTGGGTCAAGTCGATGCCCAAGTCGACCCAATCTGGAACTTGAAGTTGCTACGGAAGGCGAAGTCGCACCCGAAGTCGACTCCATCTGCGACTTGGGCGAAGTCGCACCCGAAGTCGACTCCACCTGCGACTTGGGTCGCAACGGTCGGAAAATATTCGAACATTGGCGCATTAAATGTGCGCCACCTACCTTCAAACGTTCGGATTCCCTCCACAATTATAAAAGGCATTCATTGTGGACCAGGGAAGTAGCTGAAAATCATTAAGTGTGCATTACTCCCATCTTCAAGAGCATTAAAGAGATGAAGCCAATCGAAAGAAGAAGAACTTTGCTTCAAACTGCTAGAGCTCAACTTCTGAATCTTCAAAGCCAATTCTACGAGTTCTTCTCTGCGCTAAACTGCTTCTACACAACTGTAACATGTAGATTCCTTTGTTATTTCATTTGATTGTATTAAACTTGATTTAGTTTGAGGAACTAAGATCAAGTGTAAGCAAAGTAGTTTGTGATTGGAGTGGAACTCATCACCTACTTGTGCTGAGATTTGTTGAAGCCCCCTAGAGCTGGAATCTAGAAGAGAGCAGTGGCTCTAATTGTATTTGAGGAATATAATAGTGGAACCCAAGTCACAAGGAGTGTGAGCTTGGAAGAGTGGAGTAGGGAGGTTGCCCGAACCACGATAAAAATCTTGTGTGCTTGATTTATATTTCTGCTCTCTACATTATATTGCTTTCCATTTCATTTCATCAATCAAGGGGACTAAACTTTCAAGGGGATAAGTTTTTAATTTACCAAAGAATTTTATAAGAACCCAATTCACCCCTCCCCTCTTGGGTTTTGCCATTAACTCGGGACCAACACTTGAGTCTTTCCCATGTGACTTTGGTCTACCTCTCTCAGGCCTACTAGTTTCTCCAACCTCACACTGGCTGGGAACTTCTGTAGCAACTTCCTTTCCCTTATTCTTTCTAACCTTGATCATGTATCAACCATAATACTTTTTCTGAATATCAAAAGCACATAACTTTCATTCACAGTTAAGGTTAGGTCATAACATATGCATCTTGTAATGCCCCAGCCCGAGCGTCACAACCTTACCTCAAGATCGTTCGACTGGTAAACGTGATCAGGATTGTTGCCCTGTCACACGGTGGGTTTTAACGGATATTTATCCAATTAAATATCTTTTCATCGGAATTTATTTCCTTCCATTTCTCATCTCATGCATACTTAGTTCATTTCTATCCAATAATGTCATAACTAGACTTGATTTTCATAATATATTTCAAAACATCTCATAAATTAGATGTCACTGCATGTATCATCATAGATGTCAACATAAATCATCAACGTAAATTTATATTCATTCAACATAAGTTTTTCATAAACATGAAACTTATAATGTCTTTCCATTTCTTCAATGGATAGCTCCTGCTCCTTTGCCAGGTCTCTTCTTTCACCTGTCTATGGGTTGGGAAAACGAAAATGTGTGTCGAAACTCAATAACCAAGCTTATATTTTACAGGCAATTCATTTTGAAGGAATATTTATTTAAAAGCATTTTTCTCCCTTCAGTAGAAACACTTATCAAGTGATCAACTACCTGTGGAGCAAAAATATTTTCATAAATCATTTATACACATTTCATAAATATTTCATAAACATTGGATGTGCAAATTTATCATTTCCATTGATGACGTTATCCTTCATGTGACGGTACGCTAGCACGGGGAACTCTCTTTCATCACATGATCCTTTCCATCCTTGACGCCGGACCTACCGACTTGGCAACGTCAAGGGGGAGTCCACTTACTACCTCGACTAGCCTACCTCGCCGATCCTTTCCGACTTGGCGACGTCAAGGGGGACTCCTTGTCCACTTACCTCCTCGACTAGCCTACTTGATTTCCATTCCATGCATGACTTTTAGTCACCCCGACATTATATACCCCCTTACACATGGAACTTGTCATTCTCATGTAGAGAATTCTTTGCACCATCCCTCTTTAAACACCATTTCAATGAAACATCGTATAAATTCATGTTTCATCACATTTCAAGGATAATTTGCGAAATCATAAGCAATCATTTATTTCAATAGAAATAAACATTTCAATACACATATAAACAAGGAATGACCATCCTTAAATACCTTGTAATGAAAACCAAAATCATTTAGATAGCTGCTTGCTTACCTCGCTTGCTTACCTTTTCGTTTCGCTTATCCCTTTGCCTTTGCCTATACATATAAGAATGATATAACATTCATATATTTCCTCATGCTGCTTGAAAGAGGACGTGCTTTGCTGCTGGAGTTTAGGGGGGTTTGCCCCTTGACTTCTCTCTCTCTCTCTCTCTCTTACACCCTATGGACGACCACCTCATGTATGGCTGGATTTTTCAACTTTATGGGGCCCATTTGCCACATCATTTAGCATGTAATCAAAGCATATTTATCCCTTTAATGACATGAAAAAATGTGGTCCATTTAAATTAGGTAATTATCTTTAAAAAATCATTAAAAATCCATATCATTAAACCCATGTTGCTGTCCACCATTCACGTCCATTTTCAGCAGCAGCTTTTGAAATTTTTCCACACCTAATTCACTTTAATTAATGGGTAATTAATCACCCTAAGTAATAGCCTACTTAAGGGTTTACTTATCTTATTTTAAAAAATCATAAAAATCAAATACAGCAGCCTAGCCGTCCACATCTCCTGTTGTCCACTTGATGTCCATGCAAATCAACATCAAATGCAGCAGCCCTTTTGCACATTTTCACACAATTGTATCTTTCAATTAATGTACACTTAATTACCCTAGTTAGGAGCTCATTTAGGGGTCCATTTATCTATATAAAAAACTATTAAAAAATCACAAAACCAGCTTGACTGAGCATCACTCCATAAATACATGTTGCTGTCCACTTTGCATTTACGTCCATATGCTTTGAATTTTGGCATTTTGTGCCAAAACAATCCAGCTCTAATTAATGTCACCAACCACCCTTGTCATGTAGCTCACTTAAATGCATAATTTTTATTTTTTTAAATAAAAAATTCAATACAATAGCCCCTTGATCGTCCATATGTGGGCCACCTTTTCAAGCTCCTTTGAGCTAATCCATTAGCCATTAAATCATGCCATTAATCACTTGATTTTATCATTTTAAATAATTCATAAAATCCATGTGCAATTATCTCCTGTTGACACCTCATTTTTGCCATTAAAAATATAATTAATCACCTTACTTTAATCGTAAACACAAACTTACTTTTTGGTGCACAAAAGTCAATAATTATACACTCATTTTTCGTGCAACTAATATCCCATCATCATTATCTTAATCCAAGCCTCTCATTGCATGGATCTTATAATTTTAACTTTTCATGTCAAATTTCGTTTTAATCTGACTTTTCTAGCTCAAGTTATGATCATTTGAAGTCTTCCTTAGATTTTGGATGGTAAAAATCGATTTTCACTTTAATTTCATCCAAATTTTCATAATCCATCATTTCCATAAGATTAAACACTAAATTATGTGCTTACCTTTCAATTTTCTTCTTAATCCGCCTTATCGCGTCCAATTATGGATTTTCTAGCATTTGCTACCTTAAATCCATAATTACCATCATAATCTCTATTAATTAAACCATAATATATGAGGTAATTATCCTCAATATATTTACAATACTTAATCCTCATTAAGCCTCTTTAATCACATTGACCCATATCGGCTTATATTGATCATTCAAAATCACTTGCCCTAATTGCAATAAATCATCAATATTGCTTAGGAAAATTATTCATAATTCATCTAAATCATACATGATTCATATGTATATGTCAAATGCATATACATAAGCCTTACTTGGGTCTGGGTATCACAGGTGGATACTGTGCTAAAAAGGCATTGATAACCTTCCCATCTACTTCTATTGTACTGTTATCAATCCTTAAGAGTTTCGGTACTAAGTTAGGAATTTTTACCTGTACCGGCCTATCTCTTTCATTTCCTTCTAATTGATCATGTTAGTATCTTTCCCAAAGACATTGTATTACTTCTGCTGCACGGCTTCTTTTATAGCCGCAGTTATCTTTTGCTCTATTCTTTCTACCTGTGAGATGTTACCTGTATCGGTAGCACCTTCAATCTTTGACTTAGGGTTTATACTTGCCCTTGATTGACGTGTAATGCCCCAAACCGAGATGTCACTTCCTTACCTCAAGATCCTATCGATTGGTAAATGTAAATCAAGATTGTTGCCCTGATCACGCAGCGGGTTCTTAATTGGAATACGTCCAAAATTTTTTTCGTTTATTCATCTGTCATCATTCATAACTTGACATGACAATCATCACACATTGTGACATTTCACTTGTAATGAAATTCATCATTTCATTCATAGCATCTTTACATGCCTATCATTACACACTCAATCATTGTATATATCATACTTGCATACATTCAGTCATTAATTCACATGGAACTTAGAACTCTAACTAAGTTGGCTACCATTACATACCTTTTCTCCATTTCTTAGGTCCTCGACCCCTTGAGTCTCCCAGTACCTGTCTAAGATTTGGAAAACAAAATGTGAGTGATAACTCAGTAAGCAAGCATTTTATCTTTAGGGCAAGGCTTCCTTAAAAATCTTTTTCATAAACATCGGGAATACCTTTTTTCCTGAGGACATGTATATGTCCTGAAATATCATCATGAAATCTTTTTCATTAAGCATTCATTCATAAAACCAGTTACAAACCACATGTAGGCCTGTTAAGGCAAAACATACATGTTTTACCTTCTCTGATGGAATCCCTTTAATTCTTATATGAACATTTTCAATGTTCATAGACATTACATGAAATCATCGTTTGCCAGTGGACGTTTTACGTCCAAAATATTTTTCTTATAAATCCTTAGGCAAAGGAGACATCTCATATCTCAAAACATCATTAACATAAACCGTCATAAAATCCTTTAACCAAGAGACATTTTATGTCTCAAAACATCATTAACATATTCCATCATAAAATCCTTTAGCCAAGAGAAATTTTATGTCTCAAAACATCATTAACATAAGCCATCATAAAATCCTTTAGCCAAGAGACATTTTATGTCTCAAAACATCTGTGGTGCCCCGAACCGAGACGTCACTTCCTTACCTCAAGATCTATCGATTGGTAAATGTGAATCAGGATTGTTGCCCTGATCACGCGGCGGGTTTTTAATTGGAATATGTCCAGAATTTTTTTCGATTATTCATCTGTCATCATTCATAATCTTGACATGACAATCATCATACATTGTGACATTTCACTTGTAATAAAAATCATCATTTCATTCATAGCACCTTTATATGCCTGTCGTTATACACTGAATCATTGTATAAATCATACTTTCATACATTCAGTCATTAATTCACATGGAACTTAGAACTCTAACTAAGTTCGGATATACATAAACACATAGCATCTTTACCTGCCTTTTTGCAGTGAAAGATTCCTTGTCCTAAGTATCATATTTCATATCCATACATCCATACATTCAACAATTGAATCATATATAGAACTTAATATTCTCATTAAGTTCACATACACATTAGCTTACCTTAGCATATTTATGCTTTTTCATTTCTCATAGCCTTCAAGGCTATCATCATGTACCTTCCTCCATGTCTGAGGTTCGCAACCTTCTGAGTCTCCTCAGTACCTGTCTAAGGGTTTGGAAAACAAAACGTGAGTGACAACTCAGTAAGCAAGCATTTTAGGGCAAGGCTTCTTGAAAACCTTTTTCATAAACATTGGGAATACCTTGTTCCTGAGGACATGCGTATGTCCTAAAATACCATCATGAAATCCTTTATTATAAGGACAATTTCATGTCCTTGAATGCTTTCATAAAGCATTCATTCTTAAAATCATTTACAAGCCGCGCCTGGGCTTGTTTAGGCAAAACATATACATTTTACCTTTAATGATGAGTTTCCATTAATCTTATATGAACATTTTTAATGTTCATAGCCATTACATGAAATCATTCGGTTGCCAGTGGACATTTTCCGTCCAAAACAACATAAATACTTAGGCAACGGTGACATCTCATGTCTCAAAACATCATTAACATAAACCATCATAAAATCCTTTAGCCAAGAGACATTTCATGTCTCAAAACATCATTCACATAAGCCATCATAAAATCAAGAGACATTTCATGTCTCAAAACATCATTCGCATAAGTCATCATAAAATCAAGAGACATTTCATGTCTCAAAACATCATTTACATAACCTTATTGGCAATGGACATTCATATGTCCTTAAACATCAATCACATAAGCCTTTCTCGGCAAAGGACATTCTCATGTCCAAAAACATTCTTTATTTAGGCTCTTTTAGAAATGAATATAAATCCTTTTCATAATTCCTCATCTTGGGGCTTGTTTATAGCAAAGAAGGAAAACCATTTTCATGAATGCATTTGCATAAACACATTTCCTTTAATTCTTGTTATTTACACTTTTGTGTAAAACCCCCTTTCTTTTAGGGTAACCATTTCATAAAAATCCCTTTAGGATATTTTCATAAAATCATATTTTCATAACCCAATCTTTGGGCTTTTCAGAAATAAAACATAAGAAAATGCATTTCTCTCCATCCAGTAGTGATACATAGCAAGTGATCATGCTACATTTTGGAAGAGAATCCTTAACAACACGCTAGCCAGGCGGTTGTTCACTTATCCTGCTCCCATCTCAGGGAGGGCGCCGCTGGCACTCCTGCCATCCCTTAGCGACTTGGCCTTATGTAGAGTGGGCCCCGGTCATCCCAACCGTGCTCTACAACCAGCCTATTCCTTGTACCGGTGCACCGTACGTTATCCTAACGAACCGCAGTCCATTTTGGTTTGAAGAACCACAGACCGCAGTCCATGTTTTTTTTAAACCGAGATCACAGACCGCAGCCTGCATCCATATGCACAAAAATCATAGACCGAAGTCTATATTTAACAATTATTTTCAAAAACACATCACAGACCGCAGTCCGTGTCAACTTGTAAGCGAGCGCACCCACTTTAACAAGTTGTTATTTGAAATCCAGTTTTAGGATGACCTTCCTTAAATTCCTTTAGAAAATTTTTGAGTAAAATATTTTGATAAACATTTGAAATGTTTGAGAAATAATACATCTTAAAATCCTTTTAATAAAAGAATTTCAAATCCTTTGAATTTTCATAAATAAATCATATTTTCCTCTAATATTTTCTTGGTTTCTATTTCAGGATCTTTTGTTTACAAAAGTTATGCAATTATGCTATCCCCTTGTCCTTCACCTAAAAAAATTTAATAATTGTCCACATATTAATCATTTTCACATAGAGGAAAATTGCATAGTCTTTTGCATGCCATCAAGCAACCTGAAATTAAACCATTTTATGAAATCAACCATAGGAGGTTGGTCATCCATAAATCCCTTTCAACACATCCGTAGAAACATTTTTCCAACATTTTCAACATAGGTTTCCTTATCCAAAGGAAACCAAAACTGTTCAAATATCATTTCAAAACATGTGGACTATGTCCAAAACGTAATTTAATATTGAATTATCTTGACCTAGTAAAACAAATCTTTTTCATCATTGTTTATCGCGAGTTATTGTAGAAATAACTCAAAACTCATTTACCAAACATATTTTGTGAAAAAGGGTAAAATTTCCATTTTCTTATAAAACGCTGTTGAACTATATCATATAGAACTTGCTTCCTCAAAAGCAAATTCTTAAAACCATCGATATCAAACATGAAATCCTTAAAACAACATTAACATGGAGAACTTGCTTACTCATAAGCAAAATTTCTCAATTCCATTAACATGAAGCATTCCCATCCTTGGCAACACTTAGGATAAATTATTTATCTTAAGAAGTGTCGCTTGCTTCCCATGAAGCAAACCTTGAGAATATTCATTAAAGTCATCATTTTTCAAAGTTTATGGCTTTGCATTAAAGCCGTCATATTCAAAACTTGTGCTTGCCCATTCGTAAAAACATAAGCATAAACATAGACATTTCAATCATATCAATCACATAGAAAGAAAATGCATTTTAGAAAGTTTGCTTGCTTACCTGAGATCGCCATAATCCCTTTTCCTTCCATTCTTTTCCTTGCCTACATGAACATAATATGGTTTTTCATACATTTCTTGTCATTGCATTCCATTTAGTTTTCCAACCCATTTTCATTAGCATATATCCTTCATAATTCATCATACACATATATGGCTTAATTTGCATATATTAACACCGTTTTCACACATTTGGCTATCACACATCATAGCCTATACATATAACATGCACATAACCCTAAAATTAGGGTATTCATTCCATATGCATCATTCATAGCTTTATTAAGCTTACTTTGCAATTTTTCCCATTTTTTCCAAAAATACACATACGGGTGTTTCTTCTACGTACCTAGCATTGCCTAAACTTCATAATTCAAATCCAAACTTTTGGATTAATGACATGTCATTACAAACAGATCCATAAACATGAAATTCATCTCATTTTCATGCATTTTTTCATAAAATCATTTTTCATAAATCATTCATCACCCGTTTATCATTATCCCTTCACATAAGCTCATTTAGCACTTAAACACAATGCATTTCATAAAATTTCCTAACTCAGAAATTTAACCCATTTTCCAGCGGGTTAATTACCATTTAATACCAATTTACTTAAGGTATTTTTATGAGGTTTAAATCCATTTTTCATAGGTTTCCAAAACAGTTAGTTTGGAACCCACTTTTAACCCGTTTAACGTGTCCTTTGACACATAACCTTAGGTTATTATATAAATTCGAAATTTCAGCATATAATCTCACTTTTCTTGATCCATATTTAATGATTTAACACATAAATAAATTTGGATCAGTTATACATAGGTTTCATATTTCTTTTTGATTTCTTTCTCAAACTAACCACATATTCTGAAATCAGGCGTGCTGAAATCTTAAAATCTTGAATTAATATCAAATCAAGTATTTTTGATCTGAAATTTCTACCATACCTTAATAACTTCATCAATTAACTTTCATAAAATTTTCAGCACGAAATATTAACATTACATATTTATTTGGGGATGTTTACCTTGCTGAACAGTAAACTCCATTTCCAGTCAGCCTGAATGACGTTATTTATGGGGTCTATTTACACCCATAAAAACCTCATTTTAAATTTTTTCGTGTAATCCCAAATATGTCATGTATATTATGTAAAATTTTCAGCCCGAAAAACCTTGTAGAAAATGTATTAAAAATCCTTTTCTACAGCTGATCCTGTAACCCGTTTTACCCTGTTTGGGCTAATATTCACGGATTTTTAATTTCCAACATACATATCATTTTAAGCTGAAAATTGGTTAGTTCCTTAATCATATCATGAGGATTGTTCTAAAAAATTTTCATGCCAGAAATAATCCATTTACTGTTCCGACCATAATTTATTTTTCAGCATCATTTGCTTTACAGATTTGATGCATAAAAATCAAATAATCATATACTTACTTGAGCAAATGAGAAATCTCTCCTTTTCCCCCTTCTTTTCCCTTGGTTTTCCTTCCTCCTTTTTTGGGAAAATTCGTGAGTTGCAGCAACTCCCTTGGACGTTTCAGCACTTAGAATATTTTCCACAATTTCATCTCAACTCTACGTGCAAAGCCCTTATGCATGTTGCTGGATTTTTTTCCACTTGTGGGACCCACTCGTGCTGCAATTCTACACCCATTCAATGATCCCTCATCTACCATATGAGGTGGGTGAATATGGGTCAAGTAAAATACATTTTTACTTTTTACCAAAAATCATAAAATCTGCATCACTTTGACCGTAAACTGCATCATATTTGACCGTCCAATTGTCCTTCTTTACTTAGCCCTTAAGAAACTTGTTACTTGCTCTCCAAGAAAGCTATTTCTCATGATAATTAGCTTAATCCATTCCATTCATCTCATAGATTTCATAATTTTATTCTATCGTTTCAAATTTCATCTCAATCCGACGTTTCTACGTCGAGTTATGACCACTTGAATATATCTTTTGGATTTGGGAATAAAAATAATTAATTATCACCCTAATCCCATCATGATTCCCTTAATCCAATCCATTCAACATAAACATCTCATAATTTCATTCAACCGTTTCAAATTTCATCTCAATCCGAGTTTCCTAGCTCCCGTTACACGCGTTTGAAGTTAACGGTTGAAATGAACATATACTTAAAAATTCATAATTCTCATTTCATCAAGAATTTTCATGATCTTTTCATTCCATAATACCAAGCCTAATATTAACAATTTTCATCTCAAATTTCACTTGAATCCGCCTTTTAGGCGTTGAGTTATGAATTTTCTAATATTTTCCTTCCCGCTTGACAATTTCCATCTTTATCTCCATAATTCATTTTAAATCACGAAAAATGATTTTTCATGATATTATTGCACACTTAAATCACAAATAATTCATTCTAAACTCATTATCTCATTTAGGCTCAAAATGCTTAATCACATCATTAATGCTAACCCATAACCCTAATTGCCATAATTAGCAAAAATCATAAAATACCTTCATAATTCCATAATTCATAAATAATCATCAAATATATGTTCAATGCATACATATGGCTTACTTGGGTTAGGGTTTCACAACATCATTAACATAAGCCATCATAAAATCCTTTTCATAATCCCCGTCTTGGGGCATAATCCCCGTCTTGGGGCTAGTTTATAGCAAACTAGGAAAACAAAATATGTAAACCATTTTCATAAATGCATTTGCATAAACACATTTCCTTTAATTTCTGTTATTTACACTTTTGTGTAAAACACCCTTTCTTTTAGAGTAACTTATGCATATTAGCTCATAAGAATCCAATTTAGGTAACTTGTTGTATAAATGCTTTTATAACCCAATCTTTGGGCTTTTGAAAAGCCAAACGTATGCAAATTCATTTCTTTCCATCCAGTAGTGATACATAGCAAGTGATCATGCTACCTTTTGGAAGAGAATCATTAACAACACGCTAGCCCAGCGGTTGTTTATATATTCTACTCTCATCTCAAGGAGGGCGCCGCTGGCAATCCTGTCATCCCTTAGCGACTTGGCCTTATGTAGAGTGGGCCCCGGTCATCCTAACCGTGCTCTACAACCTGCCTATTACTTGTACTGGTGCACCGTACGTTATTATGACAGATCGCAGTCCGTTTGGTTTGAAGAACCACAGACCACAGCCCCTGCCCTTTTAAACCGGGATCACAGACCGCAGCCTGCCTCCATATGCACAAAAAATCTTAGACCGAAGTCTATATTTTCCAAAAACACATCACGGGCCGCAGTCTGTGTCGACTTGTAATTGTTGTTTAAAATCTAGTTCTAGGATGACCTTCCTTAAATTCCTTTAGAAACATTTTGAGTAAAATATTTTGATAAACGTTTGAAATGTTTGAGAAACTATACATCTTAAAACTCTTTTAATAAAAGAATTTCAAAACTTGTGGATTTCCATAAATAAATCATATTTTTCTCTAATATTTTCTTAGTTTCCATTTCAGGACCTTTTGTTTACAAAAGTTATGCAATTATGATATCCCCTTGTCCATAATCCAAAATTTAATAATTGTCCACATATCAATCATTTTTACATAATGGAAAATTGCACAGTCTTTTGCATGCCATTAAGCAACCTGAAATCAAACCATTTTATGAAATCAATCATAGGAGGTTGGTCATCCATAAATCCCTTTTTAACACATCCGTATAAACATTTTTAACATAGATTTCCTTATCTAAAGGAAATCAAAACTTTTCAAACATCATTTCAATACATATGGACTATGTCCAAAACATCATTTATTATTTAATTATCTTGACCTAGCAAAACAAATCTTTTTCATCATTGTTTATCACGAGTTATTGTAGAAATAACTCATAACTCATTTACAAACAATATTTTGTGAAAAAGGGTAAAATTCTCTTTTTCTTATAAAATGCTGTTGAACAATATCATATAGAACTTGCTTGCTTAAAAATAAATTCTTAAAACCATCGGTATCAAACATGAAATCCTTAGAAACATTAGCATGGAGAACTTTCTTACTCATAAGAAAAATTTTTCAATTTCATTAACATGAAGCATTCCCATTCTTGGCAACACTTATGATAAATTATTTATCTTAGGAAGTGTCGCTTGCTTCCCATGAAGCAAACCTTAAGAGTTTTCATTAAAGTCATTATTTTTCAACACTTATAGCTTTGCATTAAAGCCGTCATATTCAAAACTTGTGCTTGCCCATTCAATAAAACATAAACATAAACATTTCAAACACAAACATAAACATTTCAATCATATCAATCTCATAGAAAGAAAATGACATTTTAGAAAGTTCGCTTGCTTACCTAAAATCGCTATAATCCCTTTTTCCTTCCATTCTTTTCCTTACCTACATGAAAATAATATGATTTTTCATATATTTATTTTTCTTGCATTCCATTTATTTTTTCAACCCATTTTATTCACTTATATCATTTATTCGACTTCTCAAGTCACTATGCATACATTTAGCTTATACGTGTACATTTTTACACATTCCATCAGCTAATCACATAACATATATAACCCCATAATTAGGGTATCCATTCAACCATACAAAATTCATCCATTAACTATGATACATAGGTTCATTAATCTTCATTTACCATTTTTCACTCCTTTTACAAACTTCACACATCGGTGCCCATTTTAAGCACCCGTTATCGCCTTAAGCTTCATTACATAGTCCCAAAATTGGGAATTAACATCATATAATTAAAAAAAGTTATGTAATCATGAAATTCATCATATTTTCATGCATTTTTGCACAAAACCATATTCTATATGTCATTCATCACTTATGCAAGTCTATTGCTTCACGTATGCCCATTTAGCAACATATACATAAGATGTTTCATAAAATTTTCTAAGGCAGAGGTCTAATCCATATTTCAAAGGGTTAATTATCCTTAATTACCACTGAATTTAGGGTATTTTTATGGGGTTTAAATCCACTTGCCATAGGTTTCCAAAACAGCAAGTTTGGAACCCATTTTTACCCGTTTAACGTGTCTTTTGACACATAACTTTAAGCAGTTATATTATTCAGAAATTTCTGCATATAATCCCACTTTTCTTAATCCATATTTAATCATTTAACACATATATCAATTTGGATTATTTATACATAGGTTTCATATTTCTTTTTGATTTTTTTCTCAAACTATCCACGTATGTTGAAATCAAGCATACTGAAATCTCAAAATCTTGAATTAATATCAAATCAAGTATTTTTTATCTGAAATTTATACCATACCTTAATAAATATATTAATGTACCAAAATAAATATTTTCAGCATAAAAAATTAAGCATTTATATTTATTTTGGTATTTTTGCCTTGCTGGACAGCAGCATCCTTTTTCAGCCAGCCTTATTCACGTAAATTATTGGGTATATTTATACCCATAAAAACGTAATTCGTAATTTTTTAATATGATACTAAATATATATTATACATCTTGTAAATTATTCAGCCTTAAATTCCTTGTATAAAAATTATTAAAAAGCCTTTTCTACAGCTGATCCTGTCACCCGTTTTACCCTGTTTAGGTGAATCTTCTCGGAATTTTAATTTGCAAAATACTTATCCTTTTAATCTGACAATTGGGTCTTTCCTTAATCACACCATAATTATTCTTCTTAAAAAATTTCATGCTAAAATTCATCCATTTACTTTTCCGTCCACAAATTAATTTATAACATCATATATCATTCAAAACTTCACTTTTCATCATCTAAATCATGGAATTTCATTTATGCAAGTTAATACCCATTCCATATTCATTCAAAAGCATGTTGAATCATCACTTTAAATATTCTTTAAGCATCCATTCCATATTCAAAATTTTAGGGTTTAAAACCCAAAATGAAAAGCTCAATCAACCCATATACTTACTTGGTTAATGGAGATCAAACCCTCATCACTTGGAGATGATTTTCCTCCTCAAATTCCCCTTCTTTTCCCTTGGTTTTCTCTTCTTCTTTCTGGGCAGATATGGGAACGTGAGCTGCTGGTTGTATGGGATAAAAATCCAGCACTTGGAAAATTTTCCAAGTCTCAACCATGTGAACGTGCATGCCTCATGTGGAGCTGAAATTTTCAGCTGTGGGCCCCACTTGCTGGGTATTTTCCACAGCCATTCAATGCTTGATTATCCCCTTCATGTGCTGGCTTAATCTTAGCCAAGTAAAATTTCATTTTACTAATATTTAAAAATCCAAAAACCTGTTTACATCTTGACCGTCCAGCTGCCTCCATTACACGTCACTTGCTGCTGCCCATTTTCCGATTTTTCTCCCATTTTTAATAACCCAATTTTAAGGATAAATTATACACCTAATTAACCCTTAATTAATGTATTAATTTGGTCTAAATAATTTAACAAAAACTGCAGCAACTTAGCATATCATTGCACATCATTTGCATAAGACCAAGCTGTCCATTTTTTCATCCTTTAATGGGCAGCTGATAATCACGAATTTTCAGGGATTTTTCCACATGGATAAATGCTCATTTATGTATCCCAAAATGTCAGCTATATGTGTGCATTATTTATAAAATACAAAAAATTAAAAATAAATAGCAATGCAGCCCATGAACGTGCTTGCCTTGGACACCTCACCTATGCTCACTTAAGTACTCATAGCTTCATCAATTGTGGACATTCATTGCTGGGATTTTATTTGGATATTTGAATTTTATATTAATGCATAAAATACCTTAGAAATGTGCTGCATTTGACACCTCGACTCCCATTTGACACCTCAACTCCCATTAAAACCATGCAATTATGCATTGTACTTTAGCATTAAATGAAGAGTACTTTTGAGGTGCAATAGTCAACCATATACACCTTTTCCAATTCAGGTATTTTCCCAAAATTTTAAGCTTAATATAAACCTTCAAAAATATTAATCTCCTGATTTCATTCAACTATTTCGAATTTCATCTCAATCCGATCTTCCTAGCTCAAGTTATAGTCATTTGAAGTTAACGGTTGAAATTGAGATGTGATCAATAAATCATTAATCTAATTTCATCAAGAATTTTTATAATCCAATAATCCCATAATACCAAGCCCAAAATCATCAACTTCCATTTCAAACTTCACTTGAATCCACCTTACAGGCGTTGAGTTATGAATTTTCTAGTATTTTCCAACATAATTCCACAATTTCCATTTTAATCTCCATTAATTAAATCATGGAAATTAAACTAAACATTCATGCCAAATTAGCATGTTTTAATCTTCATTATACTCCTTTAGTCACCTTGACTCATAATGGGCTCCGGCAATTAAATTTTTAATCACCATTCTTAGTGGAACCCTAATTGCAAAATATCATAAAATCCTAAAATTATCCAAAATTTTCATTTAATCATATATAAGTCACATGTACCTGTTCAATGCATGACGAGTTCTTGGATTTACTTGCCTTCTTTGCCCTGGTCGCTTAGATTTGTTACTGGCTTCTCTTATTCCTTGTTGACTTACAAATTCATCATTCGCAACTGCCTTTCCCTTGTTCAACTTAGCTCTTACTCTAGTGATAGACATGTTGCTTTCTACACATGTAAGAGTTATATCAATATCATCCTTTATCATAATGCAATTCATATCATAAATAGCCATATTTCAAATAAAAAGGTTGTTAACCTTTCCTTTTCACATACGCTTATCATATAAATAAAATCAAGGGAAGAAATCAATTGAAAAATCAAATGCATTTGTATCTTCTTAATATTTCTTCATCAACTTTATACATTCATTTATCATCTTAAAAATCCAAAAAGGATTTTTTTTCTTCTACCTTTCCCAATTCCATCTTCACCTTTCATGGTATAAGGTTGCTTTTCCTTACACGTTCAGATTATATTTGCATAATCTATCATTTTATCATGAACATGCACTCTAAACCAACAATCATCTAGAGAGTTGGCGTCTAGGTGCCACCTAAGTGGCGCCACGGTGTCGCACCCTACATATGTAAAGTCTAACATAGTCTTGTACTATGTGAAGTGAGGTGTGGTAAGCTTCAGGTATGGGGGTCTAGATGAAAGGTCCCATTATGTGGTCCATCATCTATTCATATTTTCTTCTATCCTTTGTCTGTTCTCCACTTCCCCCTACCTCCTTTTTCATCCTATCTGGTCCCTTTATCATTCTTCCTTCATATACCATCTACATTATGAAACATAGCAAATTAGCTTCATTTCCTTAAATAACCATATCAATGCATCATAATTACACACAATAAAAGACAACATATGTCATATATGTCCTATAATTTCAACCTATCTCTTTCATTATTTCTTTTTCCTCTCATTTTCTATTCCCATGCTTGTTTGCCAATCCTTGCTCCGATACCAAGCTTTGTGGAGTCCTCAGCCCGAGGCGTCACAACATGATCCTTACTCCAAGATCTTGTTGATTAGTAAATGTGAATCAGGATTGTCGCCTGATCACGCGGAAGGTTCTTAATTGGATTTCATCCATTTTTTTTTTTTCGTTTCATTGTTTTATCCATCATCATTTCATTTCTTTGTATTTCACTCAATTCATCTTGTAAGTAATGATACACTTATAATTCGTTGCACATAGCATTTTAAAATACTAATTGGTTACCTTTCTTATATACTTTTTTATAAACTCAACCCCTGGCAGTTGTCATCAGCCGTACATATCATTCATAAAATTTTCATCTTGTTCTCTTACATCCTTGGTTTTATCAACCTGGCATACCATAGCCATATAAAATTCACTCATTATCAAATATTCAACACACATACTTGTATACATACATTCAACCATTAGTTCACATAGAACTTAGAACTTTCAATAAGTTCACATACATTATCATACCTTCAAAAATCTAATCATATCATTTCATACACATATCCAATCATTTAGTATACACGTGAATACCATCTCATATCTCTCCTCAAATGCTCAGGTTCTTTACCTCTTGAGCTTCCCTGTACCTGTCTAAGGTTTGGAAAAATAAATCATTAGTGATAACTCAGTAAGCAAGCATTTTGCATTTTCATTTAAATGCATTTCTCGTCATTCGGTAGGAGTCACTTGTTAAGCGATCAGCTACCAACAGAAAGAAACCTTTCATGAAATCCTTTCATTTAAACCCTTCATAAAAGCATTCATATAAACCGTTCATAAAACCCTTTTTTCATGAGGACATTTGTATGTCCTAAAACATTGTCATATAAACATTTAATCATGAGGATAAGTGTATGTCCTAAAAAAAATTTTACATAAACTTTTTATATGAGGACAATTATATGTTCCAAAACATTTTCATATAAACCTTTATTTATGAGGTTAATTTTATGTCCTAAAATATTTTCTTATAAACCTTTAATCATGAGGACAATTTTATATCCTAAAATATTTTCTTATAAACCTTTATTCATGGGGACAATTTTATGTCCTAAAATATTTGCATATAAGCCTCTTTATATGAGGACAATTGTATGCCCTCAAATAATTTCGTATAAACTCTTTTTCATATCCCCAATTTTTGGGCTTTTCAAAAGCAACACGTATGCATATAAACCTTTTTTATCTATGTGAAAATTTTTATGTCCTAAATTATTTTCATGTAAACATTGATTCCTGTGGACATTATCATGTCCTAAAATATTTTTATGTCCTCATTTTGGGCTTTAAAACAAAACACATGCATATACGTCTCTAAACCTCTGGTAAGTGACACTTACCAAGTGATCATATTTCTATAGGAAAGAAACCATCCATGTGACAACACCACTAGCTAAGTGGTCGTCCATGATCCTGCTCCCATTTAAGGAAGGGCACCACCGGCCTCCGGTCTTCCCTTAGCGACTTGGCCATAGGTAGAGATTGGCCCTGGTCTGCAACCATCTCGGTTCGCAGCCGCCTCTACCATGATCCTCGTGCATACTCGTTTATATTCCTATCGTCATGCTAGTATGATTTCATAAATTCAACACAGTCCTCAGACCATGCTATTTTTCAAGTCAAAACTTGACGTAACATAATCCAGCTCAGTCCATAGATAGTGCCCTTTCTCAAATTGAGAACTGGGCATAATCATTTTAAAAATAAAATATTTTCATAAACCATCTTAAAATCATGATGTTAGGATGACCACCCTTAAAGAATTTTGAAAATATTTTAGTAAATTAATTTCACAAAACATTTGTAGTATTTCAGGAAATAATAATTTTTAAAAGTATTCCTTGTTTGTTGGTAAATAATTTTAGAATTTTCATTATAAAAAGATTCTGAAACATTTCAATATTCAAGAAAATCAGTCTTTTCTTGTAAACATTTTTATTCCCATTTCTGGGCTTTTTATGAGGACAGGATATACAACCACATTCCCATTCATTTATATCGGCATTATATACCTTGTCCACTCACTATCCTAGCCACTCTTATGTAGAGAACAGTTTGCATTACCTTTTGAACACCATTTAAACAAAGCAGTCATCAAATCAATTTGTTGAGTTGGTTGTCCTTAAAACTCTTTTGAAAACATAAATACAAGACATTTTTCAAAGTATTTCAGTCTTCAAAGAGACTGAAAATATTTCAGTAGACCATTTCTACAGCCCTATTTATTTACAAATACCATTAGATGAAGAATCACATTTTCTTCTCAAAACTATTTAGGAATAGAATTCCCAAAGTTTGTTATCAACTATCATCTTATAGAAGAGTCGAAACTCTCTCATCATAAAATGCTTTTGAAATAGCATTTCTAAGAACTTGCTTAACATGAAACCATCTTGAAACATGTCAATAATAAGGAGTAAAATCATACTTTCAAGAATTGAGCGTGTTTACAATGAAGCAATGTCGAGAATTTTCATTAAAGTCATATTTTCATGAATTGAATTTGCTTACTCTGTAAGCAATTCTAACATCATCAATATAAATACTCGAAACAAAATCAACATTCGTAAGGGTTTGCTTGCTTGCCATGTAAGCAATCTTGCAAACATCTTGATAAAGCAAGTTCATATCATTTCAATAATTGCCAATAAAATAACATTTGAAAATACTTAATAGAGCATAATTATAAAGCGCTTTCAATCATTTCAACATTTGAAATGAAATCAATATTTTCAAAAGGTTGCTTGCTTACCTAAATTCACGTCGGTTTCCTTCGTCAACCTTTTCTTTGCCTTTGCCTACATACATAAGAATGACATTGCATTCATAAACATAATTTCATATGTTTTCACATCATATAGTTTTCCAACCTACATGATTTTCATCAACTTACTTAACCTACTTTTTTTTCAAGTTGGGTGTGCATTTACCAATTCACGCATTGGTATAACTTGTGCTTCCATAGCATCCCTTCGTTTCAAAATTTACCCCTAGTAGGTTAACTCTCATAATAACTTATGATACTTGTTTACATCTTATTACAAGTTACATTCCATTCCAAAAATCTAAAATTTAACTATTATTTTAATTTATACCTCAATCTATCCATATTGGTGAAATTAGGCACGCTGATCTCTCTAATTTTTTATTTATATTCAAATAAAGGTATTTAAATCTAAAATTTCTATCATATATTAATAACTACATGAGTTAATTAATATAATTAATTCTAGCACAAAATATTAAGTATTTATATTTATTTATGTATTTTTACTCTGCTGGACAACAACATAAATTTTCATATGGGTCAAATCACGTTAATTATTAGGTAAATTTATACCCTCTAAAATTTAATTTTTCTTTTGGTCAAGTGATAATCAATATGTCTTATAATCAGATAAAATTTTTAGCTCAAAATTCCATGTATAAAAAGTATTAAAAATCATTTGGTTTAGCTGATCCTCACAACCTTTCGACCCAATTCAGGTTAATTTTCTTAGATTTTTAATTTGTAACATTATTAACCTTTTAGGCTAAAAATTTGGTCGTTACTGAATAATCATATCATGATTTCGGACATAAATTTTCATGCTAAAACTCGTTCATTTACTATTTCTTTCATATTTTGATTATATTCCAGATTCACTAAATATGAGCATATCCATGTGATTCATTTCACCCTTGAAAGTATTAACACATAATCAATGTGAGGGTTTGGTTTGCTTAATCATTCATCAAGAATTCAAGGAGATATTCACCCATGAATTCAACATTTACAACTATCTTAACATTAAACATCAACCAAGCATGATTTAGGTTAATATATATGCTTCAAAAACCCATAATACTCACCCAAATTGAACATGAATGTGCGTAAGCCTCGTTGAATCCTCTTTTCCTTCCTTTCTTATTCCTTCTTCCTCTCTTTTCTCCCCCTTGGACATTTACACCTTGCTGCCCTTTGTTTTTCTCTTTTTATTTTCTAAGTTCTCTCTCTCTCTCTCTCCCTCTCTCTCTCCCTCTATTTATCTCTCTCCTTCCTTGTTGGACGTCCAAGGCTCTTACCCCTTTTCTTTTTTATTTCTTTCTTTCTTGTTTCCCAAGAAACCCCCTTGATAGCCATTTATATAATTTTTTTAAAATACAAAAAATTTGTCCATAACTTGCCCCTTGATCACGTTCACATTGGTTGCCCCTTTTGGCATTTTGTGAGAACAAAATTATCCAAATATTACTGCCCCTTGAATGTCCCTACATGCAGTCCTATTTACATGCATTTTTCAAAATTTTAAAATTGCAAAAATTTCTCAAAAATTTCTCCTTGAGACACCTCATTTGCACCTTTAAATGCACTGACTTCTGCATTAATTCAAAACCAACTTTTGAAGCAAAAAGTCAAAGGGTCTTAACCATAAGTGTTAAAGCATTTTTCTATAGGATTTATCTTAATCAAATTCATCCATGTGATAGGAAACTTTGTTTTAGCCATTCATAAAAAAATTTATCTCAAAATGATCATTTTAGTGCAAGACATGCGCATTTGAAAATATCATATGAAATTTGATAGAATTAAATCATTATCATCATAATTCAATCATGATCAACATAATCTATACCATGAGGTAAAGCACGTCAACATGTGCTTACCTTTCAAATTTCACGTCAATCCGCCTTATGGGCGTCAAGTTATGAATTTTTCAAGTAGTGACCCAATTTATTTAGTCATTATTATTAACTAAATTATAATTAATGGAATTCAAAATCATGCCACATCATCATTTCCATACTTCATTTTGTCCTTTTTGAGCACATTAACTCATATTGGGCTAAGGTGATTAAATTAACCACCTAACTTGATTACTAGCCCTAATCTCATCCATCCACATCAATCATACCATTAATAACTCTTAAATACCTAGATTATATTTATTTATCTCAAAATGTTCTAGGTATCACATACCTCTAATGTGATGTGAACAGATAAGTATTTATGTTGAGAAATCCATTTGAATTCAGCTCATGAATATATGATTATTTGTAATAAGAAAGTAAGATTGCCTGTGTATCAATTATATGATATACATATGTTAAGGTTTGTTGATGAAAGTTTATGATATAAATGATCAAGTTGTTTAAATTATGAGTATTCATGAATGACTTGTATTGATATGATATGATTGAGAATAGATGAATACTTTATATTGATATGTAGTTGTCAGTTTATGAATGAATTGATGATTTGAGAATGATATGTTTGAATAATATGTGCAAATGGTTACAAGTATAGATTACTTGTAAAAGATTGAATGAGATGAAGCAAATAAAATGAAAAGAAACAAAAATTTTGCTAAACGAAATGGATTCAAAAATCTCACCGATCAGGGCAACAATCCTGTTTCACATTTACCAATCAAAAATAATTCTGGAATAAGTTTTGGTGCCCAGGTCGAGGGCGCCACAGAAGGTGACAGGCCCCTTTCCAAATGGTGTCATGAAGGTAGTGCGGTAAGCTCATAGTGTATCGTCGAGCTTGATGGACCAATCCTTCCTAGAGGGGTAGACTGTTCTCTCTAAGATCTGCTTCAATTCTCTGTTAGCCAATTCAACTGGTCATTGGCCTGCGGATGGTATGCGGTAATAACCTTGTGGCGAACACCATATTTTCAAGAAATGCAAATAATATTTTGTTGTAGAAATGCGTCCCTCCATCACTAGTGATAGCACAGGGTGCACCAAAATGAGTGAAAATATTGTTCATTAGGAACTTTGTCACCACCCTAGCATCATTAGTGGGAAAATCAACCACTTACACCCACTTTGAGACATAATCAACAACCACCAAAATATACTGATTGCTAAATGATAGGATGAATGGACCTATGAAATCAATACCCCAAACATCGAATAATTCTACCTCCAAAATACTTGTATGGGGCCTTTCATGTTGCCTGGAAATGTTACCCGACCTCTGGCAATTATCGTAATTTTTTGCATAGTATACATCCTTAAAAAGGGTAGGCCAATAGAATCCGGATTGCAAAACCTTTATTGTTGTATGATCACCTTGATAATGTCTCCTATAAGGTGAGGAATGACACTGCTGTATAATTTCCTGGACTTCCTCCTCTGGAACACACCTTCTAATTATCTAGTCAGGGCATTGCTTGAACAGAAACAACTCATCCCAATAACAATTTTCACGTCATGCAAAATTTCTTCTTTTGTTATACACTTAGGGCCAAAGGGAGCATTCCACTTACTAGAAAATTAACTATATCTGTATACCATGGAACCGACTAATGATTGATACTAAATAATTATTCATCCGAGAATACCTTGTTAATTTGTTCTGCATGTGACTCCTTCTTCTCGAGTCAGGATAGGTGGTCGACCACTTGATTCTTTATGCCCTTTCGATCCTTGATCTCCAGATCGAATTCTTGCAATAACGGTACCCATTGAATTAAGCGTGACTTAGTGTCTTTCTTTTCAATTAGATACTTAACAGTAGAATGGTCAGTATATACAATTACCTTTGTTCCAACCAAATAAGCTTTAAATTTATCAAATGCAAATATCACCGCTAATAGCTCTTTGTCGGTAGTAATGTAGTTCGGTTGCGCCTCATTTAGGGTCTTGCTAGCATAATAAATTGAATGGAAAACCCATTTTTCCTCTGCCCTGAGACTGCGCTAATTGCATAGTCGCTAGCATTACACATAAGCTTAAAAGAAAGGCTCCAGCAGGAATAATGACAATCAGTGTTGAGATAAGTCTTTTATTTAGTTCTGGAATGCACGTAAATATGCATTATCAAAATTGAATGGCGCATCTTTCTCTAGCAAATTGCAGAGTGGTTTGGCGATTTTGGAGAAATCCTTTATAAATTGCTAATAAAATCCAGCATGGCCTAGAAAGTTGTGAATGCCTCTAACTAAAGTGGGAGGAGGAAGTTTCTCAATTGTCTCGATCATGGCCTTATCGACTTCAACACCCTGTCTAGAGACCCGATGCCCAAGTACTATGCGCTCTTGCACCATGAAATGACATTTTTCTCAGTTTAAAACTAGGTTAGTGTCTTCACAACGCTACTACACCTTGGATAAATTGGTAAGACACTCATCATAAGAATTTCAAACCATAGAGAAGTCATCCATAAATACTTCCAAAAGTCCTCAATCATATCCGAAAAAATGGCAATCGTACAACACTGGAATGTTGCTGAAGCATTGCACAGGCCAAATGGCATTCGCTTAAATGTGAACATTCCATATGGGCATGTAAAAGTAGTCTTTTCTTGGTCTTCAGGCGCGATCATAATCTGATGGTATCCATAATAACCATCAAGAAAAGAATAAAATTCTCACCCAGTAAGTCTATTAGCATCTGGTTGATAAATGGAAGTGGAAAATGGTCCTTCCTTGTGGCCTTGTTCAACTTTTGGTAGTCCATATACACTCTCTAACCTGTAACTATCCGAGTCTGAATTAATTTATTATTTTCATTGAAACCACTATCATTCCACCTTTTTTAGGAACACATTACACCAGACTAACCCAAGAATTATTGTAGATAGAATAGATAATATCTGCATTAAGCCATTTAATTATCTCTTTTTCACTACTTCATTCATAATAGGATTTAATCGTCATTGTGCTTCAATAAAAGGCTTGACATTCTCTTCCAAGATGATCTTGTGGATGCAAAATGCAGGATTAATGCCCCTATATCGGCAATAGTCCATCCTATGGCTTTCTTGTGATCCCGCAACACTCTAAGCAGTTTTTCTTCTTGAAGAGAATTCAATTCAGCTGTAATGATGACTAGAAGTGTTGATTCTCTGCCTAAATATACATATTTCAGATGGGATGGCAATGATTTTAACTCCAGCACCAGTGGCTCTTCTATGGATGGCTTTAGATGTTTAAAGGACTCTACTGTGAGCTCTAGTGACTCGAACTTCTGCAGATAGCATGAAAAAGTTGAAGATTGCTACAAGTAGCACACCATTTCTACTGATTCTTCATCTACTTCGTCTGTACCACCAACTAGTGACACTTTTAAGATGCCCTGATGAGAGTTGAATTGAAATTCATCTTGAACGGCTAAATCTACTGTGTCAATCATATAACATTCATCCTAATCACTTGGAAATTACATCGCTTTAAATACGCTGAATGTAATCTTTTTATCTTGCACCTGCATAGTTAGCTCACGAGCTTATACATCAATTATAGCCTTATCAGTAGCTAGGAATGGGCGACTCAAAATAATTAGCACGTCCTGATCCTCTTCATAGTCCAAAACTAAGAAATCCATAACAAATATAAATTTGTCCACCTTAACTAGTATGTCCTCAATGACTCCTTTCGGGTATGCCATGGATCGATTTGCTTACTATAGTGTAACTATAGTGGGTCTTGCCTCTCCAATGCTAAGCCTCTTGAATATTGACTTAGACATTAAATTTATACTAGCTCCAAGGTCACAGAGAGCTCTACCAAAATAATGATTTCAAATAGTGCAAAGGATGGTGAAACTTCTTGGATCCTTGAGCTTTGTGGCAGCTTCCTCTGTAATATGACACTACACTCCTCAGATAAGGCTACCATCTTGAACGTTGTTAATCGTTGTTTCTTAGTTATGTTGTCCTTCATAAATTTAGCATAGCTTGACATTTTTTCTAAAGCTTCCACGAAGGGTATATTAACATGCAATTGCTTCAATACCTCGAGGAACTTTTTGAACTGGTCATCCTTCTTTTGCTTTTCTAGCCTTTGGGGGAATGGTGGAGGCGGTCATTGAATTGTTAGAGGAGCGTCAAGAACCTGGTTTTGAGGAATTACAGAACCCTGATTTTCTTCATTAACTTTCTTAGAATGAACTGGAGGAGATGAATTTGCTACAATTAACTTCTTTAGAGTTATGAAGCGAGTTATGGCTTCATGTAACTCCCTACTACTTCTGAAGGTGTCAACTTGCACTTGCTCCTTGCCCGTTCCTTTTAGATTTGGTTCAATGTCACCCAGCAATGTGCATTGGGGGCGACTGTTGATTGCAGAAGCGAGCTACCCAATTTGAGCGTCCAAATTTCTGTTAGTTGTGATCTATGACTGCTTAAATTGCATGAACATATCTTTCAAATTGGACTTCTTTTCTTCTCATGGTGGGGGGGGGGGTAGGAAGAGCTGGTCTTGTGGGCTGTTATTGTGGTGGCTGTGAAAATCCTGGTGGTGGCTTGGCCTGGCTTGATTATTCCAAGAAAAGTTAGGATGGTTCCTTCATCCCTGATTATAAGTGTTTGAATAAGGATTGTCTTGGTTCTGTTGGAAGTTGCACACATAATTAACTAACTACAAATTAGAGTCACACTGCTCGCAAGCGTGGCAAAATTCACCGCACCATGTGCAATACTTTGTTGATGCTGAGGATGATGAAGATCCTGTTGGTCTCGAGTTTATACAAAACCCAAGAGGGGATGGGTGAATTGGGTTCTTAAAAAATATTTTAATGTATTAGTTGTAACCTCCTTTGTGAACTAAGTCTCCGTCAATGAAAAATGTGGAGAATGTATAGCAAGTTGTGAAACCCAGAGCATTCTAAGCTTAATGAATGTAGTTGGAATGGGTATATGGATGAAATTGAAAATTTCATGAAATATAGAGTTTATGATAACCCACATTGCCATGAAGATTTAATGGAAAATGTTAAATTATATACCCTTTAATCTAAATGAATGAGATTAGGGAAACTAATTAAGCAAGATGATTAAGATAAATCACACATGATTACCTTGGTAATTGTGCACTAAAAGACAAAATGGAGATGGGGCTCTAAAAGACAAAAGAAAGGTAGAGGTGATGAGATGGCAGGGTAGAGATGGTGAGGTGGCATGGCCATTAATGGCTATCTTTACATGTCATTTTGATTAATTATATGATAAATACATATATTATGATATACAAGGTGGATTAACATGAAATCTCAAGGGCAATCCTAATTTGATATGGCCTATATGATGAACGGTTTGGATCATTCAAATTCCAAATGGAAAGTGGTAAAATGACTAAAATTACATGGTATTTCATAAACTAATTCCACCTTGTTAATATCTTACCAAATATTCATCATCTTGAGATGAAAATTTTTATGAAGGAGAAAGTTAATGTGCTCTAAGTTATGTATGGATTGGATTTTGTCAAACATTGTTAGTAAATCCTAAATGACATTTGTTAAGTGTGATTAGATATTACTGATGAGAGGTAATTAAGGCATTGACTTTTGATCATCAAAAGTGAATTGCCATAAATGCAATATAAAAGTAAGAGTTGACAATTATGTCAAATGGGACACATGTCAACATGGGGTGAATTGGGCAAGATTAAAGTCAACCAAATTAAGGCAAGTTGACATTTGCAATTCCATTGGTCATGTGTCAAATAAGGATGCATTTAGGAGAGACTAAAGTCAATAAAAAAGATGCGAAGTTGACTTTTGCAACCTCCATCCAATGTGTGGCAAAGATAGGTTCATTGGGCAGATTTTTAATTTAAAAAATGCAAAAACAAATTGATAATGTAACCAATAGGGACATGGACAGCTAGGTGTCTTAGGGAGCAAGTAATATAGACACTTGGACGGTCCAAAATGGATAGCAAAAAGAGGATGAATGGCTAGGATTTGGGCAGCAAATTAATAGAAATAAAATTTGGTAAACCATGTTTCTTGGGTAGCAAGCAAGGTGTAAAATCCAGCAGCATATAAAAGAGTAAATGGGCAGCAACTAGGGACGGTTTTTCAGCTTGAGAGAGAGAGAGAGAGAGAGAGAGAGAGAGAGAGAGAGAGAGAGAGAGAGAGAGAGAGAGAGAGAGAGAGAGAGAGAGAGAGAGAGAGAGAGAGAGAGAGAGAGAGAGAGAACTTAGAAAAAATGGAGAAGAAGGGAGTGGGACATCCCAAAATAGTAAGCAAAGACGGGATTTTCCTTCCAAAATTTAGGTGGGGGATGCCCTTAACATCATCAAGATTTGGGGAATTAAATTTTATTTTATGCATACATGATAAGGGGGTGACGTCCAATAGCATGAGAAGAAGAAAAAAACTTCGGACATGATATGGATATCTAATGTTATGATGGTTCACAAATGCTTAAATCATGATTTAATAACTCTTTGAATGCTTAATGAATGTTCAAGTAAGTAGAGCTTTCATATAATATGTATTGATGCTCATAAGTGCTTGGAATGAAGCGCTTAAACCCATATAAGTGGGACGTCCAAACCGGATGTTATATAGGAATGAAATTTATGTTTACTTAAGCTAATTCCATGATTGAAATAGATGATATATGTGGATTTTGGGAATTTAGAGCAAATGATTAAGGGTCTTCTATGTATGATTGATAATTGAAAATTAATAATATATTTTATTGGCATTTTATACTAATTTGATAGATAATTAATTGAGTTTAATGTGAAGTTTACTCTAGAATGTGGTTTTGCAACAATTGGGTATTAAATATTAATTTCAAGTTATTTAAATAATTTTTGTAATCTTTTGGCTTCAAATGTATTTATTTGTTGTCATGAAATTAAATGGGCTTGAAATAATTTTTATAATGATAACCCACTAATAATTTTGATGAATTAATGATTTAAATCTTTTTTATGCAGGTTTGTAAGTTCAAGTGGGCCCCACAAGGTTTGCAAGTTCAAGAGTTCAGTAACAAATCAAATGCATCCTAGCCGTCCATCAAGGCCCATCAAAGATCTGCCAATATGAACTGTCCAAACAGAAACTAACATGTTGAAAAATTCAGCACCGATCAATGAGCAACCTGCAATGGCCAGATCACGCCCAGATCCATGCCAAAATTAAATCTAGCCGTCCAGATTTCCTCCAACAAATATCAGCCCATGTCATCCAAGCAATTACCCTTAATTAAATCTGCACCGTCCATATTTTGAATATCCAGCAGATTTATTAGCAACCGCCTTGATTTTCAATCTGCACCGCCCAGTCCCTTGAATCACCACCGTCTAATTTCCAGCCATCCATCACAGCCCATGCAATAATCCAAAGCAGATTTTTCAGTGCCATCTAGACCGTCCATTAATTCTTCAACAATGCAAGTAAAAGGCCGGAAATAAAAAAAAAACCAGCCATCCATGCAGTCCATTCCAGCCGTTCTTTTTGATCCATGCAAATGTCTAAAAAATTGCATGTGTGACCCACCAGAAATTTTTAGCCACTGATCATGTGAGATCCAGCTGCTCAGCCTCCTTGATCCAAGCGGTCCATTTAATCCAACAGCAATTGGATCGTCCAGAATTTTATCACCAAGTTGTTTATCATGTCCATTTGATCCAGGCCATCCATCTAGCGGCATAATTTTGCACCGCCCAATCGTCAAATTTCAACCGTCCATTCTCCAGAAATATCAGCTAATCCATGTCCAGCAGCCAGATCTGCACTGCCTAGCCATCTATTTCAAATTCCTTTTACCGTCCATAAATTCAAGCTATTGATTTGCACAACCAACGCAATTCAAATTGCGGCAATTGATGTGGGGTCCGCTGTTTATAACCATCCAGTCGTTCAAGTCTCCAAGCCATTATTAAAACTCCAGACTGTCCAATGCAACTGTGGGGGCCACCAGCATATGGGCGGCATGCAGGCACAACGCAATTCTGAATTGCATTTTGTGGGGCCCACTAACATTACGCAGTCCAGCTAAAGCACAAATTTCAGCCGTAATCCTTGTTTACGCAATTTTTTTGGAGAGCCAACCCATAGGAAGGGCTTCCCTAATTTTTAACAGGGGAAGCAGCATCTCTGCCGTTCATTTGAGTTTGACGGCTAAGATTTATCAGGGTATTTTGGGTAGCTTAAAAAATCGAATGGAACGCACGGAGGGTTCCTGCTTACTCGCACTTCTCCTCCCGTCCATCGTTCTTCCTCGTGCTCGTTTCCATCCCTGTTCGGATTATCAAATCTGTCAAACCCATGCTTGATCTTGGTTTGAAATTGGGTATTGCTATTTTTTTTTAATCTCAGATTTGTTTTTTTTTTCTCACCATTAAACGTATCTAGCCAATTCAATCGTGTTACATAATTGAAAAAGGGCTTGAATTTGGGGTTTCGCAATCGAATAAATCTGTCATGTGCCTATTTGAAATTTTCTTCTGCTGCCGTCTTTACCTGCTACATCTTCATATTCAAGCCGTCCTATTTTTGCTTCCGCTGCCCATATGGATTAAGCACTGCAATTTTGGTAGCTAATTTTTTTTTTTTTTGTTTTGCAATTCGATGAATCCGATGGCACGATCTAGCTTGATTCAGATGCTTTTTTCAAACCCAGCTTTTAGACGGCGCATGGATAGCAGTTGCCATTGTCGCAGCCATGGTCGTCGGCGACGGTTTGGATGCCGGATATGGAGCCGTGTGGCCGGCTAGGACTATGGGGGACAGTTGGTGGTGATGGGTCATGTGGCAACTAGGGTTTCACCAGTTCGGGGAAGAAGAAGGACTTCCGTGAAATTTACAAAAAGCCCCTTGGCTAGAGACATTTGCAAATGGATCAAGTCAAAAAATTTTGCAAAAACCCCGAAACTACCCAGAAATTTCAGAAGAACGAAGAAAAATAATGGGCCGAGAGAAGATTAGGCCCAGAACGAGTAGTTGTATGACTAAGACCATAGTCCGGCTACTAAATTAGGTCATAAACCCCAACCTAATTTTTTTAAAAAAATCGGACTAGTTTGGAAATTTCAGAAGATGAATATTTTGTTTTTCTAAAATATATACGTGTCCCGCGGGCGTCCAAAAATGAATATTTTATTTTCTAAAAATATATATGTGTCATGCGGGCGTCCAAAAATGAATGTTTTATTTTTCTAAAATATATACGTGTCCCGCGGGCGTCCAAAAAATAAATATTTTATTTTCTAAAAATATATATGTGTCCCTTGGGGTTCCTAAAATGAATATTTTATTTTCTAAATATATATATGCGTCCCACGGGCCTCCAAAAATGAATATTTTGATTTCTAAAAATATATATGTGTTCCGCGGGCTTCCACAATTGAATATTTTATTTTTTAAATATATATATGTGTCCCGTGGGCCACTGACAATGAATATTTTATTTTCTAAATATATATATGTGTCCCGCGGGCCTCCTAAAATAAATATTTTATTTTCTAAATATATGTGTCCCGCGGGCCTCCTAAAATGAATATTTTATTTTCTAAATATATATATGTGTCCCGCGGGGCTCCTAAAATGAATATTTTATTTTCTAAAAATATATATGTGTCCCGCGGGCCTCCAAAAATGAATATTTTATTTTCTAAAAAATAGATATATGTTCCACGGGCCTCTAAAAATAAATATTTTGTTTTCTAAAAAATATATACGTGTCCCGTGGGCGTCCAAAAATGAATATAATGTTTTATAAAAATATCTACGTGTCCCGCGGGCGTCCAAAAATGAATATATTATTTTTTTAAAATGTATAAATGTCCCACGGGCCTCAAAAAATGAGTATTTTGTTTTTATAAAAATATATACGTGTCCCGTGGGCGTCCAAAAATGAATATAATATTTTATAAAAATATCTACGTGCCCCGCGGGCGTCCAAAAATGAATATATTATTTTTTTAAAATGTATAAATGTCCCACGGGCCTCAAAAAATGAGTATTTTATTTTTATAAAAATATATACGTGTCCCGTGGGCGTCCAAAAATGAATATAATGTTTTATAAAAATATCTACGTGTCCCGCGGGCGTCCAAAAATGAATATATTATTTTTTAAAAATGTATAAATGTCCCACGGGCCTCAAAAAATGAGTATTTTGTTTTTATAAAAATATATACGTGTCCCGTGGGATTCAAAAAATGAATATAATGTTTTATAAAAATTTAAATGTGTTCAGTGGGCTTCAAAAAATGAATGTATTGTTTTTATAAAATTTATAAATGTCCCACGGGTCTCAAAAAATGAATATTTTATTTTTATTAAAATGTATACGTGTCCCGTGGGCGTCCAAAAATGAATATAGTGTTAGCTAAAAAATTTAAATGTGTACTGCGGGCCTCCAAAAATGAATGTAATATTTTTATAAAATATATAAATGTCCCACGGGCCTCAAAAAATAAATATTTTATTTTTATAAAAATATATACGTGTCCCGCGGGCGTCCAAAATTCAATATAATATTTTATAAAAATATAAATGTGTCCCACGGGCCTCCAAAAATAAATGTATTATTTTTTTAAAATATATAAATGTCCTACGGGCCTTAACAAATGAATATTTTTTTTTACAAAAATAATCATGTGTCCCGCGGGCATCCAAAATATATATAATATTTATTACTATTTTATTTCTTTATATAAATTTTTATTTCATTAAATCAAGTGGAGTTAATATTTTTAATTATAATTTAATATATTTATTTGGGTTCCAAATTTAGTTTTGAAGACATATATGATCTTATAAGGGCCTTAAGATTATATTAGAGGTGTTAAATTACGATTAACTTATTAATTTCAAAAATTAGATGCTGTTAGATGCTGTTAGATGATGTTAGATGCGGTTAGATGCTGTTAGATTCCGTTAGATGCTGTTAGATGCTGTTAGATGCCGTTAGATGCCATTAGACGCTGTTAGATTAAGTTGGATTTCTTTAAATCATATTAACTGGGTTTCAAATTCAGAAATTAAGGTCTAAATGACCTTATAAGGGGCCTACGATCATATTACAGGTGTTAAATTAGGATTAACTTATTAATTTAAAAAATTAGATGCTGTTAGATGTTGTTAGATGCTGTTAGATGCCGTTAGATGCTGTTAGATGCTGTTAGATGCCCTTAGATGCCGTTAGATGCTGTTAGATGCTGTTAGATGTCATTAGATGTCGTTAGACGCTGTTAGATTAAGTTGGATTTCTTTAAATCATATTAACTGGGTTTCAAATTCAGAAATTAAGGTCTAAATGACCTTATAAGGGGCCTACGATCATATTACAGGTGTTAAATTAGGATTAACTTATTAATTTAAAAAATTAGATGCTGTTAGATGCTGTTAGATACTGTTAGATGCCGTTAGATGCTGTTAGATGCCGTTAGATGCCGTTAGATGCTGTTAGATGCTGTTAGATGCCATTAGATGCCGTTAGACGCTGTTAGATTAAGTTGGATTTCTTTAAATCATATTATATGGGTTTAAAATTCTGTAATTAAGGTCTAAATGACCTTATAAGGGGCCTAGAATCATATTACAGGTGTTAAATTAGGATTAACTTATTAATTTCAAAAATTAGATGCTGTTAGATGCTGTTAGATGCTGTTAGATTCCGTTAGATTCCGTTAGATGCTGTTAGATGCCGTTAGATGCCGTTAGACGCTGTTAGATTAAGTTGGATTTCTTTAAATCATATTAACTGGGTTTCAAATTCCGTAATTAAGATCTAAATGACCTTATAAGGGGCCTAGGATCATATTACAGGTGTTAAATTATGATTAACTTATTAATTTCAAAAATTAGATGCTGTTAGATGCTGTTAGATGCTGTTAGATGCTATTAGATGCCGTTAGTTGCTGTTAGATGCTGTTAGATTCCGTTAGATGCTGTTAGATGCTGTTAGATGCCGTTAGATGCCGTTAGACGCTGTTAGATTAAGTTGGATTTCTTTAAATCATATTAACTGGGTTTCAAATTCAGAAATTAAGGTCTAAATGACCTTATAAGGGGCCTAACATCATATTACAGGTGTTAAATTATGATTAACTTATTAATTTCAAAAATTAGATGCTGTTAGATGCTGTTAGATGCTGTTAGACGCTGTTAGATGCTGTTAGACGCTGTTAGACGCTGTTAAACGCTGTTAGATTATGATGATTTTATTAAATCATATAATATGAGTTTCAAATTCTGAATTTATGGTCTAAATGACATTATAAGGGACCTAGGATTATATTACAGGTGTTAAATTAGGATTAACTTATTAATTTTAAAAATTAGATGTTGTTAGATGTTGTTAGATGCTGTTAGATGCTGTTAGATGCTATTAGATGCTGTTAGATGCTGTTAGATGCCGTTAGATCCGATTTTATTCAGAAAATAATAAAATATTAATAAATTTTCAAACATTCGAGAAAAATAAAAGAACTTGTTATTTTTGAGAGTACCATGATTACATTAACTTTAAATAATATGAAATAACTTCTAATAAAATTTATATTTTCTAACTTTACTAATTATAATGAAATCTTTTTAAAAAATAATTTTTTGTACAAAAATTTTTTTAGAAATTTTCAAATGTTGAGAAATTATGTCCACATACATTTTAATATTTCATCTAGCAAATGAATGGAATAGATTGAGATTTTGTATATATATAATACAAATTTTATCAAAAAACCAAACATACTCACGTTTTTAAGTTATTATACTCTTGCTGTAAAATTACCAAAATGCCCAGCTTCCTTTTTTTTACCCAAGGGAAGTGCTTCCTATGGGTTGGGACTCATTTTTTTGGTGCTATAAAATGGATAGGCCGGACAGCAGAAGGGAGAATTGGACGACAGAATTTGGAGTTTTACAGCAAGAATTTTTACACGAATTTTGGGAGAGAGAGAGGAGCAAAAATTCCATAGAGAAAGAGAGAGATAGAGAGAGCAAGGTGGAGAGCGCCGGCAAGAGGCGGACCGGCAAGTTGAGTGGAGTGGCCGACACACTATCGGGAGCTTCAAACCAATAAGCCCTCCTATCTTTTTCCTTTTTAATTTTAATTGCCTTGTTTAAGATGGGTTTTGTTTTTAATTCTATTTTGGATTTAAACATGCTCGGCTAAGCCCTAAATCTAGGGTTTAAGATGTAGCATGCGTACAATGTAGCGTGGTGTGAGTTTTAATTTATTTATGATGGATATTGTTATTAACTTAATGTCTTGTATTTTTTATACTTGCTTAGTCCATGGGTCCGTACTTTGGCATGATCCCATATATTAGGTGATGGAACCGAGAGGTAGAAATCTAATATACGATAATCATGATATTAAACCTAGAAATCTAAGACCATGCGAATAGGCATGATGATCTTGAAGAATTTCATAAACAAACCAAAGAACTTAATGAATTCTAATTAACTTAATCCCATGAGAATATGTGGTTAAAAAAATTAGGGTACACCTTGTAGGTTTTGAGAGAAGATGCAAGGATAAATTAGGGTTTGTTCTCCTTTAACAAACAATATCAAGATTAAATAATTATACCACTACCTGTTGCAAAAGACGCATGTGAAATCCTAGACTCTAGGTACTCCACTCTCGTTTTCTCTACTCGTTCTAGTTTTCAATCTTCTCTTTCCATTTTTCTATTTTTTCTATTTTATTTACGATATTCCCTTCTCACTTTTCTATTTTATTCGACACGAAAGCATTTAAAAGCAAAATTTATAGTCCTGAATTCTCTGTGGATCGATAATTTATATACTACAATCTATGACCTGTGCACTTGCAATAAGATTATGAACAATGATGAGTTAAGATGCAAGTATCGGATAGTGAAAATGAGAACATATATGGCTGTTTTGATAATGGATGATGATTTCAGAAATTTTAATGGAATTTAGGTTGTTATGGAATACAAACAAGCACTTAACATGACCGCAAAAGTTATGATTTGATAATTTTTCATATGTATATCATTGAGGTGCAATTGTATAAGTGGAAAGTAATAAAAATGACTGCACATTAGGCTGTTTTGCTAATGATAGTTAATTTCAGAAATTTTGATTTGAAATTAACTTGTATAAGTTGGAATCAAACACCTTGAATGATATGCAATAGGGTATAAACAAGTGTTTTGAGTAATGGTGAAAGTTTAGGATACTAAACATGAGTATGGAATGATAACAAGTGCCATGAATAATTGTAAAGGGCTAATACCCTAAACTTGAGCATTGAATGAAAGAAATATTGAACCATTGAGGGTAAATAAGTATGCATAGAAAGATAAATGTGGACTTTAGAAACCTTACTTGAACTCAGCTTGTTATAGTTTCAAGTAAGTAGCTTGAATTATTGAAAAGGTTAAATACCCTAGAGGGGAGAATTAAAAGGAATGAATAATTAAAGATTAATGAATATAATATGTACATATGTGACCTAAAAGATGAGGGTATTCATCTCAAAGAAGGAATTGAGTAAAATGTACAAGTTGTGAGTGACACGTTGGTTAAGACCATATGAGGGTTGGGAATAAGTGATTAATATACATTAGTTAAACAAAGCATGCAAGCATACGAAATTACACAAGTATATAAGATGATTATGTTCACTTGTCTAGGCAAAGACAAGGAAAAGATTCAAGGAACGAGTGGATTGTCGCAAGGTAAGCAAGCCCATCGAAAACCCTATTTCAAAAATATTTTATGAAAAGAAAGTTTGGGTTTTGTGAAAAGAAAGTTTGAATTTTTCAAAAAATGATATTTGCAAACCAAATGTTTTGAAATGATTTTATTGAAAAGTTTTGAATTGGCTTGTTGAAATGTCTTGAAATGATTTTATTGAAAAGTTTTGAATTGGCTTTATTGAAATGTCTTAAAAGGGTTTCATTGAAATGTTTTAAAATGGTCTTATCAAAATATTTTAAAGTGGTTTTATGGAAAGATCTTGAAATAATTTTATTGAAACATTTTGAAAGGGTTTCAAATTGATTTTCTAAAATTGTTTAAGGACGACCATTCCTATAATTTTATATGAAAATGTTTAAAAATATTTCAAGAGGTAAGCAAGTAACAAGTTGAAAAAATTTGCTTAAAATGTTACCTTATCCTCAAATATTGAAATGATTTCATGAGGTAACAAGTTCAAAAATGTTGCTTAATAATTTTACTCTATCCTCAACTATTGAATTGTTTTTGAAATTGCTTTATCATGATGATTTCAAAATTATTTCCAAGCAAACAAGCAATGCTTTTGAAAATATTATTTTTCTCAAACGCTGCAAATGATTTGTAAAATTGCTTTACTTAAATGTTTCCAAAATCGTTTAAGGATGATCATCCTAATACTGTGATTTGAAAAATATTTTCAAAATGATTATGCTAAGTTTTCAAGTTGAAAAAAAGATAGCATAAAGGCTGTGTATGCTTTATGAAATCATGTTAGCATGAGAAGATGAATGATGTGTAGTGCGCGCAAGGATCAAGTACTAGGTCTATGTAGAGGTGAAAGTATAATGGCCCCCCTCTCTATGTGGCCGAGTCGCTATGGCTCTGGGGCTAGCGTCGCCCTCCCAGAAATTGGAGCAAAATGAATGGATGGTTGTCTAGCTAGCGTGCGATCACATGATAGGCTATGTTATGTATGAATGGTTTCTTCTCTATAGGTGGTTAATCACTTGGTAAGTATCTCCTACCAAATAGAAAGAAATGCGATCGTACATGTTTTCTTTATGAAAAATTCAAAATTAGGATATAAGAGGTTTTAATGAAATGATTTACATGAATAGTTTGCATGAAAGGTTTCTTTTATATGGGTAGTTGATCACTTGGTAAGTGTCTCCTACCTAATAGAAGGAAATGCATTCACAAGAAAATAAAAAAAATACTTGCTTATTGAGTTTAATACTCACATTTTGTTTTCTCAACCTTAGACAGGTGCAGTACTAGCCAAGTGAAGCAAGAAGGATTTGTAGAGTGAGAATTTTAAAATTTTTCTTTAACCGTATGTAATACCCAGAACCGAGTAGGACTCATATAAGTGAATTTAAGGTGTAATTATGATTTATGTATGAATTGGTTGATTTATGGATGATTTTCATGAATTGATGAATTTTGCAATTAGGGTTATGATTAAGAATGGTGATTAAGATTAATCATCATAGCCCAATGTGAGTCAAGATGACTAAAGGGGCTTAATGAGGATTAGAATATGCTAATGTGGCATGAATATTTATTTTAATTTTCATGATTTAATTAATGAAAATTAAAATGAAAATTATGGAATTATGTTAGAAATTGTAGAAAATTCATAACTTGACGTCTATAAGGCAAAATGAGATGAAATTTGAAAGGTAAGCTCATGAATTTGGGCTAAAAATTATGTGTGGATTGGATTAAGGCAAATGTGATGGGATTAAGATGATAATTATTTATTTTTAATCTCACACTCTAAGGTTATTTCTAAAGGATCATAACTTGACATAGAAAAGTCGGTTTGAGATGGAACTTGAAATGATTGAATAAAATTATGAAATCTATGTTATGGAAGGATTTAATTAAGCTAATTACCATGAAAAAGTGCTTAATTGGACAAATGTGTCTATCATTGACTTTGTGCACCCTAGACTACCATAGCATTTATGTTAAAGAAAGTGGATTAAATGACTTGGTTTAATGCTATGAGAAGTGTCAAATGGAGGTGAATGGAGCTGAATTTTTTGGAATTATTTAAGGGTCAAATCCATGGAAAAGTAAGGGTTTGAATACATGGGTTTAAATGCCTAAGTGTAGCTCAAATGGAGGCATAGATAAGGTGGCATTGCCATGGACGTCCAAGGGGTGATAAGGCTTAGTTTTTTTATTTTTAAAAAATCCTAAAATACATGTCTAAGTAGCCTAACACCTAGGGTAAGTAATGGGACATTTAAATGTGTGGAAAAATGAGCACAAAAATGTCAAAAGCAAGGCAAATAGGGGATGCCCCTAGTGGACAGCAACACTCCCATCAATGAGTTGATTTTTGATATTTTTGTTAAATATTAAATGGGTACTTTACTTGGATATAAAATTATCATGTCAACAAGGGATAAGTTAAAATTAAATTACCCTCATGAAATGTGGCAAATTGGGTCCCATGGGCCGGTAAAAAAATATAAAAAGGGGACCTTATCCAAGGGGGACGTCCACTTGAGAAAGGAGGAGAGAAAATTTCTCAAAAATCTCTAAGTATGGAGCAAGTTGTGAACGTCCAAACCAGCAAGGAAAGAAGAGGAAAAGGGGAGAAAAAGAGAAGGAAAAATGGGAAGAAAGAGAAGATGAACCAAGCTAAGGAAGTTGGATTCAAGTTCAATTCAATTCAAGTAAGTGAAACCTAAGTTTTGAATCATTTAAATCAAGATTTCCTCTCTCAAATTATGAGTCATGAATATGATTTATAATGAAATCTTAAAGGATGAGTTATGATGCCTTGATAAGGGTATTGAATGATTTTTTAATGGTATAAATGAAATCAAGAGTTCAAAAGGGTTAAAAGGGATGTTAGGGTTGAATTTTTTGAATGAAATCTATCTTGAAATTTCTTAAAACCCTAAATCAAGTTGCTGTTTGATTTAAGCATGATGATGAGAATGTAATTCATTCTCTTTTGGATTACATATGTTGATTTGGTCATTTGTTAATGATTTTAACAAAAATGAAATTTAGGGTTTCAAGTATTACCCGATTTTTCCATTTTTATGTCAAAAATGATGCAAAGAAGAGCTTAAATGGTTTATGGGTGAATTTTAGGGTAAAGTAACCTAAATTAAGGACCCTTTGGACATCCTAAGTGGGCTGGATGAGCTTACCCTGAGTCTGATTTTTAGGGTACATGTGTGGAACGTCCAAATGGGGGCAAAAACAGGTACCTTACATGTGGATTTTGTTACTGTTTGTAAATAAGTAATTTATGGATGTTATGGAGGTTAAATTAACCTAGGATTAGGATACTTTGAATGTCTAAAAGGTCTTGGAAAGATTTGCCATAAATCTGATTTTTAAGGACATAAGTATGGACACATCAAAACGGGCCAAAAGGAGTACCCTACATGCTTAAAGTGTTACTGTTTTGGAAGCAACTAAATTATGGATTTTAAATATGTGATAATACTTTAAATTGGGGTTAAGAAAAGCATGTTTAGTTGCTGAAAATTATGGCTTACAAATCTGTTAAGATTTAAATATTGAAAGAGGCGTTGAAAGGATGAAAAACGGGTCCTAACATGGCTGTTTCGGAATCCAATGATGAATCGATTAAAATTATAAAATGAGACCCTAAATTATATGTTAATTAAGGGGTTGAAACATGTTGAAATTGGATGTAAGTTTCTATGTTAAGAAATTTTAAGAAACACATAATATATGTGTTGTAAGTTGAATGTATGTATGAATGGATAATGTATGACTTATGTGAAATTGCTAAAATGAAAAAATGCATGAATATGTGATGAAATGCATAAGTATGTTTCTATATGGATGATTTTTAATTATCTCAAATTTCGAGATTTATTTATGAAGCTTAAGATGTCAATTCTATGCTTAAAATAATCATTGACGTAGGAAAAATGAAAAATTGATGAAAAATGATAAATGGGAGATATAAATCCCCACATGTTGATTTATGAATGATTATTATCTGTTTACCCTAAATATGGGTTTAAAATGAAATATGGAATGGATGGTATGATGCACAAGTAAATGTTGTGTATGTATGTCCAACTTGAAATTCGAGTTGGTTATATGTGAAATGGATTATGGGATTGGAAAATTAAGTGAATGCAAGCAAATGAATTTGTTATGAATGCAATGCTTTTCTTATGTATAGGCAAAGGCAAAGAGAAAAGTGATATGGAAAGCTAAGAGGAGGTAAGCAAACAATTTTCTAAATGCTTTTGTTTTATAAAAATGTGATCAAATGTTTATCAATGATATTTTAACTGCTTGAATGGTTTAGCAAATGAATGATTTAAATTCTTTTTAAGATGTTTAATGCGAAACCCCAATCTTAGACACGTGTATAAAACCCTAGGGTTGTAAACCCTAGGTAATGTATTAATCAAATATATATTCATGAGTATGAAAACATGTGTATTAGAGGTTAAATAAATGAAATTGTGGGATTAAACTACGTGAATAGTAACTGAGGTGATTAAGAGTTAATCACTTGGATTAACTTAATCACAAAAAGACAAAAAGGGAGATTTAATCACTACAGGACGAAATAGCAATATTTTTTTATACTTTAATCCAATTTTGGATTTTAGTGGAAAATTAAAGAAAAATTCATAATTTGCAATCCGGGCATCGGATTTCGATGAATTTTTTTATGGATGGTTAAAAGTTCATGATGAACATGATGGATAGGTTAAGATGTGAAGAAAATCACAAATCAAGGGTCAAGATTAAACATCAAATGGAGATAAAAAAGTAACTTATCTTTTTCATTAAATTACTTTTGACTTTTTGTTAAAATAAATAATTAAAAAATAAAAAAATAAATGAAAAGGCAGCTATGGCAGGGATGTTGTAGGGGGTGGTTGGGAAATTTGATAAAAATCAATGGTCCATGATCATCATCATTATAAACCAACAACTAGAATTTAATTAGCTTAAAATAAATAAATTTTAATAAATAAAAAAATCTAGAAAAATAGGGCTTCCATAGGGGGGCGGAGCAGGCCTAGGGTAGGCTGCACAAGGCTGCATGTACTTTTTAAAATTATAAAAAAAAACATTTGCAATTTAATACTTCAAGCAAGAGGGTAAATTCCAATTTGATGAAAAATCAAACCCTATAAATAGGGGGCAGGGGTGGACATCCAAGAGCCCATTCACCCAGCTCCAACTTGAGCAAATCCCAGCTCCCACACCCTCCCACGCGTCCAAGGAAGAAAAGGAGGAAGTTAGAGAGAGAAAGGTGAGAAAAAATAGGATATCTCCACTTCGGGTAAGTGATTTCTTTCCAATTTTTTTTTGGGTCTTAATCAGGGTAAAACCATGCTTAGATAATGCCTAAGCATGATAAAATAAGTAAATTTATAATGCTTAATTGGAATTATGCTGAAACATCAAAAATTTGGAGCGAAGATAAAATTTGGAGCGAAGATAGAGCATTCAGGAAAATCATGTATGATATGTGTAAATAATGCTCCAAAATTGATAAATGATGCGTTGGGATGAATGAATATGATAAATATGATGCTGGAATAATGATATATTAATTTCATGATTTATGGAATTAAGGATTATGCTTAAGTGAAATTATGTTGATTTTTAGTATATGGAGAAAATGATTTATTTGGCCAAGTTAATGATGATAAATTCATAATTCATGAATTTTTCCATGATATAATAAACATAAGCTATGTCATGGTATTTTTTATTTTTGGAAAAAAATGTCAATTTTTTTAACCCATGAACAGTAACCTCGGGTGAACAGTACCCATGAACAGTGATGATGAATAGTAATCTGCTATGGTATCTGCTAAAGTAGCTATGAACAGTGAACAACGTGATTTTGAGGAAAAAATACAGTTTTATTTTTTTATATTTTATAAGGATATATGGATGAAATTTTTAAAAGATTTATGGATAAAAATCCATATAAGGAGGTAATGACCAAGTATCTTTATAAGATTAACCTCTGTAGGAATGAAGTAATGAATGATAATAAAGCATGCATGGGAAGCAATCTAAGACATGAAATGATGTAGATAAAATATCATTTTTCTTTGTATAGGAAAAGGAAAGGAAAAGGTGGAGGACACAGACTAAGGAGGTAAGCAAGCAAACATTTTTTAAAAATGTGATTTTATTGCTTCATTGTAAGCAAGCACAACTTTGAAAATGTGATTTTATTGCATCATTGTAAGCAAGCAAACCCTTTTGAAAATATGTTTTATTCTCAAGTATTTATGAAATGTGTTTAAGGGTGGTCATTCCTATAATGTTTTGAAATGATGAATGTTTATGAGTTTTTATAGAAGGTCATGCCGGCATATTGATATCATGTGATCTTCATGGACATGTGCACATGTATGATGCATAATCAAGAGGCTTTAGTGGAGGTAGAAAGCGGATCAGAAGGTCCCCCTTTACTATTGCAGAGTCGTATGGGCTGTGTGCGGACGGCGTCCTCCCTAGAGAGTGAGGCAAAAGAATGTTATATGTGAATGAATGCATTGCATTTTCATACATGGATTGAAAAGGAAAATATGAATTTGAAATGATGTTTTTAAGGGATGGTGCAAATAATTCTTTACATGAGAATGACAAGTCACCTGGTGTAAGAGGTATATAATGTCGTCATGCATGTAGGAGACTATGCAGGCGTCAAGAGGAAGAGAGGTTCCCCTTGATGAGGCCAAGTCGGAGGCAGCCGGCGTATTGGACCATGCTATGTGAGATGTTCCCTGGTAAGGAAGCATTTGCACATCCAATGTTTATGAAATAATTTTTGCGAAAAGGTTTCTATTCCATTGGTAACTTCACTTGGTAAGTGTCTTCTATCAAATGGAGAGAAATGCATTTAAATGAAAGAAAAATGCTTGCTTATTGAGTTTTGACTCATGTTTTATTTTTCCAACCTCAGATAGGTCTAGGGAAAGCCAAGAGATGGAAGGCATGTATTGCTAAAGGAAAAGAGGAATCTACAAAGGTTAGTAGATTTTTGTATGAATAGATGCCCTAATGGGATATGATGAGAAAGGATATAGTTGTATTAAATTATGAAGTTATAAATAATATAAGAAATTGATGATATGGATGAGTCCATTATGAATGATGATGAGCATATGTTATGTGATGAAAGAAAAAGAAAAAAAAATTGGACGAGTTCCAATTAAAAACTCGCCGCGTGATCAGGATAACAATCCCGAGTCATATTTACTAATCGACAAGATCCCAGAGTAAGAACTATGTGGACAGAAATTGGTATCAGAACAAGCATTAGTAAATAGGCGGGAGAAGGAGAAAATAAAAGATGATGAAGATGGTATCAGAGCAAGGATTGGTAAATAGGCGTGGAAAGAGAAAAATTATGGATGATAGGAAATGTGTGATACCACAGAAGATGGTATCATATATCATGATATATAATTGGAATGTCTTAGATTAAGGAAGAAAATGAATTTTTTGGAATTATTTTCCAATCTTGATGCATTTGAAGATAGGTGCGAGAGGATTATCTCTCCACAATAATGATGGGTTTATGGAAATAAGACTAGATTGTAGTCTACATAGGCATGACTTAGTTGTAGACATTATGTAGTGAAAAGGAATAAACAAAAGTCGGAAGAGGCTAATCGACTTTTGAAAGATTAATGAATAGAGGATATTTTGATGCAAAGATGATTCTTTGTTATAAAATTAAGTTTACACATATATGTCATGTGTATAAGGAAAGAGAGCAGTGGATACTAACCTCTTTATTAGAGATGCTTGATGAATGATGATATGATAAGATGAAAATTGAGCAGCAGAAGCGTGATGAAAAATGACAGGTTTCGGGACGAAACCTAATGTAAGGGGGGGAGGATTGTGAAACCCCAATCTTAGACAAGTGTATAAAACCCTAGGGTTGTAAATCCTAGGTAATATATTAATGAAATATATATCCATGTGTATGAAAACATGTGTATTAGAGGTTAAAGAAATGCAATTGTGGGATTAAACCACGTGAATAGTGCACATGAATAGTAATGTGAATAGTAACTGAGGTGATTAAGAGTTAATCACTTGGATTAACTTAATTATAAAAAGACAAAAAGGGAGATTTAATCACTACAGGATGAAATAGCAATTCTTTTTGATATTTTAATCCAATTTTGGATTTTAGTAGAAAATTAAAGAAAAATTCATAATTTGCAATCCGGGCGTCGGATTTCGATGAATTTTTTTATGGATGGTTAAAAATTCATGATGAACATAATGAATAGGTTAAGATGTGATAAAAATCACAAATCAAGGGTCAATATTAAACGTCAAATGGAGATCAAAAAGTAACTTATCTTTTTCATTAAATTACTTTTGACTTTTTATTAAAATAAATAATTAAAAAATTTAAAATTAAATGAAAAGGCAGGTATGGCAGGGATTTTACAGGGGGATGGTTGGGAAATTTGACCAAAATCAATGGTCCATGATCATCATCATCATAAACCAACGGCTAGGATTTAATTAGCTTAAAATAAATAAATTTTAATAAATAAAAAAATATAGACAAATAGGGCTGCCATAGGGGGGAAGGAGCAGGCCTAGGTTGGGCTGCACAAGGCTCCATGCACTCTTTAAAATTATAAAAAAACACATTTGCAATTTAATACCTCAAGCAAGGGGGGGTAAATTTCAATTTGATGAAAAATCAAACCCTATAAATAGGGGGCAGGGGTGGACATCCAAGAGCACATTCACCCAGCTCTAACTTGAGCAAATCCCAACTCCCACACCCTCCCCCACGTCCAAGGAAGAAAAGGAGCAAGTTAGAGAAAGAAAGTGTCATAAAAAGTGGGATATCTCCACTTCGGGTAAGTGATTTATTCTTAAATTTCTTTTGGGTGTTAAGTAGAGTAAAACCATGCTTAGATAATGCCTAATCATGATAAAATAAGTAAAGTTATAATGCTTAATTAGAATTATGCCGAAACATAGAAAATTCGGAGGGAAAATAGAGCATTCGGGAAAATCATGTATAATATGTGTAAATAATGCTCCAAAATTGATAAATGATGCGTTGGGATGAATGAATATGATAAATATGATGCTGGAATGATGATATATTAATTTCATGATTTATGGAATTAAGGATTATGCTTAAGTGAAATTATGTTGATTTTTAGTATATGGAGAAAATGATTTTTTGGCCAAGTTAATGATGATAGATTCATAATTCATGAATTTTTCCATGATATATTAAACATAATCTATGAAAATGTCAATTTTTAGAACCCATGAACAGTAACCTATATTGCTGTGAACAGTAACCTCGGGTGAACAATACTCATGAACAGTGATGATGAACAGTAATCTGCTACAGTAGCTATGAACAATGAATAGCGTGATTTTGGAGAAAAATAGAGATTTATTTTTTTATATTTTATAAGCATATATGGATGGAAGTTTTAAAAGATTTATGGATAAAAATCCATATAAGGAGGTAATGACGAAGTATCTTTATAAGATTAACCTCTATAGGAATGAGGTAACGAATGATTATAAAGCATGCATGAGAAGCAATCTAAGACATGGAATGATATAGATAAAATATCATTTTTCCTTGTATAGGAAAAGGAAAGGAAAAGGTGGAGGACACAGACTGAGGAGGTAAGCAAGCAAACTTTTTTTGAAAATGTGATTTTATTGCTTCATTGTAAGCAAGCAAACCCTTTTGAAAATATGTTTTATTCTCAAGTATTTATGAAATGTGTTTAAGGGTGGTCATTCCTATAATGTTTTGAAATGATGAATGTTTATGAGTTTTTATAAAAGGTCATGCCGGCATATTGATATCATGTGATGTTCATGGACATGTGCATATGTATGATGCATAATGAAGAGACTTTAGTGGAGGTAGAAAGTGGATCAGAGGGTCCCCCTTCACTATTGCCGAGTCGTATGGGCTGTGTTGCAATGACGTCCTTCCTAGAGGTGGGGGCAAAGGAATGTTATGTGTGAATGAATGCATTGCATTTTCATACATGGATTGAAAAGGAAAACATGAATTTGAAATGATGTTTTTAAGGGATGGTGCAAATAATTCTTTACATGAGAATGACAAGTCAACTGGTGTAAGAGGTATATAATGTCGGGGAAATCAAAAGTCATTCATGTAGGAGACCATGTAGGCGTCAAGAGGAAGAGAGGTTCCCCCTTGATGAGGCCAAGTCGGAGACAATCGGCGTATTGGACCATGCTATGTGAGATGTTCCCTAGGCTAGCGTACCCGCACACGACGGTTTATGTCAGGAATGAAAAGGAAGCATTTGCGCATCCAATGTTCATGAAATTATTTTTACGAAAAGGTTTCTATTCCGTTGATAGTTGATCACTTGGTAAGTGTCTTCTATCAAATGGAGAGAAATGCATTTAAATGAAAGAAAAATGCTTACTTATTGAGTTTTGACTCATGTTTTGTTTTTCCAACCTCAGACAGGTGTAGGGAAAGCCAAGAGATGAAAGGAATGTGTTGCTAAAGGAAAAGAGGAATCTACAAAGGTTAATAGATTTTTGTATGAATAGATGCCCTAATGGGATATGATGAGAAAGGACATAGGTTGTATGAAATTATGAAGTTATGAATAATATAAAAAATTGATGATTTATGATGATATGGATGAGTCCATTATGAATGTGATGAGTATATGTTATGTGATGAAAGAAAAAGAAAGAAAAAAAATTAGACGAGTTACAGTTAAGAACCCGCCGTGTGATCAGGACAACAATCCTGAGTCACATTTACCAATCGACAAGATCCCGGAGTAAGGACTGTGTGGACGCCTTGGTTCAGGGCGCCACATTTAGGGATGACCATTCCTTTATATAAATGTGTATTAAAATGATATTCCAATATGATAAATAAATTGCTTATTGTTTTGCAATTATTTATGACAAATGATGAATCATGGATTTATGAATGAAAAATCATGCTAGAATGTCAAGAAATGTTTATGAATGATGCATGTGCACAAAGCATGAGGTCCACCTCAAAGGTGTAAGCGACCAAATGTCCCCTTTTAGTGCGGCCAAGTCGCTAAGATAGGCCTCGGGCCGGTGGCGCCTCCCTGGAATGGAAGAGAGGATGAAAGTAGATAGTTGCCTAGCTAGCTTCTATCCATGGATGTCATGTTTTGAAATAATGCATCACATTATTTATGATATACCCTAGACCGGTATAAGAAGCATGTTTTTATGATATACTCTCAAGTGGGTATAATATGGCTTTCCAAGGTATTTTAAATGAAAATGAATTGCCTGAAATCCTTATGGTTTGCTTATTGAGTTTCGACTCATGATTTTATTTTCCAAATCCTAAAGACAGGTGAAAGGAAGCACCATGCAAGGAGCACATGTGGAGATTCAAGAATATATAAATTTTCATGAATTACTTGTGTATGAATTATGGATTGTATGGTTGTACGAATGATGACATTGAATTGTGGTTTAATGTTGTATAAGGCTTATGTTAAGTTTTATGACTATGAATGGTGAAAATTTTTTATGGACGAATGATAAGGTATGCATGATCTTGTTATGACTAAGTATGGATTTTATGATATCATATGTGTAATTCTAAATTGATATAATGACCTAAAAAGACATTTGATGGAAATCGAAACAAGTGGAATGATGTAAACTCTTAAGGAGTTAAGTTTAAGTAGATAAATATCCAATAAAATCCACTGTGTGACAGGGCAATAATCCTGATCACGTTTACCAATCGATAAGGTCTTAACAAATTTTACTCTCCATGGCTTAGAGATATTCTAGAATTCCATTTGATCTAGACGGTTGAGTAGGGGAGTGTGCAAAGTGATCTGTAGCTCAAGATCCTCTAGTGGAATAAGAAGCATGAGAAGCAGGGGATGCCGGGTCTCTCGGAGTATTAAGTGGATGTGGTTGTGAAATTTGAAATGGATGGTTAAAATTATGAGTTGAATGCAATGAGAGGCTTTGATCAAGCTAATGAGGATGGGATCATGGTTGCACAAAAAAAGGTGTATACCTTTGACTTTTGTGCACCATAAAGTAAGCTTGCATTAATGTTAAAGTTAAGGTGATTAATTAAATGTTAATGGCATAATGAGGTGTCGAATGGAGATAATTACACATGGATTTTATAAATTATTTTAATTGACAAAATCCATGATAAAATCAAGTGATTAATGGCATGATTTAATGGCTAATGGATTAGCTCAAAGGAGATTGAAGATGGGGCAACCTATGGACGTCCAAAGGGTTGTTTATATGATATTTTTTATTTTTAAAAAATGAAAAATGTATATTTAAATGACCTAGGCAGCTAGGATGGTTAATGGACGTGATTTGGGGTTGATTTTGTGGCAAGAAAATGCCAAAAACTCAAAGATAAGTGGACCCAATCAAGTGGACAGCAACATGTAGCTAAGGAGTGATGTTCGGTCAAGCTGTTGCATATGTGATTTTTTAATTTTAAAAATGAAAATTATGCATTTAAATGATCTACATGACAAGGGTGGTTAGTTACATTAATTAAATTTGGATTTTTATGGCGCAAAATGACAAAAATCCAAAGCACATGTGACGTTGGAAAAATGGACAGCAACATGGAAGGATGAAAAGGTGCACGTCCAAGTTGCTTTTTGGATTTTTTATTGATTTTTTAATAGATAATTTGACCCCTAAGTAGGCTATTACCTAGGGTGATTAATTATCCATGAATTAAAGTCAAAATGGTGTGGAAAAAATGTGCAAAGGATTGCTGAAATGGATGTTGCATTTTGTGGGTAGATTGTGTCCATTAATGATGTGGATTTTTGATGATTTTTCTTAAGATAATTATGAAATTTAAATGGACCATATTTTTCCATGTCAGCAATAGGGGATAAGTATGCTTTAATTATATGATAAACGATGTGGCAAGTGGGACCCACAAGGCTGGAAAATCCAGCATATGCATGAGTGCACATCCACATGTGATAAGGGGTTAGAAAAGAGAAAATTTTTCAAAGGAGCAAACCCATTTTTCAGCAGCTATGCACGTTCCTTTATTCCAGCAGCTTGAGGAGGAGAAAAAGAGGAGAAAAAGAGAAGGGAAATGGGAGGAAAGAAGAGGAACCTAGCCATGGAAATTGGGTTCAAGTTTGATCCAATACATATAAGTATACCCCTTGATTATGGGTTGATAATCATGAATGAAATTTCCTTAAACCCCCATATGATGTTGCTGTTTTGATGATTAATCATGATTACATGATGATTCATGATTTAATGAATTACATATGTTGATTTGGGCTTAATTTATGAATTTTAGAAACGATATGAATTAGGGTTACAAGTATGACCCGATTTCCATGTTTATATGTTAAAAATGATACATGACTAAGCCTAAACGATTTATGGATGTTATGGAGGATAAAATACCCAATGTTTAAGGTACTTTGAGTGCCTGAAAGGGTTTGAAAATATTAGCCCTAAATCTAATTTTATGGGCATATGTTTGGATACATCAAAATGGGTCAAATGGATACCCAAAACGTGTATGGAAGTTACTGTTATGGAAGGAAACGAATTTTGGATTTTTAAATATACGTTAATACCCTAAATTTAGGTTAAGAAAAGCATGATTAATTTCTGGAATTAAGTGATTAGAAACCTGTTTTGAATTAAGTATCAAAACAGGCGTTGAAATTGTGAAAAAACGGGTTCTAATATTGCTGTTTTGGAACCCTAAGATGAATGGATTATAAATCCAAAATTAAACCCTAAATTATAGGTTAATTAAGGGATTTAATCATGTTGATTAATGACATAAGTTGCTGTGTTGAAAATTTTTAAGAAACACATGATTTATGTGTTGTGAAATGGATGTATATGAAGAGATAACTATGAATAAATGGTATATGGTTTATGTAAGTTGTTAAAATGAACAAATACATGAAAAATATGATGAAAAATGTGGATGATGTTTTTGTTTAGATAAATAATGATAATCTCAAATTTTGAGATTAATATTTGAGGATTAAGACATCAACTAAGTGATTAAGACATCAACTAATTGCTTAAGAATGAGCACAATGTGTGAAATGTGAAAAATATGTGAAAAATGATAAGTGGAAGTAATAAACTTTCATATGATGTCAAATGAATGACTAATGAATGTGTTATGGTATATGGGAATGATATCTTAAAAATGGGTATTAAAAATATGGCGAAATAAATGATATAATGCATAAGTTATGATATGCATGTATACCCGACTTGAAATTCAAGTGGATTGTAAATGTTAATGGAAATGGGTTGAAAAACTAAGTTGAATTCAAGCAAATGGAAAGTATATGAATGTTATATCATTCTTATATGTATAGGCAAAGGCAAAGAGATAAGCGAGACAGAAAGCTATGCAAGAAAATTTTCTAAATGATTTTGGTTTTCATTACAAGGTATTTAAGGATAGTCATTCCTTGTCTAAATGTGTATTGAAATGTTATTTCTATTGAAATAAGTGATTTGCTTACCGTTTCGCAAATGTTTATGAAAGACGATGAAGTATGGATTTATACGATGTTTCTTTCAAACAATGTTTAAAAAGGGATGGTGCAAAGAATTCTCTACATGAGAATGACAAGATATCATGTGTAAGAGGTATATAATGCCGGGGTGATGAAAGTCATGCATGGAATGAAAATCAAGCATGTTAGTCGAGGTAGTAAGTGGAAAAGGAGTCCCCCTTGATATTGCCAAGTTGGAAGGTCCGGCACCAAGGATGGAAAGGATCATGCTATGAAAGAATGTTCCTCGTGCTAGCATATCGTCACATGAAGGAGAATGTCATGAATGGAAATAATGCATTTGCACATCCAATATTTATGAAATGCCCAAAAATTGGGATTTACGAATGGTTTACATGAAAGGTTTTCATGAATGATTTTCATGAATGGTTTATGAAAAACTTTCTGCTCCGCAGGTAGTTAATCACTTGCTAAGTGTCTCTACTGAATGGAGAGAAATATTTTTAAAGAATGTTGCTTTCAAAATGAATTGCCTGAAAAATGTACAGCTTGCTTATTGAGTTGAATTGCAACTCACGTTTTGTTTTCCAAACCCATAGACTGGTGAAAGAAAGGAAGCAAGGAGCATAGGTGGAGATTCAAGGATGAACGAATTTCCATAAGTACCTGTGTGTGAACCTAAGGGTTGGATGGTTATATGAATGATGACATTAAATAATTGTTTAATGTTGTATATGAATTATTATGGTTTTGTGACTACAGAAGGCGAAAAATTTTTATGGGTAAGTGCTAAGGTATGAAATATCATGATATGATTAAGTCTGAAGATTATGAGATGAGATGTATAATTCTCAAATGATATAATGGTCTAAAATGGCATTTGATGGAAATTGAATGTATAAATGATATAAAATCCTAAGGAATTAGGATTAAGTGGATGAATATCCAATAAGAACCCGCTGCGTGATCAGGACAACAATCCTGATTCACATTTACCAATCGATAGATCTTGAGGAAAGGATGTGACGCTCGGGCTAGGGCGCCACACTAACTTTGACTATGTTGGCACTTTTCATGAGATTTATTGAGTGGTAAATGTAAACAAGATTGTTGTCTTGATCACACGGTGGGTTTATAAAATGTGCATTGTTCGCAATCTCACTGCAATTGCAAGGGTCGTACATTGTAGTATAAAAATTATCGATCCACAGGGAATTCCGGACTATAAATTTTGCTTTTAAACGCTTTCGTATTGGATATAAGATGAATATAGTAAATAAAATGGAATAGAATGAAGAAAAGTGAAAAGAGAAAATAAAATTGAAACTAGAATGAGTAGTAGAAAACAAAGGTGTGAGAACCTAAGGTCTAGGGTTTCACATGCGTTTTTTGCAACGGGTAGTGGTATAATTATTTAATCCGGATATTATTTGTTAAAAGAGAACAAACTCTAATTTATCCTTGTACCTTCTCTCGAAACCTAGAAGGTGTATCCTAATTTTATTAACCACCTATTCTCATGGAATTAAGTTAATTAGAATCCATAAAGTTTTGTAGTTGTTCAAGATATTCCTCAAGGTCATCATGCCTATTCTCATGGTCTTAGACTTCCAGGTTTAATATCTTGATTATTGTATATTAGATTTTCATCACCTAATATATGGAATCAAACCAAAGTATGGGCCCATGTACAATCCAATTAAATGATTTTATAAATTTGTCCAAATTATATTAATAAGCTAATACACCTTTCAACGTTAAAATTTTCTATGGGATTGAGTCATAATTTTATATTTTCAAGAATGTTGCAAAATGACCCATTTTAAAGCAAAATTAAAAATTTTACGAAAAATATAATTTTCACGAAATTCCTCTTAAAACCTGTAATTAATTAATTTTTTAATATTTAACGGTGTAAATTTAATATGAAATTAAATGAAAATTTTTAGACTTATCAATAGACCACCTTGTTTTAGCCATCCATAAAAAGTTTCATCTCAAAATGACTATCATAGTGCAAGATATGAGCATTTGAAAATGTCTCACAAAATTTGATAAATTTAAGTCATTATCATCATACTTTAATCATGATTATTATAATCCATGCCATTCATTACATTCCAAATTTCATGTCAATCCGCCTTATATGCTTCAAGTTATGAATTTTTTAAGCAATACCCTAATTTATCCATTAATTGTCATTAATATAACATAATTAATGGATTAAATAAACATGCGAAGTCATCATTTTCTACACCTCATTTTGTCTTTTTTGTGCACTTTAATCCATATTAAGCAAAGGTGATTAACTTAATCACCTTACTTAATCATTGGCCCTAATCTCATTCATCCAATTCAAACATTTAATTAATAATTATCAAATGTCTAAATTACATGTATTGGTCTCAAAATGTTCTAGGTATCACAATCCTCTCCCCCCCAATAAGAGGTTTTATACCAAAACCATTTACTTTTCAAACAATTAGGGGTATTTACTTTCAACCTTTTCTCGTAGATCCCAAGCGGCTTCGTTTTCAGAATATCGATTCCATTGAACCTTAACATATTCGATTTCTTGACTCCAAAGCTTTTGCACTTTGTGATCGAAGATCTTGATTGGTCTTTCTTCATAATTCAAATGATCTTGAATTGGCAAGTTTTCTGTTATCAAAATATGGGTGTGGTCTGATATATATTTCCTGAGCATGGAAATATGAAACACATTGTGAACTAGGGCTAACACTGGGGGTAAGGCTATCCTGTATGCCAACTTTCTAATTTTTTCTAATACTTCTAATGATCCAATATATCTAGGGTTTAATTTACTCCTTTTTCCAAATATTATAACTCCTTTGAATGGCGTCACCTTTATAAACACATACTTGCCAACTTGGATATTCAAATATCTTCTTTTGCAATCTGTGTAACTCTTCTGTCGACTCTGGGTTGTGAGTGTACACTAGCGTATCACTTTGACTTTGTCTGTCATTCTTTTCAGACAAGTCTGAGGGTAACTTTCTTTCTCCAACTTCATCCTAGTTTAATGGGTTTCGACATCTTCGCCCATATAAAGCTTCAAAAGTGGTCATCTGAATACTTGCTTGAGTTACTTGCTTAGGGTTTGATGCAAACATTTTCAAAATCAAGATGTGAAAGTTGTATCTCGATTAGATACTATCGACTTTTCGTACCTCTTGGAGATGAACAATCTCCTTACAGTATACCTTGTCTAGCTTTTCCGCAAAGAAATTTCTATTTATGGGTAAGAAATGTGCAACTTTAGACAATCGATCTACTATTACCCATATGTAGTCATTTCCAACCTAAGTTTTATGTAACCCTTCAATAAAATCTATAGTAATGTCATCCATTTCCACTCAGAAACTTCAAGTGATTGTAGTTTTCCAAGTGTTCACTGATTATCTGCTTTCACCTTGTAACACGTCAAACACTTGGCTACATATTCAACGATTTCCCTTTTCACATTGTTCCTCCAATATTCTTTCTTAAAATCCTGATATATTTTAGTGCTTCTTAGGTATATAGAAAATGGAGAAAAGTGTGACTCCTTTAATATTTGCTCCTTCAATTCAGCTAAATTGGGTATGCAAAGGTGATCTTTGTACCGATACATACCTTGGTCATCAATAGTATATTCATTTAGGCCTTTCTACCTCATTTTCTCCACATATCTTCACAGATCCGAATCATTCTGCTATGCAATCCTAATTTTTTCAAACAATGAGGATTGTATATGCATTTGAGATAATCTTGCTTGTATTCCAAGTGGACATACAAACAACTCTAATTGTCTAATTTCTCGAAGCAATCCTTCCTCCTTAGTGATTAGGTTCGCTATGCTGGCATTTCTGCTCAATGCATTGGCTACTACGTTTGCCTTGTTGGAAACAATTATTGAAATTGAATGAAAATACCCAAACCATATGTTTTGATGATTAAACAACACAATTTGAGTAAATCTAAGCTACTAATATGTATTATGCATATGTTCAAAGCTGTAAAAGGATATATACAAAACAGAACAAGTCAAGTCGCGACTCAAGTCGACTCAGACATCGACTTAGGCGAAGTCAATCTCTCAAGTCGACTCCATCTTCGACTTCAAAGAACATCTTTCTTCCAGCGTTGATTTTGGAGAGTAGAAAAACTAAAGTCGAAGATGAAGTCGACTCCACTTGTGTGGAACCCCAATCTTTGAGACGTGTACAAAACCCTAGGGTTGTAAACCCTAGGTAATATATTTGAGAAATATATATTGATGGATATGAAATATATGGAAATGAAGATTAAAATACTTATGCAGGAAATTCGGATGAATAGTGCACGTGAATAGTGAAATGTGAATAGTAAACGTGGGATTAAGGAAATATGTTAAGTTAATCACTTTGGATTAACTTAATCACAAAAAGACAAAAAAGGAAGCTTCCCACAAAAGGACAAAATAGCCACTTTTTGATTTATTTAGTATTTTCGGATTTTAGTGGATTTTTGAGAGAAAATAAAGAAAAATTCATATCTTGCAATCCGGACATCGGATTGAGATGAAATTTTTTATGGGTGGCCAAGATATGATGATGGATATGATGAATGGTCCAAGATTAATCAAGGATCATGAATTAAGGGTCAAGATTAAATGTCATTTGAAAAGGGAAAAAGTAACTTTACTTTTTCATTAATGGCATTTGACTTTGATTAATTTTAATTAAATAAAATTAATGAAAAGCTGCTATGGCTGCTGGAGCTTGGACTTTTGGGGAAAAATCCAATGGCCCAAAATCAATCTTATCAAAAATCAATGGCTAGGATTAATTTAGCCTAAATTAATTAATTTTAAAAAATAAAAAAATAGGCAAAAATAGGGCTGTCATAGGGGGGCTGGAGCAGGCCTAGGGTGGGCTACACAAGGCTCCATGCACTTTTTGGAAATTAGAAAAAATACATTTATAATTTAATACCTTGAGCAAGAGGGGGTAAATTCCAAATTCATGAAAAATCAAGCACTATAAATAGGGGCCAAGGGGTGAACGTCCAAGGCACTCCCAAGCTTGAGCAAGAGCTCATTTTCCACCCCCAAATTCGTTTTAAGAGAGAAAGAGGAGGTTAGAGAGAGAAAGGGCAAGTTGGAGGAGAGATTTTCTACTTCAGGTAAGGGGATTCTTCCCAAATTTCTTTTGGATGTTAAGTAGGGTAAAACCATGCTTAGATAATTCCTAAGCATGAGAAAATAAGTAAAGTTATAATGCTTAATCGGAATCATGCCGAAACATCGAAAATTTGGAGCAAAGATGGAGCATTCGGGAAGATAGTATATGATATGTGAAAATAATGCTCCAAAATTGATAAATAATGATTTGGGATATATGAATATGATAAATATGATGTTGGAATGATGATATATTAATTTCAGGATTTTTAAAATTAAGGATTATGCTTAAGTGAATTTATGTTGATTTTTAGTATATGGAGAAAATGATTTTTTTGGCCAAGTAAATGATGATAAATTCAAAATGTATGAAATGTCCTATGATATACTAGGCATAAGGTATGTCATGGTATTTTTTATTTTTGGAAAAAATATCAATTTTTGGAACCCATGAACAGTAACCACGTCTCTGTGAACAGTTACCTCGGATGAACAGTAACGTGAACAGTAATTGCTACAGTATTTATGAAATGTGTTTAAGGATGGTCATTCCTATAATGTTTTGAAATGATGAATGTTTATAAGTTTTTATGAAAAGTCATGCCGGCATATTGATATCATGTGATGTTCATGGACATGTGCACATGTATGATGTATAAGGAAGAGGCTATGGTGGAGGTAGAAAGTGGAACAGAGGGTCCCCCTTCACTATTGCCGAGTCGTATGGGCTGTGTGCCGACGGCGTCCTCCCCAGAGGTGGAGGCAAAGGAAGGTTATGTGTGAATGAATGCATTGCATTTTCATACATGGATTGAAAAGGAAAGCATGTATTTGAAATAATGTTTTTAAGGGATGGTGCAAATAATTCTCTACATGAGAATGACAAGTTACCTGGTGTAAGAGGTATATAACGCTGGGGAAATCAAAAGTCATGCATGTAGGAACCATGTAGGCGTCAAGAGGAAGAGAGGTTCCCTTGATGAGGCCAAGTCGGAGACTGCCGGCGCATTAGACCATGCTATGTGAGATGTTCCCTAGGCTAGCGTACCCGCACACGAAGGTTTATGTCAGGAGAGGAAAGGAAGCATTTGCACATCCTATGTTTATGAAAAGGTTTCTATTTCATTGATAGTTGATCACTTGCTAAGTGTCTCCTATCGAATGGAGAGAAATGCATTTACGAATGATTTACATGAATGGTTTATGAAAGGTTTCGAAATATGGTTTACGAAAAGATTTCTATTCCGTTGGTAGTTGATCACTTGGTAAGTGTCTTCTATCGAATGGAGAGGAATGCATTTAAAATGAAAAATGCTTGCTTATTGAGTTTCGACTCATGTTTTGTTTTCCCAACCTCAGACAGGTGTAGGGAAAGACAAGAAATGAAGGGCACAGTTTCTAAAGGAAAAGAAGAATCTACAAAGGTTAGTAGATTTTTGTATGAACAGATTGTATGAATAGATTCCCTAATGGGATATGATGAAAAAGACATAGGTTGTATGAAATTATGAAGTGATGAATAATATGAGAAGTTGATGATTTATGATGTTATGGATAAATCCATTATGAATGATGATGAGTATATGTTTATATGATGAAAGAAAAAGAAATGAAAAAAAAATTAGACGAGATCCAATTAAGAACCCGCCGCGTGATCAGAGCAACAATCCTGATTCACACTTACCAATCGACAAGATCCCGGAGTAAGGACAAATGTGACGCCTCGGTTCGGGGCACCACAACTTGCGACTTGGGTGAAGTCGCAGACGAAGTCGACTCCAGTATCGACTTCAAGAAGCAACTTCTTCCAGCGTTGAAATGGGGTAGCAAAACTTCTGAAGTCGCAACCGAAGTCAACTCCACATGCGACTTGGGTGAAGTCGCAGGCAAAGTCAACTCCAGCATCAACTTCAACTTGGTAGGGCAAAATTTCAAGATCAAGTCGAAGAATAAGTCGACTTCGAGATAGACTTGAGTCAAATAGAAGATGAAGATGACTCAAATTTCTCAACTTGAGTATATGAAGACTAATCCAAGTTTAAAGCAAGCAAGACACATGGATTCAATCATTCTAAATCAAAGTTGGATTTGTTCATACAAGATTCAAGTTTATCTAGACTTAAAGCTAATAAATCAAAATAAATGTTAAATTCCAGATTTTTGGGATGGAATTTAACTTATAAGGGATATAAACAAGTATGATAAGTGATTATGAGGGTTTAACCTATCAGAGGTGGATTTTAAAAAAGGATGGAACTTAGGGTTATGTATATGACCCGATTTTCATATTTTTATGATATGTATGAAATATGAATTGTGCTAATGAATTTATGGATGATTTAGAGGGTAAAATACCATGACATATATGCATTTTGGAGGGCCAAAAGGAATGGGGAAGAAAGACCCAAATTTTGGAATTTTATGAGAACAAGGAGGCAAACACGTAAGGAGTGCTTAGAGATGATTATGACATGAATGATAAATGGCAAATGCAATCCATATGGATGAATGATTGTTATGCAAGTGATTTATGAATAAAATGAATTGTGGATTGGAAAACTATATGTGTGCAAGCAAATGAAATGTTATGAATGCAATGCCGTTCTTATGTATAGGTAAAGACAAAGAAAAGATTGAATAGAGATCAAGGCATGCAAGGTAAGCAAGCAATTTTCTAAATACTTCTTGTTTTTGAATTTACAAAGGTATGATTTAAATTCTTATTAATGTGTTTAAGGATGGTCATTCCTTTATCTCGTTTTGCAATGAAATGATATTTCTCTAACTGATTTCTATAACGCTTTCTCAAGTATTCTTGGCAAATGATGATACACAAATTTGTGAATGGAAAATCATGTTGGCATGTCATGACGAGTATCGTGTTTATGAAAAGTTCATGTGCACAAAGCATGAGGTCCACCTGGAGGTAGTAAGAGGACCGAGGTCCCCCTTGGGTGTGGCCGAGTCGCTAAGAAGAGGGCCGACGGCCGATGGCGCCTCCCTAAGTGGGAGAGAGGAATGAGCCGGATGGTTGCCTATCTAGCTTCTGTCCAATGATATCATGTTTTGAAATGATGCAGTATATTGCATTACTCATGATGTTTCAATGAAAAAGGTTTCCATCCTATTGATAGTTGATCACTTGATAAGTGTCTTCTATTAAAATGGAAGGAAATGCTTTTATGCAATGGTTGTGTTCAAAATGAATTGCCTGAAAATTATAGATTGCTTGTTAAGTTTCGACTCCTGTATTATTTTCCAAATCCACAGACAGGTGAAAGGATTGATAAGGCAACAGAGCATAGGGAGGACTCCACAAATGACAGATTTTATGATGTTATACATGGTTACATAAGTGAACGAATGAATGTTTGGTGAATGAATGAGTGTGTATTTAATGGAATCATATTATATGCTAATGTTACATATTTGGTGCCACAAATTGAGTTGTTGAATGGAAGTATAGAATTGCTACGATGAATACATAAAGTACTGAGCGTTATACCATAAATATGTGCGAATTATGTGATATGAAATGACCAAGTGTATGTGTAATGCCCTATAATGAAAAATCAAACATGCATATGAGGGCCTCGACTCTTAAGAAGTCAAGAATTCCGCCATGTAACAGAGAAACAATCCTGATCATGTTTACCAATCGATTGATCCTGGAGTAAGGTTGTGATCCCCGGTTTGGGGTGCCACACATACCGAGGGTTGTAGGTAGTGATGGTATTGAATCCCTAGGAAGTAGAAGCGGAAATGATGAGGAAGACGCTAGTGAAGGGTGCATAGGAAATGGAAGAGAGGATGAAGGTGAGGATGAGAAGGAAAATGCACTCAATTGGTCTAGCACCAATATTTCCATTGACGAGTCTACACTCATACTACCTAGTTGTAGGTACTACTTAAGAAGAGTGGGATAGACTAGGGTAGCAAAAGAGGCTTTTGCTTTTGAAAATGTATGCATTATGATATGTTGAATGTATGATATGTTGATAGGAAAGTACCACTTGATGTAGAATGAACTTGTTCCTACTTGTACGTTACAAGTAGGCGAAAAAAATGGTTATTATTGCTTCTTTGTTTTGTGTGATTGATTGCCTACGTTATGATTTATCTGTGATGAAACAAGAAATTATGCTAATGTGATTTTTGTATGTGTATGGGATAAACGTTTATCCACAATAGAGTGTACCTATAATAATAGCTATCAGGCAAGCATCCGGATTGCATCATTTGAAGCCTATGTGGGCCATAACCCACGGGTTTGATGTGAGATATGAAAAGAAGGAAGTTAGTAAATTGCTTATAAATTAGTTGTACTCCAGTTAATTGAAATATAATAGGTTTCAGGACGAAACTTTTTATAATGAGGGAGGATATGGAACCCCACCTATCTTAAAACATAGCAAATGTTACTTAGAGCTTGAATGGATGAGATTAGGGCAACTTATTAAGCAAGATGATTAAGTTAATCACCCATGATTACCTTGGTAATTATGCACTAAAAAGCAAGAGGGAAAAGTAAGCACAAAAATTTGAAAATGGTGTAGAGATTGCTTAGGTGGCATGTTAATTAATGCCACATTTATTTTTTTTTATTGATTTGTTATTTGATTAATTCATAACTTATGATATGCTATGTAGAATGATATGAAATTTTAAAGGAAAGTTTAAGTTGGTATGTCCCACATGATGAATGGCTTGGATCATGAAAATTATGAATGGAAAGAGGTGAAATGATTAGATTTACATGATATTTTATGAAGTAAGTTCGTTTTGCTAATATCTTAGCATGCATTCATCATTTTGAGATAATTTTTTTTTTATAAATGGTTAAGTTAATGAGTTCTATGATATAAATGGATGGGATTTTGTTAAACCTTGTTAGAAAATCCAAAATGACATGGTGTTAAGTGTGATTAAATATTAATGGTGAGATATAATTAAGGTATTTGACTTATGGTCATTAAAGGTGAATTAGCATTAAAGCAAAGTTGACATTGTCAACACTTAGGACATGTGTCAAGATTTAGATGATTATGGGAGTGATTAAGTCAACTTTAAAAAGTAAAAAATTTGACTTTTGCACCCACCTTGAACATGTGGCAAATCTAGCAATATTTGGGCAGATTTTTTATGAAATAAAAATAGAAAATCAACATGGAAATGAAGTCGATTGGATGACATGTTCAAGCAAGGAAATTGGGCAGATTTTTGATAAAATAAAAATAGAAAAACAACAACAATATGTGGATAGCAATGGGACACATGGACGGTCTAATAATGGACAACAAGAAGGGTGATCAATGACTGATATTTGGGCAGCAAATTAACGAAAATAAAAATTCATTAAATTATGTTTCTTGGGTGGCAAGTAAGATATGAAATGCAGCAGGTATAAATAGAGGAAAAGGCAGCACACGGGACTTTCCAGTAGCAAGGAAGAAAGATGAAGTAAAGAGAGAGAAAAAGAGAGAGAGAGAGAGATAAAGAATGTGGTGCCCCCACCCCGAGGCGTCACAACTTGAGCCTTACTCCAAGATCATTAGCAATTCATAAATGTGAAACAGGATTGTTGCCCTGATCACGCGGTGGAATTTTTGAATCCATTTCATTTAGCAATTTTTTTTTTCATTCCCTTCATCTCATTTAATCTTTTACAAGAATCATATGCTTGTAACTAATTGCACATAACCTATCATTCTCACCATTCATTTCACAAGCAACTATATACTTGCAACATATCAATTTGTTTACATACATCATGAACATTCATAACCTAATATCTTCATAATCAATACAAACATTCAATCATTCTCTAAACATATCAATTCTTACATGATAGCTAACAAATTATTAACATGTTAAGAATACTAGTCATTCTTCCCTTCAATTTATCAATTCCTTTCTCCTTTTGAGATTTTTTGAACCTATCTAGGGTTGGAAAAGCAAAATATGAGTGATAAATTCAATAAGCAAGCATTTTGCATTTTTATATAAATGCATTTCTAGTCGTTCGGTAGGAGACACATGTCAAGTGATCAACTACCAACAGGAAAACCTTTCATATAAATCATTCATGAAAACATTTCATCTAAACCCTTTATAAAACCTTTCCTATAAACCCTTCATAAAAATCTTTCCTATAAACCCTTCAAAAAACCTTTCCTATAAACTCTTCATAAAAACCTTTCCTATAAACCCTTCATAAAACCTCTTTTTCATGAGAGCATTCGTATGTCCTAAAACGTTGTCATATAAACATTTAATCATGAGGACAAGTGTATATCCTAAAATATTTTCACATAAATCTTTTTATATGAGGATAATTTATATGTCCTAAAACCTTTTCTTATAGATCTTTTTATATGAAGATAATTATGTCCCAAAATATTTTCATATAGATCTTTTTATATGAGGTCGATTATATGTCCTAAAACATTTTCATATAGATCTTTTTATATGATGACAATTATATGTCCTAACACATTTTCATATAGATCTTTTATAAGAGGACAATTGTATGTCCTCAAACATTTTCATATAAACCCATTTTCATATTCCAAATTTTGGGCTTTTTACAAGCAACACATATACATGTAAACCTTTTTATTTGTGTAGACATTATCATATCCTGTAGTATCTTTAAGTAAAAACATTGTCTTTTTTGTGGACATTGTTATGTCCTAAAATATTCTCATGACCGCATTTTGGGGGCTTTTAAAACAAAATATATGCATATACATCTCTAACCCTCTGGTAGGTGACATTGACCAAGTGATCATCCTTCCATAGGAAAGAAACCATTTATGTAACAACACCGCTAGCTAGGCGATCGTCCATGATCCTACTCCCATTTAATGGAGGGCAACACCGGCTTCCGGACTTCCCTTAGCGACTCGGCCACAGGTATAGGTGGGCCCGGGTCTGCAATCGTCTCGGTTTGCAACCGCCTCCACCATGGACCTAGTACATGATCATCGTGCACACTCGTTTATATTCACATCGTCATGCTAGCATGATTTCATAAAATCAATACATTCCTCAAACTATGCCATTTTTCAAGTCAAAACTTGATATAACATAATCTAACTCAGTCCGCAGACTGTGCCCTTCTCAATTAAGAACTAGGCATAATCATTTTAAAAATAAAATATTTTTATAAACCATTTTCAAATCATGATGTTATGATGACCACCCTTAAAGGATTTTGGAAACATTTTAGTAAGTCAATTTTACAAAATATTTGCAGTATTTGTGAAAATAATATTTTCAAAAATATTCCTTGTTTGTTGGTAAACAATTTTAGAATTCTCATTATAAAGAGATTCTGAAATATTTCAATATTTGAGAAAATCAGGCTTTTCTTATAAAAATTTTTATTCTCATTTTTGGGCTTTTTATGAGCAAAGGATATGCAACCACATTCCCATTCATTTATATCAGCAGTATATGCCTTATCCACTCACAATCCTAGCCACTCTTATGTAGAAAACAGTTTCCACCATCTTTTAAATATTATTTAAACAAAACAGTCATCAAATTAGATTATTGAATTGGTCATCCTTAAAAATCTTTTGAAAACATGAATACAAGATATTTTCAAAGTATTTCAACTTTCAAGAAGACTTAAAACATTTCAATAGCCAATTTCAAAGCTTCTAAATAAACCATTTAAAGACATTCAATTAAACCATATCAAAAGTCTTATTTATTTACAAATACTATAATATGAAGAATCATATATTTTCACACAAAACCCCTTAGGAATAGGATTCCTAAAGTTTATTTTCAAATATCATCTTGTAAAAGAGTCAAAACTTTGTCATCATAAAATTCTTTTGAAATAACATTTCTAAGAACTTACTTAACATGAAACCATCTTGTAACATGTCAATAATAAATAATAAAATCATATTTTCAAGAATTGAGCTTGCTTACTCTGTAAGAAATTCTAAAACCATCAACATAACATTATCAAGTTATTTCCACATTTGAAATAAAATCAACATTCTTGAAAGCTTGCTTGCTTACCTTGTAAGCAATCTCGAAATCACCTTGACAAAGCAAGTTCATATCATTTCAATAATTGCCAATAAAATAACAAATTTCAAATGCTAAATAGAGCATCATTATATAACACTTTCAATCATTTTAACATTTGGAATGAAATCAATATTTTCAAAAGATTGTTTACTTACCTTGGCGATCAACTCGCGCCTTTGATCTTTTCCTTGCCTTTTCCTATACAAAGCCTTTTATTAACTTATTCTCAACTCTGTTTATGATCTCATTTCATATGTGACTCTTAATATCTCAACTTTATTCCATTTTTCTTTGGAGATGAACACTCTCATCTCTTTAGTCACATATATTCATTTTATGTAATATCCAGACCCAAGTAGAACTCATATAAGTGTATTTAAGTTTTAAATATGATTTATGTATGAATTGATTGATTTATGGATATTTTTATGAATTGATGCATTTTGCAATTAGGGTTGTGATTAAGAATGGTGATTAAGATTAATCGCCATAGCCCAATGTGAGTCAAGATGACTAAAGGAGATTAATGAGGATTAGAAAATGCTAATGTGGGATGAATATTTATTTTAATTTACATGATTTAATTAATAAAAATTAGAATGAAAATTATAGAATTATGTTGAAAAATGTAGAAAATTCATAACTGGACGCCTATAAGGCGGATTGAGATGAAATTTGAAAGATGAGCACATGACTATGGGCTCAACCTTATGGGTGGATTGGATTAAGGCAAATGTGATAGGATTCAGATGATAATTACTTATTTTTAATCTCACACCCTAAGGTAAATTTCAAAGGATCATAACTTGACGTAGAAAAGTCGTATTGAGACGAAACTTGAAACGGTTGAATAAAATTATGAAATCAATGCTATGGAAGGATTGGATTAAGCTAATTACCATGAAAATATGATTAATCAGAAAAAGTTGAGTAGCATTGACTTTGTGCACCCAAAAACACCATAGCATTTATTAAAAAGCAATTGATTTAATGACTTAGTTTAATGCCCATGAGAGGTGTCAAATGGATGTGGATTGAGCTGGATTTTTTGAAATTTTTTAAGGATAAAATCCATGGAAAAGTAAGGGCTTAAATGCATGGATTTAAAGGCCTAATGTATAGCTAAATGGAGCATAGCTAAGGTGGCAATGCAAGGGGACGCCCATGGAGATATATGCATGATTTTTGGATTTTTAAAAATCCCAAAATATGTATCTAAGTAGCTAAACACCTAAGGTAAGTAATGGGGCATTTAAATGTGTGGAATTGGAGGCACAAAATGCCAAAAAGGGAAGCAACAAGGGGGCGTCACCTAGTGGACAACTAGGTTGCATTGATTTGAATCTGGAATAGAAAACCAAAATACAAAAGAAATAGTAAATGAATGATTTGTAGTATGAAAATTTGCATAAGGACTCATGATATATCATTAAGGGATGACCCAAGTTTTAGCTCAAAATGTTAATCAAGTTGCAAAAAAAAAATCAGAGAAGATCTGCCTGAACAACGTAGAACAACTGTTAGGATCAACGACACTAAATGAATTTTAATAATTTTTATATAAGAAATTTTTTAACTGAAAAATTTTATATCATATAACATACATTCTGAATATCACTCAACTAAAATAAAAATGAATTTTTGGATGATATAAATTGGGGTAATAATTAACGTGATTAGAACAGTCCCTAAACTTATACTTCTATTTAATAGAGTAAAAATACATAAATAAATATAAATACTTAATATTTTGTGTTGAAATTATTTATTTTGGTTAATTCATGTAGTTATTGATGTATGATAGAAATTTCAGACTTAAATACTTTGATTTGATTATAAATAAAATATTAGACTTATCAGGTAGCTCTGTGGCGCCCCGACCCGAGGCATCATAACTTGAACCTTACTCCAGGATCGTTGTTGATTGGTAAATGTGATGCAAGATTATTACCATGTTCACATGGCGGGATTTTTACATTCATTTCGTTTAGCAAAAAAAATTTTCTTTTCTTTTTATCCTAATTCATTCCATCTACAAGAAGACATATACTTGTAATTACTAGCACAACTCATTGACAAGTTATCAACTTGTCCATCTACATCATAATATATCATACCTAACTATTGGCATTGTCTATTCAACATCCATTCATACCATACATTCATATCAAGCATTCGTTTATGCCATACATTCATTCATAGCACACACACAGTTAAAGCCTAACTTTAAAATTCTCACTCTACAAATCCTTCCTACTTCACCTGGCTAGTACTGCACCTGTCTAAGGCTGAGAAAATAAAATGTGAGCATTAAACCCAGTAACTAAGCATATTCATAAAACCATTCAATCATTCGTGTAAATTGTTCATGTAACTCATTCATGTAAATCATTCATAAAATCATTCGTGTAAATCATTCATGTAAATCATTCATAAAATCATTCATGTAAATCATTTCATAAAACCTTTTATAAAAACCTCTTACATCCCAATTTTGAGCTTTTCATAAACAAAACATGTAAAATTGCATTTCTTCTTATTTAGTAGGAGACACTTACCAAGTGATCAACCACCTATAAAAAAAACCATTCATACATAACATAGTCCTTCATGTGATGACACACTAGTTAGGCTGCTCCCATTTTAGGGAGGGCTCCACTGGCCCCGGAGCCATAGCGACTCGACCGCACATAAAGGGGGGCCCATTTTGCTTTTCCCTCTACATGGACCTAGTACTTGATCCTTGCGCGCACTACACACCATTCATATTCACATCCACTTTCTCATGCTAGCATGATATCATAAAACATACACAGCCTTTATGTTGTGTCTTTTTTTCAACTTGAAAACTTAGCATAATTATTTTGAAAATATTTTAAAAATCAAAATATTGGGATGACCATCTTAAATGATTTTGAAAACATTTATGTAAAGCAATTTTACAAATCATTTGCAGTGTTTGAGAAAAATAATAATTCAAAAGCATTGCTTCTTTGCTTTGAAATAATTTTGAAATCATCATCATAAAGCAATTTTGAAAATATTTCAATAGTTGAGGATAGAGCAACATCATTAAGCAACATTTTTCAACTTGTTACCTCATGACACCATTTCAATATTCGAGGATAAGGTAACATTCTTAAGCAACATTTTTCAACTTGTTACTTGCTTATCTCTTGAAATGCTTTCAAACATTTTCATATAAAATTAAAGGAATGGTCATCCATAAAAAAATTTAGAACATCAATTTGAAACCCTTTCAAAACATTTCAATAAAATCATTTCAAGATCTTTCAATAAAAACATTTCAAAATATTTTGATAAGACCCTTTCAAAACATTTCAATGAAACCATTTCAAGACATTTCAATTGAGCCATTTCAAAAATTTTAATAAACCATTTTAAACTATTTGTTTGCAAATATCATTCTTTGAAAAATTCAAACTTTCTTTTTATAAAATCCTTTTGAAATAGGGTTTTTGAAGGGCTTGCTTACTTTGTGATGATCCACTCATCCCTTGAATCTTTTCCTTGTTTTTTCCTAGACAAGTGAATATAATTATCTTGTATACTTGTGTAATTTCTTATGCTTGCACGCTTTGCTTAACTAATGTACATTTATCACTTGTTTCCAACCCTCATAAGGTCTCAACCTACATGTGTCTCATAACTTGTACATTTCACTTCATTCCTACTTTGAGATGAATACCCTCATCTTTTAGGTCACATATATACGTATTATATTCCTTAATCTTTAATTACTCATTCCTTTTATTACTCCCCTCTAGGGTATTTAACCTTTTCAATAATTCAAGCTACTTACTTGAAACTATAACGAGCTAAGTTCAAGTAAGGTTTCTAAATTCTACATTTATCTATACTTATTTACCCTCAATGGTTCACTATTTCTTTCATTCAATATCAAGTTTAGGGTATTAGCCCTTTACAATTATTCATGGTACTAGTTATGTGGCGCCCCAAACTCGAGTGCCACATCCTGAGCCTTGCCTCGGGATCGTTATTGATTGGTAAACGTGATCAGGATTGTTACCCTGTCACACGGCGGGTTTTAATGGATATTTATCCAATTAAATATGCTTCTTTAGGTATTTATTTCCTTTTATTTTTCATCTCATGCATATATAGGTCATTTCCACCCAATAATTTCATAACTAAACATGATATTCAAGATATATTTCAAACTATCACATAAATCAGATGTCACAGCATGTATCATCCATAGATGTCAACACAGAAATATCAATTTAATTTACAACCATCCAACATAAATTTTTCACAATCATTAACTTATAATGTTTTCCATTTCTTCAATGGTCGGCTCCTGCTCCTTTGTCAGGTCTCTTCTTTCACCTATCTATGGGTTTGGAGAATGAAAACATGAGTCGAAACTCAATAAGCAAGCTGTATATTTTACAGGAAATTCATTTTGCAAACAATATTTTTCATTCAAAATATCTTGGAAAGCAATTTATACCTTTTGAAAAGGTATATCTTGAAAACATAGTCCTTGTACCTATCACAGGTACGACATGCATAATGTAATGTAAAATTCATGAAACATGTCCTTCGTAGGATGGAAGCTAGCTAGGCGACCATCCGTCCTTGTCTTCTCCCATCTCAGGGAGGGCGCCGCCGGCCTTTGGCCTATCTTAGCGACTTGGCCACACCAAAGGGGGACAATCGGTCCGCTTATACCTTTCAGGTGGACCTAGTACTTTATGCACATGAAACTTTCATAAAAATCATCTTTAACATGCTAGCATGATTTTTCATTCAGAACGTAATAAAACATTATTTTTCATAACATTTATCAAGAAAATTTCGCAAGATCATCTTGAAAATAAAAGAATCATTTCAATACATATTTAACTAAGGAATGACCATCCTTAAATACATTAGAAATAATTTCAATAATCACATCAAAACAGTTAGAGCAAAAGTTGCATTTATTTAAACAATTTAGAAAACAAAAATCATTTAAAAATTTTCTTGCTTACCTGTCTCACGTTAGCTTTCCGAGTCTGGTTTTTCTTTGCCCTTGCCTACATGAGAATGATATAATATTTATATATTTATTTTGCTTGCATTCAACTTAGTTTTTCAACCCATTTTCATTAACATACATACTCCATTTGACTTTTCAAGTCCTTATGCACATATAGCACATACTTGTGCATTACATCGGCTATTACACATCATATTTAATCCCATAAGTAGGGTAATCATTCAATCACTTAATAACCATTCAATAATCATCATTTAAAGGTTAATTACCTTCCATACACCATTTCTCACTTATTTTTCCAAAATTTTATACATCGGTGCTCATTTTAAGCACATGTTGTTGCCTTAAGCCTCATTAATTAATCTCAAAATTTGAGATTAACCTTATTTCATACTTTTCATGCATTTTTTTGCATAATCAATTTACATAAGTCATTTACCACTTATGCATGTCCATCCTTTCACATATACCCATTTCACAACACATATTTGATGAGTTTCGTAATTTTTTTTCAAAATCAGCAACTTAGTCCGAAATTCAGCATGATTAACATCCTTAATTAAAACTTTATTTAGGGTATTTTTATGGAATTTTAATCCACTAATCATAGGTTTCCAAAACAGAAACTTTGGAACCCGTTTTTCACACTTTCAACGTATCTTTCGGTACTTAACCCAAAACAGTTTTATAATTCCGAATTTTCAGCAATTAATTCAAATTTTCCTAACCCAAATATAGGGTATTAACACATATTTAATATCCATAATTTAATCCTTTTAAAAACAGAAACTTCCATGTACATGTTGGGTAACCGTTTCATCCCATTTTGAATGTTCCTATACATGCCCTAAAATTCCAGATTTAAGGAAAGGTTAATTCATTCATTTTGGACATTCAAAATACCATAAATTTAGAGTAATTTACCCTCTAAATCATTCATAATTTACTTAAGAATACTTATACAACATATATGTCACAAAAAATGGAAATCGGATCATCTACATGTTGGTCCCGAGTTAATGGAAAATACCCAAGAGGGGATGGGTGAATTGGGTAATTAAAATTTTTCAACTTAAACAGAAACTTTACCCCGGTTTAGTTCAATCCCCTTTAATGAGACAAAAGGAAAGCAATAAGAGCAGAAATATAAATCAATGGACAGGGTTTTTACAGTGGTTCGGGCAACCTTCCCTACTCTACTCTTCCAAGCTCACACCTCTTGTGACTTGGGTTCCACTATGTATTATATCAATACAACTAGAGTCTCTGCTCTCTTCTAGATTCCAGCTCTAGGGGGCATAAAAAACACACACCACAAGTAGGTGACGAGTTCCACTCCAATCACACACTACTTTGCTTACACTTGATCTTAGTTGCCCAAACTAAATCAAATTCAATAGAACAAGAAAGAATAAAAGAAAGTTTCTACACGCTACTGGTGTGTAGAGGCAGATTTGGTACAGAGAAGAACTTGTAATGCAGTCTGAAAGATTCAATGAGCAGCTCTTGGCAGTTTGAAAGCGAGGTTCTTCTTCTAGATGTTGGCTTGATCACTTAATGCTCTTAGAGATGAGAGTTGTGCTCAATCAATAATGTTTCAGCTACCCTCCACGTTCATATTGAATGCCTTATATAATTGGCGAGGGAATCCGAACGTTTGGAAGTAGGTGGCGCGCATTTAATGTGCCAATGTTCAAAAAATTTCCGACTATTGCGACCCAAGTAGCAGGTGGAGTCGACTTCAAGTGCGACTTCGCCCAAGTCGCAAATGAAGTCGACTTTGGGTGCGACTTGGGCTGTTCACAACTTCTTTAAGTTTCATTCTAGGTCGACTTGGTCCTCGACTTGACCCAAGTAGAAGGTGAAGTCGACTTCGGGTTCGACTTCACTTTCTATGCTTGCTTGATGAACTTGAAATCTTCGGAGATGACTTTGATCACTTGATTTTCTTCATATTGATTGTTCTCTCATTTATTTATAACTCTTGGAACTTAGTATAATCATCCTAGCTTGAAAACTTTAAGCTCTATATCTTGAAATCTTGAATACTTGAATCTTGGAGTGCCTAATCATGTCCAAATGTGTGTTCTTAATTTGAAATGATGAATCCATGCATCTTTACTTGGCTTTAGACTTGTTGTGATCTTCATTTGTTCTAAGTCGAATATTTGAGTCTACTTAGTCTTTAATTTTACTCAAGTCGAGCATTGAGTCGACTTAGTTTTTGACTTAGCTCTTCAAAACGCTTGCTGTCAGTCTGAAGTCAAAGCCGAAGTCGACTTAGTCCGCAACTTCACCCAAGTCACATGCGGAGTCGATTTGGGATGTGACTTCGGCAGCTCTCGTTCCCGATTTCAACTCTGGACAGAAAATCATGGTTGAAGTCGATGCTGGAGTCGACTTGATCTGCGACTTCACCCAAGTTGTATGCGGAGTCGACTTCGTTTACGACTTCGGTAACTTTGCTCCTCGATTTCAACACTAGACGAAAAATGCTACTTGAAGTCGCTGCTGGAGTCGACTTGGGGATCGACTTGGCCTAAGTCGATGCCTGAGTCGACTTAGAAATCGACTTAACCTGTCATGCTTCATTTTCTTCATTTGTTTATCCTATAATCATTTTCACAAACATGTTAGTAATCAAAACTTACTCAAATTGATTTGTTAATCATCAAAACATAGACTTGGCTTATTTTCCACATGATTCCACCATTACATAATTCTATAAATCATTTATTTTCAAACTCACCACCATGATCACTTCTAATGGTCATAATAGTACTTTGTTTTTTATTTTGCACCAAGTTTATAAAAGTTGCAAACATAGAGAAGGCTTCATCTTTGCTAGCTAAGAGAATTACCCATGTGAATCTTGAAAAATCATCAACTATTACAAACACATACTTCTTTCCACCAATGGTTAAAATATCGGATAACCCATATAGATCCATGTGTAGCAATTCAAGTGGCCTAGTGGTGGAAATCTCCTTTTTGATAGAGAAAGACATTTTAGGTTGATTTGACAGTTGACATGCCTTACAAATTTTATCTTTGTCATATTTCAATTTTGGTAATCTATCTACCAAATTCTTTTCCCATAGGGTCTTAATATTTGTCATGTTTATATGCCCAAGCCTCTTATGCCAAACTCATGGATCATTATCAATGGCCATTAGACATTGACAATCTAGTTCATCAAGTGAAACCAAATATACATTTTCATGTTTTTTTCCGCTAAACATGATATGTTCTCCATCAAATACATTGTATATAGATGATTCAAACACAACCTTATATTCTTTGTCACATAATTGGCTAATACTCATTAGATTGTGCTTGAGTCCTTTAACAAATAGCACATCCTCCATACATGCATTTGAAATACTATAAATGTTTCCTTTACCTTTAATTTTACCTTTCTCGTTGTTTCCAAAGGCAACAGTTCCATTGTTGCAAGGCTTGAGTTTATGAAATAAACTTCTTTCTCCAGTCATATGCCTTGAGCAACCACTATCTATGAACCAAACGTTGCTTGCCTTTGCCTTGAAACATACCTGAAAAATGAGCAAATAAATCTTATCTCTTTGGTACCCATTTTATGTGTCCATTTGGGTTAGTAAAATGATTTAATCTTTGTTGTTCTATTCTTGAAAGCCCAAATTTTATGTTTCTTGGAACCCAAACTAATTTTGCATCATGGTCATACAGTTTCTTAAAGTTGCATTTATAAATTTTGTGAACCATCTTATTGCAAAAGTTGCAAGCCATTGGTAATCTAGGAATAGGCCTCCAAATATGTAGTGGTTCAAAAGTTGGCCTTTTAGTCCAAACAACTTATTTCCCTTTGGGTTTGTAAATAGGTGCATCTTTAGCTTGATTTTTCCAAAGTTTTGGCACACTTGATTTGCTACTTTCTCCTTGCTCAAATGTGGAGTATCCAAGACCTCTTCTATTGTTTTGAGAGGTCATGTTCAGAAATATTTTCACACTTTCTCCTGGATTAGAGAACTTAGTTAATGATTCATTTAAGGATTCATTCTCCTTTTTCAATTCTTTCAATAGCAGTTTATTTTCTTCTTTCAGTTTTGTTGCTCTTTCTGCTAGTTTTTCATTTACAATAATAATGAAATTACATTGTTGTCTCTTTAATGATAACTTGTTTCCTAGTTTTTTATTTCCTTATATAATGAATCATATGCATGTTGTAATTCCTCTAATTCAGCACATTTGAGACATTCTTGAATAGAAGAATGAGTGGATTGAGAATAGCAAAATTTGGAAGTTACCTCTTCATTACTTGTGCATTTTGTTGAGGGGGTTTGCTCTTCAAAAACTTCCGTTGTGTTCAAAGTTTTTTCATGCTCAATCCGTGCCATGCAGCATATTCTTGCGCAATTTGCTGCTTCAAAATCGTCGGTTGAGGAACTACTTGTTAATGACGTTTGTTCATTCACGTACATTCCTCTTCCCTTAGTCTTTTGGAATTTTCGGCTTTCATATCTTTCCTTCCTTTCTTGATGATCCTTTGATCTTTCTTCCGGTGTAAGACATTGAGCTTGCATATGCCCATACCGCCGCATCTATAACATTTTGTAACCTCCTTCTTTTTCTCTTTTCGAGGTCTCTCTTTGAAATCTTTGAAGTTCTTTTCTTTCCTCACAAACTTTCGAAATCTGCGTGTTAGTAGAGCAATGTCTTCATCATCGTTGTGAGATGAGGAGATGGACTCATCCGAGTTATACGTGACTTTTAGTGCAATTGCTCTCTTTCCTCTGTGGTGATCTTCATTTCTTTTCTTGATTAGCTCATGTGACATTAATGAGCTAAAAAGGTCTTCTAGCTTCAATGTGTTTAGGTCCTTAGCTTCTTCTATTGCAGTAATCTTTGGAGTCCAAGATTCCGGTAGAGCTCTTAGAATCTTCATGACCTACTCAAATTCAGAAATTTCTTTTCCTAGACCTTTCAAGGCGTTAGTAATTTTAGAGAATCTAGCAAACATTTCAGAAATATTTTCTTTTTCTAGCATTTTAAAGCTGTTCAATTCTCCAATCAAAATATTTTTCCTTGTCCCTTGGACTTGAGAAGTTCCTTCATAGATAGATGTTAATGTATCCCATATCTCTTTTGCAGTTGAACAAGAGGATACTCTATCATAGTCAGAAGCAATAAGAGCACAAAATAGTGAATTCATAGCTTTAACGTTGCTCTTAACAGTTTTTACTTCCTCATCGGTCCATTTGGAAGCTTTTTCATCAGTAGGCAAGGTTACACCGTCTTGGATTGCAATCCAAGAGTCGATATCTGTAGCTATGATAAGTTGTTTCATACGTAGCTTCCAATAGCCGAAATTGTTCCCATCAAACAATGGTGCCCTAGTAAAAGATTGGCCTTCGGCAAATGCGGGAATGGAAGTGGATTGGGATGCCATATCAAAAGATTTCTTTGGTAAAACTCAAAGACCTGCTCTGATACCACTTGTTGGTCCCGAGTTAATGGCAAATACCCAAGAGGGGAGGGTGAATTGGGTAATTAAAATTTTTCAACTTAAACAGAAACTTTACCCCGGTTTAGTTCAATCCCCTTTAATGAGACAAAAGGAAAGCAATAAGAGCAGAAATATAAATCAATGGACAGGGTTTTTACAGTGGTTCGGGCAACCTTCCCTACTCTACTCTTCCAAGCTCACACCTCTTGTGACTTGGGTTCCACTATGTATTATATCAATACAACTAGAGTCTCTGCTCTCTTCTAGATTCCAGCTCTAGGGGGCATAAAAAACACACACCACAAGTAGGTGACGAGTTCTACTCCAATCACACACTACTTTGCTTACACTTGATCTTAGTTGCCCAAACTAAATCAAATTCAATAGAACAAGAAAGAATAAAAGAAAGTTTCTACACGCTACTGGTGTGTAGAGGCAGATTTGGTACAGAGAAGAACTTGTAATGCAGTCTGAAAGATTCAATGAGCAGCTCTTGGCAGTTTGAAAGCGAGGTTCTTCTTCTAGATGTTGGCTTGATCACTTAATGCTCTTAGAGATGAGAGTTGTGCTCAATCAATAATGTTTCAGCTACCCTCCACGTTCATATTGAATGCCTTATATAATTGGCGAGGGAATCCGAACGTTTGGAAGTAGGTGGCGCGCATTTAATGTGCCAATGTTCAAAAAATTTCCGACTATTGCGACCCAAGTAGCAGGTGGAGTCGACTTCAAGTGCGACTTCGCCCAAGTCGCAAATGAAGTCGACTTTGGGTGCGACTTGGGCTGTTCACAACTTCTTTAAGTTTCATTCTAGGTCGACTTGGTCCTCGACTTGACCCAAGTAGAAGGTGAAGTCGACTTCGGGTTCGACTTCACTTTCTATGCTTGCTTGATGAACTTGAAATCTTCGGAGATGACTTTGATCACTTGATTTTCTTCATATTGATTGTTCTCTCATTTATTTATAACTCTTGGAACTTAGTATAATCATCCTAGCTTGAAAACTTTAAGCTCTATATCTTGAAATCTTGAATACTTGAATCTTGGAGTGCCTAATCATGTCCAAATGTGTGTTCTTAATTTGAAATGATGAATCCATGCATCTTTACTTGGCTTTAGACTTGTTGTGATCTTCATTTGTTCTAAGTCGAATATTTGAGTCTACTTAGTCTTTAATTTTACTCAAGTCGAGCATTGAGTCGACTTAGTTTTTGACTTAGCTCTTCAAAACGCTTGCTGTCAGTCTGAAGTCAAAGCCGAAGTCGACTTAGTCCGCAACTTCACCCAAGTCACATGCGGAGTCGATTTGGGATGTGACTTCGGCAGCTCTCGTTCCCGATTTCAACTCTGGACAGAAAATCATGGTTGAAGTCGATGCTGGAGTCGACTTGATCTGCGACTTCACCCAAGTTGTATGCGGAGTCGACTTCGTTTACGACTTCGGTAACTTTGCTCCTCGATTTCAACACTAGACGAAAAATGCTACTTGAAGTCGCTGCTGGAGTCGACTTGGGGATCGACTTGGCCTAAGTCGATGCCTGAGTCGACTTAGAAATCGACTTAACCTGTCATGCTTCATTTTCTTCATTTGTTTATCCTATAATCATTTTCACAAACATGTTAGTAATCAAAACTTACTCAAATTGATTTGTTAATCATCAAAACATAGACTTGGCTTATTTTCCACATGATTCCACCATTACATAATTCTATAAATCATTTATTTTCAAACTCACCACCATGATCACTTCTAATGGTCATAATAGTACTTTGTTTTTTATTTTGCACCAAGTTTATAAAAGTTGCAAACATAGAGAAGGCTTCATCTTTGCTAGCTAAGAGAATTACCCATGTGAATCTTGAAAAATCATCAACTATTACAAACACATACTTCTTTCCACCAATGGTTAAAATATCGGATAACCCATATAGATCCATGTGTAGCAATTCAAGTGGCCTAGTGGTGGAAATCTCCTTTTTGATAGAGAAAGACATTTTAGGTTGATTTGACAGTTGACATGCCTTACAAATTTTATCTTTGTCATATTTCAATTTTGGTAATCTATCTACCAAATTCTTTTCCCATAGGGTCTTAATATTTGTCATGTTTATATGCCCAAGCCTCTTATGCCAAACTCATGGATCATTATCAATGGCCATTAGACATTGACAATCTAGTTCATCAAGTGAAACCAAATATACATTTTCATGTTTTTTTCCGCTAAACATGATATGTTCTCCATCAAATACATTGTATATAGATGATTCAAACACAACCTTATATTCTTTGTCACATAATTGGCTAATACTCATTAGATTGTGCTTGAGTCCTTTAACAAATAGCACATCCTCCATACATGCATTTGAAATACTATAAATGTTTCCTTTACCTTTAATTTTACCTTTCTCGTTGTTTCCAAAGGCAACAGTTCCATTGTTGCAAGGCTTGAGTTTATGAAATAAACTTCTTTCTCCAGTCATATGCCTTGAGCAACCACTATCCATGAACCAAACGTTGCTTGCCTTTGCCTTGAAACATACCTGAAAAATGAGCAAATAAATCTTATCTCTTTGGTACCCATTTTATGTGTCCATTTGGGTTAGTAAACTGATTTAATCTTTGTTGTTCTATTCTTGAAAGCCCAAATTTTATGTTTCTTGGAACCCAAACTAATTTTGCATCATGGTCATACAGTTTCTTAAAGTTGCATTTATAAATTTTGTGAACCATCTTATTGCAAAAGTTGCAAGCCATTGGTAATCTAGGAATAGGCCTCCAAATATGTAGTGGTTCAAAAGTTGGCCTTTTAGTCCAAACAACTTATTTCCCTTTGGGTTTGTAAATAGGTGCATCTTTAGCTTGATTTTTCCAAAGTTTTGGCACACTTGATTTGCTACTTTCTCCTTGCTCAAATGTGGAGTATCCAAGACCTCTTCTATTGTTTTGAGAGGTCATGTTCAGAAATATTTTCACACTTTCTCCTGGATTAGAGAACTTAGTTAATGATTCATTTAAGGATTCATTCTCCTTTTTCAATTCTTTCAATAGCAGTTTATTTTCTTCTTTCAGTTTTGTTGCTCTTTCTGCTAGTTTTTCATTTACAATAATAATGAAATTACATTGTTGTCTCTTTAATGATAACTTGTTTCCTAGTTTTTTATTTCCTTATATAATGAATCATATGCATGTTGTAATTCCTCTAATTCAGCACATTTGAGACATTCTTGAATAGAAGAATGAGTGGATTGAGAATAGCAAAATTTGGAAGTTACCTCTTCATTACTTGTGCATTTTGTTGAGGGGGTTTGCTCTTCAAAAACTTCCGTTGTGTTCAAAGTTTTTTCATGCTCAATCCGTGCCATGCAGCATATTCTTGCGCAATTTGCTGCTTCAAAATCGTCGGTTGAGGAACTACTTGTTAATGACGTTTGTTCATTCACGTACATTCCTCTTCCCTTAGTCTTTTGGAATTTTCGGCTTTCATATCTTTCCTTCCTTTCTTGATGATCCTTTGATCTTTCTTCCGGTGTAAGACATTGAGCTTGCATATGCCCATACCGCCGCATCTATAACATTTTGTAACCTCCTTCTTTTTCTCTTTTCGAGGTCTCTCTTTGAAATCTTTGAAGTTCTTTTCTTTCCTCACAAACTTTCGAAATCTGCGTGTTAGTAGAGCAATGTCTTCATCATCGTTGTGAGATGAGGAGATGGACTCATCCGAGTTATACGTGACTTTTAGTGCAATTGCTCTCTTTCCTCTGTGGTGATCTTCATTTCTTTTCTTGATTAGCTCATGTGATATTAATGAGCTAAAAAGGTCTTCTAGCTTCAATGTGTTTAGGTCCTTAGCTTCTTCTATTGCAGTAATCTTTGGAGTCCAAGATTCCGGTAGAGCTCTTAGAATCTTCATGACCTACTCAAATTCAGAAATTTCTTTTCCTAGACCTTTCAAGGCGTTAGTAATTTTAGAGAATCTAGCAAACATTTCAGAAATATTTTCTTTTTCTAGCATTTTAAAGCTGTTCAATTCTCCAATCAAAATATTTTTCCTTGTCCCTTGGACTTGAGAAGTTCCTTCATAGATAGATGTTAATGTATCCCATATCTCTTTTGCAGTTGAACAAGAGGATACTCTATCATAGTCAGAAGCAATAAGAGCACAAAATAGTGAATTCATAGCTTTAACGTTGCTCTTAACAGTTTTTACTTCCTCATCGGTCCATTTGGAAGCTTTTTCATCAGTAGGCAAGGTTACACCGTCTTGGATTGCAATCCAAGAGTCGATATCTGTAGCTATGATAAGTTGTTTCATACGTAGCTTCCAATAGCCGAAATTGTTCCCATCAAACAATGGTGCCCTAGTAAAAGATTGGCCTTCGGCAAATGCGGGAATGGAAGTGGATTGGGATGCCATATCAAAAGATTTCTTTGGTAAAACTCAAAGACCTGCTCTGATACCACTTGTTGGTCCCGAGTTAATGGCAAATACCCAAGAGGGGAGGGTGAATTGGGTAATTAAAATTTTTCAACTTAAACAGAAACTTTACCCCGGTTTAGTTCAATCCCCTTTAATGAGACAAAAGGAAAGCAATAAGAGCAGAAATATAAATCAATGGACAGGGTTTTTATAGTGGTTCGGGCAACCTTCCCTACTCCACTCTTCCAAGCTCACACCTCTTGTGACTTGGGTTCCACTATGTATTATATCAATACAACTAGAGTCTCTGCTCTCTTCTAGATTCCAGCTCTAGGGGGCATAAAAAACACACAACACAAGTAGGTGACGAGTTCTACTCCAATCACACACTACTTTGCTTACACTTGATCTTTGTTGCCCAAACAAAATCAAATTCAATAGAACAAGAAAGAATAAAAGAAAGTTTCTACATGCTACTGGTGTGTAGAGGCAGATTTGGCACAGAGAAGTACTTGTAATGCAGTCTGAAAGATTCAATGAGCAGCTCTTGGCAGTTTGAAAGCGAGGTTCTTCTTCTAGATGTTGGCTTGATCACTTAATGCTCTTAGAGATGAGAGTTGTGCTCAATCAATAATGTTTCAGTTACCCTCCACGTTCATATTGAATGCCTTATATAATTGGCGAGGGAATCTGAACGTTTGGAAGTAGGTGGCGCGCATTTAATGCGCTAACGTTCGAAAAATTTCCGACCGTTGCGACCCAAGTCGCAGGTGGAGTCGACTTCGGGTGCGACTTCGCCCAAGTCGCAGATAAAGTCGACTTCGGGTGCGATTTCGGCTGTCCGCAATTTCTTCAAGTTCCATTCTAGGTCGACTTAGTCCTCGACTTGACCCAAGTAGCATGTGAAGTCGACTTCGGGTGCGACTTAACTTTCTGTGCTTGCTTGATGAACTTGAAATCTTCAGAGATGACTTTGATCACTTGATTTTCTTCATATTGATTGTTCTCCCATTTATTTATAACTCTTGGAACTTAGTATAATCATCCTAGCTTGAAAACTTTAAGCTCTATATCTTGAAATCTTGAATACTTGAATCTTAGAGTGTCTAATGATGTCCAAATGTGTGTTCTTAATTTGAAATGATGAATCCATGCATCTTTACTTAGCTTTAGACTTGTTGTGATCTTCATTTGTTCTAAGTCGAATATTTGAGTCTACTTGGTCTTTAATTTTACTCAAGTCGAGCATTGAGTCAACTTGGTTTTCGACATAGCTCTTCAAAACACTTGTTGTCAGTCTGAAGTCAAAGATGGAGTCGATTTTGTCTGCGACTTCACCCAAGTCGCATGCGAAGTCGACTTGGGATGCGACTTCGGTAGCTCTCGTTCCCGATTTCAACTCTAGACAAAAAATCATGGTTGAAGTCGATGCTGGAGTCGACTTGATCTGCGACTTCACCCAAGTCGCATGCGGAGTCGACTTCGTTTGCGACTTCGGTAGCTTTGCTCCCTGATTTCAATGTTGGACGAAAAATGCTACTTGAAGTCGCTACTAGAGTCGACTTGGGGATCGACTTGGCCTAAGTCGATGCCTGAGTAGACTTAGAAATTGACTTAACCTGCCATGCTTCATTTTCTTCATTTGTATATCCTTTAATTATTTTCACAAACATGTTAGTAACCAAAACTTAATTAAATTGATTTGTTAATCATCAAAACAGAGACTTGGCTTATTTTCCACATGTTTCCAACAATACATAACCTTGAATTTCATTCTTTCTAAAATTCATATTTTAGGCTTAAATCAACATATATATTTCACTAAAGAATGATTCATAGCCTAAACATGATACTAATCTAAAACAACAATTTAATATATGCATTTAGGATTTTTCAAGTTAGGTTTTCAACCCATATTGAATTCTAATCTCCATTTGAACCCCTTAAATCATTGAAATTCATATGTATCCCTTAATACTCATTCAATATTTAATCAAATGGCATGCTAAATCACCATTTAAGGATTATTTTTGAATCATATTCACATCCATAAACTTGAAGTAGAAAACTTAGAATCAAAGAGTCTAACACATCATGTATACCTACTTGATTGTTGTCAACTTTGATCCAAACTAATCAAGCTTGGTTTTCCTTTATTTCTTCTCCCTTTTCTCCCCTCCTTGCTAGGGTTTCTATGGACGTGCAAGCTGCTGAGTTGTGGGGGTGTTTGCTCCTTAGAAATTTTTTTTTTCTAACACTCTCTTCACATGGCCGCCCACCCATATATATAAGGGCTAGATTTTCCAGCTTGTGGACCCCGCTTTGTGCATGATTTGAGATCATTTTAATGCTCATTAATCCTACTTATGTGTTGTCCAAATGGTGGCCAAGTATTGATATATTTAATCATATTTTCAATATGCAAAAATCTGGTCAAGATCACTCACCTAATTGTCCATTGTGAGCACGTCCATTGTGCCTCCTTTTTCATTTTTTTCCACACTTTGGAAGCTTTATATTAATGGTAATTTATGTATCTAATTAGTAGCTAGCTCATCCACTAATTTATCATAAAAAAAAATTCAAGAACAAAAATCCAACAGCAAACCACTTGGACGTCCATATGTGTGACACCCTTGCTGTTTACTATTTGATCCATCAATGTGCTGTTGTTATCAACGATTTTCCATGGATTTTCACACATTAATTAATGCTCATTTATTCACCCTTGCATGCTAGCTACTTAGGTATATAAATATCATATATAAAAAAATGCAAAAATCCAAATTGGGGCTAGTTTGGACGTTGTATGCATGCCACACTTGCTATGCTAGTTTGAGCTCTTTCCTTAGCTCATTAATTCTAGCAACATATCCAACGAATTTCCACACATACTAATGTATAAAATACCTTGCATTTCACCTGCAGTTGATACATATTTGAGCCATTAAAAATGCATTTAATCCATGCACTATTTGCCTTAAATGCATGGTACTTTTGTGGTGTAAAAGTCAAATGTGTGTACCTTTTTCTATTCAAGAATTTTCCCAGAATAATATGCTTAATCTAATCCTTCCAAAATGTTAATCTCATGATTTTATTCAACCATTTCAAATTTCATCTCAATCCGACTTTTCTAGCTCAAGTTATAGTCTTTTGAAGTTAACAGTTGACTTTTGAATATAAACAATTAATTGTCACACTAATTTCATCAGAGATTTTCATAATCCAATAATCCCATAAGGTTAAGCCCATCATTATCTACTTGTCTTTGAAATTTCACTTGAATCCGCTTTACAGGTGTTAAGTTATGAATTTTCTAGTATTTTTCCACTTAACTTGATAATTATCCTTTAAAATTCTCATAAATCAAACCATATAATTTAAGATAATTATTCATGATATACTCTAGAATCGTTTTTGGTAGGCAAATGTGACACAGGATTATTGCCCCAATCTCATCCATCGAGCCCTAAGCTACATTTGTTATCCTTTAAGATAGGTGGGGTTCCACTTCAACAGATCAAGTCACATGCTAAGTCAACTCAAGCACCGACTTGGGTCAAGTCGATACCAAAGTCGACTCCAGCATCGACTTTAAAGGGGCATTTTTCGACAGCGTTGACAAGTGGACGCAAGAACAAGCGAAGGCACAACCGAAGTTGACTTTGCATGGGACTTGGGTGAAGTCGCAACCCAAGTTGACTCTATCAGTGACTTAAGGCATCATCAGGGGTTCGAAGCTAAATCAAACAAAGTCAAGTCACAACCGAAGTTGACTCAAACACGTGACTTTGGTGAAGTCGCACATGAAGTTTACTCATATATGTGACTTGAGTGGAGTTGCAAATCAAGTCGACCCCAGCATTCAACTTGGACAGATGCCCAAGTCATGGGGTTTCAAGCTCAAGAATGAGAAATTTAACTTAAGATACATTATACTATCATCCAAGACAAGATCATTCCAAAATGCTCAAAAGATTTTGACCAAGTTCAGCATTCAAGAAGATTTTAAAAGTCTACATATACAAGTGAAGATTTATGAAGATGAATCATGAAGAAATAAGGGCAATTATACTAATGGATCATTATCACACTGTGTTAAGATTCCAATGAATCAAATAGAAAGTGAAGTCACAATCCAAGTCGACTTCACCTAGGACTTGGGTCAAGTCTGAGATCAAGTTGACTTGAAATGGAACCTGACTGAAGAGCTGAAAAACGAAGTCACAGCTCAAGTCGACTTTAGTCTGTGACGTGGACGAAGTTGCACCCGAGGTTGACTCCAAGTGCGATTTGAGTTACAACGATTGAAAAATTCAAACTTTGGCACATTAAATGCGTGTCAACTACTACTAAATGTTTGAATTTACTCCCCTCCTATTTAATACATGTTAGTGGAAGGGAAAAGGTTAAGCAAGAGCATTAAGTAAGCTTCATCTTCCAATTTTCTAGTATTCAAGTGCTTATTAAGGAGATCTACAAGAAGAACTCTGCTTTTTGACTGCAAGTGCTCAAGTGTACATCCACTCAATCATTCTACAAGTTCTTGCACAAGCCAAAAATCTGCCTACACAACTGTAAAGTGTAGAATACTATTTTTATTCTTTTATTTGTGATTCCACTTGGTTTAGTATTAGAGACCAAGACTAAGTGATGGCAAAGTAGAGTGTGACTCGCCACCTACTTGTGCAAAAATTGTAAAGGTCACCTAAAGCTAGAATTTAGAAGATAGCAAGTGCTCTAATTGTATTACCATTGGCATAGTAGAACCCAAGGCATAAGGGTGTGCTCTTTGAGGAGTGGAGTAGGAAGGGTTGTCCTGAACCACTATAATCTCTTGTGTTTGTTTTGCTTGTTCTAATTGCTATCTCATTCTCCACTTTTTTTATTCAAGGGGACTTCGTTTACAACGTTGGTTACAACTAATACCTAAAATATTTTTGAGAACCTAATTCACCCTTCCCCTCTTGGATTTTTTCATAAACTCAGGACCAACAAACTCCACCATGCAAGTGAAGTCAAAGACCAAGTTGATCATAGACTTTGACCTGCATTTTTAAAATCTGAGCTAGATTTCAAACACTGAGTAGCAAAAGTTAAGTTGCTCATCCAAGTTGACTTTGCTAAGAGACTTAGATGGAGTCCAAGATCAAGTCAACTCAAGTTAAAGACTTAGAAGATAAAGGCCACAGAAGCATTTCCCTTGAAGTTTATAGTTTCAAACAAGCGATGAAGTTGCATAGCCAAGTCGACTTCACCAACAAATTGGGCGAAGTTCTAGACTCAAGTCCACTTAGGAGTTACATATTCCTACTGATTGGACATGCTACGTGCGAAGTCTCACCTGAAGTTGACTCCACATGCGACTTGGGTCAAGTCGATGACCAATTCAACCCAAGTCGCAACCTAAGAAACATTACATTTAAAGGAGTACTTAAGAAGAGGAAAGGCCTCAATGGAAGTCGCACTCTAAGTTTACGCTAATGTGCAACTTGGGTGAAGCCGCAGCCGAAGTCGACTCCAGCTGCAACTTGCACTGTAAAAGTCGAAAAATTCGAATGTTGGCACATTCAATGTGCACCACCTACCTCATAACTTTTGAAATAACTCTTTTATTTAAAGCATATCAAGTGGAGCAAATAAGATTATCTAGAACATTCACTGAGCCTCCACCTTTCCCACTTAAAGTGGTCATTAAGTGCTCTACAAAGAAGAATTGTGATATTCACTTCAAGTGTTGAAGCTTCATGTCAATCTCAAGCCTTACAATGTTTTTCCCCGTGTCGAAATTGTCTCTACACATTATGTGAAGCATAGAACTTTCTTTTAATTTATTTTCTTATAATCCTACTTGGCTTGGTGTTGTAAACCAAGACCAAGTAAAAAGAAGTAGCACACAGTTGGGGTGAGACTCACCATATACTTGTGTTGAAATTGTAAAGGCCCCTCTAGAGTTACAATCTAAAAGAGAGCAAGAGTTCTAAGTGTATCTCTGGTTGATATAGTGGAACCTAAGATAGAGTGTATGTTCTTGAAAGAGTGGAGTAGAGAGGGTTGTCATGAACCACTATAATTTCTTGTGTCTTCTTATTGTTGTTTACTTACTTTATTTCTTTCCATGTTTTCATTCAAGGGAACAATTTTCAAGGGGTTTAGTTTTAAAATTTTAAAAGAACTCAATTCATTCCCTCCCTCTTGGGTTTTGCTACAAACTCGGGATCAATACAATTGAAAAGCTATTAGCCTAGGCATCGGAGGCCCAAGCCAGTAGGTGCAAGTGGGGCCCATGTGGGATCACCACGATGCCAACAAAGGGAATCCAATAGACCTTTTGAGTTAATATATTTTGAGCTTTTGGTATCTAATTCCTATAAATACTGACATTTCAAGCTTAATATCAAAGGGTTTCATTGGGTTATGAGATCTAAAAATCTAAGTATGGGGGATAAAAGATCTATATTAGAAATTTTGGAGTTCTAAATCATTAGTATAGTCCCTACCTCAGGGTGTAATATCTTTGAAAAAGTTTTCATGGAAATAGAGTTTGAATATGTGAAAAAGCAATATAAAGATGCAATTAAGAAGAATTTACTAAATAATTAGTTCACTGGTTGCAATGCAGAGCTATCTTACTAAGTTTTGTTGAGCTCATCCTTTTTCTCTTATATTTAGATAACATAAATTTAGATGGCTAAGGATTATCATATGCCAACCATTCTATTTGTCAAGTTTTATTCATTGTCCACTTACAAGTTGAGATGTAAAGAATTAGATTTTATTTTTTAATAATATTTTGTGATTGTGGACATGAATAATGCAAGTTTATATATGGTTAATAAAATTTATTTACTAACCAATCAAAAAATAAGAATTTATTTTATTTACATGGTTTAGTTTATCTTATGGATTGATTTTAGAAATTTTGAACCTAATAATCACAATAGCTAACATCATTTGAGTAATTAATTTTAATTTTAACAAGTGTTTTAAGCTAAAGCACAATGTGAATTAACAACTATTTATAAAATTTTAATTGTTCGCAAACTAAAATAAGTTATAAAAATTTAATTCATGATGATTAAAATGATTTATAAAATTTTAATTATTTTAGTTAAAGCAATTTATAAAATTTTAATTATTTGTAATTAAAATGATTTATAAAATTTTAACTCTTTGTGAATTGAAATAATTTATAAAATTTTAAGCCTTTATGAACTAAAATAAGTCATAAAATTTAGTTCTTTGTGAATTAAAATAAGTTATAAATTTTAATTCTTTATGAATTAAAACGACTTACAAACTTTTAAAGTTTTTGTGAATTAAAATAATTCATAAAATTTTAATTCTGCATGAATTAAATGGACTGATAAAATTTTTGTTCTTTGTGAATTAAAATGAATTGTGAAATTTTAATTCTTCTTGAATTAAATAATTTATAAAATTCTAATCGTTTGTGAACTAAAATAAGTCATAAATTTTAATTCTTCATGAATTAACATTGTTGGTCCCGAGTTAATGGCAGTTACCCAAGAGGGTAGGGGTGAATTGGGTATTTAAAAATTTACAACTTAAACAGAAACTTTACCCCGGATTAATCTAGTCCCCTTTATGAAGAAACAAAATGAGAGCAATAATGTAAAGAGCAGAAACAAAAATGAACACACAAAATTTTATAGTGGTTCGGGCAACCTCCCTACTCCACTCTTCCAAGCTCATACCCCTTGTGACTTGGGTTCCACTATGTATTCCACGAATACAACTAAAGTCTCCACTCTCTTCTAGATTCTAGCTCTAGGAGGCATATAAAACCAGAGCCTCTGCTCTCTTCTAGATTCTAGCTCTAGGGGCATCAACAATACACATCATAAGTAGGTGACGAGTTCCACTCCAATCACACACTACTTTAATTACACTTGATCTTAGTTACCCAAACTAAATCAAGTTCAATATAACAAGAAATAACAAAAGAAAGTTTCTACACGTTACTGTTGTGTAGACGCAGATTTGGCGCAAAGAAGAACTTGTGGTGTAGGCTTAGAGATTCAGCAACCAGCTCTTGGCAGTTTGAAGCAAGGTTCTTCTTCTAAAAATTGGCTTGATCACTTGAAGCTCTTGAAGATGGGAGTTATGCTCACTTAATGAATTCTCAGCTACCCTCCTCGTTCATATTGAATACCTTTTCTAATTGTGGAGGGAATCCGAACGTTTGGAGGTAGGTGGCGCGCATTTAATGCGCCAACGTTCGAAAATTTTCGGACCGTTGCGACCCAAGTCGCAGGTGGAGCCGACTTCGGGTGCGACTTCGCCCAAGTCGCAGATGGAGTCGACTTCGGGTGCGACTTCGCCTGTTCGCAACTTCTTCAAGTTCCAGTCTGGGTCGACTTGGTCCTTGACTTTACCCAAGTCGCAGGTGGAGTCGACTTCGGGTGCGACTTCACCTCGACAGCTTGCTTGACGAACTTGAAATCCTTGGAATGCTTTGCTTGCATTTTAGCTTGATGTATCATTTTAGCTTGATGTCCTTTAGCTCCATGATTTGCAAACCTTGAGTCCTTGAGTTTTGAATCTTTTTTGTATTCATGAATAAGTCTAATATATTTTGATTAGAATAGTTGAATTCATGCATCTTGCTTTCTTTGGACTTGGATTAGTCTTCATATGTTCCAAGTCGAACATCGAAGTCGACTTGAACTTCAACTTGACTCAAGTTCTACCTTGAAATCGATCTAATCCCCGATTTGGCTTCTCAAGTTTCTGCCCTGTCCAACTGAAGTCGATGCTGGAGTCGACTTGGTCTGTGACTTTACCGAAGTCGCATGCGGAGTCGACTTCGTCTCCGACTTCGGCAGCTCTGCTCCTCGATTTCAATTCTAGACAGAAATGACGCCTCCAAGTTGCGACTGGAGTCGACTTGGTCTGCAACTTCACCTCAAGTCGCAAGTAGAGTCGACTTGGGATGCGACTTCGGCAGTTCTCGTTCTCGATTTCAACTCTGGAAGGAAATGACGTTTCGAAGTCGACGCTGGAGTCGACTTGGTCTGCGACTTCACTCAAGTTGCAAGTAAAGTCGACTTGGGATGCGACTTCGGCACCTCTCATTCTCGATTTCAACTCTGGAAGGGAATGATGTCTTGAAGTCACTTCTTGAGTCGACTTGGGGATCGACTTGGCCTAAGTCGAAGCCTGAGTCGACTTGGAAATCGACTTGACATGTCATGCTTCATATTCTTCAAATTTATAACCTTAAGTCATTTCCACAAACATATTAGTAACCAAAACTTACTCAAATTGATTTGTTAATCATCAAAACATGGACTTGGTTTATTTTCCACATATTTCCTGTTGGAAACAATGTTTAAAGCAAAACAAAATTGACCAAAGCATGAGTTTTGATGATTAACAAAGTTAAAATTGAGTATAAGGTGATTACTGATGATTTTGCTTAATGATTTAAGAATGAATTAGCCAAGTCGATATCCAAGTCGACTTGGACTTCGACTTAGGGTGAAGTCGATCCCAAAGTCGACTCCATATTCGACTCCAAAACAGACCACACAGCAAAATTCAAAATGGAAGGAAAAGCAGGTGAAGTCGCAGGCCAAGTCGACTCCACTTGCGACTTGGGAAGCCAAGTCGCAAACGAAGTCGACTCCAACATCGACTTGAGATGGGAAAAATACTCCAGAGCTGATTTTGGGGCACAAAAATGCTGAAGTCGCAGACGAAGTCGACTCCAGGTGCGACTTGGGTGAAGTCGCAGATGAAGTCGACCCCGAGATCGACTTGAGTTCTTCAATGCCCAAAATACAGACTCAAGCTCATTTTCAAGATCAACTTGGGATTTTTCAAATCCAAATCAAGGGTATAAGCTCACTATCAACTCAAGTCTTTCAAATCCAAGGCACAGCTTCGAACGTAGTTGAAGATGAAGAAGATCAAGTCATGAAGACTACTATCAAAAGCAACTAAGACAAGTTCTTCAAGGAGTTTTGCAAATATTAGAAGCCATTTCAGAAGTAAATGATTCAAGAAGGAAAGCTAAGCAAGCTAGAAGAAATCAAGCAAGGATAAAACAAATTTCAGCACAAGAACAGGTTAAGTCGCAAACCAAGTCGACTCCAAGATCGACTTGAGGTCAAGTCTGAAACCAAGTCGACCTAATCTCAGATTTGGAACTGAAGTCGCAAACGAAGTCGACTCCAGTTGCGACTTGGGAAGCCAAGTCGCAGACGAAGTCGACTCCACCTGCGACTTGGGGAACCAACGTTCGAATTTTTAAACGTTGGAACATTTATTGCGCGCCAACCACTTCTATAACGTTCAAATCTTCCCCATTCTATAAATAGACACTCAAGCAAACGAGAATATACACACTACATTGTCTAAAGAGAGAAAAGAAGTGCAAACAAGAGCTCCCATTTGCTTTTCTCTAAATTTGAGTGATCTATACATTTTCAAAGGAAGAAAGAGCTTCAAGTTGCAATTAGCTTCAACAACATACAACCGGTTGCTTCTACAAGTTCTTCCTCAAGCTCAATCTTGCCTACACAACTCTGTAAAGTGTAGATCTTCCTTATTTTCATTACTCTTTGTTATTGGTCTTGGTTTGAGTGTATTGAAACAAACCAAGACGTTGCAAGTAGAGTTGTGATTGGAGTTGAACTCATCACCTACTTGTATCAAGTGTACAAGCCCCCTAGAGCTAGAATCTAGAATAGAGCATAGGCTCTGTTTGTGTATGCCCCCTAGAGCTGGAATCTAGAAGAGAGCGGAGTCTCTAAGTGTATTCACGGAATACATAGTGGAACCCAAGTCACAACGGTGTGTGAGCTTGGAAGAGTGGAGTAGGGAGAGGTTGTCCGAACCACTATAAATCTTGCCTACTGTTTACCTTATTGCTTTCACTATTTCATTGCTCTCTATTTGTTTCAATCAAGGGAATTAAGCTTTCAAGGGGTTAAGTTTTAATTTACCGAAAAATTTTTTAAGAACCCAATTCACTCCTCCCCTCTTGGGTTTTGCCATTAACTCGGGACCAACATTTCCAACAAACATGACCTACAAAATTTTAATTCTCCACAAATTAACATGATTTGTAGAATTTTTAATTCTTCGTAAATTAAAATAGTTCATAAATTTTAATTCTTCATAAATTAAAAGATTAAATTAAAACATTATGAAAAATTCATCTGAATATATAACTCATGAGAGGCCAAGAAGCATAAACACGAACGACAATGAAATCATGTATAATTTCAGCTGTGTCAGTGTGTCATAGATGTGCCAAAGACCTCTCACAAGTAAATTTGTTCACTGAGACTCTATTTACATGCTTTTAGTTTTGATGTGGATTGCCCATATGTTTTCACGCGAGATTAGTTTTCTTGTGCAAGGAGAATACGTATTACGGGTGTATATATACGTGTAGGTTTCCCTAACACGTTTCAACAGTATCTGATGTGCGGGATGCCGGGACCCATTGGAATTCTCTGATGCACGCCTCCACCGCAACTGCTTGCAGTTGTCTCGGAAGTTGGAACTGAACAATGATAATATATATAGATGATCTGGTTGGGCTTACGTAAAGCCGAAGGCGCAACGGCTGCCTTCCTCCCTTAAACACGTTACACTTACGCCCCGCCATCCCCGGGCTTACGTGGAGCCGAAGACGCAACCCCGCCTTCCCCCTTAAACACGTTAAACCCTGCTATCCCCGCTCACCACTCACTCACTCACTCTCTCTCTCTAGATCTCTCTCTCTCTCTCTCTCGACATGGCTAGTCTTCAAAAAGTGCTGTGCTGCTGCTGGTTTCTGATCGCGTTCGCTGCTGCTACAGTAGAGTTCGCTTTTGGGGAGACACACAAGGTTGGGGATTCTGAGGGCTGGACTGTTGGAAACATTAGTTATACCTCCTGGGCTGCTAAAAGGAACTTTCATGTCGGGGACATCATCGGTATCTTTCTCTAACTTTCAGAAGCTTTTAAAATTCCTTCGTGGCATTTAATTTGTTCTCGATCTGTTTTCCTTCTGAAAAAAAAAAGGAAAAGAAAAGGTAAGACAATTCTCGTACATTGTCTTACCTTAAACAAAAAGGGAGTTCGAAAACTATAAGATCTAAAGCAGGACCTCTTTACGTTTCGACTGAGAGCTATATCACGTATATATGCATGCAAGCAAAATATAAATTCATTTAACAATGAAAGCTGACAAAATATTTAATCTAATTTTAGATAATGGAACTAGCATTCTAGAGTTAGGCAACAATAGATGAATATTACATTTGGTTTATCAGTCCTACTCTTGAAGAATCTAAATTGGGACCCATTTCCGGTTGGACTGGGCACTGCAAAAAATTTTAAATGCAGTCGTTATGCGGTTACATGTGGAGCATCATTGATATAATTGATATGCCAAGTTTTACTTTTTTTGAGATATATAATGTTTTTAATTTTATATTAAAGAGTATTTTAGTTATTTTTATGACTTTGAGACTAAAAAATACTAACACATTTTTAAAAAAAATAGTAAAACTTAATATATGAATTAAATACACTTACGAAAATAGTTTTATAAAAGTAAATTTTTTTAAAAAAATAGGCCAGCCGTACGTGATCAAACTGCTGCATATTTGTTATACATATGTAGCCAAAGGAAGTGGCTGCGGACTGGCCGCAAATATATCTTCTTGAACTAATTGTCAGCTTTGCCTGCAAACTATAGAAGCCGCTACCAAATTGGCTGGCCTCACTATTGTCTGAAGCAAAATATACGATTGGCTAATACTATAGTTGTAAATAAGAACCTCTCTTGTAATGCCGATTCGTTACTGGATAAATGTGGTTGAGTTAATTCTTGTAGTGTGGGCTCCTGATTTGGTTGAAAAAAATAAATTGATAAAAAGAAACTACAAAATAAGTTTTTAAACAAAGTGAAAAAAAAAACTTTCAAGGGGATTTTGGGAAATCTAAACCACCCAGTATGCATAATATATTATATTTACAAAGCAAAGAGCTCACCCCAAAATAACTGTAGTATAGTATAAATTTAAAATCATTTCATAATGTATACATATAACCTGTTAAATTTTAAATCAGTTTTACAACTTCCTAAAATGGTTTTTATCTATAGAAGATGGTTTAGATTTCACAAAATCACCTTGTTGATTTCATATAAATATTTCAAATTTTATGGAAACTAGGAACACTTCAAGCACTATAAGTTGATATTTAAATTTATGTCAAGTGAATATTTCATGTTTTTTTGATTGATTGATGGATAATTTGTGAACACACCCACAAAGTTCGACCATAATTGCAAATATACCCATTTAGAAATTGTAAATTATCAGCACATAGTTTGACCATAATTGCAAATATATCTAAGCTAGAATAATGACATTACTGCATTGCTACAGCGTGGATATATTTGCAAAGGTTTGGAAACTATGTGAGTACATTTGCAAAAATGAAATATACCCCTTAATTTTTGAAATTGCAAATATACCCGCATAATTTTCAAACCTTTGCATATATACTCATGCCGTAATGGTGCGCTAACAGCGTTATAATAGTGTGGGTATTTTTGCAATTATAGTCAAATTATGTAAGGATAATTTGCAATTTTTTAAATTATGTGATTATATTTACAATTATGGTCAAACTAAATGGGTTTATTTGTAAATCACCCTTGATCGATTGATAACTACAATGTAACGTTGAAAATTAATTCTCGTTAATAATTTTTTTAAAAAAATGGCGCATAAACAAGAAAAAACAAGTAAATAAATCCTTAAAATAACTCAGGCTGGAGCATTAGCGTCCATTTAGATTAAAAAAAGATGATTTCCTATTTAACCAAAAATAAGTTTTGTACATTCGTTATATAATATTTTATTGAAAGAGAAGGTTTCTCTTTAATGTGAATAACCTACTCTATATATGAAATTCAATTGTTTCAAACAAGTGCAATTGAATGAAATGCAAACTGCTTTATAAATCATTCCTAAAATATTCCTTAAAATTTTATTGCATTTTTATTACTCGAATATTTTAAATATTAAAACTTACATCTTAAGGGATTTTTATATTTTCGATTGCATATTAGAAAATTAATTTCTCATATTATTTTTAGAAAGAATTTGAAATTTTTAAACAACACTAGATTAATCTAAAATTTTTAAACAATAAAACTTATTCTTACATATTCAAGAATTAGATCTCAATATTATTTATGGAGGGAATTTTAAGATCTAAAATAAAAATTAAACAATTTAAATTAATAATTTTTAATTAAAATTTTACATTTTAGGGAATTTTCTTGTATTTATTATTACGTATGGGAAAAAATTATTTATAGTAGAATTGCAAATTCTAAAAACTGCAAATTAATCTCTCTGATTTAATGGATGTTGTTAAAAATAAAAATTATCATGATAGTTTATTGTACTTTTCTTATATATGCAATTATATGTTGCAAGAGAGAAATATGAAAATGAAAAAAATTATCTTAAATGATTAGTTAAGAGGGAAAAAAAACTTTCTTCCCTGATGAGAAAAAGGGATCGATTGAGAGAGAGCCCTTCCTTGGTGGAGAAAAAAGCCTTGACCCATTTCACCCCAAAAATTGACAATCCTACGGCTTTTTTAAAAAAAATTTATTTTTTAATGTTGGGAAATCCTGTGGCTTATTGATCATTGACTTCGTCATCCATAGGGAAGTTTAAGAATTTCAAAATTAAGTGCAAAAATATATTTTTTTGTATCTCTTCTAAAAATGAGGAAGAAACGTTTCTATTCATACCTCGTTTGTCTTGAGAAATTTACTTGAAAACACATTCTTTTAAGTTAAAATTTCAGATTTTGATTCTTGATGAAAAATTCAATTCATTTATTCTATTAATATTACTTGTTCAGTTAAGAGACTAAGTTTCATCCAAATCAAGTATGTGCATTGGTCACATTTGTTGAAATATATATATATATATATAAGAGTAAATTATAAAAAAATGCTTAGATCTATTTACACACATATTAAAATATAATAATACCTATAGTATCATTTAACCATGTGAAAATAATCTTTTAGAAGCTTTAGATGTTGAAAATACAACTTTAAAATTAATTTTTTTTTATAAAAAGACTTTAAAATTAATATTTAACAATGGAACATATGTACAGTGATATTAGACAAATAAAAAAGTTTTTAAAATACCATAAATGATGCTAGATACAATAGATGTAGTGAAGTTTTCATTAGCTATCAAGATATTAAAAATTGATTTTTATTATAAAGAGTTTTTAAAATGCTATAAATGATACTAGATACAATAAATGGAGTGAATTTTAAATCACCCATTAAGATATTAAAAATTGAAAGTATTACATAGTATTTATATTAGCTCGCTGCCTAGAAAAATAACAAATTCAATATTCCATATATCCATTTCAGATTCGATCATTTAATTCCCTCTGCATTGTAACAATTAGTATCTATGTCCATTGAAATGCATGCAGTTTTCGAGTACAACCAGCAGTTCCACAACGTGCTTCAGGTGACCAGAGCCAATTATCGAAGCTGTAATGCAACGGCCCCCATTGCTTCCTTCACCACCGGCAATGACTCCATCCCCATCAAGAGAAAAGGTCACTACCTCTTTATCTGTGGCTTTCCTGGCCATTGCTCTCTTGGACAGAAGGTTGACATCAGAATCGTTGATCCAAATGCAACCTCAGCTTCTCCTCCATCATCAGGGTCTGCTGCATTTTCACCATCGTCTCCAGAGCTCCCATTCCCTCCTTCCTCATCTACTCCAGCTGCCAGCGCCCCCATGGGCTTGACAGCCAACCATGCCCCTCCTATTGACAAAGCCTCGTGCCTTGTTAGCCTTGCTGCTGTTAACATTCTTGCACTATCTGCCTTCTTTTTCTCCTGAGCTATAGGCCTATAGCTAAAATCAATATACGTGCATGCATTGTTAATGCATATATATCTTTTAGCTTGCTTTTGACTTTTTGAATAATTAATTTTTAATATCGATACGGCGGTAAATTACATGGTTTTTTTTGGGGAGATCATTTTTTACTACTTGGGATTTTATGTACCTTTTATTACCGTAACACACTCTCTTTGCGAACGAAATCTGATGCAATCAGATTGTTGTAATGATTACTTTTTATTAGGAAACATGATTTGGATTGATAAGGATTTATGCAAAGCATACATTAAAAATCAAGATCAACTAAATAACAACAAGATTATAAATACTCAATGTCAATATTTACATGGAAAATTCTTCAATTTAGAAGGAAAAAATCATGGGAGAAAAATATGAATATATTATGTTTAATAGGTTATAGAGGTACAATGAGAATGATTTGTACTTCTTCTTTGGATGTCTTGCACATGCACGCACACAACAAATAGGACACTATGATAGCCCCTATCTCACACCTTGTTCAGAAGCGTTTTCAAGATTCTATTAAATCCCTAATTGGCACACTATTCTCAGTGTTTTAGAGATAATCTCAAATCGCTTCAAAAAAGATTTTATGATTTTGAGAAATAAATTAATATTGTCAAAACCGAATCGATGATCGAACCGATAAGAAAATTGGTCTTGTTCGAACTGGCTCAACCAATGGCGTAGAATGATATATTTATGATATCATAAATATTTAATTATTTTAAATTAATTATATATTCATAATTGTTAAATTTATATGTCAGATCCAACGATCATAACAAGATGTGCAGGAAAGAATTAATAGAAAATTTTCAAAAAATCATTAATTAAGCACAAAGATAAAATATTAATTTAGAAAAGGTCAACTGCATTGACATATTTGAAATGTGCAACAAGCAGTAACTCTTGACGCTTAACTATTGAATTCTTGTTCATTTGGATGTATGTTTGAATGACACTATTCCTTCTTGTTTATTTCGGTGCATGTTTGAATGACACCTTTTGTGAAATCCCAACCTAAGTAAGATTTAATGTATGCATTGAACATGTACATGTAACTGATATATGATTAAATGGAATTTTTGGATATTTTTGTGATTTGGTAAATTCTGGCAATTAGGGCTAAGGATTAGCGATGATGATTCGAGTAATCAGTATGAGCTGATACAGGGACAATGGTATTAGAATAATTTGTTGGTGATTAAAATACACTAATACATCATGAATAATCATTTTAGATTATTTGATATGGATTATGAGAATTTAAAAGGATAATTGTCAAGTTAGTGGAAAAACGTTACAAAATTCATAACTCAACGCCTGTAAGGCGGATTCAAGTGAAATTTGAGATGAAAGTTGATAATGTTGGGCTTGATATTATGGAACTATTGGGTTTTGAAAATCCTTGATGAAATTAATGTAATAATTTATTGATCATATCTCAAATCCAACCATTAACTTCAAACGACTATAACTTGAGCTAGGAAAATCGGATTGAGATGAAATTTGAAATGGTTGAATGAAATCATGAGATTAATATTTTGGAAGATTTAGATCAAGCAAATTTTTTTGGGAAAATATCTGAATTGGAAAAGGTGTATATGGTTGACTTTTGCACCTCAAGAGTACCATGTATTAAATGCTAGAGTATATGGAATTAATGCAATTTTTAATGGACCAAATAGGTGTCAAATGCAGGTGAAATGCAGGGTATTTTATGCATAATTATAAAATGCAAAAATCCCATGAATTATTCATGCATTAATGTCCACATTTAAGGGGCTAAGGAGAGCTCAAACTAGCATAGACAAGGGTGGAAATGCATGGACGTTCTAAGGTGCTATTGCTGGATTTTTTTCAATTTTTATTTTATAAATAATGCACACATATGGCTGAAATGTTGGGATACATAAATGAGCATTTAATTATGTGAAAATAATCCAAGAAAAATCGTGAATTGCAGCTGCCATGAAAGGTGAAAAAAATGGACAGCTTGTTTGCATGCAAATGATGTGCAAAATGATGTGTTGTTGCTGCCATTTTTGCTAAATTTTTAATGCAAAATTAATGCATGAATTAAAGGGTAATTAGGTGTATGATTTACGCTTAAATTTAGATAAATAAAAAATAGAAAAAAATATGAAAATGAGCAGCAGCTAGGGACGTGCCAAGTGGACAGCTTGGATGGTCAAGATCTTGAGCAGATTTTTGGTTTAATAAAAAAATGATAAAAATATTTTATATGGCTGTAATTTACACAACACATAAGGGGATAGATATGCATTCAATGGACTGTGGAAAATCCAGCTCCAAAGTGGGGCCCACAGTTGGAAAATCCAGCACTATAAATGGGAATGCATGTTCAAGTGATATGAGATGTTGAGGAATTTTTTTCTAAGTGCCAAGCATACTCCCCTCTCACAGAAGCCACGTCCAGCAGTTAGGCCAGCCAAGAAGGAAGAAAAAGAAGGAAAAAAGAAGGGAAATTGGTGGAGAAAACCCTCTCAAGTGATTAGGGTTTGTGTTGGCACCAATCAAGTAAGTTTATATGTTGATTTGAGTTGTTCATCTTGAGTTTTAAACTCCAAAATTTGAATATGAAATGGATGCTTAAAGAATTCCTAAATTATGATTCAACATGCCTTTGATTAAGTATGGAATGGGTATTAAGTTACATGTATGAATTTTAATGTTTTAAATGGTGGAAATGAAGTTTAGAGTGGGTATTGAGTTGAAAATTCAACTTGATAAAATCTTGAATTCCCATGACAAGTTGCTGTTTTGGATTGATGATATGTTTATGATATGAATCATGTATTAGTGAAATATATGTGTTGATTTAAGCTTAAGTTATGAATTTTAGAAATTATGGAATGCAAAGTGATATATATGACCCGATTTCTTCATTTTTATGTTAAAAATGGTATGGAAATGTATTTGCATGATTTATGAAATATATTTAGGGTAAAATATCCTAGATTTAGGCTATTATTAATTCCCAGAAGGATTTGGAAAGATAAGCCCCAAATCTAATTTTTATGGATTTATGAAACGATGTCTAAACGAAGTGAAAACGGGACCCAAAATGGGTAAACAACTTGCTGTTTTGAGGGGTATTAATTTATGAATGTTAAACATGTTTTAATAACCTAAATTTTGATTAGGAAAAGTGGGATTAATTGCTGAAAATTCGGATTTATAAACTGTTTAGAGTTATGTGACAAAAGACACGTTAAACGGGTGAAAAATGGGTTCCAAAGTTGCTGTTTTGAAAACCTATAACTAGTGGAATTAAATTCCATAAAAATACCCTAAATGCAGTGGTAATTAAGTATAATTATAATTCTGAAAAATGGATTAAATTTCTGATTTGAAAAATTTTATGAAATGCATTATGTATGTGTTGCCAAATGGGCATATGAGAAGGAATAGATATGCATGGGTGATAAATGACTTGTGAAATATGATTTTGTGCAAAAATTCATGAAAATATGATGAATTTCATGATTATATATCTATTTAGAATTGCATGATGTTAATTCCAAAATTTTGGAATTGATTAATGAAGCTAAGGCAACAACGTGTGCTTAAAAGGAACACCAATGTGTAAATTTTGGAAAATAAGTAAAAAATGGCTTAAGGAAGGTAATGAGCCATTAAATAATAATTATTGGATGATTATTAAGTGACTGAATGATTACCCTATTTATGAGATTTGTGATGTGCAATAGCCTATGTAATGCACAAGTATGTGCTATATGGGCATAACGACTTGAGAAGTCGAAGGAATTATGTATGTTAATAAAAATGGGTTGAAAAACTGAGTTGAATGAAAGCAAAGGAATATATGAATGTTATATCATTCTTATATGTATAGGAAAAGGCAAAGGGATAAGCGAAACGGAAAGCTAAGCAAGTGAGGTAAGCAAGCAACTTTCTAAATGAGTTTTGTTTTAAATGGTTTCCAAGTTGTTTAAGGATGGTCATTCCTTGTCTATATGTGTATTGAAATGTTATTTCAATTATGATAAATGAATTGCTTATTGTTTCGTAAGTATTTATGAAATGTGATGAAACATGAATTTATACAATGTTTCATTAAAATGATGTTTAAAGAGGGATGGTGCAAAGAATTCTCTACATGAGAATGACAAGTTCCATGTGTAAGAAGGTATATCATGCCGGGGTAACTAAAAGACATGCATGGAATGAAAATCAAGTAGGCTAGTTGAGGTAGTAAGTGGACAAGGAGTCCCCCTTGACGTTGCCAAGTCGGTAGGTCCGGCGCCAAGGATTGAAAAGACCATGATATGGAAAAATGTTCCTCGTGCTAGCGTACCCTCACATGAAGGATAACGTCATCAATGGAAATGATGCATTTGCACATCCAATGTTTATGAAATATGTATGAATGATTTATGAAAAGGTTTTTGCTCCACAAGTAGTGATCACTTGATAAGTGTCTCTACTGAAGGGAGAAAAATGCTTTTAAATAAATATGAAGCATTTGCACATCCAATGTTCCCTGCGCTAGCGTGCCCTCACATGAAGGATAACGTCATCAATGGAAATGATGCATTTGCACATCCAATGTTTATGAAATATTTATGAAATGTGTATGAATGATTTATGAAAAGGGTTTTGCTCCACAAGTAGTGATCACTTGATAAGTGTCTCTACTGAAGGGAGAAAATGCTTTTAAATAAATATGCCTTCAAAATGAATTGCCCGTAAAATATAAGTTTGCTTATTGAGTTTCGACTCACGTTTTCGTTTTCTAAACCCATAGACAGGTGAAAGAAGAGACCTGGCAAAGGAGCAGGAGCCATCCATTGAAGAAATGGAAAGACATTATAAGTTTCATGTTTATGAAAACTTATGTTGAATGATTATAAATTTACCTTGATGTTTTATGTTGACATCTGATTTATGAGATGGTTTGAAATATGTTATGAAAATCATGTCTAGTTATGACATTATTGGATGGAAATGACTCAGATATGTATGAAATGAACATATGAGGAATTAAACTCCTATATAAAGATATTTATTTGGATAAATATCCGTTAAAACTCGCCGTGTGATAGGGCAACAATCCTGATCACGTGTACCAGTCAAACGATCTTGAGGTAAGGTTGTGACGCTCGGGCTGGGGCGCCACACCTTTCCTTCTTGTTTATCTCAGTGCATGTTTCAATGATACTTTTCTAAACATATTAATAAAATAAGAAATAAAGTAAATTAATAATATTTGAAGTGTTGAACAATAAAATCATTCATAATTATATAACTATACAAGAACAACTCTTGTGCTCAACTAATATGAAAATTTATAAGTTTAAATAAAATTTTAAATATCTACAAACTTATCATTCTTATCAAATCATGTCATTAATAACATTTTGTCAAATACACAAATGAATCACAATAGAAAACCGCATGCAATGGATAAATATCAGAGAAGACTACCTATTTTCTAAAGAAATTTGAAGACAAAAATCTTGAACAGATTATTGTTTATTAGTTGCATACTTGCACTACCCTTTTTTTCTAAATGATGTTATTGGCAGATTTGAAAATTTTACCGTTGCTAGGGGCTGTCGACAAAGGCGAAGCTAATGGGAAATGGAATGGATTAGAGCTAGGCATGCAAGGTAGGGGTGTGATTAGTGTTGGAAATCATGTGATGCAGAAGCGTACCTGAATCCATGTGTGTAGATTCCACCTTGTAGATCGAGTAGAGTACGAGGTTTTCTCCCTCAACACTTCTCCCTATGATACTAGCGGTAGATGGGAACCACTTGTGATGTACACATGTGAGAGAGGGAACTAGACTCCTCTATATATAGATCCCTTCCCATCATGACTCTTAGTAGAAGTGTAGTTCCACCTGGACTCGGATTGCATACGTATCTTAGATACGCTGGGCTATCTTTAAATCCAAAGACTTCTTATTTAATTAGGACACCTTTATAGAAGAGTTTAATTCTAACATTCTCCCACTTGGCCTAATTAAAATAAAATTAAGAAAGAAAAGAAAAAAAAAGAAAAAAAATTATACTTAAAATACAATCCTTGGATTTAACATTTGAAAAATTACCGGACGAGTGCACTCATTTGAAAAATATGCCCAATCATAACATATGCAATCCAACTTTAATACTTAGGTTAAGATAAATTTGTCCATAGGGATCATGGCGGTTATATGCAATACGTAACATACTTCCTTCCATGCACCACGATATTAACAAACTTACTTAACTAAGTTCTTAATGGTAGATTTACAATTATGTGATTTTAATGTCCCGCATTAATATCAAATAGATAAAATCTTTTGTTTCCAAATCACATAAAATTGTCAACGAAATACCATAATGAAACAAAAGAAAATAATCATCCAACATGAGATCTCAAAATGTGTCATTACTTCAATAATTATCCAACATAACAAGACCCATATTTCTTATATGTCCAGAGAAAACTTTGGGCACCAGAGCCTTAGTCATGGGATCAGCAATCAGCAGTACCAACAAAACTAATCGATATCAGATGGTCATTAATCCTTTCTTGTACTAACATAAACTTAGCATCAATATGCTTGTTAGCGCCAGTAATTCTTCTATAATTGGAGAAGCTAATCGCTGATGAATTGTCACAACTGATTCTCAAAGTCCTAGAGATAGAATCCATAATTTTAAGCTCTGAGATAAATTTCCTCAACCAAAGTGCATGTGAGGATGCTTCATGGCAGCCGACAAATTTAGCTTTCATGGTAGAGTCAACTACACGATTTTATCTCCCACTCTTCCATGAAACTGCTCCACCGGCTAATAAGAAAACATAGCCTGATGTAGATCTTCTGCTATCTGTACAACCAACATAATCTGAATCTATATAACCGATCACTTGTAATTGATCAGTTTTTGCATACGTGAACTCATAATTTTTATTTCCTTCGAGATATCGCATTACTTTCTTTACTGCTTTCCAATGTTCCATTCCCGGATTGCTTTGATATCTTCTAAGTAATCCCATTGCATAACTGATGTCAGGACGTGTGCAAACTTGTGCATACATCATGCTCCCAAGAGCAGAAGCATATGGGATGGACCTCATTTCCTGTTTCTCAATCTCATTCTGTGGACACTGATGTAAACCATATTTTTGAACCTTAAAGATTGACACTTCACATGATGAGCATTAGACATTTGGAATCTTTCTAAAATTTTATTGATATACGCCCTTTGTGATAATCCTAAAAGTCTTTTAGGCCTATTTCGATGGACTTCAATTCCTATGACACATGATGCCTCACCCATATCTTTCATATCAAAATGTTCAGAAAGGAAACTTTTAGTGTTATGTAAAAGACCTAAATCATTAGTAGCAAGCAAAATATCATCTACATATAGAATCAAAAATATAAACTTGCTCCCACTCAACTTCAGATATATATATATTGGTCACCGATGTTTTCTGTAAATCCAAAGGAAGTGATAACTTTGTTGAACTTTAAATACCACTGTCGGGAAGCTTGTTTAAGTCCATATATAGATTTTTTTAATTTGCATACTAATGTGTCCTCCCCTTCCATTTCAAATCCTTCAGGCTGCATCATGTATACCTCCTCTTCTAAATTCCCATTCAGGAATGCCATTTTTACATCCATTTGGTGTAACTCTAAGTCAAAGTAAGCCACTAATGACATAATGATTCTGAATGAGTCTTTTCTGGAGACTGGTGAAAATATCTCCTTATAATCAATGCCTTTTATTTGTGTGAATCCTTTAGCAACAAGTCTGGCCTTATATCTTTCTACATTACCCTTAGGGTCTCATTTGGTTTTGAATATCCATTTACAACCAACAGGTTTACCCCCTTTAAGCAACGTAACAAGATCCCAAACTTTGTTTTGAAACATGGATTCCAATTCATCTTTCATAGTATTGATCCATAATTCAGACTTTTCACTATTAATAGCTTCTTTAAATGTCAATGGATCATTTTCAATACAATGATCGTCAATACATTCTTCCAAATATATAATGTAGTCATCTAAAATAGCAGGTCTCCTTATTCGTTTAGACCTTCTTGGCTTATTATCATATTGATGAATGTCATTTGGAATTGAGATCGATTCATTATTAGTCTCTTTCGTGGGTTGCACAGCAATTTCTGGTTATTGATCTGTCATGTTATGATCAACAATCTCAGTTCTTGCATCTACTAATGATGAACCAGAGGAAAGGTCTCTGATCTCCTAAAATTCCACATTTCGTGGAGTTGTGCTCCCACTATTTTCGCCATTCTCAATGAATCGAGCTGTTCCGGTCTCAATGATCCTAGTATTATGAGACGGACTGTAAAACCTATACCCTTTAGACCATTCTGGATACCCAATAAAGAAACAACTAATAGTCCTTGGGTCCAATTTCTTTTCTTGTGGGTTGAGTATCCTTGCTTCTGCTTGACAACCCCAAATATGCATATGCCTCAAACTGGGTTTCCTGCCTGACCATTACTCAAATGGAGTTTTAGGAACAGCTTTACTGGGAATTCTGTTGAGGATATACATAGCAGTTTTTAAGGCTTAACTCCACAAGAATAAGGGTACTCACCATATCCATGAGAGTACGATTTCTCCTTTTAGCAACACCATTTTGTTGGGGAGTTCCAGGCATCGTATATTGAGGTTCTATACCATTTTCTTCTAGAAATTTAGCAAATGGACCAGGGATTCGACCTAATTGACCATGTTTACCATAATATTCACCGCCCCTATCAGATCTCACAACTTTAATTTTCCTATCCAATTTCTTTTCTACTAATTCTTTGAATATTTTAAAAGTGTTCAAAGAATCAAACTTTTCATGTAATAGGAAAATAAAACCATAACGTGAGAAATCATCAATAAATGTGATAAAGTACTTTTCACCTCCAATACCTGAGGAGAATGGACCACAAATATCGGTATGGATCAATTCTAAAAGTCCATTGCTTCTTGTGGCACTCTTTTTCTGAGTTTTGGTTTGTTTTCCTTTAATACAATCGATACATATGCTAAAATTAGTAAAATCTAGAGTAGATAATACCCCATCTTTTACTAATCTTAGCATCCTTTCTTTCGATATGTGACCCAACATTTTATGCCACAACATGGAGAAATTTTCATCAATCATACCATGTTTATTACCAGCACATACATTTAAGGTAGATGAACAATTAATGAATGAGCAATCTGCACTTATTTGATATAAACTATTAAACAATGTTCCAGTTCCAACTAAAATAGAATATTTAAATAAAGAAAACTTTGAGTTTGCAAAACTGAAAAAATAACCCATTACATCAAGTTTTGGCAAAGAAATTAGATTTCTAGAAATGGACAGAACATAGAAAACGTCATGCAATTCTAAAAAATGTCCCGTGTCAAGGCGAAGCCTGCAATTTCCTACTGCTTTGACTTTGGACTTGGTCAGATTGCCCATTAAGATTGATGACTCATGCGGTTTTGGGTTGCGGGTTGAGTGGAATGCCTGCAAAGAGTTTGAAACATGGATAGCAACACCAGAGTCAATACACCATAAATTAGAGGATACATTTATGAAATTGGTTTCAAAGCATACATGTACATAATTGTTACCTTTCTTTTCGAACCAACTCTTCCACTTGAGACAATCTTTCTTAAAATGTGCTTTTTTTTACAGAAATGACACTTCTCAGCGGACTTTTTCAATCCATCCTCTAAGCCTTTCTTTAATGGGAATTTATTCTTCCCTTTTTCTTTCTTTGACTTGTATTGCTTAGAAGTCGATGTAAAATAGATAGTCATTGATCCATCCTGCTTTAATCTCTCTTCCTCTTGTACAAACATGGATATTAATTCATTTAAAGTCCGTTTCTCCTTTTGTGTGTTATAGGAGATTTTGAATTGTGAAAACTGAGATGAAAGAGAGTTTAAGACAAATATGACTAGGAAAGAGTCAGAGATTTTCATCCCTAGTTCATTAAGTTTTTCAGCTATATTTGACATTTCCATTTTGTGCTTTCGCACTCCACAAATGTCATCATATTTCATTGAAGTCAATTTGTTAGTGAGCATTCCAGCCAATGCTTTATCTGACCCACTGAATTTTTCTTTAATTGAGTCAAGATAAGTTTTGGCACTTTCATCTTCAGGGTCAGAAATGAGCCCCTGATGTTCCTTTCTATTGTACTCTTTATAATCATAAGAGACAATCTGTTGGAACGTTCCCATTTATCAAATTGAATCTTTTGACTATCAGTACTTTCAGGCGTTAAGTCATTAGGTTTTGCAACATGAAGGGCTAAATCTAGGTCCAAACATCCTAAGGTAATAAGTAATTGCTCATGCAAATTAGAATAATTTGATCCATTCAGTGTCGGGATATTAGACAGATGAGATTGAGGAACAGGAGCCATAGCTGTAATAAAAAAATAATTAAGCTCACGTCACCATTTATGATTCAGATAAAGTATTATGTAACAATTCCATCAATAATTAATCATAGCTAAATATCAAAATTAATCACATAAGCAATAATGCATGATTATATTCAATAATGCTATGATAAACAATAATATTCAATAATTAATTATGAATACACAAAGTCAAGAAATCCCCAACTTCAGGTAGAAAATTTCCCACGTTTATGCAGTTCTAGTTAATTATTGATAAAAATATTAAATTATAGCTACCTTCGGGTAGAACCATAATATAATATTCTTTAATAATGCAATTTCTATGATAAGAGGAAAAATCATGTTATTCTCTTTTTGTTTAATAAATTTGATTAACTAAACATCTTAGACCCTTTAGGGCAACAAAAGACATAAAATGAACAATATTTATTAAACATAAATTGCATAATGACAATTAATTGCAATTTTCATTAGGAGAAAAATAAACAATAATATTCTCTCCATTTATTTAATAATTTTGAAAATGTATTTTAGACCCTTTGGGGCAACTAGAAATACATAATCAAAATTATTAATATAAATTACAGAGTATAATATATATATGAATAATTCAATAATAATGATTATTAAATTCATTATGTGCGATTAAATTTCATATTATTTCTTTTGGTCAGCAAGGTAAGTGAGGTGGGGCGAGGGAGGCTCCCCCTACATAGCAGAGATCTAATTAAATAACCACGTGATCCTCTTCAATACCTTTTGCCTAGACACCAACCTCCAGTCATACCATAGAATATAATCTCACCATAAAAATTTAATAATCATAACTTATATAACTATTCATATATATTGCATGCTTAAAATTAAATAGAAAGCAATAAATCATAAGTAAATTGTTAATTAGACATTTATAAACTAATCACATGAAGTAATTGCACATATAATTCAAAAATTTGCATGTATTTGCATAAATATCTAAAAATTCAGATTTATTGACCTATTTAGCTTAATCAGACCCTTTCATTAGATCCAAAATGTCCAAAAATATAGAAAACCACTATTGGATCGTTCAATTTGGATAATAGGATTAAAAAATTATGTTAATATATAATTGGACGGTTCATAATGGGCCACGTGCCCTTTATTGGGCTGTTGGGTTTTGGGCCTGGCCAGTTATGAGCTAAAACGGGCCGCCCGCATCGGCATGTGAAGCTGGGCTTGAAAAGTTGGCCCGCCGAGATGCAAAAGCTTACTGGATATGGGCTTCTCATATATGGGCCAACCTTATGGGCCCAGTGGGCCCAGGTTGAAAATACCCAAGCCCATGAGCAGAGGAAAGAAACAGGTTAGTAAAAAAATAACCAGAGGGGTTTTTTGTAATTTTATAGTGGGGGTGTTGCTACAATTTTTTTAATTATCTTCTCCCCTTTAGAAATCCTAGCACCCAGCGTCTTCTCCGGCTACAGCTTCTCCAGCAGCAGCGTCTTCCGGCCATGACAGCAGCGTCTTCTGGCTTCTCCGGCTCCGGCCACTTGCCATCCGCCTGTCGCAGTTTGCCGTCCGCATCTTCTCCAACTCTGGCAGCGCCCAGCAGCAACGGCCGTTCCGGATCGTCACTCGGCGCTTCTAAATTTGCCGCCATCTCCGGCAGTCGCGTCCAGCTAGTAGTCGGTCGTCCCGCTGTCGTCCGACATCGCCTGCTGCGGTCCGGCATCTTCTCTGTTGACGTCGTCACACGGTGCTGCTCGCATGGCACTGTCGTTTGCCAGTCGCCGCCCGCTGCCTCCATCCGGTCGCCTCCAGCGTCTCTAGCGCCTGTGCCTAGCCACGCAGCCTGCCGCCATGCCATCCAGTTCCGGCAGCAGCAGGAAGCATTCGCAGCAACAGTCCGACAGATAGCAGCAAACCGCAGCAGATGGCCCCGTCCAGCGCCGGCAGGTCATCCCAGCAGGGTTTTCTTTATTTATTTATTTAATGGCAGCAATGGGTCCAATGAACCATAAAATTATTTTCTAGTTTAGAAAACCCATCCGAAATCCCTTTCACAATAAAGGGGTCTAAATCCATATATTATTATTATATTAGATTAGCAGAGATTAATAGAATCAATATCAATAATGAATATTCTAATCCAATAATGAATATTTCAAGGACAAAAATCCACCACTATATATATACAATATATATATACAGGTGCCGCATGACATGATCCAAAATATACAGCGGCAGTGATATGACATGATCTTAATAATAATAAAAAATAATCAAGTAATTAATCCGTAACAACATAAATAATTTCATGGATAAATTTTTTTTTCATACAAATTATGGGTGGAATTTATTATACCCAAAATCGAAATGCAGGCTTTGATACCACATGTTGGAAATCATGTGATGCGGAAGCGTACCTGAATCCATGTGTGTAGATTTCATCCTGTAGACCGAGTAGAGTACGAGGTCTTCTCCCTCAATACTTCTCCCTATGATACTAGCGGTAGATGGGAACCACTTGTGATGTACACGTGTGAGAGAGGGACCTAGACTCCTCTATATATAGAGTCTTTCCCATCATGACTCTTAGTAGAAGTGTAGTTCCACCTGGACTTGGATTGCATACGTATCTCAGATACGCTGGGCTATCTTTAAATCCAAAAACTTTTTATTTAATTAGGACACTTTTATGGAAGAGTTTAATTCTAACAATTAGATCAGGAAGGCTGCATTGTTGGAGCCGCTAGATGAACAAAAGAAGAGGAGTTGAGGAGGAGGTTTGACGATTTGTGAGCCCGTGAAGTGGGATATAGTGGCCGCTAGGTGCAGGGGTTGTGAGTACCTCAGAATAGAATAGTTGTCGGACGAGGATAAGAAATGGAGAATGGGTTGTTGGTCGACTAGGAGGCTGGATAAAAAGGTTGAGGTGGGAGATGAAGAAAATGGTGAGAGTAATGCTTATCCAAAATAAAGAACGCTAGCGCCACTAGATGAAGAGGAAGTTGGGAGATGATCCGATGATGGCTGCTTTGTGGTGTTTGCTGGGACTAGAGAAGGAGAAGGGTGATGTCGTACGCAGTAAAAAAATTGGCACTATCGATTAAAGCTCACCGATGGCGCAAAATGGGGGTGGCAGCTAGGGCTAGTTTCAAAGGCGGGGTAGGAGTGTGTGCAGGACAAGTGCGATGATGAGATGAAATCAGTTAGGTAAAAACATATGCTGCTGCTTTTGTTTATTTTTTTAACCGAACCTTCTGGACTTGGTTCGACTATAATTACTAGTTCAACCACAGTTTTGCCGATTCAAATAATTTTGATAGTTAAGATTGGACCGCACTTAATTGAATCAGACACAGGACCAGTTCCTTGTTAGACTCCGAAAACTCGTCCAATTGGGCAATCCAATTTGGTTCTAACAATACCGAAATAAATGCTTGATTATTTAATTTCTTTTATTTACCTTCCCTATAAACATTTGGACTAAGAGGTAACTCATCTATTTCTTTGAACTGGGCCCAAAAGAAATATCACAAATTTTTTTTTTATCGTGTTTTACTCTTGATTTATATTTCTGAAGAGAAAATTATTGATTAAAAAGTTGAATATAATAGTCCATTATCAATAATCATTATTTCATTAATATATTAATAAAACGCATGGAAGGTCATTTCACGGTTTTCAAAGTATGTAAAGAAGATCCATATTTAACAATAGATATAAAAAATAGAGTATACATCGCCTCTCCCTTGACTCAAAAATATACATGTTGATCACGTGACATCACTAAAAAGAATGGGCGGAGTAATGTCACCATGTGCCGTGAATAAAAAAAGATGAAGCATATGCTGCCATGTGCTATAACTTGAAAGTATTCATATTGACCATGCGACATAACTAATACAACACCCCAACTTTGAGCATTATAGATAGATTCTACTGAATTAGAGCTAATAGTACGATAAATTAAATCTCCAAAGATGTAAATAGATGCTAAAATATAGAACCATATAAGATAAAGAGTACATATCAAATGTGTCCATATTATTATATGCAAGCAATAGATAACAAATTTTTATTAGAAACCTAAGATTCCTTATTACTTGCTAGGCTAGCTTCTCCTTTTTCCCATGTTGGAGGTGGCTCAAATTTGGTGCAATATCTTTTTTATCTACTAAAAATAAAATGGTGTGAGGTGGCTCAATAAGTAAATAACATTTATAAAATTCATTTTTTAACATCTTCAATCAATGGTCAAATATTCAGTTTAATCTGCAATAATCAGATATCAATAACCATTATAAGAAATTATACTATAATGAAAAGGTTTGGTTTAATGGTCGACCCCTTAGCCCAAAGAGGTTGTCTACAACATCATGAGGAATGGACTTCCAAAGACCATGGACCTCAACCTCAGTTGCTCCCACAGGCCTGCACCCATGGAGTAAAAAATTGAGCCTTTCCCAAGAAAGCAAGTTCAGATAAATGTTATGACAATGTCGATCAAGTTGATCAACCTCTATGTTATTTGGTGGGCGACCTAGTGTTTCCTGATACTCAAATTTTCTAAAATTTTAGTAAAGACCAATCTCCTGAATCTCAACTTTTAAGGTCTTCATTCTTAGTGGCTTAGAACACCATGATATGAGAAACTTCTCGCTTTGATGAAGGTATTTTTGGCTTTAACTCTACATTTAGTTTTGTTTGTTTTCCTCTTTCTTCCCTGACAGATATTTGGTTCTTTTTATATTCTCAAGCAAAGGTTAGTGGTACCTTGACTCTTGATTCTCCTGTGCCCAAGGCATCTGAGCCTAAAATGAACCTTGAGCAAGTAGCTTCTTTTGTTATATCTAGCAAATAGTTGGTGGTATTTAAATAAAATTGCTAATTGTGCCTTGCTGAATGGTCTGAGTAAGTAGCTAGGAAAGCTACAGGTGCAGAGGTTGAAGGTAAGCTTCAACACTTGGTCTTTTACCTATGAAATTTTCTTTAGATGTTAACTTGTAATTTATTTTATTCTTTGATAACTGCATTGGTCATTAAGGTTTCTAACTCTATTGTAGGAGAAGGAGAGCCTCATGTGGAGGTTATCTTTGCTTAAGTTAATGCTATTGCCGACATTCTAATTGAAGTATCGACCTTATCAATTGTATTTTCTCTCTTTCCATCCTCACAAGCATGCTTAATAATCTTAATTTTTCTTTATGCTTTTATTGCAAAGCCTGAATAGTCAGTAAATTGCCACCTTAGCATTACTAGCTTAGGTACTAGAGTGAGCACTAGTGCAATTCAACAACTTTTAGACCTGGTCAACTACTTTCTCAATCCCTTGTGCCATTTCCTGCCATTTTTGAAAATCACAGGAGCTGATGACTTAGTTTTGGTTGACCGTCATTGGTAAACTCATGTAGTCAAGAGCTTCAACAAAGACATGATGTCTTGCCTAGTGAAGATGACCCGGTCGATGATGTTACCCTTATCTTAATCATCTATAAGGGTTTCTCTAATGTGCTAGAGCATGTTGGAGTTAAGGTTGGCGACTTTATGGTATCATCATCTCTTTAGAGAAGCTTAGTGCTCATTAGTATGACCCAAAGGTAGCATGAAGTTAAAGGTGCCCTAGGGCGAACTTGCTCAAGTGAAGGCTGATTTGGAGAGATAAAAAGCTAACGTTGCTAGTTTGAAGGAGGGTCTACTGACGAGCTGAGTATATGCTAAATTAAAATGCTCATCTAATGCTAGTATATGTGTCGTATAAGTAATAAAGAGTGAATAGAGAGTCGATCCCATGAGGATTGTGTTTAAACGAACTAGCATCTTGAACTTCAATTGTCTAAAGTGAATTGGTAAATGAATGAAATTTGTATTTAAAGAAATGAATTAAATTAAACTAAACTAAACTAAACCAAAATGGAGTAGTTGCAAGAGAGTTTGTCTTGAGATAATTAAAAGAGATGAGAGTATGGATTCATTGACTCATAGTTATGTTAAATTGGTCCTTTTTAACCCTGTCACAAAGAAAAAATGGGACGAATTGGAGATGGGTTACCTCATGTGGAATTCCTTGGACTTTTATTGTGTTACTTAACTATAGGAACTTAGTGATGTGTATGTTGGGGTTTTCAGATGGTAATCCTGCAAATCGATCTTATTGGACCATTTGGATAAGTCCTAGTTTAAGTTCAAAGTTTCTTGCAGCAATTTTTGGTTCCACTATGCATGATAAAAAATCCTTGAGGGTTAGAGCAGTTCCGATTGCTTAGAGTTACCCTTATTTGAGAAGTGTTGTTCTCAGCCTGGCCTTCCTCCTGCTCTTGTTATGGTGGGACTTGATTGGTGTGGTCCATCATGATTTCTTGCGAGGATTGCTGCTTTTTGTACTCACAAATTCCTCTCTTGAAAGATCATTCAATTTCAAGGTTAGCAGTACAAAATTTTTTTGCAAATTGCTTTGCAAAACTCCGAGTATGCGAGTGCATATATGAATAGGGCAAAACAACTACTAGGTTCAAAAAAGAAAAGAAAGAAATAAGAAAGATAGATAAAGAAGAAAGAAGAGAATAAATAGAGAAAAGGAAGAAGAAATTGTTTAATAACAAAATTCAAAGTAACGCCAAATTCCTTGGCAACGACACTAAAAAACTTGTTCGCAATCTCATTGCAAGTGCACAGGTCGTAGATTGTAGTATCTAAATTATCGGTCCACAGGGAATTTAGGACTATAAACTTTGCTTTAAAATGCTTTCGTGCAAAATATAACGAGAATAAAATGAAATAGAAAGTAGAAAAGCGGGAAGAGAAAATAAAATTAGAAACTAGAATGGGTAGTAGGAAATAAAGATGAGTATCTATGATGGATGGTAGAAAATAAGAGTGCGAGTACCTAGGGTCTAGAGTTTCACATACGTCTTTTGCAACGACTAGTAGTACAATTATTTAATCCGGATATTATTTGTTAAAGAAGAACAAACTCTAATTTATCATTGCACCTTCTCTTAAAACCTACAAGGCATACCCTAATTTTCTTAACTACTTATTCTCATGGGGATTAAGTTAATTAGAATCTATTAAGTTTTGTGGCTTGTTCATGGAATTCCTTAAGGTCATCATGCCTATTCTCATAGTCTTAGATTTTCAGGTTTAATATCTCAGTTATTATATATTAGATTTTCACATCTCAGTTTCATCACCTAATATATGAAATCATGCCAAACTACGGGTTCATGTACAAAGCAAGCATTAAAATCACAAGATATTAAATTAACAATAATATCCATTATAAATAAATTAAAACCACACACCACGCTACATTATATGCATGCTATATCCTAAACCCTAGATTTAGGGCTTAGACGAGCATGCTTAAATTCAAAATAAAAATAAAAATTCAAACTCATCTTAAACAAGGGAATTAAAAATAAAAAGAAAAGAGATAGAAAAGCTTATTGGTTGGAAACCCCGATGGTGCGTCGACCGCTCCACGCAACTCGCCAAAGTACCTCTTGCCCCATGCTCTTCACCTCGTCTTCACCTCTCTCTCTCTCTCTCTCATTCCCGTGTGGATTTTCTCCTTTTTTTCAAGCATCCCGTGAAACCACCTATAGTCGTCCATCTTAAATATTCAATTCGTCTGGGGTTTGAGTGCGTTGAGTGGGCCCCTTACTAAAATTAATCTGAATTGCTTTAAGCTCCAACATGGCTAGGATATTAAGCTGAAAAATGGACAACTTGGTTTTAGAATTGGACAGTTGGGATGCTTGGCTTGGAATTTTCTGATTGGACGTAAGCAAATTAACGGCTAGGTTAAGATTTAGGTGGTGAAAGCTTTAATGGGTGGATCGCATGGGTTGGACGTTTGGGCAGCTAGAATAATTTCCGGATGGTGGATTTAGCCGACATTTCTGGAGAATGGACGGTTGGGTTTTTATTTCTGGTCTGGACAGTGCATAGATTGCTACATGCCGGTCGTTGATTTAGCTGGGCGGTTGGACAACTGATGTGTACTAGACGTGGTGGCTTGTTAAATTTTTAGTGGGTCCCACCAGAAATTGGGATGACTCTGATGATCAGTGCTAAAATAATCTGCTGAACGCTAAAGATCAAGTGCTTCAGTGTGAACAGCTGAGAACGGCTTACATAATAGTGGGCCCCACACTTGGACTTTATTAATCTGCATTAAAAATAATTAGATCATTAATTAATCAAATTCATTAACAGGTTATCAATGAAAAAAAGATCTCAAGTCCATTTAACTTCATGACAACAAATAAAATGTAATTTCACGCTAAAAGATTACAAAAATTATTTTAATAACTTGAAATTAATATTTAACGCTCAATTGCTGCAAAAACATATTTTAAAACAAATTTCACCTAAAACTCAAATATTTACCCACCAAATTAGAATAAATGCCCACAAAATATATTATTAGGGCTCGTTTTTCTCAGAAATATCACGTCTTGTTTCATCCCACAGAGTACTTAGTGCACACAAGCATACCATGAATCATGATTGTTGTGAAGAAATATGCATGACATCATAAAACAAACTATAAAATTTCATTTCAAAGTGTATAATTCAAACACATAAAAGAAAATTAGCTTAATCATTTGATGGCAAATGTCATTTCATGAAATAAAAAGTGAACATATTTTCTTACTATAAAATTCTTTTAAAATAACATTCTGAAAGAGTTGCTTACCTCAGTAACATCAACTCATCTCCTCAATATTTTTTTTCCTTTTCCTAAAAAAGTGAAAAGGACTTCTTTATACATTTGCAATATATATTATATACATTAGCATTTGTTAATTAATTTAGGCTACACTTCTCATTTAACACCTATGCTTAAATCTTACGACCAAATTATATAAAGTACCCATCTATAATCTATAGCAAGATAAATTTAAATTTCTGAAATTAACATTCCCATCTCATAACAGCCATATATATATATTTTTTATTATTCATACAATTATATATTGATTGTACATCAGCCCAAAAAAAAAAGAAATATTACTTACAAGAGTTGTTTAAATTGTACAACAAAAATACAATACAATATAACCTGTAATACATCTTTATTAAAATCCTGTTGTGTTGGAACATTATTAAAACCATACATATTATTGTTTATTCATATAATCCAGTCGACAAAATTCCAGCAGCAATTTTTTTTCCAATTCTTATAAACTTGTCTCTATACTAGAAAGGGACTTACGTACCATGTAAAGATTAATAATCAGTTATATGAAATAAAACAAACTTACATGAAATCAAATATAATATATCAGGTATCTGACGTGAAGAAGGAAGAGAAAAAAGAAAAAAATTCTTTTTGGCAATAACCTGGTCACATTGACTGCCTGCTTAGTCTTCTTCATTCTTGGATTATTTGGAGAAAACTTGTCTTTATACACATCTTGCCGGACGTTCTCCAAGCCTGTTTTCCTGGTTCTTCTTTCTTTCTCTTACTTGCTTTTAGAGATTTCTTTCTTCTTTTTAAACACGCTGGCCCTTTTATATATCATTCCTCTTTTGATGGTCGGTCACTTGCATTTCATGAAATGTTGCCAGTTGTTCTCCCCATGCACCGTCCAAGGTATCCTACTGCCGGCAATTTTCTGTTTTTTAATTTATTTTCTACTGCCACGTTATTTTAATAAGTGTCAAAAATTCATGAAATGAACTAAGTCGGTTTCATCTGAAACCATCATTTCATATCCTCAAACAACCGTATGTATTTACTTAGATAGTTAAAATGTTGTTTAATAACTTTCTAATAATGTTCTTTAAATCTAATCTGTCTATATTCTAAGGTAAATTAAATTATCTGTTCAAAATAAGTTTCATATTTAAAAGATTAAAATTGGTTAATATATAAACATTTGAAATTAACTAATGCAACTCATTCAAATTTTAATTTTTTCTACCCATTCGTAATTATATTTTGTATAATACAATCCATTCACGAAGTAAAGCACATTAATTTAGGCTTACCTATGAAATTTTCATAAAAAATGGAATTATGTACATAAAATAAAAATATCAAGAACTATGGAAATGCATGCATGAGAGGGTACCCACATTTGTGGATGTACCATGCATGAGTTTGTCAAGGCATGTTTTTCAATGCAGACTTTGAAATTACAGAAATACTTTATTTAATCATTTTTCATAATCCAATCCATTCATATTATAGAACAGATAAATTTAACCGTCTATTTCAAATTTCTCATCAAATGATGGGTATTGGTTAAGATATTAACATTCAAATTTAATTCATAAAATCTCACGTAATTCTAGTTGTTTAAAAGTTTTCTAAATATAATTTTAATGATTTAATCCTTCCACTATGTACAGAATGTTAAAATAGCCCCCCCTGACATTTCATGTAAAACCACCTTATATAGTTCAAGATATTCAATTAATGACAATTAATTAAAATAAAATTTTGAATGGGAAGTTGCTGGATATGCACACTTGCATGGGTTTAACTTTCATGCATGCTTTTCAATGCACTTAAGTTAAACACTTTAGTCAATTATTTTCCATAATCTAATCCATCAAGATTAAAGAGCAAATAATTGAACACTTTTCGTTAAATTCTAATGTCAATTTGAGTTATACATTTTTAGATATAATGAAAATAGTGTAGTGATTATAAGCCCTTAATTAGGACCCTTAATTGGTCCAAATTTTCCCATTTATTTTTATTTTTCCAAAAGGTCCATAAATTTAAACAATTTCATTTTGGTATGATTCAGAATTTTGAAATTCTTTCCCGAAAAAATTTATAAAAATTCATTTTCATATCTAATTTTTATGAAATCACATTTACCCCTTTTTCTTATAAATCTCAAATTTACCCTTTTAAATTGCAATTAAGTCCTCTTTTGTCTCTACTCTTTTTAAATTCACCATTCAACCATTCTTCTCTTAATTTGGAATTTAATCCCACTTTTCTAAAATTGCAATTTAGCTTTTTGTAAACATACACATTTTCTTTTATAACTTTACGTTAATAATATATTATTTTATACAAGCTTTAAAGGAATAAATAACATTTAATTTCATACTAACTCTCAGATGGAGCGGGTTTCACAGGTTTTGCATTAGTTTTCATTATTTATGTGTCCCTTGCATCATGTGTAGTTTTCATGCATTTCTATTTAAATTTAGTGTAAATCATTTGATCTTAGATCATTTTGATTTACTAGATTATATAGGATTGCATTTACTTGTTTTTGTGTTTCTTTTGTTGTAGGAACGTTAGTAATCGATGTGCAAATTGAAAGAACAAAAGGGTGGAATGAGAAAGAAAGTATTTGAAGCTGTCAAAAGGTAATTCTAGCTCCAACATGCTTGTGGTTGTGGCCACTAGTTCACCACCTTAAGAAAAGATAAGTTGTCCACCTGTCCAGGAGCATCGTGGTCGAGGCCACGAAGGTCATGTATGAAAATTTTCATAGTGTGAAGCTTCAAATTCTATGGGATATAAATACCTCTTTAAGGGTTTCAAGAACATGACTTCTAGGGCTTGTAGTTGTTGTAGAAGATGAAGAAAACCAAAGCTTCAAGGCAAGGAAAGAAGATCAAGAGGAAACCAAGCTATCCACTGCAATTCCATTAAATTTCATCTCTTCTTCTTCTTTCTCTTCTTATTTTTGTTATTCTCCTCCCTTGGGATAATCGTAAACTTGATGTTGAAGGGATTTGATATCATGTTTATGGGCTGAACTCCTTATGATGGGAGATATGAATGATTTGATATTATAGACTATGTTGTTTAGTTTGCTATATGCTAAAGGATATATGATTGTGTTATAACTTATATTTCTTGAGATAACCATTATATATCATGCTTAATGCATTAATAATCTTTGCAACCTTGTAGATTGATTTAATGTCCAAATCTATACTTGGAAGAGTGATAATTGAATTTTAAGGTGTTAATCTGTTTAACACAATTCTCGTGGGAACGATACTGTACTCACTCTTTATTACTTGATTGACACGTATACTTGAGTTAAAATGAGTATTTAATTAGACATACACAACTCATCAACCACCCTCGTAAAAATAACATTATTTCTAAATAAAATAAGTAAAACTACTTGTTAATTAATATTCTCATGTGCAGGATAAATTAGTAAAATTACCCATAAATTAATTTCTTGCATTATTATCATACAAATTTGATACCACCGTTTTAAAAAATATTGTTACATCTGAGATAAAAAAATTAAATTACTCTTCGAATAATATTCTCATGCGAACATGACATTATTTTTCTTTATTAAAATTATTTTTGAGTTATATTTAGTGCTTAAAAATTTTGAGACCAACTATATTAAAAAAAATAATAGGAGGGGATGACTGTCGAGAACTGATGGTTGCCTTCACTTTGCCACATTGACTTACTCCTCATAATTAATAGGTTTATTACATGTGTTTTATAAATTCTACTTTCAACTTTACCATAATGTTTTGTAAAATTTAAAATAAATTATCATTATTGAATTATTTTGTGACAAATAATATCGAATTATTTGTAAAATAAGCTTTATTATTATAAAAAAACCATTGAGGAGTTTAAACTACAAAATTATAGAGTACAAAGCCTATTTTGTAATTATTGAATAAGTAAAAATATAAATTAAATTTATTGAGTTCATTAAATATATTAATTAGATTATACATTCATTATAATAATTTGATAAAATTTTAATAGTCTTCTAAATTTTATTATTTAATATCTTTATAATTTTCGTATCACACTAATAGATGATACGTTCCACATAGATTATATGAATAATTTGTAAAATTCATTAGACTAGTTTATTAGAATTTGAATAATCTATGAAAATCATAAAATATGTATATATGAGTTCACGATTTTCTAACATTATTATATATGAGTTCATAATTTTCTAACATTACTGTAAAATCTATATTGCTTATATGATTTGTGAAAATAAAATGTCATCAATCTTATCTAAGATGCCAAAATCGTATAACTTGTATATTTTATTAAATGATTGCATAATAAAATAATATATTCTGTAAAATTCGTAAAACATCTCAAAACTTTCAATTATGTAAAATACATTTAACAGAAAAAACAAAGATTGATAATCTATACAACTCATCATCCTCGTTAATTGCATACAAGCTATAAAATTCTTAAAACCTATAACATTAGCAGAACAAACTAAATTATTTCATTCATTCAGATATATTCTTTGATCAATTTAATTTATTATTCTGAATTTTGGGCATACTTTGTCTCTTATCATTATGATGATTATGTTACACATTTAACATTTAAGATTGTTCATAATTTACACCATTTTATTAAAAGCGTATGGTATACCATAAAAACTTGCACCACAATTTACCATAACAACTTCCACATATCTATACTCAAGCTTTAACTTTAAACATACTCTTAGTGTGTGGAAAAACCAAACTACTCTTGTTTGAATTTCACCAAAAATGCAAACATTTTCATTGTCGTTGTTCTCTTTTGCAACAAGATATCACTGATATGACAACACTAATGTTGGTAATCATGCTCATCCGCTTCATAAATAGGGCATTCTGACACCTTTCCAGCATATAAGAGCCTTGCAATCTTAAACATGGAAATGAAACACCATTAATTAAGGATAGATTCATGCATTTGGTTTTATAAATGTTGAGTTACATGCCTAAAATAAATTTTAATTAAGTATAAAGAAGGAATATCCATAAATGGGACACAACAACCATGGCTATCATACCCATTAGATCAACGAGAATAAGACGACATTGGCAATTATGGAATTTAGGAAAGAAATTGCATAAAAATCCTCAAGTATTTTGATTTGTAAAAAGACCAGCACTAAAATTCCAAAAAACCGTTAGAACCACTCCCCCTTTTTGCTTGCACCATAGGCTTGCACCCAAGTTTGGTAGGCTATTTGTAAAGGCCATGCAAAAAAAAGCCATTTTAAAAAAGAATGGTGGGATTTATGGCAATTAAATCCCAACCTTTTAACTAATGGATTAGTATAAAAGGTAGGGCGTAGGAGATGGATTACGTAGTTAAAAAAAGCAGAGGAAGAAATGAAACAGAGAGACCGACCAAGGAAGAAGAAGAGGAAATTGAAGGTATCTCACGTATAACCAGCAAACTACAACGAGCAGCTCGTCAAATGAAGATAATAATGCAGCAAACTGTGCTCGAATTTGCTACATGGCAAGGGTAGAAGAAGAACTCGATATGGTCTGCCTCACTGTAATAGAAATTATAGACGGACAAACTGCCTCAACAAACTATACAAGCAGTGATGAGGTAACCTCCAAACTCAATCACTCAAATAACAAGTCTATTTATTCCTCTACACATGATTGTCTCAAATGTGCTGAATTAAAGGAACTGCGACAAGCATATGATTCATTGTATGATGAAATAAAAAAACTAGGAAATAAATTCACATTAAAGAAAAGACAATATGATTCAGTTATTATTGTGAATGGAAAGCTAGCTGAAAAGGTCAACCACCTAACAAATGAAAATAATACTTTAACTAATGAGGTGGAAAGACAGAAGAAAGAAAATGAGTCTTTAAATGAATCATTAGCTAAGTTCTCTAATCCAGGGGAAAGTGTGAAAATATTCTTGAACATGACCAGCCAGAACAACAAAAGAGAACTCAGATATTCCACATTTGAGAAAGGTGAAAGTAGTAAATCAAATGCTCCAAAGCTTGATAAAAATCAAACCAAGCCCACTTTTCTTAAACCGAGAATGAGTCATGTCACTTGGACAAAAAAGCCAATCTAGGAACCTCCCACTACATGGATTCCCACTCCAAGACTTCCAAGGGCATACAATTTCTGCAATAAGATGGGCCACAAAATTTATCAATGTAAAATAAAAAAATTATATGAACATGGTGCAAAACTAGTTTGGGTACTAAAAAGCATTGGATTTTTGCCTTTCAAAGTAGAACAACGTAGACTCCAATGGCTCACTAACCCAAATGGACCCATAAAATGGGTACCAAAGAGAAAGCACTACATGATTTTGTTTTACAGGTATGTCTTAAAGCAAAGGCCAGCAACATATGGTTCATAGACAGTGGTTGCTTAAGACATATGATGGGAGAAAGAGAATTATTCCACAAAATCAAAACATGTTGTAAAGGGACTGTTGCATTTGAAAACAATGAAAAAGGTATAATAAAAGGTAAAGAAAATATTTATGGTATTTCAAATGCATGTATTGAGGATGTACTATTTGTTGAATGACTCAAACATAATTTAATGAGCATTAGTTAACTATGTGACAAAGGCTATAAAGTTGTGTTTGAATCTTCTATATATAATGTTTTTTTATGAAGATCATATAGTTTTTAGTGGCAAAAGACACAGAAATATATATTTGGTTTCCCTTGATGAACTTGATGAAAAATGTCTCATAGCCATTAAGAATGATCCATGGATATGACATAAAAGGCTTGGACACATAAATATGTCAAATATTAAGACTTTGTGGAAAAAGAGCCTACTAGAAGGATGACCAAAGCTCAAATATGAAAAAGATAAAATCTGCAAGACCACTTGAATTATTACATATGGATCTATATGGGTCATTCGGCATTTTGACTCTTGGAGGGAAAAAGTATGTGTTTATCATTGTTGATGATTTTTTTAAGATTTACATGGATAATACTTTTAACTAGCAAAGATGAAGTCTTCTCCATGTTTGTTACTTTTTCTAATTTAGTGCAAAATGAAAAGCAAAATACAATCATATCCATTAGAAGTGATCATGGTGGTGAATTTGAAAACAAACAGTTTATAGAATTCTATAATAAGAAAGGAATTCATCACACATTCTCTGCATCAAGGACTCCCCAACGAAACGGGGTAGTTGAAAAGAAAAATAGAACAATACAAGAGATGACTAGAACTATGCTAAATGAAAGTAAACTATCCTAAAGATTTTTGGGTGAAACTATAAGTACAGCGTGCCATGTACTAAATTGAGTTATCATAAGAGTAATCTTGAAAACGACCCTATGTGAATTATGGAAAGGTAGAAAACCAAATATTTCATACTTCCATACTTTCGGTTGTACTTGCTATGTGCCGAATAATGGAAAGACAAGCTTAGGAAAATTATATGCCAAAAGCGATAAAGTAATATTTTTTGGATATTCATCAAATAGCAAAACATATAGAGTCTTCAACGAAAGAAATCAAGCAGTAGAAGAATCAACACAAGTTGTATTTGATAAATTTAATCCTAATTTCAAAAAGGAGGATGAGCTAAGTGATGCAGATGAAACATCAAAGAATCCTGAAAAGCAACGATTGGAACAATAAGGAGAATTGGAAACAAAGCAAGAGTGATCCACAGATGAAAAGGTAAGTGAAGGTAATGATTCTTACAAACCCCTAAAGGATTTGAAGTTTAAAAATGACCATCCAATTGAACAAATTATTGGTAATGTATATGGAGTAAGAACAAGAAGATCTAGACATAATATTTGTGGAGAATTTGATTTTGTGTCTAAATAGAGCCAAATTCAATTGACCAAACTCTTAATGATGAAAATTGGATTTTGGCAATGCAAGAAGAGCTAAATCAGTTTCAAAGAAATCAAGTATGACACCTAGTTTCTAAACCCAAAGATTGGACTGTTATTGGGTTTTCAGGAACAAACTAGACGAAAGTGGAATTGCGGTGAGAAACAAAGCCAGATTTATGGCCAAAGGATATTCCCAAGAAGAAGGAATTGATTTTGAGGAATCATATGCTTCAGTGGCTAGATTGGAAGCCATACGTGTGTGGCGCCCCAAACTGAGACGTCACTTCCTTACCTTAAGGCCTTATAGATTGGTAAATGTGAATCAGGATTATCGCCCTGATCACGCGGTGGGATTTTAATTGGAACTCGTCCAAAATTTTTTTTTTCCGTTTATCATCGTTCATATCTTTACATCTCACATCATTCATCAAACAAGTGGCGATACACTTGTAATAAAATTTCAAATTCTATTTCACTCATAGAATTCATCATGCTTTTCTACGATAAAAGTCTCCTTGACTAAATCATAACATATACATCCATATATCCATACATTCAATCATTGAATCATATAGAACTTAAAATTTTAATTAAGTTCACATACACATTAGCATACCTTAGCATATTCATGGCTTTCCATTCCTTATAGCCTACCTGGCCATCATCTCGTGTCTTACTTCATTGCTTAGATTTTCATCTCCTTGAGTTTCCCGGTACCTATCTAAGATTTAGAAAAACAAAACGTGAGTGACAACTCAGTAAGCAAGCATTTTATCTTTTAGGGCAAGACTTCCTTGAAAATCAGTTCCTAAAACATTTTTCTCATAAATCATTTTGGCCATGGGACATTTTATGTCCCAAAACATCTTGACATAAACCATATTTGGCAATGGACATTCTCATGTCCACAAAAAGATATTTTTCCACATAAATCATTTTGGCACTGGACGTTCATACGTCCTAAAATATTTTTCCATGTAAACCTTGTTAGAAACAGATGTTTATACGTCCTAAAATATTTTTCCACGTAAACCTTGTTGGAAACGGACGTTTATACGTCCTAAAACATTTTTCACATAAACACTTTGGTAATGGACATTTTTATGTCTAAAATACATTTCACGTAAGCTTTTTGGCAATGGACATTCATGTGTCCACAAACACTTTTATCCCTTAAACTCTTTTAGGAACGGACATTTTTATGTCCACACATATTCCAACATAAATCCCTTTAGGAAATGGACATTCTCATGTCCAACCATTTTTCCCACATAAACCTTTTGAAAATGGACATTCTTATGTCCAAAATATTTTCCAACATAAACCGTTTTTTCATAATCCCTTATTGGGGCTTGTTTATAGCAAACAAGTCATAAATTATTTTTAATGAAAACTTTTGCATAGAAACCACTTCTTTTTATTCTTAATATTTACACCTTTTGTGTAAAACACCCTGCTTTTAGGGTAACTTATTTGTAATGACTCATAAAAATCCAATTTAGGATAATTTTTCATATAAATGCTTTTATATCCCAATCTTTGGTATTTTGAAAAGCAAAACGTATGCAAACACATTTCTCCCCATCCAGTAGTGACACTTAGCAAGTGATCATGCTACATTTTGGAAGAGAACCCTTAACAGCATGCTAGCCAGGTGGCTGTTTATTTATCCTGCTCCCATCTTAGGGAGGGCGCCACTGGCACTCCTGCCATCCCTTAGCGACTTAGCCTTATGTAGAGTGGGCTCCGATCATCCCAACTGCCCTCTAAAACCTGCCTGTTCCTTGTACTGGTGCACTGTACATTATTATGACGGACCGCAGTCCATTTGGTTTGAAGAATCACAGACGCAACCCATGTCCTTTTAAACTGGGATCACAGACCGTAGCCTGCATCCATACTCACAAAAATCTTAGACCGAAGTCTATATCTTTAAAAGTTATTTTCAAAAATACATCACAGACCGCAGTCTGTGTCAACTTGTAAGCGAGCACACCCACTTTAACAAGTTGTCATTTGAAATCTAGTTTTAGGATGACCTTCCTTAAATTCTGTTAGAAACATTTTGAGTAAAATATTTTGATAAATATTTGAAATGTTTGAGAAACAACACACCTTAAAACCCTTTTAATAAAAGAATTTCAAAACTTTTAAATTTTCAAGAATAAATCATACATTTTTCCTAGCATTTTCTTGGTTTTCATTTCGGGGCCTTTTGCTTACAAAAGTTATGCAATTGTGCTAACCCCTTCTCACCCACCTTAAAATCAATTTCTTGTCCACATATCAATTTTGTTATTTTTACATAAAGGGCTTGCATAATCTTTTGCATACCATTTAGCAACTCGAAATCAAACCATTCTATGAAATCAACATAGGAGGTTGGTCACCCTTAAATCCCCTTCAACACATCCTTATAAACATTTTTCAAGATATTTTCAACATAGATTTCCTTATCTAAAGGAAATCAAAACTTTTCGAATATCATTTCAAAACATATGAACTATGTTCAAATCATCATTTATTATTTAATTATCAAGACCTAGCAAAACAAATCTTTTTCATAAATCAAATCTCCTTTTTTTTCTTTTATAACATGATTATTTATCATTAAACATCATAAGAGAAATTCAAAACTTATTTACATTTGTTGCTTTGAGAAAAAGGGAAAAATTTTCTTTTTCTTATAAAATACTTTTGAAACAGCATCATAAAGAACTTGCTTACTTAAAAGCAAATTCTTAAAACCATCGGCATCAAACATGAAATCTTTTGAAAACATTATCATGGAGAACTTGCTTACTCATAAGCAAAATTCTCAATTCCATTAACATAAAGCATTGCCAATATTTGGCAACACTGATGATAAAATCCTTATCTTAAAATGTATTGTTTGCTTTCCATGAAGCAAACCTTGAGGCTTTTTCTTAAAGTCATTCTTTTCCAAAACTTACGACTTTTCATGAAAGCCATCATTTTCCAAAACTTGTGGCTTTTCATTAAAGCCATCATTTTCAAAACTTGTGCTTGCCCATTCATTAAAACATAAACATAAACATTTCAATCACATATCATTATATGGAAAGAAAATATTATTTTAGAAAGTTCTCTTGCTTACCTGAGATCGCCATAATCAATTTCTTCCATTCTTTTCCTTGCCTTTGCCTAGATAAATGAAAATAACATTTCATTTATTTGCATCATCTTCAAATACTTATATTCCTTAGGTTTTTCAACCTACATAAATCCATTTGGACTTATATTATAGTAGCTTAGCCCACTTGTCTTTCAAGTCGGGTGTTCATACGTATCATAATCTATACATCACATTATTATTTAATTAAAAAATAACCTAATCCATGTTTTTCATCACTTCTTCATGCATTTTTTTTGCATTTTAACAACTTACATGAATCATTCCCCATTTATTCAAGCTTATCTCTCCATACGCGTCCATTTCTCAACATATAAATCATGTGTTTCTTAAAATTTTTCAACACAGCAACTTGTCTCTAATTCTAGCATGATTAAAACCCTTAATTAAAATATAATTTAGTGTTTATTTTTAAAAATTTAATCCATTTATCATAGGGTTCCAAAACAGCAATATTATAACCCATTTTTTGTCGTTTCAATGCTCTCTTTAGCAACATGGTTTAAACAGATTTTTAATCCAAATTATCTAGCCTTAAACTATACTTTTCTTAACCCAAATTTATGGTATTAACATATGTTTAAAATCCATATATCAACTCCTCTCAAAACAGCAACTTATTTCCCTATTGCGGGTACCGTTTTCACCCTATTTGGACACCTATTCATAAAATCAGATTTGGGGCTTATCTTCCCAAATCCTTTTAGGTGTCCATAGTACCATAATCCTAGTATATTTTACAGTACATAACTTCCATAAATCATTTAATTTCATTTCCATACCATTTTTAACATAAAAATGGAAAAATCGGGTCATATATGCAACCCTAGACTCCATACCTTATAAAATCAGCAACCTATTCATAAATCATCATATGACTTACACTAAATCATGATTTATATCCCATCATTAGTCAAATTTCATCACAAAAACCTGGAATTTAACATTTATCTTGATTTATTCCTTAAGTTGTCCATATTGCTGAATTCAGGCACACTAAATTCTCAAAATCTTGAATTAATATCAAATCAAGTAGTTTTGATCTGAAATTTCTACCATACCTTAATAACTACATGAATTAACCAAAATAAATATTTTAATTATGAAATATTTATTATTTATATTTATTTTTGTATTTTTACTCTGATGGATAGCAGCACTCCTTTTCAAACAGTCTTAATCACGTAAATTATGGGGTATATTTATACCGATAAAAACCTAGTTTTTATTTTTTTCATGTGATCCTCATTATGTCTTATATATCCTGTAAAATTTTTAGCCCAAAATAAAAATTATTAAAAATCATTTGGTGCAGTTGATCCTAACACTTGTGCAACCCTGTCCAGGTTGATTTTCCCAGATTTTTAATTTCCAACATGTTTATCCTTTTAAGATGAAAATTTTGGTCATTCCTTAATCACCACATAATGAGTCTTTAAACAAATTTTTATGCTAAAAATCGTTCATTAAATATTTCTTATATATTTTAGATTTCTGCCTCATTTCTTCTAGGTTTTGCTCCCATATTTGCATCTCTTTTTAATACATATGCAAAACCCTCAATCAATACTTAATTCCAGAATGTTATTAATATTTCTTTAGAGGTTTATTATGATTCAAAACCATGATTCCAATATCAAGAAGAAAACTTGGAACTTGGAAGGCTTAACTCAACGGGTACTTACCCGATTTCGTCGATTCTTTGCCCTGAGCTTCTCCTTCCCTTTTTTCTTCTTTTTTTCCTCCTCTTTTATGCTCTTCCTTGCAGGTTTGGACGTGCCCTAGCTGCTGCCTTTGGAGAAAATCTGTTTTTTTCTCCTTTTTTCCTCTCTTCTCTCTCTCCTTCTTCCCCCTGCTGGGACGTGCAGTAGCTTGCTCTCCCCTTTTTTTTCTTTTCATATGCTACTTTTCTTGGTGCTTAAGTAACCCCTAGGGAATTTTTGTAAATTCCATTTTCACCTTTCCCAAATTGCCCTTTTTCTTAACTCTTAAGTAATCTTTTGCTTGCTCTCCAAGAAAGTAATTTCTCATGATAATTAGTTTAATCCATTCCATTCATCTCATAAATTTCATAATTTTATTCCATCCTTTCAAATTTCATCTCAAACCGACGTTTTTAACTCAAGTTATGACCACTTGAATTTATCTTTTGGATTTGGGATAAAAATAATTAATTATCACCATAATCCCATCATGATTCCCTTAATCCAATCCATTCATAAGATTGGGTCCACCGTCTTGAGCTTACTTTTCAAATTTCATCAAAATCCACCTTGCAGTGTCAAGTTATAAATTTTCTATCATTTTTTTATCTTAATTCCATAATTACACTTTAGTCTCCATAAATTAAATCGTGATTATTAACATGATTATTCATGACATCTTGTCACCTTTAAATCCTCATTAAGCCCCTCGGGTCATACCGACTCACTTTGGGCTCCGGCGATTAAATTTTTAATCATCATTCTTAATTAAACCTTAATTGCAAAATATCATTAAATCATAAAATCATCCATAAATCATTCAAAATTCATTTAAATCACATATAAATCAAATATATATGTTCAAAGCATCCCATTGAGTCCTACATAGATTGGGGTTTCACAACGTGTCTTACTAGCTTTTGCTTCTCATATGGACTTTAAATTGTTTCAAACGGATATGAAAAGTGCATTTTTGAATGGATATTTAAATGAGAAAGTATATGTTGAGCAACCTCCTGGTTTTGAAGAGAGATCAATCAAAATTTGTTTTTAAATTAACTAAAGCATTGTATGGACTTAAACAAGCTCCAAGAGCTTGGTATGAAAAGTTAAGAAAATTTTTGATTGATCATTATTTTCAGAGAGGAAAAGTTGATACAACACTGTTTATCAAATATAAGGATAAAAATATATTAATTGTTCAAATTTATGTGGATGATATTATATTCGGTGCTATTAATGAAACTCTATGTCAAGAATTTTCTGAGATTATGCAGAGTGAATTTGAAATAAGCATGATGGGCGAGCTAAACTTCTTCCTTGGATTGCAAATTAAGCAACTAGTTGAAGGAATTTTCATAAATCAGTCCAAATACGTCAAAGAAATGCTCAAGAAGTTTGGAATGCAAAACAGCAAAGGGGCAAACACACCCATGAGTTCAACTATCAAAAGTAACAAAGATGAAAAAGGTAAATTAGTTGAACAAAAGTTGCATAAAAGCATGATAGGATCTTTATTATATCTAACTGCATCAAGACCAGATATTTTGTTCAGTATTTGTATGTGTTTTAGATTTCAATCATGTCCCAAAGAATCACATTTAATAACTGTAAAAAGAATTTATATGTATTTGATCAATACTACCAATCTAGGTCTATGGTATCCAAAGGGTTCAACATTTGATCTAATCGGCTACTCGGATGCGAATTTTGCCGATTACAAAATAGATAGAAAAAGTACTAGTTGGAATACCCAGACCCAAGTAGGACTCTTATAATTTCATTTAAGGTGTAATTATGATCTATGTATATGTTGATTAATTTTTAGATGATTTTCATGAATTTATGAATTTTGCAATTAGGGTTTGCAATTAATAATGGTGATGAAGATTAATCGCCAAAGCCCAATATGAGTCAAGATGACTAAAGAGGATTAAGGAGGATTAGCATATACTAATGTGACATGAATATTTATTTTAATTTTCATGATTTAATTAATGGATATTAAAATAATAATTATGGAGTTATGTTGAAAATTATAGAAAATTCATAACTTAACGCCTGTAAGGCGAAATAAGATGAAATTTTAAAGGAAGACTCATGATTTTGGGTTCAAACTTATGTATGGATTGGATAAAGGTACAAGTGATGAGATTAATGTGATAATTATTTGTTTTTAATCTCACACTCTAAGGATATTTTCAAAGGTTCATAACTTGACGTAGAAATGTCGATTTAAGATGAAATTTGAAACGGTTGAATAAAATTATAAAATTTATGGTATAAGTGGATTCGATTAAGCTAATTACTATGGAAATGTTTTTAATTAGAAAAATGTACCTAGCATTGACTTTGTGTACCCTAGACTACCACAACATTTAATAAAAAGCATTTGAGAAAATGACATGTTTAAATGCTACGCAAGGTGTCAAATTTTGGGTGGATTGAGCTTGATTTTTATGCTTTATTTAATGGTAAAATATAAGGAAAAGTCAAGGATTAAATGCCATAGATTAATGCCTAAATACTAGCTCAAATGGAGCATAGAGTATATGGCAAGAGAGGAGATGTCCAAGGGCATTTAGGGCATGAAATGTGATTTTTTAAAATGCTAAAAAATGTGTCAAAGTTTCCTAATACCTAGGTGAAGTAAATGGGCACATAAATATGTGGAAAATGTGGCAAAAAATTGTTGGTCCCGAGTTGATGGCTAAACCCAAGAGGGGAGGGGTGAATTGGGTTCTTTAAAATTTCTTTGGTAAACTCAAAGATCTTAACCCCTTGAAAAAGTTAATCCCCTTTTTAAGCGAATGGAGAGCAAATAAAATAAAGCAGTAATAATAAGTAGAACACAAGATTTATAGTGGTTCGGGCAAACCTTCCCTACTCCACTCTTCCAAGCTCACACTCCGTTGTGACTTGGGTTCCACTTTGTATTCCAAGAATACACTTAGAGTCACCGCTCTCTTCTAGATTCAAAGCTCTAGGGGGCATACACAACTTAGAGCCACTTGCTCTCTTCTAGATTCAAAGCTCTAGGGGGCATACACAACTAGAGCCACTTGCTCTCTTCTAGATTCAAAGCTCTAGGGGGCATACACAACTAGAGCCACTTGCTCTCTTCTAGATTCAAAGCTCTAGGGGGCATACACAACTAGAGCCACTTGCTCTCTTCTAGATTCAAAGCTCTAGGGGGCATACACAACTAGAGCCACTTGCTCTCTTCTAGATTCAAAGCTCTAGGGGGCATATGCAATCACTTGCACAAGTAGGTGATGAGTCTCACTCCAATCACACCCTACTTTGCATACACTTGATCTTAGCTACTCAAGCTAAATCAAGATTTATACAACCAAATAAAGAAATGAATAAAAACTACACTTTACAGATTTGTGTAGGCAGTTTTGAGCTCAAGGAAGAAATCAAAAATAGCTTGAATGATGATTGTTGAAGCAACTTGCAGTTTGAAGCTCTTTCTTCCCTTGAAACACTCAAATATGGAGAAAAGGTATTTGAAAGTCTTTCTTGCACTTCTTTTCTTTCTTTGATCTTTAGAGTAGTGTCTCTTGCTACTTCTTACGTTCATTTGAATGTCCTTTTATAGATTGAGGAAAATATGAACGTTGTAGAAGTGGTTGGCGTGCAATAAATGAACTCCAACGTTCAAAAATTTGACCGTTATTCTCCAAGTCTAAGATGAAGTCGACTTGGCCTGCGACTTGGCTTCCAAGTCGCACATGGAGTCGACTTGGCCTGCGACTTGGGTTCTTCAGAAACTCAAGTCTGAGACTTGGGTCGACTTGGCTTTCAGACTTTAACTCAAGTCGATCCTGAAGTCGACTTGGGTTGCGACTTGGCTTGGTCTATTGCAGAAACGACTTGATCTTCTTGAAATGTCTTGAATCTTGCAAACCATTTGAAAGCTTTGAGTTCTTGCACAATATATGTATGTTCCTTGCTTTGCTTTGGACTCACTTGGTCTTTATGACTTGGATTTTACTTCATTTGGAAGCTAGCTTGAAGATTTGCTTTGAGCTTGATAGACTTGATTTGAATGTAGGACATGATTCTTAACTTTGAAATTGACTCATTTGTTTTTCATCTTGATTCCTTGGACTTGAGTGATAAATCCTCTTGAATATCTTGAAAACTGCATCTTTGAAAGTTTGAACATCTCAAGTCGTGGATGGAGTCGACCTGGCCTGCGACTTCACCCAAGTCGCACCTGGAGTCGACTTCGTTTGCGACTTCGTTATGTTCGTTTCCACTTTTCAGCTCTGGATACTCCAAGTCGATGCTGGAGTCGACTTCGTCTGCGACTTGACTTCCCAAGTCGCAAGTGGAGTCGACTTGACCTGCGACTTCACCTGTTGCTTTTTGGGATTCATTCTCAAGTCGATATTTGAGTCGACTTTGGGATCGACTTCACCCAAGTCGAAGTCCAAGTCGACTTGGAGATCGACTTGACCTCTTTGCTTTCCTTAAACACTTGTCAAACATGTTAGTACTCTTTATATATTCAAATAAGTTCTTGTTAATCATCAAAACTCAGGCTTTGGTCAATTTAGATTATTTTGAACATTGTTTCCAACAAAAATTTCAAAACCTAAGCTAAGAGGGGAGTCACTTGGGTGGACAGCAACATGGTCCATCAATGCATCGATTTTATGGATTTTCGATAATTAATAAATGCATATTTTACTTGGATATAAAAATCTCATGTCATCAAGGGATAACATAGAAATAAATTACCCTCATGACATGTGGCAAGTAGGTCCCATAAGCTGGTTCAAAAAATATAAAATGGGAGCTTGAGCTTGGAAATGAGCACATGAAGAAAGGGGGGGGAAATATCCAAAATTGCTAAGTCTCGAGCGAACCAAGGGCACATCCAAAACCAGCAAGGGGAAGGAGAAAAGGAAAATAAAAAGAGGAAGAAAAAGGAGAAGAAAAAGAAGAAGAACCAAGCTACACAAGTTGGATTCTAGTTAGGGTTGATTCAAGTAAGTAAAAACTTAAGTTTTGAAGCATTTGAATCAAGTTTTCTCTCTCAATTCATGAGCCATGAAAATGGTTCATAAAGAAATTTTAAAGGCTGAGTTATGATGCCTTAATATGGGGATGGAATGATTTTTAAAAGATTTAAATGAGATCAAGAGTTCAAGAGAGTGAAAATGGAAGTTTCAGTTGAATTTTGAGATGAAAGCTAACTTGAAAATTCTCAGAACCCTAAACCAAGTTGTTGTATGATTCAAGAATGTTGCTTTGGATATAATTCATGTTCTTTTGTATTACATATGTTGATTTAAACATTCGTTAATGATTTTAGGAAATATAGAACTTAGGGTTTCAAGAAATGCCCGATTTTTTCATTTTTGAGCTAAAAATGATATAAGGAAGTGCTTAAATTATTTATGGATGAATTGTAGGGTAAAGTACCCTAAATTAAGGACCTTTTAGATGTCTTCTGGATGGATTTTCCCTAAATATGATTTTCTAGAGTATGTATATGGGGCGTCCAAACAGGGGCCAAAACGGGTGCTTTCCAAATGATTTTTGTTGCTATTTTTAATAAAATTATTTATGAATGTTATGGAGGGTAAAATAACCTATGTTTAATTTACTTTTAGTTTCCAAAATATTTTGAAAATATTTTCCCTGAATCTGATTTTATGGATATATGTTTGGACACGTTAAAATGGGTCAAAATGGATACCATATATGTATGAAAATGTTGCTGTTATGGAAGTAAATGAATTATGAATTTTTAATATTTGAGAATACCCTAAATTTGGGTTAAGAAAAGCATTTTGAGTTTCTAAAAATTACGACTTAAAAATCTGTTATGATTTAAGTCTTAAAAGAGGCGTTGAAAGGGTGAAAAATAGGTCTTAACATAGCTGTTTTGGAAATCAATGATAAATGGATTAAAAATCCAAAATTAAACCCTAAATTATATGTTAATTAAGAGATTTAATGATGATGAAAATGGGTGTAAGTTTCTATGTTAAGAAATTTTAAGAAACGCATAATATATGTGTTATATGTTGAACATATATAGAGCATATGTGTGAATGGATGATACGTGACATATGTGAAATTGCTAAAAGGAAAACTATGCATGAAATGAATAAGGATGTTGATAAATGAATAATTTTTTATTATCTCAATTTTTGAGATTTATTTATGAAGCTTGAAACGTCACTTATATGCTTAGAATAAGCATTGACGTAGGAACAATAGAAAATAGATGAAAAATGGTTAATGGGAGATGAATTATGAATGAATGAATGCTATGTGTTTACCCTAAATATGGGATTAAAACACAATATGGAATGATTAATATGATACACAAGTGTATGTTGTGTATATATGATCGACTTGAAAATCCAAGTTGATTATGTATGATATGGATTATGGGATTGGAAAACTAAGTGAGCGCAAGCAAATGGATTGTTATGAATGCAATGCTATGTTTATGTATAGGCAAAGGAAAAGAGATTAAGAGATTAATGAGGCAGAAAGCTAAGCAAGCAAGGTAAGCAAGCAGTTTTCTAAATATTTTGTTTTATCAAATGTGATAAAATGTTTATCAATGATATTCTAACTGTTTAAATGAGTTAGCAAATGAATGATTTTAATCCTTTCTAAGTTACTTAAGGATGGTCATTCCTTATTAAATATGTATTAAAATGATATTTTCAATGGAATAAATGAATTACTTACTACTTTTCAAGTACTTATTTCAATTGATGAATCATGAGTTTATGATTGAAAAATCATGCTAGCATGTCAAGTTCATGAAAAATGCATGTGCACAAAGTATGAGGTCCACCTCAAAGGTGTAAGTGGACCGAATGTCCCCCTTTGGTGCGGCCAAGTAGCTAAGAGAGGCCGAGGGCAGGCGGCACCTCCCTGGAATGGGACAGAGGATGAAAGTGGATAGTTGCCTAGCTAGCTTCTATCCAAAGGAATGTCATGATTTTAAATGATGCATCGCATTGTTTATGACATACCTTAGACGGGTATATGAAGCGTGTTTTAAGATATACCTTCGAGTAGGTATAATGTGGCTTTCCAAGTTATTTTAAATGAAAATAAATTACCTGAAAACCTTATAGCTTACTTATTGAGTTTCGACTCACAGTTTTGTTTTTCGAATCCTAAAGACAAGTGCAGGGAGAACCATGCAAGGAGCACAGGGGGACCATGCAAGGAGCACAGGTGGAGAGTCAAGGAAAAAATGAATTTCTACAAGTTCCTGTGATTGAACTCTATGAATTGTATGGTTGAATGGTGATGACATTATTGGTGTCTGAATGTTGTATAAGGTTTATGTTGTGTTTATGACTATGTGGTGATGTTGACTATAAATAGCAAAAAACAATTTATGGTCAAATGGTAAGGCATGATTGATCGTGATAAGACTAAATATGAAATTTATGATATTCGATGTGTATGCTAAATTGATTAAATGACCTAAAAAGGCATATGATGGGAATGAAATATTTAAAAATAATTAAACTCCTAAGGAGTTAAGATAAAATGGATAAAAATCTAAATAGCCCGTCGTGTGACAGGACAATAATCCTGATCACGTTTACCAATCGATAGATCTTGGAGTAAGATTGTGATGCTCGGGCTGGAGCGCCACACTAGTATAACATGTTAGTTTCTTGAAAATATGATGGTCTCATGGTTTTCAAGAAAATAAACTAGTGTTGCTCTATCTAATGCGGAAGCCAGATATATTGCCACTGGGAGCTGTTGTGCCCGACTACTTTGGATGAAATAACAACTTAGAGATTATGGAATTAAATATAAAGATATACCAATTAGATGTGATAATACAAATGCAATATGTTTAACTAAAAATCCTATACTGCATTCTAGAACTAAACATATAGATGTGAGACATCATTTCATTAGGGAACATATTGAAAACTATAATATTTACTTAGAATATGTTAAAACTGAGGACCAAATTGCAGATATTTTTACTAAACCATTAGCAAAAGAATTATTTTACAAATTAGGAATGATATGGTTATGATTATGATTGATATTGATTAGATATATGAATTTGTGCAATTAAATAGGGGGAGTAGAAATTAGGGAGTGTATTGAACCTAAGTCAAAGGAGCCAAATCGACTCCACTCATCCCAAGTCAACTTCGCTGAAGTCGACTCCAGATGAGCCATGTCCACTTCGACTAGGGTTCGAAGTCGACTTCGTGGCCGTTGTTTTGGCTGCATTCTTTCCTCCATTCTCTTTTTTCTCTCATCCTCTCTCCCAAATCTTCTTAAGAATCCTCTCAAGTGTGCCTCTTCTCTCTTCCTGAGATTCCACACCCATCTAAATCTCCAAGATCTAGCAATTCCAACATCCATGGCATCCAAAGTTGTCTCCAAACCCAACAAACTGTTCGTCCCGAGTTTATTGCTATTACCCAAGAGGGGACGGGCGAATTGGGTACTTTGAAATTTTTACTTAAACAAAAATTTCCCCTTTTTTTAATTTAATCCCCTTAATGAAACAAATGAATAATATGGAGAGTAATAAAGCAATAAAATTAGAAATGCAAACAACAGCAGTAGGCAAGGGTTTTATAGTGGTTCAGGCAACCTCTCTCCTACTCCACTCTTCCAAGCTCATACCCTTTGTGACTTGGGTTCTACTATGTATTATCAAATACAACTAGAGCAACAACTCTCTTCTAGATTCCAGCTCTAGGGGGCGTGTATAAATCACACCATAAGTAGGTGACGAATCCCACTCAAGTCACAACGCTACTTTGCTATCACTTGGTTCAAAACCCCAATATCATACCAAGTATCAAGTACAAATAATGATTCAAATAAAGAAATCTACACTTTATAGATTGTGTAGACAGGTTTCAGCTCGTGGAAGAACTTGTAGAAGAGATGATTTGATCAGCTTTAAAGTATGTAGCAAGTTGGAGCGTAGTTCTTCACTAGAATCTTGTGTTGATCACTTAATGCTTGGAAAGGATGGTAGTTGGATTTCATTTAATGCTTTCTCTAACCTCTAGCATGTTCACTTGAATGTATATTTATAACGGTGGAGTAAATTCGAATGTTTGGAGGTAGGTGGCATGCATTTAATGCTTTCTCTAACCTCTAGCACGTTCACTCAAGTCGCATATGGAGTCGACTTCGGGTGGGACTTCACTAATCTTGGATTCAAATTTCAACGCTGGAAGTTTTGTACATCTGAAGTCGCTGGTGGAGTCAACTTGGGTCTGCGACTTCACCCAAGTCGCAGCTAGAGTCGACTTGGACTTGCGACTTCACCTGTCTTGGATCCCAATTTCAACGCTAGAAGGTTTGAGTACTTGAAGTCGATAGTAGAGTCGACTTAGATCTACGACTTGACCCAAGTCGCAGATGGAGTCGACTTGGCCTTGCGACTTCACCTGTCTTGGATCAAAATTCAGCACTGGAAAGTTCTGCTTCTTTCCAAGTCGATCCTGAGGTCGACTTGGGTATCGACTTGACTCAAGTTGATAGCTGAGTCGACTTGGTTTTGCAACTTAATCTATCATATTCTGATTTTTAATTTTCTATCCTTTAAACAGTTTCACAAAACATATTTGTACCCAAAACTTACTCAAATTGAGTTGTTAATCATTAAAACACAGATTGTGCTTAATTTGCCATGGATTCCAACAATCTCCCTTTTTTGATGATTGACAAAACCAATTTGAGTTTATACCTTTCATTTACGTAGAACATACCATTTTATCTTGTTTGGATATCTTAGGGCATACATAAGTCATTTGTATTTGCATTTCAAACTTAGTGAAATTAACATACATATTTCATTTTCAACCACTGCATGCATATATCATTCAGAGCATCAACCATTTCAATTCATTAAAAAACAGAACATTTTCATATATAATCAAACATTTTATTCAATATGCAAAATTGAAATGCAAAGGTATCATAATTCACATATGCAGTAATAAACTTCCAACTTGTCATTTTTCACATATTTTTCATAATTCACATATTGTGCTTGTTCTTAAACACTTAGTTAATGTCATAACCCTCATCTATCAATCTCAAATATTGGAATTATCTAAAAAAAAATATTATTCACGTGTTTCAATCATATTTTTATGCATTTTTCCATTTTAATATTTTACTTAAACCATTTATCTTTTTCTCATACTCATCTCTTCATATATGACCATTTCATAACACATAATTCATGTGTTTCTTAAAATTTTTCAAATCAGAAACTTGGCTTCTAATTCAGTGTGATTATACACCTTAATTAACACTTCATTTAGTATATTTTCACAGATTTTTAATCAACTAATTTTTGAGTTCCAAAACAGCAACTTCGAGACTCATTTTCTACACTTTCAATGTCCTTTTTGATACTCAAATCTAAATAGATTTTTAATTACTTAATTCCAGAAATTAATCATACTTTTCTTAACCCAAATTTAGGGTATTATTGCATATTTAAAGTCCATATATTGGTTACTTACAACATAACAACTTTTCATGTATGTAGGATACCCTTTCTACACTACTTTGGACGTCCACTTATTTATCCCTTAAAATCCGATTTTGAGCAGTCCTTGCTAAGCCCTTTTTAACTTCCAAAGTACCCTATGTTTAGGATATTTTACCCTCTAAATCATCCATAATTCATTTAAGCTACTTCATGTATCATTTTCAACATCATAACATGGAAATCGGATCTTAAGAGTAACCCTAATTAGCATTCATTCTAAAATTCATAACTCATGCTTAAATAAACATATATCATACATCTAAACATGAATTATCATGTAATCATATTGATCCAACAAAAAAGCAACATTACATGTAAATTAAAGCAAGTTTCAGCTAGTTTAGGAACTTATAATCCACCCTAAACATCATTCTCTTTCTCTTGAACCCTTAATTACTGATAACTTGTAAAAATGAGAGTTATCATGGCCCATTTCAGACTATATTTACACGTTAGTCCAAGCGATTAGGCATATTTTGCATCCATTTAGCTTAATTTTCACTTGCTTTGCATTTTAGGAGCATTATTTAGTTTTTATGCATTTTTAGCATTAATTAGGCATTTTTAGTCCATTTATTTGGTTTATTTATTTATTGCAGGAAAGACGAGCAGTATGAAGGCCTGCAGGCGAGTTGAATGCAGAACAAAATCAAGTCACGAGGCATGTGGATGGCGCATAGGCACCACCCTACGTGCCCTTGCTAGAACTCCAGCACAATCCAGCAAACAAATAGCTTCCAGGCGCCAATACATGATCACAGGTGTTCTAGGAGAGCTATCAAGTCATGAAACATCTAGGGAGTTGGCGCCTAGGTGCCACACAAGGGCGCCTAGGCATTAAGGCATGAATTACTAGGGTTTCCAGAAAAGTGTCTAAGTCCCCCAGCCCACAGGGAGTTGGCGCCTACGCTCACCAGGGGCACCTAGGCGCCAATACGCATCCGTACACGCAGAATTCTGTACGTGTGCTGCATAATTCGAGATTATAAATAGATCCTAGGGGTTTGCGCGGGCAAAGACGATCCGGAGAGAGCCTAGAACCGGACTTGATAGCCAGAGAATGACGAAAACTCGATCTAAACTCAGATTGAAGAGAAGATTCAACCCTGTTGGTGGAAACCGCTGGAAAACCAGTTTTCTCTTTATCTTTCTATTTTTTCTTTCTTTGATTCTCTGGATACTTTTGTGGCGCCCCGGCCCGAGCGTCACATCCTTACCTCAGGACCTATCGATTGGTAAACGTGATTAGGATTGTTGCTCTCTCACACGGTGGGATTTATCTGATGTTTATCCTGCTAATCATAGTCGTGCATAATTCATAAGACACATCATATTCTCATTAATTCAATTTCATACATTTCTAAGTCATTTTGAAGCATTCATTTCATACAAACATGTTGTTCAGTAACATTTCATCTTTTTCCACAATCATATGTCACTACATGTGTAAAACATGGTCATCCATATAACCATACAAATAGTTTACAACTAATCAATATAAAACATTGTATATAATTTACAATCATTTCACATAATTTGCATAACATAATTTTCTTCATGAATTCTTTATGCCGGTGCTAGCTCCTTTGCCATATCCTGTCTGTCACCTGTCTTTGGGTTTGGAAAATGAAAACGTGAGTCGAAACTCAATAAACAAGCATTTTGCATGTTTCAGGCAATTCATTTCCGGCAACATTTTTCATTTAAAACCAACTTGGAAAGCATCTTATACCTTATCCAAAGGTACATCTTGAAAACATTGTTTGTGGGAGCAGTGGTCTCCCATTTAGTTGTTGGAACCTGTGCCTTCCTGATTATTTGGTGGAGCAATGTGAAATCCCACATCGGTTAGGATGAGGGGGGGAGCCTGGGTTATAAGTGGAAGCCGCCAGGTACCTCGTCGAGGCGCCTTTTGGGGAAGGACGGGATGCGCGTGAACCCAGAGGGGCAAAATCGTGCGGGCCGAGGCCCAAAGAGGACAATACCTTACTGTTAGGCCTGGGGCGTTACAAATGGTATCAGAGCCGACTCCCGACCTCCGGCCGATGGTATCCAGCGGGGACGCTGGAGCCCCAAACGGGGGCAAATGTGATATCCCACATCGATTAGGAAGAGGGAGGGAGCTTGGGCTATAAGTGGAGGCCGCTGGAGTTACACTGTCGAGGCGCCTTTTGGGGAAGGAAGGGATGCGCGTGAACCCAGAAGGGCAAAACCGTGCGGGTCGAGCCCCAAAGCGGACAATACCTTACTGTTAGGCCCGGGGCGTTACAGAGATACTCTACTCACTCTTTATTACTTGATTCGGCACGTATACTTGCGTTAAAAGCGAGCATTTTAATAAACATATATGCAGCTCGTCAAGTTTTTGGCGTCGTTGCCGGGGAAATTAGTTTAATTAATTATTGTTAGTTTCATTGCTTTCTTGTATGATTTTGTAGAATAGTTCATTTTCATAATTTCTTTTAGTTTAGAATTTTTCCTCTAGTTTCAATTGAATTGATTTTTGCAGATTAATCTCATTTTGCATGCACCGAGGCAGAGCCAGAAAGGAGATTGTTATTCCTTTTGATCCGGAACCCGAAAGAACTTATCTAAGAAGGCGTCGTAAGAGCAGGGAAGCTAGGAGCCAACAACATACTATGGAGCGCATCGAGAATCAGGACGAGAATGTTCACGCAAACCAACAGGGGAACCAAAGGATTGAGGTTCCAATTCATCCACCTCAAGATGATTTGGACCAACCCATTTGGGATCTCATTGCGCTGGGCCAAAATATATTTCAGACTAGCATCACACCTCCTCCTATCGACACCAACAACTTTGAGATCAAACTTGTGATTTTCCAGATGCTCCAGTCCATTGGGCAGTTTGGGGGATTATCTTCTAAAGATCCACATCGCCATCTGCGGAATTTGCTGCAGATTATGAACAAGTTCAAGAAGAACAGAGTCTCTAATGAGGCAATGCGGCTATGGAATTTTCCATTTTCACTGAGGGATAGAGCTTTGGAATGGCTAGATTCTCTACCCCCGAACTCTGTCAACACATGGAATGACTTGGCTAAAAAATTCCTAGAGAAATATTTTTCGCCTGCCAAGTTAGCCAAGCTCAGAATGGACATAGTCTCGTTCAAGCAACACGGAGAGGAGACTCTTTCAGAGGCATGGGATCGTTTCAAAGACCTACTCCGGAAGTGCCCGCATCATGGAATTTAGCCATGGGTTCAAATTCAAATTTTTTACAATGGTCTCTAAGATTCCACCCGTCACATGGTGGATTCATCGTCAAACAGTTCTCTATTGATGAAAAGATACCGAGAATCATACGCCCTTCTTGAAAACATGACGGCCAATACCTACCAACGGCCATCTGACAGAAGCCGAAATGGGGGTTTACTTCAATTGGACGCAGTTTCATCAATAAGGGCCCACATCGACGCTTTATCCAGGCAGATTCATAATCTATCTAGGCCAGCCAATGTCAGTGCAGTAGGGGCGCCTACACCACAGCAGTCGTCAGCAGTAGATATTTGCACGTGGTGTGGCAAATTTGGCCATCCCAGTGATGAATGTGCCTCCAATCCGGAGTCCATTAATTACGTGGAAAATTTCCAGAGAAACCCAACAAATCCATATGCGAACAACTGCAACCCAGGTTGGAGAAATCATCCTAATTTCTCATTGAACAACCAGATGAGGCAGAATCAAGCGCCTGGATTATTGCAGCAGCCACCGCAGCAATAGCCAGCAAGACCAGCTCAATTCAACCCACCACCGCAAGAAGAGAAGAAATTAGATTTGGAAAATCTCTTTATACAATTCATGCAATCCCATATCACGACGAACAGGAACTTGGAAGCACAGATAGGCCAACTGGCCTCAGCTCTAAGCAACCGGCCTCAAGGTTTCTTGCCGAGCAATACAGAGCAAAACCCAAAAGGAAAAGGCAAATAACAAGTTCAAGCAATCACATTGCATAGCAGAAAGCAGTTACCCAACGTAATTCCACCAGAAGCGGTAACTAAACCCACTAGTCCTCTGATTCAGCAGTCACAGGAAACAGAAGAACTAGATACTACCCAGAAGAAATCGGACGCTGAAATCGCCACAAACCAAAGGCCACCTCCTCCATTTCCTCAGAGATTCGCAAAGAATAAAAAGGAGGGTCAATTCAAGAGATTTCTAGAGGTATTAAAGCAGCTACATATCAATATACCTCTCGTCAAAGCCTTGGAAGAGATGTCGAGCTACGCCAAATTCATGAAAGTCATTCTAACCAAGAAAAGACGGTTGACGGAATTCGAAACAGTGGCATTAACAGAGGAAACCAGTGCTATGGTGTAGAGGAAGCTACCTCCTAAGCTCAAGGACCCAGGGAGTTTCACTATCCCATGCACAATCGGAAACCAATACTTCGGGAGAGCCCTATGTGACTTGGGAGTCAGCATTAATCTCATGCCCAAGTCGATTTTCAGAAAATTGGGTATCGGGGAAGCTCGACCTATGACAGTCATGCTACAACTGGTGGACCGGTCTATGACAATCCGGAGGGCATTATCAAGGATGTTCTTGTCAAGGTGGACAAGTTCATTTTTTCTGCAAATTTCATTATCCTTGATTATGAAGAAGATCGGGACGTTCCAATCATTCTGAGTCGACCTTTCTTTGCAACGGGTAAGGCTATCATCGACGTACAGGTTGGAGAGCTAACCATGCGGGTTCAGAGCGAACACGTTACTTTTAGCGTGTTCAAGGAGATGCAGTTACCAAATGATCTAGACGAATGCCTAATGATCAACATGGTGGATTCGGCAGTTCAGGCTGAATTCCAAATCTCAGCTTTCAAAGACATCATGGAAGCATCACTGGTTGGAGAAATCAGCGAATCTGACGATGATTCAGCAAAGATGATACGCTATATGTAGCAATCTCTAACTTTCCCACGATACCCGCAGAAATTTGAATTGCTGGAGCTCAAGCTAGAATCTTTTAAACAGTTGAAGCCGTCGATTAAAGAGCCGTCTACTTTGGAGCTGAAACCCTTGCCAAAGCACCTTAGATATGCCTACTTGGGAGCGAAATCCTCACTCCTGGTGATTATTTCTTTTGCACTGGATCCCGTACAGGAAGAAAAAATGCTCAGAGTGCTCAGAGATCACAAAAAGGCCATGGGATGGACCATAGTCGCCATCAGAGGCATCAGCCAGTCCTTTTGCATGCATAAGATTCAAGTGGAAGAGAATTCCAAGCCATTTATTGAAGTGCAGAGAAGGTTAAACCCAATTATGAAAGAAGTGGCCAAGAAGGAGATCATCAAATAGCTAGATGCAGGCGTTATATACTCGATCTCCGACAACTCTTGAGTCAGCCCGGTGCAGTGCGTCCCAAAGAAAGTTGGTATGATGGTCATCTCCAACGAGAACAACGAGTTGATACCGACCAGGACAGTTACTGGTTGGTGAGTTTGCATGGACTATCGCAAGCTGAATAAAGTCACTCGAAAGGATCATTTTTTGCTCCCATTCATTGATCAGATGCTGGATAGGTTGGCGGGGCGGGAATTCTATTACTTTCTGGATGGCTATTCCGGCTACCACCAGATTATGATATCACCAAAGGATCAAGAAAAGACCACATTCACATGTCTATATGGCATGTTCACATTCAGGCGAATGCCATTAGGCCTATGCAACGTCCTAGGTACATTTCAGCGTTGTGTGATGGCCATTTTCACTGACATGGTGGAGGACTTCCTAGAGGTATTCGGGAATTCTTATGATGAGTGCCTAGCCAACTTATCGAAGATGCTCCAGCGTTGCGAGGACACGAACTTGGTTCTCAACTGGAAAAAGTGTCATTTCATGGTACAGGAGGGCATCCTACTTGGTCATCGGGTCTCCAAACAGGGAATTGAGGTTGATAAAGCAAAAATCAAGACGATAGAGAAACTACCTCCACCAGCCTCAGTCAAAGGCATTCACAGTTTTCTTGGACATGCAAGATTCTACAGGCGGTTCATAAAAGATTTCTCCAAGATAGCCAAGCCACTATGTTCGTTGCTTGAGAAAGATGCGCCATTCGAATTCACCAGCGAATGCATGGTGGCATTCCAGGAATTGAAAAAGAGATTGGTATCTGCGCCAATCATTATTTCTCTAGAATAGAACCTCCCATTTGAATTGATGTGCGATGCGAGCGACTACGTAGTGGGAGCGATACTGGGCCAGCGAAAGAACAGAGTTTTTCACTCCATCTACTACGCTAGCAAAACCCTAAACAAGGCACAATTGAATTATACCATGACGGAAAAGGAACTGCTAGCGGTGGTATTTACATTTGAAAAATTCAAAGCCTATTTGGTGGGCACCAAAGTGATCATATACACAGACCATTCGGCTATCAAGTATTTGATCGAGAAAAAGGATACAAAACCACGCTTGATCCGGTGGATCCGGCAATGATTTTGTCGTGAATGGGAAACGTCTAAAGCACTATATGGGAGATGATTTTTAGCGTTGCAAGGAGGTGGTGGACTTGAAAGAAAATTGAAAAGTGGGAACGTCGGGCTGAGATCAATGGGAGGCAACCCATTATTCATTTTCATTTTCATTTGTGTTTTTGTTTTTGTTTTTGTTTTTATTTTTATTTTTAGGAAAATGACTTGGAGCATAATTTTCTAAAGATCATGCTTGGAAGCAGCTGGAAAAAAAAGTAAACAATTTGCTGAAGAACATCGGCGCCCTGGCGCTGAAAAAAAACCCTTTTTTCCTACTGATCTTCACTTTGATTTTGATTCCAAGCCTTTTCAACTCAAATCCAACCCCATTTCATCAAGGAATCATCCTTCCATTCCATCCATTCCATTTTCTCCTTTTTCCCCTTTGCTTAGATCCATCCAAAAATCTAGTTTTTCATCACCAAATTCTAAGCCCCACACCTACATTTGGTTTCCCATCATTTTCCCCTTCATTTGGGCTCCATTTTGAGCCATTTCATCATTATCTTCTCCGACCGACGTCGGAAACCGCTATCAGCAGATTGGCGCCTAGGCGCCGCTGCCTCGCGCCCCAGCGCCAGTTCAGAAATAGCTTAAGGGCCAGATTTCAGGTGGACAACTTCTGTGGGTAAAATTTCTCCATCTTTGGTGCATTTTTGTTGCTTTGAAGTGGCTTGGTGATTGTTTGAGTGGAGAATTGGATTGGATTGGTCAATTTTTGTGGATTGGATGGCGGATTGGAGGTTGGCTTGGGTGATTGGTCTATGGATTGCTTGGTGTTAGATTGGTGGATTGTTGGCTTGGTGGTTTGTGGCTTAGCGATTGTTTTTGTGGAGATTGGCTTGTGGTTTGCTTTTGGATTGTTGATTGCAAGGATTGTTGGGGACTAGTTGTTGGAGACATGGCTTCCTCGTCAACTGCCAAGAGGAAGAAGGTTCAGGAGCCCGTAGAATTCGACGCCAACAGGTTCGTGTCCGCTCAGGCGTTCAAGCGATACACAGACTCGCTCTAAAAGCAGCATTTGATTCCAGAACGGGGCATCAAGATAGAATAATTTTTTGACAACTTCATTAATGCCCTGAGAGCTAGAGGTTGGCAGCAATTCCTAGCACAGCCATAGGCCACCATCGTACCTGTGGTCAAGGAGTTCCACGCCAATGCGGTAGAACATGAGCAGGGCAGGGTGAAGGTCCGGGCAAGATCGTCCCATTCCATGCTGAGGTGATCAACTCCTACTACGGGTTGTGTTCTTTTGATCACACGGACCAGTACGAGGCATTTTTGGCGGGAGAAGACTGAGATGTTAGCTCTATCACTAGGTAGTTTTGTGAGAGGCCACCCGTCTAGAAGTCGACGGACGGGCTGCTTACCTCCTTTAAGCGGAGCGATATGCTTTACCAGGGGAGGATGATATTTCATTTCATCTCGGCCCGGATGATGCCATCGACGCACGTCAGCGAGGTAACGATGGACAGGGCGCTACTGCTTCACGCCATATACAGCGGCATGATGATCAACATGGGCAAGCTAATCTACCAGCAGATCTGTGCCAGCGCAACCGCGCCCAGGGGCAACTACTACTTCCCATCACTTATCACCGGGCTCTGCAAGCGAGCCGGAGTTAGATGGGAGCAGACAGAAGAGGTCTTGAACTGCCAGGAGATCATTGATGACCTCTCCTACCGCACCCAGCCCCGGGTCCACAATGCGCCCCAGAGTAGCTCCACCAGAGGGACCCTCCTCTGCACCACCGACTACCGGTGAGAGACTAACCAACCTGGAGAACCTAATGGCGGCTCAAGCTAGGTTTTTGCAGCAGTCTAATAGGGCAATGGAGGCTCACTTCCAATGGCTGATGGAGGACCGCCATATTGACGCCTCGACTCTCTTGCCTTTCCCGTCGGTGCCTCTGAAGTTCCGTGCTTGCTTTGGGCAGCCATCCCAGCCCCAACCCAGCGACAGCGAGGATGAGGACGCCACCGAATTTGATTTTTGAGGGAGTCCCGGTCCTTCCATTTTTATTTTTTTATTTTTTGCTTTCCATTGTATTTTCTTTATTAGGTCATCCTAGGTCATCATGCATTAAGGACAATGCATCTCTCAAGTTTGGGGGGTGTATAATTCTCGACCATAGGTTAGTTTTTTTTATGCTTTGCATGTTATGTCAATTCCAGCTAATGAAAGTTATCTTTGTTCAATCCATCTTATTAAAAATGTGCAAGGTTGTGATTAATGTGGACTTGAAATCGAATTAATGAAAAATGGGCAATTCAGACCGTGGACCAGGTATAAAAACAAGTTGCAATGTGAAAAGAATTAAAAGAATTTCATAATACATTGTTCTAATTCAATTATATGTCAATCTTCCAGATTTAGATGATGAGAACTGAATTAAATAAATGTTGACCAAGTACTTTAAGAGAATTAATGGGTTCAAAAATGGTAATATTTCATAAAAATTACACAGGCATGTTTAGTACCCCTAACAAAACATCAAGACACAATCAAAAGGGGGTGATTGACCTAAGCTGAGTAACCGGGACTTTGCATCAACAAATGGAAAGGTTCTGTAAAAAAGCAAAGGAAAATCATAGTAATAACGCTTTAAAATTAAAATTCTCCCCAGATACCCTGAAATATCGTAAGGGAAGCTAAAAAAAATAGATCTCCAGATATCTTGAAATATGGTAAGGAAAATTTTACAATAAATTTGGAGGAGAAAAAGAATGTGCAGTTGGCAGAAATTGAATCCAGTAAATTATTACTATTTTCTGTGACTAGTCAGTTCAGCTTAAACTTGGTTTGCCTGCTTCCATTGATTTTCTAACCAGTTTTCTGATCAAGTGGAAGATTAACATGTTGAATTACGATCAGGTACTAGAAAAATTTTTCACCCACATGTAACTTGGTTTAAGAATGAAAATGCATGCCCTGTTTTGTGTAATGGATGATTTTTCAAGTTTAGATTACTCTTGACCTTGTTGATTAGATAAATGGATTGATCAAAGCATCACGGGAAGCAAACGAAGTTGACAGAGTCTGCATTCATTCATTTATTCATTCGCTCATTCATTTATTCATTGTGTTTGAATGTGTTGCTCGAGGACTAGCAACATTTAAATTTGGGGGTGTGATAGCTCGTAAAAATGCGAGTTATCATGACCCATTTCAGACTATATTTGCACGTTAGTCCAAGAGATTAGGCATAGTTTGCATCCATTTAGCTAAATTTTCACTCGCTTTGCATTTTAGGAGCATTATTTAGTTTTTATGCATTTTTAGCATTAATTAGACATTTTTAGTCCATTTATTTAGTTTATTTATTTTTTGCAGGAAGGATGGGAGTATGAAGGCATGAGGGTGAGTGGAATGCAGAATGAAACCAAGTCACGAGGCATGTGGATGGAGCCTAGGTGCCAACCTACATGCCCTTGCCAAAACTCCAGCACAATCCAGCAAACAAATAGCTTCCAGTGAGTTGGCACCTACGTGCTAGCTTGGGGCGCCCAAACGCCAATACATGATCACACGTGTTCCAAGAGAGCTATCAAGTCATGAAGCATCCAGGGAGTTGGCGCCTAGGCGCCAAGGCATGAATTCCTAGGGTTTCTAGAAAAGTGTCCAAGTCCCCTAGCACACAGGGAGTTGGCGCCTAGGCGCCAATACACATCCGTACGCACAGAATTCTGTACGTGTGCTGCGTAATTCAAGATTATAAATATATCTTAGGGGTTTGCGCTCGCAAATACGACCCGAAGAGAGCTCAGAACCGAAATTGATAGCCAGAGAAGGACGAAAACTCGATCTAAACTCGAATTGAAGAGAAGATTCAACCCCGTTGGTGGAAACCGTCGGAAAACCAGTTTTCTCTTTATCTTTCTATTTTTTCTTTCTCTGATTCTCTGCATAATTTCATAATAGATGTAATGGATTTTATGATCATGTCTTTGAACTAAACTTCCTTTAGATAGATAGTTAGGATGAATTGATATCTAATTTTATTGTATAGGTTCTTTGAAATTCAGGAATGAATATTTGATTTTTCTATATGATTGTGTATGATTTACCTTTACACATGTGGTTTAATACTTTTTACAAGATTAGCTACCTTGTAAGATAATTTAATTGCTTGATTTATCCTTAGAAAAGGAAAATCTTTGCTAGATCCGTGTGTAAGGCATAGGTTTCCTGTTTGTTAAGGGGAGTTGTTTAACGAATAAGAATATACTGTTAAACCCTGTGTAGTTAGTAAACAGGTTATGAGCTTATCAATTCCACTTTATTTAATGGCATGGGAACATAGCAATTGAATAGGGTGTAATTAGCTTTATATAGTGTTGAAAGACATATATAAAGATTATTTTGAACTTAGGCTAGTAGATCCATGCACAATCCAATGAAAAAGAACCAATGCAATATAATTTAGATTCAAGGATTCCGAGCTATCCATCTGTCATTCCTGATTGTTAAACCCGTTTCTAGTATTCCAGCGATTCCGTGGACTCTACTTTGATTTCTTATTACATTTGTTAGCTTTAGTTAAATTCAAAAACTCAGAATTTTCTACCCCCCGAAAGCAATTAAACTAATTAATAATTCTGGTTAAATAATTCCTCGTGGGAACGATACTCTACTCACTATTTATTACTTAATTCGGCACGTATACTTGCGTTAAAAGCGAGCATTTTAATAGACATATACGCAGCTCATCAATTACATACTTCTCATTAAATTCTCATTTAATATCCTAATTAAGGGCATCATAAATCCTTCTTTAAGGGTTCATTATGAATCGTATTTATGACTCATAAATTGAATTAGAAAAACTAGATTCAAATGATTCAAACTCAAGAGTACACTTACTTAAATTTATAAACACTTAAGCTATAGTTTTTTAGCTAATTTCCTTGGCTTCTTTTCTTTTTTATTTTTCCTTTTTCTCCCCTTTTTCTTGGCCTTTCCCTTGCTGAATATGGTGGACGTGCAGCTGCTGGAATGAGGACTTCTTTCTCCTTGAATTTTTCTAACTCCCAAGAGCATAGATGCATATGGATGTCCCCTTAAGTGATGGCTGGATTTTTCAGCTTGTGGGCCCCATTTTGCACATGATTTGAGGGTATTTTAAAATATATTAATCCCTCTTGCTAACATGGAAAAATGTGTTCCACTTAAATTATATTTTACCTAAGTAAAAATTTATCAATTATCCATACCATTAACTAATCACCAAGCTGTCCACTGATCACGTCCCATTTCAGCTGCTGCTTTTCCATTTTTTCAATGAATTATCAGCCTTAATTAATGGGTATTTATGCACCCTAACATGTAGGCTACTTAGGGACATATTTATAATTTTTAAAAAAATAAAAAAAAGTCAAATGATCTGCCCATTGGACAGTCCATTTTGGAGCTCATGTTGCTGTCCACTTTCAATGCCCTTTTCAGCTGCCCTTTTTGCATTTTTCCACCATTTTGCAACTTTAATTTAATGTTCATTTAATCATCTAATAATGTAGCTCAATTAGGGGTCAATTTAGCATAATTAAAAAATCACAAAAAATCCCAAAAGCTGTCATAGTCGTCCACATCTCCTCTGCATCATGTTGTTGTCTATTTAATGATCATATCTCAATGGTCCTGATTTAATGCTTTTAACCAGGATTTCCACCCTAATTTAATGCATATTTATTCACCTTAATACATAGCTGAATTTGGCATATATTTTATGTGAAAAAAATCATAAAAATCTAAATTAGGGGGCTGTTTGGACGTCCATGCATGCCATCCAAGCTACTCTCTCCTAAGCTAGTATATTAGCCCCGTAATTCAGCATTTATTCATGGGATAATTGTAGGGATTTTTTCATTTTTAATAATTCATAAAATGCCCTGCAATTAACCTCCTTTTGACACCTCAATTTCGTCTTTATTCATTTGATTATTTTACTTATCTTTAACATAAATGCTAATCACTTTATGTTGCAAAAAGTCAAAAGAGTTGATCCCAATTTCGTGCAGGCATAATCCCATCGTCATTAGCTTGATCAAATCCTTTCATAACCTTGATCTCATAATTTTAACCATCCATTTCAAATTTCATCACAATATGACTTTTCTAACTCAAATTATGATCAATTGAAGTTATCTCTGAATTTTTGACGATGATGATCAATTATCATCAAAATTTTCATAATCTAACTTTCCGATGTGATTAAGCACGAAATTATGTGCTTCCATCTCAATTTTTATATTAGTCCGCCTTATGGGCATCAAGTTATGAATTTTCTAACATTTTCCAACTTGGCTCTATAATTAGCCTCCTAATTTCCACTAATCACATTATGAAATTTAACTAATTTTTCATGGCACACTAATACTTTTTCATCCTCATTAGACCACTTTAATCATATTTACCCATTTTGACTTAGAGTAATTGATTTTTATCATCATTCATAATCATCAATCTAATTGCAACAATTCATTAATATTGCAAATAATTCATTCATAATTTAATCAATCATACATGAATCTTTCAAATGCATATACATGAATCCTATATGGGTTAGGGTTTCACAATCCTCCCCACCTTGTAACAGGTTTTGTCCTGAAACCGTTTATACTTTAAACAATTAGGGGTATTTCCTTTCTACTTCTTCCCTTAGTTCCCATGTAGTTTCGCTTTCGGAATATCTATTCCATTGGACCTTTACATATTCGATTTCCCTATTCCGAAGGTTCTGTACCTTGTGATCCAAGATTCTAATTGGTCTTTTCTCATAGTTCAGATGATCCTAGATCGGTAAGTTTTCTGCTACTAGTACATGGGTTGGATCTGAAATATATTTCCTAAGCATGGAAATATGGAAAACATTGTGTACTAAGGCTAGTGTCAGAGGTAAAGCTATCCTATAAGCCAACTTCCAATCTTCTCCAATACTTCAAATGGTCCAATACACCTGGGATTCAGCTTACCCCTTTTCCCAAATCTTGTAACTCTCTTGAATGGTGTAACCTTTATAAACACATGTTCGCCAACTTGGATATTCAAATCCTTTCTTTTGCAATATGTGTAACTCTTTTGCCGACTCTGGGCTATGAGTATACACTGGCGAATAACTTGTACTTTGTATGCCATTCTTTGAGACAAATCTGGGGCTATCTTCTTTTCTCCAACTTCATCCAGTTCAATGGCGTTCGACATTGTCGTCCATATAATGCTTCAAATGGAGTCATTTGAATACTAGCCTGATAGCTGTTATAGTATGCAAACTCAGCTATAGATATATATTCATCCCACAAACCACCAAACTCCAACGTACACATACAAAATATGTCTTCAATGATCTGATTTATTCGCTCCGTCTGTCCATCTGTTTGGGGATGAAAAGTTATACTAAACTGGAGTTGGGTGCTTAGGGTTTTGTGCAAACTTTTCCAAAATCGAGATGTGAATGTCGCGTCTCGATCGGAAACTATTGACTTAGGCACTCCATGAAGTCGTACTATTTTCTTATAGTGTGCAACCTTAGACAACCGATCTACTATTACCCATATAGAGTCGTTTCTAACTTGAGTTTTAGGTAATCCTTCAATAAAATCCATTGTAATATCACCCCATTTCCATTCAGGAACTTCCAAGGATTGTAATTTTTCACATACCCATTGGTGATCAGCTTTCATCTTTCGGCATGTTAAGCACTTGGCTACATATTCAACGATCTCTCTTTTCATGTTATTCCACCAATATGCTTTCTTGAGATCCTGATACATCTTAGTGCTTCTTGGATGAATGGAAAATGGAGAAAAATGCGCCTCCTTAAGAATCTGCTCTTTCAACTCAGCTGTATTAGGTATGCAAAGGCGGCCTTTGTACCGATACATACCTTGTTCATCGATAGCAAATTCAGTCAACCCCTTTTTATTTATCTTTTCCACATGAGCATGTAGGTCTGTATCCTTTTATTGCGCAGTTCTAATCTGTTCAAATAGTGAAGATTGTATGCTTATTTGTGATAATTTTGTTTGAACTCCAGGTGGACATACAATCAATTCTAACTGTCTCGTCTCCTGAAGCAACCCTTCCTATTTTGTGATAAGGTGAGCAGAATTGTGATAAGGTGCGCTATGCCAACATTTCTGCTCAATGCATCAGCTACTACGTTTGCCTTACCTAGATGGTATGGTATCTCCAAATCATAATTCTTTAATAACTCAAGTCATCTCCTTTGCCTCATGTTTAGCTCCCTTTGAGTGAAAATATACTTAAGGCTCTTGTGATCTGTATATATTTCACATCTAGTACCATAAAAGTAATGTCTCCATACTTTCAAGGCAAACACCACCGCTGCTAATTCTAAATCATGAGTGGGGTAGCTTACCTCATTGGGCTTCAACTGTCGTGATGCATAAGCTATCACATTTCCTCTCTGCATTAACACATAACCCAATCCCTTTCTTGAAGCGTCACTATAAACTACAAAACCTTCATTTTCTTCGGGTAGGGTTAGGATAGGTGCTTCGACCAACCATTGCTTCAACTCCTGAAAACTGCGATCGCATTCTTCAGACCATACATACCTGACTCCTTTACGGGTCAATCTTATTAATGGAGCTGATAACTGTGAGAATCCTTCAACAAACCTTCTATAATAACCTGCCAATCCAAGAAAGCTTTAGATTTCCATGATGATTGTCGGTGTTTGCCATTTCAAAATTGCCTCAATTTTCTAAGGATCAACCTGAATACCTTTTTCTGATATTATATGACCCAGAAATCCTACTTGCTTCAACCAAAATTCATATTTCTTTAACTTAGCATACAATTTCTCTTTTCTTAATCTTTTCAGTACCTTTCGCAAATGAAGCTCATGTTCTTTCTCTGTTTTGGACTAAATCAGGACATCGTCGATAAATACAACCACAAATTGATCCAGATAGTCCCAAAATACCCTAGTCATCATATCCATGAATACAGCAGGGGCATTAGTGAGCCCAAAAAGAATCACTAAAAACTCATAATGTTCATACCTAGTTCAAAAAGCTGTCTTGTGAACATCGGTAGGATATATTCTCAACTGATGATACCCTGACTGTAAATCAATCTTAGAGAAAGTTATAGCTCCTTGCAACTGATCGAACAAATCGTCGATCCTGGACAGTGGATATTTATTCTTCACTGTGACCTTATTTATTTCTCTACAATCAATACACAGCCTCAAACTTCCATCCTTTTTCCTTACAAATAATACTGAAGCTCCCCAAGGTGATACACTGGGTCTAATAAAACCTTTATCTAGTAGCTCTTGTATTTGAGTCCTTGGCTCATTCATTTCAGCTGGTGCCATTCTATATGGAGTTTTGGATATTGGTGTTATACCTGGTATAATGTCTATAGTCATATCCATTTCTCTTTGTGGAGGTAATGTGGTTAGTTCCTTTGGAAATACATCAGGGAATTCCTTAACCACTGGAATTTGGTTTATTTCTACCTCTGTGCCTTTCTCCACATTAACTAATACCAGTTAAGCTTGTCACCTTTGGCGGATCATCTTGACCGCTTTCATGGACGATATTAATATCGTCAAATTTTTAGGCTGTCTTAGCTTTCCAATGGCTATTTCTTTTTCTGGGGCCGCTTCAAATTGTACCTTCTTATTCTTGCAATCAATTGTAACTCTATATGGATAAAATGATTTATTTAGTCAAGTTAGTGATGATAAATTCAAAATTTATGAATTTTTCCATGATAGACTAAACATAAGCTATGTCATGGTATTTTTTATTTTTGAAAAAAATGTCAATTTTTGGAACTCATGAACAGTAACTAACCGCTGTGAACAGTAACCTCGGATGAACAATAAATTGCTACAGTAATCTGCTACAGTTACATGAATAGTAATTATGAACAGTAAACAGCGTGATTTTTTGACAAATTTAAGATTAATATTTATACTTTAAAGATGGAATTTCAAAGAATTTATGGATAAAAAAATCCATAAAAGGAGAAAATGACCAAAAATTATAAAGCATGCATGGGAAGCAACTTAAACAAAATAAATGAAATATCCTTTTTCCTTGAATAGAAAAAGGAAAGGAAAAATTCGAGGATACCAACTGAGGAGGTAAGCAAATTATTTCCAAAATGCTTGAAATTGTTTGTAAATTGCTTTATGAAATTTATTTAAGGTTGGCCATACCTATAACTTCTTTACATGAACTAAAGTACATATTGTTAAATTATTTATTAAATACTTTTTATGAAATTATTTATGATTTACAAATGTCATGCCCGCATGTGTATGTGAATGTGCACGAGGAATAGGCCATAGTTGAGGTAGTAAGCGGACCGGATGTCCCCCTCACTATTGCCAAGTCGCTTATATAGGCCCGGGCCGGCGGTAACCTTCCTGAGATGGGAGCATGTATGGGATGGGCGCCTAGCTAGCGTCGTATCTAAAGGAATGTTATGAATGCTATGAATGCATTGCATTTGAATTTTATGTGATGCATGAAAAAGATTGAAAAATTATGTATGACTTGCTTACTGAGTATTATGACTCACCCATGCTTTTCCAACAATATATAGGAAATGATTATGAAGGCAGCATGCAAAATGACATGCATTTTTTTATATGAATGTTGTATATGTAAATTTTATGTAAAGACAATGACGATAATTTTGAAATGAAAAAATATCTTTTCAATGATGATATTTATGAACAGACTTTGATTATAACTGTGATATGTGAAATATATTTCAAGTTTGGACAAATGATGGCAAGTTTCCATATATTGATGTTATATATATATAAAAAAAATCCTACCGTGTGACCAGGGAAATAATCCTAAGTCACGTTTACCAATCAAAAATAATTCCAGAGTAAGGCTTCTAGGCACCCTGGTTCGGGGCGCCACAACCTTGGACGTCCACTGGTTTATCCCTTAAAATCCGATTTTGGGCAGTCCTTGCTAAGCCCTTTTTAACGTCTAAAGTACCCTATGTTTAGGGTATTTTACCCTCTAAATCATCCATAACATGGAAATTGGGTCTTAAGAGTACCCTTAATTAGCATTCATTCTAAAATTCATAACTCATGCTTAAATCAACATATATCATCCATCTAAACATGAATTATTATGCAATCATATCAATCCAACAAAACAGCAACATTACATGTAAATTAAAGTAAGTTTCAGCTAGTTTAGGAACTTATAATCCACCCTGAACATCATTCTCTTTCTCTTGAACCCTTAATTACATACTTGTCATTAAATTTCCATTTAATATCCTAATTAAGGGCATCATAAATCCTTCTTTAAGGGTTCAGTATGAATCATATTCATGACTCATAAATTGAATTAGAAAAACTAGATTCAAATGATTCAAACTCAAGAGTACACTTGAATTGATTAACACTTAAGCTCAACTTCTCTAGCTAATTTCCTTGGCTTCTTCACATTTTTTTTCCTTTTTTCTCCCCTTTTTCTTGGCCTTTCCCTTGCTTAATAAGGTGGACGTGCAGCTGCTGGAATGAGGACTTCTTTCTCCTTGAATTTTTCTAACTCCCAAAAGCATAGATGCACATGGACGTCCCCTTAAGTGATGGCTGGATTTTCCAGCTTGTGGGCCCATTTTGCACATGATTTGAGGGTATTTTAATATATATTAATCCCTCTTGCTGACATGAAAAAATTTGGTCCATTTAAATTATATTTTACCTAAGTAAAAATTTATCAATTATCCATATCATTAACTAATCACCAAGCTATCCACTGATCATGTTCCATTTTAGCTGCTGCTTTTCCATTTTTTTAATGAATTAGCAGCCTTAATTAATGGGTATTTATGCACCCTAACATGTAGGCTACTTAGGCACATATTTAGCATTTTAAAAAAAAAAAACAAAAAAAGTCAAATGATTAGCCCTTTGGACGGTCCATTTTGGAGCTCATGTTGTTGTCCATTTTCAACGCCCCATTTCAGCTGCCCTTGTTGAATTTTTCCACCATTTTGCAACTTTAATTTAATGGTCATTTAATCACCTAATAATGTAGCTCAATTAGGGGTCAATTTAGCATAATTAAAAAATCACAAAAAATTCCAAAAGCTGTCATAGCCGTCCACATCCTCTGCATCATGTTGTTGTCCATTTAATGATCATATCTCAATGGTCCTGATTTGATGCTTTTAACTAGGATTTCCACCCTAATTTAATGCAAATTTATTCACCTTAATCCATAGCTGAATTTGGCATATATTTTATGTAAAAAAAATTACAAAAATCCAAATTAGGGGGCTGTTTAGACGTCCATGCATGCCATCCAAGCTACTCTCTCCTAAGCTAGTATATTTTCCCCGTAATTCAGCATTTATTCATGGGATAATTTTAGGGATTTTCCATTTTTAATAATTCATAAAATACCCTGCAATTAACCTCTTTTTGACACCTCAATTTTTTCTTCATTCATTTGATTATTTTACGTATCTTTAACATAAATGCTAATCACTTTATGGAGCAAAAAATCAAAAGAGTTGATCCCAATTTGGTGCAGGCCTAATTTCATCATCATTAGCTTGATCAAATTCTTTCATAACCTTGATCTCATAATTTTAACCGTCCATTTCAAATTTCATCACAATCCGACTTTTCTAGCTCAAGTTATGATCAATTGAAGTTATCTCTAAATTTTGGATGGTGATGATCAATTATCATTAAAATTTTCATAATCTAACTTTCCCATGTGATTAAGAACGAAATTATGTGCTTCCATCTCAATTTTCATCTTAATCCGCCTTATGGGCATCAAGTTATGAAGTTTCCAACATTTTCCAACTTGGCTCTATAATTAGCCTCCTAATTTCCACTAATCACATTATGAAATTTAACTAATTTTTCATGGCACACTAATACTTTTTAATGATCATTAGGTCACTTTAATCATATTGACCCATTTTGACTTAGAGTAATTGATTTTTATCATCAATCTAATTGCAACAATTCATCAATATTGCAAATAATTCATTCATAATTCAATCAATCATACATGAATCTCTCAAATGCATATACATGAATCCTATATGGGTTAGGGTTTCACACCCATATCATTCCTAATTTTATAAAATGATTCTTTTGCTAAAGGTTTGGTAAAAATATCTGCAATTCGATCCTCTATTTTCACATATTCCAAACAAATATCATGATTTTCAACATGTTCATGAATAAAGTGGTGTCTTACATCTATATGCTTTGTTCTAGAGTGCAATATAGGATTTTTGGTCAAACAAATTGCACTTGTATTATCACATCTAATTGGAATATCATGATAATCAACACCATAATCTTCAAGTTGTTGTTTCATCCAAGGTAATTGGCACAACAGCTCCCGGTGGCTATATATTCGGTTTCCGCGGTAGATAGAGCAACACTAGTCTGTTTTCTTGAAAACAATGAAACTAACATATGTTGGTCCCGAGTTAATGGAAATTACCCAAGAGGGGAGGGGTGAATTGGGTATTATGAAAATTTAAAACTTAAACAGAAACTTTTACCCCGGATTAATCTAGTCCCCTTTATGAAGAAACAAAATAGAATGCAGTATAATGTAGAGAACAAAAATAGAAATCAACACACAAGATTTTATAGTGGTTCGGGCAACCTCCCTACTCCACTCTTAAAAGCTCACACCTCTTGTGACTTGGGTTCCACTATGTATTCCACGAATACAACTAGAGTCTCTACTCTCTTCTAGATTCTAGCTCTAGGAGGCATATACAACCAGAGCCTCTGCTCTCTTCTAGATTCCAGCTCTAGGGGGCATATACAATCAACACAAGTAGGTGATGAGTTACACTCCAATCACAACTCTACTTGGAACGTCTTGGTTTCAATCACCAAACTTAAACCAAGCACTAAAATAATCAATAGTGTAAGAATAAAGAAGATCTACACTTTACTGAGTTGTGTAGCAAGTTTTAGCTTGAGGAAGAATCTGTAGGGGCAACCGATTGTGTTTCGTTGAAGCAAATCGCAATTTTGAAGCTTGTTCTTCCTTTGAAAGTGTATAGATCACTCAAATTTAGAGAAAAGAAAATAAGAACTCTTGCTTGTACTTCTTTCCTCTCTTTAGACTCTATCTTGTGTGTAACCACGTTTGCTTGAGTGTCTAGTTATAGAGGAGGGAAGATTTTGAACGTTATACAAGTGGTTGACACACAATAAATGTTCCAACGTTCAAAAATTCGAACGTTACTTTCCCAAGTCGCAGGTGGAGTCGACTTCGTCTGCGACTTCCCCCAAGTCGCATGCTGGAGTAGACTTCGTGTGCGACTTCGGCAGCTCTTCAGTTTCCAAGTCTGAGTTCTGGGTCGACTTGGTTTCGGACTTGGCCTCAAGTCGATCTTGGAGTCGACTTGGGATGCGAATTGATTAGTTTTTGTGCCAAAACAGTTTGATCCTTGTTGATTCACCTCTTGTTTGCGTAGCTACTTTCCTTCAATAATAGAAACATTATTTTCATTCTGGATTGGCTTCAAATCTTGCAAACCTTGTGATTCTTGAAAATTTTGTATGGTCAAATCTTCTTTGATTTGGAATGAATTCATGTACCTTGATTGCTTTAAAATTATATTTGTCTTCATATCTTGAGTTGTCTTCTTCTTGAAATGATCTTGAGCTTTTGACTTAGACTTGAAAAACTCAAGTCGATCTTGGGGTCGACTTCGTCTACGACTTCGCCTAAGTCGCATGCTGGAGTCGACTTCGACTGCGACTTCTGAATGTTCTGTCTCAAAATCAACGCTGGAAGGAAATGTGTATCTTCAAGTCGATACTGGAGTCGACTTCGTTTGTGACTTGGCTTTCAAGTCTCAAGTGGAGTCGACTTCGACTGCGACTTCAGCTGTTCACCTTCCAAATTCAAATCTGTCCATCAGGTACATGTTGAAGTCGAATGTGGAGTCAACTTCGAGATCGACTACACCCTAAGTCGAAGTCCGAGTCGACTTGGGAATCGACTTGGCTGATTTTCATTCCTTAAGACATTCATCACACTCATTAGTAATCAATTTATACTCAAATTTGAATTTGTTAATCATCAAAACTTATGCTTTGGTCAATTTTGTTTTGTTTTAACTATTTTTTCCAACAATCTCCCCCTTTTTGATGATTGATAAAACTAATTTGAGTTTGTACATTTCAAGAAAATCACATTCATATAGTTTCCAAAATAGAACTTCAAATATCTTTCAAACAGAGCATGAAACAAACATTTGAGCATAAAACATATTTCATATCATCATGATTCATACAGATTACAATGTAAAGCAAAAAAAAAACCTATATACAAGCTACCCAACCCAAAAATACTCTAAAACATATGTCATGTCCTAAAACTCACTCAAAACAAACTCTATCCTATCTCCCCCTTTTTATCAATCACTCAAAATGAGATTCAATTACCAAAGATTTGGTGAATTGAAATTTGGAAATGGGATATGAAGATTGAGTAGCTTTGACGGGTCGAACATGAGAAGATGAGTAGAAGGATGAAACAGGTGCGGGGGTTGGATCTCGATGAACTGATCCGGATTCAAACGGATCAAGTTCAGGTATGGGCTGATTACGATGATGCCCAGATGCAAGATGGTACCGGATAGTGCGCATTTCCCGATCGATACGATCTTGTCGGGAATGCATGTCCATGATGGCTGTGAGGACACCAGAGATGAGACTGGTAACTTTGTTTTCCTGTTGACCCATTTCATCTTGTAGGGTAGCTATTTCATCTTGAATGGTCCGTAGAGTTATGTCCTGATATGATGGTTCAGGTGCCGGATCTAGAATGGCTGATCCCCGTGGAGAGAAGGATCCAAGTGACATGGGAGAAGCTGGCTCCTCAGGGATATCCTGTGGTGGATCCGGTTGGGCTTCTGGAGGCTGCTCCCCCTCAGTATGTTCTCGTCTTTCCGCTTCAGGAGCTTCTGCTTCGGCTCTGAGTTCATGCACATTGATCTTCATTCTCTGGATCAATGCCTTGTTGATTGCATTAGTGGATTTTAGTACTTCGAAGGGCTCGCCTTCAATATCCACTTCAAAATGCTCAAGAATCTTCGTGATCCAGGTGCCGTAGGGTAGAACTCCCCGTGGATTGTCCTTTCTGCAGCTAAGAGCTTCAATGAACAAACGGGGAAGATTGACTTTTACCCTGTTCACGATTTTCCATAGAATCCCAACTTCTTAAGGGTTCAGTTGATTTCTTCCTCCGCCCTTAGGATAGATGCAGTGGGCTATCAATAGGCGTAAAACTCGTAGTCTTGGAGACAGATCCATGTAATGCAGAAACTTGATCCCTGGATGATACTTATTGCTTCGGGTGAGCTGATTATAGATCTGATCAAGTGAGATGTCTATAGGGAGTGGTTCATCTTCATGTGGAACCTCAAGTATCTGTCCAATGTTTATCATTGCTCCTTCCAAATTCGGAGTTACGCCAATGCCAAAGAACATGTCAACTCCTTTTACAAAGCTGCCATAGTATTCTTCATCCCACGAGTAATAGAAGATCCTTGTTAAATCCGCATAGACTCTTTCATCTTCTTTTAGCAGCTTGGTCTAACCTTGGAATTCCAATAGGTCTTCTATATCTGACCCATAATCTTTCAGAAACTTGAAATCAATAATTTTGGGAATGAATACCTTCCGCTCGTTGAAGGATTTGTAGAACCGACTGTGCTGGAGTTCGGTCTTGAAGTACGTAGTCGGCATTTTTAACACCTGAGCTTTGCCAGCTGTGTTGCCTTTCCTTCTTGGTCTAGATTGAGTGTTGTGTGAGGTTTGGGGTTGTTCCTCACGACCAGCTGTTGTTCACGGAGTTCCCATTTGAAAACGTACCCGGCGGCCAGTGGAAGTGGATGGTTCTTCCCGGCCTCGCTTTGAAGAGGTTCGTTGCCTCCTAGGCACCTCGTCTTCAGTATGGGATGTAGATTTTCTGGGAACAGGTTTGAGAGAAGGTTTTGATACAGCTGTCTTGCGAGGTCTGGACTTTGGAGCCATTTGATTTTTGAAATTTAGAGAGGTAGAAAGACAAAGAGGAGAGTGAGAGAGGCTTTGAAAGAGAAATTGAGAGGGATAGAGAGAGAGAACAGAGGAGAGATAGAGAGAGACAGGCAGAGAGAGATTAAGAGGAATAGAGAGAGAGGTGAGCAGAGAGAGTAGGACAGAGAGAGATTGAGAGGAATAGAGAGAGAAGTGAGCAGAGAGAGTAGGACAGAGAGAGATTGAGAGAAATAGAGAGAGGAGAGTCGGAGGCTGGAAAATGGAAGGAGGAGAGGAAGAGACGGTCGCCCGAGAGAAAATGAGAGAAATCGCTGAAAAAGGACAGACGGCGCGGGAAAAATAAGAGGAAGAAGAAGGAGAAGGAAAGAAAAAGGAGAAAGGCGGACGGTCGCGCGTGCGGAGTTGACTTCGCCTCAGAGGCGGAGTCGACTTCACATCTCCCAAGTCGACTTCACTGGAGTCGACTTGGCTTTCCCGGAGTCGACTTGACTCATCGACTTGACCTTTTTCAGATTTGATTTTCTTGTATAATTTTCTTTAATTTAATTCAATCATTCCCATTTCATTTCTAATTTTATAAAATGATTCCTTTGCTAATGGCTTGGTAAAAATGTCAGCAATTTGATCCTCAGTTTTCACATATTCCAAACAAAGATCATGATTTTCAACATATTCTCGAATAAAATGATGTCTTACATCTATATGCTTGGTTCTTGAATGCAATACAAGATTTTTTTATCAAACATATGACACTTGTGTTATCACATCTGATAGGAATATTATAATAATCAATGTCATAGTCTTTCAATTGTGTTTCATCCAAAGTAGTTGGGCACAACAGCTTCCGGCAGCTATATATTCAGCTTCTGCCGTAGATAGAGCAACACTAGTTTGTTTCCTTGAATACCATGAAACCAACATATTTCCAAGAAATTGACAAGTTCCACTAGTACTTTTTCTATCTACTTTGTATCCGACAAAATCCGCATCCGAATAACCGATTAAGTCAAATGTTGACCCCTTTGGATACCATAGTCCAAGATTAGTAGTATTTATCAAATATTTAAAAATTCTCTTTACAGCCAATAAATGTGATTCTTTAGGGCATGCTTGGAATCTAGAACACATACAAACACTGAAAAGTATATCTGGTCTAAAAGCAGTTAAATACAACAATGATCTTATCATACTTCTATAAAGCTTTTGATCGATACATTTACCATTTTCGTCCGTGTCGATCTTAATTGTTGAACTCATTAGAGTATTTGCTCCTTTAGTAGTTTGCATTCCAAATTTCTTTAGCATTTCTTTGACGTACTTGGACTGATTTAAGAATATCCCTTCGTTTTGTTGCTTGATTTGTAGTCTAAGGAAGAAATTTAGTTCTCCCATCATGCTCATTTCAAATTCGCTCTGCATGATCTTAGAAAATTCTTGGCATAAAGTTTCTTCAGTAGCTCCAAATATTATATCATCTACATAGATTTGCACAATTAAGATGTTTTTACTTTTATATTTGATGAATAAAGTAGTATCAACTTTCCCTCTTTGAAATTCATGATCAATCAAAAATCTATTTAACCTTTCATACCAAGCTCTTGGGGCTTGTTTTAGTCCATATAATGCTTTGGTCAGCTTATAAACATATTTAGATTGATCCTTTTCTTCAAATCCAGGGGGTTGTTCAACATATACTTCTTCATTCAAGTATCCATTTAAAAATGCGCTTTTCACATCCATTTGAAACAATTTGAAATTCATGTGAGAAGCAAATGCTAGTAAAATGCGTATGGCTTCTAATCTAGCCACAGGTGCATATGATTCTTCAAAATCAATCCCTTCTTCCTGGGAATACCCTTTGGCTACTAATCTAGCTTTGTTTCTAATTACAAGTCCGCTTTCGTCCAATTTGTTCCTAAATATCCATTTGGTACCAATAATGGTATAACCATTTGGTCTATGAACTAAATGTCATACATCATTCCTTTCAAATTGATTTAGCTCTTCTTGCATTGCAATAACCCAGTTTTCATCATTAAGAGCTTGTTCAATAGTGGTTGGTTCAATTTTTGACACGAATGCATATTGTCCACAAATATTTTGCTTTGATCTTCTAGTTTTTACTCCTTCATAAATATTTCCAATGACTTACTCAATTGGATGGGCATTTTTGAACTTTAAATCAATTGGAGGTTTGTAGGAATCATTACCTTCACTTACCTCTTCCTCCATGGAGTTTTTTCGCTTGAGGTCGGTTTTCTTTTGTTGTTCTTGTTGTTTTGCTTTTGTATCATCTGCGTCACTTAGTTCATCCTCCTTTCTCGGAGTTTGGTTAAATTCATCAAAAACAACATATATTGATTCTTCTATTGTTTGATTTCTTTTGTTGAAAATTCTATATGCTTTGCTATTTGATGAATAACCCAAGAAAATAGCGTCATCACTTTTGGCATCTAGTTTTTCCAAGTTTGTTTTCCATTATTTAACACATAATAAATACATCCAAAAGTATAGAAATATGATATGTTTGGTTTCCTGTCTTTCCAAAGTTCATATGGGGTCTTTTTCAATATTGCTCTAATGGTAACTCGGTTTAATACATGACAAGCTGTACTTACAGCTTGACCCCAAAATTTCTTTGACAATTTACTCTCATTTAGCATGGTCCTAGCCATTTCTTGAATTGTCCAATTTTTCCTTTCAACAACTCCATTTTGTTGAGGAGTTCTTGGTGCAAAAAATGTATGGTGAATTCCCTTTTCATTGCAAAATTCTATGAATCGACTATTTTCAAATTCATCACCATGGTCACTTCTAATGAAAATGATTGAACTTTGTTTTTCATTTTGCACCAAAGTTGAAAACGAGATAAACATAGAGAATGCTTCATCTTTGCTAGCTAAGAGTATAATCCAAGTAAATCTAGAAAAGTCATCCACAATAACATACACATATTTTTTTCCCACCAAGAGTTAAAATGTCTGATGACCCATAAAGATCCATATGTAGCAATTCAAATGGTCTAGTTGTTGAAATTTCCTATTTGGTCGAAAATGACATTTTTGGTTGTTTAGATAGTTGACAGGCTTTACAAATCTTATCTTTGTCATATTTGAGCTTTGGTAAACCTTATACCAAATTATTTTTCCATAAAGTTTTAATATTTGACATATTTATATGTCCAAGCCTTGTATGCCATTTCCATGGATCATTTTCTATGGCTATTAGACATTTTCCTTCTAGGTCAACAAGGCAAACCAAATATACATTTCCATGTCTTTTGCCACTAAATATTATGTGCTCGTCATCATCAATAACATTACATATAGAGGATTCAAATACAACTTTATATCCTTTATCACATAGTTGACTAATACTCATTAGGTTGTGTTTGAGTCCTTCAACAAATAGAACATTTTCAATACATGCATTTGAACTACCATAGATATTTCCTTTACCTTTTATTTTACCTTTTTCATTATTTTCGAAAGCTACCGTTCCTTCATTGCATGGGTTGATCTTGTGAAATAGTCCTTTTTCTCCTGTCATATGTTTTGAGGAATCGCTATCCATAAACCATACGTTATTGGCCTTAGCTTTAAGACATACCTGTAAAAATTAATTTGAGTGGAGCTCATCCTTTTGGTACCCATTTTATGGGTCCGTTTGGGTTAGTTAACCTTTGGAGTTTAAGTTGATCTACCTTTGAAGTCATAAACCCAATGCTTTTCGGCATCCAAACCAATTTAGCACCAAGGTTTTGCAGTTTTCTTAGTTTACATTGATAGATTTTATGTCCTAACTTTTTGCAAAAGTTACGAGCTCCAGGAAGTCTAGAAATAGGGAGCCACTTTGTAATTCGTTCCTCAATTGGTCTTTTGGTCCAAGCTACTCGATTTATCTTTGGTTTAGTATAAATGGGTTTGACATTATTTCTTGGAGCATTAGACTTTTTTTGTTCAAATGTATTGTATCCAAGTCCTTTCTTGCAAGTTTGGGTTGTCATTTTTAAGAACATTTTCACATTTTTTCCTGGATTAGAGAATTTGGCAAGGGATTCATTTAATGATTCATTTTCATTTTTAAGTTTCTCTAACTCATTTTCTAATGTATTCTTTTCATTTTTAATTTATCTAATTTTTCAGCAAGTTTACCGTTTACAATTATTACTGCATCACATTGTCTTTTCTTTATTGTAAACTTGTTTTCTAATTTCTTTATTTCTTCATATAGTAAATCATAAGCTTGTTGAAGTTCTTCTAATTCAGCACATTTAAGACATTCATTTGTAGAAAATTTTGAAAAAGATTTCTTTTTGGAGGTTACCTCTTGACTACTTGTGCAGTCCATTGAAGTAGCTTGATCCTCCAAGATTTCCATGGCTGCAAAGCATATGTCGGTATTTGCTATGCAGCAAATTCTTGCACAATCTACTTCGCATTCTTCACTTGAGGAGCTATTTGTTGTAGATTCTTTTTCATTCACGTACATGCCTCTTTCTTTGTTTCTTAGAAACCTTTCGTTGTCGCTTCGATCTTTTCTTTGCTCCTTTGCCTTATTTTCTTCGGGCGTTGGGCATTGGGCTTGCATGTGTCCCGAACCGCCACATCGGTAACATTTTGTTGTTTCTTTCTTTTTCTCTTTGGAATTTCTTTCTTTAAAGTTTCTGAAATTTTTGCCTTTCCTTACAAATTTTCTGAATTGTTTTGTGAGTAAGGCAATTTCATCGTCATTTTGAGAAGATGAGGTGTTGTCGTCCAAGTCTTGTGCGGCTCTCAAGGAAATGGCTCTTTTGCCTTTGTGGTGATCTTCGTTTCTTTTCTTGATCAGCTCATGTGACATTAAGGAGCTAATAAGATTTTCCAACTTCAACGTGTTAAGATCCTTGGCTTCTTCTATTGCCGTGATTTTTGGAGTCCATGATTCGGGTAGTGCCCTTAGAATCTTCATGACCTGCTCAGATTCAGAAATTGCTTTTCCTAGCCCTTTCAAGGCATTAGTAATCTTGGAAAATCTAGCAAACATTTCAGAAATATTTTCAATTTCTATCATCCTAAAATTTTCCAATTCTCCAATCAAAATGTTTCTCCTCGTCCCTTGGACTTGAGAGGTTCCTTCATAGATAGAAGTTAGTGTATCCCATATTTCTTTGGCAGTTAAATAAGAGGATACTCTATCATATTCGGAGGCCGTAAGAGCACAAAATAATGAATTCATAGCCTTGGCATTGCTTTTTACAATTTTTACTTCCTCATCGGTCCATTTGGAAGCTCTTTCATCAATAGGCAAAGTCATATCGTCTTGGATTGCAATTCAAGAGTCTATATCTGTAGCCATGATGAGTTATTTCATACGTAGCTTCCAATATCCAAAATTATTCCCATCAAACAATGGTGGCCTAGTAAATGATTAGCCTTCGGCAAATGCGGGAACAGAAGTCGATTGGGATGCCATGTCAATAGATCTCTTTGGTTTCATTCAAAGACCTGCTCTGATACCACTTGTTGGTCCCGAGTTAATGGCAATTACCCAAGAGGGGAGGGGTGAATTGGGTATTATAAAAATTTGAAACTTAAACAGAAACTTTTACCCCGGATTAATCTAGTCCCCTTTATGAAGAAACAAAATAGAATTCAGTATAATGTAGAGAACAGAAATAGAAATCAACACACAAGATTTGATAGTGGTTCGGGCAACCTCCCTACTCCACTCTTAAAAGCTCACACCTCTTGTGACTTGGGTTCCACTATGTATTCCACGAATACAACTAGAGTCTCTACTCTCTTCTAGATTCTAGCTCTAGGAGGCATATACAACCAGAGCCTCTGCTCTCTTCTAGATTCCAGCTCTAGGGGGCATATACAATCAACACAAGTAGGTGATGAGTTACACTCCAATCACAACTCTACTTGGAACGTCTTGGTTTCAATCACCAAACTTAAACCAAGCACTAAAATAATCAATAGTGTAAGAATAAAGAAGATCTACACTTTACTGAGTTGTGTAGCAAGTTTTAGCTTGAGGAAGAATCTGTAGGGGCAACCGATTGTGTTTCGTTGAAGCAAATCGCAATTTTGAAGCTTGTTCTTCCTTTGAAAGTGTATAGATCACTCAAATTTAGAGAAAAGCAAATAAGAACTCTTGCTTGTACTTCTTTCCTCTCTTTAGACTCTATCTTGTGTGTAACCACGTTTGCTTGAGTGTCTAGTTATAGAGGAGGGAAGATTTTGAACGTTATACAAGTGGTTGACATGCAATAAATGTTCCAACGTTCAAAAATTCGAACGTTACTTTCCCAAGTCGCAGGTGGAGTCGACTTCGTCTGCGACTTCGCCCAAGTCGCATGCTGGAGTCGACTTCGTGTGCGACTTCGGCAGCTCTTCAGTTTCCAAGTCTGAGTTCTGGGTCGACTTGGTTTCGGACTTGGCCTCAAGTCGATCTTGGAGTCGACTTGGGATGCGACTTGATTAGTTTTTGTGCCAAAACAGTTTGATCCTTGTTGATTCACCTCTTGTTTGCTTAGCTACTTTCCTTCAATAATAGAAACATTATTTTCATTCTGGATTGGCTTCAAATCTTGCAAACTTTGTGATTCTTGAAAACTTTATATGGTCAAATCTTCTTTGATTTGGAATGAATTCGTGTACCTTGCTTGCTTTAAAATTATATTTGTCTTCATATCTTGAGTTGTCTTCATCCTGAAATGAGCTTGAGCTTTTGACTTGGACTTGAAAAACTCAAGTCGATCTTGGGGTCGACTTCGTCTGCGACTTCGCCCAAGCGCATGCTAGAGTCGACTTCAACTGCGACTTCGGAATGTTCTGTCTCAAAATCAACGCTGGAAGGAAATGTGTATCTTCAAGTCGCAAGTGGAGTCGACTTCGACTGCGACTTCAGCTGTTCACCTTCCAAATTCAAATCTGTCCATCAGGTACATGTTGAAGTCGAATGTGGAGTCAACTTCGAGATCGACTACACCCTAAGTCGAAGTCCGAGTCGACTTGGGAATCGACTTGGCTGATTTTCATTCCTTAAGACATTCATCACACTCATTAGTAATCAATTTATACTCAAATTTGAATTTGTTAATCATCAAAACTTATGCTTTGGTCAATTTTGTTTTGTTTTAACTATTGTTTCCAACAACATATTTCCAAGAAATTGACATGTTCTACTAGTACTTTTTCTATCTACTTTGTAACCGGCAAAATCCTCATCCGAGTAGCCGTTTAGATCAAAAGTTGACCCCTTTGGATACTATAGTCCTAGATTAGTAGTATTTATCAAATATCTGAAAATTCTTTTTACTGCTATTAAATGTGATTCTTTAGGGCATGATCGAAATCTTGAACACATGCAAACACTGAATAAAATATCTGGTCTAGAAGCAGTTAAATATAGTCAAGACACTATCATGCTTCTATATAATCTTTGTTTGATAGTTTTACCCTTCTCATCCTTGTCGACCTTGATGGTTGAACTCATTGGTGTGTTTGCGCCTTTGCTATTCTACATTCTGAACTTCTTTAACATTTCCTTGACATACTTGGACTGATTTATGAATATCCCTTTTGCTTGTTACTTAATTTGCAGTCCAAGGAAGAAGTTCAATTCTTCCATCATACTCATTTCAAATTCACTCTGCATAATCTCAGAAAATTCTTGGCATAGAATTTCATTAGTAGCACCGAATATAATATCATCAACATAAATTTGAACAAGTAAGATATCATTGTTTTTATACTTGATAAATAATGTTGTGTCAACCTTTCCTCTTTGAAAGTCATTATCAATTAGAAATTTGCTCAAACTTTCATACCAAGCTCGTGAAGCTTGTTTTAGTCCATATAAAGCTTTGGTTAATTTGTAAACATATTTTGATTGATCATTTTCTTCAAAACCCGGAGGTTGTTCAACATACACTTCCTCATTCAAGTATTCATTCAAAAATGCACTTTTTACATCCATTTGAAATAATTTAAAGTCCATGTGAGAAATAAAAGCTAATAAGATACGTATGACTTTTAATCTAGCCACAAGAGCATATGATTCTTCAAAATCTATTCCCTCTTCTTGGGAGTAACTTTTGGCTACTAATCTGGCTTTGTTTCTCACCACATGTCCACTTTCATCTAGTTTGTTCCTAAATATCCATTTGGTACTAATAACTGTGCAGTCCTTGGGTCTAGGAACAAGATGTCATACATTATTTTTTTTAAATTGATTTAGCTCTTCTTGCATTGCGGTGATACAATTTTCATCACTAAGAGTTTGATCTATGGTTGTTGGTTTAATTTTTGACACAAAAGCGAATTCTCTACGGATATTGTGTCTTGATCTTCTAGTTTTTACTCCATAGATATTACTAATTACTTGCTCAATTGGATGATCATTTTTTGTGAAACCCCAATCTTAGACACGTGTATGAAACCCTAGGGTTGTAAACCTTAAGTAATATATTAATAAAATATATATTCATGAGTATGAAAATATGTGGGAATAGACGTTAAAATAATTAATTATGAAATTCGGATGAATAGCGCACGTGAATAGTGAAACGTGAATAGTAAACGTGGGATTAAGGAATATGTTAAGTTAATCACTTTGGATTAACTTAATCATAAAAGACGAAAAATGAAGCTTCCCACTAAAGGAAAAAAGTGCTTTTTTGGATTAAAATAATAATTTTCGGATTTTTTTGGATTTTTGTGAAGAAAATAAATTCATATCTTGCAATCCAGATGTCGGATTGAGATGAAATGTTTTGTGGAATGCCAAAATATGATGATGAACATGATGAGTGGTCCAAGATTGATCAAAAATCACAAAGCAAGGGTCAAGATGAAACGTCAAAAGGAGATCAAAAAGTAGCTTAATTTTCCATTAATGCTACTTTTGACTTTTTATTAAATTAAATAATTAAAAAATAATAAATAATAAATGAACAACAGAAATTACAGGGGGATGGTTGGGAATATTTGACCAAATCAATGGTCCATGATCGTCATCATCCAAAATCAACGCTTAGGATTTATTTAGCTTAAATTAAATAATTTTAAAAATAAAAAATAAATAAATAATAGGGCTGCATAGGGTGGGCTGAAGCAGGCCTAGGGTGGCTGCTCTTGGCTCAATGCACCTTTTAAAATTATAAAAGAATACATTTTATAATTTAATACCTCAAGCAAGGGGGTAAATTCCAATTTGATGAAAAATCAAAAAGTATAAATAGGGGACAGGGGTGAACGTCCAAGGCACTTCATACCAGCTCCATTTGAACATTTTTCACCACCACCACGTTTTAGCCTTGAGAGAAAGAAGAGGAGAAAGTTAGAGGGAGAAAGTGTAAGAAAAAGAAAGATATCTTCACTTCGGGTAAGTAATTTCTTCCCAAATTTCTTTTGGGTGTTAATTAAGGTAAAACCATGATTAGATAATTCCTAAGCATGAGAAAATTAGTAAAGTTATAATGTTTAATTGGAATTATGCTGAAACATCGAAAATTTGGAGCAAAGATGGCAGCATTCGGGAAGATAGCATATGATATGTGAAAATAATGCTCCAAATTTGATAAATGATGATTTGGAATGTATGAATATGATAAATATGATGTTGAAATGATGATATATTAATTTCATTATTTTTAGAATTAAGGATTATGCTTAAGTGAATTTATGTTGATTTTTAGTATATGGAGAAAATGATTTATTTAACCAAGTAAATGATAATAAATTCAAAATATATGAAAATTTCCATGATATACTAAGCATAAGCTATGTCATGGTATTTTTTATTTTCGAAAAAAATGTCAATTTTTGGAACCCATGAACACTAACCCACGTTGCTGTGAACAATAACCTCGGGTGAACAGTAAACGTGAACATTGATTTGCTACAGTGATATAAACAGTAATTATGAACAATGAACAGTGTATTTTGGGAAAATTTTGAGATTTATTTTTATATATTTATGAGGATATACGGATGAAATTTTTAAAGGATTTATGGATAAAAATCCATATAATAAGGTAATGACCAAGTATATTTATAAGATTAGCCTATAAAAAAATGAGGTAATAAATGACTATAAAGTATGCATGGGAAGCAAACTAAGATAGGAAATGATATAGATAAAATATCATTTTTCCTTGTATAGGAAAAGGAAAGGAAAAGGTGGAGGACACAGACTGAGGAGGTAAGCAAGCAAACCTTTTTAAAATGTGATTTTATTGCTTCATTGTAAGCAAGCACAACTTTGAAAATGTGATTTTATTGCTTCATTGTAAGCAAGCAATCCTTTTGAAAATGATGATTTGTAAGCAAGCTATATGCTTTCTAAAATATTTTTAAATGATTGCAAATTGTTTGCTCACATGTTTTATGAATTATATTTAAGGGTGATCATTCCTATAATGTTTTAAAATGATAAATGTTTATGAGTTTTTATGAAAAGTCATGCCGGCATATTGATATATCATGTAATGTTCATGGACATGTGCACATATATGATGTATAACGAAGAGGGTTTGGTGGAGATAGAAAGCGGATCAGAGGGTCCCCCTTCACTATTGCCAAGGCATAGGGGTTGTATGCCGACGGGGTCCTCCCCAGAGGTGGAGTCAAAGGAATGTTATGTGTGAATGAATACATTGCATTTCATACATGGATTGAAAAGTAAAGCATGGATTTGAAATGATGTTTTAAGAGATGTTGCAAATAATTCTCTACATGAGAATGACAAGTCACCTGGTGTAAGAGGTATATAATGCCGGAAAAATCAAAAATCATGCAAGTAAGAACCATGTAGGCGTCAAGAGGAAGAGAGGTTCCCCTTGATGAGGCCAAGTCGGAGACAGCCGGCGTATTGGACCATGCTATGTGAGATGTTGCCTGGGCTAGCGTACCCACACACGAAGGTTTATGTCAGGAGTGGTAAGGAAGCATTTGCACATCAAATGTTTATGAAATGATTTTTATGAAAAGGTTTTTATTCCATTGATAGTTGATCGCTTGCTAAGTGTCTCCTATCGAATGGAGAGAAATGCATTTATGAATGGTTTACGTGAATGGTTTTCATGAATGATTTATGAAAGGTTTCCAAAAATGGTTTATGAAAAGGTTTTTATTCCGTTGGTAGTTGATCACTTCGTAAGTGTCTTCTATCAAATGGAGAGGAATGCATTTAAAATGAAAAATGCTTGCTTATTGAGTTTCGACTAATGTTTTGTTTTCCTAACCTCAGACAGGTGCAGGGAAAGCCAAGTGATGAAAAAGATCAAGTTGATTTGCCGGTAAGTGATATGATGAATGAATGAAAGAAGCATAGTTATAAAGGTATGTAATCCTTTGTATATTGAAGTATGAATGAATGCCCTAATGGGATATGATGAGAAAGGACATAGGTTGTATGAAATTATGAAATTATGAATAATATAAGAAATTGATGATATATGATGATATTGATGAGTCCATTATGAATAATGATGAGTATTATGTTATGTGATCAAAGAAAAGAAAAAGAAAAAAAAATTTATGAGTTCCAATTAAGAACCCACCGCGCGATCAGGGCAATAATCCTGAGTCACGTTTACTAATCGACAAGAACCCCGAGTAAGGTTTCTAGGCACCCCAGTTCGGGGTGCCACAGAAATTGGTATCAGAACAATGATTGATAAATAGGTAGGAGAAGGAGAAAATAAAGGACGATGAAAGGATAGGTCTGATACCACAGAAGATGATATTAGAGCAATGATTGGTAAATAGGCGTGGAAAGAGAAAAATTATGGATGATAGGCAAGATATGATACCACAGAAGATGGTATCATATATCATGATATAGAATTGGAATGTCATAGATTAAGGAAGAAAATGAATTGTTTGGAATTATTTTCCAATCTTGATGCCTTTCAAGATAGGTGCGAGAGGATTATCTCTCCACAATAATGATGGGTTTATGGAAATAAGACTAGATTGTAGTCTACACAGGCATGAACTAGTTGTAGACACTATGTAGTGAAAAGGAATTAACAAAAGTCGGAAGAGGCTAATCGACTTTTGAAAGATTAATGAATAGAGGATATTTTGATAGAAAGATGATACTTTGCTATAAAATTAAATTTATTTACACATGCATGTCATGTGTATATGGAATGAAAAGTGGCTAATACTAACCTCTTTATGAGATATGATGCTATGACTATTTGATGATTAATGATCAATGATTGATGATATGATAACATGGGAAATATTAAAGTTGCACAGCAGAAGTGTGATGGATTATTTCAAGTAAGACAAGTTTCGGGACGAAACTTATTGTAAGGGGGGAGGATTATGAAACCCCGATCTTAGACACGTGTATGTAACCTTAGGATTGCAAGCCCTAAGTAATATATTAATAAAATATATATTCATGAGTATGAAAATATGTGGGAATAGAGGTTAAAATAATTAATTATAAAATTCGGATGAATAGTGCATGTGAATAGTGAAATGTGAATAGTAAATATGGGATTAAGGAATATGTTAAGTTAATCACTTTGGATTAACTTAATCATAAAAGACGAAAAAGGAAGCTTCTCACTAAAGGACAAAAGTGCTTTTTGGATTAAAATAATAATTTTCGGATTTTTTTGGATTTTTGTAAATAAAATGAAGAAAAATTCATATCTTGCAATCCAGACGTCGGATTGAGAGGAAGTGTTTTATGGATGGCCAAAATATGATGATGAACATGATGAGTGGTCCAAGATTGATCAAAAATTACAAAGCAAGGGTCAAGATGAAACGTCAAAAAGAGATCAAAAAGTAGCTTAATTTTCCTTTAATGCTACTTTTGACTTTTTATTAAATTAAAAAAATAAAAAAATAATAAATAATAAATGAACAGCAGTAATTACAGGGGGATGGTTGGGAATATTTGACCAAATCAATGGTCCATGATCATCATCATCCAAAATCAACGATTAGGATTTATTTAGCTTAAATTAAATAATTTTAAAAATAAAAAATAAATAAAAATATGGCTGCATAGGGTGGCTGTACTTGGCTCAATGCACCTTTTAAAATTATAAAAAAATACATTTTATAATTTAATACCTCATGCAAGGGGGGTAAATTCCAATTTGATGAAAAATCAAAAAGTATGAATAGGGGCAGGGGTGAATGTCCAAGGCACTTCATCCTAACTCCATTTGAGCATTTTTCACCCCCACCACGTTTTAGCCTTGAGGAGAAAGAAGAGGAGAAAGCTAGAGAGGGAAAGTAGTAACATGAGCAGTAATTATGAACAGTGAACAGTGTATTTTAGGAAAATTTTGAGATTTATTTTTATATATTTATGAGGATATATGGATGGAATTTTTAAAGGATTTATGAATAAAAATTCATATAAGGAGGTAATGACCAAGTATATTTATAAGATTAACCTCTAAAGAAATGAAGTAATAAATGACTATAAAGCATGCATGGGAAGCAAACTAAGATAGGAAATGACATAGATAAAATATCATTTTTTCTTGTATAAGAAAAGGAAAGGAAAAGGTGGAGGACACGGACTGAGAAGGTATGCAAGAAAACCTTTTTAAAATGTGATTTTATTGCTTCATTGTAAGCAAGCAATCCTTTTGAAAATGATGATTTGTAAGCAAGATATATGCTTTCTAAAATATTTTTAAATGATTGCAAATTGTTTGCTCACATCTTTTATGAATTATATTTAAGGGTGACCATTCCTATAATATTTTGAAATGATAAATGTTTATGTGTTTTTATGAAAAGTCATGCCGGCATAATGATATCATGTGATGTTCATGGACATGTGCACATATATGATGTATGACGAAGAGGCTTTGGTGGAGGTAGAAAACAGATCAGAGGGTCCCCCTTCACTATTACCGAGTTGTATGGGCTGTATGCCGACGGCGTCCTCCCCAGAGGTAGAGGCAAAGGAATGTTATGTGTGAATGAATGCATTGCATTTTCATACATGGATTGAAAAGTAAAGCATGGATTTGAAATGATGTTTTAAGAAATGTTGCAAATAATTCTCTACATGAGAATGACAAGTCACCTGGTGTAAGAGGTATATAATGCCGGAAAAATCAAAAGTCATGCAAGTAAGAACCATGTAGGCGTCAAGAGGAAGAGAGGTTCCCCTTGATGAGGCCAAGTCGGAGACAGCCGGCGTATTGGACCATGCTATGTGAGATGTTGCCTGGGCTAGCGTACCCACACACGAAGGTTTATGTCAGGAGTGGAAAGAAAGCATTTGCACATCAAATGTTTATGAAATGAATTTTATGAAAAGGTTTCTATTCTATTGATTGTTGATCACTTGCTAAGTGTCTCCTATCGAATAGAGAGAAATGCATTTATGAATAGTTTTCAAGAATGGTTTATGAAAAGGTTTCTATTCCATTGGTAGTTAATCACTTCGTAAGTGTCTTCTATCAAATGGAGAGGAATGCATTTAAAATGAAAATTGCTTGCTTATTGAGTTTCGACTCATGTTTTGTTTTCCCAACCTCAGACAGGTGCAGGGAAAGCCAAGTGATGAAAAAGATCAAGTTGATTTGCCTGTAAGTGATATGATGAATAAATGAAAAAAGCATAGTTACAAAGGTATGTAATCCTTTGTATATTGAAGTATGAATGAATGTCCTAATGGGATATGATGAGAAAGGACATAGGTTGTATGAAATTATGAATAATATAAGAAATTGATGATATATGATGATATGGATGAGTCCATTATGAATGATGATGAGTATTATGTTATGTGATCAAAGAAAAGAAAAAGAAAGAAAAAAAATTGGACGAGTTCTGTAACGCCCCAGGCCTAACAGTAAGGTATTGTCTGCTTTGGGCCTTGGCCCGCACGGTTTTGCCCCTCTGGGTTCACGCGCATCCCGTCCTTCCCCAAAAGGCGCCTCACTGAGGTACCTGGCGGCCTCCACTTATAACCCAGGATCCCCCTCATCCTTACCGATGTGGGATATCACATTCACCCCCCCTTAGGGCTCCAGCGTCCCCACTGGACACCATCGCCCGGAGGTCGGGAGTCGGCTCTGATACCATTTGTAACGCCCCAGGCCTAAAAGTAATGTATTAACCGCTTGGGGCCTCGGCCCGCACGGTTTTGCCCCTTTGGCTTCACGCGCATCCCGTCCTTCCCCAAAAGGCGCCTTACTGAGGTTCCTGGCGGCCTCCACTTATAACCCAGGCTCCCCCCCTCATCCTAAGTCCTAACCGATGTAGGATGTCACATTCACCCCCCTTAGGGCTCCAGCGTCCCCGCTGGACACCATCGACCGAAGGTCGGGAGTCGGCTCTGATACCATTTGTAACGCCCCAGGCCTAAAGTAAGGTATTGTTCGCTTTCGGCCTCGGCCCGCACGGTTTTTCCCCTCTGGGTTCACTCGCATCACTGAGGTACCTGGCGGCCTCCACTTATAGCCCAGGCCGCCAGGGACCGTGAACCCAGAGGGGCAAAATCGTGCGGGCCGAGGCCCAAAGTGGACAATACCTTACTGTTAGGCCTGGAGCGTTACAAATGGTATTAGAGCCGACTCCCGACCTCCGGCCGATGGTGTCCAGCGGGGACGCTAGAGCCCTAAGGGGGGTGAATTTGATATCTCACATCGGTTAGGATGAGGGGGAGAGCCTGGGCTATAAGTGGAGGCCGCCAGGTACCTCAGTGAGGTGCCTTTTGGGGAAAGACAGGATACGCGTGAACCCAGAGGGGCAAAACCGTGCGGGTCAAGGCCCCAAGCGGACAATACCTTACTGTTAGGCCTGGGGCGTTACAAGTTCAAATTAAGAACCCGCCGCGTGATCAGGGAAATAATCCTGAGTCACGTTTACCAATCGACAAGAACCCCGAGTAAAGCTTCTAGGCACCACAGTTCGGGGCGCCACAGAAATTGGCATCAGAGCAAGGATTGGTAAATAGGCAGGAGAAGGAGAAAATAAAGGATGATGAAAGGATATGTCTGATACCACAGAAGATGATATCAGAGCAAGGATTGGTAAATAGGCGTGGAAAGAGAAAAATTATGGATGATAGGAAAGATATGATACCATAGAAGATGGTATCATATATCATGATATAACATTGGAATGTCATAGATTAAGGAAGAAAATGAATTGTTTGGAATTATTTTCCAATCTTGATGCCTTTCAAGATAGGTGCGAGAGGATTATCTCTCCACAATAATGATGGGTTTATGGAAATAAGACTAGATTGTAGTCTACACAGGCATAACCTAGTTGTAGACACTATGTAGTGAAAAGGAATTAACAAAAGTCGGAAGAGGCTAATCGACTTTTGAAAGATTAATGAATAGAGGATATTTTGATAGAAAGATAATACTTTGCTATAAAATCAAATTTATTTACACATGCATGTCATGTGTATATGGAATGAAAAGTGGTTAATTCTAACCTCTATGAGATATGATGCTATGACTATTTGATGATTAATGATCAATGATTGATGATATGATAAGATGAGAAATATTAAAGTTCCACAGCAAAAGTGTGATGGATTATTTCAAGTAAGACAGGTTTCGGGACGAAACCTATTGTAAGGGGGGGAGGATTATGAAACCCCAATCTTAGACACGTGTATGAAACCCTAGGGATTGCAAGCCCTAAGTAATATATTAATAAAATATATATTCATGAGTATGAAAATATGTGGGAATAGAGGTTAAAATAATTAATTATAAAATTCGTATGAATAGTGCACGTGAATAGTAAATGTGGGATTAAGGAATATGTTAAGTTAATCACTTTGGATTAACTTAATCATAAAAGATGAAGAAGGACGCTTCCCACTAAAGGACAAAAGTGTTTTTTGGATTAAAATAATAATTTTCGGATTTTTTTGGATTTTCATGAAGAAAATGACGAAAAATTCATATCTTGCAATCCAGACGTCGGATTGAGATGAAATGTTTTATGGATGGCCAAAATATGATGATGAACATGATGAGTGGTCCAAGATTGATAAAAAATTACAAAGCAAGGGTCAAGATGAAACATCAAAAGGAGATCAAAAAGTAGCTTAATTTTCCATTAATGCTACTTTTGACTTTTTATTAAATTAAATAATTAAAAAATAATAAATAATAAATGAACAGAAGCAATTACAGGGGGATGGTTGGGAATATTTGACCAAATCAATGGTCCATGATCATCATCATCCAAAATCAACGATTAGGATTTATTTAGCTTAAATTAAATAATTTTAAAAATAAATAAATAAATAAAAAATAGGGCCGCATAGGGTGGGATGAAGCAGGCATAGGGTGGCTGCTCTTGGCTCAATGCACCTTTTAAAATTATAAAAAAATACATTTTATAATTTAATTCCTCAAGCAAGGGGGTAAATTCCAATTTGATAAAAAATCAAAAAGTATAAATAGGGGGCAAGGGTGAACGTCCAAGGCACTTCATCCCAGCTCCATTTGAACATTTTTCACCCCCACCACGTTTTAGCCTTGAGGAGAAAGAAGAGGAGAAAGTTAGAGAGAGAAGTAGTGACATGAACAGTAGTTATGAACAGTGAACAGCGTATTTTGGAAAAATTTGAGATTTATTTTTATATATTTATGAGGATATATGGATGGAATTTTTAAAGGATTTATGGATAAAAATCCATATAAGGAGGTAATGACCAAGTATATTTATAAGATTAAGCTCTAAAGAAATGAGGTAATAAATTACTATAAAGCATGCATGAAAAGCAAACTAAGACAAGAAATGATATAGATAAAATATCATTTTTCCTTGTATAGGAAAAGGAAAGGAAAAGGTGGAGGACACGGACTGAGGAGGTAAGTAAGCAAACCTTTTTAAAATGTGATTTTATTGCTTCATTGTAAGCAAGCAATCCTTTTGAAAATGATGATTTGTGAGCAAGCTATATGCTTTATAAAATATTTTTTAATGATTGCAAATTGTTTGCTCACATGTTTTATGAATTATAAGGGTGACCATTCCTATAATGTTTTGAAAAGATAAATGTTTATGAGTTTTTATGAAAAGTCATGCCGGCATATTGATATCATGTGATGTTCATGGACATGTGCACATATATGATGTATAACGAAGAGACTTTGGTGGAGGTAGAAAGCGGATCAGAGGATCCCCCTTCACTATTGCCGAGTCGTATGGGCTATATGCCGACGGCGTCCTCCCTAGAGGTGGAGGCAAAGGAATATTATGTGTGAATGAACGCATTGCATTTTCATACATGGATTGAAAAGTAAAGCATGGATTTGAAATGATATTTTTAAGGAATGTTGCAAATAATTCTCTACATGAGAATGACAAGTCACCTGGTGTAAGAGGTATATAATGCCGGGGAAATCAAAAGTCATGCATGTAGGAACCATGTAGGCGTCAAGAGGAAGAGAAGTTCCCCTTGATGAGGCCAAGTCGAAGACAGCCAGTGTATTGGACCATGCTATGTGAGATGTTCCTGACGAGCTGCTTATATGTCTATTAAATTGCTCGCTATTTACGCAAGTATACGTGTCATGTCAAGTAATATAGAGTCAGTAGAGTATCGTTCCCACGAGGATTTATAGACTGGAATTATTATTTAGCTTAACTGCTTTCGAGGGTTGTGAAATTCTGAGTTTGTATTCCTATTAAACTAATAATTGCAAGGGGAAAGTAGAGTAGAGATATGAGACTACTGGATACTAAAACGGGTTTACTGATTAGGGATGGCAGATTGATAGATCGGAATCCTTGTATCTAAACTATATTGCTCTGGTTCTTTTTAAATGGATTGCATATGGATTTACTAGCCTAAGTTCATATATCTTTATATATGTTTTCCAACAGTACATAAAGCTAATTACACCCTATTTAAGTGCTATGTTCCCATGCCATTAAATAAAGTGAAATTGGTAAGTGCATAACTTGTATAATGACTACACAGGGTTTAAACAACTCTCCTTACACAAAGGTCGAAACCTATGCCTTGCACCTGGATCTGGCAAAGATCTTCCTCTTCCAAGGATAAATCAAGCAATTTAATCATCTTACAAGGTAGCTAATCTTGTAAAAGCATTATACTCACACATGCAAAGGTAAATCATACATAATCATATATAAGCTTAAATATTCATTCCTAAATATTCTAAGAACCAAGAAACAATATAGTTTAGAATTCAATTCATCCTAACTATCCATCTAATGAAAGTTTAGCTCAAAGACATGATCTTAACATCCAATACATCCAAATAAAAAGTATCCATAAGGCAGAGAAAGAAAATTGGAAAGAATAAGAAAAATTGTTTTCCGGCGGTTTCCACCAATGGGACTTGATTCCTTTCTTCAATCCAAGCTTTGATCTCGATTTCCACTTTCTCTTGCACTGTAGTTCATACCCCACTCTCTTTCCTCCTCTCTCGTGCGTTAACCCCTAGGATCTATATATAGTCCCCTTTTGCGAGCTTATGCACTGGAATATTTGCATACGGATACGTATTGGCGCCTAGGCACCCCTAGCTGGCGCCTAGGCGCCAACTCTCTATGTGCTGAGCAGTTTAGACACATTCTGGATCCTAGGAATTTTTGCACTGGCGCCTAGGCGCCAACTCCCTGGATGTGGTTTCTAACTTGTGGTTTCAGCAATGTTTTCACTTGAGTTACATGTTGATTAAGTTCTCTGGACTGCTCCTTCATTTCAGCTATGTGCTGCAAATGGTCAAGGCATGTAGGTTGGCGCATAGGCGCCAACTCTCTGGTTCTGGACGCATCAGCTTGCATTCAATTCGTTCGCTCTGCTATCATACGTCCCGTCCTTCCTACAAAAGATGGAAAAACTAAATAAATGAATTAAAAATGCTTAAATAATGCAAAAATTGCCTAAAACTTAATTAATGCTCCTAAAATGCAAAACGGATGAAAATTAAGCTAAATGAGTGCAAACTATACCTAATCTCTCGAACTAACACACAAATTAAGTCTGAAATGGGTCATGATAATTCATAAAAATACGAGTTATCATACTCCCAAACTTAAATATTGCTAGTCCTCAAGCAACACATGCGACAGAATGAATAAATGAATGAATGAATGTATGAGCGAATGAATATATGCAGAAAAATAAAAATCAATTCCTTTTGCTTTCGGTTATGCATTGATCAATCCATTTAGCCATTTCAAAAGGTAGTGATTAATTCACTGATGAGATATATTTTTAACCATGATAAAATTATATGATATATATATATAAACAAAAAAAGAAGAGAGAGAATGGGGGCTGAGGGTGGTGTCGATTCAGGATTCGAAATGTACCGAGAATGCCGGTTTCAGATGGTTTGGATCAATCCGGTGATGGCACAGCCCAGGGCGTAGGTAGCGGAGTTAATTCGACTTGTAGTAATGAATTGAAAACAGGTGGGTCGGTTTCATATGGTCCTGGCAGAGTGGATGGCATTGGAATATAATCAATGGAAAATTGGGGTAATTTGAATTTTAATCTTCATCAGCCAAAGGCACCCGTTTCAGATGGTTCTGATGGAATCAATAATGTCAAAACGCAGGCCACAAAAGAATGGGCCGGAAATTTGTTTAAGTCGGGGTCTTTGTTTTGTGATGGTTCTGATCAAGCCAATGGTGGGAAACCTACAGAAAATTGGTCTGGTTCAGGCATGGAACCACCTCGGCCAAGTGCTCATGTTGGAAGTGGTCTGGATGACAGAACACAGACACTTCGGGAACAGTTATATAGCTGGAAGCCTTTCACATCGCAGGATGTTGAGGGTTTGGACGGTTCTGGAGGTCCACAAGGATGCAGATAGGTTTTTTTTTTAAGATGATTGGAGAAGCATATGCAGTGATTTCAGACCCCACCAAGCGTGTGCGATATGATGCTGATGAGGAGATAAGGTAGGCCCATAAGAAAGGAAATGGGAATAGCACTCCTGGGTCTCCACGAAATGCTTACAATTACTCGTCTGAGCAAGGCGGCACTTGGTGGCGTGAACTCTGAAAAGGACGCATGAAACCATGAAATGGATTTACGAGTAGATGATGGCAGACTCAATATCGCTTGCAACGGAATCCTGGGTTAAGGTTTGAAAAATGGAAATCCACGACATCTACTTCCAGTGAAACTCGTGATAAAATGGGACAATCCATGATGAAAGCAGAATGGAGTGGAATGGAGGCGGAGAGGAACTGAGACCGAAGCCAAAACTGTTGCGGAAATGGGCAATGGCGACGAATCCAACCGCCATTCAAATGCCATAGACCTGGACATGGACTTAGACGAACTCTGTGGAACCCTGACCGTATACGCGTTGTTTCGACTGTATACGCGTCATTTCGACATTTGTAATTTTGTAATTATTTTATGAATAAATGAAAATTCATGAATTATATTGATGGATATGTGTATTGGAGATTGAAATAATGCAATTAGAATTTAACCCCGTGAATAGTGTACGTGAATAGTGCACGTGAATAGTAACCAAGGACTAAGACCCGTGATTAAGAGTTAATCACTTGGATTAACTTAATCACAAAAAGACAAAATAGAGATTTAATCACTACAAGACAAAATAGCAATTCTTTTGGATATTTTAATCCAAGTTTGGATTTTTGTGAAAAAATAGAAAAAAATTCATAAATTGCAATCCGGGCGTCGGAATTCGATGAAATTTTTATGGATGGTTAAAAATTCATGATGGACATGATGAATGGGCTAAGATGTGATGAAAATCACAAATCAATGGTCATGATGAAACGTCAAATGCAAAGTGAAAAAGTAACTTCACTTTTTCATTAATTATGTATTTGACTTTAATTAAAATTAATAAATAAAAATTAAAAAAATTAAATGCAATGCAGCAACATGTCAGGTCGTGCAGGGGGGGTACCATGACCAAATCAATGGTCCAAATTCATCCAAATCATAAATCAAGGGCTAGGATTAATTTAGCTTAATTTAATTAATTTTAAAAAATCAAAAAATAGGTAGAAAATTAGGGCTGCTATAGGGGGGCTGGGGCAGGCCTAGGGTGGCAGCTCTTGGCTCAATGCAATTTCTAAAATTAAAAAGAAGTACCAATTTATAATTAAATACCTCAAAAGCAAGGGGGTAAAATCCAAATTCATGAAAAATCAAGCACTATAAATAGGGATCAAGGGGTGAACGACCAAGGCAGTCCCAAGCTTGAGCAAGATCTCATTTTCCACCCCCAAACACGTTTTTTCCCTTTAGAGAAAGAAGGAGAAAGTTAGAGAGAGAAAGCGTGGGAAAAAGAGGCGTATCTCCGCTTCGGGTAAGTGATTTCTACCCAAATTTCTTTTGGAAGTTAAATAGGGTAAAATCATGCTTATATAATGCCCAAGCATGATAAAATAAGTAAAGTTATAATGCTTGATTTGAATTATGCCAAAACATCAAAAATTTGGAGCGAAAATAGAGCAATCGGGAAAATAGCATTTGATATGTAAAAATAATGCTCCAAAAATGATAAATGATGATTTAGGATGTATGATTATGATGAATATGATGTTGTAATAATGATATATTAATTTCATGATTTTTGGAATTAAGGATTATGCTTAAGTGAATTTATGATGATTTTTAGTATATGGAGAAAATGATTTTTTTGGCCAAGTAAATGACGATAAATTCAAAATATAAGAAATGTCTAATGATATACTAGGCATAAGGTATGTCATGGTATTTTTTATTTTTGGAAAAAATATCAATTTTTGAAACCCATGAACAGTAACCACGTCACTGTGAACAGTAACCACGGATGAACAGTGATCTACTACAGTGATCTACTACAGTGATCTGCTACAGTGAACAGCGTGATTTTGGAGAAAATTTGGAAATTAATATTTGAATATAAGTATGGAATTTTTGAAGAATTTATGGACAAAAATATCTATGTAAAGAAATAATGCCCAATTGTTATAAAGCATACATGGGAAGCAGCTTAAATAAAGGAAATGAAATATCTTTTGTCCTTGAATAGGAAAAGGAAAAGAGAAGGTCGAAGACACCTCCTAAGAAGGTAAGCAAGTTATATGTTTTGCAAATTATTTCCAAAATGCTTGAAATTGTTTGCAGGTTGCTTTATGAAATTTATGTAAGGTTGGCCATACCTATAACTGCTTTACATGAACTGAAGTTCGTTTTGTGAAATTATTTATTAAATGCTTTTTATGAAATTGTTTATGATTTGCAAATATCATGCCGGCATGTGTATGAGAATGAGCATGTGCACGAGGAATAGGCCTTAGTCGAGGTAGTAAGCGGACCGGATGTCCCCCTCGCTATTGCCAAGTCGCTTAATAGGCCCAGGCCGGCGGCGACCTCCCTAAAATGGGAGCATGTATGGGATGGGCGCCTAGCTAGCGTTGCATCCAAAGGAATGTCATGAATGCTATGTATGCATTGCATTTGCATTGTATGAAATGCATGAAAATGATTGAAAAATTATGTATAGCTTGCTTACTGAGTATTATTACTCACCCATGCTTTTTCAACAACAGACAGGAAATGATGATGAAGGCAGCATGCCAAGTGTTATGTAGTTTTTGATATAAATGATGTTTATGTAAACTTTATGTAAAGTCAACGATGATAATTTTGAGATGAAAAGGGAATATTTTTATTCCAATGAAAATGTTTATGGAATAGTTTTTGATCATAACTGTGTTATGTGAAATATATTTCAAATTGGATGAATGATGGAAATTTTCCATGTATTGATGAAAAAAAAAAAAAAAATCCTGCCGTGTGATCAGGGCAACAATCCTGAGTCACGTTTACCAATCAAAACGATCCCAGAGTAAGGCTTCTAGGCACCTCGGTTCGGGGCGCCACAGAAGTTGGTATCAGAGCAAGGATTGGTAAATAGGCGGGAGAAGGAGAAAATAAATCATGTTGAAAGGATAAGTTTGATACCACAGAAGTTGGTATCAAAGCATGAATTGGTAAATAGGCAGAAAAGGAAAGAAATGACTAAGCTAGATTACATGAAATCATGATTGATTTATTTATTATTGATGAATATTGATGTTATACTAATAAATGTTTCATGAAGTTAAAAATGCCGCTCACCAGAGCTAGAGCGAGAGCCAACAAAGGAAAGGCCCCGATGGAAGAATCAGTTGATCAAACAAGGGGCGAAGCCAGTAAAAGAACTTATAGGGCTGAATCCGAGGAGCAATCCTCTAGGACCCGCCCACGGCGAGGGGAAAGCCCAAGACCTCAAGTAGAGGTCAACATAGAAAAAAGAATTGCTGCGGCTATCAAAAAAGCTATGCAGCAATGGACAGCCCAGACTGCTGGGTTATTGCAAGAAATGAGGAACCAGCAAGCCCCACCATCAAGAGAAGATGGGGAAAGACCAGGGCCCTCGGCCAATCCCGGCACGTCAAGGGGAGTGGAAGATAGTCTCCTTGAGGCTGACAGAAAGGCTATCAATGCCTTTCTTGCCCAGCGTCCGCCTAAGTTTGCAGGGGAACCGGACCCCCTCATTGCAGAGCAATGGATTACGGAGATTAGGAAATTATTCAGGATATCGCCCTGCAATGATCAGCAGAAAGTGTTGTGCGCTACTCACCTACTGATAAAAGATGCTTATGAATGGTGGGAAACGCTAATGGTCACTATGCCACACCCGGAGCAAGTTACGTGGCAGGAATTTTTGGAAGAATTTAATAAAGAATATCTCCCTGTAGGGCTGCAGAGCCAGAGGGTGATAGAATTTGAGAAACTTTACCAAGGTAGGATGACAGTTACGGAGTATGCCACAAAGTTCAATGCCTTGGTAAGATATGTGCCGTGGATAGCCAATGTGCCGGAAAACAAGACACAAAGGTTCCAGAGGGGATTGAGACCCCAGCTAAGAGAGGGGTTAGCCCCATTATTAATAAAGGACTATGCCTCTAGCATTGAGAGGGCTAGGGCATTGGAGATGGAGTCTATGAGGACTCAGGAGCTTAGGCAAGCTCGAAAACAATTCTTTACCGCCTCCAAGGAAGGTGAGGCTAATAAAGGAAAAAGGGGAATCGCCGAGAGAAAGAAGATCGGCGACAAGACACAGAGCACCCTGACTTGCAGAATTTGCCACAAACGCCATTCAGGCGAATGTTTACAAGGAACGGGGAAATGCTACAAATGTGGCCAAACGGGTCATGTGGCCCGGGACTGCGGGACCGATGAAGCCAAGATAATAAAGTGCTTCAACTGTGGTCAGGTCGGACACATTTCGCCCAATTGTCCGAATAAGCCACAGGGAGCACAAGCTCGAGGGAGGCCGGCCCAGCAAAAAGTCCCCGCCATCGCTAATCGACCCGGTACTGCTGCTAACCCAGTGCGTGTCCAAGCCCTCACCCGAACAGAATCACAAGAAATGGAGGAAAAAGTGATTACAAGTATGATTTACATTTTGGGAAATTCTGCAGTAGCTTTATTTGATTCTGGAGCTACGCATTCATTTATATCATACCAATACGTAATCACACACGCACTACGGGTAGAGGAAACCAGTAGTACTATACATGTAGAATCCCCAGTATATAGATTGGCAAGTATAAATCAAATCTGCAAAGCATGTCCTATCAGGATAGGAACAAAAATATTGGAAGCTGATCTCATCCTATTACCCATGACAGAGTTTGATGTCATATTAGGGATGGATTGGCTAAGTCAATGGGGTGCAACAATTGATTGTAGAAATAAAAAGGTGCAATTTGAAGCACCAAAAGATGAAATAGAGATCAGTAAGATAAGACAACCAGAAAACACAATAAAGATGGTATCAGCTATGAAAGCAGCTAAGCTAATGCGCCAACAATGTACAACTTATCTGGTCTCTATAAACACAATAAGAGATGGGGTACCTATGGAACAAATTCCAGTGGTAAAGGAATTTCTAGATATTTTTCCAAAAGAGCTATGTAATTTACCACCAGAAAGAGAGATGGATATGGAGATAGAAATTTTTCCAGGGACAGCCCCAATATCTAAGGCCCCATATAGGATGGCACTAGCCGAATTGGCTGAGTTGAAAGTACAGATTCAAGATTTATTGAATAAAGGGTTTATTAGACCCAGTGCATTACCTTGGGGAGCTCCAGTATTATTTGTAAGGAAAAAGGATGGGAGTTTGAGACTCTGTATTGATTACAGAGAATTGAACAAAGTAACAGTGAAAAATAAGTACCCACTCCCAAGAATAGATGATCTTTTTGATCAATTAAAAGGAGCTTCTACATTTTCAAAAATTGATTTACAGTCAGGTTACCACCAGTTGAGGATATGTCCAAAGGACATCCATAAAACAGCATTCAGAACAAGATATGGGCATTATGAATTCTTAGTCATGCCATTTGGACTAACGAATGCCCCAGCTGTGTTTATGGATATGATGAACAGAATTTTTCGAGAATTTTTGGATCAATTTGTGGTGGTATTCATTGATGATATATTGATTTATTCAAAGACAGAAGAAGAACATGAGAAACATTTAAGAATAGTATTGGAAATTCTCCGAAGGGAGAAGTTATATGCTAAATTTAAGAAATGTGAATTTTGGTTGAAACATGTAGCCTTTCTCGGCCACATTATATCCGAGAAAGGAATACAAGTAGATCCTCAAAAGATTGAGGCAATAACAAAGTGGCCACAACCAACAAATATCACGAAAATAAGAAGTTTCCTAGGACTAGCTGGCTACTACAGAAAATTTGTGGAAGGATTCTCACAATTGTCAGCTCCACTCACAAAGCTGACAAGGAAAGGAGTTAGGTATGAATGGACACAGGAATGTGAGAATAGCTTCCAGGAATTAAAGAAAAGACTGGTAAAAGCTCCAATTCTAACACTACCTATGGAGAAGGAAGGGTTTGTGATCTATAGTGATGCCTCAAAGAAAGGATTAGGATGTGTACTGATGCAAAATGGAAAAGTTATATCATACGCATCTCGACAACTCAAGCCAAATGAGGTAAACTATCCAACCCATGATTTAGAATTGGCAGCAGTAGTCTTTGCCTTGAAAATATGGAGACATTATTTATATGGAGTTAAATGTGAGGTCTATACTGATCACAAGAGCCTCAAGTATATTTTTACTCAAAAGGAGTTAAATATGAGGCAAAGGAGATGGCTCGAGTTACTAAAGGATTATGACCTCGACATTTTATATCATCCAGGCAAAGCCAATGTAGTAGCCGATGCGCTAAGTAGAAATGTTAGCTTAGCACATCTCATCACAAAGGAAGAAGGGCTATTACAAGAATTGAGACAATTAGAATTAATTGTAAGCCCACCTGGGGTACAAGTTAGATTGTCTCAATTACAAATCCAGTCGAATTTATTTGAGCAAATTAAAATGGCTCAACAAGAAAATGGAGATTTCAAGAATTATGTGGAGAAAATGATTAAGAAAAATCCCAGTGAATACATACAAGATAAACATGGGATATACAGATATAGGGGTCGCCTATGTATACCCAATCAAGAGGAAGTAAAGGAACAGATATTGAAAGAAGCACACTTCTCTCCATTTTCAAAACATCCAGGTAGCACCAAGATGTATCAAGACATCAAAAAGATGTATTGGTGGAATAATATGAAGAGAGAAATTGCTGAATATGTTGCTAAGTGCCTAACATGTCAAAGGGTTAAGGCTGATCATCAAAGAACCCCTGGAAAATTACAGTCGCTAGAAATTCCAGAATGGAAATGGGATGATATTACTATGGATTTTATTGAAGGGTTGCCAAGAACCCATAATGGAAATGATGCTATATGGGTCATAGTAGATAGATTATCAAAAGTAGCTCATTTCCTAGCCATTAAGAAAAATTTTACTGCTGAGCGACTGGCTAAAATTTATTATAAGGAGATAGTGAGATTGCATGGAGTACCTAAGTCAATAGTTTCCAATCGAGATTCCAGTTTTACATCTCGATTTTGGAAAAGTTTACATCAAACCTTAGGTACACAGCTGAAATTCAGTACACCATTTCATCCTCAAACTGATGGGCAGACAGAAAGGGTAAATCAAATAGTAGAGGATATGCTGAGGATGTGCACAGTAGAATATGAAGGATCATGGGATGAATATTTGGCTATGGCAGAATTTGCTTATAATAACAGTTATCAAGCAAGTATTCAAATGGCCCCATTTGAAGCTTTATATGGACGGAAATGCAGAACTCCTCTAAACTGGGATGAAGTAGGAGAAAGAAAATTGGCTCCAGACCTCTCAAAAAGAATGGCAGAAAAAGTTCAAGTGATTCGCCAGTGTATACTCACAGCCCAGAGCAGGCAAAAGAGTTACACCGATTGCAAAAGAAGGGATTTAAATATCCAAGTTGGGGATCACGTATTTGTTAAGGTAACGCCATTCAAAGGAGTCACCCGGTTTGGAAAGAGGGGAAAATTAAACCCAAGGTATGTTGGGCCCTTTGAAGTTTTGGAAAAGATAGGCAATCTAGCCTATAGAATAGCTCTGCCACCAGCCCTCAGTGCCATCCACAATGTGTTTCACATCTCCATGCTCAGGAAATATGTTTCAAACCCGACCCATGTATTAGTAGTGGAAAACTTACCAGTACAAGAACACTTGAACTATGAAGAGAGGCCAATCAAGATACTGGATTTCAAGATCAAGAAGCTTCGGAACAGAGAAATTGAGTATGTAAAGGTTAAATGGAGTCGATATTCAGAATCCGAAGCCACATGGGAGTTACGGGAAGAAATTGAAAGAAAGTACCCTCAATTATTCGAAGAAAGATAGGTTTCGGGACGAAACCTATTGTAAGGGGGGGAGAATTGTGGAACCCTGACCGTATACGCGTTGTTTCGACTGTATACGCGTCATTTCGACATTTGTAATTTTGTAATTATTTTATGAATAAATGAAAATTCATGAATTATATTGATGGATATGTGTATTGGAGATTGAAATAATGCAATTAGGAATTTAACCCCGTGAATAGTGTACGTGAGTAGTGCACGTGAATAGTAACCAAGGACTAAGACCCGTGATTAAGAGTTAATCACTTGGATTAACTTAATCACAAAAAGACAAAATAGAGATTTAATCACTACATGACAAAATAGCAATTCTTTTGGATATTTTAATCCAAGTTTGGATTTTTGTGAAAAAATAGAAAAAAATTCATAAATTGCAATCCGGGCGTCGGAATTCGATGAAATTTTTTATGGATGGTTAAAAATTCATGATGGACATGATGAATGGGCTAAGATGTGATGAAAATCACAAATCAATGGTCATGATGAAACGTCAAATGCAAAGTGAAAAAGTAACTTCACTTTTTCATTAATTATGTATTTGACTTTAATTAAAATTAATAAATAAAAATTAAAAAAATTAAATGCAATGCAGCAACATGTCAGGTCGTGCAGGGGGGGTACCATGACCAAATCAATGGTCCAAATTCATCCAAATCATAAATCTAAGGGCTAGGATTAATTTAGCTTAATTTAATTAATTTTAAAAAATCAAAAAATAGGTAGAAAATTAGGGCTGCTATAGGGGGGCTGGGGCAGGCCTAGGGTGGCAGCTCTTGGCTCAATGCAATTTCTAAAATTAAAAAGAAGTACCAATTTATAATTAAATACCTCAAAAGCAAGGGGGTAAAATCCAAATTCATGAAAAATCAAGCACTATAAATAGGGATCAAGGGGTGAACGACCAAGGCAGTCCCAAGCTTGAGCAAGATCTCATTTTCCACCCCCAAACACGTTTTTTCCCTTTAGAGAAAGAAGGAGAAAGTTAGAGAGAGAAAGCGTGGGAAAAAGAGGCGTATCTCCGCTTCGGGTAAGTGATTTCTACCCAAATTTCTTTTGGAAGTTAAATAGGGTAAAATCATGCTTATATAATGCCCAAGCATGATAAAATAAGTAAAGTTATAATGCTTGATTTGAATTATGCCAAAACATCAAAAATTTGGAGCGAAAATAGAGCAATCGGGAAAATAGCATTTGATATGTGGAAATAATGCTCCAAAAATGATAAATGATGATTTAGGATGTATGATTATGATGAATATGATGTTGTAATAATGATATATTAATTTCATGATTTTTGGAATTAAGGATTATGCTTAAGTGAATTTATGATGATTTTTAGTATATGGAGAAAATGATTTTTTTGGCCAAGTAAATGACGATAAATTCAAAATATAAGAAATGTCTAATGATATACTAGGCATAAGGTATGTCATGGTATTTTTTATTTTTGGAAAAAATATCAATTTTTGAAACCCATGAACAGTAACCACGTCGCTGTGAACAGTAACCACGGATGAACAGTGATCTACTACAGTGATCTGCTACAGTGAACAGCGTGATTTTGGAGAAAATTTGGAAATTAATATTTGAATATAAGTATGGAATTTTTGAAGAATTTATGGACAAAAATATCTATGTAAAGAAATAATGCCCAATTGTTATAAAGCATACATGGGAAGCAGCTTAAATAAAGGAAATGAAATATCTTTTGTCCTTGAATAGGAAAAGGAAAAGAGAAGGTCGAAGACACCTCCTAAGAAGGTAAGCAAGTTATATGTTTTGCAAATTATTTCCAAAATGCTTGAAATTGTTTGCAGGTTGCTTTATGAAATTTATGTAAGGTTGGCCATACCTATAACTGCTTTACATGAACTGAAGTTCGTTTTGTGAAATTATTTATTAAATGCTTTTTATGAAATTGTTTATGATTTGCAAATATCATGCCGGCATGTGTATGAGAATGAGCATGTGCACGAGGAATAGGCCTTAGTCGAGGTAGTAAGCGGACCGGATGTCCCCCTCGCTATTGCCAAGTCGCTTAATAGGCCCAGGCCGGCGGCGACCTCCCTAAAATGGGAGCATGTATGGGATGGGCGCCTAGCTAGCGTTGCATCCAAAGGAATGTCATGAATGCTATGTATGCATTGCATTTGCATTGTATGAAATGCATGAAAATGATTGAAAAATTATGTATAGCTTGCTTACTGAGTATTATTACTCACCCATGCTTTTTCAACAACAGACAGGAAATGATGATGAAGGCAGCATGCCAAGTGTTATGTAGTTTTTGATATAAATGATGTTTATGTAAACTTTATGTAAAGTCAACGATGATAATTTTGAGATGAAAAGGGAATATTTTTATTCCAATGAAAATGTTTATGGAATAGTTTTTGATCATAACTGTGTTATGTGAAATATATTTCAAATTGGATGAATGATGGAAATTTTCCATGTATTGATGAAAAAAAAAAAAAAAATCCTGCCGTGTGATCAGGGCAACAATCCTGAGTCACGTTTACCAATCAAAACGATCCCAGAGTAAGGCTTCTAGGCACCTCGGTTCGGGGCGCCACAGAAGTTGGTATCAGAGCAAGGATTGGTAAATAGGCGGGAGAAGGAGAAAATAAATCATGTTGAAAGGATAAGTTTGATACCACAGAAGTTGGTATCAAAGCATGAATTGGTAAATAGGCAGAAAAGGAAAGAAATGACTAAGCTAGATTACATGAAATCATGATTGATTTATTTATTATTGATGAATATTGATGTTATACTAATAAATGTTTCATGAAGTTAAAAATGCCGCTCACCAGAGCTAGAGCGAGAGCCAACAAAGGAAAGGCCCCGATGGAAGAATCAGTTGATCAAACAAGGGGCGAAGCCAGTAAAAGAACTTATAGGGCTGAATCCGAGGAGCAATCCTCTAGGACCCGCCCACGGCGAGGGGAAAGCCCAAGACCTCAAGTAGAGGTCAACATAGAAAAAAGAATTGCTGCGGCTATCAAAAAAGCTATGCAGCAATGGACAGCCCAGACTGCTGGGTTATTGCAAGAAATGAGGAACCAGCAAGCCCCACCATCAAGAGAAGATGGGGAAAGACCAGGGCCCTCGGCCAATCCCGGCACGTCAAGGGGAGTGGAAGATAGTCTCCTTGAGGCTGACAGAAAGGCTATCAATGCCTTTCTTGCCCAGCGTCCGCCTAAGTTTGCAGGGGAACCGGACCCCCTCATTGCAGAGCAATGGATTACGGAGATTAGGAAATTATTCAGGATATCGCCCTGCAATGATCAGCAGAAAGTGTTGTGCGCTACTCACCTACTGATAAAAGATGCTTATGAATGGTGGGAAACACTAATGGTCACTATGCCACACCCGGAGCAAGTTACGTGGCAGGAATTTTTGGAAGAATTTAATAAAGAATATCTCCCTGTAGGGCTGCAGAGCCAGAGGGTGATAGAATTTGAGAAACTTTACCAAGGTAGGATGACAGTTACGGAGTATGCCACAAAGTTCAATGCCTTGGTAAGATATGTGCCGTGGATAGCCAATGTGCCGGAAAACAAGACACAAAGGTTCCAGAGGGGATTGAGACCCCAGCTAAGAGAGGGGTTAGCCCCATTATTAATAAAGGACTATGCCTCTAGCATTGAGAGGGCTAGGGCATTGGAGATGGAGTCTATGAGGACTCAGGAGCTTAGGCAAGCTCGAAAACAATTCTTTACCGCCTCCAAGGAAGGTGAGGCTAATAAAGGAAAAAGGGGAATCGCCGAGAGAAAGAAGATCGGCGACAAGACACAGAGCACCCTGACTTGCAGAATTTGCCACAAACGCCATTCAGGCGAATGTTTACAAGGAACGGGGAAATGCTACAAATGTGGCCAAACGGGTCATGTGGCCCGGGACTGCGGGACCGATGAAGCCAAGATAATAAAGTGCTTCAACTGTGGTCAGGTCGGACACATTTCGCCCAATTGTCCGAATAAGCCACAGGGAGCACAAGCTCGAGGGAGGCCGGCCCAGCAAAAAGTCCCCGCCATCGCTAATCGACCCGGTACTGCTGCTAACCCAGTGCGTGTCCAAGCCCTCACCCGAACAGAATCACAAGAAATGGAGGAAAAAGTGATTACAAGTATGATTTACATTTTGGGAAATTCTGCAGTAGCTTTATTTGATTCTGGAGCTACGCATTCATTTATATCATACCAATACGTAATCACACACGCACTACGGGTAGAGGAAACCAGTAGTACTATACATGTAGAATCCCCAGTATATAGATTGGCAAGTATAAATCAAATCTGCAAAGCATGTCCTATCAGGATAGGAACAAAAATATTGGAAGCTGATCTCATCCTATTACCCATGACAGAGTTTGATGTCATATTAGGGATGGATTGGCTAAGTCAATGGGGTGCAACAATTGATTGTAGAAATAAAAAGGTGCAATTTGAAGCACCAAAAGATGAAATAGAGATCAGTAAGATAAGACAACCAGAAAACACAATAAAGATGGTATCAGCTATGAAAGCAGCTAAGCTAATGCGCCAACAATGTACAACTTATCTGGTCTCTATAAACACAATAAGAGATGGGGTACCTATGGAACAAATTCCAGTGGTAAAGGAATTTCTAGATATTTTTCCAAAAGAGCTATGTAATTTACCACCAGAAAGAGAGATGGATATGGAGATAGAAATTTTTCCAGGGACAGCCCCAATATCTAAGGCCCCATATAGGATGGCACTAGCCGAATTGGCTGAGTTGAAAGTACAGATTCAAGATTTATTGAATAAAGGGTTTATTAGACCCAGTGCATTACCTTGGGGAGCTCCAGTATTATTTGTAAGGAAAAAGGATGGGAGTTTGAGACTCTGTATTGATTACAGAGAATTGAACAAAGTAACAGTGAAAAATAAGTACCCACTCCCAAGAATAGATGATCTTTTTGATCAGTTAAAAGGAGCTTCTACATTTTCAAAAATTGATTTACAGTCAGGTTACCACCAGTTGAGGATATGTCCAAAGGACATCCATAAAACAGCATTCAGAACAAGATATGGGCATTATGAATTCTTAGTCATGCCATTTGGACTAACGAATGCCCCAGCTGTGTTTATGGATATGATGAACAGAATTTTTCGAGAATTTTTGGATCAATTTGTGGTGGTATTCATTGATGATATATTGATTTATTCAAAGACAGAAGAAGAACATGAGAAACATTTAAGAATAGTATTGGAAATTCTCCGAAGGGAGAAGTTATATGCTAAATTTAAGAAATGTGAATTTTGGTTGAAACATGTAGCCTTTCTCGGCCACATTATATCCGAGAAAGGAATACAAGTAGATCCTCAAAAGATTGAGGCAATAACAAAGTGGCCACAACCAACAAATATCACGAAAATAAGAAGTTTCCTAGGACTAGCTGGCTACTACAGAAAATTTGTGGAAGGATTCTCACAATTGTCAGCTCCACTCACAAAGCTGACAAGGAAAGGAGTTAGGTATGAATGGACACAGGAATGTGAGAATAGCTTCCAGGAATTAAAGAAAAGACTGGTAAAAGCTCCAATTCTAACACTACCTATGGAGAAGGAAGGGTTTGTGATCTATAGTGATGCCTCAAAGAAAGGATTAGGATGTGTACTGATGCAAAATGGAAAAGTTATATCATACGCATCTCGACAACTCAAGCCAAATGAGGTAAACTATCCAACCCATGATTTAGAATTGGCAGCAGTAGTCTTTGCCTTGAAAATATGGAGACATTATTTATATGGAGTTAAATGTGAGGTCTATACTGATCACAAGAGCCTCAAGTATATTTTTACTCAAAAGGAGTTAAATATGAGGCAAAGGAGATGGCTCGAGTTACTAAAGGATTATGACCTCGACATTTTATATCATCCAGGCAAAGCCAATGTAGTAGCCGATGCGCTAAGTAGAAATGTTAGCTTAGCACATCTCATCACAAAGGAAGAAGGGCTATTACAAGAATTGAGACAATTAGAATTAATTGTAAGCCCACCTGGGGTACAAGTTAGATTGTCTCAATTACAAATCCAGTCGAATTTATTTGAGCAAATTAAAATGGCTCAACAAGAAAATGGAGATTTCAAGAATTATGTGGAGAAAATGATTAAGAAAAATCCCAGTGAATACATACAAGATAAACATGGGATATACAGATATAGGGGTCGCCTATGTATACCCAATCAAGAGGAAGTAAAGGAACAGATATTGAAAGAAGCACACTTCTCTCCATTTTCAATACATCCAGGTAGCACCAAGATGTATCAAGACATCAAAAAGATGTATTGGTGGAATAATATGAAGAGAGAAATTGCTGAATATGTTGCTAAGTGCCTAACATGTCAAAGGGTTAAGGCTGATCATCAAAGAACCCCTGGAAAATTACAGTCGCTAGAAATTCCAGAATGGAAATGGGATGATATTACTATGGATTTTATTGAAGGGTTGCCAAGAACCCATAATGGAAATGATGCTATATGGGTCATAGTAGATAGATTATCAAAAGTAGCTCATTTCCTAGCCATTAAGAAAAATTTTACTGCTGAGCGACTGGCTAAAATTTATTATAAGGAGATAGTGAGATTGCATGGAGTACCTAAGTCAATAGTTTCCAATCGAGATTCCAGTTTTACATCTCGATTTTGGAAAAGTTTACATCAAACCTTAGGTACACAGCTGAAATGCAGTACAGCATTTCATCCTCAAACTTATGGGCAGACAGAAAGGGTAAATCAAATAGTAGAGGATATGCTGAGGATGTGCACAGTAGAATTTGAAGGATCATGGGATGAATATTTGGCTATGGCAGAATTTGCTTATAATAACAGTTATCAAGCAAGTATTCAAATCGCCCCATTTGAAGCTTTATATGGACGGAAATGCAGAACTCCTCTAAACTGGGATGAAGTAGGAGAAAGAAAATTGGCTCCAGACCTCTCAAAAAGAATGGCAGAAAAAGTTCAAGTGATTCGCCAGTGTATACTCACAGCCCAGAGCAGGCAAAAGAGTTACACCGATTGCAAAAGAAGGGATTTAAATATCCAAGTTGGGGATCACGTATTTGTTAAGGTAACGCCATTCAAAGGAGTCACCCGGTTTGGAAAGAGGGGAAAATTAAACCCAAGGTATGTTGGGCCCTTTGAAGTTTTGGAAAAGATAGGCAATCTAGCCTATAGAATAGCTCTGCCACCAGCCCTCAGTGCCATCCACAATGTGTTTCACATCTCCATGCTCAGGAAATATGTTTCAAACCCGACCCATGTATTAGTAGTGGAAAACTTACCAGTACAAGAACACTTGAACTATGAAGAGAGGCCAATCAAGATACTGGATTTCAAGATCAAGAAGCTTCGGAACAGAGAAATTGAGTATGTAAAGGTTAAATGGAGTCGATATTCAGAATCCGAAGCCACATGGGAGTTACGGGAAGAAATTGAAAGAAAGTACCCTCAATTATTCGAAGAAAGATAGGTTTCGGGACGAAACCTATTGTAAGGGGGGGAGAATTGTGGAACCCTGACCGTATACGCGTTGTTTCGACTGTATACGCGTCATTTCGACATTTGTAATTTTGTAATTATTTTATGAATAAATGAAAATTCATGAATTATATTGATGGATATGTGTATTGGAGATTGAAATAATGCAATTAGGAATTTAACCCCGTGAATAGTGTACGTGAGTAGTGCACGTGAATAGTAACCAAGGACTAAGACCCGTGATTAAGAGTTAATCACTTGGATTAACTTAATCACAAAAAGACAAAATAGAGATTTAATCACTACAAGACAAAATAGCAATTCTTTTGGATATTTTAATCCAAGTTTGGATTTTTGTGAAAAAATAGAAAAAAATTCATAAATTGCAATCCGGGCGTCGGAATTCGATGAAATTTTTTATGGATGGTTAAAAATTCATGATGGACATGATGAATGGGCTAAGATGTGATGAAAATCACAAATCAATGGTCATGATGAAACGTCAAATGCAAAGTGAAAAAGTAACTTCACTTTTTCATTAATTATGTATTTGACTTTAATTAAAATTAATAAATAAAAATTAAAAAAATTAAATGCAATGCAGCAACATGTCAGGTCGTGCAGGGGGGGTACCATGACCAAATCAATGGTCCAAATTCATCCAAATCATAAATCAAGGGCTAGGATTAATTTAGCTTAATTTAATTAATTTTAAAAAATCAAAAAATAGGTAGAAAATTAGGGCTGCTATAGGGGGGCTGGGGCAGGCCTAGGGTGGCAGCTCTTGGCTCAATGCAATTTCTAAAATTAAAAAGAAGTACCAATTTATAATTAAATACCTCAAAAGCAAGGGGGTAAAATCCAAATTCATGAAAAATCAAGCACTATAAATAGGGATCAAGGGGTGAACGACCAAGGCAGTCCCAAGCTTGAGCAAGATCTCATTTTCCACCCCCAAACACGTTTTTTCCCTTTAGAGAAAGAAGGAGAAAGTTAGAGAGAGAAAGCGTGGGAAAAAGAGGCGTATCTCCGCTTCGGGTAAGTGATTTCTACCCAAATTTCTTTTGGAAGTTAAATAGGGTAAAATCATGCTTATATAATGCCCAAGCATGATAAAATAAGTAAAGTTATAATGCTTGATTTGAATTATGCCAAAACATCAAAAATTTGGAGCGAAAATAGAGCAATCGGGAAAATAGCATTTGATATGTGGAAATAATGCTCCAAAAATGATAAATGATGATTTAGGATGTATGATTATGATGAATATGATGTTGTAATAATGATATATTAATTTCATGATTTTTGGAATTAAGGATTATGCTTAAGTGAATTTATGATGATTTTTAGTATATGGAGAAAATGATTTTTTTGGCCAAGTAAATGACGATAAATTCAAAATATAAGAAATGTCTAATGATATACTAGGCATAAGGTATGTCATGGTATTTTTTATTTTTGGAAAAAATATCAATTTTTGAAACACATGAACAGTAACCACGTCGCTGTGAACAGTAACCACGGATGAACAGTGATCTACTACAGTGATCTGCTACAGTGAACAGCGTGATTTTGGAGAAAATTTGGAAATTAATATTTGAATATAAGTATGGAATTTTTGAAGAATTTATGGACAAAAATATCTATGTAAAGAAATAATGCCCAATTGTTATAAAGCATACATGGGAAGCAGCTTAAATAAAGGAAATGAAATATCTTTTGTCCTTGAATAGGAAAAGGAAAAGAGAAGGTCGAAGACACCTCCTAAGAAGGTAAGCAAGTTATATGTTTTGCAAATTATTTCCAAAATGCTTGAAATTGTTTGCAGGTTGCTTTATGAAATTTATGTAAGGTTGGCCATACCTATAACTGCTTTACATGAACTGAAGTTCGTTTTGTGAAATTATTTATTAAATGCTTTTTATGAAATTGTTTATGATTTGCAAATATCATGCCGGCATGTGTATGAGAATGAGCATGTGCACGAGGAATAGGCCTTAGTCGAGGTAGTAAGCGGACCGGATGTCCCCCTCGCTATTGCCAAGTCGCTTAATAGGCCCAGGCCGGCGGCGACCTCCCTAAAATGGGAGCATGTATGGGATGGGCGCCTAGCTAGCGTTGCATCCAAAGGAATGTCATGAATGCTATGTATGCATTGCATTTGCATTGTATGAAATGCATGAAAATGATTGAAAAATTATGTATAGCTTGCTTACTGAGTATTATTACTCACCCATGCTTTTTCAACAACAGACAGGAAATGATGATGAAGGCAGCATGCCAAGTGTTATGTAGTTTTTGATATAAATGATGTTTATGTAAACTTTATGTAAAGTCAACGATGATAATTTTGAGATGAAAAGGGAATATTTTTATTCCAATGAAAATGTTTATGGAATAGTTTTTGATCATAACTGTGTTATGTGAAATATATTTCAAATTGGATGAATGATGGAAATTTTCCATGTATTGATGAAAAAAAAAAAAAAAATCCTGCCGTGTGATCAGGGCAACAATCCTGAGTCACGTTTACCAATCAAAACGATCCCAGAGTAAGGCTTCTAGGCACCTCGGTTCGGGGCGCCACAAACTCGCCCCTGCTCGAAAGGCATCCAGATTCCAGCACAAGTTCAAGCCGAAGGTGAAATCCATGGCTTGTTTTTTTTTAAAAAAAAAAAAAAAAAAATGCAACAAAATACTTTACCAAAAGCTGGCTGACAAGACTATAACAATAGTTGCTGGCAAAGCGTGATGAGGAAGCGAGCTGAAGCTGACAAAAATGATAATTCTATGAAAAATCTTGTGATGTTGCTCTTTGGAACTGTGTTGCTTACTTCTGGATTCTGCTTGGACGATCCAAACGCTTTCGCCACTGCTGCGGAGGACGTTGACGTACCTGCTCTAGAAGAGGATGGCAACGAGGATTGTAAAAATGGAGAGTCCGATGACAACTTCGAAATCAGCTACTCTTGCTTTGGGAGTAGACGATCCGACACCACTGCTCGTCAACACAGCTGCTGTTCGGGAAACACGAGACGAAGACATCGCTGATAGACCAATGGAGTCACGTTGCTTGTGAACCAAGTCAAAAGGCAGAATTTGAGTCGCAGGTTGAATGACACGTGGGAAGCGTGCAAACGGTCTTTCTCACCTTTAAAGTTCTGCAAGGGACGGTTCCGCGGAACTTGATTCCGCGTAATAGAATTCAGTTCCGCGTGATAGAGTTTGTTGGACGCGCGGAACTCAGTTCCGCGTGATAGAGTTTGTTGGACGCGCAGAACTGCGTTGCCAAGCCTATAAATAGATATGCAAACGCGCATTTTGAGAGGGGTGACAGAACGGAAACTACGACGGGAGGGAGAAAAAAAAAAGAAGAACTTGAGCGAAACAACGAAGACGGGGAAAGGGAGCTCTCCCGCGCTCAAAGAAGAGAACGTGAGTTCTCCAGATATTTTTGTTTTTAGTTTTAAAAAAAAAAAAGAGGAGAGTTTCTTTCTTATATTATATATATAAATATATATATATATATACATATATATTATTTTCAAAAAACTACTTTTCCCAACGTGGATACTCCCCGACTGGCGGGTTGAATTGACACACGGGTTAAGTATATTTTCTCTTTTAAAAATAAAATAAAAATATATATGTGTATATTATATATATATAAATATATATACACATATATATTATTTTCAAAAACTACTTTTCCCAACGTGGATACTCCCCGACTAGCGGGTTGAATTGACACACGGGTTAAGTATATTTTCTCCTTTAAAAATAAAATAAAAATATATACGTGTATATTATATATATATATATACATATATATTATTTTCAAAAACTACTTTTCCCAACATGGATACTCCCCGACTGGCGGGTTGAATTGACACACGGGTTAAGTATATTTTCTCCTTTAAAAATAAAATAAAAATATATATGTGTACATTATATATATATATATACATATATATTATTTTCAAAAATTACTTTTCCCAACGTGGATACTCCCCGACTGGCGGGTTGAATTGACACACGGGTTAAGTATATTTTCTCCTTTAAAAATAAAATAAAAATATATATGTGTGTACATTATATATATATATATATATATATATATAATATACATATATATTATTTTCAAAAAAACTACTTTTCCCAACGTGGATACTCCCCGACTGGCGGGTTGAATTGACACACGGGTTAAGTATATTTTCTCCTTTAAAAATAAAATAAAAATATATATGTGTGTATATTATATATATATACATATATATTATTTTCAAAAACTACTTTTCCCAACGTGGATACTCCCCGACTGGCGGGTTGAATTGACACACGGGATAAGTATTTTTATTTATTTATCTATTTATTTATTTTTATATTATGCGGTTAATTTTATACCATGCATCAAAATATTTGGATGATGATAAGAAGAAAGGTGCAATTAGAAGCAAAGTCCCGTAACAAATATTTCCAAACAAAGAATTCGGTTGCTGGAACCGGGCAACAATTTCTATTTGCTTCCAAAAAAAAAAAAAAAAAAAGAAGAAGAACACTTTAACATACTATTTTGCACATGAAATTCTGGCCACAAACTTATACAATCAAATCAGATTTTCAAAAAAATATGTTTCCTACGCACGTATATATATAAAACTATACATTATTATAAAAATATGTAATAATATATATATATATAAAGGCACGGGTCCCGGGAGCCGTATAATATATATAAATATATATATATACATAAAACTACGTGTTTTTATATATATATATATAACAATATATAAAGCGGCCCGGGGTCTCGGGATTTCACGGGCTGCCGTACATATATGTACATATATATATATAACTACGAATTTTCATAATAAAAATATATATAACAATATATATAAAGCCTCGAAAAACGTATATATTATACATATAGGCTTCCAAAATATATATATTATTTTCTAAAATACATATATATATTAAAAGACCATCCGAAAATTAAGATTTTGATTTTTAAAATTATATAGACGTCCCGCGGGCGTCCGAAAATTAAGATTTTCATTACTAAAATTATATAGATGACCCGCGGGCATCCAAAAATTAATATTTTGATTTCTAAAAATTATATAGATGTCCCGCGGGCATCCAAAAATTAAGATTTTGTTTTCTAAAATTACATAAATGTCCCACGGGCGTCCAAAAATTAAGATTTTGATTTCTAAAATTATATAGATGACCCGCGGGCGTCCAAAAATTAATATTTTGATTTTTAAAATTACATAGACGTCCCGCGGGCGTCCAAAAATCAAGATTTTGTTTTCTAAAAATTATATAAACGTCCCGTGGGCGTCCAAAAATCAAGATTTTGTTTTCTAAAAATTATATAAACGTTCCGCGGGCGTCCAAAAATCAAGATTTTGTTTTCTAAAATTATATAGATGTCCCGCGGACGTCCAACAATTAAGATTTTGATTTCTAAAATTATATAGACGTCCCGCGGGCGTCCAAAAATCAAGATTTTGTTTTCTAAAATTATATAGACGTCCCGCGGACGTTCAAAAATTAAGATTTTGATTTCTAAAAATATATAGACGTCCCGCGGGCGTCCTAAAATCAAGATTTTGTTTTCTAAAATTATATAGACGTCCCGCGGGCGTCCAAAAATTAAGATTTTGATTTCTAAAATTATATAGACGTCCCGCGGGCGTCCAAAAATCAAGATTTTGTTTTCTAAAATTATATAGACGTCCCGCGGGCGTCCAAAAATCAAGATTTTGTTTTCTAAAAATACATAGATGTCCCAAGGGCGTCCAAAAATTAAGATTTTGATTTCTAAAATTATATAGATGACCCGCGGGCGTCTAAAAATTAATATTTTGATTTTTAAAATTACATAGACGTCCCGCGGGCGTCCAAAAATCAAGATTTTGTTTTCTAAAATTATATGGACGTCCCGCGGGCGCTCAAAAATTAAGATTTTGATTTCTAAAAATATATCGACGTCCCGCGGGCGTCCAAAAATCAAGATTTTGTTTTCTAAAATTATATAGACGTCCCGCGGGCGTTCATAAATTAAGATTTTGATTTCTAAAATTATATAGACATCCCGCGGGCGTCCAAAAATCAAGATTTTGTTTTCTAAAATTATATAGATGTCCCGCGGGCATCCAAAAATTAAGATTTTAATTTTTAAAATTACATAGGTGTCCCGCAGGCATCCAAAAATTAAGATTTTGATTTCTAAAAATATATATAGATGACCCGCGGGCATCCAAAAATTAAGATTTTGTTTTCTAAAAACATATATGCCCCGCGGGCCTCCAAAAATGAATATTTTATTTTCCAAAAATATATATGTCTCGCGGACATTCAAAAATATATATATATATATATTTTTTTCATACACATACATCTTAGAAGACTTTCAAATATATATATATATATATAATTATGTATTTCTCCCCGAGTAAATACTCTCCGAGAAGTGAGCTAAGTTGATACACGGGTGAATGACCTCTTTGCTCAAATCCGAGCATTAATAGACCTAAAACCTCCAGTAAGCCCAAGATGGCTCAAAAAACTCTCCAGTAAGCCCAAGATGGCCCAAAACTCTCCAAAAAGCCCAAGATGGCCCAAAAACTCTCCAAAAAGCCCAATCTGGCCCAAAATCTCCCAAAAAAAAAGGCCCAAGCTGGCCCAAAACTCTCCAAAAAGCCCAAGATGGCTCAAAAACTCTCCAAAAAGCCCAATGTGGCCCAAACTCTTTTCAACAAGCCCAGTTGGGCCCAAACCTTTTTAATTGGTCAAAAATGACCCAAACATACTTTGTAAATTCGGTTGAATCCATTTCTTGGTAAAACACCCAATTGTTCAATCTAGACACTGAATGCGGGAGACGCTGGTTTCTTATATAGAAGCTGAAAGCGGGACACGCTGGTCTGCTGTGTAAATCCAGAAGCTAAGAGCGCACTTAGTTTGCTGTGTAGGGTCACTGGTGTAGCCGACGGGCCCCTAACTAGTTCCCAAACCGAGTCATCGCTGGTCGACGGGCTAAGCGTAAACTCACATTTAAGTCATGGCGCTTGGCGTCATATACCTCACATTTAAGTCATGGCGCGTGGCGTCATATACCTCACATTTAAGTCATGGCGCGTGGCGTCATATACCTCACATTTAAGTCATGGCGCGTGGCGTCATGTACCTCATATTCAAGTTATGGCGCGTGGCGTCATGTACCTCATATTTAAGACATGGTGCGTGGCGTCATGTACCTCATATTTAAGTCATGGCGCACGGCGTCATGTACTTCATATTTAAGATATGGCGCGTGGCGTCATATACCTCACATTCGAGTCACGGCGCGGGGCGAAGTGTACTCATTTATCTTTATATTTTTTTGTTAGACACGATTTTTCGTGCACTTGTAAAGACGTAGAAGGATCTTCTACGCATTTCATTATTATGAAGCATTTTTTTATGGACCATTGTATTCAGCTCTTTTAATCAAGGGTTTTTCTCGTTAGAATGTAAAATCAGAATGTTGAACACAATGCAAAATATTTCTGTGATGTACTTTTCGGACTCGGTTAAAGAATTGGATGCTTTAAAATTTTGTTGGGAAATTAATTAAGCATTTATTCTCAAAGCCGCAGGGAAACAATTTCACATTCAACCAAAAATCAACAGAATGAAATGAAATATATTTTATTTCTCGCGAGGCCGGAACAAATGGTGAACCCGACGTGAAACATTCTCCCTTCATCTTTAAGAGCTGAAAACTATGGTCTTTATATGCTTATTTAATTTCTCACTGTTAACGCTTTGAAATGCTCCTTTGCAGATTTCATGGTGCATTCAATGGCTTTCGGATTCCTGCCTAATGGCGGTTTTGTTATTTCTGAGCCAGATCACATGGATGCGGCTATCCCACATTACTTTATTCGCATACCAGAGAAGCCAGAGCACCGTGTCTATCGACACGTCGACTACTCTCCTGCTGCGATAAAGCAAAGAAGAGACCGATCTGCATTACTTAAGGAGCCACTTATTGTTCAAGGCTCGAAGACCACTCCTATTCAACCAACAAAGTCTCGCCAATCTGAATGGGCCCGCCTGCTCTACAATCGGACTATGCCAAAAAGTCCGCCCATCGGCTTGCTGCGCCAGCCCAACCAGCATCACAACAGTCTGTAGGACAACCAGTTTTGCAGTCCCACCCCATGAAGAGGTCTGCGAGACAATCTACTGCAACTCGGCTAGTGCCAACTGGCCGACCAGAAGTCAATGTTCCCCGAAAAGGGGGCAAAACTGTACCAAATCCTGTTCGATGCACCATCACGCGCCAATTCGGTCGGGCTGCCTCAAGGATTGTTGACCTAGCCCCCCGACCTAGCCAGGGTGACACCCAGGAGCGGAAGAAGTCAAGAAGACAAACCAAGTTTTCTCAGCTGGAGGCTCCATTGGCCGATAGAGGGGATGACCAATTCAAGCCGCGAGGACCTATTATTGTCCGATCCGGGTTAGGCACCTCGCGATTTGTCATCCCTGATCCGACGCATTTGCCCCATCAGTCAACCGATGCTCCATCTAGCTCACAAGCTAGAGTCGAATCTCCAGGTCACTATGATACTGCCAACATAGTGACGGTTCCTCATCACGTATCAAGGAAACAAAGGAGGAAAACGCAGCAGAAAAAGCAGTTCGGGAAAACAACTTCCCGTTTAAACTTGAAAGCTTCGCCACCACTGCCGCCAGGACCAAGGTATAGGCTATTTTCACACCCCCGACAAAGGGGTAGGCCGCAGAAGAAGCCACTGCAGAGCGCTCACAAATTAAGAGCGTCCCAAAAGCCAAGACTCTTTAACGGGTGGCAGTATTCCCAGAGGCGCCATACAACGTATCCACGTTCAGCGCTCAGGCTGATCCCTAATTTCATACACAAAAATCAATTTGCCTCGTTGATCAGACTGAAAGAGGATATGACTTATGCGCCTGTTGTGGCCCCGTTCCGAGGAGAGCACCGGATGCCGCACCCTAAGAGAGAAGCTAAAAGGAGGAGACGTCTCCTCCAGACGACAGAAGTCAACATGGTGGACCTCACCCAGCCAAGCACTTCCAAAGCGTCGGAGATGTTAACCCGGTCAAGGGCAGCCGCAATGCCCATTACACTGCCATTCTGTAGCCTCTCTCATCCTGAAGGGATCAGGGCCGCCCTCCCAAGAGGCCAATTTGAAGCATCTTACATGGTGGGCGAAGAAGAAGAGGTTCTTACACCCAAGTCTCAGCTCATTCATGACCTCCAGGAGGAGATTAAGCGTATGAAACGGGCTATGGAAACTCAAGGCAACAAGACATCAGGTTCCCATCAACCACCATCACCAAGGAACCGTCAATCAGTCCATCAGCCCGAGAAACTAATTAGGCAGCAGACCGAGGAAGATGAAAATGCAGAATTGGAGCAAGGCTTTCTGCAGTTCAATAACCTACGTATCAATACCCCTCGAACGCAAGACGCGCGGGTAAAAACACCCATGGGGTCTGCACCCAGGTTTATTGCACAAAAGGAGATGGTGCATCAGCTTGTGGCCGAATGCCTTCGTCGACAGGCACCTCAACTCACTGGGGTCCCTACAACGACAATCAACAGGCCTTATCCCCCAGAGGTTGAAGCGGAGCTGCTACCTAGAGATTTGAAGCCACCAAAGATCCAATTCGATGGGACTGGGAGCGCGTTAAAGCACCTGACATCATTCCACTATGCCATGGGCAATTGGGCGCACCATTCGAATTTTTGTCTTCGAATGTTTCCCAATACTCTTTCTGGTGATGCTTTCCAGTGGTACATATCTCTCCCAACCGACTCAGTTCGAACATGGGAAGAGATGAAAGAAATGTTCACCTCCCGATTCGTTGATACTACACGAGAAGTACAACTATCGGAATTATCTACCTTGTCCCAAAAGAAGGACGAGCCGGTTGAAGACTACATCACTAGATGGCAAAAGGCCGCTAACCGATGTCAAGCACCCCTATCTCAAGCAATGAAGGTCAATCTTTGCCGGAATGGCATCAAGACGGAAATCTCGTTGCTGATGAATGAACAGCTAAGTACATTTCAGGCCCTAGCTACAGAAGCTTATCAAAAAGAGTATTTGTTGTCTCAACAAAAAGCCTGGAAGAAGGAATCATCCACAACCACTACGTTTAAGAAGAAGAAAACTGGAGAAACCTCTGCAAACACTACAGAGGTTAAGAAGCAACCAGATAAAGCAAAGCCGCCTGTAAAAGAGCAGCCTGCAAGACCCTTCCGAAGAGAGGAAATCCAATATGCCTTTGGGAAAGATGACGTGGAGACGCTATTCCAGCACCTCATGTCGACCGGGCTATTCGAATTGCCCGCCCCAAAAAGGCCAGAAGAAGTTGGACGTACTTCTCACCAGCGATATTGCAGTTACCACCGATATGTCGGTCACCCCACTAAGAAATGTTGGGATCTCCAAGTAATATTGCAAGATTACATCGACAAGGGGATTATAAAACTCAGTCCTCCAGTGCAAGCTTCATCAAATGTTGTGACAATTGAGATAGCAGAAAAGGGTGATTGGGAAGTGGTTCGAAAACCACCAAGGCTAAGACGAACAAAAAGGTGTCTCAAAAATTTATGCAGAGAAGACAAAAGAATAAGGGATAAGGCCATTCTCCCTTTCTTCTCAAGGCATTTGAGGCAATCCTCACGGGTGCAACCATTCCTGATCATGGACTTTTTGCATCCCGAGTTGCTACTCCCGTTCTATCAACGGCTTGTTAGTAGATCACCTCGACCAGTAAAAGAAAGATACGTTCTCGAGGAGTTACAGAATATAACTCCACGTGAGTTCCCCGAGGATGGTCCGTTTTGGGACCTACATAGCAACAAAGGAGAAACCGAAACTTGTTATCATATAAATGCGTCTACGTCCAAGCCTGCAAAGCGGCGAAGAACTGCCTCGGTGCTTATCCCTAACTACACCAAGTTTGAAGTTGGGATGTCACCGGTAAACCACATCATCACGTATTTGCGAGAATCTCGACTTCTGCCAGCATCCTGGGAAACTAGAGTGGAATATTTCCGGTACTCACTGGGGGAATCAGTGATGTCTTGGTACCAAGATAATCATATCGAAGAAATTACCGAGTGGGTCATCTTGATAGATGCATTCTTGGTCCGCTTCCTGTCAAGGCAAAGAGAGCAGTTCCCTAGTAATTACTTGAGGGAAATACAATACAGTCAAGAATCTACTGCTCATTACGTAAATTATCTCAGAGACAGTACATGGAGTGATCCCTTGGCCATATGGTTGCCTGAACCTGAAATGGTCACGAAGTACCTTTCAGATGCGGTATGCCCTCCGGCTGACAATGGGTACATGACCTTTGGAGCTAAAACTTTCATAAAGGCAATCCGGTGGGTCGGCAATGAAGGCTTCAAACAAGAGGCAATCTTTAGCGACGCTGAAGGTTTTGGGAGGACAAATCAACTCCAAGTTCTGCATGTGCTGCAGTTAAACGATGCGCCCATTCTTCGAGTGTTCCCTTTCTTAACTAGGGAGTTAAGCTATGATTGGCCGCATATTCAGTTATTCCATGAGAATCATAAGTACGATTGCCGCACTTGTTCGATTATTCACTGGCGGTCTGTCAAATGGGGCAAACAGAAGAGTTTGCACTCGGGCACTTTGTTTTGAGCTTGGCCCATGACAGTTGTGCCCTTCTCTGGATCTCCTCGCTTCTCGAAGAAGCATTTGGTTCTTGGGAAGAGTTTGTTGATATGTTTATCCTGAGATTCCACGAATATGAGACAGAGTTCCCTCCAGAGATGATAGAAGTTATGCACCCCCTATCAGGAGAATCTCAGTACGACTACATTTTGAGATGGATAAACTGCAGAATAATCAACCAAAAATTCGATAAAGAAGGAATCATGGTTCATCAGTGCATCAAGTCAATGAGTGGGTATTTTCCTGAAATTCCAAAAATACAGCCATTTTTCTCAGATGTACTACGAACATTGGCTACAAACATTCAGGACTCTGCCTCTTGCGATATGGCGCAAGTTGAAGAGGATGTTCTTGCAATTCTTCGATCTGGTCGAATCACACCAGAAAATAAGGGTAAAGCCCCAATGCAAGAAAATCGTACTCAACCAGAACAGCACATACCAGCCAATCATGAGAAATCCTCAGTAAGCTATAATGTGCTTGAACACTTGAAGCGACTCCCTGCTCGACTCAATATTTACGATGCCTTGCAGTTATCGCAAGAAGCCAGAGATGCACTGGTTAGTGCTCTAACAGATGAAAATGTCCGTCTCGCTTATCTGGTCGACGCCACTGAGTGTGATGAAGTTATTTCATTCACTAATGAAGATATGTTGCTTGGAGACATTAATCACAACCGACCTTTATATGTTACGGGCAACCTAGCCGGTGAGCTGGTTAACAGAATCATGATCGATGCCGGGTCTGCAATTAATATCCTGCCCCTTCGAACACTCAGGAGGATCGGAATTTCTCCATCAGCGCTAAAAGACACTAGTGTGGTGATTCACGGGTTTAATCAAGGGACCCAAAAAGCCATGGGCCTGATTGAGTTGGAACTAAACATAGAAGAATTCTGCACCGAAATCCCATGCTTTGTGATTAATGCTCCGACCTCATATAACTTGCTGCTGGGAAGGCCTTGGCTCCACAGTAATAAGATAATCGCATCAACGGTGCATCAATGCTTCAAGTACTGCAAGGATGGAGTCGAAAAAAGGATTTTTGCTGACCATAAACCTTTCACAACGGCAGAATCATTTTACTCTGATGCTAAGTATTATGACTTGGCATCTGCTGTCAACACATCAATGAAAGCAATGGAATCAACCACACTAGAAGGACAGCAGGAGGTATCTCAGGCTCCCCCCGCCCCAGTAAGGACAGACATATTCTCAAAGGGTGAGAAGATGGAAGGTCAAGGTCGTGGTCGAGGGCGCGATCATGGACGAGGAACGACAGAACCAAGGGTTCAATTTCAAACCAAATTTGAAAATATGAGCCTCAATCCAGTACATCCACTACCACGACAACGACAGGGGGCAACTATACCACCTCCTACCAGCGATAGCAACACTGCTGCAGGATCACGGTTCTACTTGGACCTCGAAGTCCTTAAAAAGGTTGCTAAACCGCCTCGAGCCAATTCCCCTAGGTTTGAGGTGGATCTGGAAGCTCTTCGGAGATTCCGGAATCAGGCCAATGAGGAAGCCAAGTCACTTTGCTGTGAGAGTGACGGAATGGCCACTGAGGCCGCTCACCAAAATCAAAAACCTAAGGAAACGCTCGATGAGGTTTTAGCAATGCTCGTGAGGTTTAATGTATCTGCTCCAAGTGTGCAGGAATCTCAAGATGAAAAATTTGCCCAAAAACATTTCATAAAGCAATATGGCAAGGTTTACGGTAGCCTAACAAATCCTCTTGTTTGCCCACGGATAAGCTCAAGAAATGGGATTTCCATCGCTATAGCAGAGAAAGCAAGAAAATTATGGATTTGATGGGGTTCTATCCTGATGAACCACATTTATCAGGCCTCGAAAGTAACATCCCTATCCCGTTACCTGAAAGGCCACCTGGTTATCAAATGGGTAACAAAAGACTTGGCCTCGGGTACAAAGAAAAAGAAGACATCGACTTCGCTGCCACCTATTGCATCTCTGCAAGTGAGGACTCCAGCAACGATGAAGAGGCATTAATGGAAACAGAGGACGCTCCACCTGCAATTGAGGATGGAGGGCAGCCTACTATTGACGTACTTGAGGAATTCAATCACGGGACTGAGGAAGACCCGAGACTCATTTTTATTGCTAAAAACCTGGTCGAAAAAGAAAAGGTGGCATTAAGGCAGCTTTTAAGTGAATTCAAAGATGTTTTTGCTTGGGGGTATTCTGAAATGCCAGGTCTCAACCCCGCGATTGCAATGCACCATCTGCATATTACACGGGATAAAAAGCCAGTCAAGCAAGCTCCGAGAAGATTTCGACCAGATCTCGAAGAACAAATCATCAAGGAAGTTGAAAAACTCATTGATGCTGAATTCATTCGGGAAATCAAATTTCCAAAATGGATTTCTAGCATTGTTCCTGTCAAAAAGAAAAATGGGTAGATCCGCATTTGCGTAGACTTTCGAGATCTAAACGAAGCATGCCCTAAAGATGAATTTTCTCTTCCTTTCACTGATGTGCTAATCGACAGCACAGCTCTGTACGACACGTTCTCCTTTATGGATGGATATTCGGGATATAATCAAATCAAGATGGCTCCAGCAGATGAAGCCACAACAGCATTTCGAACACCGATGGGTGTCTTTTGCTACAAAGTCATGCCTTTTGGTCTTAAGAATGCTGGCGCAACTTATCAAAGGGCTATGCAAAATATATTTCATGATATGTTACACAAACATGTTGAGTGCTATGTCGATGACCTGGTTGTAAGGTCTGAAGGTCACAATAAGCATAAAGAAGATTTGAGATCGGTATTCTTGCGCTTAAGAAAGTATGATCTCAAGATGAATCCTCTCAAATGTGCATTCGGAGTATCATCTGGGAAATTCCTCGGGTTCATAATCCGCCAAAGGGGAATCGAGGTCGATCCACTCAAAACGGAAGCAATTCAAAATATGCCGCCTCCACGAAATCTCAGAGAACTTAGTAGTCTGCAAGTCCAATTGTCGTATATCCGGCGTTTCATCTCCAACTTGTTCGGCCGTTGCCAGCCCTTTCACAAGTTAATGAGAAAAGATGCGACTTTTCAATGGGACGCAAAATGCCAACAGGCCTTTGAAGCCATCAAAGAATTGCTGCAAAATCCTCCTGTTTTGACAACTCCAGTAAAAGGAAAGCCACTCATTCTCTATATTGCTGCCAGCCCACAATCACTGGGGGCATTGCTCGCACAAGAAAATGCCCAAGGCAAAGAACAAGCCGCCTATTATCTCAGTCGACGATTATTGCAAGCTGAATGCAATTATTCCTCGATCGAGAAGATTTGTCTAGCATTGGTTTTTGTGGCACAAAAGCTAAGACATTACTTCCTCGCGCATGAGATTATACTTATATCGAAGGCTGATCCCCTCAAGTTCCTGATCACTAGACCAATGCTTTCAGGACGCCTAGCAAAATGGTCACTTCTGCTATCCGAGTTTGATATCAAATATGTGCCACGAAAGGCAGTGAAAGGGCAAGTATTGGCAGATTTCCTAGCAGCCCATCCTCTTGAAGAAGAATTTCCCATCTTAGAAAACCTACCTGATGAGAAGTTTTTCTACGCAAATGATGATCCAATGTGGCAAATGTATTTCGATGGCGCTTCCAAGCCATCCGGAGCTGGTGTTGGAATTGTCGTAGTCTCCCCTCATAAAGACTTATTCCCGCACTCATATTTTCTTGGAAGAAGCACAACAAATAATGAAGCTGAGTACCAGGCCTTACTCATCGGCATGGAACTTCTTTTGCAATCATATATTTTATTTGTGCGAATATTTGGGGACTCTGAATTGGTTATAAAACAGTTGAATAATCAATACGAAGTACACCAGCCCCATTTGCGAAAATATTATGACAAAGCTCAAACTTTATTGGCAAGGTTCGAAATAGTTTCGGTTGAGCATGTTCCTCGGTCAGAAAATATAGTTGCTGATGCACTATCAAAGTTGGCCAGTATTCTTGCCTCCAATGAGCTTGATGACATGGCAATTCGAGTACAAAGATTAGAAGATGATGAAGAGTTCCAAGTAGATCAAGTTGGATGGTGTGTATCTGAGGTAACTACAAACAATGATGACTGGCGCATCCCTATCATTAACTACCTCAAATATGGCATTGAACCAGATGATCCAATCGCAAGGAAGTCATTGAGAAAGGCTGTTTCGCGATATACTGTGTTTCAAGACGATTTGTATCGGATTGCTTTTGATGGGCTTTGGCTTCGCTGTATTGACAGAAATGATATCTGTCAAGTTCATCAAGAGACACACTCCAGCGAATGCGGCGCCCACCAATCTTGACGTCGTCTTTATCATAGGATCAAAATGTTGGGCTATTATTGGCCCACAATGGTCCAAGACTCCATCAATTTTGCGAAATCCTGTGAAGTCTGCCAAATGCATGGAGATATTTATCATATTCCTGCTTCAGTAATGTCTCCAGCACCTATCTCATGGCCCTTATCTTGGTGGGGTTTTGATATTGTCGGTCCGATAAACCCGTCGTCATCTAAAGGACACCTATATATTTTAGCCGCTACGGATTATTTCTCCAAATGGGCAGAAGCTAAAGCTTACAAGAGAGTCCGAGCGCAAGAGGTGGTTGAATTTATCAAGCACAAAATCATCTACCGTTATGGTGTTCCCTATCAAATCACCTCAGATAATGGCACACCATTCAAAAACGACAAAGTAAGTCAGTTATGCCGGAAGTTTGGAATCAAGCAAATATTCTCATCGCCCTATTACCCACAAGGAAATGGTCAAGCAGAGGCATTTAACAAAAATATCATTCGAATCCTCAAAAGGACCACTGTGAAAAATAAGCGTGATTGGCACGAGAAGCTACCCGAAGCATTGTGGGCCTACAGAACCACACATCGAACTGCAACGGGAGCAACACCATATTCATTACTCTTTGGTACGGAAGTAGTCTTACCAGTGGAAATTCAGTTAGCATCTTTAAGGGTTGTCATCCATTCTGGGTTAACTACTGAACAACAAGCCAAACTTCGCTTCGACGAGCTCGAAGCACTAGATGAGAAACGAGTTCAAGCACGGAAACGAATCGAACTCTATCAAGCTCGGATGGTCGAAGCATACAATAAAGTCGTGAGACATCGCTCATTCAAAAGAGGGGATTTGGTGCTAAAGCTACGCACAGAGCTTATGACCGGGGGCAAACTTACTGGTAAATTCGAACCTAAATGGGAAGGGCCTTACATCATTGAGAGGGTCTATGGCAATGGCACATATGAAGTTATTAATTGCGAAAATCAAGTGAAAGCAACTGTAAATGGGAATTACTTAAAAAGATATTATCCATAAAACTTACAAAAGGAGTCATACATCAAAATTTTGTAACAAAATCTCTACAGTCTCCCTTGTAGAAGAAAAGGACTCCTTCAAAACTCGGATAGAGTTCACTACATCAGCGGGAGGAACTGTATACGCCCGCAACTCTTCGACTTTAGCCTCCATAGAAGAAATATCCCGACTCTCTGAATCAATTCTTACTTTGTAGAGGTCAACTTCAGCCTGAAGATCGTTGGAGGTAGAAATCAACGAATTTAGTCTACTTCTATCCACAAAAATAGAAGTGACAATACGACGAACCTCGGCTTGTTTGGCCGCTATGGAAGATCGAATCTCCTCGGCAATCATCTTTTTACTTTCTATCTCCTTTGCAACCTGAAAGTTACGTTCCTTAAGTTGAGCAAGGCTATCTCTACATTTAGCGAGGTCGACTTCTGCGGATGCTAGATCTTCTGCAGAAACCAAGGGTCGTGCAGCAGCCTCAAGCTCGCGTCAATGGTCACGCAACTTCTCAAGTGAAAGTATAACATCACCAAAACCAGAAACGTGAAGTTGGAGCCTATCCAAGACCATGGAAAAGTCTTCACAAATATCCAACGCGTCAGTGATATCATCAGGAGAATTCATGTTCCCCAAAGAAGAGATGATGCACCCCTTGAATTGTGCTATTGCGCGCCTCAAATGTTTGAGATCCCGTTGCTCTAACTGCTCCGCCCCGATCACCTTGAAAGTTGAAAAGAAATGATACAAAGGATCCAAGAAGCGATCTTTGACATCAGGAAGCTGACGAGCCCCACTTGAGCTCGCGTCAGTGCTAGGACCGGTTGAACTAAAGTGAGGACCACTTGAGCGACTAGGTCCCAAGGCTGAAAAGTATAAGTCAAGATGTCAGAACAGCGAGTTAACTAGGCGAAAAGCCAAAATACAAATACCTGGTGATATAGGAGAAACAGGCAATGGCCCTATCGGTGTCGAATTCTCCCCGCCATGAGCATCGTCATCAGATACCTCGACAACTAAGACAGCTATAAAAAAAATGTAAGAGAAGAAAGCAAAAAAAAAAAAAAAAAAAGGGGGGGGTTTACCTTCAAAATTCATACCCGCGCCTTCTGGGTGATTACGTGGAGCCTCCGAGCGGATTTCCCTTCCTAAACCAGACCCTGAATGAGAAGCTGCCTTCAAAGGAGTATCTTGGGCTATAGAAGGAGGAGATTGACATGCCTCGAGAGTCCGAACCCCCAGAAAATCCCTCATGAAGATGTTATCAGAAAATATAGGCCCACTATCACAAGACCGCATCGGTTGGTCAATCTGACCCATGTTTAGATCTACATGGAAGCCCAAGAGATCACTCAGAACACGGTCGCTGGAGTTCGGTAACACAGGGGAGTTGTTCTGTGCCTCGGCACTCATTTCTTTACTCACTTCGTGGTCATTAGAAGGGTTTATGGAGACATTCGTCTCTGCTACAACGACCCCTTCCTCAGGTGGTTCGAGTAGCTTGGAAATGGGGTATGACCTTTTATCAGACTCTTCTGAAGGTCTCACAGCTTCTTCTTGCGATAAGGAACCTTTCCCTTGTGAAGGATCTGAAAGTCCATCAATTGGAGACGAATCCCTCGTTTTTCGAATTTTTCGCTTCTTACCACAAGTGTCATGCATTGTCAATGACTCTGTAGCCTCTAAGTTGGTGGGACGATTGGGAAACCAAAAGCGACTGATTGGCTTTGGCGGATATACAACCTCGGGAAGCTTGACATTGTATTCTAAAAAAAAAAAAAAAAAGAAAAAGAGGGATAGTTAAGGATAAAAGCATAAAAAAAAGGGGGAAAAGAAAAGAGAGAAGAAACATACTCCAAGTCTCCATAGATTTCTCGTCCTTTTTAGAAGCTACCTTTTCAGCAGCTAACTCCCATAAAGTCTTCTTGGCTGGCTCGGTGTCACAACGAATATACTCTTTTCCTTCCGCAACCCAGTCAGTGCAGTGAAAGCTACAACCGACGATCCCAGGGTAGGCCTTGAAGGAATCGATGTGTTAGACACAAACAGCCTCAGTCTCCTCCACGTCTGGTTCCTTGAAGCGTCTAATCCCAAAGGGCATCACCAAGCCCAGTTCACCCCAACTGGTGGACAAGTCAAGGGGTTTAAAGGCCCAAAAGCGAGATTTAGGCGCAACTTGCTCGACAACTTTCACCGCACAGATGCCATACCAATGAACATAATCTTGAGTTGCCCGGACTCGACGGTCAAACGAAGGAAATTTCAGCTCACAGGAGAACTTAACTCCCTCAAAGCGCGAGCATACCGCGAGCCAGTGAAGAGGTCCGACCCCAACTTCCCTTTGGTATCTCGAGATGCGAGGAAGATATGCAGGAACATCCTGATCAAAGCCGAACTGACAAGCAAACTTGTGAGGATAATACGGCTCAACTTCAAAACGAGGACCATCCCTGTAAGCCAAGAGACCTGGTTGAAGCGACAACGCAAAGTCTTTTTCATCAAGGGTCAGTCCATCGGAGGAAGATTTTGTTGACCACTCGCAGGGGGCAACCATACGAAAGAACCTCTCTTCAAAATAACCAGCTTGGATGAGGAGCCCGGTCATGTCTTCAAAATTATAGCTGGCTAAGTTACGCTTGGCAAATTTCTTCAATATCAAACCCTGAGAAGGAAACTGGGTAACTTCCTCGACTCCATAAATCTCTGGGAAATAAAAACCAAGCCAGCCAAGGAGAAAATGAGCTGGGAAATAAGAAATGGCACCCCCGGGGCCTTTCTCATTATATACAATCTGATTTAAACCTTTATAAATATCACATAATACTCGTGGTACCAGAGCGAAGCGCTTGCCTTGAGCCATCTCGCAAGCCACATAAAGACATGACCATTTTACGAGACCGTAGGCGGAAGAGGAAGGACAAATGACCACGGAGGTCCAAAGCCACAAAAAGAGGATAAGCTCGACCTCAGGCTGTACTTGTTGTAGGCACTCAAGGGGAAGCCACAGGCCGCCTTGCCCACTGGCATGAAACTCAACAATATTAGAAGGCCAGTTGTCATTAGATACCTGTTGGTCAGAAATCCTTGAGAATAATGCCACCCAGTCTCTTGCCATGAACTTTTCCTTCTCGGTTGTTTGATATAATTCATCAAGAAGATCTATGACCTTTGAAGCAATCGGGTTCTTGTTGAAGGAAGAGTTTGGAGGGGTACACTCATCAAAGGGCAATCCACATACAGGGAGACCGCATATCCCCTTCAGATCCCACAAAGTAACGCTCATCTCTCCAAATGGAAATATGAAGGAGTTAGTCGCCGGTGACCAGAAGCTTACAAAGGCATTGATAATGTTGTTGTCTTTCCAAAAACCTTCTCCGGTGGCTAAGATCGCATCTTTCACACCAGCGGATGTAAGTACTGCTTCATGACGAGAGACCAAATGTTGTCCCCATTGATTAAAGCCCGGGATGTTACCTAAGCAGCCACGGTAAACATTAGCACCCTCCTTGCATATAAAAGAATAGTCTTCTAATTCCTTTTGCAACCAGCGAGGAGTCTCTACGATAAAATTATGGGGATTGCCTAATGCCCTGGTCGGGAGTAGAAAGCAACCAGAAAAGATCTTGCGGGGATCGGTCGCAGCAACACCTTTTCCAAAGATATAACCTTCTTGGCAGTTCAAACGTTCAACAAAAATCTTCTCTGGAATCATAAAGATCCGAGTAGACCGACCGTTAATGTCCTCCATAAGGTGGCAACGCATGGGGTTGAAGTGAGAAGGCCCATGTGAACATTCAAAGCATTCACGCCTTGCTAAGGCAGGATACCACCCGAAATAAGAAGAACAGCCTCCACAAGGGCGACCGAAGAAAAGATCGTACTTCTTGGCGCTTTGCGCAGTTTTCTTCTTCGGAACACGCTGCTTTTTCTTAGATGTCATCAGTTCTTCGGGAGAGCTTTTCTTAGAAGATTCATTTTTCTTTGAAGAAGATTTTTGCCTTTTAAATTCCCCACAGGCATACGCAATAGCCTTACGCTTCTTAACGAGAGAAGGTGATGTTAGAGGCGCCGCAATTGAAGCTACTTTGGAAAAAGGAGTCGCGTTATCCTTTGGCTCCTCAAGGGAAGAACGCTTCTTTTTCACCGCTGATTTCTCCTGTGGTGAAAGAATAGGAAATTCTGGAGAAGACATTGCCTGCAAATATATATATATCAAATTCATTCAAAAAAAAAAAAGGAGAAGAGAAGAGAACTAGCACAGGTCACAACTCTATTACAAAAGTATGAAGTTGCTTATGCTTTAGTCCCAGCAATTAAAATGCTCCTCATTCTAAAAACCAAGCAAATAACCGTCAAATCTAAAACAAGAAGTCAGTAGAACCCATGAGCGGACCATTTCAAAAAATAAATAAATAAATAAATAAATAAAAATAAAAATAAATAAATAAATAAATATAATAATAATAATAATAATAATAATAATAATAAAATCTTCATTACGCCATAAGTCAAGAGAAGCTTGCCAGACAACACGTCAGGAATCACGCCTTTACAAGTAGCCCACGACGGCATAATTCCTGAGGGGGCATTTGATGAGATATATTTTTAACCATGATAAAATTATATGATATATATATATATAAACAAAAAAAGAAGAGAGAGAATGGGGGCTGAGGGTGGTGTCGATTCAGGATTCGAAATGTACCGAGAATGCCGGTTTCAGATGGTTTGGATCAATCCGGTGATGGCACAGCCCAGGGCGTAGGTAGCGGAGTTAATTCGACTTGTAGTAATGAATCGAAAACAGGTGGGTCGGTTTCATATGGTCCTGGCAGAGTGGATGGCATTGGAATATAATCAATGGAAAATTGGGGTAATTCGAATTTTAATCTTCATCAGCCAAAGGCACCCGTTTCAGATGGTTCTGATGGAATCAATAATGTCAAAACGCAGGCCACAAAAGAATGGGCCGGAAATTTGTTTAAGTCGGGGTCTTTGTTTTGTGATGGTTCTGATCAAGCCAATGGTGGGAAACCTACAGAAAATTGGTCTGGTTCAGGCATGGAACCACCTCGGCCAAGTGCTCATGTTGGAAGTGGTCTGGATGACAGAACACAGACACTTCGGGAATAGTTATATAGCTGGAAGCCTTTCACATCGCAGGATGTTGAGGGTTTGGACGGTTCTGGAGGTCCACAAGGATGCAGATAGGTTTTTTTTTAAGATGATTGGAGAAGCATATGCAGTGATTTCAGACCCCACCAAGCGTGTGCGATATGATGCTGATGAGGAGATAAGGTAGGCCCATAAGAAAGGAAATGGGAATAGCACTCCTGGGTCTCCACGAAATGCTTACAATTACTCGTCTGAGCAAGGCGGCACTTGGCGGCGTGAACTCTGAAAAGGACGCATGAAACCATGAAATGGATTTACGAGTAGATGATGGCAGACTCAATATCGCTTGCAACGGAATCCTGGGTTAAGGTTTGAAAAATGGAAATCCACGACATCTACTTCCAGTGAAACTCGTGATAAAATGGGACAATCCATGATGAAAGCAGAACGGAGTGGAATGGAGGCGGAGAGGAACTGAGACCGAAGCCAAAACTGTTGCGGAAATGGGCAATGGCGACGAATCCAACCGCCATTCAAATGCCATAGACCTGGACATGGACTTAGACGAACTCGCCCCTGCTCGAAAGGCATCCAGATTCCAGCACAAGTTCAAGCCGAAGGTGAAATCCATGGCTTGTTTTTTTAAAAAAAAAAAAAAAAAAAAACGCAACAAAATACTTTACCAAAAGCTGGCTGACAAGACTATAACAATAGTTGCTGGCAAAGCGTGATGAGGAAGCGAGCTGAAGCTGACAAAAATGATAATTCTATGAAAAATCTTGTGATGTTGCTCTTTGGAACTGTGCTGCTTACTTCTGGATTCTGCTTGGACGATCCAAACGCTTTCGCCACTGCTGCGGAGGACGTTGACGTACCTGCTCTAGAAGAGGATGGCAACGAGGATTGGAAAAATGGAGAGTCCGATGACAACTTCGAAATCAGCTACTCCTGCTTTGGGAGTAGACGATCCGACGCCACTGCTTGTCAACACAGCTGCTGTTCGGGAAACACGAGACGAAGACATCGCTGATAGACCAATGGAGTCACGTTGCTTGTGAACCAAGTCAAAAGGCAGAATTTGAGTCGCAGGTTGAATGACACGTGGGAAGCGTGCAAACAGTCTTTCTCACCTTTAAAGTTCTGCAAGGGACGGTTCCGCGGAACTTGATTCCGCGTAATAGAATTCAGTTCCGTGTGATAGAGTTTGTTGGACGCGCGGAACTGCGTTGCCAAGCCTATAAATAGAGATGCAAACGCGCATTTTGAGAGGGGTGACAGAACGGAAACTACGACGGGAAGGAGAAAAAAAAAGAAGAACTTGAGCGAAACAACGAAGACGGGGAAAGGGAGCTCTCCCGCGCTCAAAGAAGAGAACGTGAGTTCTCCAGATATTTTTTTTTTTAGTTTAAAAAAAAAAAAAAAAGAGGAGAGTTTCTTTCTTATATTATATATATATAAATATATATATATATACATATATATTATTTTCAAAAAACTACTTTTCCCAACGTGGATACTCCCTGACTGGCGGGTTGAATTGACACACGGGTTAAGTATATTTTCTCTTTTAAAAATAAAATAAAAATATATATGTGTATATTATATATATATAAATATATATACACATATATATTATTTTCAAAAACTACTTTTCCCAACGTGGATACTCCCCGACTAGCGGGTTGAATTGACACACGGGTTAAGTATATTTTCTCCTTTAAAAATAAAATAAAAATATATACGTGTATATTATATATATATATATATACATATATATTATTTTCAAAAACTACTTTTCCCAACATGGATACTCCCCGACTGGCGGGTTGAATTGACACACGGGTTAAGTATATTTTCTCCTTTAAAAATAAAATAAAAATATATATGTGTGTACATTATATATATATATAAATATATATATACATATATATTATTTTCAAAAAAACTACTTTTCCCAACGTGGATACTCCCCGACTGGCGGGTTGAATTGACACACGGGTTAAGTATATTTTCTCCTTTAAAAATAAAATAAAAATATATATGTGTGTACATTATATATATATATATAAATATATATATACATATATATTATTTTCAAAAAAACTACTTTTCCCAACGTGGATACTCCCCGACTGGCGGGTTGAATTGACACACGGGTTAAGTATATTTTCTCCTTTAAAAATAAAATAAAAATATATATGCGTGTATATTATATATATATATATAAATATATATATATACATATATATTATTTTCAAAAACTACTTTTCCCAACGTGGATACTCCCCGACTGGCGGGTTGAATTGACACACGGGATAAGTATTTTTATTTATTTATCTATTTATTTATTTTTATATTATGCGGTTAATTTTATACCATGCATCAAAATATTTGGATGATGATAAGAAGAAAGGTGCAATTAGAAGCAAAGTCCCGTAACAAATATTTCCAAACAAAGAATTCGGTTGCCGGAACCGGGCAACAATTTCTGTTTGCTTCCAAAAAAAAAAAAAAAAAAAAAAAAAAGAACACTTTAACATACTATTTTGCACATGAAATTCTGGCCACGAACTTATACAATCAAATCAGATTTTCAAAAAAATATGTTTCCTACGCACGTATATATATAAAACTATACATTATTATAAAAATATGTAACAATATATATATATATATAAAGGCACGGGGTCCCGGGATCTCACGGGTGGCCGTATAATATATATAAATATATATACATATACATAAAGCTACGTGTTTTTATATATATATATAACAATATATAAAGCGGCCCGGGGTCTCGGGAATTCACGGGCTGCCGTACATATATGTACATATATATATATAACTACGAATTTTCATAATAAAAATATATATAACAATATATATAAAGCCTCGAAAAACGTATATATTACACATATAGGCTTCCAAAAAATATATATTATTTTCTAAAATACATATATATATTAAAAGACCATCCGAAAATTAAGATTTTAATTTTTAAAATTATATAGCGTCCCGCGGGCGTCCGAAAATTAAGATTTTCATTTCTAAAATTATATAGATGACCCGCGGGCATCCAAAAATTAATATTTTGATTTCTAAAAATTATATAGATGTCCCGCGGGCATCCAAAAATTAAGATTTTGTTTTCTAAAATTACATAGATGTCCCACGGGCGTCCAAAAATTAAGATTTTGATTTCTAAAATTATATAAATGACCCGCGGGCGTCCAAAAATTAATATTTTGATTTTTAAAATTACATAGACGTCCCGCAGGCGTCCAAAAATCAAGATTTTGTTTTCTAAAAATTATATAAACGTCCCGCGGGCGTCCAAAAATCAAGATTTTGATTTCTAAAATTATATAGACGTCCCGCGGGCGTCCAAAAATCAAGATTTTGATTTCTAAAATTATATAAACGTCCCGCGGGCGTCCAAAAATTAAGATTTTGATTTCTAAAATTATATAGATGACCCGCGGCGTCCAAAAATTAATATTTTAATTTTTAAAATTACATAGACGTCCCGCGGGCGTCCAAAAATCAAGATTTTGTTTTCTAAAAATTATATAAACGTCCCGTGGGCGTCCAAAAATCAAGATTTTGTTTTCTAAAAATTATATAAACGTCCCGCGGGCGTCCAAAAATCAAGATTTTGTTTTCTAAAATTATATAGATGTCCCGCGGACGTCCAAAAATTAAGATTTTGATTTCTAAAATTATATAGACGTCCCGCGGGCGTCCAAAAATCAAGATTTTGTTTTCTAAAATTATATAGACGTCCCGCGGGCGTTCAAAAATTAGATTTTGATTTCTAAAAATACATAGATGTCCCACGGGCGTCCAAAAATTAAGATTTTGATTTCTAAAATTATATAGAGGACCCGCGGGCGTCCAAAAATTAATATTTTGATTTTTAAAATTACATAGACGTCTCGCCGGCGTCCAAAAATCAAGATTTTATTTTCTAAAAATTATATAAACGTCCCGCGGGCGTCCAAAAATCAAGATTTTGTTTTCTAAAATTATATAGACGTCCCGCGGGCGTCCAAAAATCAAGATTTTCTTTTCTAAAATTATATAGACGTCCCGCGGGCGTTCAAAAATTAAGATTTTGATTTCTAAAATTATATAGACGTCTCGCGGGCGTCTAAAAATCAAGATTTTGTTTTCTAAAATTATATAGACGTCCTGCGGGCGTTCAAAAATTAAGATTTTGATTTCTAAAAATACATAGATGTCCCAAGGGCGTCCAAAAATTAAGATTTTGATTTCTAAAATTATATAGATGACCCGCGGGCGTCCAAAAATTAATATTTTGATTTTTAAAATTACATAGACGTCCCGCGGGCGTCCAAAAATCAAGATTTTGTTTTCTAAAAATGATATAAACGTCCCGTGGGCGTCCAAAAATCAAGATTTTGATTTCTAAAAATTATATAAACGTCCCGCGGGCGTCCAAAAATCAAGATTTTGTTTTCTAAAATTATATAAATGTCCCGCGGATGACCAAAAATTAAGATTTTGATTTCTAAAATTATATAGACGTCCCGCGGGCGTCCAAAAATCAAGATTTTGTTTTCTAAAATTATATAGACGTCCCGCGGGCGTTCAAAAATTAAGATTTTGATTTCTAAAAATATATAGACGTCCCGCGGGCGTCCAAAAATCAAGATTTTGTTTTCTAAAATTATATAGACGTCCCGCGGGCGTCCAAAAATTAAGATTTTGATTTCTAAAATTATATAGACGTCCCGCGGGCGTCCAAAAATCAAGATTTTGTTTTCTAAAATTATATAGACGTCCCGCGGGCGTCCAAAAATCAAGATTTTAATTTCTAAAATTATATAGACGTCCCGCGGGCGTCCAAAAATCAAGATTTTGTTTTCTAAAATTATATAGACGTCCCGCGGGCGTTCAAAAATTAAGATTTTGATTTCTAAAAATATATAGACGTCCCGCGGGTGTCCAAAAATCAAGATTTTGTTTTCTAAAATTATTTAGACGTCCCGCGGGCGTTCAAAAATTAAGATTTTGATTTCTAAAATTATATAGACGTCCCGCGGGCGTTCAAAAATCAAGATTTTGTTTTCTAAAATTATATAGATGTCCCGCGGGCATCCAAAAATTAAGATTTTAATTTTTAAAATTACATAGGTGTCCCGCGGGGATCCAAAAATTAAGATTTTGATTTCTAAAAATATATATAGATGACCCGCGGGCATCCAAAAATTAAGATTTTGTTTTCTAAAAACATATATGCCTCGCAGGCCTCCAAAAATGAATATTTTATTTTCCAAAAATATATGTCTCGCGGACATTCAAAAATATATATATATATTTTTTTTCATACACATACATCTTAGAAGACTTTCAAATATATATATATATATAATTATGTATTTCTCCCCGAGTAAATACTCTCCGAGAAGTGAGCTAAGTTGATACACGGGTGAATGACCTCTTTGCTCAAATCCGAGCATTAATAGACCTAAAACCTCCAGTAAGCCCAAGATGGCTCAAAAAACTCTCCAGTAAGCCCAAGATGGCCCAAAACTCTCCAAAAAGCCCAATATGGCCCAAAAACTCTCCAAAAAGCCCAATGTGGCCCAAACTCTTTTCAACAAGCCCAGTTGGGCCCAAACCTTTTTAATTGGTCAAAAATGACCCAAACATACTTTGTAAATTCGGTTGAATCCATTTCTTGGTAAAACACCCAATTGTTCAATCCAGACACTGAATGCGGGAGACGCTGGTTTCTTATATAGAAGCTGAAAGCAGGACACGCTGGTCTGCTGTGTAAATCCAGAAGCTAAGAGCGCACTTAGTTTGCTGTGTAGGGTCACTAGTGTAGCCGACGGGCCCCTCACTAGTTCCCAAACCGAGTCATCGCTGGTCGACGGGCTAAGCGTAAACTCACATTTAAGTCATGGCGCTTGGCTCACATTTAAGTCATGGCGCGTGGCGTCATATACCTCACATTTAAGTCATGGCGCGTGGCGTCATGTACCTCATATTCAAGTTATGGCGCGTGGCGTCATGTACCTCATATTTAAGACATGGTGCGTGGCGTCATGTACCTCATATTTAAGTCATGGCGCACGGCGTCATGTACTTCATATTTAAGATATGGCGCGTGGCGTCATATACCTCACATTCGAGTCACGGCGCGGGGCGAAGTGTACTCATTTATCTTTATATTTTTTTGTTAGACACGATTTTTCGTGCACTTGTAAAGACGTAGAAGGATCTTCTACGCATTTCATTATTATTAAGCATTTTTTTATGGACCATTGTATTCAGCTCTTTTAATCAAGGGTTTTTCTCGTTTGAGATGTAAAATCAGAATGTGGAACACAATGCAAAATATTTCTGTGATGTACTTTTCGGACTCGGTTAAAGAATTGGATGCTTTAAAATTTTGGTGGGAAATTAATTAAGCATTTATTCTCAAAGCCGCAGGGAAACAATTTCACATTCAACCAAAAATCAACAGAATGAAATGAAATATATTTTATTTCTCGCGAGGCCGGAACATTCACCCTGAAAAATCCATCATTATACAAACAACGCTTACATTTTCCTTTTCAAACCAAGTTACATGTGGATGCTAAGATTTCATAGTGCAAAGTCATATTTCAACACGTTAATCTTTCATTCGATCAGAAAACTAGTTAGGAAATCAATGAACTCAAGCAAACCAAGGATTAAACTGAATACACTGGTTACAGCAAATGGTATCAAGTCACTGAATTCAATCTCTAACAACTACAAATTCTTTTTCCCCCCAAACTTATTGCAAAAATTCTCCTCACCATATTTCAGGATATCTGGAGATATATTTTTTTAGCTCCCCTCACCATATTTCAGGGTATCTAGGTAGAATTTTCATTTTTTAAAGCGTTGTTACTATGATTTTCCTTTGCTTTTTACGCGAACCTTGCCATTTATCGATGCCAAGTCCCGATTACTCAGCTTAGGTCAACCACCCCCTTTTTATCTTTTTTTAATGCTTTATTAGGGGTACTGAACATGTTTGACTAATTCCTATGAAATAATACCATTTCCGAACTCGTTGAAGTACTTGGTCAGCATTTATTTAGTTCAGTTTTCATCATCTCGGTCTGAAAGATATGTTTGTTATTGAATTAGAACAATGTATTCTGAAATTCCTTTTAATTCTTTCACATGTTAATTTCAACCTGCTTTATACTTGGTTTCAATATGAATTGCCCATTCTTTCATGAATTCAATTTCAAATCAGAATTAATCACAGCCTTGCACATTTTCACAATCAGATGAATTGAAACAAAGACAACTTTCATTAGCTGAAATTGAAATGCATGCAACATAAACTAAAGCATGAAAATTAAAATGCAAAACTAACCTATGGTTGAGAATTATACACCCCCCCAAACTTGAGAGATGTATTGTCCTCAATGCATGATCCTAAGATAAACTAAAAAGAAAAATATAATGAAAAGAAAAAATAAAAGAAAAGAAAAGCAGAAAGAAAGGACTAGGACTCCCCTCAGGAATCGAATTTCGTCGTGTCCTCGTCATCCTTGTCAGACTCTTCATCGAGCTGGGGCTGAGACTGCTATCCGAAGCAAGCTTGGACCTCTGGCGGCATCGGTGGGAAGGGCAGGAGGGTGGAGATATCGATCTGGCGGTCCTCTACGATTCGCCATAGGTAAGCCTCCATCGCCCGATCATACTACTGCTAGTATCTGGCTTGGGCGGTAACTAGATTCTCCAGGTTGGTTAGCCGCTCAGCCGTGGATAGCGGCTGTGAAGATGGTCCTGCTGTAGACGGAGCTGATCTGGGGCGTGTTGTGGCTGTGTGAACCTGGGGCTGGGTGCGGTAGGAGAGGTCGTCTATGATGGCCTGACAATTCAGGACTTCCTCCATCGGCTCCCATTTGACGCCTGCTCGCTTGTAGAGCTCGGTGATGAGAGATGGGAAGTAGTAGCTGGCCCGGGGTGCGGTCGCGCAGTATGCTGGTAGATAAGGCAACCCACATCTATCATCATGCCGCTGTAGATGGCATGTAGTAGCAATGCTCTGTCCATCGTCACCTCACTGACGTTGGTCGATGGCATCATCCGGGCTGAAATAAAATGGAAAAACATTCGCCCGTCGTACATCATCTCGCTGCGCTTGAATGATGTGAGTTGGCCTCCCCTTGATTTCCATGTCAGAGGCTGTTGGCAGATATGCTCGGTGATAGAGTTGACATCTCAACCTTCTCCCTCCAAAAACTCCTCATATTGGTCTGGATAGTCAAAAGAGCCCGATCCGTAATAGGAGTTGATCGCTTCGGCATGAAATGGGATGATCTTGCCCCGAACCTTCACCCTGCCCTGCTCATGTTCTACGGCATTGGCATAGAACTCTTTCACCACTGGCACTATTGCAGACTCAGGCTGTGCGAGGAATTTCTGCCACCCTCGAGCGTTCAGCGTGTTGATGAAGTTGTCAGAGAAAGAGATAATCTTTATTCCCCCTTCAGGAATTAGGTGTCGCTTCTGAACCGAGTCTGTGTACCGCTTGAATGCCTGAGCGGACACAAACCGGTTGGCGTCGAATTCGACGGGTTCCTGAACTTTCTTCCTCTTGGCTAATGATGATGAAGCCATCTTGCAGCCAAGCAATTTCAAACAATCCTTGCAAACAGAAATTCAACGCAACCAAGCAATCCGACAAGCCAATACACACCCAAGCAATCCAGCAAGCAGTCCAACAAGTACTAACCAAATGCACCAGAAGCAATCACCTTGCAACCAATGGCAAACAAGTACCAACTAATTCCAAGTAACTCAATCCATCTGACAAAATTGATGAAAGGCATCGGCGCCTAGGCGCCGATTGGGGGTGCCCCGGCGCCATGATGAACACTCCGTGAAAGCATTATACTCACGCATGCAAAGGTAAATCATACACAATCATATATAAGCTTAAATATTCATTCCTAAATATTTTAAGAACCAAGAAACAATATAGTTTAGAATTCAATTCATTCTAACTATCCATCTAATTGAGGTTTAGCTCAAAGATATGATCTTAACATCCAATACATCCAAATAAAAAGTATCCATAAGGCAGAGAAAGAAAATTGGAAAGAATAACAAAAACTATTTTCCAGCGGTTTCCACCAACGGGACTTGATTCCTTTCTTCAATCCGAGCTTTGATATCGATTTCCACTTTCTCTTGCACTATAGTTCGTACCTGCTCTTTTTCTTCCTCTCTCGCGAGTGAACGCCTAGGATCTATATATAGAGTCCCCTTTTGCACAGCTTACGCACTGGAATATTCGCATACAAATGCGTATTGGCGCCTAGGCGCCAACTCTCTGTGTGTTGAGCAGTTTAGACACATTCTGGAACCTTAGGAATTTTTGCACTGGCGCCTAGGCACCAACTCCCTGGATATGGTTTCTAACTTGTGGTTTCAGCAATGTTTTCACTTGAGTTGCATGTTGATTAAGTGGCGCCTAGGCGCCAACTCTTTGGACTGCTCCTTCATGTTAGTCGTGTGCTGCAAATGGTCAAGGCGTGTAGGGTAGCGCCTAGGCGCCAACTCTCTGGTTCTGGACGCCTCAGTTTGCATTCAATTCGTCCGCTCTACTATCATACATCCCGTCCTTCCTACAAAAGATGGAAAAACTAAATAAATGAACTAAAAATGCCTAAATAATGCAAAAATTGCCTAAAAACTAATTAATGCTCCTAAAATGCAAAACGGATGAAAATTAAGATAAATGAGTGCAAACTATACCTAATCTCTCGAACTAACACACAAATTAAGTCTGAAATGGGCCATGATAACTCGTAAAAATACGAGTTATTAGTTCCCTGGGCTAGCATACCCGCACACGAAAGTTTATGTCAGGAGTGAAAAGGAAGCATTTGCACATCAAATGTTTATGAAATGATTTTTATGAAAAGGTTTCTATTCCATTGATTGTTGATCACTTGCTAAGTGTCTCCTATCGAATAGAGAGAAATGCATTTATGAATAGTTTTCAAGAATGGTTTATGAAAGGTTTCCAAAAATGGTTTATGAAAAAGTTTCTATTCCATTGGTAGTTGATCACTTCGTAAGTGTCTTCTATCAAATGGAGAGGAATGCATTTAAAATGAAAATTGCTTGCTTATTGAGTTTCGACTCATGTTTTGTTTTCCCAACCTCAGACAGGTGCAGGGAAAGCCAAGTGATAAAAAAGATCAAGTTGATTTGCCTGTAAGTGATATGATAAATAAATGAAAGAAGCATAGTTACAAATGTTGGAAACAATGTTCAAAATAATCTAAATTGACCAAAGCCTGAGTTTTGATGATCAACAAGAACTTATTTGAGTATATAAAGAGTACTAACATGTTTGACAAATGTTTAAGGAAAGCAAAGAAGTCAAGTCGATCTCCAAGTCGACTTGGACTTCGACTTGGGTGAAGTCGATCTCAAAGTCGACTCAAATATCGACTTGAGAATGAATCCCAAAAGGCAACAGGTGAAGTCGCAAGTCAAGTCGACTCCACTTGCGACTTGGGAAGTCAAGTCGCAGACGAAGTCGACTCCAGCATCGACTTAGAGTATCCAGAGCTGAAAAGTGGAAACGAACATAACGAAGTCGCAAACGAAGTCGACTCCAGGTGCGACTTGGGTGAAGTCGCAGGCCAGGTCGACTCCATCCACGACTTGAGATGTTCAAACTTTCAAAGATGCTATTTTCATGATATTCAAGAGGATTTATCATTCGAAGTCCAAGGAATCAAGATGAAAAACAAATGAGTCAATTTCAAAGTTAAGAATCATGTTCTACATTCAAATCAAGTCTATCAAGCTCAAAGCAAATCTTCAAGCTAGCTTCCAAATGGAGTAAAATCCAAGTCATGAAGACCAAGTGAGTCCAAAGCAAAGCAAGGAACATACATATATTATGCAAGAACTCAAAGCTTTCAAATGGTTTGCAAGACTCAAGACATTTCAAGAAGATCAAGGCGTTTCTGCAATAGACCAAGCCAAGTCGCAACCCAAGTCGACTTCAGGATCGACTTGAGTTGAAGTCTGAAAGCCAAGTCGACCCAAGTCTCAGACTTGAGTTTCTGAAGAACCCAAGTCGCAGGCCAAGTCGACTCCATGTGCGACTTGGAAGCCAAGTCGCAGGCCAAGTCGACTTCATCTTGGACTTGGAGAATAACGGTCAAATTTTTGAACGTTGGAGTTCATTTATTGCACGCCAACCACTTCTACAACGTTCATATTTTCCTCAATCTATAAAAGGACATTCAAATGAACGTAAGAAAAGACAAGAGACACTACTCTAAAGATCAAAGAAAGAAAAGAAGTGCAAGAAAGACTTTCAAATACCTTTTCTCCATATTTGAGTGTTTCAAGGAAAGAAAGAGCTTCAAACTGCAAGTTGCTTCAACAATCATCATTCAAGCTATTTTTGATTTCTTCCTCAAGCTCAAAACTGCCTACACAAATCTGTAAAGTGTAGTTTTTATTCATTTCTTTATTTGGTTGTATAAATCTTGATTTAGCTTGAGTAGCTAAGATCAAGTGTATGCAAAGTAGGGTGTGATTGGAGTGTGACTCATCACCTACTTGTGCAAGTGATTGTATATGCCCCCTAGAGCTTTGAATCTAGAAGAGAGCAAGTGGCTCTAGTTGTGTATGCCCCCTAGAGCTTTGAATCTAGAAGAGAGCAAGTGGCTCTAGTTGTGTATGCCCCCTAGAGCTTTGAATCTAGAAGAGAGCAAGTGGCTCTAGTTGTATATGCCCCCTAGAGCTTTGAATCTAGAAGAGAGCGGTGACTCTAAGTGTATTCTTGGAATACATAGTGGAACCCAAGTCACAACGGAGTGTGAGCTTGGAAGAGTGGAGTAGGGAAGGTTTGCCCGAACCACTATAAATCTTGTGTTCTACTTATTTTTACTGCTTTATCTTATTTGCTCTCCATTCGCTTAAAAAGGGGATTAATTTTTTCAAGGGGTTAAGATCTTTGAGTTTATCAAAGAAATTTTAAAGAACCCAATTCACCCCTCCCCTCTTGGGTTTAGCCATCAACTCGGGACCAACAACAAAGGTATCAGAGCAGGTCTTTGAGTTTATCAAAGAGATCTTATTGAAATGGCATCCCAATCTACTTCCGTTCCCGCATTTGCTGAAGGCCAATCCTTTACAAGGCCACCATTGTTTGATGGGAATAATTTTGGATATTGGAAGCTTCGTATGAAGCAACTCATCATGGCTACCGATATGGACTCTTGGATTGCTATCCAAGATGGAGTAATATTGCCTACCGATGAACGAGCTTCCAAATGGACCGATGAAGAAGTAAGAATAGTGAAGAGCAATGCCAAAGCTATGAACTCCTTATTTTGTGCTCTCACTGCCTCCGAGTATGATAGAGTATCCTCTTGCTTAACCGCCAAAGAGATATGGGATACACTAACCTCTATCTACGAAGGAACTTCTCAAGTCCAAGGGACGAGAAGGAATATTTTGATTGGAGAACTAGAGAACTTTAGAATGCTAGAAACAGAAAATATTTCTGAAATGTTTGCTAGATTCTCTAAGATTATTAATGCTTTAAAAGGTCTTGGAAAAGCAATATCTGAATCTGAGCAGGTCATGAAGATTTTAAGAGCTCTACCCGAATCATGGACTCCAAAGATCACTGCAATTGAAGAAGCCAAAGACCTCAACACGCTGAAGCTTGAAAACTTAATTAGCTCACTTATGTCACATGAGCTAATTAAGAAAAGGAATGAAGATCAACACAGGGGCAAAAGAGTAATTGCCTTAAAAGCCGCACAAGACACCGATGACACATCTTCTTCTCAAAATGACGACGAGATTGCTCTACTCACAAAACGATTCAGAAAATTTGTGAGGAAAGGCAAAAATTTCAGAAGCTTCAAAGAAAGAACTCCCCAAGAGAAGAAGAAAGAATCAACCAAGTGCTACCGATGCGGTGGTTCGGGACATATGCAAGCCCAAACTCCCGAAGAAATCAAGGCAAAAGAACAAAGAAAGGATCGAGGGGACAATAGAAGATTTCAGAAATATAAAGGAAGAGGCATGTACGTGAATGACGAGGAATCTACAACGAGTAGCTCCTCAACCGACGAAATCGAAGCGGAAGAATGTGCGAGAATTTGCTGTATGGCACAAATCGAGCAAGGAGAACAAAATACCTCAACAAAATGCACAAGCAATGAAGAGGTAAGTTCCAAATTCTCCCTTCCTAATTCAAGTTATTCTTCCTCTCATGAATGCCTCAAATGTGCTGAATTAGATGAGCTACAAATGGCATATGATTCTTTATATGAAGAAATGAAGAAATTAGGAAGCAAGTTTACAATCAAGAAAAAACAATGTGATGCAGTAATAATTATAAATGGTAAACTTGCAGAAGAAAATGATTTGCTAAAAAAGGAGAACAAATCATTAAATGAATCATTAGCCAAGTTCTCTAATCCAGGAGAAAGCGTCAAAATGTTTTTGAATATGACCTCCCAAACACATAAAAGAGGTCTTGGGTATCATACATTTGAGCAAGGAGAAAGTAGCAAATCAAATATGAAATTACTTGAGAAATATCAAACTAAAACTGCATCTATATACAAGCCACAAAAGAAAAATTTTAAGTGGACTAAAAGACCAATGATTGAACCTTTGTATGCTTGGAGACCTACTCCAAGATTATCTTTGGCTTGTAATTTCTGCAATAAGATGGGTCATAAAACTTACAAATGTAATTTTAAGAAACTATATGACCATGGTGCTAAATTAGTTTGGGTTCCAAGAAACACAAGATTTGGGCTTTCAAAGTTAGATCAACTTAGATTAGATTCTATTACTAACCCAAATGGACCCATAAAATGGGTACCAAAAAGATAAGATTTATTTACTTATTTTTCAGACATGTTTTAAGGCAAAGGCAAACAATGAATGGTTCATGGATAGCGGATGTTCAAGGCATATGACCGGTGAAAGAAGTTTGTTTCATAAACTTAAGCCGTGTAATGATGGAATGGTTGCCTTTGGCAATAATGAAAAAGGTAAAATTAAAGGTAAAGGAAATATACATAGTATTTCAAATGCATGCATGGAAGATGTTTTGTTTGTTGAAGGACTCAAACACAATTTAATGAGCATTAGCCAATTATGTGATAAAGGATACAAAGTTGTGTTTGAATCATCTATATGTAATATATTTGATGGAGAACATATCATGTTTAGTGGTAAAAGACATGGAAATATTTATCTGGTTTCACTTGATGAATTAGATGGTCAATGTCTAATGGCTATTGATAACGATCCATGGGTTTGGCACAAGAGGCTTGGACATATAAACATGGGCAACATAAAAACCCTATGGAAAAAGAGTTTGGTAGAAGGATTACCAAGATTAAAATATGACAAAGACAAGATTTGCAAGACATGTCAATTATCAAAACAACCCAAGATGCCTTTCTCTACCAAAAAGGAAATTTCCACCACTAAGCCACTTGAATTGCTACATATGGATCTATACGGGCCATCCGACATTCTAACCATTGGTGGAAAGAAATATGTATTTGTCATAGTTGATGATTTTTCAAGATTCACATGGATAATTCTCTTAGCTAGTAAAGATGAAGCCTTCTCTATGTTTGCAACTTTTGTGAATTTGGTGCAAAATGAAAAACAGAGTACTATTGTGACCATAAGAAGCGATCATGGTGGCGAATTCGAAAACAAACGATTCATGAAATTTTGTAATGGGAAAGGAATTCACCACACATTTTCTGCACCAAGAACTCCACAACAAAATGGAGTAGTTGAAAGGAAAAATAGAACTATACAAGAGATGGCTAGAACTATGCTAAATGAGAGCAATTTATCCAAGAAATTTTGGGGTGAAGCTGTGAGTACAGCTTGTCATGTTTTGAACCGAGTTACCATTCGAGCAATCTTGAAAAAGACCCCATATGAACTATGGAAAGGAAGGAAACCAAATATCTCATATTTTCATGCTTTTGGATGTACATGCTATGTTTTAAATAATGGAAAAACCAATTTGGGTAAATTAGATACCAAAAGCGATGAGGCTATATTCCTTGGTTATTCTTCAAATAGCAAAGCATATAGAGTATTCAACAAACGAAATCAAGTTGTAGAAGAATCCATACATGTTGTATTTGATGAAATTAACCAAAGTCCGAGAAAGGAGGATGAACTAAGTGATGCAGATGAGACAAAAAGCAAAGAACAACCAAAGGAACTCGAGCTCAAGCCAGAAAATCCAGAGGAGGAAGAGGTAAGTGAAGGTAATGACTCTTACAAACCTCCAACTGATTTAAAGTTCAAAAATACCCATCCAATTGAACAAGTTATTGGAAACATATATGAAGGAGTAAAAACTAGAAGATCAAAACAAAACGTTTATGGCCAATATGCGTTTGTATCGAAAATTGAACCAAATACCATTGAACAAGCTCTTAATGATGAACATTGGGTTATTTCAATGCAAGAAGAGCTAAATCAATTCGAAAGAAACAATGTATGGCATTTAGTTCCTAGACCAAACAATCATATAGTCATTGGTACAAAATGGGTATTTAGGAACAAATTAGACGAAAGCGGTCTTGTAATTAGAAACAAGGCACGATTAGTAGCCAAAGGGTACTCCCAAGAAGAAGGAATTGATTTTGAAGAATCATATGCACCCGTGGCTAGATTAGAAGTCATACGTATCTTATTAGCATTCGCTTCACATATGAATTTCAAATTGTTCCAAATGGATGTGAAGAGTGCATTCTTGAATGGCTATTTGAATGAAGAAGTATATGTTGAACAACCCCCTGGTTTTGAAGATAAGGATCAATCAAAATATGTGTATAAATTGACCAAAGCACTATATGGATTAAAACAAGCTCCAAGAGCTTGGTATGAAAGGTTGAACAAATTTTTGATTGATCATGAATTTCAAAGAGGGAAAGTTGACACTACTTTGTTCATCAAATATAAAAATAGCAATATTTTAATTGTACAAATTTATGTAGATGACATAATCTTCGGTGCTACTGACGAAAATCTATGCCAAGAATTTTCTAAGATTATGCAGAATGAATTCGAAATGAGCATGATGGGAGAATTAAATTTCTTCCTTGGACTACAAATCAAGCAACAAAGTGAAGGAATATTTCTGAACCAGTCCAAGTATGTCAAAGAGATGCTCAAGAAATTTGGAATGTAGAATAGCAAAGGAGCAAACACTCCAATGAGCTCAACAATCAAAATCGACACGGATGAAAACGGTAAAAGTATCGATCAAAAGCTTTATAGGAGCATGATAGGATCTTTGCTTTATTTAACTGCTTCTAGACCCGATATCTTATTTAGTGTTTGTATGTGCTCTAGATTTCAAGCATGTCCCAAAGAATCACATCTACTTACTGTAAAAAGAATTTTTAAATATTTGATAAAAACTACAAACCTTGGACTATGGTATCCAAAGGGATCAACCTTTGATCTAATCGGCTATTCGGATGCAGACTTTGCCGGATATAAAGTTGATAGAAAAAGTACCAGTGGAACTTGTCAATTTCTTGGACATATGCTAGTTTCATGGCATTCAAGAAAACAAACAAGTGTTGCACTATCTACTGCGGAAGCCGAATACATAGCCGCCGGTAGTTGTTGTGCCCAACTACTTTGGATGAAACAACAATTAAAGGATTATGGTATTGAATATGTTGATATTCCAATTAGATGTGATAATACAAGTGCAATATGTTTAACTAAAAATCCTGTACTGCATTCAAGAACTAAACATATTGATGTAAGACACCATTTTATTAGAGAACATGTTGAAAATCATGATGTGTGCTTAGAATATGTGAAAACAGAAGACCAAATTGCTGATATCTTTACCAAACCTCTAGCCAAAGATTCATTTTATAAGATTAGGAATGATATGGGGATGATAGAGCTTAACTAAGAAAAATTCATAAGAAAATTAAATTGGAAAATGTCAAGTCGATGAGTCAAGTCGACTCCAGGGACGCCAGGTCGACTCCGCTTTAGAAGCGAAGTCGACTCCGCTAGGGTCGAAGTCGACTCCGTCTCCAGGCGAAGTCGACTCCAGAAGGACCGAAGTCGACTTCACCTAGGGCAAAGTCGACTCCGCGCGTGCGACCGTCCGACTTCCGAGCCTTTTTTTTTTTTCTTTTTCTTTTTCTTCTCTCTTCTTTTCTTTCTTCCTCATTTTTTTCCGGCCTCCCTGTTTTTCTTTCCTCCGGCGATTTCCCTTTTTCTCTCCGGGAATCCTCTCCCTCTCCGGCGACTCCTACTCTCTCACTGCCTCTCTCCTTGATATCTTCTCCCAACTCTCTCAATCCGTTTCCTCCATCCCTCAACTACTCTCTCATTTCTCCTCCCATTCTCAAAAATCTCTCAAGATCTTTCTAGTCTTCATTTTCCTATTTCAAACTCCAATTCCTATCTCAATGGCCCCGAAGAAAGCTGTCTCCAAACCATCAAAAAAGCCTGTGCCTAGACCTCCCACATCTCACACTGAGGAAGAAGTCCCTAGGAGAGCTAGGACACCTGCAAAACGGGTTCGAGAAGAACCCTCAACTTCGACGGGTAAACGGGTTCGATTCCAAACCTCCACTCAATCATCTGATCAAGCACCCAGGTCAGAAAATCAACAAACCTCACAGAGCACACAATCCGGAACGAGCAGAAGGGGCACTGGAGCTGGAAAAGCCCAAGTATTGAAGATGCCCACTACCTACTTCAAAACCGAGCTCCAACATAGCCGATTCTACAAAAAGTTCTACGAACGGAAGGTATTCATACCCAAGATTATAGATTTTAATTTCCTGAAAGAATATGGATCCGACATAGAAGATCTATTGGATTTTCAAGGATGGACTAATTTGCTAAAGGAAGACGAAAGGGTCTATCCAGATCTTACTCGAATGTTTTATTATCTTTGGGATGAAGAATACTTTGGAACATTCGTCAAAGGAGTCGAAATGGATCTTGGAATCGGAATAGTTGCAGGACCGACTGAAGTAATGAGTCATTTAGGACACATACTTGGAGTCCCGTATGAGGATGAGCCTATTCCAGAAGACCTCACAATGGATCAAATGTATAATCAGCTCACCCGGAGCAACAAGTACCATCCGGGAATCAAATTCCTTCGGTACATGGATTTGTCACCCAGACTTCGGGTACTAAGGCTTCTCATTGCACACTGCATCTACCCAAAGGGCGGTGGAAGAAATCAATTGAATCCACAGGAAGCTGGGATATTATGGAAAGTGGCCAACAGGGTCAAAGTGAGCATACTCAAATTATTTCTAGAAGCCTTGAGAAATAGAAAGGACAACCCACGAGGAGTCCTTCCCTATGGCACATGGATCACAAAGATTTTGGAATTCTTCAAAGTGGATATTGAAGGCGAGCCTTTCGAAGTGCTCAAATCCACAAATGCCATAAATAAAGCACTAATCCAGAGAATGAAGATCAATCTGCTTGAACTAAGGCATGAAGCTACAGAAGAAGAGCAAGCAGACAATGCACAAGCTGAGGGGGAGCAACCTCCCACGGCACCACCTGCTCAAGAGGAGCCAGCATCTCCCATATCGCACGGATCCTATTCTCCACAAGGGTCCGCTGCAAGAGAACGGGTGCCTCCAACCTCTTCTGAGGAGGTCACCCTAAAGGATTTGAAAGATGAAATCATAGCCATGAGGGCTGAAATGGGACAACAAGAAAACCGGATGACAAGTCTTGTCACCGGTGTCCTTAATGCACTTGAAGATATGCATTCCCGACAAGATAGAATCGAGCGGGAAATGCGACATATCCGCTATCATCTTGCCTCAGGCCATCATAAAAAGAGACCCATGCCTGAACTCGATCCCTACGAGTCGGGTTCAGTTCATACAGAGGCAACTCCCGATCATGCTTCTCTTGTTTACTCCTCGGCCCATCATTGTCCCATCAAACCTATTCTCTATCCCATCTCTCAATTTCAATTTACCAAGTCTTTAGTACTTTTTGAATGATTGACAAAAAGGGGGAGGAAGACAGGTTAGATTTGAGTGTTTTTATTTTTGGGTTGGGTAGTTTGTATCTAGGATAGTTTCATTTATGCTTCATTGTATTCTGTAATGAAACTTCATATATATATGAAATGATGTTTGATATGATAATTGGTTTATATATGATTGATACAGAGTTGAATGAATGATATATTTGATCAATGATTACAATACAACGTACTCTTAATGATTAATACTTAATATATGGCTTGTAAGATATTCAAGCATACTCTATGCCAAAATGATTAAATGTTCTCAAAACTCTAAATTATATGTTCAACGATACCTATATGCTCTGTTTTCTCAAATGAATATGTTTGAAATTTTTGAAAGGTATCAACTCAAATGAAGTTTTGTCAATCATCAAAAAGGGGGAGATTGTTGGAAACAATGTTCAAAATAATCTAAATTGACCAAAGCCTGAGTTTTGATGATCAACAAGAACTTATTTGAGTATATAAAGAGTACTAACATGTTTGACAAATGTTTAAGGAAAGCAAAGAAGTCAAGTCGATCTCCAAGTCGACTTGGACTTCGACTTGGGTGAAGTCGATCTCAAAGTCGACTCAAATATCGACTTGAGAATGAATCCCAAAAGGCAACAGGTGAAGTCGCAAGTCAAGTCGACTCCACTTGCGACTTGGGAAGTCAAGTCGCAGACGAAGTCGACTCCAGCATCGACTTAGAGTATCCAGAGCTGAAAAGTGGAAACGAACATAACGAAGTCGCAAACGAAGTCGACTCCAGGTGCGACTTGGGTGAAGTCGCAGGCCAGGTCGACTCCATCCACGACTTGAGATGTTCAAACTTTCAAAGATGCTATTTTCATGATATTCAAGAGGATTTATCATTCGAAGTCCAAGGAATCAAGATGAAAAACAAATGAGTCAATTTCAAAGTTAAGAATCATGTTCTACATTCAAATCAAGTCTATCAAGCTCAAAGCAAATCTTCAAGCTAGCTTCCAAATGGAGTAAAATCCAAGTCATGAAGACCAAGTGAGTCCAAAGCAAAGCAAGGAACATACATATATTATGCAAGAACTCAAAGCTTTCAAATGGTTTGCAAGACTCAAGACATTTCAAGAAGATCAAGGCGTTTCTGCAATAGACCAAGCCAAGTCGCAACCCAAGTCGACTTCAGGATCGACTTGAGTTGAAGTCTGAAAGCCAAGTCGACCCAAGTCTCAGACTTGAGTTTCTGAAGAACCCAAGTCGCAGGCCAAGTCGACTCCATGTGCGACTTGGAAGCCAAGTCGCAGGCCAAGTCGACTTCATCTTGGACTTGGAGAATAACGGTCAAATTTTTGAACGTTGGAGTTCATTTATTGCACGCCAACCACTTCTACAACGTTCATATTTTCCTCAATCTATAAAAGGACATTCAAATGAACGTAAGAAAAGACAAGAGACACTACTCTAAAGATCAAAGAAAGAAAAGAAGTGCAAGAAAGACTTTCAAATACCTTTTCTCCATATTTGAGTGTTTCAAGGAAAGAAAGAGCTTCAAACTGCAAGTTGCTTCAACAATCATCATTCAAGCTATTTTTGATTTCTTCCTCAAGCTCAAAACTGCCTACACAAATCTGTAAAGTGTAGTTTTTATTCATTTCTTTATTTGGTTGTATAAATCTTGATTTAGCTTGAGTAGCTAAGATTAAGTGTATGCAAAGTAGGGTGTGATTGGAGTGTGACTCATCACCTACTTGTGCAAGTGATTGTATATGCCCCCTAGAGCTTTGAATCTAGAAGAGAGCAAGTGGCTCTAGTTGTGTATGCCCCCTAGAGCTTTGAATCTAGAAGAGAGCAAGTGGCTCTAGTTGTGTATGCCCCCTAGAGCTTTGAATCTAGAAGAGAGCAAGTGGCTCTAGTTGTGTATGCCCCCTAGAGCTTTGAATCTAGAAGAGAGCAAGTGGCTCTAGTTGTATATGCCCCCTAGAGCTTTGAATCTAGAAGAGAGCGGTGACTCTAAGTGTATTCTTGGAATACATAGTGGAACCCAAGTCACAACGGAGTGTGAGCTTGGAAGAGTGGAGTAGGGAAGGTTTGCCCGAACCACTATAAATCTTGTGTTCTACTTATTTTTACTGCTTTATCTTATTTGCTCTCCATTCGCTTAAAAAGGGGATTAATTTTTTCAAGGGGTTAAGATCTTTGAGTTTATCAAGAAATTTTAAAGAACCCAATTCACCCCTCCCCTCTTGGGTTTAGCCATCAACTCGGGACCAACAACAAAGGTATATAATCCTTTGTATATTGAAGTATGAATGAATGCCCTAATGGGATATGATGAGAAAGGACATAGGTTGTATGAAATTATGAATAATGTAAGAAATTATGTTATGTGATCAAAGAAAAGAGAAAGAAAGAAATAAAAATTGGACGAGTTCCGATTAAGAACCCGCCGCGTGATCAGGGTAACAATCCTGAGTCACGTTTATCAATTGACAAGATCCCAGAGTAAGGCTTCTAGGCACCCCAGTTCGGGGTGCCACATTTTTCAATTTTAAATCAGTTGAGGGTTTATAAGAATTATTACCTTCACTTATCCTCTCCTCTATGGAATTGTCTTGTTTTGCCTCGGCTTATGCTTGTTGTTCTTGTAGTTTCACTTTTGGGTTCTTTGATGTCTTATCTGCATCACTTAATTCATCCTCCTTTCTCGGAGTTTGGTTAAATTCATCAAAAACAACATGTATTGATTCTTCTACTATTTGATTTTTCTTGTCGAAGACTTTATATGCTTTGCTATTTGCTGAATAACCAAAGAAAATTGCCTTATCACTTTTGGCATCTAATTTACCCAAGTTGGTTTTTTCATTGTTTAATACATAGCATGTGCAACCAAAAGCATGGAAATATGATATGTTTGGTTTTCTACCTTTCCAAATTTCATATGGGGTTTTCTTCAAAATTGTTCTAATGGAACTCAGTTTAATACATGACAAGCTATACTTACAGCTTCGCCCTAAAATCTTTTGGACAATTTACTCTCATTTAGCATAGTTCTAGCCATTTTTTTTATTGTCTTATTTTTTCTTTCAACAATCCCATTTTGTTGGGGTGTTCTTGGTGCAGAAAATGTATGGTGAATTTCTTTATCATTGCAAAATTCTATGTATCATTTATTTTCAAATTCACCACCATGATCACTTCTAATAGAGATAATTGTATTTTGTTTTTTGTTTTGCACCAAATTAGAAAACGTGACAAACATAAAGAATGCTTCATCTTTGCTAGCTAAGAGTATTATCCAAGTGAATTTTAAAAAATCATTAACAATTACAAATACATACTTTTTCCCACCAAGGGTTAAAATGTCCTATGGCCCATAAAGATCCATATGCAATAATTCAAGTAGCCTATTCGTTGAAATTTCCTTTTTGGTGGAAAATGACATTTTGGGTTGCTTGGATAATTGACAAACTTTACAAATCTTATCTTTGTTATATTTGAGTTTTGGTAACCCATCTACTAGGCTCTTTTTCCACAAAGTTTTAATATTTGACATATTAATGTGTCCAAGTCTTTTATGCCATATCCATGGATAATTTTCTATGACTATTAAACATTTTCTATCAAGTTCGTCTAGACAAACCAAATATACATTTCCATGTCTTTTGGCACTAAAAATTATTTGATGATCATCAAATACATTGCATATAGAAGATTCAAATACAACTTTATAACCTTTATCACATAATTAACTAATACTCATTAAGTTGTGTTTGAGTCCTTTGACAAATAGTACATCCTCAATACATGCATTTGAAATTTCATAAATATTTTCTTTACTTTTGATTATACCTTTTTCATTGTTCCCAAAAGCAAACGTTCCTTCGCTACACGGTTTAATTCTATGGAACAATCCATTTTCTCCCGTCATGTGTCTTGAGCAGCAACTATCTATAAACCACATATTGTTGGCCTTTGCTCTAAGACAAACCTCTTCACTAATCTTGTAGTTTGTTGAAGTGGTTTGACCTTCCAAGACTTCTGTTGCTTCGAGACATAAGTTGAGATCTTCTTCCATTGTTGCCATGCAACAAATCCTTGTGCAATTTGCGGCCTCATTTTCTTCATCTGAAGAGCTACATGTTGTAGATGTCTCCTCGTTGAAGTACATGCCTCTTCCTTTAACCTTTTGAAATCTTCTGTTTTCTCCTCAATCTTTCTTATCTCTTCGCTCCTTTGTTTTGGTCTCTTCGAGCATTGGGAATTGGGCTTGCATATGCCCCATACCACCACACTGGAAGCATTTTGTAGCCTCCTTCTTTTTCTCTTTTTGATTTCTTTCTTTGAAGCTCTTAAAATTCCTCCCTTTTCTTATAAATTTTCTAAACCGTCTTGTAAGTAGAGCAATCTCCTCATCATCGTTTTGAGAGGATGAGTTGGAGTCGCCTGAAGCTTGTGCAACTTTTAAGGAAATAGCTCTTTTGCCTTTGTGTTTCTCCTCATTTCTTCTCTTTATTAACTCATGTGACGTGAGCGAGCTTATACGATCCTCTAGCTGTAGTGTCTTGAGGTCCTTTGCTTCCTCAATGGCTGTGACTTCGGAGTCCAAGATTTGGGTGGCGCTCTTAAGATTTTTATTACCTGCTCAGATTCAGAAATAGCTTTTCCAAGACCTTTCAAGGCGTTAGTAATTTTAGAAAATCTAGCAAACATTTCATAAATATTTTCAATTTCAAGCATTTTAAAACTTTCTAACTCTCTAATCAAAATATTTTTTTTGTCCCTTGGACTTGAGAAGTTCCCTCATAAATAAAAGTAAGAGTTGTTGCTCCCGAGTTGATGGCAAAACCCAAGAGGGAAGGGGTGAATTGGGTAATTAAAAATTTACAACTTAAACAGAAACTTTACCCCGGATTAATCTAATCCCCTTAGTGAAGAAACGAAATGGAAAGCAATATAATGTAGAGAGCAGAAATGTAAATCCGGCAGACAAGAATTTTTATAGTGGTTCGGGCAACCTCCCTACTCCACTCTTCCAAGCTCACACTCCTTGTGACTTGGGTTCCACTATTGTATTCTCTCAATACAATTAGAGCCACTGCTCTCTTCTAGATTCTAGCTCTAGGGGGCATATACAACCAGAGCCTCTTGCTCTCTTCTAGATTCCAGCTCTAGGGGGCATCAACAAATTACAGCACAAGTAGGTGATGAGTTACACTCCAATCACACACTACTTTGCTTACACTTGATCTTAGTTCCTCAAACTAAATCAAGTTCAACACAAACAAATGAAACAATAAGAAAACTACACTTTACAGTTGTGTAGTAGCAGTTTTGGCGCAGAGAAGAACTTGTTGTAATGGCTTTGAAGATTCTGAAATATAGCTCTTGCAACTTGAAGTGAAGTTCTTCCTCCTTGAATGGCTTGATCTCTTTAGAGCTCTTGAATATAGGAGTTAAGCACACTTAATGATTCTCAGCTACTTCCCTCGTCCACCATGAATGCTATTTATAATTTTGGAGGGAATCCGAACGTTAGAGGGTAGGTGGCGCGCATTTAATGCGCCAACGTTCGAATAAATTCCGACCGTTGCGACCCAAGTCGCATGTGGAGTCGACTTGGCCTGCGACTTGGCTTCCAAGTCGCACCTGGAGTCGACCTCGTGTGCGACTCCAGTTCTTCAGATTTCCAAGTCCGAGTCTGGGTCAACTTGGCCTTCAGTCCTCAACTCAAGTCGATCCTGGAGTCAACTTGGGTTGCGACTTGGCGTGGTCTTTTGCAAGAACACCTTGATCTTCTTGAACTGGCTTGAACTTTGTTAAATTGGTCTTCATGACTTGGGTATTGCTTCATTTGGAATAAGCTTGAAGATTAGCTTTGGACTTGATAGACTTGATTTGAACTTTGAATATGAATCTTAGCTTTTGATCTTCAAGAAACTTCAGTTGCTTTTTGAGAATGAACTTTGCATCTTATTTGGATTTGATAAAGTCCAAATGGATCCTTGGAATAAGATTGAAACTTCAATCTTCAAGTCTGAACTCCTCAAGTCGAAGTTGGAGTCGACCTCGTCTGCGACTTCGCCCAAGTCGCACCTGGAGTCGACTTCGCCTGCGACTTCGTCATGTCCGTTTCCACTTTTTCAACTCTGGATGCTTGAAGTCGATGCTGGAGTCGACTTCGTCTGCGACTTGGTTTCCTAAGTCGCACCTGGAGTCGACTTGGCCTGCGACTTCACTTGTTCTTCTCCCATTTTCAACTCTGGACAGTTTGGGCTTTTTGAAGTCGATCTTGGAGTCGACTTGGACTACGACTTAGTCTTCCATGCTTTATTTTCTTCAAGTGTATATGCCTTAAACATTTCCACAAACATGTTAGTAGCTAAGACTTACTCAAATTGATTTGTTAATCATCAAAACATAGATTTAACTTATTTTCCACATGTTTCCAACAATCTCCCCCTTTTTGATGATTGACAAAACCGATTTGAGTGTATACCTTTCAATAACATGTTCATTTTGTATTTTAATATTTAATCAACTTATTCTCATGCAAACATACAACATATGCTCATGCAATCTTTTAATCATACAAACATTCAACATATGATAAAAAAGACTCAACCTTTTAGCCTATTGAGACTCAAATCAACTCCTATTTCTCCCCCTTTTTGTCAATATATCAAAAAGTTAGAGAAGGTAAAGAAAGAGATAGGTGGGGTTGCTCCCCCTAAACATGTGCTCCCCCTTAGTTTATGCTTAGCCTAACTCAATCATTCTCATGTCATTTCTAATCTTATAAAATGCTTCTTTTGCTAGGGGCTTAGTGAATATGTCTGCAACTTGATCCTCGGTTCTTACATATACCAAACATATGTCATGATTTTCTACATGTTCTCTAATGAAATGATGTCTAAGATCTATATGTTTGGTTCTAGAATGCAAGACTGGATTCTTGGTTAGACATATGGCACTAGTATTATCACATTTGATAGGTATATCTTTAAAATCCATGCCATAGTCCCTAAGTTGTTGTTTCATCCAAAGTAATTGGGCACAACAGCTCCCGGCGGCAATGTATTCGGCTTCCGCCGTAGATAGAGCAACACTAGATTGTTTTCTTGAAAACCATGAAACCAACATGTTCCCAAGAAACTGACATGTTCCACTAGTGCTTTTTCTATCCACTTTGTAACCGGCAAAATCCGCATCAGAGTAGCCGATTAGATCAAAATTAGAGCCCTTTGGATACCATAGTCCTAAATTGGTAGTGTCTACTAGATATCTGAAAATTCTTTTCACAGCTACCAAGTGTGATTCTTTTGGGCATGATTGAAATCTAGAGCACATACACACACTAAATAAAATATCAGGCCTAGAAGCGGTTAAATACAATAAAGAACCTATCATGCTTCTATACAGTTTTAAATCAACTACTTTGCCCTTCTCATCTTTGTCAAGCTTGATTGTAGAGCTCATTGGCGTGTTTGCTCCGTTGCTATTTTCCATGCCAAACTTCTTCAGCATTTCCTTGATGTACTTGGACTGGTTAATGAAGATTCCTTCATTCAATTGCTTGATTTGCAGTCCAAGGAAAAAGTTTAGCTCTCCCATCATGCTCATCTCAAATTCTTTCTGCATAAGCTCAGAAAATTCTTGACAAAGAGCTTCATTAGTAGCACTGAAAATGATATCGTCAACATAAATTTGAATAATTAATATATCCTTTCCATTGTACTTGATAAACAAAGTGGTGTCTACATTTCCCTTTTGAAAATCATGATCAATCAGAAATTTGCTTAGTCTATCATACCAAGCTCTTGGAGCTTGTTTTAATCCATATAATGCTTTGGTTAGCTTGTATACAAATTTAGATTGATCTTTTTCCTCAAATCCAGGTGGTTGTTCTACATACACCTCTTCATTTATATAACCATTCAGAAATGCACTTTTGACATCCATTTGAAACAATTTAAAGTTCATGTGAGATGCAAAAGCTAGTAAGATGCGAATTGCCTCTAATCTGGCAACCGGGGCATAGGATTCCTCAAAATCTATTCCTTCTTCTTGTGAGTATCCTTTTGTCACAAGTCTAGCTTTGTTTCTCACTACAAGTCCACTTTCATCTAATTTGTTCCTAAAGACCCACTTGGTGCCAATAATAGTACAATCTTTTGGTCTAGGAACAAGATGCCAAACTTGGTTTCTTTCAAATTGATTTAGCTCTTCTTGCATTGCTATAATCCAGTTTTCATTATTGAGAGCTTGGTCAATATTAGATGGTTCAATCTTAGATACAAAAGCATATTGTCCACAAACATTTTGCTTTGACCTTCTAGTTTTTACACCTTCATACACATTTCCTATAACTTGTTCAATTGGATGTGCATGTTTGAATTTTAAATCAGATGGAGGTTTATAGGAATCATCACCTTCACTTACCCTTTCCTCCATGGACTCTTCTTGCTTTTCCACATGCAGATTTTCAAAGTTGCTTATAATCTCATCTGCATCACTTAAATTATCTCTTCTTTTCAAGCATTGGTTAGTTTCATCAAAAACAACATGTATGGATTCTTCTACAACTTGGTTTCGTTTATTGAATACTCTATATGTTTTGCTTTTTGATGAGTACCCAAGAAATATTGACTCATCACTTTTAGCGTCAAGTTTTCCCAAGTTGGTTTTTCCATTGTTCAACACATAACATGTGCATCTAAAAGCATGAAAATAAGAGATATTTGGTTTTCTTCCCTTCCATAGCTCATATGGGGTCTTTTTCAAGATAGCTCTAATGGTAACTCGATTTAAAACATGACAAGCTATGCTCAGAGCTTCACCCCAAAACTTCTTGAATAATTTGCTCTCATTTATCATTGTTCTAGCCATCTCTTGTATAGTTCTGTTTTTCCTTTCAACTACTCCATTTTGTTGTGGAGTCCTTGGTGCAGAAAATGTGTGATGAATTCCTTTTTCATTACATAATTCTATGAATCGTTTGTTCTCAAATTCACCACCATGGTCACTTCTTATAGACATAATAGTACTTTGTTTTTCATTTTCCACCAAGTTTACAAAAGTTGAAAACATAGAGAAGGCTTCATCTTTGCTAGCTAAGAGAATTATCCATGTGAATCTTGAAAAGTCATCTACAATAACAAATACATATTTCTTTCCACCAATGGTTAAAATGTCGGATGGTCCATATAGATCCATGTGTAGCAATTCAAGTGGCCTTGTGGTGGAAATCTCCTTTTTGGTAGAAAAAGACATCTTTGGTTGTTTAGATAATTGACATGCCTTGCAAATTTTGTCTTTGTCATATTTCAACTTTGGCAAGCCTTCTACCAAACTCTTTTTCCATAGGGTCTTTATGTTTGACATATTCACATGTCCAAGTCTTTTATGCCAAACCCATGGATCATTTTCAATGGCCATTAGACATTGACCATCTAGTTCATCAAGTGAAACCAAATATACATTTCCATGTCTTTTTCCACTAAACATGATATGCTCACCATCAAATACATTGCATATAGATGATTCAAACATAACTTTATATCCTTTATCACATAATTGGCTAATGCTCATTAAGTTATGCTTGAGTCCTTCAACAAACAAAACATCCTCCATGCATGCATTTGAGCTACTATAAATATTTCCTTTACCTTTGATTTTACCTTTCTCATTATTACCAAAGGCAACCGTTCCGTCGTTGCAAGGCTTAAGTTTGTGAAATAGACTTCTTTCTCCAGTCATATGCCTCTAGCAACCACTGTCCATGAACCATATGTTGTTTTCCTTTACCTTTAAACAAATCTGAAAAATAAACAGGTAAATCTCATCTCTTTGGTACCCATTTTATGGGTCCATTTGGGTTAGTAAAATGATTCAATCTTTGTAATTCTAACTTAGAAAGCCCAAATCTTGTGTTCCTTGGAACCCAAACTAGCTTTGCACCATGGTCATATAACTTCTTGAAGTTACACTTGTAAGCTTTATGACCCATTTTATTACAGAAATTGCAGGCCATTGGTAGTCTAGGAGTAGGCCTCCAATTGCATTTTGGTTCAAAAGTTGGTCTTTTAATCCACATAACATTTTTCTTTTGTGGCTTATAAATTGGTGCAGTTTTAGCTTGATATTTTCCAAGTTTTGGCACATTTGATTTGCCACTTTCTTTTTGCTCAAATGTATTGTACCCAAGACCTCTTTTATCCTTTTGTGAGGTCATGTTCAGAAACATCTTCACACTTTCTCCTGGATTAGAGAACTTTCCTAATGATTCATTTAATGATTTGTTCTCCTTTTTCAATTTTTCTGCCTCTTTCAACAGTGACTCATTTTCTTCTTTCAGTTTTGCTGATTTTTCAGCTAGTTTTCCATTTTCAACAATAACAAAGTTGCACTGTTGTCTCTTCAATGACAGCTTGTTTCCTAGCCTCTTAATTTCCTCATATAATGAATCATAAGCAATTTGTAGTTCTTCTAATTCAGCACATTTGAGGCAATCATGAAAAGAAGAATAACTTGATTGAGAATAGCAAGGTTTGGAAGTTACCTCTTCATTACTTGTGCATTTTGTTGAGGTAGATTGTTCTTCCAAAACTTCCGTTGTGTTTAGACATAGCAAGTCTTCTTCTTCTTGCTCGATTCGTGCCATGCAGCAAATTCTCGCACAGTTGGCTGCATCATTGTCGTCGGTTGAGGAACTGCATGTTGATGAAGTCTCCTCGTTGACGAACATGCCTCTTCCTCGTGGCCTTTGGAATTTTCTGCTTTCATGGCTCTCCTTTGGCCTTTCTTCCGGTGTAGGACATTGAGCTTGCATATGTCCTATGCCCCCGCATCTGTAGCATTTTGTAACCTCCTTCTTCTTCTCTCTTTGTGGTCTTTCTTTGAAGTCTTTGAAGTTCTTTTCTTTTCTCACAAATTTTCGAAACTTGCGAGTAAGAAGTGCGATATCTTCATCACCATTATTAGACGAGGAGGTAGATTCTTCAGATTTGCGTACAACTTTTAATGCAATGATTTTCTTGCCTCTATGATTCTCTTCGTTTCTTCTCTTAATTAGCTCATGTGACATTAATGAGCTAATTAGATCTTCTAGCTTTAGGGTGTTGAGGTCTTTGGCTTCTTCAATAGCTGTAATCTTTGGAGTCCATGAATCCGGTAGAGCTCTTAGTATCTTCATAACCTGCTCGGATTCAGAAATAACTTTTCCAAGACCTTTCAAGGCGTTAGTAATTTTAGAGAATCTAGCAAACATTTCAGAAATATTTTCTGTTTCTAACATTCTAAAGTTTTCGAATTCTCCTATCAAAATATTTCTCCTAGTCCCTTGGACTTGAGAGGTTCCTTCATAAATGGATGTTAAAGTATCCCATATTTCTTTAGCGGTTAGACAAGATGATACTCTATCATATTCGGAAGCTGTAAGAGCACAAAATAGTGAGTTCATAGCTTTAGCATTGCTCTTTACAGTTCTTACTTCCTCTTCGGTCCACTTGGAAGCGGGAACGGGAATCGATTGGGATGCCATATCAATAGATCTCTTTGGTTTAACTCAAAGACCTGCTCTGATACCACTTGTTGGTCCCGAGTTGATGGCAAAACCCAAGAGGGGAGGGGTGAATTGGGTAATTAAAAATTTACAACTTAAACAGAAACTTTACCCCGGATTAATCTAATCCCCTTAGTGAAGAAACGAAATGGAAAGCAATATAATGTAGAGAGCAGAAATGTAAATCCGGCAGACAAGAATTTTTATAGTGGTTCGGGCAACCTCCCTACTCCACTCTTCCAAGCTCACACTCCTTGTGACTTGGGTTCCACTATTGTATTCTCTCAATACAATTAGAGTCACTGCTCTCTTCTAGATTCTAGCTCTAGGGGGCATATACAACCAGAGCCTCTTGCTCTCTTCTAGATTCCACCTCTAGGGGGCATCAACAAATTACAGCACAAGTAGGTGATGAGTTACATTTCAATCACACACTACTTTGCTTACACTTGATCTTAGTTCCTCAAACTAAATCAAGTTCAACACAAACAAATGAAACAATAAGAAAACTACACTTTACAGTTGTGTAGTAGCAGTTTTGGCGCAGAGAAGAACTTGTTGTAATGGCTTTGAAGATTCTAAAATATAGCTCTTGCAACTTGAAGTGAAGTTCTTCCTCCTTGAATGGCTTGATCTCTTTAGAGCTCTTGAATATAGGAGTTAAGCACACTTAATGATTCTCAGCTACTTCCCTCGTCCACCATGAATGCTATTTATAATTTTGGAGGGAATCCGAACGTTAGAGGGTAGGTGGCGCGCATTTAATGCGCCAACGTTCGAATAAATTCCGACCGTTGCGACCCAAGTCGCATGTGGAGTCGACTTGGCCTGCGACTTGGCTTCCAAGTTGCACCTGGAGTCGACCTCGTGTGCGACTCCAGTTCTTCAGATTTCCAAGTCCGAGTCTGGGTCAACTTGGCCTTCAGTCCTCAACTCAAGTCGATCCTGGAGTCAACTTGGGTTGCGACTTGGCGTGGTCTTTTGCAAGAACACCTTGATCTTCTTGAACTGGCTTGAACTTTGTTAAATTGGTCTTCATGACTTGGGTATTGCTTCATTTGGAATAAGCTTGAAGATTAGCTTTGGACTTGATAGACTTGATTTGAACTTTGAATATGAATCTTAGCTTTTGATCTTCAAGAAACTTCAGTTGCTTTTTGAGAATGAACTTTGCATCTTATTTGGATTTGATAAAGTCCAAATGGATCCTTGGAATAAGATTGAAACTTCAATCTTCAAGTCTGAACTCCTCAAGTCGAAGTCGGAGTCGACCTCGTTTTTGACTTCGCCCAAGTCGCACCTGGAGTCGACTTCGCCTGCGACTTCGTCATGTCCGTTTCCACTTTTTCAACTCTGGATGCTTGAAGTCGATGCTGGAGTCGACTTCGTCTGCGACTTGGTTTCCTAAGTCGCACCTGGAGTCGACTTGGCCTGCGACTTCACTTGTTCTTCTCCCATTTTCAACTCTGGACAGTTTGGGCTTTTTGAAGTCGATCTTGGAGTCGACTTGGACTACGACTTGGTCTTCCATGCTTTATTTTCTTCAAGTGTATATGCCTTAAACATTTCCACAAACATGTTAGTAGCTAAGACTTACTCAAATTGATTTGTTAATCATCAAAACATAGATTTAACTTGTTTTCCACATGTTTTCAACAAGAGTGTCCCATATTTCTTTAGCGGTTCGCCATGAGGATACTCTATCATACTCGGATGCCGTTAATGCACAAAAGAGGGAGTTCAAGGCCTTTGCCTTGCTTTTAATGGTTCTTACTTCCTCCTCAGACCATGTGGAGGCTCTTTCATCAATAGGAAACACAACATCATCTTGGATAGCAATCCAAGAATCAATATCCGTAGTCATGATCAATTGTTTCATTCTCAACTTCTAATAACTGAAGTTAGTCCCATCAAATAGAGGCAGTCTTGTGAAAGATTGGCCCTCGGCAAATATAGGGGTGGAAGTTGATTGGGATGCCATTTCAAAAGATCTCTTTAGTTGTGGCGCCCCAGCCCGAGCGTCACAACCTTACTCCAAGATCAATCGATTGGTAAGTGTGATCAGGATTATTGCCCTGTCACTTAGTTAGTCCTTTGGACATTTATCCCTTTTTATCTTAAGTCCTTAGGAGTTTAAATCGTTTTATATATTCCATTTGAAATATACACACATTATCTCATAAATTTCCATACATAACCATTTCATAATGAAACATCCTCAATAATTGACCATAAATTTTTTTCGCTATTTATAGTCATATCATCACATAGTCATAAGCTGTATACATCATTCAATTAATCAACAATGTCATTAACATAAAACCATACAAAGTCATAGAGTCAATCACAGGAACTTGTAGAAATTTATTTTTTCCTTGAATCTCCACCTGTGCTCCTTGCATGGTTCTCTCCTTCATCAGTCTTTAGGATTTGGAAAAAAAAACTGTGAGTCGAAACTCAATAAGCAAGCTATAGATTATCAGGCAATTCATTTTCAAGGCAATTCATATAAATGCATTTCCCTCCATTTGATTGAAGATACTTACCAAGTGATCAACTACCAATGGAGTAGAAACTTTTTCATAAATCATTCATGTAAAGCAACTTTGTACCCGCTCGAGGGTATATCTTTAAACATGCTTCTCATACCCATCCAAGGTATGTCATAAACAATGCGATGCATCATTTAAAATTATGTCATTCCTTTAGATAGAAGCTAGCTAGGCAACCATCAACTTTCATCCTTTCTCCCAATCCAGGAAGGCGCCGCCGGGCCTCGGCCACCTTAGCGACTTGGTAGCACCAAAGGGGGACACTCGGTCCTCTTACACCTTTGAGGTGGACCTCATGCTTTTGTGCTCATGCTTCTTTCATAAACATGATTTGACATGCTAGCATGATTTTTCATTCATAAATCATGAATTCATCATTTATCACAAGTACTTGAAAAGCAATAAGCAATTCATTTATTTCAATAGAAATAACATTTCAATACTCATTTATACAAGAAATGGTCATCCTTAAACAATTTATAAAGAATTAAAATCATTCATTTGCTAACTCATATAAACAGTTAGAACATCATTGATAAACATTTTATCACATTTGATAAAACAAAGCATTTTAGAAAATTTCTTGCTTACTTTTCTTGCTTAGCTTTCCTCCTCATTAACTTCTTTGCCCTTGCCTATACATAAACATAGAATTGCATTTATAACAAGTCATTTGCTTGCATTCACTTAGTTTTCCAATCCCATAATCCATATTATTCATAATCAACTTGGATTTTCAAGTCGATCATACATACAAGACAGACACTTATGCAATCATAGCATTCATTCTATACTTTCCATAATGTGTTTTAATCGCATATTTAGGGTAAACACATAGCATACATTCATATCTCAACATATGAAAATTTGTATCTCCCATTAACCATTTTTCATGCATTTTCCATTTTTCCTACGTCTATGCTCATTCTAAGCATATAAATGACGTTTTAAAACTTCATAAATAAATCTCAAAAATTGAGATAATTTAATCCTTAATCATACAAAAACTTCCTCATGCATGTTATCACATTTTCATGCATATTTTACATTTTAGAAAATTCACATAAGTCACATATCATCCATTCACACATAAGCTTCACATATGTTCAACATACAACACATACTTTATGTGTCTCTTAAATTTTCTTAACACAGGAACTTCCACCCATTTTCATCATCATTAAACCCCTTAATTAACATATACTTTAGGGTTTAATTTTGGATTTTTAATTCCTTTATCACTGATTTCCAAAACAGCCATGTTAAGACACATGTATTTCAACGCCTCTTTCATGACTGAAATCATTACAGATTTTTAAGTCATAATTTCCAGAAACTAAACATGTTTTTCTTAACCCAAATTTAGGGTATTATCACATATTTAAAAATCCAAAATTCTTTGGCTTCCATAACAGCAATATATTCATGCATATAGGGTATCCATTTGACCCATTTTGAAGTGTCCAAACATATGTCCATAAAATCAGATTTAGGGCTAATCTTTTTAGACCCTTTTGGACACTCAAAGTACATTAAACATAGGGTATTTTACCCTCCATAAAATTCATAAATCATCTTATCAAAACAGCAACAAATATCATATGAAAATTATCCATTTTGGCTCTCATTTGGACGTCCCTCAAAGATACCCTAAAAAAATCAGATTTAGGGAAAATTAATCCATCCCACTTTGGCCATCCAAAGGGTCCTTAATTTAGGGTACTTTACCCTAAAATTCATCCATAAACAATTTAAGAACTTTGTTTTATCATTTTTAACCCAAAATGTAGAAATCGGGTCATTTCTTGAATATTAGGGTTTCATATTTGCTAAAATTATCAACCAATGTTTAAATCATCATATGTAATTCAAAATAATATGAATTACATACAAATAAACATGCTTAAATCATACAACAACTTAGTTTAGGGTTTTGAGATTTTCCAAGTTGGTTTTTATCTCAAAATCCAACCTAAACTTCCATTTTCACTCTCTTGTACCCTTGATTTCATTTAAATCTTTCAAGAATCATTCAATACTCATATTAAGGCATCATAAATCATACTTTAAGAGTGATTTATGAACCATATTCATGGCTCATGAATTGAGAGAGAAAAACTTGATTTAAGTGATTCAAAACATAGATTTCACTTACTTGAATCAAACCTAACTTGATTCCAACTTGAGGTGCTTGGTTCCTCTTCTTTTTCTCCTCCTTTTTCTTCCTCTTTTTCTTCTCCTTTTTCCCTTTCCCCTTGCTGGTTTGGACGTGCCTTGGGTTTGCTCAAAACTTAGCAAATTTAGGAAATTTCTCCCTCCTTTCTTACTTTGCACGTTCCAAGCATATCCATCTCTTTTATGATTTTTTTAACCAGCTAGTGGGACCCATTTGCCACATGTCATGAGGGTAATTTAATTCTACCCTTGATGACATGTCATTTTTATATCCATGTAAAATATGCATTTTATATTTTACAAAAATCCTCAAAATCCATGCATTTATGCATTGCATTGTTGTCCACTAGCATTTACACATCCATTTACTTCCCCTAGACATTAGGCAGCTTAGATATATTTTTTAGGATTTTTAAAAATCACATTTCATGCCCATATTGCCCTTGGGCGTCCCATGCGCTTGCCACATAATCTATGCTCCCTTTGAGCTAGATATTAGGCAATTAGCCCAAGCATTTAATCCTTGACTTTTCCATGGATTTGAACTTTAAATAATTCTTAAAAATCCAGCTCATTCCACTGAATTTTTGACACCTTGCATAGCATTTAAATATGTCATTTTCAAAAATACTTTTTATTAAATACTATGGTAGTCTAGGGTACACAAAGTCAATGCTAGGTACCTTTTTTAATTAACTATTTTTCCATGGTAATTAGCTTAATCAAATTCACTCATTCCATAGATTTCATAATTTTATGTCATCGTTTCAAATTTCATCTCAAATCGACGTTCCTACGTCAAGTTATGAACTTTTGAAATTTTTTTTGGAGTGTGAGATTAAAAATAAATAATTATCACCTTAATCTCATCACTAGTGCCTTAATTCAATCCACTTAAAAGATTGAGCCCAAAATCATGAGCTTACCTTTAAAATTTCATCTCATTTCGCCTTGTAGGCGTAAAGTTATGAATTTCCTATGATTTTCAACACAATTCCATAATTTTCATTTTAATCTCCCTTAATTAAATCATGAAAATTAAAATAAATATTCATACCACATTAGCATGTTGTAATCCTCATTAAGCCCCTTTAGTCATCTTGACTCATATTGGGCTTTGGCGATTAATCTTAGTCACCATTCTTAATTGCAAGATAGGGTTTGCAAAATTCATAAATTCATGAAAATCATCCAAAATTCAATCATTTCATACATAAGTCATGCATTACACTTTAAATGCAATTATATGAGTCCTACTTGGGTCTGGTTATTACAATCCTTCCCCTCTTATAATAGGTTTCGTCCCGAAATCGACTACTTTTGGAATAACCGGGGATACTTTCTTTCTACCTCTTCCTTTCGGAATATCTATTCCATTGAACTTTAACGTACTCCATTTCTCTATTCCGAAGCTTTTGCAATTTATGATCCAGAATCCTAACAGGTCTTTCCTCATAATTCAAGTGATCTTGAATTGGTAGGTTCTCTGCTACTAGCACATGTGTTGGATCTGGAACATACTTTCTCAATATAGAAATATGAAAAATATTATGGACTAAAGCTAGGGCTGGAGGTAATGCTATTCTATAAGCTAACTTCTCAATTTTCTCCAACACTTCAAATGACCCAATAAACCTGGGATTCAACTTGCCTCTTTTCCCAAACCTCCTGACTCCTTTGAATGGTGTGACCTTCATAAAAACATGTTCGCCGACTTTGGATATTCAAATCCCTTCTCTTGCAGTCTGTGTAACTCTTTTGCCGACTCTTGGCTGTGAGTATACACTGGTGAATAACCTGTACTTTGTCTGTCATTCACTGAGACAAGTTTGAGGCAAGCTTCTTCTCTCCAACTTCCTCCCAGTTTAGCGATGTTCGACACCATCGTCCATATAACGCTTCAAATGATGTCATTTGAACACTAGCCTGATAACTATTATTGTATGCGAACTCCGCTATCGATACATATTCATCCCATGATCCTCCGAATTCCAATGTACACATACGGAACATATCCTCGATAATCTGATTTACCTGCTCCGTTTGTCCATCGGTCTGGGGAAGAAATGTCGTGCTAAACTTTAGCTGGGTGCCTAGGGTTTCATGCAACCTCTTTCAAAATCGAGACGTGAATGTCGTATCTCGATCAGATATTATAGACTTAGGCACTCAGTGGAGTAGTACAATATCCTTGTAATACACTTTAGCTAATCTTTCAGCTGTATAAGTTCTCTTTATGGATATAAAATGTGTAACCTTGGATAATTGATCCACTATTACCCATATAGAGTCATTTTCGACCTGTGTCATAGGTAATCCTGTAATAAAATCTATTGTAATGTCATCTCATTTCCATTCGGGAACTTCTAAAGACTGAAGCTTTCCCGGCATCCGTTGGTGATCTGCCTTCACCCTCTGACAGGTTAAGCACTTTGATACATATTTAGCGATCTCCCTTTTCATGTTATTTCACCAATATGCTTTCTTTAGACCCTAATATATCTTCGTGCTTCCCGGATGCATCGCAAATGGTGAAAAATGAGCTTCTTTGAGAATTTGTTCCTTCAATTCTCTTGAATTAGGTATGCATAACCAACCTTTGTATCGATATATATCTTGCTCATCCACAACGAATTCATTCAACCCCTTTTTCTTCATCTTTTCCACATGAGTATGTAGGTTTGTGTCCTCTTGCTGCGCAGTTTTAATCTGTTCAAATAACGTCGATTGTATGCTCATTTACGATAATCTCGTCTGAACTCCAAGAGGACATACAATCAATTCCAATTGTCTTATTTCTCGAAGCAAACCTTTCTCCTTAGTGATAAGGTGCGCTATGCTGACATTTCTGCTCAATGCATTAGCTACCACATTTGTCTTACCTGGATGGTATAAAATCTCCAAATCATAGTCGTTAAGTAACTCAGGCCATCTTCGTTGTCTCATGTTCAACTCCTTCTGAGTAAAAATGTACTTAAGGCTCTTGTGATCCGTATAAATTTCGCATTTAGCTCCATACAGGTAATCTCTAAATTTTTAAGGCAAATACCATTGCTGCTAATTCTAGGTCATGAGTGGGGTAGCTTATTGATAAGTGAAAATTAATAACATATTTTATGGCCATTTTATACCAATTTGGCGGATAATTAATTGGGTTTAATGTGAAATTTGGTGTTAAACATGATTTTGCAACATTTTGGTATTAAATATTAATTTCAAGTTATTTAAATAATTTTTGTAATATTTTGGCTTGAAATTACATTATAATTATTGCCATGAAATTAAACAGACTTGAAATAATTATTATAGTAATAACCTATTAATCAAGTTGATGAATTAATGATTTAAATATTTTTATGCACGTCAGTAAGTTCAAACAATGGGCCCCACAAGCTGTTCGGTCTATTCCAGAAATTAAGCAGCAAATCTCCACCATCCAGCCGTCCATCAGATCATCAAATCTGGCCGTCCAGTTTTTATACAAGCTCAGCCGTCCAATATTCAAGCCATGATCCAGGCCGTTCCAGCAAAATTGCACCGACCAGATTTTTTAAACCGTCCAGATTATTCCGCCCAGGAATCCAAGAAGTGAAGCCAAGATGCTACCAAAAATTCAAGCCGTCCAATCAGTGGACCAGACATCACGTTCATGATTTAAACCATCTCTCTCCATGTTCAAATCATGCAACAAATCAACTTCCAGATTTTAAACCCATCTAGGCCGTTAATCCAGATCCATGCATTTGAACAGCCGCCAATTAGCTATTAAAATTCAGTCCATCCAATCTAGTTGAGCGGCCAAGCATTCAAGAAATCCAGGCCGTCCAGATCAGATCAAATCAAGACCGTCCAAATCAGCAAGATTAACCAAGTTGTCTAGCAAATGAAAGATCTGGCCGTCCATTTAATTAGTGACCATGCAGATTAGCTATCAGTGCAAAACAAGATCCAAGTCGTTGATCCAAGAAGAAGCTTTTCTCTAGCGGTCCATTCAAAATACCATGCACTAAATTTTAAAAAATCTGCACCGTCCACTGCCTTAGATGCGTCTAAAATTTCCCAACCAGTTCAGCACCGTCCTTAAGGATTAATCAATGTCGTCCAGATTTGATCCAGCTATCCGAGCCGTTGATTTGTTTAGCAGCAAATTGAATAATTTCAGGTCGTTCGTTTCCAATCCATCCATTGCAGTGGGGCCCAGGATTAATCAGCAGCGTCCATTATTTCAGGCCACAAATCCAGATCATCCATCCAGCCGTCAATTTCATATACAGAAAATCAACGGCCAAATATTTGGATCCAGGCCGTTCAGCAAATCAAAATAGCATATGATTTCCATCGTCCAAAGTTATCTAGAAATTCACCCATTAGCAAATCAACGGCTTGGATTTTTTCGGCAAAATTCCACCGTCCAGCAGTTGTCCATGTATTATTATCCACCATCCATTTTTATTAAGCAGTAATCCCAAACCGTCCATTTATTTCAGCAAGCAAGCATATCAACCATGCAACCACCACAAGATCAGGACATTCAAAATTCAGCACTTAAATCACATTCAGAAAATCCAAATTTCTGACCATTTAATCCCATCCAGAAATTGCAGCCGTCCATCTCTCCATCACCGTCCAGATTTTTCATCTAGGAAATTCCATTAATTCATGCACCCCTTGCAACCTTCCAGTTTTTACGCAATCAGATTTGTGTTTAATGGGGCCCACATGAAGCTGAATTACGCAATCAATTGCAACGCAATTGGGATTGCGTTAAATAAGATGGGACCCACTTGTGCACAATCTTCAGCAGCTATATAAGGGAGAGAAATGAACGGGCAGAAGGAGGATTTTGAGAGAAGAAATCCAGCGAGGTAAAAAAAATCCAACGAGCAGCATAAATTTGGGAGAGAAAAATTTAGAGTGAGAGAGAGAGAGCAAGGTGGAGGGCACGGGAAAGAGGCGGATTGGCGAGTTGCGTGGAGCGGCTAACACACCATCGGGGCTTCAAACCAATAAGTTTTTCTATCTTTTCCCTTTTTAATTTTAATTAGCTTGTTTAAGATAGATTTTAATTTTAATTTTATTTTGGACTTAAACATGCTCGACTAAACCCTAAATCTAGGGTTTAGGATGTAGCATGCGTACAATGTAGCGTCGTGTGGGTTTTTAATTTATTTATGGCAAATATTGTTGTTAATTTAATATCTTGTGATTTTAATGCTTGCTTTGTACATTGGCCCGTACTTTAGTATAATTCCATCTATTAGGTGATGAAACCGAGAGGTGGAAACCTAATATACGATAATCAAGATATTAAACCTGAAAATCTAAGACCATGAGAATTGACATGATGACTTTGAGGAATTCCATGAACAAACCACAAAACTTAATGAATTCTAATTAACTTAATCCCATGAGAATAGATGGTTAAGAAAAATTAGGGTACGCCTTGTAGGTTTCGAGAGAAAGTGGAAGGATAAATTAGGGTTTGTTTTCCTTTAACAAACAATATCCAAATTAAATAATTATACCACTACCCGTTGCAAAAGATGCATGTGAAATCTTAGACCCTAGGTACTTGCACCATCGTTTTCTCCACTTGTTCTAATTTGCAATTTTCTCTTCCCGTTTTTTCTATTTCTTTTCTATTTTATTTACTATATTTTCTTCACACTTTTCTATTTTATTTGCTATATTCTCTCCATATCCGACACGAAAGCGTTTAAAAGCAAAGTTTATAGTCCCGAATTCCCTATGGATCGATAATTTATATACTACAATCTACGACCGGTGCACTTGCGGTGAGATTGCGAACAAGTATTTTGGTGCCGTTGCCAGAGAATTTGGCGTTACTTTAAATTTTTTTTAAGATACTTTATTTATTTTTTTTCTTAGTTTTTTTCCTCTATCTATTTTTGTCTATTTTTTACTTTCTGTCTTTTGTCTCTATCTATTTTTATTTATTATTTATTATTTTATTTTATTTTTGTCTTTCTTTTCCATCTCTCGTTCTTATTTGTTTTCATTTTTCTGAATTAGCTAGTTAATCTTTGTATGCACCCACATACCCAAAACTTTGCAAAATAACTAACTGAAAAACTCTTTGTTGCTGACCCTGAGATTGAATGTTCTTTTAGGAGAATAATTCGTGGGTACAGGCAGGAACAATTTTCTCAAAACACTATAGCGGAACACAACAATCCAAACCCGCCACATCAAGAGCAGGAGGAAGGCCAGGCTGAGAACAACGCTCCTCGAAGAAAGGTAACTCTTAGTGATCGGAACCGCCCGAACCCTCGAGGATTACGATCATGCATAGTGGAACCAGAAATGGATGTAAGAAGCTTTGAACTCAATCCCGGGCTTATTCGGATGGTTCAACTGGACCAATTTGCAGGACTACTCTCTGAAAACCTGACAGTACACATCACTAAGTTCCTGCAGTTGTGCAACACAATCAGGGTACAAAATATCCCACGTGAGGTAATCCGCCTTCAGCTTTTCCCATTTTCTCTTTGTGACAGGGCAAGCGAGTAGTTCTATTCTATGCCACCTGATACATTCAACACATAGGATGAGCTCTCTACTGCTTTCCTCGAGAAATTCTTTCCACCCACTAAAACCAGGAAAATTCAGGACGAAATCAATCAGTTTGTCCAAAAAGATGGTGAAACTCTATACGATACGTGGAAGAGAATGAAAGATCTACAACGCAAGTGTCCTCATTATGACATCTCACAAGGTGACATTATTGAAAAAATATTTAATGGATTTGATCAACCTAGTCGAAGCGACGTCAATTCAGCCGCTGGTGGCCGATTCATGCGACTCACTAACGAGGAAGCTCTCGGCTAGGTAATGTATATGATATCGAATCCATAAATTCTCTTCATGCTAAAATTGATCAACTTTTGCAGCAAAAGAAACAGGAACCTACATATCGGAATGCATCTTCTTCTCGACAAATTTGATGTGAGATTTGTGGAGCTTCACACTACACGTCTAAGTGTAGTTTTGCCAGACAAAACACCAAAAGTGAGCAGGCCAATGCATTCAACAACCAGTATGATACTCGCACTTATGGTAACCCTTACACGAATACTTACAACCCTGGATGGAGGAACCACCCCAATTTCTCTTGGGCAAACCAGTCAAAAACTCAAAACTATGCTCAAAACAATAAGTCATCTAGTTTCCTAAGAAGACCACTGAGTCCTCCCTCATACCAAACTCAGCCCACGCTACCTGCACCACCTCAAGCACCATCCTTTGATCCTTTGATTGACAAACTACTTGAAGAAATGAGCCAAATGAAAACCCATATTAAATTGCTTGAAAACTAAATTGCCCAACATGCCACTTCCTCATCCCATAGAGACCAAGGCAAACTCTCTAGCCAACCAGAAATAAACTCTAGGGAACAAGTGCAGGCAGTTACCTTGTGGAGTGGAAAGTAGCTCGACCCACCTCAATCACCTTAAATTGACACTGAAAAGAAGGTCGAGCAGGAACAGAAGCAAGAAGAGGAGCCACAACCCAAACCAGTGGTGGAAAAGCCATACGTCCCACCACCTCCTTATCAACCTCCTCTTCCCTTCCCACAAAGGCAAAGACAGGCAAAACTTTCAAAGCAGTATGAGAAATTTATTTCAACACTCAAGAATCTATCAATCAGTGTGCCATTTCTCGACATGATCTCTCAGATGCCAACCTCTGCAAAATGTTGTCCAACAAAAGAAAGCTCGAGGAGCATGGGACCATTGCACTTACTGAGGAGTGCAACGCCATCTTGCAGAACAAGCTACCTGAAAAGCTAAAGGATCCTGGGAGCTTCTCTATTCCTTGTGCTCTTGGGAATTTCCAAATTAGCAAGGCGCTATGTGATCTTGGAGCCAGTGTAAGTCTGATCTCTCTCTCCATCTGTAAAAAGCTGAACATCGGCGATCCAAAATCAACTTCTATGTCTCTCCAACTAGCCAATCGATCAATCAAATTTCCGGTTGGCATTCTTGAAGACGTTCCCTTAAAAGTCGGCAAGTTGTTCATCCCAGTCGACTTTGTAGTCCTCGACATGGAGGAGGATCGCCAAATTCCAATAATTCTTGGACGACCTTTCTTAGACACTACTGGAGCCATCATCGACGTCAAGAATGGTCAACTTTCTCTGACAGTTGGAGATGAGAAAATGGAATTCAACCTCTTCTCGGCCATGAAAAACTCCTCTCTCGATAACTCTTGTTTACAGGTTGACGTGGTCAATGAGTCAACAGACAAAGGAATTTTAAATCAGACGTACACAAGTAAAGGAGAAGCTGTGGAAGACCTGAATCAACACGTTGCTGAATTTGTGGCAACATCTGAAAGCGGGAGATCAAAACAACAAAAATCTGATGAACAAAGGAGAAAAGCTAACAAACTGGTAACTATTCCTTCTCCTTCTTGTCATTCTTTTAAAACTAATTGCAACGGTTCATTGGCAGGAAAAATTCTCAAGCAAATATGGAGGCCAATTCAAAGAACGACGAATGCGAGAAAATCTGAAGGCAAGAAGAAGAATCACGGAAATGCAAAAGTTGGAGTTGGTTAACATCAGATGATCAAACTGTAGTCGGGCTGACGACTTTAAACCAAGCGCTTTTCGGGAGGCAATCCGAACTTTTTTTTTTCTTTTAGGGGAGTTTTAGTTTTATTTTTTTATTTTAATTTCTTTTAGAATTTTGATACTTTTAAATTTGGAGCTTTATTGGTTACTTTTCAGAGCCTACTTGGAAGGAAGCACCATGGGATGCAAATTCGGTTGAACTCGCCAAAATAGGGAAGTTAACATCTCACATTTTTTCAATTACTCCATTTATTTTGATGACATGATTTACATTGAGGAAAATGTCAATTTCAAATGTGTGGGTGAATGCGTTGCATTAATTTTCTCTGAATATGTTTTTCACTACCCTGATGATTATATTTTTGTCATGATTATAATTTTTGTCATAAAAAATGAAATTTTAAAAATTTTGGGTAATTCTTGCATAAAATGTGATATTAGACCCCACTTTAAACTCTTGTATGTCTTGTAAGCAAACCATACTTGGAATTTTAAAATCTTTGAGTTAGGAAAAGTTGAACCCTAATGAGACGTTAAATTTGTTTTTGGGCATCTACTTGTTGAAAATTCTTTTTTTTTTTTCCTGAATCACTTGATGAAACTAATATACCAAGGAACCAATTTTGTTTTCTTTCAAAATCAGCATAATCCTTTCTAATTTATCAAAAAATTTTCTAATACACACAATTGTCATTTGAGAAGGTAGTTTTTCCCATATACATAAAAATTTTATTCTGGTTGAAGAAATTTCCAAAGCCAAAACTCCATTTAACCAATTCATGGACATGATCAAGGAATTTTTTTCATGATGAGCCTATCTTTGAAAGTATAACCGTTGTTTACCCCCATTGAGCCTAGACTTAAATTTTTTTTCTAAACCTCAATTCCCACTTAGTGAAACCAACATTGAAATTGAATTTTGAGCTGAAAAGTGAAACGGGAATAAGGTTTGATCTCTTGATTGTGCAAATAATGAAAATGACTTCCTAGATACCCTGAAATATGGTGAGAGAAATTATTGCCGGACTAGATAAAAAAAAAAAGAACAGCTAAACCAAGGGTAAGAACAGGCTTGAAAGAGAATGAAAGCACTAAGTGTGAGGGTAATATTATTTCTTATTGTAAAATGAGGCTCAAGTCATGTGGAGACGATTCAATTTTTGAAATTTTATTTCTTGTGCCAAACCTAACCGTTGTCCTAATAAGTCCTTATGATCCTATGAATTAGCTAATTGAGTTGGTAGAAGAAATTTAAATGCAAAAATTTGATGACATGTATATGAGGTAAATTTGACTGATATTTTCTACATTACTACCATTATTTGAATTACTGAATGCGTGTATTGAATAACTAAATAAATGGGGAAGATGTCTGATAATTGAGAGTTTATTGCGGTAGTTTTTGAACTTTTAATGATTGAAAGCAAAGTAGGTGACAAGGTATGCAGTATTAGTCATGTGAAAAGGGATTGTTGACTGAGATTTTCAAACAGTATCATGCTTCAAAATTTTTAGTTTAATACTCTTATTAGTTTTTAATAATTGACTAAACATTTTTTTTCACTTTATACTCAAAGTTTTGAAAATTTACAATCTGTTCTTGAATTCCTTTGTATTTGCTTGAGGACAAGCAAAAGTTCAAGTGTGAGGGTATTTGATAAGTGGAAATTAATAACATATTTTATTGCCATTTTATACCAATTTGGTATGTAATTAATTGGGTTTAATGCGAAATTTTGTGTTAAACATGGTTTTGCAACATTTTGGTATTAAATATTAATTTCAAGTTATTTAAATAATTTTTGTAATCTTTTGGTTTGAAATTACATTATAATTGTTGTCATGAAATTAAACAGACTTGAAATAATTATTATAGTAATAACCTATTAATGAAGTTGATGAATTAATGATTTAAATATTTTTATACAAGTCAGTAAGTTCAAACAATGGGCCCCACAAGCTGTTCGGTCTATTCCAGAAATTAAGCAGCAAATCTCCACCATCCAGCCGTCCATCAGATCATCAAATCTGGCCGTCCAGTTTTTATACAAGCTCAGCCGTCCAATATTCAAGCCATGATCCAGGCCGTTCCAGCAAAATTGCACCGACCAGATTTTTTAAACCGTCCAGATTATTCCGCCCAGGAATCCAAGAAGTGAAGCCAAGATGCTACCAAAAATTCAAGCCGTCCAATCAGTGGACCAGACATCACGTTCATGATTTAAACCATCTCTCTCCATGTTCAAATCATGCAACAAATCACCTTCCAGATTTTAAACCCATCTAGGCCGTTAATCCAGATCCATGCATTTGAACAGCCGCCAATTAGCTATTAAAATTCAGTCCATCCAATCTAGTTGAGCGGCCAAGCATTCAAGAAATCCAGGCCGTCCAGATCAGATCAAATCAAGACCATCCAAATCAGCAAGATTAACCAAGTTGTCTAGCAAATGAAAGATCTGGCCGTCCATTTAATTAGTGACCATGCAGATTAGCCATCAGTGCAAAACAAGATCCAAGTCGTTGATCCAAGAAGAAGATTTTCTCTAGCGGTCCATTCAAAATACCATGCACTAAATTCTAAAAAATCTGCACCGTCCACTGCCTTAGATGCGTCTAAAATTTCCCAACCAGTTCAGCACCGTCCTTAAGGATTAATCAATGCCGTCCAGATTTGATCCAGCCATCCGAGCCGTTGATTTGTTTAGCAGCAAATTGAATAATTTCAGGTCGTTCGTTTCCAATCCATCCATTGCAGTGGGGCCCAGGATTAATCAGCAGCGTCCATTATTTCAGGCCACAAATCCAGATCATCCATCCAGCCGTCCATTTCATATACAGAAAATTAACGGGCTAATATTTGGATCCAGGTCGTTCAGCAAATCAAAATAGCATATGATTTCCATCGTTCAAAGTTATCCAGAAATTCACCCATTAGCAAATCAACGGCTTGGATTTTTTCGGCAAAATTCCACCGTCCAGCAGCTGTCCATGCATTATTATCCGCCGTCCATTTTTATTAAGCAGTAATCCCAAACCGTCCATTTATTTCAGCAAGCAAGCATATGAACCATGCAACCACCACAAGATCAGGCCATTCAAAATTGAGCACTTAAATCACGTTCAAAAAATCCAAATTTCTGACCATTTAATGCCATCCAGAAATTGCAACCGTCCATCTCTCCATCACCGTCTAGATTTTTCATCCAGAAAATTCCATTAATTCATGCTCCCCTTGCAACCTTCCAGTTTTTACGCAATCAGATTTGTGTTTAATGGGGCCCACATGAAGCTGAATTACGCAATCAATTGCAACGCAATTGGGATTGCATTAAATAAGATGGGGCCCACTTGTGCGCAATCTTCAGCAGCTATATAAGGGAGAGAAATGAACGGGCAGAAGGAGGATTTTGAGAGAAGAAATCCAGCGAGGTAAAAAAAATCCAACGAGCAGCAGAAATTTGGGAGAGAAAAATTTAGAGAGAGAGCAGGGTGGAGAGCGGGAAAGAGGCGGATTGGTGAGTTGCGTGGAGCGGCCGACACACCATCGGGACTTCAAACTAATAAGATTTTCTATCTTTTTTCTTGTTAATTTTAATTAGCTTGTTTAAGATGGATTTGAATTTGAATTTTATTTTGGACTTAAACATGCTCGGCTAAATCCTAAATTTAGGGTTTAGGATGTAGCATGCGTACAATATAGCGTGATGTGGGTTTTTAATTTATTTATGGTGTATATTGATGTTAATTTAATATCTTATAATTTTAATGTTTGCTTTGTACATTGGTCTGTACTTTAGTATAATTCCATATATTAGGTGATGAAACCGAGAGGTGGAAACCTAATATACGATAATGAAGATATTAAACCTGGAAATCTAAGACCATGAGAATAGGCATGATGATCTTGAGGAATTCCATGAACAAACCACAGAACTTAATGAATTCTAATTAACTTAATCTCATGAGAATAAGTGGTTAAGAAAAATTAGAGTACGCCTTGTAGGTTTCGAGTGAAGGTGGAAGGATAAATCAGGGTTTGTTCTCCTTTAACAAACAATATCCAAATTAAATAATTATACCACTACCCATTGCAAAAAACGCATGTGAAAGCTTAGACCCTCGATACTTGCACTATTGTTTTCTCTACTTGTTCTAATTTGTAATTTTCTCTTCTCATTTTTTCTATTTTTTTCTATTTTATTTGCTATATTCTCTCCATATCCGACACGAAAGCGTTTAAAAGCAAAGTTTATAGTTCCGAATTCCCTATGGATCAATAATTTATATACTACAATGTACGACCCGTGCACTTATGGTAAGATTGCAAACAAGTATTTTGGCATCGTTGCCGGGAAATTTGGCATTACTTTAAATTTTGTTTTTAGATATTTTCTTAGTTTTTTTCCTTTCTCTATTTTTATCTATTTTTTACTTTCTGTCTTTTGTCTCTATCTATTTTTATTTTTTATTTTTTATTTTATTTTATTTTATTTTATTTATTTTATTTTATTTTATTTTATTTTATTTTTATTTTTGTCTTCCTTTAACCTTTTGAAATCTTCTGTTTTCTCCTCGATCTTTCTTATCTCTTCGCTCCTTTGTTTTGTTCTCTTCGGGTGTTGGGCATTGGGCTTGCATATGCCCCATACCACCACACTGGAAGCATTTTGTAGCCTCCTTCTTTTTCTCTTTTGGATTTCTTTCTTTGAAGCTCTTGAAATTCCTCCTTTTCCTTACAAATTTTCTGAACCGTCTTGTAAGTAGAGCAATCTCCTCATCATCGTTTTGAGAGGATGACCTGGAGTCACCTGAAGCTTGTGCATCTTTTAAGGCAATAGCTCTTTTGCCTTTCTGTTGCTCCTCATTTCTTCTCTTTATTAACTCATGTGACATGAGCGAGCTTATAAGATCCTCTAGCCGTAGTGTATTGAGGTCCTTTGCTTCCTCAATAGCTATGATCTTTGGAGTCCAAGATTCGGGTAGCGCTTTTAAGATTTTCATTACCTGTTCATATTCAGAAATAGCTTTTCCAAGACCTTTCAAGGCGTTAGTATTTTAGAAAATCTAGCAAATATTTCAGAAATATTTTCAGTTTCAAGAACTTTAAAACTTTCTAACTCTCCAATCAAAATATTTCTTTTTGTCCTTTGGATTTGAGAAGTTCCCTCATAAATAGAAGTAAGAGTGTCCCATATTTCTTTAGCGGTTTGGCATGAGGATACTCTATCATACTCGGATGCCGTTAATGCACAAAAGAGGGAGTTCATGACCTTTGCCTTGCTTTTAACGGTTCTTACTTCCTCCTCAGACCATGTGGAGACTCTTTCATCAATAGGCAAAACAACACCATCTTAGATAGCAATCCAAGAATCAATATCCGTAGCCATGATCAATTGTTTTATTCTCAACTTCCAATAACTGAAGTTAGTCCCATCAAGTAGAGGCGGTCTTGTGAAAGATTGGCCCTCGGCAAATGCAGGGGTGGAAGTTGATTGGGTTGCCATTTCAAAAGATCTCTTTGGTTGTGGCGCCCCAGCCCGAGCGTCACAACCTTACTCCAAGATCAATCGATTGGTAAGATGATCAGGATTGTTGCCCTGTCACTTAGCAAGTCCTTTGGATATTTATCCCTTTTTTATCTTAACTCCTTAGGAGTTTATATCATTTTATATATTCCATTTGAAATATACACACATTATCTCATAACTTTCCATACATAACCATTTCATAATGAAACATCCTCAATAATTGACCATAAATTTTTTTCGCTATTTATAGTCATATCATCACATAGTCATAAGCCTTATACATCATTCAATTCATCACAATGTCATTAACATACAACCATACAAACTCATAGAGTCAATCACAGGAACTTATAGAAATTCATTTTTTCCTTGAATCTCCACCTGTGCTCCTTGCATGGTTCTCTCCTTCACATGTCTTTAGGATTTGGAAAATAAAACTGTGAGTCGAAGCTCAATAAACAAGCTATAGGTTTTCGGGCAATTCATTTTCAAGTTAATTCATATAAATGCATTTCCATCCATTCGATTGAAGACACTTACCAAGTGATCAACTACCAATGGAGTAGAAACCTTTTCATAAATCATTCATGGAAAGTCACTTTATACCCGCTCGAGGGTATATCTTTAAACATGCTTCTCATACCCATCCAAGGTATGTCATAAACAATGCAATGCGTCATTTAAAATCATGACATTCCTTTAGATAGAAGCTAGCTAGGCAATCATCCACTTTCATCCTTTCCCCCAATCCAGGGAGGCGCCGCCGGGCCTCGGCCACCTTGGTGACTTGGTCACAATAAAGGGGAACATTTGGTCCGCTTACACTTTTAAGGTGAACCTCATGCTTTTGTGCACATGCTTCTTTAATAAACATGATTTGACATGCTAGCATGATTTTTCATTCATAAATCATGAATTCATCATTTATCACAAGTACTTGAAAAGCAATAAGCAATTCATTTATTTCAATAGAAATAATATTTCATACTCATTTATACAAGGAATGACCATCCTTAAACAATTTATAAAGAATTAAAATCATTCATTTGCTAAATCATTCAACATACAACACATATATTATGTGTTTCTTAAATTTTCTTAACACAACAACTTCCACCCATTTTCATCATCATTAAACCCCTTAATTAACATATACTTTAGGGTTTAATTTTATATTTTTAATCCCTTTATAACTGGTTTCCAAAACAGCTATGTTAAGACACATGTTTCATCATTTCAACGCCTCTTTCATGAATTAAATCATAATAGATTTTTAAGTCATAATTTCTAGCAAATAAACATGATTTTATTAACCCAAATTTAGGTTATTATCACATATTTAAAAATTCAAAATTCGTTGGCTTCCATAACAACACTATATTCATGCATATAGGGTATCTATTTGACCCTTTTTGACGTGTCCAAACATATGTCTATAAAATCAGATTTAGGGCTAAACATTTTAAACCCTTTTGGACACTCAAATTTCCTTAAACATAGGGTATTTTACCCTCCATAACATTCATAAACCATCTCATCACAACAACAACAAAATCATATGAAAATCATTCATTTTGGCTCCCATTTGGATGTCCCTCAAGCATACCCTAAAAAAATTAGATTTAGGAAAAATTAATCCATCCCACTTTTTCCGTCCAAAGGGTCCTTAATTTAGGGTACTTTACCCTAAAATTCATCCATAAAAAAATTAATCACTTTTTTTTTTATCATTTTTAACCCAAAAATGGAGAAATCGGGTCATTTCTTGAATCTTAGGGTTTCATATTTGCTAAAATCATCAACCAATGCTTAAATGATCATATGTAATTCAAAATAACATGAATTACATCCAAATCAACATGCTTAAATCATACAACAACTTAGTTTAGGGTTCTGAGATTTTCCAAGTTGGTTTTCATCTCAAAATCCAACCTAAACTTCCATTTTCACTCTCTTAAACTCTTGATTTCATTTAAATATTTTAAAAATCATTCAATACTCATAATAAGGAATCATAACTCATCCTTTTCAGATTTCTTTATGAACCATATTCATGGCTCATGAATTGAGAGATAAAAACTTGATTTAAGTGATTCAAAACATAGATTTCATTTACTTGAATCAACCTAAACTTGATTCCAACTTGAGATGCTTGGTTCCTCTTCTTTTTCTCCTCCTTTTTCTTCATCTTTTTATTCTCCTTTTTCCCTTTCCCCTTTCTGGTTTGGATGTGCCTTGGGTTTGCTCAAAACTTAGCAAATTTAGGAAATTTCTCTCTCCTTTCTTACTTTGCACGTTCCAAGCATATCCATCCCTTTTATGATTTTTTGAACCAACTAGTAGGACCCATTTGCCACATGTCATGAGGTTAATTTAATTCTACCTTATCCCTTAATGACATGGCATTTTTATATGCATGTAAAATATGCATTTTATATTTTACGAAAATCCTCAAAATCCATGTATTTATGCATTGCATTGCTGTCCACTAGGGACGTCCCCTTTTTAGCTGTCTTTTTGACATTTTCTGTCAATATTTCCACACATTTATACATTCATTTACTTCCTCTAGACATTAGGCAGCTTAGACATATTTTTTAGGATTTTTAAAAATCACATTTCATGCCCATATTGCCCTTGGACGTCCCATGCTCTTGCCACATAATCTATGCTCCCTTTGAGCTAGATATTAGGCAATTAACCCAAGAATTTAACCTTTGACTTCTCCATGGATTTGACCTTTAAATAATTCTTAAAAATCCAGCTCAATCGACTGAATTTTTGACACCTTTCATAGCATTTAAATATGTCATTTTCAAAAATACTTTTTATTAAATGCTATGGTAGTCTAGGGTACACAAAGTCAATGCTAGGTACCTTTTTCTAATTAAATTTTTTTTCATGATAATTAGATTAATAAAATCCACTGATTCTATAAATTTCATAATTTTATGCCATCGTTTCAAATTTCATCTCAAATCGACGTTCCTACATCAAGTTATGAACCTTTGAAATTTTTCTTGGAGTGTGAGATTAAAAATAAATAATTATCACCTTAATCTCATCACTGGTGCCTTAATTCAATCCACTTAAAATATTGAGCCCAAAATCATGAGCTTGCCTTTAAAATTTCATCTCATTTTGCCTTGTAGGCGTAAAGTTATGAATTTCCTGTGATTTTTAACACAATTCCATAATTTTCATTTTAATCTCCCTTAATTAAATCATGGAAATTAAAATAAATATTCATTCCACATTAGCATTTTCTAATCCTCATTAAGCCCCTTTAGTCATCTTGACTCATATTGGGCTTTGGCGATTAATCTTAATCACCATTCTTAATGCAAGCTAGGGTTTGCAAAATTCATAATTCATGAAAATCGTCCAAAATTCAATCATTTCATACATAAGTCATCCATTACACTTTAAATACAATTATACGAGTCCTACTTGGTGTTGGAAACAATGTTTAAAACAATAAAAATTGACCAAAACTTGAGTTTTGATGATTAACAAGAACTAATTTGAGTATATAAAAGGTACTAATGTGTTTACTAATTGTTTAAGGAAAGCAAAGAGGTCAAGTCGATCTACAAGTCGACTTGGACTTCGACTTGGGTAAAGTCGATCCCAAAGTCGACTCAAAAATCGACTTGAGAATGAATCCCAAAAGGCAACAGGTGAAGTCGCAGGTCAAGTCGACTCCACTTGCGACTTAGGAAGTCAAGTCGCATACGAAGTCGACTCCAGAATCGACTTCAAACAAAAGAAAATGTCCAGCGTTGATTTTGGGGGACGAAGCTGCCCAAGTCGCAAACGAAGTCGACTCCAGGAGCGACTTGAGTCAAGTTGCAGACAAGGTCGACTCCAACTTCGACTTGAGGATCATATTGAACTTGTTCAAACCCAAATGAGATGAAAAGTTCATTCACAAGGAAACAAATGAAGATTCTTGAAGATCAAAGCTAAGACTCATATTCAATGTTCAAATCAAGTCTATCAAGCCAAGGCAAATATTCAAGCTTATTCAAATAAGGCAACACCCAAGTTATGGAGACCAAGTGAGTCCAAGACTAAGCGAGGAACAAACATATATCATGCAAGAACTCAAACAGCTCAAAAGCTTTGCAAAGATCAAGCCGAATCTTGAAGATCAAAGCAGCTTCAGCAAAACCCGAGCCAAGTCGCAGGCTAAGTCGACTTCAAGTTCGACTTGAGTCGAAGTCTGAAATCAAGTCGACTAAAACTCAGACTTGGGAAATTGGAAGAACTGGAGTCGCAGACGAAGTCGACTCCAGATGCGACTTGGGTTGCCAAGTCGCAAGCCAAGTCGACTCCATCTTCGACTTGGGTATAACGGTCAAATTTTCGAACGTTGAAGTTCATTTATTGCGCACCAACCACCTCCATAACGTTCATATTTTCTTCTCTCTATAAAAGGACCCTCAAATGAACGTGGAAAAAAAAAAGACAAGAACATTACAAGATACTACTATATACTCTACAAAGTCCAAAGTGAGAAAAGAAGATCTAGAAAGGAATCCTATTTGCTTTTCTCCATTTCTGAGTGGTTCGTATACATTCTAAGGAAGAAGAAGAAAGCTTCAAGTTGCATGCGCCTTCATCAATATTCATCCAAAGCTGCTTCTACAACTTCTTCCTCGAGCTAAATCTGCCTACACAAATCTGTAAAGTGTAGTTTCATTTATTTCATTATCTTGTTGTATAAATCTTGATTTAGCTTGGGTAGCTAAGATCAAGTATATGCAAAGTAGGGTGTGATTGGAGTGAGACTCATCACCTACTTTTGCATGTGAGTTGCTTATGCCCCCTAGAGCTAGAATCTAGAAGAGAGCAAGTGGCTCTAGTTGTATATGCCCCCTAGAGCTGAAATCTAGAAGAGAGCGGTGACTCTAAGTGTATTCGTGGAATACATAGTGAAACCCAAGTCACAACAGAGTGTGAGCTTGGAAGAGTGGAGTAGGGAAGGTTTGCCCGAACCACTATAAATCTTGTGTTATATCTCTTTTTACTGCTTTATCTTTATTGCTCTCTAGCTCTTTTCAAAAGGGGATTAATTACTCAAAGGGTTAAGTCTTTATTTACCAAAGATTTTTTAAAGAACCCAATTCACCCCTCCCCTCTTGGGTTTTGCCACTAACTCGGGACCAACAAGTGGTATCAGAGCAGGTCTTTGAGTTTACCAAAGAGATCTTATCAAAATGGCATCCCAATCTATTTCCGTTCCCGCTTTTGCTGAAGGCCAATCCTTTACAAGGCCACCGTTGTTTGATGGGAACAATTTTGGATATTGGAAGCTTCGTATGAAGCAACTCATCATGGCTACCGACATGGACTCTTGGATTGCTATCCAAGATGGAGTAACCTTGCCTACCGATGAAAGAGCTTCCAAATGGACCGATGAGGAAGTAAGAATTGTTAAGAGCAACGCCAAAGCTATGAACTCTTTATTTTGTGCTCTTAATGCTTCTGAATATGATAGAGTATCCTCTTGCTTGACCGCCAAAGAAATATGGGATACGCTAACCTCTATCTATGAAGGAACTTCTCAAGTCCAAGGGACGAGAAGAAATATTTTGATTGGAGAACTAGAGAATTTTAGAATGCTAGAAACAGAAAATATTTCTGAAATGTTCGCTAGATTCTCAAAAATCACTAATGCTTTAAAAGGTCTTGGAAAGGCTATTTCTGAATCTGAGCAGGTTATGAAGATCTTAAGAGCTCTACCGGAATCATGGACTCCAAAGATCACTGCAATAGAAGAAGCCAAAGACCTAAACACTTTAAAGCTTGAAGACTTAATTAGCTCACTCATGTCACATGAGCTAATTAAAAGAAGAAATGAAGATCAACATAGGGGCAAAAGAGCAATCGCCTTGAAAGCCGCACAAGACACTGACGATACCTCCTCTTCTCAAAACGACGACGAGATTGCCCTTCTCACAAAACGCTTCAGAAAATTTGTGAGGAAAGGGAAAAATTTCAGAAGCTTCAAGGAAAGAACTCCCAAAGAGAAGAAGAAAGAACCAACCAAATGCTACCGATGCGGCGGTTCGGGACATATGCAAGCTCAATGTCCAACTCCCGAAGAAAGCAAGGCAAACGAACAAAGAAAGGATAGAAGGAACAACAAAAGATTCCAAAAGTACAAAGGTAGAGGCATGTATGTAAACGATGAGGAATCTACAACGAGTAATTCCTCAACCGACGAAAATGAGGCGAAAGAATGTGCAAGAATTTGCTGCATGGCACAAATCGAACAAGAAGAACGAATTACCTCAACAAAATGCACAAGCGATGAAGAGGTAAGTTCCAAACTCTCCCATTCTAAATCAAGTTTTACTTCCTTTCAAGAATGCCTCAAATGTACTGAATTAGATGAGCTACAAACTGCATATGATTCATTATATGAAGAGATGAAGAAATTAGGAAGCAAGTTTACAATTAAGAAAAAACAATGTGATGCAACAATAATTGTAAATGGTAAACTTGCAGAAAGATTAGACAAATTGAAAGATGAAAATGATCTGCTGAAAAAGGAAAACAAATCATTAAATGAATCATTAGCTAAGTTCTCTAATCCAGGAGAAAGTGTCAAAATGTTTTTGAATATGACCTCCCAAACACATAAAAGAGGTCTTGGGTATCATACATTTGAGCAAGGAGAAAGTAGCAAATCAAATGTACAAATACTTGAGAAACATCAAACTAAAAATGCATCTATGTACAAGCCACAAAAGAAAAATTTTAAGTGGACTAGAAGACCAACATTTGAACCATTGCATACTTGGAAGCCTACTCCAAGATTACCTATGGCTTGTAATTTCTGCAATAAAATGGGACACAAAACTTACAAATGTAATTTTAAGAAATTATATGACCATGGTGCAAAATTAGTTTGGGTTCCAAGAAACACAAGATTTGGGCTTTCAAAGTTAGAACAACAAAAATTGATTTATATTACTAACCCAAATGGACCCATAAAATGGGTACCAAGGAGATAAGATTTATTTGCTTATTTTTCAGACATGTTTTAAGGCAAAGGCAAACAATGAATGGTTTATGGATAGCGGCTGCTCAAGGCATATGACCGGAGAAAGAAGTTTGTTTCACAAACTTAAGCCTTGTAATGATGGAATGGTTGCCTTTGGCAATAATGAAAAAGGTAAAATTAAAGGTAAAGGAAATATACATAGTATTTCAAATGCATGCATGGAAGATGTTTTGTTTGTTGAAGGACTCAAACACAATTTAATGAGCATTAGCCAATTATGTGATAAAGGGTACAAAGTTGTGTTTGAATCATCTATATGTAATGTATTTGATGGAGAGCATATCATGTTTAGTGGTAAAAGACATGGAAATGTATATTTGGTTTCACTTGATGAATTGAATGGTCAATGTCTAATGGCCATTGATAATGATCCATGGGTTTGGCATAAAAGGCTTGGACATATAAACATGGGAAACATAAAAACCCTATGGAAAAAGAGTTTGGTAGAAGGATTACCAAGATTGAAATATGACAAAGACAAGATTTGCAAGGCATGTCAATTATCAAAACAACCCAAGATGCCTTTCTCTACCAAAAAGGAAATTTCCACCACTAAGCCACTTGAATTACTACATATGGATCTATACGGGCCATCCGACATTCTAACCATTGGTGGAAAGAAATATGTATTTGTCATAGTTGATGATTTTTCAAGATTCACATGGATAATTCTCTTAGCTAGTAAAGATGAAGCCTTCTCTATGTTTGCAACTTTTGTAAATTTGGTGCAAAATGAAAAACAAAGTACTATTGTGACCATAAGAAGCGATCATGGTGGCGAATTCAAAAACAAACGATTCATGGAATTTTGCAATGAAAAAGGAATTCACCACACATTTTCTGCACCAAGAACTCCACAACAAAATGGAGTAGTAGAAAGGAAAAATAGAACTATACAAGAGATGGCTAGAACTATGCTAAATGAGAGCAATCTATCCAAGAAATTTTGGGGTGAAGCTGTAAGTACAGCTTGTCATGTATTGAACCGTGTTACCATTCGAGCAATCTTGAAAAAGACCCCATATGAACTATGGAAAGGAAGGAAACCAAATATTTCTTATTTTCATGCTTTTGGATGTACATGTTATGTTTTGAATAATGGAAAAACTAACTTGGGAAAGTTAGATGCTAAAAGTGATGAGGCTATATTTCTTGGATATTCATCAAATAGCAAAGCATATAGAGTTTTCAATAAACGAAACCAAATTATTGAAGAATCCATACACGTTGTATTTGATGAAATTAACAAAACTCCGAAAAAGGAAGATGAACTAAGTGATGCAGATGAGACAAAAGGTAAAGAACAACCAAAGGAACTCGAGCTCAAGCCAGAAAATCTCATGGAGGAAGAGGTAAGTGAAGGTAATGATTCTTATAAACCTCCAACTGATTTAAAGTTCAAAAATGCCCATCCAATTGAGCAAGTTATTGGAAATATATATGAAGGAGTGAAAACTAGAAGATCAAAACAAAACGTTTATGGTCAATATGCCTTTGTATCTAAAATTGAACCAAATACCATTGAACAAGCTCTCAATGATGAACATTGGATTATTGCAATGCAAGAAGAGCTAAACCAATTCGAAAGGAACAATGTATGGCATTTAGTTCCTAGACCAAATAATCACACTATCATAGGTACTAAATGGATATTTAGGAACAAATTAGATGAAAGCGGACTCGTAATAAGAAACAAGGCAAGATTAGTAGCCAAAGGGTATTCCCAAGAAGAAGGAATTGATTTTGAAGAATCATATGCACCCGTGGCAAGATTAGAAGCCATACGCATTTTACTAGCATTTGCCTCTCACATGAATTTCAAAATGTTTCAAATGGATGTAAAAAGTGCATTTTTGAATGGCTATCTAAATGAAGAAGTATATGTTGAACAACCCCCTGGCTTTGGAGAAAAGAATCAATCAAAGTATGTCTATAAATTGACCAAAGCATTATATGGACTAAAACAAGCTCCAAGAGCTTGGTATGAAAGATTGAATAAATTTTTGATTGACCATGAGTTTCAAAAGGGGAAAGTAGACACTACTCTGTTCATTAAATATAAAAATAAAAATATTTTAATTGTGCAGATTTATGTTGATGACATAATATTTGGTGCTACTGACGAAAAACTTTGTCAAGAGTTTTCTAAGATAATGCAGAGCGAATTCGAAATGAGTATGATGGGAGAATTAAATTTCTTCCTTGGACTGCAAATCAAGCAACAAAGTGAAGGGATATTTCTAAATCAATCCAAATACGCCAGAGAGATGCTCAAGAAGTTTGGAATGCAAAATAGCAAAGGAGCAAATACTCCAATGAGCTCTACAATCAAGATCGATGCGGACGAAAATGGTAAAAGTATCGATCAAACACTTTATAGAAGCATGATAGGATCCTTGCTATACTTAACTGCTTCTAGACCCGATATCCTATTTAGTGTTTGTATGTGCTCTAGATTCCAAGCATGTCCAAAAGAATCACATCTACTTGCTGTAAAAAGAATTTTTAAATATTTGTTAAAAACTACAAATCTTGGACTATGGTATCCAAAGGGGTCAACCTTTGATCTAATCGGCTATTCGGATGCAGACTTTGCCGGATATAAAGTAGATAGAAAAAGTACCAGTGGAACTTGTCAATTTCTTGGACATATGCTAGTTTCATGGCATTCAAGAAAACAAACAAGTGTTGCACTATCTACTGCGGAAGCCGAATACATAGCCGCCGGTAGTTGTTGTGCCCAACTACTTTGGATGAAACAACAGTTGAAAGACTATGGTATTGATTATGTTGATATTCCTATTAGATGTGATAATACAAGTGCAATTTGTTTGACTAAAAATCCAGTATTGCATTCTAGAACCAAACATATTGATGTAAGACATCATTTTATTCGTGAACATGTTGAAAATCATGACGTATGCTTAGAATATGTGAAAACAGAGGATCAAATTGCTGATATCTTTACCAAACCTCTAGCTAAAGAATCATTTTACAAGATTAGGAATGATATGGGGATGATAGAGCTAAATTAGGAAAAATTAAAACAAGAAATCAAAATTTGAAAAAGGTAAACTGATGAGTCAAGTCGACTCCATAGGAGCCAAGTCGACTCCGCCAAGTCGACTTGGGAAAAGTGAAGTCGACTCCGCTATCAAAGCGAAGTCGACTCCAAAGGGGTCAAAGTCGACTCCGCACTACGTGTGAAGTCGACTCCAGAGAACCGAAGTCGACTTCGCCTAGGGCAAAGTCGACTCCGCGCGCGCGACCGTCCGACTTCCTCTTCTTCTTTCCCACTTTCCCTCTTCTTCCTCATTTCTCGTTCTTGCTCCTGCGATTACTTCTTTATCTCCGACGATATCTTTTCTCCAGAAATCCATTTCTCCCTTCCGGCGACCCTCTCCTGTCCGGTAGAAATCCATTTTTTTCTAGCAAGTGCCGCTCCACCTGTTTTCGGCCAACAGATTTCTCTCTCTCTCCGGCAAAACAGCTCTCTCTCAGTTCTCTCAAGTCACAACTTCAGCTCTGTTTTCTTCTCTCTCAGTTTACAACTTCAATCCAATGGCCCCAAAACCAAGAATTCCAAAGAAAGCAGTCTCAAAACCATCTCTAAAGCCTATGCCTAGACCTTCAAAGTCAACAACTGAGGAAGAGGTGCCCAGAAGGCAAAGAACACCTGCAAAACGGCCACGAGAGGAACCCTCGACCTCGACGGGTAGGCGGGTTCGTTTCCAAACAACAACGCAGTCAACTGATCAAACTCAAAGATCAGAAAGTCGACCTGAAAGCTCTTACTCTTCAAGGATTCCTATCAAGAAGGGGCAAGTTCTAAAAATGCCCACTACTTATTTCAGGACAGAGCTACAACATAGTCGCTTTTACAGAAACTTCTATGAACGAAAGGTATTCATTCCTAAGATCATAGATTTCAAGTTCCTCAACGACTATGAGTTCGACATAGAAGAGTTGTTGGATTTCCAAGGATGGATACAACTATTCAAATCCGATGAACGGATCTATCCTGATCTCACAAGACAGTTTTATTATTTATGGGACGACACCAAGTTTTGCACTTATGTCAAAGGCACTGAAATACATTTTGGGAGTATCAACTATACAGATCAAGACGAAGCCCTGAGAAGAATTGGAAACATTCTTCAAGTACCTTTTGATGAAGAAAGGCTTCCCCAGGATCTAACTATGGACACGGTCTATAATGAATTGACCAAAAGTAACAAATATCATGCAGGTACCAAATTCCTGCATTATATGGATCTTCCTCCCAGACTCAGGGTCATCCGCTTGCTAATAGCCCACTGTATCTTGCCAAAAGGAGGTGGAAGAAATCAACTCAATCCACAGGAAGCAGTGATCTTATGGAAATTGGTCAACAAGGTGAAGATCAGTCTTCCTAGACTCTTCCTTGAAGCCCTGGCAAATAAAAAGGAGAACCCACGGGGCGTGCTACCATATGGATCCTGGATCACTTTGATCCTGGAAAGGTGCGATGTAGACATCGACGGGGAACCATATGAAGTTCCGAAGACAATAAACGCCATCAACAGGGCTTTGCTCCAACGCATGAAGATCAATTTGGAGCAGTTTAGGGATGATAGAATCCGGGAGAAGCTTGGCGAGCCAGTCCGAGAACAAGAGGACAATGCACAAGCTGAGGGGGAGCAAGCTCCCGAGGCATCGCCTGAACGGCCTGCATCTCCTCTGTCACACGGATCACATTCTCCTCAAGGATCCGTTGCACCCGAACGCATACCGCCTACTTCAGATCAAATGGCTGCACTTCAAAGCCTTAAAAACGAGATCTTGGATGCTATGGGTCATCAAGAAGATAGGATGACTAGCCTAGTGACCGGTGTGCTGAATGCTATCACTGATATGCATTCCCGACAAGATCACATGGATCGGGAATTGCGTACCATCAAATATCACCTCGCCTCAGGACGTCACAAGAAGAGGCCTATGCCTGAACTCGATCCATACGAATCGGGTTCAGTTCATAAAGCAGCATCTCCCGATCATGATATCTCCATCTACTCATCTGCCCAAAATCGTCCCATCAAACCAATCTTATATCCGATCTCTCAATTTCAATTCACAAAATCATTAAAAGTTGATCGATTTTTGATAGATTTTTGATAGTTTGACAAAAAGGGGGAGATAGAATAGGTGAGTTGAGTAAAATTTTATTTTGGGTTGGGTAGTTTTGTATCCAGGTTTCATTTTTGTTTTGTGTTGCATTTTGTAAAAATGAAACTTGATACATATATATGCTATTGATGAATGTTATGTTTGCTTAATATGTTATGATTAATAAAGTATTCAACATGATTTGCTTGAAAATGATATAATAGTTGAAATTTCAAAAAGCTCTGACCTATATGACAAATGCTCTGTTTTTCAAAAAGACATATGAACATGATTAATGCTTGAAAGGTATCAACTCAAATGAAGTTTTGTCAATCATCAAAAAGGGGGAGATTGTTGGAAACAATGTTTAAAACAATAAAAATTGACCAAAACTTGAGTTTTGATGATTAACAAGAACTAATTTGAGTATATAAAAGGTACTAATGTGTTTACTAATTGTTTAAGGAAAGCAAAGAGGTCAAGTCGATCTACAAGTCGACTTGGACTTCGACTTGGGTAAAGTCGATCCCAAAGTCGACTCAAAAATCGACTTGAGAATGAATCCCAAAAGGCAACAGGTGAAGTCGCAGGTCAAGTCGACTCCACTTGCGACTTAGGAAGTCAAGTCGCATACGAAGTCGACTCCAGAATCGACTTCAAACAAAAGAAAATGTCCAGCGTTGATTTTGGGGGACGAAGCTGCCCAAGTCGCAAACGAAGTCGACTCCAGGAGCGACTTGAGTCAAGTTGCAGACAAGGTCGACTCCAACTTCGACTTGAGGATCATATTGAACTTGTTCAAACCCAAATGAGATGAAAAGTTCATTCACAAGGAAACAAATGAAGATTCTTGAAGATCAAAGCTAAGACTCATATTCAATGTTCAAATCAAGTCTATCAAGCCAAGGCAAATATTCAAGCTTATTCAAATAAGGCAACACCCAAGTTATGGAGACCAAGTGAGTCCAAGACTAAGCGAGGAACAAACATATATCATGCAAGAACTCAAACAGCTCAAAAGCTTTGCAAAGATCAAGCCGAATCTTGAAGATCAAAGCAGCTTCAGCAAAACCCGAGCCAAGTCGCAGGCTAAGTCGACTTCAAGTTCGACTTGAGTCGAAGTCTGAAATCAAGTCGACTAAAACTCAGACTTGGGAAATTGGAAGAACTGGAGTCGCAGACGAAGTCGACTCCAGATGCGACTTGGGTTGCCAAGTCGCAAGCCAAGTCGACTCCATCTTCGACTTGGGTATAACGGTCAAATTTTCGAACGTTGAAGTTCATTTATTGCGCACCAACCACCTCCATAACGTTCATATTTTCTTCTCTCTATAAAAGGACCCTCAAATGAACGTGGAAAAAAAAAAGACAAGAACATTACAAGATACTACTATATACTCTACAAAGTCCAAAGTGAGAAAAGAAGATCTAGAAAGGAATCCTATTTGCTTTTCTCCATTTCTGAGTGGTTCGTATACATTCTAAGGAAGAAGAAGAAAGCTTCAAGTTGCATGCGCCTTCATCAATATTCATCCAAAGCTGCTTCTACAACTTCTTCCTCGAGCTAAATCTGCCTACACAAATCTGTAAAGTGTAGTTTCATTTATTTCATTGTCTTGTTGTATAAATCTTGATTTAGCTTGGGTAGCTAAGATCAAGTATATGCAAAGTAGGGTGTGATTGGAGTGAGACTCATCACCTACTTTTGCATGTGAGTTGCTTATGCCCCCTAGAGCTAGAATCTAGAAGAGAGCAAGTGGCTCTAGTTGTATATGCCCCCTAGAGCTGAAATCTAGAAGAGAGCGGTGACTCTAAGTGTATTCGTGGAATACATAGTGAAACCCAAGTCACAACAGAGTGTGAGCTTGGAAGAGTGGAGTAGGGAAGGTTTGCCCGAACCACTATAAATCTTGTGTTATATCTCTTTTTACTGCTTTATCTTTATTGCTCTCTAGCTCTTTTCAAAAGGGGATTAATTACTCAAAGGGTTAAGTCTTTATTTACCAAAGATTTTTTAAAGAACCCAATTCACCCCTCCCCTCTTGGGTTTTGCCACTAACTCGGGACCAACACTTGGGTCTGGGTATTACATTGGTTTAAACTCAAAGACCTGCTTTGATACCACTTGTTGGTTTCGAGTTTATGACTATTACCCAAGAGGGGAGGGGTGAATTGGGTAGGAGCTTGAAGATGGGGCAACCTATGGACATCCAAAGGGTTGTTTATATGATATTTTTGAATTTTAAAAAAAATGAAAAATGTGTATTTAAATAACCTAGGTAGCTAGGGTGGTTAGTGGACATGATTAGGGGTTGATTTTGTGGCAAGAAAATGGCACAAAGTCAAAGATAAGTGGACCCCATCAAGTGGACAGCAACATGTAGTTATAGAGTGATGCTCGGTCAAGCTGCTTTTTGAGATTTTTAATGATTTTTTGAAATGCTAAATGGACCCCTAAATGAGCTCCTAACTAGGGTAATTAAGTGTACATTAATTAAAAGATACAATTGTGTGAAAAATGTACAAAAGGGCTGCTACGTTTGACGTTGAATTGCATGGACAGCAAGTGGACAGCCATAGAGATGTGGACGCTCATGGCTGAAATTTGATTTTTATGATTTTTTTTAAATATGATAAATGGTCCCCTATGTAGGCTATTAGCTAGGATGATTAAATACCCATAAATTGAAGTTAAATTCATTGTGGAAAAAATGGTAAAAACTGCTACAAAGTGGACGTTGAAAGGGGACAGATTTGGGGCTCCTTAATGACATAGATTTTAATGGATTTTATTGAGATAATTATCTAATATGCTTGGACCATATTTTGCCATGTTAGCAAAAGGGGATAAATATACTTTAATTAGCTGCTAAATGATGTGGCAAATGGGGCCTACAAAGTTGGAAAATTCAGCTCATAGCTAAGGTATGCACGTCCATATTATGTAAAGGGATGAGAGAGAAAAATCAAAAGAGGCAAACCCCCTAAAATTCCAGCAAGCACGTTCCCACTTTTCCAGCAAGGAAAGAAAGAAAATAAGAGAAAAAGAAGAGAAAAAGAGAAGGAAAAAAAGGGAAGAAAGAAGAGAAATCAAGCAACTCAAATTGAATTCAAGTTGGATTCAATTTCAAGTAATTCTCTCTTGAATTTTCTTAAATTCGCAAAATAAGTTGTTGTTTGGATTGGATATCATGATTAGATTATGAATCATGATTTAATGGATTATATATGTTGGGTATAAGAATTAAGAACAAATGATTGGTTTTTGCATATCGATTGAAATTAGATGCAAATATGGGAGCAAAACCTAGAAGAAATGAGATAGAAATCCAAAATATGAATGAAACAGTAAATGAAAAATTTTAACATGAAAATTTATTTGAGAACTCATGAAAGGGGATTAAGGAATGACCCAATTTTTAGCTCAAAAGGGTAAGCATGTTGGAAATTAAAAATCTGAGAAAATCAACTTGAATAGGGTTGAATGGGTGTCAGGATCGGCTTGTGAGGACCAGGTATTTTATTTTATTTTTATTATAACTTTTCTCTATTTATGAGGTAACTTATGAACATGCTAGTAAGAATTTTACGATATTAATGGATACATAACATATATGGACACGACATCTAGGGGATGTATAGTGCATATGTGCATGTATTATGATCTTAGCACATTGAGTATAAATTCAAAGGTGTATGATTAGCGTTCTATTGATGAGCACTATGACTATTGTTTCCCTCGCAGAGTAGGTACGGGGTATGACCCGGAGAAAATTTTAATTATTAAGTCGTATGAGTGGGAGAGTAAATTACTAATTGCAATTAGACTCGATCCATGCTTCAACCCGACCCGACCCGATAGGGGTTCAGTAATAAAGGAAGCCTGCGCGCTAGGGTTTATTTCCATCTCGCACCCGGCTATCTTTGTGGCGCCCCGAACCGAGGCGTCACATTTGTCCTTACTCCAAGATCTTGTCGATTGGTAAACGTGAATCAGGATTGTTGCCCTGATCACACGGCGGGTTCTTAATTGGATCTCGTCCAATTTTTATTTTTTTTTCTTTCATCACATAAACATATACTCATCATCATTCATGATGGACTTATCCATAACATCATAAATCATCAACTTCTCATATTATTCATAACTTCATAATTTCATACAATCTATGTCCTTTCTCATCCTATCCCATTAGGGAATCTGTTCATACAAAAATCGACTAACCTTTGTAGATTCTTCTTTTCCTTTAGCAACTCGTGCCCTTCATTTCTTGTCTTTCCCTACACCTTTCTGAGGTTGGGAAAACAAAACATGAGTCGAAACTCAATAAGCAGGCATTTTTCATTTTAAATGCATTCCTCTCCATTCGGTAGAAGACACTTACCAAGTGATCAACTACCAACGGAATAGAAACCTTTTCGTAAACCATATTTCGAAACCTTTCATAAACCATTCATGTAAATCATTCGTAAATGCATTTCTCTCCATTCGATAGGAGACACTTAGCAAGTGATCAACTATCAATGGAATAGAAACCTTTTCATAAACATTGGATGCGCAAATGCTTCCTTTCCACTCCTGACATAAACCTTCGTGTGCGGGTACGCTAGCTCAAGGAACATCTCACATAACATGGTCCAATACGCCGGCTGTCTCCGACTTGGCCTCATCAAGGGGAACCTCTCTTCCTCTTGACGCCTACATGGTTCCTACATGCATGACTTTTGATTTTCCCGGCATTATATACCTCTTACACCAGGTGACTTGTCATTCTCATCTAGAGAATTATTTACATCATCCCTTAAAAAGATCTTTTCAAATCCATGTGTGCAAATACTTTCTTTCCATTCTTGACATAAACCTTCGTGTGTGGGTACGCTAGCCCAGGGAACATCTCACATAGCATGGTCCAATACGCCGGCTGTCACCGACTTGGCCTCATCAAGGGGAACCTCTCTTCCTCTTGATGCCTACATGGTTCCTACATGCATGACTTTTGATTATCCCGATATTATATACCTCTTACACCAGGTGGCTTGTCATTCTCATGTAGAGAATTATTTGCACAATTCATTTAAAAACATCATTTCAAATCCATGCTTTTCTTTTCAATCCATGTATGAAAATGTAATGCATTCATTTACACATAACATTCCTTTACCTCCACCTCTGGGGAGGACGCCGTCGGCATACAGCCCATACGACTCAGCAATAGTGAATGGGGACCCTCTGATCCGCTTTCTACCTCCACCAAAGCCTCTTCCTTATACATCGTACATGTGCACATGTTCATAAACATCACATGATATCAATATGCCGGCATGACTTTTCATAAAAACTCATAAACATTCATCATTTCAAAAAATTATAGGAATGGCCACCCTTAAACACATTTCATAAATCCTTGAGAATAAAACATATTTTCAAAGTTGTGCTTGCTTACAATGAAACAATAAAATCATATTTTCAAAGTAGTTTGCTTGCTTACCTTTGCTTTGCTTCAACCTTACTCCTTTATCCTTTCCTTTCATTTTCCTATACAAGGAAATTGGATATTTTATCCATCTATTCCATGTCTTAGCTTGCTTCCCATGCATGCTTTATGATCACATATTACCTCGTTTTTATAGAGGTTTTCCTTTTATAAATACTTGGTCATTACTCATTTATATGAATTTTTATCCATAAATCCTTTAAAAATTCCATCCATATATCCTCATAATTATACAAAAATAAATCTCAATTTTTTCCCAAAATACGCTGTTCACTGTTCATAATTACTGTTCATGTCACTGTAGCAGATTACTGTTCATCATCACTGTTCACGTTACTGTTCACCGAGGTTACCGTTCACAGCACGTGGGTTACTGTTCATGGGTTCCAAAAATTGACATTTTTCCCAAAAATAAAAAATACCATGACATAGCTTATGCTTAGTATATCATGGGAAATTCATGAATTATGAATTTATCATCATTAACTTGGCTAAATAAATCATTTTCTCCATATACTAAAAATCAACATAAATTCACTTAAGCATAATCCTTAATTCCAAAAATCATGAAATTAATATATCATCATTCCAACATCATATTTATCATAATCATACATACCAAATCATCATTTATCAAATTTGGAGCATTATTTCCACATATCATACATGATTTCCCCGAATGCTCTATCTTTGCTCCAAATTTTCGATGTTTCGGTATGATTCCAATTAAGCATTATAACTTTACTTATTTTTTCATGCTTAGGAATTATCTAAGCATGGTTTTACCCTACTTATCATCCAAAAGAAATTTGGGAAGAATCCTCTTACCTGAAGTAGAAAATTTCTCCTCCAACTTGCCCTTTCTCTCTCTAACCTTCTCTCCTTCTCTCCCTAAGGCCAAAAACGAATTTTGGGGGTTGGAAATGCTCAATGGAGCTGGAATGGGTGTGCCTTGGTCGTTCACCATGCTCCCCTATTTATACTTTTTGATTTTTCATCAAATTGGAATTTACCCCCTTGCTTGAGGTATTAAATTGTAAATGTATTTTTTTCTAATTTCCAAAAGGTGCATGGAGCCTTGTGCAGCCCACACTAGGCCTGCTCCAGCCCCCCTATGGCAGCCCTATTTTTGCCTATTTTTTTATTTTTTAAAATTAATTAATTTAGGCTAAATTAATCCTAGCCATTGATTTTTGATAAGATTGATTTTGGGCCATTGGATTTGGCCCCAAAAGTCCAAGCTCCAGCAGCCGTAGCAGCTTTTCATTAATTATTTATCCATTTAATTAATTAAAATTAATCCAAAGTCAAATACTAATTAATGAAAAAGTAAAGCTACTTTTTGATCTTCAAATGACGTTTAATCTTGACCCTTAATTCATAATTTTTGATCAATATTGGACCACTCATCATGTTTATCATCATATTTTGGCCATCCATAAAAAATTTCATCTCAATCCAACGTCCGGATTGCAAGATATGAATTTTTCTTTATTTTCTCTCAAAAATCCACTAAAATCCGAAAATACTAAATAAATCAAAAAGTGGCAATTTTGTCCTTTTGTGGGAAGCTTCCTTTTTTGTCTTTTTGTGATTAAGTTAATTCAAAGTGATTAACTTAACATATTCTTTAATCCCACGTTTACTATTCACGTTTTACTATTCACGTGCACTGTTCATCCGAATTTCATAAATAATTATTTTAACCTTTATTCTCACATATTTTCCATACTCATGAATATATATTTTATTAACATATTACCTAGGGTTTACAACCCTAGGGTTTCATATATGTGTCTAAGATTGGAGTTTCACAATCTTCCTTCTTCTTCTCTTCCCGTTCTCTGCTTCTTCTCTTCTTTCCCTACCATTCAGTTCGGGTCAGCCATAGATTCCTTCAAGAAAGCTCTACCGACTGCTTGAAGATCGTCGACTCTAATCGTGGAAGTTCCAAATCTCTGCGTCTGAGTTAGGAGCACTGTTTTTGGGGAAAATTTCGATCCAAGTAAGTAGATGTCGCCCCTTCTTAATCTAGTGATGAAATTTTATGTTAAACGTGATGTGAGACTAGTGGGAGTGTGTAGCGATGAATAATCGCGTGGTATGGGGTGTAGGGCTCGTAACAATTAGGGTAAGCAGGGTTCATGGGGAATTTGCTATAAATGTGTGATTTCTAAGAAGCAAAAGATTCGTTAGCAGTTTCTATATTGTTAAATGTGATGTTAATCAATTTGGCTCAAAGGAGTACATGAATTGAGGGTTCCCTTATTTTGCGCCTATTATGTGTTTGATAAAATGTTTGTTTGACTTTTTTGTGTGTTGAATTTAAAGTAAACTTTGCTGATGTTATATGAGTGGTTTGTGGCATTTATCCTTGTCTGTTAAGTATAATGTGTTGTTTAAAATGATTGGTTGTAAAGGGTTGTTCATGGCCCTGATTGACATGAGGAGAAGGTTGTTCATGGCCCTTGATAAACATGAGTGGAGGATTGTTCGTGTTCTTTTATTTATATGTGGTTTTATGCATATGATCTTGGGAGTGGGTGTTTGGACCCATACGTCTTTCATGAAAACAACATGTGCATCCAGAATTTGCTTATTTTCACTTCGTGCTAACCACTATCTACTTGCTGAGTCTATTTAGACTCATATCGTTTGTTATTTTGCCTTTAGATCACAGGCCAGGTGGAGAACTTCAAGATGGGACAAGTTGAAGATCACATTTGGGAGACATAGCACATCAACTTTAATTTCAGTTCCTTTAAAACTTGTGCTCTTTTGATATTCATATATGTAGACGGTTACTGAGATAGATTTACTTTGATAAGCAATTGTATTTGTTATTTTGGATTGGATTATAACCTTTGTGGATGCACATATGCATGATCATTAGGTTTGCCTGATGTGTATGGGTAGCATTCAATGATTTTCTTTTTATATGAATGTCCTTATTATATGAAGATATAAGTATATAAATATAGAATTGAATGTTACAAATTAGAATGTTTATGAATATCAGGTCATGTATTCCATATTACCCCTTGTATATTATGGGGAGATGCTGCCGAATTTTTCTTAGGGTATGTAGCTCCCATTGATTAGTTATTGAGTATTTCTATGAATGGAGCGTTATACAGCTGTACCAAATGATTTTTAATAATTTTTACACAAGGTATTTTGAGGTGAACATTTTATATAATGTGTAAGACATCATGATTAACACTCTATCAAATAAAAATTGATTTTTGAAAGGTATAAATATACCTAATAATTAACGTGATTAAAGTTGTCCGAAAATTGATGCTTCTGTCCAGCAGAGTAAAAATAACAACATAAATATAAATACTTCATACGTTGTGCTGGAAATATTTATTTTGGTTAGATCATGCAGTTATTAAGGTATGATAGAAATTTCAGATTTAAATTCTTTGTAAATCACTTGATAAGTGTCTACTATTAAACGGGAGAAATACATTTAAATGGAAAAATACTTGCTTACAGAGTTTCGACTCACGTTTTTCTTTTCAAACCATAGACAGGTACAACATAGGCCAGGAAGGAAAGGAAAAAGAAGGTATGAAGAAAATTTTATGATATGCTGATCTGTATATGGTATGAATGAACATATGGTAAGGAGTTTTCAAATTATGTATGTGTGAAATGATCAGGTTAAAATTGTTGGTCCCGAGCTAATGGCAAAACCCAAGAGGGGAGGGGTGAATTGGGTTCTTATAAAATTCTTCGGTAAATTAAAACTTAACCCCTTGAAAGCTTAATCCCCTTGATTGAAACAAATATAGAGCAATGAAATAATGAAAGCAATAAGGTAAGCAGTAGGCAAGATTTATAGTGGTTCGGGCAACCTCTCCCTACTCCACTCTTCCAAGCTCACACACCGTTTTGACTTGGGTTCCACTATGTATTCCGCGAATACACTTAGAGTCTCCGCTCTCTTCTAGATTCTAACTCTAGGGGGCATACACAATCAGAGCCTATGCTCTCTTCTAAATTCTAGCTCTAGGGGGCTTATACACTTGATACAAGTAGGTGATGAGTTCAACTCCAATCACAACTCTACTTGCAACGTCTTGGTTTGTTACACCAAACTCAAACCATGACCAATAACAAAGAGTAATGAAAATAAGGAAGATCTACACTTTACAGAGTTGTGTAGGCAAGATTGAGCTTGAGGAAGAATTTGTAGAAGCGATCGGTTGTATGTCGATGAAGCAATTTGCAACTTGAGGCTTGTTCTTCCTTTGGAAGTGTATAGATCACTCAAATTTGGAGAAAAGTAAATGGGAGCTCTTGTTTGCACTTCTTTTCTCTCTTTAGAGAATGTAGTGTGTGTATTATCGTTTGCTTGAGTGTCTATTTATAGAATGGGGAAGATTTGAACGTTATAGAAGTGGTTGGCGTGCAATAAATGTTCTAACGTTCAAAAATTCGAACGTTGCTTCCCCAAGTCGCAAGTGGAGTCGACTTCGTGTGCGACTTCAGTTTCGCATATTTTCAAGTCTGAGTCTGGGTCGACTTCGTTTCAGACTTAACCTCAAGTCGATCTTGGAGTCGACTTGGATTGCGACTTGACTCGTTCTTGTGCCGAAAACAGTTTGACCTTTTTCCTTTAGTTTGTTTGGCTTCTTTCTTTAATCATTTTCATTCTGGAATGGCTTCACATATTTGTAGTCTTTGTGAATCTTGAAGAACTTGTCTTTGATTCACTAGTCTTCATGACTTGAGTTTCTTCATCTTTAAATATGTTCGAAGTTGTGCGTTGGACTTGAGAAACTTAAGTTGACAGTGAGCTTGTATCCTTGGTTTCTTCATATCTTGAAATACACTTGGAGCTTTGCCTTGGACTTGAGAAGCTTAAGTTGATCTTTGAAGTGAGTATTGAATCTGCATTTTGAACTTTGAAAACCTCAAGTCGATCTTAGGGTTGACTTCGTCTGCGACTTCACCCAAGTGGTAACTGGAGTCGACTTCGTCTGCGACTTCAGTATTTTTGTGCCCCAAAATCAACTTGGAGTGTTTTTGCCGTCTCAAGTCGATGCTGGAGTCGACGTCGTTTGCGACTTGGCTTCCCAAGTCGCAAGTGGACTCGACTTGGCCTGCGACTTCATCTACTCTTCTTCCATTTTCAAATTTGGCTGTGTAGTTTGTTTTGAAGTCGAATATGAAGTCGACTTTGAGATAGACTTCACCCTAAGTCGAAGTCCAAGTCGACTTGGATATCGACTTGGCTATTTCCTTTCCTTAAAACATTCAATCAAATCATTAGTATTCACTTTTTACTCAAATTTAACTTTGTTAATCATCAAAACTCATGCTTAGGTCAATTTTGTTTTGTTTTGAACATTGTTTCTAACAATCTCCCCCTTTTTTATGATTGACAAAACTAATTTGAGTTTGTACCTTTCAAGAAAATCACAATCATATAGTTTCCAAAACAAATCATCATAATAACTTTCAAACAGAGTATAGCAAGCATGAGACACATATTTGAACATAAAACAAGTTTCATAAATCAAATTTCATTTTACGGATTACAATGTAAAGCAAAAATGAAACCTAAATACAAACTACCTGACCCAAAATGCTCTAAAGCCTATGCTTGTGATACTCTATTCTATCTCCCCCTTTTTGTCAATCCTTCAAAAATGGTTCAATTACCAAGAATTTGGTGAATTGAAATTGGAAAATGGGATATGCTGATTGAATGGGTTTGATAGGACGAACATGAGCGGATGAATAAAATGAAGAGACTGGAACGGGAGTCGGATCTCGATGAACTGATTCGGAATCAAATGGATCAAGTTCAGGTATGAGCCGATTTTTGTGTCGCCCGGATGCAAGATGATATCTAATGGTACGCATTTCCCGATCGATTTGATCTTGTCGAGAATGCATATCATTGATAGCTGTAAGAACCTCGGAGACAAGGCTGGTCATTCGATCCTCTTGGTGACCTATTTCTTCTCGAAGAGCAGATATCTCATCTCTAATGCTCTGTAAGGTGACCTCCTGGGATGACGGTTGAGGCGCCCGATCTGGTATAGTAGATCCCTGTGGAGAGTAGGATCCGTGGGACATAGGAGAGACCGACTCCTCTAGAATGTCTCAGGGGGGAGCAGGTGGTGCCTCTGGAGGCTGCTCCCCCTTAGCTTGTGCTTGTCTTGCTTCCTCAGGAGCTGGTTCGCCCAACTTTTCTCGAATTCTCTCATCCCTAAACTGCTCCAAATTGATCTTCATTCGTTGGAGCAATGCCTTATTGATGGCATTTGTTGTTTTAGGGACTTCGAAGGGTTCACCTTCAATGTCCACCTCATAATATTCCAGGATCCTCGTGATCCATGTCCCGTAGGGTAGAACGCCTCTCGGATTGTCCTTACGGGATGCCAAGGCTTCCAGGAAGAGTCTTGGTAGACTGATCTTGACTTTATTCACCAGCTTCCACAGAATCATGGCCTCTTGCGGGTTTAGCTGATTCCTTCCGCCGTCCTTTGGATAGATGCAGTGAGCAATGAGCAGTCTGAGGACTCTCAGGTATGGAGAAAGATCCATGTAATGTAGGAACTTAGTTCCTGGATGATACTTGTTACTCCTTGTTAGCTCATTGTAGATTTTCTCCATTGTAAGATCTCGGGGAAGTGATTCTTCTTCGGATGGAACTTCGAGAATTCTTCCTATTCTCTGTATTGCTCTTTCTTGATCTGGGTTAGCCATTGCTCCCAAAAATATTTCTGTGCCTTTCACAAAGGTTAAAAATTTGTTATCATCCCACAGATAGTAAAATAACCTTGTCAGATCAGGATATACTCTTTCATCTGTCTTCAGCAAACTTGTCCATCCGTGATAATCCGGTAGCTCTTCTATATCGAATTCATAATCATTAAGAAATTTAAAGTCAATGATCTTCGGGATGAATACCTTTCTTTCGTAGAAATGCTTGTAGAATCGACTATGCTGAAGCTCTGTTTGGAAATAGGTTGTGGGCATTTTCAGGACTTTCCCTTTTGTGATTGGATTCCTTTTTTATCCAGTGTTTGAGCTTTGAGGTTGACTTTCTGACCTCTGAGCTCGATCTGAGGATTGGGTAGTGGTTTGAAATCTGACCCTTCGACCCATTGAGGTTGAAGGTTCTTCTCTGGCTCGTTTTCCAGAAGTTCTTTGCCTTCTGGGAACTTCTTCCTCCGTATTTGATCTCGAAGGTCTAGGCACAAGTTTTAGTGAGGGTTTGGAGACTGCTAGCTTGGGGGGTCTCAATTTTGGAGCCATTGGAATGGGAATGGGATTTGTGAGAGAATGAGAAAGAACAGAGAGAGAAGAAGAAAAATGAAAGATAGAGGAGCTGGCCGGATTTTTAGACAGAGAGGAGAACGGGCGGTTGCCGAAGAAAATGAAGAAGGGAGAAGGCTGCCGGACTGAGATTGAAAGAGAGACGGACTGCCGGAGTTTTGAAAAATAAAATCACCGGAATGGAAGGGAACTGAAAACGGCGGGAAATGGAGAAGAAAGAAGGAAGAAGAAGGAAGAAAAAGAAGGAGAAGGGGAAGGCGAGCCGTCGCGCGCACGAAGTCGACTTTGCCCTAGGCGAAGTCGACTTCGACCCAGTGGAATCGACTTCGCCTTAGAGGCGGAGTCGAGTTCGCTTCTCCAAGTCGACTTGACTTTACTGGAGTCGACTTGACTCATCGACTTGGCTCCTTTTAGATTAGATTTGTGTAATTCTTCCTAGTTTAATTCTATCATCCCCATATCATTTTTAATTTTATAAAATGATTCCTTTGCTAGTGGTTTGGTAAAGATATCAGCAATTTGATCTTCAGTTTTCACATATTCTAAACAAATATCATGATTCTCAACATGTTCACGAATAAAATGGTGTCTTACATCTATATGCTTGGTTCTTGAATGCAGTACAGGATTCTTAGTCAAACATATAGCACTTGTATTATCATATCTAATAGGAATATTGAAATAATCAATGTCATAATCTTTTAATTGTTGTTTCATCCAAAGTAGATGGGCACAACAGCTTCCGGCGGCTATATATTCGGCTTCCGCAGTGGATAGGGCAACACTGGTTTGTTTCCTTGAGTACCATGAAACCAACATATTTCCAAGAAATTGACAGATTCCACTAGTACTTTTTCTATCTACTTTGTAGCTGGCAAAGTCCGCATCCGAATAGCCGATTAAATCAAATGTTGACATCTTTGGATACCATAGTCCAAGATTGGTAGTATTTATCAAATATTTAAAAATTCTTTTTACAGCCAATAGATGTGATTCTTTAGGACATGCTTGAAATCTAGAGCACATACAAACACTAAACAAAATATCTGGTCTAGAGGCAGTTAAATATAACAATGATCCTATCATGCTTCTATAAAGTTTTTGATCGATACATTTACCGTTTTCGTCCGTGTCAATCTTGATTGTAGAACTCATTGGAGTATTTGCCCCTTTACCATTTTTCATTCCAAATTTCTTGAGCATTTCTTTGACATATTTGGACTGATTTAAGAATATTCCTTTCTTTTGTTGCTTGATTTGTAGTCATAGAAAGTAATTCAGTTCTCCCATCATCCTCATTTCAAATTCGCTCTGCATGATCTTAGAAAATTCTTGGCATAAAGTTTCATCAGTAGCTTCAAATATTATATCATCTACATAAATTTGTACAATTAAAATATTTTTACTTTTATATTTAATGAACAAAGTAGTATCAACTTTCCCTCTTTGAAACTCATGATCGATGAAAAATCTGTTTAACCTTTCATACCAAGCTCTTGGGGCTTGTTTTAGTCCATATAATGCTTTGGTCAATTTATAAACATATTTTGATTGATCCTTTTCTTCAAATCCTGGGGGTTGCTCAACATATACTTCTTCATTCAAATATCCGTTCAGAAATGCACTTTTTACATCCATTTGAAACAATTTGAAATTCATATGAGAAGCAAATGCTAGTAAGATACGTATGGCTTCTAATCTAGCCACGGGTGCATATGATTCTTCAAAGTCAATTCCTTCTTCTTGGGAATACCCTTTGGTTACTAATCTAGCCTTGTTTCTAATTACAAGTCCGCTTTCGTCCAATTTGTTCCTAAATATTCATTTGGTACCAATAATGGTATAACCTTTTGGTCTAGGAACTAAATGCCATACATCATTTCTTTCAAATTGATTTAGCTCTTCTTGCATTGCTATAACCCAGTTTTCATCATTGAGAGCTTGTTTAATGGTAGTTGGTTCGATCTTGGACACAAAAGCATATTGTCCACAAATGTTTTGCTTTGATCTTCTAGTTTTCACTCCTTCATACACATTTCCAATGACTTGCTCAATTGGATGGGCATTTTTGAACTTTAAATCAGTTGGAGGTTTGTAAGAATCATTACCTTCACTTACCTCTTCCTCCATAGAGTTTTCTGGCTTGAGCATGATTTCCTTTGGTTGTTCTTTTCCTTTTGTTTCATCTGCATCACTTAATTCATCCTCCTTTTTCGGAGTTTGGTTAAATTCATCAAAGACAACATGTATTGAATCTTCTATTGTTGGATGTCTTTTATTGAAAATTCTATATGCTTTGCTATTTGATGAATAACCCAAGAAAATAGCTTCATCGCTTTTGGCATCTAATTTTTCCAGATTTGTTTTTCCATTATTTAGCGCATAAAAAATACATCCAAAGGTATGAAAATATGATATGTTTGGTTTTCTGCCCTTCCAAAGTTCATATAGGGTCTTTTTCAATATAGCTCTAATGGTAACTCGGTTTAATACATGACAAGCTGTACTTACAGCTTCACCTTAAAATCTTTTGGATAGTTTACTCTCATTTAGCATGGTTCTAGCCATTTCTTGTATCGTCCGATTTTTCCTTTCAACAACTTCATTTTGTTGAGGAGTTCTTGGTGCAGAAAATGTATGGTGAATTCCCTTTTCATTGCAAAATTCTATGAATCGAGTATTTTCAAATTCACCACCATGGTCACTTCTAATGGAAATGATTGAACTTTGTTTTTCTTTTTGCACCAAATTTGAAAACGAGACAAACATTGAAAATGCTTCATCTTTGCTGGCTAAGAGTATAATCCAAGTAAATCTAGAAAAGTCATCCACGATTACATATACATACTTTTTTCCACCAAGAGTTAAAATGTCTGATGGCCCATAAAGATCCATATGTAGTAATTCAAGTGGTCTAGTTGTTGAGATTTTCTGTTTGGTCAAAAATGGCATTTTCGGTTGTTTAGATAGTTGGCAGACTTTACAAATCTTATCTTTGTCATATTTGAGCTTTGGTAAGCCTTGTACCAAATTCTTTTTCCATAAGGTTCTAATATTTGACATATTTATATGTCCAAGCCTTGCATGCCATTTCCATGGATAATTTTCTATGGCTATTAGACATTTTCCTTCTAAGTCATCAAGGCAAACCAAATAAACATTTCCATGTCTTTTGCCACTAAAAATTATGCGCTCGTCATCATCAATAACATTACATATAGAGGATTCAAATACAACTTTATATCCTTTATCACACAGTTTACTAATGCTCATTAGGTTGTGTTTGAGTCCTTCAATAAATAGAACATTTTCAATACATGCATTTGAAATACCATAGACATTTTCTTTACCTTTTATTTTACCTTTTTCGTTATTTTCAAAAGCTACGTTCCTTCATCACATGGGTTGATCTTGTGAAATAATCCTTTTTCTCCTGTCATATGTCTTGAGCAACCGCTATCCATGAACCATACGTTATAGGCCTTAGCTTTAAGACATACCTGTAAAAATTAATTTGAGTGGAGGCTCATCCTTTTGATACCCATTTTATGGGTCCGTTTGGGTTAGTTAACCTTTGAAGTTTGAGTTGATCCATCTTTGATCCCATAAAACCAATACATTTTGGCATCCAAACCAATTTAGCACCTAGGTTTTGCAGTTTTCTTAGTTTACATTGATATATCTTATGTCCAAACTTGTTGCAGAAGTTACAAGCTCCCGGAAGTCTAGAAATAGGAAGTCATTTGGTAATTTGTTCATTAGTTGGTCTTTTTGTCCAAACTGTTCGATTTATTTTAGTAAAAATGGTTTTGATATTATTTCTTGGAGCGTTAGTATTTGTTTGATCAAGTGTATTGTACCCAAGTCCTTTCTTACAAGTTTGGGTTGTCATTTTCAAGAATATTTTCACATTTTCTCCTGGATTAGAGAACTTGGCAAGAGATTCATTTAATGATGTATTCTCATTTTTAAGTTTTTCTAACTCATTTTCTAAGGTATTCTTTTCATCTTTTAACTTGTCTAATTTTTCAGCAAGTTTACCATTTACAATTATCACTGCATCACATTGTCTTTTCTTAATTGTAAACTTGTTTCCTAATTTCTTTATTTCTTCATATAGTGAATCATAAGCTTGTTGGAGTTCCTCTAATTCAGCACATTTAAGACATTCACTTGTAGAGAAATTTGAAAAGGATTTTTGTTTGGAGGTTACCTCTTGACTCCTCGTGTAGTCCGTTGAAGTGGCTTGATCCTCCAAAGTTTCCGTGGCTGCAAAGCATAGGTCGGTGTTTGCTATGCAACAGATTCTTGCACAATCCGCTTCGCATTCTTCACTTGAGGAGCTATTCATTGTAGATTCTTCTTCATTTACATACATTCCTCTTCCTTTGTTTCTTTGAAATCTTTTATTGTCGCCTCGATCTTTTCTTTGTTTTCTTCGGGTGTTGGACATTGGGCTTGCATGTGTCCCGAACCGCCGCATCGGTAACATTTTTTTGTTTCTTTCTTTTTCTCTTTGGAGCTTCTTTCTTTAAAATTTCTGAAATTTCTGCCTTTCCTCACAAATTTTCTGAATCGTTTTGTGAGTAGGGCAATCTCATCGTCATTTTGTGAAGATGAAGTATCGTCTGAATCTTGTGTGGATTTTAAGGCAATTGCTCTTTTGCCTTTGTGATGATCTTCATTTCTTATCTTAATTAGCTCATGTGACATCAAAGAGCTAATTAGGTTCTCTAGCTTCAATGTGTTAAGGTCTTTGGCTTCTTCTATCGCAGCAATCTTTGGAGTCCAAGATTCCGGTAGAGCCCTTAGAATCTTCAAAACCTGTTCAGATTCTGATATAGCCTTTCCAAGACCTTTCAAAGCATTAGTGATTTTTGAGAATCTAGCAAACATTTCAGAAATATTTTCTGTTTCTAACATTCTGAAATTTTCTAATTCTCCAATCAAAATGTTTCTTCTCATCCCTTAGACTTGAGAAGTTCCTTCATAGATGGAGGTTAATGTATCTCATATCTCTTTGGCAGTTAGACAAGAGAATACTCTATCATATTCAGTGCCGTGAGAGCATAAAATAGTGAATTCATAGCTTTGGCATTGCTCTTCACGATTCTTACTTCCTCATCGGTCCATTTGGAAGCTTTTTCATCAATAGGCAAGATCACACCATCTTAAATCGCAATCCAAAAGTCCATATCGGTAGCCATGATGAGTTGTTTCATTCTTTGCTTCCAATATCCAAAATTGTTCCCATCAAACAATGGTGGCCTAGTAAAGGATTGGCCTTCGGCAAATGCGGGAACAGAAATAGATTGGGATGCCATGTCAATAAGATCTCTTTGGTAATCTTAAAGACCTGCTCTGATACCACTTGTTGGTCCCGAGTTAATGGCAAAACCCAAGAGGGGAGGGGTAAATTAGGTTCTTATAAAATTCTTCGGTAAATTAAAACTTAACCCCTTGAAAGCTTAATCCCCTTGATTGAAACAAATAGAGAGCAATGAAATAATGAAAGCAATAAGGTAAGCAGTAGGCAAGATTTATAGTGGTTCGGGCAACCTCTCCCTACTTCACTCTTCCAAGCTCACACACCGTTGTGACTTGGGTTCCACTATGTATTCCGTGAATACACTTAGAGTCTCTGCTCTCTTCTAGATTCTAGCTCTAGGGGGCATACACAATCATAGCCTATGCTCTCTTCTAGATTCTAGCTCTAGGGGGCTTATACACTTGATACAAGTAGGTGATGAGTTCAACTCCAATCACAACTCTACTTGCAACGTCTTGGTTTGTTACACCAAACTCAAACCATGACCAATAACAAAGAGTAATGAAAATAAGGAAGATCTACACTTTACAGAGTTGTGTAGGCAAGATTGAGCTTGAGGAAGAATTTGTAGAAGCGATCGGTTGTATGTCGATGAAGCAATTTGCAACTTGAGGCTTGTTCTTCCTTTGGAAGTGTATAGATCACTCAAATTTGGAGAAAAGTAAATGGGAGCTCTTGTTTGCACTTCCTTTCTCTCTTTAGACAATGTAGTGTGTGTATTATCGTTTGCTTGAGTGTCTATTTATAGAATGGGAAAGATTTGAACGTTATAGAAGTGGTTGGCGCGCAATAAATGTTCTAACGTTCAAAAATTCGAATGTTGCTTCCCCAAGTCGAAAGTGGAGTCGACTTCTTCTGCGACTTGGCTTCCCAAGTCGCAACTGAAGTCGACTTCGTGTGCGACTTCAGTTTCGCATATTTCCAAGTCTGAGTCTGGGTCAATTTGGTTTCAGACTTAACCTCAAGTTGATCTTGGAGTCGACTTGGGTTGCGACTTGACTCGTTCTTGTGCCGAAAACAGTTTAACTTTTTCCTTTAGTTTGCTTGGCTTCTTTCTTTAATCATTTTCATTCTGGAATGGCTTCATATATTTGTAGTCTTTGTGAATCTTGAAGAACTTGTCTTTGATTCACTAGTCTTCATGACTTGAGTTTCTTTATCTTTAAATATGTTCGAAGCTGTGCCTTGGACTTGAGAAACTTAAGTTGACAGTGAGCTTGTATCCTTGGTTTCTTCATATCTTGAAATACACTTGGAGCGTTGCCTTGTACTTGAGATGCTTAAGTTGATCTTTGAAGTGAGTCTTGAATCTGCATTTTGAACTTTGAAAACCTCTAGTCGATCTTGGGGTCGACTTCGTCTGCGACTTCACCCAAGTGGTAACTGGAGTCGACTTCGTCTGCGACTTCAGTATTTTTGTGCCCCAAAATCAACTCTGGAGTGTTTTTGCCGTCTCAAGTCGATGCTGGAGTCGACGTCGTTTGCGACTTGGCTTCCCAAGTCGCAAGTGGAGTCGACTTGGCCTGCGACTTCACCTGCTCTTCTTCTATTTTCAAATTTGGCTGTGTGGTTTGTTTTGAAGTCGAATATGGAGTCGACTTTAAGATCGACTTCACCCTAAGTCGAAGTCGAAGTCGACTTGGATATCGACTTGGCTATTTTCTTTCCTTAAAACATTTAACAAAATCATTAGTATTCACTTTTTACTCAAATTTAACTTTGTTAATCATCAAAACTCATGCTTAGGTCAATTTTGTTTTGTTTTGAACATTGTTTCCAACAAAAATAACCTATATTGTACAAAAAAAAGTATGAACGATATCAATGATTATTGAAATTTGATGATAAGTATGTGTCTTTATGTGATGAAAGAAAAGGAGAAAAGAAAAAAATAATTGGACGAGATCAAATTAAGTACCCGCCACGTGATAAGGGCAACAATCCTGACTCATATTTACCAATCCAAATCGGTCCCGAAGTAAGGCTTCTAGGCTCCCCGGTTCGAGGCGCCACAATAAATAACTTCTAGACTGGTAGGCTAAGCCCATCTAAACGAGCCTAGTAAACCAAGAAGCCCAAGCTCAAGCCTAAGCCCACATAAACAAAGCCTAACCCATATAAACAAGCTAGGCCACTTCAAAGCAAGCATCAAGCCCAGCCCAACTTCTGGCACACAAAAAACAGCCCACCGGCGGCCAACTGCTAGCGCCGGCGACTGGCTGGTGAAAAAAAGTTAAAATTTCAAAAAAATATAGAAAATTTTTAAAAATGTACCAAAAATTATGAAATATAAAGGAGTTCGGATTTATTTTTCTTAGATAAAAATATGAAATAAAGTTGTTTAAAAGTGGAATAATATAAGAATAAATAGGAGAAAGTGGAATTTTGACTAATTAAAATTACGAGAAATTTTGAAAAAGTCATAAATGAAAATTTAAATAATATTTATGAAAACCAAGGTGAAATAATGAACATATTGTGATGAAAATTAGGAAAAGAGACTTGAGGCTACTATAAGAAATTGAAAAAAGAGGAGTTTAAAGTCTACTTAGAGGTAAGTAAACTTTTACAAAAACATGATTTTGAAAATATTATGTGAATATTATGATTTGCTATGAAATGTGATTATTTATTTAATTCGAAATTTTCTTTCAAGTTGGTTTATTCAAATATGGGCATTATTATTTCAAAATATCTTTAATCATGTAAAGTAGTGAATTTAAGTAGTGCATTAATCACAATGCATGAGAATGATGTATAATTGCATATTGGATTTGCTGCCAAGGAGTAAAAGTAGTATGGTAGTACCTGGGTAGTGACCTTAGGATTACCAAAGAAGATGAATTAGCTCACGAATGTGTAGCACAGCTGAACGTGTGCATAAGTAGATGACAATACTTACAATGTGAATGCATGATTTAAAATTGACATATGTGTGCACATGTATCAAGATATTTTAATTTTCATTCATTAGAGTTTGTTATGCATAAAAGATAATATAGATATTGTGTTTGTCGTTAGAAAAAACCAAAATGATTGCAAAATGAATTCAGTAAAAAAATATATTTTACCTACTGATTTTTCAGCTCATATAGTTTTGTTTTCATTGGAAATACAGGGATACAATGCTAAACTAGAGCCTCTATCAACATGGGAAAAAAGTGAATCTAGCAGAGAAAAAGACAAAAAAGTTTAGATTTTTATTGAAATTATCTTATAATGCTTACTTATTTTGATTATAGATACTGAATATGTATAATAACTCCATAATGTACAAACTTGAGATGTAATAGTTAAAAGTTTTTTGATTTTGCATCTTAGTGTCTATTTCCATCTTGGGATATTTTATTCTCAATTTGAATAGAGTAGACCTTATTCGTAACACCTCAAGGGTTGGGTGTTACAATATGTTAGTGAGCCTAGCACTTGCCCTTGTTGTGGACTAACAAGGAAATTAGGCCCAAGCCAGCCCAATAGACTCTACAACAGATTTCGATAGTAGCAGAATTGGGCATGACCTAGTAGATAAGGCCTAAAAAGGCATTCTAGAAGTTGAGTCTATCTAGATAGCCCGGTGACTAGGCGCCACGGCGGCCCATCACCAAAGAAAGTGGCCATCACTGATATGTCACCTAAGATGAGGATAGGTAATATTATGCAAATAAGCTTAGTAGATGTATTCACTAAACTAGATATTTTGACAAAAATAGGAATGTACAAACAAATTTCATTTAAAAGATAAAAAATGCGTGTGACACTTATTAATTTATATTTAATTTCACTTATTGAGTTTACTCATTTTATTTATGTACTGTTGTCCCATAAATGCTCTAGCAGGTGGTACTTAAGGATGTTATCTAAAGTTATCTTTAAGCACAACTATATTTTATTAACTTGTTTCTTTTTATTACATTGTATGATAGTAAAGTAATAATTAACCGTGACGACATGGTTGGATAAATATCTGCTATTATAGTTTTTATTTCATTAATTAAAAATTTCCATATTATTTTTTCCTTTCATGTAAGTCTATAATGTAATAGATCTTAGTAGATAACCCTCTGGCCTAAGTCCAGTATCAAAGTGTTATTTTTAGATTTGGAGTATTACAAGTAAAGTTTCAGGTATGTTGCCAAAAGAGATTCAAGTAATAGGGCAAGAAATATAATGAGCATCAACAAAAACATCATTAGAGGAAAGATACGAAAATACATGCACTATGCAGCAGTAGGCTAAAATAAACAATTCATCAATACAATAGTTCCATGAGCAATATTTTAAGCATAATTGGTGCAATTCAATGAAGAAATTCAGCATTCAAGGTGTACAACAAACACATTAATAGATCTCCTAAGGTAAATAAGGCGACCTTAGATTGCAAAGAATGATAAGCTTGGAGTTCATGTCATAAAGATAGTAGAAAAATAAGAATCCAAGCAGAAAGTAGAGATTTCTAAGGCATGATAACTTCTTGCCAATTGGTGCTTGTCCTTCTTAATGGAAATGCCTATCCCCTATGTTACAACGACTCTGGCCTCTGCCCCTAGCCGTCTCCCATGACATCTTTGTCCCATGCATTATCTACTTCAACCTATGGAGTATGAAGTGGAAACTTGAGAGATGGTGGTAAGCCTGCAGGAGAACTGGAGAAGCTACTTTAAAGTTGGCCTCCACCAAACCCTAAATGCAAGTTAGAACCTACACTTTTAGATTTTACCTTCACCTTCACTTCCAGGCCATCCATTTCTAAAGAACGATGGATTAAGGATTTGTGCTTGAAGAAAGAAATCAATTAAGGAAAACAAAGAAGGAGAAGTTTTTATTTAGAAGAAAACTAACTGTTGTCAATTGCAACTCCTTGTATAACGGCAAATCTCCTCTCCCTAGGGCAGTGACAACATGAGCCTACCGCTATCGATTTTCCCCAACAACTAGAATTTTCTCTTTGCAAAATGTCGTACGGTGATTGCCTCTCTCTACAAAGGCGACTACCTTGCTCTTATAACATAACTGTCCATTTGTGGAAGCTTTAGGAGCCGCTGCTCCTATTGCTCGTCCTTCCCACTTGTTTTTGTTCTAGAAAAGGATCCGGTTCATGCCACAAACTCATATGCCACAAGATTTGAAACTTCTGCAACAAGCCACTATCCACATCTACATACGATGTATAAGTTTCTTGCCTTCTCATTTTGCCCATGTTTGTTGTATCTAATCTCAGCCACATATTTAAAATCAAATACGGATAAGGTATATGGAGATTCAATTGAGTGTGCAAATGTTTGCAACAAAACCTAATAGAAATCAATGGTATTAGGGAGCTGGTGCGTATATAAGGAAAGAAGAGAAGAAGAGAAGAAGAAGAAGACCGTACATACGTACCATAAGTGCTGCACTTGGGATGCACCTATGGATTCTGACAATCACTAAAAGGTTGGTAGCTACTTCTATCTGAGGAGATTAATGATCATGAGGGTGGTCATATGTCAAATGATGGGCAGTATTTCGTTTGGAAATTGACCATGATTAAGGCTATGTAGCGCCCCGACCTATATATATTTATACTTTGAGTTTATTACAGGATTTCATGCCATGAATGTGATACCTAGAGCTAAGTAAGGCTTATATATATGCAATTAACATATAAATATGGATCATGTAGGATTTAGTGGAATTATGAATGATTTCCTTTGCGATATTGATAATTTATTGCAAATAGGTTAAATAATTATGAATGATAATTATAAGCCAATATGGGTCAATGGGATTAAAGAGGCCTAATGAGGATTAGGGAATTTGAACATATTGAGGATAATTAGCTCATATATTATGGGTCAATGGCAATTGCTAGAAAATTCATAATTTGACGCCGGGAAGGCGGATTAAGATGAAAATTGAAAGGTAAGCACATAATATTGTGCTTAATCATATGGAAAGGTTGGATTATGAAAATATTGAAGAAATTAGGGTGAAAATCGATCATCACCATCAAAATCCAAAGATGATTTGAAATGATGATAACTTGAGCTAGAAAAGTCGGATTGAGACGAAATTTGAAATGAACGGTTAAATTATGAGATCTATACATTGAGAGACTTGGATTAAGCTAATGATTATGGGATCATGGTTGCACAAAAAAGGTGTATGCACCATTGACTTTTGTACACCATAAAGTAAGCTCTTATTTATGATAAAGTTAAAGTGATTAATTATATTTTTAATGGCATAAATGAGGTCTCAAAAGGAGATAACTACACATGGATTTTATGAATTATTTAAAATGAAAAAATCCATAATAATATCAAGTGATTAATGACATGATTTAATGGCTAATGGGCTAGATCAAAAGGAGCATGAAAAGGTGGTCACACATGGACGATCAAGTGGCTATATATGTGATTTTTTAAAAATTTTTAAAAAATGCAAATTATGCATTTAAATGAGATACATGACAAGAGTGGTTTGTGACATTAATTAGAGTTAGATTTTTGTGGCACAAAATGCCAAAATCCAAGGCACATGGACGTAAATGCAAAGTGGACAGCAACATGTAACTATGAAGTGGTGCACGTTCAAGCAGCTTTTGTAATTTTTTAATGATTTTTTTAATGCTAATTTGACCACTAAATGAGATCCTAGATAAGGTGATTAATTTTCCATTAATTAAAGCTGCCATTTTGGTGGAAAATTTTGAAAAAGGGGCAGCTGATATGGACGTTGAATGCATGGTCAATAAATGGACAGCAAGAAAGGGTGGACGACCAAGGCCATTATCTGATTTTTTATGCTTTTTTAATAAGCTAAATAGTCCCCTAAGTAGGCTATTTTCTAGGGTGATTAAATACCCATTAATTAAAGTGTAATTAGGTGAGGAGAATTGCAAAAAGGGCTGCTGAAATGGACGTCCAAACAGGGGGCAGCAACATGGACTTTAATGTATGGATTTTTGATGATTTTTTTAAGATAATTATCTAATTTAATTGGATGATATTGTGCCATGTCATACAAGGGGATAAATATGCTTTAATTATGTTTCTAATTGATGGGGAAAATGGGTCCCACAAGGTTGGAAAAATCCAGCTTAAACAAGTATGTATGTCCATATGGTCAAGGGTTGGAGAGAGAAAATGTTAAGGGAAAAACCCCCCAAGCAAGGCAGCTCTCCACGTCCTTCTTTTCCAGCAGCAACGAAAGAAAGAAAAGAGGAGAAAAAGATAAGGAAAAAGGGGAAGAAAGAAGAGGAACCAAGCTAGCAAAGTGGAGTTCAATGTTGGATCTAATTCATATAAGTATACCCTATGATTTGAGCAAAGAATTTTGGGTTTTAAATATGTGTTAATACCCTAAATTTTGGTTAATAAAAACATGATTAATTTTTGTAATTAAGTGATTAGAAATCTGTTTTGAATTAAGTGTCAAAAGAGGCATTGAAATGATGAAAAATGGGTTCGAATGTTGCTGTTGTGGCACCCTATGATGAATTGATTAAAATTCAAAAATTAAACCCTAAATTATGTGTTAATTAATATTTTTAATCATGTTTATTAAGGACTCAAGTTTCTGTGTTGAAAAATTTTAAGAAACACATGATTTGTGTGTTGAGAAATGGATATATATGAAGAGACAAGTATGAATAAATGGTATATGGATTATGTAAATTGTTAAAATGCAAAAAAATGCATAAATAAGTGATGGAAAATGTGTATTAGGTTACTGTTTTGATAAATAATGATAATCTATAATTTTGAGAATATTATATGATGCCTAAGTCATAACTAAGTGCTTAAAATGAGCACCATTGTATGAAAAATGATAAATATATTAAAAATGATAAATAGAGGTAATGAATCTCCAAATAATGATTTAATGAAGGATTATTACATGTATGTAAGTTTACCATACATAAGGATATTAAAATAAATGAATGGATGATTTGATATGTCTAGGTTAAGATACGTATGAATACCCGACTTGAAGAGCGAGTGGGTTAAGCTAATATAATGTAAATTCAAATGGAATTATGTAGGTTGGAAAACCTAAGGAATATAAGTACTTAAGGTTTATGAAAATAAATAAAATGTTATTTTCATTTATTTTGGCAAAGACAAGGAAAAAAATGGAAGAAAGGGATTAAGGCGATCTCAGGTAAGCAAGCGAACTTTCTAAAATGTTACTTTCTTTCTATGTGTTGATATGTGAATGAAATGTCTATGATTATGTTTTCACGAATGGGCAAGCACAAGTTTTGAAAATTGATGACTTCAATGAAAAGCCACAAGTTTTGGAAAATGACGGCTTTAATGAAAAGTTGTAAGTTTTGGAAAAGAATGGCTTTAATGAAGAGCCTTAAGGTTTGCTTTATGGGAAGCAAACAATAGTTTTTAAGATAAATAATTTATCATAAGTGCTACCAAAGATTGGCAATACTTTATGTTAATGGAATTGAGAAATTTGCTAATGAGTAAGCAAGTTCTCCATGATAATATTTTCAAAAGATTTCATGTTTATGCTGATGGTTTTAAGAATTTGCTTATAAGCAAGCAAGTTCTTCATGATGTTGTTTCAAAAGTATTTTATAAGAAAAAGCGAAGTTTGCCCTTTTTCACAAAGCATTGTTTGCAAATAAGTTTTGAATTTCTCTTATGATGTTTTATGATAAATAATTATTTTTATGAAAGAAAAAGAAAAAGGGATTTAACTTTATGGAAAAAGATTGACTTTTCTATGTTAGGATATTTAAATACAAATGTGGCGCCCCGAACCGAGGCATGATATTTGTCCTTACTCCAAGATATTGTCGATTGGTAAACACGATTCAGAATTATTGCCCTGATCACGCGACGGGTTCTTAATTGGAACTCGTCCAATTTTTTCTTTTTTTCTTTTCTTTCATCACATAACATAATACTCATTATTATTCATAATGGACTCATCCATATCATCATATATCATCAATTTCTTATATTATTCATAATTTCATAATTTCATACAACCTATGTCCTTTCTCATCATATCCCATTAGGACATTCATTCATACTTCAATATACAAATGATTACATACCTTTGTAACTATGCTTCTTTCATTCATTCATCATATCATATACAGGCAAATCAACTTGATCTTTTTCATCACTTGGCTTTACCTGCACCTGTCTAAAGTTGGGAAAACAAAACATGAGTCGAAACTCAATAAACAAGCATTTTTCTTTCATTTAAATGCATTTCTCTCCATTCGATAGAAGACACTTATCAAGTGATCAACTACCAACGGAATAGAAACCTTTTCGTAAACCATTTTTGGAAACCTTTCATAAACCATTCATGAAAACCATTTCTGTAAACTATTCGTAAATGCATTTCTCTCCATTCGATAGGAGACACTTAGCAAGTGATCAACTACCAATGGAAGAGAAACCTTTTCATAAAAATCATTTCATAAATATTGGATGTGCAAATGCTTCATTTCCATTCCTGACATAAACTTTTGTGTGCGAGTACGCTAGCCCAGGGAACATCTCACATAGCATGGTCCAATACGCCGGCTGTCTCCGACTTGGCCTCATCAAAGGGAACCTCTCTTCCTCTTGATGCCTACATGGTTCCTACATGCATGACTTTTGATTTTCCCAGCATTATATACCTCTTACACCAGGTGACTTGTCATTCTCATGTAGAGAATTATTTGCACCATCCCTTAAAAATATCATTTCAAATCCATGCTTTCCTTTTCAATCCATGTATGAAAATGCAATGCATTCATTCAAACATAACATTCCTTTGCCTCCACCTCTGGGGAGGACACCGTTGGCACACAGCCCATACAACTCGACAATAGTGAAGGGGGACCCTCTGATCCACTTTCTACCTCCACCAAAGCCTCTTAATTATACATCATACATGTGCACATGTCCATGAACATCATATGATATCAATATGCCGGCATGACTTTTCATAAAAACTTATAAACATTTTTCATTTCAAAAAATTATAGGAATGACCACCCTTAAACACATTTCATAAACACTTGAGAATAAAACATATTTTCAAAAGGGTTTGCTTGCTTACCTCCTCAGTCGGTGTCCTCCACCTTTTCATTTTCCTTTTTCCTATACAAGGAAAATGGATATTTTATTCATCCATTCCATGTCTTAGATTGTTTTTCATGCTTGCTTTATAACCATTCATTACCTCATTCCCATAGAGGTTAATCTTATAAAGATACTTGGTCATTACTTATTTATATGGATTTTTATCCATAAATTCTTTAAAAATTCCATCCATATATCCTCATAAAATATAAAATAAATCTCAATTTTTTCCAAAATCACATTGTTCACTGTTCATAGTTACTGTAGCAAATCACTGTTTGCGTTTACTATTCACACGAGGTTACTGTTCACAGCACGTGGGCAACTGTTCATGGGTTCCAAAAATTGACATTTTTTCCAAAAATAAAAAATATCATGACATAGATTATGCTTAGTATATCATGGAAATTTCATACATTTTGAATTTATCATCATTTACTTGGATAAATAAATCATTTTCTCCATATACTAAAAATCTACGTAAATTCACTTAAGCATAATCCTTAATTTAAAAAATTATGAAATTAATATATCATTATTCCAACATTATATTTATCATATTAATTCATCCCAAATCATCATTTATCAAATTTGGAGCATTATTTACACATATCATATATGATTTTTCTGAATGCTCTATCTTCGCTCTAAATTTTCGATGTTTCAGCATAATTCAAATTAAGCATTATAACTTTAATTATTTTCTCATGCTCAGGAATTATCTAAGCATAGTTTTACTCTACTTAACATCCAAAAGAAATTTGGATAGAATTCACTTACCCGAAGTAGAGACATCCCACTTTTTCTCTATCTAACTTCCTCCTCTTCTTTCTCCTCAAGGCTAAAACGTGGTGGGGGGGTGAAAAATGCTCAAATGGAGCTGGGATGAAGTGCCTTGGACGTTCACCCCTCCCCCTATTTATACTTTTTGGTTTTTCATTAAATTGGAATTTACCCCCCTTGCTTGAGGTATTAAATTATAAATGTATTTTTTTCTAATTTCCAAAAGGTGCTTTGAGCCATGTGCAGCCACCCTAGCTACTGTTCACTCCTCCCCTATGGCAGCCCTATTTTTTATAATTTTTTGATTTATTAAAATAAATTATTTTAGGCTAATTCAATCTTAGCCATTGATTTTTGATGATGATGGATTTGGACCATTGGATTTGGCCCCAAAAGTCCATGCATGTCCACATCCTAGCTGCTCCTTGCAGATATGCATTTAATTTTTTGATTTTTAATTAATTAAAAAAACCCAAAAGTCGAATTATAATTAATGAAAATTGGGCTACCTTTTTTATCTTCAAATGACGTTTAATCTTGACCTTTGATTCATAATTTTTGATCAATCTTGGACCATTCATCATGTCCATCATCATATTTTGGCCATCCATAAAAAAATTCATCTCAATCCGACGTCCGGATTGCAAGATATGAATTTTTCTTCATTTTCTTCACAAAAATCCATAAAAATCCGAAAATTATTATTTTAATCCAAAAAGCACTTTAGTCCTTTAGTGGGAAGCTTCCTTTTTCATCTTTTACGATTAAGTTAATCCATAGTGATTAACTCATCATTTCACTTTATTCACATTTCACTATTCACGTGCACTATTCATCCGAATTTCATAAATAATTATTTTAACATCTATTCCCACATAATTTCATATTTCATGAATATATATTTCATTAATATATTACCTAGGGTTTACAACCTTTTTATCTTTTTCTAATGCTTTATTAGGGGTACTAAACATGTTTGAGTAATTCCTGTGAAATAATACCATTTCTGAACTCGTTGAAGTACTTCATTAGCATTTATTTAGTTCAGTATTCATCATCTCGGTCTGAAAGATATGCCTGTTATTGAATTAGAACCATGTATTCTGAAATTCCTTTTATAATTCTTTTACATGTTTATTTCAACCTGCTTTATACTTGGTTTCAATCTGAATTGCCCATTCTTTCATGAATTCAATTTCAAGTCCGAATTAATCATAGCCTTGCATATTTTCACAATCAGATGAATTGAAACAAAAGACAACTTTCATTAGCTGGAATTTGAAATGCATGCAACATAAACTAAAGCATGAAAATTAAAATGCAAAACTAACCTATGGTTGAGAATTAAACACCCTCCCAAACTTGAGAGATGCATTGTCCTCAATGCATGATCCTAATATGAACTAAAAATGAAAATACAATGAGAAGTAAAAATAAAAAGAAAGACAAAAAGAAAGGACTGGGACTCCCTCAAGAATCGGACTCTGTCTTGTCCTTGTCGTCCTCGTCGTCGGGCTGGGGCTGTGATGATTGCCCAAAACAAGCTCGAACCTCTAGCGGTGTCGGCGGAAAAGGCGGGAGGGTGGAGATATCGATCTGACGGTCCTTTGCGATCCACCATAGGTAAGCCTCTATCGCCCGATCATGCTGCCGCTGGTATCTGGCTTGGGCGGCAACCAGATTTTCCAGGTTGGTTAGCCGCTCAGCTGAAGATAGCGGCTGTGAAGATGGTCCCGCTGTGGGTGGAGCTGACCTGGGGCGTGTAGTGGTTGTGCGAACCTGGGGTTGGGTGCGGTAGGAGAGGTCGTCTATGATGGCCTGAGAGTTCAGGACCTCCTCCGTCGACTTCCATCTGACGCCGACCCGCTTGCAGAGCCCGGTGATGAGGGATAGGAAGAAATAGCTGCCCCGTGGTGCGATCGCACAGGCGCAGATCTGATGGTATATGAGCCTTCCGACGTCGATCGTCAGCCCACTGTAGATGGCATATAGCAAAAGGACCCTGTCCATCGTCACCTCACTGACATGGGTTGACGGCATCATCCGGGCCGAGATGAAGTGGAAAATCATTCGCCCGTCATACATCATCTCACTGCGCTTGAAGGACGTCAGTTGTCCTCCCGTAGACTTCTAAACCGGTGGCTTCTAGCAAAACGGTCTGGTGATGGATTCTGTATCTTGATCTTCGCCCTCCAGGAACGCCTCATAGTCGTCTGGGTGAGGAAAAGAGTCCAGCCCATAATATGCACGATCGCCTCTGAATGAAAGGGGACGATCTTTCCCCTAACTTTCACTCGCCCTTCTTCATGCTCCACTGCATTGGCATAGAACTCCTTGACCACGGGAGTAATAGCTGTCGGGGGTTGCGCCACAAACCGCTGCTAGCCTCGAGTATGCAAGTTAAGCAGTGGGGCATCGGAGAACTCATCTATCTTGATTCCTCTCTCTGGAATCAGATGTCCTTTCTAAAGCGCGTCTGTGTAGCGCTTGAAAGCCTTAGCGGACATAAATCTGTTTGCATCGAAGTCGATGGGCTCCTGAACTTTCATTCTCTTAGCAGATGATGAAGCCATGTTGTCCCAAAGCAGTCTCAAACGGCTCTTGCAAACCAAATTCCAACACAACCAAGCAATTCAACAAGCCAATAAATAACCAAGCAATCCAGCAATCCAACAAGCAGTTCAACACGTTTATAAGCCAAACGCCAGAATGCGCCTGATACAATCACTATGCAACCAATACCAAATAGACACCAACCAATTCCAACCCAACCCAAGAACTATCCACCCAAATCAATCTCCAATCCGCAGATCAATCCACAAAAACCCACCAGTCCAATCCAATTTTTCACTCAAGCAATCACCAAACACTTCATAGCAATGAAAAGGCATCACAAATGGAGAAATCGTTACCCATAAAGCTTCCTGCCTGAAAATCTGAAGAAGCCTTACGTCTGCACTAGCGCCGGGGTGCCGATCTACTGTCAGTCGTTTCCGGCACCGGGGTGAAGAAAGGATGATGATGGGGCTCAAAATGGAGCCCAAATCAAAGGGAAAGTGATGAAAACTTCAATATGGGTGTTAGGCCTAGGATTTGGTAAAGAAAAACCGGATTTTAGGATGGATTTGAGTGAATCCAAACAAAGGGGAAAAGAAGGGAATGAAATGGATGGAGTGGGAAGATGATTCTTTGATGGAATGCAGCTTGATTCGAGTTGAAATGGCTTGAAATCACTTTGACAAGAATCGAAAATGAGAGGGGAGAAAGAAACGGCTCCAGGGCGTGAGGGTTAGGGTTTAAACCCTTATCCGAAGCTTTATAGGTCGTTCGGGTCGTGCTGTCCACGACCCGGCGCCGGGGCGCCCGTGTTCTTCAGGAAGTTACTAAAGGTGCCGGGACGCCCCTCTTCGGCGCCTAGGTGCCATTTTTTTTAAAGAAACAAAAAGAAAAAGAAAAAATATTAAAAAAATTGCAAATCAAACTGGAACCAAACAATGGGTTGCCTCCCATTCAGCGCTAAGCTTAACGTCCTCAGCACGACGTTTCTATTATTCAGTCCTTTTTCAATTTCACCACCTCGAACTCCTGGTCAATAGGGCTGCAACCTGGAAGTTCCGAACTGCTCTTAGCCCATCGTTTCATGAAGTTGTGCCAAATTTTATTTTTCGACCTATTAGATAGGGGTATTTTGACATGAAAATTTCCAGTTTAATCAAATGCAAACTCCCCTATTCCTTTATTAGCTTTAATATTCATGTCTTGACTTCCCAACGGCTCAGTTATTTGTTTAGGACTGATGTAACCAGCGAGTCAGTCTTTAACACCGACTGATAATTTATGGCCCCTATTCACAATCTCCTCTTGGTCTTCCTCAAAACTAGCTTGAGGCAGCTTTTTAACCTCTGAATTGCCCATATCAACCCTTAAGCAATCCTCTGGGTTAGTCGGGCTGTGTATAGGCTTTAGCACTTTGAATGTAACTTTTTCATTCTGCACCTGCATGGTTAAGTCTCCGGCTCGTACATTGATTATCGCATTGCCCGTTGCTAGAAAAGGCCGACCGAGAATAATGGGTACGTCTCGATCTTCTTCATAATCTAAGATAATAAAATCTGCTGGAAAATTGAATTTGTCCACCTTGACAAGGACATCCTCAATAATACCTTCTGGGTATGTAATGGATCGATCCGCTAGTTGTAGCGTCACGGTGGTAGGTCGAGCTTCCCCGAGGCCCAACTTTCTGAAAATGGACTTGGGCATGAGATTAATGCTGGCTCCCAAGTCTCATAATGCTCTCCCAAAATACTGGTTGCCAATTGTGCACGGGATTGTGAAACTCCCTGGGTCCTTGAGTTTAGGAGGTAGCTTCCTCTGCACCCTTGCACTAGTTTCCTTTATTAGCGCCACTGTCTCAAATTTGGTCAACCGCCTTTTTTTATAGCACATCTTTCATGAATTTGGCGTAGCTCAGCATTTTTTCTAAGGCTTCGACGAGAGGTATATTAATGTGCAGCTACTTCAGTCCCTCGAGAAATTTCTTGAACTGGCCCTCCTTTTTAGATTTTTCGATTCGCTAAGGAAATGGAGGAGGCGGCCTTGGATTTGTGGTGATTTCAGCATCTGTTTGATTCTGAGTTGCAGTTGGTTCCTTTGTCTCCTTTGATTGCTGAATCAGAGGGTTAGTGGGTTCAGTCACCAACTCTGGTGGAGTTGGGTCTGGTAACTGCTTTCCACTACGCAATGTGACTGCTTCGACTTGTTCTTTGCCTTTGCCTTTCGGGTTTTGCTCGGTGTCGCTCGGTAACGATCCTGGTGGTCGGTTGTTCAGGGCTGAGGCCAGTTGGCCTATCTAAGCTTCCAAGTTCCTATTCGTCGTGATCTGGGATTGCATAAACTGCATGAAGAGATTTTCCATATCCGATTTCTTTTCTTCTCGCGGTGGTGGAGTGAACTGCATTGGTCTTGTGGGTTGTTGCTGCGGCTGCTTCTGCGGGAATCCAGGCGGCTGATTCGGCCTCATCTGGTTGTTCCATGAGAAGTTAGGATGATTTCTCCAACCTTGGTTGTAGTTGTTTCCATATTGATTAGTTGGGTTTCTCTGAAAATTTCCCACGTAATTAATGGACTCCGGGTTGGAGGCACATTCATCACTGGGATGGCCGAATTCACCACACCATGTGCATATGTCTGCTGCTGTTGACTGCTGTGGTGTTGACGTCCCTAATGCACTGACGTTGGCTGGCCTAGACAAGTTCTGAATTTGCCGGGACAAAGCGTCAATGTGGGCCTTTATCGATGAAACTGCGTCCAGTTGGAGTAGACCTGCACCTCTGCTTCTGTCTGATGGCAATTGATAAGTGTTGGCCACCATGTTTTCGAGCAGGGCGTATGATTCCTGATAGCTTTTTCGTAGCAGAGATCCGTTCGAGGAAGAATCCACCATGTGACGGGTGGAATCCTGGAGACCGTTATAGAAAATTAGAATTTGTACCCATGGCTGAATTCCATGATGCGGGCAGTCTTGGAAACATCTGGAAAATAAGCCAAGTTTATGTTTTGATGATTAACAAACAAATTTGAGTAAGTGTTGATTACTAACATATTTGTGAAGATGATTGAAGGTTATAAAAATGAAGAATATGAAGCATGAAAAGTCAAGTCAATTTCCAAGTCGACTCAGGCATCGCTTAGGCCAAGTCGATCCCCAAGTCGACTCCAGTAGCAACTTCAGCTCGTCATTTTCGTCCAGAGTTGAAAACAGGGAACCAAGCTACCGAAGTCACAAACGAAGTCGACTCCGCATGTGACTTGGGTGAATCGCAGACCAAGTCGACGCCAGCTTCGACTTCGAGGCGTCATTTTCATCCAGAGTTGAAATCGGGGACGAGAGCTGCCGAAGTCGCATCCCAAGTCGACTCTGCATGCGACTTGGGTGAAGTCGCAGACCTAGTTGACTCCAGCTTCGATTTCAGAGCGGAAATTGCTGAACGAGTTAATTCAATTGCAGATTTTAGTGGAGATGAAGATCAAGACAACTCAAACACTCAAATGAAGATCAAATGGAGAATCAAAGCAATCAGGGTTGCATGAATCCATCATGTTGGATCATGAACACTTACTCAGACATCTTCCATGCATTCCAAGATTCAAGTACTCAAGAACTCAAGAAAAGGAATCCAAGGTTTTCTATGTAAATAATCATACAGTGTTCTAAAGAGATATAAATCAAGGGAGAACAATCAATATGAAGAAAATCAAGTGATCAAAGTCATCTCTGAAGATTTCAAGTTCAACTAGCAAGCTGAAGAAGTGAAATCGCACCCGAAGTCAACTTCACCTGCGACTTGGGTCAAGTCGAGGACTAAGTCGACCCAGACTGGAACTTGAAGAAGCTGCGAACAGGCGAAGTCCAACTTGAAGTCGACTCCATCTGCGACTTGGACGAAGTCGCACCCGAAGTCGACTCCACCTGCGACTTGGGTCGCAACAGTCGGAAACTTTTCGAACGTTGGCGCATTAAATACGCGCCACCTACCTCCAAACGTTCGGATTCCCTCGCAAATTATATAAGACATTCAATATGAATGAGGAGGGTAGCTGAGAATTCATTAAATGAGCATAACTCCCATCTCTAAGAGCATTAAGTGATCAAGCCAACATCTAGAAGAAGAACCTTGCTTTCAAACTGCCAAGAGCTGTTTGCTGAATCATTAAGCCTACGTTACAAGTTCTTCTCTGTGGCAAATCTTCCTCTACACAACAGTAACGTGCAGAAACTTTCTTTTGTTATTTCTTGTTATATTGAACTTAATTTAGTTTGGGTAACTAAGATCAAGTGTAAGCAAAGTAGTGTGTGATTGGAGTGGAACTCATCACCTAGTTGTGCTGCGATTTGTTTATGCCCCCTAGAGCTGGAATCTAGAAGAAAGCAGTGGCTCTAGTTGTATTTGTGAAATACATAGTGGAACCCAAGTCACAAGAGGTGTGAGCTTGGAAGAGTGGAGTAGGGAAGGTTGCCCGAACCACTATAAAATCTTGTTTGTTGATATTTATTTATGTTCTCTACTCTATATTACTTTCCATTTGCTTCTTCATAAAAGGGAACTGAATTAATCCGGGGTAAAGTTTCTGTTTAAGTTGAAAATTTTTAAATACCCAATTCACCCCTCCCCTCTTGGGTAATCACCATTAACTCGGGACCAACAAGTGGTATCAAAGCGGGTCTTTGAGTTTTACCACAGAGATCTTTTGATATGGCATCCCAATCTACTTCCGTTCCCGTTTTTGCCGAAGGCCAATCTTTTACTAGGCCACCATTGTTTGATGGGAACAAGTTCGACTATTGGAAGCTACGTATGAAACAACTCATCATGGCTACAAATATGGACTCTTGGATTGCTATCCAAGACGGTGTGACTTTGCCAATCGATGAAAGAGCTTCCAAATGGACCGATGAGGAAGTAAAAATTGTTAAGAGCAATGCTAAAGCTATGAACTCACTGTTTTGTGCTCTTACTGCTTCTGAATATGATAGAGTATCCTCTTCTCTAACTGCAAAAGAAATATGGGATACATTAACATCTATCTATGAAGGAACTTCTCAAGTCCAAGGGATAAGGAGAAATATTTTGATCGGAGAGTTGGAAAGCTTTAGAATGCTAGATACAGAAAATATTTCTGAAATGTTTGTTAGATTCTCTAAAATTACTAACGCCTTGAAAGGTCTAGGAAAAGAAATTTCTGAATCTGAACAGGTCATGAAAATCTTAAGAGCTCTACCAGAATCTTGGACTCCAAAGATTACTGCGATAGAAGAAGCCAAGGAACTCAATACATTGAAGCTAGAAGACCTTATTAGCTCATTAATATCACATGAGCTAATCAAGAGAAGAAATGAAGATCACCACAAAGGCAAAAGAGTCATTGCATTGAAAGCGGCACATAACTCGGATGAGTCCACCTCCTCATCTCACAACAATGATGAAGACATTGCATTACTTACACGCAAATTTCGACAGTTTGTGAGAAAAGAAAGAACTTCAAAGATTTCAAAGAAAGACCACGAAAAGAGAAGAAGAAGGAGATTACAAAGTGCTATAGATGCGGTGGTATGGAACATATGCAAGCTCAATGTCCTACACCGGAAGAAAGATCAAAGGATCATCAAGAAAGGAAGGAAAGATATGAAAGCAAAAAATTCCAAAGGCCAAAGGGAAGAAGAATGTACGTGAATGAAGAAACGTCATCAACAAGTAGCTCTTCAACCAATGATTTTGAAGCAGCAAATTGTGCAAGAATTTGCTGCATGGCTCGGATTGAGCAAGAAGAAAATTTGAACTTAACGAAAATTTTGGAAGAGCAAACCACTTCAACAAAATGCACAAGTAATGAAGAGGTAACTTCCAAATTTTGTCATTCTCAATCTACTTATTCTTCTATTCAAGAATATCTCAAATGTGCTGAATTAGAGGAATTACAATATGCATATGATTCATTATATTAGGAAATCAAAAAACTAGGAAACAAGTTATCATTAAAGAGACAACAATGCAATTCCATCATTATTGTAAATGAAAAACTAGCTGAAAGTACATCAAAACTGAAAGAAGAAAATGAACTACTATTGAAGGAAGTAGAAAAATTGAAAAAGGAGAATGAATCCTTAAATGAATCATTAGCTAAATTCTCTAATTCAGGAGAAAATGTGAAAATATTTCTGAACATGACCTCTCAAAACAATAAAAGAGGTCTTGGATACTCCACATTTGAGCAAAGAGAAAGCGGCAAATCGAACGTGCCAATACTTGGGAAAAATTAAACCAAAACTGCACCTATTTACATACCTAAAGGGAAACGAGTTGTTTGGACCAAAAGGCCAACTTTTGAACCACTACCTACTTGGAGGCCTACTCCTAGATTACCAATGACTTGTAATTTTTGCAACAAGATGGGTCACAAAATTCATAGATGCAACTTTAAGAAACTATATGACCATGGTGCAAAATTAGTTTGGGTTCCAAGAAACACAAGATTTGGGCTTTCAAAGATAGAACAATAAAGATTAAATCAATTTACTAACCCAAAAGGACCCATAAAATGGGTACCAAAGAGATAAGATTTATTTGTTTATTTTTCAGATATGTTTCAAGGCAAAGGCAAGCAATGTTTGGTTCATGGATAGTGGTTGCTCAAGGCATATGACTGGAGAAAGAAGGTTATTTCATAAACTCAAGCCTTGCAACGATGGAACTGTTACTTTTGAAAACAATGAGAAAGGTAAAATTAAAGGTAAAGGAAATATTAATAGTATTTCAAATGCATGTATGGAAGATGTATTATTTGTTGAAGGACTCAAGCACAATTTAATAAGTATTAGCCAATTATATGACAAAGAATATAAGGTTATGTTTGAATCATCTATATGTTATGTATTTGATGGAGAACATATCATGTTTAGCGGAAAAAGATATGAAAATGTATATTTGGTTTCACTTGATGAACTAGATGGTAAATGTCTAATGACCATTGACAATAATCCATGGGTTTGGCATAAGAGGCTTGGGCATATAAACATGACAAATATAAAGACCCTATGGAAGAAGAGTTTGGTAGAAGGATTGCCTAAATTGAAATATGACAAAGATAAAATTTGCAAGGCATGTCAATTGTCAAAATAACCTAAAATATCTTTCTCTACCAAAAAGGAAATTTTCACCATTAGGCCACTTGAATTACTACACATGGATCTATATGGGTCATCCGACATTTTAACCATTGGTGGAAAGAAATATGTGTTTGTAATAGTTGATGATTTTTCAAGATTCACATGGGTAATTCTCTTAGCTAGCAAAGATGAAGCCTTCTCTATGTTTGCAACTTTTGTAAATTTGGTGCAAAATGAAAAACAAAGTACTATTATGACTATTAGAAGTGATCATGGTGGTGAGTTTGAAAATAAACGATTCATAGAATTATGCAATGAAAAAGAAATTCACCACATAGTTTCTGCACCAATAACTCCACAACAAAATCGAGTGGTAGAAAGAAAAAATAGAACCATACAAGAGATGGCTAGAACAATGCTAAATGAGAGTAAATTATCCAACAAAATTTGGCGTGAAGCTGTAAGTACAGCTTGTCATGTGTTGAATCAAGTTACCATTAGAGCTATCTTGAAAAAGACCCCATATGAGCTATGGAAAGGAAGAAAACCAAATATTTCTTATTTTTATGCTTTTGGATGCACATGCTATGTTTTGAACAATGGTATAACCAACTTGGGAAAACTAGATACTAAGAGTGATGAGGCAATATTCCTTGGTTACTCATCAAATAGCAAAGCATATAGAGTCTTCAATAAAAGGAACCAAGTTGTAGAACAGTCGATACATGTTGTTTTTTATGAATCTAATCCATGCTTCAAAAGAAAAGATGAATTAAGTGATGCAGATGAGATTACAAGTAGCCTTGAAAAATTGCATATAGAGAAACAAGAAGAATCCATGGAGGAAAGGGTAAGTAAAGGTAATAACTCTTACAAACCTCCAACTGATTTAAAGTTCAAAAATATCATCCAACTGAACAAGTTATAGGGAATGTCTATGAAGGTGTAAAGACTAGAAGGTCAAAACAAAATATTTGTGGACAATACGCCTTTTATCCAAAATTGAACCATCCACTATAGACCAAGCCCTTGATGATGAAAACTGGATCATAGCAATGCAAGAGGAATTAAATCAATTTGAAAGAAACCAAGTTTGGCATCTTGTTCTAAGACCAAAAGATTGCATTGTCATTGGCACAAAATGGATCTTTAGGAACAAATTAGATGAAAGTGGACTTGTGGTGAGAAACAAAGCTAAAATTGTGGCAAAGGGATACTCACAAGAAGAGAGAATAGACTTTGAGGAATCCTATGCTCCGGTTGCTAGATTAGAAGTCATTCGTATCTTACTAGCTTTTGCATCTCACATGAACTTTAAATTGTTCCAAATGGATGTTAAAAGTGCATTTCTGAATAGTTATATAAATGAAGAGGTGTATGTTGAACAACCACCTGGATTTGAGGAGAAAGATCAATCTAAATTTGTATACAAATTAACCAAAGCATTGTATGGATTAAAAAAGCCCCAAGAGCTTGATATGAGAGATTAAGCAAATTTTTTATTGATCATGACTTCCAAAAGGAAAAGGTAGAAACCACTTTGTTTATCAAGTACAAAGAAAAAGATATCTTGATTATTCAAATTTATGTTGATGACATTATTTTTGGTGCTACTAATGAGATTCTTTGTCAAGAATTTTCTGAGCTTGTGCAGAAAGAATTTGAGATGAGTATGATGGGGGAGCTGAATTTCTTCCTTGGACTACAAATTAAACAATCAAGTGAAGGGATCTTCAAAAACCAGTCTAATTACATCAAAGAAATGTTAAAGAAGTTTGGCATGAAAAATAGCAAAGGGGCAAACACACCTATGAGCTCAATCATTAAAATTAATAAGGACAAGAAAGGCAAACCAGTCGATTTAAAATTATATAGAAGCATGATAGGTTCTTTATTATATTTAACTGCTTCTAGGCCTGATATATTGTTTAGTGTGTGTATGTGTTCTAGATTTCAATCATGTCCAAAAGAATCACACTTGGTAGCTGTAAAAAGAATTTTCAGATATTTAGTAGATACTACCAACATAGGACTTTGGTATCCAAAGGGTTCTAATTTTGATCTAATCGGCTACTCGGATGTGGATTTTGCCGGGCACAAGGTAGATAGAAAAAGCACTAGTGGAACATGTTAGTTTCTTGGGAACATGTTGGTTTCATGGTTCTCAAGAAAACAAACTAGTGTTGCTCTATCTACGGCGGAAGCCGAATATATTGTCGCCGGGAGCTGTTGTGCTCAATTGCTTTGGATGAAACAATAACTTAGGGACTATGACATGAATTTTAAAGATATACCTATTAGATGTGATAATACAAGTGTCATATGTTTAACTAAAAATCTAGTATTGTATTCTAGGACCAAGCATATAGACCTTAGACATCACTTTATTAGAGAACATCTAGAAAATCATGATATATGTTTGGAATATGTAAGAACAGAAGATCAAATTACAGATATATTCACCAAACTTCTAGCAAAAGAACCCTTTTATAAAATTAAAAATGATATGGGTATGCTTGAATTAACTTAGATAAGCACAAGCTGGGGGGAGCACAGGTTCAGGGGGAGCAACCTCGCCATTTTTTGATAAATTGACAAAAAAGGGGAGAAGAGATCGGGATTTGAGTCTCCATTTTAAATGCGTGTATGAATAGTTTTAAGTCTTAAATGTTTGTATGAATGTTTTTAACTTGTGATAAATTGGAAGAAATATGTATGTTAAACTCATGTTTTTTTAACTTGTGATTTATTGGAAATATATGTTAAAAATCAAAATGCAAAAATGGTTTGTTTTAAAGACATTGAAAGGTATATACTCAAATCAGTTTTGTCAATCATCAAAAAGGGGGAGATTGTTAGAAACATGTGGAAAATAAGCCAAGTCGATTTCCAAGGAGATTGTTGGGCCTTAACAAACCAATTTGAGTAAGTGTTGGTTACTAACATGTTTGTGAGATGATTGAAGGTTATAAAAATGAAGAATATGAAGCATGAAAAGTCAAGTTGATTTCCAAGTCGACTCAGGCATCGACTTAGGCCAAGTCTATCCCCAAGTTGACTCCAGTAACGACTTCAGCTCGTCATTTTCGTCCAGAGTTGAAAACGGGGAACCAAGCTACCGAAGTCGCAAACGAAATCGACTTCGCATGCGACTTGGGTGAAGTCGCAGACTAAGTCGACTCCAGCTTCGACTTTGAGGCGTCATTTTCATCCAGAGTTGAAATCGGGGATGAGAGCTGCCGAAGTCGCATCCCAAGTCGACTCCGCATGCAACTTGGGTGAAGTCGTAGACCAAGTCAACTTCAGCTTCGAGTTTAGTCCGGAAATTGCTGAACGAGTTAATTCAATGACAGATTTGAGTGGAGATGAAGATCAAGACAACTCAAACACTCAAATGAAGATCAAATGGAGAATCAAAGCAATCAGGGTTGCATGAATCCATCATATTGGATCATGAACACTTACTCGAACATCTTCCATGCATTACAAGATTCAAGTACTCAAGAACTCAAGAAAAGGAATCCAAAGTTTTCTATGTAAATAATCATACAGTGTTCCAAAGAGATATAAATCAAGGGAGAACAATCAATATGAAGAAAATCAAGTAATCAAAGTCATCTCTAAAGATTTCAAGTTCAACTAGCAAGCTGAAGAAGTGAAGTTGCACCCGAATTCGACTTCACCTGCAACTTGGGTCAAGTCGAGGACCATGTTGACCCAGACTGGAACTTGAAGAAGCTGCGAACAGGCAAAGTCGCACCCAAAGTCGACTACATCTGCAACTTGGACGAAGTCGCACCCGAAGTCGACTCCACCCGCGACTTGGGTTGCAACAGTCAAAAAATTTTGAACGTTGGCGCATTAAATGCGCACCACCTACCTCCAAACGTTCGGATTCCCTCGCAAATTATATAAGACATTCAATATGAATGAGGAGGGTACCTGAGAATTCATTAAATGAGCATAACTCCCATATCTAAGAGCATTAAGTAATCAAGCCAACATCTAGAAGAAGAACCTTGCTTCCAAACTGCCAAGAGTTGCTTGCTGAATCATTAAGCCTACGTTACAAGTTCTTCTCTACGCCAAATCTACCTCTACACAACAGTAACGTGTAAAAACTTTCTTTTGTTATTTCTTGTTGTATTGAACTTGATTTAGTTTGGGTAACTAAGATTAAGTGTAAGCAAAGTAGTGTGTGATTGGAGTGGAACTCGTCACCTACTTATGCTGTGAATTGTTGATGCCCCCTAGAGCTGGAATCTAGAAGAGAGCAGTGACTCTAGTTATATTTGTGAAATACATAGTGAAACCCAAGTCATAAGAGGTGTGAGCTTGGAAGAGTGGAGTAGGGAAGGTTGCTCAAACCACTATAAAATCTTATTTGTTGATATTTATTTCTGTTATCTACTCTATATTGCTTTCCATTTGCTTCTTCATAAAAGGGAACTGAATTAATCCAGGATAAAGTTTCTGTTTAAGTTGAAAATTTTTAAATACCCAATCACCCCTCTCCTCTTGGGTAATTGCCATTAACTCAGGACCAACAGGCACTTTCGGAGCAGGTCTTTGAAACGATCACATGCCTCTGATAGGGTCTCCTCGCCGTGTTGCTTGAACGAGACTATATCCATTCTCAGCTTGGCTAACTTGGCTGGCGGAAAGTATTTTTCTAAGAATTTCTGAGCCAAGTCATTCCATGTGTTGACGGAGTTAGGTGGCATAGAGTCTAGCCACTCGAAAGCTCGGTCACGCAGAGAAAATGGAAACATTTGAAGTCGCATCGCTTTGTCGGAGACTCCGTTCTGCTTGAAGGTGTTCATAATCTGCCGAAAATTCCGCAGATGGCGGTGTGGGTCTTCAGATGCAAGACCTCCAAACTGCCCGATAGGTTGGAGCATAAGGAAAATCACCGGTTTGATTTCAAAATTGTTGGTGTCGATCGGAGGAGGTGCAATGCTAGTCTGAACAGCATTTTGGCTAAGCGCAATCAGATCCCAAATTGGCTGGTCCAAATCATCTCGAGGTGGATGATTCAGGATCTCGATCCTCTGGTTTTCCAGCTGGTTTGCATGGACATTATCGCCTTGGTTCTCGATACGCTTCATCGTATGCTGTTGGTTTCTAGCCTCCTTGCTCTTTCAGCGCCTTCTCAAATAGGTTCTTTCGGGTTCTGGATCAAAAGGGATGACAGTCTCCTTTCCGGCTCTGCCTCGGTGCATGCAATATGAGATAACTCTGCAAAAACCAATGAATTTGAACTAGCAGAAAGAAAAAGAAAAGAAATTCTAATCTAAAAGAACTAATGAAAAGAAGATGTTCTACAGAATTATGCAAGAAAGCAATAAAACTAAATATAATTGGTTAAACAGTTCCCCGGCAACGGCGCCAAAAACTTGACGAGTTGTGTATATGTTTATTAAACTGCTCGCTATTTACATAAGTATACGTGCCGTGTCAAGTAATAAAGAGTGAGTAGAGTATCGTTCCCATGAGGAATTGTTAACCGGAATTATTATTTAGCTTAACTGCTTTCGAAGGTTGTGAAATTCTGGTTTTGTGAATTAATTAAGCTAACGATTGTGAAACAGAAATCAGAGTAGAGATCATGAGACTACTGGATACTCAAAGCGAGTTTACTGATTAGGGATGGCAGATGGATAGATCGGAATCCTTGAATCTAAACTATATTGCTCTGGTTCCTGTTAAGCGGGATTGCATATGAATTTACTAGCCCAAGTTCATATATCTTCATATATGTCTTCCAACAATATATAAAGCTAATTACACCCTATTTAAGTGCCATGTTCCCATGCCATTAAATAAAGTGAAATTGATAAGTTTATAACTTGTATAATGACTACACAGGGTTTAATGGTATATTCTTATCCGTTAAACAACTCTCCTTACACAAAGGTTGAAACTTGTGCCTTGCACGTGGATCTGACAAATATCTCCCTTTTCCAAGGGTAAATAGAGCAATTAAATCATCTTACAAGGTATCTAATCTTGTAAAAGCATTAAACTCACACATGCAAAAGTAAATTATATGCAATTATATATATAAGCTTAAATATTCATTCCTAAATATTCTAAGAACCAAGAAACAATACAGTTTAGAATTCAATTCATCCTAACTATCCATCTAATGGAGGTTTAGCTCAAATACATGATCTTAACATCCAATACATCCAAATAAAAAGTATCCATAAGGAAGAGAAAGAAAATTGGAAAGAATAATAAAAACTATTTTTCGGAAGTTTCCACCAACGGGACTTGAATTCCTTCTTCAATCCGAGCTTTAATCTTGATTCCCGCTTTCTCTTGCACTGTAGTTCATTCTCCCAGCTCTCCCTCCTTTTTTTTCACGTGCGAACCCCTAAGAACTATATATAGAGTCTCCTTTCGCGCACCTTACGCACTAGAATATTCGCACATGGCTGCGTATTGGCGCCTAGGCTCCAACTCTCTGTGTGCGGAGCAGTTTAGAGACATTCTGGAACCCTAGGGATTTTTGCACCCCTGGAAGTGGTTTCTAACTTGTGGTCTCAGCCATGTTTTCACTTGAGTTGCATGTTGATGAAGTGGCGCCTGGGCGCCCCTGGGTGGCGCCTAGGCGCCAACTCTCTGGACTGCTCCTTCATGTTAGCTGTGTGTGCTGCAAATGGTCAAGGCGTGTAGGGTGGCGCCTGGGCGCCAATGGGTGGTGCCTAGGCGCCAACTCCCTGCATCTGGATGCCTCATCTTGCCTTCAACTCGTCCGCTCTGCTGCCGTACATCTTGTCCTTCCTACAAAAAATGAAAAACTGAATAAATAAACTAAAAATGCCTAATTAATGCTAAAATTGCCTAAAAACTAATTAATGCTCCTAAAATGCAAAGCGGATGAAAATTAAGCTAAAAGAGTACAAACTAAGCTTAATCTCTTGAACTAACATACAAATTAAGTCTGAAATGGGCCATGATAACTCATAAAAATACGAGTTATCAAAAATCATATCAATATCATTTCTTGTCATAAAATAATCCGTATCATACACAATCAATTATATAATCTCAAAAGATCAATGACCTTTCCTTTTTTATATACACTTAGCATCTGAATAAAATCAAATGCACTTCTACATTCATAATATCATTATCAATCATCATACATTCATTTGGATTTCCTTTTTCCTACATTTCTCATTTTTATCTTCACTTTTCATGGTGTAAGGTTGCTTTTCCTTACTACCTTTTTCATCTCATTTGATCCCTTTTTCCTTTTTCCGCCATCTTAGCATTTTAAACATAGAATGTCAGCTATATTCAAAACATCATAATCATATATAACTTATCATATAATCACATATCTAGCATCATATGCTATCAATTTTCATACTTAAAAGTTTTCCACGCCTATTTACCAATCCATGCTCTGAAACCAACTTCTGTGGCGCCCCAACCCGAGATGTCACATCCCTACTCCAAGATCTATCTATTGGTAAATGTGATTAGGATTGTTGCCCTGTCACATGGCGGACTATTTGGATATTTATCCACTTTATCTTAACTACTTAGGCGTTTATATCATTTCATACATTCAAATTTCCATCAAATGCCTTTTTAGGCCATTATATCATTTGAGAATTACACAAGTCATCTTATAACCTTTATACTTAATCATATCATGATATTTCATGCCTTAGCATTTATCCATAAAAATTTTCGCCAATCCATCAGCATAAAACATAACATAATCCTTCTTCAACATTGAATAATAATTTAATTGTTACCATTCAGATAACCATTCAACCTTAGGTTCATATACAGGTAACTCATAGAAATTCATTCATCCTTGAATCTCCACCTGTGCTCCTTGCCTCCTTCCTTTCACTTGTCTTTGGGTTTGGAAAACAAAACGTGAGTTAAAACTCAATAAGCAAGCTTAGGATTTTCAGGCAATTCATTTTAAAGGCAACATTGTTTAAAAGCATTTTTCTCTATTCTGTAGGAGATACTTAGCAAGTGATCAACTACCTGCGGAGCAGAAACCTTTTCATAAACTATTTATAAATCTTTCATTTAAACAAGTCATGTAAACCAATTTAATCTTAATTTTTGGGCATTTCATAAACATTGGATGTGAAAATGCATCATTTTCATTAATGACATAATCCTTCATGTGGGGGTACGCTAGCTCGGGAAACATGCTTTCATAACATGATCTTTTCTGTCCCCGGCACCGGACCTTCTGACTTGGCAAAGTCAAGGGTGGACTCCTTGTCCTGCATTTTAGCAAGTTCACATAGATACATGACAGACACTTGTGCATCATATCATTCATTCCATATTTAGGGTAAACACATAGCATATATTCATATCTCAACATATGAGAATTTATATCTCCCATTAACCATTTTTCATGCATATTCCATTTTTTCTACGTCAATACTTATTCTAAGCATATAGGTGACGTTCCAAGCTTCATAAATAAATCTCAAAAATTTAGATAATTAATCCTTATTCATACAAAAACTTCCTCATGCATGTTATCACACTTTCATGCATATTTTTCATTTTAGAAAGTTCACATAAATCACATATCTTCCATTCACACATATGCTTAACATATGTTCAACATACAGCACATATATTATGTGTTTCTTAAATTTTCTTAACACAGAAACTTTCACCCATTTTCATCATTATTAAACCCCTTAATTAACATATACTTTAAGGTTTAATTTTGGATTTTTAATCCCTTTATCACTAATTTCTAAAACAGCCATGTTAAGACACATGTTACACCATTTCAACGCTCCTTTCGTGACTTAAATCATAACCGATTTTTAAGTCATAATTTTCAGCAACTAAACATTATTTTCTTAAACCAAATTTAAGGTATTATTACATATTTAAAATTCATAATTCGTTGGCTTCCATAACAACAACATATTCATGCATATTGGGTGTCCATTTGACCCGTTTTGACGAGTCCAAAACATATGTCCATAAAATTAGATTTAGGGATAATATTTTCAAAACCTTTTGGACAATCAAAGTACCTTAAACATAGGTTATTTTACCCTCCATAATATTCATAAATAATTTATTTACAAACAACAACAAAAATCACATGTAAAGCACCCGTTTTGGCCTCCGTTTGGACATTCCATTCATATACCCTAAAAAATCAGATTTATAGCAAACTTATCCAGCCCACTTAGGTCATCCAAAGGGTCTTTAATTTAGGGTAATTTAACCTACAATTCATCCATAAACCATTTAAGCACTTCTTTGTATCATTTTTAACTCAAAAATAGAAATATCGGGTATTACTTGAAACCCTAAGTTCCATTTTTGCTAAAATCCTTAATAAATGCTCAAATCAACATATGTAACCCAAAAGAATTTTAATTACATCCAAATCGTCATACTTTAATCAAACAGCAACTTGGTTTAGGGTTTTCAGAATTTCTAAGTTAGATTTCTTCTCGAAATTCAACCCTAACTTCCCTATTCACTCTCCTGAACTCTTGATCTCATTTAAATCTTTCAAAAATCATTCAATACCCTTATCAAGGCACTATAACTCATTCTTTAAGAGTTTTTTTATGAACCGTATTCATGGCTCATGATTTGAGGTGAAAAACTTAGGATTAAAGCATCCAAAACTTGAAATATACTTACTTGAATCGAATCAAACTTGAATCTAAACTTTCCTAGCTTGAATCCCTTTCTTTCTTCCCTTATTTTCTTCTCTTTTTCTCCTATTTTTCCACTCTTTTCCTTATTGTTTTGGGTCGTGCAGGGCTTCCTGGCTTGGAGGAGTTTGCTCCTCAAAATTTTTCTCTCTCTAACCCTCTTGAAACGTCCCCATGGAAGCCTCTTTTATACCCTTCATTTTTCAGATTTTTGGGCCCACCTTGCCACATCATTTGGAGGGTAATTAATCAGTATCTTATCCCTTCCTATGGTGGCACAATATTACCCTAGTAAAATGGGTAATTATCTTATAGAAAATTAATCAAAATCATCACATTAATGGGTCATAAAGTTGTACCTTAGAAATGTCCACATGTCATGGACCTTATGAAATTTTTTTGCCCAAAAATCAATCCATATTGTTGGTCCCGAGTTGATGGCAAAACCCAAAAGGGGAGGGGTGAATTGGGTTCTTTAAAAAATTCTTTGGTAAATTAAAGTCTTAACCCGTTGAAAGATTAATCCCCTTTTGAAAGCAAGTAGAGAGCAATTAAGATAAAGCAGTAAAAGGAAGAAGAAGAAAAGATTTATAGTGGTTCGGGCAATCCTTCCCTACTCCACTCTTCCAAGCTCACACTCCGCTGTGACTTGGGTTCCACTATGTATTCCTCGAATACACTTAGAGTCTCCGCTCTCTTCTAGATTCCAGCTCTAGGGGGCATACACAACACACAGCACAAGTAGGTGATGAGTTCCACTCCAATCACACACTACTTTGCATATACTTGATCCTAGCTACCCAAGCTAGATCAATTTCAATACAACAAGAACTTAGAAATAAGAAAAACTAGACTTTACAGAGATGTGTAGGCAAGTTTAGCTCGAGGTAGAATTTGTAGAAGCAGCTTGGTTGAGTATCGATGAAGCAACTTGCAACTTGAAACTCTTTCTTCCTTTGAATGTATATGGACCACTCAAATATGGAGAAAAGGGAATAGAAACTCTTTCTTGCACTTCTTTTCTCTTTTTGGACTTTGTAGTGTATATAACAGTGTATTGTTGTGTCTTGTCTCTTATTCACGCTCATTTGAGTGTCTATTTATAGAGTGAGGATGATTTGAACGTTGTAGAGGTGGTTGGCGCGCAATAAATGATCTCCAACGTTCAAAAATTCGAACGTTATTTTCCAAGTCGAAGATGGAGTCGACTTGGCCTGCGACTTGGCTTCCAAATCGCACCTGGAGTCGACCTCGTGTGCGACTTCACTTCTTCAGATTTCCAAGTCTGAGTCTTGGGTCGACTTGGCTTCAGACTTCAACTCAAGTCGATCCTGGAGTCGACTTGGGTTGCGACTTGACTTGGTCTTTTGTCAAAAATGCTTTGATCCTCATTTGATTTGCTTCTATCTTGCTTGGCTTTCTTCCTTTAGTCCTTTTAATTCTGAAATGGCTCCTCATACTTGTAGATCTTGTCAATCTTTGAAGAGCTTGACTTTGATTCATCTTGGATTGGCTTGAACTTGAATCTTTGCTTTGAATTTCAAGAAAGTCAAGTTAATCTTGAGAATGGTCTTTGCACCTTACTTTGGATTTGAGAAAGCTCAAATGGATTCTTTGAATGAGCTTGGAACTGCATCTCTGAAGTTTGAACTTTCTCAAGTCGAGGATGGAGTCGACCTTGTCTGTGACTTCGCCCAAGTCGCACCTGGAGTCGACTTCGCCTGCGACTTCGCCATGTCCATTTCCACATTTCAACATTGGTCACTCTTTGACATTTGAAGTCGATGATGGAGTCGACTTCGTCTGCGACTTGGCTTCCCAAGTCGCAAGTGGAGTCGACTTGGCCTGCGACTTCACCTGTTTGTTTTCTATTTTCAACGCTGTCCACTTTTTGTTATTTGAAGTGGCTTGTGAAGTCGACTTGGGTATCGATTTCACCCCAAGTCGAAGTCCAAGTCGACTTGGTAATCGACTTGACTTCTTGCTTTCCTTAACACATTGAACATATGCATTAGTACTTAACTTAAAACTCAAATTCGACTTTGTTAATCATCAAAACTCATGCTTTGGTCAATTTTGTTTTGTTTTGAACATTATTTCCAACAATCTCCCCCTTTTTGATGATTGACAAAACTTAATTTGAGATGGATATCTTTCAAACATATATGGTTCAGAGCATAGAATTCAAAACATTTTCATAGAATTCATACCTTTCAAGCAAAGCATTATCATAGAACCAATCATTAACAAGTTTAGCATTCATCAATCTTTGCAAGCAATCATAGAACACATAAAGCATCTTTCATATATCAAGTTTCATTTTACAAATTTCAATGTAGAGCAAAAAATGAAACCTATAATACAGACTACCCGACCCAAAAACAAATAACCCTCTACGCTCAACTCCTAATCTATCTCCCCCTTTTTGTCAATCTATCGAAAATGGTTCAATCACCAAGGATTTGGTGAATTGAAATTGGGAAATGGGATAGACGGACTGAGTTGGTTTGATGGGACGGACATGAGCAGAGGAATAGAAGGAGGAAACTGGAGCGGGAGTCGGATCTCTTTGAATTGATCCTGAATCGAATGGATCAAGTTCAGGTATGGGTCGATTTTTGTGACGCCCCGATGCAAGATGGTATCGAATGGTACGCATTTCCCGATCGATTCGATCTTGTCGGGAATGCATATCATTGATTGCATTTAGAACCTCGGTCACGAGACTGGTCATGCGATCCTCTTGATGACCCATTTCTTCCCGAAGAGCAGATATCTCTTCTTTGATACTTTGAAGCGTGACCTCTTGAGATGATGTTGGAGGCGCTCGTTCAGGTGCAACAGATCCTTGTGGAGAGTAGGATCCGTGCGTCATGGGAGATACTGGCTCCTCTTGAGCAGGTGGTGCCTCGGGAGGTTGCTCCCCCTCAGTCTGTGCTCGCTCTTCTTCCGGAGCTTCAGCCCTTAGTTCAAGCACATTAATCTTCATCCGTTGAATCAGTGCTTTGTTGATGGCATTGGTGGATTTCAGTACTTCGAAGGGCTCGCCTTCAATATCCACTTCAAAATGTTCAAGGATCTTCGTGATCCAGGTGCCATATGGTAGGACTCCCCTCGGATTGTCCTTTATGGAGGCCAAGGCTTCAAGAAATAGTCTTGGTAAGCTAACCTTGACTCTGTTTGCCACCTTCCAGAGTATCCCGGCTTCTTGTGGGTTTAACTGATTTCTTCCACCGCCCTTTGGGTAGATGCAGTGGGCAATGAGAAGTCTGAGTACACGAAGCCTGGGGTAGAGATCCATGTAATGAAGAAATTTGATTCCTGGGTGATATTTATTGCTTCGGGTGAGCTGATTATACATTTGATCCAGTGTAAGATCTTCAGGAAGTGGCTCATCTATGTAGGGAACTTCAAGTATCTGACCAATATTTATCAAGGCCGCTTCCAAACTTGGAGTTACTTCTATTCCAAAGAACATATCCACTCCTTTGACAAGCTTCCATAGTAATCTTCATCCCACAGATAGTAAAAGATTCTGGTAAGATCTGGATAGACTTTTTCATCTTCTTTTAGGAGCTTCGTCCATCCTTGGAAATCCAATAGATCTTCTATGTCGGATCCATAATTTTTTAAGAACTTGAAATCAATGATCTTGGGAATGAATACCTTACGCTCGTAGAAAGATTTGTAAAACCGACTGTGCTGGAGTTCGGTTTTGAAGTATGTTGTTGGCATTTTCAACACTTGAGCTTTGGCAGCTGTGTTGCCTCTTCGACGTGCCCCAGATTGAGTACTTTGTGAGGTTTGGGCTTGTTCCTCACGACCCACTATAGTGGATGGTGTTCCCGCTTGGAATCGTACTCGACGGCCAGTGGAAGTGGATGGTTCTTCCCTGGCTCGTTTGGAAGGGGTGCGTTGTTTTCTGGGTACTTCTTCTTCTGTGTGAGATGTAATTGGTCTGGGAATTCGTTTGAGGGATGGTTTTGATACGGCCTTTTTAGGTGCCATTGAATTGATTTTGGGAGTTTGGGAACTGAGAGAGAAAAGGAAATATTGGGAATGAAATGGAAAGGCAGGTTGCTGTAAGTAGACAGTCGGTCTGTCGGAATGGAAGAAGATGAACTGAATGGAAAAAAAATGGTCGGAGAGCAGAGAGAGAGTGGGACGGTTGTTTGCCGGAGATAATGAAGGGAGATGAGCTACGGTCGAGGATTTCGGAAGACGAGATCGCCGGAGAGGGAAGAGATGGCTGGTCGCCGAAGTTTTTGCGAGGGATTCAAATCACCGGAGAGGAAGAAGAACAGGGAAGTAGGCGGGAAATGGGAAAGAAGGAAGAAGAAAGGAAAGAAAAAGAAAGAGAGGGAGAAGAGGAACGGTCGCGCGCTCGCGGAGTCGACTTGCCCTAGGTGAAGTCGACTTCGGTCCCTCGGAGTCGGCTTCGCCCTAGTGCGGAGTCGACTTCGACCCTGTGGAGTCGACTTCGCTTCAGAAGCGGAGTCGACTTCACTTTCCCAAGTCGACTTGGCTAAAGTCGACTTGGCCTCCATGGAGTCGACTTGACCCATCGACTTGACCTTTTCAAATTTGAGTTTCTTATTTAATTTTTCTAATTTAGCTCTATCATCCCCATATCATTCCTAATTTTACAAAATGATTCCTTAGCTAGTGGTTTGGTAAAAATATCAGCAATTTGGTCTTCTGTTTTCACATATTCTAAGCAAACATCATGATTTTCAACATGTTCTCTAATAAAATGGTGTCTTACATCAATATGCTTGGTTCTTGAATGCAGTACAGGATTCTTAATTAGACATATTGCACTTGTATTATCACATCTAATAGGAATATCAAAATAATCAATACCATAATCTTTCAATTGTTGTTTCACTCAAAGTAATTGGGCACAACAACTACCGGCGGCTATGTATTCGGCTTCCGCAGTAGATAGAGCAACACTTGTTTGTTTTCTTGAGTGCCATGAAACTAACATATGTCTTAGAAACTGACAAGTTCCACTAGTACTCTTTCTATCTACCTTATAGCCGGTAAAATCCGCATCCGAATAGCCGATTAAATCAAAGGTTGACCCCTTTGGATACCATAGTCCAAGATTGGTGGTTTTTGTTAAATATTTAAAAATCCTATTTACAGCAAGTAGATGTGATTCTTTAGGACATGCTTGAAATCTAGAGCACATACAAACACTGAATAGAATATCAGGTCTAGAAGCAGTTAAATATAGCAAAGATCCTATCATGCTTCTATAAAGCTTTTGATTGATACTTTTACCATTTTCATCCGTGTCGATCTTGATTGTAGGGCTCATTGGACTATTTGCCCCTTTGCTGTTTTGCATTCCAAATTTCTTAAGCATTTCTTTGACATACTTGGACTGGTTTAGAAATATCCCTTCACTTTGTTGCTTGATTTGCAGTCCAAGGAAGAAATTTAATTCTCCCATCATGCTCATTTCGAATTCGCTCTGTATAATCTTAGAAAATTCTTGGCATAGATTTTCGTCAGTAGCACCAAATATTATATCATCTACATAAATTTGTACAATTAAAATATTTTTATTTTTATATTTAATGAACAAAGTAGTATCAACTTTCCCTCTTTGAAACTCATGATCAATCAAAAATTTATTCAACCTTTCATACCAAGCTCTTGGAGCTTGTTTTAATTCATATAACGCTTTGGTCAATTTATAAACATATTTCGATTGATCCTTTTCTTCAAATCCTAGGGGTTGTTCAACATATACTTCTTCATTCAAATATCCGTTCAGAAATGCACTTTTTACATCCATTTGAAACAATTTGAAATTCATATGAGAAGCAAATGCTAGTAAGATACGTATGGCTTCTAATCTAGCCACAGGTGCATATGATTCTTCAAAATCAATTCCTTCTTCCAGGGAATACCCTTTGGCTACTAATCTAGCCTTGTTTCTAATTACAAGTCCGCTTTCGTCCAATTTGTTTTTAAATATCCATTTGGTACCAATAATGGTATGACAATGGTATGACCATTTGGTCTAGAAACTAAATGTCATACATCATTTCTTTCAAATTGATTTAGCTCTTCCTGCATTGCAATAACTCATCTTTCATCATTAAGAGCTTGTTTAATGGTAGTTGGTTCGATCTTGGACACAAAAGCATATTGTCCACAAATGTTTTGCCTTGATCTTCTAGTTTTTACTCCTTCATACACATTTCTAATGACTTGCTCAATTGGATGGGCATTTTTGAACTTTAAATCAGTTGGAGATTTGTAAGAGTCATTACCTTTACTTACCTCTTCCTCCATGAGATTTTCTGGCTTGAGCTTGATTTCCTTTGGTTGTTCTTTTCCTTTTGTTTCATCTGTATCACTTAATTCATCCTCCTTTCTAGGAGTTTGGTTAAACTCATCAAAGACAACATGTATCGACTCTTCTACAACTTGGTTTCGTTTATTGAATACTCTATATGCTTTGCTATTTGATGAGTAACCAAGGAATATTGTCTCATCACTTTTAGCATCTAGTTTTCCCAGGTTGGTTTTTCCATTGTTCAAAACATAGCATGTGCATCCAAAAGCATGAAAATAAGAGATATTTGGTTTTCTTCCTTTCCATAGCTCATATGGGGTCTTTTTCAAGATTTCTCTAATGGTAACTCGATTCAAAACATGACAAGCTGTATTTACAGCTTCACCCCAAAATTTCTTGGATAGTTTGCTTTCATTTAGCAATGTTCTAGCCATCTTTTGTATAGTTCTGTTTTTCCTTTCAACTACTCCATTTTGTTGTGGAGTTCTTGGTGCAGAAAATGTGTGATGAATTCCTTTTTCATTACATAGTTCTATGAATCGTTTGTTTTCAAATTCACCACCATGATCACTTCTTATAGTTATAATAGTACTTTGTTTTTCATTTTGCACCAAATTTACAAAAGTTGCAAACATAGAGAATGCTTCATCTTTGCTAGCTAAGAGAATTATCCATGTGAATCTTGAAAAATCATCAACAATTACAAACACATATTTCTTTCCACCAATGGTTAAAATATCAGATGACCCATATAGATCCATGTGTAGCAATTCAAGTGGCCTAGTGGTGGAAATTTCCTTTTTGGTAGAGAAAGGCATTTTAGGTTGTTTTGATAATTGACATGCCTTGCAAATTTTATCCTTGTCATATTTCAACTTCGGTAATCCTTCTACCAAACTCTTTTTCCATAGGGTCTTTATATTTTCCATGTTTATATGTCCAAGCCTTTTATGCCAAACCCATGGATCATTATCAATGGCCATTAGACATTGACCATCTAATTCATCAAGTGAAACCAAGTATACATTTCCATGTCTTTTTTCCCTAAACATGATATGTTCTCCATCAAATACATTACATATAGATGATTCAAACACAACCTTATATCCTTTGTCACATAATTGACTAATGCTCATTAAATTGTGCTTGAGTCCTTCAACAAACAAAACATCTTCCATGCATGCATTAGAAATACTATAGATGTTTCCTTTACCTTTAATTTTACCTTTCTCATTATTTCCAAAAGCAACTGTTCCATCGTTGCAAGGCTTAAGTTTATGGAATAAACTTCTTTCTTCGGTCATATGCCTTGAACAACCGCTATTCATGAACCATTCATTGTTTGCCTTTGCCTTGAAACATATCTGAAAAATAATCAAATAAATCTTATCTCTTTGGTACCCATTTTATGGGTCTATTTGGGTTAGTAATATAGTTCAATCTTTGTTGCTCTAACTTAGAAAGCCCAAATCTTGTGTTCCTTGGAACCCAAACTAATTTTGCACCGTGGTCATATAATTTCTTAAAGTTAAATTTATAAGTTTTATGATCCATTTTATTGCAGAAGTTGCAAGCCATAGGTAATCTTGGAGTAGGCCTCCAAGTATGCAATTGTGGCGCCCCGAACCGAGGCGTCCACATAGTCCTTACTCCGGGATCTTGTCGATTGGTAAGTGTGAATCAGGATTGTTGCCCTGATCACGCGGCGGGTTCTTAATTGGATCTCGTCCAATTTTTTTTTTCATTTCTTTTTCTTTCATCATATCATCATTCATGATGGACTTATCCATAACATCATAAATCATCAACTTCTCATATTATTCATAACTTTATAATTTCATACAATCTATGTCCTTTCTCATCATATCCCATTAGGGAATCTGTTCATACAAAAATCTACTAACCTTTGTAGATTCTTCTTTTCCTTTAGCAACTTGTACCCTTCATTTCTTGTCTTTCCCTACACCTGTCTGAGGTTGGGAAAATAAAACATGAGTCGAAACTCAATAAGCAAGCATTTTTCATTTTAAATGCATTCCTCTCCATTCGATAGAAGACACTTACCAAGTGATCAACTACCAATGGAATAGAAACCTTTTCGTAAACCATATTTCGAAACCTTTCATAAACCATTCATGTAAATCATTCGTAAATGCATTTCTCTCCATTCGATAGGAGACACTTAGCAAGTGATCAACTATCAATGGAATAGAAACCTTTTCATAAACATAGGATGTGCAAATTCTTCCTTTCCACTCCTGACATAAACCTTCGTGTGCGGGTACGCTAGCCTAGGGAACATCTCACATAACATGGTCCAATACGCCGGCTGTCTCCGACTTGGCCTCATCAAGAGGAACCTCTCTTCCTCTTGACGCCTACATGGTTCCTACATGCATGACTTTTGATTTTCCCAGCGTTATATACCTCTTACACCAGGTAACTTGTCATTCTCATGTAGAGAATTATTTGCACCATCCCTTAAAAACATTATTTCAAATACATGCTTTCCTTTTCAATCCATGTATGAAAATGCAATGCATTCATTCACACATAACATTCCTTTGCCTCCACCTCTGGGAGGACGCCGTCGGCACGCAGCCCATACGACTCGGCAATAGTGAAGGTGGACCCTCTGTTCCACTTTCTACCTCCACCATAGCCTCTTCCTTATACATCATACATATGCACATGTCCATGAACATCACATGATATCAATATGCCGGCATGACTTTCCATAAAAACTTATAAACATTCATCATTTCAAAACATTATAGGAATGACCACCCTTAAACACATTTCATAAACACTTGAAAATAAAATATATTTTCAAAAGGGTTTGCTTGCTGACAATGAAGCAATAAAATCACATTTTCAAAGTTGTGCTTGCTTACCTCCTCAGTCTGGGTCTTCCACCATTTTCTTTCCTTTTCCTATACAAGGAAATTGGATATTTTATCCATCTATTCCATGTCTTAACTTGCTTTCCATGCATGCTTTACGATCACATATTACCTCATTTTTATAGAGGTTATCCTTTTATAAATACTTGGTCATTACTCAATTATATGAATTTTTATCCATAAATCCTTTAAAAATTCCATCCATATATCCTCATAAATATACAAAAATAAATCTCAATTTTTTCCCAAAATACGCTGTTCACTATTCATAATTACTGTTCATGTCACTGTAGCAGATACTGTTCATCATCACTGTTCACGTTACTGTTCACCCGAGGTAACTGTTCACAGCAACGTGGTTACTGTTCATGGGTTCCAAAAATTGACATTTTTCCCAAAAATAAAAAATACCATGACATACCTTATGCCTAGTATATCATTGGATATGTTATACATTTTGAATTTATCATCATTTACTTGGCCAAAAAAATCATTTTCTCCATATACTAAAAATCAACATAAATTCACTTAAGCATAATCCTTAATTCCAAAAATCATGAAATTAATATATCATCATTCCAACATCATATTTATCATAATCATACATCCCGAATCATCATTTATCAAATTTGGAGCATTATTTCTACATATCATACGCTATCTTCCCGAATGCTCCATCTTTGCTCCAAATTTTCGATGTTTCGGCATAATTCTAATTAAGCATTATAACTTTACTTATTTTATTATGCTTAGGCATTATCTAAGCATGGTTTTACCTTATCTAAAATTCAAAAGAAATTTGGGAAGAAATTGCTTACCCGAAGTGGAGAACTCCTCCTTTCCTTCCCACTTTCTCTCTCTTCCCTCCTTTCTCTCCTCCTCTCTTGCTTAGAACGTGGATGGGGTGGGGAAATGAACTTGCTCAAGTATTTTGATCTTGGGATGGGTGTGAAATTCGTTCAAGCCCTTCACCCCTATTTATAGCATCCCAAATTTCATGAAATTGCAATTTACCCCCTTGAATTTTGGGCTAAATTATAAATATCTTTACTTAAGTCATTTCCACCTCATTTCCAAGAAATTTCTCATTATCCTAGGTGGCAAATTTCTGGCCACAAGTTTCCATAGCTGATCCATACATTAATTGCTTGATTTTCATCAAAAGACGTGATTAATCTTGGCCATTGATCATCAACCACTCTTCTCATCTTGGCCCTTGATTTTTCACACTTTTCAAGGTTTGAAAAATGTGCATTTGCAGCTCCAAATTTCGTTCATAGCTGCCCCCTATTGATTTATTTGATATTTTGCTTCAAATCACATTAATTACAATTTAATCCAAGTCATCCATCAAGTGAAAAAGCAATCGATCTCAACCGTTGCTCCAATTACGTTTTCCAAGCCTCCATATGAGTCCAAGCATAGTGGATTTGCTAGGATTTAACGGATTAATTAATCCATTAAAATATCATATCTTAAGCTACTTTTTGAAAAAGTAAAAAGTAGAATTAATGACTTGCTTTGAAAAAGTCAAGCCTCGCTTACTTGCTCTCCAAGAAACACATTTTCCATAATATTTGGCTTAATCCAATCCATTCATCATATTCGGCATAATATTTTAGCCATCCATACAAAATTTCACCTTAATCCGACTTCTGGATTGCAAGATATGATTTTTTCTTCATTTTCTCTACAAAAATCTATAAAAATCCGAAAATTAATATTTTAATCCAAAAAGCACTTTTGTCCTTTAGTGGGAAGCTTCCTTTTTCGTCTTTTATGATTAAGTTAATCCAAAGTGATTAACTTAACATATTCTTTAATCCCACATTTACTATTCACGTTTTACTATTCACGTGCACTATTTATCCGAATTTCATAAACAATTATTTTAACCTCTATTCTCACATATTTTATACTCATAAATGTATATTTTCCAATTATATTTCCTAGGGTTGTACCCTAGGGTTTTATACACGTGTCTAAGATCGGGGTTTCACAGCAATGGTTCAAACGTTGGCCTTCTAGTCCACTTAAAATTTTTCTTTTGTGGCTTGAATATAGGTGCAGTTTTGGTTTGATATTTCCTAAGTATTGGCAAATTCGATTTGCCACTTTCTTCTTGCTCAAATGTATGATATCCAAGACCTCTTTTGTTTGTTTGGGAGGTCATGTTCAGAAACATTTTAACACTTTCTCTTGGATTAGAGAACTTGGCTAAAGATTCATTTAATGATCTGTTCTCCTTTTTTAGCAAATCATTTTCATCTTTCAATTTTTCTAATTTTTCTGCAAGTTTACTATTTACAATTATTACTGTATCACATTGTCTTTTCTTAATTGTAAACTTGCTTCCTAATTTTTTCATTTCTTCATATAATGAATCATATGCAATTTGTAGTTCTTCTAATTCAGCACATTTGAGGCATTCTTGAAAAGAAGAATAACTTGATTGAGAATGGCAAGGTTTGAAACTTACCTCTTCATTGCTTGTGCACTTTGTTGAGACGGTTTGTTCTTCTTGTTCGATTTGTGCCATGCAACATATTCTCGCACAATCTTCCGCCTCGATTTCGTCGGTTGAAGAACTACTCGTTATAGATTCCTCGTCATTCACGTACATGCCTCTTCCTTTATTTCTTTGAAATCTTTTGTTGTCCCCTCGATCTTTTCTTTGTTCTTTTGCCTTGCTTTCTTCGGGAGTTGGACATTGAGCTTGCATGTGACCCGAACCGCCGCATCGGTAACATTTGGTTGGTTCTTTCTTTTTCTCTCTAGAATTTCTATCTTTGAAACTTCTAAAATTTCTGCCTTTCCTCACAAATTTTCTGAATCGTTTTGTGAGTAGGACAATCTCATCGTCATTTTGAGAGGATGAGGTGTCATCTGTATCTTGTACGGCTTTCAAGGCAATTGCTCTTTTGCCTCTGTGTTGATCTTCATTTCTTTTCTTGATTAGCTCATGTGACATTAATGAACTAATTAAATCTTCTAGCTTCAATGTGTTGAGGTCCTTGGCTTCTTCTATCGCAGTAATCTTTGGAGTCCAAGATTCCGGTAGAGCTCTCAAAATCTTCATAACCTGCTCAGATTCAGATATAGCCTTTCCAAGACCTTTTAAAGCATTAGTAATTTTTGAGAATTTAGCAAACATTTCAGAAATATTTTCTGTTTCTAGCATTCTAAAGTTTTCTAGTTCTCCAATCAAAATATTTCTTCTCGTCCCTTGGACTTGAGAAGTTCCTTCATAAATGGAGGTTAACGTATCCCATATCTCTTTGGCGGTTAAACAAGAGGATACTCTATCATATTCAGAAGCAGTAAGAGCACAGAATAGTGAGTTCATAGCTTTGGCATTGCTCTTTACAATTCTTACTTCCTCATCGGTCCATTTGGAAGCTCTTTCATCGGTAGGCAAGGTTACTCCATCTTGGATTGCAATCCAAGAATCCATGTCGGTAGCCATGATGAGTTGCTTCATACGAAGCTTCCAATATCCAAAATTATTCCCATCAAACAATGGTGGTCTTGTAAAGGATTGGCCTTCAGCAAATGCGAGAACGGAAGTAGATTGGGATGCCATATCGATAAGATCTCTTTGGTAAACTCAAAGACCTGCTTTGATACCACTTGTTGGTCCCGAGTTGATGGCAAAATCCAAGAGGGGAGGGGTGAATTGGGTTCTTTAAAAAATTCTTTGGTAAATTAAAGTCTTAACCCCTTGAAAGATTAATCCCCTTTTGAAAGCAAGTAGAGAGCAATTAAGATAAAGCAGTAAAAGGAAGAAGAAGAAAAGATTTATAGTGGTTCGGGCAATCCTTCCCTACTCCACTCTTCCAAGCTCACACTCCGCTGTGACTTGGGTTCCACTATGTATTCCTCGAATACACTTAGAGTCTCCGCTCTCTTCTAGATTCCAGCTCTAGGGGGCATACACAACACACAGCACAAGTAGGTGATGAGTTCCACTCCAATCACACACGACTTTGCATATACTTGATCTTAGCTACCCAAGCTAGATCAAGTTCAATACAACAAGAACTTAGAAATAAGAAAAACTAGACTTTACAGAGATGTGTAGGCGAGTTTAGCTCGAGGAAGAATTTGTAGAAGCAGCTTGGTTGAGTATCGATGAAGCAACTTGGAACTTGAAACTCTTTCTTCCTTTGAATGTATATTGACCACTCAAATATGGAGAAAAGGGAATAGAAACTCTTTCTTGCACTTCTTTTCTCTTTTTGGACTTTGTAGTGTATATAACAGTGTATTGTTGTGTCTTGTCTCTTATTCACGCTCATTTGAGTGTCTATTTATAGAGTGAGGATGATTTGAACGTTGTAGAGGTGGTTGGCGCGCAATAAATGATTTCCAACGTTCAAAAATTCGAACGTTATTTTCCAAGTCGAAGATGGAGTCGACTTGGCCTGCGACTTGGCTTCCAAGTCGCACCTGGAGTCGACCTCGTGTGCGACTTCAGTTCTTCAGATTTCCAAGTCTGAGTCTTGGGTCGACTTGGCTTCAGACTTCAACTCAAGTCGATCCTGGAGTCGACTTGGGTTGCGACTTGACTTGGTCTTTTGCCAAAAATGCTTTGATCCTCATTTGATTTGCTTCTATCTTGCTAGGCTTTCTTCCTTTAGTCCTTTTAATTCTGAAATGGCTCCTCATACTCGTAGATCTTGTCAATCTTTGAAGAGCTTGACTTTGATTCATCTTGGATTGGCTTGAACTTGAATCTTTGCTTTGAATTTCAAGAAACTCAAGTTAATCTTGAGAATGGTCTTTGCACCTTACTTTGGATTTGAGAAAGCTCAAATGGATTCTTGGAATGAGCTTGGAACTGCATCTCTGAAGTTTGAACTTTCTCAAGTCGAGGATGGAGTCGACCTTGTCTGCGACTTCGCCCAAGTCGCACCTGGAGTCGACTTCGCCTGCAACTTCGCCATGTCCATTTCCACATTTCAACGTTGGACACTCTTTGACGTTTGAAGTCGATGATGGAGTCGACTTTGTCTGCGACTTGGCTTCCCAAGTCGCAAGTGGAGTCGACTTGGCCTGCGACTTCACCTGTTTGTTTTCTATTTTCAACGCTGTCCACTTTTTGTTATTTGAAGTGGCTTGTGAAGTCGACTTGGGTATCGACTTTACCCCAAGTCGAAGTCCAAGTCGTCTTGGTAATCGACTTGACTTCTTGCTTTCCTTAACACATTGAACATATGCATTAGTACTTAACTTAAACTCAAATTCGACTTTGTTAATCATCAAAACTCATGCTTTGGTCAATTTTGTTTTGTTTTGAACATTGTTTCCAACACATATCACGTCCATAACTCACCCTAGCTGCCTAGGTCATTTAAAAGCATATTTTGCATTTTTAAAAAATCAAAAATTTCATATTTATCAAGCTTGGGTGTCACATGCACTGTCACCTCTCCATGCCTCTTTGAGGCTAGCCCTTAGCCTCTTAAACCATCATTTAATCCACTTGACTTTTCAATGATTTTGGCCCTTGACTTAATCCAAAATATCTAGCTCAAAGCACCTCCTTTTGACACATCTCATGGGCATTAAACCAAGCCATTAAACCACTTGTTTTAACATAAAGGCTATGGTAGTCTAGGGTGCACAAAGTCAATGCTAGGCAATTTTTTCAATTAATCACTTTTCCATGGTAATTATCTTAATTCAATCCACTCATACCATAGATTTCATAATTTTATTCTATCATTTCAAATTTCATCTCAAACCGACGTTTCTACATCAAGTTATGAACTTTTGAAAATAACCTTAGAGTGTGAGATTAAAATATAATAATTATCACCTTAATCTCATCACTTGTGCCTTAATCCAATCCATACATAAGATTGAGCCCAAAATCATGAGCTGACCTTTCAAGTTTCATCTCATTCCGGCTTATAGGTGTCGAGTTATGAATTTTCTACGATTTCCAACATAATTCCATAATTTCCATTTTAATCTTCATTAATTAAATCATGGAAATTAAAATAAATATTCATATCACATTAGCATATCGCAATCCTCATTAAGCCCCTTTAGTCATCTTGACTCATTTTGGGCTTTGGGGATTAGTCTTAATCACCATTCTTAATTACAATCCCTAATTATAATCCCTAATTGCAAAATACCATTAAATCATAAAAATCATAAATCATCTATAACTCATTTGAATAACACATGTGTCATATTTATAGACCTACTTAGGTCTGGTTATCACATCTCGTTTCTTAGGACGTTCTGGTTTTCATCCTTCCACCATCTTTACTTGTTATATAAAAAGATTTAAATTATAAACACATATATCATAACTATGATCTTCAAAACAGCTAACAAAACTCATGTCAATATACTGAGTCAACAAAAGATATATATATTTCATTATCTTAACAATGTACATTATTTACATCTGTGTTATACATACATGACACGTGTGCGATCCTGTCTCTTAAATAGAAAGTCATGCATGTACAACATTCAAAAAAAGTATTACTTTTTACTTTTGTAAATATTTACACTTCCTAAAAAATGTGCAATAATATTTTAAAACACCTATTATTGCACCAAAAAGAATTGTATAGATCATTTTGTCCCATAGCTCCTCTTCCTTTAGCTAACGCTAAGATTCTTCTGAATCACTAGCAAGTGGAGTCTCCTCTCCTTTATTAATCACTTCTGCGTCTTCCTCTGCATTTTCTTCAAAATCTCCCTCTTCATCCAGCTCAGGCTCCTCAAACCCCATCAAAATCTTCTTCCTCATCAAGCTCAGGTTCCTCAAACTCTTTCTCTAGGGGCTCTTCAAGGTCCCCCTCTTCAGGCTCTTCGGGGTCATTTTCATCCTCAGGCTCTATCGGGTCATCTTCGTCCTCGGGGAGAAGGTCATCCGGTTCCTGTCCGTTCATGACAGCATTTTCATCATCATTCACCTCTTGATCTGATTCACTAACCAAAATGAGGATTACTATCTCCCGATCATCTTCTTGTAATTCTACTTCTTCGCCTCTCGCTTTCCTTTCTGCTAATTGTTGCACAAATCTTCCTTCGTTATATGCAATTTCAACAGTAGTGGCACCATGGCCAAACCTGTAGACCCCATGCTCCAATTTATATCTAGGCCCCTGGTCGGGATCCTCGGAGGCTGAAATTCCTTCTCAATATTCTGTTATTTTCCTTTCTTGTGATCTATCAAGTATCGGAGAAGGATTCCTTATAGGAGGCATTATATTTTGAGCCAAGAACATTAGATTTTCACCATGTCCCACTTCTAGTGGGGGCAGGTTGTTCAATTTGCACTAGTTCCTCTTGCCCACGGAACCAGTGTCTTATCCCTTCATTTTGTAACCAACGTCTTTCTACTGCCTCTTGTTCCACTTGCCTTGGTATAGCGAGTGCTAGCCCTGGGCCTTAAACCGCCAGCATATCTATTTATAGAAATGTCAAAACATAGAGCAAGAAATATAGAATTATATTTCTTAGCTCGCAATTTTGATATTAAACTTACAAATTAAATCATAATATAAAATAACAAATTTAAAAATTTTACAACTTCACCACTCATTGCTCTGATACCATTTCTATAGCGCCCCTACCTATGACATATTTATTCTTCGAGTTTGTCATAAGATTTCATGTTAGGAATTTTTTAAAAAGTGATGAAGTCCATAACCTAATTTACATTTATACACCAAATAAGAATAAAAGTGGTCTAATTTTTTTTTAAATATCTATTAAAAATTTCGGTAGCATCCCATCTGTAACTATAACGTTTTCTAAATATAAACATTCACCATATATTTCTTTACATCAAGAAATAACCTGTATCACTTCATGATAACCACAAGCACCCCTTTTTCTTCACAAATTCATCATAATCACACCTAACTCTCATACTTCAATATTTTTCATGATACACCATACATATATCCATACAATTTACATAATGTAAAAGAATTAATACTACAAACATCTTTCACATCATACACACAATATATATATATATAGGTCATACACACATCTCACAAATCAAAAGAAAATTCAGCACTTCTATAGTTTGTCATATTACAAGACACACTCGAACATATATAAGAGCCTTATGTGCTCTTCACCTCACTGCCTTTCTACCCAGTGAAGTCTCCATAGCTCTTGAAATCAGAATATTCTGCAACCGTTTAATAAAATCAGTGAGTTCAAGAAACTCAGTAAGCAAATATTATTTAAAAGGAAAGAACATGAAAACCTCCATAGAACATTATATATGCATGAGGATGAAATGCAATCACAACATGCATCATTCAATGACATAATTTCCTCTTTGGTGGGTGATAGTTATCATGTGATCACCCACACTCATATTTCAGATGCACCGATTAGGCAACGTCAAGGACGGACAACCTATCCAATTATAACCTTGGCAAAACCTTATATTCATTTGGCCCCAAGTTTAACCCACATTTTTTGGGACTGCCCAATTTCCACGGGTCATGAAAATTTCAATTTTTCTCCTTTTTACCTAAAAATGGACATATTAATCTATAACTAATACATCCTGATAGCATTTGCAACTATTATATCATGATTTGGAATAAGAAAATTTGGATACGCCACTCTTGAATTTTTTGATTTCATACTTGACTTGATTTTAGCCTTCCATTTTCATGATTTGGGTTCCCAATATCCTCTTATTCATGAATTTATCAAAAGTCTCATGGTTTTCCATTTATTTTTAGGGGTAAAAATTAAAATCCTATCCATTTCAACTCTTGAATCTCTAAATAACCAAATCTACTACTCAAATTGGTGTAATTTACTTACATACATGTTTATCTAAGGTATTTTAGCAAAACTCCTATATTTATTGCATGATTTGGGTAAAAATTGGAAAAAAACAAAAAAAACAAAAAAAACTATTCCTTTCTTACCTTCGGCGATCCAGCAGCGGTCGCGTGGCCAGCGGCGTGGCAATGACGACGACGAACTTCCTCTCCTCTCTTCACTGTCCTTCTTCTTCCTTCTCCTCCTCTTTCTTCCTTCATCTTCTTCTCTTTCTCTTCCATTTTTTTCTCTGTTCCGTTAGAGCGCCATCTCGAATTCTCTCTTACACCCTTCATAATTATTTGGTGCTCTGCATATGCACCGAAAATATGCACATGCAGCAACATATATATATATTTATTTATTTCTAGGATGGGCCGGGCCCTACAGGCTGCTTCCATTTTGGATATAATTTGGTTTGGCCACTTGAGGTTGGTGCACCAGTCAGATTCACCTTAAATCTTGATCTTCACCTTTTTTGGGTCAAGGCCAGGGAGTTGTTGCAAGCATGGACAAGCTCGGACTCTGAGGTGTTCGAGAGAGAGGAGAGACCCCTTGCAGATGTGCTTTAGCTTTGGAAGTTCCCACAGATGGAGAACATTGAGTATCGGAAATAATCTTTCCCCATCAACAATGCCGTGTCCTCCAAATATGGACTTTAGTCGAGCACAAAATCTGATGTAGAGTGTTTCCAACTGTGGCAAAAAGGGATCCCAAGAAAACAGAATCTCCAGTTTGGGGCAACAGTGGATATGCAAATTTTTGAGGGAGAGGAAATTTTCCCTTCCGTCGTAGACAGTTTTAAGGCTCGTCAACTCAGATACCCACAACCTTTCGGATGGACCCTGTATGTTATCATCCAAACTTTGTGAAAAGAGATGCTCCATGTTATGACATCTTTCCACCCTGCATTCTTCCAGGTGTTCCATTTCTTCCATCTTTAAATCCGACAAGCTCTTAATAGATCCTTCATTCTCACGCAACCTTAACACCTTTGCTTTTCTAACCACCGTCTCCATTAGGCTCCTCCTGTGAATTCCACTCCCATGGAAGAGATCGCTAACAGTTCCTTCAATCTCCAAATACCGAATGAAATCGCTCCTCCTCATTAATAATGCATGATCAGGAAGATGCAAATTATTCATTTTTGAATAGATACCAGCATATACTACAACTGCCTTTCTTTTCTTCTTGTCCATATTAACCCTCATAACTCCCCTAGTTTTCTTCTGCTTCTTCACATCAAATTGTTTCAAACAAGGAGATAAGTAGAAATGGAACTTTGAAAAGGCGTTACCCCAAAGCTGAGAAGAAATGCTTAGGCCTTTGAAAATTTTACCGTTGCTTACCGATATGAAAGCTCCTCCTCCTACTGCGTTTTCACCACCACTTAATTCCTCTTGTAGATGTAGCAGCAAATTATTAGCAGCTGTAGCGGGGCGTCCAAACAAGGAGCAGCAACCGCATTCGTTCCACTCCAATTTTTCAGGCAACCAGTGCACTTTTTCCCAATCCACTTTTCTGAGGCACATCACATCGCTGAGATGAAGCTGCTCCAGACGCGTCAGCTTTGAGATCTCATGCGGGAATTCCTTGATTTTAATGCTGGAGCAATGGAGCGATTTGAGATTGGTGAGGCCTTGCAAACGCAATATCTCCAAGCTTGTGCACTTAATTATAGAGAGGCGAGAAATTGGGGTGTGGGAGAGGTTGAGAGCTCGTAATTTGGGCAAGTCCTGGAAGGAGAGATTTTCAACATCTTTGAAATCTCCGCAGCAACCTGAGATGTCCAGCTCTGAGAGTCGCCTAATTAATTGATGATGACGACTAGAAGGCATTGATATCAGCAATGGCAACCCTTCCAGTGTATTGCATCCTGCCAGCAGCAGCCTCTCCAGGTTAAGTTTGCACAAAGAAGAGAGTAGTGATGGCAAGAGGGAATTGGCGATGTTGGTATGAGATAGATCGATGAAACGAAGGTAGTGCTTTTGCTCTAGGGCTTCTGACGGAATACTGTTAGATAGACTTAGAGGGGTGCCGTGAAGGTCTAGTATGATGAGTTGTGTTAGGTGTTTGAGAGAAGGTGGGAGGATGCTGAGGTTGGTACATTGCTGCAGTCTTAAAAGTCTAAGGTGGATAAGAGATGAAAAGGAATGTGGGAAGGACGAAATGGAGGTGCGAGAGAGATCGAGGACTTTGAGGTTTGGAATTTGGTAAAACAGGGTGTCGGGTATTTGTTTCAATTCAAGATTGTCATTGAGGAGCAGAGTAGTGAGTTGTTGCGCGCACCATAGTCGTGGCCTGCTTAAGCTTGGAATGAGAGGTAGCGTACTAGTTTGTATCTTGTTGTGCGACAACGACACCCACCTTGCTTCTTCTTCTAACATATAATTGCCAGCAGCATAAGCTTCCAATTGAATATGGAGCTTTTCCTTCAGGTAATGACGCCCTTCTTCTTGATCATTTAGTATTTTCCACAGGTGAGAATTCATTGAAATTTTTGTACCATCACCATCAGCATCTGATGATGATATCTCGTTTACCATATACCTTGTAACCATTTCTCTCAATATAGCTTCACCATGCCAGAATGCGCCCTCCAGATCATCTACACCATTTCCATCCAGCTGGCTACTACTAGTACTAGTAGCATTAATGAAGAATCCTTCGCCTACATAATATTTCATAAGCGCTTTGGTATCCACACCCATAATAGCATTACTCTTTTGAAAAAGACAGAGATAGATGAAGAAGTTGAAAACCTGATCACGACCAGTACTAATGTCCAAAGTTTTCGCAACATCACCAGCTTCGTCGTCAAAGTGCGCCAACAAGTCATCAACTCCACCCAAGTCTATGTCACGAATTCTTCCAAAATCTTTTGGTGCTGTGCTTTCACTCTCCAACGTTGTCAGGAGTAGCCAAGTTTCACGTATATCCATAGCACGAATAACTCGGAAGTAGGGAGTCGTGATGATAATTTTAGATGAACTCCATTGAGATATAGTAGGGACACCCATCATTCCCAAGTCATGTGCCTCCATTAGATTGTCTATTATAAGAAGGAAGTTGCGCCCCGCAAGTGATCTGCTAATCATTCTTGCAATCCTCTTTTGATCATCATAATCATCATCATTCCTCCTCTTTTCATCATCGATTAATCCTAGCTGCACCGCAATCCTCCTCTGCAACTTCCCCATATTAGATGAGTACTTTTCCCCCGCAATCACCAGCACAGCAACTTCGAAAAGATCCCGGTATTCTTCAGCAGCCTTGGCAACTGCTTTTGCAGCCATTGACATCCCCACCCCATGCCACCCCACATATGCATATGTGTTGTGTTTTTCATCTGATTGTATAAATTTTATGACCTCAGATGCAGGTGAAAAAAGACGACTTGCAGCAGCGCCCATTATATTAGTTATACTGCATCGATCCAATAGCTATCCGCTGACCAAATAAAGAATGATAGAAACCAGAAATTAGCATTCGCATCGGAATATACATTGTAGCTAGCTAGCTATCTACGTATCTTAAGTACTATGAAAACAAGCCAGACAACCTGAAAATATTTAATCAATGGCAGTCTGCACTTGCCCTTGCCCAATTCCATATATTTGCATGCCGCCAAACCCAATCACTCACGTGTACGTTGCACGATACCAGACATTAAAGTAACTTTGATCATAAAAGTGTTCCTGTAGGTTTTTGGAATAAGCTAGGGTAACTTGCAAATATATCAACGTAGTTTGGTCATAACTGAATATAACAACATGTTTCAGAAATTACAAATACATTTCACATAATTTGATGGACAAATATACATACGCCTTCGTGATGCTATTACTGTACCATTGACGTGGATATATTTGCAAATATATAAGTTACGTGAGTGTTCTAAAGAATCCTGGATTCTTAAATAGAATACGTATATCTATCCCCAAGGCAAACCCTCAATTTTTGTAAATATATTCAAATATACTCACATTGTGATCATGTAATAATGACGTTATAACGACATGTGTATATTTTCAATTATGGTTAAACTACATAGATTTCTTTATAATTTTTAAAATTATGTTGGTATATTTGCAACGAAGGCTGATTATATGCCATAAATCGCATGCATCCCTTGGTAAAATATTTTTTTGATTTTCCTGCATATACATATTTTCTGAGTGTATTTAAGGCATATATCAATCTTTAAAATTTTTTAAAAAAATTAATTTTTATATCTCTAAAATTAGTATTTTTAAAAATTAAAAATAAATATATCATAATATTGTAAAATGACAAAACTTGGTATATGAGTTAAATACGCTTAGTAAAATATGTTTATGAAAAAATTATCAAAAAATCAAAAAAATAAATATTGTACCAACGGTTGCATGCCGTTTAGCATATGTAATTAGTCTTCATAATTTGCAATTAAAGTTAAACAATGTTAGCATATTTGTAAATTACCTATTAATCTACAATAAGAAAATCCATCAGTAATTTATTTGCAAGTGTAAAATACGAAAAATGTTTAGATGTCTTAAAAGCATTAAAATATTATACATTATTTTAGAATGATTCGTCTATTCAGGATGAATGTTTTAATTAGTCCATTTTAGGTTTTGTGTGAGTGGAAGTGGATTTCATATAATAATCACGATAAAACGAACGTCCTTTCATGATTATGGATTGTCCTTTTATCAAAACGTTTTCTTATATAGAACACAAAGCCCTAATATACGCATTCAATTCTGGTGGTACAGCCGATCAAAAAAAAAAAAAAAAAAAATTATGGTGCGACAGTACCATGAATTCGTATGGTACATACCCTTCCGGTATTTTTGTCTGTCTGAAAATAAGTTTGATGATCGATTAGCATAGGTTTCAAGACACGTGTCGGGGCGAGATCGTTGGGTGACCCAACCCAATTCGCACTTCTAACTTTAGCTCAATGTAGTGATTAAATAAAAACTTATCGTATTTTATTGGAGCTTGAATATTATACATTATCATGTATTAAGGTAAAAATTATATTACTCAATTATTTTTTACAATTAATTATATTTTTAAATTTTTTCTCCATAAATATATTTTCCTAAGTATGTTTTATTTATATAGTAAACTCTACCATTTTACAATACTTTTACATATTTACTTTTTATTGTTTAAAGTCAAGTTTTTTAAGAGTGAAAAATGACTTAAATGCCTCAGAAATTGATGATTTTTAAAATATTAAAAATAAATACATAAATAAAATGAAAAAAATTGGTATATAAATTAAATTTACTCAGTAAAACATGTTAAGAATAAAAAAATTAAAAAATATTACTGACTGTAAAATATAAATGAATGATATATTTTGCTCTAAAATGCATTTGTATCATCTTTGTATTAAAATCATCTAAACTGAAGTCTTAAGCGGGTTGTAAGTACTTTATAATATCTACAACTATGCATAAAATATGAAATTCATTTAAATCTATTCACAGATTTATTAGAATGTCATAATTATTTACGGAATCATTTATTCTTATAGAAAAATATTTTATACAGTAGTAGAGATGTTCAATTAACGACTTTGAAATAGATATACAATCAAACAATCGTTTTTTTAATTGGACAATCAAACAGTTTTATTACATTTATTTTACTCAAATGGAGCCAATACACATATTTGGTTTAGATGTAACTGAGTTTTTTAATCAGACGAACTTAGTTTTTTAATCAGACAAAACAATTTTAAATGCAACCCGGAAACTGAATTTTGAATTAATTATCAGGTGCTCCAAAATGGGGTAAAATATCCTCAATGGCATGCCACTGTAAAAGTATTTATTGTTTAACAATATTTTCGTCTGTAAAAAAGGCCTGCATGCAGTTATTCCATCTCTCACTGATTCGAATAAAAAATCTAATTTTTTTTTTTATATATATATTCCATTAGACGGGATCCCTGTTGCTCCCCTTTAGGGAGCAACTTGGTTAGGGTTGAACCCAAACTCTATGTTAATGGTCTCAAAACTTTTTTTTTATATCCTGAGTCCAAAGAATTCGAACCTTAGAAATCTAATTTGTAAACATGATAGAATTAGGGTTCAAGTGAACCCAAAACCGAATAATCCGAGCCTAATTTTCATTTAATATATTATATATAATATCTAGACAATGTTTCTTTATATTTTTTACATTTTACGTTATTTAGATTTATATTTGAATATATGTTTGACATATTGTAATTATATTATTAATAAAGTATATTAATCTTCATTTGTATTTATTTTATATTTCTATCATTGACTTCCACTTCCATTAATTTTCTTCATTTATTTTTTTATGTTACATTTTCTTCTAGAAATATTTTTTATATTCTTATGTAGTTTGACTATTTATTATTCTGTTTACTTACATGATTTATTATTATTATATATTCATATAAAATTCTAAATTTATCACTCTTAAATAAAATATAAATTTATCAACTTAAATTCCAACCCAAAATTAATCTTAAAAAATAGGGTTAGAATTTAAATTTTACAAATATGATTCAGATTAGAATTAGAGTTAGTATTTTAAAAATAGGATTGAGGTGAAACCGAATTTTATGTGTTCGAGTTTCACCTCTACTCTTGCTCTCACGAGGTCACACATCATTTGCGTGCACATGGGAGCATAAGTTCATGGTTAGTCTCGGCAAATGTGTAACATTTGCATGTGCATGAAATCCATAAGCCGAATATATGAAGGAGGAATTATAGATACGATGGAAACAGAAGCAAATAAATATCAAGCGTGATTATATATAATATATTGTATATATGCTTATAATATTTATTTTTAAATTTTAATTTTATTTATTATTTATTATTTTTCTATAAATATGTTTTTCTGGATATATTTAATCTACATACCAAGTTTTGTTATTTTACAGTAGTTTTACATATTTCTTTTTTATTTTAAAAAATCAAGTCTTTAAAGGAGTGAAATATGACTTATATGCTCCTAAAATTGATAATTTTCAAAAATTAAAAATAAATATATAAAGTATCGTGAAATGGCAAAATCTGGCGTATAGATTAAATATACTTATCAAAAAATGTTTACGAAGAAAATCAAAAATAAATTAAAAATAAGAATGTTGTAAATTAGCCGTGTGTGTATATATTGTATATAATCAAGCCTCAATAAATATTTAGACATGTAACGTCTCAGCAATTAATCGATGGGGAAGAGAAGGCATTACCAGCGCAAAGTCTAGAGAGCAGAGCGTTCCAATTCCAGCTCGATCCTTACGCTTGGAGCGGAAATAGTTTGAGATCGAAGAAAGACAAATATTTATGACGACGCTTGCAACCATATATGTTCTTTGCCGCGGAATCCCGCCAGCATATAACATCACTGCTAAAGGCCTAATGGGGACACGGAGAGATGCTTGGCCTAAATAACAAGAAAAAGAACAGACGATGGTAACTTTATTATTATTTTTTTCCCTCTCTCATTTCATTTCTTTTTTCTAAAAGAAAGTACATTAAGATGCTTTCCTTAGTCTACAGCCAAAGAATTATGTAACAGGCACAAGCGTGCGGTGAATTGTATGCGTGTCCAACAAACCCATAAGCTTCGGATCTTAATTATTTTCTGTAGATCCAGATGGAAATTTGTTTTGTTTCTACGATTTGGAAAGCGTAGAAATGGTTTCCGATAATTAATCTGCTGTACGAAGGGGCTCAAACTTAGGATTAACATAGTCGCAACTTGAGTTGAGATAACCCTTACCGATACGGGCGCTTTAGGCAGGCTAAGGTATACCTTACTTACCTAGTTGGGGTACGAATTGTGTTGTGTAAGTTCAAGTAAGGTCTATCCTATTTTTATCACATTTTTAAACATCTCTGCTCTACCGTATTTTATAAGGACGGGTTGATTTCAGTTCTAGTTCTAAATTGGTTCTCCTGAGAGAACCTGCCACTAAAATTTTAACAGGCATATTCTCTTTGAACTCTGTTCAAGTGCAAAGAAAATCCAAAATGCTATGATCGATTAGCTATATTAACTTGTTAAACCATCCAGTTCAGTCTATTTCTTATTACAAGTTATTCACAAGAATTTATGCTTAGAAATTAAAATTACCAATAATAGTCCACAAGAAAATTCTCACAATTCATATAGAACATTTAAATATATTTGTGCTAACAAAGCAAACAAAAGAAAAATAATGAATTTATCTAGACAACCATTAATCTATCTATCTATCTAAACATCATATTGTCCAAAAAACCATCCATCCATCCATCTAAAGAATCATGAGCCATAACTCTTTTCAAGACATAAATATGATATATTAATGTCAAACAAGTATAAAACTCAAAATATAACAGACGTTCGAAAATTTGGAAATGTTAGAATTGGAATTTAGATGCACAAAACAGTCGAAATCAATTAGGTGATACCATAAAGAAAAAATAAAGCTATGAATTTACTTACCCACAAAAACAATGGTTGGTTAAGAAGTAACCAAAATTCTATGATAAATGATACCCATTACTCTATGACAGCCGAAACTCCACAAAAGACAATTGACAATCATCATTTTACAAGGAGACAATCAAATTAAAGGGAGCACATGATGGCGCTCAAAAATGCTAGCGTTGGGGATTTGGGGGAATGAAAAAAATGAAAATAATTTCAAGAATGGGTGATGGAGGAAAGGAGATCAATTGTTGGTAAAGAAAATGATTACAAATGATGAAGATGGAGGAGAAGATAGGAGAGGCATGTGAGCACTGGGTTTGAAGTCTCGAGGGAAAAGGAAAGATGAAAATGTGTAAAGGGTCTAGAAGAAAAGATAGAAGAGTGCTAGCTTTCTAGGCTCGAAGTCTTGAATACCCATAAGTGGTGCATGATTGGAGAAGATAACCAATGTTAACACATGGAGAGAGTGGAGAGGCACGAGGCTAAGGATTTGAGGGGAAAGCAAAATGAGGAAGGGTCTCAAAGCTTCAAAATCCAAATTCAAGGCATATCACATGTGTAATACATGTATTTTATATGAAATACAGGTGGGTTCCGGGTGCCTGACTCTTGGAATTGAACTAACCCAAATTCATACGGGGAATTTTTACTTGGAACCGAAATGAATGTATGAGTATATTTCGTGGAACTAAATGTAATGCCCTAGTTATAAGCAACTAGATAAATGGATGATGATGTATATAACATAGTTTGAGAACACACATGACAATAAGCTTTTGATGAATTAATGAGTTGGATATGGGAAAGATTGTGCGACTTATAGCTAATGTGTTAAAAAAAACCTAGTTGGTGAGGACTGAAAGGATGAATTTTGATAAATGGCTTGGTGGAAGCTCAATATGATTCTCACATGCTACTTAGGTTGTTTAGGATGTATAAGAAACTTTGATTTGATTCAATGATGAATATTTGAGATTTTGACCCTCATTTGGATTTCGACCAAGAAAAGGCATTGTGTAGAGTTCATTTTGAAATATATTTAGGCATGGGAGAGATGCCTAGCATATTTGGAATGGATATGGATGGATTTGGGTGAGATTAGAATGGTGGATTTGGATGAATGATAGAAATGTGTCTAGTTGTGTAGTTAAACCCAAAAGAATTATAATAATAAAAATGGTCCTCTGGGAGCCATGATTTGCATGAGAATGAATCGAGATATGATGGAAATGTGTTCATGATACTTTACAATGAAATTGACATAATGACTTTGAGAACTGAGTCATCTGGGGCTAATGGTAAAAATTCAGTAAGAAATGAACTTAAAGCGTGAAATTTTAGAAATGACATAGAACATGGTGGCTTCTAACGCGAATAAGATGCTAGATGTATGTGTAATGTGTGAAAAATATTTCGAAGGCATTAGAAGTGATATATGTGATTTGAGCAAATGAGAACCATTGAAGGGGCAAAATGACTAAAGAGTTGAGTTGGCGGGTCAGATTTCGTATAAGACATGTTTTGAGCAAATAAATGATATAAATATGATAACTTGATAATAAGATATGTGTTTGGATGATTGGTTTGGTGGTGTGAATGTCTTGACATGTTATCACTACTTATGTTATGAACGGATAAAAGGTATCAGTAAAGTTGGGTAGTAAAATGCATGCTCAATTTTGTGGTGATGGAATTTTAATTTGAAATTTTGTGGGGAGACAGTACTTGAAGTTAGGAATCTAACTACGAAACCCTAATTATTTTAAGTCTAATGAAGGAACTTGGAATTTGTACAAGAGAAATTTAGAAAATTCCAAGAGATGGAGGGTTTAAGTTAACCCACATTGGTATGGGAGGTATTAAATTTCGCGCCCTTTAATTTAGATGGATGGGATTAGGGTAACTAATTAAGAAAAGTAATTAATTTAATCACTTTTGTTTATCTTGAAAAATGGACACAAAAGGATAAAAAGATGAGGTGACATTAAAAGACAAAATATGGTGTAGAGATCAGATGAGGTGGCATGGCCATTAATTGCCATTTTCCATTTTATTTTTGAGGAATTATTTAAGAAATTGATATCTTGTGATATACAAGATGAATTGACATGAAATTTTAAGGGAAAGCCTAAGTTGGCATGCCCTACATGATGAATGGTTTGGATCATGAAAATTATGAATGAAAAGGCATAAAGTGATTAAAGTTATATGATATTTTATAAATTAAATTCATTTTGCTAATATCTTAGTATATATTCATCATTTGGAGATGAAAATTTTTATGACTAAGTAAGTTGAGATGTTCTAAATGATGAATGGATTAGATTAAACCTAATTCCGTTAGAAAGTGGTATTATGAATGGTTATAAAAATTAATGATGAAATTGATTTAAAGCATTTGACTTATGGGTATTAAAGGTAAATTCCATTAATGAGAAGCAAAAGTCAACTTTGGCTTTTGAAGCCCACTTTTGAGATGTCAAGATGGGATTAGTTGAAGCAAGAATAAGTCAACTAAAGGTAAAAGTGGAAAATTAATTAATGGGTAGCCCTTGGACGTGTTTGACATGGGATTTTAGGTAGATTTTCATTTTTTCAAAAAATGCAAAATATATGATAAATGTAGCTAAGAATGGGACACATGGATGTCTCAAAATGTGGCAACAATAGGGGAAATGGATGGCTTAGATTTAGTCAGTAATTAAACACAAAAAATATAATTATAAAATGTATTTATGAGATTTCATTCAAGGGATAAAAATCAGGAGCATATAAATAACAACATGGGACATTTTTTTTTATCTTGGTTAGATAGAGGGAAACTTAGAAAAAAAAATAAAGAAAGGGGCAGCAACATGGGATGTCCAAGGGGAGAAGAAGAGAGAAGAAGAGAAAGAAAAATTCAGATGCAAAAAGGGGAGGGATTCTCCTTAAATTTCAGGTATTTATAGTTCTCTTTAAATGACACTTACAAGGTGGACATTAAAGTTCTAACCCTAAAGTATTCTATTATCATAATTAGCATAAACATGATTTCCAAACCATCAATCATATTCATACATCCCTTCTCATTTATCACATCCTTTCTCATTTATCATGAAAATGATTCATAACGAAATCATATATAAACTACTTACCTTTCCTTATCATGTATAGTTTAGCATACAATGTAAAATATCAAAACATCCTGCATTCAATTATTATTAAAAAGTCAGAAGAGAATAAATTTTTTTTTTCTTACTACATATGTATTACCTAGTGGGAACATTAGTGCTAGACCAATTAGGTCATCTTTACTTTTCTCTCACTTTTTTCCTCATTTCCACCATTCTTAATCTGTATCTCTTTATCACGGAGGAAACGCCTCTCATACCTATCTGCTTAGCCAATCTATTCCAAGTATTACATCAAATTCAGTTATGGGTAGTAGGATTAGGTCGGCCTCCAATATCATTGATCCTATCTAAGTAGTGCATGACTTCTATATTTAATTGATACTTGCGAACCTATAGACAGGAGATTCTACATGGATTATGCTACTTGTTTCTTCTACTTGCAGTGCATGTGTGGTTACATATTGGTATGATATAAATGAATATGTAGCACCTAAATCAAATAATGCTACGACTAAATTTTCCAAAATATAAATCATACCTGTAACCATCTTTTCTTCTTGGTCTTAAGATTCCGTACGATTCAAGGCTTGGACATGCACCGTGTCTGTTGCAGCGCCTTTTTGAGTGGCGTTTGTAGGAGTCCTTTACTGAGCGGCCTTCCACGTGCCGAAATTCTTTGCGGTTTATTCGGACAATGGGGTGATATGTGTCCTACTTAGCTGCCAATAGATGATTTCATCTCTCTAGCCTCAGTTGTTCCACAATCCCTTGCCACGTGGCCAGCTTAACCATATTTATAGCACTTACTTGAACCCTGTAGGCACTCACCGTAATGCCATTTGGCAATTCTTACAAACTGAGGTATTTCTTCTCTACTTTCTTCCCATATATATATTTTAAATGGGATCATCATGATTTTGCTGCACAACTCTAATTTGAGTTTTCCTTTGCCTGTTAATACTTTCCTATTTCCTTTCTCGCTTCACATTCTTTTTCTTTTTTTAATACTAAGAACGAATTGTCTTAGTGCTAGGTTAGGAGTTGCTACTTGTAGCAATTTATTTATTCCATTACCTCTTAACTGAGTCTATTACTCTTTGTAATAGACATAACATTTTTTTTATATATACATAAAAGTATCTCAACATAACCCCTCATTTTATCATGAATATAAATTATACATTTACTCATGTCAATAGAAAGATTAGTAATAACCATTTTCTTTCTTTTCATATATACTTGATATATAAATATGAACAAATTCATTTCTATAGCAAAGAACACATTTGCCTCAACTATATTTCATACATATCTTTATCACAGAAAGTCTCTTTTGCTAACTTCATCTATTTTATTCTTACTACTTAGGTATTTTCTAATGAAAATACTAATACTAGGACAGTCTATAGTATATCCTTTCTATATTATGATAGATAATACATGATATAAATATCATGATTTCAATCTTCTCCTTTTCTTCATTCTTTTTATACTTATCTACCAATCCTTACTATGATATCACTCTTTGTGGTACTATATCTTTCCTTTCATCATTCATAATTTTCCTCTTTCCACTCCCATTTTTTTTATGACCATCTCATTATGCATAATTCTTAATATATAATTCTTAAATCATCAAGGAAGGATTTTTCGACTACATACTCACCTTGAGTGTGGCTCTTTCTATCACTAATCCTGTCAATCATAAAAGGTGGAGTTAGAACTACATATAACATATATTTCTTAAATATCCACCTTTTATCTATATTTTTCTCAAATCTTACATTTTTCCTACTTTTCTTTCCAACATCGCTTTTCATAGTGAAAAATCACTTTTCCTTTATGAATCATATACCTATCAAAATATCATAGCAATTTCCTATATTTACAACATAATTATGACAAATTATCATATGTTCATATGACCGTAAAAATCAACATATCATAGGTATATCTTACAATTTCAATCTATCACTTCCATCATTTTTCCTATACCTATTCATCAATCCTTGCAAGAACATATCTTTCTTTTCATATTTATTTACCATTCTTTCCTCTGATATTGCTCATTGTAATATCAAATTTTTTCTTTCTGCGCCTATTTACCAATCTTTGCTCTGATACCAACTTCTGTGGCGCCCCGACCCGGGTGCCTAGAAGCCTTACTCCGGGATCTTTATCGATTGGTAAACGTGACTCAGGATTGTTGCCCTGGTCACACGGCGGGATTTTTATTTGGATCTCGTCAAATTTTTTTTTTCTTTCATTCATTTTCTTTCATCACATAACAAACACTTGTCATCAATTTTACACATGATACCCGTAATATCTCATCACATAACATCATGTCATCATATATGAACATATCCTTGACATCAATTTCACATATATTATTCATATCATAATAACTGACTTATCTACATCACAAGTTCTTTCAATCTAAATATTTCATACATACATATTTTGAAGATTCCGTATAATCATTCATACCATATACAGACCAATTTGTGGAAAAGTTTTCTTCATACTCTAATCCTTTTCTGCATGGCCTGTGCGGTACCTGTCTATAGTTAGGGAAAACAAAACATGAGTCGAAACTCAATAAGTAAGCATTTTTCATTTTAAATGCATTTGTCACCTTTTAGTAGTAGACGCTTAACAAGCGTTCGACTAGCAATTAGAGGAAACCTTTTCATAAATACCTTTCATAAACATTTCATAATCCCAATTCATGGCAAACATATGTTTGTAAAACTTGACATATAAATTCTTTTTTTTCATAGACATATTTATGTTCTAAAACATTTTTCATCGAAGCTCCATTTCTCATAGGAGATTCTCATGTCCTAAAATACTTTTCATAAAACCCTTTTTAAGCATATGCAACATGCAATACGTCTCTGTCCATCTGGTAGGTGACACTTATCAAGTGATCATCCTTCTTTTGGAGAGAAACCCTTCCAGGTGATAGCCCACGAGCTAGGCGACTATCCGTGTCCATCTCCCATTCCAGGGAGGGCCCCGCTGGCATTTAGCCTTATTCAAGCGACTCGGCCTATGCAAAGGGGGCCCAATTTGCAACCGCGTCCGGTATGCATATCCTCTACAGTAGACCTAGTACATAACCCTTGTGCACACGTTTCCTTTACATTCACATGCTAGCATGATTTTATAAAAACCACAGACCACAGTCTGTGTTCCGTTTCTAAAAGCTTGATGCTATCATGCGTTTATAAAATACTACAGACCTCAGTCTCTATTTCTTTCAAATCTTGAAAACTGGGCTTAACCCATGTTAACGAGTTATATACTCAAAACGTTTTGTGAGGATGACCAACCTTAAAACATTTATATTTCATAACTCATTTGAAGTATTCAAGGAAAACATTTAAAATAACAATATTTTCTAACCATTTTTGTAAATAATTTTTGAATGACAAAACATCTTTAAAAATATTTGAAACTTTCATCTAATATCATATACTTTTTTCCACTTGTCTTATTATACATTTCTATATGGGATAGTCTTATATAATCCTTTGAACATTACTCAAATCATTTTTGAAATTAATTTATCGTTCGGCCTTCCTTAAATCCTTCTTGAAATGATAGATTTCGGAAACTCCAAAATAATCCAATATTTAGAGATCCTTTAAAACATATCATTAAAATACTTGAAAACCTTGTAATAAAATTATTCTAAAACATTTATTTCAAATATCATTTTAAAATCTCATTTTCCTTTCAACACAACCTTTTCAGCATTTTCATTTTATTATTTTTCAACATTAAAAGGATTTGCTTCTGACGAAGCAATTTCCAAAACAATTTAAGATTGCAAATTAAAGTCGTATAAAATTATATTTTCAAAGAGTTGCTTGCTTACCTGCGTAGTCAACTTGTATCTTTCACTTGTACCCATTTCCTTTCCTATGCAAATGAAAAGTACCATTTTTCTCATATAGACATAATATTCCATGCTTGCACATTTCTATTATTAAATTTGAATTCATCTTAGGGTTTCTAACCCATGTATATATCATAATCACTTTATTTTCCTTCATAACTCCCATAGAGGTTAATTTGGTCTCTATTTTCACATATGGATTTTTATCCCAAAAATCTTTAAAAATTCCATTCATACATCCTTATAAATATCAATCTTATTTCTGACCAAATCACTCTGTTTACTATTTATGATTATTGTTCATGACCACTGTTCCTAATTACTGTTCACGCGAGTTATTGTTTACAGCGTGTTTGGCACTATTCATGGGTTTCAAATTTTGGCATTTTTTTAAATAAAAAAATATCATGACATAACTTTTGTTTAGTACATCATGAGATAATTCATGCATTTTAAACTAATCATGATTATCTGAGCTAAATAAATCATTTTAGCCACATACACATATGTGTATAAGGTTCCGTAATTCATGTTTTAAGCATAAATTTGACTTAAGAAAATTCTTTTAATTCCTATAATATATTCCATAACATACCATGATCAACATAATCATAATTGTCATTTAAAATTTCTGAAACTTATTATTAAATTCCAAAACAGCCCTTCTCTTTTCACTATGTTCCAACTTCTTATTTATCTATTAATTCCATATACATATAATAGCATTACTTTGCTATCCATAATACTTTATTACACTCTTTAATAACATATATATATATTAATGTGGATCACTTTCACTTAGTTTTCATTTTTATTTTTGATTATTTCTCAAACTGTCCACATTTGCTTAAATCAGGCGTACTGATTTCTCTAAATATTGATTTATAATCAAATCAAAGTATTTAACTCTGAAATTTCTATCATATATACATAACTACATGAATTAACCCTCATAAATCTTTCAGCAAGAAATATTAACATTATATATTTATTTTGGCATTTTCACTGTGCTGGACAGTGTTGTGAAATCAGGAACAGCCCAAATCGCGTTATTTTTAAACCATACTTATGTCATCCAAAAATAATATTTGAGTTTTTTTAAAATGATAATCATGATATATTATACATCATGTAAAAATTTTAAGCCAAAAATCCATCAGAAAAATTTATTAAAAATCATTTACTACAGCTCATCCTGTCACCTGTTTTACCCTGTTTAAGTTAAATTTCTCGGATTTTTAATTTACAACCTGATAAATATTTTAAGCTGAAAATTTTTTAGTTCTTTAATAATAATATAATAAGCTTATATATAAATTTCCATGGCAAAAACTGTTCGTTTACTATCTCGTTCATATTTTTGTTTCTAATATTACATAAACTCCTGATTTGAAGCAATAAAACAAGATTAACTTATACTTATCATGAAAATATCCCTAAATTATTTTAATGCTGAATTAGTTTAATGACATTAATCATATATTCAGCAACGTCGATTGTCCAGCTAGTTTTAAAATTAAAACAGTACGATTCACGTTCATCCTTTTCATATATATATATATATGATATTGATAATCTGAAATCAGATAGTGGTTTATATATATATTATACATGTCTATTCTAGTTATAATTAAAATTTTAAAATGCCTAATAATAACCAAATAGTATTTCTGAAATCATACTTTTTAAATAAAATAACTGGAAATAAGCAGACCTGTTGCTGGCTTGGATTATGGACCGTGCACCTTTATTTGGTTTTAGCAACCATTTTTGTTGCTGCCGTTCAATGCTCCTCTCTTTCTCCTCTGCTTGGATGGTTGCTGAAAAATGCTGGAGTTTGGATTGCACCTTCAGCAACGATTCCATCGCTGCTGTTCTTCTCTCCTCAATCCATTGCATGTCCGGCCCCTTTTTTTTTTTTTTCCAGCAGCAACGTCCTCTATTTATATATCTGTTTAAGCGGTTTCACCATGGTTAAAATTAAATTTAACCCACGGTGACCGTTCAGTGTTTAATTTTCAGCATTCCAGCATATATGCAGCTGTCCATGCACCGCCCACGGCTTCTTTTCATTTTCGTTTTGTTTTTTTATCTGCATTAATAAATTAATTCATAACTGCCTACATACACACTTATATATTATGAAATTTTTTCTTACTAATATATATACAATTTCTCACAAAATGTACCTTTCGGAATTTTGAAAAATATTTCTATTTTTTTTTAATTAACTAATTAATATTTGGATAAAAATCTCATTTTAAAATTTTGGAAACATGTTTTCCAAAATTTCATTTCTTCATTAAATTGTGCATATTAAAATAGGCTTACCCATAAAATTTCACCTCAATTAGAGCAAAGTACATATTTTAACTTAATTAAAATCATATTTTGTCATAAAATTTCATTTTAAAAATTTGTAGACATATTTTGCAAAATTTAATCCATTCATTATGTAGGGTATATTAAAATAGGCTTGCTCCAAAAGTTTCATATCAAACAGCCTTATATATTAAGATATTAATTAATTAAATAATTAATCAAAATATCAACATAAAAACGTGTACGTGCATGGCGTTGAAATTTATTACCTTTGGCACGTTTTTTAATACATTCAAGTTTGACAATTTAATCAACTATTTTTCATAATCTGATCCGTCTAGATTAGAGAGCACATAATTTAGTACTTTTTATTAAATTTTTATATGATTCCGAGTTATGCATGTTTAGATCTAATCAAAACAGTGAGGATGAATATAAACCCTTAATTAGAGCCCCTAATTAGCCAAAAAATTTCTATTTATTTTTATTTTTCCATAAGGTCCGTGAATTTAAACAGTTTCAATTTGTATAATTCAGAAATTTGAAATTTCTTTCCGAAAAATTTGTAAAAATTCATTTTCATATCTAATATTTATGAAATCATAAATTACCCTTTATTTTCTTATAAATATCAAATGTAACCTTTGTAAATTCCAATTAAATCCCCTTTTCATCTCTATTCCCATTTTGTCCTTTTGTGGGAAGCTTCCTTTTTCGTATTTTGTGATTAAGTTAATCCAGAGTGATTAACTTGCCACTTTATCTTAACCACATAGTTACTATTCACGTCTCAGTATTCACATTTACTATTCTTTTAAAATTATATTTCATAATTAATTATTTGATCCTTCAATTCCGTATATTACAAAAATCATATATTTATTTCATATAAAAGTTAATACATTACGTAGGGTTTATGACCTTGGATTTCATATATGATCCTAAAATTTGGGGTTCTATAAAAATCATGTCTAGTTATGACATTATTGGATGAAAATGATTCAGAAATGCATGAAATGAACATATGAGGAATTAAACTCCTATGAACAGATATTTAATTGGATAAATATCCGTTAAAACCCGCTGTGTGACAGGGCAACAATCCTGATCACGTTTACCAGTCGAATGATCTTGAGGTAAGGTTGTGATGCTCGGGCTAGGGCGTTACAGAGAATGGTATCAGAGCCAGGTTTGGTAAATAGGTGGGAGAAGGAGAAAATAAAGAATGTTGAAAGGATAGGTCTGATACCACAAGTAATGGTATCAGAGCATGGACTGGTAAATAGGCGTGGAAAAGTTTAAGTGTAATGATTAAATATGATATGCATGATTTTATGATGATTGCATAAGTGATTATCATGATAGGATGCATGATATATGATGATGATAGTAGTGAAATTTATAATGATGAATAATATCACATGATTTTGATTGTGTTAATTGGGATGTTAAGATGCTAAGACTTTGTTTTATGAGTGGATGCTTTGATAATGAGCATGATATGATTAGTTATAATGATATAACTATCTCTAAGGATTGTGAATACATGAAATGTATGCAAGGAGGAGAGGAAAAGAAGGGAATTTCAAGTGCTCAATGGAGAGATTATAACTTAATCAAGTAAGTATATGTTAATCTTGATTTTATGCCTCAAATCTTGAAGTTATATGATGTTGTAAACTAAAATACGAACGGAATACTAAATGGATGAATTTTAGCATGAAAATGTTTGGGAATAATCATGATGTGGTGATTAAGGAAAGATAAAATTTTCAACTTAAAAGGATAAGTACGTTGCATATTAAAAATCCGAGAAAATCAACCTGAACGGGGTTGCACGGGTGTCAGGATCAGCTGCACCAAAGGATTTTTAATAATTTTTATATAAGGAATTTTCGGATGAAACTTTTACAGAATATATAATAAATATTTATGATCACAAAAACAAATTAAAAATTAGGTTTTGATGGGTATAATTATACCCCATAATTAACGTCATTCAGGCTGTCCGAATATGGATTCTGCTGTCCAGAAAAGTAAAAATACCAAAATAAATATAAATTATTAATTTTTTGTGATGTAAATATTTATTTCGGTTAATTAATGTAGTTATTAAGGTATGGTATAAATTTCAGATCAAAACTACTTGATTTGATATTAATTCAAGATTTTGAGATTTCAGTACGCCTGATTTCAGCATATGTGGATAGTTGGAGAACAAATCAAAAAGAAATATGAAATCTACGTAGAAATGATCTAAATTGATATATGTGTTAAATAATTAAATATTTATTAAGAAAATTTATATTATATGCTGAAATTTCAGATTTATATAATTTCCTAAGGTTATGTGTCAAAAGATACGTTAAACGGGTAAAAACGGGTTCCAAACTTGCTGTTTTGGAAACCTATGGTAAATAGATTTAAATCCCATGAAAATACCCTAAATGCATGGGTAATTAAGGTTAATTAACCCGCTGAAATATGGATTAAATTTATGAGTTAGCAAATTTTATGAAATGCATTATGTATATGTGCTAAAGGGGCTTATGTGAAGGGATAAAGGTGAATAGGTGATTAATGACTTATGAAAAATGATTTTGTGCAAAAATGCATAAAATTGAGATGAATTCCATAATTGTACATCTTTTTTGTGTTTTATGTGATTGAAATGGATACTCTAATTATGGGGTTATATATGTTATGTGTTAGCCGATGATATGTGCAAAATGTGTTATATATGAGCATAATGACTTGTGAAGTCAAATAAATGATATATGTTAATGAAAATGGGTTGGAAAACTGAGTTGAATGTAAGCAAAGAAAATATATGAATGTTATATCATTCTTATATGTATAGGCAAAGGCAAAGGGATAAGCGAAACGGAAAGCTAAGCAAGTGAGGTAAGCAAGAAGCTTTCTAAATGATTTTGGTTTTCATTACAAGGTATTTAAGGATGGTCATTCCTTGTTTTTATGAGTATTGAAATGTTTATTTCTGTTGAAATAAATAATTGCTTATGGTTTTCGCAATTATGCTTGAAATGTGTTTATATGATGTTTCGTTGAAACGATGTTTCAAAAGGGATGGTGCAAAGAATTCTCTACATGAGAATGACAAGTTCCATGTGTAAGGGGGTATATGATGCCGGGGTAACTAAAAGTCATGCATGGAATGGAAATCAAGTAGGCTAGTCGAGGTAGTAAGTGGACAAGAGTCCCCCTTGACGTTGCCAAGTCGGAAGGTCCGGCGCCAAGGATGGAAATGATCATGTCATGAAAGAGGGTTCCCCGTGCTAGCGTACCGTCACATAAAGGATAACGTCATCAATGGAAATGATAAATTTTCACATCCAATATTTATGAAATGTTTATGAAAAATGTTTGAATGATTTATGAAAAGGTTTCTGCTCCGCAGGTAGTTGATCACTTGCTAAGTGTCTCTATTGAATGGAGGGAAATGTTTTTAAAGAATGTTGCTTTCAAAATGAATTGCATGAAAACCCTAAGCTTGCTTATTGAGTTTCGACTCATGTTTTCGTTTTCCAAACCCATAGACAGGTGAAAGAAGAGACCTGGCAAAGGAGCAAGAAGCTGACTATTGAGGAAACGGAAGACATTATAAGTTTCATGTTTGTGAAAAACTTGTGTTGTATTATTGTAAATACTTTGATGTTTTGTGTTGACATCTATGATGATACATGCAATGACATCTGATTTATGAGATAGTTCGAAATATGTTATGAAAATCATGTCTAGTTATTGTTGGTCCCGAGTTTGATGGCAAAACCCAAGAGGGGAGGGGTGAATTGGGTATTTAAAAAATTTATAACTTAAACAGAAACTTAACCCCGGATTAATCTAGTCCCCTTAATGAAGAAACGAAATGGAAAGCAATGTAATGTAGAGAGCAGAAATGTAAATCAAGCAGACAAGAATTTTTATAGTGGTTCGGGCAACCTCCCTACTCCACTCTTCCAAGCTCACACTCCTTGTGACTTGGGTTCCACTATTGTATTCTCTTAATACAATTAGAGCCACTGCTCTCTTCTAGATTCTAGCTCTAGGGGGCATATAACACACTGCTCAAGTAGGTGATGAGTCTCACTCCAATCACACACTACTTAGCATACACTTGATCCTAGTTCCTCAAACTAGATCAAGTTCAATCACAAATAAATGAAACAACAAAGAAATCTACACTTTACAGATGTGTAGCAACAATTAGGCGCAGAGAAGAACTTGTTGTAATAGCTTTGAAGATTCTGAAATATAGCTCTTGCAACTTGAAGTGAAGTTCTTCCTCTTTGAATGGCTTGATCTCTTTAAAGCTCTTGAATATAGGAGTTAAGCACACTTAATGTTTCTCAGCTACTTCCCTCGTTCACCATGAATGCTATTTATAATTTTGGAGAGAATCCGAACGTTAGAGGGTAGGTGGCGCGCATTTAATGCGCCAACGTTCGAATAAATTTCGACCGTTGCGACCCAAGTCGCATGTGGAGTCGACTTGGCCTGCGACTTGGCTTCCAAGTCGCACCTGGAGTCGACTTCGTGTGCGACTCCAGTTCTTCAGATTTCCAAGTCCGAGTCTGGGTCGACTTGGCCTTCAGTCCACAACTCAAGTCGATCCTGGAGTCGACTTGGGTTGCGACTTGGCGTGGTCCTTTGAAAGAACACCTTGATCTTCTTGAACTGGCTTGAACTTTGTTAAATTTGTCTTCATGACTTGGATATTTCTTCATTTGGAATAAGCTTTAAGATTAGCTTTGGACTTGATAGACTTGATTTGAACTTTGAATATAAATCTTAGCTTTTGATCTTCAAGAAACTTCAGTTGCTTTTTGATAATGAACTTTGCATCTCATTTGGATTTGATAAAGTCCAAATTGATCCTTTGAATAAGCTTGAAACTTCAATCTTCAAGTCTGAACTCCTCAAGTCGAAGTTGGAGTCGACCTCGTCTGCGACTTCGCCCAAGTCGCACCTGGAGTCGACTTCGCCTGCGACTTCGTCATGTCCGTTTCCTCTTTTTCAACTCTGGATGCTTGAAGTCGATGCTGGAGTCGACTTCGTCTGCGACTTGGTTTCCTAAGTCGCACCTGGAGTCGACTTGGGTTGCGACTTCACTTGTTCTTCTCCCCTTTTCAGCTCTGGATGCTTGAAGTCGATTCTGGAGTCGACTTGGTATACGACTTGGCTTCAATACTTGATTTTCTTCAAATGAATATTCCTTAAACATTTCCACAAACTTGTTAGTAGCCAAGACTTACTCAAATTTAGTTTGTTAATCATCAAAACATAGATTTAGCTAGTTTTCCACATATTTCCAACAATCTCCCCCTTTTTGATGATTGACAAAACCGATTTGAGTGTATACCTTTCAATAACTTAATAACATGCTCATTTTGCATTTCATACTTATGCTCATGCAAGCATTCAACATATGCTCATGTAATCTTTGAAACATATGGTATTCTTCTCCCCAAACTTATCTACTCTTCTCTTCTCTTCCTCAAATCCTATTTTTCTCCCCCTTTTTGTCAATAAATCAAAAAGATTAGAGGGTAAAGAAAGAAATAGGTGGGGTTGCTCCCCCTAAACATGTGCTCCCCCTAAGTTTATGCTAGCCTAACTCAATCATTCCCATGTCATTTCTAATCTTATAAAATGCTTCTTTAGCTAGGGGTTTTGTGAATATGTCTGCAATTTGATCCTCGGTTCTTACATATACCAAACATATGTCATGATTTTCTACATGTTCTCTAATGAAATGATGTCTAAGATCTATATGTTTGGTTCTAGAATGCAAGACTGGATTCTTGGTTAGACATATGGCACTAGTATTATCACATTTGATAGGTATATCTTTAAAATCCATGCCATAGTCCCTAAGTTGCTGTTTCATCCAAAGTAATTGGGCACAACAGCTCCCGGCGGCAATATATTCGGCTTCCGCCGTAGATAGAGCAACACTAGTTTGTTTTCTTGAAAACCATGAAACCATCATGCTTCCAAGAAACTGACATGTTCCACTAGTACTTTTTCTATCTACTTTGTAACCAGCAAAATCCGCATCCGAGTAGCCGATTAGATCAAAATTAGAGCCCTTTGGATACCATAGTCCTAAATTGGTAGTGTCAACTAGATATCTGAAGATTCTTTTCACAGCTACCAAGTGTGATTCTTTTGGGCATGATTGAAATCTAGAGCACATACACACACTAAACAAAATATCTGGCCTAGAAGCAGTTAAATACAATAATGAACCTATCATGCTTCTATAAAATTTTAAATCAACTACTTTGCCCTTCTCATCTTTGTCAAGCTTGATTGTAGAGCTCATGGGCGTGTTTGCTCCTTTTCTATTCTCCATGCCAAACTTCTTGAGCATCTCTTTGATGTATTTAGACTGGTTTATGAAGATTCCTTCATTTAGTTGCTTGATTTGCAGTCCAAGGAAGAAATTGAGGTCTCACATCATGCTCATCTCAAATTCTCTCTGCATAAGCTCAGAAAATTCTTGGCAAAGAGTTTCATTAGTAGCACCAAAAATAATATCATCTACATAAATCTGAATGATCAATATATCCTTTCCATTGTACTTGATAAACAAAGTGGTGTCTACATTTCCTTTTTGAAAATCATGATCAATCAGAAATTTGCTTAGTCTATCATACCAAGCTCTTGGAGCTTGTTTTAATCCATATAATGCTTTGGTTAGCTTGTATACAAATTTAGATTGATCTTTTTCCTCAAATCCAGGTGGTTGTTCTACATATACCTCTTCATTTATATAACCATTCAGAAATGCACTTTTGACATCCATTTGAAACAATTTAAAGTTCATGTGAGATGCAAAAGCTAGTAAGATGCGAATTGCCTCTAATCTAGCAACCGGGGCATAGGATTCTTCAAAATCTATTCCTTCTTTTTGTGAGTATCCTTTTGCCACAAGTCTAGCTTTGTTCCTCACTACAAGTCCACTTTCATCTAATTTTTTCCTAAAGACCCACTTGGTGCCAATAATAGTACAATCATTTGGTCTAGGAACAAGGTGCCAAACTTGATTTCTTTCAAATTGATTTAGCTCTTCTTGGATTGCTATAATCCAGTTTTCATCATCAAGAGCTTGCTCAATATTAGAAGGTTCAATCTTGGATACAAAAGCATATTGTCCACACACATTTTGCTTTGACCTTCTAGTTTTTACACCTTCATACACATTTCCTATAACTTGCTCAATTGGATGTGCATGATTGAATTTTAAATCGGTTGGAGGTTTATAGGAATTGTTACCTTCACTTACCCTTTCCTCCATGGATTCTTCTTGCTTTTCCATATGCAATTTTTCAAGATTGCTTGTAATCTCTTCTGCATCACTTAAATCATCTCTTCTTTTGAAGCATGTGTTAGTTTCATAAAAAATAACATGTATGGATTCTTCTACAACTTGGTTTCGTTTATTGAAAACTCTATATGCTTTGTTATTTGATGAATAACCAAGGAATATTGCTTCATCACTTTTAGCATCAAGTTTTCCCAAGTTGGTTTTTCCATTGTTCAGAAGATAACATGTGCATCCAAAAGCATGAAAATAAGATATGTTTGGTTTCCTTCCTTTCCATAGCTCATATGGGGTCTTTTTCAAGATAGCTCTAATGGTAACACGGTTTAATACATGACAAGCTGTACTTACAGCTTCACCCCAAAACTTTTTGGATAATTTGCTCTCATTTATCATTGTTCTAGCCATCTCTTGTATAGTTCTGTTTTTCCTTTCAACTACTCCATTTTTTTGTGGAGTCCTTGGTGCAGAAAATGTGTGATGAATTCCTTTTTTATTACATAATTCTATGAATCGTTTGTTCTCAAATTCACCACCATGGTCACTTCTCATAGACATAATAGTACTTTGTTTTTCATTTTCCACCAAGTTTACAAAAGTTGAAAACATAGAGAAGGCTTCATTTTTGCTAGCTAAGAGAATTATCCATGTGAATCTTGAAAAGTCATCTACAATAACAAATACATATTTCTTTCCACCAATGGTTAAAATGTCGGATGGTCCATATAAATCCATGTGTAGCAATTCAAGTGGCCTTGTGGTGGAAATCTCCTTTTTGGTAGAAAAAGACATCTTTGGTTGTTTAGATAATTGACATGCCTTGCAAATTTTGTCTTTGTCATATTTCAACTTTGGCAAGCCTTCTACCAAACTCTTTTTCCATAGGGTCTTTATGTTTGACATATTCACATGTCCAAGTCTTTTATGCCAAACCCATGGATCATTTTCAATGGCCATTAGACATTGACCATCTAGTTCATCAAGTGAAACCAAATATACATTTCCATGTCTTCTTCCACTAAACATGATATGCTCACCATCAAATACATTGCATATAGATGATTCAAACACAACCTTATATCCTTTATCACATAATTGGCTAATGCTCATTAAGTTATGCTTGAGTCCTTCAACAAACAAAACATCCTCCATGCATGCATTTGAGCTACAGTAAATATTTCCTTTACCTTTGATTTTACCTTTCTCATTATTTCCAAAGGCAACCGTTCCGTTGTTGCAAGGCTTAAGTTTGTGAAATAGACTTCTTTCTCCAGTCATATGCCTTGAGCAACCACTGTCCATGAACCATATGTTGTTTGCCTTTACCTTTAAACAAATCTGAAAAATAAACAGGTAAATGTCATCTCTTTGGTACCCATTTTATGGGTCCATTTGGGTTAGTAAAATGATTCAATCTTTGGAATTCTAACTTAGAAAGCCCAAATCTTGTGTTCCTTGGAACCCAAACTAGCTTTGCACCATGGTCATATAACTTCTCGAAGTTACACTTGTAAGCTTTATGACCCATTTTATTACAGAAATTGCAGGCCATTGGTAGTCTAGGAGTAGGCCTCCAATTGCATTTTGGTTCAAAAGTTGGTCTTTTAATCCACATAACATTTTTCTTTTGTGGCTTATAAATTGGTGCAGTTTTAGCTTGATATTTTCCAAGTTTTGGCACATTTGATTTGCCACCTTCTTTTTGCTCAAATGTATTGTACCCAAGACCTCTTTTATCCTTTTGTGAGGTCATGTTCAGAAACATCTTCACACTTTCTCCTGGATTAGAGAACTTTCCTAATGATTCATTTAATGATTTGTTCTCCTTTTTCAATTTTTCTGCCTCTTTCAACAGTGATTCATTTTCTTCTTTCAGTTTTGCTGATTTTTCAGCTAGTTTTCCATTTTCAACAATAACAAAGTTGCACTGTTGTCTCTTTAATGACAGCTTGTTTCCTAGCCTCTTAATTTCCTCATATAATGAATCATAAGCAATTTGAAGTTCTTCTAATTCAGCACATTTGAGGCAATCATGAAAAGAAGAATAACTTGATTGAGAATAGCAAGGTTTGGAAGTTACCTCTTCATTACTTGTGCATTTTGTTGAGGTAGATTGTTCTTCCAAAACTTCCGTTATGTTTAGACATAGTAAGTCTTCTTCTTCTTGCTCGATTCGTGCCATGCAGCAAATTCTCGCACAGTTGGCTGCATCATTGTCGTCGGTTGAGGAACTGCATGTTGATGAAGTCTCCTCGTTGACGAACATGCCTCTTCCTCGTGGCCTTTGGAATTTTCTACTTTCATGGTTCTCCTTTGGCCTTTCTTCCGGTGTAGGACATTGAGCTTGCATATGTCCTACGCCTCCGCATCTGTAGCATTTTGTAACCTCCTTCTTCTTCTCTCTTTGTGGTCTTTCTTTGAAGTCTTTGAAGTTCTTTTCTTTTCTCACAAATTTTCGAAACTTGCGAGTAAGAAGTGCGATATCTTCATCACCATTATTAGACGAGGAGGTAGATTCTTCAGATTTGCGTGCAGCTTTTAATGCAATGATTTTCTTGCCTCTATGATTCTCTTCGTTTCTTCTCTTAATTAGCTCATGTGACATTAATGAGCTAATTAGATCTTCTAGCTTTAGGGTGTTGAGGTCTTTGGCTTCTTCAATAGCTGTAATTTTTGGAATCCATGAATCCGGTAGAGCCCTTAGTATCTTCATAACCTGCTTGGATTCAGAAATAGCTTTTCCAAGACCTTTCAAGGCGTTAGTAATTTTAGAGAATCTAGCAAACATTTCAGAAATATTTTCTGTTTCTAACATTCTAAAGTTTTCCAATTCTCCTATCAAAATATTTCTCCTAGTCCCTTGGACTTGAGAGGTTCCTTCATAAATGGATGTTAGAGTATCCCATATTTCTTTAGCGGTTAGACAAGATGATACTCTATCATATTCGGAAGCTGTAAGAGCACAAAATAGTGAGTTCATAGCTTTAGCATTGCTCTTTACAGTTCTTACTTCCTCTTCGGTCCACTTGGAAGCTCTTTCATCTATAGGCAATGTTACACCATCTTGGATTGCTATTCAAGAGTCCATATCGGTAGCCATAATGAGTTGCTTCATACGAAGCTTCCAATAACCAAAGTTGTTCCCATCAAACAAAGGTGGCCTAGTGAATGATTGGCCCTCAGCAAAAGCGGGAACGGGAATCGATTGGGATGCCATATCAATAGATCTATTTGGTTTAACTCAAAGACCTGCTCTGATACCACTTGTTGGTCCCGAGTTTGATGGCAAAACCCAAGAGGGGAGGGGTGAATTGGGTATTTAAAAAATTTATAACTTAAACAGAAACTTAACCCCGGATTAATCTAGTCCCCTTAATGAAGAAACGAAATGGAAAGCAATGTAATGTAGAGAGCAGAAATGTAAATCAAGCAGACAAGAATTTTTATAGTGGTTCGGGCAACCTCCCTACTCCACTCTTCCAAGCTCACACTCCTTGTGATTTGGGTTTCACTATTGTATTCTCTTAATACAATTAGAGCCACTGCTCTCTTCTAGATTCTAGCTCTAGGGGGCATATAACACACTGCTCAAGTAGGTGATGAGTCTCACTCCAATCACACACTACTTAGCATACACTTGATCCTAGTTCCTCAAACTAGATCAAGTTCAATCACAAATAAATGAAACAACAAAGAAATCTACACTTTACAGATGTGTAGCAACAATTAGGCGCAGAGAAGAACTTGTTGTAATAGCTTTGAAGATTCTGAAATATAGCTCTTGCAACTTGAAGTGAAGTTCTTCCTCTTTGAATGGCTTGATCTCTTTAAAGCTCTTGAATATAGGAGTTAAGCACACTTAATGTTTCTCAGCTACTTCCCTCGTTCACCATGAATGCTATTTATAATTTTGGAGGGAATCCGAACGTTAGAGGGTAGGTGGCGCGCATTTAATGCGCCAACGTTCGAATAAATTTCGACCGTTGCGACCCGAGTCGCATGTGGAGTCGACTTGGCCTGCGACTTGGCTTCCAAGTCGCACCTGGAGTCGACTTCATGTGCGACTCCAGTTCTTCAGATTTCCAAGTCCGAGTCTGGGTCGACTTGGCCTTCAGTCCTCAACTCAAGTCGATCCTGGAGTCGACTTGGGTTGCGACTTGGCGTGGTCTTTTGAAAGAACACCTTGATCTTCTTGAACTGGCTTGAACTTTGTTAAATTTGTCTTCATGACTTGGATATTTCTTCATTTGGAATAAGCTTTAAGATTAGCTTTGGACTTGATAGACTTGATTTGAACTTTGAATATAAATCTTAGCTTTTGATCTTCAAGAAACTTCAGTTGCTTTTTGATAATGAACTTTGCATCTCATTTGGATTTGATAAAGTCCAAATTGATCCTTTGAATAAGCTTGAAACTTCAATCTTCAAGTCTGAACTCCTCAAGTCGAAGTTGGAGTCGACCTCGTCTGCGACTTCGCCCAAGTCGCACCTGGAGTCGACTTCGCCTGCGACTTCGTCATGTCTGTTTCCTCTTTTTCAACTCTGGATGCTTGAAGTCGATGCTGGAGTCGACTTCGTCTGCGACTTGGTTTCCTAAGTCGCACCTGGAGTCGACTTGGGTTGCGACTTCACTTGTTCTTCTCCCCTTTTCAGCTCTGGATGCTTGAAGTCGATTCTGGAGTCGACTTGGTATACGACTTGGCTTCAATACTTGATTTTCTTCAAATGAATATTCCTTAAACATTTCCACAAACTTGTTAGTAGCCAAGACTTACTCAAATTTAGTTTGTTAATCATCAAAACATAGATTTAGCTAGTTTTCCACATATTTCCAACAGTTATGACATTATTGGATGGAAATGATTCAGATATGCATGAAATGAACATATGAGGAATTAAACTCCTATGAAAAGATATTTAATTGGATAAATATCCGTTAAAACCTGCTGTGTGACAGGGCAACAATCCTGATCACGTTTACCAGTCGAACGATCTTGAGGTAAGGTTGTGACGCTCGGGCTGGGGCGTTACAACTTACTTGAAACTATAATTGTGCTACCTAGAACATTTTGAATCAATAAATGTAACCTGGGTATTCAAGATTTATTAATGGTATGATTTAAGTGGATGGATGAGATTAGGGCTAATAACCGAATAAGGTGGTTAAGTTAATCACTTTTGCCTAATAAGGATTAATGTGTACAAAGAGACAAAAGGAGATATGGAGATGATGATTTGGAATGATTTTTAATTCCATTAATTATGATTAAGTTGATGATAATGATGGAAAAAATTAGGGTATTGTTTAGAAAATTCATAACTTGACGCCCATAAGGCAGATTGACATGAAATTTGAAAGGTAAGCATATGTTGATGTGCTTTACCTCATGAATGGTATGAATTATGTTAATCATGATTGGATTATGGTGATAATGATTTAATTTCATGAATTTTCATGAGATAATTTCAAATGCTCATATCTTGCACTAGAAAGGTCATTTTGAGATAAAAAAATTTATGAATGGTTAAAATAAAGTGTCCTATCAAATGAATTGATTTGATTAAGATAAATCCCATGGGAAAACTCTTAATCACTTATGGTTAAAATCCTTTGACTTTTGCTTCAAAAAGTGATTTTGAATTAATGCAAAAGTCAAGCATTTAAGGGTGCAAATGAGGTGTCTCAAGGAGAGAATTTTGAGTAATTTTTGCAATTTCAAAAATTTGAAAAATGCATGGAAATAGGGTTGCATGTAGGGATGTTTAAGGGGCAATAATATTTAGGCAATTTTGTCCTCACAAAATGCCAAAAGGGGCAGCCCATGTGAACATGACCAAGGGGGCAAATTATGGATAACTTTTTGCATGTTTTAAAAAGTTATATAAAGGGATACCAAGGAGGGTTTCTTGGGCAGCAAGAAAGGAGGAAAAAAAAGAAGAAAAGGGGCAGCAAGTGCAGTTGGGACATCCAGCAGAGAGAAAGAGAGAGAGAGAGGGACAACTTGAAGATTGCTAAGGGGGCAATTTGTCTCCCAAAATCCAGGTATGTAGTGGTTTATTAACATGTTCTAATTTTAAAATATTCTCAATTAAACAGGTTCATTTATAAATTTTTATTTAGTTATTAATTAGCCCAAGCTATCTAACCTATACTCATATGTAATGAATCTGGAATCGAAAAGCAAAATATAAAATAAATAGTAAATGAATGATTTTTAAGATGAAAGTTTTTTGTGAGAACTCATGATATGTGGATTAAGGAATAAAAAACTTTTAGAAAAAAAGGATATTCGGGTTGCAAACTAAAAATCTAGGAAAATCAACCTAAATAGGGTCGAACGGGTGTCAAGATCAGTTGCACCAAATGATTTTTAAAAATTTTTATAGGAGGAATTTTGATCTGAAAATTTTATATGATATATAAGAAATCCTGGGTATAACTTGATGAAAATAAAAATTAATTTTGGGAAGGTATAAATATACCTAATAATTAATGTTATTTGACTCATTTGAAAATTGATGCTGCTGTCCAGCAAAGTAAAAATACCAAAATAAAGATAAATACTTAATATTTTGTACTGTAATTAATTATTTTGATTACTTCATGTAGTTATTAAGGTATTATATAAATTTCAGATTTAAATTCCTTGATTTGATTGTAATTCAAAAATTAAAGAGATTATCAGTGTGTCTGATTTTAGCATTACGGATAGATTGAGGAATAAATCAAAATAAATGTTAAATTTTAGATTTTTGGGATGGAATTTAACTTACAATGGGATATAAATAAATATCATAAGTGATTATGAGGGTTTAACCTATTAGAGGTGGATTTTGAAACGAATGGGTGCTATAGAAGCACAAGTTATACCAATATGTGAATTAGAAAATGGACACCCAACTTGAAAGGCAAGTGGGTTAAGTAAGTTGATAGAAACCATGTGGGTTGGAAAACTATATGACGTACAAACATATGGGATTATGATTATGAATGCAATATCATTCTTATATATATAGGAAAAGGTAAAGAAAAGATTGACGAAGGAAACGGAAGTGAATTCAAGGTAAGCAAGCAACCTTTTGAAAATATTAATTTCATTTCAAATGTTGAATTGATTACAAGTGCTTTATAATAATGCTCTATTAAGTATTTTCAAATGTTATTTTATTGGAATATATTGAAATGATTTGAACTAGCTTTATCAAGATGTTTTAAGATTGCTTACAAAGTAAGCAATAACCTTCACGAATGTTGATTTTATTTCAAGTATTTTATTGATGATTTTAGAATTGCTTACAGAGTAAGCAAATTCAATTCTTGAAAATATGACTTTAATGAAAAGCTTCAACATTGTTTCATGGTAAGCAAGTTCAATTCTTGAAAGTATGATTTTATTCTTTATTGTTGACATGTTTCAAGATGGTTCTATGTTAAGCAAGTTCTTAGAAATGCTATTTCAAAAGCATTTTATGATGAGAGAGTTTCAACTCTCTTACAAGATGATATTTGGAAGCAAACTATGAGAATTCTATCCCTAAAGATTTTGAGAAAAAAATGTGATTCTTCATATAAGAGTATTTGCAAATAAATAGGGCTTTTAAAATGGTCTATTGAAATATTTTCAGTCTCTTCGAAGACTGAAATACTTTGAAAAATGTCTTGTATTTATGTGTTCAAAAGAGTTTTAAGGATAACCAACTCAGTAAAATGACTTGATGACCATTTTGTTTACATGATGTTCAAAAGATAGTGCAAATTCTTCTCTACATAAGAGTGGCAAGGATGTTGTGTGGATAAGACATATAATGCTGATAAAATAGAAGCAGATGTGTTCGTATATCCTTTGCTCATAAAAGTCCAGAAATGGGAATAAAAATATTTATAACAAAAGCCTGGTTTTCTCAAATATTGAAATATTTTAGAATGCCTTTATAATGAGAATTCTAAAATTGTTTACCAATAAGCAAGGAATATTTTTGAAAATATTATTTTCTCAAGTACTACAAATGTTTTGTAAAATTGATTTACTAAAATATTTTTAAAATTATTTAAGGGTGGTCGTCCTAACATTATTATTTAAAGATGGTTTATAAAAATGTTTTATCTTTAAAAATAATTTTACTCAGTTCTCAATTTGAGAAGGGAGCAGTCGCAGTCTGAGGACTGCGATGGATTATGTTATATCAAGTTTTGACTTAAAAAATGGTACAGTCTGAGGACTGTGTTGATTTTATGAAATCATGATAGCATGAAGATGCGAATATAAATGAGTGTGCACGAGGATCATATACTACGTCCATGGTAGAAGCGGTTGCAGATCGAGATGATTGCTTACCAAGACCAACCTCTAGCTGTGGTCGAGTCGCTAAGGGAAGGCTGGTAGCCGGTGGCGCCCTTCTCGAAATGGGAGCTGGATCATTGTGAAATCCCGACCGTATACGCGTCATTTCGATATTGTAATCCTAAATTCCTTTGTAATTATTTTTATGATAAATGAAAATTCATGAATTATATTGATGGATATGTGTATTTAAGGTTAAAATAAAGCAATTAAGAATTTGACCCACGTGAATAGTGCATGTGAATAGTAACCGGGGATTAAGACACGCGATTAAGAGTTAATCACTTGGATTAACCTAATCACAAAAAGACGAAAAAGGGATTTAATCACTACAAGACAAAATAGCATTACTTTTGTATATTTTAATACCATTTTAGATTTTTGTGGAAAAATAAAGAAAAATCCATAAGTTGTAATCCGGGCGTCAGAATTCGATGAAAATTTTTATGGATGGATAAAAATTCATGATGAACATGATGAATGGGTTAAGATGTGATGAAAATCACAAATCAAGGGTCAAGATGACATGTCAAATGATGATAAAAAAGTAACTTCTCATTTTCATTAAATAGCTTTTGACTTTTTATTTAAATAAATAATTAAAAATAAAAAATTAAATGAAATGGCTGCTGCAGCAGGGGGCGTGACCAGGGGGAAGTTGGAGGCTTGACTAAGATCAAATGGTCATTAATCATCATCATCTTTAATCAATGGCTAAGATTAATTTAGCCTAATTTAATTAATTTTAAAAATAAAAAAATAGGTAAAAAATAGGGCTGAATAGGGTGGCTGGAGCAGGCCTAGGGTGGTCAGCACATGGCTCAAAGAAGTTTTCAAAATTAAAAAGAAATATCAATTTATATTTAAATACCACAAAGCTAGGGGGTAAATTCCAAATTCTTGAAAAATGCAACACTATAAATAAGGCAGCAGGGTGAACGTCTAAGGCCATCAAAACCCAGCTCCATTTGAGTCATTCCAAGTCCCCAAACCATCCCCCACGTCCAAGGAAAGAAAGAAGTAAGTTAGAGAGAGAAAGTGTAAGAAAAAGAGGCGTATCTCCACTTCGGGTAAGTGATTTCTACCTAAATTTCTTTTGGATGTTAAGTAGGATAAAACCATACTTAGATAATTCCTAAGTATAAAAAAATAAGTATAAATATAATACTTAATTGGAATTATGCTGAAACATCAAAAATTTGGAGCGAAGATAGGGCATTCGGGAAGATAACATATGATATGTGAAAATAATGTTCTAAAAATGATAAATGATGATTTGGGATGTATGATTATGATAAATATGATGTTGGAATGATGATACATTAATTTCATGATTTTTGGAATTAAGGATTATGCTTAAGTGAATTTATGTTGATTTTTAGTATATGGAGAAAATGATTTTTTTTGCCAAGAAAATGATGATAAATTCAAAATGTATGAAATTTTCTATGATATACTAGGCATAAGCTATGTCATGCTATTTTTTATTTTTGGAAAAAATATCAATTTTTGGAACCCATGAATAGTAATCACGTCTCTATGAATAGTAACCTCGGATGAACAGTAACTGCTACAGTAATTTGCTACAATAAACAGCATGATTTTGGAGAAAATTTAAGATTAATATTTAAATATAATGATGGAATTTTTAAGGAACCTATGGATAAAAATATCCATATAAAGAAATAATGTCCAAATATTATAGAGCATGCATGGGAAGCAGCTTGAATAAAAGAAATAAAATAACCTTTTTCCTTGAATAGGAAAAAGAAAAAAGAAAATCGATGACACCAACTGAGGATGTAAGCAAGTTATATCTTTTGCAAATTATTTCCAAAATGCTTGAAATTGTTTGTAAATTGCTTTATGAAATTTATTTAAGGTTGGCCATACCTATAATTGTTTTACATGAACTGAAGTTCGTTTTGTTAAATGCTTTTTATGAAATTGTTTATGATTTGCAAATATCATGTCGACATGTGTATGTATATGAGCATGTGCACGAGGAATAGGCCTTAGTTGAGGTAATAAGCGGACCGGATATCCCCCTCACTATTGCCAAGTCGCTTATATAGGCTCAGGCCGGTAGCGACCTCCCTGAGATGGGAGCATGTATGGGATGAGCGCCTAGCTAGCGTCGCATCTAAAGGAATGTCATGAATGCTATGTATGCATTGCATTTGCATTTTATGAAATGCATGAAAATGATTGAAAAATTCTGCATGGCTTGCTTACTGAGTATTATTACTCACCCATGCTTTTTCAATGACAGACAGGAAATGATGAGGAAGGCAGCATGTCAAATGATATGTAATTTTTGATATAAATATTATATATGTAAATTTGATGTAAAGACAATGATGAAATTTTGAAATGGAAAAGAATACCTTTTCAATGATGATATAACTGTGTTATATGAAATATATTTCATGTTGGATGAATGATGAAAATTTTTCATGTATTGATGTTATATATATATATATATAAAATCCTGCCGTGTGATCAGGGTAACAATCTTGAGTCATGTTTACCAATCAAAACGATCCTAGAGTAAGGCTTCTAGGCACCTCGGTTTGGGGTGCCACAATCATGGATGACTGCCTAGCTAGTAGTGCAGTCACATGGATGGTTTCTTTCCTATGGAAGGATGATCACTTAGTAAGTGTCACCTACCAGAGGGTTAGAGACGTATATGCATATGTTTTGTTTTAAAAGCCTCAAAATGGGGACATGAGAATATTTTTAGACATGATGATATCCACAAGAAATAATGTTCATTTAAGGATATTTCAGGATATAACAATGTCCACATAGATAAAAAAAAAGGTTTATATGCATATGCGTTGCTTTTGAAAAGCCCAAAAAATTGGGATATGAAAAAGGGTTTATACGAAACTGTTTGAGGACATACAATTTGTCCTCATATAAAGAGGTTTATATGCAAATGTTTTAGGATATAAAATTATCCTCATGAATAAAGGTTTATATGAAAATATTTTAGGACATCTAATTTTCCTCATGATTAAATATTTTTATGACAATGTTTTAGGATAGACAATTGTCCTAATGAAAAAAAAATTTATGAAGGGTTTATATGAAAAGTTTTATGAAGAGTTTATATGAAATGTTTTATGAAGGGTTTATATGAAATGTCTTATGAAGAGTTTCAATGAAATGTTTTATAAAGGGTTTAAATGAAAAGTTTTCATGAAAGGTTTCTTCTGATTGGTAATTGATCGCTTAATAAGTGTCTTCTACAGAACAGCGAGAAATGCATTTATATGAAAATACAAAATGCTTGCTTACTGAGTATCACTTGCGATTTGTTTTCCCAAACCTTAGATAGGTACAGGGAAGCTTAAGAGGTAGAGAACCTGAGCATTAATGTAAGGTATGAGATGATATTCATATGTGTGCTACATGATTAGCTATGTATATGGAATGGTATGATTAGAGTTTTTAAGGTATGATAATGTATGTGAATGTATTGAAAGTCCTAAGTTCTATGAGAACTGATGGTTGAATGTATTTATACAAGAATGGGTGTTAAATATTTAGTAATGAATGAATTTTATATGGCTATGGCTTGGACAGGTTGATAAAACAAAGGATGTAAGAGAACAAGATGAAAATTTTATGAATTATATGTACAGTTGGTGTCAACTGTCAGGGGATGAGTTTATGAAAAAGTGTATAAGGAAGGGAACCAAGTAGTATTTTAAAATGCTATGTGCTACGAATTACAAGTGTATCGTGACTTACAAGACTAATGGAGTGAAGTGCAAAGAAATGAAAAGATGAAGGAAAATGAATGAAACAAAAAAAAATTTGGACGAGATCCAATTAAGAACCCGCCGAGTGATCAAGGTAACAATCCCGATTCACATTTACCAACCAACAACGATCTTGGAGTAAGGCTTGGTGTGACGCCTCGGGTTGGGGGCGCCACAATAATCTAAGTTCAAGTAAGGTTTGTCAAGTTCACATCTTTCTAATTTTCACATATTTTTACCTAAGTATTTTAGTGATTGTTTTCTCACTTCTTTGAAAATCCACCTCTTGTAGGTTAAACTCCCATAATCACTTGTAGTACTTTCTTATATCCTATTGTAAGTTAAATTTCATTCCAAAATTTTGGAATTTAACTTTTATTTTAATTATGTTGGTCCCGAGTTAATGGCTATTACCCTAGAGGGGAGGGGTGAATTGGGTATTTTAAAAATTTTCACTTAAACAAAATTTTTTCCCCTGTTTAGTTGAATCCCCTTAATGAAACAAATGAAGAATATGGAGAGAAATAAAGAAGTAAAAGAAAATATGCAAACCACTGCAATAGACACAGATTTTATAGTGGTTCGGGCAACCTTCCATACTCCATTCTTCCAAGCTCATACCCGTTGTGACTTGTGTTTCACTAATGTATTTGTCAAATACAACTAGAGCAACAACTCTCTTCTAGATTCCAACTCTAGGGGGATTACACAAAACACTGCACAAGTAGGCGACGAGTCACACTCAAGTCACAACACTACTTTGCTTTCACTTGGTTTCAATCTCCAATATCAAACAAAGTATCAAATACAAATATTGAATCAAATAAAGGAAACTATACTTTACAAGTTGTGTAGGCAGATTTCAGCTCGTGTTGTGTACTTGTAGAAAGAATGATTTGATCAGCGATGTAGCTTTCAGCAAGTTGGAGCAAAGTTCTTCACTTGAAATTGATGTTGATCACTTAATGCTTTGAGAGGGTGGAAGGTGAACACAATGAATGCTTTCTCTAACCTCTAGCACGTCCACTTGAATGCTCTTTTATAATGGTGGAGTAAATTCAAACGTTTGGAGGAGGTGGCGCGCATTTAATGTGCCAACGTTCAAATTTTTCTGACCGTTGTGACCCAAGTCGCATGTGGAGTCGACTTCGGATGCGACTTCATCCAAGTCGCAGACTCGAGTCAACTTCGGTTGGAACTTCGGTCTCCAGCATGTCTTCAAGTTCCACTTCAGGTCGACTTGGTCTTGGACTTGACCCAAGTCGTAGGTGAAGTCGACTTTGGGTGTGACTTCACTTTCTGTATGCACATGATGGAACTTGGGATTCTTTCAAAGTGATCTTGGTTGCTTGTTATTCATTTCATATCTTATTCTTTCAATAATACTCTTAATCTTAAATGCTCAAACTTGGAAGTCGGCATGTTCATCTTCTCTTGAAGGCTTTGTCTTCATGGCCTTGAACTTATAATGATTTACTTTTCTTGATTTTGCAGTCCATAGATGTAGCCAATGATTTTTTCTTGAATGATATACTATCTTGAATGATTAATTCATGAACATTTGCTTGTTTGGACTGTATCCATCTTTAGCTTGACTCAAGTCGAATGCCTAGGTCGACTTGGAGTCCAACTTCACGCAAATCGCATGTGGAGTCGACCTGGGAATGCGACTTCACAGAAGTCACATACGGTTGACTTCGGTTGCGACTTCACCTATCTCTTGCCCCAATTTCAATGCTTGAAGGAATTAGTCATTTGAAGTCGATAGTGGAGTCGACTTGGGCCTGCGACTTCACCCAAGTTGCAGTCGGAGTTGACTTGGACTGCGACTTCACCTGTCTTGGTTCCCAAATTAAACGCTGGAAGGTTTTTCTCTCTCCAAGCCAATCTTGAGGTCGACTTGGGTATTGACTTTACTCAAATTGATTGCTAAGTCGACTTGGCTTTGCGACTTGATCTACCAGGTTATAAAATCTAAGTTTTCAACCTTTAACCAATTTTAATGAACCATACTAGTACCCAAAACAATTTTAAATTTAGTTGTTAATCATCAAAACATGGATTGTGCTTAATTTGCCATTGATTCCAACAAATTATTCCTCAATCCGTCCATATTTGTTGAAATCAGACACCCTTATTTCTCTAATTTTTTATTTATAAACAAATGAAGGAGTTTAAAGCTGAAATTTCTATCATACATTAATAACTACAAGAATTAACCATAATAATTAATTCCAACACAAAATATTAAGTATTTATATTTATTTAGGTATTTTTACTCTGTTGAACAGAAGTATCAATTTTGGGATGGATCAAATCATTTTAATTATTAGGCATATTTATATCCTCTAAAACTTAATTTTTATTTTTGTTGAGTGATACTCGGGATGTCTTCTATACCATATAAAATTTTCAGATCAAAATTCCTTGTATAAAAATTACTAAAAATTAATTAGTGCAGTTGATCTTGACAACCTTCGACCCTATTCAAGTTGATCTTCTCGGATTTTCAACCTGATTAAAATTTTAAGCTGAAATTGAGTTGTTCCTTAATCAACATATCATGAGGTCTCACACAAATTTTCATGCTAAAAATTTTTTATTTACTATTTCTTTTCTATTTTGGTTTTCTATTCCAGATTCACTACATATGAGCATACACATGTGATTCATTTCACATTTATAAGTATTAACACATAATCTATGTGAGGGTTTGGTTTGCTTAATCATTCATCAAGTATTCAAGGAACTATTTACCCATGAATTCAACATTTACAAACCATCGTAACATTAAACATCAACCAAGCATGATTTAGGCTAATATATATAATTCGAAAACCCATAATACTCACCCAAATTGAACATGAATGTGGGTAAGCCTAGTTGAATTCTCTTTTTCTTCATTTCTTCTACCTTCTTTCTCTCTTTTCTCTCCCTTTGACGTTCACACCTTGCTTCCTTTTTTCTCTTTTTTTTATTTAAGCGCTCTCTCTCTCTCTCTCTTTAGATGTCCCTTGCTGCCCTTCCTTTTTTTTTTCTATCTTGCTGCCAAAGAAACGTCCCTTGACCAGCTGTATTTATACATTTTCCATTTTTATTCAAAAAAATCAGCCCAAAATCGCCTCTCATTGACACCTCATATTGTGCCATTAATTACCTTCACTTTTTATTAATTACATGCCAATTTTCAAAAGCAAAAGTCAATGGTTTTTAACCTTAAGTAGTTTAGCACTTTGCAATAAGATTTAACTTAGTCAAACCCATCCATATTGTAAAACACTTTGTTTTAGCCGTTCATAAAAATTTTCACCTCAATAGGATCATTCTAGTGCAAGATATAAGCATATGAAAAGATTTCAAGAAATTCCATGAAATTTAATTGTTATCACCATAGTTTAATCATAATTATCATAATACACACCATTCATTAAGTTGAGCACGTCAACATGTGTTTATCTGCCAAATTTCACATCAATCCGCCTTATGCACTTCAAGTTAGAAATTTATCAAGTAATAATCTAACTTATAACTTAATTATAAATAAAATAACACGAATATTTGCATTTAATGAACATGCTAACTCATCATTCCTATACCTTATTTTGTCTTTTTGTGCACATTAATCCACATTGAGCAAGGGTGATTAACTTAATCACCTTACTTAGTCATTTGCCTAATCCCATTCATCTTAATCAAAGGCATATAATTTAATCATTTTCATTTCCTAAACCTTTCAATTTCTTCCTTAAACCAATTCCAACTATATTCATTAAGCTTAAAATCCTGGGTTTCGCATTACTCTTCATCATTACTCTTATGATACAATCTTCAAAAGTCAAATTCAAGGCATATCACATGTGTAATACATGTATTTTATATGAGATATAGGTCAGTTTCGGGTGCCTGACTCTTGGAATTGAAGCAACCCCAATTCATGTGGGTAATTTTTACTTGGAACCAAAATGAATTTATGTGTACATGTGGTGGAACCAAATGTAATGCCTCGGTTATTAGCAGCTACATAAATGGACGACGATGTGTATAATATAGACCAAGAACGCATACGACAATAAAATTTTGATGAATTAATGAGTTGAATATGTGAAAGATTGAGCTCATTGTAGCAAATACGTAGAAAAAATCTAGTTGGTGAGGACTGAAAGGATGAATTTTGATAAATGGCTTGGTGGAAGCCCAATATGATGCTCACATGCTCCTTAGGTTGTTTTGCACTTATCAGAACCCTTGATTTGATTAGATGATGAATATTTGAGATTTTGACCCACATTTGGATTTTAAACAAAAAAAGGGATTGTGTAGAGTTGATTCATTTTGAAATATGTTTAGGCATGAGTGAGATGCCTAACACATTTCGAATGGATATGGATGGATTTGGGTGAGATTTGAATGGTGGATTTGGATGAATGGCGGAAATGAGCTTGTTGTGTAGTTAAGTCGAAAAGAATTGTAATAATGAAAATGACCGAGAATCATTTATGGGAGCCATTGATTGGCATGAGAATGACTTGGGATAAGAAGGAAACCTGCTCATGATACTTGACAGTGAAATTGAGATAATGACTTTCAGAACCGAGTCATTTGGGGCTAATGGTAAAAATTCGGTAATAAATGAACTTGAAGCGCGAAATTTTAGAAACGGCCTAGAACAAGGTGGCTTCTACCATGAATAAGATGCTAGATGTATGTGTGTTGTGTGAAAAATATTTTGAACGTATTAGAGGTAATGTATGTGATTTGGGCAAACGAGAACCGTTGAAGAAGCAAAATGGCTAAAGAGTTGAGTTGAAGGGCCAAATTTTGTATAAGGCATATTTTGAACAAATAAATTACATAAATGTGATATTCTGATAATAAGAGATGTGTTTGGTTGATTGGTTTAGTGGTGTGAATGTCTTGACATATTATCACCACTTACCTTATGAATGGGTAAAAGGTATCAATAAAGTTGTGTAGTAAAATTCATGCTCAATTTTGTGATGATGGAATTTTAATTTGAAATTTTATGGAGAGATAGTACTTGAAGTTAGGAATCCAGCAAAATAAATCATCTCAAACGGAGTTGTTTACAGAAAGTTATAGATAAAATGGTGTAACGTAGCTTAAAACGGGCTATTTATGGGCCCACATAGCCCAAACCGTGGCCACACGGCCCAGGCCATGTGCTTAGATGTTTTAAACGTGGTGGGGGGGGGGGCAGACCAAACTCTCCCCATTTCATGTCATTTTCTAAACTCAAGTTTACGGGTTTAACTTGACATATTTATAATCAAAATTTACCACAAAATAATATTATATCTATTCTCCATTATAAATAAGACAATTAAAACAAAAGATAGAAAGAAAGGAAAAACTTATTGATCTGAAGCCCCAGTAGTGTCTTGATTGCTCCAAGCAACTTATCACCTTGCTTCTCGCATTGTGCCCTTCACTCCTCTCTTTCCCAGACAATAACCCTAGCTCTAAGGACGATCTAAGATGCTTTGGGATGTCTCTAAGAGATGTCCATATAGATTTTCAGAGGGGACTTACACACAGAGTCTTTTTGCACTCAAAATTATACAATCAAAGGCCCACACTGTTTGAACCATGTAGCGCCTAGATCCACCCGATTCCAACCATGTAGCGTTTTAGAATGGGCTATGCTATGCATGGTTTTGCTTAGCTTTGTCCCGTTTCTCGCTGAAACTTTCTTGACACATTTGAGGTTGCTTTGATCCTTGTTTTAGCTCCTTTAAAACCTTCACGATCATCAAATCAAATGTACTAGAGCTTTGAAATTCTTGAAACAGAAGCACGTTGCATCGAATAAGTGGACTATATTAACTGCTCATAATTTTTTATTCTAAAGGAGTTACAGGAGCCACAACATATCGATGTAAAGAATTTTCCGATCCCGTCGATGTGGTAACTCAGGAAAACTTAGTTAAGCTCATTTTTCATGTCAAAATCTACTACTACTATATGATTTAGGACCCTGAATTTGCCGTACTTTCATACTTTACACAAATTAGCCATTTGTGAGTGTTTTATGCTAATTAAAGCTAAATCGATCAAAATATCATTCAAAATATCTTAAATGCTTAAATTCTTCTCAATTAATATTCAAAATACATAATATAAAAGTGACTCAATACTACATGACGTATTTGTTGGTATAAACAGGAGAATGGTGGGTAAGCCCATTATGTGTGAATGGGAGATGTTGGAGATGTAAGGGAATTAGCATCCATGATAGGGCTTATCCCTAATTAGGATAAGACGAAGCTATCCTAAGTTGATGGGATATTAAGGAATCCTTTCAGATGAGTATCTAATTCAAACAAAGATGTCATGAGACTCTCTTATGAATAGGAATTGCCTCAATTTCTCCCATAACGATAGAAGCGTGATCCCAAAGACCCTCCTTCCCCATTTGATTCCTATAGTCATTAAGGGGTGGATATGTGGTTGATTTTCAATGTATATAATTTCAATCCAGAGTTCCCGACCAACTGAGAAGTTTAAGGCACGACACTATTGTTTCTTTTGCAGTCTTACCCTGCTGGTAGATTCTTTGAAGAGTTAAGACTATATGTTATTTTCTATAAGGCAATTAATTAAATTATGGGTCCATTTAGTATGGCCAAAAAATTTTCACCATAAAACTTTTAAATCTAAAACTTTTCGCTCTCTATAACTATCTCATTTTTTAATTATTTTCACTTCTTCATACAATTGCCATACTTTTCACTTATTTATACACAACTACCCATACAACTAACTTATTTATTTTAACTTTTTTCTCTTTACTTCTTGTCATTACCTTTATAATAAAAGCTTCAAAACTCAAATTCAAGGCGTATCATATCACATGTATAATTCATGTATTTTATAGGAGATATAGCTCAGTTCCGGGTGCCTAACTCTTGGAATTGAAGCAACCTGAATTCATACAGGTAATTTTTACTTGGAACCAAAATGAATTTATCTGTATATGTGGTGGAACCAAGTGTAATGCCCAGGTTATTAGCAACTACATAAATGGACGACGATGTGTATAATATAGACCAAGAATGCACATGAAAATAAGATTTTGATTAATTAATGAGTTGAATATGTGAAAGATTGTGCAAATTGTAGCAAATGCATTAAAAAAATCAAGTTATTGAGGACTGAAAGGATGAATTTTGATAAATGGCTTGGTGGAAGCCCGATATGATCCTCACATGCTCCTTAGGTTGTTTTGGACTTGTAAGAACCCTTAATTTGATTAGATGATGAATATTTGAGATTTTGACCTGCATTTGGATTTCGAACAAAAAAAGATACTTTGTAGAGTTGATTCATTTTGAAATATATTTAGGCATGGGTGAGATGCCTAGCACATTTGGAATCAATATGGATGGATTTATGTGAGATTTGAATGGTGGATTTAGATGAATGATGGAAATGAGCGTAGTTGTGTAGTTAGGCCAAATAGAATTGTAATAATGAAAATGACAGAAGATCATTTATGGGAGCCATGATTTGCATGAGAATGATTCTGGATATGATGGAAATGTGCTCATGATACTTGGCAATAAAATTGAGATAATAACTTTGAGAATTGAGTCATTTGGGGCTAATGGCAAAAATTCGGTAAGAAATGAACTTGAAGGGTGAAATTTTAGAAACGACATAGAACATGGTGGCTTCAAGCGTGAATAAAATGCTAGATGTATGTGTGATGTGTGAAAAATATTTTGAATGCATTAGATGTGATATATGTGACTTGGGCAAATGAGACTCGTTGAAGAGGCAAAATGGCTAAAGAGTTGAGTTGATGGGTCAGATTTTGTATAAGACATGTTTTGAACAAATAAATGACATAAATGTGATATTTTGATAATAAAATATGTTTTTGGATGATTGGTTTAGTGGTAGGAATGTCTTGACATGTTATCACCACTTACCTTGTGAACGGGTAAAAAGGTATCAGTAAAGCTGTGTAGTAAAATGCATGCCCAATTTTGTGGTGATGGAATTTTAATATGAAATTTATGAGGAGGCGGTACTTGAAGTAAGGAATCAAACTCAAAAAAATCATCTCAATTAGAGTTGTTTACAAAAATTTATGAATAAAATGGTGTGACATAGTCGAAAATAGGCTATTTATGGGCACACACAGCCCAAACCGTGACCACATGGCCTAGGCTATGTGAGGGGTTCAAAACTTCCCCATTTCATGTTGTTTCTTTCTCTTCTCCCTCCCCATGTTCCTAGCTCTTGACCTACATAAAAAGACTACTGAAAAGTGCTTGGACTCACTTCTGTTATACATCAAGGAAGCTTCTTAGGTCAAGGAGAGAGTTTGGAGCTTTAGAGATCTTGAAGAGTTTTGGATAAAACTAAATTTGAGTAAGTAGTTGTTTTCTTTTGAATCAAAGCATGGATTTGGGTTTGAATTACGATGTTTCGTGATTACTTGTTGGCGCCGTTTTTGTTTTTGTGATTTGGATGAATTATTGAAAGATGGGGCTTCTGTAGAAAATGTAGGAAGGTTGAAAATTAGGAATTTTGATGGAAATACATATAATGGATGAAACGGAAGTGTTTAGCAGTGGTTTGTCTGATATTATTATGTGTTGGGTGGAATTCCATTAATTTTAAGTGACTTTAGTTTGATTTTCATATGTTGCCTATAAGGTGTTTATTGAAATATCCAAGTTAGACTTAATGCCTAGAAACCATGTATAATTAAATGTGAAAAACCTTAATAATATGAAAATTTTTATTACAAATGCTTGGGCATATCTGATGTTGAATTATTTGGATTGGAACTTGTAATGGGCTTGATGAATATGGGTGTATGAATTCAAATGAGACTTGAATTTTGTGTGTGAGGATGGTGTTGGACGTTTGTTAGAATTTGATGAAGATGCATATAAGGGAAGAAATAGAAGTGTTAGAAGTGATTTGTATGACATTATTATGTGTTGGGTGGAATCCCATTACCTTTAAGTGAGTTTAGTTGGATTTTCATTCGTTGCCTATAAGGTATTTTTTGAAATGCTCAAATGAGGCTTTATGCCTAAAAACCATATATAAATGGATGTGTAAAACCTTAGTGACATAAATAATGTGTTGCAAATGCTTGGGAGCATATGCAATGTTGAATTATTTGAATTAGAACTTGTGATGGGCTTGATGAATATAGGTTGTATGAATTGAAATAAGATTTGAACTTTGTACTTGAGAATATTGTTGGATATTTGTTGGAATTTGATGGAGATGCATGTAAAGGAAGAAATATAAGTATTTAATAGTGTTTTCGTATGATATTATTATGTGTTGGATGGAACCCCTTGAATTTTGAGTGAGTTTAGTTTGATTTTCATATATTTCCCATAAGGTGTTTGTTGAAATCCCAAATAAGGCTTAATGCCTAGAAACCATGTATAAATAGATGTGTATAACCTTAATAATGTGAATAATGTGCTGCAATTGCTTGTGGACATATGCGAAGTTGAATTATTTGGATTAAAACTTGTGATGGGCTTGATGAATAAGGGTTGTAGAATTGAAATGAGATTTGAACTTTGCGTTTGAAGATATTGTTGGATGTTTGTTGTAATTTGTAATTAATTAACATAAGTTGTGTATTTGGATGGGTTCTGTGATGGTTTAGTGTGAGCTTTTGCATATCGAATGTTGTTTTGACGAATTGGGTATAGGCCCTTTGAAAATGAGTCGGTATTGTTAGTTTTCTTTGTGAATTATTTTGATAAACCAATGGTGCATGGTTTTAAATAAGCATAAGACATTATTTCAGCATAAGCATGATGCATATGGCATGAGTGATGCATCTGCATGGTTTGCATAGGGTTATTTGCTGCCCTTTATTGACATAAGGATAGGGTTGTTCATGACCCTTGATGGACATGAGGTTGGTTTGTTTTATATGTGTGTTTCTAGCATTACATAATTGTGTGGGGCTAGTGAGAGCCTAGTGTTTGCATTACATGTGGTGGCATGATATACTTGATTGGTTTAGCATGAATTTACTATTGATTTTATTAACCGCACCGACTTATGGAGTTTTCCCAACTCACGTGTTTATTTTTAATGTTTTAGCAGGATGGGCATTGCAAGTGCCTAGTTATGAGCCTGAGCTAGGTGATATTGATTCCAAATTGAGGCATATTTTGGTAGGTATAAGTTATATAATTTTGGATTGTTGTATTTGAGATTGATTTGTATATGAGATATTCATGTGCATGTGTTATATGATAAGTAATGAGTTGTATATTATATATTGGTATGTGGTTCATGGATGTATGGCATGTTGAGGTCTTATTAATGTATTTGGGAATTATAAATGCATATTCTACCCCCACTAAGATGCAAATGATGTAATTAATTGTAGTTTTATTAGTTTTGCTTTCATATATCTAATTAATAAATTAGTTGTAGATATCTAAGGTTGCCATAGGTGGATTTTTATATACATGTGGTCCTTTGTGTTTGAAATTATAGCAGATCTTGAGGAAATGTACTGGATCTCTGTCGTAGTGGCCATCGGTCTGTGGCGATAGCCGGCAAAGCGCCACACCAAACCTATCCTGTTTTAGGTTACCCAACTAGTTGACCCACTAGTAACTGGACCAAATTGCACCTATATTGCTTAATATGTATAACAGATTAGGACAAGTTGAAACTATGTATTTGGCAACACTTACATTGCATATTACCGTCCTCTTGTAAAAAATGTCTTTTTCTTTTGTAGCTTTGCTTTCTCTCTATAGGAAGACGATAGACCTTGGATTTTGTTGTTTACATCTAGATGGGATGAGAATTAGATTGGGATTGAATATAATCTTCCATTTTACAAAAAAATTATCCAATTCCCAAAATAAAAACTTATTTTTTCATTCACAATATACATTTCCAATCCCAAATACACCTTTTTTCCATTCCCAATACCCAACAATATTTATTACGTCTCATGTTCTTGTTCCATCTTCATCTCATCCAAGTTATTCAAAGACTACAAGTTTGAAGCCTTATTCTATTGGGTACTAAGACTCAATTTCCTTTATGTGATTGAGCTGCTATGTGGCTATTCAAAGATTCAACATTAGTGAGTACTAAGATTCAAAAAAATCCACTATGAGTTGAATCAATGCCTTGCTGATGTAGCTGCTTAAGCCAATTGTTGAAAGTCCGAATCATATTAGCACAAACTAGGTTTTTAGAAAAAGATCATCCCACGATAACCATATTAATTTGGCGCAACTTAAAAAGAAAGGAGAAAGAGAGAGAAAAGAAAAAGAAAAGTGACAGGTGAAGATTTTCTTGCACTCACAAATTGTCCAATTGTATTAACTTATTGCATCTAGGGTGTGTTTGGAAAGTAATAAAACTTTTTTAAAAAAGTTTTCGGTATAAAAGTTTCTAACATAAGAGAAAAGGATGTGATATGATATAGGTAATGATGAGAAGTAAAGAAAATAATATTAAAATACATTGCGTTAAAATTGTATAAGGACCATGGTTCCTATACACTCATAATGAGTTTTCTAATCCTACTCATATTAAAAAATGAAGTTCCACTTGGACTCATAGTCTATGGAAGTACACCTATAGTGGAATAGCTCCTGCGTATTCTTATTAGGATAATTATAAATATGCTTAGGGCCTTTAGGAGATACACACATCGTAATATACAAGAGAAATTTCAGAAGAGTTTTCTTAGTCTCTTTAAGAGATTAATGACATTTAAATTATGGTAGTAAGGTTGGTTTCCAATCTTGTGATTTCAATCCTGCCAAGCGACGAGGTTTGAAACACAGCCTTTCGATACTTCTACTTCTATTTCTGCTAAGTAACACATGTAACTGATAACTCTATAAAAATAAAATTATCAACGCTCATTTTGCACTCATTTGGAATGCTAGTTCAAGAGAGACTTGTAAATTTACATAGATTTTGCATTAGTCTTCATCATTTGTGTAATTATTGCATCTTGTGTGATTTTCATGCATTTTGTGTTGCATCTAGTTTAAATTTATCTCATTTTGATTGTTTTAATTTCATTTGATCATTGAGGAATGCATTTACCAAAATTTACTCTTTTATTGTAAGAAAAGATGGAATGAGAAGAAATTACTTGAAGCTATCAAAGAGCAATGTTGACTCTAGCATGCTTATGACCGCAACCATGGCATTGGGGCCCACGACCACCAGTCCACCACCTTAAGAGAAATGCACTGCTATGTTGTCCAGGAGCACTGCAGCTATGGCCACGAAGGTACTTGTATTAAAAATTCCAGATGTGTGAGCTCCAATTGCAAGGGGGTATAAATATATTTATTAAGGTTTCTTAAGCATAACTTCTAGGGGTTGTGGCTACTAAGAAAGGGAGAGAAATGCAAGGGCTATAAGGAAGAGAGAGAAGATCAAACCAAATACATTGAGTTTCATCTCTTCTTCTTCTTTCTCTTCTCTTTTTTATTATTTTCCTCCCTTGTAACGATTGTAGACTTGATGTTGAAGGATTTGATGTCATATTTATGAGCTAAATCTCCTTATGATGGAAGATATGGATGATTTGATATCATAGACTATGTTATTTTGTTTGCTTTGTGCTAAATGATTATATCATTATGCTATAACTTGTGCTACTTGAGATTACCCTTATATATCATTCTTAATATATTTATAAGCCTTGCAATATTGTAAATTGATTTAATATCCAAATCTATGCTTTGAAGAGTGAGTTTTGGATGAGATCCATATATAAGGTACATGTTTTCCAACCCTTGTTTGTGTTGGATGTTAATATGGATAGAAATATACCTATAAATCCGGTGTAATCATGATTAAGTTAGCCTTGTTTTACTCGGTTGCGTGAGAACATAGCAATTAACTAAAACAGGGTTAGGTTTGTATGTGTTGGAAGACATATATGAATATAAATGAACCTAGATAAGTAATCTCTGCACAAACAACTTAAAAAGGAACCAATTTAACATATCCGTGAGTCAATGAATTCATACTCTCATCCATCTTAATCATCTCAAGACCATCTCATCGGTAGCTACTCCATATTTGGTTAATTCTTGGTTAGTTTAGTTAGAATTTAGTTCTTTAAAAAATAATTCTCCTTTAATTACCAATTCACTTTAAGCAATTGAATTTTAAGGTTCTGATCTATTTAACACAATCCTCATGAAAACGATAATCTACTCATTCTTTGTTACTTGATTAGCATGTATACTTGCGTTAAAATAAGCATTTAATTAGACATATACCCAGCTTGTTAGTAACAGATCCTTATTTTTCCAACTTTAGTATCAAAGCTAAATCTATGTTTAGGCTTCATTACTTGGTAATATACATAGCTAAAATTTTACTTGAAATTCATTTGATAACTTGAAATATAACATGTTGTTGAGTAACACATTTGGGCATGAGCTTTCGATTTCTTTGAGAATACACTGTGGCTTACTAGAAGTTGAAAATTGTTATTTTATTTTTGGGATTCATTAAAAATGTTAAATTACATTATTATAAGCTCTCAAATTTATGTAAGTAGGGTCTTATATTAAAGATTGAATTATTTCAAACAAGATGGATGGTGTGGATGACTAAAATACGAACTAGAATAATCACCATGATTCATTAATAGGCATGCCGATTAGCTCCTTTTTTCTTTGGTACCGCATGTCCATACCATATATTTGTAAAATATGTTTTAGTCTTTGGTTTACAATGCTAAGTTAAACATGCCCTTATGTTTTATTATCATGACTTGAATTAGTGTTATATATGTCATGTTAGGAGTGTTTTATGATGACTAGGGCAAATGGGTGTTCTTTAGTTTATTTTTTATGTTAAAACATGGAAATCATGTGATACTGCATATATTATCATTTTATTGATAATTAATTAATTATTCAAGTTAATTATGCAAATCACATGCACCCTTAAGTTAATAATATGATTATAAATTTTTAGGATGGATATGATCATTAAAATAATTTTTATTGAATTTTAAAACAAAATAAATATATGAGGTGTATGGAAATTTTTGTCCATCACGAATGTACAGGCCCTAGACATTCCACCAATTACAGCATTGGGGAATTTTTGCATAAACTACCTTGGGCTATACAAAAATTATAAAAAACCTATTCTTACTAATGGGCTTGGCCATGGGAAAATGCTTGCTTTTGACTGGGCCACCTACAGAGATGGGCTCAAGTTGGGACGGGACTAGCTAAGTTTGGGGGCTAAGATGGGCATTAATTGAGCCTAATATGGGGCCTGTCTCCACAGGCTGGGTGGGCCCACAACAAATAAAAAATAAAAAACATAGATGGCCCTTGCGGCCTCGAAACTAGGTTGATATTGGGCCCAATCGGGGCCCAACTTATTGGCGGTGGTATTGATATGGCACTATCTTTGCTCTTCCCTTTGAATTTAACATATTTTGTTATTTTTAAATCAAATTTTAATGATCCAATAGTCCATTCATACTAATTTTGATGCTATGGATGCAATGGTATGGTTAGATTTCTGATTTGGGGTTCAGAATTGACGTTTTATGCAATATGCATGTTTTATATCATGTTTAATGATGTTTATACTGCAAGTTATGAAAAAAAATCCCTTGAGCATCTAACATAGGTGTTGTGTAAGTTATAATGCATTATGCACTATGTTATGATTATATTACAAATTTCTTATGATGAGATATCCTACTTACTTGTTGGCTGACCAAAGAAGTATTATAGGATTTGACTGGACATAATGAATTTAATTATCATTATCGAATTATTTTCAATATTTTATACTCCATAATTTAAGTAGGAGTTCACAAGTTGGTAGAATTCAAAGTGATTCTTACTTGGAACCGATGTTCTTAAGTTGGTAAGATTTATTTTAAATTCTCACTTAGAATTAAATTTTATGCAATAGAACCAAGCTATCAATGGTCAAATATTTGTAACATGAAACTTGACGAGCTGCGTATATACCTAATTATAGTGCTCGTTTTAACGCAAGTATACGTGCCGATAAAGTAATAAAGAGTGAGTAGAGTATCATTCCCACGATGATTATTTTAAATAGATTAGCACCTTAAATCTCAATTGTCTTAGTAAATTGGTAAAGTGAAGAGAAGTTTTATCAAAGAACTAAATGAAACTAAACTATGAAAACATTAAATGACCAAGGTAGGGTGGATATTGCCGAGATTGCCTTGAGATGATTAAGATAGGTGGGAATAAGAAGTCATTGAATCATAGCTATGTCATGTGGTCCTAATTAAGTTAGTTGTGTAGAGATTACTAATCTAGGTTCATTCATATTCATATATGTTTTCCAACACATATAAACCTACCCAAGTTTTAGTTATGTGCTATGTTCCCATGCACACAAGTAAAACAAGATTGATAACCACATAACCTAATCAAGATTACACAGGGTTAATAGATACATTTCTATCCATATTAACATCCAACCCAAACAAGAGCTAGAATACTTGTGCCTTATATATGGATCTTATTCAAATCCCACTTTTCCAAGCATGAATCTGAATATTAGATCAATCCACAAGGTTTCAAAGCTTGTAAACGCATTAAGCATGATATATAAGGATAATCTCAAGCAACATAAGTCACAGCACAATTATATTATTAATTCAAGCATAAAAAAACCAAATATCATAAGCTATGAGTTCAAATCCTACATATCTCCCACCATAGGAAGGTTTAGCCCATTAACATGACTTCAATTCCCATTAAAATCAAGTTACAATCATCACCAAGAATACAGAGAAAAGGAAAGAGAAAGGAAAGATAATGAGAAAGAGAAGAACTAAATCTCGGAAGCTTCCACTAGCAAGATCGGATCTCCTCTTTCATTTTCGAGGGGAACAAATCCTTTTCCTTCTCTATGCGGCTGCTCTAGCGGCTCTCTCCACGCCTCTCCTTTGTTCTGGTCTCTCTCTCTAACTCTTCGAGACTCCCCCCCACACGCAGCCCTAAGAGATATATTTATACTGGTAGCTTGCGCAGCATACGAGCAGAAACCCGCACGTACGGACGCGTAGTAGCGCCTAGGCACCAACTCTCTATGTGCTAGGTGACTCTGAAACCTTTCTGAATGCCCTGGGAGTTCATGCCTTGGCGCCTAGGTGCCAACTCTCTGGGAGCTTTTGACCTAAAAACTCTTCTGGGCGTGTTTGCATGTTAATGAAGTGGCACCTAGGCGCCAACTCCCTGGATGCAATATGTTATGTGAGGTGTTGTAGATTCTGACAAAGGCCTATAGAATGGCGCCTGGTGCCAACCTCATGCTCCTTCACTTGGCTCTGTTCTACATTCTACTCACTCGCGTGCTTGTAATTCTCTGTCCTTCCTATAAAAATGAATGAAACTAAATAAATGAACTAAAAATGCCTAATTTATACTAAAAATGCATAAAAACTACATAATGATCCTAAAATGGAAAGCGAGTGAAAATATACCTAAATGGATGCAAAATAAACCTAATCTCTTGGACTAACACGCAAAAATGGTCTGAAATAGGCCATGATGGCTCATATTTTTACGAGTTATCAGTGACGATTGGAAATATAGTAAACTTTCGGATTTATTCTTTCTATTATATTATCCTTGACTTAGTCTTTTACCATAAAATAATATCCATGCTACTATTTATTCTTTGCTTGCATCCTTTATTGTTGATTGGTTACCAACATGGCAGCAAAAATAATTATCGCTGACCTTAATAAAGGAAAAAATTGAATGGGGATAATTATGACATTTGTCATCACAAAGTCCAGTATATCTGGAAGATCCGAAAGTGTTGGAACCATTGAATAATAATATCATGAGAGAATTCAAAGAATGGAACACTACTCAGCACAAACGAGATCAGGGAGGCTTATGTAGCCTGAAGAAGAGAAATAGCGTTGTTCACATTACGTTGTTGAGTACCATGTAAGACGATCTTATGTGCAAACTGAGGAGCATGTTAATGCCCATGAAATATGGATAGCCCTTAAAGAAAAATTTGGTGACACATCTATTAAAAAGGTGGAGAGGCTCACAATCAAGTTTAAAACTTACAAGAAGCACCAAAATCACACTATAAGGTAGCATCTGAGGGAGATCTGGAACATGATTAGATAGCTTAAGTCAACTGGAAATGGTCTCACTGACGAATAGAAGATACAAGTTGTGATTAGATTACTTCTCAATAGTTGAAAACACATGAAAGTCAACATAACAAATACCAAAAATAACAAAACATTGGAGGGTACTTAACGTCATTTGAAGTTGGATGACGAGCACTTAAAGGCTATAAAATCTTCCTGACAACTATAAATGGAAAATTCGAGTTTGTAAAAAATTTCAGGTTTCAAGCATAAGAGAAATCGAAAGTTCTTTAAGAAGGGGAAAGGACCAAAAGTGGGTTTCATTGGGGTTAAGAACGTTTAGTGCAATAAAGCCGTGACTAAGGTCAAGTGCTATGACTATAGCAAGTTGGGTCACTTTGCTCGTGATTGCACTGAGCCAAAAAAGATACTGTTTAACTTTACTCCTACTCCTACTTCTGTTTATGTTAATAGCTTAGTAATGCTCATAGAATCTTATCCTTGTGGATTATATACTCAGAAGCAACAGACCACATTGCTAATGATGATGAGCTTTTATGGAATATCATTGAATTCCTATCAAGACAAAGTGGATATATGTAGAAAAAACTCCTAGGTGGAAGTTAAAGGGAATGGAGCCCACAAATTAGAGTTGTGTGGTGGCTGAACTTGCTCCTACATGATGTCATATACGTACTAGAAGAAATTCAGCAGAAGTTAGTCTTAGTTCTATCTTTGCTTAGCCTAGAGTTTTCATTGAATTTTCATGATGATTCTGTTGATATAATTTGGGAACGACTTATTTTGATTCTAGATTGTTGATAAATGGTTTCAAGGTTATGGATATTAATTGCAATTAATTTATATTACATGATGGTTGGTTTCCTTATGTTACATCATCTAATGCATTATATGGATGCAAATGTATGACAAGCTAGATTAAGTCACATTAGACAAGAAAGAATGAATTAGCTAGCTAGAGAAGGTATTTTAGCCCACTCACTAAAATTGACTTGTCTACTTATGAAAATTTTTTAGCTAGAAAAGAAATAAGGAAATCATTTGGTAAAGCAATCAGGCTTCAATTTTAATTGCAATTAATCCATTCCAACATTTGTGGTCCAACAAAAGTGAGAGCGAGGCGTGGAGCCTCATATTTCATCACTTTTATAGATGATTATACCGATTTGGTCATGTTTTCTTGATCTGCTATAAGTTAAGTATTGGATTACTTTAGACACTACATGAGTATGGTATAGAACCAATTAGATCGAAAGATTAATGCATTGAGAATTGATCATGGATGCGATTACTTATCCGAGAAACTTTGAAACTTTTATGATGAAAAGGGTATAGTTATACAACTAAATATTTTTGGTACTTTGCAACAAAATGGTGTTTCTAAGATTAAAAAAAAAGCCTATTGGATATGGTTAAGTCTATGATGGTAAAGAAAAATCTTACAATATCTTACTGGGGTGATGCATTGTTAATTACTACTTATATACTTATTCTTGTGCCCCCAAATCAGTCATTTATACTCCTTATGAATTATGAACACATCAAAAACATGATTTAAGTAATTTGTGACCATGAAGGTTACCATCTTTCATCCATAATGTCTCTCATAAATATAGTAAACTAAGGCTAAGAGGCAAGAAATGTATCTTTGTCAAACACCTAGAACACTTCAAAGAGTAAAGAGTATGTGTTCATCAGTGAGCTTGAGGATGGAAGTGTGACTATAGTTGAAACATGAGATACGAGTGTGGCACCCCAGCCCGAGCGTCACAACCTTACTCCAAGATCTGTTGATTGGTAAACATGATCAGGATTGTTGCCCTGTCACACGGTGGGCTTATTGGATATTTATCCACTTAATCTTAACTCCTTACGAGTTTATACCATTTCAATTGTTTCAATTTCCATCAAATGCCTTTTTAGGTCATTATTCCATTTGAGATATACAGATATAATCTCATAAATTCTATCCTTAATCATATCATGATAAATCATCCTTCACATTTGACCATAAAATTTTTTCGCTACTTGTAGTCCAAATCACCATATAAATTCTTGTACAACATTAAACCACAATTTAATGTTAACATTCATACAACCATATAATTCGTAAAATTCATTCACAGGTAACTTGTAGAAATTCATATTTTCTTGAATCTCTACATGTGCTCTTGCATGGTTCTTCCCTTCACCTGTCTTTAGGATTTGGAAAACAAAACTGTGAGTCGAAACTCAATAAGCAAGCTATAAGGTTTTAGGCAATTCATTTTCATTGAAAATAACTTGGAAAACCATCTTATACCCACTTGACGGTATATGATAAAAACATGTTTCTTATACCCATCTAGGGTATGTCATAAACAATGCGACGCATTATTTAAAACCATGACATTCCTTTGGATAGAAGCTAGCTAGGCAACCATCTACTTTCATCCTCTATCCCATTCCAGGGAGGCGCCGCTGGCTCTAAGCCTCTCTTAGCAACTTGGCTGCACCAAAGGGGGATATTCGGTCCGCTTACACCTTTGAAGTGGACTTCATACTTTGTGCACAAGCATCTTTCATAAACATTCCTCGACATGCTAGCATGATTTTTCATTCATAAATCCATGATTCATTATTTGCCATAATAATTGCAAATCAGTAAGCAAATCATTTACCATATTGGAATCTCATTTAAATACGCATTTATATAAAGGAATGGCCATCCTTAAACAATTTAGAAAGAATTTAAAACATTCATTTGCTAAATCATTCAAACATTTAGAATATCGTTTATAAGAATTTGCACATATTTTGATAAATCAAAAGCATTTGGAAATTTGCTTGCTTACCTTGTTCGCTTAGCTTTCCGTTTCGCTTATCTCTTTTCCTTTGCCTATACATAAACATAGAATTGCATTCATAATAATTCATTTGCTTTCATTCACTTAGTTTTCCAATCCCATAATCCATTTCATACATAATCAACTTGGATTTTTAAGTCGATCATACATATACACATTCACTTGTGCATTACATCATCCATTCCATATTGTGTTTTAATCCCATATTTAGGGTAAACACATAATAATCATTTATAATTCAACATATGGGGATTTATATCTCCCATTTATCATTTATCATCTATTTTCCATTTTTTCCCACGTCGATGCTCATTTTAAGCTTATAAGTAGAATTTTGCAATGAAAAAGGAATTTACCATACATTTTCTGCACCAAGAACTCCACAACAAAATGGAGTTGTTGAAAGGAAAAACCGGACAATACAAGAAATGGCTAGAATTATGCTAAATGAGAGTAAATTATCCAAAAGATTTTGGGGTGAAACTGTAAGTACAGCTTGTCATGTATTAAACCTAGTTACCATTAGAACAATATTGAAAAAGACCTCATATGAACTTTGGAAAGGCAGAAAACCAAACATATCATATTTCCATACTTTTGGATGTACTTGTTATGTATTAAATAATAGAAAAATAAATTTGGGAAAATTAGATGCCAAAAGTGATGAAGAAAATTTTCTTGGTTATTCATCAAATAGCAAAGCATATAGAATTTTCAACAAAAGAAATCAAATAATAGAGGAATCAATACATTTTTTTTGATGAATTTAACCAAACTCCGAGAAAGGAGGATGAATTAAGTGATGCAGATGACACATCGAAGAGTTCAAAAGCAAAACAACAAGATCAACAAGAGGAAACCGAGCTCAAGCCAGAAATTTCCACGGAAGAAAGGGTAAGTGAAGGAAACGATTCCTATAAACCTCCAATTGATTTAAAATTCAAAAATGCTCATCCGATTGAGCAATTTATTAGCAATATCTATGAAGGAGTAAAGACTTGAAGATCAAAACAAAAAATTTGTAGACAATATGCTTTTGTATCAAACATTGAACCGGCAATAATTGAACAAGCTCTTAATGATGAAAACTGGGTTATTGCAATGCAAGAAGAGTTAAATCAATTTGAAAGAAACAATGTATGACATTTAGTCCCTAGACCCAATGATTGCACTATTATTAGTACTAAATGGGTAATTAGGAACAAATTGGACGAAAGTGGACTTGTAATAAGAAACAAAGATAGACTAGTAGCTAAAGGGTATTCCCAAGAAGAAGGGATTGATTTTGAAGAATCATATGCATCTGTGGCTAGATTAGAAGTCATACGCATTTTACTCATTTTTGCTTCTCACATGGATTTCATATTGTTTCCAATCGATGTGAAAAACAAATTTTTGAATGGATACTTGAATGAAGAAGTATATGTTGAACAACCCCCTAGATTTGAAGAAAAGGATCAATCAAAATATGTTTATAAATTAACCAAAGCATTATATGGACTAAAACAAGTTCCACGAGTTTCGTATGAAAGGTTGAACAAAGTTTTCATTGATCATGAATTTCAAAGAGGAAAGGTTGATACTACCTTATTCATCAAATATAAAAGCAAAAATATTTTAATTGTGCAAATTTATGTGGATGATATAATATTTGGTGCTACTAACGAAACTCTGTGCCAAGAATTTTCTAAGATTATGCAGAGCGAATTCGAAATGAACATAATGGGAGAATTAAATTTCTTCCTTGGATTGCAAATCAAGCAACAAGCCGAAGGAATATTCATTAATCAGTCCAAGTATATCAAAGAAATGTTAAAGAAATTTGGAACGCAAACTAGGAAGGGAGCAAACACTCCAATGAGTTCAACAATCAAGATCGACACGGACGAAAACGGTAAATGTATCGATCAAAAGTTTAATAGAAGTATGATACGATCATTATTGTATTTAACTGCTTCTAGACCGGATATTCTTTTCAGTGTTTGTATGTGTTTTAGATTTCAAGCATGTCCTAAAGAATCACACTTATTGGCTGTAATTTTTTTTAAATATTTGATAAATACCACTAATCTTGGATTATGGTATCCAAATGGGTCAACTTTTGATCTAATCGGCTACTCAGATGCAGATTTTGTCGGATACAAAGTAGATAGAAAAAGTACTAGCGGAACATGTCAATTCCTTGGAAATATATTGGTTTCATGGTATTCAAGAAAATAAACTAGTGTTGCTCTATCTATGGCGGAAGCCGAATATATAGCCGCCGGGAGCTGTTGTTGTGGCGCCCCGAACCGAGGCGACACATTTGACCTTACTCCGGGATCTTGTCGATTGGTAAATGTGACTCAGGATTGTTGCCCTGATCACGCGGCGGGTTCTTAATTGGATCTCGTCCAAATTTTTTTTTCTTTTCTTTTGTCACATAAACATATACTCATCATCATTCATATATCATCATGAATCATCAATTTTTCATATTATTCATAACTTTATAATTTCATACAACCTATATCCTTTTTCATCATATGCCATTAGGGCATTCATTCATACATAAATCTACTAACCTTTGTAGATTTCTCTTTTCCTTTAGCAACACGTCTTTCATCACTTGAATTTTTCCTGCACCTGTCTAAGGGGGAAAAACATGAGTCGAAACTTAATAAGCAAGCATTTTTCATTTTAAATGCATTCCTCTACATTCGATAGAAGACACTTACCAAGTGATCAACTATCAAATGCACAGAAACCTTTTCATAAACCATTAGATGTGCAAATGCTTTCTTTCCACTCCTGACATAAACCTTTGTGTGCGGGTACGCTAGCCCAGGGAACATCTCACATAGCATGGTCCAATGCGCCGGCTGTCTCCGACTTGACCTCATCAAGGGAACCTCTCTTCCTCTTGACGCCTACATGGTCCTACATGCATGAGTTTTGATTTCCCGACATTATATACCTCTTACACTAGGTAACTCGTCATTCTCATGTAGAGAATTATTTGCACCATCCCTTAAAATCATCATTTTAAATTCATGCTTTCATTTCCAATCCATGTATGAAAATGCAATGCGTTCATTCACATATAACATTCATTCACACATAACCTTCCTTTGCCTCCACCTCTTGGGAGGACGCCGTCGGCACACAACTCATACGACTCGGCAATAGTGAAGAGGGATCCCCGATCCTACTTCCTCCACTAAAGCCTCTTTCTCATCATACAACACACATGTGCACATGTCCATAAACATAACATGATATCAATATGCCGGCATAACTTTCATAAAAATTCATAAATATTCATCATTTCAAAACATTATAGGAATGGCCACCCTTAAACACATTTCATAAAACATGTGAGCAAACAATTTGCAATCATTTAAAACATTTTAGAAAGTTTTGCTTGCTTACCTCCTCAGTCCGTGTCCTCCACATTTTCCTTTCCTTTTTTTTTCTATACAAGGAAAATGGATATTTTATCCATCCATTCTATGTTTACTTTCCATGCTTTCTTTATAACCTTTCATTACCTCATTCCCATAGAGGTTAATCGTATAAAGATACTGTTCATGGGTTCCAAAAATTGATATTTTTTCCAAAAATAAAAATACCATGACATACCTTATGCCTAGTATATCATAGGAAATTTCATACATTTTGATTTTATCATCATTTACTCGACGAAAAAAATCATTTTTTCCATCTACTAAAAATCATCATAAATTCACTTAAGCATAATCCTTAATTCCAAAAATCATGAAATTAATATATCATCATTCCAACATCATATTTATCATATTAATACATCCCAAATCATCATTTATCAAATTTGGAGCATTATTTCCATATATCATACATGATTTCCCCGAAAGCTCTATCTTTGCTCCAAATTTTCGATGTTTCGGTATGATTCCAATTAAGCATTATAACTTTACTTATTTTCTCATGATTAGGCATTATATAAGCATGATTTTACCCTAATTAACATCCAAAATAAATTTGGAAAGAAATTGCTTACCTCAAGTGGAGAACTTCTCATTTCCTTCCCATTTTCTCTTTCCTTCCTTCTCTCCTTCTCTCTCTATGGCCAAAACGTGTTTTGGGGGTGGGAATGCTTGAATTGCTCAAGCTTGGAGTGCCTTTAGACGTCCACCCCTGCCCCCTATTTATACTTTTTGATTTTTCACATATTTGCAATTTACCCCCTCTTGCTTGAGGTGTAAATTTGCAAATGTGTTTTTTTATAATTTTAAAAGGTGCATGGAGCATTGTGCAGCCCCCCTAGGCCTGATCCAGCAGCCCTATTGCAGCCCTATTTTTACCTATTTTTTATTTTTTTAAAATTAATTAATTTAGGCTAAATTAATTCTAGCCATTGATCTTTGATGAGGATGATCATGGGCCATTGGATCATGCCCCAAAAGTCCATGATCCAGCAGCAATTGCAGGATTTGCAATAATTTTATTTAATTAAAATTAATCAAAGTCAAACGCCATTAATGAAAAGTTACTTTTTCCATTTTCAAATGACATTTAATCTTGACCCTTAATTCATGATCTTTGATTAATCTTGGACCATTCATCATATCCATCATCATATCTTGGCCACCAATAAAAAATTTCATCTTGATCCGATGTCCGGATTGCAAGATATGAATTTTTCTTCATTTTCTTCAAAAATCAATTAAAAATCCGAAAATTCATATTTTAATCCAAAAAAACATTTTTTGTCCTGTAGTGGGAAGCTTCCTTTTTCGTCTTTTATGATTAAGTTAATCCAAAGTGATTAACTTAACATATTTCCTTAATCCCACGTTTACTATTCACATTTCACTATTCACGTGCTCTATTCATCCGAATTTCCTGCATAAGTATTTTAACCTTCATTTCCATTATATTTCATATCCATCAATATATATTTCTCAAATATATTACCTAGGGTTTACAATCCTAGGGTTTTGTACGCGTCTCAAAGATCAGGGTTCCACAAGTCCTTACTCCAAGATCTTGTCGATTGGTAAATGTGAATCAGGATTGTTGCCCTGATCACGCGGCAGGTTCATAATTGGATCTCGTCCAATTTTTTTTTCTTTTTTTTCTTTTCTTTCATCACATAAATATATATTCATCATCATTCATAATGGACTTATCCATATCATCATAAATCATCAACTTCTCATATTATTCATAACTTCATAATTTAATACAACTTATGTCCTTTTTCATTATTTCCCATTAGGGAATCTATTCATACAAAAATATACTAACCTTTGTAGATTCCTCTTTTCCTTTAGCAACACATCCATTCATCTCTTGGCTTTTCCTACACCTGTATAAGGTTGGGAAAACAAAACATAAGTCGAAACTCAATAAGTAAGCATTTTTCATTTTAAATGCATTCCTCTCCATTCAGTAGAAGACACTTACCAAGTGATCAACTACCAACGGAATAGAAAATTTTTCGTAAACAATTTTTTGAAACCTTTCATAAACCATTCATGAAAATCATTCATGTAAACCATTCGTAAATGCATTTCTGTCCATTCGATAGGAGACACTTAGCAAGTGATCAACTATCAATGGAATAGAAACCTTTTCATAAACATTAGATGTGCAAATGCTTCCTTTCCACTCCTGAAATAAACCTTCGTGTGCGGGTACATTAGGCCAGGGAACATCTCACTTAGCATGGTCCAATACGCCGGCTGTCTCTGACTTAGTCTCATCAAGGGGAACCTCTCTTCCTCTTGACACCTACATGGTTCCTACATGCATGACTTTTGATTTTCCCGGCATTATATACCTCTTACACCAGGTGACTTGTCATTCTCATGTAGAGAATTATTTGCACAATCCCTTTAAAACATCATTTCAAATCCATGCTTTTCCTTTTCAATCCATGTAGGAAAATGTAATGCATTCATTCACACATAACATTTCTTTGCCTCCACCTCTGGGGAGGACGTCATTGGCACACAGCCCATACGACTCGGCAATAGTAAAGGGGGACCCTCTGATCCGCTTTCTACCTCCACTAAAGCCTCTTCCTTGTGCCCCCACCTCTCGGGAGGATGCCGCTGGCACACAGCCCTTGCGACTTGGCAATGGTGCAGAGGGATCCCTGATCCTACTTCCTCCACCAAAGCCTCTTCATTATGCATCATACATGTGCACATGTCCATGAACATCACATGATATCAATATGCCGGCATGACTTTTCATAAAAACTCGTAAATATTCATCATTTCAAAACATTATAGGAATGGCCACCCTTAAACACATTTCATAAATACTTGAAAATAAAATCACAAGGAACTTAAGTAGCCAAGTCGATCCCCAAGTCGACTTAGACTTCGACTTAGGATGAAGTCGATCCCAAAGTCGACTCAACTATTGACTTGAGAAAGAACCTCAAAGGCAAAATCAACTTGCAGGTGAAGTCGCATCTCAAGTCGACTTCACATGCGACTTGGGAAGCCAAGTCGCAAACGAAGTCGGCCTCGCTATCGACTTCAAACATGAAAAACTGTCCAGAGCTGAATTTTGGGGCACGAAGCTGCCCAAGTCGCAGGCCAAGTCGACTCCAGGTGCGACTTGGCTGAAGTCGCAGACAAAGTCGACTTCATCCGCGACTTGAGAAGTTCAGACTTCAAAGATGCAGTTTCAAAACCTATTCAAAGAATCTCTCACTCAAGTTCAAAGCAAAGATTCAAGATGGAAATCAAATCAAGTCTATCAAGTCTTAAAGACCAACTGAGTCAAATGCAAAGCAAAGCGCGTGATTCAACCAAGCAGGACTCAAGCTCTCCTAAGAATCACAAGATTCAAGACAATCCAAAATATATCATGCAAGGACTAAAGGAAGAAAGCCAAGCAAGCTAGAAGCAAAATCAAATGAGGATCAAGGCATTATTGGCAAAGACTAAGTCAAGTCGCAACCCAAGTCGACTCCATGATCGACTTGAGTTGAAGTCGGAAGCCAAAGTCGACTCAAGACTCAGACTTGGAAACTGACAAGGTGAAGTCGCACCCGAAGTCGACTTCACCTGCGACTTGGGTTAAGTCGATACCTAAGTCGACCCTAACTGAAACTTGAAGTTGCGACGGAGAAGCGAAGTTGCACCCGAAGTCGACTCCATCTGCGACTTAGACGAAGTCGCATCCGAAGTCGACTCCACATGCGACTTGGGTCGCAACGGTCGGATTTTATTCGAACGTTGGCGCATTAAATGCGCACCACCTACCCTCTAACGTTCGGATACCCTTCAAAATTATAAAAGGGATTCATGGTGGATGAGGGAAGTAGCTGAGAATCATTAAGTGTGCATAACTACCATCTACAAGAGTTTTAAAGAGATCAAGCTAATCAAAGAGGAAGAACTTTGCTTCAAACTGCAAGAGCTCAACTACTGATCATTCAAAGCCAATTCAACAAGTTCTTCTCTGCGCCAAACTGCTTCTACACAACTGCAAAGTGTAGTTTTCTTATTGTTTCTTTTGTATGTGTTGAACTTGATTTAGTTTAAGGAACTAAGATCAAGTGTAAGCAAAGTAGTGTGTGATTGGAGCGTGACTCATCACCTACTTGTGCTGTGTTTTGTTGATGCCCCCTAGAGCTGGAATCTAGAAGAGAGCAGCGGCTCTAATTGTATTGAGAGAATACAATAGTGGAACCCAAGTCACAAGGAGTGTGAGCTTGGAAGAGTGGAGTAGGGAGGTTGCCCGAACCACTATAAAAATCCTATGTGTTTGATTTATACTTCTGCCATTTACATTACATTACATTGCTTTCCATTTCGTTTCTTCGTTAAGGGGATTGGATTAATCCAGGGTTAAGTTTCTGTTTAAGATATAAATTTTTTAAATACCCAATTCACCCCTCCCCTCTTGGGTTTTGCCATCAACTCGGGACCAACAAGTGGTATCAGAGCAGGTCTTTGAGTTTACCAAAGAGATCTTATTAATATGGCATCCCAATCTACTTCCGTTCTCGCATTTACTGAAGGCCAATCCTTTACAAGGCCACCGTTGTTTGATGGGAGCAATTTTGGATATTGGAAGCTTCGTATGAAGCAACTCATCATGGCTACCGACATGGATTCTTGGATTGCTATCCAAGATGGAGTAATCTTGACTACCGATGAAAGAGCTTCCAAATGGACCGATGAGGAAGTAAGAATTGTTAAGAGCAACGCCAAAGCTATGAACTCTTTATTTTGTGCTCTTACTGCTTCTGAATATGATAGAGTATCCTCTTGCTTGACCGCCAAAGAAATATGGGATACGCTAACCTCTATTCATGAAGGAACCTCTCAAGTCCAAGGGACAAGAAGAAATATTTTGATTGGAAAACTAGAAAATTTTAGAATGCTAGAAACAGAAAATATTTCTGAAATGTTTGCTAGATTCTCAAAAATTACTAATGCTTTAAAAGGACTTGGAAAGGCTATATCTGAATCTGAGCAGGTTATGAAGATCTTGAGAGCTCTACCCGAATCATGGACTCCAAAGATCACTGCGATAGAAGAAGCCAAGGACCTTAACACACTAAAGCTTGAAGACTTAATTAGCCCACTCATGTCACATGAGCTAATCAAGAGAAGAAATGAAGATCAACACAGGGGCAAAAGAGCAATTGCTTTGAAAGCTGCACAAGACACAGATGACTCCTCTTCTTCTCAAAACGACGACGAAATCGCCCTACTCACAAAAAGTTTCAGAAAATTTGTGAGGAAAGGCAAAAATTTCAGAAGCTTCAGGGAAAGAACTCCCAGAGAGAAGAAGAAAGAATCAACCAAATGCTACCGATGCGGCGGTTCGGGACATATGCAAGCTCAATGTCCAACTCCCGAAGAAAGCAAGGTAAAAGAACAAAGAAAGGATCGAGGGGACAATAAAAGATTCCAAAGATACAAAGGAAGAGGCATGTACATGAATGACGTGGAATCTACAACGAGTAACTCCTCAACCGACGAAATCGAAGCGGAATAATGTGCAAGAATCTGCTGCATGGCACAAATCGAGCAAGAAGAACAAACTACCTCAACAAAATGCACAAGCAATGAAGAGGTAAGTTCCAAACTCTCCCATTCTAAATCAAGTTATTCTTCTTTTCAAGAATGCCTCAATGTACTGAATTAGAAGAACTACAAACTGCATATGATTCATTATATGAAGAAATGAAGAAATTAGGAAGCAAGTTTACAATTAAAAAGAAACAATGTGATGCAGTAATAATTGTAAACGGTAAACTTGCAGAGAAATTAGACAAAATGAAAGAAGAAAATGATTTGCTGAAAAAGGAGAAAGAATCATTCAATGAATTATTAGCTAAGTTCTCTAATCCAGGAGAAAGTGTTAAAATGTTTCTGAATATGACCTCCCAAACACATAAAAGAGGTCTTGGATATCATATATTTGAGCAAGGAGAAAGTAGCAAATCAAATGTGCAAATACTTGAGAAATATCAAACTAAAACTGCATCTATATACAAGCCACAAAAGAAAAATTGTAAGTCGAATAGAAGACCAACGATTGAACCATTGCATACTTGGAGGCCTACTCCAAGATTACCTATGGCTTGTAATTTCTGCTATAAACTGGGTCATAAAACTTACAAATGTAATTTTAAGAAATTATATGACCATGGTGCAAAATTAGTTTGGGTTCCAAGGAACACAAGATTTGGGCTTTCCAAGCTAGAACAACAAAGATTGATTTATATTACTAACCCAAATGGACCCATAAGATGGGTACCAAGGAGATAAGATTTACTTGCTTATTTTTTCAGACATGTTTTAAGGCAAAGGCAAATAATGAATGGTTCATGGATAGCGGTTGCTCAAGGCATATGACCGGTGAAAGAAGCTTATTTCATAAACTTAAGCCTTGCAACGATGGAATGGTTGCCTTTGGCAATAATGAAAAAGGTAAAATTAAAGGTAAAGGAAATATACATAGTATTTCAAATACAAGCATGAAAGATGTTTTGTTTGTTGAAGGACTCAAACACAATTTAATGAGCATTAGCCAATTATGTGATAAAGGATACAAAGTTGTGTTTGAATCATCTATATGTAATTTATTTGATGGAGAACATATCATGTTTAGTGGTAAAAGATATGAAAATGTATATTTGGTTTCACTTGATGAATTAAATGGTCAATGTCTAATGGCCATTGATAATGATCCATGGGTTTGGCATAAAAGGCTTGGACATATAAACATGGGAAATATAAAGACCCTATGGAAAAAGAGTTTGGTAGAAGGATTACCAAGATTGAAATATAACAAGGACAGGATTTGTAAGGCATGTCAATTATCAAAACAACCCAAGATGCCTTTCTCTACCAAAAAGAAAATTTCCACTACTAGGCCACTTGAATTGCTACACATGTATCTATACGGGCCATCCGACATTTTAACCATTGGTGGAAAGAAATATGTATTTGTCATAGTAGATGATTTTTCAAGATTTACATGGATAATTCTCTTAGCTAGCAAAGATGAAGCTTTCTCTATGTTTTCAACTTTTGTAAATTTGGTGCAAAATGAAAAACAAAGTACTATTGTGACCATAAGAAGCGATCATGGTGGCGAATTCGAAAACAAATGATTCATAGAATATTGTAATGAAAAAGGAATTTACCACACATTTTCTGCACCAAGAACTCCACAACAAAATGGAGTAGTTGAAAGGAAAAATAGAACTATACAAGAGATGGCTAGAACTAAGCTAAATGAGAGCAATCTATCCAAGAAATTTTGGGGTGACGCTGTAAGTACAGCTTGTCATGTATTGAACCGTGTTACCATTCAAGCAATCTTGAAAAAGACCCCATATGAACTATGGAAAGGAAGGAAACCAAATATCTCTTATTTTCATGCTTTTGGATGTACATGTTATGTTTTGAACAATGGAAAAGCCAACTTGGGTAAACTAGATGCTAAAAGCGATGAGACTATATTTCTTGGTTATTCATCAAATAGCAAAGCATATAGAGTATTCAATAAACGAAACCAAGTTGTAGAAGAATCCATACATGTTGTATTTGATGAAATTAACCAAACTCCGAGAAAGGAGGATGAACTAAGTGATGCAGATGAGACAAAAGGCAAAGAACAACCAAAGGAACTCGAGCTCAAGTCAGAAAATCTTGTGGAGGAAGAGGTAAGTGAAGGTGATGATTCTTACAAACCTCCAACTGATTTAAAGTTCAAAAATGCCTATCCAATTGAGCAAGTTATTGGAAATATATATGAAGGAGTAAAAACTAGAAGATCAAAACAAAACGTTTATGGTCAATATGCTTTTGTATTGAAAATTGAACCAAATACCATTGAACAAGCTCTCAGTGATGAAAATTGGGTTACTGCAATGCAAGAAGAGCTAAACCAATTCGAAAGAAACAATATATGGCATTTAGTTCCTAGACCAAATAATCACACTATCATTGGTACCAAATGGGTATTTAGGAACAAATTAGATGAAAGCGGGCTTGTAATTAGAAATAAGGCCAGATTAGTAGCCAAAGGGTACTCCCAAGAAGAAGAAATTGATTTTGAAGAATCATATGCACCCGTGGCCAGATTAGAAGCCATACGCATTCTACTAGCATTTGCTTCTCATATGAATTTCAAATTGTTCCAAATGGATGTAAAAAGCGCATTTTTGAATGGTTATTTGAATGAAGAAGTATATGTTGAACAACCCCCTGGTTTTGAAGAAAAGGATCAATCAAAGTATGTTTATAAATTGACCAAAGCGCTATATGGACTAAAACAAGCTCCAAGAGCTTAGTATGAAAGGTTGAACAAATTTTTGATTGATCATGAATTTCAAAGAGGAAAAGTAGACACTACTTTGTTCATCAAATACAAAAATAAAAATATTTTAATTGTACAGATTTATGTAAATGACATAATTTTCGGTGCTACTGACGAAAATCTTTGTCAAGAATTTTCTAAGATCATGCAGAGCGAATTCGAAATGAGCATGATGGGAGAATTAAATTTCTTCCTTGGACTGCAAATCAAGCAACAAAGTGAAGGGATATTCTTGAACTAGTCCAAGTACGTCAAAGAGATGCTCAAGAAATTTGGAATGCAAAATAGCAAAGGAGCAAATACTCCAATGAGCTCTACAATCAAAATCGACACAGATGAAAACGGTAAATGTATCGATCAAAAGCTTTACAGAAGCATGATAGGATCTTTGCTATACTTAACTGCTTCTAGACCTGATATTTTATTCAGTGTTTGTATGTGTTCAAGATTTCAAGCATGTCCTAAAGAATCACATTTATTTGCTGTAAAAAGGATTTTTAAATATTTGATAAAAACTACCAATCTTGGACTATGGTATCCAAAGGGATCAACCTTTGATTTAATCGGCTATTCGGATGCAGATTTTGACGGCTATAAAATAGATAGAAAGAGTACTAGTGGAACTTGTCAGTTTCTTGGACATATGTTAGTTTCATGGTACTCAAGAAAACAAACAAGTGTTGCCCTATCTACTGCGGAAGCCGAATACATAGCCGCCGGTAGTTGTTGTGCCCAATTGCTTTGGATGAAACAGCAATTGAAAGATTATGGTATTGATTATGTTGATATTCCTATTAGATGTGATAATACAAGTGCAATTTGTCTGACTAAAAATCCTGTACTGCATTCAAGAACCAAGCATATCGATGTGAGACATCATTTTATTCGTGAACATGTTGAAAATCATGATGTATGTTTAGAATATGTGAAAACTGAGGACCAAATTGCTGATATCTTTACCAAACCATTAGCCAAAGAATCATTCTATAAAATTAGGAATGATATGGTGATGATAGAGCTAAATTAAGAAAAATTAAACAAGAAACTGAAATTTAAAAAAGTCAAATCAATGGGTCAAGTCGACTCCGCCAAGTCGACTTGGGAAAGTGAAGTCGACTCCGCTTCAACAGCGAAGTTGACTCCATAGGGTCGAAGTCGACTCCGAGGGACCGAAGTAGACTTCGCCTAGGGCAAAGTCGACTCCGCGCGCGCGACCGTCCTACTTCTCTCCCTCTTCTCTACTTCTCTTCTTTCTCTCTTCTTCTTTCTCATTTTCCCGCGACTTCTCCTCTCTGTTTTCCCTTTCTCCGGTGACTCCTTCTTCTTCTTCAAATCATTTCCGGCATTCTTCTTCCATTTCCGGCCAAGTCCTTTTCATCTCCGGCAGATCCTCTCCTCTCCTCTCTCGCTCATCTCTTTTTCTCTCTCTCAACTCTCTCAGTTCTCCCCAAATCTGTCAGTTCTCTCAAGTTTGGACTCCCATCTCTCAGTTTCCAACTCCAAACCAAATCAATGGCCCCACCAAGACTTCCAAAGCTAGCAGTCAAAAAGCCAACCCAAAGGCCTGTGCCCAGACCTTCGCAATCCAACACTGAAGAAGATGTCCCTAGAAGACAGAGGACATCAGCAAAAAGGGCTAGAGAAGAACCCTCTACATCGACGGGTAGACGGGTTCGATTCCAAACCACTACTCAATCAACTGATCGAGCTCCAAGGTCTGAAAGCCAACCTGAAAGCTCATACTCCTCAAGAATTCCGATCAAGAAGGAGCAAGTCTTGAAAATTCTCACAAACTACTTCAAGACCGAGCTGCAACATAGCCGTTTCTACAAACACTTCTATGAGCGAAAGGTATTCATTCCTAAGATCATAGACTTCAAATTTCTTAGTGACTATGAGTTCGACATAGAAGAGCTGCTAGACTTCCAAGGTTGGACACAACTGTTCAAATCCGACAACAGGATCTATCCTGATCTCACAAGACTCTTCTACTATCTATGGGACGACACCAAGTTTTGCGCCTACGTCAAAGGAAGCGAGATGTATCTGGGTTCTATAAATAACCCAGATCAAGATGAAGCTTTAATGAGAATAGGGAGCATTCTTCAAGTACCTTATGAAGAAGAACAACTTCCTAATGACCTAACAATGGACAAAATCTACAATGAGCTGACAAAGAGCAACAAGTACCATTCGGGCACCAAATTCCTGCATTACATGGATCTTCCTCCCAGACTCAGGGTCATCCGTCTGCTAATCGCCCATTGTATCTTGCCAAAAGGAGGCGGAAGAAATCAACTCAATCCACAGGAAGCAATGATCTTATGGAAACTGGTCAATAAGGTAAAGATCAGTCTTCCTAGACTCTTCCTCGAAGCCTTGGCAAGTAAAAAGGATAACCCACGAGGCGTGCTACCCTACGGTTCCTGGATCACTAAGATCCTTGAACGATTTGAGGTTGATATAGATGGGGAACCATTTGAAGTTCCCAAGACGACAAACGCCATCAACAAGGCTTTGCTCCAACGTATGAAGATCAATCTGGAGCAGTTCAGGGATGATCGAATAAGGGAGAAGCTAGGCGAGCCAGTCCGAAAACAAGAGGACGAAGCACAAGCTGAGGGGGAGCAACCTCCAGAGGCATCGCCTGCACGGCACGCATCTCCTTCATCGTACGGATCCTATACACCTCACGGATCCGTTGCACCCGATAGAGCGCCTCCTACTTCATCACAAGAGGCGACGCTCCAGAGCATAAAGGCAGAAATCTCGGCTCTACGGGAAGAAATGGGTTACCAAGAAGACCGAATGACGAGTCTTGTGACCGAGGTGTTGACGGCGATCAACGACATGCATTCCCGACAGGATCGAATCGATCGGGAATTGCGTACCATCCGATATCATCTCGCCTCGGGCCGTCACAAGAAGCGACCCATGCCTGAACTTGATCCCTTCGAATCGGGTTTAGTTCATCGTGAGCCGTCTCCCGCACCCGTTTCCTCCTTCTACTCATCAGCTCATGTCCGTCCCATCAAACAAACTCAGTCTGTCTATCCCATTTCCCAATTTCAATTCACCAAGTCTTTGGTAATTGAATCATTTTTGATAGATTGACAAAAAGGGGGAGATAGAATAGGAATTGAGTAGAATTTTTTGTTGTTTGGGTCGGGTAGTTTGTATTTAGGAGTTTCATTTCTTTTGCTTTACATCGTAAATTGAAAACATGAATGATATAAAACTTGTTTATGATTGAAATGTGCTTATATGAATTGAATGTTTGCTAATAATCTGTTTTGAAAGTTATGCAATGATTGCTTATACTCTGTTTTCGAAGATTATATAAATGCATCTATCTTGAAAGGTATAGGCTCAATTTAGTTTTGTCAATCATCAAAAAGGGGGAGATTGTTGGAAACAATGCTTCAAAACAAAATAAAATTGACCAAAGATTGAGTTTTGATGATTAACAACAACTAACTTGAGTATATTTAAAGGACTAACAAGTTTTCCATTTGTATTAAGGAACTTAAGTAGCCAAGTCGATCCCCAAGTCGACTTAGACTTCGACTTAGGATGAAGTCGATCCAAAAGTCGACTCAACTATCGACTTGAGAAAGAACCTCAAAGGCAAAATCAACTTGCAGGAGAAGTCACATCTCAAGTCGACTTCACATGCGACTTGGGAAGCCAAGTCGCAAACGAAGTCGACCTCACTATCGACTTCAAACATGAAAAACTGTCCAGAGCTGAATTTTGGGGCACGAAGCTGCCCAAGTCGCTGGCCAAGTCGACTCCAGGTGCGACTTGGGTGAAGTTGCAGACAAAGTCGACTTCATCCGCGACTTGAGAAGTTCAGACTTCAAAGATGCAGTTTCAAAGCCTATTCAAAGAATCTATCACTCAAGTTCAAAGCAAAGATTCAAGATGGAAATCAAATCAAGTCTATCAAGTCTTAAAGACCAACTGAGTCAAATGCAAAGCAAAGCGCATGATTCAACCAAGTAGGACTCAAGCTCTCCTAAGAATCACAAGATTCAAGACAATCCAAAATATATCATGCAAGGACTAAAGGAAGAAAGCCAAGCAAGCTAGAAGCAAAATCAAATGAGGATCAAGGCATTATTGGCAAATACCAAGTCAAGTCGCAACCCAAATCGACTCCATGATCGACTTGAGTTGAAGTCGGAAGCCAAAGTCGACTCAAGACTCAAACTTAGAAACTGACAAGGTGAAGTCGCACCCGAAGTCAACTTCACCTGCGACTTGGGTCAAGTCGATGTCCAAGTCGACCCTGACTGAAACTTGAAGTTGCGATGGAGAAGCGAAGTCGCACCCGAAGTCGACTCCATCTGCGACTTAGATGAAGTCGCATCCGAAGTCGACTCCACATGCGACTTGGGTCGCAACGGTCGGATTTTATTCGAACATTGGCGCATTAAATGCGCGCCACCTATCCTCTAACGTTCGGATACCCTCCAAAATTATAAAAGGGATTCATGGTGGACGAGGGAAGTAGCTGAGAATCATTAAGTGTGCATAACTACCATCTACAAGAGCTTTAAAGAGATCAAGCTAATCAAAGAGGAAGAACTTTGTTTCAAACTGCAAGAGCTCAACTACTGATCATTCAAAGCCAATTCAACAAGTTCTTCTCTGCGCCAAACTGCTTCTGCACAACTGTAAAGTGTAGTTTTCTTATTGTTTCTTTTGTATGTGTTGAACTTGATTTAGTTTAAGGAACTAAGATCAAATGTAAGCAAAGTAGTGTGTGATTGGAGTGTGACTCATCACCTACTTGTGCTGTGTTTTGTTGATGCCCCCTAGAGCTGGAATCTAGAAGAGAGCAGCGGCTCTAATTGTATTGAGAGAATACAATAGTGGAACCCAAGTCACAAGGAGTGTGAGCTTGGAAGAGTGGAGTAGGGAGGTTGCCCGAACCACTATAAAAATCCTGTGTGTTTGATTTATACTTCTGCCATTTACATTACATTACATTGCTTTCCATTTCGTTTCTTCATTAAGGGGATTGGATTAATCCGGGGTTAAGTTTCTATTTAAGATATAAATTTTTTAAATACCCAATTCACCCCTCCCCTCTTGGGTTTTGCCATCAACTCGGGACCAACACATTGCACGTCACTTGCCCCATATGTTGTCCAAGTTCTCTTTCCAATTCAACTACATTCCAATATTTTTATTGCTGAAAATTTTCATGATTGGATGCATATATTCATGTCCCTACATGTCAGCGATATATATAAATATTTTAAAAAATTGAAAATTCAAAAATAAGCAGCATGGCAGCCCCTTGGACCTCCCTTCTTGCCACCTTACCTATGCTCATGTTGTGCCTTTTGTAGCTTCATCATGATAAACATTTAATGGCTAGATAATTCTTGTATTTTTTGCATTTCATATAAATACATAAAATACCCTAGAAATGGGCTGCATTTGACACCTCAATTCCCATTAAAACAATGCAATTATGCATTGTACTCTAGCATTAATTGATGGATACTTTTGAGGTGCATTAGTCAACCATGCTCACCTTTTTCAATGCAAGTATTTTCCCAATATTTTATACTTAACCTAAGCCATCCAAAATAAACATCTCATAATTTCATTCAACCATTTCAAATTTCATCTCAATCCGATTTTCCTAGCTCCCGTTATAGCCGTTTAAAATTAACGGTTGAAATTGAAATATGATCAATAAATCATTATGCTCATTTTGATCAAGAATTTTCATAACCCAATAATTTCATAATACCAAGCCCAACATCATTAATCTCTATTTCAAATTTCACTTGAATCCGCCTTACAGGCGTTGAGTTATGAATTTTCTAGTGTTTTGCCACTTAACTTAACAATTATCACACCAATGCTCATTATTCATTTTAAATGAATTTAAATGATTTTCCATGATGTATTTGCATATTTAAATCAACAATAATTTACTCCAATCCCATTGTCTCATATTAGCTCAAACTGATTAATCACACCATTATTACTAATCCTTAACCCTAATTGCAATAATTAGCAAAATCACATAAATCATTCATAATTCAATAATTCATATATACATATCATATTCATGATTAATGCATACATATGGGCTCTACATGGGTTAGGGTTTCACACCTATGTGACTTGGGAGCCAGCATTAATCTCATGCCCAAGTCAATTTTCAGAAAATTAGGCATCGGGGAAGCTCGACCTACGACAGTCATGCTGCAACTGATAGACCGGTCTATGACATATCCGGAGGGCATTATCGAGGATGTTCTTGTCAAGGTGGACAAGTTCATCTTTCCTGTAGATTTCATTATCTTGGATTATGAAGAAGATCGGGATATTCCAATCATTCCGGGTCGACCTTTCCTTGCAACGGGTAAGGCTATCATCGATGTACAAGCTGGAGAGCTAACCATGCGGGTTCAGAGCGAACACGTTACTTTTAGCATGTTCAAGGCGATGCAGTTACCAAATGATACAGACGAATTCCTAATGATCGACATGGTGGATTCGACAGTTCAGGTTGAATTCCAAATCTCAGCTTTCAAAGACATCCTGAAAGCATCGCTAGTTGGAGAAATCAGTGAATCTGACGATGATTCAGCAGAGATGATACGCTATATGCAGCAATCTCCGACTTTCCCACGATACCCGCAGAAATTCGAATCGCTGGAGCTCAAGCCAGAATCTTTTAAACAGTTGAAGTCGTCGATTGAAGAGTCGCCTGCTCTGGAGCTGAAACCCCTGCCAAATCACCTCAGATATGCCTACCTGGGAGCGGAATCCTCACTCCCGGTGATTATTTCTTCTGCACTGGATCCCATGCAGGAAAAAAAACTGCTCAAAGTGCTCAGAGATCACAAAAAGGCCATGGGATGGACCATAGCCGACATCAGAGGCATCAACCCATCCTTTTGCATGCACAAGATTCAAGTGGAAGAGAATTCCCGGCCATCTTTCGAAGCGCAGAGAAGGTTGAACTCAATTATGAAAGAAGTGGTCAAGAAGGAGATCATCAAATGGCTATTCGGCTATCAAGTATGTGATCAAGAAAAGGGATGCAAAACCACGCTTGATCCGGTGGGTCCTACTGCTACAGGAGTTTGACCATGAGATCAAAGACCGGAAGGGAGCTGAAAATCAGGTCGCCGACCATTTATCTGGCCTCGAAAGACCCCAACCAGCCCAAGACACGGAGCAGATTCAGGAGGTTTTCCCAGATGAGCAGCTATTCTCTATCTCCCCAGGTAGTCCCCCATGGTATGCAGACTTCGTCAATTACATCGTCAGTGGACTGTTGCCTTCAGAGTTGAATTCACACCAAAGGAAGAAATTTTTCCATGACATGAAATTCTATTTCTGGGACAATCCATATCTGTTCAAGCAATGCCTAGACCACTTATATCGGAAATGTATTCCAAAGTGTGAATAGGAATCAATACTGCATAGCTGCCATTCAACTCCATACGGGGGCCAGTTTCAAGGAGACAAGACTGCGGAAAAAATACTTCAATTGGGATTCTACTGGTCATCTCTATTCAAAGACGCCCATTTTTATGTCAAAAGGTGCGATCGATTCCAACAGACAGGTAATATTTCCAAAAGACATGAAATGCCTCTCACTAATTTCATTGAGGTGGAAATATTTGACGTTTGGGGTATCGACTTCATGGGCCCATTCATCCTGTCATTTGGAAACCAATATATTCTGGTGGCTATTGATTATGTTTCCAAATGGGCAGAAGCGATTCCCACTCATGTAGGCGATGCCAAAACAGTCCTAAAATACATCAAGAAGAACATTTTTACGCATTTCGTCATGCCCCGGGTGATCATTAGTGATGGAGGATCCCATTTCTACAACCGGCAATTCATGGCAATTTTGCACAGATATGGTGTACGCCACAGGGTGACGACAACTTATCATCCACAAGCCAATGGACAAGTCGAGTTGGCCAACAGGGAATTAAAGCAAATTTTGGAGAAAACGATTGGGTTATCTCACAAGGACTGGTCTATTAAGCTGGATGATGCACTATGGGCATATCGAACTGCCTACAAAACCAAGTTTGGAATGTCTCCTTACCAACTAGTTTATGGAAAAGCTTGTCATCTGCTACTGGAGTTGGAGCACAATGCGTATTGGGTGATTAAAAAACTGAACTTGGACATGTAATAAGCAAGGGAGCGTCGTTTGCTGCAACTCAATGAGTTGGACGAATTCCGAATGCAAGCTTATGAAAATGCCAAAATTTATAAAGAAAAGGTGAAGAAATGGCATGACAAAAAGATTCTACCATGGAGATTCGAACCAGGTTAGAAAGTTCTACTTTTCAATTCGATATTGAAATTGTTTTCAGGGAAATTCAAATCCAGATGGTCGGGTCCGTTCGTGGTGATAAAGACCACTGAGCACGGAGCAGTGAAAATATTCAACGAGGCATCCAGCAATGGTTTTGTCATGAATGGGCAATGTCTAAAGCACTATATGGGAGACAATTTTCAGCGTTGCAAGGAGGTAGTGGACTTGAAAGAAAATTGAACAGCGGGAATGTTGGGATGAGCACGTTAAACTTAGCGCTGAATGGGAAGCAACCCATTATTCATTTTCATTTTCATTTGTGTTTTTGTTTTTATTTTTATTTTTAGGAAAATGACTTGGAGCATAATTTTCTAAATATCATGCTTGGAACCAGCTAAGAGAAAAAAGTCAAAAATTTGCTGAAGAACATCAGAGCCTAGGCGCCGCATGGGGGCGCCTCGGCGCCGTGATGAAGATCCCGAAGAACACGGTGCATGAACTAGCGCCCCGGCACCGGGTCATGGACAACGTGACTCGGACGACTTTATAAGGCGTGGGTTAGGGTTTAAACCCTAACCCTACGCCCCGGTGCCGAAAAAATCCTCTTTTCCCACTGATCTTCACTTTGCTTTTGATTCCAAGCCTTTTCAACTCAAATCCAACCTAATTTCATCAAGGAATCATCTTTCCATTCCATCCATTCCATTTTCTCCATTTTCTCCTTTGCTTAGATCCACCCAAATCCACCCAAAAATATGATTTTTCATCACCAAATCCAATGGGAGAAAGGAAGTTAGCTTAAGATCTCTCAAAAAGAATGACTGAAAAAGTTCAAGTGATTCGCCAGTGTATACTTACAGCCCAGAGCAGGCAAAAGAGCTACACCGATTGCAAAAGAAGGGATTTAAGTATCCAAGTTGGGGATCACGTATTTTTCAAAGTAACGCCATTCAAAGGGGTCATCCGATTTCGAAAAAGGGGAAAATTGAACCCAAGATATGTCGGGCCTTTTGAAGTTCTGGAAAAGATAAGCAATTTAGTCTACAGAATAGCCCTGCCTCCAGCCTTAAGCGGCATCCACAATGTATTTCACATCTCCATGCTCAAGAAATATGTTTTCAATCCTACCCATGTGTTGATAGCAAAAAATTTGCCAATCCAATAACACTTGAACTATGAGGAAAGACCGATCAAAATATTAGATTGCAAGAACAAGAAGCTTCGGAACAGAGAGATCAAGTATGTAAAGTTATAATGGAATCGTTATTCAGAATTTGAAGCAACTTGGGAGCTACGAGAAGAGGTCGAAATGGAAATATCCTCAATTGTTCAGAGAAAGATAGGTTTCGGGACGAAACCTATTATATGGGGGGGAGGATTGTGAAACCCAGCTTTCTCAGACAATATACGCATTGTAAACCTTAGATTCTTTGTAATTAATTTTATGCTGAATAAAAATTCATGAATTATATTTGTGGATATGTGTATTGGACATTAAAATAATGCAATTAAGCATTTAACCTACGTGAATAGTGCACTTGAATAGTAACCGGGGATTAAGACACGTGATTAAGAGTTAATCACTTGGATTAACCTAATCACAAAAAGATGAAAAGGAGATTTAATCACTACAGGACGAAATAGCAATTCTTTCTGATATGTTAATCCAATTTTGGATTTTAGTGAAAAATTAAAGAAAAATTCATAATTTGCAATCCGGGCGTCGAATTTAGATGAATTTTTTTATGGATGGTTAAAAACTCATGATGAACATAATGAATAGGTTAAGATGTGATTAAAATCACAAATTAAGGGTCAAGATGAGACGTCAAATGGAAATAAAAAAGTAACTTATCTTTTTTATTAAAATCCATTTGACTTTTATTAAAAATAAAATATTAAATGCAAATCAGCTGCAATGGCAGGGGTGGCAGGGGGTGGTTGAGCATTGACCAAAAATCAATAGTCCATGATCATCATCATCATAAATCAATGGCTATGATTTAATTAGCTTAAAATAAATAATTTTAATAAATAAAAAATCAAGGAAAATAGGGCTACATAGGGGGGACATGAGAATGCGAGGGTGGGCTGCTCTTGGCTCAATGCACCTTTTTAAAATTATAAAAAAACACATTTACAATTTAATACCTCAAGCAAGGGGGTAAATTCCAATTTGACGAAAAATCAAAAAGTATAAATAGGGGGCAGGGGTGGACGTCCAAAGCCACATTCACCCAGCTCCACTTAAGCAAATCTCAGCTCCCAAACCCCCCATACGTCCAAGGAAGAAAAGGAGAAAGTTAGAGAGAGAAAGTGTGAGAAAAAGAGGGATATCTCCACTTCGGGTAAGTCATTTCTATCCAAATTTTTTTTGGATGTTAAGTAAGGTAAAACTATGCTTAGATAATTTCTAAGTATGAGAAAATAAATATAGTTATAATGCTTAATTGTAATTATTCCAAAATATCAAAAATTTGGAGCAAAGATAGAGCATTCGGGAAGATAGCATATAATATGTGTAAATAATGCTCCAAAATTCATAAATGATGATTTGGGATGAATAAATAAGATAAATATGATGTTGGAATGATGATATATTAATTTCATGATTTTTGAAAATAAGGATTATGCTTAAGTGAATTTATGTTGATTTTTAGTATATGGAGAAAATAATTTATTTAGCCATGTTAATGATGATAAATTCAAAATTTATGAATTTTTCCGTGATATACTAAGCATAAGCTATGTCATGGTATTTTTTATTTTTGGAAAAAATGTCAATTTTTGGAACCCATGAACAATAACCAACACGCTGTGAACAGTAACCTCGGATGAACAGTGATTTGTACAGTGATTTGCTACAGTAACCATGAACAGTAAATAGCGTGATTTTGGAGAAAATTTGAAATTAATATTTAAATATACGGATGAAATTTTTAAAGAACCTATGGATAAAAATATTCGTATAAAAAAATAATGCCCAAATATTATAAAGCATGCATTGGAAGTAACTTGAATAGAAGAAATGAAATATCATTTTTCCTTGAATAGGAAAAGGAAAAGAAAAAGTCGATGACACCCACTGAGGAGGTAAGCAAATTATATATTTTGCAAATTATTTCCAAAATGCTTGAAATTGTTTGTGAATTGCTTTATGAAATTTATTTAAGGTTGGCCATACCTATAACTGCTTTACATGAACTGAAGTACGTTTGTTAAATTGTTTATTAAATGCTTTTTATGAAATTATTTATGATTTACAAATATCATGTCGGCTTGTGTATGTAAATGAGCATATGCACGAGGAATAGGCCATAGTTGAGGTAGTAAGCGGACCGCATGTCCCTCTCACTATTGCCAAGTCGCTTATATAGGCCCAGGTCGGCGGCGACCTTCCTGAGATGGGAGCATATATGGGATGGGCGCCTAGCTAGCGTCGCATCTAAAGGAATGTCATGTATGCTATGAATGCATTGACTTTGCATTTTATGAAATGCATTAAAATAATTGAAAAATTATGTATGGGTTGCTTACTGAGTATTATTACTTACCCATGCTTTTTCAACGACAGATAGAAAATGATGATGAAGGCAGCTTGCAAAATAATATGTAAATGTTGTTATAGATGTTGTATATGTAATTGTTATGTAAAGACAATGATGAAAGTTTTTGAATGGGAAAGAATACTTTGTCAATGATGATGTTTTATGAACAGACTTTGGTAATAACTGTGATATGTGAAATATATTTCATGTTGGATGAATACTATCAATTTTTCATGTATTGACGTTATAAAAAAAATCCTGCCATGTGATCAGGGTGACAATCCTGAGTCACGTTTACCAATAAAAAACGGTCCGGAGTAAGGCTTCTAGGCACCCCGGTTCGGGGCGCCACAGCTTCTGTGGGTAAAATTTCTCTATCTTTTGTGCATTTTTATTGCTTTGAAGTGACTTGGTGATTATTTGAGTGGAGAATTGGATTGGATTGGTCGATTTTTGTGGATTGGACGGTGGTTTGGAGGTTGGCTTGGGTGATTGGTCTGTGGATTGCTTGGTGTTGGATTGGTAGATTGTTGGCTCGATGATTTTTGGCTTAGTGATTGTTTTTGTGGAGAATGGCTTGTGGTTTTCTTTTGGATTGTTGATTGCAAGGATTGTTGGAGACTAGTTGTTGGAGACATGGCTTCCTCGTCAACTGCCAAGAGGAAGAAGGTTCAGGAGCCTGTGGAATTCGACGCCAACAGGTTCGTGTCTGCTCAGGCGTTCAAGCGATACATGGACTCGCTCCAAAAGTGGCATTTGATTTCGGAACGGGGCATCAAGATAGAATCATTCTCCGACAACTTCATTAACGCCCTGAGGGCTTGAGGTTGGCAGCAATTCCTAGCATAGCCACAGGCCGCCATCGTACCTGTGGTCCAGGAGTTCTACGCCAATGCGGTAGAACATGAGCAAGGCAGGGTGAAGGTCCCGGGAAAGATCGTCCCATTCCATGCTGAGGTGATCAACTCCTACTATGGGTTGTGTTCTTTTGATCACCCAGACCAGTAAGAGGCATTTTTTGTGGGAGAAGACCGAGATGTCAGCTCTATCACCAGGCAGTTTTGCAAGAGACCACCAGTCTGGAAGTCGTCGGGCGGACAGCTTACCTCCTTTAAACGGAGCGATATGCTTTACCACGGGAGGATGATATTTCATTTCGTCTCGGCTTGGATGATGCGATTGACGCACATCAGCGAGGGGACGATGGACAGGGCATTGCTGCTTCACGCCATATACAACAGCATGACTATCAACGTGGGTAGGCAGATCTACCAGCAGATCTGTGCTAGCGAGACCGCACCCCAGGGCAGCTACTACTTCCCATCACTTATCACCGGGCTCTGTAAGCGGGTCGGAGTCAAATGGGAGCAGACGAAGGAAGTCTTGAACTGTCAGAAGATCATTGACAACCTCTCCTACCGCACCCAACCCTGGGTCCACACCGCCACAACGCGCCCCAGAGTAGCTCCACCAGCGGGACCCTGCTCTGCACCGCCGACTACCGGTGAGAGACTGACCAACCTGGAGAACCTGATGGCTGCTCATGCTAGTTTTTTGCAGCAGTCAGCGATGGAGGCCCACTTCTGACAGCTGATGGAGGACCGCCATATTGACACCTCGACTCTCCCGCCTTTCTCGTCGATGCCTCCAGAGTTCCGCTCCTGCTTTGGGCAGCCATCCCAGCCCTAGCCCGACGACAGCGAGGACGAGGACGCCACTGAATTTGATTCTTGAGGGAGTCCTGGTCCTTCCATTTTTTTTTATTTTTTGCTTTCCATTGTATTTTCTTTATTAGGTCATCCTAGGTCATCATGCATTGAGGACAATGCATCTCTCAAGTTTAGGGGGTGTATAATTCTCGACCATAAGTTAGTTTTTTTTTTATGCTTTGCATGTTATGTCAATTCTAGCTAATGAAAGTTATCTTTGTTCAATCCATCTTATTGAAAATGTACAAGGTTGTGATTAATGTAGACTTGAAATTGAATTCATGAAAATGGGGCAATTCAGACTGTGGACCAGGTATAAAAACAAGTTGCAATGTGAAAAGAATTTCATAATACATTGTTCTAATTCAATTATATGTCAATCTTTCAGACGAGATGATGAGAACTAAATTAAATAAATGCTGACCAAGTACTTTAAGGGAATTAATGTGCTTAGAAATGGTAATATGTCACAAAAATTACACAGGCATGTTTAGTACCCCTAACAAAACATCAAAATAATAAAAAGGGGGTGATTGACCTAAGCTGAGTAACTGGGACTTGACATCAACAAATAGCAAGGTTCGCATAAAAAAGCAAAGGAAAGTGACAGTAATAACGCTTTAAAATTAAAATTCTCCCTAGATACCCTAAAATATGGCGAGGGGAGCCCAAAAAAAAATAAATCTCTAGATATCCTGAAATATGGTGAGGAGAATTTTGCAATAAGTTTGGGGGGGGGAAAGAATGCGCAGTTGGTAGAAATTGAATCCGGTGAATTATTACTATTTTCTGTGACCAGTTAGTTCAGCTTAAACCTTGGTTTTCCTGCTTCCATTGATTTTTGAACCATTTTTCTGATCAAGTAGATGATTAACATGTTGAATTATGATCAACTATTAAGAAATTTTGTCACCCACATGTAACTTGGTTTAAGAATAAAAATGCATGCCCTGTTTTGTGTAATGGATGATTTTTCAAGTTTAATATACTCTTGACCTTGTTGAATAGATAAATGGATTGATCAAAGCATCACGGGAAGCAAACGGAGTTGACAGAGTCTACATTCATTCATTTATTCATTGTGTTTACATGTGTTGCTCGAGGACTAGCAACATTTAAATTTGGGGGTGTGATAACTCGTAAAAATGCGAGTTATCATGGCCCATTTCAGACTATATTTGTACGTTAGTCCAAGAGATTAGACATAGTTTGCATCCATTTAGCTTAATTTTTACTCGCTTTGCATTTTAGGAGCATTATATAGTTTTTATACATTTTTAGCATTAATTAGGCATTTTTAGTCCATTTATTTAGTTTATTTATTTTTTGCAAGAAGGACGGGCAATATGAAGGCATGCGGGCGAGTGGAATGCAGAACGAAATCAAGTCACGAAGCATGTGGATGGCGCCATCCTATGTGCCCTTGCCAGAACTCTAACACAATCCAACAAACAAATAGCTTCCAGTGAGTTGGTGCCTAGGCGCCAACTTGGGGCGCCCAGGCGCCAATACATGATCACAGGTTGTGGAACCCTGACCGTATACGAGTTGTTTCGACTGTATACGCGTCATTTCGACATTTGTAATATTGTAATTATTTTATGAATAAATAAAAATTCATGAATTATATTGATGGATATGTGTATTGGAGATTGAAATAATGCGATTAGGAATTTAACCCTGTGAATAGTGCACGTGAATAGTGTACGTGAATAGTAACCAAGGACTAAGACCCGTGATTAAGAGTTAATCACTTGGATTAACTTAATCACAAAAAGACGAAATAGAGATTTAATCACTACAATACAAAATAGCAATTCTTTTGGATATTTTAATCCAAGTTTGGATTTTTGTGGAAAAATAGAAAAAAAATCATAAATTGCAATCCGGGCGTCGGAATTCGATGAAATTTTTTATGGATGGTTAAAAATTCATGATGAACATGATGAATGGATTAAGATATGATAAAAATCACAAATTAAAGGTCAAGATTAAGCGTCAAATGAAAAATCAAAAAGTAGCATTTCTTTAATTAAATACTACTTTTGACTTTTTACAAAAAGTAAAAAATTAAAAAATTAAAAATTAAATGCAAAGCAGCAAGGGCAGGGGCGTGAGCAGGGGCATTAAATGGCCACTTGACTTTAATCAATGGATTAAATTCATCCAAATCACAAATCAAGGGTTTAGATTTAATTTGCTTAAAAATTAATTAAATAAAAAATAATAAAAATAGGTAAAAATAGGGCTGCTTAGGGCTGCTGGATCAGGAATAGGGTGGGCAGCTCTTGGCTCAATGCAATTTTTAAAATTAAAAAGAAATACCAATTTATAATTAAATACCTCAAAGCTAAGGGGGTAAAATCTAATTTTGTGAAAAATCAAAAACTATAAATAGGGGCCAAGGGGTGAACGACCAAGGCAGTCCCAAGCTTGAGCAAGAGCTCATTTTCCACCCCCAATTTCGTTTTAAGAGAGAAAGAGGAAGTTAGAGAGAGAAAGGGCGAGTTGGAGGAGAGATTTTCCACTCCGGGTAAGTGATTTCTACCCAAATTTCTTTTGGATGTGTAAGTAGGGTAAAAACATGCTTAGATAATGCCTAAGCATGAGAAAATAAGTATAGATATAATGTTTAAATGGAATTATGCCAAAACATCAAAAATTTGGAGCGAAGATAGGGTATTTGGGAAGATAGCATATGATATGTGAAAATAATGCTCCAAAATTGATAAGTGATGATTTGGGACGTATGATTATGATGAATATGATGTTGGAATAATGATATATTAATTTCATGATTTTTGAAATTAAGGATTATGCTTAAGTGAATTTATGGCGATTTTTAGTTTATAGAGAAAATGATTTTTTTGGCCAAGTAAATGATGATAAATTCAAAATATAAGAAATTTCCAATGATATACTAGGCATAAGGTATGTCATGGTATTTTTTATTTTTGGAAAAAATATCAATTTTGAAAACCCATTAACAGTAACCACGGATGAACAGTGATTTGCTACAGTAATTTGCTACAGTGATCTGCTACAGTGAACAGCGTGATTTTGGAGAAAAATTGGAAATTAATATTTGAATATAAGTATGGAATTTTTGAAGAATTTATGGACAAAAATATCTATGTAAAGAAATAATACCCAAATATTATAAAGCATACATGGGAAGCAGCTTAAATAGAGGAAATTTAATATCCTTTGTCCTTGAATAGGAAAAGAAAAAGAGAAGGTCGAAGACACCTACTAAAAAGGTAAGCAAGTTATATGTTTTGCAAATTATTTCCAAAATGCTTGAAATTGTTTGCAAGTTGCTTTATGAAATTTATTTAAGGTTGGCCATACCTATAACTGCTTTACATGAACTGAAGTTCGTTTTGCGAAATTATTTACTAAATGCTTTTTATGAAATTGTTTATGATTTGCAAATATCATGCCGGCATGTGTATGAGAATGAGCATGTGCACGATGAATAGGCCTTAGTCGAGGTAGTAAGCGGACCGGATGTCCCCCTCGCTATTGCCAAGTCGCTTAATAGGCCCAGGCCAGCGGCGACCTCCCTGAAATGGGAGCATGTATGGGATGGGCGCCTAGCTAGCGTTGCATCCAAAGGAATGTCATGAATGCTATGAATGCATTGCATTTGCATTTATGAAATGCATGAAAATGATTGAAAAATTATGTATAGCTTGCTTACTGAGTATTATTACTCACCCATGCTTTTTCAACAACAGACAGGAAATGATGATGAAGGCAGCATGCCAAGTGTTATGTTGTTTTTGATATAAATGATGTTTATGTAAACTTTATGTAAAGACAACGATGAAAATTTTGAGATGAAAAGGGAATATTTTTATTCCAATGAAAATGTTTATGGAATAGATTTTGATCATAACTGTGTTGTGTGAAATATATTTCAAATTGGATGAATGATGGGAATTTTTCATGTATTGATGAAAAAAAAAATCCTGCCGTGTGATCAGGGCAACAATCCTGAGTCACGTTTACCAATCAAAACGATCCCGGAGTAAGGCTTCTAGGCACCTCGGTTCGGGGCGCCACACAGGTGTTCCAGGAGAGCTATCAAGTCATGAATCATCCAAGGAGTTGGCGCCTAGGAGCCAAGGCATGAATTCCTAGGGTTTCCAGAAAAGTGTCTAAGTCCCCCAGCACACAGGGAGTTGGCGCGTAAGCGCCAATACGCATCTGTACGAGCAAAATTCTATACGTGTGCTGCGTAATTCGAGGTTATAAATAGATCCTAGGGGTTTGCGCGGGCGAGGACGACCCGGAGAGAGCGGAGAACCAGAATTGACAGCCAGAGAAGGATGAAAACTCGATCTAAACTTAGATTGAAGAGAATATTCAACCCTGTTGGTGGAAACCGCCAGAAAACCAGTTTTCTCTTTATCTTTCTATTTTTCTTTCTCTGATTCTCTGGATACTTTCATAATGGATGTAAAGGATTTTATGATCATGTCTTTGAACTAAACTTTCTTTAGATGGATAGTTAGGATGAATTGATGTCTAATTATATTGTATTAGTTCTTTGAAATTCAGAAATGAATAATTGATTTTTCTATATGATTGTGTATGATATACCTTTAAACATGTCGTTTAGTGCTTTTTACAAGATTAGCTACTTTGTAAGATGATTTAATTGCTTGATTTATCCTTGGAAAAAGAAAATCTCTTCTAGATTCGTGTGTAGGGCATAGGTTTCCTCTTTGTTAAGGGGAGTTGTTTAACGGATAAGAATATACCATTAAACCCATTGTAGTCAGTAAACAGGTTATGAGCTTATCAATCCCACTTTATTTAATGGCATGGGAATATAGCAATTGAATAGGTTGTAATTAGCTTTATATAGTGTTGAAAGATATATATATATATATAAAGATTATTGAACTTGGGCTAGTAAATCCATGCACAATCCAATGAAAAAGAACCAATGCAATATAATTCAGATTCAAGGATTCCGAGTTATCCATCTGTCATCCCTGATTGTTAAACCTGTTTCTAGTATTCCAACAATTCCATGGACTCTACTTCAATTTCTTATTACATTTGTTAGCTTTAGTTAAATTCAAAAACTATGAATTTTCTACCCACCAAAAGCAATTAAACTAATTAATAATTTTGGTTAAACAATTTCTCGTGGGAACGATACTCTACTCACTCTTTATTACTTGATTCGACACATACACTTTCATTAAAAGTGAGCATTTTAATAGACATATACGCAGCTTGTCATGTAGCGCCTAACGACCTCATGGTATGGGGCGTAGGGTTCGTAACAGTTAGGGTAAGCAGGGTTCATGGGGAAATTGCTATGAATGTGCGATTTCTATTAAGTAAAGGACTTGTTAGCAGTTTTCATATTGTTGAAATGTGACGTTAATTGATTCGGCTCAAACGAGAGTATGAATTGAAGGTTCTCTTATTTTGCACCTATCCTGTGTTTGGTAAAATGCTTGTGTGACATTTTATATGTTGAATTTAAAGTAAACTTTGTTGATGTTGTATGTGGGGTTTGTGACATTTATCCTTGCCTGTTATGTATGATGTGTTATTTAAAATGGTTGGTTGTAAAAGGGTTGTACATGGCCCCTGATTGACATAAGGAGAGGGTTGTTCATGGTCCTTGATAGACATGAGTAAAGGATTGTTCGTGTCTTTCTATTTATACGTGATTATATGTGTTGGTCCCGAGTATGATGGCAAAACCCAAGAGGGGAGGGGTGAATTGGGTATTTAAAAATTTATAACTTAAACAGAAACTTAACCCCGGATTAATCTAGTCCCCTTAATGAAGAAACGAAATGGAAAGCAATGTAATGTAGAGAGCAGATAAATAAATCAAACACACAAGATTTTTATAGTGGTTCGGGCAACCTCCCTACTCCACTCTTCCAAGCTCACACTCCTTGTGACTTGGGTTCCACTATTGTATTCTCTCAATACAATTAGAGTCACTGCTCTCTTCTAGATTCTAGCTCTAGGGGGCATCAACAACCAGAGCCTCTTGCTCTCTTCTAGATTCCAGCTCTAGGGGGCATTAACAAAACAGAGCACAAGTAGGTGATGAGTCACACTCCAATCACACACTACTCTGCTTATACTTGATCTTAGTTCCTCAAACTAAATCAAGTTCAACACAAACAAATGAAACAATAAGAAAACTACACTTTACAGTTGTGTAGTAGCAGTTTTGGCGCAGAGAAGAACTTGTTGTAATGGCTTTGAAGATTCTGAAATATAGCTCTTGCAACTTGAAGTGAAGTTCTTCCTCTTTGAGTGGCTTGATCTCTTTTGAGCTCTTGAATGTAGTAGTTAAGCACACTTAATGATTCTCAGCTGCTTCCCTCGTTCACCATGAATGCTATTTATAATTTTGGAGGGAATCCGAACGTTAGAGGGTAGGTGGCGCGCATTTAATGCGCCAACGTTCGAATAAATTCCGACCGTTGCGACCCAAGTCGCATGTGGAGTCGACTTGGCCTGCGACTTGGCTTCCAAGTCGCACCTGGAGTCGACTTCGTGTGCGACTCCAGTTCTTCAGATTTCCAAGTCCGAGTCTGGGTCGACTTGGCCTTCAGTCCTCAACTCAAGTCGATCCTGGAGTCGACTTGGGTTGCGACTTGGCGTGGTCTTTTGCAAGAACACCTTGATCTTCTTGAACTGGCTTGAACTTTGTTAAATTTGTCTTCATGACTTGGATATTTCTTCATTTGGAATAAGCTTGAAGATTAGCTTTGGACTTGATAGACTTGATTTTAACTTTGAATATAAATCTTAGCTTTTGATCTTCAAGAAACTTCAGTTGCTTTTTGATAATGAACTTTGCATCTCATTTGGATTTGATAAAGTCCAAATTGATCCTTTGAATAAGCTTGAAACTTCAATCTTCAAGTCTGAACTCCTCAAGTCGAAGTTGGAGTCGACCTGGTCTGCGACTTCGCCCAAGTCGCACCTGGAGTCGACTTCGCCTGCGACTTCGTCATGTCCGTTTCCTCTTTTTCAACTCTGGATGCTTGAAGTCGATGCTGGAGTCGACTTCGTGTGCGACTTGGTTTCCTAAGTCGCACCTGGAGTCGACTTGGCCTGCGACTTCACTTGTTCTTCTCCCATTTTCAACTCTGGATGCTTGAAGTCGATTCTGGAGTCGAATTGGTATACGACTTGGCTTCCATACTTGATTTTCTTCAAATGAATATTCCTTAAACATTTCCACAAACTTTTTAGTAGCAAAGACTTACTCAAATTGATTTGTTTAATCATCAAAACATAGATTTAGCTAGTTTTCGACATATTTCCAACAATCTCCCCCTTTTTGACGATTGACAAAACCGATTTGAGTGTATACCTTTCAATTGCTTAAAATATCATGTTCATTATGCATTTTGAAATCATACTTAAACTCATGCAATCATTTAACATATGCTCATGCAATCCTTAAATATTTAACACACATTCAAACATATGTTATTCTTCTCCCCAAACTTATCTACTCTTCTCTTCCTCAAATCCTATTTTTCTCCCCCTTTTTGTCAATAAATCAAAAAGAATAGAGGGTAAGGAAAGAGATAGGTGGGATTGCTCTCCCTAAACAGGTGCTCCCCCTAAGTTTATGCTAGCCTAACTCAATCATTCCCATGTCATTTCTAATCTTATAAAATACTTCTTTTGCTAGGGGCTTAGTAAATATGTCTGCAACTTGATCCTCGGTTCTTACATATACCAAACATATGTAATGATTTTCTACATGTTCTCTAATGAAATGATGTCTAAGATCTATATGTTTGGTTCTAGAATGCAAGACTGGATTCTTGGTTAGACATATGGCACTAGTGTTATCACATTTGATAGGTATATCTTTAAAATCCATGCCATAGTCCCTAAGTTGCTGTTTCATCCAAAGTAATTGGGCACAACAGCTCCCGGCAGCAATATATTCGGCTTCCGCCGTAGATAGAGCAACACTAGTTTGTTTTCTTGAAAACCATGAAACCATCATGCTTCCAAGAAACTGACATGTTCTACTAGTGCTTTTTCTATCCACTTTGTAACCGGCAAAATCCGCATCCGAGTAGCCGATTAGATCAAAATTAGAGCCCTTTGGATACCATAGTCCTAAATTGGTAGTGTCAACTAGATATCTAAAGATTCTTTTCACAGCTACCAAGTGTGATTCTTTTGGACATGATTGAAATCTAGAGCACATACACACACTAAACAAAATATCTGGCCTAGAAGCAGTTAAATACAATAGGGAACCTATCATGCTTCTATACAATTTTAAATCAACTACTTTGCCCTTCTCATCTTTGTCAAGCTTGATTGTAGAGCTCATGGGAGTGTTTGCTCCTTTGCTATTCTCCATGCCAAATTTCTTGAGCATCTCTTTGATGTATTTGGACTGGTTTATGAAGATTCCTTCATTTAGTTGCTTGATTTGCAGTCTAAGGAAGAAATTGAGCTCTCCCATCATGCTCATCTCAAATTCTCTCTGCATAAGTTCAGAGAATTCTTGACAAAGAGATTCATTAGCAGCACCGAAAATGATATCATCAACATAAATTTGAATAATCAGAATATGATTTTCTTTATATTTGATAAACAAAGTGGTGTCTACCTTTCCTTTTTGAAAATCGTGATCAATCAAAAATTTGCTTAATCTTTCATACCAAGCTCTTGGAGCTTGTTTTAATCCATATAATGCTTTGGTTAGCTTGTATACAAATTTAGATTGATTTTTTCCTCAAATCCAGGTGGTTTTTCTACATACACCTCTTCATTTATATAACCATTCAGAAATGCACTTTTGACATCCATTTGAAACAATTTAAAGTTCATGTGAGATGCAAAAGCTAGTAAGATGCGAATTGCCTCTAATCTAGCAACCGGGGCATAGGATTCCTCAAAATCTATTCCTTCTTCTTGTGAGTATCCTTTTGCCACAAGTCTAGCTTTGTTTCTCACTACAAGTCCACTTTCATCTAATTTGTTCCTAAAGACCCACTTGGTGCCAATAACAGTACAATCTTTTGGTCTAGGAACAAGATGCCAAACTTGGTTTCTTTCAAATTGATTTAGCTCTTCTTGCATTGCTATAATCCAGTTTTCATCATTGAGAGCTTGGTCAATATTAGATGGTTCAATCTTAGATACAAAAGCATATTGTCCACAAACATTTTGCTTTGACCTTCTAGTTTTTACACCTTCATACACATTTCCTATAACTTGCTCAATTGGATGTGCATGATTGAATTTTAAATCAGTTGGAGGTTTATAGGAATTGTTACCTTCACTTACCCTTTCCTCCATGGATTCTTCTTGCTTTTCCATATGCAATTTTTCAAGATTGCTTGTAATCTCATCTGCATCACTTAAATCATCTCTTCTTTTGAAGCATGTGTTAGTTTCATCAAAAATAACATGTATGGATTCTTCTACAACTTGGTTTCGTTTATTGAAAACTCTATTTTGCTATTTGATGAATAACCAAGGAATATTGCTTCATCAATTTTAGCATCAAGTTTTTCCAAGTTGGTTTTTCCATTGTTCAGAACATAACATGTGCATCCAAAAGCATGAAAATAAGTATGTTTGGTTTCCTTCCTTTCCATAGCTCATATGGGGTCTTTTTCAAGATAGCTCTAATGGTAACACGGTTTAATACATGACAAGCTGTACTTACAGCTTCACCCCAAAACTTCTTGGATAATTTGCTCTCATTTATCATTGTTCTAGCCATCTCTTGTATAGTTCTGTTTTTCCTTTCAACTACTCCATTTTGTTGTGGAGTCCTTGGTGCAGAAAATGTGTGATGAATTCCTTTTTCATTACATAATTCTATGAATATTTTGTTCTCAAATTCACCACCATGGTCACTTCTTATAGACATAATAGTACTTTGTTTTTCATTTTCCACCAAGTTTACAAAAGTTGAAAACATAGAGAAGGCTTCATCTTTGCTAGCTAAGAGAATTATCCATGTGAATCTTGAAAAGTCATCTACAATAACAAATACATATTTCTTTCCACCAATGGTTAAAATGTCGGATGGTCCATATAGATCCATGTGTAACAATTCAAGTGGCCTTGTGGTGGAAATCTCCTTTTTGATAGAAAAAGACATCTTTGGTTGTTTAGATAATTGACATGCCTTGCAAAATTTGTCTTTGTCATATTTCAACTTTGGCAAGCCTTCTACCAAACTCTTTTTCCATAGGGTCTTTATGTTTGACATATTCACATGTCCAAGTCTTTTATGCCAAACCCATGGATCATTTTCAATGGCCATTAGACATTGACCATCTAGTTCATCAAGTGAAACCAAATATACATTTTCATGTCTTTTTCCACTAAACATGATATGCTCACCATCAAATACATTGCATATAGATGATTCAAACACAACCTTATATCCTTTATCACATAATTGGCTGATGCTCATTAAGTTATGCTTGAGTCCTTCAACAAACAAAACATCCTCCATGCATGCATTTGAGCTACTGTAAATGTTTCCTTTAACTTTAATTTTACCTTTCTCATTATTACCAAAGGCAACCATTCCGTCGTTGCAAGGCTTAAGTTTGTGAAATAGACTTCTTTCTCCGGTCATATGCCTTGAACAACCACTGTCCATGAACCATACATTGTTTGCTTTTGCCTTGAAGCAAATCTGAAAAATAAAAAGGTAAATCTCATCTCTTTGGTACCCATTTTATGGGTCCATTTGGGTTAGTAAAATGATTCAATCTTCGTAATTCTAACTTAGAAAGCCCAAATCTTGTGTTCCTTGGAACCCAAACTAGCTTTACACCATGGTCATATAACTTCTTCAAGTTACACTTGTAAGCTTTATGACCCATTTTATTACAGAAATTGCAGGCCATTGGTAGTCTAGGAGTAGGCCTCCAATTGCATTTTGGTTCAAAAGTTGGTCTTTTAATCCACATAACATTTTTCTTTTGTGGCTTATAAATTGGTGCAGTTTTAGCTTGATATTTTCCAAGTTTTGGCACATTTGATTTGCCACTTTCTTTTTGCTCAAATGTATTGTACCCAAGACCTCTTTTATCCTTTTGTGAGGTCATGTTCAGAAACATCTTCACACTTTCTCCTGGATTAGAGAACTTTCCTAATGATTCATTTAATGATTTGTTCTCCTTTTTCAATTTTTCTGCCTCTTTCAACAGTGATTCATTTTCTTCTTTCAGTTTTGCTGATTTTTCAGCTAGTTTTCCATTTTCAACAATAACAAAGTTGCACTGTTGTCTCTTCAATGACAGCTTGTTTCCTAGCCTCTTAATTTCCTCATATAATGAATCATAAGCAATTTGAAGTTCTTCTAATTCAGCACATTTGAGGCAATCATGAAAAGAAGAATAACTTGATTGAGAATAGCAAGGTTTGGAAGTTACCTCTTCATTACTTGTGCATTTTGTTGAGGTAGATTGTTCTTCCAAAACTTCCGTTGTGTTTAGACATAACAAGTCTTCTTCTTGTTCGATCCGTGCCATGCAGCATATTCTTGCGCAGTTTGCTGCATCGTTGCCGTCGGTTGAAGAGCTGCTTGTTGATGAAGTCTCTTCATTGACATACATGCCTCTTCCCTTAGGCTTTTGATATTTTCTTCTTTCATGTCCTTCTCTCCTCTCTTGATAATCCTTTGGTTTTTCTTCCGGTGTAGGACATTGAGTTTGCATATGTCCCGCGCCCCCGCATCTATAGCACTTGGTTGACTCGTTCTTCTTCTCTCTTCGTGGTCTTTCTTTGTAGTCTCTGAAGTTCCTTTCTTTTCTCACAAATTTTCGAAATTTGCGAGTGAGAAGTGCTATGTCTTCATTTTCGTTTTGAGATGAGGAGGTAGATTCTTCTGAGTTGTGGGTGGCCTTTAGTGCAATGGTTTTCTTGCCTCTATGATTCTCTTCGTTTCTTCTCTTAATTAGCTCATGTGACATTAATGAGCTAATTAGATCTTCTAGCTTTAAAGTGTTGAGGTCTTTTGCTTCTTCTATTGCTGTAATCTTTGGAGTCCATGAATCTGGTAGAGCTCTTAAGATCTTCATGACCTGTTCAGATTCAGAGATAGCCTTTCCAAGACCTTTCAAAGCATTAGTAATCTTGGAAAATCTTGCAAACATTTCAGAAATATTTTCTGTATCTAGCATTCTAAAGCTTTCCAACTCTCCTATCAGAATATTTCTTCTAGTCCCTTGGACTTGAGAAGTTCCTTCATAAATAGATGTTAGAGTATCCTATATTTCTTTAGCGGTTAGGCAAGAAGATACTCTATCATATTCGGAGGCCGTAAGAGCACAAAATAAAGAGTTCATAGCCTTAGCATTGCTCTTGACGGTTCTTACTTCCTCTTCGGTCCACTTGGAAGCTCTTTCATCTATAGGCAAAGTTACTCCATCTTGGATAGCAATCCAAGAGTCCATATCGGTAACCATGATGAGTTGCTTCATACGAAGCTTCCAATAACCAAAGTTGTTCCCATCAAACAATGGTGGCCTTGTGAAAGATTGGCCTTCAGCAAAAGCGAGAACGGGAATCGATTGGGATGCCATATCAATAGATCTCTTTGGTTTAACTCAAAGACCTGCTCTGATACCACTTGTTGGTCCCGAGTTTGATGGCAAAAACCCAAGAGGGGAGGGGTGAATTGGGTATTTAAAAATTTATAACTTAAACAGAAACTTAACCCCGGATTAATCTAGTCCCCTTAATGAAGAAATGAAATGGAAAGCAATGTAATGTAGAGAGCAGATAAATAAATCAAACACACAAGATTTTTATAGTGGTTCGGGCAACCTCCCTACTCCACTCTTCCAAGCTCACACTCCTTGTGACTTGGGTTCCACTATTGTATTCTCTCAATACAATTAGAGTCACTGCTCTCTTCTAGATTCTAGCTCTAGGGGGCATCAACAACCAGAGCCTCTTGCTCTCTTCTAGATTCCAGCTCTAGGGGGCATTAACAAAACACAGCACAAGTAGGTGATGAGTCACACTCCAATCACACACTACTCTGCTTATACTTGATCTTAGTTCCTCAAACTAAATCAAGTTCAACACAAACAAATGAAACAATAAGAAAACTACACTTTACAGTTGTGTAGTAGCAGTTTTGGCGCAGAGAAGAACTTGTTGTAATGGCTTTGAAGATTCTGAAATATAGCTCTTGCAACTTGAAGTGAAGTTCTTCCTCTTTGAGTGGCTTGATCTCTTTTGAGCTCTTGAATGTAGTAGTTAAGCACACTTAATGATTCTCAGCTGCTTCCCTCGTTCACCATGAATGCTATTTATAATTTTGGAGGGAATCCGAACGTTAGAGGGTAGGTGGCGCGCATTTAATGCGCCAACGTTCGAATAAATTCCGACCGTTGCGACCCAAGTCGCATGTGGAGTCGACTTGGCCTGCGACTTGGCTTCCAAGTCGCACCTGGAGTCGACTTCGTGTGCGACTCCAGTTCTTCAGATTTCCAAGTCCGAGTCTGGGTCGACTTGGCCTTCAGTCCTCAACTCAAGTCGATCCTGGAGTCGACTTGGGTTGCGACTTGGCGTGGTCTTTTGCAAGAACACCTTGATCTTCTTGAACTGGCTTGAACTTTGTTAAATTTGTCTTCATGACTTGGATATTTCTTCATTTGGAATAAGCTTGAAGATTAGCTTTGGACTTGATAGACTTGATTTTAACTTTGAATATAAATCTTAGCTTTTGATCTTCAAGAAACTTCAGTTGCTTTTTGATAATGAACTTTGCATCTCATTTGGATTTGATAAAGTCCAAATTGATCCTTTGAATAAGCTTGAAACTTCAATCTTCAAGTCTGAACTCCTCAAGTCGAAGTTGGAGTCGACCTGGTCTGCGACTTCGCCCAAGTCGCACCTGGAGTCGACTTCGCCTGCGACTTCGTCATGTCCGTTTCCTCTTTTTCAACTCTGGATGCTTGAAGTCGATGCTGGAGTCGACTTCGTCTGCGACTTGGTTTCCTAAGTCGCACCTGGAGTCGACTTGGCCTGCGACTGCACTTGTTCTTCTTCCATTTTCAACTCTGGATGCTTGAAGTCGATTCTGGAGTCGACTTGGTATACGACTTGGCTTCCATACTTGATTTTCTTCAAATGAATATTCCTTAAACATTTTCACAAACTTGTTAGTAGCCAATACTTACTCAAATTGATTTGTTTAATCATCAAAACATAGATTTAGCTAGTTTTCCACATATTTCCAACAATATGCATATGAACTTGGGAGTGGGTATTGGACCCATATGTGTTATCTTAATCACTACATGTGCATCCATCATTTTACTTATTTCCACTTTGTGCTAACCACTATCTACTTACTGAGTCTATTTAGACTTATATGGGTTGTTATTTTGCCTTTAGATCATAGGCCAAGTGGGGAACCTCAAGATGGGGCAAGTTGAAGATCAAATCTTGGAGACCATTAACACAATATCTTAAATTACAACTATTTTAAAATTTGTGCTCTTTTAATATTTGTACATGTAGATGATTACTGAGATAGATTTACTTGACAAACATATTGTATTTGATATTTTGAATTGGATTATAATCTCTGTGGATGCATATATATATATATATATATAATCTTTTAGTTTGTTAGTTGTGTAAGGATAACATTCAATTATGTTCCTTCTATATGAATGTCCATATTATATGAAGATAAAAGTGTATAAATATTGGTTTGAATGTTACATTTGGAAATGAAATTAAAATGTCTATGAATATCAGGTCGTGTATTCTATACCACCCCTTATATATTATGGGGAAACGCTGTTGAATTTTTCTTAGGTTGTATAGTACCCATTGACTAGTTGTTGAGTATATCTAGAAATGGGGCGTTACACAACCACTCATCTAGTTGAGATCTTCAATTTTTATTCTTAACACTGGTTGAGTGATTCTTAATGTTTGATTCAAAAAGAGTTTATTAAGATGGAGCTCAAAGCCATTCGTCTCTCAAGGCAATGAAGGACAGGATTATCATGCTCAAATCTGGATTTTTAATCCACTTTCAAATTGATAAATGAAGGAATCAGGGAGTTTCAAGTTTATATTCATCATTCAAGACAAAATAATGCAGTTAGAGTGAGGTTTTGACCTCAATTTTTTGCACCCTAGCGCTAAATTTTTGCAAAAGATATGTTGTAGCAAACTGGGGTCAGAGAAAATAGCGCTCCGGTACCCCCTGGCGCCACAACTTTTCAAAGAAGAAACATGTTGCATTTTTTGACAAAGAGTCAACACCTTGGCCTCAAGTTTTGGTGCCCCGGCACTCGCCCCCCAGGCAACATAAAAAAAAGCAAAACATAATTTTTCAGCATGCCAACTTCAACTGGTCATAACTTTTGATCCCGGAGGAGTTATGGGAGCCACTACATATCAACGGAAAGAATTTTTCGAGCCCATCAACATGCACATGGTTTGCGTAGTTGATCTCATTTTCAATGCCAAAATCCTTCATTTTTGCATATTTTGAGGTTGTTGAAGTCCTACGCGATGTTTTTACTATTTTTAGTAAATCACTCTTATTATTAATTCGAGTAAAAGTATGCAAGTGGGTGGTTTGCATTTTTCATGTGTTCATAGACAAGTTGATGTGATGGTTGTGGGTAACTTTTTGATTTAAGTTGTTCCATTATTTTATTGTGGCTAAAAGTTTAAAGTAGTGGGTGAGGAGTTTATGGACTGCACTTGTGGTATCAATAATATGGCTTGACACTTGAATTGGATTGCCTAAGAAGAGCTTGTATGAAATATATTTAGGGTGTAGAGACATGGACATTTGAGCTTGTAGTGCCCCTTTCAATATTGTGCTGTATGATTTCTTCCTTCTTCTATTTCTGATGCTTCTCTCGACCAAGCTCTCTTGTCATACACTATCCTTGTTGGCAAGTTATTTGATGTTGGAGGCCTCATTTATCATCACGTATTAAGTATTGCAAAGGTAGCTAGTGCACATTTTTTATCAGTAAAGGAAGAAGAAGGAGAAGAGAGTGATGGAGATAGTGAGCATTCCTTCCATCCCGACGACTAGGGAAGTCACCTCTCATTGCCTTTTTCTTTTGTTTTCTTTATATTGTTTATCATTTTTAATTTCATATCATATTTGCATTCCATATCATAGTCAGTTTCTTTAATTTATATGCATTGAGGACAATGCATTCCTCAGGTTTGGGGTAGAGGTGTTTTGTTCTATTGTGTTTCTAGTCATGCATTATATTTAGATAGCTATATTATATATACGTTTTAGGTTGCATAAAAGTTAAAATCTTGCCTGTGGTAATCAGGTAGTTGAAATCTATCTTGAGGAATAATTGCAATGTTGAAATAAAACTTTAAATTTAAACCAAATTTATGAAAATTTAAAAATTTTTAAGTAAGGATTATGCTTTAATTGACCATTAAAGTATTAATTTTTTAAAACTTTCAAGTGAAATGTGAATGATATGATCAGTTAAGTAGTTGAATTTTATAGTTTATATTCATGCTAATTCGTTCAATTGAGATGATTAAGGAAAAATTTTTGTGTAATATGAATGCTTGTGCCTAAGTATGCTTTATTGTCATATCTTTTTGTAAATCTTTGTTCCCCATTTTGAGCCTATATACAGTTTTTGTTTTCAACCCTGTGCTTTAAAGTAACTGCAGTGTCCCATTGATTCATAGTGTAATTCATCTTTTTACTTGAGACTTAAGGTTGAAAATTGCAGGTAAATAGCATATCGGCTCAAATATATCACCCTTAATAAAAAATTTGCATAAATAATGAAGAGGGTGGCTAACCCAAGCTGAGTGACCGCAACTTGGCATTTACAAATGTCAAGGTTCGCGTAAAAAGGCAAAGAAAAGTCACAGTAATATCGCTTCATAGAAAATTCTCCCCATATACCCTGAAATATGGTGAGGGGATTTAAAATAAAAAAGGAAAAATTGAATGAAAAGAAAAACAAGAAAATTCTCCAGATACCATGAAGTATAGTGAGGAAAGTTAAAGCAAAAAATTTAGGGGAACCCATTGTACAATTTTGTAAGTCTAGACCAAGTAGAATAAATGAATGATTGTTATGTCCTTTTGAGAAGAATGATTTACTTTGAGCATATTACACCTGTCCTTTCAATTAGGAGAACGGTTAGCGAAGTTTAATTAAAGCTTTTAACTATTTACTATCATATTTGCATGTAGCTTGATTTTTACAGTGAGAATGCATATTTTGGCTTGATCTATATAGGGGTTCGTGAGTTATTTTAATTAATTGTTATCTTTTGATTGCTAAGTAGAGAAATACGATTGCATGGCTAAGGATTAAATGCAGGCTTGATTTTAACATGTAATAGTTGCTTATATTTGTATTTTTATGTGTTGCTCGAGGACTAGAACCATTTTAATTTGGGAGTGTGATACTCTATAAAAATAGAGTTATCAAGACTCATTTTGTGTTCATTTTGAATGCTAGTTCAAGAGAATTATGTGAATTTGCGTAATTTTTGCATTAGTTTTCATCATTTCTACATTCCATGCATTGTGTGTAGAATTCATTCATTTTGAGTTAAAGTTTACATAATTCATGGTATTTTAGGTTGTATTAATCGTATTGGAGTATTTAGGATTGCATTTATTTATTTTAGCTTTTATTGTAGGCAAAACAGGGTGATTCAGCTCTTAGACCATATGCTAAAGTTGAGGGATGGAGAGAAGAAAGTGCATTGAAAGTTATAGATGATTTTCATTATAGTGAAGTTGGTGCCTAGGCACCAGGTCACCACCATTGCAGAAAGCTCGAGAAACCTTAAGTCTGCAAGCAACCAGAGAGTCAACACCTAGGCATCGACCCCCACACGTGTGAATTTTCGTACATGTCTCGTGTTATTTTGAAGGGGGTATAAATAGAACAATTAGGGTTCGAAAAAAAGGGCTGGAGAGCTCGAGCTGTTGTGGAGAAGAGAGAAAAACTGCAGTTTCAAAGCTAGAGGGTGAATCAAGTGGAGATTTAAGCCATTTACTGCAATACATAGAGTTTCATCTCTCTTTTCATATTTCTTATTCTTCTTGCTTGGGATGATTGTAAACTTAATATTGAAGGGATTTGATATCATGTTTTTGGGCTAGATCTCCTTGTAGTATGAGATATGGAGGATTTGACTTCATAAACTTTGTTATTTGGTTCTCTTACGTTTGAATGAGCATATAGTTGTGCTGTAATTTTTTATTGTATGAGATTACCCTTATATATTATGTTTAATGTGTTTACAAGCCTTGCAACCTTGTAGATTGATCTAATATCCAAATCTATCATTGGAAGAGTGAGTTTTGGGTGAGATCCATCTGCAAGGCATAGGTCTCCATCTACTTGTGGTGGTTGCTTGTTAATATGGATAGGAATATATCTATTAACCTGTATAATCATGATTAGGTTATGTGGTTATCAACCTTGTTTCACTTGGTTGCATGGAAACATAACAATTAACTAAAACTTAGTTAGTTTTGTTTGTGTTGGAAAACATATATGAATATAAATGAACTTAGATTAGTAATCTCTGCATAACTAACTGAAAATGGAACCAATACGACATGGCTATGAGTTAAGGAATTCATACTTCCATCTATCTTATGTATCTAAAGGCAATCTCTCCACTAGTCATCCCACCTTTACTCATTTAATGCTTTATTTAGTTCAGTATAATATGGTTCTTTGAAAACAAATTCCTATTCGATTTACCAATTCACATAAGAAAATTGAAGTTTAAGGTACTAGTATATTTAACACAATCCTCGTGGGAACGATACTCTATTCACTCTCTATTACTTGCACAATACGTATACTTATGTTAGAACGAGCAATTTAATTAGACATATATGTGGCTCGTCACCACTTACCTTTTAATGTTTGAAATAACTCCTCCATTATTTAAAGCACGATAAGTAGAGTGAAGAATGTTAGCTAGAGTATTCATTGGGCCTTCTCCTTCCCACTTATAAGCCATTAAGTGATCGTTATGTGCTCTAAAAGAAGAATTTCAATATTTAGCAAGTTTTGAAGTTTGTTATAAACTCAAGCCTGAAATTTTTTTTTCTATGTTGAAACATTCTCTACACAATCTGTAACATGTAGAAATTCTTTTTAATTCATTTTCTTATATTACAACTTGGCTTGGTGTTGGAGACCAAGGCCAGGTAATGAGAAGTAGTGTACGGTTGTAGTGTGACTCACCGTCTACTATGTTGTAATTCTAAAGGCACCCTAGAGCTGTAATCTAAAAAAGAGCAAGATCTCTAAGTATAATGCAGACTGATATAGTGGAACCTAAAACACGAGGGTGCATTCTTAGAAGAGTGGAGTAGGAAGGGTTGTCTCAAACCACTATAATTTCTTTTGTTTGCTGATTACTGTATATTTACTCTATTTCTCTCTTTGTTTTCATTCAAGGGGACAGTTCGCAAAGGGTTTAGTTTAAAATTTCAAAAGAACCTATTTCACCCCTCCTCTCTTGGGTTTTGCCACAAACTCAGGACCCACAAATGGTATCAAAGCAGGTCTTTCAGTTTGCAATAAAGAGATCTAATATAGATGACATCTCAATCAACTTCCATCCCTGCTTTTACTGAAGGCCAATCTTTCACAAGGTCACCTCTATTTGATGGTAATAACTTGATTACTAGAAATTGAGAATGAAATAACTTATTATAACAATGGACATAGGTTCTTGGATTGCTATCCAAGATCGGATTACTCTAAAGAAAAAGAATGTGGCACTAAATGAATCATTTGCAATATTTCCTAACCCAAGGGAGAGTGTCAAAATGTTCCTTAACATGACAACCCAAACAGATGGAAAAAGAATAGATACTCTACTTTTGACTAAGGATAATGCAACAACTCAAATGCTCTAAAAAGGAGTAGATCCCAAGCCCCAGTGATAGCACCTCAGAACTAAGTTAGAACAACTAGAGTAGCTTAGTTAAGAAGACCAATGTGGCAACCAAACTGCATATGGAGTCCACCCCAAAGAATTCATGAAGCATGCAATTTTCGCAACAAATTTAATCATAAAATCTATCAATGCCAAAGCATGAAATTTCATAACAAATGAGCTAGATTGGTGTAGGTACCAAAGAGCATTGGATTTATGCCTGCTAGACTTGAACAACATAGACTCCAAATGCTTACTAACTCAAACGGACCCACGAGAGTACCAAAGAGATGAACTTTACTTGATTATTTTTGCATGCATAGAGCAAAAGCAAGAAATACTTATAGCTTGGCAACAATGAAAAAAGGTAAAATAAGTGGTAAGAGTAACACTTATAGTTTCTTAAATGCATGCATAGGGAAAGTTTTATTTATCGAAGGACAAACACAATTTAATAGTATTAGCTAATCGTGTAATAAAGGTTATAGAATTGTGTTTGAATCATTTATATGTAATTTTTTTATGGACATCAGATAGTCTTTAGTGGAAATAGACATAAAAATATATATTTTTTATGCCTTGATAACTTGGATGAAAAAAATTTAGTAGTCGTTGATAATGATCTATAGGTACGACATAAGAGGCTTGGATATATAAATATGTACAATATTAAGACTTTGGGAAAAAAGAGTTTGGTAGAAGCTTTACCAATGCTCAAATATGACAAAAATAAAATTTGCAAAGCTTGCTAAATGTCCATACAGTCAAAAGTATCTTTCTCACCAAAGAATGAGGTTTTAACCTCTAGACCACTACAAGTATTACACATGGATCTTTATGGACCATCCGATACGTAGAGCCTTGAGGAAAGAAATATGTTTACGTTATTGTTAATAATTTCTCAAGGTTCATTTGGATAATGCTATTAGCTAGCAAGGATGAAGTCTTCTCTACATTTGTTAATTTTTCCAAGTTGGTGCAAAATGAAAAATAAGATACAATCATATCAATTAGAAATGATCATGGTGGTGAATTCAAAAACAACATTTTATAGAATTTTTAAACGAAAAAGGAATTCACTATATATTTTTTGTACCAATGACACCTCAACAAAATGATGTTGTTGAAAGAAACAGTAGAACTATACAAGAGATGACTAGAATCATGCTAAATGAAAGCAAATTATTTAAGAAATTTTAGGGTGAAACTATAAGTGTTGTTGTAAATATAATGAGCAAATCAAGCATAACCCATATTTTGATGATTAACAATTTTAATTTGATAATTTTAAGATACTAACAAGTATGTTGCTCGCAATCTCACTGCAAATACATTGGATGTAGATTGTAGTATATAAATTATCGCTCCAAAGGAAATTGAAGACTATAAACTTTGCTTTTTGAACACTTTCGTATCAAATATAAAGAGAAGAAAGTGGATAAAATGAAATAGAAAGTAGACAAGTGGGAAGAGAAAATAAAATTGAAAACTAGAATGGGTATTAGAAAACAAGGATGCTAGTACCTAGGGTCTAGGGTTTAACATGCGTCTTTTGTAACAGTAGTATAATTATTTAATTTAGATATTGTTTATTAAAGGAGAATAAACCATAATTTATCCTTACACCTTCTCTCAAAACCTACGAGACATACCCTAAATTTCTTAACTACCTATTCTCATGGGATTAAGTAAATTACAATCCATTAAGTTCTTTGGTTATTCATGAAATTCCTCAAGGTCATCATTTCTAATATCATGGTCTAAAATTTCCAGGTATAATATCTCGATCATCGTATATTAGCTTTTCACCTCGCAGTTCTATCACCTAATATATGGAATCAAGCTAAAGTATGGGCCCTTGAACAAAAAAAACATTAAAAATACAAGATATTAAATTAACAATAATATTCATCATAAATAAACTAAAACCACATGCTACATTATACGCATGCTACATCTTAAATCCTAGATTTAGTACTTAACCAAGCATTTTAAGTCCAAAATAATATTAAAATCTAAACCCGTTTTAAACAAGGTAATCAAAATTAAAAAGAAAAAGAGAAAGAAAAGCTTATTGGTTGGAAGCCCCGATGGTGTGTCGGCTGCTCCAAGCAACTCACTGCTCCACCTCTTGCCCGGTGATCTCCACCTCCTCTTCCATGAATTCTCTCCTTAATTTCTCTATAAAATCTCCCCATCAGCCTTGTATGAATACCTATTTATAAGCTTCAAAAAATTGCACACATGTCCGTCCATCTCTAAATTGTGCACTCAACTCATGCTTGGATTTCTTGCTTTGTGGGTCCCATTTAAACGCAATCTGTATTGTGTTGTGTGGATGCTGGACGATGATGATGACCTACATAGATGGCTGTGATTAATTGGACGGTGCAAGCTTCTCTAAAGGCGGTGGAATTTTATGGACTTCTCTTGCGTAATTTATTTTGAATGGCTAGAAGTCATGGATTGGACGATTGTAAATTTGGATCTGGACAATAGAGAATTTAAAATGGTTGCTTGGATTGCAATGAATGATTAGATGGGCAGCTGAATAATTAAATTTTAAATAAATGGACAGCTGAGATTATCAATGTGAATGGTCATAATAAACCGCTTAGGATTGCACATCCGTATAAATAATTCAACGGCTTGGGTTGTTATTTCCTAGATAAAATCTAGACGGCCAAATTTTATTAAGGCCTAGAAAATATAGTGCAGCATAAATTGCATGGCCTGAATTGTTGGCACAATTTTCTGGACGGTCCAGATTGTTTGATGAATAACGTGGTCATCTAAGATGGCTTAGGCTGTGCTGATTCGAGGTGGAGCACATTGAACGGTTTAGATCAAGCTTGAGTGGTGGAATTAAAGTGGACAGCTTAGATTTATTGCTGAATGGATTTGCACGTGGGGCCCGTTATTTGGATAGCTTGTTAATCTACATAAAAATATTTAAATAATTAATTCATGTTAATAAAAAGTCGGTGAACATATTGAAAATTATTTGAAACCTAATTATTGTACAAATTCATATCAAACAAAATTTATTTAATGACAACAAATAAAAATGTAATTTCAATTCAAAAGATCACCAAAATTATTTAAATCACTTGCAATTAATATTTAACACCAAATTGTTGCAAAAATACTTTAAATCAAATTTTACCTTAAGCTCAATTAATTATCCACCAAATTAGTATAAAATGCTCACAGAATATATTATTAATTACCAATTATTAAATACCCCCATACTTGAACCTTTGCTGGTCTTCAAGCAAACACAAAAGAATTCAAGAACAGATTGCAAAATTTCAAAATTTTGAGCAAAAAGCAAATGTAATGAGACATTTGTGAGAATGTCAAATTAAAAATTTTAAACATAAGACTTGTTAAAAACCTTGGTTAAAATCCTTTCTTACTCAATCCATGCTGCACATACTGTCTCCCGCCATGAACTCCTAATTGTCATGTATCCTTCCCTTCTATCTCATTATTCAATACCCACATTCGACAATTCAACTAATGTTAGTAATTCTGAAAATATATTAGTCAAATTACCTCATATACATCTCCTCTTGCATATAAATTTCCTCTACTAGCTCAATCAACCAATTTATAGGATCATAAGGACTTGGTGGGACAATGGTTAAGTTTATTACAAGAAATAAAATTTCAAAAATTGAACCGTCTCCACATTGATTTGAGCCTCATTTTGTGTGGCACTCCAACCCAAGCGTCGCAACATGAGCCTTACTCTGGGATCGTTTATTGATTAGTAAACCTGAACAAGATTGTTGCTCTATCACACGGTGGGCTTTTAACCTGCACTTACGTTTATCATCCACTCTATAGGAGTTTATCTCATAGCACTTAATCATTTTTACACCAAATTGCTCACTTTGGCCATCATCAAGCCCTGATATACACATTCAATTTTTATTTTCAACACATCATTTTCATCATATGTTATAGAAATTTTTCAGAACATTTCTATCATATTAAAATATACGTAGTATCATTCATCATTTTTTTAACATTTTGACATATTCCAATCCACCTCACACATCAACAGTATATAATCCCATATAGATGCAATAAGTTTGCAAACATTCATTCCATAATACATCACCCTTCATCTAGATGCATACAAAGGAATACAAGAGTTATATTTCTTCATTTATCCTGTGATGTTCCTCTGTAGCAATCATGTACTTGTCTTAGAGTTTGGAAAACAAATCGTGAGTATTAACTCAGCATAACTCGCATTTTGACGATTTATCACACCCCCAAACTTAAATGTTGCTAGTCCTTGAGCAACACTTGAAAACTCAATGAACGCAAGTGGATTATACCAATTCAAGACTGTTTCCAACTGTTAGCCCATAATTGTATTTCTCAACTAAACAAGGCAAAGGATAACCTTAACTTGAAATAGTTCATGAAAAACCTTCACAGCACAACCAAATCAGAACATGCATTCCCTTACCCAGATCAAGTTACATGTAAATGAAAGTTCTAATAGTCAAAAGTGATAGCTCAATCCTGCTAATCATCCCCTTGATCAAAAGAAATTTTTAGGACAAGTAACGTAAAATAGGTGAACAATTTCTAAGAAAATATATCATCTTAAAGAACATAGCCTCAATTCACCTAATTCACTTGACTTAGATTCAACAAAGTTGCACCTTCGTTCCCCCAAACTTATTGCTTAACTCTCCTCACCATATTTCAGGGTATCTGGAGAGATTTTTCTTCTTTCTTTTAGCTCCCCTCACCATATTTCAGGGTATCTGGAGAGATTTTCCTTCTTTCTTTTGGCTCACTTCACCATATTTCAGGACATCTGGGAGAATTTTCTTTAAAAAACATTATTACTATGATTTTCCTTTAAATTTTTATGCGAACCTTGACATTTATTAATGCCAAGTCCTAGTTCTCAGCTTAGGTTAGCCACCTCCTTTATTATTTGTGTGAACAATCTAGTATGAGTACTAAAACATGCATGTTAACCCATTCTAAGTCCCATGAAAAGAATAAAAGATACAATGCATTACTGAGACCATCTGATAACTCATAAAAATACAAGTTATCATGGCCAATTTAAGGCTTCATTTGTGCGTTAGTTCGAGAGATTACGCTTAGTTTGCATTCACTTAGCTTCATTTCTACCTTTGTGTAAGGGGAGTTGTTTAACAGATAGGAATATACCTTAAACCCTGTGTAGTCATTATACAGGTTATGAACTTATCAATTTTACTTTATTTAATGGCATGGGAACATAGCAATTAAATAGGGTGTAATTAGCTTTATATAATGTTAGAAGACATATATAGAGATACATGAACTTGGGCTAGTAAATCCATATGCAATCCAATTAAAAAGAACCAAAGCAATATAGTTTAGATTCAAGGATCCGAGCTATCCATCTGTCATCCCTAATCAGTAAACTCGTTTCTAGTATCCAGTAGTTTCGCAACTCTACTCTAATTCCTCATTACAGTCATTAGGTTTAGTTAAATTATAAATTCCAAATTTTCCAACCATCGAAGCAGTTTAACTAATTAATAATTCTGGTTAACAATTCCTCGTGGGAACAATACTTTACTCACTCTTTATTACTTGACACGGCACGTATACTTGTGTAAATAGCGAGCATTTTAATTAACATATACGCAGCTCGTCAAGTTTTATGCGTCGTTGCTGGGGAATTTTTTAACTAATTATTGATTAGTTTCATTGCTTTCTTGTACAATTCTGTAATTATATTTCATTTTACATTTTCTTATTTTCTTCTTTTCAATTCTTCTCTCTTGATAAAATCTTATTTCAGGGGTCTGTTTATTGCAATTTTCAATGGCTTCATATGCTTACCATTGGCCAAGTGCAGAACTTTCAACACCACGTACAATAGGCTTCCATGAGTATGATAATGTATAGGTGCCTCCAGTTCAATTTGCAGGTTTTGACAATCAAATGCAGGATATGAACAATTCTAATTCAGCGTACTGCAATTTGTGCGGAGCTGAGGGACATTTGTTAGTTCAATATGTGTATTACTCAGCGTCTGTGGGCTATCTTGATCATTCTAATGATGCAAAGGGCTACTATGGAGATCTGCAATTAGAAAATATGATGCCGACGGAATTTCAAGCATATCAAGAAGAGGAGCCATCATTACCTGAAAGCAAGTCATCTTTGGAGGACATGTTCATGCAATTTATGAAGAGCCAAATGGAGTTTAACATGAACATGCAAAAGCAGGTGGAACAGTTGGCTACTGCAATTTAAAATAAGCATCAACAGTGTTGCTCAACTAATATTGTGGAGGATTCAAAGGAAACTGTGTTGGATGAGGGCTGCAAAGTCACTCCAAGCATCAAAGAAGATATATCCATTTGTGCAGCAGAACAATTTGCCTCTTAATTCATTCTTGAACAATTAGCCAAGCCAATGGAAACTCAAGAAGTGGAAGAAGAAATTGATGAAGAAATAGAGGTTGATATCGTGGAGAAAATTGAAAATTATCATATCAACACTCCTCTAATTGGTCCTCCGGAAATTCAACTGCAACATGACTTGATTGATCAATGCATAGCCATGGAAAGCAACATCTTGAAGCCATCCTTAATTCAAGACCCTAAAGAACAATTTTTCTACAGTCTTTATGAAATTCAGGAAAAGAGGCTAACTGATCTATTTGAAGAGGCTAGGAAAAGATCTGAACTTCTAGTGCACACGCTGCACGGAAGGAAGTTCAATAGAGCGGGAATTGGCTAATCATTATGGAACGTCGGGCTGAGGACGTTAAACTTAGCGCTGAATGGGAGGCAACCCATTGCTTAGCTTCATTTTGATTTGCATTTCTATTTTTGTTTTTGTTTTTGGTTTTTATTTTTATTTTTAGGAAAATAATTTGGAGCATAATTTCACAAGGATCATGCTTGGAAGCAGCCAGGAGAAAATTTTCAAAAAATTGATGAAAAAATCGGTGCCTAGGCGCTGCATGGGGGCGCCCCGGCACCATGAGGAACACCCTGAGGAACACGGGCGCCCCGATGCCACATGTTGGCGCCCCGGCACCAAGTCATGGACAGCGTGACCTGGACGCCCTATAAGGCATGGGGTTAGGGTTCTAAACCCTAAACCCCACGCCCTGGCGCCGAAACTCCCCATTTCTCATTTCCAAACATTCCCACCTAGATTTCAAGTCATTTAAACTCAAATCCAATTGCATTTCGTCAAGGATTCATCCTCCCATTCCATCAATTCCAACCATTCCCTTTTCATTCTTTTTCCCCTTTGCTTAAATCCATTCAAAACTCCAGTTTTTCATCACCAAATCCTAAGCCTAACACCTACATTGAGGTTCCCATCACTTTCCCCTTCATTTGGGCTCCATTTGGAGTCCCATCATCTTCCCTTTTCCATCCGGCGCCGAAAACTGTCTGACAGCAGATCGGCGCTTAGGCGCCGCTACCCCTGCGCCCCGGTGCCAGTTCAGAACCGGCAAAAGTTCCAAATTGCAGGCATAAAGCTTCTATGGGTAAAAACTTCTCTAACTTTGAGATATTTTTCTTGCTTTAAGGTTGCTTGGTGATTGTTCAGGTGGAAGTTTGGATTGGATTTGTGGATTGATCTGCGGATTGGAGATTACTTTGGGTGGATTGCTTTTTTGGCATTGGTTGGAGCTTGAGTAGCTTGTTGATTGGTTTGTGGAGGCTGACCTGTTGATTGCTTGTGGTGTATTTTTGGAGCTTGACTTGTTGTGGATTGGACTTTCGATTGCCTTGTTGTATTGGACTTTTTGATTGCAAGGAAAGATATGGCGTCATCATCCTCGGCTAAAAGGAAGAAAATGCAGGAACCCATGGACTTTGATGCAAACAGATTTGTGTCAGCCCAATCCTTCAAGCGTTACACAAACGCGCTCCAGAAAAGGCATCTGATTCCGGAGAGAGGAATCAATATAGATGAGTTCTCCAATGCCCCACTCCTCAACTTGCATGCTCAAGGTTGGCAGCAGTTTGTGGCGCAACCCCCTCCCGCTATTACTCCCGTGGTCAAGGAGTTCTATGCCAACGCAGTGGAACACGTTGAGGGGCGGGTGAAAGGCAGAGGTAAGATCATCCCTTTCATGCGGAGGCGATCAACACCTACTATGGGTTGACGTCTTTTCCTCACCCAGATGAGTACAAGGCATTTCTGGAGGGTGAAGACCGAGATATCAATTCGATCACCAGGTAGTTTTGCCAGAGGCCACCGGTTTGAAGTCGACGGGCGGGCAGCTAACCTCCTTCAAGCGGAGTGACATGCTTTCTCATGGGAGGATGATTTTTCACTTTATATTGGTCCGGATGATGCCGTCGACCCACGTCAATGAGGTGACGATGGATAGGGCGCTGCTTCTCCATGCCATCTACAGTGGGCTGACGATCGATGTAGGGAGGCTGGTCTATCAGCAAATCTACGCTTGGCGACCACACCCCGGGGCAGCTATTTCTTCCCATCCCTCGTCACCGAGCTTTGCAAGCGGCCCGACGTCATATGGGAGTCGACGGAGGAGGTCCTGAACTGTCAGGCCATCATCGACGACCTCTCCTATTGCACCCCAGTCCCGAGTCCGCACCGCCACGACACGTCCTAGAGCAGCTCCAGCAGTGGGTCCCTCCTCACAGCCGCTATCCACGGCCAGCGGCTAACCAACTTGGAGAACTTGGTTGCCGCCCAAGCCAGGTATCAGCGTCAGCATGACAAGGCGATGGAGGCTTACTTGCAGCGGATATCGGAGGACTGCCAGATCGACGTCTCCACCCTCCCGCCTTTCCTGCCGACGCCACCGAAGGTCAGAGCCTGCTTTGGGCAACCGTCCTAGCATCAGCCCAACGGCAGCGAGGACGAGGACGCCACCAAGTCTGATTCTTGAGGGAGTCCCGATCCTTTCATTTTGTTTTTATTTTATTTTTGCTTTTCATTATTAGTTCATTTTAAGTCATCATGCATTGAGGACAATGCATCTCTCAAGTTTGGGGGTGTATAATTCTAAACCATAGGTTAGTTTTTCATTTTAATTTTTCATGCTTTATTTTATTTGCATGTATGTCAATTCTAGCTAATGGAAGTTATTTTTATGTCAATCCATCTTATTGTGAACATGTGCAAGGTTGTGATTAATTCTGACTTGAAATTGAATTCATGAAAGAATGAGCAATTCAGATTAAAAACCAAGTATAAAAGCAGGTTGAAATTAACATGTGAAAGAATTAAAAGGAATTTCATAATACATTGTTCTAATTCAATCACAGACATATCTTTCAGACCAACATGATGAGAATTGAATTAAATAAATGCTGACCAAGTACTTTAATGGGTTTAGAAATGGTATTATTTCACAGGAATTACTCAAACATGTTCAGTACCTCTAACAAGGCATCAGAAAAATAAAATGGGATGGTTGACCTAAGCTAAGTAACCGGAACTTCGCATCAACAAATGGCAAGGTTCGCGTAAAAAGCAATGGAAAATCACAGTAATAACGCTTTAAAATCAAAATTCTCCCTAGATAACCTGTAATATGGTGAGGGGAGCCAAAAAAAAAGAGATCTCCAGATATCCTGAAATATGGTGAGGAGAATTTTTGCAATAAGTTTAGGGGGAAAAAGGAACAAGTAGTCTGTAGAAATTGAATCCAATGACTTGACACCATTTTCTGTGATCAGTGTATTCAGCTTAATCCTTGATTTGCTTGTGTTCATTAATTTTCTAACCAGTTTTCTGATCGAATGGAAGATTAACGTGTTGAATTATGACTTTGCACTATAGAATCTTAGCATCCACATGTAACTTGGTTTGAAAATGAAAATGCCAGCCTTGTTTGTGTAATGAAGGATTTTCAAGATTAGATTAATCCGGACCTTGTGAAATGAATAAGTGGATTGATCAAAGCATAATAGGAAGCAAACGAAGTTGGCAGAGTCTGTATTCATTGATTGATTGATTCATTCATTCATTCATTTAGTCATTCTGTTTGCATGTGTTGCTCGAGGACTACAACATTCAAGTTTGGGGGTGTGATAACTCGTAAAAATACGAGTTATCATGGCCAACTTCAGGCTTCATTTGTGCGTTAGTTTGAGAGATTGGGCTTAATTTGCATTCACTTAGCTTAATTTTCACTCGCTTTTCATTTTAGGAGCATTATTTAGTTTTTAGGCATTTTTAGCATTATTTGGTCATTTTTAGTGCATTCGCTTCGTTTTTCCATCTTTTGCAAGAAGAACGGGACATATGTGTTATGTGAGATGTTTCACAGGCTAGCGTACCCACACACGAAGTTTTATGTCAGGAATGGAAATGAAGCATTTTTATGAAAAGATTTTTGTGCATTTGATAGTTGATCACTTGGTAAGTGTCTTCTATCGAATGGAGAGGAATGCATTTAAATGAGAGAAAAATGCTTGCTTATTGAGTCTCGACTCATGTTTTATTTTCCCAACCTCAGACAGGTGTAGGGAAAGCCAAGAGATGAAGGGCATGTGTTGCTAAAGGAAAAGAGGAATCTACAAAGGTTACTAGATTTTTGTATGAATAGATGCACTAATGGGATATGATGAGAAAGGACATAGGTTGTATGAAATTATGAAGTTATGAATAATATAAGAAATTGATGATTTATGATGATATGGATAAGTCCATTATGAATGATGATGAGTATATGTTGATGTGATGAAAGAAAAAAAAAGAAATGAAATTTTTTTTAGACGAGATCCAATTAAGAACCCGCCGTGTGATCAGGGCAACAATCCTGAGTCACGTTTACTAGTCCATAAGATCCCGGAGTAAGGCTTCTAGGCACCCCGGTTCGGGGCGCCACAATATATAATGTGATTTATGAGGTGGCATTAAGAGATAAGATTCAACAACAATATAAACAGAAAGGCAGCAACGGGGTGGATTGGTAGGGGAAGAGAAAAAAAACAGAAGAAGAAGAACAAGGGCAACTTGGACGGTTTCAAGGAAGGGAAATTCATCTTCAAAAATTCAGGCAAATAGTTACCCTTAATGACATATAGATGTGGGAATTAAAAAAAAATTAATCTTAAGTATATATGATAATGTTGATGTCCAAAACAGTAGGCTCATTTATAAATTTCTAGCCCATTCTATGTTTAAATGATGCCCAACTAAGTATGAATATTATGGTCTAATTAAATTACAACAAGTTAAGGAATTTTATATGTATCATTTATTGATATGTTTTTTTGCATTTAATGGGGTGGGACGCCCCTTGATATGAGTCGTTATAAATATCTGAAATTTGCATTTGACTGCCCAAGCTATGCTTGGTTTAAGTTTAATATTATGATGGTTTATAAATGTTTAAATTATGATTAAATAACTCCTTAAATGCTTGATAAATGTCTCAGCAAGATAGGCTATTACATACATTATGTATTTATGATTACAAGTGTGAAATAAATCATGTATATATACATAGGTATGGATGTCCAAAGCTAGATATGATGGAAGCAAAATTCTATATACATATATATATATATATGTTAATCCCATGATTAAATAGATGGGGTATGTTACATTTTGGATTTAAAGAGTTAGTGATCAAGAGTTTTTACGTGTATGTTGAATTGAGCTATAAGTAGGGGAACAAATCTTAGTAGAATTGAGGGTAAATAGGGCTGTATTAATGAGGGATGAGAATTTCAAAAATTTATAAGAAATTAGATTACTAAAGGTTGTATGTTAACCCTTGAAATGGTTACGAGTATTGATAATTAATAATTTGGCAAATAGGTATACAAAAAGTGCAACTTGAGAAAGATTTAAGACCAATGTAAGGGGGTAAAGGGCTGTTTTCGAAAATCGGTATAAATTTCAGAAATTTTAATTGAAAATGACTTGAAATGGATTAAGGATAAAAGATTTAAATAAGTATAAAAGTTTCATGCCCGAGATTTAGATTTGGATAGAACAAGTATAACCGTTGAGATTATATAGGTATATGATTACTTAAGGAATAGATAGAGGAAAAATAAGATAAACATGAAGAAAACTATTAAAATTAACTTGCAAGAATCGAATGCAAGTGGCAATTAAGTGACATAAACATTGACACTAAAGAGTTGGGGAAAGTTCATCTCAAAGAAAAGAATTTGCTAAAGTTGGCTTGATATAGACCATAAGGGGGTTGGGATTAATTGATAAATATGAATTAATAAAAAGGATAAAGCATTGCAAGCATATGTTATTATATAAATGTATAAATGATTATTTTCACTTGTTTAGGAAGAGGCAAGGAAGAAGTCGAGGGACCTAGTTGAACTTCCCACAAGTAAGCAAGCCCTTTGAAAATCTATTTCGAAAGAATTTTTTATAGAAAGTTTGATACTTTTATAAAATGATATTTGAAATCAAGCAAAACTTTTAAAAATGTCATTTGTTTCTCAAATACTAATATTTTTGAAAATTTTTTACTTTCAAATGATTGAATGATTTATTAGATGCAAATTCCTTGAATGACTTATTATGCATTTTATTCAGATAATGTTTAAGGGTGATCATCCTAAAAATGTGTTGTGAATACTGTTTCACCAATTGTGATAAAATAATTATGTCAAGCCCTCAATTTGAAAGAAAAAAGAGAGTGATCATTGTGTTACTTTATACAATCATGCTAGCATGAGATTGTGAATATGAATGAAATTATGCATGGTGCGCACAAAGATCAAGTATTAGATCCATGTAGGGATGAATGCATAATAGGCCCTCGTCTATATGTGACCGAATTGCTAAGGCTCCGGGGCCGGTGACGCTCTCCTTAAAATGGGAGAATAATGAATGGATGGCTGCCTAGCTAGCATGCTAACATATGAATGGTTATGTTTGAATGAAAGTTTTCTTTTCTATGAGTAGATAATCACTTAGTAAGTGTCACTACCGAATGAAAAGGAAAGCATTTGCATACATTTTGTTTATGAAAATCCCAAGATTTGGACATGTAAAGGTTTCATGAAAATTTTTATATGCAATTGCTTGCATGAACTGTCTATAGGAAAGTGTTACAAAAAAATTCTTGCTTATTGAGTTAATCATGCACATTTCATTTTCCAACCCTAGACAGATGTAGTACAAGACAGGAGAAAAAAGAAAGGTTCCATTGAGAGAATTTTGATGTTATAGCTTATCATTATTTATGGTATGGATAGAAACTGTGTATAGGATGAATGGTAATCAAATTGAGGATAGTTTTGATAAACAGGTTGACATGTTCTAAACTCCATGTGAATTTAAAGTTTAAATGTATGATTACGTGTAAACTGAAAGTAAGGTGATATCTAAATGTTGATACTAGATTTAGATAATTTTTGTTGAATTGAGCAGGTGATCTCATGTTAATTATATAGGTATAATCAATTACTATAAAATAATGAAATGAAATGAAATGAAAAAAAAAAAGAAAAAGAACAAATTTTTTCGCTAAATGAAATAGATATAAAAAATCAAATTAAAAAAAAATCCTACCGCATGATTAGGGCAACAATCCTGTGTCACATTTACCAATTGAAAATGATCCCGGAGTAAGGCTTTGGTGCCTCGGGTCGGGGGCGCCACAAAGGACAAAAGAGGTAAATCAATTAAATAAAAGTTACATAGGAGTATGATAGGATCTTTGTTGTACTTGATTGCATCCAAACCAGCTATATTATTTAGCGTCTGCATGCGTTATAGATTTCTGTCATGTCTAAGGAATTACATTTGATAATTGTGAAAAGAATTTTTAAATACTTAATTGACACTACCAATCTAGAGCTATGGTATCCAAAAGGTCAACATTTGATCTAATCTGCCACTCGGATGTGGATTTTACCGGTTACAGGGTAGATAAAGAAAGTACTGGTGGAACATGTCAATTTCTTGAAAACATAATGGTTTCATAGTTTTCAAAAAAATAAGTCAATGTTGCTCTATTTACTGCGGAAGCTGAATATATTGCCGCTGGGAGCTATTATACCCAATTGCTTTGGATGAGACAACAACTTAAAGATTATGAGGTAGGTTACAAAGATATACCTATTAGATGTGATAATACTAGTGTCATATGCCTAACTAAAAATCTCATATTGCATTCTAGAACCAAATACATAGATGTAAGACATCATTTCATTAAAGAATATATTGAAAATCATAATATTTGTTGAGAATATGTTAAAACAGAATATCAAATTACTGATATCTTTACTAAACCATTAGGAAGTGGATCATTTTACAAAATCAGAAATGAAATGGGTATGATTGATATTGAAACATGAAATTGATGTAAAATTGCAAAATTACTGTCAAATATGATGTTTATAAACGTTATGTTTATTGAAATGAATTGCTTGTATGAAATAAATTAAATGGGTAGGAAATGGAGTACATTTATACTTAGGTTAGTGGAATCAAGTCAACTCCACTCATCCCAAGTCGACTTCAGATGAGCGAAGTCGACTTCAAACTCGACTTAGGGTTCAGAGTCGACTCTGTGGGCTTCGTTTTGGCTGGCCTACTTAGGCGCGAACCGGCATCTTTCTCTCATTTCTTTCTTCCCATTGTCACTTAGTTTTTCTTCTTCTAAGCTCGAAATCATCGAATCTTCCATCATTAATTTTCCCATCTCCAAATCTGACCATATCCACCATCCATCCTCAAATGGAACCCAAGGCTATTTCAAATCCCTCCCAGCTTCCCATCTCTTGGCCATCCTAGTTGGCTACCCAGGAGGACATCCCAAGTCAACAGCGAACTCCATCCAAAATAGCTAGGGATGAGGCCACGATATCCACAGGTCAACGAGTTAGGTTTCAAAAAGGTAATCCTTCTACCTCCATCCCTAGAGAGGATGAAAATCCAGAAATTAGTAAAAGTAATGAGAATGTGGGAAGAAGAAAGGAAACTCTAGCTCAATGAGAATAAGTTTTAAAAATGCCTGTGGAATATTTCAGGACTAAGCATCAACATAGTAGATTTTATAAATATTTCTATGAGAGGAAGACTTTCCTTCCATAGATCATTGATTTTAAATTTTTACAAGAATATAAATTTGGTATTGAGGAATTGCTTGACTTTCAAGGTTAGACCGCTGATAAGCTGCGTATATGTCTAACTAAATTGCTCATTCTAACACAAGTATACGTGCTGTGCAAGTAATAAAGAGTGAATAGAGTATCGTTCCCACAAGGATTGTGTTAAACGAACTAGCACCTTAAACTTCAATTATCTTATGTGAATTAGTAAATTGAATAAGAAATTATTTTTAAAGAACTGAATCAAACTGAACTAAATAAAGCATTAAATGACTAAAGGTGGGATGACTAGTAGAGAGATTGACTTTGGATATATAAGACGGACGGAAGCATGAATTCCTTGACTCATAGTCATGTCATATTGGTTTCATTTTAAGTTAGTTATACAAAGATTACTAATCTAGGTTCATTTATATTCATATATGTCTTCCGATACATACAAACCTAACCAAGTTTTAGTTAACTGCTATTTTCCCATGCAACCAAGTTACAAAAGGCTAATAATCATATAACTCAATCATGACTACATAGGGTTAATAGGTATATTTCTATCCATATTAACGTCTAACAACTACCAGTAGATGGAAACCTATACCTTATATATGTATCTCACCCAAAACTCACTCTTCCAAGCATAGATTTGGATATTAAATGAATCTACAAGATTGCAAGGCTTGTAAGCGTATTAAACATGATATATAAGGGTAATCTCATGCAACACAAAGTTATAGCACAACTATATTCTCATTCAAATATAAGAGAACCAAGTGATATAGTTTATGAAGCCAAATCATCCATATCTCCCACCACATGGAGATTTAGCTAAAAAACATGATATCAAATCCCTTCAACATCAAGTTTACAATCATCTTAAGCAAAGAGAACGTCAAATATAAAAAGAGAGATGAAAAGAGGAGATGAGACTATGTATTGCAGTGAATGACTTGAATCTCCACTTGATTCACCCTCTAGCCTTGAAACTTGAGTGTTTCTCCCTTCTCCAAAGCAACCACGAGCTCTCTAGGGGTCTCCTTTGCAAATCCTAAGCTAAATATTTATACCCCATTCAAAATAGCATGAGACACTGGCAAAAATTTGCACACGAGGGGATTGATACCGGAGTGCCACTTCTCTGGAAGTTGCCCGAAGCAACCTGTTTTTGGAATTTTCTACTGTAGCGGTGCCTAAGGCCGAGGCGCCAGATTTTGGCACCGGGGGCACCAACTTTCTACGTTGTATTCTTAATGTGTGCTTGCAATGCAACTCTTTTCCCCTCACTTTGGCATAAAGTCAATGACTTAGTCACCATCTTTTCCTACAACGAAAGAAACAAAATAAGTAAATGCTATCATAAATGATTCAACATAATAAACATAACCTAGGATGATATGATTCACCTTGAATTCAACGAAAAATGCGTGAAATCTACACACAATTCATGAAATGGGGAAATTATGCAAACTAATGCAAAACCTATGTAAATTCACATGATTCCCTTGAACTAGTATTCAAAGTGAGCAAAAAATGAATCTTGATAATTCTATTTTTATAGAGTTATCAACCGCCTTGTCAAAGGAGGATGGAAAAATTTATCCAGATCTGACAAGACAGTTCCACTACCTATGGGATCAAGAAAACTTCAGTACATACGTTAAGGGAGTAGAAATTAATTTGGGAAATACACAGGGCATTAGTGAGTTCAATGCCCGCAGTCAGGTGGGTCATATCCTTGGAATTCCTATGTTTGAAGATCCACTTCCAGCAGGGCTCACACTCACTCAGATGTATAACCAGCTAATAAGAAGCAATAAATATCATTCGAGAATTAAGTTTCTACATTATATGAATCTATCTACACAATTGAGGGTATTGAGACTACTTATAGCTTACTGCATTTATCCCAAAGGTGGAGAAAGAAATCAACTTAATCCCCAAGAGGTAGAAATTTTATAGAAAGTGGCCAACTCAGGTCAAAATAAGCCCGCCTAGACTATTTTTGGAGCCATTAGATCTAAAGAAAGATAATCCTCAAAGAGTATTGTCATAAGGCACATGGATTACTAAGATACTTGATCATTTTCATGTCAATTTAGATGGAGAACCATACGAGGTCTTGAAGCCCACGAATGCCATTAACAGAGCCCTCTTGATCCGTATGAAAGTTGATCTTGAGGCATTTCGCACTACATGGCTACAGGCTTGAATGGGAGTAGAATCTCAAGGAGCCCAATGCAGATAGGAATCTCAAGCAGAGGCAGCTCCACTTGAGGGGGAGGATCGGCCTTACCATGATTTCTAACCATTTCCACCTCCTGCTCCTTGAGCTCCGGCATCCCCTCTTCACATATCTCTTGTTCTCTTCAAGGATCTTGATCTATAGATCAATTTGCCTAGTCTCTTGCTCAATTATCTACATCTGATGTTATTTTAGATTACCTTCAAGCCATGGAGAGTAGAATCTCTCAAGAACATGGGGCTATCAACATATCACTCATGAAAATGCACGGTCGGCAAGACAAACTGAACCAAGAGCTTAAAAACATCAAATATCATCTTGCTTCTGGTAATAAGCAAGGCGAACCAATCCTCAGTTTGCCTGATTTTGATCCTTACTGGGGCGAATCAGTTCAGGTTGACCTAACTATTTAGGCTCCATGATCACCTTTTTCCTCTGCTTCCCCAAAAGCTACCCTATCAAATATCATCATTTGTCTTTTACAAATCTCAACTCCTTGGTTCCATTCCCTTTTGGTGATTGACAAAAAGGGGGAGAAGAATAAATTAGTATATAGGTAGACTGTATTTAAGGCACATGTAAGTTTTTTCCTTTTAGTATAAGTGATTATTATGATTTGAATATAAATTTTTATGATGTGAATGATGATTATGGTGAATTGAATGAAATTGGTAAATTGAATGTGACATGAATTCATGAATTGTCTTGAATTTTTACTGCATTATCAATGTGATAAAATACTTATTTGTTAAATAAAAGGTTAATCTCAAATTAGTTTTGTCAATCATCAAAAAAGGAGAGATTGTTATAAAAGGATAATAAATCATGTACAATCTATGTTTCGATGATTAACAATTCAATTTGAGAAGTGTCAAAATACTAATGTATGTTCTGAGATGCTTTAAGGTTTAGACATTTCAAGAATTCAAAGCTTGGCAAGTCAAACCGCACGTCGAGTCGACTCAAGCATCGACTTAGGTCAAGTCGATACTGAAGTCGACTTCAGCATCCACTGCAAAGGATCTTTTTTAGACAACATTGAAATATGGATGCTTGAGCAGGCGAAGTCGCAACCCAAGTCGACTCCACATGTGATTTGGGTGAAGTCTGATAACTCATAAAAATACGAGTTATCATAGCCCATTTCAGACTATTTTTGCGTGTTAGTCCAAGAGATTAGGTTTAGTTTGCATCAATTTAGCTAAATTTTCACTCGCTTTGCATTTTAGGAGCATTATGTAGTTTTTATGCATTTTTAGTATAAATTAGGCATTTTTAGTTCATTTATTTAGTTTCATTCATTTTTACAGGAAAGACGGAGAATTACAAGCACGCGAGCGAGTCGAATGCATAACAGAGCCAAGTGAAAGAGCATGGGGTTGGCGCCTAGGCACAATTCTACAGGCCTTTGCCAGAATCTCCAACACTTCACACAACACAGTGCATCTAGAGAGTTAGCGCCTAGGCGCCAGCTAGGGGTGCCTAGGCGTCACTTCATTAACATACAGACACAACCAGAAGAGTTTTTAGGTCAAAAGCTTCCAGAGAGTTGGCGCCTAGGCGCCATTACACATTTGTATGCGCGGGTTTCTACTCGTAAGCTGCGCAAGCTACCAATATAAATAGATCTCTTAGGGCTGCATGCTAAAGGGGGGAGATTCACAGAGAGAGACCAAAGAAGTGAGGTGTGGAGAGAGCCGCATAGAGAAGGAAAAGGACCCATATTCCAATGCAATCGGAAGAGGAGATCCGATCTCGTTGGTGGAAGCTTCTGAGATTCAGTTTTCTCTGTCCTTTCTCTTTCCTTTTCTCTGTATTCTTGGAGATGATTGTAACTTGATTTTAATGGGAATTGAAGTCATGTTAATAGGCTAAACCTTCTTATGGTGGGAGATATGTAGGATTTGAACTCATAGCTTATGATATTGGTTTTCTTTTGCTTGAATTGATAATAATGTTGTGCTGTGACATATGTTGCTTGAGATTATCCTTATATATCATGCTTAATGTGTTTACAAGCTTTGCAACCTTGTGGATTGATCTAATATTCAAATTCATGCTTGGAAAAGTGGGATTTGAATAAGATCCATATATAAGGCACAGGTATTCTAACTCATGTTGTGTTAGATGTTAATATGGATAGGAATATACCTATTAACCCTGTGTAATCATGATTAGGTTATATGGTTATCAATCTTGTTTTACTTGTATGCATGGGAACATAGCAAATAACTAAAACTTGGTTAGGTTTGTATGTGTTGGAAGACATATATGAATATGAATGAACCTAGATTAGTAATCTCTGCACAACTAATTTAAATGGAACCAAATGACATAGCTATGATTTAACGACTTCGTATTTCCACCTATCTTAATCATCTCAAGGCAACCTCGGGAATATCCACCCTACCTTAGTCATTTATTGTTTTCATAGTTTAGCTTAATTTAGTTCTTTGATACAACTTCTCCTTCATTTTACCAATTCACTTAGACAATTGAGATTTAAGGTGCTAATCCATTTAACACAATCCTCGTGGGAACGATACTCTACTCACTCTTTATTACTTGATCGGCACGTATACTTGCGTTAAAACGAGCATTTTAATAGACATATACGCAGCTCGTCAAAGTCGCGATCCAAGTCGACTCCGTTAGCAACTTGGGGTATCTTCAGGGGTTCAAAGCTGAATCTGACAACGTCAAGTCGCAACCCAAGTTGACTCTGACATGCGACTTAGGTGAAGTTGCACATGAAGTCGAGTCAAGCACGCGACTTGAGTGAAGTTGCAAACCAAGTTGACCCAGGCATGCAACTTGAGCACAAAGAAGCCAAAATCAAGACATTTTAAGTCCAAAGGTGAATAGTTTGAAACAACTATGAATATTCAAATATGATTGAAAGTCAAGACGCAAACTCACATGTGAAAGTTCATAAGGAAAAGAACAAGCCAAACATACAAGAAAACTAAAGGGCTACATGCATAACTCAAAGACATTTGAAGGCAATATAAGACGAAAGAGAGGAACCCGCGTTAAATGATCAAGGTTATAAGACGTGCAAGTTCAAATGAGCAAAATGAGAAGTGAAGTCGCAACCCAAATCGACTTCACTTGTGGTTCAATGTAAGTCTGAGACCATGTAGACTCTGGAGTGGAACCTAACTGAAGAGCTAAAGACCAAAGTCACAACTCAAGTCGACTCTGAGTGCGACTTGAATCACAACGGTTGAAAAAATTCGAACATTGATGCTTGAAATGCTCGCCACCTACCACCAAACGTTTGAATTTACTTCTCTCCTATTTAATACAGATCAAATGAAAAAAAAGGAGTTAGAGCATTGATTGAGCTTCAACCTTCCCATTCTCAAGCATTTAAGTGATCATCAAAAATACTTTCTAAGAAGAACTAAGTGATTGACTATAAGTGCTGAACTATTCCACCAACAACTCATTCCACATGTTCTTCTCTGTGTGGAAACTTGTTCTCTACACAGTCGTAAAGTATAGTGTTATTTTTGTTTAGTGTTTATTTGTGTTTCCACTTGATTTGATATTAGAGACCAATACCAAGTAAAGGCAAAGTAGTGTGTAACTGGAGTGTGACTCGTCACTTACTTGTACGGAGTCTGCAAAGGCCCCCTAAAGCTGGAAGCTAGAAGAGAGCAAGTGATCTAACTGTATTTCCATTTACATAGTGGAACCCATGGCACAAGGGTGTGTTCTTGGAAGAGTGGAGTAGGTAGAGTTATCCTAAATCTCTTGAGTTTGTTTTGCTTATTCCACTTGCATTTATATTCTCTACATTTTTCGTTCAAGGAGATTTACTTCACAAAGGGTTACATCTGCGATACCAAAAGATTTTTAAAAACTTAATTCACCCCTCCCCTCTTGGGTTTTGCCATTAACTCAGGACCAACAGAATATACCTATTAACCATGTGTAATCGTGATTACGTTATATGCTAATCAATCTTTATTTCACTTATTTGCATAAAAACATAGCAATATATTGAAGTAGGATTAGGTTTATATTGGAAGATGTATATAAATATATATGAACTTAGGTTAGTAATTTTCTACACAACCAATTGGAATGAAACCAAACGAATATAGTTTACGGTCAATAATTCCTAATTTTCCATCCACCTTGATTTAATTGAAGAGTCCCAACTTGTTCCTGCTCAACCACTAGTCATTTAATATTTAAGTTCCTAGTTTAGTCATTAATCCTTTCATTACAATTCCTTTAAACTTACAATTCACTCTAGACAATTGAATTTTAAGGTGCTAAATTGTTTAACACAATCCTCGTGGGGAATAATACTCAACTCACACTTTATTACTTAATTGACACGTATACTTAGGTTAAAATGAGCAAATTAATTTGACTTACGCAGCTCGTTAGTTTGCCTTGAGATAATTAAGATGGATAGGAATATGAATTCAATGACTCATAGATATGTTAAATTGATTCCTTTTAAAATTAATTGCGTAGAGATTACTAATCTAAGTTCATTTATATTTATACATGTCTTCCAACACATATAATCATTATCTTATTTTAGTTGATTGTTATGTTCCCATGCAACTAAGTAAAGCAAGGATGATAAACACATAACATACTCAAGATTACACAGAATTAATAAGTATATTTTTATTCATATTAACTTTCAATACAACATGAGCTAGAAAACTTATGCCTTATGTGTGGATCTCATCCAAAACTCACTCTTCCAAACATAGATCTGAATATTTAATCAATTTGTAAGGTTACAAAGCTTGTAAACACATTAATCGTGATTTATAAGGGTAATCCAATGCAACACAAGTTACAACACGTGTGGCCCTCACAGTGCTCAAAATGTGAGCATAAATGAAACACCCAATATCCAACGACTTCCAAGTGAGAATGGCATATAACAAAATAGCTCAATTGAGCGTAATATCATTGACACGAGAAAAATGAAGCAATCGGGCCGAGATAAAATAGAACCACACCTTGTCAAAGTTCCTTAAACTTGTTCATTTAAAGGAATAAAGTTGATCATTAGCGGTTCTCCAAACAGGCAGTTCAAAACACATGTGTTAAGTCAATTCAGCAATGTTTCGCTCCATGCCATATACATATTGTATATGCCCATTGGGCTGTTCAATATCTGGTGTACTATAAAAAGCATTGATCTCATCGATGTGGTAAATCATAGTTTTACCTTGAATAGTGACCCATCCTTGATTGTGCGCAGCAATATTAGCATAAAACTCTTAAACTAAAGGGACAATGGCTGGATCAGGCTGAGTCCAAAATTATTGCCATTGGTGAGAATTAACAATAACCTTATAAGCATAAGCTATGTACTCCATTTTTAAACCGCACTCGGGTAGAAGTGGTCTTTTCAAAACCAAATTAGCATATTTCATGTAAGCTTCCTCAGAGACAAAAATATGAGGATTATAAGCACCAGAGGCCATGGATTTCTGTGCTTTGATGATGATGTCATAGGTACAAAGTGAAATGAACTAGGCAATACAATTGATTAACTCAAAGCTAACAAGATTCAACCACTTGGATTCAAATCCAACTTGGAAGGTTCAAATAAAATACAAATGTCTCTACGCCCCAAATATGTTTAAAAAACAAGCATGTGAAATCCAACTCAAGCATAGTTAAGTATGTTCAACTCCAATTTCACTCAAAAATCAACTCCAAGTTGAGTCATAACAAAGACCAAAATCGTCTTTCACCACTTTAAACCTTTAACTAGACTAAGACAATGATGTAAATATAATCCAAGTAATATAAAGATTCAAGTAACATGTCATAACTCCAATTACCAAATGATTCTTAGGTCTAAGAACAATTTCTCAAACTTTGTTTCTTTCAAATTGATTTATTTTTTTTACATTGCTATTATTCAATTCTCATCACTAAGTGCTTAATCAACTATGTTAAGCTTAATTTTTTATGCAAATGCAAAATGTCCACATATATTTTGCCTAGAGTCTCTTGTTTTTACACCACCATATATGTTTTCAATAACTTATTTAATTGGATGGTCATGTCTAAATTAAATATCAGTGGAGGGGTTTATAAGGAACATTACCTTCACTTACCTCTTGATTAAACTTGTGTTCATCTTCATCTTGCTCGAGCTCTTTTCTCCCTTTCTTTTTCACTTATAACTTCTCAAATTCATTTGATCAATTTTCTGCATCACTCAATTTATTTTCCTTTTTTGGAGTTAGTTTAATTCATTGAAGGTAACCTGTATTGACTCTTTTACTATCCTTTTATTAAATATTCTTAATGTTGTACTATTAGAAGAGTAACCAAGGAAAATAGCTTCATTATTTTTTGCATCAAGTTTTCAAGGTTATTTTTTCATTATTTAATATACCATGTGCATTCAAAGGCATGAAAGTTTAAAATATTTAGTTTTCAGTCTTTCCTAAGCTCATAAAGGGTTTTATTCAAGATTGCTTTTATTGCAACTCTATTTAGCACATAGCAAATTATGTTAACTGCTTCATCCAAATTTTTTTTATAATTTACTTTCATTTAACATAGTTTTAATCATGTCTTTTATTATTTTATTCTTTCTTTTAACCGCTTTATTTTGTTGTAGAGTTCTTGGTGCAAAAAATATATTGTGAATACGTTTCTCATTACAAAACTTAATGAATCTTTTATTTTCAAATTATACACCATAGTCACTTCTAATTAATATAATTGAAGATTATTTTTTATTTTGTACTAATTTAGAGAAAATAGAGAATATAGAGAATGTTTTATCTTGAGTAGCTAAAAGCATTATCAAAGTAAATCTTGAATAATCATCTACAAGCACAAATATATATCTTGTTGGAAACATGTGAAAAATAAGACAAGTTTATGTTTTGATGATTAACAAACCAATTTGAGTAAATGTTGGTTACTAACATGTTTGTGAAGATGATTGAAGGTTATAAAAATGAAAAATATGAAGCATGGAAAGTTAAGTCGATTTCCAAGTCGACTCAGGCATCAACTTAGGCCAAGTCGATCCCCAAGTCGACTCCAGTAGCGACTTCAGCTCGACATTTTCGTCCAGAGTTGAAAACGGGGAACCAAGCTACCGAAGTCGCAAACGAAGTCGACTCCGCATGCGACTTGGGTGAAGTCGCAGACCAAGTCGACTCCAGCTTCGACTTCGAGGCGTCATTTTCATCCAGAGTTGAAATTGGGGACGAGAGCTACCGAAGTCGCATCCCAAGTCGACTCTACATGCGACTTGGGTGAAGTCGCATCCCAAGTCGACTCCACATGCGACTTGGGTGAAGTCGCATCCCAAGTCGACTCCAGCTTCGACTTCAGTGCGGAAATTGCTGAACGAGTTAATTCAATGACAGATTTGAGTGGAGATGAAGATCAAGATAACTCAAACACTCAAATGAAGATCAAATGGAAAATTAAAGCAATCAGGGTTGCATGAATTCATCATGTTGGATCATGAACACTTACTCGGACATCTTCCATGCGTTCCAAGATTCAAGTACTCAAGAACTCAAGAAAAAGAATCTAAGATTTTCTATGTAAATAATCATACAGTGTTCCAAAGAGAAATAAATCAAGGGAGAACAATCAGTATGAAGAAAATCAAGTGATCAAAGTCATCTTCGAAGATTTCAAGTTCATTAAGCAAGCTGAGGAAGTGAAGTCGCACCAGAAGTCGACTTCACCTGCGACTTGGGTCAAGTTGAAAACCAAGTCGACCTAAACTGGAACTTGAAAAAGTTGCAAACAGGCGAAGTCGCACTCGAAGTCGACTCCATCTACAACTTGGGCGAAGTCGCACCCGAAGTCGACTCCACCTGCGACTTGGGTCGCAACGGTCAGAAATTTTTTGAATGTTGGCGCATTAAATGCGCGCCACCTACTTCCAAACATTCGGATTCCCTTGCAAATTATATAAGGCATTCAATATGAACGAGGAACTTAGCTGAGAATTCATTGAATGAGCATAACTCTCATCTCTAAGAGCATTAAGTGATCAAGTCATCATATAAAAGAAGAACTCTGCTTTCAAACTATCAAGAGCCGCTCGTTGAATCTTTCAGACTGCTTTACAAGTTCTTCTCTTAGCCAAATCTTCCTCTACACAACAGTAACGTGTAGAAACTTTCTTTTGTTGTATTGAACTTGATTTAGTTTGGGTAACTAAGATCAAGTGTAAGCAAAGTAGTGTGTGATTGGAGTGGAACTCGTCACCTACTTGTGCTGTGAATTATTGATGCCTCCTAGAGCTGGAATCTAGAAGAGAGCAGTGGCTCTAGTTGTATTTATGAAATACATAGTGGAACCCAAGTCACAAGAGGTGTGAGCTTGGAAGAGTGGAGTAGGGAAGGTTGCCCGAACCACTATAAAATCTTATTTGTTGACATTTATTTCTGTTCTCTGCATTATATTGCTTTCCATTTGTTTCTTCATAATAGGGGACTAGATTAATCCGGGGTAAAGATTTTGTTTAAGTAGAAAAATTTTAAATACCCAATTCACTCCTCCCCTCTTGGGTAATTGCCATTAACTCGGGACCAACAAATGGTATCAGAGCAGGTCTTTGAGTTATACCAAAGAGATCTTTTGATATGGCATTCCAATCGACTTCCGTTCACACATTTGCCGAAGGCCAATCTTTTACTAGGCCACCATTGTTTGATGGGAACAATTTCGGCGATTGGAAGCTACGTATGAAACAACTCATCATGGCTACAGATATGGACTCTTGGATTGCAATCCAAGACGGTGTAACCTTGCATATTGATGAAAGAGCTTCCAAATGGACCGATGAGGAAGTAAAAACTGTTAAGAGCAATGCTAAAGCTATGAACTCATTGTTTTGTGCTCTTACCGCTTCTGAATATGATAGAGTATCCTCTTATCTAACTGCAAAAGAAATATGGGATACATTAACATCTATCTATGAAGGAACTTCTCAAGTCCAAGGGACAAGGAGAAATATTTTGATTGGAGAGTTGGAAAGCTTTAGAATGCTAGATACAGAAAATATTTCAGAAATGTTTGCTAGATTCTCTAAAATTACTAATACTTTGAAAGGTCTTGGAAAAATAATTTCTGAATCGGAGCAGGTTATGAAAATTCTAAGGGCACTACCCGAATCGTGGACTCCGAAAATTACTGCAATAGAAGAAGCAAAGGACTTGAATACATTGAAGCTAAAAGACCTTATTAACTCACTAATATCACATGAGCTAATCAAGAAAATAAATGAAGATCACCACAAAGGAAAGAGAGCAATTGCACTAAAAGTCACCCATAACTCGGATGAATCCACCTCATCATCTCACAATGACAATAAAGACATTGCTCTACTCACACGTAGATTTTGAAAGTTTGTGAGAAATTAAAAGAACTTCAAAGACTTCAAAGAGAGATCACGAAAAGAGAAGAAGAAGGAGGCTACAAAGTGTTATAGATGCGGCGGTATGAGACATATGCAAGCTCAATGTCCTACACCGGAAGAAGAATCAAAGGATCATCAAGAGAGGAAGGAAAGATATGAAAGCAGAAAACTCCAAAGGCCAAAGGGAAGAGGAATGTACGTGAATGAAGAAACTTCATCAACAAGTAGCTCCTCAATCGATGATTTTGAAGCGGCAAATTGTGCAAGAATATGCTGCATGGCGCGGATTGAGCGAGAAGAAAATTTGTTGTGTTTAAACACAACGGAAGTTTTGGAAGAGAAAACCACCTCAACAAAGTGCACAAGTAATGAAGAGGTAACTTCCAAATTTTGTCATTCTCAATCTACTTATTCTTCTATTCAAGAATGTCTCAAATGTGCTGAATTAAAGGAATTACAACATGCATATGATTCATTATATGAGGAAATCAAAAAATTAGGAAACAAGTTATCATTAAAGAGACAACAATGCAATTCCATTATTATTGTAAATGGAAAACTAGCGGAAAAAATAACAAAACTGAAAGAAGAAAATGAACTACTTTTGAAAGAAATGAAAAAATTGAAAAAGGAGAATGAGTCATTAAATGAATCATTAGCTAAATTCTCTAATCCAGGAGAAAATGTGAAAATGTTTCTAAACATGACCTCTCAAACCAATAGAAGAGGTCTTGGATACTCCACATTTGAGCAAAGAGAAAGCGGCAAATCAAATGTGCCAATACTTGAGAAAAATCAAACCAAAACTGCATCTATTTACATACCTAAAGGGAAACAAGTTGTTTGGACCAAAAGGCCAATTTTTGAACCACAACGTACTTGGAGGCCTACTCCTAGACTACCAATGGTCTGCAACTTTTGCAACAAGATGGGTCACAAAATTCATAGATGCAACTTTAAGAAATTATATGACCATGGTACAAAATTAGTTTGGGTTCCAAGAAACACAAGATTTGGACTTTCGAAGATAGAACAACAAAGATTAAATCAGTTTACTAACCCAAATAGACCCATAAAATGGGTACCAAAGAGATAAGATTTATTTGTTCATTTTTCAGATATGTTTCAAAGCAAAGGCAAGCAACATTTGGTTCATGGATAGCGGTTGCTCAAGGCATATGACCGGTGAAAGAAGTTTATTTCATAAACTCAAGCCTTGCAACGATGGAACTGTTGCTTTTGGAAATAATGAGAAAGGTAAAATCAAAGGTAAAGGAAATATTTATAGTATTTCAAATGCATGTATGGAAGATGTATTATTTGTTGAAGGACTCAAGCACAATTTAATGAGTATTAGCCAATTATGTTACAAAGAATACAAGGTTGTGTTTGAATCATCTATATGTAATGTATTTGATGGAGAACATATCATGTTTAGCGAAAAAAGACATGGAAATGTATATTTGATTTTACTTGATGAACTAGATGGTCAATGTCTAATGGCCATTGACAATGATTCATGGGTTTGGCATAAGAGGCTTGGGCATATAAACATGACAAATATAAAGACCCTATGGAAGAAGAGTTTGGTAGAAGGATTGCCTAAATTGAAATATGACAAAGATAAAATTTGCAAGGCATGTCAATTGTCAAAACAACCTAAAATGCCTTTTTCTACCAAAAAGGAAATTTCTACTACTAGGTCACTTGAATTGCTACATATGGATCTATATGGACCATCCGACATTTTAACCATTGGTGGAAAGAAATATGTGTTTGTGATAGTTGATGATTTTTCAAGATTCACATGGGTAATTCTCTTAGCTAGCAAAGATGAAGCCTTCTCTATGTTTGCAACTTTTGTAAACTTAGTGCAAAATGAAAAATAATGTACTATTATGACTATTAGAAGTGATCATGGTGGTGAGTTTGAAAATAAACGTTTCATAGAATTATGTAATGAAAAAGGAATTCACCACATATTTTCTGCACCAAGAACTTCACAACAAAATGGAGTGGTAGAAAGGAAAAATAGAATCATAGAAGAGATGGCTAGAACAATGCTAAATAAGAATAGATTATCCAAGAAATTTTGGGATGAAGATGTAAGTACAGCTTGTCATGTGTTGAATCGAGTTACCATTAGAGCTATCTTGAAAAAGACCCCTTATGAGCTATGGAAAGGAAGAAAATCAAATATTTCTTATTTTCATGCTTTTGGATGCACATGCTATGTTTTGAACAATGGTAAAACCAACTTGGGAAAACTGGATACTAAGAGTGATGAGACAATATTCCTTGGTTACTCATCAAATAGCAAAGCATATAGAGTTTTCAATAAAAGGAACCAAATTGTAGAAGAGTCGATACATGTTGTTTTTGATGAATCTAATCCATGCCTCAAAAGAAAAGATGATTTAAGTGATGCAGATGAGATAACAAGTAGCCTTGAAAAATTGCATATGGAGAAGCAAGAAGATTCCATGGAGGAAAGGGTAAGTGAAGGTAATAATTTCTATAAACTTCCAACTGATTTAAAGTTCAAAAATGTCCATCCAATTGAACAAGTTATAGGGAATGTCTATGAAGGTGTAAAGACTAGAAGGTCAAAACAAAATATTTGTGGACAATACGCCTTTGTATCCAAAATTGAACCATCCACTATAGATCAAGCACTTGATGATGAAAACTGGATTATAGCAATGCAAGAGGAATTAAATCAATTTGAAAGAAATCAAGTTTGGCATCTTGTTCCAAGACCAAAAGATTGCATTGTCATTGGCACAAAATGGGTCTTTAGGAACAAATTAGATGAAAGTGGACTTGTGGTGAGAAACAAAGCTAGACTTGTGGCAAAGGGATACTCACAAGAAGAGAGAATAGACTTTGAGGAATCCTATGCTCCGGTTGCTAGATTAGAAGTCATTCGTATCTTACTAGCTTTTGCATCTCACATGAAATTTAAATTGTTTCAAATGGATGTTAAAAGTGCATTTCTAAATGGTTATATAAATGAAGAGGTGGTTGTTCATGAAGAGGTGTATGTTGAACAACCACCTGGATTTGAGAAAAAAGATCAATCTAAATTTGTATACAAATTAACCAAAGCATTGTATGGATTAAAACAAGCCCCAAGAGCTTGGTATGAGAGATTAAGTAATTTTTTGATTGATCATGACTTCCAAAGGGAAAGGTAGACACCACTTTGTTTATCAAGTACAAAGAAAAAGATATCTTGATTATTCAAATTTATGTTGATGACATTATATTTGGTGCTACTAATGAGATTCTTTGTCAAGAATTTTCTGAGCTTATACAGAAAGAATTTGAGATGAATATGATAAGGGAGCTGAATTTCTTCCTTGGACTACAAATTAAACAATCAAGGGAAGGGATCTTCATAAACCAGTCCAAGTACATCAAGGAAATAAATAATTATTAATCTAAAATCAACTTCCAAATAAAATTCCACTCGCTTAAAAAATTCCTCTCACAACCTTTGAAGCTCTCTCTCTCCTCATAAGTTTCTCTAAATCCATCAGCTCTCCAATCTAATTTATAAAAGTTTTCATAGCTTCTATGAGATAGGGAAAGAGATAAAACTTCTTTAAACTTAAATCCTAATTTAACCAAATCTTATCTTATCTCATCCTATCTTATCCTGTAGGGCCCACATGGCTGGAGAGGTAAAAGTGCAAAAATTAATTTTTATTATTTTTACAAAACTTTCACTCATACCCTAGACCTCTAAAACATTTGGACCTCTTGTATGCCAACTAAGCCACACAGGTTCCTGAAGTAACATCCAAAAATATAAATATAAACTGCAGCTTATATAAATAATAATTGGGCAAAGTCCATTATTAACCATCCGGCCCAGTTGGTCAAAGGGTCAACCCTTCCCACGTAAGATATCTTATGTGGACTTTGACCAGTCAACTTAATTTTTTTAATATTTTACATTCTCCCTACCTTATAAAGTTTCATCCTATAAACTTGCAATAGTCGAGATAAACTGTTGAACAATTCAGGGCAAATTCTGCGAATATCGTCCTCTAGCTCCCACATAGCTATCCACTCACTGTGGTTGCTCCATTGCACTAGAACATGCCAAATTATCCTCCTCTTTAACTGCTTTTCGTGACTTTCTAAGATTCGTGCAAGATGTTCCAGATGAGTTAAATTTTCCTCGATCTTATATTGTTCAGCTGTCAGAATATGAGTTGAATCGGCCATATACTTCCTCAATTGTGGGGGCATGTATGAGATCAAAGTCCTAAACTCACTCATGGCCAAAATGGATCAGATATTGCTGTGAGAAAAGAAATCGGAAGCCATAGACTGAGGTGCAATTCAACTCAACATGCCTCTTGCGAGATCTATAGGACATCTCACTACACATCTGAATGTAACTTCTACATTTAGGAGACATCAAGCAAGCAAAACCATGCAGTTGACCACCAATACAATACTCACCCCTACGGTAATCTCTATTCCAACAGCTACAATACCCCAATCTCTCTTGGCCAAATTAGTCCAACACTCAAAACTTTGGCCAATCACTACCAAATCCACCAACATATCAACCTTAGCCAGCTTTAACTACACTAAACTCAACACCAACTACTAAGTCTCTACCTGAAAGCATCCTTCTCTCTCAAAAGAAAATCGAAGAGGCATCCAGCAAAAACTCCAATCCCAAGGAAAACAAATCAGGGAATTACAAACTTATATAAAAAATTTTGAAAACCAAATTACTCATAAGCTTTAACCTCCTCTTAAAGAAACTAAGATCAATTTTTGAGTAAACTCGATTTCAAACCAAGAGAACAAGTCATGGCAATCACTCTTCCAAGTAGCAAGCAACTTGAGTCAACCCAAACTAAAAAAGAAGAAGTTGACAACAAATCTAAGCAATAACAGAAGCAAAGCAAGGAGTCACAGCCTAGACTAATGGTGAAGAAGTCACATGTCCCACCCTGACCATACTAGCCTCCTTTCTCCATTTCCCTGAGAACTATACAGGCCAAATTACAAAAGTAGTTTGGAAAATTCATTTCAACCATAAAAAATTTATGGATTAATGTTCCATTCATTGATATACTCTCTTAAATGCTAACTTATGCCAAGTTTCTGAAAGAGATTTTATTCAACAAGTGCAAACTCGAGGAGCATAGGATGTTATCACTTACTAAAGAGTACAGTGTTGTGTTGCAAAATAATTTTTCACGAAAGCTCAAGACCCAGGAAGTTTTCTTATCCCTTATCTTCCTGATGATGTACAGGTAGACAAAACATTGTGTGATCTTGGAGTGAGCATAAGCCTAATCCCTCTTTCCATTTGAGAAAAATTGAAAATGGGCCACTCCAAGCCCATGTCCATGGCACTGTAATTTATAAATCGCTCCTTCAAATTTTCGGTGAGCATCATAGAGGACATTCTAGTTATTGTGAACTCCATTAGCAAATCAAGAGCAATCTATGCTTTGATTATTAGCAATCCAAATTTCAGTGTTTAAGGGCACTAACACATTTGGTGTAATGATTTCAAGTTAGAATTTTCAAATACTAAAGCAAAGCAGACCAAGTTGCATAGCTAAGTTGACTCAAGCAATCGACTTGGGTCAAGCTTATAACAAACTTGATCTCAGGATGTAATTTAGGATGAAAGACCAAGTTTTCGATGAGCATGAAGTGTGGACATGTCAAGTCGCATACCCAAGTTGACTCAAACCCTGACTTGGGTAAAGTCAACTCCAAGGTTACATGTTTTAATTGACTCTATTTGAAGTAGATGAAGTCACACCCCAGGTCAACTCTACCTTGCGACTTGAGCGAAATTGAAGACCAAGTCGACCTCAATCTCCAACTTAAGTTTCTGAAGCCCTAAAGCAGAATTCCAATACTAAGTGCAAGAAACGAAGTCACACACCTACGTCGACTCCGCTTGTGACTTGGACGAAGTTTAAGGCTAAGTCAATTCAACTAAAAGACTTGAAGCATCAAAGCCAAAGAAACAAAATTATGAAGTTCTAAAATTCAAACAGTCAGTGAATTCGCAAATCCAACTCGACTTTACTAGTTATTTTCTATTTTATAAGAAAAGTATCTTAAAATTAGATTACTTATACTACACCAATTAAGAAATGAGTCACAATAAAAGAAAATTTACTTATAATATTAAATTCATTGTGTATTTCTAGTCAATTACTTTTAGGGTAATTTTTAAATAAATTTAACTAGTAGAATAAATCATTTTAAAATGTTTTCTTTACTCAGAAAACTTGTTTTGTTTTGTTACTCATTTTAAAGTTACATTACTATTAAGATAAATACATACAATTTCTAATTTTTTTACAATGGCAAAGCATAAGCATATGAATATTTTTGAATTACTAGAATATCAACAACAAGTGACAACCTCAAATATAAAAATTGAAGATTTATCAAAAGATCAACATGGGATTTTATCTCAATCAAATACTCAACCGACATGTAAGTTTCTCACCAATAATATTTATAATTTTCAATATTCTAAAACATTACTATAGTCAAAGTGAGCTTATGAATTTGAATGGACTTTTTTCAGCCGATGCTACAACAAGAAAAAAAATTAGAGGTCCACCATGCATGTCAAGTTTCTAATCATGACTTTTGGTTTGACGAACACCCCTGCAACATTCATAGATTTAATGAATAGGGTGTTCTGACCATATTTGGATTAGTTGTGGTCGTGTTTATATTATCATTTTTGGTATATTCTAAAAGTGGAGAAGAGCATGAAGGGCACTTAAAATTAGTTTTGCAAAAGCTAAGGGAGGAAAAGCTTAATACCAATCTTAAGAAGTGTGATCTTCGGAAGAACAGTGTGAGATTTTCGGGTCATGTTGTTTCTAAAGACGGATATCTGTGGACCTACATAAGATAGAGGCAGTGATAAATTGGCCTAGGCTGTCCAATGCTATTGAGATGAGGAGCTTTTTGGGCTTAGTAGGATACTATAGGCGATTTGTGGAAGGTTTTTCTACCATTGTCACCCCAATGATGAAACTCATTCATAAAGTGGTAAAATTTGAACAGATAGACAAGTGTAAAGAGGCATTTCAAGAATTGAAGAGGCAGTTAGAAAAGGCTTTTGTGCTAACTGTACCTTGAGGTCGTGGTAGATTTATGATATATAATGATGCTTCAAAGAAGGGATTTGGAAGTGTTCTTATGCAATGTGGTAGGGTGATAGCCTATGCGTCTAGGCAATTCAAACCACTTGAGGTGAATTACCCTACTCATGACTTGGAATTGGCTACTTTGCACTGAAGATATGGAGGCATTTTACTTATATGGTAAGAGGTGTGAGGTATATACTAATCAGAAAAGTTTAAAGTACATATTTACCTAGAAAGAGTTAAATATGTAACAATGAAGGTGGCTAAAGTTAATACGGATTATTACCTGACTATTCATTACTGGTCAGATAAAGCCAATGTATTAGCAAACGCATTGAGTAGGAAGTCTGGGAGTAGCATGACCAGTTTACTAATTAATCAAGAAGCATTGTTTAAAAACTGAGGCAAATGGATTTGCACGTAAGTGTTGATAGGTTAGCAGCACAAATCAGCGAAGTAAGCATCAAACCCACTCTTATAAATGAAATTAGACAAGTACAAGAGGAAAACCAAGATGAATCTTTTCGAAATGTGAGAGAGAGTATCAAAATGAGAATTGTTAGATTATGTAATTGGGGCAGATGGTATTATGATATTTAGGGGTCTCATAGCTATTCCAAGGAGATCTCTAATTTTACAAAAGATTTTCAAAGAGGCACATTACTCACCTTACATGATTCACCCTTGAGAGTACAAAAATATATCAAGACTTAAAGACGCACTATTGCTGTGATGACCTGAAGGGTGATGTGGCAAGTATGTGGCTAAGTATTTAACATGTTGACAAGTTAAGGCCAAACATTAGAGACCTGGAGGAGCATTGCGGCCATTGAGATCCTAGAGTGGAAGTGGAAAGGTATATCCATAAACTTCATTATCAGATTACCACACATAGTGAAAGGATATGATAGCATTTGGGTTATCGTGGATAGATTAACCAGTGTAGCACATTTTATTATGTTCAAAACTACTTTTATGACCGAAAAGCTAGTGTGGATATATCATAAGGAGATAATGATGCTACATGGGGTGCCAAAGTCTATCATCTCAAATCGAAGATTACTGTTCACCTCGATATTCTAGGATGATATACATAGAACAATAGGCACTAGATTGGATTTTAGTGCAGCCTTCCATCCGCAGTCTTGTAGCCAAACAAAAAGAGTAAACCAACTATTAGAAGACATATTGAGAGCTTATGTCTTGGAATGGGGTAGTACTTGGAGTGACCATTTAGCCTTGGTGGAATTTGTGTACAACAACACTTATTATTCCAACATCCGAATGGTTCCTGTCGAGGCATTGTATGGATGAAAATGCATATCACCACTTTGTTGGGATGAAGTGGGAGAGAGTACTGTAATTGACCCTTAGATGATAGCAAACATAATCAAAAAGGTGTCACGAATTCGAGAACATATTCGTATTGCTCAATATCATCAGAAGAGTTATGCAGATATCAGGAGGTGAGAAATATAGTTCCAAGTAGGAGACAAGGTATTTCTAAATGTATCCCCCATGAAGGGTGTGGTCTGGTTTGATACAAAAGGAAATTGAGTCCAAGGTACATCAGTCCCTATGAAATCTTAGAACGGATTGGAAAGGTATTTTATCATGTTGCCCTACCACCTTCCTTAGTTGGGGTACTGTGAAAGCCCGAATTTTAAGCTTAATAAATATAGCTTGAAATCGTCTAAGTATAAAATCGAAAATTTCATAAAATAAAGGGCTCAGGTGTAACCCATATGGCAAATGAAAATTAGGGGAAAATTGATTAAGTGAAGTGGGATTAGCAATAATCACAAAAAGACCAGATTGCAATTTTACCAAAGTGAGATTAAATTATAAATTTAGAAAATATGATTGATTGGTAATTTTGACAAGAGTAGAGATAAAATGGGAACTTGATTGGAATTTACAAAGGTTATATTTGGAATTTATAAGAAAATAGAGGGTAATTTATGATCCCACAAAGATTAGCTATGAAAATGAATTTTTACAAATATTTCGGGAAGAAATTTCAAAATTCCGAATTATATTAAGTGAGACTATTTAAATTCTCGGACCATATGAAAAAATAAAAATAAATGGAAATTTTTTGGCTAGTTAGGGGCTCTAATTAAGGGCTTATATTTATCCTCACTGTTTTCATTAGATCGAAGCATGCATAACTCAGAATCACATAAAAATTTAATAGAAAATACTAAATTATGTGCTCTCTAATCTTGACGGATCAAATTATGAAAAATAGTTGAGTAAATTGTCTAACTTGAATGTATCAAAAAGCGTGCCAAAGGTAACAATTTCCACAGCCACGTACACGTTTTTATGTTGATATTTTAATTAATTATTTAATTAATTAATATCTTAATGTTGTTGGTCCCGAGTTAATGGCAATTACCCAAGAGGGGATGGGTGAATTGGGTAAATAAAAATTTTCAACTTAAACAGAAATTTTACCCCGGATTAATCTAGTCCCCTTAATGAAGAAACAAATGGAGAGCAATATAGTGCTGAGAGCAGAAATAAAAATCAACAAGCAAGATTTTATAGTGGTTCGGGCAACCTTTCCTACTCCACTCTTCCAAGCTCACACTTCTTGTGACTTGGGTTCCACTATATATTTCATAAATACAGCTAGAGTCACTGCTCTCTTCTAGATTCCAGCTCTATGGGGCATCAACAATTCACAGCACAAGTAGACCACTCCAATCACACACTACTTTGCTTACACTTGATCTTAGTTACCCAAACTAAATCAAGTTCAATACAATAAGAAATAACAAAAGAAAGTTTCTACACGTTACTGGTGTGTAGAGACAGATTTGGCGCAGAGAAGAACTTGTACAGCAATGTTAATGATTCAGAAAGCAGCTCTTTGGTAGTTTGAAAGCGGAGTTCTTCTTCTATATGATGGCTTGATAACTTAATGCTCTTGAAGATGGGAGTTATGCACACTTAATGAATTCTCAGCTACCCTCTACGTTCATATTGAATGCCTTTTATAAATGTTGAGGGAATCCGAACGTTTGGAGGTAGGTGGCGCGCATTTAATGCGCCAACGTTCGAAAATTTCCGACCGTTGCGACCCAAGTCGCAGGTGGAGTCGACTTCGGGTGCGACTTCGCCTCTTCGTAACTTCTTCAAGTTCCAGTCTAGGTCGACTTGGTCCTCGACTTGACCCAAGTCGCAAGTGAAGTCGACTTCGGGGTGCGACTTCACTTCCTCAGCTTGCTTCGTTGGACTTGAAATTCTTTGGAATTCCTTGTTTGCTTGAATTTCTTCATGTTTGATTGTTCTTCCACCATATTATGTAACTTAAGACTCTTTATGTTTCTTTTATCTTAAAAACATTTGATTTCATGTCTTGAGTCTTGAATCCTTGAGTATTGGAGTGCATAAGAGAGGTCCAAGTGTATGATCTCGATTCTCCATGAAAATATGCAACTTTGCTTGCTCTAGACTTCATTTGATTTTCATTTGAGTGTTTGAGTTGTCTTGGCCTTCATCTTCACTTGAATCTAGCATTGAACCGTCTTGATCTGCAAGTTCCGCACTGAAGTTGAAGTTGGAGTCGACTTGGTCTGCGACTTCACCCAAGTCGCATGCGGAGTTGACTTGGGATGCGACTTCGATAGCTTTCGTTCTTGATTTCAACTCTGGACAGAAATGAAGAGTCGAAGTCAATGCTGGAGTCGACTTGGTCTGCGACTTCACCCAAGTCGCATGTGGAGTCGACTTCGTTTGCGACTTCGGTAGCTTGGTTCCCCGTTTTCAACTCTGGATGAAAATGACGGGCTGAAGTCGCTACTGGAGTCGACTTGGGAATCGACTTGGCCTAAGTCGATGCTTGAGTCGACTTGGAAATCGACTTGACCCGTCAAGCTTCATTTTCTTCATTTCTATATCCTTTAATCATTTTCACAAACATGTTAGTAACCAAAACTTACTCAAATTGATTTGTTAATCATCAAAACATAGACTTGGCTTATTTTCCACATGTTTCCAACAATCTCCCCCTTTTTGATGATTGACAAAACCGATTTGAGTGTATACCTTTCAATGTCTTAAAACATACTATTTTTGCATTTTGAAGTTTAACATACATATTTCACTTCCAATAAATCACAAGTTAAAAATATTCATACAAACATTCACTTCTAATTAATCACAAGTTAAGTTCATTTATACAAACATTTAAGACCGAGACTCAAATCCGATCTCTTCTCCCCCTTTTTGTCAATTTATCAAAAAATAGAGATGGAGCGGGTTATTCCTTTGAGAATGATGGAGTTATTCCCCCTGAACCTGTGCTCCCCCTTAGTTTGTGCTTTTCTAAGTTAATTCAAGCATTCTCATATCATTTCTAATTTTATAAAATGGTTCTTTTGCTGGAGGTTTGGTGAATATATCTGCAATTTGATCTTCTATTCTTACATATTCCAAGCATATGTCATGAATTTCTACATATTCTCTAATAAAATGATGTCTAAGATCTATATGCTTGGTCCTAGAATGCAATACTAGATTTTTAGTTAAATATATTGTACTAGTATTATCGCATTTAATAGGTATATCTTTAAAATCCATACCATAATCCCTAAGTTGTTGTTTCATCCAAAGCAATTGGGCACAACAGCTCCCAGCCGCAATATATTCGGCTTCTGCGGTGGATAGAGCAACACTAGTTTATTTTCTTGAAAACCATGAAACCAACATGTTCTCAATTGGATGGTCGTTTTTGAACTTTAAATCAATTGGAGGTTTATAGGAATTATTACCTTCACTTACCCTTTCCTCTATGGATTCTTCTTGCTTTTCCACATGCAATTTTTCAAGGTTACTTGTGATATCATCTGCATCACTTAAATCATCTTTTCTTTTGGAGCATGGGTTAAATTCATCAAAAACAACATGTATTGACTCTTCTACAACTTGGTTCCTTTTATTGAAAACTCTATATGCTTTGTTATTTGATGAGTAACTAAGGAATATTGCCTCATCAGTTTTAGCATCCAATTTTTCCATTGTTCAAGACATAACATGTGCAACCAAAGGCATGAAAATATGAGATATTTGGTTTTCTACCTTTCCATAGCTCATATGGGGTCTTTTTCAAGACAGCTCTAATGGTAACACGGTTCAACACATGACAAGTTGTACTTACAGCTTCACCCCAAAATTTCCTGGATAATTTACTCTCATTTAGCATTGTTCTAGCCATCTCTTGTATGGTTCTATTTTTCCTTTCAACCACTCCATTTTATTGTGGAGTTCTTGGTGCGGAAAATGTGTGGTGAATTCCTTTTTCATTACAAAATTCTATGAATCGTTTATTTTCAAACTCACCACCATGATCACTTCTAATAGTCATAATAGTACTTTGTTTTTCATTTTGCACCAAGTTTACAAAAGTTACAAATATAAAGAAGGCTTCATCTTTGCTAGCTAAGAGAATTACCCATGTGAATCTTAAAAAATCATCAACTATTACAAACACATACTTCTTTCCATCAATGGTTAAAATGTCGGATGACCCATATAGATCCATGTGTAGCAATTCAAGTGGCCTAGTCGTGGAAATCTCTTTTTTGGTAGAGAAAGGCATTTTAGGTTGTTTTGACAATTGACATGTCTTGCAAATTTTGTCTTTGTCATATTTCAATTTTGGCAATCCTTCTACCAAACTCTTTTTCCATAGGGTCTTAATATTTGTCATGTTGATATGCCCAAGCCTCTTATGCCAAACCCATGGATCATTGTCAATGACCATTAGACATTGACCATCTAGTTCATCAAGTGAAACCAAATATACATTTCCATGTCTTTTTCCACTAAACATGATATGTTCTCCATCAAATACATTGCATATAGATGATTCAAACACAACCTTGTATTCTTTGTCACATAATTGGCTAATACTCATTAGATTATACTTGAGTCCTTCAACAAACAACACATCCTCCATACATATATTTGAAATACTATAAATGTTTCCTTTACCTTTGATTTTACCTTTCTCATTATTTCCAAAGGCAACGGTTTCATCCTTGCAAGGCTTGAGTTTGTGAAATAGACTTCTTTCTCCAGTCATATGCCTTAAGCAACCACTATCCATGAACCAAACATTGCTTGCCTTTGCCTTAAAACATACCTGAAAAATAAGCAAATAAATCTTATCTCTTTGGTACCCATTTTATGGGTCCATTTGGGTTAGTAAACTGATTTAATCTTTGTTGTTCTATCTTCGAAAGCCCAAATCTTGTGTTTCTTGGAACCCAAACTAATTTTGTACCATGGTCATATAATTTCTTAAAGTTGCATCTATGAATTTTGTGACCCATCTTGTTGCAAAAGTTGCAGACCATTGGTAGTCTAGGAGTAGGCCTCCAAGTACGTTGTGGTTCAAAAATTGGCCTTTTGGTCCAAACAACTCGTTTCTCTTTAGGTATGTAAATAGGTGCATTTTTGGTTTGATTTTTCCCAAGTATTGGCACATTTGATTTGCCGCTTTCTCTTTGCTCAAATGTGGAGTATTCAAGACCTCTTCTATTGGTTTGAGAGGTCATGTTTAGAAATATTTTCACATTTTCTCCTGGATTAGAGAATTTAGCTAATGATTTATTTAAGGATTCATTCTCCTTTTTTAATTTTTTCACTTCTTTCAAAAGTAGTTCATTTTCTTCTTTCAGTTTTGTTATACTTTCTGCTAGTTTTCCATTTACAATAATAATGGAGTTACATTCTTGTCTCTTTAATGATAACTTATTTTCTAGTTTTTTGATTTCCTCATATAATGAATCATATGCATGTTGTAGTTCCTCTAATTCAGCACATTTGAGACATTCTTGAATAGAAGAATGAGTAGATTGAGAATAGGAAAATTTGGAAATTACCTCTTCATTACTTGTGCATTTTGTTGAGGCAGTTTGCTCTTCCAAAATTTCTGTTTATTCAAAGTTTCTTCATGTTCAATCCGTGCCATGCAACATATTCTTGCGTAATTTGCTGCCTCAAAATCATCGGTTGAGGACCTACTTGTTGATGACGTTTCTTCATTCACGTATATTCCTCTTCCCTTATGCTTTTGGAATTTTCGGCTCTCATATCTTTCCTTCCTCTCTTAATGATCCTTTGATCTTTCTTCCGGTGTAGGACATTGAGCTTGCATATGTCCTATACCACTACATCTATAACACTTTGTGGCCTCTTTCTTCTTCTCTTTTCATGGTCTCTCTTTGAAGTCTTTGAAGTTCTTTTCTTTTCTCACAAACTTTCAAAATTTACGAGTAAGTAGAGCAATGTCTTCATCATCGTTGTGGGATGAAGAAGTGGACTCATCTGAGTTATGGGTGACCTTTAGTGCAATTACTTTCTTTCCTTTGTGGTGATCTTCATTTCTTTTCTTGATTAGCTCATGTGACATTAATGAGCTAATAAGGTCTTCTAGTTTCAATGTGTTGAAGTCTTTGGCTTCTTCTATCGTAGTAATCTTTGGAGTCCAAGATTCCAGTAGAGCTCTTAAGATTTTCATGACCTGTTCAGATTCAGAAATTGTTTTTCCTAGTCCTTTCAAGGCGTTAGTAATTTTAGAGAATCTAGCAAACATTTCTGAAATATTTTCTATTTCCAACATTTTAAAACTTTCCAATTCTCCAATTAATATATTTCTCCTTGTCCCTTGGACTTGAGAAGTTCCTTCATAGATGGATGTTAGTGTATCTCATATCTCTTTGGCAGTCAAACAAGAGGATACTCTATCATATTCAGAAGCGGTAAGAGCACAAAATAAAGAATTCATAGCCTTGGCATTGCTCTTAACAGTTTTTACTTCCTCATAGGTCCATTTTGAAACTCTTTCACCAATAGGCAAGTTTACACCATCTTGGATTGCAACATATCTGTAGCCATGAAGAGTTGTTTCATGCGTAGTTCCAATAGCCGAAATTGTTCTCATCAAACAATGGTGGCCTAGTAAAAGATTGGCCTTCGGCAAATGCGGGAACGGAAGTAGATTGGGATGCCATATCAAAAGATCTCTTTGCTAAAACTCAAAGACCTGCTTTGATACCACTTGTTGGTCCCGAGTTAATGGCAATTACCCAAGAGGGGAGGGGTGAATTGGGTAAATAAAAATTTTCAACTTAAACAGAAATTTTAACCCGGATTAATCTAGTCCCCTTAATGAAGAAACAAATGGAGAGCAATATAGTGCTAAGAGCAGAAATAAAAATCAACAAGCAAGATTTTACAGTGGTTCGGGCAACCTTCCGTACTCCATTCTGTTGGTCCCGAGTTAATGGCAATTACCCAAGAGGGGAGGGGTGAATTGGGTAAATAAAAATTTACAACTTAAACTGAAACTTTACCCCGGATTAATCTAGTCCCCTTTATGAAGAAACAAAGTGGAAAAGCAATATAGTGTAGAGAGTAGAAATAAAAATCAACAAGCAAGGTTTTTATAGTGGTTCGGGCAACCTCCCTACTCCACTCTTCCAAGCTCACACCTCTTGTGACTTGGGTTTCGCTATTGTATTTCACAAATACAACTAGAGCCACTGCTCTTCTAGATTCCAGCTCTAGCGGGCATCAACAATTCACAGCACAAGTAGGTGACGAGTTCCACTCCAGTCACACACTACTTTGCTTGCACTTGATCTTAGTTACCCAAACTAAATCAAGTTCAATACAACAAGTAAAAGTAAAAGAAGGTTTCTACACGTTACTGTTGTGTAGAGACAGATTTGGCGCAGAGAAGAACTTGTACAGCAGTGTTGATGATTCAATAAGAAGCTCTTGCCAGTTTGAACTCGGAGTTCTTCTTCTTTATGATGGCTTGATCACTTAATGCTCTTGAAGATGGGAGTTATGCACACTTAATGAATTCTCAGCTACCCTCCTCGTTCATATTGAATGCCTTTTATAATTGTGAAGGGAATCCGAACGTTTGGAAGTAAGTGGCGCGCATTTAATGCGCCAACGTTCGAAAATTTTCCGACCGTTGCGACCTAAGTGGCAGGTGGAGTCGACTTCGGGTGCGACTTTGCCCAAGTCGCAGATGAAGTCGACTTCGGGTGCGACTTCGCCTGTTCGCAACTTCTTCAAGTTCCAGTCTGGATCGACTTGACCCAAGTCGCAGGTGGAGTTGACTTCGAGTGCGACTTCACCTCGATAGCTTGCTTGATGAACTTGAAATCCTTGGAATGCTTTGCTTGAATGAGTTTTTTCATGTTTGGTTGTTCTTCCTTTAAGACTCTTTATGATTCTTTTAACTTAAACACATTTTACTCCATGTCTTGAGTCTTGAGTCTTTGAGTGCATAAGAGAAATCCGAATGCATGATCTCGATTCTCCATGAGAAATATGCATCTTTGCTTTGGTCTTCACTTGATCCTCATTTGATCTTCATTTTCCTTTGAATCTCTTGAATCTATCATTGAGTTATCTTGATCTGCATGTTTCCGTATTGAAGTCGAAATCGGAGTCGACTTGATCTGCGACTTCACCCAAGTCGTATACGGAGTCGACTTGGGATACGACTTTCGCAGCCCTTGTTCTCGGTTTCAACTCTGAACAGAAATGACACCTCCAAGTCGCTACTGGAGTCGACTTGGTCTGCGACTTCACCTCAAGTCGCAAGCGGAGTCGACTTGGGATGCGACTTCGGCAGCTCTCATTCTCGATTTCAACTCTGGAAGGGAATGACGTCTTGAAGTCACTTCTTGAGTCGACTTGGCCTAAGTCGAAGCCTGAGTCGACTTGGAAACCGACTTGACTTGCCATGCTTCATATTCTTCAAATTTATAACCTTAAGTCATTTTCACAAACATGTTAGTAACCAAAACTTACTCAAATTGATTTGTTAATCATCAAAACATAGACTTGGCTTATTTTTCATATATTTCCAACACATTCTTCCAAGTTCACACCTCTTGTGACTTGGGTTTCACTATGTATTTCACAAATATAGCTAGAGCCACTGCTCTCTTCTAGATTCCAGCTCTAGGGGGCATCAACAATTCACAGCACAAGTAGGTGATGAGTTCCACTCCAATCACACACTACTTTGCTTACACTTGATCTTAGTTACCCAAACTAAATCAAGTACAATACAATAAGAAATAACAAAAGAAAGTTTCTACACGTTACTAGTGTGTAGAGACAGATTTGGCGCAGAGAAGAACTTGTAAAGCAATGTTAATGATTCAGAAGCTGCTCTTTGGCAGTTTGAAAGCGGAGTTCTTCTTCTATATGATGGCTTGATCACTTAATGCTCTTGAAGATGAGAGTTATGCACACTTAATGAATTCTCAGCTACCCTCTACGTTCATATTGAATGCCTTTTATAAATGTTGAGGGAATCCGAATGTTTGGAGGTAGGTGGCGTGCATTTAATGCGCCAACGTTCGAAAATTTCCGACCATTGCGACCCAAGTCGCGGGTGGAGTCGACTTCGGGTGCAACTTCGCCCAAGTCGCAGGTGAAGTCGACTTCGGGTGCGACTTCTCTTATTCACAACTTCTTCAAGTTCCAGTCTAGGTCGACTTGGTCCTCGACTTGACCTAAGTCGCAAGTGAAGTCGACTTCGGGTGCGACTTCACTTCCTCAGCTTGCTTAGTTAGACTTGAAATTCTTTGGAATTCCTTGCTTGCTTTAATTTCTTCATGTTTGATTATTCTTCCACCATTTTATGTAACTTAAGACTCTTTATGTTTCGTCTATCTTAAAAACATTTGATTCCATGTCTTGAGTCTTGAATCTTTGAGTATTAGAGTGCATAAAAGAGGTCCAAGTGTATGATCTCGATTCTTCATGAAAAAATGCAACTTTACTTGCTCTGGGCTTCATTTGATTTTCATTTGAGTGTTTGAGTTGTCTTGGCCTACATCTTCACTTGAATCTAGTATTGAACCGTCTTGATTTGCAAGTTCCTCACTGAAGTTGAAGCCGGAGTCGACTTGGTCTGCGACTTCACTCAAGTCGCATGCAGAGTCGACTTGAGATGCGACTTTGGCAGCTCTCGTTCTTGATTTCAACTCTGGACAGAAATGACGAGTCGAAGTCGATGCTGGAGTCGACTTGGTCTGCGACTTCACCCAAGTCGCATGCGGAGTCGACTTCATTTGCGACTTTGGTAGCTTGGTTCCCCGTTTTCAACTCTGGACGAAAATGACGGGCTGAAGTCGCTACTGGAGTCGACTTGGCCTAAGTAGATGCCTGAGTCGACTTGGAAATCGACTTGACCTGTCAAGCTTCATTTACTTCATTTCTATATTCTTTAATCATTTTCACAAATATGTTAGTAACCAAAACTTACTCAAATTGATTTGTTAATCATCAAAACATAGACTTGGATTATTTTCCACCTGTTTCCAATAAATGTATATAAGGTCATTTGATATGAAATTTTAGAAGCAAGCCTATTTTAAATACCCTACATAATGAATGGATTAAATTTTGAAAAACATGTCTACAAATTTTTAAAATAAAATTTTATGCCAAAATACGATTTTAATCAAATTAAAATATGTACTTTGCTCCAATTGAGGTGAAATTTTATGGGTAAGCCTATTTTAATATGCCTAATTTAATGAAGGAATGAAATTTTGGAAAACATGTCTCCAAAATTTTAAAAAAGAGATTTTTATCCAAATATGAATTAGTTAATTAAAATAAAATAGAAATTTTTTTCAAAATTCTAAAAGGTGCATTTTGTGAGCAATTGGATATATATTAATAAGAAAATTTTATTAATGCAAATAAAATAAAAAAAATTCTGCATGAAAGAACGTACATGGGCAGAAAAATAAACGTCCGATATGCATAATATATTATATGGACAGCAGCAATTACAGGTGGCGCTCAAAGATTTTTTTTGTGCAATATAAAAAAATAAAAAATTTTAACATAAGAATTGCTGGCAATTTACGTGGACTGCAGCTGTAGCAAAAATGCATGAAATACAACAGGTGCAACACCTGTATCCATGCTAAACGGTGACCATGGTTTTTAACCATAGTGAACCGATTAAAGAGAGGTATAAAAGGAGCATTTTGCTGAATATTTCAGCAATGAGAGAACTTAAAAGAGGGCAGCAGCACTGTTACAGAAATAGAGAAGAATAGGAGAGTGGACTGTCCAATCCAAGCTCCAACAGGACCAAGCAAACGGCAGGTTCTTCTCTATTTTACAGCATGATTTTATTTTCTAGAAACGCTGCTCGTTCCCTGTTTAAATATTTTTTTATTTTTAATTATAAAAATACATAGATGGTTCAAGGGCAGCAGCGTTAGGTATAAAATTTTTATTAAATAGAATTATGAAAATAAATGGAACATGATCAAATGAAATAAAATATTTATTAAATGAGATGCACATTACTGGACAATTGATGTTGCTGAATATATGATTAATGTCATTAAACTAATTCAGCATTAAACTAATTTAGGGATATTTTCATGATTAATTTGATAAGTCTAAGTTAATTTTGATTTATTGCCTCAAATTTGGAGGTTACGTAATATTAGAAACAAAAATATGAACGAGAGAGTAAACGAAGGAATTTTTACATGAATATTTTTTCAAAAGATAACTACATGATTATTAAGGAACGACCAAATTTTTATCTTAAAATATTAAACAGGTTGTAAATTAAAAATCCAATAAGATTAACTTAAACACAGTAAAACGGGTGAAAGGATCAGCTATAGTAAAAGATTTTTATTATTTTTTGTAGATGTATTTTTGATCTGAAATTTTGATATGATATATAATACATCATGATTATCACTCAAAAAAAGTCAAAAATGATTTTTTGATGACATAAATATGCATTAAAATTAACGTGATTAGGGCTGTCCCTAATTTCACAACACTGTCGAGCACAGTAAAAATGTCAAAATAAATATATAATATTAATATTTCTTGCTGAAATTTTTATGAGGATTAATTCATGTAGTTACTGATGTATGATACAATTTGGAGTTAAATACCTTGATTTGATTATAAATTAAGATTTAAAGAAATCAGTATGCCTGATTTCAGCAAATGTGGACAGTTTGAGAAATAATCAAAAAGAAATATGAAATCTAAGTGGAAATGACCCGAATTGATATATATGTTAGTCAGGAATTTAATAAGGATTAAGGATAGCAAGAATGGTTAATAATTGATGTTATAATATGTATATGGAATTAATGGGTAAATAAGAAGATGAAACTTAGTGAAAATAAGAAAACAAAGGCTGTTTTAGAATTTAATAATAAGTTCCAGAAATTTTAAATGGAATTTATTTTCATTATAATGTGTAAACAAGGTTTACAAAAAAGGTACAAATTTATAATCACGCAGTAAGTGATTAAGTACCTAAGATGTGATTTTAGAAAATATAGATGAGGGTAAAATGTAATATATAAGGCTGTTTGAGGGAAATTACAAAAAATATAAAAAATTTAGTCCCAAATTATAAGCCCTTACCCTTAAGCAAATATCTTGAGAGATTTTCTCAAATAATATGTCAATTATAGGAAATATATGCTAAGTATAAAATGCTAAAATCCAAGATGTTGGATTTAGCTGACTGTTACAAATCCTAAGTAGGATTTGAAAAATTAACCCTTAAATAATGATGTCAAAATAAATGGAATGGTTAAACCTTGAAACAAGTTCAACCAAATGAGGATAAGAGTGGTTGGTATTAGCCGAATATGAAAATGTGGTTAGAAGATAATTATATTGACTTTATGGAAAAAAAAAGATAAACGGCTTATTTGAATTGGTGACATCAAATGACTTAGGAAGTTCATAAGCAATTGCCTTGAGAAGTTGATTAAAGGAAAGAAAACAAGTGTTAAAGATGGAATTGATAAGTGAGAGATGGTAAACATAAGTGAATTGGAACAGGGTGATCATAATATTGAACTAAAGATAGAAATGGGTCAAAGTTGATATGAAACACACATGGGTTAGAAAACCCTAAGATAGATTCAGAGTTAATAGTATAAATGTGCAAGCATGGGATATTATGTTTATATGAGAAAAAAATGGTCCTTTTCATTTGTATAGGAAAAGGAAAGGAAAAAGTGGAAGGTACAAGTTGACTACGCAGGTAAGCAAGTTATATGCTTTCTAAAATGTTTCTAAATGATTGCAAATTGTTTGCTCACATGTTTTATGAATTATATTTAAGGATGGTCATTTCTATAATGCTTTACATGAAATGATTGTTAATTGCTTGTTAAATGCTTGTGTAAAATGTTTATGATTTATAAATGTCATGTCGACATATGTATGTGAATGATCATGGTGCATGAGGATTAGGCCATAGCTGAGGTAGTAAGCGGACCGGATGTCCCCCTCACTATCGCCAAGTCGCTTATACAGTCCCAGGCCGGCGGCGACCTCCCTGAAATGGGAGTAGGATCAAGTAGTGAACGCCTAGCTAGCGATCCATTTGGAAAAATATCATATATGCTTGAATGCATTGTATTCTCATAATACGCATAAGGATGAAAAGGTTTGTGATCTATTGGTAGTTGATCACTTGATAAGTGTCTCCTACCCAATAGAAAGAAATGCATTTGAAGGAAAAGAAAATGTTTACTTGCAAAAGAAAAGGCTTGCTTATTGAGTATTATTACTCACATGTGTTTTCAAAATATCAGACAGGCTATGAAGCTGACTCATAAAAGATGCCAGGTAGAAATGATATACAGATATTATTTGCAATCCTATGTATGTGTCCAGAGGGGCGAATGTAAGATGATCATGTTTAAAGACGTATTTTATGAATATGATAAGGATGATTGTACTTATGTGAATATGTGAATAATTTCAATAAAAGAAGATATGAATGATTTTGTGGTGATATGAATGATTATATGGAATTTTCAAAGTATGTATGTATGAAATATTTAGGTTGAGAGAACTTGTGATGTAGACAAGTCAGTTATTATGATATGAATAATATATGCAAAATTGATGTCAAAAAAGCATTTATATACGATAATATGATGTTATGTGATGAGTAAAAAAAAATTTTGGACGAGATTCAATTAAAAATCCCGCCTGTGACCAGGGCAACAATCCTGAGTCACGTTTACCAACCCTTTTCGACCCCGGAGTAAGGACTATGTGGAGCCTTGGGTCGGGGGCGCCACAGGTACATAATGTCTTCCATGTCTCATCCTTAAGAAAAATGAGCTAGATCTCTCACATGTGCTAAGGCATGAGGATATCATCATCATCATAAGTCATTTTCCACCTAGGTGGGGTCGGCTGCATGGATTCTATTGCTCCATTCTTGGTGATTTAAAACTAAATTTTTTGTAATTTAGAATATTTTTAAATCTTGTTTAATTACTTCCATCCATGTGCTAAGGCATGAGGATTTATAAGTATAAAAGAATTTACAATACGTACAGAGGCCAATCCGAGTTTTTAGACAATAAAGAGAAACAATTGAGAAATATGGCTATCAAGCTTCTCAAAATCCAATGGAGCAACCGTACAGAAGATGAGGCTTCTTGGGAGCTAGTGGAAACAATGAGAAAGAAGTATCCTTATTTATGGAAATGATTGCAAATTTCAAGGATGAAACTGTTCTAACGGGGGTAGACTGTGAGGACTAGGTATTTTTTAATTTTATTTATTATTATTGTAATTGTTCCCTGACCATAAGGTAAATCACGAATATGCTGCTAAGAATTAATGATATTAGTGTGGTGCATAACGTATATAGATATGGTATCTAGGGGACATTTAGTGCATGCATGTGTGTATTATGATCTTGACATGTTGGGTTATATGGGACACCATTTATGAGCATGTTAGACATGAGTACGAGTTTGTGCAATAATATGTTTTTGTAGTTATACCACCTGGTTATGATATGATTTATTAGGTATTGATTTAGAGATATATGGTCAACGCATTGTTTGAGACACTAAAACTATTTTGAACTTTATAGAGTAGGTACGGGATTCGACCTACCTGATCAAGTGCGAGGTCAAGGGGGCAGTGTTGTTGGTCCCGAGTTAATGGCAATTACCTAACAGGGGAGGGGTGAATTGGGTAAATAAAAATTTTCAACTTAAACAGAAATTTTACCCCGGATTAATCTAGTCCCCTTAATGAAGAAACAAATGGAGAGCAATATAGTACTGAGAGCAGAAATAAAAATCAACAAGCAAGATTTTATAGTGGTTCGGGCAACCTTCCCTACTCCACTCTTCCAAGCTCACACCTCTTGTGACTTGGGTTCCACTATGTATTTCACAAATACACTAGAGCCACTGCTCTTTTTTAGATTCCATCTCTAGAGGGCATCAACAATTCACAGCACAAGTAGGTGACAAGTTTCACTCCAATCACACACTACTTTGTTTACACTTGATCTTAGTTACCCAAACTAAATCAAGTTCAATACAATAAGAAATAACAAAAGAAAGTTTCTACACGTTACTGGTGTGTAGAGGCAGATTTGGCGCAGAGAAGAACTTGTATAGCAATGTTAATGATTCATCAAGTAGCTCTTTGGCAATTTGAAAGTGGAGTTCTTCTTCTATATGATGGCTTGATCACTTAATGCTCTTGAAGATGGGAATTATGCATACTTAATGAATTCTCAACTACCCTCCTCGTTTATATTAAATGCCTTATATAATTTGCGAGGGAATCCAAATGTTTGGAAGTAGGTGGCGCGCATTTAATGCGTCAACGTTCAAAAAATTTCTGACCGTTGCGACCCAAGTCGCAGGTCGAGTCGACTTCGGGTGCAACTTCGCCCAAGTCGCAGGTGGAGTCAACTTCGGGTACGACTTCGGCTATCCGCAACTTCTTTAAGTTCCAGTCTAGGTCGACTTGGTCCTCGACTTGACCCAAGTCGCAGGTAAAGTCAACTTCGGGTGCGACTTCACTTCCTCAGCTTGCTTAGTTGGGCTTGAAATTCTTTGGAATGCCTTGCTTGCTTGAATTTCTTCATGTTTGATTGTTCTTCCACCATTTTACGTAACTTAAGACTCTTTATGTTTCTTTTGTCTTAAAAATATTTGATTCCATGTCTTGAGTCTTGAATCCTTGAGTATTGGAGTTCATAAGAGAGGTCCAAGTGTATGATCTCGATTCTCCATGAAAATATGCAACTTTTCTTGCTCTGGACTTCATTTGATTTTCATTTGAGTGTTTAATTTGTCTTGGCCTTCATCTTCACTTGAATCTAGCATTGAACCGTCTTGATCTGCAAGTTCTGCACTGAAGTCGAAGCTGGAGTCGACTTGGTCTGCGACTTTGTGAGGACCAGGTATTTTTATTCTATTTTTATTATAACTTTTCTCTATTTATGAGGTAACTTATGAACATGCTAGTAAGAATTTTACGATATTAATGGATACATAACATACATGGACACGACATTTAGGAGATGTATAGTGCATATGTGCATGTATGATTAGCGTTCCATTGATGGGCACTATGACTATTGTTTCCCTCGCAGAGTAGGTACGGGGTTCGACCTGACCGGTCAGGTCGCGGGGGTCAAGGGGGCAGCGCCCCTTGCGGGGGTGAAGGGGGCAGCGCCCCTGGAGAAAATTTAAATTATTAAGTTGTAGGAGAGCCCCGACCCGACTAATTGCGACTGGACCCGACCCGACTCAATGGATTCTATTAACATAAGCGGCCCGCGCTCTAGGGTTTCATTCCCATTTCGCGCCCGACCGCGTTCTCTTCTCCTTCTCTTCTGGTTCTTCGTTCCTCTTCTACTTTCTCTTCCACTCAGTTCGAACCACCCGTGATCGCTTGAGGGGAACTATACCAACTACCTTGAAGGTCATAGATCCGAGTTCAGGAAGCTCCAAGGCTCCGAATTTCTGCAGTCCACATCTAGGGTCGCTGTCTTGGGAGGGATCACGGTCAAGGTAAGTAGATGTCGCCCCTTCTCGATTTAGTGATGAAATTTTACGTTAAACGCGATACGAGGCTAGAGGGAATGCATAGCTTCTAACAACTCCATGATATTAGGCATAGAGTTCGTAACAGTTAGGGTTCATGGTGAATTTACTTTGAATGCGTGATTTCTATGATGTAAAAGACTTCTTAGCAGTTGTTATATTGTTGAAATGTGACGTGAATTGATTTGCCCCAATCGAGAGTATGAATTGAAGGTTCTTTCATTTTGCATCTATCATATGTTTGATAAAATGCTTGTGTGACAGATCTACGTGTTGTATCTGAATTGTGTTGATGTTGTATGCGTGGTTTGCGATGTGTTTCATTGTCTGTTATGTATGATGCGTTATCTCAAATAGTTGGTTGTAAGGGTTGTTCATGGCCCCTGATTGACATGAAGAGAGGGTTGTTCATGGCCCTTGATGGACATGAGTAGATGATTGGTTGTGTTGGTCAATTTGTGTGTATGGTTATATGTATACGATCTTGGGAGTGGGTATTGGACCCATGTGTATTAGCTTCATCATTGTATGAGTATCCATCATTATGCTTATTTGTACTTTGTGCTAACCACTATCTACTTACTGGGTCTATTTAGACTCATATCATTGTTATTGTGGTTTTAGATCGCAGGTCAGAAGGAGAACTTAAGGATGGGACAAGTTGAAGATCAAACATGAGAGACCCTAGCACAATATGTTGATTCCAGTTCTTTTAGACTTGTGCTCTTTTGATAATCATATATGTAGACAATTACTTAGACGGATTCGTTTTGACAACTATAATGTATTTGGTATTTCAAATTGGATTATAATCCTTGTTGATGCACATATGCATGACTATTATATCTGTTTGTTGTGTAAGGAAAATATGTAATGATTTCCTTCTATATGAATGTTCTTATTATATGAAGATGCAAGTATATAAATAGGATTGAATGTTACAGATGGAAATGTAATGAATATCAGGTCATGTATTCCATATCACCCCTTGTATGTTATGGGGAGATGCTGCCGAATTTTTCTATGATTGTGTAGCGCCGTTGATTAGTTATTGAGTATTTTTATGAATGGGGCGTTACAGACTTCACCCAAGTCGCATGCGGAGTCGACTTGGGATGCGACTTCGGTAGCTCTCGTTCTTGATTTCAACTCTGGACAGAAATGACGAGTCGAAGTCGATGCTGGAGTCGACTTGGTCTGCGACTTCACCCAAGTCGCATGCGGAGTCAACTTCGTTTGCGACTTTGGTAGCTTGGTTTCCCGTTTTCATCTCTGGACGAAAATGACGGGCTGAAATCGCTACTGGAGTCGACTTGGGGATCGACTTGGCCTAAGTCGATGCCTGAGTCGACTTGGAAATCGACTTGACCTGTCAAGCTTCATTTTCTTCATTTCTATATCTTTTAATCATTTTCACAAATATGTTAGTAACCAAAACTTACTCAAATTGATTTGTTAATCATCAAAACATAGACTTGGATTATTTTTCATATGTTTCCAACAAGTGCGTCTTGCGTGGTGAAGGAGGCAGCACCCTCGAAGAAATTTTTAATTTACTAAGTTGTATGGATGGAAAGCAAGTTGCAAACTATGATTGGGCTTGGCCCAAGCCCGTCTTAATGATGGCCATTAAAAGAGAGGTCCATCCAGGTTAGGGCTCTAGTTTTGGAGTGAAGCCCTTCTCCCTCTTCTTCTCCTCTCATTTCTACCTCCACTTCTTCTAGTTCCTCTTCTTCACAGCATTCAATTCTGCCCCAAATCTTCCTAAAATTTCTTTAAACTGTATAAAAGATCACTGATTCGCATGAACAGAGTACAAAACCTCAACTACAGATTTAAGGCTACTATTAGGGATTCACAATCAAGGTAAGTAGATGTTCCATTTTTTGAGTTATGATGGACTCTCTTTGTGGCGCCCCGAACCGAGGTGCCTAGAAGCCTTACTCCGGGATCGTTTTGATTGGTAAACGTGACTCAGGATTGTTGCCCTGATCACACGGCAGGATTTTTTTTTTCTTTCATCAATACATGGAAAATTCCCATCATTCATCAAATTTGAAATATATTTCACATAACACAGTTATGATAAAAACTATTCCATAAATATTTTTATTGGAATAAAAATATTCCCTTTTCATCTCAAAATTATCATCGTTGACTTTACATAAAGTTTACATAAACATAATTTATATCAAAAACTACATAACACTTGTCATGCTGCCTTCATCATCATTTTCTGTCTGTTGTTGAAAAAGCATGGGTGAGTAATGATACTCAGTAAGCAAGCTATACATAATTTTTCAATCATTTTCATGCATTTCATAAAATGCAAATGCAATGCATACATAGCATTCATGACATTCCTTTGAATGCGACGCTAGCTAGGCGCCCATCCCATACATGCTCCCATTTCAGGGAGGTCGCCGCCGGCCTGGGCCTATTAAGCGACTTGGCAATAGCGAAGGGGACATCCGGTCCGCTTACTACCTCGACTAAGGCCTATTCCTCATGCACATGCTCATTCTCATACACATGCCGACATGATATTTGCAAATCATAAACAATTTCATAAAAAGCATTTAATAAATAATTTCACAAAACAAACTTCAGTTCATGTAAAGCAGTTATAGGTATGGCCAACCTTAAATAAATTTCATAAAGCAACTTGCAAACAATTTCAAGTATTTTGGAAATAATTTGCAAAACATATAACTTGTTTACCTTCTTAGGAGGTGTCTTCGACCTTCTCTTTGCCTTTTCCTATTCAAGGAGAAATGATATTTTCATTTCTTCTATTCAAGCTGCTTCCCATGCATGTTCTATTTTATTTGGATATTTTTTCTTTATGTGGATATTTTTATCCATAGGTTCTACAAAATTTTCATCATCATATTTAAATATTAATCTCAAATTTTCTTAAAAATCACGCTGTTTACTGTAGCAAAACTGTAGTAATTCACTGTAGCATATTACTGTAGCAGAATCACTGTTCATCCGTGGTTACTGTTCACAACAACGTGGTTACTGTTCATGGGTTTCAAAAATTGATATTTTTTTCAAAAATAAAAAATACCATGACATACCTTAGGCCTAGTATATCATTGGACATTTCTTATATTTTGAATTTATCATCATTTACTTGCCCAAAAAAATCATTTTCTCCATATATACTAAAAATCATCATAAATTCACTTAAGCATAATCCTTAATTCCAAAAATCATGAAATTAATATATCATTATTCCAACATCATATTCATCATAATCATACATCCCAAATCATCATTTATCAATTTTGGAGCATTATTTTCACATATCATATGCTATCTTCCCAAATACCCTATCTTCGCTCCAAATTTTTGATGTTTTGGCATAATTCCATTTAAACATTATATCTATACTCATTTTCTCATGATTAGGCATTATCTAAGCATGTTTTTACCCTACTTAACATCCAAAATAAATTTGGGTAGAAATCACTTACCCGAAGCGGACATACGCCTCTTTTTCTCACACTTTCTCTCTCTAACTTTCTCATTCTTTCTCTAAAGGGAAAAAACGTATTTGGGGGTGGGAATGCTTGAGGTTTTCAAGCTTGGAATGCTTCTGGTCGTTCTCACCTTGCCCCCTATTTATAGTTTTTGATTTTTTACAAAATTAGATTTTACCCCCTTAGCTTGAGGTATTTAATTATAAAAATGCATTTTTTTCTAATTTTGAAAAATGCCTTGAGCCAAGAGCAGCCACCCTAGGCCTGCTCCAGCCCACCCTATGCAGCCCTATCTTTTTCCTATTTTTATTATTTTTTATTTAATTAATTTTAAGCTAATTAAATCTAAACCCTTGATTTGTGATTTGGATGGATTTAAACCATTGATTAAAGTCAAATGGAAATTTAATGCCCCTGCTCACGCCCCTGCCCTTGCTGCACTTCATTTAATTTTTTTATTTTTTTATTATTTACTTTTTATAAAAAGTCAAAAGTAGTATTTAATTAAAGTAATGCTACTTTTTGATTTTTCATTTGACGTTTTATCTTGACCTTTGATTTGTGATTTTCATCACATCTTGATCCATTCATCATGTCCATCATGAATTTTTAACCATCCATAAAAAATTTCATTGAATTCCGACGCCCGGTTTGCAATTTATGAATTTTTTTCTATTTTTCCACAAAAATCCAAACTTGGATTAAAATATCTAAAAGAATTGCTATTTTGTCTTGTAGTGATTAAATCTCTATTTTATCTTTTTGTGATTAAGTTAATCCAAGTGATTAACTCTTAATCACGGGTCTTAGTCCTTAGTTACTATTCACGTGCACTATTCACGTGCACTATTCACGGGGTTAAATTCCTAATTGCATTATTTCAATCTCCAATACACATATCCATCAATATAATTCATGAATTTTCATTTATTCATAAAATAATTACAAAATTACAAATGTCGAAATGACGCGTATACAGTCAAAACAACGCGTATACGGTCAGGGTTCCACACTCTTCTTAAACGTATTATACAGCTGGTAGGAGCGGGTATCGTCCAAGAAATTCCACGGTTAAGGATTTTGATATTTGAATGAATTAGGGCTAGATGGTTTCAAGGAAAATCGGATGATTCTATGTAGGCTGGTGAAATAGATGACATCTTTGTCGCTTTCATAAAACTATAGTGGAATATGACCTAAGTGAGGTTAATTGGTATGGAGAACTAGAGTTTTGCTCTCTAATCCTATCAGATGTTCGAGGGATTTCTTACTTGACAATTTATGTGCTAAATCAAAAGTGTATGTTTGTTAATTTTAACAATATTATATGCATGATTTATGATATTCATTTTGTGTATATGGGATGATGCATCATCTAAGATAAATGACAGTAGTTGGTAGTTCTATGCATGAGTATTATCATGGGTATGTTATATCATTTAAAGTTGGTACATAACTATAAATATGAATGGTTTATGTGGTTGTATAGGGTTGGTTATGGCCCTTTATTGATATGAGAAAAGGGGTGTTCATAATCCTTAATTGACATGGGGGGTTGTGCATGGCCCATTAAAGACATGCGAGTATATACATGTTTCTTTGGCATGGGTGTCGATTTCACATTTTATATGGTCATTTAGGAGTTCACATTCTGCATCATTATCATCGCATGTCTGTCATGAGTCACATTTGCTTCTATTTTCATACTAACTGTTATCTACTTGCTGAGTTTGTTTAGACTCACATCATTTATTATCTTGCTATTGGACCACAAGCTAGGAGAAGAACCTTGAAATGGGATTAGTGGAGGACATAACCTTAAAGGTAGGGGTGCAACTTGGGCCGGGTTCAACCCGAACCCGGCCCACCAAACCCGAGAATTTGCAGTGTTGAAACTTATGAATTTTCAACCCGAACCCGAATTCCCAGCCCGAACCCGGACCGAATTCGAATCGAGATCGGTTTCGGGTTGACGTAAACCCGAACCCTGTGAACCCGAGCCCGAATTTATATTTATAAAATATATATTTTTTATTATACATTACCAAGTCTGACGTCATTGACAGACAGTCTGTCTCCTTTCCTTTCTCCCGCTCGCCCTTTCCGAAAATTTCTTCCCGCTCCCTAATCCCGCCCGGCGCCTGCACAGCACGAGCATCTTCTTCACCCGCGGCAGCCTAATCCCGTCGGCACCTGCACGAGCATTCTTCTTCACCCGCAGTAGCCTCTGCGTCCTGCTTGCGTCGGCGGCCAGCGTCCAACGTCCTGCCTTTGCGTCGTCTTCTTCTTCTCACACGGCAGCCTCTGCTTCCCGCATCGGCTTTGTCCATTTGCTTCTTTCAAAGATCAGAATTGACATATTAAAGGATCCTAGTTCGTCGCTTTGATTCCTATTAATTCACCCTGCTCGGACATTCACTCAGCATTTTTCCTACCAGCAGTGCATTCTCAAGCAAGAGAAGGGGCATAGCGGTCGACGCAGGGTCGTAGCAAGAGTCAAAGTAAAACAGGAAAGTGCTAACCCCGGTAAAGCCGCATCTATAGAGATATAAATCCTCACAGTTTCGTGCACAAGAGCAGATTCTAGAGCAAGGGATTCGTCGGCATCGAATAGAAGAAGTTGCAACAGGGGATTCACCCTATGAATGTGCAGTCCATTCTATCAAACAGCGCCCAACCAGGCAAAAAAGGGCAGCAGGAAAGGAAGAAGGTCAGGCGGATTCTATCACCGTCTTTGTCCTAACAGCAGATTCTCGAGCGCATTCGAGAACAAGCCGACGCCCATCTAGGAATTATTTGTTTTAAATAGTCATATGAAAGGTATCCCAACAAGGGGAATGTGCACGAGATGATCGTCCGGCGTTGGTAGCTCTTGCGTCATCTTCTTCTTCCCTGCCATCCACCTGCGTTGTACCAACCGACGGGTTGCGCGGCCTGTGCCATCCCTGCCGACCAGTTGCATCCCTGCTACTTGGAGGTTAGATGATTATCTCCAGGAAAATTATTTTGCAATTTTATAATGTTAATAATCCATTTTTTAAGCCAAAGATCGATGTTTGAGTAGATGCTGCTTCAATTTTTGTGTGAAGCCCACATGCGACCTAGGATGCCGGCTGATCCATTTTCTCATTCAGCCTGCACATGAAGTTGCAGAAGTCATAAATTAGTGATAGCGCCCTAACAGATGTCGTGGTCATAGTGAGTATTAATATATCCAACGAATTAAAAATAGACAGAATTTTACGACCCTAGGCCTTCTCTGGCTATTACAATTTGTTTTACAGAGTATCCAAAAGAAACATTCAAAATAGTCTATAAACGATTTGTCTTTTTTTTTCCTGGTTAACATAGACGAGTATGAAAGAGGAATAAGAATAATAAATTTAGATTCCACACTGTATGAGGAATCATAAGAAACAAGCAGCAGAGAGCATTTGCTTTGACAAATTAATTTAATTAGATTGCAATGATTAGCTTAGACTGGAGTATGAACATGATCCCGTTTCTGCAATCCTGTCCAGTTTGGAGTGGTGTTGATCAATGATTAGAATTCTAAATCAGAAGAACATACTGGAGGGATGACTATGTTATTCTTCGAAAATCAAGAATTTATAATTGCAGAGCCCAATGATCTAATAACTCAGATGGAAAGAGAAATAGACAACTGAAGGCCAAAGAATTATCAAACATGAATACTCCAATAATGCCAAAGACCTTATTTACCTTCAAAAAAAATTTTAAGAAGTTACCAGTAACGTTCGAAGCCTAATAAACTTAAACACCCTTGTTCATTTCAAAATGATCTGTATATGTTTAATTTGGTGTTTATTTTTTATTTATATCAATTTTATTTCTTATCTCCTGTCGTATGTTCTATTGCATGGGGTGACTACGACTGAAACAAGTAGAACTATTGAAATTCACATGGACAATTTCTAATTACTTTTATGTATTAAAAAAGTGATAGTTAGGTGATCAAATTAATATGGATAGTTCAAGTAATATACAAGACAAGTTTAGCGATATTTGATGCAAAAGGAAGGCTCAAAACAAATTTCCTACTTTCTACTCTTAAGCGGTATTTGAATTTTTCTAGTTTTCTTATAATAAATTGTTTTTCAATTTTTTTATTCAATAGGTTTGTGATAAAAAAAAATATATAGGATGAGTAACAAAGACATTGATAGGAGAATATCAACGCGAAACTTAACCCAAAACTCAACCCGAGCCCGAATTTTAAAAATAGGGTTAGGGTTGAGGTTTACAAATAGGGTTAGGGTAAGGGTTAGGGTTGAAATTTTACAAATAGGGTTAGGGTTAGGGTTAAGGTGAATCTGAGTTTCATGAGCCCGAGTTGCACCCCTACCTAAAGGCCAAACTTGATAGATTAGGCCTTGTGTCTTTTTTTTTTTGCTATTTTGAGCTTTATACTTCTTTTTTACACTAGTTACTGTAAGCATTTACCTAATTTAACCCAACTACGAAGAACATAGTGTACGTGGACATTTCTAGGCATGATTACAATTTATGTGAACAAGCGTATATGTTATTTTGGATTGCTTTGTAGAGTAATGATGGATTATAATGATTTTCTTTCTTTGTGGATGTCTTTATAGTATGGGCATATAAATATGTTAATGTAGAGCTAAATGGTTATATTTTAGATTGGAATTGAGATGTTCATGTATAATATGTTTTGTTTACCATACTACCCGTTATAGGTTAGGCGAGATGCTGCTAAAGTTTTCTTAAATCATGTGACACTTATTGACTAGCCATTGAAGATGCCTTGGCAATGGGGCATCACAGATATGCAACCATCTCGTGTTCGAATTTACATACATACACATGCACATAATGATGGAAGAGTTATAAATGATAAATATGCGAAAGTTATTATAAGTTTTTCATTGTTCGATGTTTTATTTTATGCATTATTTTCTAATTATTGTAAGTTACATTCTAATATTTCATCTTCCAAATTATAAATTGTATTAAATTTTATACTGCTACATAATTGCATGAATTGTTGAAAAAGAAGAGAAACCATTAGAAAATATAAAAGAATGTTTTAATGAATAGAGGACGCTTATTCTAAAGTAAAAGCGCCAGAAAATGTAGAATGTATTTGGTGTTTTGGAAATGGATCTACTCCTTATAGAAATTTAAAAATATTTCTTAAACAAAAAAATTTCAATCACACAACTAAGAGACTCATCTATTGAAAAAACAAGTTTTAGCATTGCAAGAAGTACTTAGTGTTGTTGCATCACATATTAAAAGTCAAAGTTCAGATGATCCTATCATGCAAGTATTAGATGCATATCCACTATTTGATGATAATAAACAAGTATCTTGATTTTGGATTATTATTATTTTTCTTTTGTATTAGAACCATTAAATAAGGTATTGAAAAATATCATTATTATAAAATTTTATTGAGATACTTATATTTTAAGTTTTAGGTTCCTAATATTGCAAGTTATCTAAATAGACAATCTTGTGGCTCTAATTTGGGTCATGAACTTCACTCTAATAGAGAAGGTAACTTTGAGTTAAATTTTTATTTAACAAGTATTTTTATACTTCGATTGTAAGGAACTTATGTTATTTAATTTTTAATGTTTGCAGGACAATGAATCATTGTTGAAGATCACTAAATTTTGGAAGACAATACATTTATTTGATAATTAGATGCGAAGTTGATTTTATGTGCTTTCATGTATTTTTTTAATATTGTGAATATTACTCTTGAATGATTGACAATTGAACAATTGAAAGATTGGTACCTTTATCTTAATTTTTGATTATTAATGAATGTTACCTTTTTATTAGTTTTGATATGAAATGAATCATATGATGATTGAAAACTATTATACTGCTAAACTTCTATTGATCTCATAAGCGGTTAAAATGAAAAGAAAAATTATTGCTAAATATAAATAGTATAAATAAATTTTATTGTGTTATTTTTATAAATGCAAGTTTTTATTATATATTAATAATTTACAAAAAATAAAAATTATTATTACACATCTAAATTACTATACTATTTCATCAAAAAATACTATCTCTATAGCTCAAAATAATTCTATATTAAATTTAATTATAATATATTAAATGTTTATAAATTATTTGATTTACTAATTTTAAAACTTTTATTATAACATTAGTGACAAATAAAAAGTGTCATTATCTAACTGTTGTTAAAATCATATTGATATTTTTATTATTGCCTAATTAACATTATAACTATTACGACAGTCAAAATTGTCATTAAATAAGTATCATTATAAGGCACTAAGGTTTAGTGATGGGTATAAAATTTTGGTATAAATATGAAAAATATCACTAAATATTAGTATAATATTGGTTTTTAAAGTTATAAAGGTAGTGCAAATGGGGCATAATAAGTTCATTTTGTGCATATAAAACCTTCTATTAAATATTTCTTTCGTCATTCAAATCATTCATTTTGAGTTACAAGCATATGATAATATAACTACGTGACATAACTTATTTACTAATGCCTTTATATAAAAGGAGCTATGAGAGCAACATACCTCACTTACCTTTGATGAGAGTTATCACTATTTTGCTCAACTCCCTCTTTCTTTTGCAATTTAGCATTCATCCTCTAGATGGTTTTACACTTAGTTAAGATAAAACCTACATCATAAATATGATATCATTTTTCCTTTTGGTACCCGTGTTATGGGTCCATGAATGTTAGTACCATAAAACCTAGGAACTTAAGAAAACTTTGTTTCACCTTAAATATGTCTCTTTGGAATCCAAACTAATTTAACTCCTTTGTAAATCATTTTTCTTGTCTTGCACTGATATATTTTGTGTCCAAACTTATTACAATAATGGCAAGTAATTCTAGCATAGGTTGGAGTATCATGATAGCCCTTTGGTTGCCAAGTAGGCATTTTTATCCATGATTTATCAACAAGCTTCTTATCATAAAAAATTTGTCCCCTCACATTTGATGTACTATAAGCCTTAATCAAAATGATAATATATTGCAAACTGTTTGTTTAAATGCTTTTGAAATTTTTAGAGATGGCCACTCCTATAACTCTTGCAAATTGGCTTGAATTTTGTTTTGTTAAAAAATTTATATTGAAAAATTATGGTTCAAATGTCTATTCTTGAAATTCATGCTAACATGTTTATGATCATGGTACATAAGGAACTAGGTCCACTTTAAAGATGTAAGTGGACCGGTTGTCCCCCTCTAATGTGACCAAGTTGCTAACATAAGTCAAAGGCCGATGACACCCTCCTTGAGATGGAAGCAGGATGATATGATGGTTGCCTAACTAGCGTACTGTCACTATGATGTTCCTATCATGTTGATAATAATACGTTTGTATTATTCGTGAAATACCCATGTTGCGTATGATGTTGATTATTTAAAAATATTTATAAAAGGAAAAACTTTACCTGAAAATAATGTAGTTTGCTTACTGAGTTAATATTCACAATTTGTTTTCCAAACCCGAGACAGGTATAAAAAGACTACAGAAGACACAAACAGGTTTAAATGAAGAAACACGATTCTCGTATTCTTTTATATGCATCTACATGAAGGGTCAAGTTTTATGGAAGTGATATTATGGTCTCTTTGGTTTTTAAAACTTTAAACGTCTTTGATGTTTGATGTGAATTGGGATATGACTTTAACTTGAAAGAAAAAGTTGATGGGTCGTTGGTATGTATGAATTTAATATGACAAGAATGATATAAATTTTATTGTATATGATGGACATGATATGTTGAGACTAGATGACTAACATAAATATCAGGACATGTTGTTAGCAAAGTTAGACAAATTTGGGTATAAATGAACATGTCGTTGTGAGGAAAAACTTCGATGGAGTGAATTATCAATGTATGTGTATGATATAAATTGGAAAAAAACTCGTTGTATGACCAGGGCAACAATCCTGCTCATATTACAAATCAATAAACAATTCCGGAGTAAGGTTCAGGTTATGACGCTCAGGTTGGGGCGCCACACTAAGTGTTTAAGCTCGTATTTTGACAATGATTCCATATATTAAATGAAGGAACTGAGAGGTGAAAGCCTAATACACAATAATCAAAATATTAAATTTAGAAATATGGACCATAAAAATAGGCATGATAGTCTTAAAGAATTCCATAAATTGTTACAGAATTTAATGAATTCTAATTAATGTAATCTCTTTAGAATATGTGGTTAAGAATATTATGATACGTTTTGCATGTTCCGAAAGATGGTGCAAGGTCAACTTAGGGTTTGTTCTCCTTTAACATATAATATCTGGATTAAATAAATATAATACATATCCATTGCAAATTTATATGTGAAACACTTAATCCTAGGTGCTCTCATCTCTAAAACTTTTAATTCTCATTTAAAGTTCTCAAGATTTGCTTTCTTCTTTTACTATTTTTCTTTAATCTCATTTTATTCCTTCTATATTCATTATGAAGTGCTTAAAATTGAAGTCTAAAGTTCCGAATTTCCTCTGAGATTGATTTTATTAAATACTATCATTGATGATTCGTGCACTTATAGTGAGAATTGAACAAACCACATTTATGACTTTTTGTTCTTCCAAGTCACAGGTTTGGGGTTGACTTCGGCTTCGACTTTATTTAATTCGCATGTAAAGTTGACTTGGAGTATGACTTCAAATATCATTTTGAAGTCAAAGAATTTTTGAGCTGTCTGATGGTCTCTAAGTCACATATGAAGTTGACTACATCTTTGACTTTACATAAATCATTCCTGCTATTGACTTGGGATGTGATTTTGACAATGAAACTCATCCTTGAAATTTTTTATCTTTTAAAATGCACTTGAAGTAGGCATTGGAGTCAGCTTGGGGTTAGACTTGACTTAAGTCGGTCTTGAAGTCAACTTGAATATGCAACTTTATCTGCTTATGCTTGAAATTTAAAACTTCTGCATATATGCACATACCCAAAAATTCATTGGTAGCTTTTAATTTCTTAAATTGATTGTTAATCATTAAAAATCAAATCTTAATTTATAATTTTTACTAGTTGAGTTCACAGGTATGAGTCTTTATGAAAGAGAGGTGCGACTTGGTCCCAACTCTCTAGCCCTTCTCTTTTTCCCTTTTCTCCTCGGTTTTCTTATTCTTTTCCTCCTTCTTCTTCTTTGAGCCCTCAACCCAACCTTAACTCTTCAAAAAACACTTTGAATTGCTTTGAGTATCATAGATTCATCCAAAGGGAGGTCAAAATATGGAAATTTAAGTTAGGGTTGCTGATTTTGAGAAAAATCGTGATCTAAGTAAGTAGATGCTTCGTTCTTCTTAAATTTGTAGTAGAACCTTGATTTATTTCCTATTATATCATATATGGAGCAAATATCACTCTTACAGTTATGACATGATGATTTAGGATGTGAAGGGAGATAAAGCTAGACAAAACATGAAGAGATTAGGGTTAATAGATGATTCTCATGGGATGGTTGGTATAGAAGCATTTTTCTATCATGAGAGGGTACCGTGGTTGAGGTTCAACTGTCAACTATGAACACCTAGTAGTTTTCCTAGTAGTGTCTATCATGTGTTCGATGGAATGCTCCTCTGACAAATGTGTTGTTAAATTAAGTATGAATACACTTTGAAATGTTAGTAACTTAACATGTCTATGATGTTAGTTCTGTGATTATTATGTTGAGTTTCTTGAAAAAGATTTTGTGTTGCATTGGGTTTATTTCCATAGGCATGCCTGGGTTGTGTTGCATTATGTAGTTTTTAAAAAGGATCACATATGAGTGATTTGTTTAATTATGTAGGGTTGTTTATAGCCCTTAATAGATATAAGTAAAAAAAAGTAGTTCAAGACCCTTCATGACATAAGTGAGGGGTTGTGCATGGTTGTTAAAGAAATGTGGTTATGGGTGTATATGTATATATATAGATATACATTCTTTGGCGTTAACATTGATTCTATTCATTGTGCATGTTACTTAGGAGTTAAGACTTTTTTTAATCATTACCATGACATATGCAAGAAGGGTCTAAATTGTTTCTGCTTTGCTTCTACTTCATGCTAACTATTATCTATTACTATTGAGTTTGTTTAGACTCACATGATTTGTCATTATGATTTTAGACCACATGGCAGGTGAGGCATTTCAAGATGGAATCAAAGAAGAACACGACTCCGGAGACCCAACTCATTAGATTATGATCTATATTCCTTTCTTTTTGCTAATATGAACCTTATGTTTTTATCTTCTATAAGCGAAAGTAGATACTTACTTAGTTGGGGAGTTATTGGGTTGGGCATGCTATGTTTTGTATATTAAATTTTCTACATCCAATGTGTGTATGTATACACACGATCTTTTAAACTACCTTGATGTAATTATGATTGAACATGTGAACCTTAGTTATATGGATAATTTAGGTTGCATGAATATCAATACAAAACTTTTGATGTAAAAGTTTTATAATACAAGTAGGTAAATACATGAACATCGAGTTGTTTGTTAAATTTTAGAATGGAAATTTATTATACAGTAATAATATGCCTTATGTACCATGCTATCTCTTATAAATTGTAAGGAAATACTGCCGAATTTTTTCTGAGTTACGTAAGTTATGTGATACTGCTAGATAATTATTAAAGATGTTTAGGCAACAAGTTATCACATAGGTGCTGGTACATTGACACAAATTTCTAGCAAATTTTCTTATTTTATGATCGTTTTACATTCCATGCCATTCCATTCCTCCGGGAGGTACCGTTCGGCGCAGCAACGATCCGCCAATCATGATAAAAGTCGGGAATTTTAAGCCGGCTCGCGGTGGGAATGGCAGATATCGTCCGCACTTGTGACAACGCGTAGTGAGACACTGACAAAGTGACAATCCTCAGAAGTCGCGAATGTCTGCTCTTCAGAGCTGAGTTTCTTCTGGTTGCTGTTACGCTGCGATGCGATGCGATGCACGCGGTTCGCGCTGGGGCTGGGGTCTCGTCAACGGCGCGGTCGTCGCAGAAAGCGAAAGCAATAGTGACAGCAGCCGCCCGCGCCCGGCAAATGGGCACATTTATGCAGATAACAGGAAGGTGGCGTGAAGAAAGGTCTGCCTTTGTTTTCTCCGCGCTTCTTCCAGCTTCAATAGCCGAAGAGGAAGAAGAAATCATCACAGCAGAGGGAGAATAGCCATGGCAGTCGGGAAGCCAGAGGCGCAGATCTTCAAGCCACGCATCGACAAGAGGGATTACAGAAGGATCGCGCTCCCCAATTCTCTCGAAGTTCTCCTTATCAGCGATCCAGATACCGACAAGGTATCCATTGCAAGTAGAATTAGGTTGGTTTTGATTTCTGAAGATTATTCAGTTCACATCCATATTCTTATTTTTCGTTTGGCCTTTTCCTTTGGCGCCAATATAGGCCGCTGCTTCAATGGACGTTGCTGTGGGTTCATTCAGTGACCCCGAAGGTCTTGAAGGTCTTGCTCATTTTCTTGGTAAGGCTACTAATTGGAATTGTCTTTTGGATTCTTATTTGATAAATGCAATCAGGCAGCTAACTTTTTTATACTTCTTTTGCACTTTCCACCATGTGGATGGAATGTATGGACCGAGGCCCCAGCATGTCAGAACTGAAAACCCTATAATTCACAAAGCTGTGTGCTAGCAGACATCTTTATCCTTTCTTTCTTTTGGTTTTATAACTAAAGCTTATGATCAAACTTATTACTCTGCTCCATTACAGAGCACATGCTGTTTTATGCCAGTGAGAAATATCCGATGGAACATAGCTACTTGAAGTACATAACTGAGGTATGCCTCGCATTCGTTGCCTGGGAGGGGTGGAAAAAAAATAGACTGTCAGTAAGCTGGTTGTGCTTTTCTATGCAACAAAATACACTGTTTCTTTGTTTCTGGTGTGTTTGATTGCACCTAAAACAGCTTCAGCTATTGCTCAAAATCATTGGCCTATCAAATATGCTCCTTTTTTTTTGGCATTTTCCATTACCTTTTTGTGTAGCTTATTGAACCATAGTTTAGGAAGAGGAAACTTACCACTGAAAAAACGCTAGTTGGGTCAAGCAGCCAAGATAAGGAATGTACCTATAACCCGTTATAATTTAAAAGGAAAATACATTTAAGAAACTCTTCATGGTCTTATCAAGGTTCTGCAATCAGCAGAATAAGCAAACAGCAGTATCTGATTGGTTAGCATCTTGGTTAAATATACCAAGGAATTTGCAAAGGAGTTGGTAACTGTGCAAAATTTTATCAAAATGTTATATCTGTTTTAAGTCGACTCTCTCGGATGGTGTGTAGCTGCTGTTCTTCTTCCCTTCTAGTACAATATTTTATGAAGTCACTTTTAAGTTTTAACATCCTTTCCATTTTGCCCTCTACTAAATTTTTATCTGGCAACTAATGTTGGTCTTCTTCTTTTTTCTGTCATAATGCGTGATATTCAGCATGGTGGTAGCACAAATGCTTTTACCTCTTCTGAGCATACAAACTACTATTTTGACATTAATACCAACAGTTTTGAAGAGGCACTGGATAGGTTTGCTTTTATTTATCCTTGTTCACTTTGCTGATTTTTTTTTTTTTTTATCATTTATTTATTTATTTGGCTTCTAAACTGCTGCGCTTTTGTTATCCTGCTCCATGCCTTTCAGATTTGCTCAGTTCTTTATTAAGCCATTGATGTCTTCTGATGCTACCTTGAGGGAAATCAAGGCAGTTGATTCTGGTGAGCGCGCTTTTTGCTAGTTGACCTTAACAATTAACTCTTCAACATTTCTAATACATTCACAGACAATTACCCTGAGTTTTTTCTTTTCTCTTTTTCCTACCCTATCCAGAGAATCAGAAAAATTTATTGTCTGATGGTTGGCGAATGAATCAGGTATTCACTATTTCAATAATGCTTTCCTCCGAACCTTTAGCAATAGAGTTCCATTCAGCAAAATGCCAGAATTTATTGTCAAGATCGCAGGATGATGCAACAGGATTAAATTCAAAGTTTTCCCCCTGTTGTCTTATTGTCGAGATAGCAGGATGACGCAATTAGATTAAATTTGAAGATTTTCTTTTTCCTTGTTGTATAGGTAATCATTTTGCAATTTTCCATATCCAATGGATTGATAAATGTATAGTAGCAAATGGAGTTGGCAGGTGTAATCCTTGAGCAATTTAACTAATTCTAGCATTATCTCTGGTCCATCATGAGGAAGTCAACAATATTGCTCGTCATTTTAGTAATTTGTAATAGTAGGGTACTGGCCTCATATCATCCATTGTTGCTCATGGATGCAAGATATATATTCCCAAGTATTACATTTTTCTCCATGCATTTTCATCCTATACAAGTAAAATGGGAACGAAAGCCAAAAAAAAAAAGAAAAGAAAAAAAAAACTGATCACCTACATTTGCCTGGATGATAACTATCTTCTATTACAAGTATACTGCTAGTTTTTCAAGAACAGCCTGACCAACTTCACAATTTTGGCCTCTCATAGAATGAATAGTATTGCTTCTGAGATGGATGCTCATGTGGTGAACCTTGTCTCTGCTTTTGCGGGAATGTTCTATGCAATTGGCAAGTGGGCTGAGACATGAAATAACAAGTCATCAATGCTCATGTGGTGAACCTTGTCTCTGCTTTTGCGGGAATGTTCTATGCAATTGGCAAGTGGGCCGGAACATGAAATAACATGTCATCATGAAATTTGCAGGCATTATAGATGATCAGTTCTTAGAAAAAATCCGTATTATTTGTTTATTCCTTCAAAGTAAGCATCACTTATGTAAATTACTGTATTTTTCAGCTCCACAGACATTTGTCTACAAGGACACATCCATACCATAAATTTTCTTCTGGTGAGTATCTTTCAGTGACTTACAATCACATAAGATCTAGTGTAGTGGATAATTTTTACACCTGTTTTATTCTTGATTTTTAAAAGATTCTTGCAATATAAATTATTGTGTACAGGATGAAAAATTATAGAAAATAGGTTGAAGGCAGGGACTCTGTCCAGCTGACACTGTTAAACTGCATAAAGGTTGCAAAATTCGTCATGAATTTAAATACTTTTTAATGTCATGGAAGAAAAATACTTAAGAAGAGAGAAATTGCATAAAAAAGTAAAAAGTAAGGAGAGGTTTGTGAGGGAGTTGCAAATCTTCCATGCTTGACTGTCCAAAACAAGAATTTTGAAGTTGTTTGGTTTTACTTTGCCCTAGGATCCCCATGGGAAATGTAAAATTGTATTCAAAACATTGGATAGGCTTGTAGTTATAGGTTTTGCAGAAATTATCTTTGACGCAGGTCGTCTCTTTTGATTGGCATTTCATGCCTGCTCTCCTTTCCTTCCAGAATTGAGCCATTGCGATGTTGTAACTTTCCGTCTAAAGGACTCAAAGTTTGGAATCTATCATATTTGTGCTGTTACAAATTTCAGGAAATTGGGATACTTTGGAGGTTGGTCCCAGGGCAAAAGGGCTGGATGTGAGACAGGAACTAATTAAATTCTATGAACAAAACTACTCTGCAAACCTGATGCACCTTGTTGTGTATGGAAAAGGTTGGTTGTTCCAAAGTTGATCTCTAAGTAATTCTGGTAATGCTGGGTTTCTGCTTTGAGATTATTAAAATTTTCGTGACACTTCTTGGTTCCAGAAAGCCTTGATGAAATTCAAAAACTGGTGGAACAAAGATTTGACAAAATTAGAAATCATGAACGGAGATTGATTCGTTTTCCTGGTCAGCCTTGTGCCCCTGAGCATCTTCAGGTATGTCTGTTACTTGTGCAGTAAAAAATTATGAAAACAGATGCTCTATTCAGTTTCCCATTTAAGCTTCTCCAAGTGCTAATTTCTGGAGCCATTCAATGTTGCAAAGCTTGTATTTAATATTTTCTTAATGCCTTCTATAAAAAAAATATTTTCTTAATGCCCATTTCAATGTGTTATTTCAGATTCTTGTCAAAGCTGTCCCCATAAAACAATGCCATAAACTGAAGATTATTTGGCCGATAACTCCAGGCATACGGTACTACAAAGAAGGACCTTGTAGGTATCTTGGCCACCTAATTGGACATGAAGGGGAAGGCTCTCTTTTCTGCAACTTGAAAACGTTTGGTGAGTTAATGATGCATGCTATAGGCTGACGAGTTAGCCAGTCTGAGAATTTTATGCTCTTGCTTTCATCTTATGTTGATTAGTCTATTCTCCAGTGATAATTATAACCTTTTTAGTGTGGCATATGGTCCCCTACTCTTGGTATTGTAACTTTTCAAATATCTGCTTGACTGTTGGATCATTTTGGCATGGAGGTGTACTGTTATTTCACATTTGCTTTTATTTTCTTGTCTAGGATTGAAAAATATATATTTAAGTTGGCTAAATTAAGAGAAAATAAGGTAAAGACTTAGCACACGTTAGATGCATTGAAAGCAAAAGTCGAAGAGTTTTAGTAAAAGATGATGAAATAAGGGAAAATGGAAAAATTATTTCCGTTGTTTCTTAAATGGTGACGCATAAGAATATTTAAGATTAGATGATATTTCAAATGTAGAAGAAAATAAAAATGTGGTTCTTTTTCCCAAAAATTCAAGTCGTTGAAGTAAAGGAAGCGTAAAAAAATGAGAATAAGAAAAACATTAGGTTTAGATAATATACTGATTGAGAGATGAAAGTGCATGGGAGAAAGACGTATAAATTGGTTAATAAACTTCATTAATAAGATTATAGCAAAAAAATTAATGCCATATGAGATACTGTCGTAACAGTTCATAAAAATAAAGGATATATTCAAAATAGTGTAAATTGTCATGGAATAAATCTAATGAGTCTTGTAATGAAGTTGTGGGAAAGAGGAGTTGAGCAAAGACTAATGAGAAGCAAATGTCTCCAAAAATCAATTTTATTTTATGTTAAGTAGACCAACCATTGAAGTCATTTCTTATGTAGACAATTATTATTATTATTTTTTTGATTTTTCAAGAAAGGAGTATTTCAGTCATTTGAAAATGACTAAAATTCCCTTGTTTTTTTTTAAAAAAATTACAAGTCTCCAAAAATGGTACAAATTGGTTTGCAGATTAAGTTTACTTAGATTAATAGCTTTACAAAAAATTCAAAAAAAATTAAAAAATACTTTTTTTTGCTCCGGGGTGCATTGAAGTTAAGTGCATCCATTGCATTTAATCATCCATCATCATTTTCTCTCATTTTAATAACTTTGTACAAAAAACTTTTCATTCAAAAGTTTTATCACTTCCCAAATACACCCTTAGTTCATCTAATTGGGGTGTCATTTCAAGCTTTCCTTTAACATGCCCAAACCATAGTCTACTTTCATTTTATTAGCCGTTAGTTTCACTTTTAGATTGTCTTGGAGGTATGAATTTTGTTTTTTTTTTAAAATCAGACATTCATGTTAACATTTTTATTTTTATAACACATTCTATAAATGTTGTTCTTTGATTGCGCAACATTATACCCATAAAGCATAGCTAATTTTATTGTTGTCTTATAAAAATTTCTTTTTAAGGCTTGTTTGTTTATGACAAAAGCTTTTCAAATTAAAACTTTTTAATCTGAAACTTTTCATTCTTCATAACTACCGTATTTTTTAATTATTTCTTCATATTTCCTATACAACTACTTTATTTTTCAATCATTTCTACGCAACTATCCATACAACTAACCTATTTATTTTAACTTTATTCTCTTTACTCTTCATCATTACTACTATCATACTATATCATTTTCTACCAATTCAAAAACTTTTATACTAAAAAAAAAAAACTTTTCAGCCAAAAGTTTTATCAATTCTCAAACACACTCTTAATTTAATTAGAAAGCAATAGTCACATTAAATTCCCGAAGCACCCTACCACTTCTTCCATCTTGTTTGAAATCTGTTTATAATATCTTTATTAATTTATCCACTTTCTTGAACTATTAATTCTAAACATTTGGAGTGATTGGTTTATATTTACTACTTCGTTTTAAATTTTAATTGGTTCCTCATTTATCTTCTCACTGTTAAGATTGCATTCCATATATTTGATTTCGGTTCAACTAATTCTAAAAGAGTTAGATTCTAGAGCATCTCGCCATTTGTTTAATTTGAAGTCTGCCCCCATTCTTGTCTCATCTGCTATGACTTCAGCATCCGTAAATAACATATACAAGGTAGTTCTTCTTGTAAATATCTTCATTGATGCATAGAGTTAAAAGGTAAGATCTTAAAATAATTCTTGGCACTTTCTAAAATAAAATTCTTGGAACCCTGTCATGTGCTTTTTCCAAATTAATAAAAACCATATGTGGTTTCTTTTTTTTTTTCCTCTTAATACATCTCATCAGTTGTCTAAAGAAAAAGGTGGTTTTAGTGGTTGATTTAGTTGGCATAAAACCAAATTGATGGGTTAAGTTTTAAAAAGAAAAAGTAATATTGAATCTCAAAGTCTCGGTAAATGCTTGATCTTTCTACTGAGAACTTTTAAGTCCAGTTGCAATTGAGTTACTGGAAAAAAGCCCTTGTAATTGGGAAAAAATTGTCGAAGACTTATGTTAACCAAGATTTCCTCTATGGCATATTTTAGTTTCCTAATTTTTAACTATGTGAATTGAACCCATGGTTATGAAATTTTGTTCACAAATAAGAAATTTTATTTTGGAATAAGCACAGGAAAGATTTGGGAATGCTTGAAGTTCTTTCTATTGAGATCTCAAAAGATTGTTGACAGGCACTTGCTTTCCATTACTTTAATGCATGTTTCATGTATTCAAGAACTAGAAATTTGATGGACTAGGCAGACTGATTTTCATTGTTTTGATATGAAATTATACATTGTTAGGGACAAGATTCACAATATCATGGTAGGAGCTCAAAAAGGTAAATTAGATACCTTGGTGTTACATTCACATTGAGTGCTGAGGCAGCTCAAAGCATTTATCAGTTTTTTGTGCAACCTGGTTTCGTAATAGTAATAGTCATGCACAACAGAAGAAGAAATACTAAATGGGCAAAAACCAGGAGAATTGAAATATCATCACCATCATCCTCATCATACATGAAAAAATAAGTCATCCATCCACAAAATATTAATACATGTTTGTCTCTAATATGTGATTCAAAATGAGCTAAAAAGTAAAATAAACTCCTATTCCCTAAAAAAGTAAAATAAACTCCTATTCCCTAATCAAACATCGCCTGAGGATCTGGCTTATTCCGAAGCCCACCCTAAGCTCCAATACCTTGTTGGACTTTCTTAGTTATCTCGTTAACTAAAAAAATGATATGATAGTATGAATCTGAATTCCAAGTGAACTTAGCAAACAAGGCACTTAATTGTAATCAATTGAATAGGCAAAAAAACGCAATCAAAATGAGTAAAAATGAAATAAATTCATTCATTAATCAAACATCACTTAGGCATTTGGGTCATGTCTAGTCCATTTTGGTTTCAACTACTTGTATTTGGCTCAATCGAGTTTGTCATCCTCAGGGACTTCAGCTCTTAAGGTCATATACCCAGGAGCAGGATGTCAACACCTAGGGGTGCAACTCAGGTCATCTGGGTTTGGGTTGACGACAACTCAAACCCAAATCAACAGTATAACATGTGAATCAGAACCCTAAACCAACCCTATTTCTAAATCCACAACCCTCATCCTACTTCTATAAGTTGGTTTTTGAATTTTGGTAGCTATTTGTGTGAGAATTCAGGTCAATTTTGGTTTGGAATTCAGGTTAGTCATTAATTTACATCCAAATTAAAAAAAAAACCGTAAAGATTACATCATCAATTTTAAACTATGTATGTATTAATAACTATTTACAAAATAAGAAGACCTAAAATGTTTTTCTCTTTTCGAAATAATTGCTATAGATGATATAATAGAAAAAAATGCCAAAAAAATGTATTTACCGATATTAAAGCTACATGTCATGCATGATTCTTTTCTAATATATGCTAGAATTTGGGTTTGAAATGGGTTTCGGGTTGTGTTTCTGTTAACCCAAACCCAACACACAAAGAATAACTAGTCCACTGAAAATCACATGATTCCTCATAAAACCCCTCAAAAATGTGATTCTCCTGCCATTGATGTAGGAAGCTTCTAGGCCTCAAAAAAATGCCAAAAAAATGCATTTACCGATATTAAAGCTACACGTCATGCATGATTCTTTTCTAATATATGCTAGAATTTGGGTTTGAAATGGGTTTCAGGTTGTGTTTCTCTTAACCCAAACCCAACACACAAAGAATAACTAGTCCACTGAAAATCACATGATTCCTCATAACAACCCCCCAAAATTTGATTCTCCTGCCATTGATGTAGGAAGCTTCTAGGCCTCAAAATCCATGAAATCTCCTTGAATAATTAGCCTTCTCTACTCTCTCCCCTCACGAGCCCACGGTATGTGGAAGAAAATGTGAAATAAAGAAATGAGTTAAAGGGGTTGAAAAAGAGGGGGGTGGAAATCACACATAAAAAGGGGACAGTTTTGGCATGCATCGTTGACTTGCCCATGTGGTCAACCAATTCCTGTTTTGGGCAATTTTGCCCCCTTCCACTAAAATGTGCATATGTTTCTTGTTTAAGTTGGATTGGCATGATTCTTTTTGCATTGGATTCTAGACTCAATAAGTTTTCCAAAAAGCCAATTTTCATTGAAAATCTCCACCTATACAAGACTTGGAAGACCTCAATGTTGGGGAAAATTCGTACATTCCAAGTTTTCCATTATTAACCCAAATGTGACATTTCTTTCTAGTCCAAGTTTCCTCCCAAAACTCATTCAAGCAAATTTGGTTTGTCCCTAATACAGTTCCTCAATTCAAAGTGGTCAAACACAGTACAATCATCAAATCATGTATGTATGTCTAAATTCAACACTCAAGTCTTTTTGTAAATAAGCCAAATGACACATCTTTTTGCTCAAAATATTCCCGAAGTTTTAAGAGCACATATCAATCATGCAAAGAACCTCAACCATATATGTGTAAAAACCTCTCGATCTAAAGATCACCACATTATCCCTTTTTGACTCAAAACTCCTTACATAACTCAAAAATGACCAAATAATGAAATGATCATTCAAAACATTTAACCAAAGTCATATGAGCACATTCCAATATGCCAAGGCAACTCTCATGCGTTGGGGTTGTTTGTAGCTTAGATGAGATGAGAATGTAGGATTAAAAAAAGTATTGTTGTGCATTGGCAATGGTAAAAACTTTATTAGGATTGGGAAAAGGTTTATTGGATATGAAAAAAGTAGGCTTTTATTTTTTGAGAATGAGAAATTTGTTTTTTTGGGAAATGGGAGATTCTATTCCATCCTAATTTGAGAATCATCCCATCCTAGATGTGAACAAATCAAAAGTCATCATAAACTAGGTTTTAAGTCAAAATCCTCCTCTCGATTCTTTTTAGCAGAAAATTCACAACCATGCGCCATAAATCACAAGTCATGAATTCTAACCAATCTAATACTTCCCACATTCTCAATTGACATAGGGAACATCTGAGGATCAGTCTTGTGTCTTAACTTGGACTCTTGCTTGAAATACTACTTGGGTTATTTTCCACTAAAATGTCACAAACATGGTTAGAATGTCAATCTAACATGGCATCCCAGTATTCACAACTACTTTAGTCATGCATGAGAAACATGCTAGCCATGTTCATTGGCCTTAAAATGCTTGAATAATCAATTCCATTCATCATATGAAAATCTAGTACAGAGCCTCCAGAGGCCAATTTCAACATATACATTAAAATACATAGTTTGGGAACTTAGGGTTTTATGTTGGAGTTCTCTATTTGTACATTATGTTCATTAAGAACCAAAAAAAAAAAAAAAAAAAAAAAAAATCCAAACTGCCTCAGTTTGCATTGTTCTTGTTCATGGTCAATGGCATGAACGTCTTTGTTAGCATACAACAATCAAAGATGCATGTTATCATTGGGGTTGCCAACCCTTTTAGAATTTGGGATATGGTTTGGATAATAATGTGACGCGTTGTCCAAATTGTTACTTCCTTTGAGTTAAAAAATTATGAAGATTAAGTTATAACTTCAAAGAAAAGGGGATTTGGTGTGCTCTCATGTTATGTTAATGAGGCCTATACTTACCATATGTTTCTTATTTTTTTATTCATTTTGGTATTCCTTCTGCTGTATAGTTGAAGTACCTTGCTTTTCACTGTAATTCTTATTTCATTAATCTTCTTATTGGTTATGATCATTGCAGGGTGGGCAACAAGTTTGTCAGCTGGGGAGGTTGATTGGAGTTATGATTTTTCGTTCTTTAAAGTAATTATTGATTTAACAGATTCTGGTCATGGTTAGTGACTTCTGATGAATTACTCCTATGGCCTATCTAATGTTCTGGATCTTCTTTATCTTCAGTCTTCTCCTGACTTTTCTTGATCAGGTTTTGTTCTAGATGTGATATTTGTGTTTTGGTTGTCTTTCTGTTCTCTCTTGATTTTTCCCTCCTTATCATCAAGGACTCACTTTTTTCTTTTACTCATGAAGTTCCCAAAACATATTGCAGATCATATGGATGACATTATTGGGTTATTGTTTAAATATATTTTCCTTGTACAGAAGTCAGGGGTGAAGAAATGGATTTTTGATGAGGTATGAGACCTTTTATTTGTTTGGTAAAAATTTGTTGATGGTTTAGTGCCCATAAAGAAAAGGTTGTTTTGCCTGTTTTGAATTGCTGTTGCCAGCTGTAGTCACTTCTATTATTGCTTGTAACTATCAATTAGGGTGCGTTTAGTATTGAGGAAGAGAAGGGTGGAAATTTTTCCTTGCACAACTTTCACTCCTTTTTTCACACTATGATGTGGTTTGACCTTTAACTACCTTGTTACTCTGCTGCTACTTCAATCATTTTTCACATGTTGTACATCCATAGTTATTAACAAGTGTGTCTAGGCATGCACCTATGCTCAAGGTTCACTCAGGCACACTTCTTGAGCCTTGGGGTTGATTCTTTAATTTCACCCTTCTTTTAAATTAAATGTTTGATTAATGAAATTCGATGTTTTCTTTATTCATAATGACATGATGATCGAATATTTCCTTATAAATTACATGTATTTTTAAATTCATTTAATTTTATATAATATGCACCTTGTTTGACTCTTGTGTGCACCTTGCAGTTAAGTCTCAATGGTTCTTCACACCCGAGTGCGGAATTTGCTCCTTTAACAACTATGGGTCTACTTATTTTGCCCTTATTTTCTATAATCTCATCGTCAGATTTCCATATTCCTTTCCCCCGTTCTTTTCCCCCTCATTTCAGAAGGCTTCTTTGAGATAATATGAATGTCAATCTCAAGAATAATAAAGGTGACATTCAGGTGCAGTGGTGAAAATGAAAGGAGAACGAACAAAAACTGTCATAAGGGGAATTATTGTTAATGAGAACAATGCTTTGATACTATTAGCAAAATGAGGGTGTTCTTCTTATGATTGATGATGGTTCCTTGCCTTTGACATATAGACTCTATTGGTTGATGTCGTGATGATATCGTATAGCTAGTTGCATGTTGTCATTCCGTGCAACTTTTTCTTTAAATTTTTTTTATTAGATCTAAGTCAACTAAAATGTTAGTTAACGTACATCTATTCGTGATTTCTACGTCATCTTAATTGGAAACGTATATGTATGGAAAAAAAATTGAGTACCATTAAATTTTTTTTTATAGCTAGTGGAATACACAAGTATGTAATTCATCACACACACATTTGAGAGTTCTCTTTCTCCTTAAGTGAATGATTTGGTAAAATTTTATTAGATTTCCATAACATTGCAAAACCCCAATCAAAATAGGTTTGAAGACCTAGTTAAATAGATGGTAGTGAATATGATGGATAAGTTGGATCTTACCTAGTGCCAGAGAGAGGCCCAAAATGAAAGGATGGCATGAAGCCAACTGTATTATATTCTGATATGTACGTTTTTGTGGAAATGCTTCTGTTTTACCTGTATTATTGAAGCGAGCTTTCAGTGTTTCTTTGTTTAGGCTCACCTTGATGATCATATACGATCTAGTTCAATAATCATATTTCTCTGAGGTGCTAGAAACTATTTTAATTAGACTCTTGCATAGGCTATGCCTTTTAAAGAATATAAAGATGTTTGTCAAATTCAAAATTCACTTGGAACAATACTTTAGGAGTTTTGAACAGGAATATGGTGCAACAGAATGTGTGAAATTGATGTAGACTTAGGAAATGACTTTGGATTATGATGGTGGTGGTGGTCGATGTTTAATTAAAACTAATATGTGGGTCATTTAGGGCCTATTCAAGATGAAAGTATGAGATGAGGATAAGATGGGACTTCTTATTCTTGAAAACCTTTTTTCAATTTCAATACATGATAACTTTACTTTTTAAATTTTTGATACTTTTTTCCCTTATTACTAAAATATAAAAAGAAGATTAATAATTTCCTTTCATTTTATCTTTTATGGGGCTGATGAAGAAATTTCCCAATGTGACGTTTTAGGGTATTTGGAAAAGGGAGAAATCCTATGGTAAGATCATTAGAGATAAGCATTTTATTAAATTAAATAACTAATGATAAAATAACTAAGGATTTTAGATGAAAAGAACATGGAAATTAGTACGGATTGAATAGTATATAATAATGGAAAGTTGAATATCATAGTTTTTGAGCATGATTATATACATTATGATGTATTTAAGCTAAACGACAACATTCATTTATTTTATTTTATTTTTATTTTTATTTGGTTTTTTCTTCATAAATATGTTTTGCTAATTGTATTTAATCCATATATCAAGTTTTGTCATTTTACAATACTTTTCTATATTTGTATTTTATATTTTTGATAAATCACTAATTCTAAGGGCATTTAAATCATTTTTCACCCCTTAAAAAACTTGATTTAAAAAAATAAAAAATAAAAATATAAAAACATTGTAAAATGGCAAACTTTGTATATAGATTGAATACACTTATAAAAACATGTTAATGAAGAAAAAATTAAATGTAACTAATATACATTATGATGTATATAATCAAGAATGCATATTTTTTTAACGAATAAAAAAAGAAATGTATATTTTCATTTAGATGAACTAGTTGCATGTGCTGTCACCAAATAACATGTACACATCCAGTGTATCTACATATAGGTAATAATTACGGCTAACTAGTGTTAAAAAAGGAAAAATTCCTCTTATACATAGAACATTTACTTCTAATTTCTTGTATACCAACAACATTTTAATAATTCCTCTAATGCTCCCAGCATTTGACCTCAAATTCCATACATGCTCATGTCATTGCAAGCATCATAAGCAAATGTCAACTACAAGAGGAAAAGTCAATTTGGCCCCCATGATTTTCCTAATCAAATTATTCAAATGGTTTGCCCTTATTGAACTCCATCAACTCTTAACTCTATTTCCCCTTTTCCCTTTAGGGTTATCCTCTTCTTCCCCTGCTTCTTGGGTTTATCCCTCCCTTCTCTGATCGGCCTTACATGCTTTGGTTGCTGTTGGTGCCTCGACTAGGAGACATTATGCTCTCCGCTTTTCTCCATATAAAATCTCAACATATTGCTTTTGAAAGATAGGAGACCATCTAGTGGTTCATGGAGTGAAGTTGGGTATTTTTGAAATTAGATGTGTTGGGTATTTTGAAAGCTAGGACAATTACCATATTTTTTTTGGAAATACAATTGTGATGTAATTAACATCAACTAGACATTATAGCTATTATGTAATTAACATCAAGGAGTTCGATAGTAATAGGCAACTGGCCAAACTACTTGTTCTCTGCATTCTTCTTTCTTTGAGAACCTTGGTGTAAAATTGGACGAATATCTCCATGCTTTATACCATATAACCTCGAGTAGAATTTGATTTAAATGTAAGGCTTGATTTGATATGCAAGAAATAGGTCCTATTTCATGGTTCAATGAGAAAACCCTTAGTTTAAAAAGCAACTCTCCATATCTCAATATATTACCCTTAGTTTAAAAAGCAACTCTCCATATCTCAACATATTACTTTTGATAGTCACATCATATGTAATGCCATGATCAATAAGATAGCTTGGTGATTCAACATTTAGTAACTTGTAAGTTGTAATTAATCATATTAAAGCATCCAAGCTCATTTTAAATAATTCAGCTTGGTGATTCAACATTTAGTAACTTGTAAGTTGTAATTAATCATATTAAAACATCCAAGCTCATTTTAAATAATTCACATATGTAGATTCCCCAAATGGAAGTTCCAAAAGGACTGTCCTTAGTATGCAGTGCCGGTAACAAGGAGATAATTAATCATTGATATTAAATAGTCAATATTCTTCCCATTGTTGTGTTAGAAACTTATAATTAAATCCAACTATAAAGGAGCTCCAATCTTAAACATGGGGTGCTAGTAACAAGGAGATAATTAATCATTGATATTCAATAGTCAATATTCTTCCCATTGCTGTGTTAGAAACTCATAATTAAATCCAACTACAAAGGAGCTCTAATCTTAAACATCTAGTGTGTGATTAATTATATTTGTGTGTGGGAAGTGATAAAACTTCTGGATGAAAAGTTTTTAGTGTAAAAATTTTTGAATTGGGTGAAAATGATGTAATATGGTAGGGAGAATGATGAGGAGTAAAGAGAATAAAGTTGAAATAGAATAGTTAGTCGTATGGATAGTTGTATAGAAATAATTAAAAGATAGGGTAGTTGTATGAGAAGATGCGAAAAAATGATTAAAAATGGGTAGTTGTGGAGAGTGAAAAGTTTTGGTTTGAAATGTTTTTGTGTTGAACAAACATGTCCTAACTGTAAAAGTGTCATGCAGTTGTGTTTATTTTAAATTCAAAGAATTACTTTCATTAGAAATTTGTATAGTCTACAAAATCTGAGACCATCTGAGAACGAATATGTAACCATTGAACTTTAAAAATAAATATACGAGTCATAAGAGTGACATGCAATCAGTTCAATGTGTTCATGATGTCTATGCTTGGAAAGGGTCAAAAAATTACTATAAGTGAGAAATCCTCCCAGGAAATTTGTTTTGTTTTAGATTCGCATACTTAGGATCTAGACCATCCACCTAACAGAGACCTGTTCCAACTATATAGCATGATACTAGGTCTTCTTTTACTGGAAGTCCGTATATTAAAAGTAAATTATTTACCTTTAGTTATGGAAGCCGACTTATGGAAAAAATGGGTGCAAATAAATGATTTCTTTTAAAAAAGGCATGAGCCAAACGAGCCAAAACCATATAAATTTCATGCCATGATTGCTCAATCTTTTATACTTTTTTCTAAATATAAAATTTTATACTATAATGACAGGGCTGCATGCTTTCTTTCTTTCTTTCTTTTTTTTTTCCCCCTCCTATTCGAACTTTGTTCCTCTCTTCTTAGGTAAGGAAATTTTCTTGTTATTCAAACCTATGATAGATTAGAAGCAAAAAAAATTGAAAAAATGACAACATATTCTCACCTAATAAGGGACATATATAGCTTTTGTATTTTTATCTGTAAGATAGATAATGCCAAAAAAAAAAAAATTCTTGAATATATCCAATGTGGCCTAAGAACATGTATGAAATAAAGATTGGGACTTAGATTCTCTTGGCATTTATACACATGGAGATATTAGCATAGGCTTTAACACAAAATACTCGTTAATTATTCATCTGACAAATGACGTGGCATCCTATAAAATAAAAGATTGTGCAGTAGTTTCATTTCTAATCCTAAACTCAAATGTTTAATTCCATGGCTTATAAGAATTCACAAATGATTAATGATTAATATATCATTAATATTTAGCTTAAAATGTTAGGAAATACATTTATACAGAGTAAACAATCTTATTCCAAGCAAGAGATGAAATATCTCATTTGATGAATAATGCAATATGAGTTGTCAAACAAAATGAAATGAGTACAAACTAGAAAACAAAATTTGTCTCCATAGAATAACATTTTTATTCTGTATTAAAATTAACACATAGTGACAATAAAAAAAAAAAAAGCACTCAGTGCAAGCTGTCCAAACGAGCCTGCTCTCAATGGAATATTGAATGGCTTTTTTTAGTTGTTATGGTGGAAACTAACAGTGGTTGTGTAGACGAAGAGCTCTTCAAAAATCGTTGGCATAAATGCAAGACTTCTGAAAGAGTTGGAATGGATACAAGTAACCCTAAACATGATTGTACTGTTGAAATATTCACCATAATTGATCTGGTGAACTTGCTTCGGGAAAAAATGTAGCAAGGGAATGGTTTTTATTTTAACAGGAAAATATAATGCCTTCGACTAGAGAACTCCTTGTAGAGAGTCGTTTTTCTCTAAAGAAAATTAACTGAGATATTGCTTTCGTTGTAGACAATGCTATGCTTTTCTAATTTTGTGTGATGATTGCTGCTGCACATTGTTCATATGATTTTTTGTCTTATTTAAGCTGCATAGAATGTCAAGTATTTTATGATTATTTATTCTCTTTATTTTCATATAATTTCCTTTTTTAGTTTAGATATTATTTTATTACTGAGCTGATTGGGGTTGTCCCAAATTGTGGTGAGCAGATTAGATTTTAGTTTAATCATCAAGGTGGTCCCAAAATAAGGTAACCACTAAAATCGACATTGTTATTGGCACTATGGATGTATTTCCTTACGTATGTATAAATCCAGTAGCAATCTCATTTTCATCTCTCAGTGCTTAAATAGTATACCAATGTCCTTCCCACATCATATTACTCAGAATTTCTCTCATTTTTTCTCCAAAAGTTGTCAAAATTGACCTGAGGTCTCCATAGTTCCAGTAGAGGTCAAGGATGTATTTGCTTATACATGACTAATCATACTAAGGGTTACACAATGGATGCAAGAAAGACATGGTGACACATATATAACTATATTCAATTTTCACACAGATTGTTTTCTTAATCTTTTTTTCTGATGTATCTTCTTTGCTGACAAATTTTTCATTGATATCTGATGTTATTTTAGGTTTAATAATATATTATTGTTTGTTGTAATCTTAATTCTTTCAGTTTTTGTACTATTTGACTTTGGAAGTAGAAAAATATTCTTTACCCCTGTTCTTTGTTTTTGAAGCTTTTGGCAATTTGTGAAACGGGGTTTCATTATCAAGACAAAATCCCTCCTTGTGATTATGCTGCTGGCATTGCACGTGGCATGGAGGTAAATCTGTCATATCCAAGCCTGTGGCATCCTGACATCAAATTTATTTATTTATTTTTTAACATTTCATGCAGTCATCCGCAATCTGCTCGAGAGAGAATAATTCCGAAATCCTTACAAATGTTTATTAGCATGCTGCATAGTATTTATTGTTTTGTAATATATTTTCTTTTTTCTTAGGCATTTTTTGATGATAGTGGTATCTTGTTGCAAGGAAAGTTCCTAATTGCCAAAAAAAGAAATTTTTTTTTTGGAATTATGTAAACTGTCTTTAAATGTTCGCACAAGAGAGTACTAGTAGCAGTATTTTATCCTTAGTTATAAAGTAATAACTATGGCTCCAGTTGTGCAATGGTCTGATCCTAAGAGGAATGTTTGGCTTCTATTGACTCGATCAATGGTGCTTGAGTGTGTTAATGTCAACCTTCACTTGCAGCAAATGATTTTGGTAGCCATTACAGTTGCTAAAGGTCTTCTATGTATTTTCACATGCGAAGCCTTGCGATTCTGTTATTAGAAAAATTTTCCTTTTTATATTTGGTCATTATAGTCTAATTTTGCTTTCTTTTTCCTGGGAACAGATTTGGACCCATCTTGTCATTAATTCACCTTACATTTTGTTTTCAGTGATTAACATGCTAAATATGGTAGATATGGGTATATAATATCTCTGAGCGGATTCATTCAAACATTTCTTAACACATGAGTTAAAATGGGAAAATCCCCAAACTTTTTCTTTGATCTATCTTTTTTATTCTTCTCACTTGTGTTGCAGTACACTTTTTTTATTTTGTTGTTTCCTTGGATTGTGAGGTTTAGGTTGCCCGTGTTCACTATGCTACTAATTGTCATATAACTGCAGGAATGACAGAAGAAGTAGCATAAGAACCCATAAGGACCACATTTCTTAATCTGCGAGGTTCTGATTGTGGTTTGATATTTTCGTTTTAGGCCGATAAAAAAAAATCTCTGTTTCAGTATGGAGAGAACAGACTCTGTGTTGACCATACTAACTCAAGAAAAACGTAGGAGAGGAGTATTGAAAGGTGATTAAGGATCTGTTTGGCCATGCGATGGGCAAAAAGCTCCATGCTTTTTTGAAAATCCGTTTTTGCTGATTTTATGTGTAAAAGCCAAAATCCTTGCTTTTGTGGGAAGCTAGGATTTGTGGCTTCTTTTAAATGGGCCATCTGTCAAACTTTTTCTACCAAAAGTAAACCCATCCAAACAGAGCCTAAAGCAACACTCTCGCTTTTCTGCTTGATAGCTTCGTCTCATTTACTTGCAAATTATCATGTATTTATATTTCTATATGCATATTCATTGAGAAATTTTCATGTGTTATTGTGTGCACATGTCATCTTGTTTTAGACACTGTCTGCATGTGGTTAAAGGAGGAAAAGAATGTTTGAGAAGTACCAGTTGATTTCCGTGTTAAACAAGTATATGCTGTGATCTACTTTAAGCTGATGGTTTATTTGCCTATTTCAATGACAATAAAATATTTCTTTGCAGCTATACCCTCCAGAAGATTGGCTTGTAGGATCATCTTTTCCTTCTAGGTTTAATCATGATGTCATTCAAATGATTCTGGATGAGCTCACTCCAAATAATGTCAGGTATGCTTGTAGAATTTTGGAGACAACTAGAATTAGTTGAGGTCAGATGTCATATGTTAGGACAAGGGGGATGATTGTCATTTGTATGTGAAAGTCCAGTACTGCAACATTAACTGTGGGGATTTCCATTTATCCACTCTTGACTTTGTAGCAAGTGTTCTTCAAATTACATCACAACATTAACCACAAATGAATTAGGACTTGGGAGAAAGAAACAAGACCAGAGAAAGATTCAAAGAAGTTGCAATTCATAAACCCTCATAAAAATCTTATAACTGAATAAAGCACCTTATTTATAAGAAATGCTAAACTCTAAACTTAAGCAAAAAGAAAGATGTATTCCTATGACTAATGAAACTTGCATAATAAGAAAATTAAAAATAGAAAAAAATCTAAAAGACAATTTAAACCACGAACTAAACTAAAGGCACTAAATCTGTAAAATAACAATAATTTCAAATAAAAACCCTAATTTATATAAGCTTGTTGACACATGCATCCTTCTCATTGGCTTAGAAAAAAATGTCTTTTGAGTTTTTTGGTGAATTTTCTTCAACTTGGGGAGAAACTGATGATGTAAGCCAACAAGTCGAACTAGAATGAGATTTGTTGAGTAGCAAAATGTGATTCCTGTATTTTCTATATGTCGTCCATAGGGTTCAAATCTGGAAACGTTGAATCCCATGCAAACTTCAAGTCTTCCTGTAGGCCTTCTTAAATTTCACGCTTCTCAACACTTGAATTTGCCTTCAGAGCATCTTTAACAAACCCAAGTTCAATCAGTGGTTGGTTTTCTTTTTAAATAAAGTCAACGACTTTTTGGAAAATATTTAATCAATGTTGAACAAATTTTCGAACCACTGAAGACTTTGATAGTGTGTGTATGTTTAACTATGGGCTGTTCTTGGGCTAATATTAGAATTTGCTTCTGATTCGGAGTTTGAATTTTACTTTGGGCTGATTCTTTCCACTCTTCATGGCTTTTGGAAAGGGCTTGTATTTTAGAATGATGTTCAGCATTGCTAACCATGGTATTCTCTATTTTTTCAGAATTTGGCACCTTTATGCAATTTTAAAATATGTGGTTAATTGCATTTTTAAAATGTAATTATTAGAAATCATCATGGTGATTTTGCAAATTTTGAAAATTTAGTGGCTTTTTTGCGATGTCTGAAAAGTATGAGGCTTTTTTTCAATTTCAGACATTTAAGCATGGTTCTGCAAATTTACAAAGGGTAGGAGTTTCTGCAATATCTCAAGAGAGAGGGAACTTTGCAGAAAATTCTCAGACTAATTTCAGAATCGCCAAAATCCTCTCTTCTTTCATTATGGATACGGAAGATATCTATTCCTTAAAGAAGAAAGCAGAAGGCAGATGATGGTGAGATCTGCAAAGAAAGTTGCAGGATCTGGTGTGGTTTGGCAGCATGAAAAAAGTTTCTAAGCTTCTGCTATGCAGTAAAAGCTGAAACTGGTGCTCTTTGATGACTACAATCAGGTTGTGTGCTTGATGTGGAAGTCGATAACTTGAAGATGGGGAGGCAGATTTGTTGTTGTTATGATTTGCACTCACAACAGTGTTAGGAATTAGATAAGAAAATCAACAAGGTTCACTTGGATTCCAAGCTGATGCATGATGGGATGCCCTTAATCAATAAACGGGGCAATTTGAAAGAAAGAGGGAAGATAGGGAAAGAATAGAAGAAAAGGGACACACCATGGATGAATTAGGAGAGGGAAACAAGAGTAGAGAAAATCTCAAAGAAATCACAATTCATAAATTCTTATAAAAAACTGTCTTACAACTGAAGAAAGTACCCTATTTATAAGAAATCTCAAACTAAAGAAAAAGGAAAGATGTAATCTTGCGAACAAAGAAGCCTTCATAATAAGAAAATTTAAAACAGAAATAATCTAAAAGACAATCTAAACTTTTTGATTAACAAAAATAATCTAAATTCTCTATATATTTGAAGTGAACATTCCACTTAGATAAATTTATTTTATAACTTGCTCGCATAATTAAAGTTCTGACTAATAAATTGTGAGGTGCTAACTATTCAGTTAGTAAACATGATCATATCGTTCTATCAGAAATTCTAAACATGGCGCAATATGTAACCATGTTGTTTCAATAGTTTTTTTTTAATTTTATTTTAAAAATCCGTACCAAACAAATTTATTTGCCCTTCCATCTCTTTTTGATGACTTTTGCATGTTGCTCCTGTGGGCCAAATCTCAAGTGCTCTGCCCACACAGCACACCATTGTGCATTATCATCTGTCCTCAACTTCTCATAATTCAATATTCAGAAATTCATCTTATAAATGATAATATAAAACATAATGCATTTTACAATTTCTCTATGTCAAGAAAAGTCAGATCACAATGAAGATCATCATCGTCATCATAAGCCATTTCCCACCTAGGTGGGGTTGGCTTCAGATCACAATGAAGATGAAAGGATAAATTCTTAAATCATATGATTGTCGTAAACAAATAAATCAAAGAAAGAAAAGGAATTCATTTTACCACTTTACTTGCTTCAGTTACTATCAGACAGCTTCTCTTTTGCTGTTTTGCCTATTATGAGTACCATATTGAATTATTATAAATTTTGTTTCCAGTCAATCACACTTAACCATCTATTTCACAGAATCTTTTGGGAATCGAAGAAGTTTGAGGGCTTTACAAGCATGGTAGAACCTTGGTATGGAACTCCATATTCTGTTGAAAAGATAGATGGTGCAAAGATACAGGTACACAGTTCGGTTCTAATTTGTTGTGTTGTTGAATCAGTTTTATTTTTTTATTTTAATCTATCCGAAACTAAGCACATTCCATAGCTGGGTTAAGTTTTTAACTGTTAAAGAAATCTCAGTTTCCCCATGCGGGTATCATTGATCTTCATATTTCACTGATCTTTGAGCTGCTTCTTTTTTGTAGCAATGGATAGAGACGAGTCCTGATGCTGATTTGCATCTTCCAGCACCAAATGTATTCATTCCTACTGACTTGTCCCTTAAAGATGCACAAGATAAGGTAAGCTACATTTTGGCATACATGCTTTTACTGAAACAGCCTTCTGGTCCCAGTAATTTCGATTTGATCTTTTTATGTCTTGTACAGATTGACTTTGTGAGAAGTCGATATCTATGTCGTTTACATGATGACTGGCTTTGTGAGCAGTTCTAAATCTCTGTCACTTACGTAATTGTCTCTGTGAGCAGTCTAAATATCCAGTTCTTTTGAGGAAGTCTCCTATTTCCATATTGTGGTATAAGCCTGATACCATGTTCTTCACTCCAAAGGCCTATATAAAGATCAATTTCCATTGCCCCGAATCAAGCTACTCTCCTCAAGCAGCAGTTCTTACTTATATTTTTACAAGGCTGTTGGTGGATTACTTGAATGAATATGGTAACCATTGGAGTTTACTTTTGTTATTTTAAATAAGCATTTCTAGATCAGATTAGTGTTTAGCAATTTTTGTGATCGTTTTTCTTTATATATATATATATATATATATATATATATTCTTCCTCTACTTATAGTGGAATTTGGTCTATGATTTTAGATGCTTGTTGCTTTGAATATCATTCTGATTATTGCAGTAAATGGAAAGGTAGTCCTATTTGTTTGATTTTATCAGTTATAACCAGGGCCCATGTCACATATTCTAAATTCTATTAATCTGTATTACTCAATACATACATCTTTCCACCAATGATCTTATTTGTTGGATCGGACTTGGGTGGATATGGTTTATGGAAAATTTAATGGGCACTTTTTGGCAATAAAAGCAAGAATCTATCGCTTTCTATTTACTCTCTCTCTCATTCTCTGTCCCTGCAATGGACATGTTTGAAATAAAAGCAAAACTTTATTGCTCTCTATTTACTTGCGCACGCGCTCTCTCTCTCTCTCTCTCTCTCTCTCTCTCTCCCCCTCTCCCTCTCCTGTGCGCACACACACATAAGAAAAGCAAAGATCATTAAATTTCTGTTGTCACAGAAGCAAATAGATGTACAGAAAAACACGTGGATTAGTTTTATCACAAAAAGTAAAGATGATTAAATTTCTACTGTCACATGAGCAAATAGATGCGCAGACAAACACATGGAAAAGTTTTCTTTATCTTGTGATAGACTGGAATTAGGATTTTTTTTAATCTGAACCATTGACTTACAACTGCTTCAAAATGCTGATTTATTGAAGATTAAATCAGTTATCACTTGCAATAATTATTAAAGCCTGCTTATGCCTACGTAGAGTCAACTGCAATGTTCGGGGTGGGGGGGAAGTAGGGAGCTATTTGGGGAGGTTGATTACAATAGCACTCAGATCCAAACTTGACGAGTGTAAGGTAAGACCTTCTAATTGGTCCACTAAGGATCCAAACTCAATGAGTTAGGATAAGGTAAGACCTCCCCTTTGATCCACTACTCGGGATCCAAACTCAATGAGTTAAGGTAAGACCTCTTCGATCCACACTGAATTATTATTCTCGTTGGAATCAACTCAATGACAATTAAATAAGGAAAATCTAATCTATTAGGAAGAAGATCAAAATCTAAATAAAACTCAAAATAAAAAGCAATTCGATTTGACCATCCATCAAGTTGATCTACATTTCGATCACTTAATTCTTGAATGGAATGTCAAAAAAAAAATGTACTAAAATTTAAAATTGTCTCTAAACATTCGATAATTAAGATATAATTTTTTTTGAATTAGCCTTTATTATTTCATTTGTAGTGCTTAAAGAGCAGATAAAACGAGTCTACATGGTTTCTAATGAGAAATTATGTAATGGCCAACCTGACGTTATTGAAGATTTTGGTATATATAAAAATTCAAGAATTGGGAAGATTGACGATTTTGAAGATTATAATAAAGAGGTGAACATGGTCAGTCATGATGATGAATATACACTAAAGATGAAAAAGAAAATTTTTTAGGAGCATTATAATTTATTAGAAAGGCAATTTACATTTCTCTATTACTGTAGAGTTTGAAGCCCTGAATTGCATGCGAATTATTAGAGATGAGAAAAGAAACAAATTATGTCTTTTTTGGAGTGTTGTCCAACAAATGAGTTGGCAGTTGAGGTATGGTGCATGTGACTTTCGCCGAAACAATGGAAGATACAATACAGAGTTGAATTATGGATGCTTCATCCTTGCGAATGGAGATGAAGACTGCAATATAAGCTGTAAAAGTTAGTGCATTTAAAATAAATTCTTTGAGATATCTTCTGTTGACTTTTGGTGTTTGCTTAGTTGTAGGGATTTGATGCATGCCTTAAGTGATCGAAACATGTTATTGTTATTCCATAAGATGATGAAGAGCTTAAGTTGGTTTCAAAGGCTCTCTCGTGTCTAGCTAGGGAAGAATGGAAAAAAGTCATTGAAGAAGAAATGGCTTCAATGACAAGGACAAATCAAGTTTAGGGACTTGGTTGATGTTCCACTAGGGTATAGAGCAATTGAGAATAAATAAGTTCTTAAAACTAAGCACAAGGAAGACACTCTTCAAATCCATAAATGAGATAATCTTGCATATCGCTCAACAACGTAATATGAACAATGCTATTTTTCTTTTTCTTGGCTTGATAAGTCTCATGATCTTGTTTGTATTCAAGATAGTCCTACTCTCAAGTTCATTTATGGTATTGTTCAATATTTGAAGTATTTTCATTCTTCTAGGATGCATTGATCTTTTTTTTGCCAAATATTAAAATTGTCAATATTAAAAATTTCACCTTTAGTTATGTGAGTGCCAATTTTTTTTCAAAGTCACGATTGATAATAGATAGCAAGAACCATGCAAAATTAATACTAATATTTTATAGCATACATAAATTAAATTTGTCTAAAACATCTACTATAATAACGAGAATTTAATATTAGGAACAAAATTAAAAGCTTGCTATGTTCCCAATTATAGTTATTTTATAAACATCCAATTATCATTATTTTAGGTTAATAATGCAAATTTTAGTTCTAAGTGAGAATTTTTCAAAATCCTATCAACTTAGGAATTTCAATGCAGTAAAAATATACCATAGAGCATAAAAGATATTCATTTAAAAATATTTTTATTGAAATGAGATTAATGATGCTAGATAAGTTTGTTTACATTTAAGAACTATATGTGTGGAAGGAAGACTATTATTATTATTATTTCATCCAGATGGACGCTAATGCCTTAGTCTGGTTTTGAATCTCAAACCTCACCGCAGATCTCAACCACCTAGTCATTTAGTTGTTCACTAGGCTATTATTTTTGACATCAATGTTTGTATGCATTGGTCAACCAGTTATGTCAAATTTTTTTTATCGTACAATTTTGATTATATTACAATGAAAAAATAGTTAAGTATGACCTTTTGAGAGATTAAGTGTACTTTACTGATGCAACAAAATGGGTCTGGGGTATAGTAAAATATATATTTGTGGTTGTAATTACTATATTATCCCTAAGACGTGCATAATGTTGAGCTCTTAAGCTCAAGTTCATTTGCAAGGCACACAGCCTATTGCTTTGTATAAATATTTTGAAAGGGAGAGTATTGGAAGAAATTTTTTGGGGTCATGTGAAGCCCGTCTTGTGCAAGTAGAAGACGTTGAAACATGATGGCTTGTTAATGCATATGTGTTTCTCGTTCTGAAACATATGGCTTTTAATCACATGACCGGTGTATCATTCCCATAACATCTATAAACAGGTGGGATATCAATGGGAAAAGCATGAGATATAGATTCTTAAATCTGTTCTGGATTTGTAAGTAGCACTTGAGCTGTGAGAAGGATCAAAATTACTAATAGAGAAGAAGGGTTATTATTGGGCCGGTGTGTATCAGGTAGGTTACCCAATTAGGGTTGTTTCTGGAGGGTCCTCTCAATGGAAAAAGGGCTACTATCGGGCCAGTTGGTACCAGGTAGCTTACCTAATTACGGTCGTTTTTGGTGTTTGAGGTAGAGAGGCACTGAAGCTTTTAAATCATTTGTCATAGAGGCTACTGATTGTTGATGCTTGAATTGAATTGGTGACAAATTGAAAATTTTGACTTGCTAGCCAAATTGGTTCAAAAGGAAACTTGAAAACTGCAAAAAAGAGGTTGGGGGTGTCAAATTATTTCCTACATTACCTATTTGATTTTTCACTTAGCTACGGTTCTTAGGAGTTTTGGATTCAATAAAAATGATTGGAGCCCTCCTTTTGAGATATTTGGGTTGTATTTTTAATTTAGCTTTGTGATTGCTCAGGAGGGAGTGTTATCTCAACGTAAGAGGTTCACATTATCATTGGAGGGATCATGCTGCCAGGATATGTGTATTGAATTGTTGTCAACTCGTTGATTGGCCACATAGGCCTGTTGGAACAGTCACATGCTTTGTTCTCATTGATCAAATACATTTTGCAATGAAATGCTTTTTCGATTTTCAATATTTTAGACAACGCATATATTGACATGTATTTTTAATAGAAATAATGCATATGACACAAACTCTTTAGTGTCATAGGTTATGTGACTTTTCTGTCTTCCATCGCATGCATATAAAGTAAGTTAGGATCCATCATTTTGTGTACTCAACAAGGATATTAATGCTAAATTTGCCGTTGTCAACATATCAGCTTATGATGCTCAAGTTGCTGGTCTTTATTATGGGATACACAGCACTGACATTGGATTTCAGGTAATTTTTGTTTCCTCCATTATTTCAATTTGGATTCAGGGGATCATCTGTATAACTGGAGTGGTTTATTCCTTTAATATTGGGTATTCATAGCTATGCCTAGTTGCCTATAACTTTTAACCACGATAAGAGTTCACCAACAGAACTTCGCTTTTCTAAAATTGTGAAGGCGATTTATTAACTTGGAAACAATGATCTTGGCATTTAAAAAAATATATGGTTAAACAAGGGTATTTTTGTAAGCATTCCAAACACGTTGGTAAAACTTAAAGGCAAAATATGCATGACTTCATAATAGGAACATTCATGAATTTACCAATGACATTGACATTGCTCAAGTGATAGGACTGTGCGGTAGGATTCCTGCAGTTTCCTCCTCTAAAGTGGGAAACAAGATACAGTGATGATGGAATAAAATTTTAGCAAGTGACTTAAAGTTTCTCTCCTTTCTTGTAAAAGTGACTTGGTCTAGGTAGATTGGGATAAAAATAAAATGAAAAATAGGAATCTTTCTTTTTCAAAATTCTTCTGTCCCCTTAATCTTTATTCTTCTTTTCTCTGGATAGACTGCTATGGTAGATCCTCAAAAGTCGCAGACTATTGAATGGCCTTATGTATACTACATCAGCATCATCATCATGGCTCATCTAAGGGCACCAATAAGGCACCAATAATCTAACTGCCACTGTTGTAATAGTAGGCTTGTATGCATCCCCAGTAGGAATAGATTGGTTTTTCTGGGCCCATGATTCATGTTTATGCATTTCTAGCCATCATTGAGTGTCCGTTGAGATACGAATGCTTGGCATGATTAAGTTGGTTCTTCTCATTCATGTCTGCTTTTGGTTCTGGTATTGGTAGTCTTCTTATTTTGAACTTCACATTACACCATGCATTTATTGATTTAGACAATGCAGCTACCCTCAAGCAGTTGTAGTTAAATGGTTCTTGATTGTCCTGTGTTTAATTTTGCTTCCAATTCTCTCTTCTGGACATCGAGCACTGGACAGTCTGTAGATTGGTTATTACCATAATATTTCCTTAGAGAAGTTTAATTGTTATTTATTGACTGTTAACTTCAATGATTTTGAATTTTTAGAATGTGTAAGTCTCCAACATTCTATTTGCATGACACACACATGGGTAATGATTCCATGCAACTTTTTGGGTGGACCAAACATGGGTAATGATTCCATGTGAGTAGTTCCACGTGATTAGTTGGGTGGAGCAAACATGGTAATGATGTGTGAAGCCCACTCTAAAGATTTGATAAGATTAAAAAAATATGTATCAAAAATAAAAATTGGATAAGATCCAATCTGTCCACAAAATGATAGTTGACACTTGGTATCATTCGAAAAAAACCTTTTATGACTACATATTTACTCTCAAATGATGATGATGATGATTGTTGTTGTTATTCTTATTATTACTATTATATTTTTGGCATACATGTTTTTAATCGGTGTAATATTTTTGTAATGAGATTATACTATCCTAACATTATTTTTTTCAAAATTAATCCCTTACTGAAAATAGAGAGGCTGCTTCTCTAAATTATTTGGATGTAGAATCCTATTCAAACTAATGATTTTATAGTTTGAAAATATGGTTAATTAAATAAATATGATAGTACATATAAATATAATTCAAAATGAGATTGACAAAAAATTATGATTTTTTGATATTTTTCAAGAGCATTTGTTGATAAGTTCGTGCGAACAATAGTAGTTAAAAACCATAATATTTATTAGTAACTTTTCACTTTTTAATTTATAAGCATTCATGGATCACTTTATTATACAATTGCACTAAAAAATAAAATAGTGAACTAATATTTCTTGGCTTGTGTTCTTTTGGAACAGACTCCACATTTGGAACTGGTGTGTTTTCACATATTTTTTTTAACTCATCCCATCTATTATTTATTCTTTAATATTCATGTTAAATGGAGATATGAAATGACACCGGTTAGGAGGGCAGAGTCTATCAAAGTAGAAGGTGGTAGGAGAATGGGAGGAAGACCTCAAAAAAACATGGATGAAAGTAATTAAACAAGATTTGAAAATATTACAAATTACTGAAAATTTAGTCTCTAATCGATAAGAATGGCGCAACAGAATCCATACAACCGACCCCACCTAGGTAGGAAATGACTTATGATGATGATGATGATCTCGTTTGTTATCTCTATTGACTATTTTTAGCTAGGATATGAAAATTCATTGTGATTGGATGATGGGTGGGTTGCAATAGATTTTGAAGTAATCTCATGAGTTTGTATTCAATCGGGGCCTACCTTTTTATTCAATCTTGATGATTCTTTCATGTGATAACTAAAACATAGTTGATAAATATGATGAATGGGTTAGTTTCTAAAAGAATATTGTTGGCAGTGAAACCAACCCATTGTAAAGTGCACAATGCACATATTTCTTTTCTCATATCCATGATAACAAGCATTCTAAAACATTGGTTTATCAATATTTTAACAGCACAATGTAATTAAAAAAAATAGAAAAGACTACTATTTATTTTCTGGATGCAAAAATAATTTTTATTAGAGATCCATTGTCTTATAGCCTTTATCATTGTGTAAATGTTGCTCATGTCTACTTTGTTTCAAACAATTTGGGCATGTCCGGAAGCATCTAATGGAATTGGATTTGGATAAAGAAATTAGACAAGGGGTTGTTGCATATTAGTAAATGAAAGATTGTATGTGGAAACGTTAAAAGTAATATTCAAATGAGAAAAGTAGGGTTACATAGAAATATGTAATTAGCCCTCTCTTGATGAAGAGATCAGTAGTTGGATGACTGTCGATGGAAGAATTGAATTTTTTTTTTAATTTTGTTTTGTGAATCAGCAATATGCTGGGTATCCCCTTACCTTTTAGAAAATCAATGCATCTTTGGCCTCAGCTATGGCTAACGTTGAGTTTCCTATTTCCAAAGCTGAAGTTCAGAAACTAAACATATTTTCTGAACACTGGCGTATGGATCAAAAATCTAATTTCCTATTAATAATGTTGTTGTGTCTTATGACATAGGCGCCCATGTAGATTCCTTTCATTCAGTGGTTCAGCATAGGTTGAATATTTTAAAAATCAGTTCAGTTGGATGGTTTGAAATCTGACTAGATCGTTGGTTATTCTGGTTTCATCCTGCTAAATAGGTATAACCGGAACCGGTAAAGATCAGATCAAGATGTGTTTCTGATATAGGATGAGTAGAGAAGAAGAAAGAAGAAAGAAGAAAGAGGAAGGATCCTCTCAAGAGGAAAAGAAGGGAAGAAAGAGAAAGGAACTAGAAGAATTAGGGTTGAGGAAGAGCAGAGAATTTTTGGGGAAAGTAAAATCTCAGATCAATTATCAAAATAAGTCGTCTTAGATAAAACCTCTGTAACCCTATAGAAAAGGTAACTTAAGGACTAAGAATGTAAAACTTTATGCAATTTGCAAACTTACCCTATAAGTAAACTTGCGCACTAGACTAACTTATGCAACAAGTAGCTTGTGCCCTAAAAAATAATTACAGAAAAATAAAAACCTTATAATCTGAATAGTTCATAAAAAATAAACCCTAATTTCTATGATTGCACCTCGAATAGTTATGGAGCTGGCGCGTGTCAACATGATCTTCATCAGTTTCAGTTCTTTCTTATCCAGCTAGTCTAATCAGTTGTTCATAGCATTGTTGAACAAATATTTGCCAAAGATGCATTTAGGCTCGAGGGGGTCCTGGGGCCTAGGTATAAAGTGCAATTCCAAGGCGTGTGCTTGATTAAGGCAAGACGCAACTTATATAAAATTTATAAGAAAACAAAAGAGTAAAAACACAATAAAATTATTATGGACAAATACGTGCTAAAATTACCATAATCAAGAGTAAAAACATAATAAAACTATTATGGACTCGAATTCAACAAATTAATATGATTCAAAAGTACCATTAAATTCATGATGCAAAGGATATTCAAAGTTCATCATCCGCCAAATAAGTCATTAAGTTATACTTCAAAAAAAAAAAGTGTTAAGAAACTACCAGTTATCATCCACAAATATCTCATTACCTCCATCATCATCAGATTTATATCCTTCAACATCTTTTTTTGATTTTTGATTTTCTATATCTATTGAAGAAGATGAAACAAAACTTGAAGATCTTGGTGTAGAATTTGTTCTAAACAACAAATTGGCTCTTCAACACTAGGAACTCCATCTCATCTGCATCTAGTTCTGTCTATGTGTTTCCAATCAACCATTCATTACTATCATCAATATCTTTCAATTTGATTGGATCAATTGTATCACGTGACTTGTATCATCACTTAAGTGCTCTGTTATATTCGATAAACATCAAGTCATTCAAACAAGCTAGCTTTAGTCTATTTCTTTGATATCAATAATATTAATTTAAAAGTCTAATAACTTAATAGTAAGTACTTACATTTTCAAATACACTCCACTTTCATTTACATCCAAAAGAGCTACAAATAAAGCTAATAATTTTTTGAGGAAACTTCTATTGGCTTGGAGTTGAAGAACCGTGAGGACACCACCACTCAACTGTTAAATGTAATTTGTTGGTAAGAATATTTTGAATAAGAAAATGAAATTTAATTTCTGAATGTAATTACCTGTTGCTTTAGTGTTTCTTTGCCTTATAGCTGTGCTTATCCCAAAAGGACCCTCAGTTTTCTTATACAATGCCGATGCAACTACAATTTTATCTTGAACAACTTCATCAGGTCGCAACCTTGATATACAGTTATATAATCTAATGTTACCCTTCTACCATGTTCAATGTTGGGATTTGCATAGAGGTATTCCAGATTTAAAAAGTATCTAGATGCATGCAATGGTTGATGAAGTTGAACAGTCCACCCCTTATTAATGACTATAAAAATATTTTTATATTTATCTTCATTTTCATGAAAAGATTTTGCAATTGCATTTTTAGTTTTTTCCACTGCCTGATAGATATATCTCATTGGAGGCTAATGAAGAACTCACATCAATTTGTGCAATCCATTTTCCCTGTTGTTAATAGTAGAAAAATAAATTTAAATAAAAAATATGTTTCACCTTTCATCACATTATTGGAATGATTGAATCACTTTTTCACTAGTCTTTGCAAAGGCAGAATCATCTGCTTTTTTTTTTTTCCGGATGAATAGGCCAAATCATCTATTGATTTCATAAACATTGTCCCGTTTGGATAATTTCCAAAAAATCAATGAAAGTTCTCTTTGGTCCTTACACAATCTGCCATGATAAAGTATCCATTTTTAGGCCATTCTTCTTTGTAGCTTCATCAAATTAGTTGTGGTGTCCAACTCATTTAAAGAAGGGAACCTTCATGATTGGAAATGGGGTTCATTCTTGGGGCAAATTGCCCAATTGCTTCCACACCTGCAGCAAAACTATCATATTTGATAGCATTAAATGGAATCCCTACATTGTCTAGATGTACACTCTCTTGCTTCTTTCTTGTACACATTGTTTATAGTAGTTTGTTGCCCCTTTTCTGCTTTTCTTTTCTTCTATGGTTCTGTTGTACAAAATATTTCCATAGGTTCATAGGCCCTTTTTGGTTTGTTTTATTTGGAGGAAAAAATGATGTTTTACTACTAACACATGATGATGCTACCCTTTTTTCATGACTTCCAATAGCAACATCATCTTCTTCCTCATCTTCTCCAAATTTGTATGAATCAAAATCGAGCACTAAATCTGTTTGTTCTTTTTCTTCATTTTCATCATGTACTTTATTTTCTCTTTAGGCATTTTTTGCAGGCTACAGCTTTCTTGAGTCCTCGTGCTCAGTCATGCTAAGCTCAATAAATGCCCCTCTTTTGTCACTTTCCCACAAAAATTACATGTAACTGTGCTGTTCATCTGATGAATGTGTTCATATCTGCACATATTTATGCGAATTATTTATTTTTAGTCAGTGGTGATTAACTGTGGTCACAAGATGAGGATCTGTTTAAGCTAACTCTTTTTTTATTCAGTTGATTGTCATTGGTTATAATCACAAGATGAAGGTTTTATTGGAGACGATTGTTGGGAAGATTGCACAATTTGAGGTTAAACCAGACAGGTTTTCAGTGATCAAGGTAATTAATTCCACTTGCATTGTAAACTCAAGTTACTTGGTTGTCTATTAATTCCACCTTTCATCGACAGTACCCTTCCTTTTCACATTCAAGATATATGGATGGTGGATATTCATAGCACTGTTTTTTTGTTTTGTTTTTTTCATGTTTGCTATTTGACATGTTGCACATGTTGTATGAATTCATAATGCCCATATGGAATTTACATCCTTTATGGATGTGCACCAGGTGGTATTCCAATTCTTCCTCAATTAAGTAAATAAATAACCCAGCAGTCGTAACAACATTGCAATAGCGAAGTTTGTTTAATCTGTCATTACAACCCATATTTTTCTATTGCATATCTAACATGCAGTAGAAAAATTAGTTCTATAAATTAGATTCAATCTGAATCAACCAACTTGGAGCTCATAATTGAATAGTTGAGAATTCATAAGTCAACAACTAACAGAACTGGAAAAAGTGGAATGAAAATAAATTCACCAGGATACCTCGGTCATCCATGAACGATCACTTTTGTATATTTACTTGCATAACTCAAGTCACTTATTGGGATGATCATATATTACTGAGCTTCCTCTTTACCTTCCAGTTATCTATTCCATACAATCCTGCTTTCTAGGCAATTAATTTAATGCTGTGACCAAATGGTGTTTGGAGGTGAATTTGTTTGCCTGAAGATCTAATTTGGATAGCCCTATGGTGAAAGCATGCATATACATATGGGCCAAATATTGTATGGCGTTGGGACTAGATTCTACAACAATCCATCTTCATTTGAGAAAAGTGCATTGATTCCTTTGCATTAATATGAGATAATTGCAGATGATTTGAGATATTCCCAATGCAGAAAATTTAGTTTTTTTCAACTGAAGAGGTCAAAACCAGGAGACAATTGAATATGAATCTCATAGTCTTGATTATTTCATTATTTAATTGCAAATGAAGCTTTAGAAAATACTGTGGTTTTGAAAGCTTTGGTTTGCTATTGGATTGAAGAACCAATTCATCTGTATCAATCTGTTTGTGTGCTCTAGGTTTAATTAGTTAAGTGAAATGACTAGGTGCATTTGAGAATTTGTGTGGCTTATATCTTCCTTGCATGCCCATAACAATCTTATTGTTTCCTTATCATTGTCCCCACTTGTGCCTTTATTTGCTTCATGGATGAGATTGTCCCCTATTCTTTCTACTGACATCATTACTTCTTCAGTTTACATTTATCACTATCTGAATTCCTCCTTTGATGACATTCTCATCCTCAAGGAAAAACATGGACAATGGCTGAACAAAAGATATTTGGAAATATAAAAGTGTGAATAATATGAAATGTTTGAAGGAATGAACTTTATATTGCTAGAATTTTAGTGTTGTGTATAAAATTGATCTGTCAACTTTTATGTGCCTGGAAAGTTTCACATTGTCTTCCTTCTGCAGAAAAATGCTTCTGATGGTTTTTTATCTGATCATTCTCTATGTGCATTCTGAATTAGGAAACTGTGATAAAGGAGTACCAAAATTTCAAGTTTCAACAGCCTTATCAGCAGGCTATGTATTACTGCTCATTAATACTAGAAGATAAAACATGGCCTTGGACTGAACATTTTGAAGTTCTTCCACATGTTGAAGCTAGTGATCTGGAGAACTTCTCACCTCGCATGCTCTCGACGGTCTTTTTGGAGTGTTATGCGGCAGGTTTATGGTCCCACATCTTCAGTCTTCATCAGATGTAGTTTTAAGCCGGACATTTCATCCTTAATTTATATTAGTTACTTTCCATATTTGTCAGGAAATATCAAGCCTGATGAAGCTGGGTCAGTACTTCAACATGTTGAAGATGTTTTCTTTAAGGGACACCACCCTAGAAGCAAGCCTTTGTTCCCATCTCAGCATCTGACAGATAGAATTATTAAGCTTGAGAAAGGCACAAGTTACTTTTACCCTGTCGAGTGTCTGAACAGTTGTGATGAGAATTCCGCACTTGTTCACTATATTCAGGTAATACTTGTTGAGCATATCTTCCATGCATGGCATTGTCTATTTTAAAACTTTAAGCAGATAATTAGGTGCATGCTCCTATGTCACTCGAAATGAATGGTAATTAATAATACAAACAACAAGTGGCTGCCACACCCTGTTGATATTGAGTATCATTAGATTACTTATACCATTTTCTTCTGAGCTCATAGTAGCAAAACATTCTTTATGGAATACAATATAATTAACATCATACTGTTGGTTTTTCATAGTATTTGTCAAAACATGCTTAGTGGAATTAGTCTTGATCGTCAACTGAAGAAATCTCGCTAAATTCCACTTGGCCACCAATCAACCATTCTTCATCTCTTTGTTTAGTCATTTAGTTGACTACTTCTAACTCAACTGATCGGCTTTTTAGAGAGTTTGGCAATTCTCACTTCATTCCCTGACTCAACTGGCCCCTGGGCCCCAGGCATTATTCAACTACCTGCCACCCCCTTTGCATGTAACAAAATATCTTTTCGATTATACTTCTTAGAATTTTTTTTTTTTCGTGATCCTTAACTAAAAGATTGATCTTAATCAATCAAAACTTGAACCATACTATAGTATGATTCTGCTAATAATTAAATCCAAAACTTTTTTTTTTTTTTTTGAAATCTAACATACCTTAACTGCTGAAAAGTACGAGATTATTTTTTTTCTTCCATTATCCTCTAACTGCCAGTTTCTTAATTATCCCATTTCAACTTCCATGTTTCCAGATATATCAGTATTGCTAAATTCTGTTTGAATGACCATCAAACTGAAAACATGACCAAATGAATCATCAGCGGGCTCCTTTGTTCTCACATATTGCATAATGACTTAAGTTTTTGGAACAACCAAATGAATCATTCAATAAATGAACCTAGACAATGGTTAATATTCAAATATCTAGCCCAAATGATGGACAATAAATTGTAGGGTTAATTTCAAATATACCCACTACATTTGCTAATTACAAATATATCCACTAAGTTTGAAAATTTTCACATATATTTCATCCATACCCATCCTGTCAAACATAGTTAAAATTCGCCTTTATCCTTCATATGAAATGTCCAAAACACCCCTTATTATTTAATAATAATAGTTGTTTAACTACGACAAAAGTTGAACAATGTGATAGAAACACATCTAATGTGAGAGAAAAGCTAGACAGGATGAGTTTTAACGGTCTGGATATTGCACCAATCACAATAAATGTTAGATTAATCAGGGGTATTTTGGGATTTTAAAGTTATTAGACATTCATAATTGTCACATTGGTTATATTTGAAATTAATGAAATATCTAGTGGTGTATGTGAAAGTTTTGAAACTTAGTAGGTATATTTGTAATTAAGGGCAAATGTAGTGGGTATATTTAAAATTAATCCTAAATTGTATAAAAAGACCCAAAGAGCTTGACCCAGTTCAGACCATGGAGCTGAAAAAAGTAACCAAGTAAGCTACTTTGACCTAAGACATTAAGCAATGACTTAAATGTAGGAATACTTATGGTGAGAACCTTTCTAAAATAAATAAGTTAATGATGTGATATGATAGGGTTAATGATTAGGAGTAGAGAACAAATTTAAAATAGATAGCATAGTTGTACAGAAAGATGTGAAAAATTAAGGAGAAAAGGAGGGGTAAAGAATTTTTTTTCTATTTTCCTTTACCAAATGGACCTTCTATACTATCATTTGGCCTGGATATTTGATGTTTAGGTTTTTTGGGCTTTCATTTTCAAAAAACATTGGTGGTTCAAAAGTTGAAGCCAATTCTCAATATTTGAGCTTAAAATAGCCTATTTGTTCATTTTTTCAGCACAATGGCCTAAAGTTGGATCAGGTACTAGGGATGTTAATGGATTGGGTTGGGATGCTTAGAGTATAACCTGAATCCTAACTCATTAAAAAAAAACTCAACCCTAATCCACTTATTAACTAATTAAAAAAATTTCAACCTTAATCCATTTAATAAACGGGTTAATCAGTTGTCTATATGTGTTGTAAACAGGTTGAAAGCAAGCTAATTTAAAGTCTTTTTATTACTAATGTATGAAATTATTATACTTTATAAATGAAAAAGATATGTTGACAAATTAGAAACATACTTTATTAGCTTGGAAACAAATGCTCCAATATGAACATCCGTTTAATAAATTTTTGGCTAATCTAGTACTTGTTTGTTCTCATTCCAAGACGCACATAATATTTTATTTTGTTTCCAATTAACAACTCAATTGAACATAAAAGTACCGTTACAAAATTCAATAACATGTTTATACTATAAGGATGCACCAAGCAAGACTTTCCATTACCAAATAAACTAAAGCAAGTACAGTTAAATATTGTATTTTGACACACACTTGTTCACGTTAAGAGATTATTAACAGGTTAGTGGGTTGAACAGGTCCAATGGATCATTAAATGGGTTGATGAGTTATAAATCTACTATTTAATTAAATGGACAAGCAGGTTGATGGATCACAACTCATTTATTTATAAAAAAAAATCAATCCGTATACATTTATAAACGGGTTGTGCAGGCGGATTCACAAGTTGTCCCAATCCATTAACACAATAGGTTCAACTTGGGGTTCTTTATGATGCCATCCATCCTCATCATTTGGCTGCATATTTGAATATTAAATATTTTGATGTTTTCCCGAAGATACATTTGGTTGTTCCAAAAGCTAAAATCATTACTCAATTAGGTAGAGAAGAAGGTGCCTACTTGTTCATTTTTCTGACGCTATAATGGCAATCTAGAATATTTGTCAAATAATGTAGGTATATTCGACATTTTCAATAAGAAGTGAGTGCTTTTGGTGTTTTCGTCATATGTAGTCTGTGTTTGGAATTTTCCCTTGTATAAATGGTTACTTTCAATAGGATAAATCTTCCTTAAGTTAGAACTAATCAAAATACTATTGCAAGACAAGGATCTATTGTATACTTAACTATAATCCACATATCAAACATATTACATGTTCCTACCCAGAACGAATATGATATCTGCGGTAATGTGAATCTTAGTTATACAATTTAGGAACATATACCATGAATTCTTTATTTGCTATTTAGGTACTTGAATTCCTTATTTATCTTCTCTACTTAAATCTGTCTAACACTCAATGAAAATATTCAAGGTTCATCAAGACAATTTCCAGTTGAACGTGAAACTACAACTTTTTGCTCTTATTGCAAAGCAGCCTGCCTTTCATCAGCTTAGAACAGTTGAGCAACTTGGTTACATTGTTGTGCTCATGCAGAGGTTTGCATTTAGACTTTTGATAATTCTATCACGTTAATAATTCTACTTTCATTTATTCAGCTTTTATAATGCGATGAATGCAGGAATGATTCTGGAATCCGAGGGGTGCAGTTTATAGTTCAGTCCACTGTAAAGGTCAGTAGAATGTGCCTTTCGCTATTCTCTGTCAGCTACAACTGGAGTATAGAAAGCTCGGATATTTCTTAAGCGCCATTCCACCTTATTGCCATTCCCTAGCCTAAAGATCAGGATCAGATTTTCATGTAGAGCAGAATAGGATTACTGTGCCATGCTTTCCACGTTTGTCCAGTCAGCTGCAAGACTTTTGTTTCGTCTAGAACCTCTTGCCAATTGCCTTTGGCGTAGCTAAGAAGTTTCATTTTTGTGAATCTTAGTTGTTGGGTATTGTCCATTTCATACCAATTTAAAGTCTTCCATATCTACCAACCATTCTGAGGAGGCATTAGTGTCTAAACGACCATCATTTTGTTTTCATGGCATTAATTGCACCATGAAAGCACATTAAGTTAATGACTATGAATGGTGATGGTGGAAACGCCTATTCAACCTATTTCGTGAAGAGTGGGTCTCCTTCCTTTTCCATTTACATGGTATCAAAGTGAAGATATCACATTGGAGGCATACATTCTCTTTAGATGCTAATTAAATTAATGTCATCAAGTGGTGGGACCCACTAAAATTATCGTACCATTGGTTCATATAGTTGGAGCCTATATGCTCCAAAGTCTAAAAATGACTAGGGCATCTATGCAAATAAGTATGGTTGGACAATGCAACATGTTTACGTGGACGAAAAGAAAAATTAAGGCATGGTAGAAAGAAAAATTAAGGCTGCTATGAATGTATATTGAAGTTTTTGTTTATTTTATTTTGAAAACCTATCAATTGCATTGTTGTTCATTGCTGCCAAAATCACACATTTGGCCCAACTCCACCAAAATTCTCAATGGCAGCAGCCAATTCTTACTGCATTCAATTGCTCAACATTGGGCTTTTTTCATATCCAATCCTATAGGTTTGGGTATTAGCTTATTAGCTTCTGAAGAATTGGTATTAGCATATCTAACCTTGGAAGTTCCAAAGTTTTACTAATCAAACCCTAAGGGCGTGAAGGGAAATTTGGAAATTTTCTATGTCATTAACGTTATCTACTCACAAGGTTCAATTAGCAAAATTTTCAGAATTCCAGGGTTAGACATGCCAATCTTAAAACCTCAAGGGTAAGCTAATACCCAGACTTAAGGGTTAAATATGCCGAACCCCTCCCAACATTGCCAGGCTGAACAATGTCAAAAGTGGAAGGCGCTCAACTTCACCAACTTTCTAGTGTTTAACTCTGCCAACTCTGAGGCCAGGGTTCTAAACTCCACCAAAGCCATACACACCAGTAACTCTGCAAACAGTTTAACGCTAAGACAACAGAACTCTTGCCACCATCCCAAGCATGCCGAAAATGCTGATGAGCTGCTTCAACACTTCTTCCATATTTAGTGCAGCCAAGTACAAAATCAGCATGGCTGATCATCTTGGTCAAGGCTCTGAATCGCTCTGTCTTCTATTTCAAGGCTAGCTTCACTGATTTGAGGATACCCAACACCACCAATATGAAAACAGTACTGATATAGCAAAACACACAACAGGCTGGCCCCATATGCTCAACTCTGCCAGCATTGGGGTCGTACATGGCTGAGCAACACAGTCCAACTCCACCAAGATTTATTTTTCTTCAAAGTTCAATTGTTCCACTCTGCCAAAATACAATCTGGCTTTGTTGGACGGCAGTCCAAACCGATACAGAAGGGCATGAAACCCAAAACCAAGCTCTTTCCATTGGTCAGCAATCTGCTCTCCTATCTTTTTCTTCTTCAAGAGAGCCAAAACAGATGAGTGAAGCTGCACCTGCCTCCTCTACATGAGGCAAGAGCCCTGTTTTTTCCATGGTGGCCATGCTGCTTTATTGATCTTTGGAAAGGGCTATGCTAATGCCTCTTGTGGTATCTAGATAGCACTTTTCCATCTGATGTTGTGGGTTTTGTAGCAAGGGAGAAGGCAACCTTGAAAGCTTCAATGGAGCCTTGAAACCTTGAACATGGAGAGCTAGAACTCACATTGAACAGCTCTAAAGCTCTTAGCTCGTGGGAAAAGAGGAGACCCTCCATTACTAGAGCTTCAAACCATCCATTGAAGAAGATGACTTGATTTGTAGATTTTGAATCCCCAAAATGGATGGAAAAGATAATGTCCTTGGCATGAACTCTTCAAATCTCTTTTCAGAAAATGAATTCATGCATGTGTTGTATTGGGTCCAAATCACCTATCCTCCATTAATGGTGTTTTGAGAAGTCGAAACCCATTTAGGGAAGATGCTCTTACAAAATCCTACTCAAAAAGAGCCCTCAAAATTTTAGTCCTTCCTAAAACCAAGATTTTTCTCATTGAAATCTTCAGATTCATCATTTTCTCATTGTTCAAAGCAAGTGTGTTGGGCAAAGTAGATGAATCTTCAAGGAAGAGCCCATTAGTAGGGCTTGAGTTTGTGATCCCACAACCATTAGAATGGCCCATAGAGATGATTAGATTGGTCAAGTTTGTCAACTTTGGATTGTTGGGCAAAATAGTTTAGAATGCACAAGTAATATTAATTATTGTCATTAGTGCTAATGACTATTAAGCTTAATTAGTTAGGCATAATCGACCTTAATCTTCTTGTCATCTCATTGTAATCTCATTGCTTGTAGCCTAGACCTACAACCCCTCTAAGCTAGACAGAAGAGATTGCCAGCTTCTCGTTCTCCATGGAACATTGGAGATCAAACATGTTCTATATTGATCTTACTCTTGGATTTTCCAAATTGAGTCCAGTTATGAGTCAGTTTATCCAACTTGTTGGGTTGATCTACCAAGTCACTATTGTTGGACCCAAGTTTATTGCAAAACTCAAGAGGGGAGGGTGAATTGGGTTCTTTAAAAATTCTTTAATAATTTAAGGCTTAACCCCTTGTGAGTTTAATCCCCTATGATGAAATACGCTAGGGGATAGAATGAGAGAGTACAAATAGAATATAAAATGCAAGCAATTAAACCACATAAGAGATAACAATATATAGTAGTTCGGGCAACCTTGCCTACTCCCTTCTTCCAAGCACACACCCCTTGTGTCTTGGGTTCCACTATTGTATATCCAATACAATTTCGAGCATCCGCTCTCTTTTAGATTCTAGTTCTAGGGGACATATACAATAATCATTTGTTAGTGAGACAAACTCCAACCAACCAAGTCTAATCCGTTGGTGAGACAAACTAAAACCAATCAAGCAAAACTAGTTAGTGAGACAAACTCAAACCAATTCATTGTTTTGCTGCTTCTTGAATTCGGTCTTGAACACCGATTCAAGGCAACAATCTAATATAAAATAGGCAAAAGAGAATTTACTCTTTACAACATGTAATCAATTTGCTCCGTAAGATCCTTGTTATGTGAAGAAGATGATCTTGTAAGCTTACTTGAAGTAGCAAGAAGTAATAACATTTGAAGCTTCAATAGTTGTTCAAATGATTTTAATATTCTTGAATAATGGAAGGTGTAAGCTCATTTTGTGTTTCCAACTCCCTTTCACGTTTATACTTTAATGATATTTATAGAGGGGGGGAAGATCTAGCCGTTGGAGTGGTGGTTGGCATGCATTTAATGCTCCAATATTCGAATTTTTGACCGTTATAACTTGAAGCTGCAAGTGGAGTCAACTTGAGTTGTGACTTCACTGTCGTTAGAACTTGTTGTCCACTTTTGCCTTTGAAGTTGCAGGTGAAGTCGACTTTGGCTGAGACTTCACCTGAGTTGCAAGTGAAGTCGACTTGAGTTGAGACTTCACTTTGCTGTCTCTTCGAAGTTGCAGGCGAAGTTGACTTAGCCTGAGACTTCACCTCTGGCTGAGCTAGTCAATAGAAATATGCAACCCCTAAGTCGACTTGGATCTCGACTTCACCCAAGTCGCAATCTGAGTCAACTTGAGTCTGCGACTTGACTTGTCTATACTTTGAAACATTGCTCCTTTCATTATCATACATATAATTGGACAAATAATATCTAAAGTACACTTACACATATTCATTATATCATTTTTAATGATATTTCAATGATTTGTTAATCATCAAAATCAATTTAATCTTTCTTAGAGCGAGTATAGATCTACAACCATGTTAGCTCACTAAGTCATACCTAGTCATACCCAGTCCTACTCTTTCTATGACCCTCGTTAGTAATTGAGAAAACTAAGTCAAGCTAACCCATTGAGTCAATCACTTGGCTCACCAAGTCAAACTTGGTCAAACCTAACCTCACTCATTCTAAGTTTCTTGTAGGTATTCAAAAAATTGGATGATGCCAATTCATTAAATGAATCACTAAGTCAGCTTGTCAAGGCAAATTTGGTCCGCTGGGCCTCGTTTGTTCTTAAGTTTTTTATGGTAATTGAGATAACTTAGTTGTTCCAGTTCATTCAGTTGTTGAGATAACTTAGTTGTTAAGTCAGTTGGTCTCAATCTCTTTGATCTTGCTTTTTGTAGCTTCATGTGGATAATCAAAAGAGCTAAGTTTTGCTCACCCAATCATTAAGTCAACTCACTAAGTCAACCTGTTGTGACCGACTTTGAGTCATCCATCTTTTTTGTGTTCCTACAGTTATAAGGAGAGTTGATCAAACTAGTCATCCATATTCTCGATCTCATTCAAATCCAAAGATAGATATATCAGCCCACAGTCATTCCTGGTTTACACCACAAAGGATCAAAGTTCCAAGTGGTTAGGCGTCTAGCTTTAGGTTAGATATATCACCCCACAGTCATTCCTGGTTGACACTACAAAGGATCAAAGTTCCAGGTGCTTAGGCGTCTAGCTTTAGCTTAGATGTAAGTTATCCAGTCTGCCTAGTGACATGAGACATTCTCAAATATCAAGTTACCACATTGTACTTGATGAGTTCAAAAAAAGGAACATCAGTTCAAGTTAAGAGTATCAATTTTTGAGATCCCTATCATGCATTGCATTTTTCCATTTTAATCAAGGATTTTTCTCCAGCATAAGATATAATTATGGTCACTACTTTGATGTAAATATGTAATTTTGTGCACAAATTACAGTGTACTTAAATTGAAAAGATGAGATATCTGATGAGACTGAAAATTATTTTCATTCCCGAATGTGCAAATTTCATTTCTGGTTTGTGTTTCTCGTCTTGTTTGTCTTCGAACAAATGATCAATATACATAGAACAACTTGATAAAAAAAAAAGCATTTTAGTGCATTAAGCTTCTGCTATGTGCGGGGGTCCAGGTAAGGATTGGACCATTTTTTTAGCAAAACAATTTGATAGATGACTTAGGGTGTGTTTGGTAATGAATAAAACTTTTGGTGAAAAATTTTAGAGAGTAAAAGTTGTCAAATGATGTGATATGATAGGGGTAATGATGAGTAGTAAGGAGGATAAAGTTAAAATAGATAGGTTAGTTGTGTTGATAGTTGTATAGAAATGATTGAAAAGTAGGGTAGTTGTATAGGAAAATGTGAAAAAATGATTAAAAAATATGATAGTTGTAGAGACTGAAAAGTTTTAGATTGAAAAGTTTTAACTTGACGTGTTTTATTAATTGACAAACGCACCCTTATATTGTTTTATTTTGAGTTTTTATCAATAGCTATTTGAAAGTGTGAATTGATTGTAGGATAGAGCATGAGTAGGGAGAAGGAATAGAAAAAAGAAGAATAGAGAACGAGAGACTTGGAACAAGCTCAATAATAAGAGAGATTTGGAACTTGTGTGCAATAGCACTTATTTAATATCCACCAAAGTTATGAGCAGTAGGCTAAGTGACATATCTCCTTATTTATTGGAGACTATTGCTAATTGTAATTCTCCTACAAGGAAAGGAGATAATGGCTAATTTTGATTCTTACACCACAAAGATCTCTTAACCTAATCCCGACTTAACATAAATAAATGGGGGGAGAAATTCCATCAGTACAAGAATAAGATCTTAAATAAAAATAAATATACTTATTCATCAAGTTGATCTATATTTCTCTTGATGCTTATATCAAATCTTAAATAAAATAAATACTAAAAACCTAAATAAATTACTTGTAAACATGTAATTTTAAGCAACCTAAATTCTATGAATTATCCTTTATTACTCATTTGAAATTCTTCATCAATACAAGTCTTTACAATAGTAGGGATTTTTTCAAATATGCCTAAAAAGTTTGACTGATATTGCATACGTGTCCCTAAATTTTCTGAAATTGCAAATATGCATACATAGTCTATATAAAATTGCAAGCGTCCCTTCCGTTAGATTGTTATTAAAATTTTCTGTAAAATGATGATAATGCCTTTTAAGTCAAGTGATACATTTGCAATTTTTGCAAATGTTGTAAGCATATTTGCACAACATTTGCAAAAAAATCTAAAATAATAATATATGTAAAAACATATAAAATAATGAAGAGATATGATTATATACTATATATTATATAAATGTTTAAGTTACAATATTCATTTTTTGATTTTTTCTTCATAAACTTGTTTTGCTAAGTGTATTTAATCTATATATCAAAATTTTTCATTTTATAATATCTTTATATATTTATTTTTTATTTTTGAAAATCATCAATTTTAGGGGCATATAGGTCATTCACCCATTTAAAAACTTGATTTCTAAAAATAAAAAATAAATATGGAAAAGTATTGTAAAATGACAAAACTTGGTATATCGGTTAAATATACTTAAGCAAAATGAGTTTATAAAAAAATCAAAAAATGAAATAAAAATAAAATAAAAAATGAATATTGTAACTTAAGCATATATACAATATATTGTATGTAATCATGCCTCAATAATGAAATAGCAAATATTTTGCAATATTTGAAAAATTGCAAAGGGCATTATTGTAATTTTACAGAAAATTCTAATAGTGTCCTAATAGAAGAGATGTTTGCAATTTTATACAAACCTCGTGGAAATGTTTGTAATATCGGCGAACTTAGGAACACGAATACAATATTAGTCAAACCTTGTAGGCATATTTGCAAAAATCTCGTAATAGAATGTAGCTTGTATTAAGGTTGTGCGAGTTTTTTCAATTAATTGATTTTTAGAATGTTTATCTTCCTATCTAGTCTAACTTGCTGTTCCTTTTCTCAAATTCATAAGTAGTATCCTTCTCTATTCTCTTCCTCGGCCTTAGTAGGATTAATGTGAGTTTTTTGGGTTCTCTATTGGCTACTCTGCTCAAGATTTTTTTTTTTTTCAATGATCAGAATGAATTTGTATTGATGTCATTAATGAGTTTGACATAATTCTCTGGATGGATCAAGAGTTTGATATCATTGAAGTTCTGCAAGGATAAGAACTTGAATGTGAAAGGAAAAATGGCTTCATTATTGTGAACGAAGAGACTATTTATCCACTAGATGCTATGTAGGGTAACACTTACAAGATGAAAGCATGAACAAAGTTGTGAGTGAAGAATTTTGGTGATGATATGCTTGCATTTGTGAAGACCACTATAGTGGCACGAAACAAAAGTTTGAGGAGAAGGGATTAGCATACAAGTTTAAGATATGGAAGAAAGCTGAAGAGTTAGAATTTATGTGAACATTTCTTATATGCAGTCCAATTATTGAACATGGAGGACTACATGATCAGTTCATCCTGGATGGAAGAAATTGAAGTTAGAGAGTATGGTTGATTTCCACATAGAAACCAGAGGATAGAATTGTTTCTTCCAATTCACATAGAATGATGCAGAAGAGAATAAAAGGAACTTGCGACCTGTGTTCAGCTTATTTAGTCATAAATTACCCATTAGTGTCTTTTTTTCTTATTTTGTGGATATTTGAATTTTTAGTTATTTCATTTATTTAGGATTGTTGCAAGCATGTAGTAACAAAAATGATTATCAGATTAATGAATGCTTTTGCTGCTACTGATAGTCATTTATCATTACAAAAAATAGTAGGAGACAATATAATGCGTTTATTTCTCTTCCCATTCTTTTCCTGCTAATTTCTTCATTCTTTCTCCTACTTATGATCATCATTATCTGTTTGTCATTAAATTAAATAGTTTGAGACAATTCAATTCATTTAATTGATTATTAGAATACAATTTGCTTTCTCATCACTTTAATTGTTTTTTGCTTCCTGAGTTCATCTATGTTCGTCCTTTCCTTTTTTCTTCCCCTCCTAATTTCCTCATTTCTTTCTTCATGACTTGGTCTTCTTTTTCTTCAAGGGGATTCCCATCTCATTCTAAGCTAGTTTTATATCAAAGCTCTTTGAATTACATTAGGTTGCTCTACTTCTCTGGTGGATCACAATGTTACTAAAGCAGATAGTTATTAACACAAGTGATCCACCCGATCAGTAAAATGGCTTGATATCTGAGTAAATAATCTTCCTAAGATGTTCTGGATGGTACCTATTTAATGGATGAGACCAATCTTGTGCATGTGTGCAATGACACTTACCATATAAATAAATTTTCATTCTCCATATATTTATTTTTTACTTCTTAATTTTTGGCTTTTTTCTCACCTATGACCAAGCTCCAGATTCCCTGGGTGATATTGAATGAGCCTTGCAGGATCCGGGAAATCTTGATTTGAGAGTTGAAGCATTTCTAAAGATATTTGAAAGCAAACTTCATGAGATGACTGATGATGAATTCAAGGTACTGTAGTCGGATCCCACAAGCATCCTACTGACTTTAATAGTTTATCTGAACAGGACCTGTTATGCGCATTATCAGTCCATGTCAAAGCTAGTGATAATTTTCTATTTCATCACATGGCTTGTTTTTCTATCTGCATAATTTATTTATGATGGCACTCTTAATGGTCTAAATCTTTCAATTTCTGTTTTGAATTGTGAACAAAAGAGCAATGTCAATGCATTGATTGATATGAAGCTAGAAAAACACAAGAATTTGAGAGAGGAATCTGCATTTTACTGGGGGGAGATTGTGGATGGTACCCTGAAGTTCAATCGGAGAGAATGTGAGGTATACCCTTCTGAATATTCATGTCTGCAGGGGGGGAATAAAAAACGATATCCATTTTGTGGTTGTTTGCAGCACATAAACTTTCTCAATTCTTCCATGCATAATTTCCATGAACAGGTTGCTGCATTGAGAGAGCTCAAGAAACAAGAGTTAATAGATTTTTTCAATGAGCACATAAAACTAGGGGCACCTCGAAGGAGGTCCCTGAGTATACAAGTCTATGGAAGTCTACATTCCGCAGAATGCAAATCAGCCACATCAGAAAGCAGTCTGCCTAAAAATGTCCGAATTGATGATATATTCAGCTTCAGGAGATCCCGCCCTCTCTATGGCTCTTTTAAAGGGGGTATGGGGCATCAGAAATTGTAAATGGCTTCCTCAATCAAACTGAGGATGCTTTCAGTCTTGTTCGGAGGCTTCTGAAAACCTGTAACATTATTTCAGGAGTCCTGTTTCTTTCTCATGCAGCAGCCTATATCTCGATCTTTGCATATGTAGCAGACTTCTGAGTGCTAGTTGTTAATAGGCATGCCTTTTCACAGCCTTACCGAGCTGATGAGACTGTAGACTAATCAGATGGCATTGGAATTTGTCAATAAATGTGGGGAACTGGGAAATGATATCTTAAATCCATCATTACATTTAGTGTCATTTTTTTAAAGCTAGGACACCAACTTTCATCCAAATCAAGCACATGCATGGGCCACATTTGTTGAAAAATATATATACTCAGTATAATTATGAAAATCTCCTAGATTCATTTACATTTTTAATAGTATGTAATAATATTTTATAGAATAATTAGCCACCTACTAATGATATCTAGATGGTTTAAATATTGAAAATACGACTTCAAAATTGATATTAAACATTAAACTATTTTATTATGTTGATTTTGTATATTTTTAGATGGGCCTATCTGTAGTGATATTAGATAAATAAAATGATTTTTAATTATGCTAAATATAATAAATTGAGTAAAATTTTAATCAAGTATTAAAAAATAAAAAATGAAAGAGGTTACATAGAAGGATTTCAATGAAGCAAAACTCATCTTAAAATAACGCTAGTGTTTTGATTTTATCAAGCGCCCAAACACACCTCCAATTCAAGATATTTCTTAAGAGTGCCGCACTTTAACTTTGGTGCACCCGGGTGCAAAAATTTTATTTTTTATTTTTTTGGAAAGTCTTTTATACAAGTATTAATCTAGGTTTATTTATCATATATATTAATTTTTAATATTTTACCATTTTTGGATATTTGTAGATATTTTTTTTTGGATTTTCCAAAGCCATCGGCTGTTTCGTAATTAACAAATTATGAAACTGCTAGTGATTTTAGAAAATTCAAAAAAATATCTACAAATATCTAAAAATTGAAAAATTGATATACATGCTAAATACATCTAGATTAACAGATATATAAAAAGATTTCGGAAATATAGACTTATTTTGAATGACTTTTGATTGATCATCCGTCAATGTTGTCGCACTATTCATTTTAGGCAAAGTAACTCTTTTTTCGATGGCTTCCAACTGTTTAACTATTGGCCATAATGAATTGCTCCCGTTTTGACTTCTAATATGAGGAATTAGTACCATGGAATCAAAGAGGCTGGATAGAAGATTTTCTCTCAGCAAAAGCATATATGGAAGTAAATTGGGAAGCCATAGGCCACTTCAAATATTAATGTTAGCTTTAATACCACTTACTAGTCCCAATCTATTGATTAAACTCAAGAAAGTAAAGGTGAATTGGGTAATTGAAAATGTAAGATAAAATCATAAGCCCCTATAATCCTAGTCTCCTGAAACAAGCAATTGTAAAGAGAAACAATGCAATGATTGGAACAAAAGAATGCAATAATAGAACTACACAAGACAACAATATAACCATTCTTTTCTATTATACTCTTCTAAGCATAGTTCCATTGTATATTTTGTTTCATTATTATGTTCAACAATACAATTAGAGCACAAGCTTTCTTTCAGATTCTAATTTTAGGGGCATAAACAATAATCACTTGTTGGTAAGACAAACTTAAACTAGCTAAGCTTAATCCATCAGTGAGACAAACTTAGACCAATCAAAGAAATCTATTAGAGAGACAAACTCAAACCAACATCATATTTTGTTCCTTCTTCAATTCGTTCTCTAATACCGATCTAAGATAAAATTTCAATATAAATACAAATAAAATATAAATTTATACTTGACAACATGTAATCAATTAGCTCTAAAAGCTCTTTATTGTGTAAAGAAGGTAATCTTATAAGTTCTCTTGAAGTAGTGACACTTTGAAGCTTCAATGCTTGCTTAAATGATTTTTATGCTCTTGAATATTCAAAGGTGAAAGCTTCGTTAGTGTTTCAATAAACTCTCATGTTTATTCTTCTATGATATTTACAATGGTGAAAGAATTAGAGTCTTTGGAGTGGTGGTTAGAGCGCATTTAACACACGACTATTCATAACATCAAGTCTCAAGTAAAGTCAACTTGGAGTACAAATTTATTGAAATCATATATAAAATCAACTTAGAGTTGGATCTTACTTTTCTAAAAATTTATTGTCTTACTTTTCTCAAAATTTATTGTCTCCTTTCTGTTTCTCAAGTCATATGTTGAGTTGACTTGTACCGAGACTTCATTTTACTAAAAATTTGCTCTCTTTCTGTTTTCCAAGTTGCAAGATAAGTTAAATTGAGATGAGATTTCACTTTGCAAAACTTATTGTACATGGACTTGAGCTCTTGAAACTTGATTAATCTTGCATTCCCAATTTTGTACACATAATGCAATACATAATATTTGACTACACTTGCACACATTTATTCAGTCCTTTTTTAATGGTATTTCAATGAATTGTTAATTATCAAAAATCAATTTAGTCTTTCTTAATTACCAGCATATAATCTACATATTTGATAGAGTTATTAAATGTGATCTTAAGACTTGACTAAACCTCTGTTAGTAGTTAAATTTAGTTATATGGGTTTGACTTTACTTTTGAGTCTTTTGAATGACTTGAGTAGGCTTAACTGAATTTGATGGTATGTAAGTGGAAATGAAGCTTGTACATTTCTATATGCTTATTTCATCTTGATTATCTTTCAATGCCAGCGATATAGTTTACGTCCTACGAAATGCTATAAATACTTGCAATGGAGCCATGCTACTATGGCCGTAATGCATTTACCACTTAGGTCAAGAAAAACTTTCTTATTTATAAATTTGACATTATTTTTTTAAAATTGTAACCAAAATTATTGATACGAAAACTAAAATTTTTTATATGACATTTTTTTTGATTCACCATCCATTAAGAACTTTTGTGTAAGAAACATTAAGGAAAAGGAAATGTAATTACTTTTTATCACTAAGTACCTGAAAGTATTTTATTGAGTAAAATTTTAATATTACTATTTTATATAAAAAATTTCTTAATTCCAAAACCTGGATATATACTATAAGAAAAATTTTCAGATTCACACACATTTTTGAGCCTCATGAAATTATAATTTGCAGCCAAACGTGACTATATTAAATATGATTTGTAGCCAAATGGAAATATTGCTGCAAAGAAAATTCTACCGGCATTTTCCAGCTAAGGGTATGTTTGGGAAGTGATTTGAATGAAATTTTTTTTGACAAAAGTTGTTAAAATAAAAGAAAATAATATGACATGATAGGAGTAATAATGACTAGGAATAAAGAGAATAAATTTAAAATAGATAGGTTAGATATATTAATTGTTTAAATAGTTGCGTAGAAATGATTAAAAAGTATGATAGTTTGTATAAGAATATATGAAGAAATAATTTAAAAATATGGTAATTGTAGAGATTTATCTTTAATTAAACACATCCTAAATTTATATTTGCTTGCTTCTAATATCAAACGCAACCAAATAATATTACTATTTATTGATAAAATTTATTATCATTTGTAGTTGAATTTATATAATTATACTAAACGATATTTTTGTTGCAATATTAAAATTATTGCATTTGAGCAAGTACATTCAATCTTAAGTGGTTTAAGTATTTGCACCCTAAAAAATATATGAAGCCAAATCCATTTATATGTAGCGAAATTTATTTTTTCGCTTCCAAGAATTAGTTCCTTTTAACAACATTTGTTGTGGTGTGTCAGCATCAAATGAAATGTCAAAAAGTATATGCAACCAAATTCAAGTACATGATGCTAAATTTTGTGATATGCCACTAAAAATATATCTCTGTTGAAGATATTTATTATAGCGGAAGCCTACCTTCTATCAAGATGATAAATTTTATTGAAGACGTTTATGCCGTTAGCGTAGGCTAAGCAAATGGTTCGCTTAGCTCATCTTAAAAAATCCATTTAAAATAATTTTTTTGCTTGTTTCTTCATACATTTGTTTATTTAAGTGTATTTTAACATATAAATTAAGTTTTATCATTTTTGAATATGTGTATATATTTCCTTGGGATTTTTAAACTTTTATGTGTATATATGTATTTAAAATACCCTTACGTCTAATTTATATAAATCAACTCAGACTGCAACTTAAAGTACGTCAAGCGGCTAAAATTCCCTATGATTGAAGTTTGAGAAATGAAGTCACAACTTAAGTTGACTTCACCATGAGAGTTGGGCGAAGTAGGATCCAAAGTCGACCCAAATCATGTGACTTAAAAAACTAAGAGAAGATGTGAAAATTTTTTAATTACGAAAAGTGAAGTAACAATCTCAAATCAACTTCCTATACGACTTAGGTCAAGTCTCACATGAAGCCAACCCAAAAGAAAAACTTAAATGAAAGAAGACTTAAAAAGAAATATTTGAAGTTTTAGAATCCTAATGTATAGTGAAGTTAAAGGCCAAGTCGACTTTACATGCGACTTGAGTGAAGTTCCAGGTCCAAGTAGACTAAGAGTGAAACTTAGAGAGCAAAAGCAAAATATCAACTTTTTGGAAGCATTTGGAAGATTGAAGTCACAAGTCAAGTCAACTCCTATATGCGACTTGGATAAAGTCAAACTCGACTTTAGATATGACTTGAGTCGTAATGGTCATAATTTTTTGAATGTTGGCACATTAATTGCTCGCCACCTACCTTCCAACATTTAAGTTTTCCCCAAATCTATATATGTCGAGTGGAGTTATTAGGGTATTGAGTTACTTTTATATTATGTATTTTGAATATTAATTTAGAATAATTTAAGATATTTTGAATCATATTTTGATTGATTTATCTTTACTTAGCATAAAACACTAAAAAATGACTGATTCGTGCAAAGCAAGAAAGTACGTGCGAATTTGTGGCCCTAAATCATATAAATATAGTACATTTCGACATAAAAATGTGCTCAATTGGGTTTACTGAGTTGCCATGATGATGAGCTCAAAATTACATTTCGTTGATATATTGTAGCTCCCGTAATCCTCATAGATTAAAAGTTATGAGCAGTTGAAGATGGTTCGCTTATTCGATACAATGTGTGTCTATTTTGAGAAGTTCAAAGCTCAAGGATCAAGACTACATTTGATTTGATGATTTTGAAGGTTTTAAAGGAGTTAAAACAAGGATCAAAGCAACTTAGAATGTGTCAAGAAAGTTTCGGCGCAAATTGAGCCAAAACGGGACGAAATTGTGCAAATTCGCACATGGAATATCGCACTCCAGAGTGCTACATGGTTAGAACCACGTGGATCTACGTGCAAAACCATGTGGGCCCCTAAATGCACAATTTTGAGCACAAAACAAACTCTGTGTGCAAGTCTCTTTGAAAATCTAAAAGAACACCTCTTAGGCCCCAAAGTACTTTAAAACTTCCTTAGAGCTAAGATTAAGGTTTGAGAGCAAGAGGAGTGGAGCACGTGGCAAGAAGTGAGGAGGTAAGTGTTGAAAATATGTAGAAAATAAGCTAAATCTATGTTTTGATGATTAACAAATCAATTTGAGTAAGTCTTGGCTACTAACATGTTTGTGGAAGTGATTAAAGGATATACATTTGAAGAAAATGAAGCATGGCAGGTTAAGTCGATTTCCAAGTCGACTCAGGCATCGACTTAAGGCCAAGTCGATCCCCAAGTCGACTCCAACATCGACTTCGAGGCGTCGTTTCCTTCCAGAGTTGAAAACGGGGAGCAGAGCTGCCGAAGTCGCAAACGAAGTCGACTCCGCATGCGACTTGGGCGAAGTCGCAGACCAAGTCGACTCCAGCATCGACTTCGAAATGACGATTTCTTCCAGAGTTGAAATCAAGACTCCGAAGTGCCGAAGTCGCACCCCAAGTCGACTCCACTTGCGACTTGAGGTGAAGTTGCAGACCAAGTCGACTCCGGTAGCGACTTGGAGGCGTCGTTTTCTATCCAGAGTCGAAACCGAGAACTGGGGGCACCGAAGTCGCAGACCAAGTCGACTCCGACATCGACTTCGATCGGACAGAGGAGAAATTTCAGAAGACAATTTGGGATTAAATTGACTTCAAGGCAGACTTGAGTGAAGTTGAAGATCAAGACAACTTAGATGTTCAAATTAGAACATATGAAGACTAATCCAAGTCCAAAGAAAGCAAGATGCATAAACTCAAATCAAGAACATTCATGAACACAAGAGTCAAGACTCAAGACTCAAGGACCCAATGATTCAAAGAGAACTAAATCAGGGAAGAACACCAAGGCATGAAGAAATCTAAGCAAAACAAAAGCATCCCAAAGATTTCAAGTTCGTCAAGCTAACTGCCGAGGTGAAGTCGCACCCGAAGTCGACTTCACCTGCGACTTGGGTTAAGTCGAGGACCAAGTCGACCCAGTCTGGAACTTGAAGATGCTGCGAACTGGCGAAGTCGCACCCGAAGTCGACTCCATCTGCGACTTGGGCGAAGTCGCATCCGAAGTCGACTCCACCTGCGACTTGGGTCGCAACGGTCGGAAAATATTCGAACGTTGGCGCGTTAAATGCGCGCCACCTACCTTCAAACGTTCGGATTTCCTCCACAATTATAAAAGGTATTCAATGTGAACGAGGGAAGTAGCTGAGATTCATTAACTGCTCATAATTCCTATCTCTAAAGAGCTTCAAGTGATCAAGTCAATCCTTAGAAGAAGAACTTTGCTTCAAACTGCTAAAGCTCAACTGCTGATTCTCCAAAGCCAACTCTACAAGTTCTTCTCTGCGCCCAAACTGCTTCTACACAACTGTAACGTGTAGATTCTTTTGTTATTATTATTATTGCTGTATTGAACTTGATTTAGTTTGAGGAACTAAGATCAAGTGTAAGCAAAGTAGTGTGTGATTGGAGTGGAACTCATCACCTACTTGTGCTGTGATTTGTTGATGCCCCATAGAGCTGGAATCTAGAAGAGAGCAGTGACTCTAATTGTATTTGTGAAATACAATAGTAAAACCCAAGTCACAAGGAGTGTGAGCTTGGAAGAGTGGAGTAGGGAGGTTGCCCGAACCACTATAAAATCTTGTGTGTTTGATTTATATTTCTGCTATCAACATTATATTGCTTTCCATTTTGTTTCTTCATAAATAGATTAATCCGGGGTAAAGTTTCTGTTTAAGTTATAAATTTTTTTAAAATACCCAATTCACCCCTCCCCTCTTGGGTAATTGCCATTAACTCGGGACCAACAGTAAGTTTCTTGGAATGGTTAAGACACCATCGGGCTTCCAATCAATAAACTTTTTCTTTTTTTATTTTAATTTTCTTGTTTATGATAAAGATTGGATATAATATTATTTTATGCTTGATTTTTATTATAAACATACTAGGCTAAACCCGTGATATAGGATTTAGGATGTAACATGCATCCAATGTAGTGAATATTGTGGTTTGATTATTAAAGGTATATTGTCTTAATTTGATATCTTGTGATCTTAACATTTATCGAATGTATAGTACCACACTTTAACATGATTTCATATATTAAGTGATGGAACTGAAATGTGGAAGTCAAATATACGATAATCAAGCTGCTAAACTTGGAAATCTAAGACTATGAAAATAGGCATGATGACCTTGAGAAATCCCACAAACGGCCACAGAACTTAATGAATCCTAATTGACTTAATCCCATAAGAACAGGTGGTTAATAATATACTAGGGTTACGCCTTGTAGGTTTCGAGAAAAGGTACAATGATAATTTAGAGCTTTTTCTCTTTTAATACATAATATCCATATTGAATAAGCAATCTACCCATTCATTGCAGAAGACATATGTGAAACCCTAGATCCTAGGTACTCACATTTCTTGACTTTAAATTCTCATTTCATATTCTTAAGATCGACATTCTTCTTTTGATATTTCTTTCTTTTACTTTATTCTCTCTGTGTTTCATATAAGTGTTTAAATTCAACGTCTTAAGTACTTAATTCCCTGTAGGATCGATATTTTATATACTATGATCTACGACCTGTGTATTTGCGGAGAGATTACTAACAAAGGGTTAACAACATAATTAATTGAGCTCTAACCTTCTTACTCTCAATCATTAAATAGTTCATTTAGTGATTTTCAAGAAAGATTCTCAAGTTCTCTGAAGCACTTCAACTCCTAATCTTCCTCAAATTCTCAAGAGCATGCTGTTGTGTGTAAATTGCTTTGCACAAATCTGTAGAGTGTAGACCCATTTGTTTTATTTATTTTCTTATTGCATTAAGTCACTTGGCTTGGTATTAGAGACCAAGGCCAAGATGAAATACAAGTAGTGATTGGTTAGAGTGAGACTTGCCATCTACTTAGTGTGAAGGCCCTCTAGAATTAGAATGTAAAAGAGAGTTGAGGCTCTAGTTGTATTGCTATTATATTCGTAGAACCAAAGACACAAATAAGTGTGTGCATGGAAGAGTAGAGTAGGGGTATTACCCAAACCACTATAATTTTCTACGCCCCTTTGTGATTATATGATTGTTATTTCTTGCTCTCCTTCTAGCTCTAACTGTTTCATTAGAGGGGATTGTTTCGAAATGGGGTTAAGTCTTAAATTGCCAAAGAAGTTTATTAACCCAATTCACCCTCCCCTCTTGGGTTAAACTAGTGACTCGAGATCAACAAGTGATATCAGTGCAGACTTTGAGTTATTTACAGAGAGATCTTTATAATATAATAACACAATCAACTTCCATTCTTACCTTTTGCCGAAGGTCAATCTTTCACGAAACTTCCTTATTTGATGGAAATAATTTCAGTTATTGAAAATTGATAATGAAACAGTTGATCATGGCCACAGACATGGATTCTTAGTTGTCATCCAAGACGGTGTTACTCTATCCAAAAGTGAAAGATTCTCCAAATGGACTGAGGATGAGGTAAAAATAGCCGGGAGTAATGTTAAAGTCATGAACTCATTATTCTATACTCTCACAATGGCTGAATATAATCGAGTGCCCTCTTGTCAAACAGACAAAGAAACATGAGATACTTTAATGTCTATTAATGAGGGTACATCTCAAGTCCATGAGATGAGAATGAATATTTTTATTAGAGAGATAAAAAGTTTTAAAATGCTTGAAATTGAAAATATTTCTATAATATTTTCTCAATTTTCTAAATTTACTAATGCTCTGAAAATTACTAATGTTCTTAAAAGCCTAGGAAAGACTATCTCTAAATTTGAATAGGTAATGAAGATCTTGCGTGATCTACTGGAGTCTTAGACACCAAAGAATACATCCATTGAAGAAGCCAAGCATCTGAACACTTTAAAATTAAAAATTTTATCAGTTCACTGATATCTCATGAACTGATAAAGAGGAAGAACAAGGAACATAGTAAGCGAAAGAAGACTCTTGCACTAAAGGCTACCCATCAAAGCACGGATGAGTCTTAATCCACTTTGCAAAATGAAGGTGAAGAGATTGCTCTTGTTACTAGAAAATTTAGAAATTTTCTAAGGAGAGGAAAGAATGTAGGATCTTCCAAAGCTTACAATGAAAAAAATAAAAGGGAGAAGAAAAATGATATCTTAAAATACTACAAAAGTGGAGGAGTATGACACATGCAAGCACAATGTATTACATTTGATGAGAGCAAGCTTAAAGACAGAGAAGAGAAGAAAGAGAGAGGCAATTCAAAGAAATTTCCAAAAGAAAGAGGTAAAGGAATGTATATAAATGAAGATCGATCCTCATCAAGTAGCGCATCAAGTGAAGATCAAGAAGCTGCAAATTGTGCACGAATCTGTTGCATAGCACAAATTGAGGAAGTGAACTCTCACAACTACTTCACAACCACATAAATAGTAGATACAGGCGGCACACAAAGTGAAGAAGTATCATCTAAACTTTATCATTCTATGTCTTAATCAATTTGCTCTTCCTCAAATGATTGTATCAAATGTACCATGTTATAAGAATTGCAATAAGCCCATGATTCATTATACGATAAGATAAAGAAACTTGGCAACAAATATGCCGAGAATATCAAAGAATGTGACTCAACAATAATTGTAAATGACAAACTAGCAAGAGAGTCAAGTCCCTAGGTGAAGAAGTAAAAAGTTGATCTTGAAAAACTAAAAAAGAGAATACAACATTGAATGAATCATTAGCAAAATTTTCTAACCTAGGAAAAGGTGTTCAATATTCCTCAAAATGACTACACAAACACGTAAAAGAAAACTTGGATACTCAACATTTAAACATGGTAAGTACAACAATGCAAGTGCACCCAAATGGGGAAATCTCAAGCCAAAATTGATACACCAAAAGGAGAAGCCAAGATATAAAGGACTGCATGAGTAAGAAGACCAACTTGGCAACCTACAGGCACTTGGAGTGCTTCTCAAAGATTCATAGGACATGTAATTGTTGTAACAAATTTGGACACAAAGTATACCAATGTAAAGTTAAAAAATTACATGAAAGTGAGCAAAATTGATTTGAGTACCAAGGAGTGTAAGATATGCACATCCCAGACACAATCAAGTAGTGTTTCAATCATACACCAATCCAAATGGACCCAATGGATGTGTACCAAAGAAATGAGTTCTATGTATTTGTTTTATAGGTGTGTCTTAGAACCAAGACAAACAATACACGGTTCATGAATAATGGATGTTCAAGACACACAATAGGGGATAAGGCCTTACTCTATTATCTTAAGCCTTTAAATGGAGGAACTGTTGCTTTTTACAATAACGAAGAAGGTAAAATCTATGATAAGAAAATATTATGATATTTCAAATACATAAATAGAAGAAGTGCATTTGTTGAAAGGATTCGAACACAATCTGATGAGCATTAGTCAACTATATGATAAAGGATACAAGTTGTGTTTAAATTATCAATATGTAATGTTTTCAATGGAGAACACAGTTTTCAATGACAAAAGACATGAAAATATATATTGGTATGCCTTAATAATTTGAATGAAAATATCTAGTAGCTATTGATATTGATCCATGAGTGTGGCATAAAAGACTTTGATATAGAAACATGTCTAATATAAGGACCTTATGGAAAAAGAATTTTTTGGAGGAATGACCAAAACTCAAATATGACAAAGGCAAAGTACGTAAATCATGCCAAATGTCCAAGCAATTCAAAATATCATGCTCACTTAAGAACATGATTTCTACATCAAGACCAAGACCAAGACTACTTGAGTTACTACAGATGAAATTTTATGAACCATCCAACATTTTGAGCCTTGGAGAAAAAAGACATGTCTGCAATTCTTGATGATTTTTCAAGGTTTACTTGAATAATGCAATTAATTAGCAAAGATGAAACTTTCTTTATATTTTATAACTTTTCAAAATTGGTGCAAAATGAAAAACAAACTTCAATTATATCTATAATAAGCGATCATAGTGGTCAATTCGAGAATAAATATTTCATAGAATTTTATAATGAAAAAGGAATATACTACACATTTTATACATAAAGAATTCCTCAACAAAATAGAGTAGTTGAGAGAAAGAACAAAACTATAGAAGAGATTATTTAACTACGCTAAATGAAAGCATGTTATCCAAAATTTTTTGAAGTGAAGCTGTTAGCACAATTTATCATGTATTGAATTGTGTTACCATAAGTGCTATTTTAAAAAAGACCCCATAAGAGTTGTGGAAAGGTAAATAGCCAAATATATCATATTTTCATGCCTTCAGTTGTATATATTATATGTTAACTAATGAAAAAGACAACCTTAAAAAATTAGATATAAAAAGTGATGAAGTAATATTTCTTGGTTACTCCTCCAATAACAAAGCATTTAGACTATTCAACAAAAGAACTCAAGTAGTAGAGGAATCTATACATATTATTTTTTATTAATTTAATCCCACTCCAAAGACGAAAGATGAGCTAAGTGATGCGTAAACTCGTCAAAAGACTTTCAAAAGCTATAAGCGAAAAGAAAAGGGGGGACAAGGGCGAAAGAAAGATGAAGAAGATTACAAATCATGCTAAGAGGTAAGTGAAAGTAATGTTCCCTATAAACTCCCTAAAGATCTCGAATTTAGGTATGATCATCTAATTGAAGAAGTTATTGAAGATATATATGATGGTGTAAAAACAGGAAGCTCAAGACAAAATATATGTGATCACTTTGCATTTGTATCAAAAATTTAACCTAACACAATTGATTAAGCTCTAAGTGATAAAAATTAGATAGTAGCAATGCAAGAATAGCTTAATTAATTTAAAAGAAATAAAGTATGACAACTTGTTCTTACACCCGATGATCATACTATAATTGGAACCAAATGGGTGTTTAAGAATAAATTGGATGAAAGAAATTTAGTTGTTAGAAATAAAGCAAGATCAGCAGCTAAAGAGTACTCATAAGAAGGATAAATTGATTTTGAAGAATCATATGCCCCTATAGCTAGATTTGAAGTCATACATATTGCTAGTTTTTACATCACATATGAGGTACAAAAATTTTCAAATGGATGTTAAAAGTGCATTTCTAAATGATTTTCTTAATGAAGAAGTATACGTTGAACAACCTCTAAATTTTGAAGAAAATGATCAATCAGAATGTGTATATAAGCTAACCAAAGTGCTATATGGATTGAAATAAGCATCTAAAGTATGGTATGAAAGACTTAGCAAATTCCTGACTAATCATGAATTCAAAAGAGGAAAAGTAGACACCACCTTATTCAATAAGAGTAAGAGCAATGTCATTTTAATAGTACAAATTTATATAGATTATATAGCTTTTGGTGCTACTAATGAATCCTTGTGATAAGAATTTTCTAAGCTGATGTAGAATGAATTTGAAATAAGTATGATGGGCAAACTCAGCTTCTTCCTTGAATTGCAAATCAAGCAACTTAAAAAAGAAATTTTCATTTATCAATTCAAATACATCAAAGAAATACTCAAGAAATTTGGTATATAAAATTATAAAGGAGCAAGCACACTCATAAGTTCATCAATTAAAATAGACAATGATGAGAAAGGTAAAATAGTATACCAACATTTGTATAGAAGCATGATTGGTTCTTTATTATATTTAACTACATCTAGACTTGATATATTATTTAGTGTATGCATGTGTTCAAGATTTTGATCTAATCCAAAGGAATCTCAATTGATAGCTATCAAAAGAATTTTTAAATATTTGATTGACACAACCAATTTTGGATTATGGTATCCCAAGGGTTCAACATTTGATTTGATACGATACTTGAATGCAGATTTTATTGCTACAAAATAGATTGAAAAAACACTAGTAGAGCATATCAATTTCTTAAAAGCATGTTGGTATTATGGTTTTTAATAAAACAAACTAGTGTTGCTCTATTAACTGCAGAAGCTAAGTATATAGCAGCAGGTAGTTATTGTGCTCAATCGCAATGGATTAGATAATAATTAAGAGACTATGGATTGGAATATATGAATATTCTAATTAGATGTGATAACACTAGTGTCATTTGTCTAACTGAAATTTTAGTGTAACACTTTGGAACTAAATATATAGATGTTGGGCACCACTTTATAAGAGAATATATGAAAATCATGATATTTGTTTAGAATATATAAAAGTAGATGATCAAATTGCAGACATATTTACTAAACTATTAGATATTGAATCATTCTATAAATTAGGGAAATGATGGACATAGAAATATGAAAATTTAATTGATTTGATGCTTATTTCTTATGTATGCATTAGAATGTGACGATTGGTATAGTTAAAATATTGATGTGAACCATATTTGCACCAATAAATTAGGTTAAAACAATGATTAAAGGGATGGGATAACATAAAGGAGAGAGTTGAGCTTCTACTAGGCAGGTTACCCCAAGTCAACTTAATTGAAGTTAACTTGGGAAGGCCGAAGTCGACTTCAAATTCAACTTAGGGTTTAAAGTCGACCTCAATGGCATGACAATTCAGTTTATATAGTGATATTTCCCTCGCTCTCTCATTCCTTCATCCTCAGTTTATAAAATGAATTGCACATATTTTTATGTAACCAGGGTTCCACATGATTCAAACCATGTGGCACCCAGCTACACACGGTTTGAACCATGTGGCACTCTGGAATGTTGAGCTTTGTGTGTGGTTTTGCACTGTTTCGTCCTGTTTCGTCTCAATTCACGTCAAAACTTCCTTGACACATTCTACGTTGCTTTGATCCTTGTTTTAACTCCTTTAAATTCTTTGAAATTATCAAATCAATTGTGGTCTTGGTCCTTAAGCTTTGATCTTTTCAAAATAGACGCATGTTGTGCTGAATAAACAGGTCATCTTCAATTGCTCATAACTTTTGATGTAGGAGAAGTTATGAGAGCCACAACATATCAATGAAAAGCATTTTTTGAGCCATCGACATGGCAACTGTGGCAAGCCTAGTTATCCTCATTTTCGATGTCAAAATTTGTTCTTTCTATATGATTCAGAGTCCGAAATTGCATGTATTTTCCTACTTTGCACAAATTAATCAATTGATGAGTGTTTTCACATAACTAAGCTAAATGAATCACTATTCAACTCAAATCATCTCAATCACTCATATTCTTATCCAATTATCATTCAAACTATATAGTGTAAAAACAACTATATGTCCAAATTTCGTATAGAGTCTAAATTGCACATGTTTTTGCATAACCAGGGTCCCACACATTCAAATAGTGTGGCACCCAGCTACACGTGGTTTGAATCGTGTGGTGCTATAGAATGCTTAGCTTTGTGAGAGGTTTTGCACAATTTTGTCACATTTTGCCCCAATTGGCAAAGAAACTTCCTCGACACATTCTAAATTACTTCGATCATTGTTTTAACTACTTTAAAATCTTCAAAATCATCAAATCAAATGTGGCCTTGATCCTTTTTTGCATAAATTAATCAAATGTGAGTGTTTTCACATAACTAAGCTAAATCAATCAATATTCAACTCAAATCATCTTAATCACTCACATTCTCATCTAATTATCATTATAAATATATAGTGTAAAAGCGACTTAACATGTTATCAAGGAAAACCTAATATATGTTTTCACGCCTTTCGCCACTAAATAGCACATGTTGTCCATCTAATACATTGCACATTAAAGATTCAAGCACAATCTTGTATCCTTTATCACATAATTGGCTAATACTCATTAAATTGTATTTGAGTCTTTCGACAAACAGAACTTCTTCAATACATACATTTGCAATACCATAGACATTACTTTTACCACATATATTATCCTTTTCATTATTGCTAAATGCAACTATTCCTCCATTGTATGGCCTGAGCTTATTAAAGACAGCATTGTCACCAATCATATGTCTTAAGTAAACACTATCCATGAACCATGTATTGCTTATTTTAGCTTTAAGACACACTTGCAATATAAATTAATCTTTTTTTTTTATCATTTTATTACCTATCTTTTGAGTCCAAATGAGTTAGTATAAAATCTTAAAGCTATTCGTTCTTATATAGGTAGTGCATATCCTAGACTCTTTGGCATTCATATCAATTTTTTCTCCTCTTTCATGTAATTTGTTAACCTTGTATTGGTATATCTTATGGTCAAATTTATTACGAAAATTACATGTTTTTTGAATTCTTTGTGGAGCACTCCACATGTTAAGTAATTGCGAAATGGGTCTTCTTACATATGTGGTCCTTGATGGTTTTACTTGGCCCTTGAATGTAGCTATTTTGGTTTAGGATTTAACTCATTTTCAACATATTTGATGTCAAGTCCTTTTGCTTCATCATATCATGCATTATAAGCTTATTGTAACTCTTCTAGCATTGCACTATTGATACATTGATTTGAGGATGAGCAAATTAATTGAGAAATTAAATGGTAAAGTTTAGAAGATAACTCTTCATTGCTTCTATAACTTGAAATCAATTGTGTTGTTTTCTAAAGTGTCTTAGATTCTTTTAACATGAAGTAATAGAGAGTACCTATGAAACCCATGATTCTTTGAAATTTAATGAATGCGATTTATACACTTAAAGCTTATACAGAGTGCATGTTATTAGTGTAAAGTTATTGAAAAATGTGTATGTTTACAAAAAGACTAAATTGCAATTTTAGAAAAATGAGATTAAATTTTAAATTTTTTAAAAAAGAGATTGATTGGTAAATTTGAAAAGAGTAGAGACAAAAATGGGACTTAATTGGATTTTCAAAGGTTACATTTGAGATTTATAAGAAAAAGGGGGTAAATTATGATTTTATAAAGATTGGATATGAAAATTGTTGGAAATATGTGGAAAATAAGCCAAGTCTATGTTTTGATGATTAACAAATCAATTTGAGTAAGTTTTGGTTACTAACATGTTTGTGGAAATGACTTAAGGTTATAAATTTGAAGAATATGAAGCATGGCAAGTCAAGTCGATTTCCAAGTCGACTCAGGCTTCGACTTAGGCCAAGTCGATCCTCAAGTCGACTCCAGCATCGACTTCGAAACGTCATTCCCTTCCAGAGTTGAAATCAAGAACGAGAACTACCGAAGTCGCATCCCAAGTCGACTCCGCTTACGACTTGAGGTGAAGTCGCAGACCAAGTCGACTCCAGTCGCGACTTGGAGGCATCATTTCTGTCCAGAGTTGTAATCAAGGAGCAGAGCTGCCAAAGTCGGAGACGAAGTCGACTCCGCATGCGACTTGGGTGAAGTCGCAAACCAAGTCGACTCCAGTATCGACTTCAGTTGAACAGGGCAGAAACTTCAGAAGCCAAATCGGCGATTAGATCGATTTCAAGGTAGAACTTGAGTCAAGTTGAAGATCAAGTCGACTTCGATGTTCGACTTGGAACATATGAAGACTAATCCAAGTCCAAAGAAAGCAAGATGCATGAATTCAACTATTCTAAACAAAAAAATATTGGACTTGTTCATGAGTACAAAGATTCAAGACTCAAGGACTCAAGGTTTGCAAATCATGGAGCTAAAAGGACATCGAGCTAGAATGATAACACAGTGGTCCAAAGAGATATAAATCAAGGAAGAAACAACCAAGCATGAAGAAACTCAAGTAAGCAAAGCATTCCAAGGATTTCAAGTTCGTCAAGCAAACTGCCGAGGTGAAGTCGTACCCGAAGTTGACTCCACCTGCGACTTGGGTCAAGTCGAGGACCAAGTCGACTCAGACTAGAACTTGAAGTTGTTGTGAACAGGCGAAGTCGCACCCGAAGTCGACTCCATCTGCGACTTGGGCGAAGTCGCACCCGAAGTCGACTCCACCTGCGACTTGGGTCGCAACGGTCGAAAATTTTTTGAACGTCGGTGCATTAAATGCGCGCCACTTACCTCCAAACGTTCGGATTCCTTCAACAATTATAAAAGGCAATCAATATGAACGAGGAGGGTAGCTGAGAGTCATTGAATGTGCATAACTCCTATCTCCAAGAGCATTAAGTGATCAAGCCATCATAAAGAAGAAGAACTCCGAGTTCAAACAGGCAAGAGCTTCTTATTGAATCATCAACACTGTTGTACAAGTTCTTCTCTGCGTCAAAACTGCCTCTACACAACAGTAACGTGTAGAAACTTTCTTTTATTCTTATTGTTGTATTGAGCTTGTTTTAGCTTAGGTAGCTAAAAACAAGTGTAAGCAAAGTAGTGTGTGATTGGAGTGGAACTCGTCACCTACTTGTGCTGTGTATTGTTGATGCCCCCTAGAGCTAGAATCTAGAAGAGAGTGGAGACTCTAGTTGTATTCGCGGAATACATAGTGGAACCCAAGTCACAAGAGGTGTGAGCTTGGAAGAGTGGAGTAGGGAGGTTGCCCGAACCACTATAAAATCCTGTGTGTTGATGTTTATTTCTGCTCTCTACACTATATTGCTTTCCATTCTGTTTCTTCAAAAAGGGGACTAAATTAATCCGGGGTAAAGTTTCTGCTTAAGTTTAAAATTTTTTAAATACCCAATTCACCCCTCCCCTCTTGGGTAATTGTCATTAACTCGGGACAACAAAAATGAATTTCTATAAATTTTTCGGGAAGGAATTTCAAAAATTCTAAACCATACCAAATGAAACTGTTTAAATTCATGGACCTTATGAAAAAATTTGGTACAATTAGGGGTCCTAGTTAAGGGCTTATATTCATTCACACTATTTTCATTACATCTAAGCATGTAAAACTCGGATTGACATGAGAATTTGATGGGAAGTATTAAATTATGCGCTTTTTAATCTAGATGGATTAGATTATGAAAAATAATTAATTAAAGTACTTAACTTAAGTGCATCAGAAAATGTGCCCAAAAGTCAAAGTCATGCAAGGCAATTCACGTCAAGCAAGCCTTTCACATTTTTATATTTTTTAGCTAATTGCTTATTAAATTTAATATCTTGACATATATATATAAGACAATTTTACATGAAATTTTATGGGCAAGTCTATTTTAACATATCCAACCTAATGAATAGACTAGGTCATGAAAATTATATTTAGACATTTTTTAAAAAACTAGAATTATATGATATTTCATAAATTAATTTTGAATGCTAATATCTTAACCTATACAAATCATTTTAAAATGAAGACAAAGATGGATGGTCAAATTTATTTGCTCCATCATAGGGATGGATTGGATTATGAAAACTGATTTAATAAAGCAATTACATAATTTCAAATTTTGCATTGAAAAATGTGCATAGATTCCATTAATGTGTGGTACGTTCCTGCCCTTGGAACATGCATATGTATCATTTTCACCATATATTTCACATTTTATTAATTGAAATAAGTATATATATACAATTCCATCTCGGGTGGAATTTAACGGGTAAGCCTAAATTAATATACCCTACTTGATGAACAGAGTAGATTATACAAGACATAAATATAAATGAGTACAAAAATTAAAATTTCAATGAATTGCATAAGTTAATTTCAAATGCTTATATTCTAGCCAAAACTAATCATTTTAACAAAAAATTTGATATGAACAGCTAATTTTATATACTTTAACATATAGATGGGGAGATTATAAAGAACACCTTTAGAAAATTTTAAAACAACTTTTAAATTATGTGTTACAATATATATACATATGCTGTTATAAATGGGATGGCAGTCACGTCAATTTAAAGAAAAAAATAAAAATTATATATAGATGAAACAAGTAGCTTTTAGAGAAACCGAATTAGTATAATCAACAAGATTTTGACACTTGCATGCATTTAATTAACGTGAACAACAACTAGATAGCTGAAAAAAAAAGATCAGAACGAGATGTATACATTCATGCATATATGCAAAAATAGGCCACGTATGGAGTAGCTGGGAAGAGGGCATTGAACCAATGTTTGGTCAAATACCAAGAACCGGTGGGTAGCAGCAGCGGATCATTATAAATAGGGATGATGGGCTGTTGGGGTGGGAAAAAAATGAGAATAAAAACAAAATATTAATAGAAATCGGGAGGACGTCCCAGCAGGTATGCTGTGATCTTCAAATCCTTTTGTTTATTTTTATTACTTCTTGCAGTTTGAAATCAGAAAGTATATATATACAAATTATCGTCAATATGATGTTTCAACCATGATAATAGTATTAATATATGGATAATATATATTATATGACATACAATAAAAAAATGAAATGAAATGAATATATGGGCAGATTGTTGAGCTTGTATATTAGGCCTGTCTCGTTAAATAATCTGGTTACAACGTACCAACAAATATCAAGAAATGATATATTTATTATAAGAAGTTTTTGAATTATTAACAAAAAAATTCCAACGTGAGGACTGCATCACTAGGAAATATTAACGATAGGTTTCGTTTAGGATTTTTCTTTATAAGTTAATTTTGATTATGAAAACAAATTGGTAAGACTCAAATTACATTTTATTAAATTCTGTAAAACTTTGGTTAATGAGATTTTTAAATAAAATCTACGTAAATTTTTATTAAATCATATGATATGAAAGGGAAATACAATTCGATAATAATTTTGTATGATTAAATGAGAGAAAATGCGTGCATAGGTTTTGGAATAATACCTATCCAGGTGATCGCAAGTGTTACAAATTGAAATATATATATATACATATATATATATATATCCACATACATGACCTTTCATGAAATAGTCCTTTTGCTTGTATAGGCAAAGGAAAATAAAATGTTGAGGAGACGAGTTGACGTTCTAAGGTAAGCAAGCAATGTCTTAAAATGATTTATTTTCAAAATGATTGAATAACTTGCAATCTATTTCATTATGATGTTTTTCAATATTATTTAAGGGCGGCCATCCTCATAATGTGGTTTGGAAAATGTATTTATTAACCTGTTTTATAGATGATTATGCAATTTTTCTCAACTTGAAAAGAGAGCAAAATGATGAATGTGATTATTTCTTAGAAACATGCTAGCATGTGTATGATGCATGATGCAGAAAGGAATATGGCCATTTTAGAGGTGTAAGCGGACCAAAAGTCATTTTCTAATGTGACCGAGTCGCTAATATAGGCCCAAAGGTTGGCGGTGCCCTCCTTAAAATAAGGGGTAGACGAATTGCTGGTCGCTTAGATAGAGTACCATCTAATCAAGGTTTAAGGCATGAATGCAAAATATGCATTATTTATGAGATGCTAAATTTTGGAATGAAAATGTTTACTTGAATGAAAATGCTTGCTTACTGAGTCTAGTACTCACATTTTGTTTTTCCCAACCTTAAATAGGTACAGAAAGTTCAAGAAAAAAAGAGTCTCAATTTAGAAACTCTTAAGGTTGTAATATTTTTATATACTTGGATGAATGGAGAAGTTGTGAGGGTACAATATTACCAGGTTACAAAGATTGATGGTGTAAATGTATTTTAATGATTTGCAAATATTATATGATTTTAATTATGAGTGAATTATTGCTTATAAATTGAAATGTGATTGAATTGAAGACCCTACTGCGTGAACGGAGTTACAATCCTGCTCACAATTTACCAACTAAACGATTCTGGAGTATGGTTTAGGCACCTCAAATTCAAGGGCACCATAGTATCACTGTCTTCGACTTGTGCCATGCGGCATATTCTTTCACAGTTTGATACATCTTGATCTTCACTAGATGAGCTGCATGAAGAGGATAGTTCTTTATTTACGTATATTCCCTTAACTCGTTGCTTAGGGAATCTTCTAAAGACGCTTCTCTCCTTTTTCTCTTGCTTGTCCTTGGATGTATGATCATCTAGAGTAGGACATTAAGCTTGCATGTGTTCTAGCCCTCCACACTTAAAATATTTGGGTGTTTCTCTTTTCTCCCCTTCTTGCTCTTATCATTGTAGGCTTTTGAGAAACCTACATTCTTTTCTTTTCTTACAAACTTCCTAAATTTTCTTGTAAGGAAGGTAATCCCTTCATCCTCATTTTGTGATGTTTAAGAAGACTCTTCTGAACTTTGTTGGCTAGCTTTTTTAGTGCAAGAGTTTTCTTGCCCTTGTTGTGCTCTTCATTCTTCTTATTTAACAATTCATATGACATCGATGATCTAATTAGATCTTCTGATTTCAAGGAGTTAAGGTCTTTGGCCTCCTCTATAGCTATAATTTTTGGAGTTCATGACTTGGGTAGAGCTCACAGGTTCTTCATAACCTGCTCAGATTCAGAAATGACCTTTCTAAGGCACTTGAAATCATTTTTCAATTTTTAGCATCCTAAAGCTCTCTAGTTCTTTAATAATAATGTTTCCTTTGGTCTCTTGGACTTATGAAGTACTCTCATATATGGATGTTAAAGTATCTCATATCTCTTTAGCAGTTTAGCATGAGGACACTCTACAATACTCTACTATTGCGAGTGCACAAAACAGCGAGTTTATGACCTTGGTATTACCTTTTACAACTTTTATTTCCTCTTTAGTCCATCCGGACTTCTCACTTTTAACAAAGTAATATTATTTTCGATAGCAATCCAAGAGTCCATTTCTGCGATCATTATCAATTATTTAATTTTCAACTTCGAATAAGCAAAGTTGTTCCTGTTAAATAGAGGTGGTCTAGTAAAGGACTATCCTTCAACAAAAGTAGGAATTGAAGTTGATTGGGCAATCATTGATTATAAGGTCTCTTCAAAAACAACTTGAAGTATGCTTTAATACCACTTGTTGGTCTCAAATAGTTGGCTTAACCCAAGAGAAGAAGGATGAATTAGGTTATTTAAAATTTCTCTACTAATTTAAACTTAACCAATTTGAGATTAAGTCCTCTTGAATGAAACTTCTAAAGCCAAAATAAGAGAGCAAGAAAGTAAAGATGAATGCATAAGAAGACATAAAATTATAGCGGGCAACACCCCTACTCCACTCTTCTAAGCACACACCCCTTGTGTCTTAGGTTCCACTATCAATTCAATAATTACAATTTAGAGCTATAGCTTTCTTTTAAATTTTAGTTCTAGGGGCCTTTACAATAGTTCATAAGTAGTTAGTGAATACCACTATAACTAACACTACTTATTCATCACCATGGCCTGGGTCTCCAATACCAAGCCAAGTATTAAAAAGCAATAATGAATTTGAAATAAAAATAAGCTATATGTTACAGATTTGTGTAGAATATTATAGCACAATAAACAAGCTCAAAAAATGAGAAAAATATATGAACTTAAAGCTTCTTGCAATAGGCTTGTGAGCTTTGCTTGAGAACTCTTTAAGCAGCCTTTGAATGCATTGAACTTGAAAAGTGAGAGAATAATGAATTGTTTAGCTAACTTCATTAACTCCACTTAATGTATCTTTTATAGCTTGAAAGAAATTTTGAATGTTTGGTGATAGCTAGTGACCATTTAATACACCGACGTTCAAAAATTTTATGACTATTACGACTAAAGTCACAGCTAGAGTCAACTTAACTTGTGACTTCACCTAATCATAGCTGAAGTCGACTTCGATATAGACTTCAATGCTCCATTCACTTTTGGATAATTCTTCTTCAAGTCTTGGCCTTTAAGTCTCAAGTGGAGTCGATGTAGGAGCGGGACTTCATCCAAATTGCAAGTGAAGTCAACTTGAGCATTGACTTCACTATGTTCATGATGCTTCAACTCCTTTCAATTTATATCTTCTTTAATTTAGTTGTAGACCCTGCTGGCCACCGCCCCAAACCAGCGATCACTATGGTAGAGATTTGGCAGCATCTCCCCAGGATATGCTATAATTCCAAACACAAAGGACCAAATGTATATAAAATCCCCCTATAACAACCCTAGACATCAACAACTAAGTTATCAATTAGATATATGATAGAAAAGCTAATTAAACTACAATTGTTTCCATCATTCATATCTTAGTTGAGGTACAATACACATTTACAATTCCCAAATGTATCAATAAGGCCTCAACAGGCCATACACAATGGACCGCATACTAATATATAATATACAACTCATCACTTATCATATAATATATGCACATGAATATCTCACATACAAATTAATCTTAAATACTACAATCATAAACTATACAACTTACACCTACCATAATATGCCTCAATTTGGAATCAATATGACCTAGCTCAGGCTCACAACTAGGTACTTGCAATGTCCATCCGACTAAAATATTAAAAATAAACACGTGAGTTGGGCAAACTCAGTAAGTAGGTTCAGTCAATAAAATCAACGACAAATTAATCATATATTTCATGTCACCACATGCAATGAAAATACTAGGCTCTCACTAGCCCTACACAATTATGTCATACCACAAACATGCATAGAAAATAAACCAACCTCATGTCCATCAAGGGCCATGAACAACCCTGTCCTCATGTCAATAAAGAGATATGAACAACCCTATGCAAACCATGTATATGCATCACTCATGCCATATGCATCATGCTCATGCTAAGATACTGTCTCATTTTGATTTCAAACCATGCACCATCAGTTTATCAAAACCATTCGCAAACACATAACTAACAATACCAACCCATTTTCAAAGGGCCTAGCCCCAATTCATCAAAACAACATTTGGCATGTAAAAGCTCACACCAAACCATCACAGAATCCATCTAAATACACAACCCATGTCAATTCATCACAAATTCTAGCATACATCCAACAATATCCTTAAGCACAAAGTTCAAGCCCCATTTCAATTCATACAACCCATATTCATCAAGCCCGTCACAAGTTTCAATCTAAATAATTCAACAACGCATATGCCCCCAAGCATTTACGATACATTATTTACATCATTAAGGTTTTACACATTCATTTATACATGGGTTTTAGGCATTAAGCCTCACTTGGGCATTTCAACAAACACCTTATAGGCAACATATGAAAAATCAAACTAAACTCACTCGAAATTCATGGGAGTCTCCCCAACACATAATAATATCATATACGACCACTTCTAAATACTTCCATGTCATCCCTTACATGCATCTCCATCAAATTCTAACAAACATCTAACAACATCCTCAAGCACAAAGTTCAAGTCCCATTTTAATTCATACAACCCATATTCATCAAGCCCATCACAAGTTTCAATCCAAATAATTCAGCATTTCATGTGACCCTAAGCATTTGCCACATATTACTCACATCAATAAGGTTCTATACATTCATTTATACATGGTTTCTAGGCATTAAGTCTCACTTAGACATTTCAACAAACACCTTATAGGCAACATGTGAAAATCAAACTAAGCTCACTTAAAATTAATGACATTCCACCTGACATATAATAATATAATACAAACCACTTCTAAACACTTCCATTTCATCCCTTATTGTTGGTCCCGAGTTGATGACAATTACCCAAGAGGGGAGAGGTGAATTTCGTATTTAAAAATTTTCAACTTAAACAGAAACTTTACCCCAGTTTAGTTAATCCCCTTTAATAAGACAAATGGAAAGCAATAAAATAATGAAAGCGGAAATGAAAAGCAATAGATAAGATTTATAGTGGTTCAGGCAACCTACCCTACTCCACTCTTCCAAGCTCACACTCCTTGTGACTTGAGTTCCACTATGTATTCCGCGAATACAACTAGAGCCTCTGCTTTTTTCTAGATTCCAGCTCTAGGAGGCATATACAATTCACAGAACAAGTAGGAAGCGAGTTCTACTCCAGTCACACACTACTTTGCTTACACTTTATCTTAGTTACCCAAACTAAATCAAGTTCAATACAACAAGAAAGTATACAAGAAAGTTTCTACACATTACTGGTGTGTAGAGGCAGATTTGGCACAGAGAAGAACTTGTAAAGCAGTCTGAAAGATTCAACGAGCAGCTCTTAGCAGTTTGAAAGCAAGGTTCTTCTTCTAGATGTTGGCTTGATCACTTAATGCTCTTAGAGATGAGAGTTGTGCTCAATCAATAATGTTTCATCTACCCTCTACGTTCATATTGAATGCCTTATATAAATGGCGAGGGAATCCGAACGTTTGGAAGTAGGTGGCGCACATTTAATGTGCCAACGTTCAAAAAATTTCCGACTGTTGCGACCTAAGTCGCAGGTGGAGTCGACTTCGGGTGCGACTTCGCCCAAGTCGCAGATGGAGTCGACTTCTGGTGCGACTTCGGCTGTGCTCAGGCTGTTCAAGTTCTTCCTCGGGTCGACTTGGTCCTGGACTTGACCCAAGTCCCAGGTGAAGTCGACTTCGGGTGCGACTTCACTTCCTTAGCTTGCTTGATGAACTTGAAATCCTTGGAGATGGCTTTGGTCACTTAAATTAATGTACTTCCCTTGATTTATGTCATTTGAAACTCAGTATATTCATCCTAGCTTGATGTCCTTTAGCTCCGTGACTTGTAAACTTTGAATCCTTGAATCTTGGAGTACATGAAATGTGTGATCTTCATTTTCCATGATGAATACATGCAATTTTATTTGCTTTAGACTTGATTTCATCTTCATTTGGCCTAAGTCAAATATTTGAGTCTACTTGGTCTTCAATTTTACTCAAGTCGAGCATTGAGTCGACTTGGTTTGCGACTTAGCTTTTCAAAACGTGTGCTGTCAGTCTGAAGTCGAAGCTGGAGTCAACTTGGCCTGCAACTTCACCTAAGTCTCATGTGGAGTCGACTTGGTCTGCGACTTCGGCAGCTCTTGTTCCCAATTTCAACTCTGTACAAAAAATCATGTTTGAAGTCGATGCTGGAGTCAACTTGGTCTGCGACTTCACCCAAGTCGCATGCGGAGTCGACTTCGTTTGCGACTTCGGCAGCTTTACTCCCCGATTTCAACGCTGGATGAAAATAACATTTTGAAGTCGCTGCTGGAGTCGACTTGGGGATCGACTTGCCCTAAGTCGATGCCTGAGTTACCTTGGAAATCGACTTGACCTGTCATGCTTCATTTTCTTCATTTTTATATCCTTTAATCATCTTCACAAACATGTTAGTAACCAAAACTTACTCAAATTGATTTGTTAATCATCAAAACATAGACTTGGCTTATTTTCCACATGTTTCCAACAATCTCCCCCATTTTGATGATTGACAAAACCGATTTGAGTGTGTACTTTTCAATGTCTTTAAAACATACTATTTTATCTTGTTTTGGTGTCTTTAGAATAATCATTGAACTTTTGCATCTTAAAGTTTAACATACATATTTCATTATCATCATTTACATATTTCTCAAACTTTTCATATGCAAACTTATGTATAATCTACCCAACTCAAATCCTAATTTATTCTCCCCCTTTTTGTCAATTGATCAAAAATAAAAATGGAGCGGGTTAATCCTTTGAGAATGGCGGGGGCTGCTCCCCCTGAACCTGTGCTCCCCCTCAACTTGTTCTTTTTTAAGTTAATTCAATCATCCCCGTATCATTTTTAATTTTATAAAATGGTTCTTTTGCTAGAGGTTTGGTAAAAATATTTGCAATTTGATCTTCTGTTTTTACATATTCTTAACATATATCATGATTTTCTACATGTTCTCTGATAAAATGATGTCTTAGGTCTATATGCTTGGTCCTAGAATGCAATACTGGATTTTTAGTTAAGCATATTGCACTAGTATTATCACATCTAATAGGTATATCTTTAAAATCCATGCCATAGTCCCTAAGTTGTTGTTTCATCCAAAGCAATTGGGCACAATAGCTCCCAGCGGCTATATATTCGGCTTCCGCCATAGATAGAGCAACACTAGTTTGTTTCCTTGAATACCATGAAACCAATATGTTTCCAAGGAACTGACATGTTCCACTAGTACTTTTTCTATCTACTTTGTATCCTGCAAAATCCGCATCCGAGTAGCCGATTAAATCAAAAGATGACCCCTTTGGATACCATAGTCCAAGATTAGTGGTATTTATCAAATATTTAAAAATTCTTTTTACAGCCAATAAATGTGATTCTTTAGGACATGCTTGAAATCTAGAACCATGCAAACACTAAAAAGAATATCAGGTCTAGAAGCGGTTAGATACAATAGAGAACCTATCATACTTCTATATAGCTTTTGATCGATACATTTACCGTTTTCATTCATATACCCATTCAAAAATGCACTTTTAACATCCATTTGAAATAACTTAAAGTTCACGTGAGATGCAAAAGCTAGTAAAATGTGAATGACCTCTAATCTAGCGACCGGAGCATAGGATTCCTCAAAATCTATTCCTTCTTCTTGTGAGTATCCTTTTGCCACAAGTCTAACTTTGTTTCTCACTACAAGTCCACTTTCATCTAATTTGTTCCTAAAGACCCATTTTGTGCCAATGGCAGTACAGTCCTTTGGTCTTGGAACAAGATGCCAAACTTGGTTTCTTTCAAATTGATTTAATTCCTCTTGCATTGCTATGATCCAGTTTTCATCATCAAGAGCTTGGTCAATAGTGGTTGGTTCAATTTTGGATATGTGGCGCCCCACATCCTGAGCGTCACATCCTGAGCCTTACCTCGGGATCGTATTGATTGGTAAACGTGATCAGGATTGTTGCCCTATCACACGGTGAGTTTTATCTGATATTTATCCAATTAACTATGATCATATAGAAATTCATATAACAATTCAAGTTCTCATATTTTCAAACTCAGACATATCTAAGTCATTTTGATCCATTTATCACATATAAATATGTTGTTCATGAGACATTTCAACAAGTTCCTAAGTCAGATGTCACGGCATACATACATCATAGTTATCATACACAACATAAAATTTCAGTTTACATTCTTTCCACATAAGTTCCATAACATGAAACTTCTAAGTTTTTCCATAAATTCCTTAAGCTGGCATTTGCTCCTTTGCCATGACCTGTACTTCACCTGTCTTTGGGTTTGGAAAACAAAATCATGAGTCGAAACTTAATAAGCAAGCTAATTACATTTTACAGGCAAATCATTTCAGGCAACATTTTGCATTTAAAATCACCTTGTAAAGCATCTTATACCTTGTCTAAAGGTATATCTTAAAAATATGAAATTCTGTACCCATCACGGGTTCCATATGCATAATGCCATATGAAAATATGAACATATATATATATATACCATTTCTCCCTTAGGATGGAAGCTAGCCAGGCGACCATCCGTTATGTTAACTACCATTTTAGACAGGACGCCGCTGGCCTTCGGCCTGTTTTAAGTGACTTGGCCACACCAAGGGGGGACAATCGGTCTGTTTATACCTTCAAGTGGACCTAGTATCCTGTGCACATGAACTTTTGCATAAAATCATCTTTAACATGCTAGCATGATTTTTCAATCAGAAACATAGAATCACATCATTTTTCAAATAATTCGTTGGCTATTTTGCACATTTCGTTGGCTAACACATAACGTAACGTATATATGTAACCCCACTATTAGGGTATTCATTTCAATCGCACAAAATTCATTCAATAACCATCATACATAGGTTCATTAAGCTCACTTTGCCATTTATCCATTTTTCCCAAAATACACGCATGGGTATTTCTTCTAAGTACATATCATTGCCTTAGCTTCATAAATCAAGTTCAAAATTTTAGAATTAATATCATACAATCTTAAACAGATATATAAACATAGAATTCATCTTATTTTCATGCATTTTGCACAAAATTATTTTTCATAAGTCATTCATCCCTTATTCACATGTATCGTTCACATAAGCCCATTTAGTCTCATATACATATAATATTTCATAAAATTTTCTAAAAAATATATGTAATCCATATTTCAGCGGGTTAATTAACCTTAATTAACACTGAATTTAGGGTATTTTTATGAGATTTAAATGCATTCAACCTAGGTTTCCAAAACAGCAAGTTTGGAACCCGTTTTTCACCTGTTTAACGTGTCTTTTGATACATAACCCTATGCAGTTATATAATTCCGAAATTTCAGCAAATAAATCTATTTTTTCTAATCCGTATTTAGGGATTAAACACATATATAACATTCATACATTATCATTTCTCAAAACAGCAAATAGCTTGCACGTTTTGAGTCCCGTTTCACATCGGTTTGACGTTCTTTCATAAAATCTATAAAAATCAGTTTTATGGTTTATTTTCCCAAATATTTCTGGGCATCCACAATAACTTAAACCTAGGGTATTTTACCCTACATAACATGCATAAAATATGCAAACCCATTTTCATAGCATTTTTAGCATAGAAATATAGAAATTAGGTCAAAATCATCACTTTGCATTTCATAACTTCAAAATTCATCATTTAAGCATAAACCATCATATATTTTGTATGGATACATGATTTATAACTTAATCACATCATCAAACCAAAACAGAAACTTGTCTTGGAGGTTTAAGATTTATCAACTTGGATTTTCCACTTAATACACATGCAAAACCTCAGTTCCATCAACTTAAACTTAAAAATTCCTACATAAAACCTAATATCCATTCCATATTCATTAAAAATCATGTTAAACCATCATTTTACAGATCCTTTAAGCATCCCTTCCATTTTCAAGTTTTGAGTTTAAAACTCAAGTTAAACAACTTAAAACCAAACACATACTTACTTGGTTTTGAGCTAAACCAAACCCTAATTCTTGGAGATGGTTTCCTTCTCAATTTCTCCTCCTTTTCTCCTTTATTTTCTTCCTCTTCTTGCTGGAAAATATGGATGTGAGCTGCTGCTGTTATATGGGACGTTTTCAGCAATTAAGCAAATTCCAAAATCCCTTCTCAATTCAACGTGCATGGGTTTTATAGTTGCTGGAATTTTTCCGGCTGTGGGACCCACTATTTGGTGCATTTTCACACACTTAAATGCTACCTTATCTACCTTATGTGTTGGCACAATTACAGCCAAGTAAAATTTGGATTTCACCTTTTTACAAAAATAAAAAACTGCATCAAAACATGACCGTCCAAAGCTGCCTCCATTCACGTCCAGCTTTGCACGTCCATTGCTGCCCATTTTTGCATCCATTTTTCATTTTTTTTCAACCATAATTTAAGGGTAAATTGTACACTTAATTACCCATTAATTCGTGTATTAATTTGGTGTAAATGAATTTAACAAAAACTGCAGCAACTTAGCATATGAAATCACATTTTCCATCCTCATATGTTGTCCACATTTCAGCTGCATGTATCTGACTTTTCCATTTTTTTTAATGCTGAGAATCTTCATAATAACATGCGCTTCTCATGTACTTGCATCTCAGCAACATATATGCATATTTTAAAATTTAAAAAAATCAAAAATATGCATCGAACAGCCCCTTGGACGCCCCCTTGTGCCACCTCCTCTATTCTAGGTTTTGTGCCTTTTGTAGCTCCATCATGATATGCACTTAATAGCTAGATAATTCTCATATTTTTTCATTTCAAATAATTGCACAAAATACCCTAGAAATGGCCTACAATTGCCACCTCAAATCTCATTCACATCATGCATTTATGCTTGGTACTCTAGCATTAAATGCATTGTACTCATGTGGAGCATTAGTCAACCATGCTCACCTTTTTCATTGCAGGTATTTTTCCCATATTTCATGCTTAATCCAAACCATTCAAAATAAACATCTCATAATTTCATTCAACCCTTTCAAATTTCATCTCAATCCGAATTTCCTACCTCCCATTATAGCCGTTTAAAGTTAACGGTTGAAATTGAAATATGATCAATAAATCATATTTCTCATTTCATCAAGAATTTTCATAACCAATTTATTCCATAATACCAAGCCCAACATTAATAATTTTCATTTCAAATTTCACCTGAATCCGCCTTACAGGCGTTAAGTTATGAATTTTTCAACGTTTTTCCATTAAACTTGTCGATTACCATAATAATTCCCATAATTAATACTAAATAATGGAAAATGAGTTTTCATGATATATTTGAATATTCAAATCAACATCAAAATGCTCTAATCCCATTGTCTCATTTTAGCTCAAATTGCTTAATCACATCATTATTGCTAATCCATAACCCTAATTACAATAATTAGCAAAATCATATAATACCTTCATAATTCAATAATTCACAAATAATATCATATACATGATTAATGCATGCATATGGGTTTTACCTGGTTAGGGTTTCACAAGATACAAAGGCGTATTGTTTACAAATATTTTGTTTTGACCTTTTAGTCGTAACACCTTCATAAATATTGCCTATAACTTGCTCAATTGGATGAGCATTTTTTAACTTTAAATCAGTTGAAGGTTTATAGGAATTATTACCTTCACTTACCCTTTCCTCCGTGGATTCTTCTTGCTTTTCTACATGTAATTTTTCAAGGTTACTTGTGACATCATCTGCATCACTTAAATCATCTTTTCTTTTGGAGTGTGGATTAAATTAATCAAAAACAACATTTATTGACTCTTCTACAACTTGGTTCCATTTATTGAAGACTCTATATGCTTTGCTATTTGAGGAGTAACCAAGGAATATTCCCTCATCACTCTTAGCATCCAGTTTTCCCAAGTTGGTTTTTCCATTGTTCAAAACATAACATGTGCAACCAAAAGCATGAAAATATGAAATATTCGGTTTTCTACTTTTCCATAGCTCATATGGGATCTTTTTCAAGATTGCTCTAATAGTAACTCGGTTTAACACATGACAAGCTGTACTTACAGCTTCACCCCAAAATTTCTTGGATAATTTACTCTCATTTAGCATTGTTCTAGCCATCTATTGTATGGTTCTATTTTTTCTTTCAACCACTCCATTTTGTTGTGGAGTTCTTGGTGCAGAAAATTTGTGGTGAATTCATTTTTCATTATATAATTTTATGAATAGTTTATTTTCAAACCCACCACCATGATCACTTCTAATGGTCATAATAGTACTTTGTTTTTCATTTTGCACCAAGTTTACAAAAGTTGCAAACATAGAGAAAGCTTCATCTTTGCTAGCTAAGAGAATTACCCATGTGAATCTTGAAAAATCATCAACTATTACAAACACATACTTCTTTCCACCAATGGTTAAAATGTCGGATGACCCATATAGATCCATGTGTAGCAATTCAAATGGCCTAGTGGTGGAAATCTCCTTTTTGGTAGAGAAAGACATTTTAGGTTGTTTTGATAGTTGACATGCCTTACAAATTTTATCTTTGTCATATTTCAATTTTGGCAATCCTTCTACCAAACTCTTTTTCCATAAGGTCTTGATGTTTGACATGTTTACATGCCCAAACCTCTTATGCCAAACCCATGGATCATTGTCAATGGCCATTAAACATTGACCATCTAGTTCATCAAGTGAAACCAAATATACATTTCCATGTCTTTTTTCGCTAAACATGATATGTTCTCCATTAAATACATTGCATATAGATGATTCAAACACAATCATGTATCCTTTGTCACATAATTGGCTAATACTCATTAGATTGTGCTTGAGTCCTTCAACAAATAACACATCCTCCATACATGCATTTGAAATACTATAAATGTTTCCTTTACCTTTAATTTTACCTTTCTCATTATTTTCAGAGGCAACATTTCCAACGTTGCAAGGCTTAAGTTTATGAAATAAACTTCTTTCTACAGTCATATGCCTTGAGCAACCACTATCCATGAACCAAACTTTGTTTGCCTTTGCCTTGAAACATACCTGAAAAAATGAGCAAATAAAGCTTATCTCTTTGGTACCCATTTTATGGGTCCATTTGGGTTAGTAAACTGATTTAATCTCTGCTGTTCTATTTTTGAAAGCCCAAATCTTGTGTTTCTTGGAACCCAAACTAATTTTGCACCACGGTCATACATTTTCTTAAAGTTGCATTTATAAATTTTGTGACCCATCTTATTGCAAAAGTTGCAAGCCATTGGTAATCTAGGAGTAGGCCTCCAAGTATGTGGTGATTCAAAAATTAGCCTTCTAGTCCAAACAACTTGTTGCCCTTTAGGTTTGTAAATAGGTGCAGCTTTATCTTGATTTTTTCAAAGTTTTGGCACACTTGATTTGCTACTTTCTCTTAGCTCAAATATGGAGTATCCAAGACCTCTTCTATTGTTTTGAGATGTCATGTTCAGAAATATTTTCACACTTTCTCCTGGATTAGAAAACTTAGTTAATGATTCATTTAAGGATTTATTCTCCTTTTTCAATTTTTCCACTTCTTTCAATAGCAGTTCATTTTCTTCTTTCAATTTTGTTGTTTTTTCTGCTATTTTTCCATTTACAATAATAATATAATTGCATTGTTGTTTCTTTAATGATAATTTGTTTCCTAGTTTTTTGATTTCCTCATATAATGAATCATATGCATGTTGTAATTTCTCTAATTCAGCACATTTGAGACATTCTTGAATAGAAGAATGAGTAGATTGAGAATAACAAAATTTGGAAGTTACCTCTTCATTACTTGTGCTTTTTGTTGAGGTGGTTTGCTCTTCCAAAACTTCCGTTGTGTTCAAAGTTTCTTCATGCTCAATCTGTGCCATGCAACATATTCTTGCGTAATTTTCTGCTTCAAAATCATTGGTTGAGGAGCTACTTGTTGATGAGGTTTCTTCACTCACGTACATTCCTCTTCCCATAGGCCTTTGGAATTTTCGGCTTTCATATCTATCATTCTTTTCATGATGATCCTTTGATCTTTCTTCCGGTGTAGGACATTGAGCTTGCATATGTCCCATACCGCCGCATCTATAACCCTTTGTAACTTCCTTCTTTTTCTCTTTTTGAGGTCTCTCTTTGAAATCTTTGAAGTTCTTTTCTTTCCTTACGAACTTTCGAAATTTGCGAGTTAATAGAGCAATGTCTTTATCATCGTTGTGAGATGAGGAGGTGAACTCATCCGAGTTATGAGTGACTTTTAGTGCAATTGCTCTCTTTCCTTTGTGGTGATCTTCGTTTCTTTTCTTGATTAGCTCATGTGACATTAATGAGCTAATAAGGTCTTCTAGCTTCAATGTGTTCAGATCCTTAGCTTCTTCTATTGCAGTAATCTTTGGAGTCCAAGATTCCGGTAGAGCTCTTAGGATCTTCATGACCTGTTCAGATTCGGAGATAGCTTTTCCAAGACCTTTCAAAGCATTAGTAATTTTAGAGAATCTAGCAAATATTTCAGAAATATTTTCTATTTCTAGCATTTTAAAGCTTTCCAATTCTCTAATCAAAATATTTCTCCTTGTCTCTTAGACTTGAGAAGTTTCTTCATAGATAGATGTTAGTGTATCCCATATCTCTTTGGCGGTCAAACAAGAGGATGCTCTATCATATTTAGAAGCGGTAAGAGCACAAAACAGTGAATTCATAGCTTTAGCGTTGCTCTTAACAGTTTTTACTTCTTCATCGGTCCATTTAGAAGCTCTTTCATCAGTAGGCAAGATTACACCGCCTTGGATTGCAATCCAAGAGTCCATATCTGTAGCCATGATGAGTTGTTTCATACGTAGCTTCCAATAGCCAAAATTGTTCCCATCAAACAATGGTGGCCTAGTAAAAGATTGGTCTTTGGAAAATGCGGGAACAGAAGTAGATTGGGATGTCATATCAAAAGATCTCTTTAGTAAAACTCAAAGACCTGCTCTGATACCACTTGTTGGTCCCGAGTTGATAGCAATTACCCAAGAGGGGAGGGGTGAATTGGGTATTTAAAATTTTTCAACTTAAACAGAAACTTTACCCCGATTTAGTTTAATCCCCTTTAATAAGACAAATGGAAAGCAATAAGATAATAAAAACGGAAATGAAAAGCAATAGACAAGATTTATAGTTGTTCGGGCAACCTTCCCTACTCCACTCTTCCAAGCTCACACTCCTTGTGACTTGGGTTCCACTATGTATTCCGCGAATACAACTAGAGCCTCCGCTCTCTTCTAAATTCTAGCTCTAGGGGGCATATACAATTCACAACACAAGTAGGTGACGAGTTCCACTCCAGTCACACACTACTTTGCTTACACTTGATCTTAGTTACCCAAACTAAATCAATTTCAATACAACAAGAAAGTATACAAGAAGGTTTCAACATGTTACTGGTGTGTAGAGGCAGATTTGGCACAGAGAAGAACTTGTAAAGCAGTCTGAAAGATTCAACGAGCAGCTCTTAGCAGTTTGAAAAAGGTTCTTCTTCTAGATGTTGGCTTTATCACTTAATGCTCTTAGAGATGAGAGTTGTGCTCAACCAATGATGTTTCATCTACCCTCTACATTCATATTGAATGCCTTATATAAATGGTGAGGAAATCCGAACGTTTGGAAGTAGGTGGCACGCATTTAATGCGCCAACGTTCAAAAAATTTTAAACCGTTGCGACCCAAGTCATAGGTGGAGTCGACTTCGGGTGCTACTTTGCCCAAGTCACAGATGGAGTCAACTTCTGGTGTGACTTCGGCTGTGCTTAGGCTATTCAAGTTCTTCCTCAGGTCGACTTGGTCCTAGACTTGACCCAAGTCGCAGGTGAAGTCGACTTCGGGTGCGACTTCACTTCTTTAGCTTGCTTGATGAATTTGAAATCCTTGGAGATGGCTTTGGTCACTTAAATTAATGTACTTCCCTTGATTTATGTCATTTGAAACTCAGTATATTCATCCTAGCTTGATGTCCTTTAGCTCCGTGACTTGTAAACTTTGAATCCTTGAATCTTGGAGTACATGAAATGTGTGATCTTGATTTTTCATGATGAATACATGCAATTTTGTTTGCTTTGGACTTGATTTGATCTTCATTTGGCTTAAGTCGAATATTTGAGTCTACTTGATCTTTAATTTTACTCAAGTCGAGCATTAAGTCGACTTGGTTTGCGACTTAGATCTTCAAATGCGTGCTGTCAGTCTGAAGTCGAAGTTGGAGTCGACTTGGCCTGCAACTTCACCCAAGTCGCATGTGGAGTCGACTTGGTCTGCGACTTCGGCAGCTCTCGTCTCCAATTTCAACTCTGGACAGAAAATCACGTTTGAAGTCGATGCTGGAGTGGACTTGGTCTGCGACTTCACCCAAGTCGCATGCGGAGTCGACTTTATTTGCGACTTCGGCCGCTTTACTCCCCGATTTCAACGCTGGATGAAAATAACATTTTTAAGTCGCTGCTGGAGTCGACTTGGGGATCGACTTGGCCTAAGTCGATGCTTGAGTCGACTTGGAAATCGACTTGACCTGTCATGCTTCATTTTCTTCATTTTTATATCCTTTAATCATCTTCACAAACATGTTAGTAACCAAAACTTACTCAAATTGATTTGTTAATCATCAAAACATAGACTTGGCTTATTTTCCACATGTTTCCAACACTTACATGTATTTTCATTAAATTCTAATAAACATCGAACAACATCCTCAAGTACAAAGTTCAAGTACCATCTCAATTCATACAACCAATATTTATCAAGCTCATCGCATGTGCCCTCAAGCATTTGAAATACATTATTCACATTATTAAGGTTCTACACATTCATTTATACATGGTTTCTAGGCATTAAGCTTCACTTAGGCATTTCAACAAACACCTTATAGGCAACATATGAAAATCAAACCCAACTCACTCAAAATTCATGGGATTTCATTTAACACATAATAATATCATACGAAACCACTTCTAAACACTTCAATTTTTTCTGTTATATGTATTTCTATAAAAAAAAATCCTAATTTTCAACCTCCCTACGATCTCTACACAAGCCTCATCTCTCAATAATTCATCCAAATAAAAAAAACAAACACGGTGCTCATAAATAATTACAAAAACAACATAATTCCAACCCAAATTCATGCTTTGATTCAAAAGAAAATAACCTACTTACCTCAAATTCAGTTTTATACAAAAATATTTAAGATCTCCCAAGCTCCAAGCTCTCTCCTTGGTCCAAGAATCTTCCTTGATATGAAAATGAGGTGAATCCAAGCACTTTTGAGTATTTTTCATGTGGGTTGAGAGCTAGGGTTATGGGGAGGAAAAAGGGAAGGAAATGGGATGAAATAGGGAGGTTTTAAACCCCTCCCATGCTTAAAATAGAAAGCAACATGGCCTGGGCCGTGTTGTCACTGTTGGTGCCATGTCGGCCCACGAATGGCCCGTTTTCAGCTACCTTACACCATTTTACTCATAACGTTTCATAGACAACTCCGATTGAGATGATTCTTTTTTGTTAGCTTTCTAACTTCAAGTAATATCTCTCCACACAATTGCAGCTCAAAATTTGACACGCATTTTACTACACAACTTTACCAATGACTTTCGCCCATTCACAAAATAAGTGGTCATAACATGCTAAAACATTCCCAACACTGAAAAAATTATTCACACACATCTCTTATCATCATAATATCACATTTATATCATCTATTTGGTCAAAACATATCTTATACAAAGTTTGACCGTTCAACTCAACTCTTTAGCCATTTTGCCTCTACCACAGGTCTCATTTGACTGAATCATATATATTACTTTTCATGCCTTCAAATTATTTCTCACACATCAAAAATACATGTAGCATATTATCCATACTATAAGCCATCTTCGATTGCCAAGCGTCAAAAGATGCCTGTTACAAGCAGCTTATAATGTCTAAGAAATAATTGTCAAGGTCCTCATTGATATTGGGTAGCAATGTTCCATTTGAGGGCTATAGTATTAATGAGATTTCTTAAGTAAGAAGCTAACCAATGTCATGATAATGTCATGGTGTTAATCTGATCTTGCTACCATACTGAGGAATTTGGTCTCCTTGTCCGAAGTTGTATCCCTTGTGTGTGGTTAAGTATGTGGGCTTTAGTCTTCTAGGGGAATTTATCGACTGGTCTAATATGACTTAATATCGGTGACTCTCTCATCGAGACATTGGCTTTGTGTTGACCCTTATCATTTGTCTCCTACAAAAGCATGGTCTTCGAGTTTGCTCAAGATGATGATCTCTACATGTCTTTACTAAAGAGTTGCTTTGTGCTACTCAATTCCTGAATCCCAAGAGTGTCTCAATTCAAAGCATGATCGAGTTGCCCCAAGCTTTTTCTATCTATGCCTTTTGAGTGTCTTTGAGACTTCGAGTTAGTTTCATTATTACATTGCTTCCTAACATGGCTCACCATGTCTTCTCTTTTGATGATTATTCAACACACTGTGAACATTATTGCTCATTGGTTCCTAGCCCACATGAGCATTAATGGGTTTTAAGTGCCTCCCTTATTTCCAAACGGTGCTTCGTATTCTAGATAAGGAAGCTGGTTCATGTGCTAGGAGTATTTTTATTTAAAACTTTTCTTCTTTTTCACTATGTCAGCTACAATTGGCTTTGTTAGGTTAGTACCAAATAATGACACATTCTCCCTCATTTAATATCATAAGAAGACATTCCATCTATAAAAGCCTTCTTTAACAAGCTTTCATTGGTGTGCACTACCTACCTAGTTCATTATTATTGCTGATCTTGCACTAAATTTACAAGAATTTTCTTTGCCACACTCTCTTTTACTTTGAGATGTAACAACATTCTTTTTTGTAGAGTGATGCAACTTCTCCACAATAGTCAATGAAAAGTGTAGTTCTTCCTTTAAAGAAGGGAACATTCTGTCATTCATGGTTGTTTGGCAATGGACCCCAAACTTAAACACTGCTAGTCCTTGAGCAATACATAAAAATCTAAATGTAACTACTACATGTTAAAATCTAGTACACATCTAATCATTGACAATGCAATCATATCTCTCCACTTAATGATGTAAAAGATAATAATAAATGAAATAATTCATGAAGACCTGTTGAGATCAAACCAAGGTATGCATTATCAATACAAAATCAAGCTACATGCAAATGTGAATAAAAATAGTCAAAAGTTATAATTCAACCTTGCTAACCGTTCTCCTAATCAAAAGAGCTTTCTAGGACATGAGTAATATAGATGAGTAGGCTCAAAGTATATCTATTATCTCATGAAAATATAACATTTATTAACCTAATCTACTTGGCTTAGACTTACAAAAATTGCACAATTGATTTCTCCAAATCTATTGGTTTAACTCGCCTCACCATTTTTCAGGATATCTGGAGATTTTTTGCTTTTTTGTTGTTTTTTTGCTCCCCTCACCATATTTAAGAGTATCCGGGAAAAATTTTCCATAAAGAACTATTACTGTGGTTTTTCTTTGCCTTTTTGCGCGAACCTTGGCATTTATAGATTTCAAGTCCCAGTTACTCAGCTCGAGTAACATATATAAGTCGATATACTATGTGCACATTGTTCAACCCTAAGTTTCAAGTAAAAAGATGAATTACACTATGAATCGTTGTATTTACTTTAAAGCATAGGGTTTAAAAACAAACAGATATATGTACGCTCAAAATGGGGAACAAAGATTGTAAAAAGATATAACATTGAAGCACAACTAGGTACAAGTATTCATATTACACAAAAAAATGCCTTAATCATTTCAATAGAACATGTTAGCAAGAATATGTATAATAAAATTCAACTACTTGATGGATCAAATCATTCACATGCCACTTAAAAATATTAAAATTTAACACGCTAAAGCTCAATCAATGCATAATCATGAAAAAAATGTCAACCTTTATGAGTTAGATTCTAATTTAGAGGTTTTTTTTACATTGCAAGTACTCATCAAGATAAATTGCAACTAATAAATTATCGCAGGCAAGATTTCAAAACAATGCAACCTAAAACATAATATAGGTACATGAACAAGAACAAAACAGGACAAAACATCCTCCAAACTTGAAAAATGCACTGTCCTCAATGCATAAAACTAAGAAAACTAAGTAAAGAAAATGCAAGTGGAAATGACAATGATATGCAGATGCAAATGCAAATGTTATGCACATAAAAATGGTAAACTAATGAAAAAGAAAAGAGAAGAGAAGGAAAAGAACCGGTACTCCCTTAGTCATGAGGATGGATGGAATGCTCGTCATCTCCATCACTCTCGTCTTCTTCTTTTGCTTCCTCTACTAGCTGAAAATGTGCCTTGAGCTGCCTTTTTAATACTCAAAATCTGATGATAGATGAGGTATCCAATATCAAATGACTTGCCAGTGAGGATAGTGTATGACAAGATAGCATGATCAAGAGGCACATCACTTACATGGAAAGAAGGATGCAATGAAGTGGAACAAATTCGATAGGAGCATTGCAAGCTCAAATGCCAATGATTCTACACCTTGAATATATTCAACTAGTAGCCTTCTCAATTCCAGCTCAAATCATCCAAATAAGCTACATTCACCGCCTCAATATGGGGTTGAAAATTTCAAAGTCAAGCCTAATGGATTCATAAGCATAGCATTCTCAATTTCAATCATTCATAATAATTCAACAACACTTCTTGAATCATAAAACTCCTCAAATTCAATCCATAAGTTTCTCTCATTCATTAAATAAATCATTTCAAATAGAAGCATGATCAAGAACAATTCTTGGTAGATTCTTCAACATCATAACCTCATCCAAACAATTGCTATATGACAGTTCAACTTCAACAAAACTTTGATAAATTTTCATTTCATTCAATATCAAGCACCAATCTCCATTAACCCAATTCAAGCAACTTCAATTGTAAATATTCAAGTCAAACCACTTCCATCACGCCAAAATAAATAATGAAACAACTCCCACCCAAGCAAGAGCAAGTGCATATAAAGGTATCAAGCAAAAAATAACCAATCAGTCCATTCCAACAACATTCAATGCGACCTCTTGAATAATCACTTTCCAAACCTCTTGAGATAATAGTTGTAGAGATTACCCCTTGAAAGCACCACCAAAATTTTCTAAAATTGCAGCAACTGTCACCACTCATTCAATGGCGTCACGGCCTCACTGTGCCAGAGCCCTGGCACCACCAAATCTGCCAAGAAAATGCAGTGGCTGGTGAGAGGAAAAAAGAGATGATGTAGAGAAGAAAGAAAGAAGAGAGGAGGGAAGAAGATAAGAAGGAATTTAGAAGTTTGGTGGAGGAAAGTAAATGGGATAAAGATGATAAGAAGGTTGAATTAAAGGGAAAAATGGAAAGGAAGTGATGGAAATAGGTAGAAAAGAAAATGGAATGTGATGGGGAAGATGGGGGTAAAAGAATGAGAAGTGGAGTAGGAAAAAGAAGAAAGGGAAGAAAGATAGAAATAGAGAAGAGAAGGGTAAATTGAGGTTATAGAATAAAAAATGAAAAAAAATCAATGAAAAATTAGTAGTATTGGGGCGGCACTGCAGCATTGATTGTGGTCTTGCAGTGCCACGACATATGTTGGGGTGGCACTGTAGCAATATTTTTTCTTTTTTCTTTTTTCTTTTTTTGCTGTGGCACCGCAGCACCAACGCTGCAGCCTGATAACTGTGCAAAAGTGGGGTTATCATTGCCTAATTTTCATCAAATTTTGAATCTAGTTAAGAAGCAATGCATAGATTTGCTTAAAACTACATTAGTTTGCATTAATTGACTCTTTTGTCTTTCATAATTTGCACATTTAACGCATAGTTTGCATCATTTTGAGCATATAAATTTCATGCATTCATATAGGAGCATGTTACTCATTTCATTTCTTTTTGTTGTTGTAGGGCAGGTGTGACGCCCCATTGGCTAAACATCCCCAACAGCTAGTTAATGGGTGTCACATAACTTAAGAAAAATTCATAGCATCTCCCCATAATTATAAGGGAGTGGTGTGGTACAAAGGACCTGTTATATATGTATATCATAATTTTATTTCAAAACATAAACTTTAACCCTACATTCACACAGCCACATGCCCATACTATAAAAACATCCATTTAGAAGGAAAGTCATCATAATTCATCATTACACAACAAGTAACCCAAAAAACTCACATACATGTGACAAATAGATTTTAACCAAGTTTAAAGTAACCACATACAATATGTTTGTCATAGTTGGATCTAAATGTCTGTGTATGTTAGCACAAAATATCTAAAATAACTAAGAATACAAATGTTAATCTAAATGTCTCCATGATTAGGTCTTCCTCCTCCAGTCCCATCTCGAGGCTCCTCACCTAGCCTGTGATCTAAAGGTAAAATAATACACCACGTGAGTCTAAACAAACTCAGTAAGTAGATAGTAGTTAACACAAGTGAAAGAAATAAGACTCCGGATGCACATGTCATGATAATTTTGTAAAAAGATGATTCATAAATAACCATACTAGACATATGGGTCCAACACCCACACCTAAGATCATGTATAAATAATCATATATAAATCAAAGACGACAAATAGACCTCTTCTCATGTCATCCAAGGGCCATGAACAACCCTCTTCTCATGTCAACCAAAGGCCATGAACAATCCTTTTCAATCACCTATCTCAGATAGCACATCATCCATAACACACAAGAATGAATGTCACAAACCATGCATATAATATCAGCAGAATTAACAGAGTTACTCTAAATTTAGCATACCAACATTTACACAAGCATTTTCTTGAACACATGATGGATGCCAAAAGGTAAAACCTCTAGTCCCTTGTCCTGGTTCAACCCACTCAACAAATGTCATGTTTTAATCCTGTAAAGACTGCTAAGGTTTCATCTGTTTTGAAAAGATAACATAATAACATTCGATTTGTTTTCCAAACCCTATTAACCGTAAACTGTCACGAACCCTAATGTTCTAAAACATGAAATTGTTAGACACTACCCCTTCACACTAGCCCTATATCATGTCTAAGATGATATTCCATCACTAATTCAATAAGAGGCAGCGTCTACTTACCTCGACTGTGATTTCCCCCAAAACAATGGCTTAGATTCAGATCTTCAGAATCTCTAGCTTCCTTGGTGCAAGTTGACGATCTTCAAAGAAGTTTGGAAGGGTTTATGGAAAGACCTCGAGCTGCCAAGACTGAGAAGAAGGACGGAGGAAGCAGAAGAAGAGGAGAGAGGACGACGGGTGTGAATGAAACCCTAGCGCAGCCCTTCTTTAAACTAAAGTCTCATGCAGACGAGCCGGGCATGGGCTAGGCCCACGCATGGACCGAGTCCAATCATGATTTGTAACTTGCTTTCCCACTCATACAACTTAATAAATTAAAAATTTCTATGGGGGCATCCCGGTAGGGGTGCTGTCCCCTTGACCCCCGCAACCTGGCAAGGCAAGTTGAACCCCGTACCTACTCTGCGAAGTGTAGGATAGTCATAGTGCTCTAAACAATGCGTCAATTATACACCCCTAAATCAAACCGAACAAATCACATTATAACCAAGAACTACAGCTACAGAAACATGCAAGTGCAAGGCTCGTACTCATGTCTAACATACTTGTTAATGATATCTCGCACAATCCTACATGTCAAGATTGTAATATATGCATGTATACAATACATGTCCCCCTAGATGTCATATCTACATATGTTCTATATCACATTAATATCATAGGTTCCTAACAGCATATTCATGGATTATCTCATGGATAGGGAAGGGTTATATATATATGTTGGAAATAATGTTTAAAGCAAAACAAAATTGACCAAAACATGAGTTTTGATGATTAACAAAGTTAAAATTGAGTATAAGGAGATTACTGATGATTTTGCTTAATGATTTAAGGAATGAATTAGCCAAGTCGATATCCAAGTCGACTTGGACTTCGACTTAGGGTGAAGTCGATCCCAAAGTCGACTCCATATTCGACTCCAAAATAGACCACACAGCCAAATTCAAAATGGAAGGAAAAGCAGGTGAAGTCGCAGGCCAAGTCGACTCCACTTGCGACTTGGGAAGCCAAGTCGCAAACGAAGTCGACTCCAGCATCGACTTCAGACGGCAAAAACACTCCAGAGCTGATTTTGGGGTACAAAAATACCGAAGTCGCAGACGAAGTCGACTCCAGGTGCGACTTGGGTGAAGTCGCAGATGAAGTCGACCCCAAGTTTGAATTGAGTTCTTCAAAGTCCAAAATACAGACTCAAGCTCATTTGCAAGATCAACTTGGATTTTTTTCAAATCCAAATTAAGGGTACAAGCTCATTATCAATTCTCAAGTCCAAGGCACAGCTTCGAACATAGTTGAAGATGAAGAAGTTCAAGTCATTAAGACTACTGTGGAAAGCAATCTAAGACAAGTCCTTCAAGAAGATTTATAAATATAAGAAGCCATTTCAGAAGTAAGAAGATTCAAGAAAGAAAGCTAAGCAAGCTAAAGGAAATCAAACAAGGACCAAGCAAATTTCAGCACAAAGACAGGTCAAGTCGCAACCCAAGTCGACTCCAATATCGACTTGAGGTCAAGTCTGAAACCAAGTCGACCCAAACTCAGACTTGAGAAACACGGAATTGAAGTCGCACATGAAGTCGACTCCAGTTGCAACTTGGGAAGCCAATTCGCAGACGAAGTCGACTCCACCTGCGACTTGGGGAACCAACGTTCGAATTTTTGAACGTTGGAACATTTATTGCGCGCCAACCACTTCTATAACGTTCAAATCTTTCCCATTCTATAAATAGACACTCAAGCAAACAAGAATACATACACTACATTGTCTAAAGAGAGAAAAGAAGTGCAAACAAGAGCTCCCATTTGCTTTTCTCTTAATTTGAGTGATCTATACATTTTCAAAGGAAGAAAGAGCTTCAAGTTGCAAGTAGCTTCAACGACATACAACCGGTTGCTTCTACAAGTTCTTCCTCAAGCTCAATCTTGCCTACACAACTCTGTAAAGTGTAGATCTTCCATATTTTCATTACTCTTTGTTATTGGTCTTGGTTTGAGTGTATTGTAACAAACCAAGACGTTGCAAGTAGAGTTGTGATTGGAGTTAAACTCATCACCTACTTGTATCAAGTGTACAAGCCCCCTAGAGCTAGAATCTGGAAGAGAGCATAGGCTCTGTTTGTGTATGCCTCCTAGAGCTGGAATCTAGAAGAGAGCGGAGTCTCTAAGTGTATTCGTGGAATACATAGTGGAACCCAAGTCACAACGGTGTGTGAGCTTGGAAGAGTGGAGTAGGGAGAGGTTGCCCGAATCACTATAAATCTTGCCTGTTGTTTTACTTCATTGCTCTCTTTACTTCATTGCTCTCTATCAGTTTCAATCAAGGGGATTAAGTTTACAAGGGGTTAAGTTTTAAATTTTACCGAGGAATTTTTAAGAACCCAATTCACCCCCTCCCCTCTTGGGTTTTTCCATTAACTCGGGACCAACAATATATACACCTGGTCCTCACAGCAGGGGACGTGAAGACTTAAAGACTTTTGAAGAATGAAAACAAGGGTCATGCTTGTCGGAGTTGAATTTTGATTTGGTTGAGTGATTGAACTGGCGCCTTGGCGCCACATTTTTGAGCCCTGATGCCAACAACCGATATACCGATGCTACAGGAAAAATCTAGAAGAGGAGGAGAGTCCAAAAAGTTGGCTCTCTGGAGCCAACTACCTGGTGCCACGGTACCACTTCACACATGTGAGGATTTCACATGTGTCTCATGTTAGCTTCTTGAGAGGGTATAAATATAAAGCTTAGGGTTTAAGCAAAGCAGCTAAGAGCTCATGGAAGCAGCCACAAAAGGAGAACAAGAAGGATTTCAAGCCAAGGGAATATCTTAAAGTGAAGATTCAACTTGGGTGGTGGAAACTAGCAAGTTTCATCTCCTCTTTCTCTTTCCTTACATATTTTGCTTCTTCTCTTTTGCTGGGATTTATCTTGTGATACCTAGACCTAAGTAGGACATTTACATGTAAATTAGGCATGTATATGTGATTTATACATAATTCAATTGATTGATTGATTTTAATGCTATTGATTAAGAAAGGTGATTAAATTAATCACCATAGCTCAAAGTGGGTCAATTTGACTAAAGTGACCTAACGAGTGATAGAAAATGTGAATATATTAGGGATAATTACCTCATATATTATGGTTTAATTAATGAAGATTATATTGATAATTATGGAATTGAGGTGATAAATGTTAGAAAATTCATAACTTGACGCCTATAAGGCGGAATGAGGTGAAATTTGAAACGTAAGCACATGATAATGTGCTCAAACTTATGAATGGATTGGATTATAAAAATTATGATGAGATTAGGGTGCTAATTAATTATTTTCATCCAAATCCAAAAGTTGAACTCAAATGGCCATAACTTACGATAAAAAGGTCATTTTGAGATGGAATTTGACATGAACGATTAAAATGATATGACGAATCTTATGGATGGGATTGATTAATCTAATTATCATGGAAAAAATTTTAATCACAAAAGGACGAAAGAGGTTTCTTAAGGAGCAAGCAAAGAGATTTCTTAAGGAGCAAGTAAAGGAAGAAACTTAGGAAGCAAGTAAAGAAGGAGATTTAAGGAGCAAGAAAGGAGGAAAATAAAAAGAGAAAAGGGGCGGAAAGGCAAGGGCTAGTCGTTCAAGCCAAGGAAGAGAGAAAGAAAGAGAGAGAGAGAGAGAGAGAGAGAGAGAGAGAGAGAGAGAAGAGAAGAGAAGAAGAAGAGAGAAGAGAAAGAAGGCATCTTGAAGATTTCTTAGAAGATTTCTTAGAAGGTTAATTCCTCTCCTAAAATCCAGGTATGTAGTGATTTATTAATATTCCAAGTTTAAAATATGCCTAATTAAACAGGTTTATTTATAAATTTTTATTTGGTTATTAATCAGCTCATGCTATCTAACTTATACTCATATGTAGTGAATCTGGAATAAGAAAGAAAAATATAGAAGAAATAGTAAATGAACGAGTTTTTACATCAACATTTGTTTGACAACGCATTATAAGGTTATTAAGGAAAGACCTAATTTTTAGCTTAAAAGGAAGCAGGTTGTAAATTAAAAATTCGGGAAAATCAACCTCAACAAGGTTGAACGGGTGTAAGGATTAGCTGCACCAAATAATTTTTAATAATTTTTATACAAGAAATTTTGAACTGAAAAATTTTTATGACATAGAAAACATGTTGAATAACACTTTACCAAAATAAAAATTAATTTTTGAAGGGTATAAATATACCTAATAATAACGTGATTTGAACTGTCTGAAAATAGGTGCTGCTATCCAGCTGAGTAAAAATACCAAAATAAATATAAATACTTACTACATTGTGTTGAAAATATTTATTTTGGTTAATTCATGTAGTTATTAAGGTATGATATAAATTTTAAATTTAAATTACTTGATTTTATTATGATTTAAAAATTAGAGAGATTAGTGTGTCTGATTTCTGCATTATGGACAGATTGAGGAATAAATCAAAATAAATGTTAAATTCCAGATTTTTGGGATGTAATTTAACTTATAATAGGATATAAACAAGTATCATAAGTGATTATGTGGTTTTAACCTATTATAGGTGGATTTTAAAACGAATGGGTGCTATGGAAGCACAAGTTATACTAATGAGGAAATTGGAAAATGGACACCTAACTTGAAAGACAAGCGGGTTAAGATAGTTTAACGTAAATCTAAATGGATTAAAATTTCATAAATAAACCCTAAATTATGTGTTAATTAAGGGGTTTAATCATGCTAAATTAGGATGTAAGTTGCTGTTTTGAGAAATTTTAAGAAACATATAACATATGTGTTGTAAGATGGGTATTTGTGAAGGGATATTATGGATAAATGATAAATGACTTATGTGATTTGCTAAAATGTAAAAATGTATGAAATTATGATGAAGTGCATGATTATGCTGCTGTTTTGATGATTAAGTATAATCTCAAATTTTGAGATTAATATATGAGGCTTAAGACATCAAATATGTGACTAAAATGAGCATCGACGTATGAAATATGAAAAATTACAAATCGGAGGTAATGAACCTCCATATGATGATTTAATAAAAGATTATGATGTGTATAAAAGTTTAACCTACATAGGGGTATTAAAAATGAATGGATGGATGATATGATATATAAGCTATGTTGCTATGTATGAATACCCAACTTGAAATACAAGTGGGTTATGTAAGCTAATAGAAATCATATGGGATATACATATGACTTAAGAAATATGAAGTTGAGAAACCTTGCTTGATCTTGATTGTTGAAGTCTCAACTAAGTGTTACCCAAGTGTTTTGAATGATTAAAAGGAGATTAAATGCCCTAGACTAGGGTATTCAGTCAAGTGAATAACTTTTGAGTGAAGTGAATGACTCATTATTGAAAAATGTAAAAATATATGTGACTTAAGAGATGAAAGTGTTCATCTTGAAGAAAAATGGAGTAAGTTGAATTACTCAAGGTCACATGTAGTTTAAGATCACGTAAGTGTTGGGAACAAGTGATAAATGCAAAAGATTGAAAACCCTAGACTTAGGGTTGAATGGAAAGATTGACTAAGCATGAAAGTTATATAGATGTGAATATGCATATATTAATGTTAAAAGATGTGATGTATTAATAGAGAAAGGTGTTTAAAGTTAACTTTCTTGGGATTAAATGCAAGTTAAAAACCATATGGCATATATATGCCTATGTTATTGAGATATATGAATGGAATGAAGAAAATGAACCACTAATTAAGATTACATAGTTATGTGGTTATCAAAAGACTTATGAGTAAGTCATATATATAGGTGACCATTGACAAGGATAAAGATGGATATGCATTCCAAAGAAAGAATGATTTAAAGTTAATGTGTTATGGACCATATGGGATTAAACCCATATGACACATATATGTGAATTGAAGAAAAAGACAAGGCATACAAGCACAACATATGATGAAAATGTATAAGGTAATCATATTTACTTGTCTAGGAAAAGGCAGGGAAAGGATGGAAGGCGCAAAAGGATCGTCATAGGTAAGCAAGCAGGATTTTTGAAAATGACATTTTTTTCTCAAATGCTAAAATGCTTTCAAGTTGTTTTACTTGAATATTTATAAAGTTATTTAAGGATGGTCATCCCTTTATCTCTTGTTACAAATTGATTACTGCTTTTAATGAAACGATTGAATAAATTCTCCTCTATTTGGAAAATGGCATGCTAGCATGAATTTGAATGATGTTTCATCGATATGATGTTCAAATGGATGGTGCAAAGAATTCTCTACATGAGAATGACAAGTTGTCATGTGTAAGAGGTATATAATGCCAGGGTGACTAAAAGTCATGCATGGAATAGAAATCAAACAGACTAGTCAATGTAGTGAGAGGACTGGATGTCCCCCTTGACGAGGCCAAGTTGGACAAGTCCGACGCCAAGGATGGAAAGGATCATGTTATGAAAGGATGTTCTCCGAGCTAGCGTACCCTCATATGAAGGATTATGCCATTAATGAAAATGATGCATTTGCACATCCAATGTTTATGAAATGCCAAAAATTGGGTTTACATGAATGGTTTATGAAAAAGTTTATGTTCCATCGATAGTTGATCACTTGCTAAGTGTCTCCTACTGAATAGAGAGAAATTCATTTAAACGAGAATGAAAGATGCTTGCTTATTGAATTTCGACTCATGTTTTGTTTTTCCCCCTTAGACAAGTATAGGGAAAATTCAAGTGACAGAAAGCATGTTCTTACTAAGGAAACAAAACAAAAAAAAAAAAGAATTTTCAAAGGTTTGTAATCCTTTATATGTGAAATATGGATAAATTCCCTATTATGATCTAGGGTTTATAATTATGATAAAATGACAGATTGCGCACATATAATCTAAGGGTGTGTTTGTTTAGGGTAAAGAAGTGTCAACTAAAACTTTTCAATCTAAAACTTTTCAATCTAAAACTTTTCACTCTCCATAATTACTCTATTTTTTAATTATTTTTTCATATTTTTTTATACAAACTACCCTACTTTTCAATCATTTCTACAAAACTACCCATACAACTAACCTATCTATTTTAACTTTATTATCTTTACTCCTCATCATTACTCCTATTATATCACATCACTTTCTTTTGATTTGACAACTTTTACTCCAAAAACTTTTCGTCGAAAGTTTTATCTCCAACCAAACACACTCTAAATGTGTAAGGAAAAGCAACCTTACATCATGAAAGGCGAACATGATACCACGAAGCTTGGTATCCTTTATGATTGAGAAAGTAAAAGATTAGATTCTAAATGCCTTGTATAGATATGATATGACTGATATAAGAAATGTCTTAAATGATTAGTGTTTGTATGCTAAGAGTTGATGGATCCTTGTTATTGACATGAAATGTTTAGATTATGTATGCATGGAATGAAAAGGACATGATTAGGTCAAAAAGACCTTTAATGTAGAAGTGCAAGTTGAGATGTTATGAATGAAATGTGCACTTGATATGTGTAATTGATTACAAGTGTATTGTCTCTTATAAGATGAATGGAATGAAATGCGAAGAAATGAAATGATGATGGATAAAAGGAATGAAACAAAAAAAAATTAGACGAGATCCAATTAAGAACCCGCCGCGTGATCAGGGCAACAATCCTGATTCACATTTACCAATCAATAAAATCTCTGAGTAAGGCTTAGGATGTGATGTCTCGGGCTGGGGGCGCCGCATTTCTAAACTTAGTTTTTATAGGATTTGATTTCATGTTTATGGGCTAAACTCCAATAGACAGGATATTGAGATGATGTGACTCTTAAACTAAGTTGATTCAGTTTTTCTTATTTTGAAAATGAATATATAGTTGTTGTATACATGTATTGTGTGGATTTACCTTTACATGTAGTGTTTAATACTTTTTACTAGCTTAGCTAACTTGTAAGATGCTCAAATTGCTAGAATCATGCTTGAAAGAGATGATTCTATGCAAGATTCACATGTATGGCGTAAGTTTCTAACTTTGATAAGGTGGAAAGTTAAAATGGATAGGAATATACTATTTAACCCTATATAATATTAACCAAGTTATGAGTAAACCAATCCTGTTATACTCGTTTGCATGGGATCATAGCATTAGGTGTCGCGAGATTAGCTTCATACATGTTGGAAGGCATCTACAAAGATTTATGAACTTGGATTAGTAAATCCCTGCATCACCAAGCAAAAAGGATCCAAATTAATATGGTTTAGAGTTAAGGATTCCTAATTTCCAATCCACTATAATCAACTTTGAGAATTTTTAAAAGATATAATTAGTTTAACCTAGTCCTCGTGCACATTCCACTAGCCCTTAACTCATTTTACTTCATTTTCATTCAAACAATCATTTAAACTCTCTCCATCAAAGGCAATTGAATTTTAAAAGATATAATTAGTTTAACCTACTCCTCATGGAATCGACACTATTCACTCTCTATTACTTGTACGACACATATACTTGCGTTAAAACGAGCAATTTAATTTGACATATATGCAGCTCGTCACTGCCTCCTTTTCTTTTCTTAAGCCATGTTGGCGCTCGAGTGCCGTTGCCCTTCTCTCCATTTGTTGCAAGTTGCTACCTTGAAGAAATATGGCACCGGGACTCCATGATCTAAGGCCGGGGTGTGGCACCCCAAACCGAGTGTCACAACATGAGCCTTACTCCGGGACTATTATTGATTGGTAAATGTGATTAGGATTGTTGCCCTGTCACACGGCCGGTTCATTTACTAATTTTCCATTTATAATTTCCTTCATAGGGGTTAATCTCATCATTCATATTTGATTTTACATCAATTTGCCTATCTAGGCCATCATCAACTCCTGTTGTATGAATTATATATCATAAATTCTATGGCATTCATATCATAACATAACATACAATCATCACTTGTCAATAAAAAAAAAATTCATCAATCCAGCATACACCATAGTGTAATTAACCTAATTACATCAAGTAGCAATAACACAATTCATAATACATTTTTCCACACTTGGAAACACACACAGGCATCCACAGAATCACCATTCATCGTTTAACCTGTGTTCCTTCATTGTATCCATCCTTGAACCTATCTTAGGATTTGGAAAACATATCATGAGTATAACTCAGTAAGCAAGCTACATAGTTTTTCAAGCAATTCATTTTGTAGGCAAAGTTTGCATTTTAAGACATATCTTTGAAATCATCATTATACTCACTTGAGGGTATGTCATGAAAACATGAACATCATACCCATCACGGGTACATCATGAATAAAATACTTGTTCGCAATCTCACTGCAAGTACATGGGTCGTAGATTTTATTATATAAATTATCGATCCACAGGGAATCCATGACTATAAAATTTTGCTTTTAAATGCTTTCGCGTCGGATATGAAGATAATATAACAAAAAAATAGAAAAGTGGGGAGGAAATGCAGTAAATAAAAGGGAAAGAAAATAAATAAAATGGGAAGAATTGCAAATTAAAAATGAGGAGAGAAAGCGAGAGTGCAAATACCTAGGGTCTAGGATTTCACATGCGTATTTTGCAACGGGTAGTGGTATAATTATTTAATTTTGATATTGTTTGTTAAAGGAGAACAAACCCTAATTTATCCTTGCACCTTTTCTCAAAACCTATAAGGTGTACCCTAATTTTCTTAACCACCTATTCTCATGGGATTAAGTTAATTATAATTCATTAAGTTCTGTGGTTTGTTCATGTAATTCCTCAAGGTTATTATGCCTATTTTCATGGTCTTAGATTTCCAGGTTTAATATCTTGATTTTCGTATATTAGATTTTCACCTCTCGGTTCCATCACCTAATATATGGAATCATGTCAAAATACGGGCCCATGTATAAAGCAAGCATAAAAATAATCAGATATTAAATTAACAACAACATATAAAATAAATAAATTAAAAATCCACACCACGCTGCATTGTACGCATGCTACATCCTAAACCCTAGATTTAAGGTTTAGCCAAGCATGTTTAAGTTCAAAATAAAATTAAAATTACAATCCATCTTAAACAAGATAACAAAAATTAAAAAGGAAAAAGATAGAAAAGCTTATTGGTTTGAAGCCCCGATGGTGTGTCGGCTGCTCCACGCAACTCGTCGGTCCGCCTTTTTCTTCGTGCTCTCCACCTTGCTTTCTCTTTCTCTCTCAACTTTCTGCTCATGAATTTTCTCTGCTCTAAATTCTATGTTGGAATTTTCTATCTGTTCTCCAACTGCTCGTTCTCTCTCTATTCTGGTCAAAATTCTTTCTCTAAAATATTCTGATGCTCTAATCTTTTTCTAAAATTCCTGCTAAAATATTTTGCAGTGGTATTCTTGCAAGGATTTTTTGTTGCTTACTCCTCGGAATTTTTCTGATGAGGAATGCTCTCCTTTTCCGATTGCTCCCCTTTTATAGATGCGTACTTCAATTGATGTGGGGCCCATCTCCATCAATTGTTGATTTATTCTGCTTCATTACTGGACGTAAATGCATGCTGGAATTCACGTGAAATGATTTTGTTGGCAGCAGCATTGCTGCTGACTTTGTTGTGGGGTCCATCTGCATGAAATCACGTCCATGTTGCTGATGAAATCATGTCTATGCATTGATTAAAAATCTGGATGAATGGATTTTAATGTAGCTGTTCTGATCAGCCTGCTAGACATGTGATTTCTAGTGCCGAATTTCTAGTGGGCCGCACATAAGTTCTGCTAGACACGTGACGTGATTTTGAAATGAAAACATTGCTGCTGATCCATCAAAATGCTGCTGCTGCTGAATATTCAATAGGTAGCATGGGTGCAATAAAAAAATCACGTGAATTGGGGTGGAAAAAATGTTGCTGCTGTTTTACGTGATCAGCTATGAGAGCATGGTGGGGTCCACTAGTAGCTATGCACGGTGTAACACCCCAAACTGAGACGTCACTTCCTTACCTCAAGACCGTATTGATTGGTAAATGTGAATCAGGATTGTTGCCCTGATCACGCGGCGGGATTTTAATTGGAACTCGTCCAAATTTTTTTCGTTTCTTCATTCATCATTATTTCATTTATAACATAAGCAATGGTACACTTGTACATATCCTTTAAATTATTTCAACATGTTGTTATACATCATAGGCCCTCTTGACCTAATCATGACATTTCCATTGCATACATACATCTATTCAATCATTAGTTCACCTACAAATCGGAAATTTAAACAAGTTCACCTATACATTAACATACCTGAAAACTTCCATTCATAGCATTCCACTCACCATGGCTAATCCTTTTAGCCCACCTGGGTACTACTTCGTACCTTTTCTCCATTTCTTAGGTCCTCGACCGCTTGAGTTTCCCAATACCTATCTGAGGTTTGGAAAACAAAACGTGAGTGATAACTCAGTAAGCAAGCATTTTGGGGCAAGACTTTCCTTGAAAATATTTTTCTAAAACATTTTTCTCATAAATCATTTTGGCCAGGGGACATTGTATGTCTCAAAACATCTTGACATAAACCATATTTGACAATGGACATTCTCATGTCCACAAAAAGACGTTTTTCCACATAACTCATTTTGACATTGGACGTTCATACGTCCTAAGACATTTTTTCACTTAAACCTTGTTGGAAATGGACGTTTATACGTCCTAAAACGTTTTTCATATAAAACACTTTGGTAATGGACATTTTTGTTGGTCCCGAGTTGATGGCAAGTACCCAAGAGGGGAGGGGTGAATTGGGTATTTAAGAATTTAAAACTTGAATTAGAAACTTTTGCCCCGGTTTAGTTTAATCCCCTTTAATAGAACAAATGGAAAGCAATAAGATACTGAAAGCAGAAATGAAAAATAGTAAACAAGATTTATAGTGGTTCGGGCAACCTTCCCTACTCCACTCTTCCAAGCTCACACTCCCTTGTGACTTGGGTTCCACTATGTATTCCGCGAATACAACTAGAGTCTCCACTCTCTTCTAGATTCTAGCTCTAGGGGGCATATACAACCAGAGCCTCCGCTCTCTTCTAGATTCTAGATCTAGGGGGCGTGTACAACAAGCGACACAAGTAGGTGATGAGTTCTACTCCAATCACAACGCTACTTTGTTATAGCTTGGTTTGAAATACCAAAATCAAACCAAGCACCAAAAATCAAATAATAAGATGAAATCAAAGAAATCTACACTTTACAGATTTGTGTAGCAAGTTTGTGAAACCCCCATCTTAGACACGTGTATGAAATCCTAGGGTTGTAAACCCTAGGTAATATATTAATAAAATATATATTCATGAGTATGAAAATATGTGGAAATAGAGGTTAAAATAATTAATTTTGAAATTCGGATGAATAGTGCACGTGAATAGTAAAACGTGAATAGTAAACGTGGGATTAAAGAATATGTTAAATTAATCACTTTGGATTAACTTAATCATAAAAGATGAAAAAGGAAGCTTCCCACTAAAGTACAAAATTGCTTTTCGGATTAAAATAATAATTTTCGGATTTTTATGGATTTTTGTGAAGAAAATGAAGAAAAATTCATATCTTGCAATCCGGATGTCGGATTGAGATGAAATTTTTTATGGATGGCCAAAATATGATGATGAACATGATGAGTGGTCCAAGATTGATCAAAAATCATGAATTAAGGGTCAAGATTAAACTTCATTTGAAGATCAAAAAGGTAGCCCACTTTTCATTAATTATAATTTGACTTTTGGGTTATTTTTAATTAATTAAAAATCAAAAAAATTAAATGCATATCTGCAAGGACAGCTAGAATGTGGACATGCATGGACTTTTGGGGCTAAATCCAATGGTCCAAATCCATCATTATCAAAAATCAATGGCTAAGATTGAATTAGCCTAAAATAATTGATTTTAATAAATCAAAAAATTATAAAAAATAGGGATGCCATAGGGGAGTCGTGAACATTAGCTATGGTGGCTGCACATGGCTCAAAGAACCTTTTGGAAATTAGAAAAAAATACATTTATAATTTAATACCTCAAGCAAGGGGGGTAAATTCCAATTTGATGCAAAATCAAAAACTATAAATAGGGGCATGGGGTGAACGACCAAAGCACTCAAACTCAGCTCCATTTGAGCATTTTTTCACCCCCACCACGTTTTAGCCTTGAGGAGAAAGAAAATGAGGAAGTTAGAGAGACAAAGTGCGAGAAAAAGTAGGATATCTTCACTTCGGGTAAGTTATTTCTTCCCAAATTTCTTTTGGATGTTAAGTAGGGTAAAACCATACTTAGATAATTCCTAAGCATGAGAAAATAAGTAAAGTTATAATGCTTAATTGGAATTATGCCGAAACATCGAAAATTTGGAGCGAAGATGGAGCAATCGGGAAGATAGCATATGATATGTGAAAATAATGCTCCAAAAATGATAAATGATGATTTGTGATGTATTATTATGATAAATATGATGTTGGAATGATGATATATTAATTTCATGATTTTTGGAATTAAGGATTATGCTTAAGTGAATTTATGTTGATTTTTAGTATATGGAGAAAATGATTTATTTAGCCAAGTTAATGATGATAAATTCATAATTCATGAATTTCCCATGATATACTAAGCATAAGCTATGTCATGGTATTTTTTATTTTTGGAAAAAATATCAATTTTTGGAACCCATGAACAATAACCACGCTACAGTGACATGAACAGTAATTATGAACAGTGAACAGTGTATTTTGGGAAAAAATTGAGAATTATTTTTATATATTTATGAGGATATATGGATGAAATTTAGAATTTATGGATAAAAATCCATATAAATGGGTAATGACCAAGTATCTTTATAAGATTAACCTCTATGGGAATGAGGTAATGAATGGTTATAAAGCAAGCATGGAAAGTAAACTAAGACATAGAATGGATGGATAAAATATCCATTTTCCTTGTATAGGGAAAAAGGAAAGGAAAAGGTGGAGGACACGGACTGAAGAGGTAAGCAAGCACAACTTTGAAAATGTGATTTTATTGCTTCATTGTAAGCAAGCAATCCTTTTAAAAATGTGATTTTATTCTCAAGTATTTATGAAATGTGTTTTAAGGATGGACATTCCTATAATGTTTTGAAATGATGAATGTTTATAAGTTTTTATGAAAAGTCATGCCGGCATATTGATATCATGATGTTCATGGACATGTGCACATGTATGATGTATAAGGAAGAGGCTTTGGTGGAGGTAGAAAGCGGATCAGAGGGTCCCCCTTCACTATTGCCAAGTCGTATGGGTTGTGTGCCGACGGCGTCCTCCCCAGAGGTGGAGGCAAAGGAATGTTATGTGTAAATGAATGCATTGCATTTTCATACATGGATTGAAAAGAAAAGCATGGATTTGAAATGATGTTTTTAAATGAACGGTGCAAATAATTCTCTACATAAGAATGATAAGTCACCTAGTGTAAGAGGTATATAATGCCGGGAAAATCAAAAGTCATGCATGTAGGAACCATGTAGGCGTCAAGAGGAAGAGAGGTTCCTCTTGATGAGGCCAAGTCGGAGACAGCCGGCGTATTGGACCATGTTATGTGAGATGTTCCCTGGGCTAGCGTACCCACACACGAAGGTTTATGTCAGGAATGGAAAGAAAGTATTTGCACACATGGATTTGAAAAGATATTTTTAATGGATGATGCAAATAATTCTCTACATGAGAATGACAAGCCACCTGGTGTAAGAGGTATATAATGCCGGGAAAATCAAAAGTCATGCATGTAGGAACCATGTAGGCGTCAAGAGGAAGAGAGGTTCCCTTGATGAGGCCAAGTCGGAGACAGTCGGCGTATTGGACCATGCTATGTGAGATGTTCCCTGGGCTAGCGTACCCGCGCACGAAGGTTTATGTCAAGAGTGGAAATGAAGCATTTGCACATCCAATGTTTATGAAAAGGTTTCTATTCCGTTGATAGTTGATCACTTGGTAAGTGTCTTCTATCGAATTGAGAGAAATGCATTTACGAATGATTTACATGAATGGTTTATGAAAGGTTTCGAAATATGGTTTACGAAAAGGTTTCTATTCCGTTGGTAGTTGATCACTTGGTAAGTGTCTTCTATCGAATGGAGAGGAATGCATTTAAAATGAAAAATGCTTGCTTATTGAGTTTCGACTCATGTTTTGTTTTTCCAACCTCAGACAGGTGTAGGGAAAGCCAAGAAATGAAGGACATATGTTGCTAAAGGAAAAGAGGAATCTACAAAGGTTAGTAGATTTTTGTATGAATAGATTCCCTAATGGGATATGATGAAAAAGACATAGGTTGTATGAAATTATGAAGTGATGAATAATTTGAGAAATTGATGATTTATGATGTTATGGATAAGTCCATTATGAATGATGATGAGTATATGTTTATATGATGAAAGCAAAAGAAATGAAAAAAAAAATTGGACGAGATCCAATTAAGTACCCGCTGCGTGATCAGGGCAACAATCCTGATTCACGTTTACCAATCGACAAGATCTTGGAGTAAGGACTATGTGGACGCTTCGGTTCGAGGCGCCACAAAGTTCCAGCTCGAGGAAGAATCTGTAGAAGCAACGAATCGTTTTGCGTTGAAGCATACAACAACTTTTGAAGCTTCTTCCTTTGAAAGTGTATAAATCACTCAATTGTAGAGAAAAGTGGATTGAAACTCTTAGTAGCACTTCTTTCCCCTTTTTCAGCTCTTACTTGTATATTTCCACGTTTTCTTGAGTGTCTATATATAGAGGAGGGAGAATTTTGAATGTTATAGAGTTGGTTGGCGCGTAATAAATGTTCCAACGTTTAAAAATTCGAACGTTATTTCTCCAAGTCGTAGGTGGAGTCGACTTCATGTGCGACTTCGCCCAAGTTGCATGTTGGAGTCGACTTCGGGTGCGACTTCAGCTGTGCTCAGTTTGTTCAAGTTCTTCCTCGGGTCGACTTGGCCTTAGACTTGGCCCAAGTCGCAGGTGAAGTCAAATTCGGGTGCGACTTCGGTTGTTCAATCATCCAAGCCTGTCTTTTGAGTCAACTTTGTCTGGGACTTGACCCAAGTCGATCTTGGAGTCGACTTCGGGTGCGACTTGACCTTGTTACTTTGCCAAGTGAGTTTAAATTTCCTTGAAATATCCTTTGCTTGCTTAACTTCTTCAACATAAGTGTTTCTTCTTTGATTTTCATAATTCTTGGCATAGATATCTTTTAGCTTTTTGTCCAAAGGTCTTGAAAACTTGAATCTTGCTATGCATGAACAAATTCAATGTTTATGGATTGATTAAAGTGGATGAATTCATGCATCTCGCTTGCTTTGGACTTGGATTAATCTTCATATTCTCCAAGTCGAATATTTAAGTCGACTTGGTCTTCAACTTGACTCAAGTTTGATATTAAGTCGACTTGGCCTTCGACTTGACTTCTGAAATCTTGCCCTGTCTAACTGAAATCGATGTTGGAGTCAACTTGGCCTGCGACTTCACCCAAGTCGCAAGTGGAGTCGACTTCATGTGCGACTTCGGCAGCTTTGTCACCCAATTTCAACTCTGGAAGGAAAGTGTTACTTGAAGTCGATACTGGAGTCGACTTGGTCTGCGACTTCACCCAAGTCGTAGGTGAAGTCGACTTCGTCTGCGACTTCGAGAATTCTTGCTCCCAATTTCAACGCTGGACAGAGGATGACTTTTGAAGTCGAAGATGGAGTCGACTTGGGGAATCGACTTGGCCTAAGTCGATGCCTGGGTCGATGTGGTTTACGACTTGACCTGTTATATTTTATATTTTTCATCTAAACATTGCACAAAACATATTACTAGTTAAAACTTACTCAAATTATGTTGTTAATCATCAAAACACATGTTTTGGATATTTTGCATTTGATTTTCAACAATTTTTATGTCAAAAATACATTTTACGTAAGCCTTTTTGGCAATGGACACTCATATATCCACAAATACTTTTATCTCTTAGACTATTTTAGAAACGAACATTTTTATGTCCACATATGTTCCAACATAAATCCCTTTAGGAAATGGACATTCTAATGTCCAACCATTTTTCCCACATAAACCCTTTGGAAATGAACATTCTTATGTCCAAAATATTTTCCAACATAAACTCTTTTAGGACATGGATATTCTCATGTCCAACCATTTTTCCGATATAAACCCTTTTTCATGATCCCCATCTTGGGGCTTGTTTATAGCAAACAAGTCATAAATTCTTTTCATGCAAACTTTTACATAAAAACCAATTTTTTTCTTAATATTAATACATTTTGTATAAAACACCCAGCTTTGAGGGTAACTTATGCATAATGGCTCATAAAAATCCAATTTAGGATAATTTTTCATATAAATGCTTTTATATCCCAATCTTTGGGCTTTTAAAAAGTAAAATGTAAGCAAACACATTTCTCCCCATCCAGTAGTGACACTTACCAAGTGATCATGCTACCTTTTGGAAGAGAATCCTTAACAGCACGCTAGCCAGTAGGCTGTTTATTTATCCTGCTCCCATCTCAGGGAGGGCGCCGTTGGCACTCCTACCCTCCCTTAGCGACTTGGCCTTATGTAGAGTGGGCCCCGTCATCCCAACCGTGCTCTACAACCTGCTTATTTCTTGTACTGGTTCACCGTACATTATTATGACCGACCGCAGCCCGTTTGGTTTGAAGAACCACAGACCGCAGCCCATGTCCTTTTAAACCGGGATCACAGACCTCTGTCTGCATCCATAACACACAAAAAATCTTAGACCGAAGTCTATATCTCAAAAAAATAATTTTCAAAAACACATCACAGACTGCAATCCATGTTAACTTGTAAAGCGGGCGCACCCACTTTAAACAAGTTGTTATTTGAAATCTAATTTTAGGATGACCTTCCTTAAATTCTGTTAGAAACATTTTGAGTAAAATATTTTGATAAATATTTGAAATGTTTGAGCAACAACACACTTTAAAAACCTTTTTAATAAATCAACATAGGAAGTGGTCATTCTTAAATCTCTTTCAACACATCCGTATAAACATTTTTCAAGATATTTTCAACAGAGATTTCCTCATCTAAAGGAAATCGAAACTTTTCGAATATCATTTCAAAACATATGAACTATATTTAAATCCTCATTTATTATTTAATTATCATGACCTAGCAAAATAAATCTTTTTCATAAATCAAATCCCCCTTTTTTTAATAACATGATTATTTATCATTAAACATCATAAGAGAAATTCAAAACTTATTTACATTTGTTGCTTTGTTGAAAGGGCAAAATTCCCTTTTTCTTATAAAATACTTTCGAAACGACATCATAAAGAACTTGTTTACTTAAAAGCAAATTCTTTAAAAAAACTATCGACATAAAACATGAAATCCTTTGAAAACATTATCGTGGAGAACTTGCTTACTCATAAGCAAATTTCTCAATCCATTAACATAAAGCATTGCCAATCCATGGTAATACTTGTGATAAATTTTTTATCTTAAAAACGTTGATTGCTTCCCATGAAGCAAACCCTGAGGCTTTTCCTTAAAGCCATTCTTTTCCAAAACTTATGATTTTTCATTAAAGTCGTCATTTTTCAAAACTTGTGGCTTTCCATTAAAGCCGTCATTTTCAAAATTTGTGGCTTTTCATTAAAGCCATCATTTTCAAAACTTGTTCTTGCCCATTCGTTTAAACATAATCATAAACAATTTTAGTCACATATTGTGACGCCCCGAACCGAGGTGCCTAGAAGCCTTACTCCGGGATCGTTTTGATTGGTAAACGTGACTCAGGATTGTTGCCCTGATCACACGGCAGGATTCTTTTTTTTTTCTTTCATCAATACATGAAAAATTTCCATCATTCATCCAATTTCACATAACACAGTTATGATCAAAAACTATTCCATAAACATTTTCATTGGAATAAAAATATTCCCTTTTCATCTCAAAATTATCATCGTTGTCTTTACATAAAGTTTACATAAACATCATTTATATCAAAAACAACATAACACTTGGCATGCTGCCTTCATCATCATTTTCTGTCTGTTGTTGAAAAAGCATGGGTGAGTAATAATACTCAGTAAGCAAGCTATACATAATTTTTCAATCATTTTCATGCATTTCATAAAATGCAAATGCAATGCATACATAGCATTCATGACATTCCTTTGGATGCGATGCTAGCTAGGCGCCCATCCCATACATGCTCCCATTTCAGGGAGGTCGCCGCCGGCCTGGGCCTATTAAGCGACTTGGCAATAGCGAGAGGGACATCCGGTCCGCTTACTACCTCGACTAAGGCCTATTCCTCGTGCACATGCTCATTCTCATACACATGCCGGCATGATATTTGCAAATCATAAACAATTTCATAAAAAGCATTTAATAAACAATTTCACAAACTTCAGTTCATGTAAAGCAGTTATAGGTATGGCCAACCTTAAATAAATTTCATAAAGCAATTCACAAACAATTTCAAGCATTTTGAAATTAATTTGCAAAACATATAACTTTCTTATCTTCTTAGGAGGTGTCTTCGACCTTCTCTTTTCCTTTTCCTATTCAAGGACAAAGAATATTTCATTTCCTTTATTTAAGCTGCTTCCCATGTATGCTTTATAATATTTGGGCATTATTTCTTTACATAGATATTTTTGTCCATAAATTCTTCAAAAATTCCATACTTAATATTCAAATATTAATTTCCAAATTTTCTCCAAAATCAACGTGGTTACTGTTCATGGGTTTCAAAAATTGATATTTTTTCCAAAAATAAAAAATACCATGACATACCTTATTCCTAGTATATCATTGGACATTTCTTATATTTTGAATTGATCATTATTTACTTGCCCAAAAAAATCATTTTCTCCATATACTAAAAATCATCATAAATTCACTTAAGCATAATCCTTAATTCCAAAAATTATGAAATTAATATATCATTATTATAACATCATATTTATCATAATCATTCATCCCAAATCATCATTTATCAATTTTGGAGCATTATTTTCACATATCATATGCTATCTTGCCGAATACCCTATATTCGCTCCAAATTTTTGATGTTTTGGCATAATTCCATTTAAACATTATATCTATACTTATTTTATCATTATTGGGCATTATCTAAGCATGGTTTTACTTCATCTAACATTCAAAACAAGTTTGAGGGGAATCCACTTACCTCAAGCGAAGTTATGCCTCTTCAACTCGCCTTTTCTCACTCCAACCTTCGATTCTCCTCTTTCCTTAAGGATAAAACGTGTGAGGATGGGAAATGAAGTTTCTCAAGTGATTTTTGAGCTGGGATGGCTGTGAATTTCGTTCTTGGGCTGCTCCTCTATTTATAGGGGTCCATGTTTCATTATTTGCAATTTACCCCCTCTAGCTTAGGGTGTAAAATGGCAAATGTGTTTTTTTCTAATTTCCAAAGGTGCCTTGAGCCAAGAGTAGCCACCCTAGGCCTGTTCCAGCCCCCCTATAGCAGCCCTAATTTTCTACCTATTTTTTGATTTTTTAAAATTAATTAAATTAAGCTAAATTAATCCTAGCCCTTGATTTATGATTTGGATGAATTTGGACCATCGATTTGGTCATGGTACTCCCCCTGCACGACCTGACATGTTGCTGCATTGCATTTAATTTTTTTAATTTTTATTTATTAATTTTAATTAAAGTCAAATACATAATTAATGAAAAAGTGAAGTTACTTTTTCACTTTGCATTTGACGTTTCATCTCGACCATTGATTTGTGATTTTCATCACATATTAGCCCATTCATCATGTCCATCATGAATTTTTAACCATCCATAAAAAATTTCATCGAATTCCGACGCCCGGATTGCAATTTATGAATTTTTTTCTATTTTTCCACAAAAATCCAAACTTGGATTAAAATATCCAAAAGAATTGCTATTTTGTCTTGTAGTGATTAAATATCTATTTTGTCTTTTATGATTAAGTTAATCCAAGTGATTAACTCTTAATCATACATCTTAACCCCTTGTTTACTATTTATGTTTACTATTCACGTGCGCTATTCACGGGGTTAAATTCCTAATCGCATTATTTCAATCTCCAATACACATATCCATCAATATAATTCATGAATTTTCATTTATTCATAAAATAATTACAAAATTACAAATGTCGAAATGACGCGTATACAGTTGAAACAACTCGTATACGGTCAGGGTTCCACAATTCTCCCCCCTTACAATAGGTTTCGTCCCGAAACCTATCTTTCTTCGAATAATTGAGGGTACTTTCTTTCAACTTCTTCCCGTAACTCCCATGTGGCTTCGGATTCTGAATATCGATTCCATTGAACCTTTACATACTCAATTTCTCTGTTCCGAAGCTTCTTGATCTTGAAATCTAATATCTTGATTGGTCTCTCCTCATAGTTCAAGTGTTCTTGTATTGGCAAATTTTCCGCTATCAACACATAGGTTGGATCGGAAACATATTTCCTGAGCATGGAGATGTGAAACACATTGTGGATGGCACTGAGGGCTGGTGGCAGAGCTATTCTATAGGCTAGATTGCCTATTTTTTCCAAAACTTCAAAGGGCCCAACATATCTCGGGTTTAATTTTTCCCTCTTTCCAAACCGGGTGACTCCTTTGAATGGTGTTACCTTAACAAATACGTGATCCCCAACTTGGATATTTAAATCCCTTCTTTTGCAATCGGTGTAACTCTTTTGCCTGCTCTGGGCTGTGAGTATACACTGGCGAATCACTTGGACTTTTTCCGCCATTCTTTTTGAGAGGTCTGGAGCCAATTTTCTTTCTCCCACTTCATCCCAGTTTAGAGGAGTTCTGCATTTTCGTCCATATAAAGCTTCAAATGGGGCCATTTGAATACTTGCTTGATAACTATTGTTATAAGCAAATTCTACCATAGCCAAATATTCATCCCACGATCCTCCAAATTCTACTGTGCACATCCTCAGCATATCCTCTACTATTTGATTAACCCTTTCTGTCTGCCCATCAGTTTGAGGATGAAATGTTGTGCTGAATTTCAACTGCGTACCTAAGGTTTGATGTAAACTTTTCCAAAATCGAGATGTAAAACTGGAATCTCGATCGAAAACTATTGACTTAGGTACTCCGTGCAATCTCACTATCTCCTTATAATAAATTTTAGCCAGTCGCTCAGCAGTAAAATTTTTCTTGATGGCTAGGAAATGAGCTACCTTTGATAATCTATCTACTATGACCCATATAGCATCATTTCCATTATGGGTTCTTGGCAACCCTTCAATAAAATCCATAGTAATATCATCCCATTTCCATTCTGGAATTTCTAGCGACTGTAATTTTCCAGGGGTTCTTTGATGATCAGCCTTAACCCTTTGACATGTTAGGCACTTAGCCACATATTCAGCAATTTCTCTCTTTATATTATTCCACCAATACATCTTCTTAATGTCTTGATACATCTTGGTGCTACCTGGATGCATCGAAAATGGAGAGAAATGTGCTTCTTTCAATATCTGTTTCTTTACTTCCTCTTGATTGGGTATACATAGGCGACCCTTATATCTGTACATCCCATGTTCATCTTGTATGTATTCACTGAGATTTTTCTTAATCATTTTCTCCACATAATTCTTGAAATCCCCATTTTCTTTTTGAGCCATTTTAATTTGCTCAAATAAATTTGACTGGATTTGTAATTGAGACAATCTAACTTGTACCCCAGGTGGGCTTACAATTAATTCTAATTGTCTCAATTCTTGTAGTAGCCCTTCTTCCTCTGTGATGAGATGTGCTAAGCTAACATTTCTACTTAGCGCATCGGCTACTACATTGGCTTTGCCTGGATGATATAAAATGTCAAGGTCATAATCCTTGAGTAATTCGAGCCATCTCCTTTGCCTCATATTTAACTCCTTTTGAGTAAAAATATACTTGAGGCTCTTGTGATCAGTATAGACCTCACATTTAACTCCATATAAATAATGTCTCCATATTTTCAAGGCAAAGACTACTGCTGCCATTTCTAAATCATGGGTTGGATAGTTTACCTCATTTGGCTTGAGTTGCCGAGATGCGTATGATATAACTTTTCCATTTTGCATCAGTACACATCCTAATCCTTTCTTTGAGGCATCAATATAGATCACAAACCCTTCCTTCTCCATAGGTAGTGTTAGAATTGGAGCTTTTACCAGTCTTTTCTTTAATTCCTAGAAGCTATTCTCACATTCCTGTGTCCATTCATACCTAACTCCTTTCCTTGTCACTTTGTGAGTAGAGCTGACAATTGTGAGAATCCTTCCACAAATTTTCTGTAGTAGCTAGCTAGCCCTAGGAAACTTCTTATTTCCGTGATATTTGTTGGTTGTGGCCACTTTGTTATTGCCTCAATCTTTTGAGGATCTACTTGTATTCCCTCCTCGGATATAATGTGGCCGAGAAAGGCTACTTATTTCAACCAAAACTCACATTTTTTTGAATTTAGCATATAATTTCTCTCTTCGAAGAATTTCCAACACTATCCTTAAATGCTTCTCATGTTCTTCTTCTGTCTTTGAATAAATTAATATATCATCAATGAATACCACCACAAATTGATCCAAAAATTCTCGAAAAATTATGTTCATCATATCCATAAACACAACTGGGGCATTCGTTAGTCCAAATGGCATGACTAAGAATTCATAATGCCCATATCTTGTTCTGAATGCTATTTTATGGATGTCTTTTGGACATATCCTCAATTGGTGGTAACCTGACTGTAAATCAATTTTTGAAAATGTAGAAGCTCCTTTTAACTGATCAAAAAGATCATCTATTCTTGGGAGTGGGTACTTATTTTTCACTGTTACTTTGTTCAATTCTCTGTAATCAATACAGAGTCTCAAACTCCAATCCTTTTTCCTTACAAATAATACTGGAGCTCCCCATGGTGATGCACTGGGTCTAATAAACCCCTTATCTAATAAATCTTGAATTTGTACTTTCAACTCAGCCAATTCGGCTGGTGCCATCCTATATGGGGCCTTAGATATTGGGGCTGTTCCTGGAATAATTTCTATCTCCATATCCATCTCTCTTTCTGGTGGTAAATTACATAGTTCCTTTGGAAAAATATCTGGAAATTCCTTTACCACTAGAATTTGTTCCATAGGTACCCCATCTCTTATTGTGTTTATAGAGATCAGATAAGCTGTACATTGTTGGCGCATCAGCTTAGCTGCTTTCATAGCTGATACCATCCTTATTGTGTTTTCTAGCTGTCTTATTTTACTGATCTCTATTTCATCTATTGGTGCTTCAAATTGCACCTTTTTATTTCTACAATCAATTGTCGCACCCCATTGACTAAGCCAATCCATCCCTAATATGACATCAAACTCTGTCATGGGTAATAGGATGAGATCAGCTTCCAATATTTTTGTTCCTATCCTGATAGGACATGCTTTGCAGATTTGATTTATACTTGCCAATCTATATACTGGGGATTCTACATGTATAGTACTACTGGTTTTCTCTACCTGTAGTGCGTGTGTGATTACGAATTGGTATGATATAAATGAATGCGTAGCTCCAGAATCAAATAAAGCTACTGCAGAATTTCCCAAAATGTAAATCATACCTGTAATCACTTTTTCCTCCATCTCTTGTGACTCCGTTCGGGTGAGGGCTTGGACACGCACTGGGTTGGCAGCAGTACCGGGTCGATTAGCGATGACGGGGACTTTTTGTTGGGCCGGCCTCCCTCGAGCTTGTGCTCCTTGTGGCTTATTCGGACAATTGGGCGAAACGTGTCCGACTTGACCACAGTTGAAGCACTTTATTATCTTGGCTTCATCGGTCCTGCACTCCCAGGCCACATGACCCGTTTGGCCACATTTGTAGCATTTCCCCGTTCCTTGTAAACATTCGCCTGAATGGCGTTTGTGGCAAGTTCTGCAAGTCAGGGTGCTCTGTGTCTTGTCGCCGATCTTCTTTCTCTCAGCGATTCTCCTTTTTCCTTTATTATCCTCACCTTCCTTGGAGGCTGAAAAAATTTGTTTTTGAGCTTGCCTAAGCTCTTGAGTCCTCATAGACTCCATCTCCAATGTGTTGGAAATATGTGGAAAACTAGCTAAATCTATGTTTTGATGATTAACAAATCAATTTGAGTAAGTCTTGGCTACTAACAAATTTGTGGAAATGTTTAAGGGATATACATTTGAAGAACATAAAGCATGGAAGGCCAAGTCGTAGTCCAAGTCGACTCCAAGATCGACTTCAAAAAGCCCAAACTGTCCAGAGCTGAAAAGGGGAGAAGAACAAGTGAAGTCGCAGGCCAAGTCAACTCCAGGTGCGACTTAGGAACCCAAGTCGCAGACGAAGTCGACTCCAGCATCGACTTCAAGCATCTAGAGTTGAAAAAGTGGAAACGGACATGACGAAGTCGCAGGCGAAGTCGACTCCAGGTGCGACTTGGGCGAAGTCGCAGACGAGGTCGACTCCAACTTCGACTTGAGGAGTTCAGACTTGAAGATTGAAGTTTCAATCTTATTCCAAGGATCCATTTGGACTTTATCAAATCCAAATAAGATGCAAAGTTCATTCTCAAAAAGTAACTGAAGTTTCTTGAAGATCAAAAGCTAAGATTCATATTCAAAGTTCAAATCAAGTCTATCAAGTCCAAAGCTAATCTTCAAGCTTATTCCAAATGAAGAAATATCCAAGTCATGAAGACCAATTTAACAAAGTTCAAGTCAGTTCAAGAAGATCAAGGTGTTCTTGCAAAAGACCACGCCAAGTCGCAACCCAAGTCGACTCCAGGATCGACTTGAGTTGAGGACTGAAGGCCAAGTTGACCCAGACTCGGACTTGGAAATCTGAAGAACTGGAGTCGCACACGAGGTCGACTCCAGGTGCGACTTGGAAGCCAAGTCGCAGGCCAAGTCGACTCCACATGCGACTTGGGTCGCAACGGTCGGAATTTATTCGAACGTTGGCGCATTAAATGCGCGCCACCTACCCTCTAACGTTCGGATTCCCTCCAAAATTATAAATAGCATTCATGGTGGACGAGGGAAGTAGCTGAGAATCATTAAGTGTGCATAACTACTATATTCAAGAGCTCTAAAGAGATCAAGCCATTCAAAGAGGAAGAACTTCACTTCAAGTTACAAAAGCTATATTTCAGAATCTTCAAAGCCATTACAACAAGTTCTTCTCTGCGCCAAAACTGCTACTACACAACTGTAAAGTGTAGTTTTCTTATTGTTTCATTTGTTTGTGTTGAACTTGATTTAATTTGAGGAACTAAGATCAAGTGTAAGCAAAGTAGTGTGTGATTGGAGTGTAACTCATCACCTACTTGTGCTGTAATTTGTTGATGCCCCCTAGAGCTAGAATCTAGAAGAGAGCAGTAGCTCTAATTGTATTGAGAGAATACAATAGTGGAACCCAAGTCACAAGGAGTGTGAGCTTGGAAGAGTGAAGTAGGGAGGTTGCCCGAACCACTATAAAAATCTTGTGTGTTTGATTTATTTATCTGCTCTCTACATTATATTGCTTTCCATTTCGTTTCTTCACAAAGGGGACTAGATTAATCCAGGGTAAAGCTTCTGTTTAAGTTGTAAATTTTAAATTACCCAATTCACCCCTCCCCTCTTGGGTTTTGCCATCAAACTCGGGACCAACAAGTGGTATCAGAGCAGGTCTTTGAGTTAAACCAAAGAGATCTATTGATATGGCATCCCAATCGATTCCCGTTCCCGCTTTTGCTGAGGGCCAATCATTCACTAGGCCACCATTGTTTGATGGGAACAACTTTGGTTATTGGAAGCTTCGTATGAAGCAACTCATTATGGCTACCGATATGGACTCTTGGATAGCAATCCAAGATGGTGTAACATTGCCTATAGATGAAAGAGCTTCCAAGTGGACCGAAGAAGAAGTAAGAACTGTAAAGAGCAATGCTAAAGCTATGAACTCACTATTTTGTGCTCTTACAGCTTCCGAATATGATAGAGTATCATCTTGTCTAACCGCTAAAGAAATATGGGATACTCTAACATCCATTTATGAAGGAACCTCTCAAGTCCAAGGGACTAGGAGAAATATTTTGATAAGAGAATTGGAAAACTTTAGAATGTTAGAAACAGAAAATATTTCTGAAATGTTTGCTAGATTCTCTAAAATTACTAACGCCTTGAAAGGTCTTGGAAAAGCTATTTCTGAATCCGAGCAGGTTATGAAGATACTAAGGGCTCTACCGGATTCATGGACTCCAAAGATTACAGCTATTGAAGAAGCCAAAGACCTCAACACCCTAAAGCTAGAAGATCTAATTAGCTCATTGATGTCACATGAGCTAATTAAGAGAAGAAACGAAGAGAATCATAGAGGCAAGAAAATCATTGCATTAAAAGCTGCACGCAAATCTGAAGAATCTACCTCCTCGTCTAATAATGGTGATGAAGATATCGCACTTCTTACTCGCAAGTTTCGAAAATTTGTGAGAAAAGAAAAGAACTTCAAAGACTTCAAAGAAAGACCACAAAGAGAGAAGAAGAAGGAGGTTACAAAATGCTACAGATGCGGGGGCGTAGGACATATGCAAGCTCAATGTCCTACACCGGAAGAAAGGCCAAAGGAGAGCCATGAAAGCAGAAAATTCCAAAGGCCACGAGGAAGAGGCATGTTCGTCAACGAGGAGACTTCATCAACATGCAGTTCCTCAACCGAAGACAATGATGCAGCCAACTGTGCGAGAATTTGCTGCATGGCACGAATCGAGTAAGAAGAAGAAGACTTGCTATGTCTAAACACAACGGAAGTTTTGGAAGAACAATCTACCTCAACAAAATGCACAAGTAATGAAGAGGTAACTTCCAAACCTTGTTATTCTCAATCAAGTTATTCTTCTTTTCATGATTACGTCAAATGTGCTGAATTAGAAGAACTACAAATTGCTTATGATTCATTATATGAGGAAATTAAGAGGCTAGGAAACAAGCTGTCATTGAAGAGACAACAGTGCAACTTTGTTATTGTTGAAAATGGAAAACTAGCTGAAAAATCAGCAAAACTGAAAGAAGAAAATGAATCACTGTTGAAAGAGGTAGAAAAATTGAAAAAGGAGAACAAATCATTAAATGAATCATTAGGAAAGTTCTCTAATCCAGGAGAAAGTGTGAAGATGTTTCTGAACATGACCTCACAAAAGGATAAAAGAGGTCTTGGGTACAATACATTTGAGCAAAAAGAAAGTGGCAAATCAAATGTGCCAAAACTTGGAAAATATCAAGCTAAAACTGCACCAATTTATAAGCCACAAAAGAAAAATGTTATGTGGATTAAAAGACCAACTTTTGAACCAAAATGCAATTGGAGGCCTACTCCTAGACTACCAATGGCCTGCAATTTCTGTAATAAAATGGGTCATAAAGCTTACAAGTGTAACTTCAAGAAGTTATATGACCATGGTGTAAAGCTAGTTTGGGTTCCAAGGAACACAAGATTTGGGCTTTCTAAGTTAGAATTACGAAGATTGAATCATTTTACTAACCCAAATGGACCCATAAAATGGGTACCAAAGAGATGAGATTTACCTGTTTATTTTTCAGATTTGTTTAAAGGTAAAGGCAAACAACATATGGTTCATGGACAGTGGTTGCTCAAGGCATATGACTGGAGAAAGAAGTCTATTTCACAAACTTAAGCCTTGCAACAACGGAACGGTTGCCTTTGGTAATAATGAGAAAGGTAAAATCAAAGGTAAAGGAAATATTTACAGTAGCTCAAATGCATGCATGGAGGATGTTTTGTTTGTTAAAGGACTCAAGCATAACTTAATGAGCATTAGCCAATTATGTGATAAAGGATATAAGGTTGTGTTTGAATCATCTATATGCAATGTATTTGACGGTGAGCATATCATGTTTAGTGGAAAAAGACATGGAAATGTATATTTGGTTTCACTTGATGAACTAGATGGTCAATGTCTAATGGCCATTGAAAATGATCCATGGGTTTGGCATAAAAGACTTGGACATGTGAATATGTCAAACATAAAAATCCTATGAAAAAAGAGTTTGGTAGAAGGCTTGCCAAAGTTGAAATATGACAAAGACAAAATTTGCAAGGCATGTCAATTATCTAAACAACCAAAGATGTCTTTTTCTACCAAAAAGGAGATTTCCACCACAAGGCCACTTGAATTGCTACACATGGATCTATATGGACCATCCGACATTTTAACCATTGGTGGAAAGAAATATGTATTTGTTATTGTAGATGACTTTTCAAGATTCACATGGATAATTCTCTTAGCTAGCAAAGATGAAGCCTTCTCTATGTTTTCAACTTTTGTAAACTTGGTGGAAAATGAAAAACAAAGTACTATTATGTCTATAAGAAGTGACCATGGTGGTGAATTTGAGAACAAACGATTCATAGAATTATGTAATGAAAAAGGAATTCATCACACATTTTCTGCACCAAGGACTCCACAACAAAATGGAGTAGTTGAAAGGAAAAACAGAACTATACAAGAGATGGCTAGAACAATGATAAATGAGAGCAAATTATCCAAGAAGTTTTGGGGTGAAGCTGTAAGTACAGCTTGTCATGTATTAAATCGTGTTACCATTAGAGCTATCTTGAAAAAGACCCCATATGAGCTATGGAAAGGAAGGAAACCAAACATATCTTATTTTCATGCTTTTGGATGCACATGTTATGTTCTGAACAATGGAAAAACCAACTTGGGAAAACTTGATGCTAAAAGTGATGAAGCAATATTCCTTGGTTATTCATCAAATAGCAAAGCATATAGAGTTTTCAATAAACGAAACCAAGTTGTAGAAGAATCCATACATGTTATTTTTGATGAAACTAACACATGCTTCAAAAGAAGAGATGATTTAAGTGATGCAGATGAGATTACAAGCAATCTTGAAAAATTGCATATGGAAAAGCAAGAAGAATCCATGGAGGAAAGGGTAAGTGAAGGTAACAATTCCTATAAACCTCCAACTGATTTAAAATTCAATCATGCACATCCAATTGAGCAAGTTATAGGAAATGTGTATGAAGGTGTAAAAACTAGAAGGTCAAAGCAAAATGTTTGTGGACAATATGCTTTTGTATCTAAGATTGAACCATCTAATATTGACCAAGCTCTCAATGATGAAAACTGGATTATAGCAATGCAAGAAGAGCTGAATCAATTTGAAAGAAACCAAGTTTGGCATCTTGTTCCTAGACCAAAAGATTGTACTGTTATTGGCACCAAGTGGGTCTTTAGGAACAAATTAGATGAAAGTGGACTTGTAGTGAGAAACAAAGCTAGACTTGTGGCAAAAGGATACTCACAAGAAAAAAGAATAGATTTTGAGGAATCCTATGCCCCGGTTGCTAGATTAGAGGCAATTCGCATCTTACTAGCTTTTGCATCTCACATGAACTTTAAATTGTTTCAAATGGATGTCAAAAGTGCATTTCTGAATGGTTATATAAATGAAGAGGTGTATGTAGAATAACCACCTGGATTTGAGGAAAAAGATCAATCTAAATTTGTATACAAGCTAACCAAAGCATTATATGGATTAAAACAAGCTCCAAGAGCTTGGTATGATAGACTAAGCAAATTTCTGATTGATCATGATTTTCAAAAAGGAAATGTAGACACCACTTTGTTTATCAAGTACAATGGAAAGGATATATTGATCATTCAGATTTATGTAGATGATATTATTTTTGGTGCTACTAATGAAACTCTTTGCCAAGAATTCTCTGAGCTTATGCAGAAAGAGTTTGAGATGAGCATGATGGGAGAGCTAAACTTCTTCCTTGGACTGCAAATCAAGCAATTAAATGATAGGTTCCTTATTGTATTTAACTGCTTCTAGGCCAGATATTTTGTTTAGTGTGTGTATGTGCTCTAGATTTCAATCATGCCCAAAAGAATCACACTTGGTAGCTGTGAAAAGAATTTTTAGATATCTAGTAGACACTACCAATTTAGGACTATAGTATCCAAAGGGCTCTAATTTTGATCTAATCGGCTACTCGGATGCGGATTTTTCCGGTTACAAAGTAGATAGAAAAAGCACTAGTGGAACATGTCAGTTTCTTGGAAGCATGTTGGTTTCATGGTTTTCAAAAAAACAAACTAGTGTTGCTCTATCTACGGCGGAAGTCGAATACATTGCCGCCGGGAGCTGTTGTGCCCAATTACTTTGGATGAAACAGCAACTTAAGGACTATGGCATGGATTTTAAAGATATACCTATCAAATGTGACAATACCAGTGCCATATGTCTAACCAAGAATCCAGTCTTGCATTCCAGGACCAAACATATAGATCTTAGACATCATTTCATTAGAGAACATGTAGAAAATCATGACATATGTTTGGTATATGTAAGAACCGAGGATCAAGTTGCAGACATATTCACTAAGCCCCTAGCAAAAGAAGCATTTTATAAGATTAGAAATGACATGGGAATGATTGAGTTAGGCTAAGCATAAACTTAGGGGGAGCACCTATTTAGGGGGAGTAATCCCACCTATCTCTTTCCTTACCCTCTATTCTTTTTTATTTATTGACAAAAAAGGGAGAAAAATAGGATTTCAGGAAGAGAAGAGTAGATAAGTTTGGGGAGAAGAATAGCATATGTTTGAATGTGTGTTAAATATTGAAGGATTGCATGAGCATATGTTAAATGATTGCATGAGTTTAAGTATGATTTCAAAATGCATAATGAACATGATATTTTAAGCAATTGAAAGGTATACACTCAAATCGGTTTTGTCAATCATCAAAAAGGGGGAGATTGTTGGAAATATGTGGAAAACTAGCTAAATCTATGTTTTAATGATTAACAAATCAATTTGAGTAAGTCTTGGCTACTAACAAGTTTGTGGAAATGTTTAAGGGATATACATTTGAAGAACATAAAGCATGGAAGGCCAAGTCGTAGTCCAAGTCGACTCCAAGATCGACTTCAAAAAGCCCAAACTGTCCAGAGCTGAAAAGGGGAGAAGAACAAGTGAAGTCGCAGGCCAAGTCGACTCCAGGTACGACTTAGGAAACCAAGTCGCAGACGAAGTTGACTCCAGCATCGACTTTAAGCATCCAGAGTTGAAAAAGTGGAAACGGACATGACGAAGTCGCAGGCGAAGTCGACTCCAAGTGCGACTTGGGCGAAGTCGCAGACAAGGTCGACTCCAACTTCGACTTGAGGAGTTCAGACTTGAAGATTGAAGTTTCAATCTTATTCCAAGGATCCATTTGGACTTTATCAAATCCAAATAAGATGCAAAGTTCATTCTCAAAAAGCAACTGAAGTTTCTTGAAGATCAAAAGCTAAGATTCATATTCAAAGTTCAAATCAAGTCTATCAAGTCCAAAGCTAATCTTCAAGCTTATTCCAAATGAAGAAATATCCAAGTCATGAAGACCAATTTAACAAAGTTCAAGCCAGTTCAAGAAGATCAAGGTGTTCTTGCAAAAGACCACGCCAAGTCGCAACCCAAGTCGACTCCAGGATCGACTTGAGTTGAGGACTGAAGGCCAAGTTGACCCAGACTCGGACTTGGAAATCTGAAGAACTGGAGTCGCACACGAGGTCGACTCCAGGTGCGACTTGGAAGTCAAGTCGCAGGCCAAGTCGACTCCACATGCGACTTGGGTCTCAACGGTCAGAATTTATTCGAACGTTGGCGCATTAAATGCGCGCCACCTACCCTCTAACATTCGGATTCCCTCCAAAATTATAAATAGCATTCATGGTGGACGAGGGAAGTAGCTGAGAATCATTAAGTGTGCATAACTACTATATTCAAGAGCTCTAAAGAGATCAAGCCATTCAAAAAGGAAGAACTTCACTTCAAGTTACAAAAGCTATATTTCAGAATCTTCAAAGCCATTACAACAAGTTCTTCACTGCGCCAAAACTGCTACTACACAACTGTAAAGTGTAGTTTTCTTATTATTTCATTTGTTTGTGTTGAACTTGATTTAGTTTGAGGAACTAAGATCAAGTGTAAGCAAAGTAGTGTGTGATTGGAGTGTAACTCATCACCTACTTGTGCTGTAATTTGTTGATGCCCCCTAGAGCTAGAATCTAGAAGAGAGCAGTGGCTCTAATTGTATTGAGAGAATACAATAGTGGAACCCAAGTCACAAGGAGTGTGAGCTTGGAAGAGTGGAGTAGGGAGGTTGCCCGAACCACTATAAAAATCTTGTGTGTTTGATTTATTTATCTGCTCTCTACATTATATTGCTTTCCATTTCGTTTCTTCACAAAGGGGACTAGATTAATCCGGGGTAAAGCTTCTGTTTAAGTTGTAAATTTTAAATTACCCAATTCACCCCTCCCCTCTTGGGTTTTGCCATCAAACTCGGGACCAACACAATGCCCTAGCTCTCTCAATGCTAGAGGCATAGTCCTTTATTAATAATGAGGCTAACCCCTCTCTTAGCTGGGGTCTCAATCCCCTCTGGAACCTTTGTGCCTTGTTTTCCGGCACATTGGCTATCCACGACACATATCTTACCAAGGCATTGAACTTTGTGGCATACTCCGTAACTGTCATCCTACCTTGGTAAAGTTTCTCAAATTCTATCACCCTCTGGCTCTGCAGCCCTACAGGGAGATATTCTTTATTAAATTCTTCCAAAAATTCCTGCCATGTAACTTGCTCCGGATGTGGCATTGTGACCATCAGTGTTTCCCACCATTCATAAGCATCTTTTATCAATAGGTGAGTAGCGCACAGCACTTTCTGCTGATTATTGCAGGGCGATATTCTGAATAATTTCTTAATCTCTGTGATCCACTGTTCAGCGATGAGGGGGTCTGGTTCCCCTGCAAACTTAGGCGGACGCTGGGCAAGAAAGGCATTGATAGCCTTTCTGTCGGCCTCAAGGAGACTATCCTCCACTCCCCTCGACGTGCCGGGATTGGCCGAGGGCCCTGGTCTTTCCCCATCTCCTCTTGATGGTGAGGCTTGCTGGTTCCTCATTTCTTGCAAGAACCCAGCAGTCTGGGCTGTCCATTGCTGCATAGCTTTTTCGATAGCCGCAGCAATTTTTTCTTCCATATTGACCTCTGCTTGAGGTCTAGGGCTTTCCTCTCGCCGTGGGCGGGTCCTAGAGGATTGCTCCTCAGATTCTGCCCTACTAGTCCATTTACTGGCTTTGCCCCTTGCTTGATAGACTGATTCTTCCATCGGGGCCTTTCCTTTATTGACTCTTGCTTTAGCTCTAGTGAGCGGCATTTTCAACTTCATGAAACATTTATTAGTATAATATCAATATTCATCAATAATAAATAAATCAGTCATAATCATAATTTCATGTATTCTAGCTTAGTCTTTCATTTTCTGCCTATTTACCAATCCATGCTCTGATACGAACTTCTGTGGTATCAAACTTATCCTTTCAACATCATTTATTTTCTCCTTCTCCCGCCTATTTACCAATCCTTGCTCTGATACCAACTTCTGTGACATCAAACTTATCCTTTCAACATCATTTATTTTCTCCTTCTCCCGCCTATTTACCAATCCTTGCTCTGATACCAACTTCTGTGACGCCCCGAACCGAGGTGCCTAGAAGCCTTACTCCGGGATCGTTTTGATTGGTAAACGTGACTCAGGATTGTTGCCCTGATCACACGGCAGGATTCTTTTTTTTTCTTTCATCAATACATGGAAAATTTCCATCATTCATCCAATTTGAAATATATTTCACATAACACAGTTATGATAAAAAACTATTCCATAAACATTTTCGTTGGAATAAAAATATTCCCTTTTCATCTCAAAATTATCATCGTTGTCTTTACATAAAGTTTACATAAACATCATTTATATCAAAAACAACATAACACTTGGCATGCTGCCTTCATCATCATTTCCTGTCTATTGTTGAAAAAGCATGGGTGAGTAACAATACTCAGTAAGCAAGCTATACATAATTTTTCAATCATTTTCATGCATTTCATAAAATGCAAATGCAATGCATACATAGCATTCATGACATTCCTTTGGATGCGACGCTAGCTAGGCGCCCATCCCATACATGTTCCCATTTCAGGGAGGTCGCCGCCGGCCTGGGCCTATTAAGCGACTTGGCAATAGCGAGGGGGACATCCGGTCCGCTTACTACCTCGACTAAGGCCTATTCCTCGTGCACATGCTCATTCTCATACACATGCCGGCATGATATTTGCAAATCATAAACAATTTCATAAAAAGCATTTAATAAACAATTTCACAAACTTCAGTTCATGTAAAGCAGTTATAGGTATGGCCAACCTTAAATAAATTTCATAAAGCAATTCACAAACAATTTCAAGCATTTTGAAATTAATTTGCAAAACATATAACTTGCTTACCTTCTTAGGAGGTGTCTTCGACCTTCTCTTTTCCTATTCAAGGACAAAGGATATTTCATTTCCTTTATTTAAGCTGCTTCCCATGTATGCTTTATAATATTTGGGCATTATTTCTTTACATAGATATTTTTGTCCATAAATTCTTCAAAAATTCCATACTTATATTCAAATATTAATTTCCAAATTTTCTCCAAAATCGCGCTGTTCACTGTAGCAGATCACTGTAGCAAAAATACTGTAGCAAAATCACTGTTCATACGTGGTTACTGTTCATTGGTTTCAAAAATTGATATTTTTTCCAAAAATAAAAAATACCATGACATACCTTATGCCTAGTATATCATTGGACATTTCTTATATTTTGAATTTATCATTATTTACTTGCCCAAAAAAATCATTTTCTCCATATACTAAAAATCATCATAAATTCACTTAAGCATAATCCTTAATTCCAGAAATTATGAAATTAATATATCATTATTACAACATAATATTTATCATAATCATTCATCCCAAATCATCATTTATCAATTTTGGAGCATTATTTTCACATATCATATGCTATCTTGCCGAATACCCTATATTCGCTCCAAATTTTTGATGTTTTGTCATAATTCCATTTAAACATTATATCTATACTTATTTTATCATTATTGGGCATTATCTAAGCATGGTTTTACTTCATATAACATTCAAAACAAGTTTGAGGGGAATCCACTTACCTCAAGCGAAGTTATGCCTCTTCAACTCGCCTTTTCTCACTCCAACCTTCGATTCTCCTCTTTCCTTAAGGCTAAAACGTGTGAGGATGGGAAATGAAGTTGCTCAAGTGATTTTTGAGCTGGGATGGCTGTGAATTTCGTTCTTGGGCTGCTCCTCTATTTATAGGGGTCCATTTTTCATTATTTGCAATTTACCCCCTCTAGCTTAGGGTGTAAAATGGCAAATGTGTTTTTTTCTAATTTCCAAAGGTGCCTTGAGCCAAGAGTAGCCACCCTAGGCCTGTTCCAGCCCCCCTATAGCAGCCCTAATTTTCTACCTATTTTTTGATTTTTTAAAATTAATTAAATTAAGCTAAATTAATCCTAGCCCTTGATTTATGATTTGGATGAATTTGGACCATTGATTTGGTCATGGTACTCCCCCTGCACGACCTGACATGTTGCTGCATTGCATTTAATTTTTTTAATTTTTAATTTTTAATTTTAATTAAAGTCAAATACATAATTAATGAAAAAGTAAAGTTACTTTTTCACTTTGCATTTGACGTTTCATCTTGACCATTGATTTGTGATTTTCATCACATATTAGCCCATTCATCATGTCCATCATGAATTTTTAACCATCCATAAAAAATTTCATCGAATTCCGACGCCCGGATTGCAATTTATGAATTTTTTTCTATTTTTCCACAAAAATCCAAACTTGGATTAAAATATCCAAAAGAATTGCTATTTTGTCTTGTAGTGATTAAATCTCTATTTTGTCTTTTATGATTAAGTTAATCCAAGTGATTAACTCTTAATCATACATCTTAACCCCTTGTTTACTATTCACGTTACTATTCACGTGCACTATTCACGGGGTTAAATTCCTAATCGCATTATTTCAATCTCCAATACACATATCCATCAATATAATTTATGAATTTTCATTTATTCATAAAATAATTACAAAATTACAAATGTCGAAATGACGCGTATACAGTTGAAACAACTCGTATACGGTCAGGGTTCCACACATATCATCACATAGAAAGAAAACATCATTTTAGAAAGTTTGCTTGCTTACTTGAGATTGCTATAATCCTTTTCTTCCATACTCGTCTTTGCCTTTGCCTAAATAAATGAAAATAACATTTCATTTATTTTTATCATCTTCAAATACTTATATTCCTTAGGTTTTTCAACCTACCTAAATCCATCTAACTTAACCCACTTGTCTTTCAAGTCGGATATTCATACTTATCTCTTCATATATGTCCATTTTTCAACACATACTTATGTGTATCTTAAACTTTTTCAACACAGAAACTTGTACCTTATTTTAGCATGATTAAATCCTTTAATTACCACTGTACTTAGGGTATTTTTATGGAATTTTAATCCACTAATCATAAGTTTCCAAAACAGCAACTTTGGAACCCATTTTTCACCCGTTTAACGTGTCTTTTGACACATAACCCTAAGCAGATTTATAAATCATAATTTTCAGCAAATAATCCCACTTTTCTTAATAAAAATTTAGGTTATTAACATATATATCAATTTGGATCATTTATACATAGGTTTCATATTTCTTTTTTATTTTCTTCTCCAACTATCCACATATGCTGAAATCAGGCACACTCAATTCTCAAAATCTTGAATTAATATCAAATCAAGTAGTTTTGATATGAAATTTCTACCACACCTTAATAACTACATTAATTATCAAAATAAATATTTACCACATGAAATATTTAATATTTCTATTTATTTTGGTATTTTTACTCTGCTGGACAGCAGAATCCATTTTCAGACAGCCTGAATCACGTTACTTATAGGGTATATTTATACCCATAAAAACCTAATTTATATTTTATTAGTGTGATCCTCAATAGGTCTTATATATCCTGTAAACTTTTCAGCCCAAAATTCCTTTTATAAAAATTATTAAAAATCCTTTGGTTCAGCTGATCCTGACACCTGTGCAACCCTGTTCAGGTTGATTTTCTGGGATTTTAAATTTTCAACTGGATTATCCTTTTAAGATGAAATTTTTTCATTCCTTAATCATCCCATCATAATTATTCCCAAAAAATTTTACGCTAAAATTCATCCATTTAATGTTCCGTTCATATTTTAGTTTACAACATCATATAACTTCCAGATTTGAGGCATAAAATAAAGATTAACATATACTTACTTAATTATTTGATAATCCCTCCACTAAGCACTTGAAATTCCCTTCTTTTCCTCTCCTCCTTGCTGAGTTTGACGTGCCCTAGCTGCTGCCTTTGGAGAAAATTCCTTTTTTTTCTCCCTTTTTCCTCTCTTCTCTCTCTCCTTCTCTCTCTTTCTCTCTCTCCTTCTCTCCCCTGCTGGAACGTCCAGCCCTTGCTCTCCTCTCTTTCCTCCTTTTATTTGCCACTTTTCTTGGTGCTCAAGTAACCCCATAGGCATTTTAGTAAATTTCATTTTCACTTTCCACAATTGCCCTTCTTTACTTAGCTCTTAAGCAACTTGTTACTTGCTCTCCAAGAAACCAACTTTTCATGATCATTAGCTTAATCCATTCCATTCATCTCATATATTTCATAATTTTATTCAATCATTTCAAATTTCATCTCAATCCGACGTTTCTACGTCAAGTTATGAACACTTGAATTTATCTTTTGAATTTGGGAATAAAAATAATTAATTATCACCCTAATCCCATCATGATTCCCTTAATCCAATCCATTCATAAGATTGGGCCCACCGTCATGATCTTACCTTTCAAATTTCATCGAAATCCGCCTTGTAGGCGTCAAGTTATGAATTTTCTATCATTTTTCATCTTAATTCAATAATTATACTTTAATCTCCATAAATTAAATCATGGTAATTAACATGATTATTCATGACACTTTGTCACATTTAAATCCTCATTAAGCTCCTCAGGTCATACCGACTCACTTTGGGCTCCGGTAATTAAATTTTTAATCACCATTCTTAATTAAAGCCTAATTGCAAAATATCATTAAATTATAAAATCATTCATAAATCATTCAAAATTTATTTAAATCATATATAAATCATGTATATATGTTCAATGCATCCTAATACGTCCTACATAGGTTCGGGTTTCACACACGGTGTGGGCAGCAATGTGCTGCTGCTGATTTTATTACTTTCATGTGAGCATGATGAATGAATGGGATATATTGCTGTTTGGAAATAAAAAAAATGGGCAGCTGTTGCATCGAATACGTGATGTGCTGGCGGGCCATACATGGGAGCTTGGACGGCTGATTTGGAGAGTTGGAATCAATGACCTGGATTAAAAATCTGGATGGGCAGATTTGCTGCTGGTTCACGTGAATGGGCTGCTAATCTTGGTGGGGTCCATCATAAAAATGCTGCTGGACGGTGTGCTGCTTGAAATAGAAATGGGCAGCTAGTATAAATGAATGGCATGGGATGGAAATCACGTGAGCTGCTGCTAATTTATTGTGCTGGAAAATTTAGGCCATTGCATAAACGTGATCACATTGCTGCATTGTGTGGATAGATCATGTGAAATGCAGCTAGTGGGACCCACTAAATGAATGAGTTGTTGAGTTTAAATGGCTGTGATGGCTTGACATGTTGGATTAGCTGTGATGATTGGCCGGTGATAAAATGAATGGCTTGGATTTTTGCATGATTTGATTTCTATGTGGGACCACCTTGGTGAAACTTGTTTTTCCTGCATAAAAATAGTTAATCATTAATTTGTCAAAATTATTAGTGGATTATTACTATAAACGTTATTTAAAATCCATTTAATTTCATGGTAACAATTTAAGATGTAATTTCAAGCCAAAAGATTATAAAAATTGTTTACATTGCTTGAAATTAATATTTAATACCCAAAAGTTGCAAAACCATATTTTAAACCAAATTTCATATTAATTTCAATTAATTAGCCACCAATTTGGTATAGAATGTCCATAAAATATGTTACCAAATTCCAATTATCAACATCATGATTAATGCAATGCACTATTATCATAGAACGTGAACATCATGAGATAGTACATTAGCTAGATGACCATTCGTCCTCCTTCTCCTATCTCAGGGAGGGCGCCGCAGGCCTTTGGCCTATCTTAGCGACTCGGTCACACTAAAAGGAGGACAATCGGTCCGCTTACACCTTTAAAGTGGACCTAATACCTTGTGCACTATGAACTTAGTCATAAACATGATCTTGAACATGATCAAAAATATGCTAGCATGATTTTCATGTATAAACATTTGAATCATAATTTCTCAACCACATTTAATAAATCATTAAACAAGCCATTTGCTAAAGTCAAAACAACATGTTGGGATGAAGGAATGGTCATCCTTAAACTATCTTAGAAACATTCAAATAAAACAATTTACAAACACTTCTAATCATTTGAGAAGAATAATATTTTCAAAAGTTTACTTGCTTACCTGAATTACGTTAACTTTTCTTGTCAACCTTTTCTTTGCCTTTACCTATACACATAAGAATGAAATTGCATTCTTACATATAATCTCATATGCTTGCATATAATTTAGTTTTCCAACCCATTTTATTTCCATTAACTTACATAACCCACTTGTATTTCAAGTTGGGTGTTCATACATACCAACATAGCTTGTGCACCACATCATCCATTCATTTCATTTTTACTACCCTTATTTAGAGTAAACTTTCAAACATGATATAATATTTCATTTACTCAATATATGGAAGTTCATTACTTCTCATTCATTATTTAACTTCTACTTTTCACATTTTTCACATTGGTCTCACTTTAGGCACATACTTTATAGTTTAGGCCTCACATATTAATCACAAATTTTGGGATTTCAAAATATTATCAAAACAGCACCTTACTTTCATATTCTATCACATTTCCATTCATTTTTGCATTTTAGCAAATCACATTTAGTCATTTCTTAGCTTTGCCATCAATACCCTTTATGTGCACCCTCTTAGTTACACATATATTATATGTTATTCAATTTTATTCAAAACAGCAACTTTCCCTCCATTTCGGCTTAATTAAAATATTTAATTATCACATAATTTAGGGTATTTTCATAAGATCATAATTCCTTAATCACATTATTCCAAAACAGCAACTTTTCCATTATTCTTTTCCACATTCAACGTCCATATTGACATGTGTTCCATAAATAGATTTTTACATCTTTAATTCCAGCCCTTAAACATCCTTTTCTTGTCCTATATTTAGGATATTTTCATGAATTCAAAGTTCATAAATTAAGTTGCCCAAAACAGCAACTTTTCATGCCATTTTTCTCCCTCCTTTGGACGTCCATACCACATGTTCCAAAAATCAGATTTTTGAAATTATTTCCGACCCTATGTTGGACATCCCTTCCACCCCAAATTTAAGGTATTTTACCCTTTAAATCATCCACATATTAGTTGGGTAAGTTCGTGTCCCATATCCATCTCAAAAGAGTGGAATTTCCATCTCCTTGTCAACTCTAGGTTTTACCTTTCTAAGGTTTATAAATCATGCTCAATTCAACATATATTAATCATGGAAATATTTATCATAATCTAAACATATGACATGCTTAAAACAGAAAATTATTTGTGAATTTTAAAAAATTTCAGCATGGTGTTCCTAGGGTAATTAACCCTAAAGTCATGCTTAACTTCCTTGAACCCTTGAATTAAATCTTCTCATTCATTTAGCATTTAGTACCCTTATCAAGGGCTTCATGAATCATCATTTAGGGTTCGTAATGGGTCAATTTTATGACCCATGAATGAAGTTAGAGAACTTAGAATTTAATAAATCAAACTTGATTCAATACTTACTTGAACTTATGAAATCTTGCTCCAACTTTCCTAGCTTAGTTCTATCTCTTTCTTCTCCTCTTTTCCTTCTCTTTTCTTCTTCTTTTTTCTTCCTTTTCTTCCCTCTAGGAACGTCCCTCGCTGCTGGACCTTTTTTTTTTTTTTTTTTTTTTTCCAAAACCGTCCACACTATAACTTGTAAACAGCTCCATTTTTCTCCGTTTATATATGCTACTTTTTACCTTCCCTTTCCACCTCAATTTTGAGGGTAATTAATTGATACTTATCCCTTAAATGTGCTCTCACATTTTCACACGAGTAAATTCCATTTTTATAGATTTTTTTAACACTAAAAATTTGCTCAAAATCATCCATGTTGTTGTCCACATGATCACATCCCATGTGGCCCTTGATTTTCGCATTTTGTGGCATCAAAAAGCTGCCCAAATCCATACCATTAATGTCCCTGATCATGCAGCCCATTTTCATGCAATTTTTCATTTTAAAAAAATCACAAAATCTGCCCTACATAGCATTGGACGTCCCCTCCTAGGATAGCCTCCTTTTGGATTTTTTTGTGGGCACAAAAATCTACCCAAATCCAGCCATTAAACGTCCATTTATGTGCAGCCCCTTTTTTATACATTTTCTGAATATTTAAAAATTGAAAAATGCTCCAAAAATCCGTTTTCATGCCACCTCAGATGACCCCTTAATTGCCTCATTAAACCATTGACTTTTTCATTAAATGCAAGGCGACTTTTTGAGAGCAAAAATTAAAGGGTTTTGTCCTTTTGTGATTAAGAACTTTTCTTGATAATTAGCTTAATCAAACTCATCTATAAGATTCCCCATATCGTTTTAACCGTTTATGACAAATTTCATCTCAAAATGACCTTTTTAGCATAAGTTGTGGCCATTTGAATGTCTTTTGGATTTGGATGAAATCAAATAATTATCACCCTAATTATATCATAATTTTCATAATCCAATCCATTATAAGGTTAAGCACATCATGATGTGCTTACTTTCAAATTTCACCTCATTCCGCCTTATAGGCGTCAAGTTATGAATTTTCTAACATTTGTCACATCAATTCTATAATTATCATTATAATCTCCATTAATTAAATCATAATGTATGAGATAATTATTCATAACTTATCCTCATTTTCGAAACCTCTTTGGGTCTCTTATACACATTAACCCACATTGAGCTATGGTGATCAATTTAATCACCTTTCTTAATTAATAGTCTTAAAATCAATCAATCAATCAATTGAATAATACATAAATCACATTTACATGACTAGTTTACATGTATGGTCCTAGTTGGGTCTGGGCATCACACTGGGCCTCCATAGTTTTGCATTGTCTTGCTTAATTGATCATGGGCTTGCAAACCTTCATGTCATCAATTAACCACTTGAAAGAGGATTGTGATAATTATCAAATTTTTTGTATAATTTCATAGTAAATTCACACCTTTAAGTATAAAAATATTTATTAAATATGCATTTTACATAAAACTTTATAAAACTATATTTTTCATAAAATCTTTAATTTTGTGATAAAATGGGTCATTTTGCAATATTTTTTGAAAATATAAAAATATAAAGATAATTACACATGCTAAGGGAAATTAATAGGCTAAAAAAATTAAATTTGAAATATGTATTAGTCTATTAATATAACTTCTGTAAATTTATATAATATGTTAACCAAGTAAATCAACATATAGATATATATTAAATAAGAAGAATAAAATAGATAATTTTTTCTAAGAAAAGAAATCGCGTTTGTTAAATTAAATAGACTCGAAAATATCATAGACTATGAGTAAGCTTACTTAAATAACTTGGGTTTAACATTATAGGTATTTATGAATAATTTAATTAAGTTGCATGTATTTAAATTTTTAAAGCATTTCACAACGTAGTTTCAAAATATGAGGTAGATAAGAAATTAATATATAATATTATAGAATTAAATAATTTTGGCCCATTCTTCAGTTTATTGAAATGATTAATATGATAAATGGCTCAGATTGCCTGAAAACGCATCGTAGGAGGACGGACAGCTACGCGCCACTGGAGCACCGAATTCCATACTCCTCCAAATCGGTCAAACAGCAACAGTGGTAGCAATTACCCCTGCAACTGGCCAATCCAACCCGGCTACAGAAAAATTGAAGCCGGCGACAACCCACAGACCCAGCTCGAACAACTCAAGCATCTGGCGGCCATTTTTTTTAGCAAACCCACTGTCGGTTTTCCAAAATCCAGCTCCTCCATCTCCATTAAATTCACCATTACCACCAAGCAAGAGCAGAACGATGGCCACAAAAATTCGGCAGCTCCCATTTTTCCGTTCCACCGAAATCCAGTCGTTTAAATACTGGCTGGCCTCATAATCCAAGCATTGAATCAAGCAGAACTCCAGTAACAGTAGCACCGAGCGAAATTGCTGCAAGCAAATCACGACAACAAAAATTCAGTTTCAGCAAGCATCAACCACCCTTGTCGTCATTACCGGCAGCCACCCAGGACAGAAAAAATTCCACCGAGCTAGATGTTTGCAGCAGGGAAATCGGTCTGCCTTGTCTCTGCTTCGCCACAGGCAGTCCAAACCCAATTTCTTCACCGAACAGCCGCACCAAGCTTGCATCTGCCCCCAATTTCTTCCATCGTCATCTGCCCAAGACCCATTCAACAATTTCAAAAGCCAAGTCGCCCAAGCTGCAGTCGTTAAATCCTACAGAAGTTTAAAAGCAATAAATTTTTGTGGGCATCTCCAGAAATTCGACAGCAAAAGAAAATTCCAACCTCAATCTCGAAGCAGCCACCGATTTACACAGGGATGCTAGGGGTGGGAATTGGGACGGGTCGACCCGTGACCCGGCTTTGACCCGAGCCGTTTTTGGCTGGATAAAACCAACATATTTTTGACCCGGTATAGGAATGGGTCAGAAATTTTGACCCGAATTCAAAAATAGGGTCGGGGTGGGTCGACCATGTACCGACCCGAAGAGTCCGCCCCGCCCCGCATATATTAATTTATTAAAATTTATAATCCTATATTTAAATATTATTATTTTTTTCTTTCAAATTTCTCACTTTTTTGTAATCAACTCTATCAACAATAGAAAAATTAATTTATTCAAAAAGCAATATAAGAATCAATAAAAAAAATTTATACATATATAACCTTTATGTATAATTGTATATTAACCTTAGGGGTGGGAATCGGGGCGGGTCGGGACGGGTCAGGGTTTGCCCAACCCTGACCCTACGTTTTAAAAATCTTGTTTGACCCTTATTTTTATACCGGGTCAGGACAAGGTCGGTTTGACCCTTACTTTTTTCTACTAGGTATCGGGACAAAATTCGGGTCGATATCGGACCGGTTTCGGGATAGCGGGTCGGGTTAAAAATACGGGTCAAATAAGATAATTTTTAGAATTTATATACCTATCAAACATAAGTATACATCTATACTAAATTTACATATTATATGTTTTAATATTTCACTAATTATTAAAAAACACATAATTAAGAAAACAAAACATTTGAAAATATAGTATACATGCCTTCTCCCCCTTGTTCTTGCCCTCTACCGCCTCTTGCACATGTTATTCGATTTTCTTTGATTTTTTCCTAGTTGTTTACTAGGCTTCTTCTATTTATTCTCTTTTTGCTTCATTCAAAAGGTTATAAAGCCAAGTTATTTTTTTGATAAAAGATTACTCTAGGCCGACCCCCTCACCTCATGAAGAGATTCGGACTAGAGAAATCCGCATAATTCATAGCCAAAAAATTATCTGTACAGATTTTCTCAATGATAACATGGGGAGGATTTCCCCACCAATCCATATGATCCAAATAAAAAATAGATACCATATCTGCTAAAGCATGGGCAACCGTATTCCCATTTCTTAGAACATGGTGAACCGAGATATGAGGATTCGCATAGAGGATTGATCTGAGTGATGCAATGGTATGACCAACAGGAGAGAGGATTTGACTGTCGTTTGCCAGAAATGTGCACAAAAGAAGAGAGTTGGTCTCAATCTGGACATAGCGGAACCCTAGTTGGAGAGCCCACATGATGCCAAGCCGGAAAGCTTCTACTTCCAAAAGAAGAGACTCCCCCACGCCCAACCGTCTCCAGCCACTAGCAGCAATAAAACAACCACGAGAGTCCCTAATGACTGCAGCAAGCCCCGCGATCCCCCTATCTGGTAAGCATCTAGCATCCACATTCATCTTGAGTACCCCATCCGGTGGTCTGGTCCATCTAGGAACCAGAGGGATGTCGAAAGCACTCACCTTGTGAAGGAGGTTGACCCGCCTCTCATTGTCGATATAATCCCTACACCATTGTAACAAATCGGCGAACACAGGTTGTACCCCTTTAGCCCTTTGTTTGTTCCGCAAAAACCATAGTCGCCAACAATACACAATGAAGAACGCCAGCTCGTCACTTCTATCATTTGCCACCAGGGAAGAGACAGTTCCTTGAACCAAGCCCGCCGAAGAACCACACGACGCCGCCATCCGAGCAAACCTAGCAATAGAAGCACATTCCAAGAATAGGTGATCAGCGTCCTCCACCTCTCTCAGACAAAACCCGCAGATAGGGTCCACTTCAATGCCCCTATTAGACAGATTGTATAAGGTAGGAAGGGCATTCCTGAAGAGATGCCACCCAAAGATCATCACCTTGCTCGGAAGCCTTGTCCTCCAAATAGCTTGACAACATGTGGAGAGAAGGGGGTCCACAGAATCCCCCCTGAGCCATCTATGAGCCGACTTAACTGAGAACAGACCACTTGCCTCGTGCTTCCAAAAGATGGAATCCGCTTCTGGGTAACAGGGGAGAGGGACCATGCTGATGGTCTGCCACCCCCCCTCCCCCATAGCAGCCAGAACCCGATCCCTGTTCCACCCACTGATATCGTCATCAATGAAGTGGCTGACCAATACCTCCTCCGAGATTGACTGAGGGAGAGGGCCCACCTTGCTCACCTCCGAATCGAGCCAATGATCCATAAAGAAACGGACCCTTTTCCCGTCACCAATCCTCCATTGACATCCCGCCCGAATCACGTCCCTCGCCTTGAGAATACCCTTCCATGTGAACGAGTCAGACGGTCTCAACTTACAGCTCCAGATATCGGAATTGGGAAAATACTCGGCCTTCAGAACCCTGTAGCAAAAGGATGTAGAGCAGGTCGACAGTCTCCATACTTGTTTGGCTAGAAGGGCATAGTTGAAGTTATTTAAACTTTAGTCATTGGTCAATATTTTTTTTTTAATAATCATAAGTTTTGTTTTAGGCTCTTTATTTTCTTAGATCTAGCATGAAGATGACTTGGTATTTTGGGTCTTTGAGCATGTACATCACATGGATCTTTGTAGCATCTCTGTATCATTTGCCTAATTTTCAATCAGTTGGAGTGGACTTGAGGATGAATCACTCGTTATTCTTGATAATATACTTGTCTTCAGTTGATTTGTTTAAAATGGTCTTGAATCTCCTTATATCTGTAACTCTATTTATTGGCCAATTTGATATGAGAATGATGCAATTAATACTTCCAAATGGTATTAAATGTTATATATATGGGATGTTGACTGTGCCCACGTAACAGAGCCATCAATCGAGTATATACAACCCATCTTCCATTCCCATTCCCAACTAGTAATGTAGCGTCCAAAAATCTATGTTACTTTTCAAGGGATTTCTCTAGATCAACCGATCATAGCTGCTGTTGCATGCACATTGTCAATGTATGTCCTGGGCTTTTACTTTCACGAAGTTGGCCCGATTTAATAGCTTTTTTATCTTATGCTTTTGGGCTGTTGCGGCTGAAATTAAGAGCAAACTGAAGAAAAGATATTCGCATAGTGACATTTGGCCGATTTTTAGAAATATTATCAATCGTTTAGTTTCCTTGTTCAGGACATTTTTTTATTGTCCAGGACATTGATTAGAGGGTTGGATTGGCTAGTTTTTTAGAAATCCACAAAATAATTTATGACTTGGTTTTGATTTAATGCTAATGAAACATGTTGTGTTGAATTTTTGTATTGTTGTGTTGTATTGTAAATCCCATTCGCCGGTGCACTTCCCTAGGTATTTTCTCCCACAGCCTCTGATCTACTTTCACATCTCCTTTGCACTTTTGCTTGTTTTGTGAATGCATTGCCAATTGTGAGTGAGTGACCGGTGAGGAAGAGTTTGACCGTCACCAAGGCTGCTGTTGTTGCCAAATATTATAGTGAAGTAGAAGTTATTGGTGACTGAAATCGGCAGCTGGATTGGTGCAACTTATTGCTAGACTTATGGTGAAATGGCCAAAATATTCTACACATTAAATACAGTTATAAGAAACTAGGTTCTGGGTTTATTTGTATCATTCATATTGGCTTTGCGAATCTGTTTTGGGGTCACCATTGATGTGTTTCCAAAATTTGCAATTTCTATTTTTCCCGGAACCCTTTGGTGGGCAGAAATATATTCCACATTACTGCCTATTGTTGAATTCAATGATTCGATTCTATTTTCTGTGGTAGCCATTTATATTTAGCCTCATAGGTTTTGAATAAATTGCAGATGGTCGAAATTCTTAATTCCATTATATATATATATGATTTGGTCTATTCTGTGGTTTGGCTGTTTGGGTCTGTTTTGTATGATTAATATTGTTGTTTCAAATACGTTTGATTGAGCCTCCATAAAAGTGGTCCCAAATGTTATGTTACAGCTAACGTAAAAGAGATTGAAAATGTAATTTTATATATGTTTCTTTGTATTGATTTTGGTATGCTTGTTTGACTAACTTCTTCAACTTTGGTTGCTTTAAAAATTGTATTGTTTCTTATTATCCTTATATAAGTCTTTATACTTACCAAGTTTAACCATTTTTGGAGTTCATTTACTCACTAGCCTGCTATGAATGTTCCGCTGCAATCTCACATGGAATTTTTACAAACGAAAAAGCGTTTGTGTTCAGTTCAATACAGAAGAATATAATATCTGAATGAATTATTGCTTCTGCAATTCAAAGTCTGGATGTTGGGAATTTAGGGATGGAAAGAGCCATGATATGATATCTCCTGAAATTGCTCAAACTAGAATTGCATTCACATAATCTTGTTTGTCTAGAATCATGTTGTGTTATTATCTAAATTTTTTAGTTGGTTCTATTGCAATATAGAGGTGTTGTGCACATTGTGTATTTTGTTTAGCTTATGGGTTTGATCATTGTGAAAAGAGTTCACTGTCTGAATCTTAAAAAGAATACAACTTACTACTTTCCAATTTGCATATTTGAGTCAGCATGGGATGGACCCATTGTTGGAGGAAATGATTTTCTGTCTTTGTTTGCACAGTTTATTGTATGAAAAATCTGTTATGTTTTGTCAATGAACTGACAAGGTGAGTTAGGCCTACGCTGTTTGTCTTCATCAAATAAACCATTTTGTTTGCATCTGAAGCATTTGTTTGTTGGACAATCTATCGCAAGCCAGGGATGGGCTGCATGTAAATCATGTTAATATGTCCACAAAACAAAAATGCTGAATGTGGGTCATCCATGATTAAAATAGAAAATCTTTGAAGAATAATCATTGACAGTTACTATTCTATTATGTAATAATAATTCCATGTGCCAAATGTGTATTGCTCAAGATAGGTATTAATAACTTCGTTGAGATATTCAATGTTATGTCTAATTTTTCTTGTTGTCTGCTCATTGAAATTTTTTATAGAACAGTAGAACCATGTGTATTTGATTTGTCTCTGCAATCATCATGCCGAATTTCTATTGATCATGTGATGACGACATATCTCAAACATACATTCCCTCCTTACATGAAATGAAAATTCTATTTGATTTTCGTTTTTTTTTGTTTTTGTTTTTCTCCTTCTTGTTTATGACTGTGTACTTCTCCGGCTTTGTAATTTTTGCAGCAAAGGTCTGTCAACTTAAAGATCAATTAAGAGAACTGGAGGGTTAATTGGTTATATCTGTGGCAGGTATGACTGCACTAGATTGGTCAAGATGTGTACAAAACATTTTTCATAATTTTCAAGATTTCTTGTTACGCAATAGCAGATTTGGTTGGAGTTGGTCATGACTTATTAATTTATAATGCATTTTGGGGAAGGGGCGGATAAAGGTAGTTTTCTACTTCATGACCTGGCTGCTGCCATTGCTCGGTTGGTTGAAGTGTTTCTTTCCATGCATGCGGTTAGACTATAAAACCTATTTTCATGCCTCTTTTACATAAGAATGATGGTTTCACAACTCCGGGACATGTTATATATGTCATATGATGCTAAACCAATTAAATACGTGTACAGGTAGTTTTTCAAATTTGTTAATACGAGCTTATGCTTGGAAAAAAGGTCATCTATATGTCATCCGATTTTCAATTTTCTAACATCTACATCTTGAGTTTTTATTTTCATCATGGTGTTATGATTAGAATAAATAGAAAAGGTTGTCTTTCCATCAATTCCATGTTCTTATTTTCATTACGTGATAATATAAGAAATAGAAATAGTTGGCTTTCCATCTGTCTCATGTGAGTTTTTTGTATTCCGAAGGATTTGCTCAAGTTGGATTTGAGGAAGTGAATGAGATGAAACCTATTTTCAAAATAAATTGCATGGCACGTAATCTCATTTTGTACTTTTCCTTCTGTCCATTTGATTGCATGTAAGTACCAGTTTTTACGTTGGAATAATTAAATATTGGTTTTAATATAAACCTATGCATGTAATGACTGAATTGGACACATCCCATAGTGAGAAAAAATTATTCTGCTTTAGTTTGTCATCTTGATTGAAATTGATTCGATGAGTATCATTAAATCCAACTAAACATAAAACTAGTATAGTGTTTGCAAATTATGCCCCATTAAAGCGCAAAACCCTTGGGGGGAAATTTTCAGTGGAGTAAAAAATATGGTAAATTTTAGAATACAAAAACAGTGGAGTAAAGACGAGAAAAGGAAGTCGATTGGGATCGCAATCCTCGACTTGACCCAAGTCGTACGTGAAGTCAACTTCGGGTGCGACTTCACTTCCTGTGCTTGCTTGATGAACTTGAAATCTTCGGAGATGACTTTAATCACTTGATTTTCTTCAGATTGATGTTATTCCCTTTTATATATCTTTGGAACACTTTATGATTATTTATCTTGAAAACCTTGGATTCCTTTTCTTGAGTTCTTGAGTACTTGAGTCTTGGAATGTATAAGAGAGGTCCAAGTGTATGATCTCGATTCTCCATGAAAATATGCACTTTACTTGCTCTGGACTTCATTTGATTTTCATTTGAGTGTTTGAGTTGTCTTGGCCTTCATCTTCACTTGAATCTAGCATTGAACCATCTTGATCTGCAAGTTCCGCACTAAGCTCGAAGCTGGAGTCGACTTGGTCTGCGACTTTACCCAAGTCGCATGCAGAGTCGACTTTGTTGGAAATATGTGGAAAACAAGCTAAATCTATGTTTTGATGATTAACAAATCAATTTGAGTAAGTCTTGGCTACTAACACGTTTGTGGAAATATTTAAGGGATATACATTTGAAGAAAATAAAGCATGGAAGGCCAAGTCGTTCCCCAAGTCGACTCCAAGATCGACTTCAAAGAGCCAAATCCGTTCAGAGTTGAAACGGGAAGAAGAGCAGGTGAAGTCGCAGGCCAAGTCGACTCCACTTGCGACTTGGGAAGCCAAGTTGCAAACGAAGTCGACTCCAGCATCGACTTCAGACGGGAAAAACCGTCCAGAGTTGAATTTGGGACAAAAGTATACTGAAGTCGCAGTCGAAGTCGACTCCAGTTGCGACTTGGGCGAAGTCGCAGACGAAGTCGACCCCGAGTTCGACTTGACGTTCTTCAAAGTCCAAAATGTTGATTCAAGCTCATTTCCAAGATCAACTTAAGATCTCTCAAGACCAAATCAAGGATACAAGCTTATTATCAAGATCAAGTTTATCGAGTCCAAACAAAAGCTTCAAGTACATTTTAAGGTGAAGAAACTCAAGACATGAAGACTAGTATCGAAAGCAAGAAGGATGAATCAAAAACAAGTTCTTCAAAAAGACTACAAATATGTGAAGCCATTCCAGAATAAAATGATCAAAGAAAGAAGCCAAGCAAGCTAAGAAGAAGATAATGATCCAAAGGAAAATGAAGGAACCAAGAATTCCAAGTATTCAAGGTCATCAAGCTTCCTGCCGAAGTGAAGTCGCACACCGAAGTCGACTCCACTTGCGACTTGGGTCAAGTCGATGCCCAAGTCGACCCGACCTGGAACTTGAAGTCGGGAACAGAAGGCGAAGTCGCACCCGAAGTCGACTCCATCTGTGACTTGGGCGAAGTCGCATCCGAAGTCGACTCCGTTTGCGACTTGGGTCGCAACGGTCAGATATTATTCGAACGTTGGCGCATTAAATGCGCACTACCTACCTTCAAACGTTCGGATTCCCTCCACAATTATAAAAGGCATTCATTGTGGACGAGGGAAGTATCTGAGAATCATTGAGTGTGCTTAACTCCTATATTCAAGAGCTCTAAAGAGATCAAGCCCTTCAAAGAGGAAGAACTTTGCTTCAAATTGCAAGAGCTACATTTCTGAATCTTCAAAGCCTACATTACGAGTTCTTCTCTGCGCCAAATTGCTACTACACATCTGTAAAGTGTAGATTCATTTGTTATTTCATTTATTTGTATTGAACTTGATCTAGTTTGAGGAACTAAGATCAAGTGTAAGCAAGGTAGTGTGTGATTGGAGTGGAACTCATCACCTACCTGTGCTGTGTTGTGTTGAAGCCCCCTAGAGTTGGAATCTAGAAGAGAGCAGTGACTCTAATTGTATTTGAAGAATACAATAGTGGAACCCAAGTCACAAGGAGTGTGAGCTTGGAAGAGTGGAGTAGGGAGGTTGCCCGAACTACTATAAAAATCTTGTCTGCTTGATTTACATTTCTGCTCTTTACATTATATTACTTTCGATTTTGTTTCTTCATAAAGGGGAATAGATTAATCCGGGGTAAAGTTCCTGTTTAAGTTATAAATTTTTAAATACCCAATTCATCCCTCCCCTCTTGGGTAATCGCCATTAACTCGGGACCAACAAGTGGTATCAGAGCAGGTCTTTGAGTTAAACCAAAGAGATCCAATCACATGGCATCCCAATCTACTTCCGTTCCCGCTTTTGCTGAGGGCCAATCATTTACTAGGCCACCATTGTTTGATGGGAACAGTTTCGGCTATTGGAAGCTTCGTATAAAGCAACTCATTATGGCTACCGACATGGATTCTTGGATTGCAATCCAAGATGGTGTAACCTTGCCTATCGATGAAAGAGCTTCCAAGTGGACCGAAGAGGAAGTAAGAACCGTCAAGAGCAATGCTAAGGCTATGAACTCTTTATTTTGTGCTCTCACGGCTTCTGAATATGATAGAGTATCCTCTTGCCTAACCGCTAAAGAAATATAGGATACTTTAACATCTATTTATGAAGGAACTTCTCAAGTCTAAAAATAGAAAATATTTCTGAAATGTTTGCTAGATTTTCTAAGATTACTAACGCTTTGAAAGGTCTTGGAAAGGCTATCTCTGAATCCGAACAGGTCATGAAGATACTAAGAGCTCTACTGGAATCTTGGACTCCAAAGATTACGGCGATTGAAGAAGCCAAAGACCTAAATACACTAAAGCTAGAAGATCTAATTTGCTCATTAATGTCACATGAGCTAATTAAGAGAAGAAATGAAGACAATCACAAAGGGAAGAAAGCTATTGCGTTAAAAGCGGCACACAACTCAGAAGAGTCTACCTCCTCTTCGCATAATGATAATGAAGATATTGCACTTCTCACTCGCAAATTTCGAAAATTTGTGAGAAAAGAAAGGAACTTCAAAGACTTCAAAGAAAGAACAAGAAGAGAGAAGAAGAAGGAGCCAACGAAATGCTACAAATGCGGCGGGATAGGACACATACAAGCTCAATGTCCTACGCCGGAAGAGAAATCAAAAGAGTATCAAGAGAGGAAGGAAGGACATGAAGGCAGAAAATATCAAAGGCCAAAGGGAAGAGGCATGTACGTAAATGAAGAGACTTCATCAACAAGCAGCTCCTCAACCGACGAATTTGAGGCGGCAAATTGTGCTAGAATTTGCTGCATGGCACGGATCGAACAAGAAGAGAACTTGTTATGTTTGAACACAACGGAAGTTTTGGAAGGACAAACCATCTCAACAAAATGCACGAGCAATGAAGAGGTAACTTTCAAACCTTGCTATTCTCAATCAAATTATTCTTCTTTTCATGAATGCCTCAAATGTGCTGAATTAGAAGAACTACAAATTGCTTATGATTCATTATATGAGGAAATTAAAAAGCTAGGAAACAAGTTAACATTGAAGAGACAACAATGTAACTTCGTTATTATTGAAAACGGAAAACTAGCTGAAAAATCAACAAAACTGAAAGAAAAAAATGAATCATTGTTGAAAGAGATAGAAAAATTGAAAAAGGAGAACGAATCATTAAATGAGTCATTAGCAAAGTTCTCTAATCCCGGAGAAAATGTGAAGATGTTTTTGAATATGACTGCTCAAACAAATAAAAGAGGCCTTGGATATTATACTTTTGAGCAAAAAGAAAGTGGAAAATCAAATGTACCGACACTTGGAAAATATCAAACCAAAACTACACCTATATACAAGCCACAAAGGAAAAATGTTATGTGGACTAGAAGGCCAACATTTGAACCAAAATATACTTGGAGGCCAACTCCTAGATTACCAATGGCTTGCAATTTCTGCAACAAAATGGGTCATAAAGCCTATAAATGTAATTTTAAGAAACTACATGACCATGGTGCAAAATTAGTTTGGGTTCCAAGGAACACAAGATTTGGGCTTTCTAAGTTAGAGCAACAAAAATTGAATCATATTACTAACCCAAATGGACCCATAAAATGGGTACCAAAGAGATGAGATTTACTTGTTTATTTTTCAGATTTGTTTCAAGGCAAAGGCAAACAATGTATGGTTCATGGACAGCGGTTGTTCAAGGCATATGACCGGAGAAAGAAGTCTATTTCACAAACTTAAGCCTTGCAACGACGGAACGGTTTCCTTTGGTAATAATGAGAAAGGTAAAATTAAAGGTAAAGGAAACATTTATAGTATTTCAAATGCATGCATGGAAGATGTTTTATTTGTTGAAGGACTCAAGCATAACCTAATGAGCATTAGTCAATTATGTGACAAAGGATACAAGGTTGTGTTTGAATCATCTATATGTAATGTATTTGATGGAGAACATATCATGTTTAGTGGAAAAAGATATGGAAATGTATATTTGGTTTCACTTGACGAATTAGATGGTCAATGTCTAATGGCCATTGATAATGATCCATGGGTTTGGCATAAAAGGCTTGGACATATAAACATGGGAAATATAAAGACCCTATGGAAAAAGAGTTTGGTAGAAGGCTTGCCAAAGTTGAAATATGACAAAGACAAAATTTGCAAGGCATGTCAATTATCTAAACAACCTAAGATGCCTTTCTCTACTAAAAAGGAAATCTCCACCACTAGGCCACTTGAATTGCTACACATGGATCTATATGGGTCATCCGATATTTTAACCATTGGTGGAAAGAAATATGTATTTGTTATTGTTGATGATTTTTCAAGATTCACATGGATAATTCTCTTAGCTAGCAAAGATGAAGCCTTCCCTATGTTTTCAACTTTTGTAAATTTGGTGCAAAATGAAAAACAAAGTACTATTATGACTATAAGAAGTGATCATGGTGGTGAATTTGAAAACAAACGATTCATAGAGTTATGTAATGAAAAAAGAATTCATCACACATTTTCTGCACCAAGAACTCCACAACAAAATGGAGTAGTTGAAAGAAAAAACGGAACTATATAAGAGATGGCTAGAACAATGCTAAATGAGAGCAAATTATCCAAGAAATTTTGGGGTGAAGCTGTGAGTAAAGCTTGTCATGTTTTTGAATCGAGTTACCATTAGAGCAATCTTGAAAAAGACCCCATATGAGCTATGGAAAGGAAGGAAATCAAATATTTCTTATTTTCATGCTTTTGGATGCACATGCTATGTTTTGAACAATGGAAAAACCAACTTGGGAAAACTAGATGCTGAAAGTGATGAGGCAATATTCCTTGGGTACTCATCAAATAGCAAAGCATATAGAATATTCAATAAATGAAACCAAGTGGTAGAAGAATCCATACATGTTGTTTTTTATGAAACTAACCCATGCTTCAAAAGAAAAGATGATTTAAGTGATGCAGATGATATAGCAAGCAATCTTGAAAAATTGCATGTGGAAAAGTAAGAAGATTTCATGGAGGAAAGGGTAAGTGAAGGTAATAATTCCTACAAACCTCCAACTGATTTAAAATTCAAACATGCCCATCCAATTGAACAAGTTATAGGGAATGTATATGAAGGTGTAAAAACTAGAAGGTCAAAGCAAAATGTTTGTGGACAATATGCCTTTGTATCCAAGATTGAGCCATCCAATATTGATCAAGCTCTTAATGATGAAAACTGGATTATAGCAATGCAAGAAGAGCTAAATCAATTTGAAAGAAACCAAGTTTGGCACCTTGTTCCTAGACCAAACGATTGTATCGTTATTGGCACCAAATGGGTCTTTAGGAACAAATTAGATGAAAGTGGACTTGTAGTGAGAAACAAAGCTAGACTTGTGGCAAAAGGATACTCACAAGAAGAAGGAATAGATTTTGAAGAATCCTATGCCCCGGTTGCTAGATTAGAGGCAATTCGCATCTTACTAGCTTTTGCATCTCACATGAACTTTAAATTGTTTCAAATGGATGTCAAAAGTGCATTTCTGAATGGTTATATACATGAAGAGGTGTATGTAGAACAACCACCTGGATTTGAGGAAAAAGATCAATCTAAATTTGTGTACAAGTTAACCAAAGCATTATATGGACTAAAACAAGCTCCAAGGGCTTGGTATGATAGACTAAGCAAATTTCTGATTGATCATGATTTTCAAAAAGGAAAGGTAGACACCACTTTGTTTATCAAATATAAAGAAAATGATATATTGATCATTCAAATTTATGTTGATGATATCATTTTGGTGCTACTAATGAGATTCTTTGTCAAGAATTTTCTGAGCTTATGCAGAAAGAATTTGAGATGAGCATGATGGGAGAGCTAAACTTCTTCCTTGGACTGCAAATCAAGCAATTAAATGAAAGAATCTTCATCAACCAGTCCAAGTATATCAAAGAAATGCTGAAGAAGTTTGGCATGGAAAATAGCAAAGGAGCAAACACGACAATGAGCTCAACAATCAAAATCGACAAAGATGAAAAAGGGAAATTGATTGATTTAAAATTGTATAGAAGCATGATAGGATCTTTGTTGTATTTAACTGCTTCTAGGCCTGATATATTGTTTAGTGTGTGTCTGTGCTCTAGATTTCAATCATGTCCAAAAGAATCACACTTGGTAGCTGTGAAAAGAATTTTCAGATACCTAGTTGACACTACCAATATAGGACTTTGGTATCCAAAGGGCTCTAATTTTGATATAATCGGCTACTCGGATGCGAATTTTGCCGGTTACAAAGTAGATAGAAAAAGCACTAGTGGAACATGTCAATTTCTTGAAAACATGTTGGTTTCATGGTTTTCAAGAAAACAAACTAGTGTTGCTCTATCTACGGCGGAAGCCGAATACATTGCTGCCGGGAGCTGTTGTGCCCAATTACTTTGGATGAAACAGCAACTTAGGGACTATGACATGAATTTTAAAGATATACCCATTAAACGTGATAATACTAGTGCCATATGTTTAACTAAAAATCCAGTCTTGCATTTTAGGACCAAACATATAGACCTTAGACATCATTTTATTAGAGAACATGTGAAAAATCATGATATGTCTAGTATATGTAAGAACTGAGGATCAAATTGCAGATATATTCACAAAGCCCCTAGCAAAAGAAGCATTTTATAAGATTAGAAATGACATGGGAATGATTAATTTAACTTAGCACAAACTAAGGGGGAGCACCTGTTTTAGGGGGAGCACACCCACCTATCTCTTTCTTTACCCTCTAACTTTTTGATATATTGACAAAAAGGGGGAGAAGAATAGGATTTGAGGGGGAGAAGAGTAGGATATACTTGCATGAGCATAAGAATGATAAAATTTCACAATACAAAATGAGCATGTTATTTTTTAAGCAATTGAAAGGTATACACTCAAATCAGTTTTGTCAATCATAAAAAAGGAGGAGATTGTTGGAAATATGTGGAAAACAAGCTAAATCTATGTTTTGATGATTAACAAATCAATTTGAGTAAGTCTTGGCTACAAACACGTTTTTGGAAATATTTAAGGGATATACATTTGAAGAAAATAAAGCATGGAAGGCCAAGTCGTTCCCCAAGTCGACTCCAAGATCGACTTCAAAGAGCCAAATCCGTTCAGAGTTGAAACGGGAAGAAGAGCAGGTGAAGTCGCAGGCCAAGTCGACTCCACTTGCGACTTGGGAAGCCAAGTTGCAAACGAAGTCGACTCCAGCATCGACTTCAGACGGGAAAAACCGTCCAGAGTTGAATTTGGGACAGAAGTATACCGAAGTCGCAGTCGAAGTCGACTCCAGTTGCGACTTGGGCGAAGTCGCAGACGAAGTCGACCCCGAGTTCGACTTGACGTTCTTCAAAGTCCAAAATGCTGATTCAAGCTCATTTCCAAGATCAACTTAAGATCTCTCAAGACCAAATCAAGGATACAAGCTTATTATCAAGATCAAGTTTATCGAGTCCAAACAAAAGCTTCAAGTACATTTTAAGGTGAAGAAACTCAAGACATGAAGACTAGTATCGAAAGCAAGAAGGATGAATCAAAAACAAGTTCTTCAAAAAGACTACAAATATGTGAAGCCATTCCAGAATAAAATGATCAAAGAAAGAAGCCAAGCAAGCTAAGAAGAAGATAATGATCCAAAGGAAAATGAAGGAACCAAGAATTCCAAGTATTCAAGGTCATCAAGCTTCCTGCCGAAGTGAAGTCGCACACCGAAGTCGACTCCACTTGCGACTTGGGTCAAGTCGATGCCCAAGTCGACCCGACTTGGAACTTGAAGTCGTGAACAGAAGGCGAAGTCGCACCCGAAGTCGACTCCATCTGCGACTTGGGCGAAGTCGCATCCGAAGTCGACTCCGTTTGCGACTTGGGTCGCAATGGTCAGATATTATTCGAACGTTGGCGCATTAAATGCGCGCCACCTACCTTCAAACGTTCGGATTCCCTCAACAATTATAAAAGGCATTCATTATGGACGAGGAAAGTAGCTGAGAATCATTAAGTGTGCTTAACTCCTATATTCAAGAGCTCTAAAGAGATCAATCCATTCAAAGAGGAAGAACTTTGCTTCAAATTGCAAGAGCTACATTTCTGAATCTTCAAAGCCTACATTACGAGTTCTTCTCTGCGCCAAATTGCTACTACACATCTGTAAAGTGTAGATTCATTTGTTATTTCATTTATTTGTATTGAACTTGATCTAGTTTGAGGAACTAAGATCAAGTGTAAGCAAGGTAGTGTGTGATTGGAGTGGAACTCATCACCTACCTGTGCTGTGTTGTGTTGAAGCCCCCTAGAGGTGGAATCTAGAAGAGAGCAGTGACTCTAATTGTATTTGAAGAATACAATAGTGGAACCCAAGTCACAAGGAGTGTGAGCTTGGAAGAGTGGAGTAGGGAGGTTGCCCGAACTACTATAAAAATCTTGTCTGCTTGATTTACATTTCTGCTCTTTACATTATATTGCTTTCCATTTTGTTTCTTCATAAAGGGGAATAGATTAATCCGGGGTAAAGTTCCTGTTTAAGTTATAAATTTTTAAATACCCAATTCACCCCTCCCTTCTTGGGTAATCGCCATTAACTCAGGACCAACAGACTTGGGATGCGACTTCGGCAGCTCTTGTCCCTCGATTTCAACTCGGGACAAAATTGACGCATCGAAGTCGAAGCTGGAGTCGACTTGGTCTGCGACTTCACCCAAGTCGCATGCTGAGTCGACTTGGGATGTGACTTCGGCAGCTTTGCTCCTTGATTTCAACTCTGGACATAAATGACGAGTCGAAGTCGATGCTGAAGTCGACTTGGGGATCGACTTGGCTTAAGTCGATGCCTGAGTCGACTTAGAAATTGACTTAACCTGTCATGCTTCATTTTCTTTATTTGTATAACCTTTAATCATTTCCACAAATATGTTAGTAACTAAAACTTATTGAAATTGATTTGTTAATCATCAAAATATAGACTTAGCTTATTTTCCACATGTTTCCAACAATCTCCCCCTTTTTGATGATTTACAAAACCGATTTGAGTGAATACCTTTCAATGTCTTTAAAGCATACTATTTATGCATTTTGAAATTTAACATTTTCATCACAAGTTAAAAATATGAGTTTAACATACATATTTCACTTCCAATACATCACAAGTTAAAATTATTCATACAAACATTTAAGACCGAGACTCAAATCCCGATCTCTTCTCCCCCTTTTTGTCAATTGATCAAAAAATAGAGATGGAGCAGGTTAATCTTTTGAGAATGGCAGGGTTGCTCCCCCTGAACCTGTGCTCCCCCTCAGCTTGTGCTTTTCTAAGTTAATTCAAGCATTCCCATATCATTTGTAATTTTATAAAATGGTTCTTTTGCTAGAGGTTTGGTAAAAATATCTGCAATTTGATCTTCTGTTTTTATATATTCCAAGCATATGTCATGATTTTCTACATGTTCTCTAATAAAGTGATGTCTAAGGTCTATATGCTTGGTCCTAGAATGCAATACTGCATTTTTAGTTAAACATATTGCATTAGTATTATCACATCTAATAGGTATATCTTTAAAATTCATGCCATAATCCCTAAGTTGTTGTTTCATCCAAAGCAATTGGATACAACAGCTCCAGGCGGCAATATATTCGGCTTCCGCCGTAGATAGAGCAACACTAGTTTGTTTTCTTGAAAACCATGAAACTAACATGTTCCCAAGAAACTGACTTGTTCCACTAGTGCTTTTTCTATCTACCTTGTAACCGGCAAAATCCGCATCCGAGTAGCTGATTAGATCAAAATTAGAGCCCTTTGGATACCAAAGTCCTTTGTTGGTAGTATCTACTAAGTATCTGAAAATTCTTTTTACAGCTACCAAGTGTGATTCTTTTGGACATGATTGAAATCTAGAGCACATACAAACACTAAACAGTATATCGGGTCTAGAAGCAGTTAAATATAATAAAGAACCTATCATGCTTCTATATATCTTTAAATCAACTGGTTTCCCTTTCTCGTCTTTGTCAATTTTAATGGTTGAGCTCATAGGCGTGTTTTCCCCTTTGCTATTTTCCATGCCAAATTTCTTTAACATTTCTTTGATATACTTGGACTGGTTTATGAAGATTCCTTCACTTAGTTGCTTAATTTGTAGTCCAAGAAATAAGTTTAGCTCCCCCATCATACTCATCTCAAATTCTTTCTGCATAAGCTCAGAAAATTCTTGACAAAGAATCTCATTAGTAGCACCAAAAATAATATCATCAACATAAATTTGAATAATCAAGATATCTTTTTCTTTATACTTGATAAACAAAGTGGTGTCTACCTTTTCCTTTTGAAAATCATGATCAATCAGAAATTTTCTTAATCTTTCATACCAAGCCCTTGTAGCTTGTTTTAATCCATATAATGCTTTGGTTAATTTGTATACAAATTTGGATTGATCTTTCTCCTCAAATCCAGGTGGTTGTTCAACATACACCTCTTCATTTATAAACTCATTCAAAAATGCACTTTTAACATCCATTTGAAACAACTTAAAGTTCATATGAGATGCAAAAGCTAGTAAAATGCGAATAGACTCTAATCTAGCAACCGGAGCATAGGATTCCTCAAAGTCAATTCCTTCTTCTTGTGAGTATCCTTTTGCCACAAGTCTAGCTTTGTTTCTTACCACAAGTCTACTTTCATCTAATTTGTTCCTAAAGACTCATTTTGTGCCAATGATAATATGGTCTTTTGGTCTTGGAACAAGATGCCAAACTTGGTTTCTTTCAAATTGATTTAGCTCTTCTTGCATTGCTATGATCCAGTTTTCATCATCAAGAGCTTGATTAATAGTGGTTGGTTCAATTTTGGATACAAAGGCGTATTGTCCACAAATATTTTATTTTGACCTTCTAATTTTTACGCCTTCATAAATATTTCCTATAACTTGCTCAATTGGATGGTCATTTTTTAACTTTAAATCAGTTGGAGGTTTATAGGAATTATTACCTTCACTTACTCTTTCCTCCATGGATTCTTCTTGCTTCTCCACATGCAATTTTTTAAAGTTACTCGTGATATCATCTGCATCACTTAAATCATCTTTTCTTTTGGAGCATGGGTTAAATTCATCAAAAACAACATGTATTGACTCTTCTACAACTTGGTTCCTTTTATTGAAGATTATATGCTTTGCTATTTGATGAGTAACCAAGGAATATTGCCTCATCATTCTTAGCATCCAATTTTCTCAAGTTGGTTTTTCCATTGTTCAAAACATAACATGTGCAACCAAAAACATAAAAATATGAAATATTTGGTTTTCTACCTTTCCATAGCTCATATGGGGTCTTTTTCAAGATTGCTCTAATGGTGACTCGGTTCAACACATGACAAGCTGTACTTACAGCTTCACCCCAAAATTTCTTGGATAATTTACTCTCATTTAGTATTGTTCTAGCCATCTCTTGTATGGTTCTATTTTTTCTTTCAACCACTCCATTTTTTTGTGAAGTTCTTGGTGCCGAAAATGTGTGGTGAATTCCTTTTTCATTACATAATTCTATGAATCGTTTATTTTCAAACTCACCACCATGATCACTTCTAATGGTCATAATAGTACTTTGTTTTTCATTTTGCACCAAGTTTACAAAAGTTACAAATATAGAGAAGGCTTCATCTTTGCTAGCTAAGAGAATTACCCATGTGAATCTTGAAAAATTATCAACTATTACAAACACATACTTCTTTCTACCAATGGTTAAAATGTTAGATGACCCATATAGATCCATGTGTAGCAATTCAAATGGCCTAGTGGTGGAAATCTCGTTTTTGGTAGAGAATGACATTTTAGGTTGTTTTGACAATTGACATGCCTTACAAGTTTTATCTTTGTCATATTTCAATTTTGGCAACCCTTCTACCAAACTCTTTTTCCATAGGGTCTTAATATTTGTCATGTTGATATGCCTAAGCCTCTTATGCCAAACCCATGGATCATTGTCAATGACCATTAGACATTGACCATCTAGTTCATCAAGTGAAACCAAATATACATTTTCATGTCTTTTTCCACTAAACATGATATGTTCTCCATCAAACACATTGCATATAGATGATTCAAACACAACTTTGTATCCTTTGTCACATAATTGGCTAAGACTCATTAAATTGTACTTGAGTCCTTCAACAAATAATACATGTTCCATACATGCATTTGAAATACCGTAAATATTTCCTTTACCTTTGATTTTACCTTTCTCGTTATTTCCAAATGCAACAGTTCCATCATTGCAAGGCTTGAGTTTATGAAATAAACTTCTTTCTCCAGTCATATGCCTTGAGCAATCACTATCTATGAACCAAACGTTGTTTGCCTTTGCCTTGAAACATACCTGAAAAATGAGCAAATAAATCTTATCTCTTTGCTACCCATTTTATGAGTTCATTTGGGTTAGTAAACTGATTTAATCTTCGTTGTTCTATTCTTGAAAGCCCAAATCTTATGTTTCTCAGAACCCAAACTAATTTTGCACAATGGTCATGTAGTTTCTTAAAGTTGCATCTATATATTTTGTGATTCATCTTATTGCAAAAGTTGCAGGCCATTGGTAGTCTAGGAGTAGGCCTCCAAGTATGTTGTGGTTCAAAAATTGGCCTTTTAGTCCAACAACTCGTTTCCCTTTAGGTATGTAAACAGGTGCAGTTTTGGTTTGATTTTTTCCAAGTATTGGCATATTTGATTTGCTGCGTTCTCTTTTCTCAAATGTAGAGTATCCACGACCTCTTTTATTGTTTTGAGAGGCATGTTCAGAAACATTTTCACACTTTCTCCTGGATTAGAAAACTTAGTTAATGATTCATTTAAAGATTCATTTTCCTTTTTCAATTTTTCCACTTCTTTCAATAGTAGTTCATTTTCTTCTTTCAGTTTTGTTGTACTTTCAGCTAGTTTTCCATTTACAACAATGATGGAATTGCATTGTTGTCTCTTTAAAGATAACTTGTTTCCTAGTTTTTTAATCTCCACATATAATGAATCATATGCATGTTGTAATTCCTCTAATTCAGCACATTTGAGACATTCTTGAACAGAAGAATAAGTAGATTGAGAATCACAAAATTTGGAAGTTACCCTTCATTACTTGTGCATTTTGTTGAGGTAGTTTGCTCTTCCAAAACTTCCGTTGTATTCAAAGTTTCTTCATATTCAATCCGTGTCATGCAACATATTCTTGCGCAATTTGTTGCCTCAAAATCGTCAGTTGAGGAGCTACTTGTTGATGATGTTTCTTCATTTACGTACATTCCTCTTCCCTTATGCTTTTGGAATTTTCGGCTCTCATATCTTTTCTTACTCTCTTAATGATCCTTTGATCTTTCTTCCGGTGTAGGACATTGAGCTTGCATATGTCCTATACCGCCGCATCTATAACACTTTGTGGTCTCCTTCTTCTTCTCTTTTCGTGGTCTCTCTTTGAAGTCTTTGAAGTTCTTTTCTTTTCTCACAAACTTTCGAAATTTGCGAGTAAATAGAGCAATGTCTTCATCATCATTGTGGGATGAAGAAGTGGACTCATCCGAGTTATGGGTGACCTTAAGTGTAATTGGTTTCCTTCCTTTGTGGTGATCTTCATTTATTTTCTTGATTAGCTCATGTGACATTAATTAGCTAATGAGGTCTTCTAGTTTCAACGTGTTTAGGTCCTTGGCTTTTTCTATTGCCGTGATTTTTGGAGTCCATGATTCGGGTAGTGCCCTTAGGATCTTCATGATCTGCTTAGATTCCATAATTGCCTTTCCTAGCCCTTTCAAGGCGTTAGTGATTTTCGAAAATCTAGCAAACATTTCTGAAATATTTTCTGTTTCCAACATTTTAAAGCTTTCCAATTCTCCAATTAATATATTTCTCCTTGTCCCTTGGACTTGAGAAGTTCCTTCATAGATGGATTTTAGTGTATCTCATATCTCTTTGGCAGTCAAACAAGAGGATACTTTATCATATTCAGAAGTGGTAAGAGCACAAAATAAAGAATTCATAGCCTTGGCGTTGCTCTTAACAGTTTTTACTTCCTCATCGGTCCATTTGGAAGCTCTTTCATCAGTAGGCAAGGTTACACCATCTTGGATCGCAATCCAAGAGTCCATATCTGTAGCCATGATGAGTTATTTCATACGTAGCTTCCTATAGCCGAAATTATTCCCATCAAACAATGGTGGCCTAGTAAAAGATTGGCCATCGACAAATGCGGGAACGGAAGTCTATTGGGATCGCAATCCTCGACTTGACCCAAGTCGTAAGTGAAGTCGACTTCGGGTGAGACTTCACTTCCTGTGCTTGCTTGATGAACTTGAAATCTTCGGAGATGAATTTAATCACTTGATTTTCTTCATATTGATGTTATTCCCTTTTATATCTCTTTGGAACACTGTATGATTATTTATCTTGAAAACCTTGGATTCCTTTTCTTGAGTTCTTGAGTACTTGAGTCTTGGAATGCATAAGAGAGGTCCAAGTGTATGATCTCGATTCTCCATGAAAATATGCACTTTGCTTGCTCTGGACTTCATTTGATTTTCATTTGAGTGTTTGAGTTGTCTTGGCCTTCATCTTCACTTGAATCTAGCATTGAACCGTCTTGATCTGCAAGTTCTGCACTGAAGTCGAAGCTGGAGTCGACTTGGTCTGCGACTTTACCCAAGTCGCATACGAAGTCGACTTGGGATGAGACTTCGGCAGCTCTCGTCCCCCGATTTCAACTCTGGACAAAATTGACGCCTCGAAGTCAAAGCTGGAGTCGACTTGGTCTGCGACTTCACCCAAGTTGCATGCGGAGTCGACTTGGGATGCGACTTTGGCAGCTTTTGCTCCTTGATTTCAACTCTGGACAGAAATGATGAGTCGAAGTCGATGCTGGAGTCGAATTGGGGATCGACTTGGCCTAAGTCGATGCCTTAGTCGACTTGAAAATCGACTTAACCTATCATGCTTCATTTTCTTTATTCGTATAACCTTTAATCATTTCCACAAACATGTTAGTAACCAAAACTTACTGAAATTGATTTGTTAATCATCAAAACATAGACTTAGCTTATTTTCCACATGTTTCCAATAGATGGTAGTCCCCTTCCACTTCCTTATTCTCGCACTTTATACGCAGATCAGACTGCTACTTTCCTCCAGCACTAATTTTACTGATCAATGAAATCAGCAAATACTGTATCATGAATTTCCTCAGGTAAAGGATCAGCTTTCGGTAACCTCGTTGGTGCTTGGTTTGTTTCAAAGAATTTGATTTCTTCTCCTTTCCCCGATTGCCATTTGCACCCTACTTCACCAGTTGGACATCTTTGAGAATTCACCTCAAGTAAACGAGCATGTGGTTTTTGAATTGTAGTCCCATAAATCACAATTTGGAAATTATCTAGCCTTTACAACCCTTTGTGCTATTGATTCCTAGTATACCATTAGTCTCCAAACTTGTTTAATTAGTAAAGCAAGATTGAAGGCTTGTAATCTTCTAATACCCAATTCTCCTATTTCAACTAGGTAGCATATCCTTTTCCAGACTATTCAGCTCATTCTCCCCTTGACATCCCTTTCCCCCACAAAAATTGTATGATTAACACCTCCATATACTCATATAATTTCTTAGGGAAGACAAACAGACTCATGGCATAGCTTGTATTAGCCTAACTAACTGCCTTTTTTATGGGTTTCTTTACCACCCCATGAGGAAGTTTTCCTCTCCAACTTTAGGTCTTTTTCTCATCCTTTCTCTTTTATATGTCTGAATACTTTGAACTTGGATCTTTCGAACCAAGTTGACTGTCCTAAGTACTTCTTAATTTGATTACCCTTTGATCCAAAAAATGATCCCAAGTCATGTTTCTCATTGGTGCCCACATTCCTACTAAATATTAAGACAGTTTTCTCAACATTTACACGCTACGTTCCCATTCTCTTCAGTAAGATCCTCCTTTTGCTTTTGTTAACACCCTACATTCCCATTCTCTTCGGTAAACATGGTGATGTCTTTCTTTCTACAGTTTTTAGAAGCATATTTGTCATAATACATTGTACTTTGGTCTCCTCACATCAAACAGTTAACCTTCAATCTCTGCCTCCAATATACTTCTTCAACTTCCAGCAACGGTTAATTCTTTCTTTAGTTTGTCAAATTTCCTCATCTCTTACATCACTTGGCTCTTTGGATTGTTGATCTAGCAACTTCTATTGTCCTATCTTCAAAATTTTGGTTTTGTTGCCTTCATTATAGTGTCATATAGATAGTTTTTCCCCATGTAACTTGATCTCCCTTTTTAGTGAATTAAAAGTTATCCATTCCCCCATGTTCCTTGACTTCAAATTCTCCCGAACTACCTATATAGCCTCCTCATGTCTCCACCAACATTGTTCATATCTGAATTCATACGATGGTCTCTTCTCTTCTAAATTGCTCATTACTGCAAATAGAAGTGGATAGTGGTCGGACACTGCAGTCTCTTCTCTTCTAAATACCTCCCCTCAGTTTGGTCCTCTTCTATTATTTCGCCAAGTGAATGGTAAACTAATAAAGCATAAATTCAGTAGATCATATTCAATAATCACTTTCTGTAAAGCTACCATCTTCCTCTCCACTCTTTTGGATAAGCTATGGATTTTGATGTCATTGTAATCTCATTGAAATGACCACTGAGTACTCAAGGGAGATGGAATTTCTTTTGCTGTACAAATCTGATTGTAAGTTTTTGATTTCCATTATACATCATTTTATCGATCTTACGGTTAATGTTCTGTGTTTGATGCAGGACGTTTGTGGAACCCTGACCGTATACGCGTTATTTTGACCATATACGCATCATTTCGACACTTGAAATTTTGAAGATTATTTTATGAATAAATAAAGATTCATGAACCTTATTAATGGACATGTGTATTTGAGGTTGAAATAATGCAATTGGGAATTTAACCCCGTAAATAGTGCACGTGAATAGTAAACGTGAATAGTAAACAGGGGTTAAGATATATGATTAAGAGTTAATCACTTGGATTAACTTAATCATAAAAGACGAAAAAGGAAGCTTCCCACTACAGGACAAAAATGTTTTTTTGATTAAAATATGCATTTTCGGATTTTTAATTGATTTTTGAAGAAAATGAAGAAAAATTCATATCTTGCAATCCGGACATCGGATCAAGATGAAATTTTTTATGGGTGGCCAAGATATGATGATGGATATGATGAATGGTCCAAGATTAATCAAGGATCATGAATTAAGGGTCAAGATTAAATGTCATTTGAAAATGGAAAAAGTAACTTTACTTTTTCATTAATGGTGTTTGACTTTGATTAATTTTAATTAAATAAAATTAATGCAAAGCCTGCAATTACTGCTGGAGCATGGAATTTTGGGGCATGATCCAATGGCCCATGATCATCTTCATCAAAGATCAATGGCTAGAATTAATTTAGCCTAAATTAATTAATTTTAAAAAATAAAAAAATAGGTAAAAATAGGGCTGCAATAGGGCTGCTGGAGCAGGCCTAGGGGGGGCTGCACAATGCTCCTTGCACCTTTTAAAATTTGAAAAAAACACCTTTGCAATTTTACACCCTAAGCTAGAGGGGGTAAATTCCAAATTTATGAAAAATGGACCCCTATAAATAGAGGAGCAGGCCATGGACGAAATTCACAACCATCCCAGCTCAAAAATCACTTGAGAAACTTCATTTTCCATCCCCACACGTTTTAGCCTTAAGGAAAGAAGAGAATCGAAGGTTGGAGGGAGAAAAGGCGAGTAGAAGAGGCATAACTTCGCTTGAGGTAAGTGGATTCCCCTCAAACTTGTTTTGAATGTTAGATGAGGTAAAACCATGCTTAGATAATCCCCAAACATGAGAAAATAAGTATATATATAATGTTTAAATAGAATTATGCCAAAACATCAAAAATTTGGAGCAAAGATAGGGTATTTGGGAAAATAGCATATGATATGTGACAATAATGCTCCAAAATTGATAAGTGATGATTTGAGATGTATGATTATGATAAATATGATGTTGGAATAATGATATATTAATTTTATGATTTTTGGAATTAAGGATTATGCTACAGTGATTTGCTACAGTGAACAGCGTGATTTTGAAGAAAATTTGAGATTAATATTTAAATATAAGGATGAAAATTTTGAAGAAACTATGGATAAAAAAATATCCACATAAAGAGATAATGCCCAAATAATATAGAGCATGCATGGGAAGCAGCTTGAATAGAAGAAATAAAAATATCATTTCTCCTTGAATAGGAAAAGGAAAAGAGAAGGTCGAAGACACCTCCTAAGAAGGTAAGCAAGTTATATGTTTTGCAAATTATTTTCAAAATTCTTGAAATTGTTTGTGAATTGCTTTATGAAATTTATTTAAGGTTGACCATACCTATAACTGCTTTACATGAACTGAAGTTCATTTTGTAAAATTGTTTATTAAATGCTTTTTATGAAATTGTTTATGATTTGCAAATATCATGCCGGCATGTGTATGTGAATGAGCATGTGCACGAGGAATAGACCTTAGTCGAGGTAGTAAGCGGACCGGATGTCCCCCTCGCTATTGCCAAGTCGCTTAATAGGCCCAGGCCGGCGGCGACCTCCCTGAAATGGGAGCATGTATGGGATGGGCGCCTAGCTAGCGTCGCATCCAACGGAATGTCATGAATGCTATGTATGCATTGCATTTGCATTTTATGAAATGCATGAAAATGATTGAAAAATTATGAATAGCTTGCTTACTGAGTATTATTACTCACCCATGCTTTTTCAACAACAGACGGGAAAAGATGATGAAGGCAGCATGTAAAATGACATGCAGTTTTGATGAAATATTGTATATGTAAAGACAATGATGATAATTTTGAAATGGAAATGAATATTTCTGTTTTATGAAGCAGTTTTGAGTTATAACTGTGATATGTGAAATATATTTCATGTTAGATGAACGATGAAAATTTTCCATGTATTAATGATAAAAAAAAAAGAATCCTGCCGTGTGATCAGGGCAACAATCCTGAGTCACGTTTACCAATCAAAACGATCCCGGAGTAAGGCTTCTAGGCACCTCGGTTCGGGGCGCCACAACGTTGCCACGAGATATGAATTAAAGAATAGGCTTTTCTCTGCTGTGGTTCCACCTAATGATATTAGAGTAACATTTGATGATATTGGTGCTCTAGATAAGGTCAAGGACATGTTGAAGGAGTTGGTGATTCTTCCATTTTAGTGGCCTCAGCTATTTTGCAAAGGACAACTGACAAAAGGTTATGGATAAGTTCCTACTTGAAACAAAGAACATATTCCATCACTTAAAAAAAGAACATATTCCATTGTAGTTCAGAAATGACCCTCTTATTTAGCAACTGTTGTTGTTATACTGTCCCTTTACTACATTTCAGTATTTGTTTTCATATGCATGGCTTGATCGTCGAGTTTCTATTTACGTGTTTATGCACATTCGTGCGTGTTATATTCTAAAAACATTATGCTTTATTTGGATGTATTCATACTTGAGATGCTGGCAGTTTCATATTTTCCCTCAACCTCTCTCCTCTTTAGAGTTGAGATTTCAACAATGTTTGAAAATGGTGATGCCAAGTAGTGACCGTTTTCGGTGGTTGTTTGCCCTTTTGATACTTTTGAATGGTTTGACAAGACGGTTGAAAGTGCCAGGATGGAATGCTATGACTTAGACTCGCAGGTGTAATGGAAGTAAAAGGTTCTATGTCAAATGCCTTTTTGGATAAGTATGTTGAGTGCGTATTGTAAAAGAGCATGTAGTGAAGGAAAAGAAAAAGTATGAATGATAATGTACAATCAAGGTTGATGTTTGCATGGAGAAACTAGTGTGATGTTTGTATTTTGAATGTAAAAGGGAGAAAATTTCACCATCGTGTTTGTGTGATATGTCGTCCTAACACGCAAAGATGGATTTTTTTAACACATATATCGTCTGCCCTAACATTGAGATTGGCTAAGAGATAAATAAATATAAATCTGTAAAGATGAAGACAGAATAGGTTGGCATATGGAAACAATAATTAATACAGGGGTAGTAACTTATCATGAAGATTTTTTTTGTCCATTGCTTGCATCTGCAATTGGCTGTATTTCAAATGAATTGTCTGAGTCTGAAGTGAGGATGTGAGTGAAATATTTCATGGATGAATAAAAAATGTATTTTCAATTTCACATCACGACTTCGGATCAACTAACTTGCTTTCATAATCCTTTCTTGGCCAGTTGTACATCCGATGTTGATTTACATCTATTATTTTGCAAATTATATTTGCTTTCATAGTAGATTTGAATGGATGTCAACAATAACTGCATTCCTACTTGCTGTTCAAATTCTCTTTATTTAGTACCTAAGTGTTTCTACTTTAATTTCTGAAATCCAATAAAACTTTATATATGTGGTGTATCTACTTGTGGTACAATAGCATAATGTCTTTATGCTTGCACATCAAAGGTAAAACTTGATGTCCATTTGGTGCGGAATTTGCATTTAGCCCTCCAAGTTTGAATGGATTTTGCTAGGCTGTAATCCCACTTGTCTGATTGAGTCATTGCATGGATTTTTATAGTGCATTTTTTCCTCTTAATGTATAGGTTTTGTTTTTTCTTAGCTTCACCTAAAGTATTCTCATGTTTAGAATAGAATAGTTGGTTATATTTCACTACCTAAGATTATTCTTTTTAAATCTGTCTTTTGTAGATTGAATCAAGATAAGAGTACTTTCACGGATGATGTGACTGAATGGCAACTTTATAGGATTTCTGTTTTGATTGGACTAAATGGCCACTTCATGCTGTTTACAATTATGCCTTAATGGTTTAAATCGTTTAGCAATTGTTGACCTTATATGGTAATGCTTCCCTTACTTGGCTGCTAAGGCTTCGAAGCAACAAGTGCACCTGTGGCTCTGTCGAGGAACCTACTAGGTGACGATAATCCACACGTGACCTAATGGCGCTTGGTCTTTCTCATAATACATTCTTTTGAGTTCATCCCCCTATTGTGTCAGTGAATATGACTCGTCATAAAAATATCCCAAATGAGTTAGTTGACTGTAGGATGTAAACAATAATAGAACAATGGTTTAAATCGTTTAACATGTGTTGACCTTATAGGGTAATGCTTCCCTTACTTGGCTGGTAAGGCTTCTAAGCAACAAGTTTACCTGTGGCTCTGTCGAGGAACCTACTAGGTGAAGATAATCCACACGTGACCTGAAGGCACTTGGTCTTTCTCACAATGAATTTTTTCGAGTTCATCCCCCTATTATGTTTCTAAATACGACTCGCCATAAATATATCCCAATCGTGTTAGATTATATCATTTTGTATACAATTATGCGTTAATGGTGAATATATCTTTCCATGTCTCGGCCCACTTTTATGATGCTTCCCTAACATGTTGATGCTTCAGCTTTTGATTCAATGAACCTTGATTAATTGAAAATGAAAACGAAGGTAGCCCACGACACATGTGTTGAAGAAGTTGCAAGTACTCAGCCTATATGCGACTTGTCTGGTAAAGTCGAGCAACCATTTGTTGGACAAGAATTTAAAGATGAACTTGAAGCATGTGAATTCTACAAGGGCTATGCAAAGTCCGTTGGGTTTAGTGTCAAACTCAAACAGGTTCGTAGACTAAGCTCTACCTCGGCGATTAGTTGGAGGCGCATGACATGCTCTTGTGAAGGCATGCATACGCCAACTACGAATGATGAAGACAGTCCTGGTATCGCAAAAAAGATTAGAAGAAAAAGAGTTTCCATACGGTGCAATTGCATGGCTCGATTGGAGATTTCAAGGAAGCAAGAAGGGCGATGGGTAGTTACTCATTTTTGGGACGACCACAATCATCAACTGGTAGATAAAGCACAGGCACATCGCTTGAAATTGCATCGCAAAATTGATGATGAATCTGCCTCAATTTTGAAAGCATGTAACGAGGTCGGCATTGGTCCTTCTGCAGCCTATAATCTTGTCAGAGAGTTAGGCATTGCGTCTGAAATCTGCTTCACTCGCCAAGATGTTCGGAATTTCAAATCAAGATCTCGTGGTCATTGGGTAGCACGAGATGTAGACCTTGCAATCGATCACCTCCAATGGCAGCATGATGCAAGTCAAGACATGTATTTTGCAGTTCGCAATAATAACAAGGGTGATTTGAGTTCATTATTTTGGTCTGATGGTTGGTCGAGGTTAGATTTCAAAGCATTCAAAGATGTTTTATGTTTTGACACTACATACAAAACCAACAAATACAACATGCCTTTTGCACCATTCGTGGGAATAAATCATCACAGACAAACCATAGTTTTCGACTGCAGTTTGGTAGTGGATGAGACGATTGACTCCTTTGTGTGGCTCTTCCAGCAGTTCGAAGATGCAATGTCGGACAGATGCCATTATACATTATTACCGACCAAGATGCCGCAATCGAAGTTGCTGTAGAGTAAGTCTTTCCAACCTCTATCCATAAGTACTGTTTATGGCATATTATGAGGAAAGTCCCAGAGAAATTGGGGAGGAGGGGTAACCAGATAGATAATTTCCAAGAGGCCTTCAATCAACTGGTGTACAACGATGTTAGTCCACAAACTTTCGAAGCGCAATGGAGTAGTATCCTGGAGGAATATGGTCTCTTGGATCACGAGTGGTTGCAACTGTTATACAGCAAGAGATCGAAGTGGGTACCAGTGTTCCACAAGCGCTACAGATTCCACGGAACGTGCACAAATCAACGCAGTGAAATTTTTCATTCATTTCTGGATCATTATGTCAACCGAAAGACAAATTTGCTTGAATTTATAAATCACATTGCACGGGCAATAAGTCGATGACGTGAGGATGAAATGGATGCGGATAAACACACCTCGCTAGCGGTCCTGCAAAGGAAGACCTCATTCCGCATTGAAGAAGTCTTCTTCAAAGTGTACACCCATTGCAATTTTATAAATACTCAGCAAGAAATGTGGGAGAGCAATGCATTCAAAGTTGAGTCTATCGATGCTGACGGTGACAAAGCAATATTCCATATTACAAAATCAAGGGACATACAAGCTTCCCGAGTGGTTCAGTTCAATCCTGTGAAGAATTGTGGGAGGTGTAGTTGTATGCAGTTCGAATCTACTGGAATAATATGCAGGCATCTATTTGCGGTGTTTTAGGAATTGAAAATGACCGACGTACCTGAATTCTTCATTTTGAAATGGATGTCTCATACTCCTCGTAGAGGTCTTCAATTGGAGTATTCTAAGCTTGTGTGGCGCCCCGAATCGAGGCGTCCACTGGCTTTACTCCGGGATCTTGTCGATTGGTAAATGTCAGTCAGGATTGTTGCCCTGATCACGCTGCGGGTTCTTAATTGGATTTCGTCCAAAAAAAAAATTTTCTTTTTCTTTTATCACATAAAAACACATACTTATCATCAAATCTCAATTATCATTGATAACATCCATACTTGTTTTTGTACAATACAGGTTATTTTAACCTGAACATTTTATACATACATAATTTTAAAACTCCTTATCATATGTTCATGTCATACCATATATGTATCATGAAATTCTCTTCATACCTTCTTTTCTTTTCCTTCCTGACCTGTGCTGTACCTGTCTATGGTTTGAAAAGCAAAACATGAGTCGAAACTCAGTAAGCAAGTATTTTTCATTTAAATGCATTTCTCCCGTTCAATAGTAGACACTTATCAAGTGACCTACAATCAATCAGTGGAAACCTTTTCATAAAACCTTTTCTAAAACATATGCTTGCAAACTTAACATAAAAACGTTTTCATAAAACTTCCTTTTCCCAAGGACATTCTCATGTCCTTAAAATATTTTCCATAAAAACTTTTCAAAACAAGCATATGCAACATACATGATGTTTCTGTCCGTCTGGCAGGTGACACTTACCAAGTGATCACTCTTTCCTACTTAGGAGAGAAACCATTTCATTTGATAACTCGCGAGCTAAGCAGTTATCCGTGTTCATCTCCCATTTCAGGGAGGGCACCACCGGCATTTCGCCTTTTGAAGCGACTTGGACTATGTAGAGGGGGCTCATCTTGCAACCGCGTCCGGTCTGCATATCCTCTACAATAAACCTAGTACATAGCTCATGTGCACATTCTTCACGTTCATATGCTAGCATGCTTTTTATAAAACCCCACAGACCTTAGTCTGTGTCTTTTTCCTTTTCAAAATCTGATGCTAGCATAACCTTTCAAAATAGTACAGACCTCGGCCTGTATTTCTATCTCTAACTTGATAACTCGACATAGCCCAAGTTAACAAGTTAATAAAAATATTTTGTAAGGATGACCAACCTTAAATAATTTTAAAAACATTTAAATGGCACATTCTTAAGACATTTGAAATATTTGAGAAATAATAAATTTGAAACATTGCTAAAAAATGTTTATAAATCATTTTTGATCGGTAAAACAATTTTGAAAAATATTTTAATATTTGGAAACCAAAGACTTTGGAAACATTTTTCTTCTCGTTTCTAGATTTTTCATGAACAAAGGATATACTAATGCATATTCATTTTATATATATATATATATATCATATTCTTTGTCCACATAACACTTAAGTTTCTTCTATACGAAGATACGCTTGTATGATCCTTTGGTCATTTAAAAGAAATCTTCATTTAAATTGGTTATTGGTTGGCCTTCCTTAAATCCATTTCAAAACATTTTAATAAATCATTTTAAATTCATTTGATAAAACAAAATACTATTTTGGAAATCAAAACTTTTCCTTTTCCATTATAATGCAACCATTTCCATCTTTCTCTTCATTTATAAGGATTTGCTTATGATAAAGAAATTCCCACATACTTCAACATTTCTTCTTACTTCCATATGAATTTTCTTATAATAAAGCAAATTTAACATATTCCATAGTTGCACTATATAAAAATCATTTTCAAAAGTTTGCTTGCTTACCTTTTCTTTGCTTTAATCTGACTCCTTTATCCTTTCCTTTCCTTTTCCTATACAAGTGAAAAGGATATACATATCTTATCATACATGAGTCATATTCATTTATAACCTTATTTTTCTTTATAATTTCTTATAAAGGTTAACCCTAAAAATACTTGATCATTATTTCCTTTCCTAATTCCATCCATATATCCTCATAAAATAAAAATAATTCTCAATTTTTTCCAAAATCACGCTGTTTACTGTTCATAATTACTGTAGCATATTACTGTTCATAATCACTGTAGCAAATCACTGTTCATCCCGAAGTTACTCTTCACAGGAACGTGGTTACTGTTCATGGGTTCCAAAAATTGATATTTTTTCCAAAAATAAAAAATACCATGACATAACTTATGCCTTGTATATCATTGGATATTTCATACATTTTGAATTTATCATCATTTACTTAGCAAAAAAAAATCATTTTCTCCATATACTAAAAATCAACATAAATTCACTTAAGCATAATCCTTAATTCCAAAAATCATGAAATTAATATATCATTATTCCAACATCATATTTATCATAATAATACATCTCAAATCATCATTTATCAATTTTGGAGCATTATTTTCATATATCGTATGCTATCTTCCCAAATACCCTATCTTCACTCCAAATTTTTTATGTTTTGGCATAATTCCATTTAAACATTATATCTATACTTATTTTCTCATGCTTGGGCATTATCTAAGCATGGTTTTACCCTACTTAACATCCAAAACAAGTTTGGGAAGAATCCCCTTACCTGAAGTAGAAAAACTCTCCTTCTACTTGGCCCTTCTCTCTCAAATCTTTTCTCCTTCTTTCTTTCAAGGCCAAAACGTGTTTTGGATGGCTTGGGAACTTGGAATGGCTCAAGTGGAGCTGGGATTGTGCCTTTGGACGTTCACCCCATGCCCCTATTTATACTTTTTTGATTTTTCATTAAATTGTAATTTACCCCCTTGCTTGAGGTGTAAATTTGCAAATGTGTTTTTTTCTAATTTCCAAAAGGTGCCTTGAGCCAAGAGAAGCCACCCTAGGCCTGCTACAGCAGCCCTATTGCAGCCCTATTTTTATCCTATTTTTTAAATTTTAAAATTAATTATTTTTAAGCAACTTAATATCAACCCTTGATTAATGATAAAATTGATTTGTGACCATTGGATCATGACCCCAAAAGTCAGAAACCCCCTTGCACGTCCCTTCCATGCTGCATTTTCATTTAATTTTATTTTTTTATTATTTACTTTATTAAAAAGTCAAAGTATATTTAATAAAAAGTTAAGTTACTTTTTCAACATCTATTTGACTCTTCATCTTGGCCATTAATTTGTGAGTTTCATCACATGTTATACCATCCATCATGTTCATCATGTATTTTTAACCATCCATAAAAAATTTCATCTAATTCCGACACCCGAATTGCAATTTATGAATTTTTTTCTATTTTTCCACAAAAATCCAAATTTGGATTAGAATATCCAAAAGAATTGCTATTTTGTCTTGTAGTGATTAATTCTCCTTTTGACTTTTTGTGATTAGGTTAATCAAGTGATTAATTCTTAATCTCATATCTTAATCCACAATTACTATGCACATTTACTATTCATGTGCACTATTCACGTGCGTCACATTCTTAATTGCATTATTTTAACCTCTAGTACACATTTGTAAAATATAACATATTTCATAAATTTTATTTATCATAAAATCGGTACAGAGATCTAGGGTTTACAACCCTAGGTTTACATGTGTTATTCTAGGATTGCGGGTTTCACAGCTTGCAGCTTCGCCGAAGCACAGACAGGATGACCTTCTAACCATATGGAACTCAATCAATGCCATCACTTTGTCAAATCGTCGCCTCTTGTATCATGCAATAGAAGGTATCTCGAGGTTGTTTCGTGAACTAAATGAACTTCAAAAGATTTTTCCCGATGAAGTTGGAGCCCAAAAGCGACATCACCATTACGTAATGAAGAAGGTCACACAGGAATTATTACAGGCAACCCCCATGTCTCATCCAGTCGTGGATGTCCTAAGCGGGGTAAAAAAGGCCAGAGAAAGAGAAAGAATCGCTGATCCGAGTGATTTGACGTGTTTCATCTATGGATGTATGAAGATCCACCCTAGCATATGAATTACGTGTTCTATTGTGTGCATTTGTTTTAATATTATAGTGTCATGTTGGTTTGTTATGTGAGGATAATGTAACACGGCCTTTAAGACTGTGCAATGTCATGTGATTGACGTATTCTAAAGTGTTTTTCAAATGTCTACATGCTTCCCTTTGTCATTTTTCCCGCTCTCATATGAAATCTTGTTATGTCTTAGTTTTGATAGTGTTCCTACTTGGTATTTTTATAATTCCTGCCCATCATTATTTTATCTATTGTGTACTTTTAGTCACTGACCAATGCTGGCAATGACATTTTTTGGTTTGCAGTTGGGTCTGATGGACGCTGACGGTGTGGATAAGCTACCGAAGTCTCAAATGGATGGTGCGACTCAATCTATTCATTCCCCCCATGCCGATGCCCCAAGCACATCACGGAAATGTAGTAGCCCGGGGAACCCCACCAACAAAGTAAAAGAGCAATCAGTGTGCGCTATGCGGAAGTTTGTTGATTATTGCAGCACATTGAGTGCAAGCCAGCGAGAGGCCATTTTTGAAATGGGTTTTGGAGGTTTGCTATCAATGAAAGTACGTGCTCTGCAACTTGGGCTCATTAAGTGGCTAGCACAACAATGGGATGATGGCAATGAAGTGTTCCACATCGGAGGCAAGAGGTTGGAGTTTACTGCACGGGATGCTAATCTCATCTTGGGGCTTTCAATTGGAGGTGTGAACATCATCCTAGTGTTGGATGAGCGTAGCACGGATCAGCTGCGTATGCAATTGAAATTGGGTAAAGGAAACAGTGTACTTGCTACAGAGGTTCAGAAAAACCTGGTTGTTAGTGGAGAGGACTTGAAATGGCAACAATCATTCGCATTATATGCGCTCTCCACTGTTTTGTGTCCAACGACGATGGGGAAAATGGAGGATGTCTACCTATAGCATGTACTCGATATTCAAAGGATTAGGGATTTCGATTGGGCTACTCATGTGGTGGACATGTGTAAGCAGTCATTCTCACAATATAACACAAAAAGGCGGAAGTTAATGGGAGGCTGCACGGTCTTAGTATAGGTAATGATTTTGAATATTGTATTCTACATAAATTTTTCTCATATTTGTAATGAATATCTTACTTTTTACAAATTTGGTTTCTGGAGCACTTGCAAAGTAGTGTTGCAGATCTCTCCAAGATGCATCTTAGTGTACCGCTCATTAAAAACTGGACGTCTCAAGCCTGCTTGAGATTGGACGGTATGTGGGGCAAGACGGGCATGGAACAAATGCAGGTAAACTTGCTCATTAGTATTTGTGATAAGGATGACCCTAAGAACTTGTTTAATGTACTTCTCATTGCTTTGCAGGTACAGGAGAGCATCTATGATGACGTTGGGCAGATCCGCAGTGGGCCAGTAGGGGAAGTCGTACTACATGGCCAACGCGATCACACTACCTCTTCTTCTCCAACAAATATGAACTACGCAGATACTAATGTTCAAGGTAGCCCACGTGCCCAGGAAGTCGGAATTGCTTCCTCTGATTTTGATCAGTTAATCAAGGAGAACAAAGCACAAAAGGCCGAGTTGAGGGTAATTTGAACCATGTACTACTTTGATGTTGAAAAGTAAAATGTCTGTCAACTGTACATACTAATATGACTAGCAACCTACAAAGCATGACAACCATTAACGCTAACTACTGTGGGTTTATGTTTTTTTAGGAATTAAGACAGATGTTGGAAGAGTTGCAATTTGTGAATAAATCATTAGAATCACAAATCCAGGTAGATCATTTCCCGGATATAGCCTGAAATTTTCCCAGTTTGAGTCACTTACTTGATTGATAATTAGTTGAATAATTATTTGTTTAGGCACTCGAGAGAACTGCCTAGAAATTGGAACACAGGGAGATGCATGGCGCCACCCATGGGAACATAACAGATTTAACGGTAATTGATGGTAGTTTCCTCGCTTCAATAACCATCTATTCATGTGTTACAAGTAGCAAATGCCAACGAAATTTCAAAATCCAATACCAGGTTGGTGCAGAAGGACCTGAGTTGGTTTCAGTGAACATACAAGGGAGCCTTGAACCAACGAAATTGAGTGAAGGTGTTCAGGAAGATATCACTGTTCCCGATGATGTAGCGTAGTTTGTGGAACTCGCAGACATTGCTGCTACAGTCAGGCGAGGGATCCGAAATATAAAGACCTCTAGAGTGCTGAAGTCACCTTACGAAACAACATCTAAGAGGGGGAAGCCAATTGCACTTAGACGGCATACTCGACTGTCGGTGGCTGCTTCTGAAGCTAGAGCGGTTGGGAAATAGATTTTCTAGAATTTGATTCCTTTATGGTTTTTCATGACTGCACCATGTACTTGCATGCTATTTATACTATGTGTTGCAGTGCTTGGATGCTAAATTTCCATTTTTCTTATGTTCAATTACTGTATCAATGGATAAGGTTTTAAGTGAATATACACTTGTGCAATTTCTCTTGCATATCATAGAATCCAGGAAAATGTTGGAATCGACAAGATGTGAAATTTGAGTTGAGGCGATTAACATACATTGAAGACATAATTGTCACTTTTGTTAGAAACAATAGCTAAATCAAATTGACCAAAGCATAAGTTTTGATGATTAACAAATACAAATTTGAGTATGATATGATTACTAATAAATTTAATGAATGTTTTTAAGGAATGAAAAATTAGCCCAAGTCGATCTCGAAGTCGACTCCAACTTCGACTTAGGCGAAGTCGATCTCGAAGTCGACTGCACAAGCGACTCCAACAGGTGCTTTATGGACATCGTTGATTTTGGGGGACAAAACAACCGAAGTCACTGATGAAGTCGACTCCACTTGCGACTTGAGGCCAAGTCGCAGATGAAGTCGACTCCAGTATCGACTTGAAGCAGCATTTTCTCTCCAGTGTTGATTTTGGGGGACAAAACAACCGAAGTCGCAGATGAAGTCGACCCCAGAATCGACTTGAAGTGGCGTCTTCCTTTAAAAGCTAAATGTGTGCAGCAAAACTCTTGAAGTCGCAACCGAAGTTGACTCCACATGCGACTTGGGTAAAGTCGCAGGCAAAGTCGACTCTAGCATCAACTTCAAGACAGATTCTCAAGCTTAAGTTAAAGCACAAGTCCACTTCAAGATGAAGACAACTCAAGTTTCTCAAACTTGAGTACATGAAGACTAATTCAAGTTTAAAGCAAGCAAGACACATGGATTCACTCATTCCAAATCAAAGATGGATTTGTTCATACGAGATTCAAGTTCTCCAAGTTCACGAGATTTAAAGCTAATTCTATACAAATAAGCTTCTAATATTGAAAGATAAAAGAAGAAGAAGAAGTTAAGCAAACAAGAGATATATCAACAAAGATCAAATTGACTTGGCACAAGGAAATAGCCAAGTCGCACACCAAGTCGACTCCAAGATCGACTTGAGGTCAAGTCGCACCCCAAGTCGACACCAAGATCGACTTGAGGCCAAGTCTCAAACCAAGTCGACCCAGAAGATAGACTTGGAAGCTGAAGAACAGCCAAAGTCGCACACGAAGTGGACTCCAGCATTCGACTTGGGCGAAGTCGCACACGAAGTCGACTCCACCTGCGACTTGGAGACGTAACGTTCGAATTTTTGAACGTTGGAACATTTATTACGCGCCAACCAACTCTATAATGTTTAAAATTTTCTCTCCTCTATATATAGACACTCAAGCAAGCGTGGAAAAATATAACATAGAGCTGAAAAAGAGGAAAGAAGTGCTACTAAGAGCTTTTATCTACTTTTCTCTACAATTGAGTGATCTATTCATTTTCAAAGGAAGAACAAGCTTCAAAGTTGCGGTTTGCTTCAACGAAATACGATTTGTTGCTTCTACAGATTCTTCCACGAGCTGAAACCTGCTACACAAATCAGTAAAGTGTAGATTTCTTCTATTTTCATATTGTTGTTTATTTTTGGTGCTTGGTTTGAGTTTGGTGGTTCAAACCAAGACATAACAAGTAGAGTTGTGATTGGAGTGTAACTCATCACCTACTTGTGTTGGTTGTATATGCCCCATAAAGCTAGAATCTAGAAGAGAGCGGAGGATCTGGTTGTATATGCCCCCTAGAGCTAGAATCTAGAAGAGAGCGGAGACTCTAGTTGTATTCGCGGAATACATAGTGGAACCCAAGTCACAATAGTGTGTGAGCTTGGAAGAGTGGAGTAGGGAAAGGTTGCCTGAACCACTATAAATCTTGTCTATTGCTTTTCATTTTCGCTTTCATTATCTTATTGCTCTCTATCTGTTACATTCAAGGGGATTAAAACTTTAAAGAGGTTAAGTTTTAAATTTACCAACGAATTTTTAAGAACCCAATTCACCCCTCCCCTCTTGGGTTTTGCCATTAACTCGGGACCAACAAGTGGTATCAGAGCAGGTCTTTGAGTTTTACCAAAGAGATCTTTTGATATGGAATCCCAATCCACTTCCGTTTCCGCATTTGCTGAAGGCCAATCCTTAACTAGGCCACAATTGTTTGATGGGAACAATTTTGGATATTGGAAGCTACGTATGAAATAACTCATCATGGCTACAGATATGGACTCTTGGATTGCAATCCAAGACGGTGTGACTTTGCCTATTGATGAAAGAGCTTCCAAATGGACCGATGAGGAAGTAAAGACTGTAAAGAGCAACGCGAAGGCTATGAATTCATTATTTTGTGCTCTTACGGCTTCCGAATATGATAGAGTATCCTCTTGTTTAACTGCCAAAGAGATATGGGTAGGGGTGTTAATGGTCATGGTCAACCCGTCAACCCACTCGTCCAACCCATTTATAAATGGGATTGGGTTGGGATTTTTGAATAAATGGGTTATGATCCACCAACTCGTTTAACCATTTAATTAAATAAATGGATTAGGGTTGAGATTTTATAACTCGTCAACCCGTTTAATAACCCATTTAGCCTATATAACCTGTTCAACCCGTTTAATTTGTTCAACCCATTTAACTCGCTTAACTCATTAAAGTTATATATATATGTAAACTCCTTGGTTATTTTTCCTCTAGTTATCTAATTTTCATTTTTTCATTGCTACAATCATTCCATTTTCCCTTTAATGCCCTATTTCCATTTTTCCTATGCCGAAAATACCCTCTCATCTCTCCCTGCGAGATCATCATCTACTAGAGTTTAGGCTTTTAGGTTATTTGTTATACAACCCGTTAATAACCCATCAACCCGTTTATTAAATGGGTTGTAAATGGGTTAGGGTTGAGATTTTTTCAATGAGTTAATAAATGGATTAGGGTTGAGATATTTTAAATGGGTTAGGATTAGAATTAGGCTCCAACCCGTCCAACCCGATCCGTTAACACCCCTAGATATGGGATACACTAACATCTATCTATGAAGGAACTTCTCAAGTCTAAGGGACAAGGAGAAATATTTTGATTGGAGAATTGGAAAACTTTAGGATGTTAGAAACTGAAAATATTTCTGAAATGTTTGCTAGATTTTCCAAGATTACTAACGCCTTGAAAGGACTAGGAAAAGAAATTTCTGAATCTGAGCAGGTCATGAAGATTCTGAGGGCACTACCCGAATCATGGACTCCAAAAATCACGGCAATAGAAGAAGTCAAGGATCTAAACACGTTGAAATTGGAAGATCTTATTAGCTCCCTGATGTCACATGAGCTGATCAAGAAAAGAAACGAAGATCACCACAAAGGCAAAAGAGTCATTGCCTTGAGAGCCGCACAAGACTTGGACGACACCACCTCATCTTCTCAAAATGACGATGAAATTACCTTACTTACAAAACGATTCAGAAAGTTTGTAAGGAAAGGTAGAAATTTCAGAAACTTTAAAGAAAAAAATTCTAAAGAGAAAAAGAAAGAAACAACAAAATGTTACCGATGTGGCGGTTCGGGGAACATGCAAGCCCAATGCCCAACGCCCGAAGAAAATAAAGCAAAGGAGAAAAAAAAAGATCGAGGTGACAACAGAAAATTTCAAAGAAACAAAGGAAGAGACATGTATGTGAATGAAGAAGAATCTACAACAAGTAGCTCTTCAAGTGAAGAATGTGAAGCAGATTGCGCAAGAATTTGTTGCATAGCAAATTCCGACATATGCTTTGCAGCCACGAAAATCTTGGAGGATCAAGCTACTTCAATGAACTGCACAAGTAGTCAAGAGGTAACCTCCAAACAAAAATCTTTTTCAATTTTTTCTACAAATGAATGTCTCAAATGTGCTGAATTAGAAGAACTTCAACAAGCCTATGATTCATTATATGAAGAAATAAAGAAATTAGGAAACAAGTTTACAATAAAGAAAAGACAATGTGATGCAGTAATAATTGTGAATGGTAAACTTGCTGAAAAATTAGATAAATTGAAAAATGAAAAGAATACCTTGGAAGTTGAGTTAGAGAAACTCAAAAACGAAAATGAATCATTAAATGAATCATTTGCCAAGTTTTCTAATCCAGGAGAAAATGTGAAAATGTTCTTGAAAATGACAACCCAAACTTGCAAGAAAGGACTTGGGTATAATACATTTGAACAAAAGAAATCTAATGCTCCAAGAAACAATGCCAAACCTATTCATACTAATCCTAAGATAAATCAAGTAGTTTGGACCAAAAGACCAACCGAGGAACAAATTACCAAGTGACTCCCTATTTCTAGACTTCCGGGAGCTTGTAATTTTTGCAACAAGTTAGGACACAAGGTCTATCAATGTAAATTAAGAAAGTTGCAAAACCTTGGTGCTAAATTGGTTTGGATGCCGAAAAGCATTGGATTTATGGCTTCAAAGGTAGACCAGCATAGACTCCAAAGGATAACTAACCCAAACGGACCCATAAAATGGGTACCAAAAGGATGAGCTCCACTCGACTTAATTTTTGCAGGTTTGTCTTAAAGCTAAGGCGAATAACGTATGGTTTATGGATAGTGGTTGCTCAAGACATATGACAGGAGAAAAAGGACTATTTCACAAGATCAACCCATGCAATGAAGGAACAGTAGCTTTCGAAAATAATGAAAAAGGTAAAATAAAAGGTAAAGGAAATGTTTATGGTATTTCAAATACATGTATTGAAAATGTTCTATTTGTTGAAGGACTCAAACACAACCTAATGAGTATTAGTCAATTATGTGATAAAGGATATAAAGTTGTATTTGAATCCTCTATATGTAATGTTATTGATGATGACGAACACATAATATTTAGTGGCAAAAGATATGGAAATGTATATTTGGTTTGCCTTGATGACCTAGAAGGAAAATGTCTAATAGCTATAGAAAATGATCCATGGAAATGACATACAAGGCTTGGACATATAAATATGTCAAATATTAAAACATTATGGAAAAAGAACTTGGTACAAGGCTTACCGAAGCTCAAACAACAACCGACGTGATTAGATTTTACTTTGACTCTATATTCTCAGTAAGTCTTTTCAGATCATTTCATTATCATTAAATGAATTTTCATTGGTTACCAGTATCCATAATTTCATCGTTCTAATTTGTGTTATGTAGCTATATCTCATGCGTGATCCAGTTGCTCCCAATTATATATATGATCCCGAGCGGATAAAATGTCATGTGGGAAATGCAGGGTGGGTAAAGTTTTTGAGTTTTCTGATTGGGCTAGTCCGCGTCTATGTTTCGTTTACACTTTGAAAGTTTCCTAATGATATCTTATCCACATTGATATAGATTTTTGTATCAATATGCAGAGGCGATCATTGGTTTGCTTGTGCCATTGACACGGTCTGCGAAGAAATTTTTTTGTTAGACTCAATGTCAATGGGTGGAGATTATGGGATAAACGTTATTAAGAATGAAGTGGTAGGTATAGTGCAATCACCATAACCTAATTTTGTGACAATTGCATAGTAGATTCACTAAGTATACTTTGTAAGCACATTCAGGCATCCGCAATAGAGGATTATTATCACTATATCGGTGAGACGAAGGCAGTGTCGTCGTGGGATGTTAAGTTGGCAAATGGATTGCCACACCAAACTAATGGGTATGGTGATACTTAAACTCTAATGCACATAGTAGCGTTCAATGTTTCTATCTACTCTAAATATTTTCTGATTGGATTACATGACAGGGTTGAATGTGGTGTGCATATGTTGTGCAATATGTTCTCATTTATTCCTGAAAAGACTCCGAAATATAGATCTGTACGATTCTAAATCTTTTGATATGAATGTTAGCACTAGTTTATGGTTCTAATTACTGTAATAACCATATTTATTACAGGGATAGATTGCTAAATGACGACTCCAATTTGCATCGTTTATACTTAACAATAGTTTGAATGATAATTTGAAAACCATACAACGGAAAGCATTCAAAGACACATACATTTAACAAAACTGATTGGGTAGCATTGTACATGACTAAATGAAAGGATTGTACCAAAAATTTCAGTAGGAATCAGCTCTTTTGGGTTAGTTTCCTTGTATCATTTATGTGTAGTTGATTCCATCATGGTGGTCCTCTATTTTTTGTTCATAACCACACAGATGTAAATGCCATGAATATTATGTATTTTTCCAAGTGAAATGGAGTTGGAAATTAAGATATCATATTGTGATCTATTCATGTATGTCATATATTCCCCATATAATAGTGAAAATGCTTAATCATTCAATGTGGCAAGTCCTTTCTTAAACTCGGATGTGAAAATAGCATCAAAAAAGGGGTATGTATGGTTTTCATCTAAGCATACCAATCACATACTCACACAAGCATTCCCAAAAATAACATGTTGCTTAATCCAGGTACAATAAGGGTGCAAGTAACTCATTTCTTCAATTGTAGCTGTTTGTTAAACAAATGGGTCGCATGATGATATTTGTCTTGTGCTAGTATATTAAACCTATCAGTGAGGAGTGTGCATGCAATATGCTTCTCTTAGCTTCCAGTGATTATCTGTGTAACAAAACGACACAAATGATATTTACAGCTCATATTAAAATGTATATGAGGCTATGAATTTTCCCCTTTTTAAGTTTAACAGAGAAGCAAATATACCTTATTGAACTTTACTGAGGCTGGCTTGGTGTAATGCTCTATAATGGTGATAATATCGACTCCGGAGTCTTCTCTACAATGCACAAATACATTTACATCATTAGCCGACCAATGTTGATTCAAAAAATTACTATGCTAATTGTGTCATACCTTGTACTCATGAGTTCAACAGTATCACGAACGACGTGGAATGCATATGCATCTCGAATTTCATTGTCCACGTCGAACATTTTTTTAACATACTAAGTTGTACAGTGGATATCAACTAGAAAATGAGTTCGATAATATCTATTTGTTAAATGTAGCAACCCATCCAAAAGACTTACCACTCGCTGGTAAGTAGCCATAAACCTGATTTGCCTATCCTCTTCAACAACATCAATATAGTGTATTTCACAAAGTAACATGTCTATCGCATATGCAAACCAGGTACCATCATGATATTGAATTGGCAAAAACATCCGTTTCAGAAATCATCAAAACAATCAGCGCACGTAGCGGCATCAAAAACTGTCAACTAATTAGGCGTAGTGTGCGTATTCAAGTACCCATTCTGCATCATGGACACAATATTGAAGCATATCCACCGACCATTCCACATCGATATCGTCTAACTTCCCTATTAACAGTCTCCTCTACATAGGACGGAAATGAAATAGTGACGTCATTGAATAGTCTCAACTAATAAACATGGTACGGGAACATTCCAGGTTGAAGTACTTACACCGATAAACGATGTGAAATAATGACATCGTACACTAGATATTCCCGCTCATTGATGGAAATTTTGTATGATAGTATATACATCAACAGTCTGTCACCATGCCAAGGACGATAGATACAAAATAAAATTTTTTTTATAAATAACATGTAATTAACAAAGTAAAAAATTACCATGTTGTCATAGGCAGTTAAATGAGTTACTACACTGGGATTGATATTACCGCTACTGGCAAAACATGTCATATCCTTCTGAGTAACATGAGTCATTTGTAGCTTGAGAACCCTTGCCCTGGATTTTAAAATTGGCACAAAATATGACGAAGACAGCAATTTTAGCAAAATGAAAGTGGGGAAAATTGGAATCAACACTACAAGCGCATTTCAAGATGAATACGTACTCGGCATGCAATCGGGGTCTCCCAATACCAACTCTAGCAGTAGCATCTTCTCTACCGGCACATAGGCTAGGTTCATCTTTATCTGAGAGCGATGTCTAAATTCGTTTGGGTCCTACAAAATGTCGGTAATAGCAACTTTGATGTTGGCTAAATTTTTTTAATCAATTTTAACATGTGATAAAGATGTAAAAGACATGCCTTTCCTATGTTCATCCGCGTTGCAAGCAATGATCTCCTTTGACTAAGCCAAGCATATATCATTGGAGGCTTTTGTCGACAATCATTCAAGCCCCACGCATAGACCATTTCAAATGAATTGTCCAAATGCATGACAACAGAAGGCATTCTTGCTTCACCATTCCCGGTGGGGAGGTGTTTGCTAGATGCTAATCGCCGTACGTTTGAACGTTGCAGGTTTCTCACCTGATCCTCGAGTTCCTATTCAATGACTCAAAGATTAGATAAATTATACCTTAACTAGTAGAAAAAAATTGAAGAACTCTTTCTCTCACCGCAACTCGACAGATATTCCGTTGGACATGCTCAACATGTTCTCGCACCATTTTTTCAATGTCCTAAAATAGAATATCATGTGGTGAGATAATATCATAAGGATTTCCATTACGAGTAAAAATAGTTAAAAATAAAATAAATAGAGTAATAGTTCTAAAAATAGGTTTACTTGAAATTGTGAGTTTGTCCTTTTTGTCGGGGTTTTATGGAATTTTCCTATACATGGGATGGTAATTAAGATCATTTACACGACCATTATTCCCATTACGGTTATTATAAAAATGTTTTCAAGAGACATATATAATATCAATTTTTAATTGTCTTTTTTGTTTCATCGTTTCTTTAGAATTGTAATGGTCGTTCATGAAATCTTAATGGAAGGGATGTAACGACAATTTTATTCATACAAACCGATGCAAAATTATTTATAATTATGCGAAACCAAAAGATAATCGTGTAATTTCACCTAAGCTGCGTATGCATCATTCAGAGACCTCTTGCACTATCAATATTTAACATTGAGAATATAAATAAAATTTTTAAAAAATTCAAAATAAATAAAAAATGTGTGAAAGGTTTGAAGCCAGACTAAATTTTACGTTGCCATAAATTCGTTGTTTTGCTTCATTAATATTACCAATAATAATAACAATAAATTCATTTCAAATATTTTTTTACATTTAAGGTATTTTATTTTGGGTTCTGCTTCGTATATACACCATTGACGTTCTATAGTATATTGAATACAATTTAATCAAAAATATTTTAAATTTTTATATATGGTAAAATATGAATTTAAAAGAAAGATTATACACATCTTCTGTTTATCCTTAGTTACTTTCCGCAACCAATTTTTAATAGAAAAATTTATTTTTTCATACATACCAATTACCGTGCTAAAAGCTGATTGTTATAGGGCTTCCAAAAATTAATAAGACAGTCATATTAGTAATGTTTCAATTTTGATAAATTTAACTATGATTTATTACCAAGGTGGTGCTTAATAATTGATTTATAAATTTAATCAAGTATGATTAGTTTTATTAAACTAATATTATTTTTAAATTGAAAGTATCTATGCTATACTAAAATTAGGAAAATTTTAGTTTTATTGGATAGTTTAACACTTTTCTATACATAAGCACGACCCAATTCAAATATTATATTTAAGTTTTTGTAGCGGAAAACTAAATTTCATCAAAATTAATTATTTATATGGGCCCCGTTTCGTAAAAGTACTATAGCTTAAAACTAATATTATAAGATTTTATTATGTATTCTAACATTAATCATTTTCTTAGACTAATTGTTGTAAATAGAAAAATTGGTTTGAAATCAAAGATCACTGTAAATAAATATTTGCATGGTGTTTCACCGTATAGAAATAAGTGGTCAGATAGAAACATTTCACCTCAATTAATTTCATCGTATTTTAAAGATGTATATATATTTAAATAAACTGGTGGTTTTTAATCGTTGGCAATATACACCACGTAGATTTCCGCATTTGTTTAATTAGCATGTCATACACAAATAATAAAATCCAACAATGTGTAACATTTTGGAGCTAATCCAAGATAAACTATCTTATGACAAATATTTACAATTATAATCTACAACCAAACATATTTTTACAGGTATAAAAAATAGCGACCAAATGACTATTCTGCACTGTGTCCGTAAAAACTGAAATTCATACCTCGTCTGGAAAATCCATCGGAGCTTTTCTGATGAAACTGTTAACGCGCCGGACATGACGTTGTTTCTACCGCTGGGAAGAAACAGTTAACGTGAATAAAAAATCTGCTGGAAGAAAGAAGAAGAAACTGTTGTGATGGTGGTCGTTTGAGATTTCGCAGCAACGAAGAAGAAGACGGTGTAGAGTAATGGTCGTTCAGAATTTTCAAGCGCTCATACCAACGCACTGCAAGCCATCAATCTCAGCCACAACAATAGCTGATCTGCTCTGCTGTAAATGGGACAGACGATTTAATATCGGCGGCAAGGTTGGTAAACACCCGACGGCAGCACGTCACACCGTCCAGTCATGCATTTACTATACGTTTTTAAATTTCATATCCGTTTTTAAAATGAATTCTAAAATCTTTTGTAAAAAATTATGGTATACATACATTTCGCAGATCTGTTCCAGTAAATGCCTCCGTGGGTACGCCAATTAAGTTATTTAAAATTTTGAGGCTATTTTATTAAAGGTTCAATAAGATTTTTAAACTTTTATAATTCGTACACTTTTTGCTCAAACTCCATAGATTCGGAAGATTCAAAAAAAAATTGGGCAAATTTATATTAAATAAGGATCCCAAAAGTGTGACAAGAAGTGAATTTGGAGTTCATTTGGGCAGTTGACACAAGTGACGAACCCTTAAAGTTAAATGAATGAACGGACGGAAAAACCAAAAGAAACCTATTGCAAATTTAACATCGGTTATATATCTGACGGTATGCAAAATGAAATATCTTCGGTGCAAAATTATTATATACATACATTTCTCAAATCTGTTCCAATAAATTCTTCCGTAGGCACGCCAGTTAAGTTTTTGAAAATTTTCACGTTTTTTTATTAAAGATTCAATAAGAATTTTAATCTTTTCTAATTCGTGTACTTTTTGCCCTAATTTCATAATTTCGCTAGATACACAGAAAGAAAAGTATTGGGCTAATCTATAGTAAATAAGAAACTCAGATGTGTGCCCAGAAGTGAATTTGGGATTAATTAAGGCATTTGCCGCATCATATTAAACCTGACACAGATTCATGAAATGGGACGTCTTTACCTGGTCAAGATGCTGTAGCGATTTTGACCGAATTTGCCCAATTTTGACCAATTCTGACAACTCTCGGAAACATGGCTTCGGTGACGCATAGTTTTTCAAAAAGACCCCATGAATGTAAGATTTCACAGAAAGGTACCTATTTCCAACAAATTATAGAATAATCATATTTTTATAGAAAATTTACAAGAGATATAATATGAGGGTACATATTTAGAGGTGTTATATAACAGAAAATTTTCTATAAATTTTATATTCAACGTAAATTTTAATTAAATTATTTCTTTACATTGATTTCACTTGGAGTAAATAAATTTGTATTTCTAGTTTAATTTAATTAATTATAGTAAGAATAAATCACAATTATTATATTAATATGTTAAATTTGTAATATAAATTGTAATACTATTATTATATAATTTTAATAAATTTTATTATAAAATTTCTATTAAATATAGTTATTTACTAAATTGATTATTTAACCAATCAAAAAAGTAACATATATTTATATATTAAATATAAATTACAGTTATATATAATTTATTACAATTTTAGTTTTACAACGTCATATATAATAATTTTTACAATTTTATATATTTACGTAAATTTTGATTTTATTTAATTTAAATTAGTTAATATTTTTAATTATAAATTCATATATTTATTTAGTTTTAAAATTATTTAAAGGTTTGCGTAGTTATGAAATGAATTATTAATTATATATCTTTTGCAAAATATACAAATTAGGTAAAATATTTAAGATATCAAAAATTAGATGCGGTTAGATGCGGTTAGACACTGTTAGATTAAGGTGGATTTCATTAAATCATATTATCTGGGTTTCAAACTCCGTAATTAAGGTATAAATGACCTTATAAGTGACCTAGGATCATATTACAGGTGTTAAATTAGGATTAACTTATTAATTTCAAAAATCAGATGCGGTTAGATGTGGTTAGATGCTGTTAGACGTGGTTAGATTAAGGTGGATTTCATTAAATCAAATTATCTGGGTTTTAAATTTCATAATTAAGGTGTAACTGATCCTCTAAGGGGCCTAAGATCATATTACAGGTGTTAAATTAGGATTAACTTATTAATTTCAAAATTAGATGAGATTAGATGTAGTTAGATGCGGTTAGATACGGTTAGATGCGGTTAGATGCGGTTAGATACGGTTAGATACTGTTAGATGCGGTTAGATGCGGTTAGATGCGGTTAGACTCTGTTAGATTAAGGTGGATTTTATTAAATCGTAGTATCTGGGTTTCAAATTTCGTAATTAAGGTGTAAATGACCTTATAAGGAGCCTAGGATCATATTACAGGTATTAAATTAAGATTAACTTATCAATTTTAAAAATTAGATGCGGTTAGATGCGATTAGATGTTGTTAGATATGGTTAGATGCAGTTAGATGCGGTTAAATCCAGTTAGATTAAGGTGGATTTCATTAAATCATATTATCTGTGTTTCAAATTCCGTAATTAAGGTATAAATGACGTTATAAGGGCCCTAGGATCATATTGCAAGTGTTAAATTAGGATTAACTTATTAATTTCAAAAATTAGATGCGGTTAGATGCGGTTAGATGCTGTTAGATATGGTTAGACACGGTTAGATACGGTTAGATGTGGTTTAGACGTTGTTAGATTATGGTGATTTTATTAAATCGTATTATCTGGGTTTCAAATTCCGTAATTAAGGTCTGAATGACGTTATAAGGGGCCTAGGATCATATTACAAGTGTTAAATTAGGATTAACTTATTAATTTAAAAAATTAGATGCGGTTAGATGCTGTTAGATTCAGAAAATAAAAAAATATTAATAAATTTTCAAAAAATCAAGAAAAATAAAAGAAGTTGTTATTTTTGAGAGTAACTTAATTACATTAACTTTAAATAATATATAATAACTCCTAATAAAAATTATATTTTCCAACTTTACCAATTATAATGAAATCTTATTAAAAAATATTTTTTTGTACACAAATATTTTTAGAAATTGTCAAATAATGAAAAATTATGTCTACATACATTTTAGTACTTGATCTAGCAAATTAATGGAATAGATTGGGATTTTGTATATATATAATACAAATTTTATCAAAAAACTAAACATACTCACGTTTTTAAACAAATATACTCACGCTGTAAAATTACCACAATGCCTTGCTTCTTTTTTTTCTCATGAGAAGTGCTTCCCATGGGTAGGGCCTCATTTGCAAAACACAACTTCTCACTTGGCGTGGCTCATGTCCCCCATGGGACCTCTCCCTAGCCAAGTGGAGACCAGCAATAAAATCTTGTGGAGATTTGCTCTTCACTGTGGGTAATATAATTTTATTTTTATTTTTTTTAGTTTATTTTCAATGTCTTGTAGTTGTTAATTTTATAGTTTTAATTTTTAGATTAAATTTTCTGTTTTACTTCCTGCTTTGTAATTTTTAAATTAAATTTAATGCAAATTTCTTTTCTTGCTTTAATAGATAAATTTCATTTCATAGCTATTAATTACTTTCTATTTATATCTACCCCACATGTTAATTACCTCACGTCCTCTCCCTATTTATATCTACCCCAGTTATAACTCTACTTATCCCCATATAACCGACTTCCTTATTAACGTGCACGTGTGCTAACCTTATAACAATTGCATATCGAGCCCCAACCCATGGGAAGTGCTTCCCATGAGAAAAAAAGGAATCAGGGGCAATGTGGTAATTTTTCAGCGTGAGTATATTTTTTAAAAAACGTGATTATGTTTGGTTTTTTGATAAATTTTATATTATATACATACAAAATCTCAATCTATTCCATTCATTTGATAGATCAATTACTAAAACGTATGTAAACATAATTTTTCATTATTTAACAAATTTTAAAAATATTAGTGTACAAAAAATAATTTTTAATAAGATTTCATTATAATTGATAAAGTTGGAAAATATAATTTTTATTAGGAGTTATGTTATATTATTTAAAATTAATGTAATTAAGGTACTCTCAAGAATAACAATTTCTTTTATTTTTCTTAATTTTTTGAAAATTTATTAATATTTTTTTATTTTCTGAATATAATTGAATCTAACCGTATCTAACCGCATCTAACTGCATCTAACCGCATCTAACCGCATCTAACCATATCTAATCGCATATAACTGTATCTTACCACATCTAATTTTTAAAATTAATAAGTTAATCCTAATTTAACACCTGTAATATGATCCTAGACCCCTTATAAGGCCATTTATATCTTAACAACGGAATTTAAAACCCAGATAATACGATTTAATGAAATCACCCTAATCTAACTGTGTGGAACCCCGACCGTGTATGCGTCATTTCGACCATATACGCGTCATTTCGACATTTGTAAATTTTGAAGATTATTTTATAAATAAATGAAAATTTATGAATGGACATGTGTGTTTGAGGTTGTAATAATGCAGTTGAGAATTTAACCCCGTGAATAGTGCGCGTGAATAGTACACGTGAATAGTAACCAAGGGCTAAGACACGTGATTAAAAGTTAATCACTTGGATTAACTTAATCACAAAAAGACAAAATAGATATTTAACTACTACAAGACAAAATAGAGATTCTTTTGGATATTTTAATCCAAGTTTGGATTTTTGTGGAAAAATAGAAAAAATTCATAAATCACAATCCGGGCGTCGGAATTTGATGAATTTTTTTTATGGATGGTTAAAAATTCATGATGGACATGATGAATGGATTAAGATGTGATGAAAATCCTGAATCAAAGGATAAGACGAAGCGCCAAATGCAAAATTAAAAAGTAGCTTAACTTTCATTAAAAGCTACTTTTGACTTTTTCTAAAAAAGTAAATAAATAAAAAAAAAATTAAAAATAAAAAATTAAATGCATTGCTGCTGCTGCTGGACGTGGGCAGGGGAAATTATTGGACCATGTGACTTTAATCAATGGCTCAAAATCATCCAAATCCTAAATTAACGGTTTAGATTTAATTTGCTTAAAATTAATTAAATAAAAAAAAATAATAAAAATGGGTAAAAATAGGGCTGCATAGGGCTTCTGGAGCAGGCATAGGGTGGGCAGCTCTTGGCTCAATGCAATTTCTAAAATTAAAAAGAAGTACCAATTTATAATTAAATACCTCAAAAGCAAGGGGGTAAATTCCAAATTCATGAAAAATCAAGCACTATAAATAGGGATCAAGGGGTGAACGACCAAGGCAGTCCCAAGCTTGAGCAAGAGCTCATTTTACACCCCCAAACACGTTTTTTCCCTTTAGAGAAAGAAGGAGAAAGTTAGAGAGAGAAAGCGTGGGAAAAAGAGGCGTATCTCCGCTTCGGGTAAGTGATTTCTACCCAAATTTCTTTTAGATGTTAAATAGGGTAAAATCATGCTTAGATAATGCCCAAGCATGATAAAATAAGTAAAGTTATAATGCTTGATTGGAATTATGCCAAAACATCAAAAATTTGGAGCGAAAATAGAGCAATCGGGAAAGTAGCATTTGATATGTGGAAATAATGCTCCAAAAATGATAAATTATGATTTAGGATGTATGATTATGATAAATATGATGTTGGAATGATGATATATTAATTTCATAATTTTTGGAATTAAGGATTATGCTTAAGTTAATTTTTGATGATTTCTAGTATATGGAGAAAATGATTTTTTTGGCCAAGTAAATGATGCTAAATTCAAAATATAAGAAATATACAATGATATACTAGGCATAAGGTATGTCATGGTATTTTTTATTTTTGAAAAAAATATCAATTTTGAAAACCCATGAACAGTAACCACGGGTGAACAGATTAATATTTCAATATAATGATGAAAATTTTGAAGAACCTATGGATAAAAATATCTACATAAAAAAATATTGTCCAAGTAACATAGATCATGCATGGGAAGCAGCTTGAATAGAAGAAATGAAAATGTCATTTATCCTTGAATAGGAAAAGGAAAAGAGAAGGTCGAAGACACCTCCTAAGAAGGTAAGCAAGTTATATGTTTTGCAAATTATTTCCAAAATGCTTGAAATTGTTTACAAGTTGCTTTATGAAATTTATTTAAGGTTGGCCATACCTATAACTGCTTTACATGAACTGAAGTTCGTTTTGTAAAATTATTTACTAAATGCTTTTTATGAAATTGTTTATGATTTGCAAATATCATGCCGGCATGTGTATGAGAATGAGCATGTGCACGAGGAATAGGCCTTAGTCGAGGTAGTAAGCGGACCGGATGTCCCCCTCGCTATTGCCAAGTCGCTTAATAGGCCCAGGCCGGCGGTGACCTCCCTGAAATGGGAGCATGTATGGGATGGGCGCCTAGCTAGCGTCGTATCCAAAGGAATGTCATGAATGCTATGTATGCATTGCATTTGCATTTTATGAAATGCATGAAAATGATTGAAAAATTATGTATAGCTTGCTTACTGAGTATTATTACTCACCCATGCTTTTTCAACAATAGACAGGAAAAGATGATGAAGGCAGCATGTAAAATGACATGCAGTTTTGATGATATTGTATATGTAAATTTTATGTAAAGACAATGATGATAATTTTGAGATGAAAATGAATATTTTTGTTTTATGAAACAATTTTTGTGATATGTGAAATATATTTCATGTCAGATGAATGATGGAAATTTTTCATGTATTAATGAAAAAAAAAGGAAAAAAAAAAGAGAAGAATCCTGCCGTGTGATCAGGGCAACAATCCTGAGTCACGTTTACCAATCAAAACGATCCCGGAGTAAGGCTTCTAGGCGCCTCGGTTCGGGGCGCCACAAACTGTGTCTAACCGTGTCTAACCGCGTCTAACCGCATCTAACTGCGTCTAATCGTGCCCAACCGCATCTAACCATATTTAGCCGCATCTAACCGCATTTAATTTTTGAAATTAATAAGTTAATCCTAAATTAACACTTGTAATATGATCTTAGACCCCTTATAAGGTCATTTATACCTTAACGATGGAATTTAAAACCCAAATAATACGATTTAATAAAATCACTCTAATCTAACTGTGTCTAACAGTGTCTAACCGCATCTAACTACGTTTAACCGCATCTAACCGTGTCTAACCGTGTCTAATTGAGTCTAACCGCATCTAACCGCATCTAATTTTTTAAATTAATAAGTTAATCTCAATTGAACACTTGTAATATGATCCTAGGTCCCTTATAAGGTCATTTATACCTTTACAATGGAATTTGAAACCCAAATAATACGATTTAATGAAATCACCCTAATCTAACTGTGTCTAACCGCGTCTAACCGCATCTAACCTCATCTAACCGTGTCTAACCGCATCTAGTCGTGTCTAACCGCATCTAACTGTATCGAACCGTATCTAATTTTTGAAATTAATAAGTTAATTCTAATTTAACACCTGTAATATGATCCTAGGCCTCTTATAAGGCCATTTATGCGTTAACAATGGAATTTGAAACCCAGATAATACGATTTAATGAAATCACTCTAATCTAACTGCGCCTAACCGTATCTAACCGTATCTAACCGTGTCTAATCGTGTCTAACCGCATCTAACCGTATCTAATTTTTGAAATTAATAAGTTAATCCTAATTTAACAACTGTAATATGACCCTAGGTCCCTTATAAGGCCATTTATACCTTAACAATGGAATTTGAAACTCAGATAATATGATTTAATAAAATCACCCTAATCTAACTGTGTCTAATCGTGTCTAACCGTATCTAACCGCGTCTAACCGCATCTAACCATATCTAACAGCATCTAATTTTTTTATAATTTATGAATTTTTTACCTAATCTGTGTATTTTGCAAAATATATACTTAAATATTTATTCGAGGACTAAATAATTTTAGAACTAAATAAATATATAAAGTTATAATTAAAAATATTAACTCCACTCGATTAACTGAAATAGAAATTTACTTAAAGATATAAAACAATAAAAAATACTATATATATGACATTCTAGAACCAAAATTGTGATAAATTATATATAACTGTGACTTAGATTTAATACATAAATATATGTTACATTTTGGGATTTGTTAAATGATCAATTTTGCAAATAACTATATTTAATAGAAATTTTATAACAAAATTTCTTAAAATTATAAAATAATATTATTACAGTTTATATTATAAATTTAAAGTATTAATATAATAATTACAATTTATTGTTACTGTAATTAATTAATTTAAACTAAAAATACAAATTTATTGACTTCAAGTGAAATCAATGTAAACAAACAATTTAATAAATATTTACATTGAACAAAAAATATATAGAAAATTTCATGTTATAGAACACCTCTAAATATGTACCCTTGTGTTATATCTCCTGTAAATTTTCTATCAAAATGTAATTTTTCTTTAATTTCTTAGTAATAGATACCTTTTTGCAAAATCTTACATTCGTGGGGTTTTTTTGTAAAATATTGCGTCCGGAAGTCATATCTGCGGCAGTAGTCAGAATTGTTGCTAAAAATTGGCAAAATGGGTCAAAATTGCTACAGTAAAATTACAGACGTCCGATTACATATTTATCTGTATGGTTTAATATGTTGCGAAAAATGCTTGAATAATCCTCAAATTCACTTCTGGGCACACACCTGGGTTCATTATTTACTATAAATTCTCCTAATACTTTTCTTTTTGTAAATTTAACGAATCTACAGAGTTTGGGCAAAAAGCGGACGAATTATAAAAGCTTATAATTCTTATTGAATCTTTAATAAAAAAGCATGAAAATTTTGTAAAACTTAATTGGCGTACCCATGGAGGGATTTATTGGAACAGATCTAAAAAATGTATGTATACGATAATTTTTAACAAAAGATATTGGATTTTGCATCCCGTCAAATGTATAACCTAAATTAAATTGTTGCAGTCTTTTTTTTATTTTTTCGTCCGTTTACATGTTTCAGTGTAAGGGTTCGTCACTTGCGGCAACCACCCAAATGAACTCCAAATTCACATCTAGACACACATCGGGTTCCTTATTCAATATAGATTTGCCCATTACTTTTCTTTTTTTTTGAATCTAGCGAATCTATGGAGTTTTGGCAAAAAGTGGACAAATTATAAAAGTTTAAAATTCTTATTGAATCTTTAAAAAGGATTGCATGAAAATTTACAAAAAGTTAATTGGTGTACCCACGAAGGGATTCACTGGAACACATCTGAGAAATGTATGTATATCATAATTTTTAACAAAAAAATTAAATTTCATTCAAGGAACGGATATTAAATCTAAACAAAATATACTAAATGCATGACTGGACGGTGTGACGTGCCGCCGCCGAGAGTTCACCAACCTTGCCGCCGAACATAAATGGTGCGTCATATTTACAGCATAGCAGATCAGCTGCTGTTGACGGCGAGATTGTTGGCTTAAAGTGCGTTGGTAGGAGCACATGAAAATCATACACGACCATTACTTTGCACTGTCTTCTTCTTCCTTGCAGCGTTTTCCCGAACGACCACCATCACAGCAGTTTCTTCTTCTTCCTTCCGGTAGATTTTCGTCGCACATCATCTGTTTCTTCCCAGTAGCAGATACAACTTCATATCCGGCCCGTGAACAGTTACATCAAGCCAAGCTCCGATGGATTTTCTAGACAAGGTATGAATTCACTTTTCACGGACACAATGGAAAATAGTCATTTGTTTCCTATTTTTTATACCTGTAAAAATATGTTTGATTTGTAGATTATAATTGTAAATATTTGTCTGGATTTAGTTTATCTTGGATGATCTCCACAAATGTAAACTGTGTTGGATTTCATTATTTGTAAATGATCGGAAGTTATCAGATACTTGGTCCTACGGGGATGATATTGGCGATGATTAAAAACCACCAGTTTATTTAAATGTATATACATCTTTAAAAATAACAAAACATGATTTGTAGATAATATATTTAGATTAATAATTTCGGAATAACTAAAAATAAAAAACGATAATATGTAGATAATTGTCATTTAGGGTTTGCTAGCACTCATAAGCATTATCAATCAATGCTTGGATACTACATAAAAGTACATGTTACAAAACTTGAACATGTTCTTAATTTCAATCATCCAATGCTCAGCTTGAATAAAATTTGATTCGTCTGAGAACTTAGGTGGATACTGAGCTAGAAAGGCATTAATAACCTTTCCATTCGTTTCTATCTAAGCCACACAATCTTGGGCAGCCTACTTGCACTGCTTCTTCTAAAGTTGCAGTTATCCTTTACTCTTTCTACCTGTGAGATATTACTCTTAGCGGTAACACCTCAAATCCTTTGACTTAGGGTTTATAATTACCCGTTGTTAATGAGCTTATGGATTCACTTGTCCTGATCGTTTAGATTTGCTACTAGCTTCTCTTCTTTCCTGTTGACTCATATCGGCAACTGCATAACGTGATAAGCATTTAGTAGAGAGCAACACGAAAAGTCATAATATATTCATGTCTTATCATAGGATTCATATCATACATAGTCAACATGATCATTTCTGATCATAAAATCATCACACATAGTCAATAACATAATCTTGAAAGATTAATGATCTTTCTTTTTTTCATATAACTTAGCACTTAAATAAAATCATATGCATCTGTATTTTCATAACATTAAACATCATACATTAGGAGTCAAAAGAAACTCCCATTTTCCTACCTTTCTCATTTCTGCCTATACATTTCATGGTGTAAGGTTGCTTTTCCCTACACATACAGATTATATTTGCATAATTTGTCATTTTATCATAATTATAAACTCTAAATCAACAATCACTTAGAAAGTTGGCACCTTGGTGCCTTCCATATGTCACCATGGCTCTATACCTAAAACATATGTATCATATAGCACAGTCATGTGCTCTCTTGGGTAAGGTGTGATCAACCTTAGGTATGGGGAGTGTCTATGTAGAGTTCCATAACCCGTCATCTGTTCTGATTCTCTTTTATCCTTTGTCTTTTCTTAAATTCTCTTATCTCCTACTTCATCTCATTGTCCTCATATCATTTTTCCTTCGTATATCATCTACGTTATGAAACATAGAACTATATCCTTGTGTCACAATGACACACAACATAAGACAATACATATCGTATGTGTCTTATAGTCACAATCTATTTCTTGCATCATTTTCCATTTTACTTTTATATCTGTCCATCAAACTTTGCTGAAATATCATCTTTGTGATATCAAGCCTTTGCTTTCCATGCCTATTTATCAATCCATATTCTGATACAAACTTCTGTGGCATCAGACCTATCATTTTATCATCCTTTATTTTCTCCTTCTCCACCCTGTTTACCAATCCTTGCTTTGATACCAAGCTCTGTGGCGCCCCGAACCGAGACGTTACTTCCTTGCCTCAAGATCTATCGATTGGTAAATGTGAATCAGGATTGTTGCCCTGATCACGCGGCCGGTTCTTAATTAGAATCGTCTAAATTGTTTTTTTTGTTTATTCATCTGTCATCATTCATAACTTGACACGACAATCATCACACATCGTGACATTTCACTTGTAATGAAATTCATCATGTTCATTCATAATATCTTTTCATGCCTGTCATTATACAATCAATCATTGTACACATCATATTTGCATACATTCAGTCATTAATTCTCATAGAACTTAAAACCCTAACTAAGTTCGGATATACATACACATAGCATCTTTACCTGCCTTTCTATAGTGAAAGTTTTCTTGACTTAAACATCACATTTTACATTCGTACATTCATACAATCAATCTTTGAATCATATATAGAACTTAAAATTCTAATTAAGTTCACATACTCCTTAGCTTACCTTAGCACATGAAACTTATAATATCTTAGCTTACCTTAGCATATTCCTGCTTTTTCATTCCTCATAGCCTTTATGACTATCATCATGTACTTTTCTTTTCGTCTTAGGTTTGCAACCTTCTGAGTTTCCCTGGTACCTGTCTAAGGGTTGGGAAAACAAAACGTGAGTGACAACTCAGTAAGTAAGCATTTTATCTTTAGGGCAAGGTTTCTTGAAAACCTTTTTCATAAACATCGGGAATACCTTGTTCCTGAGGACATGTATATGTCCTAAAATACCATCGTGAAATCCTTTGTTTATGAAGACAATTCCATGTCCTTAATGTTTTCATAAAGCATTCATTCTTAAAATCATTTACAAGCCACGCCTGGGCTTGTTTAGGCAAAACATACACATTTTACCTTTGATGATGAGTTCTCTTAAATCTTATATGAATATTTTTAATGTTCATGACCATTACTTGAAATCGTCGGTTGCCAGTGGACATTTTACGTCCAAAACAACATAAATACTTAGGCAAAGGAGACATCTCAAGTCTCAAAATATCATTAACATAAACCATCATAAAATCCTTTAGCCAAGAGACATTTTATGTCTCAAAATATTTTTCATATTACTTCCTTTAGCAATGGACATTCATATGTCCTAAAACACTTTTTATTTAAACACATTAACATTGGACATTTTTATGTCCATAAACCCTTATTATTTAGGCTCTTTAGAAATGGACATTCTTATGTCCAATCCACGTTTCTCATAAATCTTTTTTATAATCCCCGTCTTGGGGCTTGTTTATAGCAAATAAGGCAAATAAAATACATAAATTATTTTCATAACTGCATTTGCATAAAAATATTTTCTTTTATCCCCGTTATTTATACTTTTGTGTATAACACCCCGTCTTTTAGGGTAACATATGCATATTAGCTCATAAAAATTCTTTTTAGGATAACTTTTTGTATATATGCTTTTATATCCCAATTTTTGGGCTTTTGAAAAGCAAAATGTAGGCAAATGCATTTCTCCCCATCCAGTAGTGACACTTAGCAAGTGATCATGCTACCTTTTGGAAGAGAATCCTTAACAACACGCTAGCCCAGCGGCTGTTTAGTTATCCTGCTCCCATCTCAGGGAGGGCACCGCTGGCACTCCTATCATCCCATAGCGACTTGGCCTTATGTAGAGTGGGCCCCGGTCATCCCAACCGTGCTCTACAACCGGCCTATTCCTTGTACCTGTGCATCGTACGTTATCCTGACGGACCGCAGTCCGTTTGGTTTAAAGAACCATAGACCGCAGCCCATGTCCTTTTAAACCGGGATCACAGACCGCAGCCCGCATCCATATGCACAAAAATTGTAGACCGAAGTCTATATTTAAGAATAATTTTTAAAATCACATCACAGACCGCGGTCCGTGTCAACTTGTAAGCGAGCGCACTCACTTTAACAAGTTGTTATTTGAAATCTAGTTTTAGGATGACCTTCCTTAAATTCTTTTAGAATCATTTTGAGTAAAACATTTTGAAATGTTTGAGAAACAATAAATCTTAAAAACCCTTATAATAAAAGAAATTCAAAACTTTTGGATTTTCAAAAATAAACCATATATTTCTCTAATATTTTCTTGGTTTCCATTTCAGGGCCTTTGGCTTACAAAATTATGCAATTATACTATCCCCTTCTCCACAACCTAAAAATTATATTATTGTCCATATATCTATTATACTATTGTTTACATAAAGGGAAATTGTATAGTCTTTTGTCTGCCCTTTAGCAACCTGAAATTAAACCATTCTATGAAATCACTTATTAGGTTGGTCATCCTTAAATCTCATTCAACAATATTCATATAAACATTTTTGAAAACATTTTCATCATAGATTTCCTTATCTAAAGGAAATCAAAACTTTTAGAATATCATTTCAAAACATACGGACTATGTCTAAAATGTCATTTATAATTAAATATCTTGACATAGAAAATTAATCTTTCTCTTTTATAATCTTAATCATTTATTGCAAAAAATCATAAGAGAAATTCAAAAGTTATTTACATTTGTTATTTTGTGAAAAAGGGCAAAATTCCCTTTTTTTTATAAAATACTTTAGAAACAACATCATGTAGAATTTGCTTACTGAAAAGCAAATTCCTTAAAAAAAATATCGACATAAAACATAAAACCCTTTAAAATTATATTCACATTGGCAACACTTGAGATAAATTATTTATCTTAAACAGTGTTGCTTATTTCCCATGAAGCAAACCTTAAAGCTTTTCATTTAAAGCCATCATTTTTCAAAACTTGTGCTTGCCCACTTGTAAAATATTCATAAAAACATCAGCATATCATCATTTCATCACATAAGAAAATTTCAGTAATTTGAAAAGTTCGCTTGCTTACCTGAGATCGCCATAATCCCTTTCTTCTATTCTTTTCCTTGCTTTTGCCTAGATAAATGAATATAATATTTCATTTATTCACATTAACTTCAAATATGCAAATCCCTTAGGTTTTCTAACCTGTATAAATTCATTTGGACTTAGCTTGACTCGTTGTCCTTGAAGACGGGTATTCATACTTAGCACATAGCCTACACATATCAATCATCCATTCATTTATTTTAATACCCTTATGTAGGGTAATGTTACATAAACATAATAATCATTCATTAAATCATTATTTGGAAGTTCGTTACTTCCATTTATCATTTTTAGCATATTTTCCATTTATTACTCATCGGTGCTCATTTTAAGCACTTAGTTGCTAACTTAGACATCATATAATAATCTCAAATTTTGAGATCATCACCATTTATTAAAACAGCAACCTAATCCATGTTTTCCATCATATTTTTATGCATTTTTTCATTTTAACACTTCACATAATCCGTTTATCATTCTCAACATCAAAACATGGAAATCGGGTCTTATACTTAACCCTACTTATACTTAACCCTAAGTTCCATCCTTTCTAAAACTCACCTTTAATAGATTAAATCCTCATAATAACTTATGATACTTTTTTATATCCCATTATAATTTAAATTCCATCCCAAAAATCTGGAATTTAATATTTTTCTTGATTTATTCTTTAAGCTGTCCAAAATGCTTAATTCAGGCACACTAAATTATCAAAATCTTGAATTAATACCAAATCAAATATTTTTAATCTGAAATTTCTACCATATCTTAATAACTACATTAATGAACCAAAATAAATATTTCCAGCACGAAATATTTAGTATTTCTATTTATTTTGGTATTTTTACTCTGCTGGACAGCAGAAACCCTTTTCAGACAGTCCAAATCACGTTATTTATTTGGTATATTTATACCATTAAAAAATACATTTTAAATTTTTTTATGTGATAATAAATATGTATTATATATCTTTTAAATATTTTATCTTAAAATTCCTTGTATTAAAATTATTAAAAATAATTTTTTACTGATGATCCTGACACCCGTTCAACCCTGTTCAGGTTGATTTTCTCGGATTTTTAATTTCCAACATGCTTATTCTTTTTTTATGAAAATTGTTTAGTTTCTTAATAACCTTATTATGAGTCTTCACACAAATTTTAATGATAAAATTAATTTATTAAATATTTCTTCCATATTTTTCATTCCAGGTCCAGATTTACTACACTTAAGTGTAGATTAGATGATATGGCTGTTTAATCTTCAAATTAAACTTTATAAATCAACTTATAAAATTCATATAATCATGAATCATCATATAATCATGATTAAACATCAAAACAGCAACATCTCATAGGATTTAAAAAAATTCCATCCATGATTTTCAACCCATAATCAAAGGGTATACTTACTTGGAATTGAATCAACTTGAACTCCATTTTTCCTAGCTTGGTTCCTCTTCTTTCTTCCCATTTTTCCTTCTCCATTTCTCCTCTTTTCCTCCTCCTCAAGCTTCTGGAAAATGGGGACGTGAATGGGCTGCCTTGGTTGGGAATTTTTCCATTTTTATTTCCTCTTTTTCTCTCTCCTATCCACATTGACGTATACTTGGAGCAAAGGCTGGATTTTCCAGCTTGTGGGCCCCACTTTTTGCTTTATTTAAAGCATTAGTAATACATTCTTATCTCCTATTGCTGACATGGCAAAATATGGGCCATATAAATTATCAAATTATTTTTAATAAATCCATTAATATCCACCTCATTAATGGACAAAATCTGTCCATATCATGCAATGTCCATTTCAGCTGCTATATGTCATTTTTTTCCACGAATTTTTACTTTATTTTATGTCTAGTTAATTACCCTAGGTATTAGCCTAATTAGGAACCATTTATCTTATTAAAAAAAATCATAAAAAATCAAATACAGCAGCCTAACCGTCAACATCTCCTGTTGTGCACTTGCTGTCCACTTTTGTGGGGTCCACTTGCAGCAGCTCTTTGCACGATTTTTCCACACCATTTTACTTTAATTAATGGATAATTAACTACCCTTTTCATCTAGCTCACTTAATTATATATTTTGTAATTTTTAAAAATCAAAAATTCCATGTAAACAACCCATTTGGCGTCCATTTCATGCCACTTATATCAAGCTCTTTTGAGCTAATCCATTAGCCACTAAATCATGTCATTAATCACTTAATTTTATCATTATTGACTTAATCCATGTCTCTCATTGCATAGATCTCATAATTTTAACTGTTCGTTTCAAATTTCGTCTCAATCCGACTTTTATAGCTCAAGTTATGATCATTTGAATTTTTGAACGGTGATGATCAATTTTCACCCTAATTTCATCATTATTTTCATAATATAAAATTTTCATATGATTAAGCATAAAATTATGTGCTTATCTTTCAATTTTCATCTTAATCCGCCTTCCCGGCGTCAAGTTACACACTTTCTGGCATTTGCCACCTTAAACCTATAACTATCAACTTAATCTCCATACATTAAGCCATAATATATGCGGTAATTATCTTCAATATATAAAAATCCCCTAATCCTCATTTATCCTCTTTAATCACATTGACCCATATTGGCTTATATTAATCATTCATAATCACTTCCCTAATTGCAATAAATCATCAATATTGCTGAGGAACATCATTCAAAATTCATCTAAATCATACATGATTCATATGTATATGCCAAATGCATATACATAAGCGTTACTTGGGTTCGGGTATCACAATCCTCCTCCCCTTATAATAGGTTTCGTCCCGAAACCTATTATATTTCAATTATCGGGGGTATAGCTCATATAAAATAGCAAATCTTATCATCTTTCTCCAATACTTCAATCGCTCACTACACTTCCACTGCACTACTTTGTCTTAGTGGCATTTTTAGCCTTGGTCCAATAGACCTATCATTTATTTCTATTGTCTCCTGTTTCCTGTTCCCATATGGGTTTCTCATTGAAATTGTTCTTTTCTTTGTGCCATCCATCTCTTATTCTTATGATAGGCATACTATGATTCTTATACATAGAAAAATTATAGAATTTCTCATCTTATCATAGGATAATATCTAGACTACCCATCCTTTCATACATAATAAAAATCCAAAGCAGTCATTTATATAACATTCATATAATATAATACATTCATTCTATATCATAGAGCAAAAGTTGCTCTTACATAGTGTTTCATACATGTCTTAGCAAAAGATACTTTTGCCAAACTTATCCATTTCTTCTTATTTCATATTGCCTATAACATGGTTACACCAACGTAGACTATCTAATAGGAGTACCGGTTATTAAACCAGTCTAAAATATTTTCTTCCTTATGTCCCTTTCCAGTTTTCATAAACTAGTAAGGGTCCTTATCATTTTTTTTCTAATCTTATTTCTTATGAATATCATAGAGAAATCATTTCTCTCATACCTATCTTTCAATCACATTGGAATTGAAAAGAATTTTGACAATCATTGTTGCCGTCATTTTTTTTTCTTTTATCTACCATTCCTTGCTATGATATACCAACTTTTATGGTATCATATGTATAATTTTCTTTTGCTTCTATACATGCTAACTAGACATGTTTTGCTATATATATATATATATATTTGCAATAATTTGCAGAAACTTTCCTATCAATCAAAAGGAGATTGTCATCCCTTTTGATCCAGAACCCAAAAGAACCTATTTGAGAAGGCGTCGAAAGAGCAAGGAGGCTAGAAACCAACCGCATACAATGAAGCGCATCGAGAACCAGGACGAGAACGTTCATGCAAATCATCAAGGAAACCAGAGGATTGCGATCCCGAATCATCCACCTCAAGATGATTTGGACCAGCCAATTTGGGATCTGATTGCACTTGGTCAGAATGCTGTTCAGACTAGCATTGCACCTCCCTCGATCGACACCAACAATTTTGAAATCAAACTGGTGATTTTCCAGATGCTCCAGTCTATTGGGCAGTTCGGAGGTCTTGCATCTGAAGATCCGCACCGCCATCTGCGGAATTTCCTGCAGATCATGAACACTTTCAAGCAAAATGGAGTCTCCGACGAAGCAATGCGGCTTCGAACATTTCCATTTTCTCTGCGAGATCGAGCTTCGGAGTGGCTGGACTCTTTGCCACCGAACTCCATCAACACATGGAATGACTTGGCTCAGAAATTCCTAGAAAAATACTTTTCGCCAGCCGAGCTAGCTAAGCTGAGAATGGATATAGTCTCGTTCAAGAAGCACGGAGAGAAGACCTTATCAGAGGCCTGGGATTGTTTCAAAGACTTGCTCCGAAAGTGCCTGCATCATGGAATTCAGCCGTGGGTACAAATTCAGATTTTCTACAACTGTCTCCACGATTCCACCCGTCACATGGTGGATTATTCATCGAAAGGATCTCTGCTACGAAAAAGCTATCAAGAATCATACACCTTGCTCGAAAATATGGCGGCCAACACTTATCAACTGCCATCTGATAGGAGCCGAGGTGGGGGTCTACTCCAACTGGACGCTGTTTCATCGATAAAGGCCCACGTCGATGTTTTATCTTGCAAAATTCAGAACCTGTCTAGGCCAGCCAACGTCAGTGAATTAGGGGCGTCTACAACATGGCAGTCGACAGTAGCAGACATTTGCACGTGGTGTGGCGAATTCGGCCATCCTAGTGATGAATGCGCCTCCAACTCGGAGTCCATTAATTATATGGGAAATTTCCAGAGAAATCCAGCTAATCAGTATGGAAACAACTATAACCCAGGCTGGAGAAATCATCCTAACTTCTCATGGAACAACCAAACGAGGCCGAATCAACCTCCTGGATTCCTGCAGCAGCAGCTGCAGCAAGAGCCTGCAAGACCATGCAGTTCAATCCACCGCGAGAAGAAAAGAAATCGTATTTAGAAAATCTCTTCATGCAGTTTATGCAATCCTAGATCACGACAAACAAGAATTTGAAAGCTTAGATAGGCCAACTGGCCTCAGCCCTGAACAACCAACCTCAAGGATCGCTACCGAGCGACACCGAGCAAAACCCGAAGGGAAAAGGCAAAGAACAGGTCCAAGTAGTCACATTGCGTAGTGTAAAGCAGTTGCCCGATCCAACTCCACCGGAATCAGTGACTGAACCCACTAACCCTCTGATTCAGCAGTCGCAAGAGCCAGAAGAACCAGATGCAACCTAGAACCAACCGGGCGCTGAAATTACCACAAATCCAAGGCCGCCTGCTCCATTTCCTCAGTGATTTGAAAAGTCTAAAAAGGAGGGCCAGTTCAAGAAATTCCTTGAGGTACTGAAGCAGCTGCATATTAATATACCTCTTGTTGAAGCCTTAGAACAGATGTCGAGCTACGCCAAATTCATGAAAGACTTGCTATCAAAGAAAAGGCGGTTGACAGAATTCGAGACAGTGGCGCTAACAGAGGAAACTAGTGCGAGGGTTTAGAGGAAACTACCACCTAAACTCAAGGACCCCGGGAGTTTCACAATCCCGTGCAAAATTGGCGACCAGTACTTCGGGAGAGCATTATGCGACTTGGGAGCTAGCATTAATCTCATGCCCAAGTCCATTTTCAGAAAGTTGGGCCTCGGGGAAGCTCGACCTACCACCGTGACGCTGCAACTGGTGGATCAATCCATCATGTATCCAGACGGTATCATTGAGGATGTCCTTGTCAAGGTGTACAAATTCATCTTTCCGGCAGATTTCATTATCCTGGATTATGAAGAAGATCGAGATGTGCCAATTATTCTCGGTCGACCTTTTCTCGCAACAGGCAATGCCATAATCAATGTACGAGCCGGAGAATTAACCATGCAGGTGCAAAATGAAAAGGTTACATTCAACGTGCTCAAGACTATACAGAGCCCGACTGACTTAAAGGATTGCTTAATGATTGATATAGGCAATGCAGAGGTTCAAAAGCTTCCTCAGAATAATTTTAAGAAGGACCAAGAGCAAATTGCGGCTACCAGCCACAAATTATTTATCGGTATTAAAGACCGACTCGTTGGTTACATCAGGCCCAAACAACTGACCGAGCCGTTGGGAAGTCAAGACATGGATATTAGAGCCAATGAAGGACTAGGGGAGTTTACATTTGATAAAGCTAGAAATTTTCATACCAAAATACCCCTATCTCATCGGCCAGAAAATCAAATCTGGCACAACTTTATGGAACGATGGGCTAAGATCAGATCGGAACTTCTAGGTTGCAGCCCTAATGACCGGGAGTTCGAGGTGGTGAAATTGAAAAAGGACTGAATAGCAGAAACGTCATGCTGCTTAGCGCTGAATGGGAGGCAACCCATTGCTTGGTTTTAGTTTGATTTGTAATTTTGTTTTTGTTTTTATTTTTTTATTTTTGGGGTTTTTACCTTTGTAAAAAAATGAAATGAATGGCACCCAGGTGCCGAATGGGGGCACCCCGGCACCGGGTCGTGGACAGAATAACCCGGACGCCTTATAAAGCATGGGGTTAGGGTTTAAACCCTAACCCTCACGCCTTGGCGCCATTTTTCTCTCCCTTTCTCATTTCCGATCCTTGTCAAAGTGATTTCAAGCCATTTCAACTCGAATCAAGATGCTTTTCATCAAAGAATCATCTTCCCATTTCATCCATTTCATTCCCTTCTTTCCCCTTTGTTTGGATTCACTCAAATCCATCCTAAAATCCGGTTTTTCTTCACCAAATCCTAGGCCTAACACCCACATTGAAGTTTCCATCACTTTCCCTTTCATTTAGGCTCCACTTTGAGCCCCATTATCATCCTTTCTTCACCCCGGCGCCGGAGAAGACCGACAGCAGGTTGGCGCCAAGGCGCCGCTAACCCCGCGCCCCAGCGCCAGTGCAGAAACAGAGCAAGCTCCAGATTGCAAGCTGAAAGCTGCTGTGGGTAAAGCTTCCTCCAACTTTGAGATATTTTCTTTGATTTAAGTTGGTTGGTGCTTGTTCGGCCAGAAGTTTGGATTGAATTTGTTGATTGGTTCGCGGATCGAAAATTATTTTAGGAGGATTCTTTGCATTGGTTGGTACTGGAGTAGATTGGTGATTTGGGCGGATTGTTCGGCATTTGGAAATCGGCTTGTTGTGTATTGGATTTTCGGACTGCTTGGTTGTGTTGGAATTTGATTTGCAAGGGCCGGTTAAGATTGCTTGGAAACAACATGGCTTCTTCATCATCGGCTAAGAGAAAGAAAGTTCAGGAACCCGTCGAATTCGACACCAACCGGTTCGTGTCGGCTCAGGCATTCAAGCGGTACACAGACTCGCTTCAGAAGAGACACCTAATTCCTGAACGGGGAATAAAGATTATCTCTTTCTCCGACAACTTCATCAACGCACTGAACGCTGGAGGTTGGCAGAAATTCCTCGCACAGTGTGGCGCCCCAATCCGAGCGTCACAACCTTACCTCAAGATCGTTCGACTGGTAAACATGATCAGGATCGTTGCCCTGTCACACGATGGGTTTTAACAGATATTTATCCACTTAATCCTAAATCCTTAGGGTTTTATATCATTTATACATTCTATTTCCATCAAATGCCATTTTAGGCCATTATATCATTTGAGAGTTACACATGTCATCTCATAATCTTCATACTTAACCATATCATGATATTTCATGCCTTAGCATTTACCCATAAAAAATTTTTGTCAATCCATAGGCATAAAACATAACATAATCCTTCTATAACAATTTAATTGTTAACATTCATAAGTTCATATACAGGTACTCATGGAAATTCGTTCATCCTTGAATCTTCACCTGTGCTCCTTGCCTCCTTCCTTTCACCTGTCTATGGGTTTGGAAAACAAAACGTGAATGATAACTCGGTAAGCAAGCTTAGGGTTTTCATGCAATTCATTTTGAAAGCAACATTCTTTAAAAATATTTTCCTCCATTCAGTAGAGACACTTAGCAAGTGATCAATTACCTGCGGAGCAGAAACTTTTTCATAAAACTTGCATAAACATTTCATGAAAACCATTCATGAAAAACCATTTACGTAAATCATTCGTAAACATTTCATAAACATTGGATGTACGAATTCATTATTTCCATTGATGATGTTATCCTTCATGTGACGGTACGCTAGCACGGGGAACACTCATTCATAGCATGATCCTTTCCATCCATGGCGCTGGACCTACCGACTTGGCAACGTCAAGGGGGACTCCTTGTCCACTTACTACCTCCACTAGCCTATTTGATTTCCATTCCATGCATGACTTTTAGTCACCCCGGCATTATATACCCTCTTACACATGGAACTTGTCATTCTCGTGTAGAGAATTCTTTGCACCATCCCTCTTTAAACACCATTTCAATGAAACATCATTTCAAATCCATACTTCATCACATTTCAAGCATAATTGCGAAACAATATGCAGTCATTTATTTCAATAGAAATAAGCATTTCAATACGCACATAAACAAGGAATGGCCATCCTTAAATACCTTGTAATGAAAACCGAAAATCATTTAGAAAGCTGCTTGCTTACCTTGCTTGCTTAGCTTCCCGTTTCGCTTATCCCTTTGCCTTTGCCTATATATATAAGAATGATATAACATTCATATATTTCCTTTGCTTGCATTCAACTCAGTTTTCCAACCCATTTTCTTTAACAAACATAATTCCTTTGACTTCTCAAGTCGTTATGCCCGTATAGCACATGCTTGTGCATTACATGGGCTACTTGTGGCGCCCCGAACCGAGGTGCCTAGAAGCCTTACTCCAGGATCGTTTTGATTGGTAAACGTGACTCAAGATTGTTGCCCTGATCACACGGCAGGATTTTTTTTTCATCAATACATGGAAAATTTCCATCATTCATCCAATTTGAAATATATTTCACATAACACAGTTATGATAAAAAACTATTCCATAAACATTTTCATTGGAATAAAAATATTCCCTTTTCATCTCAAAATTATCATCGTTGACTTTACATAAAGTTTACATAAACATCATTTATATCAAAAACTACATAACACTTGGCATGCTGCCTTCATCATCATTTCCTGTCTGTTGTTGAAAAAGCATGGGTGAGTAATAATACTCAGTAAGCAAGCTATACATAATTTTTCAATCATTTTCATGCATTTCATAAAATGCAAATGCAATGCATACATAGCATTCATGACATTCCTTTGGATGCAACGCTAGCTAGGCGCCCATCCCATACATGCTCCCATTTCAGGGAGGTCGCCGCCGGCCTGGGCCTATTAAGCGACTTGGCAATAGCGAGGGGGATATCCGGTCCGCTTACTACCTCGACTAAGGCCTATTCCTCGTGCACATGCTCATTCTCATACACATGCCGGCATGATATTTGCAAATCATAAATAATTTCATAAAAAGCATTTAATAAATAATTTCACAAAACGAACTTCAGTTCATGTAAAGCAGTTATAGGTATGGCCAACCTTAAATAAATTTCATAAAGCAACTTGCAAACAATTTCAAGCATTTTGGAAATAATTTGCAAAACATATAACTTGCTTACCTTCTTAGGAGGTGTCTTCGACCTTCTCTTTTCCTTTTTCTATTCAAGGACAAAGGATATTTCATTTCCTCTATTTAAGCTGCTTCCCATGTATGCTTTATAATATTTGGGCATTATTTCTTTACATAGATATTTTTGTCCATAAATTCTTCAAAAATTCCATACTTATATTCAAATATTAATTTCCAAATTTTCTCCAAAATCACGCTGTTCACTGTAGCAGATCAATCACTGTTCATCCTTGGTTACTGTTCATGGGTTTCAAAAATTGATATTTTTTCCAAAAATAAAAAATACCATGACATACCTTATGCCTAGTATATCATTGGACATTTCATATATTTTGAATTTATCATCATTTACTTAGCCAAAAAATCATTTTCTCCATATACTAAAAATCAACATAAATTCACTTAAGCATAATCCTTAATTCTAAAAATCATGAAATTAATATATCATTATTCTAACATCATATTTATCATAATCATACATCCCAAATCATCATTTATCAATTTTGGAGCATTATTTTCACATATCATATGCTATCTTGCCGAATACCCTATATTCGCTCCAAATTTTTGATGTTTTGGCATACTTCAATTTAAACATTATATCTATACTTATTTTCTCATGCTTAGGCATTATCTAAGCATGTTTTTACCCTACTTAACATCCAAAAGAAATTTGGATAGAAATCACTTACCCGAAGCGAAGATACGCCTCTTTTTCTCACACTTTCTCTCTCTAACTTTCTCCTGCTTTTTCTAAAGGGAAAAAAACGTATTTGGGGGTGGGAATGCTTGAAGTTTTCAAGCTTGGAGTGCTTCTGGTCGTTCTCACCTTTCCACCTATTTATAGTTTTTGATTTTTCACAAAATTAGATTTTACCCCCTTAGCTGGAGGTATTTAATTATAAAAATGTATTTTTTTCTAATTTTGAAAAATTCCTTGAGCCAAGAGTAGCCACCCTAGGTCTGCTCCAGCCCACCCTATGCAGCCCTATTTTTTCCTATTTTTATTATTTTTTATTTAATTAATTTTAAGCTAATTAAATCTAAACCCTTAGATTAGTGATTTGGATGAATTTGGACCATTGATCAAAGTCAAATGGCCATAACTCCCCTGCTGCTCACGCCCCTGCCATGTTGCTTTTCATTTAATTTTTTATTTTTTTATTATTTAATTTATTAAAAAAGTCAAAAGTAGCATTTAATTAAAGTAATGCTACTTTTTTATTTTTCATTTGATGTTTCATCTTGACCTTTGATTTGTGATTTTCATCACATCTTGATCCATTCATCATGTCCATCATGAATTTTTAACCATCCATAAAAAATTTCATCGAATTCCGACGCCCGGTTTGCAATTTATGAATTTTTTTCTATTTTTCCACAAAAATCCAAACTTGGATTAAAATATCCAAAAGAATTGCTATTTTGTCTTGTAGTGATTAAATCTCTATTTTGTCTTTTTGTGATTAAGTTAATCCAAGTGATTAACTCTTAATCACGGGTCTTAGTCCTTAGTTACTATTCACGTGCACTATTCACATGCACTATTCACGGGGTTAAATTCCTAATTGCATTATTTCAATCTCCAATACACATATCCATCAATATAATTCATGAATTTTCATTTATTCATAAAATAATTACAAAATTACAAATGTCGAAATGACGCGTATACAGTCGAAACAACGCGTATACGGTCAGGGTTCCACAATTCTCCCCCCCTTACAATAGGTTTCGTCCCGAAACCTATCTTTCTTCGAATAATTGAGGGTACTTTCTTTCAACTTCTTCCCGTAACTCCCATGTGGCTTCGGATTCTGAATATCGATTCCATTGTACCTTTACATATTCGATCTCTCTATTCCGAAGTTTCTTGATCTTGAAATCCAATATTTTGATTGGCCTTTCCTCATAGTTTAAATGTTCTTGGATTGGCAAATTCTCTGCTATCAACACATGGGTAGGATCGGAAACATATTTTCTTAGCATGGAGATGTGGAACACATTGTGGATGGCACTGAGGGCTGGTGGCAGAGCTATTCTATAGGCTAGATTGCCTATCTTTTCCAAAATTTCAAAGGGCCCAACATATCTCGGGTTTAATTTTCCCCTCTTTCCAAACCGGGTGACTCCTTTGAATGGTGTTACCTTAACAAATACGTGATCCCCAACTTGGATATTTAAATCCCTTCTTTTGCAATCGGTGTAACTCTTTTGCCTGCTCTGGGCTGTGAGTATACACTGGCGAATCACTTGAACTTTTTCCGCCATTCTCTTTGAGAGGTCTGGAGCCAATTTTCTTTCTCCCACTTCATCCCAGTTTAGAGGAGTTCTGCATTTTCGTCCATATAAAGCTTCAAATGGGGCCATTTGAATACTTGCTTGATAACTGTTGTTATAAGCAAATTCTGCCATAGCCAAATATTCATCCCACGATCCTCCAAATTCTACTGTGCACATCCTCAGCATATCCTCTACTATTTGATTTACCCTTTCTGTCTGCCCATCAGTTTGAGGATGAAATGCTATACTGAATTTCAGCTGTGTACCTAAGGTTTGATGTAAACTTTTCCAAAATCGAGATGTAAAACTGGAATCTCGATCGGAAACTATTGACTTAGGTACTCCATGCAGTCTCACTATCTCCTTATAATAAATTTTAGCTAGTCGCTCAACAGTAAAATTTTTCTTGATGGCTAGGAAATGAGCCACCTTTGATAATCTATCTACTATGACCCATATAGCATCATTTCCATTATGGGTTCTTGGCAACCCTTCAATAAAATCCATAGTAATATCATCCCATTTCCGTTCTGGAATTTCTAGCGACTGTAATTTTTCAGGGGTTCTTTGATGATCAGCCTTAACCTTTTGACATGTTAGGCACTTAGCCACATATTCAGCAATTTCTCTCTTCATATTATTCCACCAATACATCTTTTTGATGTCTTGATACATCTTGGTGCTACCTGGATGCATCGAAAATAGAGAGAAATGTGCTTCTTTCAATATCTGTTCCTTTACTTCCTCTTGATTGGGTATACATAAGCGACCCCTATATTTGTACATCCCATGTTCATCTTGTATGTATTCACTGGGATTTTTCTTAATTATTTTCTCTACATAATTCTTGAAATCCCCATTTTCTTGTTGAGCCATTTTAATTTGCTCAAATAAATTTGACTGGATTTGTAATTGAGACAATCTAACTTGTACCCCAGGTGGGCTTACAATTAATTTTAATTGTCTCAACTCTTGTAATAGCCCTTTTGCCTTTGTGATGAGATGTGCTAAGCTAACATTTCTACTTAGCGCATCGGCTACTACATTGGCTTTGCCTGGATGATATAAAATGTCGAGGTCATAATCCTTTAGTAACTCAAGCCATCTTCTTTGCCTCATATTTAACTCCTTTTGAGTAAAAATATATTTGAGGCTTTTATGATCAGTATAGACCAGTGTTGTCAGAACCGAACCGGTGATTGAACCGGTAAAGGAACTGGTCTGGTTCGAACCGGTTCGACCGGTTAATCAAACCGGTTTGAACCGGCGACGTCAACATGACATATTTATGATGTTATAAATATTAAACTATTTTTTAATTTTAAATAAATATATTGATAAAATTATATTTTTATAAATCTTAAATATATATGTTAAAGTTTAAGAACCACAATATAAGTACAAAACATGCAGGAAAAAATTAATTTAAGTATATTTAATATATGTATTAGGTTTTACATTTTTCAAAAATTTAAAAAAATTTTGTTTTTAAAAATTAGTAGCATTTTAGTATTTTAAATTACTAAAATGTTAAAAAATTAAAAAATTGAAAAATATTTAAAATTAGTAAAACTGAATACACATGTTAAATATACTTAAATTAACAGTTGTATTAAAAATTTTAAAATTAAATTAATTAAAGCATAGAGTACACTGCATTGCTATCGTCCTATTTTTATATACTTAACCCATGTTCCATTGTGGATCGCATCAGCCTCGAACAATCAAATCCACTTCACAAAAAAACAAAAAACAAAAGACAAAATGCAACACGCTTTTCACGGATTCATAGAATTTCGCTATTCTGACGCTTCTGCGTCGTCGTGCGAAAGGATGTGGGCGGCGGGCGATTAGGCAAGAGAGTTAGCGGCGAGCTCTTGCCGCGACGGGCGATCGGGCAACAGAGAGCGCGATCGGGCGAGAGAGGCAGTGGCGGGCGTCGTGTGAACGAGCGGCAGGCGATGGGCAGCGAGCGGTGGGCGGCATGCGATTGGGCAAGCGAGGCAGCGAGCGTCGTCGTGCTAACGGGCAGCAGGCAGACAAAATAGGTGAGGTGAGGTGAAAATCAATGACTGAATCTTCCGAATTTTGCTGAAAATTATGAAGACGGAAATGGAAAGGAGGCAAAGCCATGGTTGATTTGGGGCTTTTGGGCAGGATCTCAGAAATGGAAATGAGGGAAGAAGAAGGTGGATGGAAAGGAGAAGAGATGACATAGTATCGTGACTCTCATCGCCGATCGGACGAGAGGAAGAAGAGGATGAGCTAGGGCAGCAAGGCTTCATTTTGGGGGGTCGTCGATTTGGGGGCTCAAGTGCTCGACGGTCGTCGACGACAGCAACTGATTTTTTTTTATATGCGTCGAACCGGTCGTATTCGGTCCAACCGGGATGTCCGGTTCGACCGCCGGTTTGACGGTTCGAGCGGTTTAATGTAATTCAACCGAACCGTATGTAATCGAACCGGGTATTAGACCGGTTCCCGGTTGGACCGGTCGGACCGGCCGGTCCGGTCCGGTTCTGACAACACTGGTATAGACCTCACATTTAACTCCATATAAATAATGTCTCCAAATTTTCAACGCAAAGACTACTGCTGCCAATTCTAAATCATGGGTTGGATAGTTTACCTCATTTGGCTTGAGTTGCCGAGATGCGTATGATATAACTTTTCCATTTTGCATAAGTACACATCCTAATCCTTTCTTTGAGGCATTACTATAGATCACAAACCCTTCCTTCTCCATAGGTAGTGTTAGAATTGGAGCTTTTACCAGTCTTTTCTTTAATTCCTGGAAGCTATTCTCACATTCCTGTGTCCATTCATACCTAACCCCTTTCCTTGTCAGCTTTGTGAGTGGAGCTGACAATTGTGAGAATCCTTCCACAAATTTTATGTAGTAGCCAGCTAGCCCTAGGAAACTTCTTATTTCCGTGATATTTGTTGGCTGTGGCCACTTTGTTATTGCCTCAATCTTTTGAGGATCTACTTGTATTCCTTTCTCGGATATAATGTGTTCGAGAAAGGCTACCTGTTTCAACCAAAATTCACATTTCTTAAATTTAGCATATAACTTCTCCCTTCGGAGAATTTCCAATACTATTCTTAAATGCTTCTCATGTTCTTCTTCTGTCTTTGAATAAATCAATATATCATCAATGAATACCACCACAAATTGATCCAAACATTCTCAAAAAATTCTATTCATCATATCCATAAACACAGCTGGGGCATTCGTTAGTCCAAATGGTATGACTAAGAATTCATAATGCCCATATCTTGTTCTGAATGCTGTTTTATGGATGTCCTTTGGACATATTCTCAACTGGTGGTAACCTGACTGTAAATCAATTTTTGAAAATGTGGAAGCTCCTTTTAACTGATCAAAAAGATCATCTATTCTTAGGAGTGGGTACTTATTTTTTACTGTTACTTTGTTCAATTCTCTGTAATCAATACAGAGTCTCAAACTCCCATCCTTTTTCCTTACAAATAATACTCGAGCTCCCCAAGATACTGCACTGGGTCTAATAAACCCTTTATTCAATAAATCTTGAATTTGTACTTTCAACTCAGCCAACTCGGCTGGTGCCATCCTATATGGGGCTTTAGATATTGGGGCTGTCCCTGGGATAATTTCTATTTCCATATCCATCTCCCTTTCCGGTGGTTAATTACATAGCTCCTTTGGAAAGATATCTGGAAATTCGTTTACCACTGGAATTTGATCCATAGGTACCCCATCTCCTTTTATTACGTTTATAGAGACCAGATAAGCTGTACATTGTTGGCGCATCAGCTTAGCTGCTTCCATAGCTGATACCATCCTTATTGTGTTTTCTGGCTGTCTTATTTTACTGATCTCTATTTCATCTTTTGGTGCTTCAAATTGCACCTTTTTATTTCTACAATCAATTGTTGCACCCCATTGACTTAGCCAATCCATCCCTAATATGACATCAAACTCTGTCATGGGTAATAGGATGAGATCAGCTTCCAATATTTTTGTTCCTATCCTGATAGGACATGCTTTGCAGATTTGATTTATACTTGCCAATCTATATACTGGGGATTCTACATGTATAGTACTACTGGTTTCCTCTACCCGAAGTGCGTGTGTGATTACGAATTGGTATGATATAAATGAATACGTAGCTCCAGAATCAAATAAAGCTACTGCATAATTTCCCAAAATATAAATCATACCTGTAATCACTTTTTCCTCCATCTCTTGTGACTCCGTTCGGGTGAGGGCTTGGACACGCACTGGGTTGGCAGCAGTACCGGGTCGATTAGCGATGGCGGGGACTTTTTGTTGGGCCTGCCTCCCTCGAGCTTGTGCTCCTTGTGGCTTATTCGGACAATTGGGCGAAATGTGTCCGACTTGACCACAGTTGAAGCACTTTATTATCTTGGCTTCATCGGTCCCGCAGTCCCGGGCCACATGACCCGCTTGGCCACATTTGTAGCATTTCCCCGTTCCTTGTAAACATTTGCCTGAATGGCATTTGTGGCAAGTTCTGCAAGTCAGGGTGCTTTGTGTCTTGTCGCTGATCTTCTTTCTCTCGACGATTCCCCTTTTTCCTTTATTAGCCTCACCTTCCTTAGAGGCTGAAAAGAATTGTTTTTTAGCTTGCCTAAGCTCCTGAGTCCTCATAGACTCCATCTCCAATGCCCTAGCCCTCTCAATGCTAGAGGCATAGTCCTTTATTAATAATGGGGCTAACCCCTCTCTTAGCTGGGGTGTCAATCCCCTCTGGAACCTTTGTGCCTTATTTTCCGGCACATTGGCGATCCATGGAACATATCTTACCAAGGCATTGAATTTTGTAGCATATTCTGTGACTGTCATCCTGCCTTGGTAAAGCTTTTCGAATTCTATCACCCTCTGGCTCTGTAGCCCTACAGGGAGATATTCTTTATTGAATTCCTCCAAAAACTCATGCCACGAAACTTGCTCTGGATGTGGCATAGTGACCATTAGAGTTTCCCACCATTCATAAGCATCTTTTATCAGCAGGTGGGTAGCGCATAGCATTTTTTGCTGATCATTGCAGGGCGATATTCTAAATAATTTCTTAATTTCCGTAATCCATTGCTTTGCAATGAGGGGGTCCGGTTCCCCTGGAAACTTGGGCGGTCTCTGGGAAAGAAAGGCATTGATAGCCTTTCTGTCGGCCTCAAGGAGACTATCCTCCACTCCCCTTGACGTGCCGGGATTGGCCGAGGGCCCTGGTCTTTCCCCATCTCCTCTTGATGGTGGGGCTTGCTGGTTTCTCATTTCTTGCAATAACCCAGCAGTCTGGGCTGCCCATTGCTGCATAGCTTTTTCGATAGCCGCAACAATTCTTTCTTCTACGTTGACCTCTGCTTGAGGTCTTGGGCTTTCCTTGTGACGTGGGCAGGTCCTAGAGGATTGCTCATCGGATTCAGCCCTATAAGTTCTTTTACTGGCTTCGCCCCTTGTTTGATCAACTGATTCTTCTATTGGGGCCTTTCCTTTGTTGGCTCTCGCTCTGGTGAGCGGCATTTTCAACTTCATGAAACATTTATTAGTATAATATCAATATTCATCAATAATAAATAAATCAGTCATAATCATAATTTCATGTATTCTAGCTTTAGTCGTTTCTTTCCTTTTCTGCCTATTTACCAATCCATGCTCTGATACCAACTTTTGTGGCGCCTCGAGCCGAGGTGCCTAGAAGCCTTACTCCGGGATCGTTTTGATTAGTAAACGTGACTCAGGATTGTTGCCCTGATCACACGGTAGGATTTTTTTTTTCATCAATACATGGAAAATTTTCATCATTCATCCAATTTGAAATATATTTCACATAACACAGTTATGATAAAAAACTATTCCATAAACATTTTCATTGGAATAAAAATATTCCCTTTTCATCTCAAAATTATCATCGTTGACTTTACATAAAGTTTACATAAACATCATTTATATCAAAAACTACATAACACTTGGCATGCTGCCTTCATCATCATTTCCTGTCTGTTGTTGAAAAAGCATGGGTGAGTAATAATACTCAGTAAGCAAGCTATACATAATTTTTCAATCATTTTCATGCATTTCATAAAATGCAAATGCAATGCATATATAGCATTCATGACATTCCTTTAGATGCAACGCTAGCTAGGCGCCCATCCCATACATGCTCCCATTTCAGGGAGGTCGCCGCCGGCCTGGGCCTATTAAGCGACTTGGCAATAGCGAGGGGGATATCCGGTCCGCTTACTACCTCGACTAAGGCCTATTCCTCGTGCACATGCTCATTCTCATACACATGCCGGCATGATATTTGCAAATCATAAACAATTTCATAAAAAGCATTTAATAAATAATTTCACAAAACGAACTTCAGTTCATGTAAAGCAGTTATAGGTATGGCCAACCTTAAATAAATTTCATAAAGCAACTTGCAAACAATTTCAAGCATTTTGGAAATAATTTGCAAAACATATAACTTGCTTACCTTCTTATGAGGTGTCTTCGACCTTCTCTTTTCCTTTTTCTATTCAAGGACAAAGGATATTTCATTTCCTCTATTTAAGCTGCTTCCCATGTATGCTTTATAATATTTGGGCATTATTTCTTTACATAGATATTTTTGTCCATAAATTCTTCAAAAATTCCATACTTATATTCAAATATTAATTTCCAAATTTTCTCCAAAATCACGCTGTTCACTGTAGCAGATCAATCACTGTTCATCCTTGGTTACTGTTCATGGGTTTCAAAAATTGATATTTTTTCCAAAAATAAAAAATACCATGACATACCTTATGCCTAGTATATCATTGGAAATTTCATATATTTTGAATTTATCATCATTTACTTAGCCAAAAAATCATTTTCTCCATATATTAAAAATCAACATAAATTCACTTAAGCATAATCCTTAATTCTAAAAATCATGAAATTAATATATCATTATTCTAACATCATATTTATCATAATCATACATCCCAAATCATCATTTATCAATTTTGGAGCATTATTTTCACATATCATATGCTATCTTGCCGAATACCCTATATTCGCTCCAAATTTTTGATGTTTTGGCATAATTCAATTTAAACATTATATCTATACTTATTTTCTCATGCTTAGGCATTATCTAAGCATGGTTTTACCCTACTTAACATCCAAAAGAAATTTGGGTAGAAATTACTTACCCGAAGCGAAGATACGCCTCTTTTTCTCACACTTTCTCTCTCTAACTTTCTCCTTCTTTCTCTAAAGGGAAAAAAACGTATTTGGGGGTGGGAATGCTTGAAGTTTTCAAGCTTGGAGTGCTTCTGGTCGTTCTCACCTTGCCTCCTATTTATAGTTTTTGATTTTTCACAAAATTAGATTTTACCCCCTTAGCTGGAGGTATTTAATTATAAAAATGTATTTTTTTCTAATTTTGAAAAATGCCTTGAGCCAAGAGCAGCCACCCTAGGTCTGCTCCAGCCCACCCTATGCAGCCCTATTTTTTCCTATTTTTATTATTTTTTATTTAATTAATTTTAAGCTAATTAAATCTAAACCCTTGATTAGTGATTTGGATGAATTTGGACCATTGATCAAAGTCAAATGGCCATAACTACCCTGTTGCTCACGCCCCTGCCATGTTTCTTTTCATTTAATTTTTTATTTTTTATTATTTAATTTATTAAAAAAGTCAAAAGTAGCATTTAATTAAAGTAATGCTACTTTTTTATTTTTCATTTGACGTTTCATCTTGACCTTTGATTTGTGATTTTCATCACATCTTGATCCATTCATCATGTCCATCATGAATTTTTAACCATCCATAAAAAATTTCATCGAATTCCGACACCCGGTTTGCAATTTATGAATTTTTTTTTATTTTTCCACAAAAATCCAAACTTGGATTAAAATATCCAAAAGAATTGCTATTTTGTCTTGTAGTGATTAAATCTCTATTTTGTCTTTTTGTGATTAAGTTAATCCAAGTGATTAACTCTTAATCACGGGTCTTAGTCCTTAGTTACTATTCACGTATACTATTCACATGCACTATTCACGGGGTCAAATTCCTAATTGCATTATTTCAATCTCCAATACACATATCCATCAATATAATTCATGAATTTTCATTTATTCATAAAATAATTACAAAATTACAAATGTCGAAATGACGCGTATACAGTCGAAATAACGCGTATACGGTCAGGGTTCCACACTACTACACATCACATTTAGTCCCATAAGTAGGGTAATCATCCAATAATTATTATTTAATGGCTCACTACCTTCCTTACGCCATATTTCACTCCTTTTTCAAAATTCACACATCGTTGCTCATTCTAAGCACCCGTTGTTACCTTAAGCCTCATTAATTAATCCCAAAATTTGAGATTAACATCATGCAATTCTAAACAGAAATATATTCCCACAATTTATCATATTTTCATACATTTTTGAACAAAACTAAATTACATAGGTCATTTACCACTTATGCAAGTCTATCCATTCACATATGCCCATTTGGCAACACATATATGAGGCCTTTCATAAAATTTCCCAAGTCCGAAATTTAATCCACATTTCAGCATGATAATTATCCTTAATTAACACTGTACTTAGGGTATTTTTATGGAATTTAAATCCACTAATCATAGGTTTCCAAAACAGCAACTTTGGAACCCATTTTTCACCCATTTAACGTGTCCCTTGACACATAACCCTAAGCAATTCAATAAATCCGAATTTTAAGCAAATAATCCCACTTTTCTTAATCCAAATTTAGGGTATTAACATATATATCAATTCGGATCATTTCTACAAAGGTTTAATATTTCTTTTTGATTTTTTCCTCAAACTATCCACATATGCTGAAATCAAACGTACTGAAATCTCAAAATCTTGAATTAATATCATATCAAGTAGTTTTGATCTGAATTTTCTACAATACCTCAATAACTACATTAATTAACCAAAATAAATATTTTCATCATGAAATATTTAATATTTCTATTTATTTTGGTATTTTTACCTTCTGGACAGCAGAATCCATATTCAGACAGCCTGAATAACGTTAATTATGGGGTATATTTATACCCATAAAAACCTAATTTTTAATTTTTTTATGATAATAATTATGTCTTATGTATCCTGTTAAATTTTCAGCCCAAAATTTCTTGTATAAAAATTATTAAGAATCCTTTGCTACATCTGATCCTGTCACCCGTTTTACCCTATTTTGGTCAATATTCTCCGATTTTTAATTTGCAAATCACTTATCCTTTTAAGGTGAAAATTGGGTCATTCCTTAATCACATCATAATAATTCTTTTCAAAACTTTTCATACTAAAATTCATCCATTTACTATTCCGTCCATATTTTAGTTTAAAACATCAAATAACTTCCAGATTTGAGGCATAAAATCAAGATAATTTTATACTTACTTGATTAAATGATAATCCCTCCTTTTCTCGTTTCCTTTTCCTTCTTTTTCTTCCTCCTTGGTGGCCTAGAGCTGGGACTTGAGCTGCTGCCTTGGGGTGCAAGTTTCAGCACTTGGAAAATGTCCAACATCTTATTTCCTCATGACCGATTGTCCCTCTTATAGAGCTGGATTTTCCAGCTATGGGCCCCACTTGGAGCTGCAATTCCACACTCCTTAAATGCTCCCTTATCTACCATATGTGGTGGCACATTTACAGCCAAGTAAAATACTTTTTCACCATTTTTGAAAATCCAAAAATCAGCTCACATCTTGACTGTCCACTTGTCTACAATTGCCCTTCTTTACTTAGCCCTTAAGCAACTTGTTACTTGCTCTCTAAGAAACCAACTTTTCATCATAATTATCTTAATCCATTCCATCCATCTCATAAATTTTATAATTTTATTCCATCGTTTCAAATTTCATCTCAAACCGACGTTTTTACGTCAAGTTATGACCACTTGAATTTATCTTTTGGATTTGGAAATAAAAATAATTAATTATTACCCTAATCCCATCATGATTCCCTTAATCCAATCCATTCATAAAATTGAGCCCACCGTCGTGAGCTTACATTTCAAATTTCATCGAAATCCGCCTTGTAGGCGTCAAATTATGAATTTTCTATCATTTTTCACCTTAATTCCAAAATTACACTTTAATCTCAATAAATTAAATCATGGTAATTAACATGATTATTCATGACACCTTGTCACCATTAAATTCTCATTAAGCCCATTGGTTCATACTGACTCACTTTGGGCTCCGACAATTAAATTTTTAATCACAGTTTCCAATAGAAACCCTAATTCAAAATATAATTAAATTCTAAAATCATCCAAAAATTCCGTTTAATTCAGATATAAGTTACATGTACATGTTCAATGTACACATTAAATCCTCTTTAGGTTGGGGTTTCACAATCCTCCCCCCCTTATAACAGGTTTCGTCCCGAAACCGTCTATTCTTTAATTAATCGGGTATTCCCTTTCTACTTCTTCTCTTAGTTTCCGAATATTCTTTCTTTCAAAATATTTATCCCATTGAACATCAACACATGTAATTAATGATAGCTAACCCACATATAAAGAATTTCACCTGTATTATTTTATCGATTTCCTCTACAGGTAGTGTATGCGTGGTTACATATTGGCAATTTATGATTAAATGATCATCATCAAAATCAAACTAAGCTATTGCCAAACTTTCTAAAATTTAATCCATACCTATAACCACCTCATCCTCATGTACCAGGTTCGTAGAGGTAACCTGTCGGTTAGCTGCTTCTATTAACCTTGACTGAGCTGATCTTCCTTGCCTTTGCAACGTTTGTACCTTATTTGGACAATTCAAGGCGATGTGCCCTACCTGATTACAAACATAACATCTGATACCAACTTCTGTGGTATCATACCTATCATATCACATAGATATAGCTTATCATCTATTCACATAGATTTCATCTCATCTCATAGCTATCATCTCAATCACATACTTATCATCTTGTCACATAGACATATGATCTAATCTCGTAAACATAGCTATCATATCACATGCATACATTTTATGCATTCAAAATCCTTAGAGATAGTTATATCATCATAACTAATCATATCATGCTCATTATCAAAGCATCCACTCATAAAACAAAGTCTTAGCATCTTAACATGCCAATTCACATAATCACAATCATGTGATATTATTTATCATCATAAATTTCACTACTATCATCATCATATATCATCCATCCTATCATGATAATCACTTATGCATTCATCATAAAATCATGCATATCGTATTTAATCATTATACTTAAACTTTTCCACGCCTATTTACCAGTCCATGCTTTGATAACATTACTTGTGGCATCAGACCTATCCTTTCATCATCCTTTATTTTCTCCTTCTCCCGCCTATTTACCAATTCTTGCTCTGATACCATTCTCTGTGGCGCCCCAGCCCGAGCGTCACAACCTTACCTCAAGATCGTTCGACTGGTAAACGTGATCAGGATTGTTGCCTTGTCACACGGTGGGTTTTAACAGATATTTATCCACTTAATCCTAAATCCTTAGGATTTTATATCATTTATACATTCTATTTCCATCAAATGCCATTTTAGGCCATTATATCATTTGAGAGTTACACATGTCATCTCATAATCTTCATACTTAACCATATCATGATATTTCATGCCTTAGCATTTACTCATAAAAAAATTTCGCCAATCCATAGGCATAAAACTTGCATAAACATTTCATGAAAACCATTCATGAAAAACCATTTACGTAAATCATTCGTAAACATTTCCTAAACATTGGATGTGCAAATTCATCATTTCCATTCATGATGTTATCCTTCATGTGACGGTATGCTAGCACGAGGAACACTCTTTCATAGCATGATCCTTTCCCTTAATCCAATCCATTCATAAAATTGAGCCCACCGTCATGAGCTTACCTTTCAAATTTTATCGAAATCCGCCTTGTAGGCGTCAAATTATAAATTTTCTATCATTTTTCACCTTAATTCCAAAATTATACTATAATCTCAATAAATTAAATCATGGTAATTAACATGATTATTCATGACACCTTGTCACCATTAAATTCTCATTAAGCTCCTCGGGTCAAACCGACTCACTTTGGGCTCCGGCGATTAAATTTTTAATCACCGTTTCCAATAGAAACCCTAATTCAAAATATCATTAAATTCTAAAATCATCCAAAATTTTCATTTAATTCACATATAAGTCACATGTATATGTTCAATGCACACATTAAATCCTCTTTAGGTTGGGGTTTCACACACAACCTGAGTCTGCAATAGTACCAGTGGTGCAAGAGTTCTATGTCAATGCCGTAGAACATGAGCAAGACAGGGTGAAGGTGCGGGGCAAGATCGTCCTATTTCATGCTGAAGCGATCAACTCCTATTACGGATTGGGTTCTTTTGACTATCCAGACCAGTATGAGGAGTTTTTGGATGGAGAAGGCCGAGATGTCAACTCTATTACCGAGCATATCTGCCAACGACCTCCGACATGGAAGTCAACGGGAGGCCAACTCACATCATTCAAGCGCAGCGAGATGATGTATGACGAGCGAATGTTTTTCCATTTTATTTCAGCCCGGATGATGCCGTCGACCCACGTCAGTGAGGTGACGATGGACAGAGCACTGCTACTACATGCCATCTACAGTGGCATGACGATCGACGTAGGCCGCCTTATCTACCAGCAGATCTGTGCCTGCACGACCACACCCCGAGGCAGCTACTACTTCCCATCCCTCATCACAGGTCTCTGTAAGCGGGCCGACGTCAAATGGGAGCCGACGAAGGAGGTCTTAAACTGTCAAGCCATCATTGACGACCTCTCCTACCGCACCCAACCCCGGGTTCGCATAGCCACCACACGCCCCAGAGCAGCTCCACCTGCAGTGGATCCATCTTCGCAGCCGCTTTCCACGGCCGAGCGGCTAACAAACTTGGAGAATCTGGTTGCCGCCCAAGCTAGGTACCAGCGGCAGCATGATCGGGCGATGGAGGCCTACCTACGGCGGATAGCTGAGGACCGCCAGGTCGACATCTCCACCCTCCCGCCTTTCCCACCGACGCCGCCAGAGGTCCGAGCCTGCTTCGGGCAGTCATCATAGCCCCAGCCCGACGACGAGGTCGACGAGCACGACGAGGACGCGACAAAGTCCGATTCTTGAGGGAGTCCCAGTCCTTTTTTTTGTTTTTCTTTTTGTTTATCTTTTCTTTTATTTTTACTTTTCATTGTATTTTCATTTTTAGTTCATTTTAGGGTCATGCATTGAGGACAATGCATCTCTTAAGTTTGGAGGGGTGTATAATTCTCAACCATAGGTTAGTTTTGCATTTTAATTTTCATGCTTTAGTTTATGTTGCATGCATTTCAATTCCAGCTAATGAAAGTTGTCTTTGTTTCAATTCATCTGATTGTGAGAATGTGCAAGGCTGTGATTAATTCTGATTTGAAATTGAATTCATGAAATAATGGGCAATTCAAATTGAAACCAAGTATAAAGCAGGTTGAAATTAACATGCGAAAGAATTAAAAGGAATTTCAGAATACATTGTTCTAATTCAATAACAGGCATATCTTTCAGACCGAGATGATGAAAACTGAACTAAATAAATGCTGACCAAGTACTTCAACGAGTTCAGAAAATGGTATTATTTCACAGGAATTACTCAAACATGTTCAGTACTCCTAATAAAGCATTAGAAAAAGATAAAAAAGGGGTGGTTGACCTAAGCTAAGTAACTGGAACTTAGCATCGACAAATGGAAAAATTCACGTAAAAAAGCAAAGGAAAATCACAGTAACAACGCTTTAAAAAATGAAAATTCTCTCTAGATACCCTGAAATATGGTGAGGGGAGCCAAAAAAAATAGATCTCCAGATATCCTAAAATATGATGAGGAAAATTTGTACAAGAAGTTTGGGGGGAAAAAGAATGTGTAGTTGTTAGAGATTGAATTCAGTGACTTGATACTATTTGCTGTAACCAGTGTATTCAGTTTAATCATTAGTTTGCTTAAGTTCATTGATTTCCTAACCAGTTTTCTGATCGAATGAAAGATTGACGTGTTGAAATATGACTTTGCACTACGAAATTTTAGCACCCACATGTAACTTGGTTTGGAAAGGAAAATTTATGCCTTGTTTGTATAATGATGGATTTTTTAGGTTGAATTAATCACGACCTTGTGAAATGGCTAAGTGGACTAATCAATGCATAACTGGAAGCAAAAGGAGTTGATTTTTGTTTTTCTGCATACATTCATTCATTTATGCATTCATTCATTCATTTATTCATTCTGTTTGCATGTATTGCTCGAGGACTAGCAACATTCAAGTTTGGGGGGTGTGATAACTCGTATTTTTACGAGATATCATGGCCTATTTCAGACTTAATTTGTGTGTTAGTTCGAGAGATTAGGCATAGTTTGCACTCATTTAGCTTAATTTTCACCCGCTTTGCATTTTAGGAGCATTAATTAGTTTTTTAGGCAATTTTAGCATTATTTAGGCATTTTTAGTTTATTTATTTAGTTTTTCCATCTTTTGCAGGAAGGACGGGACGTATGTCGGCAGAGTGGATGAGTTGAATGTCAGCTGAGGCATCCAGAGGTAGATGGATGGTGCCTAGGCGCCACCCTACGCGCCTTGATCATTTGCAGCACACACAGCTAACATGCAGGGCATTCCAGAGAGTTGGCGCCTAGGCGCCACCCAAGGGCACCCAGGCGCCACTCTCTACATGAAATCCAAGTCAGAAGTCACAAATCAGGTGGTGCAGTCTAGGGAGTTGGCGCCTAGGCGCCAATACGCATTCGTACGCGAATATTCTAGTACGTAAGCTGCGCAAATAGGACTCTATATGTAGTTCCTAGGGGTTCGCGCAGGAGAAGGAAAGGAGAAGGGAGCCTAAGAACGAACTACAGTGCAAGAGAAAGCGGAAATCAAGATTAAAGCTCGGATTGAAGAAAGGATTCAAGTCCCGTTAGTGGAAACCGCCGGAAAATAATTTTTCTTATTCTTTCCAATTTTCTTTCTCTACCTTATGGATACTTTTTATTTGGATGTATTGGATGTTAAGATCATGTCTTTGAGCTAAACCTCCATTAGATGGATAGTTAGGATGAACTGAATTCTAAACTATATTGTTTCTTAGTTCTTAGAATATTCAGGAATGAATATTTAAGCTTATATATGATTGTGTATGATTTACCTTTGCATGTGTGACTTTAATGCTTTTACAAGATTAACTACCTTGTAAGATGATTTAATTGCTTAATTTATCCTTGGAAGAGGAAGATCTTTGCCAGATCCATGTGCAAGGCATAGGTTTCGACCTTTGTGTAAGGAGAGTTGTTTAACGGATAGGAATATACCGTTAAACCCTGTGTAGTCATATACAAGTTATGCACTTATCAATTTTACTTTATTTAATGGCATGGGAACATAGCACTTAAATAAGGTGTAATTAGCTTTATATACTGTTGGAAAACATATATAAAGATATATGAAATTGGGCTAGTAAATCCATATGCAATCCACTTAAAAAGAACCAGCGCAATATAGTTTAGATTCAAGGATTTCGATCTATCCATCTGCCATCCCTAATTAGCAAACTCGCTTTTAGTATCCAGTAGTCTCATGATCTCTACTCTGATTTCTTTTTGCAATCGTTAGCTTAGTTAAATCACAAAACCAGAATTTTCCATCCATAGAACGCAATTTAACTAATTAATAATTTGGTTAACAATTGCTCGTGGGAACGATACTCTACTCATTATTTATTACTTGACACGGCACGTATACTTGCGTAAATAGCGAGCATTTTAATTGACATATACGTAGCTCGTCATGTATATTTACATACATCTAGATGCATTGAAATTTAAATGTACGTGGGTACAATTTTTATTTTTAATTTTGTTAACCTTTTGTAATACTATTAATCTACATGTATTAAACTTAAGTATTAAATTTTACTAATTTAAAGAGATGTTTATATTTTTTATTTTGAAAATAACAATATTCAAACCATTTGCACAAATAACTAAATTATTCTTATTATTAAAAATTGAAAACATATACCCATATCCAAAAATGGCAAATGTTATTTATAGATTAAATATATAAATTAATAGTGTTTAAAAATAATTTTAAAAATAGTTTTCTACCCAAGTGCGTTGAAATTTAAATACATTTAGAAACGTAGAAGTATTACTCTGACATTTAATTTATTTTTTGCGCAATCATATTATATACTTTTTTGATGCAAGTTATTTTCCGCGAAAAACTAAATAAACGACAAATTAAATTTTAACATACAAAAATGAAAATTTTACTTACAAAATAAAATTTAGTTATCATTTCTAGTCGACTATTTCTAAGTTATTATTTACGAAGAGAATTATTTCAGATATTACTCTTCATTTTAGCCTATTATGATGACTAAATTAAAACTCTATACACTCATTTTTGTTAGAAATAATTTATTACATCATGGCATTCCAAAAATTTTTTGATCATAAATTTTTGGTGAACCAAACCCGCTTTAAAATAATTCTGAAAAATATGAAATTTCTTACATACATTTATAGGTTTAGAAGATCATTTATAAAAATAATTTAGGTGACATAGACGTTTAACTACTAGATGACAATAAATATATATAAATTTAAATATTTTATTATATTAATATAAATGTTTTACCACTTTTATCAAATGGAGCCCGTACCGATATTTCTGGGATGGTGAAATTTAATTTCTAACCAATTACTCTATTTAAAATAATTAGTTTAGGAATGATTAATGTTAAAATAAGTAACAAAAACTTATAATATTAATTTTAAGCAACAGTACTTTTATGAATTGAGGCCCATATAAATAATTAATTTAGATGAAACTTAGTTTTTCGCTACATAACATTAAATATAATATCTGAATTGGATTTTGCTTATTTATAGAAATGTGTAAAACTATCCAATAAAACTAAAATTTTTCTAATTATAGTATTGCACAGGTATTTTCAATTTAAAAATAATATGAGGTTAATAAAACTAATCATACATGATTAAATTTATAATTAAACTAATCATACATGATTAAAATAAATATTTTTATATGATTAACATGTATAGCATTCGATTTAGCACACGAAGCACACATATTTTAATTTTTCAAACACAATGTACCTATTCCAAAATTTGCATAAAAAAACTTGTAGAAGATTTGTTAATGACTAAATTCATTAAATCGAATTGGAATGTAATACATTGTTGCATACATTCTGCTACAAATTGAAAAAAATCATATTTTTATTCAAGACATTACATGTCGACAACCTTGTTTGTTTCAAAGCATACAAAGACATCCAAAAGATCTCCAATTGCACAATTCTTTGATAGTAATGTTTGTGATCTTTGATTTTCTAAAAGACTTGTTCTTAAATGACAGCAACATTGCCATCAGCTCCCTTGATCTCCTAGTGGACCTTTTGGTAGCATGCAGTGCCCCTTAAAGCATCAAACCCATTAGCAATAGCTGCCTTAGCCTTGGCTTCATATGTCAACCTCTGCATCACAAGAAAAGCTAGAATGATTTAAATTATGAATTCCTTTTAGAAGCAGACTTTATAGTAACCTAATGATATATTAGCTAAATGTTAGGGACATTTCCTCTGACACTTATTGAGAAGAAACAAAGTGAAAGTTTTCTGCTTTTATTATAAACAAAGAAGCGAAACTACATTACCAGAACCTTTTAGCTAATTAATAGAATCAAAGTACTCAAAGAAAATTCTTGAGTTGGGCTTCAAGATGACAAAATGGACACCACACTATTACATTCATGTTTCGTTGGAAATTGTCCTCAACAATATGCATGCTCATAATAATTTACAAGAAAAGAGCATAGAATCTTTCATACCTGGCAAGAAATGAAACCATCAATTGTGTGGGTGGCAGTAGCAGACAAATTGCACAAGATTTGGTTTACAGAGCCCACTAAATAATCCTGCTGACTAAGATTAACTGCAAAAAGTAGAACAAATAAAACAGAAAAGAAAGCTTCTTTGGTAATTATCTGGTTAGGAGATAGGAGACACCTGTTTTTGGCTTCTATCATTAATCTTCAACAACTATATTAGTTGTGTGCAAAAGACAATGCTCGTATCAGGAAAATAACTTTTCAGCAAGCAGTTTTCAAGGTCAGATATGCTGTTTAAAAATTCTTTCACATTTTCAGATGTGTTGTTATTCTGGACTGCTTCATGTTCAAAGACTACAAATTCCAATGAAATACATTGCTCTGCAGCTTCCTGTAAGGATAGTACAAGTTGCAATCAACACTTACGTTAAATAAGTCCAGATATTAGATTTGCTAGTCAACTATTGATACAACATGGCCATAAATAGAAAGACTGTATACTCTTTTTACTAATCCTCATTTCTCACTAACACTAGAAAAGATTAAAGAATCTTTATTCCTGGTCTCTGGTTCATGTTAAACAATCTTAATTCCTGGTCTCCGGTTCCCTTTGGCTTTGAAATGAGGTAAATGGTTGTAAGAATTATCTAAAATCGTGGTTTTCAGCCTAGCCCACATCCAGAAATGAAATTATTGGGATTGTCTGGATCAATGTAATGTATTTTAAATAGATAGAGGAAGAGTTTCATGAACCAAGAAGATACCAGATCACCTCATTCAAAAGTCAATTCCTCATACATAACTGGACCATCCCAGAAATATAGTTTCTTTAGGCTCTGTTTAACTGGTCATCATAGCACCATGCTGCCATCAGAACCATTCAATGATCAACGACTATTTTGATGATTGATATTGCAGAACTGACAAAAACTACAATTCCAGGAGAGCATCTAGCTGAAATGGCTGAAATTTTGTTGATTTGACAATTTCATTTGAGTGGGACTTTTATTGTGAAGCTACAAACCACATTTTCATAGAGATTGGCAACAACTGAACCACACAAATGCATCTCTGTAGAAGCAAATGCTAAACATATTTTAGCACTTTAATGCTTGAAATTTTCATAGACTTCTTGTGAAAATAATAAAAATGAAGACATCCAATCACGTAAAGAAGATTAAAAATATATCCTGACAGATAAAATGGTTGCACGCCCCAATTCTGTACCAACCTAAAACTGTCAAAGCAAAATTTTGTAATTATTTATGTCCAAACACAAGGAAAAGGTTTACAATGATTAAGAGCAGCAATTTCAAGTTCAGCCCTTGAAATTTTCACAACTTATAACCATGGTATCGCATCACAAATATCTATTTACCAATCTGCCTGCTTGACCTTATCCACTGTTGGGAAATGGAAATATGATGTTGGTGAGAACACCACATGAGAAAAATCAAGGGAAGATGCAAACCATCTTAAATAGGCTATATGAGCACAATTCGTACCATGGTTAATGTGGTTCTCGCTTGTGTCTTCTAAAAACACCCATATCTCCCTTACTTGAAAGTATCTACATTTTTGGATGGATGATATATAAATCCTTGGGATTATGTCTGCGTCTAAGAACAAAACCCAGGTATTCAGACCATCAACTGTACCTTCTTATTCAGAGGCAGAGCTTTGAAGTACATGGCATGTCTTTCTGGTTGAGAACTGAGCTTGATAAATGTTTGAAAGACAGAAATTATTCAGCAAATGAAAACATTAGAAGGTGCATAATATAGCAAAGGATGTGTTTTGAGGCTCTAAAAGGGCACGTACAGGCCGTAAAGGCCATGGCACGTAAGAAAACAAGTGAAGGTATACACTTCAAAAGACAATATAAGTCATGACAGAGCAGAGACTGACAGAAACAGGATTGTGAGGAGTAGATAGTGATATCTGCAAATGGTTAAATGGCATACCAATTACAGAAGGTTGATAACATGGGAGGAAAACTTTTCATCTTCTTCTCGATATTCCCAAACAGACCTAAATTTTGTTTAAAAAATTGTAATGGTACATTTAATATAAAGGGTTCAAATTCAATGGAACCGGTTCCATGAACCTCCCCATCTAGAGTCAACCTTGATGATAAATCAAAATCCAAACAGTCATATTATTCAACATCGATTGTGTTATCATGGTATTCAATCAGAGTCTTGAGTGTACTGTACATGCTTAAAAATATACAATATATATAATCATACGTAAATTATGAAAAACACTAACATCCATTCGCATATGCAATAAAATGTTATAATACCTTCTAGAATAATTTATTTATAAAGAGAGAGAATATTTTAGATGGTTTAATATTTAATTAATAGCTTTGAAAATTTTTATATAGCTTAAACAATTTTATTATGTTGATTTTACGCTTGAATCAAATGGGGCCCACATAATGGTTTAATTCTGAATGCAATGAGGAGTGAATCTTGTATAATCATCAAGGTGGGCCTCAAATGAAGAGGTTCCATGAATTCAAATTCTTGGAAGTTGGAATAAGTTCCATTGAATTTGAACCCTAATATAAAAACAATTTACTGAGATTTCAAATTTTATTCAAGAATATAAATGAAAGACAATTTCTTTAAGAAATTAATTTCTTAACATGCTGTTTGCAAAAAAACTAAAGATTTGTGGATCCCCAAAAATGCAACTTTTCAAAAATATGATGCTTACAAATTTTACTATGAGCTAAAATCAGCTTCGCTCTCTAGGAAGAAACTTACTGAAATTAAAAGGATATTTTGAACCTTTTCTTGAAAGGTCAACAAATGAAATTGTTGTATCATCCGATTTTGCCATGACCTTAAAACAATTAAAAAGGGTCATTTCTCACCACATGCACATTACTTAGAGAGCCTTTTCAATGGATATTTCATCAAAATAAAAAATAACACCTGTTCTTGCATCTTTCTCGGCATGAGAGATGACATCAGCGCTATTGGAACAATCCATGATATCTGATGACACTTCTTGCTGCAAATTTTCTATGTCTTTATGGTCACTGAAGCAACTCCCAGCCTCATGCTTGTCACAATCTTGCAATCAAATACAGAAACGTCATGCCAGCAAAAAGTAAAAAAGCCAATTCAGATAATGGTGCTTACATGTAGTTTTCTTTCATAAACTACTGAAAACAAGGATTCGGTAAAAGGCCTCTACAAAGTTATAGAAGCAAAAAATGTGGTGGAAACATCCAATATGGAAATATTATTAAGAAAAGCATAGCAACCAACATTATTGTTAGAAAAGGTAAAGCATTACAACTACGCAATAGCAAAATGGGAGAGAGCGAAAAACGCCTCCAGATCTCTCGTCAATCATGGAAGAATCAGACTCTGATTCTGAATGATCAACACAGGAATTGATCTCTTCCCCCATTTCGGATTCGTCAAGCATCCCCCAATTCTCGAGATCTTCTAAAATCATCCTTGCAACGTAAGCTAGAAAGAACAATTGCAAAACCAAGAACAATAAAGTAATCACCAAAATTGGTTATTATAATAGTAAATTTTCAAAACTTAGTAGGCATCATTAATTGTTACTAGATGATGGATCATGCCAGCATATGTAAAAGTTTTGAGTACATATTCCCAGAGTTAGCAATTTCTTTGCCAAGCATAGTCGTGCATTAGGCGAAATTCCATGGTCAGGTGATCATTCATAAAATTAAACAATCACAACCAATGCTGGCGATGAACAAGGGCAACAGCAGAGGTTGGCAACATCCAATGGAGTTTATGGTTTTGGTTCGCTCTCTAATACACTGCTCTGGGTCTTATGACAACATATTTCAGCATACAAGATGATTCAAACGACAACTCAATCTAGCATTCCCTGTTTCTGCGTTCCTCAACGTTGAGAAGAAGCGCAAATGTAAAGCTACAGGAACAAACACATGAACGGTTCATCTTCTTAGAAGACATGCACACAATGCAGCGACTGTCTGAGTGAATCCGAACATCAGAAGGACGAAAATGAATGCGTTAAGAATCATATTTGCTGATAAAAAAGAAAACTTTCTAGGTTTGTCCTTACGAGAATGAGAATAGGTGTAGGCCTTCTTGAACCATCGCTCAGCTGCATAAGTTTCGGCAGGAGATTCAGGACGAGTAAAATTGAAGTACCGGGCGGCATCAAATTCATATTCTGGATCGATTTCAACGTACTCGAACTCTCCGCCATCAAAAAAATTCTCCATCATCTCGTCCATCTTCTGGGTATTGAACTGGTATTTCGGGAGAAGAGATGAGCTGAGAAGGAGGACGTGGATTTTCTCGCTTTGTCTCTCTCTTCTCCTTTGCAGAAATACAACTGCTTTCAAGAATCAAAAGCCCTAAAATGAGAGAGAGAGAGAGTGGCCGAGATTGCTTTGAATGTGCATTAACGGGGAGGAAGGGGGAGAATACGGATTTCTTCAAATGCACATTGCTTTGCTAATGGCACCTCCCAACTTTTCCATGGACAATGAAAATCCCTACTGTTCAAATGCTTCTACCACTAAGAATCCCTGTATGTTGCTAAGCTGTTGCCACTGCACACCAGTGCTTAACTTTTTGCTCGCCCCCTATGTGCTAGCAATGATGCTTTGCCTCACTCATCTATCAGATGGAAAACTGCTGGAGATGGCTTTGGATTTGATTTTAGGGGGGTGCGTAAGAGGATACCATAAATAGTGAGATGATTGGAGAGATGAGGGAGGAAGCGATGCCCTAGTTTGAGTTGAAAGAGTAGATTTGACACAAAGCGATAGAGAGTGGCTGACCTAGCAGAAGATTAGAGAGAGGAATCTTAAAGAGAGGGCACAATAGCGTACAGGAAGGAGATGGAGAGAGCAAGATTACCTGAATCTTGTGAATCTGGTCATCGAATTGATAGCAACAGATAAAGGGCACACGGGAGACAAATCTGGTGAGAGGATTCCCGAAGGCAAAGAAATGCATGAGGCCGACGAATCTAGATAGCAAGGAGGCAGACGTAATGGAAAGAGCAATTTCAAAACCCTAAGAGCTAGAAGAGCCGGAAGAGCTGGAAGAGCTGGAAGAGCCAGAAGTGCGTGTGAGGAATCCAGTCGCAGCAATACTTGATACCCCTTCGAGAAAAATTTTGTACCAAAAGTGCCCCTTCTGTTCTCAACCGTTGATTGAAAATGGACGGTGGATAAGCAGCTTCCTCTGAGAAAAATGGAGGAAATGCTTTCCATGGATTGGGGCTCATGCATATCTCTGCCAGTTGTTCCCTAACAAATCCATCCTATCCCAAACATATCATTCCAGCCCGCCTGAAGAACTTGGTCGTCCAAGTTCAGCAGCAACAGCAGGTGGTTGTCTAATGGCACCCACCCAATCAGGCATCATGTTCCACATTGCAACATGCAACTCTCGGACCTGAAAACAATTGCTACCACCCTTGCCATCATATTTAAATCGCGAACTGACGTGATTGGCGCCCAGCACAAGTAGAAGACAATCAAATATGACTACCATCTTTGTGGAAGTGGCATTTGGCCTTAACTGGTGCCTCGGCCATTTGGAGCGGACGCATGCAGATCTCGTGGAACCGCATCTGCACTAATCGAAGAAATTGCACCCACCTTGACCACATTGAAACCGCTGAGCCCCGTGTGCCCCAACGTATTTTCCCTTTCTCCTCTATATTACCGTTGATGAAGCGGGTGCTTGATTTCCCCACCTGGGTAGACAATTTGAGCCGCCGAGATCTCCGACTCGTTGCAACTCGTCAAAAATCACTAGCAACCCCAATTTTCATGGCCAAAGCTTTTCGCCCGGATCCCACATTTGTTGATTTTTACCATTCTTTGACTGCAACAACTATAGCGCCCCCGACCTGAGGCATCAGTACCTGAGCCTTACTCCAAAATTGTTATCAATTGGTAAATGTTAAACAGGATTGTTGCCCCTGAGCACGGGAAGGAATTTTTGAATCCATTTCGTTTAGCAGAATTTTTTTTTTCTTTTCATTCCCTTCATCTCATTCAATCTTTCGCAAACATCATATACTTGTAACCAATTGCACATAACCTATCATTCTCACCATTCATTTCACAAGCAATTATGTACTTGTAACATATCAACTTGTTTACATACATCATGAACATTCATAAGATAATATCTTCATAATCAACACAAGCATTCAATCATTCTCTAAATATATCAATTCTTACATGATAGCTAATAAATTATTAACACATTAAGAATACCGGTCATTCTTCCCTTCAATTTATTAGGTCTTTTTTCCTTTTGAGCTTCCATGAACCTGTTTAGGGTTGGGAAAACAACACATGAGTGATAAATTCAGTAAGCAAGCATTTTGCATTTTCATATAAATGCATTTCTTGCCGTTTGGTAGGAAACACTTATCAAGCGATCAACCATTAACAGGAAGAAACCTTTCATGAAAACTTTTCATATAAACCCTTTTATGAAAAACTTTCATATAAACCCTTCATAAAAAACTTTCATATAAACCCTTCATGAAAACCTTTCATCTATACCCTTCATGAAAACCTCTTTTTTCAGAGGACATTTGTATGTCCTAAAACGTTTTCATATATACCTTTTTTTCATGATGAAAATTTTGTCCTAAAATGTTTTCATATGAAACTTTAATTATGAGAACAAATGTATGTCCTAAAACGTTATCATATAAACATTTAATTATGAGGACAAGTGTATGTCCTAACATGTTCTCATATAGATATTTAATCATGAAGAAAAGTGTATGTCCTAAAATATTGTCATATAAATATTTAATCACGAGGATAAGTGTATGTCCTAAAATATTTTCATATAAATATTTAATCATGAGGACAAATGTATGTCCTAAAATATTTTCATATAAATCTTTTTATATGAGGGAAATTATATGTCCTAAAATATTTTCTTATAAACCTCTTTATAAGAGGACAATTGTATATCCTCAAACAATTTCATATAATTCTTTTTATATCCTAAATTCTGGACTTTTCAACAGCAACGCATATGCATATAAACCTTTTATCTGTGTGGACATTATCATGTCCTGCAATATCTTTGAGTAAATAGTATTTTCTACAGACATTGTTTTATCCTGAAATATCTTTAAGTAAACATGGTTCTCCGTGGACATCTTCATGTCCTAAAATATTCTCATGTCCCTATTTTTGGGGCTTTTAAAACAAAACATATGCATATACATCTCTAACCATCTAGTTGATGACACTTACCAAGTAATCATCCTTCCATAGGAAAGAAACCATCCATGTAACAGCACCGCTAGCTAGGTGTGGTGCCACAACCCGAGACGTCACATCCTTACTCCAAGACCTTATCGATTGGTAAATGTGAATCAGGATTGTTGCCCTGATCACGCAGCGGGTTCTTAATTGGATCTCGTTCAAAAAAATTTTCATTTCATTCCTTTTCCTTCATTATTTCATTTCTTTACATTTCATTTCACTCATCTTACAAGCGACAATACACTTGTAATCAATTGCACATATCAACTGCGCGTTTCATTCATAACAGCTCAACTTGCTCTTCTACAATAAGAGTCTTCTTGACATAATCATGACATTTTTATACATACATACATACATCCAATCATCAGTTCACATAGAACTCAGAACTTTAAATAATTTCACATACATTAGCTTAAAACATTAAGGCATATCATCTCACACATCCTGGCTAATCATTTTAGCCCACATTTGCATATCATCTCTTACCTTTCCTTAGATGCTCAGATCCTCGACTTCTTGAGCTTCTCGGTACCTGTCTAAGATTTAGGAAAACAAATGTGAGTGATAACTCAGTAAGTAAGCATTTTGGGGCAAGACTTTCCTTTAAAATATTTCCATAAACATCTTGAACACCTTTTTACCTGAGGACGTTTGTATGTCCTAAAACATTGTCATGTAATCTTTTTTTCACGAGGACAATTCTATGTCCTTGAACATTTTCATAAACATCCATTCTTAAAACCATTTACAAGCCACGTCTAGCTTGTTAAGGCAAAACAATGTGTTTTACTCTCTTTAAATAATTTTCTTTGGTCTTGTGTGAACATTTATAATGTTCCAAGACATTTACATAAAACCTTCTTTTGCCAATGGACTTTTTACATTCAAAACATTTTTCATTATAAATTTCTTTAGCCAAGGGACACTTGATGTCCAAAAACTTCTTTGACATAAACTTTCTTCGCAATGGACATTTATATGTCCTAAAATATTTTTCTTCATAAATCCTTTTGGAAATGGACATTCATATGTCCTAAAATATTTTTTACATAAACTCTTTAGCAATGGATATTCTCATGTCCAAAAATATTTTCCATTTAAGCACTTTGGCATTAGATATTCTCATGTCCATAAACACTTTTCACATAATGTTTTTCATAATCCCCATCTTGGAGTTTGTTTATAGCAAACAAGACATAAAACTTACTTCGTAATCCCCATTTTGGGGCTTGTTATAGCAACAAGACACATAAAGTATTTTTTCATATAAACCCTTTTTCATAATCCCCGTCTTGGGGCTTGTTTATAACAAACAAGGCATAAAACACATAATCTATTTTCATGAAAACATTGCCTTTCATCCTTGTTATTTACACTTTTGTATAAAACACCCTTTTTTAGGGTAACTTGTTCATAACGGCTCATAAAATCCTATTTAGGATAACTTTTCGTAAAAATACTTTTATATCCCAAACTTTGGGTTTTTCAAAAGCAAAACATATGCAAATGCATTTCTCCTCATCCACTAGTGACACTTAGCAAGTGATGATTCTACCTTTTGGAAGAGAATCCATCATTAACAGCACACTAGCCAGGCGGCCATTCCTTCATCTTCTCCCATCTCAAGGAGGGCACCGCTAGCCTCCTGCCATCCCTTAGCGACTTGGCCATATGTAGAGTGGGTCCCGGTCCATCTCCGATCGTGATCTACAACCAACGTATTTCTTGTATTGGCGCACCATACATCATTATTATTAATGTTCATTATACTAGCATGATCTCATAAAACATCACAGACCGTAGTCTGTGTGGTTTAAAGTATCACAGACCGCAGCCCGTGTTCTTTTAAACCATCTTGGAAAACATCATAGACCGTAGTCTGTCTTTTTAAATCATTTGAAAAAAAGAATATTACGGATCACGGTCCATGTCAATTTGTAAAGCGAGCGCACCCACTTTCAACAAGTTATCATTTGAAATCTAGTTTTAGGACGACCTTCCTTAAATTCTTTGAGAAACATTTTGAGTAAAATATTTTGATAAGCATTTGAGATGTTCGATAAAAGAATAGATCTTAAAATCCTTATAATAAAGAAACTTCAAAGCTTTTGGCTTTTGGGATTTCAAGAATAAACCACGTATGTTCCTAGCATTTTCTTGGTTTTTTCATTTCGAGGCATTTTGCTCACAAAGGTTATGCAATTGTATCATCCCCTTCTCAACCACCCTGATATCAAATCCTTGTCCACATATCCATCTTGCCATTTTTACATAAAGAGGGGCCTAGAAACCCGAAATCAAACCATTTTATGAATCAACTTATCGGATTTGTCATCCTTAAACTCCTTTTAAACAACATTCATATAAACATTTTTCAAGACATTCTCAATATATTTTCTTATCTAAAGAAAATCAAAAATTTTCTAATATCATTTCCAACATATGGACCATGTCGAAATTATCATTTATGATTAAACGTTAAGGCATCGAAATCAAATTCCTTTTGAAATCAACATCATAAAGAACTTACTTGCTTAAAATTCATTGGCATAAAACATAAAATCCTTAAGAAACAACATCATGAAGAATTTGCCCACTTGTAAGAAAATTCCTAAATCCAACAACATAAAGCATTCCCAATCTTTGGCAATACTTGTGATAAAATAATTATCTTAAAAAGTGTTGCTTGTTTCCCAGATGCAAACCTTGAGGCTTTCCATTAAAGTCATCATTTTTCAAAACTTGTGGTTTTTCATTAAAGCTATAATTTTCAAAACTTGTGCTTGCCCATATGTCAAAACATCATCATAATATTTTCAATCATGTCAACACATAGGAAGAAAATAATATTTCGAAAAGGTCACTTGCTTACCTAAGATGGCCTTAATCCCTTTCTTTCATCCTTGCCTTTACCTAAATAAATGAAGATGACATTTTATTTATATGCATCAACTTCAAATGCTTGCATTCCTTAAGGATTTTCAACCTACATGAATCCATTTGGATTTACATTGAACTAGCTTAACCCACTTGCCTTTCAAGTTGGGTGTCTATTTTCCAATTCTTACATTGGTATAAGTTGTACTTCCATAGCACCCATTCTTTTTTAAACTCCACCTATAATAGGTTAAACACTCATAATAACTTATGATACTTGTTTATATCCCATTGTAAGTTAAATTACATCCCAAAAATCTGGAATTTAACATTTATTTTGATTTATTCCTCAATGTGTCCATAATGCTGAAATCAGATATGCTGATCTCTCTAATTTTTTAATCATAATCAAATCAAAGAATTTAAATCTGAAATTTCTACCATACCTTAATAACTATATGCTTTAACCAAAATAAATATGTCCAGCACAACATATGAAGTATTTATATTTATTTTTGTATTTTTACTCTTCTGGATAGCAGCATCAATTTTCAGTTGATTCAAATTATATTAATTATTAGATATATTTATACCCTTCCAAAATCATTTTTTATTTTATTAGAGTATTATTAATGATTTTTTCCACATCATATAAAAGTTTTAGCTCAAAAACCCTTCTATAAAAATTATTAAAAATTATTTTTTGCAGCTGATCCTGACACCCGTTCAACCCTATTCAGGTTGATTTTCTCAAAATTTTAATTTACAACCTACTTATCCTTTTGAACTGAAAATTGGGTCGTTCCTTAATAACTCTATAATTAGTCTCACACAAATTTTCATGCTAAAAATAATTCATTTACGGCTCCGTTCATATTTTTTTTCCTATTCCGGATTCAATATACATGAACATATCCATGTGATTCATTTTACCTTTATAAGTATTAACACATAATCTATATGAGGGTTTGGTTTGCTTAATCATTCAGCAAGCATTCAAGGGGATATTTACCCATGAATTTAATATTTATAACCATCTTTACATTAACCATCATCGAAACATGATTTAGGTTAACGTATATGAATCAAAAATGCATAATACTGACACAAATTAAACATGAACATGGATAAGACTTGTTGAATTATTTTTCCCTTCATTTCTTCTTTCATTTCCTCCTTGCTTGGCCTGCTTGGGATGACTCTAGCTGCTGCCCCTTTGGGAGAAAATTTTCTCTCCTTTTCTCTCTCTTTCTCTTTCTCTCCTTTTTCTTACTGGTTGTACCCTTGCTACCACTTTCCTCCTTATTTCCTCCTTTCTTTCTGCCCAAGAAATTCCTTTCTATTATTTTTTTATATTTTATAATTTTTAAATGCCAAATATACCTATATGGACGTCCATGCAAAACCTTGCTGCCCAAGTTACCTTGCTGTCACATTTTTCACCTAGCTACCTCTCCATTTAATTCCTTGCTAAGCACGTGCTTAGGTAGCTGCATTATCTTGCCATTTTTGCATTTTTTTGAAAAATCAAAATCCAATCATATCGCCCTTAAACGTCCCTTGTGCATGCCACATATCTATGCCTTCTTAAGCTACACCATAGCCATTTAAAACCATGCATTTAAGCTCTTGATTTTCCATGGATTTTAGCATTTTTGTTAATTCATAAAATCCACTTGGAATTGTCACCTCATATATGTCATTAAATAATGTATTTAATTCACTTGCTTTCACATAAATGCTATGGTACTTTTGGGTGCACAAAGTCAAAGAAAATCACCTTTTTCCGATTAAGCATATTCTCATGGTAATTAGCTTAATCCAATCCTTTCATAGCATTAATCTCATAATTTTATACACCCGTTTCAAGTTTCGTCTCAATACGACTTTCCTACGTCAAGTTATGATCATTTGAAATTATCCTTTGGGTGTAAGATAAAAATAAATAATTATTATTTTAATCCCATCACATTTTTCTTAATCCAATCCACCCATAAGGTTGAGCCCAAAGTCATGAGCTTATCTTTTAATTTTCATCTCAATCTGCCTTATAGGCGTCAAGTTATGAATTTTCTACATTTTCCAACATAATTCCATAATTATCATTTTAATTTCCATAAATTTTAATTTTCATAAATTAAATCATAAAAATTAAAATAATTATTCATGACACATTAGCATCTTTTAAGCCCCTTTGGTCATATTGACTCACATTGGGCTATGACGATAAATTTTAATCACCATTCTTAATCATTGCCCTAATTACAAAATATCATTAAATCATCCATAAATCAACCAAATCATACATAATTCATGTTTATATGCCAAATGCATATATATGAGCCCTACTTGGGTCTGGGTATCACACTAGGCAATCGTTCATGATCTTACTCCCATTTTAGGGAGGGCGCCGCTAACCTTTGGCCTTCCCTTAGCGACTCGGCCACAGGTAGAGGTGGGACCTGGTCTACAACCATCTCAGTTTGCAACCACATTCACCATGGACCTAGAACATGATCCTCACACACACTCATTTATTTTGCATCGTCATGCTAGCATGATTTTATAAAATCAACACAGTCCTTAGACCTGCTACTTTTCAAGTCAAAACTTGATATAACATAATTCATCGCACCTTAGACTGAGCACTTCTCAAATTGAGAACTGGGCATAATCATTTTTAAAATAAAATATTTTCATAAACCGTCTTCAAATCACGATGTTAGGATGATCACCCTTAAAGAATTTTGAAAACATTTTAGTAAATTAATTTTACAAAATATTTGCAGTATTTGAGAAAATAATATTTTCGAAACTATTCATTGTTTGTTGGTAAACATTTTTAGAATTTCTCATTATAAGGAAATTCTGAAACACTTCAGTATTCAAGAAAACCAGGCTTTTCCTAGAAACATTTTATTCCCATTTTTGGGGCTTTTTATGAGCAAAGGATATGCAAACACATCTGGTTCCATTTTATTGGTATTATATGCCTCGTCCACACACCATCCTTGCCACTCTTATATGGAGAAGAGTTTGCACTACCTTTTGAACATCATATAAACAAAACAGTCATTAAATCGTTTTATATCATCAATTTATTGAGTTGGTCATCCTTAAAATTCTTTTGAAAACATGAATACAACACATTTTTAAATATTTCAGTTTTCAAAGAGACTTAAAATATTTTAATAGACCATTTCAAAGCATCTAAATATCTCATTTTAAGACATTTATATGAACCATTTCAAAAACCTTATTTATTTACAAATACCATTATATGAAGAATCATATTTTTTTTCAAAACTTCTTAGGAATAGAATTTCCAAAGTTTATTTTCAAATTTCATTTCGTAGAAGAGTCGAAACTTTCTCATCATAAAACGCTTTTGAAATAGCATTTCTAAGAACTTGCTTAACATGAAACCATCAAAAAAATATGTTGTGGCGCCTCAAACCGAGGTGTCACATTTGTCCTTACTCCAAGATCTTGTCGATTGGTAAACGTGACTCAGGATTGTTGCCCTGATCACACGGCAGGTTCTTAATTGGATCTCGTCTAAAAAAAATTTTCGTTTCTTTCTTTTTCTTTCATCACATAAGCATACACTTTATTCATAATAGACTCATCCATATCATCATAAAACCATTCATATCATCTTTTTATTGAGATAATTCACATAAGTACAATCATGTCTGTAATATCCATAAAACATGTCTTCAACATGGTTATCATACATTTGTCCCTTTAGACGCATACATAGAACTGCAATTAAATTTGCAGGTTATTTCTACCTGACATCCTTTATGAGTCAGCTCCATAACCTGTTTGTCATTTTAAAAACACATATGAGTAATAATACTCAGTAAGCAAGCTTTTTTCTTTGGCAAGTAAACATTTTCCTTTCATTCAAATGCATTTCTCCCCATTTGGTAGGAGACACTTACCAAGTGATCAATTACCAATGGGATAAAAACCTTTTCATAAAAATCATTTCATAAACATTGAATGTGCAAATGTTTCCTTTTCATTCCTGACATAGACATTCATGTATGGGTACGCTAGCCTAGGAAACATCTCAATAGCATGGTCCAATACGCCGGCTGTCTCTGACTTGGCCTCATCAAGGGGAACCTCTCTTCCTCTTGACGCCTACATGGTTCCTACATGCATGACTTTTGATTTTTTCGGCATTATATACCTCTTACACCAGGTGACTTGTCATTCTCATATAGATAATTATTTGCATCATCCCTTTTTGAAACATTATTTCGATAAAACATCATGTAAACCTTTTCATGCATTTCATGAGAATGCAATGTATTCATTCATTCATGACTCTCCTTGTGCCTCCAACCTCTAGGAGGATGCCGCCGGTACACAGCCCTTGCGACTCGGCAATAGTGAAGGGGGATCCCCGATCCGCTTATTACCTCCACCAAAGCTTCTTTCTTGTGCACCATGTTCATACATACATATGCCGGCATGACATGATCATAAACTTGATAAAAATTATTTGAGAAGCAAACAAACATTGATCATTTCAAACATTATAGGAGTGGTCATCCTTAAACACATTTCATAATCATATTTGCAATCATTTGAAATATTTGAAAAGAAATTTCAAAATAGAACTTGCTACCTCCTCAGTCTGTGTCCTCCACCTTTTCCTTTCCTTTTCCAATACAAGAAAAAATGATATTTTACCTATATCATTTCATGTCTTAGTTTACTTCCCATGCATGTTTTATAATTATTCGTTACCTCATTTCTATAGAGGTTAATCTTATAAATATACTTGGTCATTACCTCTTTATATGGATTTTTATCCATAAATCCTTTAAAAATTCCATCCATATATCCTCATAAAATATAAAAATAAATCTCACTTTTTCCCAAAATCACGCTGTTTACTGTAGCAAATTACTGTAGTTGTTACTGTTCATCCGAGGTTATTGTTCAGAGTGACGTGGTTACTGTTCATGGGTTTCAAAAATTGACATTTTTTCTAAAAATAAAAAATACCATGACATAGCTTATGCTTAGTATATCATAGAAAATTCATAAATATTGAAATTTATCATCATTTATTTGGCTAAAAAATCACTTTATCCATATACTAAAAATCAACATAAATTCACTTAAGCATAATCCTTAATTCCAAAAATTATGAAATTAATATATCATCATTCCAACATCATATTTATCATATTCATACATCCTAAATCATCATTTATCATTTTTGGAGCATTATTTTCACATATCATATGTTATCTTCCCGAATGCTCCATCTTTGCTCCAAATTTTCGATGTTTCGGCATAATTTCAATTAAACATTATAACTTTACTTATTTTATCTTGATTAGGCATTATCTAAGAATGGTTTTACTCTACTTAACATCCAAAATAAATTTGGAAAGAAATTGCTTACCGGAAGTGGAGATATCCCACTTTTTCTCACACTTTCTCTCTCTAACTTCCTCCTTTTCTTCCTTGGACGTGTTGGAGGGTTTTGTAGGCATAGAATGACTCAAGTGGAGCTGGGATATGATGCCTTGGACGTCCACCCTGCTGCCCTATTTATAGGGTTGCATTTTTCAACAATTTGGAATTTACCCCCTAGCTTTGAGGTATTTAATTATAAATTTGTATTTATTTTTAATTTTAAAAAATTTATTTGAGCCAAGATCTGCCCACCCTATGCCTGCTCCAGCCACCCTATTCATCCCTATTTTTTATTATTTTTTTGATTTTTAAAATTAATTAATTTCGGCTAAATCAATCCTAACCGTTGGTTAATGATAAGATTAATTTGTGGCCATTGGATTTGGCCGCAAAAGTCAACAGCCCCTGCACGTCCCTGCATTGCAGCTGCTTTTGCATTTAATTTTTTTAATTTTTTTATTTATTTACTAAAAAGTCAAAAGTAGCTTTAATTAAAAGTTAAGCTACTTTTTTTATCTCTATTTGACACTTCATCTTGACCTTTGATTTGTGATTTTCATCACATCTTAATCCATTCATCATGTTCATCATTAATTTTTAACCATCCATAAAAAATTTCATCAAATTCCGACGCCCGGATTGCAAATTATGAATTTTTTTCTATTTTTCCACAAAAATCTAAATTTGTATTAAAATAATAAAAAGTAATGCTATTTTGTCTTGTAGTGATTAAATTTCTATTTCGTCTTTTTGTGATTAGGTTAATCCAAGTGATTAACTCTTAATCATGTGTCTTAATCCTTAGTTAGTATTCACGTGCACTATTCATCCAAATTTTATAATTATTTTAATCTCTATTTCCATATATTTTCATACTCATAAATATATATTTTATTAATACATTACCTAGGGTTTATAACACTAGAGTTTCATACACGTGTCTAAGATTGGGGTTTCACAATCTTCCCCCCCCCCTTTTACAATAGGTTTCGTCCCGAAACCTATTACATTTCAAATATCGGGGGTATAGCTCTTATAAAATAGCTAATTTTATCATCTTTCGCCAATACTTCAATGGCTCACTATGCTTCCACTGCGCTACTCTATTTTGGTGGCACTGTTAGTCTTGGTCCAACAGACCTATCATATCATATAGATATAGCTTATCATCTATTCACATAGATTTTATCTCATCTCATAGCTATCATACTTATCATCTTGTCACAGAGATATATGATCTAATCTCATAAACATAGTTGTCATATCATATGCATATATTTTATGCATTCAAAATCCTTAGAGATAGTTATATCATCATAACTAATTCATATCATTCTCATTATCAAAGCATCCATTCATAAAACAAAGTATTAACATCTTAACATGTCAACTCACACAATCATAATCATGTGATATTATCTATTGTCGTAAACATCACTACTATCATTATCATATATCATGCATTTCATTGTGATAATCACATATCTAATCATCATAAAAACATGTATATCATATTCAATCATCATACTTAGACTTTTCCATGCCTATTTACCAGTCCTTGTTCTGATATCATCTTCTGTGGTATCATACCTATCCTTTCATCATCCTTTATTTTCTCCTTCTCCCGCCTATTTACCAATCCTTGCTCTGATACCAATTTCTGTGGCACCCCGAACCGAGGCGTCACATTTGTCCTTACTCCAAGATATTGTCGATTGGTAAACGTGACTCAGGATTGTTGCCCTGATCACACGGTGGGTTCTTAATTGGATCTCGTCCAAAAAAAAATTTTCGTTTCTTTCTTTTTCTTTCATCACATAAGCATACACTTTATTCATAATAGACTCATCCATATCATCATAAAACCATTCATATCTTCTTTTTATTGAGATAATTCACATAAGTACAATCATGTCTGTAATATCCATAAAACATGTCTTTGGTTCCACTAACCAGAATGTCAATACAGCAGAGCCTTTGCTCTCTTATAGATTTCATCTCTAGGGAGCCTTATACAAACTCCGCACAAGTAGGTGACAAGTTCCACTCCGATCACACGCTACTTTGCCTTCACTTGGTCTTAGTCTCCAATACTAAGCCAAGTAGAATACAAGTAATTAAATAATAAAGAAAGGTTCTATACTTTACAGTTGTGTAGGCAGTTTCTTACACACAAAAGAAGTTGTAGAAGAGGTTAAAGATGGAGCAATTCAACACTTTAGCAGTTTGAAGCAGTATTCTTCTTGAAAACCCTTTTGTAGATCACTTAAATGTTGTGGAATGAGAAAGTTGAACTCAATCAATGCTCTCTTATCTATCCTTCCTAGTTCATTTGAAGTGCCTTAAATAGAGGGGAGTAAATTCGAACGTTTTGAGGTAGGTGGTGCACATTTAATGCGCCAACATCATAATTTTTTCGACCGTTGCGACTCAAGTCGCACTTGGAGTTAACCTGGGATGCGACTTCGTTCAAGTCACAATGTAGAGTCAACTTAGGATGCAACTTCACAACTCATCTAGCTTCTTGCAACTTTTGACTTGTTTGTTATCTACTTGTGTTATCTTTTTCATGTTCTTCATATTTCAAGTGTATAGACCTTCATTTGAGCCTTCAGTCCTTGACTTTTATCATGAAACTTGAGATTGTTTAATATACACTTGATGCAATCCTTTTTAGTGGTCTTTTCTTAAGATTGTCATTGCCTCTTGAATTTGACTTCTTCATTCCAATAAGGAGTTTAGAATCAACTTTGATTTTGGTCTATACTCAAGTCGTAAGTTTGAGTCGACTTGAGGTGCAACTTCATCCAAGTCGCATGTTAAGGTCGACTTGAGACACGACTTCACCGAAGTTGCATGATGGGGTCGACTTGATATGCGACTTAACTCTGTCAACTTCAACACCTGTAACTGAAGTTCACCCAAGTCACAATTGGAGTTGACTTGGTGTTGCGACTTTACCTAAGTCGCAGGCGAAGTCGACTTCAATTGCAACTTCATCAGTCTCGGAGTCCAGAATTCAGCGTTGTCGACTTTTGAAGCTTCGAGGTCAATATTGATGTCGACTTCGGTATGGACTTCACCTAAGTCAATACCTAAATCGACTTGGCATGCAACTTGGCCTGCCAACCTCTTAACCTTTGAGTATATTAACCTTGGCATAACTTAGCAAACACATTAGTACTTAAATGATTCTCAAATTTAGTTGTTAATCATCAAAACATGGATTGTGTTTAATTCGCCTCATGTTTCAACACTCTTTCCCTTCCTTTCTTCTTCCTTCTTCCTCTCTTTTCTATTCCATAATTTTCATGATCTAAACTGTTCATCATGTAGGGCATGTCAACTTAGACTTTCCCTTCAAATTTCATCCCAATCCAACTTATGTATCATATGATATGAATTAATCAAATAATTAGTCAATAATTAAAATGAAAATGGGGCATTAATTAGCATGCCACCTCATCATCTCTACTCCACTTTTATCTTTTAGTGGTTTGTCCTCTTGTGCACACTTAAGCAAAAGTGATTAACTTAATCACCTTGCTTAATTGGTTACCCTAATCCCATTCATCTTAATCAAAGGCATATAATTTAATTATTTCCATTTCCTAAAATTTTTAATTTCCTCCTTAAATAAATTCCAACTATATTTATTAAGCTTAAAATCCTAGGTTTAACAATCCTCCCCCCCCCTTAAAAGGTTTCATCCCAAAACCTGTTATACTTTAAATAACTGGGATAAAACTTGTTGATCTCAATCTACCAACTTTCTCCAATACTTGGATATTCAAATACCTGTTTTGTAACTTGTATTCTTCTTATGTTTATTCTAGGTTACATATACCTTACTACATCGCCTATCTTTTTCCGTCATTCTTTTAAACAATTCTAAGACCAACTATCTCTCCTATCTCATCCTAAACCTGGGGGTTATGGCCCACATATGAATCATATTTTTCATATTAATATTAGCCAATCTATATTCAGAGAATTCTACATAATCAATATTATTTGTCCTCTCTACTTGCAGTGCATGACTGGTTACATTTTGGTATGCTACAAATGTCTAAGTATCACTATAATCAAATGACACTACTGTAAAATTTCTTAAAATGTAAATCATGCCTGTAATCTTCCTTTCCTCCTATTTCCTGACTCGTCGTGAGTTAATGCATGCATCTGCACTGAATTTGTAGAGCTTCCTTGTCGATTGGCAGTTGTAGTGTTCTTTTGTTGAGCTAATCTCTCTTGTTCTGGTGTTCTTTATGTCTTATTCAGACATTTTGAAGCAATATGTCATAGTTGGTCACAATTGAAGCATTTTATCTCTCTTGCTTCAGTAACTTGACAATTACTCGCCACATGGCCAATCCGGCCACATTTCTAACATCGATTTGAACCCCTTAAACATTCTCCAAAATGACATTTGTGACAATTTTCACAAATTGGGGCACCTATTATGTTAAAACTTGATTTCCTTTCTCTTGTCACTACTTTCTTACTTCTTTCCTTTCCTGCATCCTGCTCCTTGGTGCTAGGATTAAATTGCTCTTGCCCTTGTTGTAATTTTTGGGTCTTTAATGTTTCTATCTTATTGTCATCAACTCTTATAGGTTCTGGTATTAGGTTAGGAAGTGTGGCCTGCATCGGCCTACTTCCTTTCTATCCTCTTGACTGGTCCTGTTGAGCTTTTTCCCAAAGACCTTGAATTATTTCTAACGTTTGGGCTGCCCAATCCTAGGTAGCTTGCTACACAGCTTCCTTTATAGTTGTAGCTACCTTTTCTACTATTAATTCTAATTGGGTGGTGTTACCTATAGCGGTTCCACCTTCAACATTCCACTCAGGGTTTTCATTTGCTCGTTGTTGACGAGTCCTCGGGTTTAGTTACTTTCCTCGTCTTGGTCTCTTAGACTTGTTACTGGTTTCACCAACTTCTTGTTGACTCACGGGTTCTTCATTTGCTAGAACTTTTCCTTTGTTTAGCCTAGCTCTTGCTCTTGCTCTTGTGATAGGCATAGTTCCTTTTTATACACATAAAAAGTATATTAACATAATTTCTCATTTCATCATAACATATATTGTAACATATACAATTAATCACTTTAAGCAGAATGGTTAGTAATAACTGTTGGCCCCTAGTTTATGGCAAAACCCAAGAGGGGAGGGGTGAATTGGGTTCTTGAAAAATCCTTTGGTAAATTAAAACTTAACCCCTTATAATTTCAATCCCCTTGATGAAACGTGATATGAGATAGAATGAGAGGGTGCAAATGGAATATAAAAATGTAAACAATCAAACCAAACAAGAGACAACGATATATAGTGGTTCGGGCAACCTTCCCTACTCCACTCTTCCAAGCACACACCCGTTGTGTCTTGGGTTCCACTATTGTATTTTTAATACAATCTAGGGCACCCGCTCTCTTCTAGATTCTAGCTCTAGGGGGCATATACAACAATCACTTGTTGGTGAGACCAACTCCAACCAACCAAGTCCAAACGATTGGTGAGACAAACTCCAACCAATCAAGCAAAACCCGTTAGTGAGACAAACTCAAACCAATCCCCTGTTTTGCTTCTTCTTGAATTCGGTCTCCAATACCGATTCAAGGCAACAACACAAAACAAAATAAACAAAAGAGAATTTACACTTTACAATGTGTATTCGATAAGCACCGGAAGCTCCTTGTCATGTAGAGATGATAAACTTGAAAGCGCACTTGGAAGTTGTAGCACTTGGAACTTCAATAGTTAATCAAATGACTTCAACACACTTGAATATTTGAAGATGGAAGCTCAACTTGTGTTTTTCTCTTTCTTTCCTCCTTCTCTCTTTTCTCCACGTTCATTCTTCAATGGTATATATAGAGGAAAAAAGGTTCTAGCCGTTGGAGTGGAGGTTCACACGCATCTAGAGCTCCAACGTTCGGATTTTCGACCGTTACGAGTTGAAGTCGCAAGTGGAGTCGACTTCGGATGAGTGGAGTCGACTTCGGATGGGTGAAGTCGACTTGGGATGCGACTTCGCCTTGTAAAAACTTGCTGTCCAGAATTTTGCCTTCGAAGTTGCAGGTGAAGTCCACTTGGGTCTGGGACTTCACCCAAGTCGCAGGCGAAGTCGACTTGGGATGAGACTTCACTTTGCTGTCTGTCCGAAGTCGCAGGCGAAGTCGACTTGGGTCTGGGACTTCACCCAAGTCGCAAGTGAAGTCGACTTGAGCTGAGACTTCACTTTGCTGAACTTGCAATTCATGAACTAGAACTCTTGAAACTTAAATTATTTCACATTCTCATTTTCATACACATAATTAGAGACAAAATATCTGAGAACACTTAGACAAATGTGTTAGATCCTTTTTAATGATATTTCAATTATTTGTTAATCATCAAAATCAAATTAACCATTCTATTCGATAAGCACATGATCAATAATTTCAACAATCTCCCCCTTTTTGATGATTGAAAAAACTTAATTGAAATATCTTCCTTTCTCAAATGAAACACAAATGTGTATATATGAAGATCATGATTTTCATCAATAAGCGTAATAATATATATTCTTTTCATGGAAATACTTCTCCCCCTAAATTATATACAATATTATTCTCTTTAAGATATTAATATATATTCTTTTCATGAAAATACTTCTCCCCCTAAGTTATATACAATATTATTCTCTTTAAGATATTTCCATACTCTCTCCCCCTTTTTGTCAATAAATACAAAAAGGTAGCACAATGGGGTACAATGGGACATATAAAATAGGTAGTACAAATGAGGCTTTAAAAGATAGGTTCATACTACACTCTTTCTCCCCCTTTTCATACTAATCATTCATTTTGAGTCAAGCACATGATCAATAAGCGCATTAATTTCTTTATTAATTATTTTGACTATGGTACCACTTGTTTTATTAGTTTCTTTGGGAGAGCAACATACCTTCACTTACCTTTGATTAAAGTTATCATTGCTATTTTGCTCAACTCCCCCTTTCTTTTGCAATTCATGCTCCTTCATTCTCTAGATAGCTTTGAAATAAAAACCTGCATCACAAATATGATATCTTCTTTTCTTTTGGTACCCGTGCTATGGGTCCATGAATGTTAGTACCATAATGCATAGGAACTCAAGGAGACTTGGTTCCACCTTAGATATGTCTCTTTGGCATCCAAACTAATTTGACTCCATTGTAAACCATCTTTCTTGCCTTGCATTGATATATTTTGTGTCCAAACTTATTACAATAATGGCAAGTGATTCTAGCATAGGTTGGAGTACCATGATAACTCTTTGGTTGCCAAGTAGGTATATTTGTTAATGATTTATCAACAAGCTTCTTAAAATGTCCCCTCACATTGGATGTACTAGAAGCTTTAATCCAAATAGGAGAGTTTGTTTTATTTGGTTTAACATTGATGTGCTTTACAAATCCAAGACCTCTCTTATTAACTTGAGTGGTCAATCTCAAAAATTTCTGCACATTTTCTCCCATGTTGGAGAACTTAGCCAATGAATCCTTCAAATTTTGGTTCTCCTTTCTCAATGTTTCTGTTTCATTTTTCAAGGCATTTAGATCATTTTGCAAGGATGCATTCTCCTCTGCCAATTTTCCATTTGCAATGGCAATTGTGTTGAATTGCCTTTTCTTTTCAATATATTTGGTACCAAGGCTTTTGAATTCATCAAATAATGAGTCATAAGTTTGTTGTAAATCATTCAACTCATTACATTTAGAACAATCATTAGAAGATGAATAAGAGTCAGATGAGTTTACCTCGATATCCGTAGATGCATCACTTTCTTCAAAATTTTGGCAAGTTTTCTTTTCATCTTCTACAATGGCCATGCAGCAAATTCTTGCCCAATTTACTGCATCTTCTCCTTCGCTCGATGAGGTGCTAGAACTTGAGGTAGTATATCTCTTTTTAAGCATTCTTCTAGCTTGTCTCTTTGAAAAACTTCTCTTATTTTGAATTTCCAAATCATCCGGGGTGGTACATTCGATTTGTATATGTCCAAGACCACCACATTTATAACACTTTGGAAATTTCTTTCTTCTATTCTTCATTTTCTTCTTTAGTCCAAGTGGACACCTTGTCCCCATTTGGTAATGTAATGCCGTCTTGTATGGCTATCCAAGAATTCATATTAGTTGCCATAATGAGTTGTTTCATCCTTAACTTCCAATAACTAAAATTATTGCCATCAAATAGAGGTGGCCTTAAAAATGATTGGCCTTCGGCAAATGCAGGTACAGAAGTTAAGTAGGTTGCCATAAAAATATAAAAGAGATCTCCTCAAATAAAATAGAGGCCTGCTCTGATACCACTTGTTGGCCCCTAGTTTATGGCAAAACCCAAGAGGGGAGGGGTGAATTGGGTTCTTGAAAAATCCTTTGGTAAATTAAAACTTAACCCCTTATAATTTCAATCCCCTTGATGAAACGTGATATGAGATAGAATGAGAGGGTGCAAATGGAATATAAAAATGTAAACAATCAAACCAAACAAGAGACAACGATATATAGTGGTTCGGGCAACCTTCCCTACTCCACTCTTCCAAGCACACACCCGTTGTGTCTTGGGTTCCACTATTGTATTTTTAATACAATCTAGGGCACCCGCTCTCTTCTAGATTCTAGCTCTAGGGGGCATATACAACAATCACTTGTTGGTGAGACCAACTCCAACCAACCAAGTCCAAACGATTGGTGAGACAAACTCCAACCAATCAAGCAAAACCCGTTAGTGAGACAAACTCAAACCAATCCCCTGTTTTGCTTCTTCTTGAATTCGGTCTCCAATACCGATTCAAGGCAACAACACAAAATAAAATAAACAAAAGAGAATTTACACTTTACAATGTGTATTCGATAAGCACCGGAAGCTCCTTGTCATGTAGAGATGATAAACTTGAAAGCGCACTTGGAAGTTGTAGCACTTGGAACTTCAATAGTTAATCAAATGACTTCAACACACTTGAATATTTGAATATGGAAGCTCAACTTGTATTTTTCTTTTTCTTTCCTCCTTCTCTCTTTTCTCCACGTTCATTCTTCAATGGTATATATAGAGGAAAAAAGGTTCTAGCCGTTGGAGTGGAGGTTCACGCGCATCTAGAGCTCCAACGTTCGGATTTTCGACCGTTACGAGTTGAAGTCGCAAGTGGAGTCGACTTCGGATGAGTGGAGTCGACTTCGGATGGGTGAAGTCGACTTGGGATGCGACTTCGCCTTGTAAAAACTTGCTGTCCAGAATTTTGCCTTCGAAGTTGCAGGTGAAGTCCACTTGGGTCTGGGACTTCACCCAAGTCGCAGACGAAGTCGACTTGGGATGAGACTTCACTTTGCTGTCTGTCCGAAGTCGCAGGCGAAGTCGACTTGGGTCTGGGACTTCACCCAAGTCGCAAGTGAAGTCGACTTGGGCTGAGACTTCACTTTGCTGAACTTGCAATTCATGAACTAGAACTCTTGAAACTTAAATTATTTCACATTCTCATTTTCATACACATAATTAGAGACAAAATATCTGAGAACACTTAGACAAATGTGTTAGATCCTTTTTAATGATATTTCAATTATTTGTTAATCATCAAAATCAAATTAACCATTCTATTCGATAAGCACATGATCAATAATTTCAACAATAACTACTTCCATTCCACATGCATACTTAGTATAGTTATAAACAAATTCATATCTTCATTAAGTAATACTTTCTTATCAACATAATATATCCAATCAATCATATTCAATAAAAAGGATCGATAACAAACCTTTCCTTTTCATATACATTTATTATACAAGTGCAACTCAGTTCCACCTGTATGTCATAAGTATCTTCATATCAAAACATAATATATTCATTTATCATTCAAAAGTACATTAATCTCTTCTGACTTTTGCTAACTTCATCTATCTTTTTCTTTCTAGATAGTGCTGCCTCTGGGCTGTACTAGTGTAAACTTCTTAGTAAGTGTACTAGTGCTAAATCAGTCCAATGCATTTTCATCCTCATTTTCATTCTCTATGGACACTTCACTGAGGTCTTTTATTATCATTTTCGCTTTCATATATATCTATATATGTATATATTTTCCTTTCCTGTGGCTCATTATCATTCACAATTCTTAATATATGGTTATCTAGTCATCATAGAAGAGCTCCTCGACCACACCTTCGCCTTGAGTGCGAGCTTCCTCTATCATTAATCCTGTGAGTCGTAAGGGGTGGACTTGGAAATTATCTTTCTCAAATATCCACCATCTATCTACATTTTCTTCAATTCCTTATCCTTTTTGTACTTTGTATTTCCAGTGCTACCTTTTCATAGTGGAAAATTGTTTTTCCTTTATGAATCATCTACCTTTCAAAATATAGCTAGTTAGCTATATCTTTCAACCTAATCATAACAAAACATAGCATGTTCAAATAATCTAAATCAATATATATTGTCATATATCTTGCAATTTCAATATATCCCTTTCATAATTTTTTCATTTTTTTCTCTACGCCTATCTGTTAATCCTTGCTAGGATCCATCTCTATGGTATCATATTTTTCTTTTCCACATCTATTTACCAATCCTCGCTATGAATTCGCTTTCCATGATATCGAGTCTTTTCTTTCCATGTCTATTTACCAATTATTGCTCTGATACCAAGCTTTGTAGCGCCCCCAACCCGAGGCGTCACTACCTAAGCCTTACTCTAAGATTGTTATCTTCGTTTAGCGGAAATTTTTTTCTTTCTTTTCATTCCCTTCATCTCATTTAATCTTTTGCAAACATCATATACTTGTAACCAATTGCACATAACTTATCATTCTCACCATTCATTTCACAAGCAATTACATACTTGTAACATATCAACTTGTTTACATACATCATGAATATTCATAACTTAATATCTTCATAATCAACACTAGCATTCAATCATTCTCTAAACATATCAATTCTTACATGATAGCTAACAAATTATTAACATATTAAGAATACTAGTCATTCTTCCCTTCAATTTATTAGGTCTTTTCTCCTTTTGAGCTTCCATGAACTTGTTTAGGGTTGGAAAAATAAAACGTGAGTGATAAACTCAGTAAGCAAGCATTTTGCATTTTTCATATAAATGCATTTCTCGTCGTTTGGTAGGAGACACTTATCAAGCGATCAAACACCAACAGGAAGAAACCTTTCATGAAAACTTTTCATATAAACCCTTTATGAAAGCCTTTCATGTAAACCCTTTATGAAAACCTTTCATATATACCCTCCATAAAAACCTCTTTTTTCATGAGACAATTGTATGTCCTAAAATGTTTTCATATATACCTTTTTTCATGAGGAAAAATTTATGTCCTAAAATGTTTTCATATGAACCTTTAATCATGAGAACAAATGCATGTCCTAAAGCGTTGTCATATAAATATTTAATCATGATGACAAGTGTATGTCCTAAAATATTATCATTTAAACATTTAATCACGATAGCAAGTGTATGTCCTAGAACATTTTCATATAAACATTTAATCACGAGGACAAGTGTATGTACTAAAATATTTTCATATAAATCTTTTTATATGAGGGCAATTATATGTCCTAAAATATTTGCATATAAACCTTTTTATATAAGGACAATTGTATGTCTTCTAACCATTTCATATAAGCCCTTTTTATATCCCAAATTCTGGGCTTTTCGGCAGCAACGCATATGCATATAAATCTTTTATCTATGTGGACATTATCATGTCCTAAAATATCTTTGAGTAACCATTGTTTTCTATGGACAAAGTTATGTCCTGAAATATCTTTAAGTAAACATTGTTTTCCATGGACATCTTCATGACATAAAATATTCTCATGTCTCCATTTTGGGGCTTTTACAACAAAACATATGCTTGTACATCTCTAACCCTCTGGTAGATGACACTTACCAAGTGATCATCCTTTCATAGGAAAGAAACTATCCATGTAACAGCACCGCTAGCTAGGCGATCGTCTATGATCCTACTCCCATTTCAGGGAGGGTGCCACCGGTCTCTGACCTTCCCTTAGCGACTCGGCAATAGGTAGAGGTGGGCCCTGGTCTACAACCGTCTCGATCAGCAACCACCGCCACCATGGACTTAGTACATAATCCTCGTGCACACTTGTTTATATTTACATGTCATGCTAGCATGATTTCATAAAATCAACATAGTCCTCAGACCATGTCATTTTTCAAGTCAAAACTTGATATAATATAATCCATTGCAGTCCTCAGACTGAGCCCTTCTTAAATTGAGAACTGGGCATAATCATTTTAAAAACAAAATATTTTCATAAACCATTTTCAAATCATGATGTAAGGATGACCACCCTTAAAGAATTTTGGAAGCATTTTAGTAAATTAATTTTACAAAACATTTGCATTATTAGAGAAAATAAAAAAAAAATATTCCTTGTTTGTTGGTAAATAATTTTAGAATTTCTCATTATAAGTAAATTTTGAAACATTTCAGTATTCGAGAAAATCAAGCTTTTCTTACAAACATTTTTATTCCCATTTTTGGGCTTTTTATGAGTAAAGGATATGCAAACACATCTGTTTTCATTTTATTGGCATTATATGCCTTGTCCATACACCATCCTTGCCACTCTTATATACAGAAGAGTTTGCATTATCTTTTGAATATCATTTAAACAAAACAGTCATCAAATTGTTTTATGTCATCAATTTATTGTGTTGGTCATCCTTAAAACTGTTTTGAAAACATGAATACAACACACTTTCAAAGTATTTCAGTCTTCAAAGAGACTTAAAATATTTCAATAGACCATTTCAAAGAATCTAATTAACCCATTTTATGAAATTTATATGAACCACTTCAAAAGTCTTATTTATTTACAAATACCATTATATGAAGAATCACATTTTTCTCATTTTATATGTGACTCTTAATATTTCAACTTTATTTCATTTTTCCTTGGAGATGAACACTCTCATCTCTTTAGTCACATATATTCGTTTTATTTCATTAAATATCCCAACTTAGGGCATTTTTTTTTTAATCACTTGAGATACTTACTTGAAGCTATAATCTATGTTCAAGTAAAGTTTCTCAAGTTCACATTTAACTTTCTAATATTCACATATCTAAGTATCTTAGTGATTATTTTCTCACTCCTTTCAAAATCCAACTCTAGTAGGTTAAACTCTTATAGTCACTTATGGTACTTGTTGATATCCTATTGTAAGTTAAATTTCATTCCAAAAATCTGAAATTTAACTTTTATTTTAATTTATTCCTCAATCTGTCCATATTGTTGAAATCAGACACACTGATTTATCTAATTTTCGATTTATAATCAAATCAATGAGCTATTTACCCATATGAGCATATCCATGCGATTCATTCCCCCTTGTAAGTATTAACACTAATCTATGTGAAGGTTTGGTTTGCTTAATCATTAATCAAGCATTCAAGGAGCTATTTACCCATGAATTCAACATTTACAACCATCTTAACATTAAACATCAACCAAGCGTGATATAAGTTAATATATATGATTCAAAAAGTCATATTACTCACACAAATTGAACACGAATGTGGGTAAACCTTGTTGAATCCTCTTTCCCTTCCTTTCTTCTTCCTTCTTCCTCTCTTTTCTCTCCCTTGGACATTCACACCTTGCTGCCCTTTGTTTCTCTCCTTTCTTTCTAAGTTCTCTCTCTCTCTCTCTCTCTCTCTCTCTGGACGTCTCTTGCTGCCCTTCCTTTTTTTTCTTGCTTGCTACCCAATAAACCCCCTTGACCATCTATTTTTATACACTTTTTCAATTTTTTTATTTAATTGCTGCATTAATCCAAACCATTCATTATGCTTTATTGTTGCCTAACTTGAGCCTTACATGTGCATCTTGGATCGTCCACATGGAGATGCAATTATCTTGAATTTTTACATTTTTGAAACATGAAAATCTACCTAATTTCCATGCTACACACGTTCAAGGGTTGCCCATTAATTAATTTTCCACTTTTTTCCTTTAGTTGACTTCTTCTTGCTTCAACCAATCCTATCTTGACATCTCATATTGACCTTTGAAGGAAGTCAAGGGTTACTTGACTTTTCATTAATTACCTTAGCTTTGCATTAATTGCAAATTACCTTTTTGAAAACTAAAAGTCAATGATAATTAATCATGTGTGGCTTAGTATTTTCTAATGAGATTTGATATGATCAAATCTATTCAGATTAAAAAACACTTCAACTTAGCTATACATAAAAACTTTCATCACAAAATGACGAATGTATGCTAAGATATTAGAAAAATGGAATTAATTCATAAAATTTCATATAATTTTAAACATTTTACCCCTTTCATTCCATAATTTTCATGATCTAAACTGTTCATCATGTAGGGCATGTCAACTTAGACTTTCCCTTCAAATTTCATCCCAATCCAACTTATGTATCATATGATATGAATTAATCAAATAATTAGTCAATAATTAAAATGAAAATGGGGCATTAATTAGCATGTCACTTCATCATCTCTACTCCACTTTTGTCTTTTAGTGGTTTTTTGTCCTCTTGTGCACACTTAAGCAAAAGTGATTAACTTAATCACCTTGCTTAATTAGTTACCCTAATCCCATTCATCTTAATCAAAGGTATATAATTTAATCATTTTCATTTCCTAAAACTTTCAATTTCCTCCTTAAACAAATTCCAACTATATTTTTAAGCTTAAAATCCTTAGTTTCACAACAAGCCTCCGAGGTCCCACCTAGCAACATTGATCTAGAGTGAGAGAATTTCTGCAAGCTTCTTCCAGTCTCCCACATGCACCACGAGCACTCCCATTTTATTATTAAGAGTCAACGCTTGATTTTCTCACTTGAAATGAAGAATTATGTCGTTGGAACCATCGAGATCTCACACTGACCAAGCCTTGCCATTCTTTAAATGCAAAAGCCATCCGCCCGGATCCCATAGGTTAATGCAAAGCAGCTGAATCTTGGAAAAATATAACCTGCCCATATCATTCAACTTCCCTGCATTTGCACCTTTCTAGCTCCAACTTCCTTGCCCAACAACCATAATGTCTCTCCTTGCCTTATGGGCACAGTTCCAGTCCTTACAAATTATCCACCCACCTCAAACGAGGTAGTACCCATGCAGCCCTCACCTACCCCGCCAAGATCCCAGGCCCATTGAGTAAGTCATCTTGGTTGGAGCTATCCTCCTAAGTCCCCCGTCATCTGGATCCATCTACACTAGCACTTCGAACCCCAAACTTTCCTCCCGGGTCCCACCTTGCTCATGGCTTGCTCTATTGGACTAAGTGAAACTCATCCACATTATTCGTGTTATCCAACAAGAATGTGCCTCTCATGAATGCCGAAAGAAGAAGAGGATATGTAGAACCTGTTGGGAAAACCTTATTGATTAAATCCATAATCACCTCAGGATCCTCTATGCTAAATTACTAAGAAAAATAAATCATAAGCGGAAGTGTACCTGAATTTATAGGAGCAGATGTTCTTGAATCTTGTGGTTTCTGGGTCTTCCAAGTTAATGCCCCTAAGGTTTTCTGGAGAAGGTGACTCCTCTTTTCTAAAGATGGGTTGTTAGAAAAGAAATCCTAATCGGTGCATAACCGAGAGACCACAACCATTTATATAGGAAACCTATCTTTCATATTTCTAATTTAGCCCATCATAAAATTAGAAATTAGAAATTAGGCTATAGGGTCTCTACGCATAGGAGACCCATACTTTATTAAATGATTTAAGCCCATAAAACCTTGTAGGATCGCTTTAAAAATTAAGCCGCAATTTATGATAGCATATATATAATTAATATATATGTATGTCCAAAATTCCAATAATCTCCCACTTAGACTCATATATTTTATAATTATATATAACCTTATGAGCTCAAAACCTTTTGCTATCATACCAAAAATTATTTCCAAACAATTTCATCCATTAGTTATGCCAACATAGGACCAAGGCGGCCTTTGTCACATTTATCATAACTAGACTCATCCACGATCACATATATCAAACATAACTAAACGACATAGATCAAGTATGGATGTGTAGCATGAAAATTACATATAATGTGATCTAACATGCCTATTTTCAACTGGTCCAACTTATTTGGTGAGATCAAACCAAAACCAAAATACTGAATAACCAAAATATCGAATACTTTATTTCTACAGAAAATATTCATAACCATAGTAAAGTGTCCAAACTAGAAAAGCAAATAAATATAAACTCCCACTTAACTAGCATATCATTAAATGATACAACACAACACCCATATGAGTGGTACGCTCATGAAAGACCTTGAGGTGTTACCCTTAGCAAGTAGATTCGCAACCTTGGAGTTTGTCGCAATATGCTTTATAGACACTTTATTTTCTTAAATCCTTCCCTTAACAACTAGGAACATCATCGAACTCTTATTGTTGAAATATTAGACTACTAATTTATTGTCATAAAATAACTTAAGTGGTCTTTCATAATATCCATATTTTGCAGTCCTGTGATAAAACTCTGTAGTCATATTCCATAATTGGATGCCTCATAATATGTTGTAAACTCTGTTGTCATGTTTGAAAAGTTATGAGTGTCTTCTTAGCACTTTTCATTATATAGCTTTTCCAACAAGCAGATAGGTATAGCCTTAAGTGGATCTGAAATTGTATTTGCATCTAATGAAGTCAAAATCTGAACATCAAATGATCTCTTACTTGACTTTCTGTATGTGAACATGTAATATTTTGTTCTCTAAAAATGCTTTTTTAAAAAAACTGTTTGGCTGCTTCTTAAAAATCCATTCCTGAATCACTCAAATATCTGCCAAACATCCCAGCAATGTACACAATATCCAAAAGCATATAAGCCTGAGATTCAAAATCTGAGCATAAATCAAACTTTCCACTACTAAAGCATAGAGAGTCTTTTGCATTTTTTTAGATTTAAAATCATTCTTGGAGTACTGATTTAGACAAAATTAATTTTGTCTCCCTTAGTAAGGAGGTATTTTCTAATTTGCAATCCTGTATACCAAGTATCTTAAGTATTTTCTTAATATAGGTCTTTCGTGATAATCCAAGAATACGTCAAGAGTAATCCTGATATATATGAATTCCTAATACAAAATATGTATTTTCAAGATTTTTTCCGTTTCAAATTTCTTTCATAGAAATATCTTAATTTTATGCAATAAACTTATATTGATGTTGGGAAACAGTATGTTTGTGGTTACTCCCATTGAACCTATGATTACTATCACTGAACTTATAGTATATGCAATCATCAACCGAATTCATATCAAAACCGAATGAGATGACAATTTGATGAAATTTACAATGTCATTAATAGAAAATTTGCTTGAGCTCATAGATGGTTTTTTTCTTTTAAAGGATGAAAGTCTATTATGAATGTTATCCTTACATCCATTTACTATAGCTCCAGGTTAAAACTCATTACTAAAGTGATAACTCGTATTTTTACGAGTTATCATGGCCCATTTTAGACTTGATTTGTGCGTTAGTTTGAGAGATTAGGCTTAGTTTGCATCCATTTACCTTAATTTTCACTCGCTTTGCATTTTGGGAGAATTATTTAGTTTTTAGGCTTTTTAGCATTATTTAGGCATTTTTAGTTCATTTACTTAGTTTTCCATCTTTTGCAGGAAGGACGGGACGTGTGAAAGCAAAGCGGACGAGTTGAATGCAAGCTGAGGCAACCAGAGGCAGATGGATGGCGCCTAGGCGCCACCCTATGTGCCTTGGCCATTTCCAGCACACACAGCTGACAGCATGGCTTCTAGAGAGTTGGCGCCTAGGTACGACCCAGGGGCGCCCAGGCGCCACTTCATCTACATGCAACCCAAGTTCAGACGATGTTGAAGCCACAAGTCAGGCAATACTCTAGGGAATTGGCGCCTAGGCGCCAGTGCATGAATTTTTAAGGTTTTGAAGAATGTATCCAAGTTGCTCAGCACACAGGGAGTTGGCGCTTAGGCGCCAGACAGGGGCACCTAGGCACCAATACGCATCCGTACGCGAATATTCCAGTGCATAAGCTGTGCAAAAAGGGACTCTATATATAGTTCTTAGGGGTTCGCGCGTGAGGGAGGAGAGAAGAGAGCCAAAGTACGAACAAAAGTGCAAGAGAAAGAGGAAATCAAGATTAAAGTCTGGATTGAAGAAAGGATTCAAGCCCCATTGGTGGAAATCGCCAGAAAATAGTTTTCTTTTATTCTTTCAAATTTTCTTTCTCTGCCTTTATGGATACTTTTTTTATAGATGTATTGGATGTTAAGATCATGTCTTTGAACTAAACCTCCATTATATTGATAGTTATGATGATTTGAATTCTAAACTATATTGTTTCTTGGTTCTTAGAATATTCAGGAATGAATAGTTGATTTTATATATGACTGTTATGATTTACCTTTGCATGTGTGGATTGAATGTTTTTTACAAGATTAGCTACCTTGTAAGATGATTTAATTGCTTGATTTATCCTTGGAAGAGGAAAATCTCTACTGGATCCATGAGCAAGGCATAGGTTTCTACCTTTGTGTAAGGAGAGTTGTTTAACGGATAGGAATATACCGTTAAACCCTGTGTAGTCATTATACAAGTTATGAACTTATCAATTTCACTTTATTTAATGACATGAGAACATAACGATTAAATAGGGTATAATTAGCTTTATATAATGTTAAAAGACATATATAAAGATATATGAACTTGGGCTAGTAAATCCATATGCAATCCAATTAGAAAGAACCAAAACAATATAGTTTAGATTCAAGGATTCCAAGCTATCCATCTGTCATCCCTAATCAGAAAACCCGTTTAAAGTAACCAGTAGTCTTGAACCTTCACTCTAATTTCTCATTGAAATCGTTAGTTTAGTTAAATCACAAACCCAGAATTTTCCATCTATCGAAAGCAGTTTAACCAATTAATAATTCGGTTAATAATTCCTCGTGGGAACGATACTCTACTCACTCTTTATTACTTGACACGGCACGTATACTTGCGTAAATAGCGAGCATTCTAATTGACATATACGCAGCTCGTAAAGTTTTTGGCGTCGTTGCCGAGGAACTTGTTTAGCCAATTATTTTGTTAGTTTTATTGATTTCTTGTATAATTCTGTAGAATAGTTTATTTTCATAATTTCTTTTAGCTTAGAATTTCTTTTTTTTTCTTTATGCTAGTTCAATTTCATTGGTTTTTGCATATTATTCACAAATTGCATGCGCCGAGGCAGAGCCGAAAAGGAGATTGTTATTCCTTTTGATCTGGAATCCGAATGAACTTATTTGAGAAGGCGTCGCAAGAGCAAGGAGGCTAGAAACCAACAGCATACGATGGAGCGCATCGAGAACCAAGATGAAAATATTCAAGCAAACCAGCAGGGAAACCCAAGGATTGAGATCCCGAATCATCCACCTCAAGATGATTTGGACCAACCCATTTGGGATCTGATTGCACTTGGTCAAAATGCAGTTCAAACTAGCATTGTACCTCCTCCGATTGACACTAATAACTTCAAGATCAAGCCAGTGATTTTCTAGATGCTCCAGTCTATCGGGCAATTCGGAGGTCTAGCATCTGAAGACCCGCACCGCCATCTGCGGAATTTTCTGCAAATTATGAACACATTCAAGCAGAACGGAGTCTCCGATGAGGCAATGTGGCTTCAAACGTTTCCATTTTCTCTGCGAGATCGAGCTTCGGAGTGGCTAGACTCTTTGCCACCGAACTCCGTCAACACATGGAATGACTTGGCTCAGAATTTCCTGGAGAAATACTTCCCGCCTGCAAAGTTAGCTAAGCTGAGAATGGATATAGTCTCGTTCAAGCAACACGGAGAGGAGACACTATCAGAGGCGTGGGATCATTTTAAAGACCTGCTTCAAAAATCCCCGCATCATGGAATTCAGCCGTGGGTCCAAATTCAGATTTTCTATAACGGTCTCCAGGATTCCACCCGTCACATGGTGGATTCTTCATCGAACGGTTCTCTGCTACAGAAAAGCAATCGAGAATCATACGCCATACTCAAAAACATGGCGGCCAATACTTATCAACTACCATCTAACAGGAGTCGAGGTGGTGGTCTACTCCAACTGGACGTGGTTTCATCGATAAAGGCCCACATCGAATCTTTATCTCGACAAATCCATAACTTGTCCAGGCCAGCCAACGTTAATGCATTAGGGGAGTCTACACCACAGCAGTAGACGGCAGCAAACATTTGCACGTGGTGTGGCGAATTCGGCCATCCCAGTGATGAATGTGCCTCCAACTCGGAGTCCATTAATTATGTGGAAAATTTTCAGAAAAACCCAGCAAATCAGTATGGAAACAACTACAACCCAGGTTGGAGAAATCATCCAAATTTCTCATGGAATAACCAGACGAGGCCGAATCAGCCACCGGGATTCTCACAGCAACCACCGCAGCAACAACCTGCAAGACCAATGCAGTTCAATCTACCGCCGCGAGAAAAGAAGAAATCGGATCTGAAAAATCTCTTCATGCAGTTTATGCAATCCCAAATCACGACGAATAGGAACTTGGAAGCTTAGATAGGCCAACTGGCCTCAGCTCTGAACAACCAACCTCAAGGATCATTGACGAGCGACACCGAGCAAAACCCGAAGGGAAAAGGCAAAGAACAGGTCTAAGCAGTCACATTGCGTAGTGGAAAGCAGTTACCCGATGCAACTCCACCAGAATCGGTGACTGAACCCACTAATCCTCTGATTCAGCAGTCGCAGGAGCCAAAAGAACCAGTGGCAACCCAGACGTAACCGGATACTGAAATCGCCACGAATCCAAGGTCGCCTCCTCCATTTCCTCAGCGATTCGAAAAGCCTAAAAAGGAGGGCCAGTTCAAGAAATTTCTTGAGGTATTGAAGCAGCTACACATCAATATACCTCTTGTTGAAGCCTTGGAACAGATGCCGAGCTACGCCAAATTCATGAAAAACGTGCTATCAAAGAAAAGGCGGTTGACAGAATTCAAGACGGTAGCATTAACAGAGGAAACTAGTGCAAGGGTGCAGAGGAAGCTACCTCCTAAACTCAAGGACCTAGGAAGTTTCACCATTTCATGCACGATTGGAGACCAGTACTTCGGGAGAGCCTTATGCGACTTGGGAGCCAGCATTAATCTCACGCCTAAGTCCATTTTCAGAAAATTAGACTTAGGAGAAGCCCTACCACAGTGACACTGCAACTGGCAGACCGATCCATCATGAATCCAAAAGGCATTATTGAGGATGTTCTTGTCAAGGTAGACAAGTTCATTTTTCCTGCAGATTTTATTATCCTGGATTATGAAGAAGATCGAGATGTGTCAATCATTCTAGGTCAACCTTTCCTTGCAACGGGCAACGCAATAATCAATGTACGAGCCGGAGAATTAACCATGCAGGTGCAAAATGAAAAGGCTACTTTCAATGTGCTCAAGTCTATACAGAGCCCAACTGATCCAGATGATTGTTTAAGGATTGATATGGGCAATTCAAAGGTTCAAAAGCTTCCCCAGTCTGGTATTAAAAAGGACCAAGAGGAGATTACAACTGGGGACCGCAACTTATCTGCCTATGTTAAAGATCGACTTGTTGGTTATGTTGGGTTCGAACGATTGACCGAACTGGTGGAAGGCCAGGACAGCGAAATTAAAGCCAAAAATGAAATAGAGGAGGTTATAATTGATAAAGCTGGATGTTTTCATATCCGAAGACCCCTACCTCATCTGCAGGAAGGACAAATCTGGCATGACTTTATGGACCGATGGGCTAAGATAAGATATGAACTTCCAGAATGCATTCCGAATGGCTGGGAGTTCGAGGTGGTGAAATTGAAAACGGACTGAATAGAAGGAACGTCGGGCTGAGGACGTTAAGCTTAGCGCTGCATGGGAGGCAACCCATTGCTTAGTTTCAATTTGATTTGAAATTTTGTATTTGTTTTGTTTTTGAATTTTTATTTTTATTTTTATTTTCAAAAAAAAAAACTGGGCGCCCAGGCGGCGGGTCATGGACACCGCGACCCGTACGGCCTTATAAGTCTCTTGTTAGGGTTCTAAACCCTAACCCAAGCCCCGGCGCCGACTTTTCTTCCCCTTTCTTCATTTCCAACCATTCTCCACTTGATTTCAAGCCATTTCAACTCAAATCCAACCCCATTTTATCAAGCAATCATCCTCCCATTCCATCTATTATGTTTCCCATTTCGTTTCCCTTTTCCCCTTTGATTAGATCCATTCAAATCCATCCTAAATTTTAGTTTTTCATCACTAAATCCTAATCCCCACACCTATTCTAGCTTTCCTAACATTTCCTCTTTGATTTGGGCTCCATTTTGAGCCATTCCATTATCATTTTATTCGCCCCAGCGCCGGGAACGAGTGTCAGCAGATCAGCGCCTAGACGCCGCTACCCCCCGCGCCTCGGCGCCAGCGCAGAGACAACACAGTTCAAATCTTCAGGTGGAGCCTTCTGTGGGTAACAACTTCTCCAACTTTGAGTTATTCTTTTTACCTTAGGTTGCTTGGTGAATGTTTTGGTGGAAGTTTGATTGGATTTGTTGATTGGACTGCGGATTGAAGACTGTTTTGGGAGGATTGTTTGGCATTAGTTGGTGTTTGAGTAGCCTGGTTGGATTGTTTGGCATTGGGTGGATTGGTTTACATTTGGGTTGGTGCTTGTTTGAGCTTGGTGATTGGCTTGTGGAGGCTAACCTGTTGATTGCTTGTGGTGCATTTTTGGAGCTTGGCTTGTTGAGTATTGGCTTGTTATATTGCTTGGTTGTGTTGGAAATTGGTTTGCAAAGGCCGTTTGAGACTGCTTGGAGACAAAATGGCTTCATCATCATCTGCTAAGAGAAAGAAAGTTCAGGAGCCTGTCGACTTTGACGCAAACCGATTCGTGTCCGCCCAGGCGTTCAAGCAGTACACAGACTCGCTTCAGAAGCGGCACCTAATTCTTGATTGGGGAATAAAAATTATCTCTTTCTTCGACAACTTTATCAACGCAATGAATGCTTGAGGTTGGCAGAAATTCCTCGCACAGCCTGAGTCTGCAATAGTGCCAGTGGTCAAAGAGTTCTACGCTAATGTCGTAGAACATGAGCAAGGCAGGGTGAAGGTCCGGGGCAAGATCGTCCCATTTCATGCTGAAGCGATCAACTCCTATTACGGATTGGGCTCTTTTGACTATCCAGACTAGTATGAGGAGTTTTTGGAGGGAGAAGGTCGAGATGTCAACTCTATCACCGAGCGTATCTGCCAACGGCCTCCGACATGGAAGTCAACGGGAGGCCAACTCACATCATTCAAGCGCAGTGAGATGATGTACGATGGGCGGATGTTTTTCATTTTATTTCAGCCCGGATGATGCCGTCGACCCACGTCAGTGAAGTGACGATGGACAGAGCGCTACTACTCCATGCCATCTACAGTGGCATAACGATCAATGTGGGCTGCCTTATCTACCAGCAGATCTGTGCCTGCGCGACCGCACCCCAGGGCAGCTACTACTTCCCATCCCTCATCACCGGGATCTGCAAGCGGGTCGACGTCAGATGGGAGCCGACGGAGGAGGTCCTGAATTGTCAGGACATCATTGACGACCTCTCCTACCGCACCCAGCCACGGATCCGCACCGCCACCACGCACCCCAGACTGGCTCCACCTGCAGCGGGTCCATCCTCGCAGCCGCTATCCACAGCTGAGCGGCTAACAAACTTGGAGAATCTGGTTGCCGCCCAAGCCAGGTACCAACGGCAGCATGACCGGGCGATGGAGGCCTACCTACGGCGGATAGCTGAGGACTGCCATATCAACATTAACACCCTCCCGCCTTTTCCACTGACGCCACCAGAGGTCCGAGCCTGCTTCGGGCAGCCATCTCAGCCCCAGGCCGACGACGAGGACTCTATGGAGTCCGATTCATGAGGGGAGTCCTAGTCCTTTCTTGTCATTTTTCTTTTATTTTATTTTTTCTTTTCATTGTATTTTCATTATTAGTTCCTTTTAGGATTATGCATTGAGGACAATGCATCTCTCAAGTTTGGGGGGTGTATAATTCTCTACCATAAGTTAGTTTTTCATTTTACTTTTTCATGCTTTATTTTATGTTGCATGTATGTCAATTCCAGCTAGTTGTCTTTGTTTTAATCCATCTTATTGTGAAAATGTGCAAGGTTGTGATTAATGTTGACTTGAAATTGAATTCATGAAAGAATGGGCTATTCAGATTAAAAATCAAGTGTACAAACAGGTTGAAATTAACATGTGAAAGAATTAAAAGGAATGTTATAATACACTGTTCTAATTCAATCACAAGCATATCTTTCAGACCGAGATGATGAAAACTGAACTAAATATGTGCTGACCAAGTACTTTAACGGGTTTAGAAATGGTATTATTTCACAGGAATTACTCAAACATGTTCAGTACCCCTAATAAGGCATTAGAAAATAAAAGGGGGTGGTTGACCTAAGCTGAGTAACCGGGACTTGGCATCGACAAATGACAAGGTTCGCGTAAAAGAGCAAAGACAAATCACAGTAATAATGCTTTAAAATAAAAATTCTCCCTAGATACCCTAAAATATGGTGAGGGAGCACAAAAAAATGAAAATGAAAAAAAACAGATCTCCAGATATCCTGAAATATGGTGATAAGAATTTTTGCAATAAGTTTGGGGGGAAAAAGAATGTGTAGTGTTAGAAATTGAATCCAGTGACTTGATTTCATTTGCTGTGATCTGTGTATTCAGCTTAATCCTTGGTTGGCTTGTGTTCATTAATTTTCTAACCAGTTTTCTGATCGAATGGAAGATAAAGGTGTTGAATTATAAATGTGCATTATGGAATCTTAGCATTCACGGGTAACTTGGTTTGAGAAAGAAAACGCATGCCTTATTTTTATAATGAAGGATTTTTCAAGTTGAACTAATCTCGACCTTGTGAAATGGATAAGTCAATTGATCAAAGCATAACAGGAAGCAAATAGAGTTGACAGAGTCTGCATGCATTTATTGATTCATTGATTCATTGATTCATTCATTCATTTATTCATTAGGGTTGCATGTGTTGCTCGAGGACTAGCAACATTTAAGTTTGGGGGTGTGATAACTCGTATTTATCATGGCCCATTTCAGACTTGATTTGTGCATTAGTTCGAGAGATTAGGCTTAGTTTGCATCCATTTAGCTTAATTTTCACTCGTTTTGCATTTTAGGAGCATTATTTAGTTTTTAGGCATTTTTAGCATTATTTAAACAGTTTTAGTTCATTTACTTAGTTTTCCATCTTTGCAGGAAGGACGGGACGTGTGAAGGCAAAGAGGACGAGTTGAATGCAAGCTGAGACAACCAGAGGCAGATTGATGGAGCCTAGGCGCCAACCATTGGTGCCCAGGTGCCACCCTACATGCCTAGGTCATTTCCAGCACACACAGCTGACAGCATGGCTTCCAGAGAGTTGGCGCCTAGGCGCCACTTCATCTATATGCAACCCAAGTTCAGACGATGTTGAAGCCACAAGTCAGGCAATACTCCAGGGAGTTGGCGCCTAGGTGCCAGTGCATGAATTTTTAGGGTTTTGCAGAATGTGTCCAAGTTGCTCAGCACAAAGGGAGTTGGTGCCTAGGCGCAAATACGCATTCGTACGCGAATATTTCAGTGCGTAAGCTGCGCAAAAAAGGTACTCTATATATAGTCCCTAGGGGTTCGCGCGCGAGGGAGGAGAGAAGAGAGCTAGAGTACGAACAAAAGTGCAAGAGAAAGAGAAAATCAAGATTAAAGCTCGGATTGAAGAGAGGATTCAAGCCCTGTTGGTGGAAACTGCCGAAAAACAGTTTTCTCTTATTCTTTCCAATTTTCTTTCTCTACCTTTATGGATACTTTTTATATGGATGTACTGGATGTTAAGATCATATCTTTGAACTAAACCTCCATTAGATGGATAGTTATGATGATTTGAATTCTAAACTATATTGTTTCTTAGTTCTTAAAATATTCATGAATGAATAGTTAATTTTATATATGATTGTGTATGATTTACCTTTGCATGTGTGGATTGAATGCTTTTTACAAGATTAGCTACCTTGTAAGATGATTTAATTGCTTGATTTATCCTTGGAAGAGGAAAATCTCTACTGGATCCATGTGCAAGGCATAGGTTTCTACCTTTATGTAAGGAGAGTTGTTTAACGGATAGGAATATACTGTTAAACCCTGTGTAGTCATTATACAAGTTATGAACTTATCAATTTCACTTTATTTAATGACATGAGAACATAACGATTAAATAGGGTATAATTAGCTTTATATAATGTTGGAAGACATATGTAAAGATATATGAACTTGGGCTAGTAAATCCATATGCAATCCAATTAGAAAGAACCAAAGCAATATAGTTTAGATTCAAGGATTCCAAGCTATCCATCTGTCATCCCTAATCAGAAAACCCGTTTAAAGTATCCAGTAGTCTCGAACCTTCACTCTAATTTCTCATTGCAATCGTTAGTTTAGTTAAATCACAAATCCAAAATTTTCCTTCCATCGAAAGCAGTTTAACTAATTAATAATTCGGTTAACAATTTCTCATGGGAACGATACTCTACTCACTCTTTATTACTTGACATGGCACGTATACTTGCGTAAATAGCGAGTATTCTAATTGACATATACGCAGCTCGTCATAAAGTCATTTATCTTGAAAGAAACTTTCAATAAAACTGGAGAGAGTTTCTTTGTAATATATGCCTTCTTTTTTAGTAAAGTTCATTGCAACAAGACAAACCGTATGCTTTTCCACTTTACCCTTCTTCTTGGTTTTAAATATCCATTTATAACCAATCAGCTTTATACCTTCAGGTAATGAAATAAGCTACCAAATCATCATTATCTTTCACGAACTTAATCACATATTTATGGCACCAATTTACTTTTGAGAGTTTTTACTTTGCATTGCTTGATAGAATCACCTTCCACCAATCCAATGTCATCCTGATGTATTGGAGAAATCTGATGTAACCATAAGAAACCATATTCTCCTTTCTCTAGTGGATTTCTTCAATGGGATCCATTCTCTAGTAGATCTTTTCAATGGTATCCATTCTTGGTGGTGTTGAGTTTGATCATTAAGAATAACCTGTTTATCAACGATGTCTCATAGGTTTCTCTTTAAAGACATAGTCTCTAACTTTATCTCCCCCTCAAGCTCAATATCCTAAAATAATCGATATTTTTTCCTTAAAAAATTGAATGTGGGATCATAGGATTTCTATCCTGAAATTGTTCAACATATTTAATAATATTCAAATTTAAAAAAAGACTAAATTAATTATTTCCAAATGAATAAGAATGACCATATTTATTCAATAAAGAAAGAGAAACCAAATTCCATTAAAACGATGGTACCATATGTCTTTTTTGAATTCAATTAAAATTGAGTTTTTAATTATAATAACTTAAATGTCCATATAGCCTCAATAATATCTCATTTGCTATCGCCTCCATTAATGAATCTTTCATCATCATTTGGCCTTTTGGCAACTTAAGAAACCTCGCATAGACACCCTTACAAGAATAGCAATACGAAATTTATTCATAAAAATGTGTCTTGCGGCCAAGGCTAAATTAATCATTGAACAAACCAAAGTGAAAATGTACCTTTATTGGTACAATTCTCCTCCATGTGTCTAAAAGCCTATCAAAAGTAATAGCCAAATTTCTTATTTAGTTTCTTTTGTGTTGGACTACCCGCAATTTTCTTATCATTTTTCATGTCCTTATAGGTACTTGTCAAGTGAGTACTTTTAGTCTTTTCTTACTTCAACCTATTCTCCTTTTGCACACAATAAAAATGAGCACATTAAGAAATTGTTTATCCTTTTGTCAGTCATAATTAACTATAAACTACCCAAATTGTGTTAAGAAAATCAAAACTAAATGCACAAGCAAATTCGCTTTAACCTTAGTGCCTTTAGTTTCAAAGTAAGATGAGACAAGTACTCCCTTATATTTCATTTAACCTTATACCTTGTTAAAATCAAGTTCGACCAAATCGTACTCATTTTAGCTTTATTATTTTTAGCAAAGCACTTTACAATTTTCTTAATATAAATTTTTCGCATTAGTTATCTTTTAGAACATGATGTCTCTTGAAAGTTTTTAGAATTTTACACTTTATAATGATAAAACTCATTCAATTTGAATAATCACACTTCTCAAAGTTCCTGTTTTTCCTCATTGGAACTTTTGACCCCAAGAGTACTGAGTTGTTCAATCCTTAGTATAAGGTTTAGATTCATAAAATCAAGAATAATCATAATATTTTATTTTCATTACTTCAAAATGAAAATAGAATAAACGTTGGCAGATATAACACAAGCAGATAAATTAAAAAAAATTGAACAAAATAATATGTTCACGTAAGTTTTATATAGAACTTTAGCAATTCAAATAATGGTAGGGCCTATTACAAGATACCTAGCACAACATTAATACTTAGTCTTTTGACAAAAGTATTAACTTGTAAGTGGTACTCTTGGTGCAATAATCAAATATTGATAATAAAGTCCTGTCAAACAATAAGCCTTTCTTTGGACCGCTTACATGGAATGCCTAATAATTATCACATATTTATCACCGCAGGTGTCTATGTAATTCAGCCAAATATTAACCATCATTTGGGCCAATCAATATCCGCATTAATTACATATCCACAATATTTTGGTGTAGTAACCAAATATTAACAATAAAATCCTATCAAATAACAAGTCTTTCTTTGGACCGACTTGTTATTCACATGGAGTACCAAATAATTGTCACATATTTATTACCACAAGTGTGTACACAATTCAGCCAAATATTAATCTTCCTTTGAGTCCGATGAATATTCGCATGAATTACATGCACATAATTATCTTAATGTCTTAAAAATAAATTAACCTACACAAGATAGGCTACTTTGGTATCATGTTGTTTCAATCAATTTATTTTAAAAAATATTAGACATCCATAAAAAATACTTGTACCATTATTTGAATTTAATAAAAAGTCCAAAATATTGAACTTATTTCTAAATTCCAAACATAGAACTTTTGCATGATAATGGGTCAATTTGAATTTAAACATCCAAAGATCCAAAATTGAATTTTGCATGAAAATAGGTTAATTTAAATTTTAATAGAAAGCAACAAATCATAAATACATGAAAATTAATCACAAATTGTTTTCTAAATTTTCATAAACTAACCATATGAATTAATTGCACATCTAATTCAAAAATTGCATGCATTTACATAAAATTCACAAAAATTAATATTTTTGGACCTATTTAGCTTAATTAGACCCTTCCATTTGATCCAGAATGTCCAAAAATATAGAAAACCACTATTTAATCATCCAAAACGGATAACGGGATTAAAAAATATATTCAATAAGTTTCAGACGGCTCAAAACAGACCACGTGTTCAGCATGTCAGAATTCGGACGGGCTGGGTTAGGCGAAAGCTAGGCCGCGCCTGGGCCTGTATACAGGGTTGGGAGTGGGCTACTCAAACAGGTTTGGCTGGACTTGGGCTAAGGTTGGGCTAAAGCCTGATTGGGCCGACTTGGGTTTGGGCTTAGGAACTGGGCCGCTTCCACTTAGGCCTGTGCAAACAGGCCCGCCCAGCTCAAAGAGGCTAGGAATAGGCCCGCTAGAGACTGGAGCCCATAAGCTTGGGCATAAGCCAAAGCCCAATTTGTGGGCCTCTTAGCAAAAAATCATCTGGCTAGGAGTTTAGTAATTTTTTCTGGCTAAGGGGTTTTGTGCAAAACTTCTCATCCTCCCAGATTACAAATCCTAGCCCTAACACCCATGTTGCCATGCCGCCGCCGTCGTCGAGCCTAGCCGTCCAATACCTCGTTGTACATAGCACTGTGAGGCCCATCGCCGGCGTTGCGCTGCCCATCCCCAGCTTCGCTTCCAGCAGCAACAGCAGCCTTCTTCTCCGGCACGTCGAGCATGGCTGCCGCCGCCGACTGCTCCATTGCTGCCGCCAGAACCACAGCATCGCCGTCCTCTGCCATTACCTGACACAGCACTGCTGCTGTTCTTTGGTCATTGCCGGCTGCCATCATCGGATGGGTTAAGGTTGTACATCTGCATCCTTACCTTCTAAGGAGACAGGCAATTAAGTCTGGTAGATGAGTTACAACCGTTAGATCAGAGCGTGATTGATGGTGAGGATCTCAATCCGGACTGTAGAAGATCGTTCCCAACCAGGTTCAGTTGAGAATAGTCGTGCGGTTATTCGAAAGACACAAGGATTTTTTTTAAAAGAAAAACAGCTGTTGTTCAGCCGTTCGGTCAAGTCGTTCATGACGGCCACATCTGAATCTGTCCAAAAAAAGATTCCAGGCAAACTAGAATTGTTCTAGCCCTTCGTGGCTGTTTTAGTTTTTACTTTTTTTAAAATGTTTCGGCGGCCAAAAAAACAGAAAACGGCAGAACTACAGCAGCCATGTTTGGGTTTTTTTTAACAGCAGCAAAGCCAAAAATTCGGCAACCATGTTTTGATGATCCCTTTTTATATACATATACACAGCTTGAATCCTTCGCCAATGGCATAAAAAAAAAAATTTAATCCATATGCCCTGAACACGTATGCCTGAATCCATAGATATGCCGGAAAAAAAATATTATTTGGATGAGAACCATAAAGCCACGTGATTTCCATACGGGAACCGAACAATGAAAATCCAAAAGCATAAAATTTCGTAAGCATACAAAAATAAATCATAAGTGCATTAACAGGAATTATGGAAGACCAAAAATAATTCATAAAATACTTCTTAATAATTCAACATGAAGATTGGCTTTGATATCACTTTTTGGGAAAATTTTATTGATTAAATCCATAATTATAAATTACTAAGAAAAATAAATCATAAGCGAAAGCGTATCTGAATTCATAGAAGCAGTTGTTCTTGAATCTTATGGTTTCTGGGTCTTCCAAGTTAATGCCCCCAGGGTTTTCTAGAGAAGATGACTCCTCTTTTCTAAATATGGGATGTTAGAAAAGAAACTCTAATCGGTGCCTAACCTGAAGACCACAACCATTTATATAGAAAGTTTATATTTTGTATTTCTAATTTAGCCTATCATAAAAATAGAAATTAGAAATTATGCTGTAAGGTTTCCATGCATAGGAGACTCATACTTTATTAAATGATTTTGGCCCATAAAATCTTGTAGGATCACTTTAAAAATTGGGTCACTATTTATGATAGCATATATATAATTAATATATATGTGTGTCCAAAATTCCAATAGAACCACCTTCATCTTCGCTTGATAGCAGCGATCTAGTGGAAGTTGGCGTATTCTTCCTTGTTGAGACGTGAAGGGAAACCCATGGAATCCCGCCAATGTTGAGCGCCTCTGCTGAGAACACCAAATCCTCACCCTTAGTTTCTTTCTAAGAGAGCTTGTGTCTCCCATGTCCATTGTTAAGACTAATGCCATTGAAGCGACAGATCCACCTCGTGAGATTGGGGCTGAGCAAAGTGAGGAATCGAGGAAGGTTGTCAATGTGATTGCCAACCGACTTCTCCATCTGTTTTATTACGCCTTCCCCACCAAATTGTTTGTCCTCTTCCTTCGACTGGTCCTGCATTTTGCTTGGTAACAACGATAGCCCAACCTCCTTTCACTGTAGATGAAGCTTTTTGGACCATTCCAAAGTCAATTGGATTCTTGCAGGCTTCTTTTCCTTCTTGCTTGGTGTAACAGACATGAGCAAGGAGTCTGCATCACCCCCGTCTCTGGCCCTGCCCATTGACTTATTATCACCACTGTAGGTGGAGTTAATGACATCCTTTCAAGCTGCTCTTGACATCCTTGTCTGCTACCCTTATCAAACTTCGCATCTGGTGAACCCACAATCTTGTTTTTCTCTCCAAATTGGAGTTGAATAACTTCGCAAAACCTCCTCCTTGAATTTACCTGTCGATTCTTGTGAACCTCATAAAACCACTAAAGTGCCTCTTGCTCCAAGTGGTCGTAGGCGATCTGCACCCATAAATCTTCCGACATATCGGTGATCTCAAAATAGATCCACGCCTTAAGCAACCATGAATTCAAATCACCCAAAGAAAATATTGGAAAATCTAACCTGCCATGTGGGACTGCATAGAGCTGAGTTGGTGGCTTCTTGGACCGCCTTATTTCATGTCGACCTTGGTAGTAATGATGCTTGGGATGCGCTAATGACGATCTATCTTCCTTGGATCTGTCCTGCTAGTGCTAGTGTCGAAACTTCTTCTTACAAGAATCAAGAATAAGGTTCATACTTGTTTGTAATTCTTCGATCTACTCAACAACACTAGCCATTTCTCATTGCAATGATAACACACCTTATTGCAACGTTGCGGCTTGGAGTTATGATCTTAGACCTCGCTTGGCACTAGCTGATCCCGAGCTCGTGTCTGATGGTGGTTGAGATCCATTCGCTACTGACGGCACCAATGCCATTTCTAGAAACTGTGCTGTTTTGTGCCTTCTAGGTCCTCTCCTCGCCAGATCGTCCAGACCGTGCTCTGATACCATTGATATGAACTTGACAGATGCATACTCAAATCGATTCCCGCTAATAGCTATCAGACAAGGTTCCTCTTTAGGAGGGAACATCTCTTAATGTTCTTGAATTACAAGAAAGACACAAAATCACAGGCCCTTTACCTCACGTCCTCTCCCTATTTATATACCCCTAGTTACAACTCTACCCATTCCCATATAATGACTTCCTTATTAACGAGTATGTGTGATAACCTTATAACAATTTCATATCTCTGCCAGTTGTTCCCTAACAAATTCATCCGATCCTAGACATATCATTGATGCCATTGATATGAACTTGATAGATTCAACTCAAATCGATTCCCACTGATAGCTTTCTGTGAACTTTGATAAAAACCTCTTTTTGTTGGTTTTGATGATGACAAAATATATATTGTTTATGCTGTTGATATTCTAAAATTGTGTTTTGGATTTTAGAAAGAGCGGTGTTTTGTGGAATTTCACTTTTGAGTTTATAATGCTAATTGTGATGGGATTGCTCTTGAAACAAAAAGATATCTTTAAAATAGAATATGCTACTTGAAATGTATGGAATAATCTTGGAATATGCTCATTTGATAAACCTTACTTGGAATGATAATGGAATATGCTCCTTTGGAGTTGTGGTTAATCTTAAATCAAGATTGGTTTATTCTTTATTCTTATCTTAAGTGGATTAACTCACTTGAAGTAGAACTTTTTTCAAAAAATTCAGATTCTGTAAAAAGGGGAAAAGGTCGACCTTTTGTGCTGAAAACACTCTGTCTCGGCTGGAGCGGCAAAAGGTCGACCTTTTTATCCGAAATGGTTAACACCATAGCTCAATGTGGGTTAGTATGTATACAGAGACCCAATGAGGATTAGGAAATGAGGATAAGTCATGAATAATTATCTCATACATTATGATTTAATTAATGAAGATTATTATAATAATTATGGATTCAATGTGTTCAATGATAGAAAATTCATAACTTGACACCTATAAGGCGGAATGACATAAAATTTGAAGAGTAAGTGCATGATGATGTGCTCTACCACACAGAGATGGAATGGATTATGAAAATTATGATTTAATTAGGGTGATCATTATCTAATTTGACTAAGTTTAATGGTGCACAAGGTACTAGGTCTACTTTAGAGGTGTAAGCGGACCGATTGTCCCTCTCTAATGTGACCAAGGCGCTAAGATAGGCTGAAGGCCGGCGGCGCCTTTCCTGAGATGGGAGCAGGATGACGAGATGGTCGCCTAGCTAGCGTATCATCACATGATGTTATATTTTATGATGATAATAATGCATTGCATTATTCATAATATACCCGTGATGGGTATGATGTTTTATTTTTCATGATATACCCACTAGTGGGTATGATGTTGATTTTAAAGATATTTCTTTAAATGAAAATTTCGCCTGCAAAATGAATTGCTTGAAAAATCATGCAGCTTGCATACTGAGTTATACTGACAATTTGTTTTCCAAACCCTATGACTAGTACAAGGATGGCTATGAGAGAGGAGCAAAGGTTTAAATGAAGGATGATGATTTTTATGAGTACCTGTGTATGTTACTATGTGGTTGAAAATGTATTATGAATGGAGTGATTGCTACTTATTGAAATTTATGTTGTTACATTGTGGTGTAAGTTGGAATGATGAAAAATGTTTTATTGACAAATGTTGAATGAATGTTATGTTATGATATGAACACCATGGAATTTTATGAAATATAATGGAACATGATGTGTAAGAATTAAATGTTTAAAGGTGTATATCAGGATTTGATGATGGCCTGGATAGGAAATTTGATGTAAAATTGACTATGGATGATGAGATAAACTCCTATGGAGTAAATTATAAATGGATAATTATTAAATGAACCCGGCCACGTGACAGGGCAACAATCTTGATCATATTTATCAATCAATAAATGGTCCCGGAGTAAGGTTCATGTTGTGACGCTCAGTTTGGGGCACCACAGAGTTTGGTATCAGAGCATGGATTGGTAAATAGGCATGGAAAACTTACTAAGTATGAAGATAGATTGAGCATGATGAAATATATGTAGTCATATGTTGATTTTTATGCTATGTGTGAGAGCTGGAAGATAAAGAGAAATCAACCACAAATCTCAAGATTGAAAAATTTTAGTTACTCTTTTTGTAAAGAAAAATTTTGGAGACAAAGTGCCTTTATCAAGTGCAGTTGCTGTGTTGCATATTGCTTTCGACACTTTGATGATGTTGTTGTTCCGGATGTGCTAAACTGGTTTGATTTTGATTTTCTTTTTGAAATTTGTATTTTCTTGAGTATGATTGTGATCAAACCAAGAGATTGTTTCAGGAGCCCACCTAGAGCTTAGCACCAATTTGGAAGATGATCTGATTGACTATACCACTATAACATGTGTTGAAGTTGACTAATGGAACCCAAGTATTTGTACTTGGAGAGTGGAGTAGGTCTGTGGGTGACCGAACCACTATAACTGTGTGATTTACTTTGTGATTGTTGGATTGATCTTTGTGATTATTATTAATTAGTCATTACACGAGACTAACAAGTGGTATCAAAGCAAAGTTCTTTAAATTTAACAAAGAGATCATATGGCTAAAGAGAAAACTACTAATGGTTACTCTAAAGGACAGTCCATCACACGACCTCCTTATTTTGATGGATCAAACTTTGTGTGTTGAAAACTTATAATGAAGATGTTTTAAATGGGACAGGACATTAGACTATGGAGAATTATTGAAATAGGATTGAACTTGCCTGGAAATGATATTTCTATTGTACTTAGTCAACAACAAACTGAACAAGTTCAGATTAATGCTAGAGCTTTAAATGCATTACATTACTCTCTTTCACCATCTGAATTCAATAGAATATCATCTTGTGATACTACTTAACAGGTGTGGAATACTCTTGTAGTGACTCATGAAGGAACTTCACAAGTGAAAGAATCCAAAATCAATATGTTCATGTGTGAATATGAATTATTTACAATGAAACCTACAGAATCAACTTTTGGGAAGTTTTGCAGGTTTATAAATATTGTCATGTTTTCATAATATACCCTCGAGTGGGTATAATGTTATTTTCCAAGATGTTTTAAATGAAAAATGTTGCCTTTAAAATGAATTGTCTGAAAACCTTATAGCTTGCTTATTAAGATTCGACTCGTGTTTTGTTTTCCAAATCCAAAGACAGGTGAAAGGAAGGACATGGTGAGGAGTACAAGTTGAGCATTGAAGACTGACGATTTTTATGAATGCTTGTCTATGAGATTATGGTCGAATGATTGTATAAAGATTTATATGACTGTCTAAATGATTGTAAAAGATTTATACTATGCTATGTGGGTTATTGATGAAAAATAATTTTATGACCAAACATTAAGGTATTTTTTTATCATATAATGAATGAATGTGCTTTTCATGATTTTTTAATGGCCTAGATGGGCAAGATGTTGAAAAAGGAAACATATATGATGACATTAACTCTTAATGAGTAAAGGCTAAATGGATAAATATCAAATAAATCCCGCCATGTGACAAGACAATAATCCTGATTATGTTTACCAATCAATAACGGTCCCGGAGTAAGGCTAATGTTGTGACGCTCGGGTTGGGGCGCCACATCTACTTTTTGCTTCTGACAAAAAAGGGGAAAATACAACCATTGTGAGCAATGAGCAATGTGCCAATGTGAATTGGGGAGCTATTTTCAACAATGGTTGATAATGTTTTGTCATTATCAAAAGGGGGGAGAATATGAACTTTGATAAAAACCTCCTTTTTAATTGGTTTTGATGATGACAAAATAATATGGTTTATGCTATTGAATTGACATTGTGAAGTTGTGTTTTGGATTTTTAGAAAGAATAGTGTGTTTGTGGAATTATCACTTTTGAGTTTATAATGCTAATTGTGATGGGATTGTACCTGAAACAAAGAGATATCATTAAAATGGAATATGCTAGTTGATATACGTGGAATAATCTTGGAATATGTTCATTTGATAAACCTTACTTGGAATGATAATGGAATATGCTCTTTTGGAGTCGTGGTTAATCTTAAATCAAGATTGGTTTATTCATTTATTCTTATCTTAAGTGGATTAACTCACTTGAGGAAGGACTTTTTCCCAAAATTCAGATTCTGAAAAATGGAGAAAAAGGTCGACCTTTTGAGTGCAAAAGGTCGACTTTTTTGTGCTGAAAACACTCTGTCTCAGCAAGAGCAGCAAAAGGTTGACTTATTATCTAAAAAGGTCAACCTATTTGGGGCACCAAGAATTTTAGATTTGAAGAGTTTGCATATACATGGAGATCTCTTAGACTATCTTCTATGACACATTTCTAGTGATTAAAAAGCTATTAAAGAAAGACGTGAAGATAAAGAGAAATCAATCACAAGTCCTCAAGATTGACAAAAATTTTGTTGCTCTATTTGTGAAGAAATATTTTGAAGACAAAGTGTCTTTTCTCAATTGCAGTTGTTGTGGTCATTTAAAGTTGCATATTGCTCTCGACACTTTGATGATGTTGTTGTTCCAAATGTGCTAAACTAGTTTGGTTTTGATTTTCTTTTTGAAATTTGTATTATCTTGAGTTTGATTGTAATCAAACTAAGAGATTGTTTCACGAGCTCATTTGAAACTTAGCACCAATCCAAAAAATGATCTGATTGACTGTACCACTATAACTTGTGTTGAAGTTGACTAGTGGAACCCAAGTATTTGTACTTGGAGAGTGGAGTAGGTCTGTGGGTGATCGAAACACTATAACTGTGTGATTTATTTTGTGATTGTTGGATTGATCTTTGTGATTATTATTAATTAGTCATTACGCAAGACCAAAAAATAGTATCAAAACAAGTTCTTTGAATTTAAGAAAGAGATCATATGGCTACTGAGAAAACTACCAGTAGTTACTTTGAAGAACAGTTCATTACATGACCTCCTTATTTTGATGGATCAAACTTTGTATATTGGAAACTCAGAATGAAGATGTTTTTAATGGGATAAGACATTAAACTATGGAGAATTGTTGAAACTAGATTGAACTTACCTGGAAATGATATTCTTATTGTACTTAATCAACAACAAACCAAACAAGTCCAAATTAATGCTAGAGCATTAAATGCGTTATATTACTCTCTTTCACCATCTGAATTCAATTGAATATCATTTTGTAATACTACAAAACAGGTGTAGGATACTCTTGTAGTGACTCATGAAGGAACTTCACAAGTGAAAGAATCCAAAATAAATATGCTCATGCATGATTATGGATTATTTACAATGAAACCTACTAAATCAATTTCTGAGATGTTTTGTAGGTTTATAGATATTGTTAATAATCTCAAAGGTTATGGAAAGTCAATTGCTATAGCTGAACAAGTTAAGAAGTTACTGCGTTCTCTACCTGTGATATGGAATTACTGTTACGTCTTCGAGATTGATGAATAAGTTTCAACATTGAAACTCAAACAAAAAATTTGAAAAAAAAATCTTTGAAATATTATTCGAGGTCTATTCCAATGACAAAAATAACTACAATTCGTAGGGTCATTTTGGGCTTAGTTCGAAGAGCATTTATTCTTCCAAACCTACACTTGGAATCTGACTTTATGGAGCAGGACATGTAATGGAGCTCATGGTTATCCGCAAGTCATTCTTAGACATTTCTAGGCCATGGAAGCACTTGCTAATCTGATGACTCTATCCTAAAGCTTGCTTCCATAGTGGTAGTCACATATAGGTCCTAAGCTTCACCATGGTCCTCGTTCAACTGCCTCCATTTCATTATATCAAGCGCTTCCCCTTCTTCAAAAGAATTAGAGTAAAAGCATAGTTTGATTCATCTATCAAGAAGGAAGACTTTCATCTTGCAAGGTTTGGCTAGGTCGGATTTGTTTACCATGATATTTTTTAATTTATAGTTAGTGGATATTTATTTGATATTGGCTCTCTTTTCAGCAAATATATCTCTGCTACTCAAAAATATTTTATGGTAAGAGCACCACCCAATGTCAAGAAGAATGATCATTTAGAGTTTTTGGTTCTATTTATTTTTTGACTTTTAGTTTAATTTAATTTCTTCTTTATATATAGTTTTTTATTAATTTTCTTTTAGGATTATGGAAATTATGAAGAACTATAATCTAAGATAAAGGTAAGTTATTTTTTATGATTTTCTAAGATTCTTGCATGAAGCTATACTTAAGAAAGAGTGATGAGTCTATAACTATTTTTATAAAATAAAAGTATCGAATTGGTAAAAAATAATGTAAAAATTTTTTTAGTATTTTTCCCCAAAATATATAACTTTTTTACTTGATTTTATAAAATAACTGAAAGCTAAATATTATATGATTTAGTAAAGGTTTGATGTAAATCCCTTGTTTTAAATTTGGAAAAAATTTTATATTTTTGCAAACATGCGTACGTAATAAACATTTTTTAAAATTTTCGTATGATGATACATGTTTCGAATATTGAAATTTTGCTATTAATATGTAGAATACATTCAAGTATGTCATTAATATCAATTTGGAAAGGTTTTGAAGCAAAGAATGGGTATTTTGATATCAATTTGGGTGTGAAATTTCAAATTTTAGCAACTTGGGAGTACTTAATAAATAACAAGAAAGTGGTCCAAAATGTAAAATGAAAAGAAATTTCAGCAATGCACCTGCCATATAGGTTGGAAGTCAAATTCCAACTTAATGATGCCTTATTAATTGAAATAAATAATTACAATAAATAAATGTGAAACTTTTGTAAATTGAGTTGGAAAATTCTACACGATTGGTGGGATTTGCTAGAACATATCAAGAAGGGGTGCGGCCCATGTTCGATGAAAATGGAGAGTAAAGAGTGGAGAGAGAGAGAGAGGGAGAGAGAGAAAAGGTGGAGCTTTGATCAAGTTAATCTCAACCATCAATCATCATCATCAAGGTTAGTTATTATTTATTTTATGTCTTCTTTACTAAATTAAACAAGGATCAAGGGTGGAGATCAATCTGCACCATTGAAATTGGGAGATAAATTCCAGATTTGAGCGATGTAGCTTGTGGCCCATAAACATCAGATTTATCAAACCTAATTGTGCTTAATTTAAATTTAATGATGCAGAATTTTGATGCTTAGGGATGGTCCATGATCAAAGGCTATTATTTGAGGAAATTCTGCCGAAAATTGTGATCAAAATGGGTCCAAAGAGATTATATGTATGGGACAGCAAGGGAATAATCTCAACCATTGAATCTATGATTTCATACATAATCTGGATGATACAAACCATTAGATGTGTGTAAAGTTTAAATTTACATAAAGAAATGATGTTAGATCATGTATGGACAACTTGATAGATGATTAGATTCGAGCATTTGCAAATCTGTCTCAATAATCTTTGTATTAGTGGAAAGTGTAATCAGTTGATCTAAATCGTTAAAAGTTTAATTAAAAATATAATCTCATGATCCAAATCATTGGATTAAGACTAAATAAGTTATTTTCTATGATACGTATGTCAAATACATGATTATAGCTATGATTAGCTGTTTAGATTAACTAATATAATTATTTATAAATTAATTTACACTACCTATGTAGTAGATTTGGAATCGAAATAAAAAATACAAAAGAAATGGTAAAAAAACTATTTTTAGTATAAAATTTTTGTTGAAAACTCTTTATATTATCATTAAGTAATGACCAATTTTTCATTGTAAAACGTATAGTATATTGTAAATTAAAAATACTAGAATGTCAACCTAAACAGGGTAGAACAGTTGCTAGGATCAGCTGTGCTAATTGATTTTTAATGATTTTTATATAAATAAATCGAGGCTGAAATTTTTATATGACATAAAATAGATTCTTAATATCACTCATCAAAAATAAAAATTAATTTTTGTATGATATAAATATGGGTAACAATTAATGTGATTTGAACCATCCCTAAATTCACGTCCCTGTCCAATAGAATAAAAATATATATATAAATATAATTAATTAATATTTTATGCTAATAATATTTATTTTGATAAATTCATGTAGTTAATGATGTATAATAGAAATTTTAGACTCAAGCACCTTAATTTGATTAAAAAAAATTAAGAGAATTCAGTGCATCTGATTTCAGCAAGTATAAGTAGATTAAGGAATAATCAAAACAAAATTTGAAACTTAAATAATAATTGTCCAAATTAATATGGTTAGTTAAAATATATGATTATTAACTTAATTCATGTGTAATGTTTTCGTAAAATATTTGAAGAATAGCATAAGTTAAATTTGATATAAATAGAATACCAAAAGTTAATATGATCAAGGGAGGCCTACCTATGATCTTATTAATTTTTAGAGCTAAAATGATTATTAGTTAGTGAATATGATACAAAAAATACAAATTGGAAGCTAAAGGAGTAAGTTGGTAATTCTGTAAAATGAGCTGCAACTCAAACTAATTATTTTATCAACTTGGATAAAGTAATATTTTAGAATTACTGAAATTTATTATAAATGATAATTTTAGAATAATTTAATTTATACAAGGAACCGCATATTGACTAAAGTATAAAAGTTAGAATAAATAGAGGTATCCATACATCTTAAGATGGGATATCATGCTAGATCATTATTAAAAGTATTAATTTAAGTTAAAATATTAACGAAACAAGTGTTATTTTTCATTGTGGTGATTTGATCATTATAGCAAAAAGTGGTACAATGATGGATTCGAGATTTACACAAGATAAGTAGAGCTCTTTTCTTCTTTTTTTGATTTTGTATTGTAATGAATGGTTATGAGCATTACTGTTTTGGATGTCATTGCTTTCTAATTTTTTAGTTAAAAAATGTTATGAATTACGAGTTTTGCCCGAACTTATTGTATTTTGTTAACCTTTTTTTTATATAACAGGTATGTGGGTGAAAACTAAAATTGGGTTAATGTACCAAGCGACGTTATCCTATGTACCCGAGAGCATTGAGGCTCAATGCTCTCGGGTGCATTTTACCCATTTTTTACTTTTTTTGAAAGTTTTTTACGAAACTATTAATATAAGTGTATTTAACATGTATATCAATTTTTACCATTTTTGGAGACTTTTAGATATTTTTTTGGATTTTTAAAAATCAATGGAATTTTTAGTAATTTTAAATTACTAAAAATGTCACTGATTTTTAAAAATTCGAAAAAAATCTAAAAATCTCCAAAAATGATACAAATTGATACGTATGTTAAATACACATAGATTAACCTTTGTGTAAAAAAATTTCAAAAAATAAGTGAAAAAAATAAGTAAAATGTACCCAGGAGCATTGAGCTTCAATGCTCCTAGGTGCATAGGATAACGTCATGTGTACTAAATAAGGTTAGGACTTAATGAAACCAGATCTAGAATTATTTATTTATTTTGATATTTTAAAGAGTGATTAGTAGAGATGCAAAGTATGTAATTCATAAATTTAATTATCTTGACCAAATAAGGCTAGGACTTAATGAAACCAAATCTAGAATTATTTATTTATTTTGATATTTTAAAGAGTGATTAGTGGAGATGTGAAGTATATAATTCACGAATTTAATTATTTGGATCTACTTTAATTTGAAATTGGTGAAACTCCTAGTTATGATGATCTAATGAATTATATTATTGCACCTGTGTATATTCTTCCATTATCATCGATCATGTACTTTAGTAGTGACCATTAACTTTGTCGGTGAAGCATTACATTTGATGAAATGTATAATTCATTTATTTATCTCAAGTAAATAAAAGATCCACTTGGTAGTAGGTTAACTTACCACATAAGATAGAACATGCATAGATGAATATTTAAGGTAGCACATGCATAGATGAATACTAAGCACCATTATATATATATATTCTTTTTTAAATGATTAATTCATAACACATTACTTTGATTCCAATGCATTTACCTCGCGTTATATTCAACATTTTTTATAATTTTTACGTAGAGGTAAATCAAGCCAATTGATACCATATGGAGGACATTGATTATTACTTTAAATTTATTCTTCTATATATTTGAATTGAGGGGCCGTAACATGCGAGTGTCCCTGAATGTAAAAATAAATTCGACATATTTAATGAATTTTGTACAAATTCGAATGGAGATAATTTTTTATTGCATACAATGAAAAATGCTAGAACCATGCACACCAACATTTACCAGTAAATAAATTGCGACAAAAATTTTGTTGCAAATGTTTGCCTCTAAAGATTTTTTACAACAAATTAAATTTTTTTTGTGAAAAAGATATTTGCGACAGGCTTTACCAAGAACTTAGTGTGAAAAAATGTTTATATTATATATTTACATGCAATAAAATATTTGCTATACAACAAATAATATCGTTGGAGTTAAAAACATTTCTTGTATTATATAGAGTTTTACTGATGGATCAAAGTCGTCACTACGCGTATTATGATGGCACAGAACCATCACTGTATAACTATCACTATAAATATATTTATACACACAATTTTAAAAATCGTCTCAATAGCCCTATAGATACAAAACCGTGTGTATATGCCCCCAAATGCCTATACTGACATTTTTAAAGTTTTAGTAGCAAAATTTTCAGCGTTACTATATGATAAAATTTTCAGTAGCATGACATGCAAGTGCATCAGTATTCGATTCTGGCTTTGAGTGCCGGTGGGAGAGTGATCACCATTTTAATTCACTGTAATAAAAAAAATAATGTTCTTCCATCATGTTCATTGCATATTCATTGAGGTTTATAATTAAATGCAGTGCTTTTCTTAAATATATCTACTACGTTTGATCCTAATCTCAAATATACTCACTACATTTTTAAAATTTTAGATATATCCACTACATTCGCACAATCCAAAAAATGTTTAGTCCATGAGTTAACGTGGGTAGTTAATATATAAAATTACTAATATGTTCATCAAATTTTGGACATAATTGAAATTTTGAATAACATAACTCACCAATATTCTAATTGCACATGTGCTCTAAATTTGGAAAACCTTAACTTCATTTTTTATTATTTTATAATAAATATTTTTTGGATATTTGTAAAAATTTAACTAGCGGTTTTTAACAGAATGAGCATATTTGGAATCAACTGCGAACATAGTTGGTATATTTTGAATTAGATTCGAAGGTAGGGAATATATTTAGGAAAAGCCCTTAAATGCAACATATGATTCACTTATCAGTTGGTTTCACCTATATATCAACCCTTATAGATGCTTCTGCCTGAGGTCGCCACATGCAATTGCCAACTGCCCTGGAAAAGAGATCGTTGTTTCCAAGGTTGGATTTGGTTACCTCCTCCAACCAACGACATTCAGGATATCTACTTAAATAATTAATTAGATTCGCTCCTATCAGATGTAATTCCGTATATGTGTACCTTGTCCAATATCAAAAGATGCAACGTACAATAAATATTCGTGAAATAATCGGATTAATTAATTAGGTGATCCAACTGCGCATATATCCCAAGTACTTAATTAATTAATTAGACCTATGACACCACACTGTATTGATGAAAATCAACTATGCTAATGTCCATCAGCACGGCAGCTGTAACCTGCGTTACAACAAAAGTTCACGTATGCATCCACCTTTACAATAAAATTTTAATAATAATCACATTTTACTATATTAGCCAAATTCAATATTACTTTTAGGCTGCAGTCAAATAATAAGGATCTTTTGCATCCATATCTACAATATTGGGGCAAAATTGTAAATTTACATATATGCTCAACATTAAGGCATATGTATGAAGCCTAAACTCTTTAGGAAATGAAAAAAATTGTATAAATAATAAAATTAAAAATATAAAAATACCTTTCAAATACCAAAAATTAGGTCTTTAAAATATTCCTCACATTAGATAAATCTTTTAATGTAAAAATATTTTCTAAAAATAAGGGTGCATTTAGTTGGGCGAAAAATATGTCAACCAAAACTTTTCAATCTAAAACTTTTTACTTTCCATAATTATCCTATTTTTAATTTTTTTTACATTTTTTAATATAAATTACCCCACTTTTCAATCATTTTCACACAACTACTCATATAACTAACCTATCTATTTTAACTTTATTCTATTACACCTCATCATTATCCCTATCATATCACATTATTTTCTATCAATTTGACAATTTTTACAGAAAACCTTTTATCAAAAAATTTTACCTCTAACCAAACACGCCTTAAATTTTTGTATTTTAAAAGATTTCTTAGTGTTTTTTTGGGTCTTTTGAGAAGTGACGAAATTTTTAAATAAAAATTTTTTGTGTAAAAGTTGTTGGAATAAGAGAAAATCATGTGATATGATAAAAGTAATTATGAGGAATAAGAGAATAAAGTTAAAATAGATAGGTTAGTTGTATAGATAATTGTACAAAAAATAATTGAAAAATAGGATTAGTTTGTATAAGAAAATGTAAAAAAAAAATTAATTGGATAGTTGTGGATAATAAAACTTTTAGATGAAAAGTTTCATTTAAAAACAAACACATCCTTCATTTATTAAAATGCAAGAAAAAGCTTTAGAATACCAAAACATTTAATTTTTATAAACATTTCTCACATTAAAGGATCCATTTAAGGCCAATAATATTTTTAAAATAAAATATTTTAGTATTTTAAATGCATTTTCTTATATAGTATTTTAAAATAAAAATAATTCAGAGTTATAGGTACTCTTGCAATTTTTGAAAAACTTTATAATTATAAATGTAAATTTTATGAAAATCATGACATAAATGTAATTTCTCTCAAAGCTTATAGGTACGGATTAAAAAAAACTCTCCAAATAATATAATTGTTTGCAACCAAATATAAAAAACTACACCTAATATAATTTTTTTCTAAAAAGTGATATTGAATTTGGTTTCATAATTTCATTCGATTACATGACACTACTTTTAACCAGCTACCCAAGTATTTTCACCTAATTAAAAAGTTAATATATTCAGTTACCCATACGTTTCACTGTACAATTAACGAAACTTGTGGTGGTTTATGTGTATTTATGTGAGAGGAATGAAGAAAAGCCTTCGTAATTATTCTTGATTTTTAAATTTTGAAATATATTTTTTGAAATCTAAACATTTGATTATATTTAATTAATATATATATATATTGTTTTATCATGCTATCAAAAATAATTTTCATTAAAAACTTATATCTTGTAAAAATAGATTCTTTTAAAAGCAAAAATGTAACCATTAAAAATTTTAAAAAATATATAGTATAAATATAATATATAAAGTTTGGATTATACATAGTATTTAGAATCACAAATAAATGTATACAGATAAACATGATAAATGATTTAGATTTATTAAAAATATTTTCAAATTAAAAAAGCAAAAGGTAAGCATGAAAATGTTCATGCTTACATGAGTATTGAATCGTTCCTCTACAACTAATACAGTGCATCTGATTGCTTTTTCTAGCTAAAAGTAATTTTTTATATCTAAATTTATTTATCTTATCCATTTATCATACTTATTTCATTAAATTCCATGTAGAAGCAATTCCATGCAACTCTCATTATTTTTAATATATTGGTAATTGATAGAAAATCTACTTCATCCATTGCATTTAGCATTATTGTTTAACTAAGGGATCAAGTTTCTTTAGAATCAAAGATGTGCGTGGTCACATTTGCTTTAAAATTTATATTCATGCATAAATTATGAAAAATATTTCAATCCGTTTATATATGCATTAAAATCTAACAATACTACATAAAATCATTTACCTACATAACAATAATATTTTTAAATGGTTTCGATTTCAAAAATAAAACTTTAAAATTGAGATTAGCATTATATCATTTTATTATATTGATTTTATATATTTGCAATGGAGCTTATATATAATGATGTCAAAGAAATAAAAAAAAGTTTTCATAATAATAATAGATGTAGTAGATTTCCACCAATCACTAAATATATAAAAATAGATGAAGTTGTATAGAAGAGAGATTGTATAGAAGCATAGCTTATTTTATTATAATTTAAAAGAGAACTTTGGTTATATGAAACGCCTCTTCTATATAACTCTTTCTATTTCTATTCCTTTGATGGTTGATTGTAAATTCTATCTACTTCATCCATTATATGTAATATCATTTATATTATTACAGAAATCTTTTCATTTATCCAGTATCATTGTATATGAGCTTCATTTACAAATGTGTAAAATCCTTGTAGTGAAATGGTTTAATGCTAAATATTAATTTTAAATTTGTATTTTTAACATTTAAACCATCTAAAATATAATTCTTATGTGGATAAATGACTCTATAAATTATTATTGTAGTTTTAATGTATATGTAAGCAAATCTAAGCATTTTTCGTAATTACATATAAATATATATTTAAACAAGTGTGACCTATGCACATCTTTGACATTTGATAAAACTTATTTTCTTACCCCAAAATGATAATAAATACAATAAATAGAGTAAATTTTTTATTAATGACGAAAATATTAAAAATGAAGTTATATATAACTGCTTTTGTATAGCTTATAAAAAAATACTTTGATTAAAAACTTAGAGGGTATTTGAAAGTTGACAATTAGTTGAAATAATATTGAATGGAATTGAAAAGTGAGAGAGTAATAAGAAATGATATAATTAAGATGATAATAAAATGAGGCTACTTATATGGAAATATATTAGAAAATAATTAAATACAGGATTAAAAATAGGAAAAATATTATAATCAGGTCGTTAATGAATTTAATTTCCTGTGATTTTTACCATTATATTCCAATAGTTTTATGCATTCGCTAAATACAATGGAGAATGGTGGGAATTAAAATAGGATGAATTTTGGTATAATAAAGGATAAAGTGTGAAAGTAGGAATAAATAAATAACTTTATAGATAGATATGAGAAAATAATTGAAGTATAAGATAAAAATAGAAAAAATAGGATAATTTTGTAGTTAAATGCATTAAATGTATTCGGCTTCCCGTTCCATTTCATTCCAATTTATTTTTTCCAAACTCCTAGATCATCTGAGAAAATGATGATATAACAGGTTTCGTACCAAAAAGAATTTGAACATCCTTGCAAACACATGATGTATGAATAATATACAGTTTCATTACACGTAAAAATATTCTAAAATAGAAAAAAAGGTCGATGCAACCGGTTGCATTCGATACGGAACCCCGGTCTCAGCAGCTAAACAAGCCGCAGGAAAAAAGACAGCTAAACAACCTGCATGCATGTACCATCTTCTCATGGTTAGTTTATTTCAACATGCATTAATTCCAGGGTAGTTAAAAGTTTGGACTTCGTTGGATCAACCAACCTGTTGATCAGGTGATCTGATCAGCGACATCCGTGTTGGATTGGAAAGATGTACATCTGCCCTGTTTCCATGTTAAAACACGTAATGGAGTGGATTTTAAAATGGGATTAATGTTCTGGATCCTCATCAAATATTAAATTTGTCTTTCTCCTTATGCCTCTTTGCAACTTTTAAAAGATTTCAATTTATACGAATAATATCCTATTCGGTCACTTTCTGTGCAAAACACCTTGCAAATGGTGTTGCAAAATGTTTTTGTCAGAATTGACTTTTTATTTTTTTTGTAAAAACCATTGTCATGGTTTGTTTGGAAAGTGATAAAACTTTTGGATGAAAAGTTTTTTGTGTTAAAATTTTTAAAATAAAATAAAATGATGTGATATGATATAGGTAACAATGAGAGAAATAAAGAGAAATAAAGTTAAAATAAATAAATTAGTTGTATGGGCAGTTGTATGGAAATGATTAAAAAATAGGATAGTTATTAGAAAAATATGAAAAAGTAAGGAAACTAATCCTATGCACCTAGTGCACTTAGCTTAGGTGCACCCGGGTGCAAATACCCATTTTTTAATATTATTTTTTGAAAATGCCACTGATTTTTAAAAATTCAAAAATAAATATCCAAAAATTTTCAAAAATGATAAAAATTGATACGCATGTTAAATGCACCTAGATTAACAGTTGTGTAGAAAAAAATTTTAAAAATAATATTAAAAATGTGTATTTGCACCCGGGTGTACCGAAGCTAAGTATACCCAGTGCGTAGGATCAAAATCTGAAAAATAATTAAAAAATAAGATAAGTATAAAAAGTGAAAAGTTTTGGTATGAAATTTTTTTTTATGTTGCCAAACATGGTCGTAGTTTTCGAAAACTAACTCTTTCTACTTCTTTCCATAAAAAAAAACTCTTCATATTCTTATTTTCAAATCCTTTTCGAAAGAAATTCCCAAACGGGAGATCAATTTTTTTAAAAAAAAAGAATAAAATAGATGAAATTTCTAGAAATGTTGAATAGGATAGGATACCAACAAAAACCTGAACCTGGAAATAAAATAGAGGGCTGTTTGCGTACAATCCTCGTACTTTTTATAATTGAAAACTTTTTTTATAATTACTGACTACCTTCGCAAACGCACTACATTTTTGAACTTGGTTGGAAAAAATAAACCACTGTTAACTTTGAATTTGTGGCTTATCTGTACATAATTATAATTATGCAATTATATATTTATATTTTTAGCTTTGTTTATACCTCTATTGGTCCTGGATGATGATTTAATCTACACATGCTAAATAAAAAAATATGAACTACACTCTAAGTTTGTAAATGAGGATGGCTACATATAAACAAATAAAATTAGAAGAAAAACGTTATCCATAGTTGGCCAACCAACCCTACTCTCCAATCTTATAAACAACTTGATTTCACTACTCGACTTATTACAAGTGGTAGAGATTTCTTCATATTATGGGTGTGTTTGGTTGGAGATAAAACTTTTGATGAAAAGTTTTAGAGGTAGAAGTTGTCAAATTGATAGAAAATGATGTGATATAATAGGGGTAATGATGAGGAGTAAAGAGAATAAAGTTAAAATAGATAGGTTAGTTGTATGGGTAGTTGTGTAGAAATGATTGAAAAGTAGGGTAGTTTGTATAGAAAAATGTGAAAAAATAATTAAAAAATAGAGTAGTTATGAAGAGTGAAAAGTTTTGTGTTGAAAAGTTTTAATTGACAAGTTTTGGCCCCAAACAAACACACCCTATAGATTCACAAGCTCCAAGCGGCTTTTCAAAATTCTGAGTTACTATGTCTCTAATATTGAGATATCATCTACTCCTTTGGGCAATTCAACACCAAAGTTATATAAATAAACAAATAAGGTGGGGTTTGGAAAGTGATAAAAAAAATTTTTAAAAAAGTATCTAAAATGAGAGAAAAAGATGTGAGATGATAGGGTTAATGACGAGGAATAAAGATAATAAAATTAAAATAGATAAGTTAGTTGTATGAGTGGTTGTGTAGAAATGATTGAAAAAAAAGATAATTTTGTTGGATTTTTGGACACATGTATAATAATTATATATATACGCTATCATAAATTGATGCCCAAATTATAATGTGATCTCATAAGGTTTAATGGGCTCAAATCATCTAATAGAGTATGAGTCTCCTATGCATAGATACTGTATTACCTATTTTCTAATTTCTATTTTTATAATGGGCTAAATTATAAATTAGAAAGATGGGTACGCTATATATACGGTTGTAGTCCCTAGGTTATGCATTTTTTAGGGTTTCTTTTCTAACATCTCATCTTTAGAAAAGGTGAGTCACCTTCTCTACAAAATCCTAAAGCATTAACTTGGAAGACTAGAAAATTTCCGAATCAACAACAACTACACCTATGGATTTAAGTACGTTTCGCTTATGGTTTATTTTCTTGGTGATTTAACCTGAGAAAGGAGAAATGCAATTTCTAATGATTACATTATCTTTCTCCAAGAACATCAGGATCACAATATAATGATGGAAGATGATCCTATCAACTTTCGTCAAGTAATACAAAACGAAAATTCTCAAAAGTTGATTAATGTCATGGATGAAGAGATTCAGTCCATGAGAGATAATAACATTTGGAAACTCGTCTCATTGCCCAAAGGTGCAAAGTCCATTAGTTGTAAATAGATATTTAAAACCAAAAGGGATTCAAAGGATAATGCGGAAAGATATAAGGCTCGTCTTGGCGCAAAGGGCTTTACTCAAAAGGAAGACATTGATTATAAAAAGACTTTCTTTCCGGTTTCGTCAAAAGTAATAGCTTTAGTTGTATATTTTGACCTTAAGCTACATTAGATGGATGTAAAGACAGCTTTTCTCAATGATGACATTGATGAGACCATTTATATAGTGCAACCCGAAAATTTTGAGTCCGGAGGCGCAAAACGAATGGTTTGTAAACTAAAGAAATCTATCTATGGGCTCAAGAAAGCTTCCTATCAATGGTAATATAAATTTCATCAAGTGGTCATCTCTTTCAGTTTTGAGATTAATATGGTTGATGACTATGTATACCACAAGTTTTGTGAGAGTAAACACATTTTACTGGTTTTATATGTAGATGACATACCGCTTTGTTAGTAATGATATATGTTTATTGCATGAAATTAAGAGATTTCTATCAAAAAAATTTGAGATGAATGATCTTAGTGAAACAACTTTTGTTTTAGGAATTCAGATACATCGAGATCGATCTCGAGGTATTCTTGGATTATCATAAAAGGCCTATATTGAAATAATACTTGAAAGATTTGACATGTAGGATTGTAAGCCAGGAGATACCTCTGTTGCCAAGGGAGACAAATTCAATCTCAATCAGTGCCCTAAGAATGATTTTGAATTTAAGGAAATGCAAAAGATCTTTTATGCTTCAGTAGTGGAAAGTTTAATGTATGCCCAAGTTTGTACACATCCAGATATAACATTTATTGTTGAGATGTTTGACAGATATTTAAGTAATTTGAGAATAGATCATTGGAAAGTAGCTAAAAGGGTTTTGAGATACCTTAAGAGAATAAAATACCACATGCTCACATGTAGGAGTTCGAATAACACAGAAATCATTGGATATTCCGATTCCGACCATGCTGGATGCCAAGACAGTCTTAGATCCAGTTCAGGTTATATTTATCTGTTTGCTGGAGGAGCTGTCTCTTGGAGGAGTGCTAAGCAGACACTCGTTGCTCCTTCCACCATGGCAGCTGAATTTATAACATGTTTTGAGGCATCCAATCAGGCTATATGGCTGCAAAATTTTGTCACGGAGCTGCGAATTGTTAATGAAATTGAAAGACCACTCAAGTTATTTTGTTACAATAACTTAGCAGTCATGTATTCCGACAACAACAGGAGCTCAACAAAGTCAAAATTTATTGACCTCAAGTTCCTAGTTATTAAGGAAAGAATTCAGGAAGGTCAAGTGTTTATAGAGCACATAGGAACAAACTCTATGATCGCGAATCCGCTAATTAAGGGACTATCATACAAGGTCTTTTTTTAGCATACTGCTCACATGGGTGTTGTATCACTTGATGATACTTTAGTTTACTGGAAGTTTGTATTTTGTGCTTTTCTGATTGACACACATTTTATTTGTTACAGTTATTGATATTTTTTGCAGAAATAAAGTTTTCAGTATTTTGGTTTTGGTTTGATCTCGCCAGATAAGTTGGACCAGTTGAAAATAGGCATGTTAGTTCATATTACATGTAATTTTCATGCTATGCATCTATACTTGATCTATATCGTTTTGTTATGTTTGATGTATGTGACCATGAATGGGTTTAGTTACGATGAATGTGACAAAGACCGCTTTGATCCTATATTGGTATAACTAATGGACGAGATTTTTCAGAGATGATTTTGCTTATGATAGCAGAAGGTTTTGAACTCATAAGGTTATATATATAATTATAAATTTATATATAGTCCAAGTGAGAGATTGTTGTATTTTTGGACTTACATCTATAATAATTATATATATACGCTAGTATAAATTGAGGCCCAAATTATAAAGTGATCTCATGAGATTTAATGGGCTTAAATCATCTAATAGAGTATGGGTTTCCTATGCGTAGATACCCTATTGCCTATTTTCTAATTTTTATTTTTAAGATGGGCTAAATTAGAAATTAAAAAGATGGATACGCTATATATGCAGTTGCGGTCCCCAGGTTATGCATCTTTTTAGGGTTTCTTCTAACATCACATCTTTAGAAAAGAAAAGCTACCTTTTCCACAAAACCCTAGGGCATTAACTTGGAAGACCAGAAAATCTCCAAATTCAACAACAACTAAACTTATGAATTCAGGTACTCTTCTGCTTATGGTTTATTTTCTTGGTGATTTAACGTGGAGGACCTTGGGGTGATTAATGTTTTCCCAATAAATTTATATAAGAAGATGTAAAAAAATAATTAAAAAATAAGATAGTTGTAAAGAGTAAAAAATTTTATATTAAAAAATTTTAGGTGAAAAGTTTTATTTTTTAACAAACACATTCGAAATCAAAAGATTTAACTAGTTATGTGACAACTTAGGCCTAATAAACCAAGTTAAATTCCTAATAATATGATCTAAGTGTAATTTATCCAACTTAATCATGCAAAAGATGGAGAAATTTCATCAATTTATTGTATAAAAGAGAATTATTTTATCAAATTTACAAACAAGTACTTTATTACATCACATATTTGCAAAAATAAAAATATAATAAGCCATATTATCTAAGTTTAACTCAATCAATCAAGCCTGAGCTGTTACAATTAGTAAGATTATTAAGATTATTTTTGAAGAAGAGGACTACTAATAATCGTTATAAGCACTTAGTGCTCTAATCTAATGACTTTGTTTGGCCTTATTATCAATTTTTTGTAATTAAAAAAAGCATAGTTAGCTATGAAGCTTTGATTGAAAATTTGTAATAAAAATTTATAAAGTGTTTGAAACTATTATTTGTATTTTGTTTTAATATCAAAAGTGCTTTTAAGTATGTAAAATTACCAAAAGGGACGTAAAATTAATTTTAAAATTGAGCTATTTAATAATAGAAATATTTCTTATTATGCATTAGTAATTGCACATTGATTAAATTTTGTTTTGAAAATCTAAATTTATAGCGTTAAAATGCAAAAGTGATTCAAAATCCTTTTACTTTTTATATGAATAATCTTTTTATTTCATATGATTTTTATTTTATAGTTAGAATTCTATCATGATTATGTCTAGTTCACATGCCAGATTCTTTTAAAGGAGATTATTTTTCCACTTCTATAGTATCTTATAACTTGTCTAGTTGAATTTCTAAAATGTATACACCTTTTTTTTTATGATATTACAGCATCTCAAGTGGTAGTACAATCAAGCTCTGAGATATTCTAACAATTGTCTAACTAAGAATCTAATATTTGTAACAATAAATCTTAAACTATTCACTTAGTGGACTCTCCCAAAGAAAATTCGAGGAGACTAAACGCCACTACTAAATTCTTCTGAAAACGTGCCTGCCAAGCTTCGAACCAAGGAAGCCAACATCACTGGGCAAAGTCCTTGACCACTGAGGCAACAACTCAATGCCGTATACACCTATTTTTGAATCTAAGCATATGTTAAAAGATTATCACTTTTTAGAGAAATTTCAAATCAACATGTAGTATGAAAGTCAAATCACCACTATGACCAACTAATATCCAAAACACCCTTACAATAGAAAAAAAATCCAAAGCACCCATATGTTAGTTTACAATATTCAGATTTATAGTTAAGCATCATGTGCAATTAGCTTCTACACTTCGTAAAGACTAGAAATTTTTTGATAGGTTTTTGTATACATCACAACAACTTATATTACATTCAAGCATAATCATAATCCCCACACAATGGAGCAAAATTTTTCACACATCACATAGGGGGAACTTGTAAATATTTCAACCAAATGGAGGAAACAGAAAAACTCTTACACTACTTAAATGGAGGAGGGGAGAGTTGAATTCATGACCAACCAACAATGGGCTAGCATGAGTTACCACCAGAGTATACCTTGATGGTACAAAGACAAATTTTAAGCTTAAATGGTTGTTTTTTTTTTTGATATTGCAATCTGTAACAAAAATATGGTTACACTTAATGAAATAGTTCCACATGTTGGTTGATGGAGCCTCATGATCATTTTGGCCCACAATGAAGACTAAATCAAAATACAATTCAAATGATTTTATTTAACCTCATTTGTTTGATCATTTCATTCGAAGTCATGTGTACATCATGAGTTTTAGAAGACTTATAAGTGTAAAATATGGAAAATCATTAAATCCATTTGCAATAGTTGTTGTTATATAATTCATTTGGAAAAATGTCCTGAATTACATAATATTAAAGTTTATGTCTAGCATGCTACATATGAGTTTTTCTTAATAGTCGCACGTGGAAGTATGTGTTGGATGCATAAAAGTTCACATTGGTTTTGAGTAAATACTAAAGATAGCCCTTTTATAATAGTTAGAGTACCACTTAAGAATTTAGCAAAGCCTTGGAGAAGAGCCTAAAGAGAGGAGTCTGGAGTCTTGTGTAGTTCCTGAGTGTTCCAACAGAGAGTATGTGTATTTTTTTTCATTTTTGTTTGATACTAATATAGTTACTTCCACAATTGATATTATTTCAAACAACTCACATTTACTAACACATATATACATTGAATCAAAAAATTCAAATTTGATATAAAAACCAAATAATTTTATTACATTGAGTTAATATTTTAAAAGTCAATAACCTGTTAGAATCTTTAATTTTGACAAAATGTGGATCCTAATTTGAATAAAATTAGGAGAATGTTTCAGTGCATCAAGGTGCAAAACTCCTTTTTTATTTTTTTAAAATTTTTTATAAGATTATTAACCTATGTGTATTTAACTTATATATTAAGTTTTACCATTTTTAGAGATATATAAATGTATATGTTTTTTTTTTAAAATAAGGATATTTTAGTCACTTAAAAATGGCTAAAGTATCGTTATCTTTAAAAAAATTTTAAAAATATATACACGTATCTAAAAATGGTAAAATTTGACTTATAGTTTAAATATAATTAGATTAACAATCTTATAAAAAAAATTTAAAAAAAATATAAAAAAGAAGTTTTGTACTCGTGTATTGAAATTTCAATACATCAGGGCACATTGAAACATTCTTCAATCAATTATTATAAATAAAATATTTGGATTGGAGTTTAATATTTTAATTATCGTAATGAGCTAAAATCATGAGCTCCTCGAATTGACTTCCATGGAACCGGCCAAGAAAAAATGTAACCACTTTACCTTGAAAAAGACACCACGTTGCATGTGAAGAGATGATTTCTCGGGCATTAAAGACCAGAGAAGTCGCCCACGAGAAAAAGAGACATCTTTTTCTTTTGAAGAGAAATCATGGGCTTTGTGTGAAGAACTACCTGCGCGGCTCGTGAATATTGCTGATTACCCGTTCCAGCAGTTTGGTCGTCCACATGTTTGATCCGATTTCTCCAACCAAACGATTGCTAGCCAAAATCTCATGACCCCCAACGACCCCTAATAATAATAATAATAAAATAATTGAGTTTTTTCATTTTAAACTTTCTAATTTTATATATTTACATTTTTAGCCATGAAGTTTTGTCATTTGTATTTTAAACTCTGACCTATTACAGTATTAAAAACTCATATTAAACCATGCACACTAACGTAAAAACTCTCCAATATTTAAAAAAAAATTACATTTTAAACTTTACTATTAGGCTTTTTCTATTTTGTCCTTGAAAGCTTCAATAATATTTTTACCTCTAATGCATATTTGAGTTTTTTTAAAAAAAAATATTGGAAGGTTTTACATCATTTTGCATGAATTAACGATAATTTTTAACGTCATTATGGATCAGGGTTTAAAACGCAAATGGACTAAAATTTTCAGACTTTAAAATAAAAACGGCCAAACTTTCAGGATTCAAATGTAAATACACAAGGTTAGAAAGTCTAAAATACAAAAAACCCAAAATCATCGTCCAAGAAACAAATATGCGTATTTGGCGCTCGGTCATCATGGGTGTATGTATATTCTTATCTCGGGGATATTTGCGAATGACTTCCAAGCTGGTTTCTTTTTTTATTTTTTATTTTTTATTTATTTTGCATGACTTTGTTCTTGTGGATAACCAACCATTTTGAACTTCGTTTCATAACATATTTATTCACCATAAGTTGCGATATCTATCACGATTTCATTGAGAGAAAAATATTTTCTCTTAAAGTTTGAATTAATTTCCTATTGGAATGCTGAAATTTAGTAATTTATTTCGGGTGTTGTTTGCCTAATAAAGTTCAAAAGTGGACTTACTTGCAGAAGATTTTGAAATGGCTCTCTTGCAAACAAAGTTAAGAAAGGGGATTACTTGCAAATGGAAAGTTATGAGTAATAAATTGCAAATTTTAAAAAAATTAGGGAGTTACTTTCAAATATACCAAAATTCGGTACTTGGATTTTTATTTATTTATTTATTTTTTACGGGTGGTACTTGGATATTTTGTGAGAGTATACAGCATTTGGGCCTAATTGTCCCTAATTCTTAATATATTCATAATGTTTCATAAATTTCTCTTACACTAAATACATTTCAGTCTAAAATGTAGTATACGGTATCTGGGCCTTACACTCAGAACTTCATCCATGTTAAATTTAACAAAATTTTATAATTTTTTTATATACCAAAATAATTATCCGTAATTCCTAATATATTTATAATGTTCCGCAAATTTCTCTTATGTTAAATACATTTCATTCTAAATTTTTCTCATACATACAACTTTTCACTCTAACTTTCTTTTATATACAACGGCAAAAACTTTCTTTATTTATGTAATGAAAAGACTATTTTTGTCCATTCAAATTTCGATAATTGAAATGATGATGCAGCCCCAATTTGCAAACTCTAAACTTGGTTTCATCATATTTTTTAAGCAGCAAGGAATTTTGAGTATTTAATTTTTTAAGTAGCAACAATTTTGAGAAGACAAATGAAATTTTAATGGGCAAAATATTTTTATTGATTAGATATTTTATTTTGACTTTTAATACTCAAAAAATGAGTATAGATACATGAGGGACTTGTTTTACTGTTTTTCAAAATTCAAAATGAAATACTAACAAAATTTAAAAAAATGCTCAAATCTTACTGAAAAGAAGATTCAAAAGTGCTTCATATTTATAAAAGAAATAAATAAATAATTTTTAAGGGAGCATGGCTCAGGGGGAACTGGGTTCCCGCGGCTTGCCGTCAATGGGAACTCTCCCAATTTTTAAATTTTTTTTTCAAAAATCTAATAGTATTTATCTTTAAAATATAATTTTAATCAAGGAAAATAATACAAATCAAATGGTGCTAATTGAAAAATTATGATAGAAGGATGTTAATAATGTAGATAGTTTTAAATTACAAATATGTTTGGGAAGTAACAAATTTTTTAGAAGGTAAATTTTTTGTATAGAAGTTTTTGAAATAAGATAAAATAATATGATATGATAGGATTAATGATGAGGAGTAACAAGAATAAAGTTAAAATAGATAGCTTAATAGTATAAGTAGTCATGTGGAAATAATTGAAAAATAGGATAGTTGTATATGAAAATGTGAATAAATAATTAAAAAATATTACAGTTATGAGAAACGATAAAACTTTTGATGAAAAATTTTTTGTGTAAAAGTTTTTGAAATGTAAGAAAATAATGTGATATTATAGGAGTAATGATGATGATTAAAAAACATAAAGTTAAAATAGAAATATTAGACATATTGGTAGTCGTGTAGAAATGATCGAAAAGTAGAGTAATTGTACAAGAATAATTAAAAAATAAGGTAGTTGTGGAGTATAAAAATTTTTAAATCGAATAATTTTAAATATTGATTAATACTCCCTAAATTAAAAAATTTTAGTTTGGAATGCTAAGATGATAAACAAACACACCCTATAACTAGGGGTGCAACTCGGGCTCATGAAACCCGGGTTCACCTAAACCCTAACCCTAACCCTAATCCTATTTGTAAAACATCAACCTTAACCCTAACTCTATTTATAAAACCTCAACCCTAACCCTATTTTTGAAATTCGGGCTCGGGTTGAGTTTTGGGTTAACATGTTACTATAAATGTATATCCTATACTCATTTAATCACAAATCTATTGCTAAAAAAATCTAAAATGACAATTTATTATAAGAAAACAAGAAAAATTTAAATACAATCTAAGAGTATTAAGAAGAAAAACCTGTTTTGGGCCTTCTTTTCGCAACCTTTGTCTATCTTGCAATTTAACATGAATATCAGAATCATATATAGAAATATTAGCATCCAACCATAAGATAAACTTTATAATATCGATCATAAGAAAAGAAAATAATCCTAAAAAATTCAATAATATCAAAAAATAAGATTAATGACACAATGATACAAATAATATCAAAACAATTCAAAATTTAAACACCTGATACCCTGCCGTCCCATCAACGAAAGTCATATTGACTGTCGCTTACATCTACAAAATCCAATTTTCTATTAACAGAATCACCAATAAGGGTCTGTTTGGTAACAATGAAAACTCAAAAAAAAATTTATAAAACTTTTCACAGCAGGGGGTGTAGCAGTAAAATCTGGTCATTTAATTTCATAACCGTCATTTCAGCTGGTGTCCATACCTATGCACATCCTATTTTCAATCAAGGGTGTGTTTGACATTACGAAAAAAAGCAGTGATATCTTTTAGCCGTAAAAATTTTCAAAATATCAATGCATTAAATGTGCATCTTTGATGTGTGCGGGACCCACAGAATTAAAATGCATGCATAGCTTATGACAATAGTGAAGGCAACTGTTGTTTGAAGGACAACAGTGGCAGAAATGATGATCTGAAAGGATAGATTTTTTACCCACGCACCCGCAAAATGATAAGTTTTAATTATGGAGACGAGTTTTTAGCTTTATCAAACGAACCCCAAAAATATACCATTACGAGTTTGCAATTCAGCAACATGAGATTTGAGTTCATCAATTTCCGGTCAAAAAAAAATTAACCGTAGGTGCATTAATAATGTTCAGCAGTATGGGGGTGTTTGGCAATGACAAAAAGTTTTCACCTAAAACTTTTCAATCTAAAACTTTTCATTCTCTACAACTCTTCTATTTTTTAATTATTTTTTTATATCTTCCAACACAAACCACCCTACTTTTCAATCATTTCTACACAATTACTTATACAACTAACCTATCTATTTTAACTTTATCCTCTTTACTCCTCATCATTACCCCTATCATATCACATCATTTGACAACTTTTATTCTTTAAAACTTTTCACCACAAGTTTTATTCATTCCCAAATACACAGCAGTAGCATTTGCCGTCAGTCAAGCTTGATAATGACAGTTTTTTATGGCAACAAAATTGTCACCAATTTTCATAGTTTCCAAACAGCTCCAAAATCAATGAGAGAAAAGCAGACCAAAGCAAGCAAACAGATGACTGAAAAGGAGATTACCGAGTATGTTTGACGAATGGGAGAAGACGGGGCCGAGGATCCTGAGGTCGCAAGCAGGAATCGAAACACGCTTTGTAATGGCATTCTTGTCGCACTCAAGCAGCTCAAATTGTCCAGTCCGATCGAACCTCATCCAGAGGCGGGCACTCGTCTTCTTCTTGTTGCCCTTCACCGACGCTCCGGCGAGAACAGTGCCGGCTCCAGGGGAAGCGACACAGGCGATGGAGGAGGAAGCAGGATAGATCGGTTGCATTTCTGTCTTCTTCAGCGGGAAGAATTTCTTCGGGAAAGAGAAAGGATTTCTCTTCTTCCCCATTTTCTTCCTTCACCACCACCTCTCTCCTCTCCCTCTCGCCACCCTCATTGCTTGCGTTTTATTCCCCCCTCTCTCTCTTTGCAGCGCAGCAGTGGCGACTGAATCGAAAGGCTGAACTGTAGGCCTGCAGCGCAGTAGTGGCGACTAAATCGAAACTCGAAAGGTTGAACTACAGCGCAGCAGCGGCGATTTAAAGGCGGAACGGCAGCGGCGATTTTTGCGAAAGGCAGAACGGGCGAATGGCAGCGGCGATTTTCACGAGTGGCTGAAAGGTCAAACTCAAATGCAGAAGTCGCAGAATAGCGGAAAGGAAAGGGGTTAAAGGGTGAAATCGAAATTCGAAAGGCTAGCCTAGCAGCCTGGCAACGATAGGGACGACAGCTGGCTCTGGCTGACATTAATGTATAATAATAAAATAATGATATTTTCAAATATATCCTCGGGTTTGGGTTTACAGTGTTCGGGTTCACCTGAACCTGAAACCGAGAGTTGTTTGAATTCGGTTCGGGTTCAGGCTGAGAATTGCCAAGTTTCAACACTGCTCCCAGCCAGCTTCGAGCTGAACCTGGCCCAAGTTGCACCCCAACTTATAACAAGTGTTCCGATTCAATGCGCTATGACACATTCAAATTTCAATGCACCCCTCTCTTCTTGTCGTCACCTGTCTGGACGCGATTTTTCAACGTCCACTCAAGAAGCTGGATTTTTTACAGATTATGGCCTCTTGTCTTTTGTAATTTCGCCAAATTTCCTAATGAGACAAAAAAACCATCAAGAACAAAACCTAGGTTTGATAGACGAAAGGTTCAAGTAGTAAACGGAATAGCAAGTAATCAATCTCTTGATTGCACATAGGATGAAGACCAATAACCGTGTATCAAAGGAGCCCCAAAAAGAAAAAAAATGGTTCAAGCCTTAACATCTGGCATTCTCAAAAGGATTTGAATTTTATCAATGCAAATGGTCTCGACATAAAAGTGTCGCAAAACCCTCTAAGCCGCGATTTTTGTCCTTGTCGAGCTGAGCCACAAGTCTTCTTTTTCCCTTTCGATTGCTTCTCACCCCGAGTCCACCACGATGCTCTCTCTCATCTAGCCATTCATCTAGCCATTCGGGTGGGTTCTTCTTCTCCCCCTTTCAATTTCTTCTCCCTTGGGCTCTATCGCGACGCCCTCTCTCTCCTCCTTCCGTTCTCGATAGCTTTTTTGTCTTATTAGGAAATGGGGCAAATTGCAAAATACAAAAGGATGTAAGCTGTAAAAACTTAGTTTTTTGAATGGATGGTGAGCGGCTCATTGAATCAGAACACCTATAAATAATATCCACAGTAATATTCGTATCATCTGATACGTTATATATATATATTTGATCTAGACGAGTTTAAATTTTTTTTTTATTTTGATAAACGTATTTCACATCAATTTTATATGTTACATATGTGACTTTTATGATTTTTACTTATTTATGGTTACCATAATATTTTTGATAAAAAAGGTTACAATAATATATATATATATATATGAGTTGTTCTAGTGCAACACCACTACACTGGAACAGAGGTATATTTGCTCATTTTTGGGCCCCACACATATTAGAATGCAATGGAACTTTAAACAATAATTTATCCATATATAAATTTTTATAGCGAATTGTTTATATGTTGAAAAAACCATTTTAAAGTTGTTATTTACATCAAACTATTTTATTATGTTGAATTTGTTGGAAACAATACTTCAAAACAAAGTAAAATTGAACAAAGATTAAGTTTTGATGATTAACAACAACTAACTTGAGTATATTTAAAGGACTAATGAGTTTGCCACTTGTCTTAAGGAACTTAAGTAGCCAAGTCGATCCCCAAGTCGACTTGAACTTCGACTTAGAGTGAAGTCGATCCCAAAGTCGACTTAACTATCGACTTGAGAAAGAATCTCAAAGGCAAAACCAACTTACAGGTGAAGTCGCATCCCAAGTCGACTCCACATGCGACTTGAGAAGTCAAGTCGCAAACGAAGTCGACCTCGCTATCGACTTCAAACATGAAAAACTGTCCAGAGCTGAATTGTGGGGCACAAAGCTGCCCAAGTCGCAGGCCAAGTCGACTCCAAGTGCGACTTGGGTGAAGTCGCAGACAAAGTCGACTTCATCCGCGACTTGAGAAGTTCAGACTTCAAAGATGCAGTTTCAAAGCCTATTCAAGGAATCTCTCACTCAAGTTCAAAGCAGAGATTCAAGATGGAGATCAAATCAAGTCTATCAAGTCTTAAAGACCAACTGAGTCAAATGCAAAGCAAGACGCATGATTCAAAACTCAGGCTCTCCTAAGAATCATCAAGGAAACAAGCCAAGCAAGATAGAGGAAGATCGAATGAAGAACAAAGCGTATTTTGCAAAGACCAAGTCAAGTCGCAACCCAAGTCGACTCCATGATCGACTTGAGTTGAAGTCGAAAGCCAAAGTCGACTCAGGACTCAGACTTGGAACCTGACAAGGTGAAGTCGCACCTGAAGTCGACTTCACCTGCGACTTGGGTTAAGTTGATGCCCAAGTCGACCCTGACTAAAACTTGAAGTTGCGACGGTGAAGCGAAGTCGCACCCGAAGTCGACTCCATCTGCGACTTAGGCGAAGTCGCATCCGAAGTCGACTCCACATGCGACTTGGGTCGCAACGGTCGGAATTTATTCGAACGTTGGCGCATTAAATGCGCGCCACCTACCCTCTAACGTTCGAATTCCCTCCAAAATTATAAATAGCATTCATGATGGACGAGGGAAGTAGCTGAAAATCATTAAGAGTGCATAACTACCATCTACAAGAGCTTTAAAGAGATCAAGCTAACCAAAAGAGGAAGAACTTTGCTTCAAACTGCAAGAGCTCAACTACTGATCATACAAAGCCACTTCAAACAAGTTCTTCTCTGCGCCAAACTGCTTCTACACATCTGTAAAGTGTAGTTTTCTTATTGTTTCTGTTATATGTGTTAAACTTGATTTAGTTTGAGGAACTAAGATCAAGTGTAAGCAAAGTAGTGTGTGATTGGAGTGTGACTCATCACCTACTTGTGCTGTGTTTTGTTGATGCCACTTAGAGCTGGAATCTAGAAGAGAGCAGTGGCTCTAATTGTATTGAGAGAATACAATAGTGGAACCCAAGTCACAAGGAGTGTGAGCTTGGAAGAGTGGAGTAGGGAGGTTGCCCGAACCACTATAAAAATCTTGTGTGCTTGATTTATACTTCTGCTATTTACATTGCTTTCCATTTCGTTTCTTCATTAAGGGGACTGGATTAATCCGGGGATAAGCTTCTGTTTAAGATATAATTTTTTAAATACCCAATTCACCCCTCCCCTCTTGGGTTTTGCCATCAACTTGGGACCAACAGAATTTGTACCATTTTTAAATGGGGTCTACACACATATCTAATTGGGATGAAAATTAATATGGTAATAGAATACATTATTTTAAATACAATGGGTGGAGTAGATTATAATTTTGTTATCATGTTTGGTCCATTTTGACGCCACTATGGTGCCGCCGCAACTGAAATTTTTTTTCCTCCCTCTCTCTCTCTCTCTCTATATATATATATAGAGTTGTTCCGATGCAGTGCCGCTGCATTGGAATAGCGATACATTTTCCTATTTTTGGCCCCACATATATTAGAAGAATGCAATGAATTATCTATATATAAATTTTATAGCAAATGATTTACATATTGAAAAACTATTTTAAAGTGTTATTTATATTAAACTATTTTATTATGTTGAATTTGTACCATTTTCAGATGGGGTTCATACATATATCTGATTAAGATAAAAATTGATATGGTAATAGAATATATTATTCTAATTACAATGGCGGAGTAGATTTTACCATTATCATCATGTGGGGCTCATCTTAGCCCCAGTGGTACTGCACTTGAATATTTCACACATACACACATACACACACACACACATATAAGAGCGCAACTGTATTCAAACAACGATACATTTGCCTAAAAATGAGCCCCACACACATTAAAATGTAATGAAACTTTATACAATCATTTATCTATGCATAAATTTTATAACAAATGGTTTATATGTTGAAAAATACTTTAAAGTTGTTATTTACATCAAACTATTTTATTATTTTAAATTTGTACTATATTTCAGATGTGGTCCGTAAACATATCTATTTGGGATGAAAATTCGTATAATAATAGAATATATTATTTTAAATATAATAGGTGAAGTAGATTATAATGTTACGATCATGTGAGACTTATTTTGATGCAACTAATTATGGTGCAGTTTGCTGCACTTGAATATTTCTTTATATATATTGGTCTCGCTTCTATGTAACCGGAATCTCTTGAAAAATCTAAGATTTTGATCCTTAATAGAAAATCCAATCGATTCATTATATTTAACATTATTTGTTTATTTAGGAGACCAAGTTTCATCTTAATCAAGTGTGTTCGTAGGCCACATTTGTTCAAAAATATATATTTATGTGTAAATTATGAAAAATGCTTAGATATATTTATACATGTATTAGAATATAATAATATTTTATAGAATAATTTATTCACATAGAAATGATATTTTAGACGGTTTAGACGTCAAAAATACTATTTTAAAATTGATATTTAGCATTTTTTATAATTTACATTCGATATATATTTTTTAACAAATGTAACCCATAAACATATTTGATTGAGGTGAAACTTGATATCCTAGATAAAATGATTTTAAATATAATAAATAGATTAAATTTTTGATTAATGGTAAAAATCTTAGATTCGAGAGGGGTCAGACGGAAGCCGTTCTCCCGCACCGGGACCTGTAATCGAGAAGTTGTTCAATAAGAAAGAAGCTCTCGTCTCGTCTTACGTGCGTAAAAGGAAAAACTCATCTCGCGATATGTAATATGGATTTATCGTATCGGGTGCCGGTCGGGTCGCGTGCCTGAGCAACGATCCCACGAGTATAAAGCTGGGAGAGACGACACCAGAACCGAAGTCCCTCTCTCTACATTTCCATGCGCCCCCACTCCTCTCGTGGGGCCCACCCTTCCGCACACACTCTCTCTCTTTCTAGTGCTGCTGGTTCAAAAGATTGCTCCTCCCAGCTCTCGTCGTAATGCGCGCTGAAATCTCACTCACTCCCATATTGGCCACTCTCTGACCCTCTCCAAAAACCGAGGTATTGCCTTTTTTAATCCCTTGAAATCCAGAGATCGGTGGAAATCTCCGTAGATCCTGATAAATGCAGGTTTTCTTGCCGGTTCTCTGACCTGCATTTCGTGTCTTTCTATTTTTATTGGATTTTTTCCAGCCGTGAAGACGCGGAATAAGCTTCTCTGGAGAAATCTTAGAGTAGGTATGCTAAAACATTTTATAAGTAGAATTGGATATGGTGTAGCTTGTCTTGCAAGGACGTTAATGGAATCGAGAAAAGCATAAAAGGTTCCTTTGTTTTTAGTTGATAGGAAGGAGGAAACTGAAGAGAACGATCAATGCCGGTGAATCTGTGCGAATTTTAACGATCGTCTGGTTGAATCCCGCAACTATTCGTTCGGAAGAGGTAATTTGCTATTATTGATTTCTTGGCGTTGTGATTTTGCATTATGTAAATGTCAGCAAAAACCTGAATGGCCAGAAAACGACTTAACAATAAGGCTGTGCAAGTTTTGGTCAAAACAAAAAAAAATAACGCTGTGCAAGTGCAGCAAATTTTGCTAGACGTTTTACCACATTCAACAAGGCCTGGAAACCGCAGTGGATAGAAGAAAGTCCTGAAGAATGTGATGGGTGCATGTCACAAAACCTTGCCCTTGATTGGATAATCTTGTGAAATTCACTGACATCCACAATCCATGTCGAATGAATCTTAGATTGAATTTTTGCTAGTGAAAAATGAAAAGCCTTAACGGACTTTATAGAATCTGCAAACCTTATTTTAGTTGTAATTATTCAAAAATGCTGAGGTTTGAGTCGATAATTGCAGGATTCTGAAGAACACGTGACATGTTTTGCGGATATTGTAAGGATGCTGAAGAAAGACTGCTGCTGAGTTTTTCATGATTCTGTTCATGAATCTTGGCTACTGAGCTTTTGACTGTCCTCTTCAAGGTTTGTTCTGCAGGATAAAAATTGCTTTTCCCTTTATTTCCATCATTTTCATTTACGCTTCATCTTCTCTCACTTGATTTCAAGTTATTTTTGCTTCGACGAAGGTTTGTCCCTTCTGCATTCTTAATTTTAGCTTGATGTTTCCAGGATCTCTATTGGCCAGCACCTGGAACAGAACAGGCAAAATGAACAGCAACCGGCAGGTGGAGGTCCATTACATAGATACAGGATTTCCTTTCACTGTCACCGAAAGTTTCATGGATTTGTTTGAAGGCCTTTCATATGCCCATGCGGATTTTGCTTTTACAGGAGCGTTGCAGGATCAGGTTATTTTTGAAATGTTACGGATATATATTTCCTAACAACATGAGTTAGTTTCTTTGATCTTTATACACTTTAGAAGGTCAAACTCGTCAAAAATATTCCCTTCTAAAAACTTTTGTTTGCTGCTACTTATGTTAAGGTTTTGCTAAGTACTAGATTTGGATGTTAGGCTGTTTTTGACAGATTATATGGTAGGAAACTGTTTGGAGGTTTGCCAATTTCACCCAGAAGTTATAGTTTCCATTTTAATTGCATTTTTTCATTTAGTTTTGCCAGCAGGCATTGAAATTTCCCTGTGACACCTTTTAAAACCATTGGATGGTGTGGGCTGAATTCCTACAGTCTTATACCTTTTCATGCAAGTAGCCTCTCGGTCTGTTTGTCTGTCTATCCTTCTCCTAGCATGTCTTCTTATCACACAATCTCTACATTAACTATGTCCTCTTGCATCCATCCTACAGCTATCAGATGCTGGGGTGACAAATGACCCCATGCCATCGCAGCCAAATGCTACTTGCATCTCACCACTAAAAAGGAAAAACCATTTTAAAACATCTCACTACCAATATCAGTGAATCTGACAGTGTATGTGGTCTGGTTTCTCTCCCATTTCTGTTCTGCGTCATACCATCCTACGTTGCCCTGACTTACAGCTCAGGAATACATGGAATTCCCCCACTGCTTAGCACATTAGTGTTCTGATGATAGAATTGTTAAATTATCTTTGTTTTTGTCATTATTATTTTCTCCTCATGGGATGGGGTATCAAAGGGATGGTGTATTTTCGCTATTTTATAGTGAAATTTCTCCTGCCATTCTGATCTATTGATATCAGAGTTTGTGTTTGTGTGTGCTCCTGTATGCTTATGTGCCCATGGCTGCTTATGTGAACCGAGCTATTTTTGTTGCTTGCTTTATTAGGGCCAGTTAGATATTGAATTTCAGTCGCCTTAAACGAATTTCATAGGCCAAAGTGATGGTGAACTGGGACAAATTGAAAGTGCGCAACTGCTTGCATCAGATGAAGGGAACTGAATGTTAGCGGAGCTCCATAGATTTGGATTGACATGGATGAGAGGAGAGATTTGGGTTGAGAGGTGGAGTGACAGGAGAAGGTGAGAGATTTTCTTTGGGTTCTCTCATTCTCAGGGAGGTAGAGAGTGGGAGACAGATTTCTTTTGGGTGTCCTCATTCTCAGGGAGAGAGAGTGGGAGATAGAAATCTGTTTTCTCCTTGTTTTCAAATGGGTTACTCTCATGGAAAGAAATGGTCTCTGTGGGATTCTGCTAGCCCCATCTAATTGTTTATGGGACAGCAGGAAAATTTCAATGCCTACTGACGGTATTGAATCAAAACCTCTGGATTTTAATTACTCATAAATTCACAGTATTGAATCAAAACACCCTGGATTTTAATTACTTATACATTCATCATCTGAGCCAACTATCTATGCAGTAAGGCTTTCATAATAACTATAAACTGGTCCAAATGCATAATTACCAACTGAACACTTGCATCATCCTCTGGGTTCACCTGCCATGGTGACTGTTGAATTGATTGCAAAAGGGCCGATGTTTTGTTTGTAACTGATTATATTGGAGGATTGGAAAGCTGTTGTCACTTCCGTTTCTCAGGCCCTTATTTGTGGAGGTGATATCTGCACTATGGAAAAATTGTGTACTGCCTTTACTGCTTTTTGAATATGAACTCCCTTCCTATCTGGTTCCTAGAACCACTGCTGTCACAAGTGAAGTGGATTAGGTTGATATGATAATTTGTCTCATAATGAATATATGAAGAATTCATACTGGATCATAGCCTGCCATCTCAGGATTGCATTATCAATGAGTAGAACATGCCAAATCAATTACTGTAAATATCTCTAACCTGCTGCATAAACATCAAAGGGAAAAAAGAACACAATTTCAAAAAAAAAAAAATGCAGAATGAAAAGAAATAAAAAGGAAATGTTACTGATCCGTGGCGCATTTGGTTATTTGTGCAGGAAAGTATGTATTGGTCAATGCAAATGAGTCCATACAAGTATGGACTTTCAGCTTCTGCTAGTTCTCCATACTACAGCCACAGCCATACCTATGAGATAAACAATAGTGTACTCAGAATGGAAGGAAGCAGGAGGGCTTGGGATAATTTGTCGGTTGTAAATAATGAAGATCCACCGTCAATGGTTTTGAGTGGGGGAAGTGCTGATGCGATTTCGCATGCCAGCTCCGAGGAATGTAGTAAGTCTACAGTGATTTTAATCTTCAGATTGGTTATGGATTGTGACAATAGATGACCAAGGATTTGGGAGTGTAACAATTCTTTCCAAGTTTCTGCCTTCTCCCATTTCTCTTTTCTTCTGAGATTAGAAAAGGAGGAAAGTCTTCCTGTAATCCTTTTTTCCCCCCCTTAGTCTTGGTTGGGCAGTTCATTGTACTTATTGCATCTCTCTGCATTTTTCAGCCATACGGAGTCACCATGCTGCAAGTAGTTCTCAGGTGGGAAACTACTTCTTATCTGTATCTTTATAGGGAAGTGAAATTTTTTTGGCATCATGGGAAAAAATTTCTTTGTTTCATATATTCTTTTAGTGTCACATTTTCTTGCTGATGTTACTTCTATGTTGCTTTTGGCATCATGACAAACATTTCTGTGTTTCATATACTTTTAGTGTCACATTTTCTTGTCAATGATACTTCTATGTTGCTTTTGACATCATTGGAAAATCTCTGTTTCATATATACTTTTAGTGTCACATTTTCTTGTTACTTCTGTGTTGCCTTTGGACTTCTCTTTGTATGGTTTCCTTTAGCAGAATGGTTGCATATCACTAGGACAAAAAGGAAGAAAGCTAGGCCAGGCACAATGTTTTGCAAATAGGCTCGAATCTGCTCCGTGCATTCATTTGATCGAGTGCATCAAGCATCTAAATCTAGTAATATGTATGTTCTTGTGATAGTGTGCACATCAGGGGGAAAGATATCACTGATACCTTATTGATAAGTCCAAGCTTAAAAGATGATGGCAGTATGCTATTATTTTGCTAAAAGATCAGTTTAGCAGGGATGTCAGTTTGGCATGGGCCCCTTGAAATGTTCAACTTAATTTTCTCTCTTTTTTTTCATAGAATGTCTGGATTTATGATTAGCACATTGTTTGCATAACTCAAGAATCTTGACCTAGCTATTAGGCTCTCTTATAGATTAATCTGTTCAACAAAACTGGTTTTAGCATGCATGTGTTGGCAATGTTTATCTGCATCTGTTTTTCTATATATCTCTGGTTCTGAAAGGTGTACTCCATTTGTGGGGAATTTGCGTCATACCCCCTCTAAGTTTGCGTATTAGCATTTTAGACCCCGACGTTTGCGTATTAGCATATTAGACCCTAATAAGTTTCATCATTTGCATTTTAAACCTTCCGACTTAACGTCGTCTGTCATGCACCGTCTAGTCGAGTACAATGACGAAAATACCCCTCAATAAAACAAAATCACAGCAGCTAGCTCATTCTCTTTAGAACGTGAGCTTGCTTTCGTCCCTTCCTCTGCTCCCTACCGCCTCTTCTTTTTACGCACTTCTCCGTCCATTCAACTGTGGCAATCTATTTCTTTGTGCCGACTCCACGAACTTCAAACTCTGTCACTGGGACCATCAAAACAAGGATACAAAATGATAAAGAAAATCTCAACCCAACAATTCAAACAATTCTATTCTTTTTTTTTTTTAGAAAAAAATTCAACCACCAATTTCAGTCATACTAGTAAAGAACCCACCTTAAACTACGCCATCGAATTTGAACTGCCGAGCTGCAAACTGAGCATGAGGTCATAGTGCTTACGTCCTTTGGAGATTGTCTGCCCCTGCTTCTTGACCTCCTTAGTCTTCTTCCAAAGCGGCGGTGCCCTTTCCCCAATCGAATCCACACCTCCCACATGCAGATCAATGAACCCTCCTTCCTCTCCCGCAGCACAACCGAGCTCCCCACAACAATATCGCAGGTGATGTCCCCGTTTGTCTGCCAGACGCAAATCCTATTGAAACCTCTGTCTCCCAATCCCCACTCCTTCCTCCCACCACCACCTTTCGTCTTCTTCTTTTACTGCTGCATCTCTCTGCTGTAATTCAGCATCTTCTGCCAGGAAAGGACTGAGACCTTCTCCTCCGCCGCCGGGCAGACGTTGAAGCCATCCAAATCCATCGAGAAAACCTCCTTCTGGTTCCAATAAGAAAACCCAACACCAGATTTTGCTTCAGAAGGATAATACGTGGCGCTCTGATCGTCCTTGCTCCAATTCCCGACGTAGAAGATCCTGTCCGCCTGTTCGATCTTGCCTTCTCCCTTGGGCAGCCCATCCTCCCAAAACCCTTCGTAGCTATTGTCGTTTGCCCAAACCGTCAGTCCCTTGCCCGAAATTTTTTCCTTCTTCCACTCCCCTTCGTACTCATTCCTGTTCTTCCAAACGTACTTCCCATGCCCGTCCTGCGCCCTGTTATCTCGTCGCTGGCCCACTCCCCCTCGTACATGCAGTCGTCCGTCCAGACGTACTTTTCTGTCACCGTGCGGGACGCTGCTGACCCACTCGCTGATGTAGAAATCATTGTTTAATAACGTGCAATTGCCCCCACGCGCATTGCATTTGCTATCAACAGCGTGGCCATCTTCCTCGTCGTCATCTTCGCCATTGACGTGGGCTACCGCTGACATTGAGGAGAAGATGCCTGTCACAAGTTTCTTTGTGGATTGGGTTATCCTGGGCGTTGATTCTTGAATTTTCAGACCTTGCTGCGGCGGGGGCTGCATCATTGGATGATCATTGATGGTGTGGAGCAGCCGCAACTGGTGTGGCATTTAGAAACGGAGGTGGAAGATGGTAGAGATACTAGAGAGGAAGGCTTCTTCTCCCACGTAGGAAGATTTCGTAATTCGTAGCCTTTTTCTATTTTTCTTTTTTGTTTTTTCAAGGAAGGGTTTTCGTTTTTCGAGTGCGCGGATTTTAACGGGAAAGCGAGAGGTGGCTGCTACTGTTACTACTCCCTCTCTCTCTCTAAGCTCTGCTTTTCAACTTTTGTTTTTTTTTTCTGCGGAGAGAATGTGCTAGCTGCTATGATTTTGTTTTATTGGGGGTTATTTTCGTCATTACACTCGACTAAACGGCGCATGACAGCCGATGTTAGGGCGGAGGGTTTAAAATGCAAATGATGAAACTTATTAGGGTTTAATATGCTAATACGCAAACGTCGGGGTCTAAAATACTAATACGCAAATTTAGAGGGGGTATGGCGCAAATTTCCCTCCATTTGTTGGTTGGAGTTTTCTTGGATTCTTTGCTTGATTTTTCTCATTTGGCACTGATCTAATGTAACTGGTTGCATTGGCTTGTCAGACAACCGGTTGCTTTTTCTGAGGGTCTGTTTGGGCAGACGAAACTAGTCAAAATGGAAAAAATTTAAAAAAGTAAGAGAGTGATGTGATGTGATAGGATAAAGTGGGAATAAACAGGATATTTGTATGGAATAGTAATGGAAAAAGTAGGGTAGTCAGTTGAGATGTAAAATCATATGAAAGTATGTTATGCACTTTCTACTTCTCCCTACCCATACCCAATGCACCCTAATTTAAAATATGTTTTTTCACTTTATCCATTTAAAATTTGCATTCGCATGTATTTGTCTACGATGCCAAAAATCAATTTGATTGAAAACTTCGATATGCTATGCATTGGTTCATCCAGCTACATGTGGGGCCTTTAATCTTCTAATGAAAAGCAACTGGTTGCACTGATGTGTCAACACAGCTAGCTGCATTCAATCAGTATCCTTCTTATTTTACAAGTTATCATTCTGTATGTTGCTGCGAAATTCCTATCTTTGTTCTGATCTTGTTCTCATATATAGTGTTTCTGAAATTGTTAACGAAACCCTGGTTAAAATAAAATAAATCTAAGCGGAATAAAACTCCCCAATAAGATTATGAAGAATCTCAACTGGTGTAAAGTCTCTCCTGTATTAGGTGTAAGACAAGTCATGCCAAATAAATATACTTCCTTTCCATGCTATTCCTATAAAGCACTTGCAACTGTACTTCTCATTATTCTCTCTCTTTGCAAAGCAATTAAATAAAAATAGGTGAGAATAATTCTCTGTAAGTACTTATTATTCTTTATCTCTTTGTAAAGCAATAAAATAAAACTAGGTGAGAATAATTCTCTGTGAGTAGGAAATTCAACTATAACATGAATATGCAAAACTATTAAGTGAGAAAATTTTATTACAAAATTTACAAAACTTAATAATAAATTCCTAAATAATTTCAACAATATCTGTCAAAAAAAGTAATAAATAGTTAAAGAAGAAAAATGAGGCTATGGCCACTTGAAACTTATTAAAAAGATACCACACTACTTTCCTTATGGCTAAAAATAGTAATTTATATTGTAGTCATTGTAATAAGGCATAACCATTTTACACACTAAGCCTTGTAGATAGGTGTAACATATATAGCATTGTAATCATGTGAGTGAGTGAAATGATTTTTATAGCTCACTTCAACTTTATCAAATTAAGATCTAGTATTGCTTCAGCTTTATAGCATTGTACAAAATTTTGAATGAAATGATCCTGTTAGCTCGGGCTAAGTAAAGACCTTGCTTAGCACACTTCAAAAAAATCCATTTACAACATTTTTTTAAATTTTTTCTTCAAAAACTTGTTTATTTAAGTTTATTTAACATATAAACAAAGTTTTATCAATTTTGGATGTGTATATTTTTTCGAGATTTTTAAAGATAAAGGTATTTTAAATACATATATACACATAGGTGTTTAAAAATTTCGAAAAAATATATACACATCCAAAAATGATAAAACTTGGATTATATGTTAAAGAGAAGTGATCTTGTTAGTCCGGGTTAAGCAAATGCCCTGCTTAGCCCATTTATATTTTTTTGAGATTTTTAAATATCTGTGTATATATATGTTTAAAATATTCCTATGTTTAAAAATCTTAAAAAAATATATACGCATATCCAAAAAGAGGAATGATTCTGTTAGCCCAGGCTAAGTAAATGCCCCACTTAGCCCACCTCAAAAATTCTATTTAAAATATTTTTTTTTTTGCTTTTTTCTTCATACACTTGTTTATCTAAGTGTATTTAATATATAAATTAAGTTTTACCATTTTTGGATGTGTATATATTTTTTGTAGATTTTTAAAAATAAGGGTATTTTAAATACATATATACACATAGATGTTTAAAAATCTTAAAAAAATAGATAAACATATTCAAAAATGGTAAAATTTGGTCTATATGTTAAATACACTTAGATAAACAAGTGCACGAAGAAAAAAGTAAAAAAAAGTTGTTGTAAATAGGTTTTTTAAGGTGAACTAAGTGAGACATTTACTTAGCCCGGGCTAACAGGATCACTCCTCATTCAAAAAGAGGAATGATCCTGTTAGCCCAGGATAAGTAAATGCCCCACTTAGTCTACCTCAAAAATCCTATTTAAAATAACTTTTTTTTTTGAACTTAGTTTATGTTAAATAGATAAACGAGTATGTGAAGAAAAAACAAAAAAAATTATTTTTAAATGGGTTTTTTGAGGTAGGCTAAGTGGGACATTTGCGTAGCCCAGGTTAACAGGATCATTTGTCCATGTTAAATACGGACCCTAGTTCAATGCACCCGGTTCATTGAGCCTCAATGCACTCGGGTGTACTTCACCTCTTTTTTTTTTTTTTTTACTTTTTTTGAAATTTTTTTTTATGAAAATGTTAATGTAAGTGTATTTAACATGTGTATAAATTTTTACTATTTTAAAAGATTTTTAGATATTTTTTTCGGATTTTTTAAAATCAGTGGCATTTTTAGTAATTTTAAATTACTAAAAATGCCAATGATTTTAAAAAATTCAAAACAAATATCTAAAAATATCCAAAAATGATAAAAACTTATACACATGTTAAATACACTTACATTAACAGTTGTGTAAAAAAATTTTCAAAAAAAAATAAAAAAATGGTGAAGTACACCTGGTTGTATTGAGACTCAATGCACCCGGGTGCATTGAACCGGGGTCCGTTAAATACACTTAGATAAACAAGTATATGAAGAAAAAACAAAAAAAAATTGTAAATGAGTTTTTTTGAGGTAGGCTAGGCGAGACATTTGCTTACCCAGGCTAATGGGATCACTTCTCAAAATTTATTCACATTTCATTTATTTCAAGGTTAAAATTGTTCCATAGTCAAAACAAAATCTCGTTCTTATTTTAATTGTTAATTCAAGTCAATATCTATTGTTCCAAACTTCAAATAAAATCTTATTCTTATTTTAGTTATTTTGAAGTCAAAATTTATTGTTTCAAGTTCTTAGTATATTTTACAATGGAACTCTATGAAAACAGAAAACGACCCCAAAAATTCTTAATCCTTGTATGGGTATAACTTATCTAGATCAGTGTTTGCAACTTCTCTGGATGAGGAAATTTGTGAAACTTAAAAAAGAAAATTTAGCTAATTTTAGAGAAATTATCAATATTTTTGCTAAACTATTTCATTAAATTTTTGAAAATTAAAAATCGAGAAAATTATTACCAGATAATTAAGTAAACACTATGACTGAAAATAATTTTATGTTCGATAAAATATTTCAAAAGAATATAAATATTATATATTTTAAAAACATTTAAAACAGAATATATATTTTATATCAATTTATCTAAAAACGTTTAAAATAAATAATAGAATTTATAAATTAGAAAGTGGATTGGACTATTTTACACTTATCAAGATTTTATACTGCCTCAAAAATGACCCATAAAGAAAATAATGAAAATTATAAATAAATTAGTGAACAATTCAGAAGATAAAATATCCTAAAATACTAAAATTTTATGGAACTGATGCTGTTAAGATTATTTTAAAAAGTAATGTGTGTTTGATCTACATTATATCTATACTATTTTTATGGTCTAGACTCTAGAGGGCTTTCATGTTTTTGAATTTTCGGAAACGACATGGCCATTATATTTTGTGCACTCAAAGAGGCTTCTATCAATTATAAATTTACTGGTATGTTTTCTTGTCAGAAACAACTAATTAAGGCTTTCCTTTTCATCAACGGCAGGTCATTTGGCAAGATAATATTGATCCAGACAATATGACTTACGAGGTTTGCTGGAAAAACTTGATCATTCTTTTTATCTTATATTATCAAGCAAAATGCAGATTTTGTTGGAAGAAGGCATTACTATTTTGAACTGCTAATGATGTTAAATCTTCAAGTAGGGATGTACTGTCATTGTATTTTGGGAAGCAAATTCTACTAAGAGGTCTTGGAAGACAAAATCATCATGCAGAACACTATGCTTTACCAAAAGTTCACTGTTGTGCCCAACAGTGTTTATATAAAGCCTATGCGCATGGCATGTTGCAGATATTTCAAAATTTGATTTACAATCAGCAATGTAGAGTTTAACTTGTATTCTAGGACGATCATTTGCAAGAATCTGCATTGCTGACAGAATACGATCTCTCTTGCTTTGTCTCTGTCTCTCTCATTTGGTGTTGCAAGCCATTGCTTTTACATTACATGTCCACTCTTAATAAAAACATTTACTAATTGAACAGGTATTACAAAGCTGCATGGCTTGTTCTGTTGTGATCATTGTTTTATGCGTCCATTGGCCCTGATCCAGACATATGCCATCTGGAGGTGCAGGATGGGCAGAACAAATAGAAAGCTAAAAGCACCTGGTTTGGGCCATGGCAGAATCATGGTTATATCTGCCTTCTGCTGCGATCTATCAAATGTCTGCCAGATGGGCAGGGAAATTGGTATACAGAAGGATGGTTCGTTTGTGCATGTGCTGGACAGGCATCTATTGAAAGGAAAGAAGTACCTACTAATGCATATTAGCTAACCAATGTCATTAGGGGTGAACTTGTAATTCAACCAAATGGACTGATATTGTTCAAACTGGTTTAAACAGTAGTGTGAAATGACTTAAGGTATGTTTGGTTACACCAACAACTTCTCAAACCAAAACTTTTCAATCTAAAACTTTTCACTCTTCACAATTACCCTATTTTTAATTATTTCTTAATATCTTCCTATACAATTACTCTACTTTTTCAATCATTTCTATACAGCTACCTATACAACTAACCTATCCATTTTAATTTTATTCTCTTTATTCTTCATTATTACCTCTATTATATTACATTATCTTCTCCCATTCAACTACACAAAAAACTTTGCATCCAAAAGTTTTATTACTTCCTGAACACATCCTTAATCTTACTTTTCATATTGCATAATAAAAATCAACTTTACAACTCATCTTAGAAACAGTTTTCAATGTAACAATCGGAATATATTTGTTAACCAGGTCAGCATGAATCCTGAATATGAATATATACAACACTTACCATTAGCTAGTTTTTTCTATGTCACTTTCTACTTAACCCATAATCTTCTGTGTTTTCACTCTTTACATCTCAAAATTCTTAGTATAGCAGCCTCGTCATCGCATTCTTGCAAGTCTCTCCATCCTTAGCATCCTTGCCAGCAGATACAGATATTTTGTTCCTCTTTAAAAATTAATCTAGGCAGTATTATTCCTTTATCAGATTGTATTTTTACTATCCAGTTTTGAAGATGGAGATAGTATTGTTTCCCAGATTTTCATCCATCCTCATATCTTGCTGAGATTTTTATTTTTGTCCTTTTTTTCGTTTATTCTTTTCTGTTCTGAGAATTTTGAGATGAGCTACAAACTGGAAAACTGTTTCCAACAGCTTAACCAAAAGTTTAAATGATTTGTGTGGGTTTAATGTTGGACCATAGATCACCCCGTGAAACTGAAATTATTATTGATGGACCATTGATTATCCAACTGAAGTTAATTTATGTGAAAACATAAATAATCAGCCCAACTATAAAACTCTAAAAATGAACCTCAAAGGTTGGTCTTATGCATAATGTGAGAACTTATCCTCTGTAAACTTTCATGGAGAAAATCAAAGGTTTATCTTCTGAAAGCATTAGAGCCATGGGTGATAAAATTAATCATTTCCCTAGTTAAAGGTGCCGAGTGTTTCAGAGGGAGCCAAAATGAAGAAATCAACCAATGACAATATTGTTTCCTAATTTCTTAACAGACTTCCACATGGGTTTTATGTGTTTCGCACCATTTCATATGGACGGTTAATTGTGGATATTTTAATAGTGGACACCACAGGTGTGTGTTAGATGTCCAAGGTTTGAGTCTCTTAGGTCGTAAAAATATTTTCCAAGGAAAGCAAGAGCTGATAACATATTGCTGTGATAAATTCTTTGAATACGGCCCATTGTTTGCAACAATGCAATGCGCTGAACATGCTAGCAACTTTTAGTTTTTGCAATTTGAAGTGGGAAGCCAGGACTTTGCATTGTTTTTTTCGTTCAAATCATCTGCTGATGGAATCTTTGTAATGAAAGCAATTGACTCTAATGTCTGTTGAAAGAATTGATAGCGGTTTGTGCTTCATTTCCTTTATTGAAGTCTAGGCAGTTGAATAGCTTTAGTTGATCACTTAATGAGAAAAGGTTTAATTTACAGGAATTACTTGATTTAGGAGAAGCAGTTGGAACTCAGAGCCGAGGCCTTTCACAAGAACGAATCTCTTCACTTCCAATTTCAAAATACAAGCGTGGCTTCTTCCCCATAAAGAAGTCAAGACGTGAACGGTAATGCCAAATTTTTGTGGCATGTTCTTTTGAAAAATTTATTTTCAAAGTTAGCAAAAATGCATAATCTTGTGTCAGCATGCCTCTCTTTCCAATCAATTAAACATATTTACTGGTGTCATAAAAAATTAGAGTTATTTGTTCTTATACCTATTATTTATTACACAAATTGCATTATGCCTATAATTTGAAACTTATTGCAAATATGCCTATGAATATCTAAAATATTTGTAGTCATGCCATGGCAAGCATCAATCTCTTGGTTTTTGTAAAGATTACCAACTTTTTAATCAATGCAAACTACTGTGTATTAATGTGAATTTAGTTAATATTCCAAAGATCACCTTGGTTGGATATCTTGGTAGACCATAATCAATTTTAATACAATTTCATAAATTTTATATTTATTAGCATCCACCAAGTAATCCAATCATGGTGTTTTTGATATATTAACTAAATTTACTTTAATAATGGGTGGTTTGGATTTATCAAAAAGTTAAGAATGTTTATAAAATCCAGGAGGTTGAAACTTGCCATGGGCATAACTAAAGATATGTTAAATATCCATAGGCATATTTACAATAAGTTTCAAATCATATGCATAAACGCAATTTTTGTAAAAATCCAATACCTCTAAAAATTAAAATCCATCTTATAAATCAGCCATTTCAAAAACATCTAATCGATTACCTTTTCCCTACGGGAGCTGTTCATCCCAATGTGCATTTCTGTTCTCCTGTATGCATGTCACTTGCATATGCAGCAATTTTTGCATCGATTCCACCAGTTTTAGAGGTAAATTAGCAGGCTTTATGAACTTGGTGGCTCTCATGAATGTCACCATTGTTGAGTACTATCCGTGCGGTATAATGATCACATGCAAATGTTTTCACCAGATGCAGTGAAAATGCTTCATATCCTGTCTGATTTAGTAGTTCCTAAAATCTGATTCATTGAACATCTTTGGCATTATTTTGTTTATATAAGATTCAGAAGGCTATGTAGTTCAGAGATTCGAGTAAAATTTATCTAATTTGATAGTTAATGCATCTTGTTAAAATTGTCTCACTGTAGTCCATGAGTTTATAAATGACATTTTTCGGAATCTAACTTAGAAAAAATGCCAAAGATGAATAACAAATTTAATTGTTGAAAACTATTACTTTAGACTGGAAATGAAGCATTTTCACCACCTATTATGAAAACCATTGCACGGGATCACTTCCGTTTTATGAAATCTCATCTCATAAGCTTTTGCCTTTTCAACAAGTGAATACCTTGTTGTCGAAGTTGGTCAGTCATATCCTTTCCTGTCTATTTGAAGGTCATTATGGGCAATCATATACTTTCCTGTCTATTTAACACATAGGAAATGTTAGTTTTTCCTATCTACTTGATGGTGGCTATGGGAAATATTATTCTTTTTATTTTTGTTCAACTGAGTTAATTGTGCATCAAACAATGAAAAGAACTAAAACAAAGCACAAAAAATAAAACAACAAATTCCTGAAACTGTTAGATATTCATATATTTGCAATGTATCTGAAGCATGCCCAAATATTAGCTTTAAGCAGAGAACTGTCAAATAGTTGCAGAAAGCAACTACCATAAAGTAGTAGTATCATGTCTTCTGACTCATTGGAAAGGTCGCTAGTGTTTGACACTGAGGAGCAGTTCATTCGATCATGCATCCGATGGCGAATATAAGATGTCCACTGCTTATCATGCCTGACAAAGGAGAAATATTACCTTGTCTTCTGACGCATTCAATATTGTCGTTTGAGGGTTTTCTCTGATAAGTGGTCTTCGTTTGGACTTAGCTTTTCCTGATTGCCCACTGACAGAAGTGTGTGAATTTCAGAACTTGAGACAGGATCTGGTACAAATTATTGCTAGAGTAATTTGTTTTGCACCACACTACTTTACTCATCTATCCACAGATGTCCTCTTGCTGAAACTCTACATTTTAGCCTTTCCTGAAAGGAGAATTGTACTGGTGTGAGTTCTATTCAGTTCCTTTGCATTTCTAAATGATCGTGTCTGATAATATCTGCTTTTTGCTTGGTTATAGGTGTGTGATTTGCCAGATGGAGTACAAAAGAGGTGAACGGCAAATTACACTGCCATGCAAGCACATCTACCATGCAGGCTGTGTGACCAGATGGCTTGGCATCAACAAGGTCTGTCTAGATTCTTTTTAACATTTCACTATGAACTGATCTGTCAAAGTAAATTTCTTTCACAGCTGTTGACATTATGTTGTCATTTGTCCAGGCATGCCCAGTTTGCTATACTGAGGTATTTGGCGAGGAATCCAAGCATTAGACATTTGGAGAGCTTATTCACTCCTTTTTTTCCCACAGGCCTGGACACGTGCATTTCTCCCATGAATTCGGCTTCTCCACGTGGAGTTTAACATGAACTGGGGTGATTCCCATCACTTTTTGTGTTCCTTCCACATCTTGCTAGATAAAGAACCATCTTAGAATACAATAATTGTTGATTGTCATCTGGGTTTTTGTCAGTTCTAGTTGATGTAGAGGGTTTCATGTAATCAGTGGTCATCTTCCATACAATACAACTCTGCTTGAGCTGATCCAGAAATTCTATGGCTTTCTGTGCTTTCTCTTTGTAACGCAGGCTGCCTAAATTACCACATGTGATGCAATGCACTGAGCAGCAGCTTGCATGTCACTAAAAAATGTTGTGGGAGGAAAATAGTTGGAATGTGTCAGTGGTGGCTGGCTGGCACTTATGGTTGGCTTTTTAGTCTATTTTTGCATTCTGCTGTTGGCTCACAGCCTAACAAAATTGTGGTCCATGGTGTGAGGTGCCTATTTAAGTTTATATTTTAACTCGAGCTAAGAGGGATACCTAAAGACCAACATGCAGAAGCTAGTTCCCTTCTGATCTGACATGGGCCTGTGATATTATCCTACACCCAAGACCACCTTTTTGGTCGAATGTGGTTGTCAACCAGCGTATAAGGTTGGCGGGGACTGTTTTTGGCAATTAGGATTAGGCTGTTTAAACATGTGACCACAGTTAGAATTCATTTATGTTTACAAATGACTAATCCGACATGGATCACTTCTAAATAGCTTGAATTTTTTATTTATTTATTGCTTCATTTCCATAACTTTTTCAACGATTGATTTAATGTGGTTGATCGAATTTCCTCAAAACCTTTGATCTATTACAACTTCACAACATTGTTTTAGTTTCTCTAATGATATTGCTTTTGTTAGCGCTTGTTTACTTACGTAATGCTTTTAGAATATATTTTTGTTGGTAGATTTTGTAGTATTTAGTTAATTGAAATATCAAAAAATGTAAGGTCCCAAGGGGTACAACTTGAAACCCGATACATGGGATCAAAGCCCATTTATTTATATCTTAAACAAATTTAATTGTTACCCGCACGATTGTGCATCTAGCGAGAAACACCTTGTCGGATCTTATCCTGGCGTAGCTTTTCCCAGCTTACCCCGTAAAAGGTTTGACCGCAGTAAACAAACGTTCTCAAAAGGCTAAAAACTTTACTGCCTAAAAAACAGCAGTGCCTTTAGTCGATACTGATGAAGTCCATACTGGCATGGCTTGCTCACCGGACAAACCCCACCCTACCTTCCATCTCGTTGTGATTTGCTAATGGCCAACACGTGAGTAGCCCATTTGGCAAAAGTCTTGGCTTGTGTCTAGGCGTTTGGGGTTTCGATCCCTGTAGGGATCATTGTCGTTCATTTTAGGCACATTAGACTTCTCACTTGTTGATGTATATTGTTGGTAGTCGTTAGTAGAGGAAAATGATAAGGTGAATTGGGCTTGGCTTGGCTTGTTAACAAAATATAAGCGATATTGCAAAAAGAAATCATAAAAAAAGTCTCTCCCTTGGAGTGCATGGTATGGCATTAATGACAAAACTGATTATATATGAAGGAGATTCTTGCCCAAGGACCTATCTTAAAGCCTTTTGTGACATCTTATAGTTGATGGTAAAAAATGAAGTCCTAATAAGATCGTTCTAACATAGCTCGAAGAAGGATGCTCTTGAGTGGTATACATTACTGGATTGCCTTAATTGAATTTTGGGAACAAGTCATTTGGCTTCATGGACTAGTTCTTCTACAAGTTAAATGCTGCACACCAAAGGGTGAGCTTGGAAGCTCTAAAACAGAAGGATGATAAAATATTTTCTAAACATGTAGCCAGATGATGGGTACTAGCTCCAAAGATGAAGGCACCTCTTCCACTTAATGAGCAGATTCCAATAACTATCTACTTCACTCTCCCTAGCATCTTGAGATATCTCATTTCTCGTTCTTATGAACAAGTGGAAGAAGGCATTTGACACAACTCTCTCCATGGCCATACTAAGGAGGATCAGCTAGGTGAAAATAAGAAACTAAGAATGGTAACCCTCTAATCCCTAAGAATCTCGATGTAAATCCTAAATCTTGAAAATGATATGAGATTGGTTTAGTATGAACGAGATATTAAGGGTAGGTGTGATATGCGGAAATGTTGGAATGATATTTGATGATTAAATAGGGAATGTGGATTTAATGAGAGTAGTTTGGTGGGAGAAGTGATTAGAGAAAGTATGGAAATGTGTTAAACTTAGAATGTAATTTTATGAACTTATTTTGGATTGACTAATGCTTGGAGGGTGATAATGGAGGTGTTTAATAAGGCACAAGTTGATGACAAGAGGTAAGAAGTGGGCAAAAATTAAGAAGCATAGAGGATTTGGGGAATGATAGCAGCATGGACCGTATTTTTCTTGAAGCCTCGCCACGGCCAGACGTTTACATGGTGTCATGAGAAGCACAATTCATGTTTCTAGTGTAGCTATTTGAAGGATTGTGCTATTTTTTATTTCAATTTTTCCTTGTCTCGTTGTCTTCTTCCTCTCTTTCTCTCTCGAGTTCCCAGGCTTGAAATCTCACTTAGAGAATCTTATAATCACATCCTTTAGCATCATGGAGAGAAGATGAACTTGATGGAGCCAAGAGGGTCCATGGGATTTGGGAGATTTTAGGGATTTCTTCAAATAAGGTAAGTAGGATGCTTCTTTCTAGATTTTCTTTGAGATTTTATTTCTAAATTATGGTTAGAACATTGTATGTAGGTGTCGTGGTTTGATTTGTGGATTCGGGGAGGTTTTATAGAAAAAACCAAGATTTGAGAAGTTGCATTTTTATTGGATTTGAGGGTTTTATGATGAAATGCACTTGTGGGGTGATTTAGGAATGATAATTGTTGGATTGGTAGTTCATAGTATAGATCCATTCATTTTTTCCTAGATATCTTCATGGTTTATGAAAGATGCATATTAGGTGTTTAATGAAATGTCGATGAGAGGGCTGGGGTACTGAAGTTGTGTGAAAATGGGTAGGAAAAGCAATGAGAACTTGCTTGGGACGAACTAAGGTGAAAATCGTAGGAGTAATAGAATTTTCATGGGTTTTCAAGATCCCATTTGTAAATGCTATTTGATGGTCTTGAGTGCGTTATGCATGATCTCTTGCTCGAATTGTTGATATAACAATGGAATAGAGGTTTCATGAAGTGTGATGGGTATGGTGATGACTATCTCATGTAGAGACAAACACAATGTTGTGAGTAATAAAGACTAATGAAATGTTAGTTATTAAATGATGAAAAGTCCGAAGATGGGCACACACACACCTACCTACACAGGAACACCTAGTAGAGCACACCCACCCACCCACCCACCCACCCACCCACCTACCTACACAGGAACACCTAGTAGAGCACACACACACAGGAACACCTACACAGGAACACCTAGTAGAGCACGAGCACACGCACACACACACACAGGAACACCTAGTAGAGCACACGCGCACACACACACAGGAACACCTAGTAGAGCATAATATACTGACACACACACACACGAGCTTCGAGTTGTTAACACTCATCTAAGCTAGAGGCTGATACTTGATGTTGATAGATTCATGACATGATTGCATTACATTGATGTGTGCTTGGCATGGACTTGAAGATGGAGACTATGGTATTTTTGGGTGTTGGATCAGTTTGTGCACCTAGTCAAATTTGGTTTAGCAATTGCACACCCACAGCTATTGTGATTTGTTGGCTTCATATTGCATATACCTTAAAAGACATATAATAGTCGGCATGCGCATAGGTCAGGGTGGTGACCCAAAGTGGCTGATCCCCATTGGCAGATGAGAAGTGCATGGAAGAGGTCACAAGGCCGGAACAAATGTGAGCAGGTTGAAGATTGCACCGGTGCTTTGCTTGCTTCGTGTGTGGTATTGGCATGACATGACATGTAGGCATGGAGTTAGAGAGAGAGAGAGAGAGAGTACGATTCGGTATTCATGAGTTGATTAGTTGCACCTCGTAGAATGGTCTTAGGAGTATATGTGTGAAATCCCGGTTTCTTTTAAGTCTAGGAAGTGTAATGGGCAGTTTGTACAAGATACAAAGTATAAATGAATTTTTGAAAATATTTTAGAAAGAGATTCCAAATTTTGAGATATACTGTGTTGAACGGTTTAAAATTTCTCAACTTACGAAAAATTAAAAATAAATGGAAAATTTTGGACCCCTGATTGGATCCAAATGTAGGGTTTATATCCACCCATGACTAATTCCATTGGATCTAAGCATGTTTAGCTCCGATTGAGATGAAATTTTGAGGAAAGGAGTAGAACTGCATGCTCTATGATCTAGGTGGATGAGATTAAGAAAATTGATTAAGAAAAGTACTTAAAGTTAATCACTTTTGATGTGCACTAAAAGACAAAAACCCATTAAGACAAGGAGATGAGGTGGCACTAAATGTCAAAGATGGAGATTCTCACTATAAGACAAAGGACTTGTAGAGAATTTGAGATGTGATTTAGTCATTAATGACCACTTTACATGTCATTTTGGCTAATTAAGTGATTAAATTCATATCTTGAGATGTGTAGGGCAAATTGATGTGAAAAATTTAAGGTAAACCCAAGTTAGGGTACCCTACAAGTCGAATGGAGTGAATTTTGAGTATTTTAATTAGAAAGTTGATAAACAACTTGAAATTTCATGAAATGCCTTGAATTAATTTCAAATGGTCATATCTTAGCCAATATTGATCATTTAAGGGTGAAAATTTTTATGGAAAGTCAAGGGCACATTCCCTAGGTTATACATGGATTTGATTATGTCGAATCTTGTGATAAACTCTTGATTTGTACGGGGATTATCAAAAAGGAGATTTTGATTAAATGAACCCTATCTCAAGAGCATTAAATGGAAGGGATAGAGAGTCATAAATGGAAGAGATAAAAAGTGAAACAAAGGGAGGTAATTTAATGTTTTAAAGCTAAGGTGGCAAGGTGAGGTGAATTGGGATGATTTTATGAAATGAAAATTTTGAAAAAAATAAAAACAAAATCTAGCAAGGTGGGACACGATTTGGGTAGCAAGAAATTGAAGCATTTTTGATTTTTTCAAAATGCAAATGATGTGATAATGTAGCTAGCTAAGGGGGATGATCATAGCATGATTTGGCAACCTATATGCACATGTATGGAGGAGATTGAATGACTAAATTTCAACACAAATGGATGGTTAAGATTGATGCAGCAAAATTAATTGAAAACGGGGGATGAATGAACACCTGGATGGTCCAATTTCAGCAGCACACCAAGGTAAATTAATGCATTTAACCATGGGTTAAAGGTAGCTAACCAAGGGTAAATTTCAGCCCTATATAAGGGGGTAAAGGGGGCAGGCCTTGGACATTTTTTTAAGGGCATCAAAGTGAGGAAAAAATCCTCAAAAGGGCAGCAAGCAGGGACGTCCAAGGCAGCAACTAGTCCACGTCCAACAGGTTACAAATTTTGATTTTTTGTTTTGTTAATTATTTGGTTTATGCTATGCTAAGTTAATGTTTATATATTGCTGAAATTTAAATGTTAAAATGATGTATGCAGAAGAGGAAGGGACGTCCAAACGATAGGTTAAGTTATGTGTTGAATTTTGATGATTCGTTACCCTATGCTAAGTAACGTCCAACTATGGTGATAATTAAAAATAAAATTCTTTTTAGTGATAATTTGATTGTTATATGATGTATAGGTTAGCAAATGATGTAATTAAGAGTTTTGAAAGCAAATATACTTGTTGGGTAAGTATATTTTATGTATGTTAGTTGATATGCAATTATGAGGAGGAAACTCGCCTAAAACAAGGTTATATGTGGCTGTTTTAGGAAGAGTTGTTATTGCAGAAATTTTGAATGAAATATTACTTGTTATATGATATAAATAAGCCTCTAAAGTGAACACGAAAGTTGTTAAGTAGTAGCCATAGTTGTAAGAATGATTAACATGCAATTTTAGAGTCAATATATGGTGAATTCATACATGTATAGTGCTATTTTGATAAAAGGAATTAAAATCCAGAAATTTGATGAAGGAATTACTTAATATAAGTTGTAAATAATTCCCTTGAATGACTACAAAAGTTTAGTGTTCAAAGCAATCAATTTCTAAACTATATAGGTGGGAAGAAGTAATTATTAGAAGGATAAATGTGAAGTTGAGAAATCTTACTTGAACTTGGTTGCTAAAGTTTCAAGTAAGTGTTATACAATTATTTTGAATGATTTAAAAGAGGTTAAATGCCCTAGATTAGGGTATTGAGTCAAGTGAGTGACTATTGAGTCAAGTGAGTGACTATTGAGTTAAGTGAATGACTCTTGAGTCAAGTGAATGAGTCATCATTTAAAAATGTAAAAATATATGTAACTTAAAAGATGAAAGTGTTCATCTCAAAGAAGAATTGTGTAAAGTTGAATTACTCAGGGTTACATATAGATTGAGATCATGTAAGGGTTGGGAACAAGTGATAAATGCATATAAATTATTTTAAATTTTTTTACTTGAATGTTTTAAATTATGTAAGGGTGGCCATCCCTACATCGTTAGTTGTTTATGTTCTATCAAATGAATCTGAATAATTGCTTTGTGCAAATGGTATTTGAAATAATTATGCAAAATGTTATTTTTTTAAAAAAAGCATGCTAGCATGAATGATGAGTGGGTTGGATGACACTTGGTAAGTGTCATCTGTTGGTGCATAGAGCATGGTGCATGGAGCACGAGAATTAGGTCCACTATAGAGGTATAAGCGGACAAATTGTCCCCCTCTAGTATGACAAAGTCGCTGATATAGGCCTGAGGCCGGCGGCATTCGAATGACGAATGGGGTGGATGATCACTTAGTAAATGTCATCTGCTAGTGCATGGAGCATGAGACGTAGGTCCACTGTAGAGGTATAAGCGGACCGAATGTCCTCCTCTAGTGTAACCAAGTCGCTGATACAAGCGGGCGGCGTTTTCCCGAAAATTTGAGTAGGATCGAGGAGGTGGTCGCCTAGCTAGAGTATCACCCAATTATGAAGGGAAAAGGTGCATCACATATGCATTATTTTATGAATTTTTCAAGATTGGGACATGAAAGTATTTGACATGAAAAATGCCTTTATGAAAATGTTTTCGCTTGAAAATGGAAAAATGCTTCCTTATTGAGTATTAGCACTCATGTTTTGTTTTCTCAAACTCTAGACAGGTACAAGGAGGATCAAAGAGTAAAGAACAAGTTTAAATGAAGAAAAGCTACGTTCTTATAGTCCTATGTATGCATTAAGATGAATGTTGTGTGTACGAACATGATTTTATAGGGTAATGATGACCTTTGAAGTAATGAATCATGTATGATGTTATGAAAGCAATATGAAATAGATTACAAGTGATAAATACTTGTAAAATTTGAAAATTGATTTGAATGAAAAAAAAGCTCGCCGTGTGACTAGGGCGACAATCTTGACTCACGTTTACCAATCGATAATGGTCCTGGAGTAAGGATCCGACGTCTCGAGTTGGGGGCGCCACAGAGCTTGGTATCAGAGCATAGATTGGTAAATAAGTATGGAAAAAAAAGAGAATAAGAAATAGATTGAAAGCATGATAATATATGCCATGTAGTATTTCTATGATATATAGAACGGTGATATAATGCTATGATTAGTTGAAAGTTATCGCTGCTTTGCTATATCATGATATGTAGATGACATATAAAGGAAAGACAGTGATGGGGGCAGATGAGATAAGGAGGGAGATAGAGGAAATCGATAGGAGGCAGAGGGTCGAGGAGAGCCTAAACAGATGGTGGGCCACACAACAGAACCTCGCATTTAGGCCTCCAGTTCTTGAAGAGTACCTTCACTCACCTTCCACCCCACCGATGCAAGAGGGAGGCATCACAAGCCCACACCATCACTTTGCACAAATGACATTGGGTCAGGGAGGATCCACTAGTGGAGCCCTTAGACGAGAAGTTACACTACCCCCATAAGCACCCCTACGACCATTCCCTCCCGTGATTACCGATAGGGTTAATGCATAGGAGCTACAAATGTTTTGGGAATGGATTCCCGCACCTGTCCCGCTTAAGCAGGGACCGTGGTATCGATTTGTGAACGGATTCATCCGTTTTTGCTATGAGGTGAGCTGGGATGTGATAGATGAAGAAGAAAAAGATTTTGCTAGAAGAAGGGAGGAAGCCCGAGTTCAGGGTATTCTCGTGATAGAGGAACCCTCTCCATGTAAACCTGATGAACATATTCTAAGGAAACTGATGGTATGCTCCCGGGAGCATTGAGCTCTCAATGCTCCCGGGTGCATACACCCATTTTGTTTTAGTTTTTTTTGAAAATATTTTTTACAAGATTGTTAATCTAGGTGTATTTAATATGGGAATAAATTTTTACCATTTTTTTAGTATTTTAGATATTTATTTTTAATTTTTGAAAATCAGTGGCATTTAGGTAATTTTAAAATTACTAAAATGCCACTGATTTTCAAAAATAAAAAATAAATATCTAAAATACTCCAAAAATAGTAAAAATTAATACATATGTTAAATACACTTATTTTAACAGTTTTATAAAAAAATTTTTAAAAAAATTTTAAAAAAATTTTAAATTTTTTTAAAAAAATGGGTGTATGTACCCAAGAGCATTGAGCTCCTGGGAGCATTGACTGGGAGCATTGAGAGCTCAATGCTCTCGGGTGCATATGACTAGGTCCCATATTCTAAGGATAATATATAGCAATGGTGAGTCCATTGGAGAGGAAAATGAGAATGATGATGATGACCCCAGCGAAGGGACTACAAATGATGAAGGAGAAAATGAGAATGAGGAAGAAAATGGGAATGAGAACCCACCTCGACTGGTGTAGTACCAGTACTCTCACTGAGGAACCTACAATGGTACTACCTGTACGTAAGAACCGTAAAGTGAGGCTGAGTAGATAGAGGTAACATAAGCCTCTTTTTGTTTTTATGAATAATGCATGTATTATATACTAGCATGGAAGTGTGTTCTTTAATAGACAAGTTAAGCTTGTTTGTACATATAATGTATGCTCGTTTGTACATTGATGTATGAATGCATGGAAAAGAGATAGTTGTGACTAACTTTTCTCTTGATATGAATGATTGTGTATGTGATGACTTATTCTGGTGATAAATGAAAGATTGCGCTAATATGGTTTTCCATGTATAGAAGCTATTATACCTACCACAAGATCAAGGGCTAGGTCGAATAAGGAAAAGACGGTTGTCGATGAGGAACTCGTGAGCCAATGGGAGATAGGAGAAACTAGCAATAGGGCTAAGCGACCCACGCAAGGGGAGCAAACAAACCCAAGGACTCATCAAAGACGGGGAAATGAAAATCCTGAGCCCAATGTTGAAGGTGATGCTGATTCAAGGCAGGCTAGGATGATTGAAGAATGGGTAGCCATGGCAGTAAAAGAAGCTATACAACAAGCCACCCGAGAATGGACAACCCAAACGACAGATATGATCCAAGGCCTTTGGGAAAGAACACAACAGGCCCAATTAAGAGGAAATGAAGGGGATAGACCAGCTCAAGCAGCTATTCCCAACCAAACACAAAGACCAATGGGAGCTGAGGAAATATTCTAGAGGCCAATCGAAAAGCGATCAAAGCCTTTCTAGCTCAGCGTCCTCCCAAGTTCTTAGGGAAACCTGATCCCATCCGAGCTGACCAGTGGATGATCAAGATCAAGAAACTATTTAGGATCTCGCCCTGTATTGAGAAGCAGAAGGTCTTATGTGTTACCCACCTATTGATCAAGGATGCCCATGAATGGTGGGAAACTGTATTGACGACCATGCCCCAGCCAGAGTAAGTAACCCAGCAAACCTTTGTGGAAGAGTTCAATAAGGAATACCTTCCTGCAGGTCTTCAAAGCCAGAAGGTCATTGAGTTTGAACGGTTATATTAAGGTAGAATGACTGTCACAGAGTATGCGACCAAGTTTAATGCCCTATTCAGGTATGTGCCATGGATCGCGAATGTGCCCAAAAATAAGGCATAGAGATTTCAACAAGGGTTAAGGTCATACCTGCGAGAGGGCATTGCACCCCTGTTAATAAGGAACTATGCATCTAGGATCGAGAGGGTAAGAACTTTAGAAATAGAATCGTTGAGAACCTTAGAATGGAGGCTAGGGCAGAAACAAAATCTTCCTATCATCAAAGAAAATGATGTGAAGAAGGAAAAGGGGAAGAAGGCATGGGTTCGAAAAAGAAAACCCAATGTCAAGACCAAGAGTGCCCCAGTATGTAGAAGTTGTCAAAGGTGCCACTATGGCGAGTGCTTGCGAGATGTAGGCAAATGCTTTAGATGTGGCCAAGCTGGACATATGAAAAGAGACTGTGGAAGTGTTGAGGCTAGAATAATAAAATGTTTCATTTGTGGACAAGCAGGACACATTGTTCCCAACTGTCTAGGCAAACCACAAGGAGCACAAGGACGCAGGAGACCAGCCCAGCAAAAAGCAGCTATGACCACCGCTCGACAGGGAACTTCTTCAAACCCAGTGCATGTGTCCCGCTGAGTCATAGGAACAAGAGGATAAAGTGGTTAGAGGTATGGTTTATATTTTAGGAAATTTTACAGTAGCATTATTTGATTCTAGTGCTACGCATTCTTTCATAGCATACCAATATGTAACCAAGCATGCACTGATCGTAGAAGAAATAAGTAGTACAATTCATGTAGAATTCCCTGTCTATAGGTTTGCAAGTATTAACTAGATGTGTAAGTCACGCCTCGTAAGGATAGGTTCGATGATTTTAGAGGTAGACCTAATCCTATTACCCATAAATGAGTTTGATATAATACTAGGAATGGACTGATTTAGCCGTTGGGGAGCCACAATAGATTGTAAATGAAAAAGAGTACAATTTGAGGTGGCTCCAGAAAAGGAAGTAGTTTTTGGAAAGTTAAAACAGCCGAATGATTTTACCATATTGGTGTCAGCAATGAAGGCAGTGAAAATGATTCGCCAACAGTGCCAAGCTTACTTTGTATCAGTTAGTGCAATCGAAGGGAATGAAATATTAATTGAGCAAATTCCAGTGGTAAAGGAGTTTCCCGATGTATTTTCAAAGGAGCAATCTAGCTTACCGCCGGAAAGAGAAATGGATATGACGATTAATATCATGTTGGGTATGGCTCTAATATCCAATGCTCTGTACCGTATGGCTCCGGCAGAAATGGCTGAGTTAAAAACTCAAATTCAGGATTTATTAGATAAGGGCTTTATCAGGCCTAGCGTGTTACCATGAGGAGCCCTGATACTGTTTGTGAGAAAGAACGATGAGAGTCTAAGGCTCTGTATTGACTATAGAGAATTGAATAGAGTTACAGTGAAAAATAAGTACCCTCTTCCTCGAATCAATGATCTATTTGACTAGTTGAAAGTAGCGTCTACTTTTTCGAAGATAGACTTACAATCAGTGTACCACCAGTTGAGAATTAGCTCAGGGGACATTCATAAGACTTCATTCCGAACTAGGTATGGGCATTACGAATTTTTAGTGATGTTATTCGGACTTACTAATGCCACAACTGTATTTATAGATATGATGAATAGAGTCTTTCGAGACTATTTAGATCAGTTTGTGGTTATATTCATAGATGATATTTTAATTTATTCAAGAATAGAGGAAGAACATTGGGAACATCTTAGAATGGTGTTAGAAAGGTTGAGAAAAGAGACATTATATGCCAAGTTGAAAAAATGTGACTTTTGGTTGAAGCAAGTTGCATTCTTAGGGCATATTATATCAGCACTTAGAGTACAAGTTAATCCTCAAAAGATTGAGGCAGTGCTAAAATGGCCACAACCAACAAGTATCACGGAAATCATAAGCTTTTTAGGATTGGTTAGCTATTACAGAAGGTTCGTAGAGGGATTTTCACAACTATTTGCACCACTTACCCGGTTAACACCGAAAGGGGTTAAATATGTGTGGTCAGATGAATATGAAAACAATTTTCAAGAGTTGAAACACAGATTGGTGGAAGCACCTATCTTAACGCTACCGAAAGGAGACGAAGGGTTCGTAGTATATAATGATGCCTCAAGGAAGGGATTGAGATGTATACTCATGCAAAAAGGCAAAGTTATAGCCTACGAGTCCCGATAGCTTAAGTCGAATGAGGTAAATTATCCGACCCATGATCTGGAACTGGCAGCAGTAGTATTTGCCCTGAAAATATGGAGACACTGCTTATATGCTGCTAAGTATGAAGTGTATACTGATCATAAGAGTCTCAAGTATATTTTCACTCAAAAGGAGCTCAATATGAGGCAAAGGCGATGACTCAAGCTACTTAAAGATTATGACCTTAATATCCTATACCATCTAGGAAAGAAAAATGTAGTAGCAGAAGCCTTGAGCTGAAATGCCAGTGTAGCTCATTTGATTACCAAGGAGGAATGATTGCTTCAAGAAATGAGACAAATGGAACTAATTGTATGTCCACCGGGAATATAATTTAGGTTGTCTCAAATGCAATTACAAACCTCATTGTTTGAACATATTAAGACGGAACAGTAGAATGATGCTAACTTGAAGAAATACGTGGAGAAAATAAAATAGAAGGATCCTAAGGAATATATTATGGATGATCAGGGTATATTCCGATACAAAGGTCGCATTTGCGACTAAATCAGGTAAAATTAAAGGGTCAAATTTTAAAAGAAGCACATTTCTCTCCATTTACTCTGCATCCTGGAAGTACAAAAATGTACTAGGATCTCAAGAAGAATTATTGGTGGAATAATATGAAAAGAGAGATTGCAGAGTATGTTGCTAAATGCTTAACCTGCCAAAAGAGTAAAAGCAGACCATCAGAGAACCCCAGGTAAATTGCAGTCATTGAAAATCCCAGAATGGAAGGGGAATGACATAACTATGGACTTCATTGAAGGACTACCCCGGACTCAGAATGGAAATGATTCCATTTGGGTGATAGTAGATCGCCTGCCCAAGGTAGCTCATTTTTTACCTGTGAAGAAAACTTTTACTGTAGAAAGGTTGGCTAAGATATATTATAAGGAGATTGTCTGTCTCCATGGATTACTTAAGTCGATAGTCTCCGATCGAGATACAAGTTTTACATCTTAATTTTGGAAAAGCTTGCACAAAACCCTAGGCACTCAGTTGAAGTTCAGTATAACATTTCATCCCCAAACTGATGGCAAAACGAAGCGAGTTAACCAGATTGTGGAAGATATGCTCCGAATGTGCACATTAGAGTTCAGAGGGTCATGGGATGAATTCATATCAATAGCTGAGTTTGCCTATAACAATAGCTACCGGGCAAGCATGCAGATGGCCCCGTTTGAAGCCTTATATGGGTGAAGGTGTCACACATCGTTAAATTAGGATAAAGTAGGACAGAGAAAATTAGCCCCGGACTTGTCGCAGAGAATGATAGAAAAAGTACAAGTGATTAGACAGTGTATTCACAGCCCAGAGTCGGCAAAAGAGTTACATAGATGAAAAAAGAAGGGATTTCAATATCCAAGTTAGTGATCACGTATTGGTAAAAGTAACGCCATTCAAGGGTGTAACAAGATTTGGGAAAAGAGATAAACTAAATCCCAGGTATATAGGGTCATTTGAAGTATTAGAAAAGGTTGGTAATTTGGCTTATAGACTAGCGTTACTTCCAGCCTTAGCGGCAATTCATAACGTATTTTATGTTTCTATGCTTAGAAAGTATGTAGCAGATCCAACTCATGTCCTGATATCAAAAAAATTACCAATTTAGGATCACTTGAATTATGAAGAGAGACCCATGAAGATTTTGGATCATAAGATACGAAAGCTTCGGAACCGAGAGATCGAGTATATTAAGGTTCAATGGAACCAATACTCGAAAAATGAATCAACTTGGGAACTACATGAGGAAGTCGAAAGGAAATATCTTCAATCATTTAAAGTATAACAAATTCGGGACGAAACTTTTTATAAGGGGGGAGGATTGTGAAATCCTAGTTTCTTTTAAGTCTAGGAAATGTAATGGGCAGTTTATACAAGATACAAAACATAAATGAATTTTTAGAAATATTTTAGAAAGGGATTCCAAATTTTGAGATATACTATGTTAAATGGTTCCAAATGTAGGGTTTATATCCACCCATGACTAATTCCATTGGATTTAAGCTTGTTTAGCTTTGATTGAGATGGAATTTTGAGGAGAGTAGCGCATGCTCTATGAACTAGGTGGATGAGATTAAGAAAATTGATTAAGAAAAGTACTTAAAGTTAATCACTTTTGATGTGCACTAAATGACAAAAACCCATTAAGACAAGGAGATGAGGTGACACTAAATGTCAAAGATGGAGATTCTCACTACAAGACAAAGGACTTGTAGAGAATTTGAGATGTGATTTAGTCATTAATGACCACTTTATTTTGGCTAATTAAGTGATTAAATTCATATCTTGAGATGTGTAGGGCAAATTGATGTGAAAAATTTAAGGTAAACCCAAGTTAGGGTACCCTACAAGTTGAATGGAGTGAATTTTGAGTATTTTAATTAGAAAATTGATAAACAACTTGAAATTTCATGAAATGCCTTGAATTAATTTCAAATGGTCATATCTTAGCCAATATTGATCATTTAAGGGTGAAATTTTTTATGGAAAGTCAAGGGCACATTCCCTAGGTTATACATGGATTTGATTATGTCAAATCTTGTGATAAACTCTTGATTTGTACGGGGATTATCAAAAAGGAGATTTTGATTAAATGAACCCTATCTCAAGAGCATTAAATGGAAGGGATAGAGAGTCATAAATGGAAGAGATAAAAAGTGAAACAAAGGGAGGTAATTTAATGTTTTAAAGCTAAGGTGGCAAGGTGAGGTGAATTGGGATGATTTTATGAAATGAAAATTTTGAAAAAAATAAAAACAAAATCCAGCAAGGTGGGACACGATTTGGGCAGCAAGAAATTGGAACATTTTTGATTTTTTCAAAATGCAAATGATGTGATAATGTAGCTAGCTAAGGGGGATGATCATAGCATGATTTGGCAACCTATATGCACATGTATGGAGGAGATTGAATGACTAAATTTCAACACAAATGGATGGTTAAGATTGATGCAGCAAAACTAATTGAAAATGGGGGATGAATGGACACTTGGATGGTCCAAATTTCAGCAGCACACCAAGGTAAATTAATGCATTTAACCATGGGTTAAAGGTAGCTAACCAAGGGTAAATTTCAGCTCTATATAAGGGAGTAAAGGGGGAAGGCCTTGGATGTTTTTTTAAGAGCATCAAAGTGAGGAAAAAATCCTCAAAAAGGGCAGCAAGCAGGGACGTCCAAGGCAGCAACTAGTCCACGTCCATCAGGTTACAAATTTTGATTTTTTGTTTTGTTAATTATTTGGTTTATGCTATGCTAAGTTAATGTTTATATATTGCTGAAATTTAAATGTTAAAATGATGTATGCAGAAGAGGAAGGGACATCCAAACGATAGGTTAAGTTATGTGTTGAATTTTGATGATTCGTTATCCTATGCTAAGTAATGTCCAACTATGGTGATAATTAAAAATAAAATTCTGTTTAGCGATAATTTGATTATCATATGATAATAGGTTAGCAAATGATGTAATTAAGAGTGTTGAAAGCAAATATACTTGTTGGGTAAGTATATTTTATGTATGCTAGTTGATATGCGATTATGAGGAGGAAACTCGCTTAAAACAAGGTTATATGTGGCTGTTTTAGGAAGAGTTGTTATTACAGAAATTTTTAATGAAATATTACTTGTTATATGATATAAACAAGCCTCTAAAGTGAACACAAAAGTTGTTAAGTAGTAGCCATAGTTGTATGAATGATTAACATGCAATTTTAGAGTCAATATATGGTGCATTCATACGTGTATAGGACTGTTTTGGTAAAAGGAATTAAAATTCAGAAATTTGATGAAGGAATTACTTAATATAAGTTGTAAATGATTGCCTTGAATGACTACAAAAGTTTAGTGTTCAAAGCGATCAATTTATAAACTATACAGGTGTGAAAAAGTAATTATTAGAAAGATAAATGTCATGTTGAGAAACCTTGCTTGAACTTCGTTTTTAAAGTTTCAAGTAAGTGTTACACAAGTATTTTGAATGATTTAAAAGAGTTTAAATGCCCGAGATTAGGGTATTGAGTCAAGTGAGTGATTATTGAGTTAAGTGAATGACTATTGAATCAAGTGAATGACTCATCATTTAAAAATGTGAAAATATATGTAACTTAAAAGATGAAAGTGTTCATCTCAAAGAAGAATTGAGTAAAGTTCAATTACTTAGGGTTACATATAGATTGAGATTATTTAAGGGTTGGGAACAAGCGATAAATGCATATAAGTGCATAAAAGGCAAGGCATGCAAGCATAAAATATGATGCAAGTACAACAAGTAATCCTTTTTATTTATACAGGAAAGGGCAAAGAGATAGAGGAAGGTTCAAGTTGAACTACAGGTAAGCAAGCGAGACTTTGAAAAAATTATTTTCCTCAAATATTGGAAATTATTTAAAATTTTTTTACTTGAATGTTTTAAATTATTTAAGGGTGGCCATCCCTACATCGTTATTTGTTTATGTTCTCTCAAATGAATTTGAATAATTGCTTTGTGCAAATGGTACTTGAAATAATTATGTAAAATGTTATTTTTGGAAAAAAAAGCATACTAGCATGAATGATGAGTGGGGTGGATGATCACTTGGTAAGTGTCATCTGCTGGTGCATGGAGTACGGTGCTTGGAGCATGAGAATTAGGTCCACTGTAGAGGTATAAGCGGACCAATTGTCCCCCTCTAGTGTGACCAAGTCAATGATATAGGCCTAAGGCTGGCGGCGTCCGAATGACGAATGGGGTGGATGATCACTTGGTAAGTGTCATCTGCTGGTGCATGGAGTACGGTGCTTGGAGCATGAGAATTAGGTCCACTGTAGAGGTATAAGCGGATCAATTGTCCCCCTCTAGTGTGACCAAGTCAATGATATAGGCCTGAGGCTGGCGGCGTCCGAATGACGAATGGGGTGGATGATCACTTGGTAAGTGTCATCTACTGGTGCATGGAGCACGAGACTTAGGTCCACTGTAGAGGTATAAGCAGACTGGATGTCCCCCTCTAGCGTGACCAGGTTGCTGATACGGGCTAGAGACCGGCGGCGTTCTCCCGAAAATGGGAGCAGGAGCAAGGAGGTGGTTGCCTAGCTAGCGTATCACCCAATTATGAAGGGAAACGATGCATCGCATATGCATTGTTTTATGAATTTTCCAAGATTGGGACATGAAAGTATTTGACAGGAAAAATGCCTTTTATGAAAATTTTTTCGCTTGAAAATGGAAAAATGCTTGCTTATTGAGTATTAAGACTCATATTTTATTTTTCCAAACCTAAACTGGTATAAGGAGGATCATGGAGTGAAGAACAAGTTTAAATAAAGAAAAACTATGTTCTTATAGTCCTCTGTTTGCATTAAGATGAATGTTGTGTATATGAACATGATTTTATAGGGTAATGATGACCTTTGATGTAATGAATCATGTATGATGTTATGAAAGTGATTTGAAATGGATTGCAAGTGATAAATACTTGTAAAATTTGAAAATTGATTTGAATGAAAAAAAACCAGTCGTGTGACCAAGGCGACAATTCTGACTCATATTTACCAATCGATAATGGTCCTAGAGTAAAGATCCAACGTCTCAGGTTGGGGGTGCCACAATATGGATTGCACATGAGACATGTGGCGATAGGCAGTTGTAACACCCCAATCTTTAATCTAATAGGGACGTCATGTGCTAAACCAAGACCTATCCATATTGGACTTAGATCGAAGAGCAATCCTCTCATAGCACCATGAAAATTTATACATAATAGAAAATTTGTTGCAAAAATTTTGGGAAAGTTTCTCCTAAAATATCAAGGTTGCCCCTATACATTCAAGATTTATAATGCAAGTAGAAATAAATTTTTAACTGAGAAGAGATGACATGCAACCCTTAATCAACTGTGAGATTAGTAACTAAGAAGAAATCTTGATTCTTTCTAGCTTACAATAATAAATACATAATCATGTGGATCCTTAACCAAAAGGGAAAATCCTCCACTAAAATCACCGAAATATAACAAAAAGATGTATGGGAGAATTAGATATGTTGGTCCCGAGTTTATGGCAATTACCTAAGAGGGGAGAGGTGAATTGGGTATTTAAAAATTTAAGACTTTAATTAGAAATTTTACCCTGATTTAGTTTAAACCCCTTTAATGAAACAAATAGAAAGTAATAAGATAATGAAAACAAAAACGAAAAACAATAGACAAGATTTATAGTGGTTCGGGCAACCTTTCCCTACTCTACTCTTCCAAGCTCACACTCCCTTGTGACTTGGGTTCCACTATGTATTCCGCGAATACAACTAAAGTCTCCGCTCTCTTCTAGATTCTAGCTCTAGGGGGCATAAACAACCAGAGCCTCCGCTCTCTTCTAGATTCTAGCTCTAGGGGGCGTGTATAATACGCAACACAAGTAGGTGATGAGTTACACTCCAATCACAACCCTACTTGCTATATCTTGGTTTGAAACACCAAACTCAAACCAAGCACAAAAATCAAATAACAAGATGTAATAGAAGAAATCTATACTTTACAGATTTGTGTAGCAAGTTTCGACTCGAGGAAGAATCTGTAGAAGCAACGAATCATATTGCGTTGAAGCAAACAACAACTTTGAAGCTTGTTCTTCCTTTGAAAGTGTATAGATCACTCAATTGTAGAGAAAAGTGGATTGAAACTCTTAGTAGTACTTCTTTCCTCATTTTCAGCTCTATCTTGTGTGTATCCACGTTTGCTTGAGTGTCTATATATAGAGGAGGGAGAATTTTGAATGTTATAGAGTTGGTTGGCGCGTAATAAATGTTCCAACGTTAAAAAATTCGAACGTTACGTCTCCAAGTCGCAAGTGGAGTCGATTTCGTGTGCAACTTCACCCAAGTCGCATGCTGGAGTCGACTTTGTGTGTGACTTCAGCTATTCTTCAGTTTCCAAGTCTGTCTTCTGGGTCGACTTGGTTTGAGACTTGGCTTCAAGTCGATCTCGACTTGGGGTGCGACTTGGCTATTTTCTTGTGCTAATTCAGTTTTGATCTTTGTTGAAGTGTCTCTTGCTTGCTTTAAACTTGAATTAGTCTTCATATACTCAAGTTTGAGAAACTTGAGTTGTCTTCATCTTTTATTTGACTCAAGTCTATCTTAAAGTGGACTTGTGCTTTGACTTGAACTTGAAAAACTGTCTTATCATGTTGAAGTTGATGCTAGAGTCGACTTTGCCTGCGACTTTACCCAAGTCGCATGTGGAGTCGACTTCGGTTGCGACTTCAAAAAGTTTCGCTGCCCAATTTTAACTCTGAAAGGAAGATGCTACTTCAAGTCGATTCTGGGGTCGACTTTATCTGTGACTTGGCCTCAAGTCGCAAGTGGAGTCGACTTCATCTGCGACTTCGGTTGTTCAAATTCCCAAAATCAACGCTAGAGCGAAAATGCTGCTTCAAGTTGATCCTGGGGTCGACTTCATTTGCGACTTGGCCTCAAGTCGCAAGTGGAGTCGACTTCATCTGCGACTTCAGCTTTTCTGTTCTCCAAAATCAACGCTGGAAGAAGAATGCTCTTTGAAGTTGAAGATGGAGTTGACTTAAGAGATTGACTTCGCCTAAGTCGATATCTAAGTCGACTTGGGTTGCGACTTGACTTGTTCTGTTTTGTATACAGCTTTGAACACTTGCACAATTCATATTAGTAGCTTGGATTTACTCAAATTGTGTTGTTTTAATCATCAAAACATGTGGTTTGGATATTTTCATTCAATTTCAATAATTGTTTCCAACAAGATATACATTAACTCTTCACTACATGATATCTCTCACTCACAACCTAGTTCTATCATGATGTCTTGCCAAATTATCATCCTACCTCATTAGAGGACTTGCATGCCTATTATCTAAAAGTGACAAAACAACGATATGAGCTTGAGCAAGCTCAGTAAGTAGTATACAATTAATAGATTTAATTCAAAGCCAACATATGTCCATTAATGCATATATGAATGCATCTCATGCAAATACCCACCACTATATAACTCACCCCTACTTTACTGTGAAATAAGGTCGAAATATACTTGTGTAACATATAATCCTTTATACAGCTCGGGGTGCCTCTCTTACATTGATGCTTGACCCCCAAACCTATAAAAATCATTAGGTGACTTGAAATACCTTTCTCACATTGATACTAGGGTAAAGATCGCCATCACCAACTTATAGCTCGGGAATGTCCCTTTTTCACATTGATACCAGGGCCAAGACCACACAACTATTTCACACCCATGCATGCATATATAACTCTTAGGCTATGACACTTTTCACCTATGTAGACCTTCACCTCTACAGATATTCACACAAGCACCCACACAACATATGAGTGCGAAATCAATAACCAATAGTAACAATTATCATGCATGAACATAAAGCATGTGAATAAACATATAACTCCGAAATATGCATCCAACACAACCAAAAAAAATGCCCAAGTAATGAAAATGGATAAAACATCCTCCCCATTCCATGCCCCACAACACAACAATAATACACTATGAAAATACTACCTCACATTTAGTTATAATTAATCTGTGTCATAAATATGCACTCTAATCCACCACTTTCACATGCTCTAACAATAAGGCTTTTCAAAATCTCAACCCGAATTCACATTTCAACCACAACACATCACCCTCTCGCTTCACAAGAGAATCTTATCCTCATTCCTTCCTCAAATCACCACTACATGCATGTCATACCAAACTATACCCATTTCCACCATTAAAGCACTATTCATCTTCTTTCTCATGAAAGAGTTTTTATACCCATCATCTAAATTACCTTAAACTATTACTAAAACCATGTCTATATGCTCATATGACATTAAGAAGAAAGATTGTTAAAGAAATTTCAAGAAAAATAAAGAAAAGACTACCTACATGGTTCTACACCTCTTTTCCCTAAATTTCTTCAAGCTTTAATCCTTGAATCTCCTTAATCTAAGATGGGTTCATAAAAATGAGCTTCCACATGACTACTAGAAGAGGAAAGAATAGAATACGGAGAAACTTTACTACCCTTTTCCTTCTTCCTTCTCTCCCTCTTCCTCTCCTTGCTGCATTTTTCTCTCTTTTTTTTTTTATCAGGCTTTGCCCTCTTCAAATAGGGGCTACTGTTAACAGCCCCATGCACCCATTTTTTTTTATTAATTTTTATTTATTTATTAGTTATGTTATCATTTAATATAGATATACCATATATAAATTAGTAAATATAATTCCATTTGAATCCCTTCCGCACTTCATTTAATAAATATTCAGTGTATACCACAAACATTTCTTAGTATTTAATTATCTTTAATTAAATTCATCAACAACATTTACTAAAATAATTTAATTAAATATTTTTTAAAAGCATGTCTACCATTAATTACATCAAAAAAATTAAGACTTGGAGTCCCACAGCAGGTTACTAGTTAGTTGGATGACATATGACTCAAGTTGATTCGAAAATTGTATTTTTGGTTAGTGAGTGGGTTGAGGTTTTGATGGCCAATGCGTAGCCATGACTATTGCAAGAAGCTAGGAGATAATGAATCACATCTTGAATTAAGGGGGAATCGACGTTGTGATCTAACATTATGTGAAATCCCAACCTAAATAAGATTCAATGTATGCATTGAACAGGTACATGTGACTTATATATGATTAAATGGAATTTTTGGATGATTTTAGGATTTTATGATATTTTGCAATTAGGGTAATTAAGAAGGGTGATTAAAAATTTAATCGCCGGAGCCCAATATGAGTCAAGATGACTAAAGGGGCATAATGAGGATTAAAACACGCTAATGTGGCATGAATGTTTAGTTTAATTTTCATGATTTAATTAATAGAGATTAAAGTGGAAATTGTGGAATTATGTTGGAAAATACTAGAAAATTCATAACTCAACGCCTGTAAGGAGGATTCAAGTGAAATTTGAAATGGAAGTTGATGATGTTGGGCTTGGTATTATGGGATTATGAAAATTCTTGATGAAATTAGATTAATAATTTATTGATCACATCTCAATTTCAACCGTTAACTTCAAATGATTATAACTTGAGCTAGGAAAATCGGATTGAGATGAAATTTGAAACGGTTGAATGAAATTAAGAGATTAACATTTTGGAAGGTTTGGATTAAGCAAATTATGTTGGAAAAATACCTGAATTGAAAAAGGTGCACATAGTTGACTTTTACACCCAAGAGTAGCATGCATTTAAGGCAAAAGTCGCATTTATTGAATGCATTATTTAATGGCATATATGAGGTGTCAAAGGGAGGAAATTCCAAGTAGATTTTATGAATTAACAAAAATGCTAAAATCAATGGAGAATCAGTAGCTTAAATGCAGGGTTTTAAATGGCTAAGGGAGTAGCTTCAATAGGCATGTATGTGTGTCAACACAAGGGACGCCCATGGGTGATAAAGTATGGTTTTTGGATTTTTTAAAAAATCCCAAATATGCATCTAAAATACCTAAAAACCTAGGGTAAGTGATGGGTCATTAATCATGTGGAAAAACCCTCTGAAAATTCGTGAGCAACAGCTGCTCATTGATGATGCAAAAATGGACAGCTTGTGTATGCAAATGACATGCATAGTTTGATGCTGTTGTAATGATTTTTGCTAATTTTTTAAAGCCAAATTAATGGATTAATTAAATGATAATTAGGTGTATGATTTATCCTTAAATGGGGATTATCAAAAAATGGAAAAAATCTGGATAAATGAAAGCAGAAATGGACGTAATCTATGGGCAGTTTGGACGGTCTTGATTAAAGCAGATTTTTGAATTTTTGAAAAATGATAAAAATGAATTTATATGGCTGTGAGTTCACCAGCACATAAGGGGAGATAAGCATGCATTCAATGGTGTGGAAAAATCCAGCAATAAGTGGGGCCCACAGCTGGAAAATCCAGTACTACAAGAGCATGCACGTTCACATGGCTTGGGTTTTAGAAAAATTTCTAAGTGCTGGAATTTCATCCCAAGCACAAAAACAGCTCACGTCCCAGCCCTAGGCAGCCAAGAAGGAAGAAAAAAGAAGGAAAAGAAAAGGGAAAAGGAGAGATCACCCATTTAATCAAGTAAGTATATGATTATTTTGATTTTATGCTTCAAATCTAGAAGTTATATGATGTTGTAAATTAAAATATGAAAGGAATAGTAAATGGATTAATTTTAGCATGAAAATGTTTAGGAAGAATAATTATGGGGTGATTAAGGAGCGAACCAATTGTCAGCGTAAAATGATAATCTAGTTTCAAATTAAAAATCCGAGAAGATTAACCTAAACAGGGTAAAACGGGTGACAAGATCAGCTGTAGAAAATGATTTTTAATAATTTTTATACAAGGAATTTTGGACTGAAAATTTTATATGATATATAATACATATTGAGGATCACAAGAAAAAAATTAAAAATTAGGTTTTTATGGGTATAAATATACCCAATAATTTACGTGATTAAGGATGACTGAAAATGGATGCTGCTGTCCTGCAAGGTAAAAATACCAAAATAAATATAAATGCTTAATTTTTTATGCTGAAAATATTTATTTTGGTTAATTAATGTAGTTATTAAGGTATGGTAGAAATTTCAGATCAAAAATACTTGATTTGATATTAATTCAAGTTTTTGATATTTTAGTACGCCTGATTTCAGCATATGTGGATAGTTTGAGAAAAAAATCAAAAAGAAATATGAAACCTATGTAGAAATAATCCAAATTGATATATGTGTTAAATACTTAAATATGGATTAATAAAAGTGGGATTATATGCTGAAATTTCGGAATAATATAACTGCTTAAGGTTATGTGTCAAAAGACACGTTAAACGGTTAAAAATGGGTTCCAAACTTGCTGTTTTGGAAACCTATGGCAAGTGGATTTAAACCCCATAAAAATACCCTAAATGCAGTTGTAATTAAGGAAAATTAACCCACTGAAATATGGATTAAACCTCTGACTTAGAAAATTTTATGAAATCCATTATGTATATGTTACCAAATGGGCATATGTGAAGGAATAGATATGCAAGAGTGATGAATGACTTGTGAAATTTTCTTTAGTACAAAAATGCATGAAAATATGATATATTTCATGATTATCTGTTTGTTTAGAACTTCATGAAGTTAATTTCCAATTTTAGAATTGATGAATGAAGCCTAAGACGATAACGGGTGCTTAAAGCGGGCACCAATGTGTGTATTTTGAAAAGGGTGTGAAAAATGATAAATGAAGGTTAATGAACCTATAAATGATAGTTATTAAATGAATTTTATGTGGTTGAATAGATACCCTAATTATGGGGTTATATATGTTATGTGATTAGCCGATGGAATGTGTAAAAATGTGCACGTATATGCTAAATGTATGCATAGTGACTTGAGAAGTCGGATAAAGGATATATGTTAATGAAAATGGGTTGAAAAACTAAATGGATTGCAAGGAAAAGAAATATATAAAAAAAATCATATTATTTTCATGTAGGCAAGGAAAAGAATGGAAGAAAAAGGGATTATAGCGATCTCAGGTAAGCAAGCGAACTTTCTAAAATGCCATTTTCTTTCTATGGGATTGATATAATTGAAATGTTTATGTTTGTGTTTGAAATGTTTATGTTTATATTTTATTGAATGGGCAAGCACAAGTTTTGGATATGACGACTTTAATGCAAAGCTATAAGTTTTGAAAAAATGATAACTTTAATAAAAAGTCTTAAGTTTTGCTTCATGGGAAGCAAGCAACACTTCTTAAGATAAATAGTTTATCCTAAGTGTTGCCAAGGATGGGAATGCTTCAAGCTAATGGAATTGAGAAATTTTGCTTATGAGTAAGCAAGTTCTCCATGCTAATATTTTTTTTAAGGATTTCATGTTTGATACCGATAGTTTTAAGGATTTGCTTTTAAGCAAGCAAGTTCTATATGATATTGTTCAACAACATTTTATAAGAAAAAAGGAATTTTACTTTTTTTCACAAAATATTGTTTGTAAATGAGTTTTGATTTATTTCTACAATAACTCGCGATAAACAATGATGAAAAAGATTTGTTTTGCTAGGTCAAGATAATTAAATAATAAATAATGTTTTGGACATAGTCCATATGTATTGAAATGATGTTCGAAAAGTTTTGATTTCCTTTAGACAAGGAAATCTATGTTAAAAATGTTTATACGAATGCGTTAAAAAGGAATTTATGGATGACCGACCTCCTATGATTGATTTCATAAAATGGTTTGATTTCAGATTGCTTAATGGCATGCAAAAGACTGTGCAATTTTTCTTTATGTAAAAATGATTGATATGTGGACAATTATTAAATTTTTAGGCCATGGGTAAGGGGATAACATAATTGCATAACTTTTGTAAACAAAAGGTCCTGAAATAGAAACCAAGCAAATATTAGAGAAAAATATGATTCATTTATGGAAATCCACAAGTTTTAAAATTCTTTTATTAAAAGAGTTTTAAAATGTATCGTTTCTCAAACATTTCAAATGTTTATCAAAATATTTTACTCAAAACGTTTCTAAAGGAACTTAAGGAAGGTCATCCTAAAACTAGATTTTAAATAACAACTTGTTAAAGTGGGTGCGCTCGCTTACAAGTTGACACGAACTGCGGTCTGTGATGTGTTTTTGAAAATTATTCTTAAATATAGACTTCGGTCTAAGATTTTTGTGCATATGGATGCAGGCTGCGGTCTGTGATCTCGGTTTGAAAGGACATGGACTGCGGTCTATAGTTCTTTAAATCAAACGGACTGCGGTCCGTCATAATAACGTACAGTGCACCAGCACAAGTAATAGGCAAGTTGTAGAGCACGATTGGGATGACCGGAGCCCACTCTACATAAGGCCAAGTCGCTAAGGGATGGCAGGAGTGCCAGCGGCGCCCTCCTTGAGATGGGAGTAGAATATATAAACAGCCGCTGGGCTAGCGTGTTGTTAAGGATTTTCTTCCAAAAGGTAGCATGATCAGTTGCTAAGTGTCAATACTGGATGGGGAGAAATGCATTTGCATACGTTTTGCTTTTCAAAAGCCCAAAGATTGTGATATAAAAGCATATATACAAAAAATTATCCTAAAATGGATTTTTATGAGCTAATATGCAGAAGTTACCTTAAAAGAGAGGGTGTTTTACACAAAAGTGTAAATAACGGGAATAAAAGGAAACGTTTTTATGCAAATGCAATTATGAAAATGATTTAAGTATTTTATTTGTCTTGTTTGCTATAAACAAGCCCCAAGACGGGAATTATGAAAAAAATTTATGTGAAACTTGGATTGGACATAAGAATGTCTTTTTCTAAAGAGCCTAAATGATAAGGGTTTATGGACATGAGAATGTCTAATGTTAATGTGTTGTAAATTAAGTATTTTAGGACATATGAATGTCCATTGCCAAAGGAAGCTATATGAAAGATATTTTGAGACATAAAATGTCTCTTGGCTAAAGGATTTTATGATGGTTTATGTTAATGATGTTTTGAGACATGAGATGTCTCTTTTGCTTAACGATTTATAAGAAAAATATTTTGGACGTAAAACGTCTACTGGCAAAAGATGATTTCATGTAATGTCTATGAACATTGAAAATGTTCATTTAAGAATTAAAGGGATTCCATCAGAGAAGGTAAAACGTGTATGTTTTTCCTTAATAGGCCTACACGTGACTTGTAACTGGTTTTATGAATGAATGCTTAATGAAAAAGATTTTATGATGATATTTCAAGACATATACATATCCTCAGGAAAAAAGGTATTCCCGATGTTTATGAAAAAAGTTTTCAAGGAAGCCTTGCCCTAAAGATAAAATGCTTGCTTACTGAGTTGTCACTCACGTTTTATTTTCCCAACCCTTAGACAGGTACCGAGGAAAACTCAGAAGGTTGCGAACCTAAGACGTGAAGAAAGGTACTTGATGATAGCACGTGGGCTATGAGGAATGGAAAAGTTTCATGTGCTAAGGTAAGCTAATGTGTATGTGAACTTAATTAGAATTTTAAGTTCTATATATGGTTCAATGATTGAATGTATGGATGTAAAATGTGATGCTTAAGTCAAGGAAACTTTCACTGTAGAAAGGCATGAAAAGATGTTATGTGTTTGTGTATATGAACTTAGTTAGAATTCTAAGTTCCATGTGAGTCAACGACCGAATGTATGCAATTATGATGTGTACAATGATTGAGTGCATAATGACAGGCATGTAAAGATGCTATGAATGAAATGATGAATTTTATTACAAGTGAAATGTCACAATGTGTGATGATGTCATGTCAAGATTATGAATGATGACAGATGAATAAACGAAAAAAAAATTTGGACGTATTCCAATTAAGAACCCGCCGCGTGATCAGGGCAACAATCCTGATTCACATTTACCAATCGATAGGATCTTGAGGTAAGGAAGTGACGTCTCGGTTTGGGGCGCCACACATTACCTTATGGATAGCCTTAGCCACGAATAGAGATTTTTTAATCTCTAAGAGTTATGAGGAAAGTCACTAGGGAAGTCAAAGATGGATAAGGTTATAGATTGGATGAGTTGCTAGTTGCGTGACGGACAAGGGCATGTTTTGTTTTGGCTTGCGAGAAGCCGCATTTGATGATGCACGATCAGTTGTTTGATTATGATTTTAAATTTTGGTTTTTCATTGGTTGTTATCCTACTTACTGAGTTTGTTTGGACTCACATGTGTTTTCATAATGTTTTTCTAGGATGTTAGTGAAGTCTCCTTGTCGTGGGCTGGATGTATTAGTTTCAAGTCGATATGGATCATGACAGGTATATGATTATGTAAGGTTGATTTGAATATTTATTGTGGCGCCCCAAACTCGAGCGTCACATCTTGAGCCTTACCTCGGGATCGTTATTGATTGGAAAACGTGATCAGGATTGTTGCCCTGTCACATGATGGTTTTTAATGGATATTTATCAAATTAAATATGTTTCATTAGGTATTTATTTTCTTTTATTTTTCATCTCATGCATATATAGGTCATTTCCACCAAATAATTTCATAACTAAACATGATATTCAAGATATATTTCAAACTATAACGTAAATCAGATGTCATAGCATGTATCATCCATAGATGTCAACACAGAAACATCAATTTAATTTACAACCATCCAACATAAATTTTTCACAATTATTAACTTATAATGTTTTCCATTTCTTCAATGTTCGGCTCCTGCTCCTTTGCCAGGTCTCTTCTTTCACCTGTCTATGGGTTTGGAAAACGAAAAACGTGAGTCAAAACTTAATAAGCAAGCTGTATATTTTATAGGAAATTCATTTTGCAGGCAATATTTTTCATTCAAAATATCTTGGAAAGCAATTTATACCTTTTGAAAAGGTATATCAGAAAAACAGTTTCCTTGTACCTATCACAGGTACAACATGCATAATGCAATGTAAAAACTGTGAAACATGTCCTTCATAGGATGGAAGCTAGCCAGGCGACCATCCGTCCTTGTCTTCTCCCATCTTAGGGAGGGCGCCGCCGGCCTTTGGCCTATCTTAGCGACTTGGCCACACCAAAGGGGGACAATTGGCCCGCTTATACCTTTCAGGTGGACCTAGTACTTTGTGCACATGAAACTTTCATAAAAATCATCTTTAACATGCTGACATGATTTTTCATTCAGAACATAATAAAACATTATTTTTCATAACATTTATCAAGGAAATTTCGCAAGATCATCTTGAAAATAAAAGAATTATTTCAATACATATTTAACTAAGGAATGACTATCCTTAAATACTTCTGAAATAATTTCAATAATCTCATCAAAGCAGTTAGAGCAAAAGTTGCATTTATTTTAAACAATTTAGAAAACAAAATCATTTAAAATTTTGCTTGCTTACCTATCTCACGTTAGCTTTATGAGTCTGCCTTTTCTTTGCCCTTGCCTACATAAGAATGATATAACATTCATATATTTCCTTTTGCTTACATTCAACTTAGTTTTCCAATCCATTTTCATTAATATACATAATGCATTTGACTTTTCAAGTTGTTATGCATATATTGCACATACTTGTGCATTACATCGGCCATCACACATCATATTTAATCCCATAAGTAGGGTAATCATTTAATCACTTCATAATCATTTAATAATCATCATTTAAAGGTTCATTACCTTCCATACACCATTTCTCACTTATTTTTCCAAAATTTTATACATCGGTGCTCATTTTAAGCACACGTTGTTGCCTTAAGCCTCATTAATTAATCCCAAAATTTGAGATTAACCTTATGTAACTATACAGAAGTATATTCATGAAATTTATCATACTTTTCATGCATTTTTTCACATAATCAATTTACATAAGTCATTTACCACGTATGCATGTCCATCCTTTCACATATACCCATTTCACAACACATATATGATGCGTTTCATAAAATTTTCTAAATCATCAACTTAGTCGGTAATTCAGCATGATTAACATCCTTACCTAACACTTTATTTAGGGTATTTTTATAGAATTTTAATCCACTAATCATAGGTTTCCAAAAAGGCAACTTTGGAACCTATTTTTCACACTTTCAACGTATCTTTCGGTACTTAACCCAAAACAGTTTTATAATTCCGAATTTTCAGCAATTAATCCAAATTTTCCTAACCCAAATCTAGGATATTAATACATATATAACATCCATAATTTAATCCCTTTCAAAACAGCAACTTCCATGTACATGTTGGGTACCCGTTTCATCCCATTTTGAATGTTCCTATGCACGCCCTAAAATTCTAGATTTAAGGAAAAGTTAATTAATTCATTTTGGACATTTAAAGTACCCTAAATTTAGAGTAATTTACCCTCTAAATCATCCATAATTCACTTAGGCATACTTATACAACATACATGTCACAAAAAAATGGAAATCGGGTCATATACGTAACCTTGAATTCCATTCTTTCTAAAATTCACATCTTAGGCTTAAATCAACATATATATTTCACTAAAGCATGATTCATAGCCTAAAAATGATACTAATCCAAAACAGTAATTTAATATATGTATTTAGGATTTTCCAAGTTCCATCCTAATCTCCATTTCAACTTCATAAATCATTGAAATTCATATATAACCCCTAATACTCATTCAATATTCAATCAATTGGAATGCTAAATCACCATTTAAGGATTCTTTTTGAATCATATTCACATGAAAACTTAAAATCAAAGAGTCTAACACATCATGTATACCTACTTGATTGTTGTCAACTTTGATCCCAACTAATCAAGCTTGGTTTTCCCTTCTTTCTTCCTTTCTTTCTCCTTCTTTCTTCTCCCTTTTCTCCCCTCCTTGCTGGGGTTTTTATGGACGTGTATAGCTGCTGAGTTGTGGGGGTGTTTGCTCCTTAGAAATTTTTTTTCTAACTCTCTCTTCTCATGGCCGTCCACACATATATAAGGGCTAGATTTTCCAGCTTGTGGACCCCACTTTGAGCATGATTTGAGATCATTTAAATGCTTATTAATCCCACTTATGTACTGTCCAAATGGTGGCCAAATATTGATATTTTTAATCATACTTTCAATATACAAAAATTTGCTCAAGATCACTCACCTAACTGTCCATTGTGAGCACGTCCATTGCTGCCTCCTTTTTTATTTTTTTCCACACTTTGGAAGCTTTATATTAATGATAATTTATGTACCTAATTAGTAGCTAGCTCAGCTACTAATTTATCATAAAAAAATCAAGAAAAAATCCAATAGCAGGCCACTTGGACGTCCATATGTGTGACACCCTTGCTGTCCACTATTTGATCCATCAATGTGCTGCTATTATCAACGATTTTCCATGAATTTTTCCACATGAATTAATGCTCATTTATGCACCCTTGCATGCTAGCTACTTAGGTATATAAATATCATATATAAAAAAATGAAAAAATCCAAATTGGGGCTGGTTTGGACGTTGTATGCATGCCACACTTGCTATGCTAGTTTGAGCTCTTTCCTTAGCTCATTAATTCCAGCAACATATCCAACGAATTTTCACACATATTAATGTATAAAATACCTTGCATTTCACCTTCATTTGACACATATTTGAGCCATTAAAAATGCATTTAATCCATGCACTATTTGCCTTAAATGCATGGTACTTTTGTGGTGTAAAAGTCAACTGTGTACACCTTTTTCTATTCAGGCATTTTTTCAGCATAATTTGCTTAATCTAATCCTTCTAAAATGTTAATCTCATAATTTTATTTAACCATTTCAAATTTCATCTCAATCCGACTTTTCTAGCTCAAGTTATAGCTACTTGAAGTTAATGGTTGAATTTTGATTATACATAATTAATTGTCACACTAATTTTATCATAATTTTTCATAATCCAATAATCCCATAAGGTTAAGCCCATCATTATCTACTTGCCTTTCAAATTTCACTTGAATCCGCCTTACAGGCGTTAAGTTATAAATTTTCTAGTATTTTTCCACTTAACTTGATAATTATCATTAAAATTCTCATAAATCAAACCATATAATTTAAGATAATCATTCATGATATATTGATATGTTTCAATTACCATTAAATTACTTTAATCTCATTGTCCCATATCGGCTTATAATGATTACTTGAATCATTATCTCTACTCCTTGGCCCTAATTGCAATAATTTACCAAAATCACAAAATCATCCAAAATTCAATTAAATCACATATAAATCACATGTATATGTTCAATGCATACAATTGAGTCCTACATAGGTTGGGGTTTCACATTTATATTTGGAAATTTCCTTTTTTTATATATGGGGATGTATTACTAAGGAAACAAAATTGTAAAATGTATAGCCTATAGAGGCTTTAAGTTTGTAATCATGGTATTTGTGGTTATGAATATATATATTCACTTCCATGATAGGTTCTATTCTTGCTTCGATATTATTAATAATAATGAAAGAAATGATTATGAGGTTTTCCGTTGTTGTAAGTCCTAATTGATATATTATTTGTGGATATCTAGGGGTTGTCATAGGTGGTCTTTTGCATCCTAAATTTTGTAGATTCTGAAAAGATGTTGTTAGTTTTCCATGTGGCGATCATTGGTCTGACACTGTGGCTAGTGGGATGCCACACACACTCGAATGCAAAAAAAAGTTAGAAACACCCAACTTTGACATGAATCTACTTTATCAATATATAAAACAACCACTTGCAATGTCTCTTCAAAATTCTCTATTTTTTCAAGCAAACCCGCCCACAACAAAAATTTTAATTCTTTCAAATAGATCTACCCATTGTGGAGAACATCTCATATTCAACTCCACCACACTTTTTAAACATGCACTTGTTTACAAAATGAAGGAAAAAAAAAAGAAGAAGAGAAGATTTTACAAATAAAAGATATGTGCTTAGGGAAGGAGAGAAATAGAGGGTGGGATTTATTGTAATGAGGCTATAAGGGTCTTCAAACCTGGCAACTAGAACGTCTTTGCATGAGGATGATGTTGTCGTGTTCGTAGAGGAGAAGTTATACTAGGTTTTTTTCACTGGACCTAAATTTCTCCACCGATAATGGTCAATCTTAAAAGAATTGCCATTTTAAATTGTTGAAGTGTCCATCTTGTTTCTTCTATTCCATGTTTACCCCCATACTCACTTACAACAACAATTGGGATTTCACCCGCCTAAACAAATTGCCAGATTGATAGCAAATATTGTAACTAGGTGTAGTTGATTGCAGACTAGTATATCCCTATATATCAAACAAATAGCCGAACCAGATACCCAAATGAACAAATAAGAAACTCTTTTATTGAGAGAAGGATCACATGCATTCATGCTCATTAGTTGCAATCGAGCATGAAATATTACAAAAGGAAAACACAACAATTCACAACACTAAGAAAATCACAAGTGCTTAAGCTCCTCCATTTTACAACTGATCGAATGCGAGGGATATTTTGATAAAACAATACAAGGTAGAACTATCACTCCTTTAAAGTTTTCATTATTCCCACCATCCTTCCATGCACTGCAAAACAAATAGAGTTGAGTGAAAACATGACCCATTTTGAGCTACAGAAACTGTAGTATGTAAAAAATGTAGATAGATGTCATCCAAGGATAATTTTGAGAAATTAATCCATATATTACCACTAGCGAACATTGTATTAAAGATAACATCTACTGCAATGACAACTAATACTTACATTATTGAAATGAGTTATTTTGCTGTGATTCGGTGGTGGTTGAGAATACTAAATAACATAGAGAAGGGATGGAGGACAAATAGAAGAGGAAACTAGTAGTGTGGAGGGGAAGGTGGTGTAACCGGAGGTGGTGGGGAGTAGTAATAGTAAGGAGGTGGGGGAGATTTCATTGGAGGAGGAGGCGAGTGGTAATAGTAAGGAGGTGGGGGTGACTTCGCGAGTGGGGGAGGTGAGTAGTAGTAGTAAGGAGGAGAAGGCGATTTTTTGGGTGGTGGGGGTGAGCTATAATGATAAGGAGGGGGAGGTGATTCCTTCGGTGGTGGAGGTGAGTTGTAGTGATAAGGTGGGGGAGGTGATGTTTTTGGTGGCGGTGGTGGTGAGTGGTAATAATAAGGAGGGGGTGATTTCTTCTGTGGGGGTGGTGAGTGGTAATAGTATGGAGGTGGGGGTGATTTAACTGGTGGAGGAGGCGAGTGGTAGTAGTATGGAGGTGGGGGTGATTTCTTTGGTGGTGGAGGTGATTGATAATAGTAAGGAGGAGGAGGTGATTTTACAGGTGGGGGTGGTGAGTGGTAGTAATAAGGAGGAGGTGATTTCTTTGGAGGTGGTGGAGAGTGGTAATAATATGGAGGAGGGGGTGACTTGTTTTGTGGAGCTGGTGAGTGGTAGTAAGGAGGAGGAGGTGATTTAACTGGTGGAGGTGGCGAGTGGTAGTAGTATGGAGGAGGGGGTGATTTCTTTGGTCGTGGAGGTGAGTGATAATAGTAAGGAGGAGGCGGAGGTGATTTCTTTGGTGGTGGTGGTGAATGGTAATAATAAGGTGGGGGAGGCAATTTCTTTGGTGGTGGGGGAGAGTGGTAATAGTAAGGAGGTGGAGGTGATTTGACTGGTGGAGGTGGAGAATGGTAGTAGTAAGGAGGAGGTGGTGATTTAATTGGTGGGGGAGGTGAATGATAGTAGTATGGAGGTGGGGGTGATTTCTTTGGTGGTGGAGGTGAGTGGTAGTAGTAAGGAGGTGGGGGTGATTTCTTTGGCGGTGGAGGTGAATGATAGTAATAAGGTGGGGGAGGCGATTTCTTTGGTGGTGGGGGTGAGTGGTAGTAGGAGGGAGGCGATGGTGATTTAACCCGTGGGGGAGGTGAATGGTAGTAATATGGAGGTGGAGGTGACTTCTTTGGTGGTGGAGGTGAGTGGTAGTAGTAAGGAGGTGGGGGAGGTGATTTCTTTGGTGGAGGTGGTGAATGATAGTAGTAAGGAGGTGGTGGTGATTTCTCAAGTGGGGGAGGTGAGTGATAATAGTAAGGAGGAGGAGGTAAAGGAGATGGCGGGGGTGGGGACTTGTAAAGATATTCATGATCATATGCTGCAGCATTGGAGGCAAGTAGGCATATTGCCACTGCGAAAGCTAGGCAAGGCCAAGGCCCTCCCATCATTGATGAACTTCCCTCAACTCAGAGCCACGACACTCCAGATTGGATAATCTAAGAACGTGGACAATGTTTTGAGTGCTATTCCAAACAAGGACTCGGGGTGGGGCTAGCAAGTTTGTGATGAATTTGGAAGCGACGACTACTGGGCTTTTTATAGCATGCTGGGGAAAGATTGAGCACTTGGGTGTTGATTTTTATACGAATGCAAGCTGTACGAAGCCTATAAAATAATCTTTCATGTGAGCAGTTTTAATTTTTTATTACGAATATTGAATCTCTACTAACTCTCAATTTTGTTTTATTGCATTATTTTCCAAGTCAATGAAAATAATGCAACAAGTGGGATCGCGGAAAGATGGAGCAGGTTATGTGCATGGACGTTTGAGGAGACCAATTCCCTGCTCGCGGTAGGTGAAGTAGGGTAGATAGTGCAAAGTCCGTCTTGAATGGGATGTATGTACACACTCGACTCAGAAATTCCGTCGGCTTGGCATAAGGCAAACCTGGGACGGATGAAAAAAAAAAAAAAAGAGGAAAAAGAAAAAAGAAAAAAACCCTTACGTACTGCGTACTTGTTACTAATTTTTTTTCTTCTATCGGTGTACTTGTTAGTGTCTTAACTATAAACAATTTTACTTTTCAATAATTATTTTTATGTTCCAATCTTTTTTTCATTTCTTTTCATTATACTATTTATCTGTTTTATTTTTATTCTCCTTACTTTCATTCTTTAGTTTTATTATATCACATTACTCTCTTAATTTTCAATTTTTTTATTTGAACTTTTATATTAAACCAAACCTATGAATAAAACCACCTGCAGCTAGGGAGCGCTGCATCCTTTAAATTACGTCCCTGGTTTGAAATGGACGGGACATAGAGGAATTGTGTTTCCCTTGTAATTTAGTTAAAGCTTGTTGTTTCCTCGTTAGTTAGATAAGAATTTGTTGTCTCTTTGAAAATTTGTAATACCTGAAACGAGTTGTGATACACCCGATTTGTGTGTTTGTTTATCAATAAAACTTTAGAATAAAAACTTTTCAAATTAAGACTTTTACTTTTCACAGTTATTTTATTTTTAAATTATTTTTTACATTTTTCTATATAATCATTTTACTTTCCTATAATTTCTATACAACTACTTGTACAATTAGCTTATCTAATTTTAACTTTATTCTTTTTACTCATTATTATTATTTTCTATTTTACCGTAACATTTTCTCATATTTCAAAAATTCCGGTACAGAAAACTTTTCATCCAAAAGCGTTATTGCTTTCCTACCACATCCAAATTCTCCTCCACGTCCTGGCCCGATATGAACAGATAAGCTGATTGCACAAGCTCTATATTTTAAAATTCACGCCGTCTGGCATGCGTACGTGATGACAACCTGGGAATGGAATATCTCAGCAAGTACAGCCTAGCCCTACGAAAGATATGACCGTCTCCGGGAACAATTTGCCCTGTGGGATGGTGGTCCTCTTTATTAATAAATGCATTAATTAATTTGAAATAGACTGTGTTAGAAATGTGTAATTATAACGATGATGTTAACAAGAATCGATCTTTTGAACGAAAATGAGAAAAATATTTAAATATATAATAATAAGAAAAAATAGAGTTATTATAGAAGTTATCATATCAATCTTTAAAAACCTATATAAAAAATAGAGTTACAATTTTTTCAGTTATTGTTGTCATTAAAAGCTAATATAAAGATCATGATTGCTGGAAAAATTTTAAAAACGAATTAGTGCCACTAATGTTTTCCCACAGACTTTTTGAACGAGTTCCAGTGACCTTTTATTGGTGCGATGAAAATAACATGTGAAGTTAAACTTTTTAATCAAAACCTTTTCACTCTTCATAGCTAACATTTTTTTAAATTTTTTCGTCATATTTTCCTATATAATTACCATATTTTCTAATTATTTCTACATAACGATCTATAGAATTAATCTATTTATTTTAACCTTATTTTCTTTATACTCATTGCTACTTTTATCATATCACGTTATTTTTTTTTATTAATTTAACAACTTTTATACTAAAAATTTTTCATCCAAAAGTTTTATCACTTCTTAAAAACACCGTAATAATAATAATAATAGCAGCGAAGTAATAACAAAATGTTGTCCAGATCACAAGGGAAAGTGAATAATAAGTTCCTTTATATGGAGCGGCTCCGATTCTCTCCGAATTTTCACATTTTCTTAATAAAAACCACTTTGAAATATTTTTTACAGCTTCTATATATCGACCTGCAAGGAACAGCTAAGAAGATAAATTCACTATTCTCATTTCCCAATTACCATACGATCTTTCCTTTCTCAATGCGTAATAAATTCATTATTCCCATTATCAGTATTATTTTTCTCGTTCCAACGAAATCTCTTCGCATCCAAAATTTCCCCATACGATCTCTTATTTGTACAACAAACCCTCATCCAATTCCATTTCCGTTAAAAATGCTTACGAATTGAACGGGCATAGCGAGTCGGCGACAAAATTCTACAATTCTTTGCTAAAAGCGAACTTTTAGCAACAAATTCTTGTTGAGAAAGGCGAATAAGTTTATTTTTCATAATTAACTCGTTTATAGTAATAAAACTCCTGCTTATGAATTTTTAATACCTAGGGTATTAGAAACTATATAAACGGATGATGATATGAATAATATAGTTTGATAATGCACATGATAATAAGATTTTGATGAATTAGTGGGTTGAATATGTGAAAGATTGTGCAAATTGTAGCAAATGCAAAAAAATCTAATTAGTGAGGATTGAGAGGATGAATTTTGATAAATGGCTTGGTGGAAGGCCAATATAATTCTCACATGTTCCTTAGGTTGTTTTGAACTTGTAAGAACCCTTGATTTGATTAAATAATAAATGTTTGAAATTTTAACCCTCATGTGGATTTTGAACTAAAAAAAGAGGGCGTTATATAGAGTTGATTCATTTTGAAATATGTTTATGTATGGGTGAGATGTCTAGTATGTTTGGAATGAATATGGATAGATGCGGGTGAGATTTGAATGGTAGATTTGGATAAATGACGGAAATAAGCCTAGTTGTGTAGTTAAGCCCAAAAGAACCGTAATAGTGAAAATGACCAAGGATCATTGATAAGAGCCATGATTTGCATGAGAATGATTCTGGATATTATGGAAATGTGCTCATGATACTTGGCAACGAAATTGAGATGATGACCTTGAAAATTAAGTCATTTAGGGCTAATGGTGAAAATCCGGTAAGAAATGAACTTAATTCTTAAAACTTTTGAAATGACATAGAATAATTTTAGAGGTATTAAAGGTAATATATATATTTGGGCAAATGAAACCTGTTGTAGAGGCAAAATGGCTAAAGAGTTGAATTGACGGGTCGAATTTTCTATAAAATATATTTTGAGAAAATAGATGATATAAATGTGAATAATTTACTTGGTGTTAGGAATATTTTAACATATTATGACTGCTTATTTTGTGAATAGGTGAAAATTGTAGATAAAGTTGTGTAGTAAAATGTATACCAAATTTTGTGGTGATGGAATTTTGAGCTGAAATTTTGTGGAGAGATAGTACTTGACTTTAGGAATCCAATGCAAAATGAATCATCTCAATTGGATTTTTCCGCAGAAAGTTATAGGAAAAATGGTATAACATAGCTGAAAACTGGCCATTTGTGGGCCCACACGGCCCAAACGGTGACAACACGGCCTAGGCCGGGTTGCTTTCTGTTTTAAATGTGGGAGGGGTTTAAACCCTCCCCATTTCATCCCATTTCCTTCCCTTCTTCCTCCTCATGACCCTCGCTCTCAACTCACATGAAAAACTACTCAAAAGTGTTTGGATTCACCTCATTTTTATATCAAGGAAGCTTCTCGGATCAAGGAGAGAGCTTGGAGCCTAGGATATCTTGAAGATTTTTAGGTAAAACTGAATTTGAAGTAAGTAGGTTGTTTTCTTTTGAATCAAAGCATAGATTTAGGCTAGAATCATGTTGTTTTTGTCATTGTTTGTAGGCACCGTATTTGTTTTTGTGATTTGGATGAATTGTTGAGAGATGGGACTTGTGTAGAGATTATAGGGAGATTGGAAATTGGAGGTTTTGATGAAAATGCATGTAACGAAAAAAATGAAAGTATTTAGAAGTGGTTTTGTATAATATTATTATGTATTAGATGGAATCCCATGAATTTTGAGTGAGTTTAGTTTGATTTTCATATGTTGCCTATAAAGTATTTGTTGAAACGTCCAAGTGAAGCTTAACGCCTAGAAACCACGTATAAATGAATGTGTAGAACCTTAATGATGTGGATAATGTGTGGTAAATTCTTGGGGGCATATGAAATGTTGATTTATTTGGATTGGAACTTGTGATAGGTTTGATGAATATGGGTTGCATGAATCGAAATGGGACTTGAACTTATTACTGGAGGATGTTGTTGGATGTTTATTAGAATTCGATGAAAATACATGTAAAGGATGAAATTGAAGTGCTTAAAAGTGGTTTTGCATTATATTATTATGTGTTGGGTGGAATCCCATGATTTTTGAGTGAGTTTAATTGGATTTTCATACCTCGCATATAGGGTGTTTGTTGAAATGCTCAAGTGAGACTTAATGCCTAGAAACCATGTATAAATGGAGGTGTAAAACCTTAATGATGTGAATAATGTGTTTCAAATGCTTGGGAGCATATTTGATGTTGAATTATTTGGAATGAAACTTGTGATGGGCTTGATGAATGATAATCGGTAAATATTAATATATTTTGTGAGCATTTTTTTTACTAATTTGGTGGGTAATTAATTGGGTTTAATGTGAAATTTGATTCAAAATATGTTTTTGCAACAATTGGGTATTAAATATTAATTTCAAGTTATTTAAACAATTTTTGTAATATTTTGGCTTGAAATTGCATTTTTATTTGTTGCCACAAAATCAAATGTATTTGATATTAAAAATAACTTTTGCAATGATTGGGTGTCAAATAAATTAATCACTTGTTATCAATTTGATGGATTTATAATTGGAATTTATATATGTATATCTTTTTGTAGGTTTGTATGTGTGCATTAGAAACAACCTTTGACAAATTAGGGAGGATTACTCTGATTTTTGTAAGAAAGCAAGATTGGTTCCTTGTTATATTAGTTTCATCAAGTAATTCTGGACAAAAAATCCTAATATTTTCAACAAGTAATGTTCAAAAATAAATTTAACATCTTACTAGAATTCAGTTATTTGCCTAGCTCCAAGATTTTGAAATTCCAAGTTTGGTTTGCTTACAAGACTTACACGAGTTCAAAGTACGGTCTTAATCAATTCGGGGTTCAAAATTTTGCAAGATTTGCCAAAAAATTTTCAAATTTTTTTTTAAAAATGTGACAAAAAATTGCAATCAATTGGGTAGTGAAAGAAATAGTTAGAGAAAATAGTTTAACACATTTGCCCCCACGCTTGAAACTAGCATTGTCTTTAATGCAATTCATGCCATTAAAAAGATATATTAAAATTAGCTAGGAATTTTAAGGAATGTGAGATGTTGACTTCCCTATTTTGGCGAGTTGAACTGACTCTTCATCCCATGGTGCTTCCTATCCAGGTAGGCTCTGAAAAGTAACCAATAAAACTCCAAATTAAAAGTATCAAAATTCTAGAACAAAAGAAATTGAAAGAAAAACTATAACTCCCCTGAAAGAAAATGAAAATTTTTGGGTTGCCTCCCAAGAAGTGCTTGGTTTAAAGTCATTAGCCTGACTTTAGATTGAATCAACTAATGCCCAATCTTTCAAATACAAGTTCACACGGGTCTTTCTCTAATTTCTGTTGAGGTGCATTCCCCACTCTTGTGAAATTTAGACTATCACTACACGTGATATCCAATATCTCGTTTTGCAGCATCATCTCTTGTCGTGGTTTCTTGCAAAATTGTAGATGTTGTTACTGTCTAAAAAAGGATCTAAATAAGATGAGAGAGAAATTTTCCTAAAATTATAATAATTAATATGCACTTCGCCCTCCTCTTGATTCTCATCATTCAGAATGTCTTCATGATATGCCTGATTTGGAATCTGCACTTGTTCATCTACATGCATTCATTCATCTGCATGCATCTCATCCTCTACTTGATCCATATCACTCAAGATGGTTTCACAAAAATCCTTAAAAAATTTATAGAGTCCATGCATGGCTAACTAGGAGGTTCGTCAGGTTTCTCATTTAGATGAATGACTTGTTGTGTAACTTGTTTTCCTAGACTCAAAAGCTGCTCCTGTATTTGATCAAGTTTTTGATGAAGCAATTTTAAAATTTTGTCTTTAGCAGATTCTTCAGGTTGTGGTGCAACTGCAAGTGAAATGGAGGGAAATTTTTTTTTAATAAGTTTTCATAGTAAAATTCATGGGTTTGAGGTGGAAAGAAATTCTGTTCAGATTGAAAGGAAAGATCGTCAGACTAAGGAAAGTTTGAATGCATAGGCCCATATCATAGTAAGTATTTGAGCAAGGGTTTTCAACAAAGTCTGGGTTGTCATGGTTATGAGAATTTTGCTGTCTATATATCCCCATTCTTGTCCGTATGATGCATTTTTCATGGAAGTCCCCTCTCCATATGAATTATACTGATCTGCTACTTCACAATTCTCATAAAATTCATTAGGAATCATTCTATCATCATGAAAATATCTATCACTCATTCTATCATCATACCATTGATATAGTATGCCATCAAACAACTTTTTAGAAAAATAAAAAAAAAATCCTACAAAAAATATACAAATAGAAAATAGAAAAATAGAAGAAGAAAGAAAAGAAAAGTATTTAAATACAAATTCTAAATAACCCTGAATTTTTCGTCAATGACACCAAAATACTTCTTCGCAATCTTACCACAAGTGCACGGGTCGTAGATTGTAGTATATAAATATCAATCCATAGGGAATTCGAGACTTAAAACGTTGGATCTAAACACTTTCTAACCAAATAAGATAAGGAGAAGAAAGAATAAGAAAAAGAAATGTTGATTATAGAACATAGAACATGGATTAGAATCACAAGATCGAGAGCACCTAAGATCTAGGATTTCACGTACGTCTTCTGCAATGGATACGTGGAGTGTTTACTTAATCTGGATATTACGTGTTAAAGGAGAACTTCTCTATATTATCCTTATACCTTCTCTCGAAACCTACAAGGCGTCTTTTTAACCATCTATTCTCATGGGATTAAGTCAATTATAATCCATTAGTTTTGTGAAAGGTCATCATGCTTATTCTCATGGTCTTAGATTTTCAGATTTAATATCTTAATTTTTGTATATTAGACTTCCACCTCTCAGTTCCAACACCTAATATATGAGAATCATTGCCAAAGTATAGGTCTTTAAACCAAGAAAGCATTAAATCACAAGATATTAAATTAACACACAATATCAGTCGTAAATAAATCAAACCACAATATCTACTAAATTATACGTATGCTACATCCTAAACCCTAGTTTAAGGGTTTAGCCTAGCATGTTTATAATAAAAATTAACCACAAAATAATATTGTATTCAAAGTCAAACAAGATAAGTAAATCAAAATAGAATAAGAAAAGGAAAGCTTATTGATTGGAAGCCTCGATGGTGTCTTGACCGCCTCAAGCAACTCGTTGCTTCTCCTCTTGCCTCGTGCTCTAAGCCTTCTCTCGCTCTCTGAATTTCAACCCAAGCTCCCGAGATGTTCTTAGATCCTCTGGAATGTTCGTAGGAGGTATTTTTATAGGGTTCTAGGAGGCAACTTGCGCACATAATCTAAAACGGACTAGGAATTGCACATGAACAACAACGTGAATAATGTGCACGACTAGTGTCTTGCTTGAAATGCAGTTTCGCTTCAGATTTGAGTCTTGAATTTGTAATTTACTCCTGCTTTCATCGACGCTTATCAATTTGTCCATGTTGTATACCAAAATTGCACGTATTCTTCCTGCTTTACACAAATCAGTCAATCATGAGTGTTTTATGCTTTGTAAAGCTAAATCAATCAAAATATGATTTAAAGTATCTTAAACACTCAAATTCTTCTCAATTAATAATCAAAATTCATAATATAAATGTGACTCAACAGTCTTCCAACACGTATAATTGTTTTAGTCAATTGTAGTGTTCCCATGCAACTAAATAAAATAAGATTGATTTTCACATAACTTAAACAAGATCACATAGGGTTAATCGATATATTCTTATCTGAATTAAGTTTAATTACTACAAGCCATTGAAAGCCTATGCTTTATATATAAATCTCATTTAAACTTCACTTTTTCAATTGTAGATCTAGATATTACTTCAATCCACAAGGTGATCAAGCTTGTAGAAGCATTAAAAACAATACACAAAGGTAAATCTCATACAATATGTGTAATATCAAATTTGCAAATTCATTCAAGCATAAGAAACCATTCAACATAGTTTATGAGCTCAATTCATCACAACATCCTACCATAAGTTTTAGCCCAAGAACATTGATATGATTCCCATCAAAATCTTGTCCTAATACATATCAAAAGAAGAGAATGATAAAAACAAGAAAATAGAGAGAATGAGAAGATGATTTAGTAGATCTTTCCTTCCAAGTCAATCTTTATCTTGATCTCCACATCTAGCCTTGAAACACTTTCTTTTCTCCTCTCTTGCCTCTCCTTCGTGCTCCCTAGGTTATACTCTTCAAACCATAAGAGATGAATTTATACCCCCCGCAATTGGAGCTTCCTACATGTGGAAATTTCAAACACACAGGGTTGATGCTATGGTTCAGTCTCTCCGATCGCAACTTTTTTAGCTTTTCTGTGAAGGTAGTGATTGGGGCACTAACATTTTAGGGCCACATACCTGTATTGTTGACTTAAAAGCTTGATTTTTTTCATTGCAATAAACTTCTCCTCTCAATCCATCCATTTTTAGCATTGAGTTTAAGAGTAAATCACCTTGCTTTTTGTAAATAACAAAGCAAAAATAAGTAAACACATTTCTAAATGAAATAATGGTCTAAACAAACTAAAATGAGATGAATTATAAATAAAATCAACTAAAAATCCATGAAAACTATACAAGATGCAAGAAATACTCAAATGATGCAAACTAATTCAATTCCTATGCAAATGTACATGTTTCTCGCTTACTAGCATTCAAATTGAGTACAAAATGAGCCTTGATAACTTTATTTTCATAGAGTTATCAGATATATAAAAATTGAGTTTGGGTTCTTCTTGATTTGAGAAGGAATTGATTTCATTTCAATTTGGGTTGAACTTGGGTAATTTGGGCTCGGGTTACAAAGTAGTATGTTTCAACACTATCAAAAATCAAGTTTAGTGGGCTGTGTCAGAGTTGAACCTGGACCAAGTTGCACTCCTAGTTTTGTGATATGGGGTGATTCGGGGTTAGTTAGAATTATAGAGAATTAGATATTTTTAGTTGATATTCATGGAATGAATGATGTAGATGTAGTTTTCTATCACAATAGAGTGTGTTGGCTTGAGATTGATTGATTTAGTGTAAAGACTAGGGGTTTTCCTTACAATGCCTATTATGTATTCGATAAATTGCCTGTATGAAAGGTTGTATAAAACTTATGTATGACTTGATAGTGATGTGAGTGACTTGTGGTACCTATCTTATAGAATGTTTAATTACATTTCATATGGAATTGACATGTATTATCTTGATTCTTATGCATGGGTATGATCACGAAACATTGTTATCATGTGGATATGTATAGGAGTAATGTGTAAGTGAGATACTTGATTAGATAGGGTTGTTTTTGTTTATGTCCCTTGATGAACGTAATGATAGGGTTGTTCATAACCCTTAATGGATGTGAGGTTTGGGTCATGCATGACCCACAAAAGACATATGGTTAGAGTGCATTGATGCAAGTTAATTGGTCCCGTTTATGTGGCGCACCGAACCGAGGCGTCCACATAGTCCTTACTCCAAGATCTTGTCGATTGATAAATGTGACTCAGGATTGTTGCCCTGATCACGCGGCGGGTACTTAATTGGATCTCGTCCAATTTTTTTTTTCTTTTCTTTCATCATATAAACATATACTCATCATCATTCATAATGGACTTATCCATATCATCATAAATTATCAACTTCTCATATTATTGATAACTTTATAATTTCATACAACTTATGTCTTTTTCACCATATCCCATTAGGGCATTTATTTATACAAAAATGTACTGACCTTTGTAGATTCCTCTTTTCCTTTAGCAATACATGCCTTTCATCACTTGAATTTTCCCTACACCTGTCTAAGGGGGGAAAACAAAACATGAGTCGAAACTCAATAAACAAGCATTTTTCTTTCGTGTAAATGCATTTTTCTCCATTTGATAGAAGACACTTACCAAATGATCAACTACCAACGGAATAGAAACCTTTTCATAAACCATTTTTGGAAACCTTTCGTAAACCATTCATGAAAACCATTTATGTAAACCATTCGTAAATTCATTTCTCTCTATTCGATAGGAGACACTTAGCAAGTGATCAACTATCAATGGAATAGAAACCTTTTCATAAAAATCATTTCATAAACATTGGATGTGCAAATGCTTCCTTTTCATTCCTGATATAAACCTTCGTGTGTGGGTACGCTAGCCCAGGGAACATCTCACATAGCATGGTCCAATACACCGTTTTTCTCCAACTTGGCCTCATCAAGGGAAACCTGTGAAACCCCGACCGTATATGCGTCATTTCGACCATATATGCGTCATTTCAATATTTGTAATTTTGTAATTATTTTATGAATAAATGAAAATTCATGAATTATATTGATGGATATGTGTATTAAAGATTGAAATAATGCAATTAGGAATTTAACCTCGTGAATAGTTCACGTGAATAGTAACCAGGGATTAAGACACGTGATTAAGAGTTATCATTTGGATTAACTTAATCACAAAAAGATAAAATAGAGATTTAATCACTACAAGACAAAATAGCAATTCTTTTGGATATTTTAATCCAAATTTGGATTTTTGTGGAAAAATAGAAAAAAATTCATAAATTGCAATCCGGGCGTCGGAATTCGATGAAATTTTTTATGGATGGTTAAAAATTCATGATGGAGATGATGAATGAGTTAAGATGTGATTAAAATCACAAATCAAAGGTCAAGATGGAATGTCAAAACAAGATAAAAAAGTAGCTAACATTTTATTAAATTCTACTTTCGACTTTTTAAGTAAGATAAATAATTAAAAAATAAAAAATTAATTAAAAGGAAGCTGATGCAGGGGATGGAGCAGGCTAGGGTGGCTGGAGGTTTGACTATGATCAATGGTCCATGATCATCATCATCTTTAATCAACGGCTAGGATTTATTTAGCCTAAATTAAATAATTTTAAAAATTAAAAAATAGGTTAAAAATAGGGCTGCAATAGGGTTTCTGGAGCAGGACTAGGGTGTGAAGCACATGGCTCAAAGAATTTTTCAAAATTAAAAAGAAATACTAATTTATAATTAAATACCTCAAAACTAGGGGGTAAATTCCAAATTCTTGAAAAAGCCAACCCTATAAATAGGGCAGCAGGGGGAGAAAGTCCAAGGCATCCAAAACCAGCTCCATTTGAGCATTTTGTCACCCCCACCACGTTTTAGCCTTGAGGAGGAAGAAAGGAGGAAGTTAGAGAGAAAAAGGGTGAGAAAAAGTGGTATATCTCCACTTCGGGTAAGTGATTTCTGCCCAAATTTCTTTTGGATGTTAAGTAGGGTAAAACCATGCTTAGATAATGCCTAATCATGAGAAAATAAGTATAGATACAATGTTTAAATGAAATTATGCCAAAACATCAAAAATTTGGAGCGAAGATAGGGTATTCGGGAAGATAGCATATGATATGTGAAAATAATGCTCCAAAATTGATAAATGATGATTTGGGATGTATGATTATGATAAATATGATATTGGAATGATGATATATTAATTTCATGATTTTTGGATTTAAGAATTATGCTTAAGTGAATTTATGTTGATTTTTAGTATATGGAGAAAATAAATTTTTTCGCCAAGTAAATAATGATAAATTCAAAATGTATGAAATGTCCTATGATATACTAGACATAAGCTATGTCATGGGTTCCAAAAATTGACATTTTTCCCAAAAATAAAAAATACCATGACATAGCTTATGTTTAGTATATCATGGAAAAATTTATGAATTTTGAATTTATCATCATTAACTTGGCTAAATAAATCATTTTCTCCATATACTAAAAATCAACATAAATTCACTTAAGCATAATCTTTAATTCCAAAAATCATGAAATTAATATATCATCATTCCAACATCATATTCATTCATTCTAAATCATCATTTATCAATTTTGGAGCATTATTTACACATATCATATGCTATCTTGCTATATCTTTGCTCCAAATTTTTGATGTTTCGGATAATTTCAATTAAGCATTATAACTTTACTTATTTTTTTATGCTTAGGAATTATCTAAATATGGTTTTACCCTACTTAATACTTAAAAGAAATTTGGGAAGAAATCACTTACCCGACGTGGAGATATCCCTCTTTTTCTCACACTTTTTCTCTCTAACTTTTTCCTCTTCTTTCTCCTCAAGGCTAAAACGCGGTGGGGGCTGAAAAATGCTCAAATGGAGCTGGGTTTGCTATGCTTTGGACGTCCCCCCTTGGCCCCTATTTATAAGGCTTGATTTTTCATAAATTTAGATTTTACCCCAGCTAAAGGTATGAAATTGCAAATGTGTTTTTTTCCAATTTCAAAAGGCGCATGGAGCCTTGTGCAGCCCACCCTAGGCCTGCTCCAGCCCTCCTATAGCAACCTTATTTTTCTAGATTTTTTATTTATTAAAATTTATTTATTTTAAGCAAATTAAATCCTAATCGTTGGTTTATGATGATGATGATCATGGACCATTGATTTTTGGTCAATTATCAACCCACCCCCTGCCATGCTCCTGCAATAGCTTCTGTTCATTTATTATTTTTTTATTTTTTAATTATTTAATTTAATAAAAAGTCAAATGGAATTTAATGAAAAAGATAAGTTACTTTTTGAACTCCATTTGATGTTTAATTTTGACCCTTGATTTGTGATTTTCATCACATCTTAACTCATTCATTATGTTCATCATGAATTTTTAACCATTCATAAAAAGTTTCATCTCAATCCGACGTCCGGATTGCAAGTTATGAATTTTTCTTCAATTTTTCACTAAAATCCGAAATTCCATTAAAATATCAAAATGAATTGCCATTTCGTCCTGTAGTGATTAAATCTCCTTTTTATCTTTTTGTGATTAGGTTAATCCAAGTGATTAACTCTTGATCACGTGTCTTAATCCCAGAGTTACTATTCACGTGCAGTATTCACGTGCACTATTCATCCGAATTTCATAAATAATTATTTTAACCTCTATTTCTGCATAATTTCATGCCCATGAATGTACATTTTCCAAATATATTACCTAGGGTTTACAACCCTAGGGTTTTATACACGTGTCTCAAATCGGGGTTTCACAGTTTATGAGTGCATGGTAATTTGGGTTGGAATCTTAAACATTGTTATGATATATGCATTTTAACATTTTGATTTGATTTCCACTTTGTACTGACCATTACTTGTTTATTGAGTTTGCCTAAATTTATGTGTTTTGCCATTGTATTTTAGATGATAAGCTAGTGACGAGTTGCGTATTTGTCTAATTAAAATATTCATTTTAATGCAAGTATACGTACCAATCAAATCATAAAGTGTGAGTAGAGTATCATCCCCATAAGGATTGTGTTAATCAAATTAGTACCTTAAATTTCAATTGTCTAAAGTGACTTAGTAAATTGAATGAGAATTTATTTTCAAAGAATTGAATTAAACTAAACTAAGCAAAACAGTAAATGACCAAAATGGAGTGGATATTGCTGAGATTGCTCGGAGATGATTAAGATAGGTGTGGACATAAATTCATTGACTCATAGCTATGTCGTTTTAGTCCCATTTAAGTTAGTTGTACAGAGATTACTAATCTAGGTTCATTTATATTCATATTTGTCTTCCAACTCATATAAACCTAACCAAGTTTTAGTTATTTGCTATGTTCTCATGCACCTAAGTAAAATAAGGCTGATAACTACATAACCTAATCAAGATTATACAGGGTTAATAGGTGTATTCTTATCCTTATTAATATCCAACAGAAATAAGAGCTCGAAAATCTGCTCCTTACATATGGATCTCATTCAAATCCCACTTCTCCAAGCATGAATCTGAATATTCAATCAATTTGCAAGGTTGCAAATCTTGTAAATATATTAAGCATGATATATAAGGGTAATCTCAAGCAACATAAGCCACAAGATAATCATTTTCTCATTCAAGCACAAGGAAACCCATAAACAGGACTTCAATTTCGATTAAAATCAAGTTTAAAATCATCCCAAGCAAGGAGAATAATAAAAATGAAGAGAGAGATGATAATAGGAGATGAAACTGAATGGATTTGTAGGAACCAACTTGTTTTCCGCTTGCTCTTCTCTCATTCCTTGAAGCTCTTAGTTTTTCTCCCTCAAACGCAGTAGCCATGAGCCTTCTAAGTTCTGCTTAAGAAACCCTAAAAGATATATTTATACCCCCTTTCATTTGGAGCTTCACATGTGTGAAAATTTTCACATATCACCTTCGTGGCTGCGACCTCCATCCTGCTGGACAGCCTGACAGTGCATTTCTTAAGGCGGTGGACTTCATGGCCGCGTCCTCCAAACCCGTGGCCATGGCAGGCTGGAGACAACAATGCTCTTTCGATAGCTTCAAATGATTTTTTCTCATCCATCCTCTTTTTGGATTGATATTGCATGGGAATTTCTCTTCTTTTTGTACAACAAAAGAGTGAAAATAAGTAAATGCATTCCTAAATGATCGAATGAAATTAAAATAACTAAAATGAGATGAATTTAAATTAGATGCAACCTAAAATGCATGAAAACCATAGAAGATGTGAGAATTACATAAATGATGAAAACTAATACAAAACCTAAGCAAATTTACATGTTTCTCTTAACTAGTATTCCAAATGAGTGCAAAATAAGCGATAACTCTATTTTCATAGAGTTATTAGCTAGGTGAGGGACCTCAAGTGGGGCAAGGGGAGAACCCAATCTTAGGGTTGTACCCTAGTAGATGTTAAGGCTTGACATCTTTAATAACTCATTAACTATGATTCTTTTTGTAAGCCATGAATGTGCATGTGTATTTAGTTTGACTGTGATTCATTTGAAAGAGGTATGTTGTATGTATAAATTTTTGAACATGTTTTTGACTATAGTGCAAGTATGATGACCTTCTTGATTATTTGCTATAATTATTTGATAGGATGTGGAAATGTTTTTGCTATATTACAAATGTAGTTTGTGTGTTAAGTTGACTTAGGGTGTAGAATTATGTACATAGATGATTATGAATACATGTTTGTGATACTCTTTATTACTTGTTGCGAATGTGGTTGTGTTGAATAGGCTTAACTAGTTGTGCACTTTATGTAACCCCCTTGTAGGTCATATGGAGATGCTGGTCCTATGGAAATGCTATTGAATTTTGAATAAGCCACATTGTACCCATTGATTAGTCACCATATATGCCTAGGCAATGAGGCACTATATTGAGTTATGGGAGATCTTCCATAATTTAAAAAATTCCATGATTAAACGCTCGAATTTTTGAGGAATGGCCAAAATGCTTAGTTTTAGTGTCACTACCTTAGTGCTCAGCTTAGTAAAATCAAAACCACTTAGTGAAGGGTAAAGGCCACGATCACCTCTGACAAAGCAATCAAAAGATTGTTGGTCATCAATAGCCCAAATGGTAAACTACGTGGGCCATAAAATAAGAAGCCATCGAACCTAGCAACCTAGTCATCCAATAATGGCCCTAGCCAGTTGACGAGCTGTGTATATGTCTAATTAAAATGCTCGTTTTAACGCAAGTATACGTGCCGATCAAGTAATAAAGAGTGAGTAAAGTATCGTTCCCATGAGGATATGATCTAACTAGGATTATTAATCAGTTTAGTTGCTTTCAGTGAGTAGAAAATTGGGATTTCAAACTTAAAACTAAAACTATCAAATGCAATAAGGAAATAGAAAAGAGTTCATGGAACAACTGGAATACTAGAAAGGAGTTATCGATTGGGGATGACATATAGATAGTTGGGAATCCTTGAATCTAAACTATATTGCATTGGTTCCTTTTCATTAGATTGTGCAACGATTTACTAGTCCACGTTCAATAGTCCTTATATATGTCTTCCAACGCATATAAAGCTAATTACACCCTATTCAATTGCTATGTTCCCATGCCATTAAATAAAGTGGAATTGATAGATTCATAACTTGTTCATGACTACATAGGGTTTAACGGTATATTCCTATCCATTAAACAACTCCCCTTAACGAAAAGGAAACTTATGCCCTACACATGGATCTAACAGAGATTTTTCTTTTTCAAGAATTAATCCTATGTGTATTTAAACTAGTTAGCTTGCGCAGCATACATGCAGAAACCTATGTGTACGGATGCGTAGTGGCACTTAGGCACCAACTCTCTGTGTGCTGTGTAACTTTGAAACCTTTCGGAATGCCTTAGAAACTCATGCCTTGGTGCATAGGCGCCCCAAGTCGGCGGCTGGGCGCCAACTCCTTGGAAGTTTTATGACTTAGAAGTCCTCGAAACACCCTACATAACCATGCCATGGAGCCTGGGCGCCAACTCCTTGGAAGCATTATGACCTGAAAACTCTTCTGGACTTCGTCTGCATGTTAATGAAGTGGCGCCTAGGCACCCCTAGCCGACGCATGGGCGCCAACTTACTGGGAGCATTCTGCCGTTTGAGGTGTTGGGTATTCTGGCTAAGGCATGTAAAGTGGCGCCTAGGCGCCAGCCTACTTGCCTCTTTACTTGGCTCTACTCTGCAGTTGATTCACTTGCATGCCTGTGATTGCCCGTCCTTCCTACAAAAAATGAATGAACTAAATAAATAAACTAAAAATGCCTAATTTATACTAAAAATGCATAAAAACTATGTAATGCTCCTAAAATGCAAAGCGAGTGAAAAATCAGCTAAACGGATGCAAAGTAAATCCAATCTCTTGGACTAACATGCAAAACTGGTTTGAAATTGGCCATGATAACTCGCATTTTCATGAGTTATCATACCCCCAAACTTAAATGTTGCTAGTCCTCGAGCAACACATGCAAACACAATGAATGAGTGAACAAATGAACAAATGACGTTGGACTCTGTCAACTCAACTTGTTTCCCATTATGCTTCTAACAATCCATCTCTCTATTCAACAAGATCAAGAATAATCTAAACTTGAAAAATCATCCATTTCACAAAACAGGACATGCATTTTCATTTTTTCATTCGTGAACCAAGTTACATGTAGATGGCAGAATTTTCTAATGCAGAGTAATAATTTCATCATGCTAATCCTTCTCTTGATCAAGCTAAACTGGTTAGAAAATCCATTCAAAACAGGTGAACCAAGGTTTAAGCTGAACTAACTGGTTAAAGAACATGGTAATCATTCACTGGATTCCATTTTTGCCCAACTGCATATTCTTCCCTCCCAAACTTATTGCAAAACTCTCCTCACTATATTTCAGGATATCTGGAGATCTGTTTTTTTTTTGCTCTCCTCACCATATTTCAGGATATCCGGGGAGAGTTTTGATTTTTAAAGCGTTATTACTGTAATTTTCCTTTGTTTTTTTACGCGAACCTTGACATTTGTTGATGCTAAGTCCCAGTTACTCAGCTTAGGTCAATCACCCCCTTTTACTATTTCAATAACTTGGTAGGGATACTGAACATACCAGAAGAATTTTTGTGAAGTGTTGCCATTTCTGAATCCATTAATTCCCTTAAAGCACGTGGTTCACATTTGTTTAACTCAGTTCTTATCATTTCAATTGAAAAATTAACATGTAATTGGACTAGAAAAATGTACTATGAAATTCTTTTGATTCTTTCACATGCCACTTGCAACTTGCTTTTTACACATAGTCCTTAATCTGAAATGCCCATTTTTCATGAATTCAATTTCAAGTCAAAATTTTTCTCAACATTGCATATTTTCATTAAAATGGACTGAAACAAGATAACTTTCATCGCCAGAAGTTGACATACATGCAATCTAAACAAAACATGGAAAACAAACCTACGGTCGAGAATTATACATCCCCCAAACTTGAGGGACGCATTGTCCTCAATGCATGATACTAAAAATGACCTATTAAAGAAATACAAAGTAAAATAAAATAAAAATAGAAAGGACCGGAACTCCCTCATGAATCGGACTCGGTCGCATCATCATCCGCGCTCTCGCCAACATGCTATCGGGATGACTGTCCGAAGCATGCTCGGAACTCGGGAGGCGTCGACGGGAATGGAGGTAGAGTTGTGTGAAACCCTGATCTTAGACACGTGTATGAAACTCTAGGATTGTAAACCCTAGGTAATATATTAATAAAATATATATTCATAAGTATGAAAATATGTGAAATTAGAATTTCAAAGAATTATTTATGAAATGTTAATTCGGATGAATAGTAAATGTGAATAGTAAACGTGGGATTAAGGAATATGTTAAGTTAATCACTTTGGATTAACTTAATCATAAAAGACGAAAAAGGAAGCATCCCACTAAAGGACGAAAAAAGTACAGTTTCTTTTGAATTTTTAATAATTTTCGAATTTTGAGGTATTTTTGAAGAGAAAATGAAGAAAAATTCATATCTTACAATCCGGAAGTCGGATTAAGGTGAAATTTTGTATGGATGGCTAAAATATTATGCCAAATATGATGGATGGATTGGATTAAGCCAAATATCATGGAAAATGTGTTTCTTGGAGATCAAGTAAGCGAGGCTTAACTTTTTCAAAGCAAGTCATTAATTCTACTTTTTACTTTTTGAAAAAGTAGCTTAAGATATGATATTTTAATGAAATAAAACATAAAAAATTCCCAAAGTCCACCATGGGAAAACGTGAGCTAGCATGAGGATTTGTGTGAAAAATTCAATGGTTGAGATGAGCTCAATCAAGGATAATCAATGGTTAAGATTAATCACGTCTTTTGATGAAAATCAAGCAATTAATGGATGGATCAGCTATGGAAACTTGTGGCCAGAAAATTTCCACCTAGGATAATGAAAAATTTCTTGGAAATGAGGTGGAAATGACCTAAGTAAAGATATTTACAAAATTCAAGGGGGTAATTGCAATTTCATGAAATTTGGGATGCTATAAATAGGGGAGGGTGCCTTGAACGAATTTCACACCCATCCCAAGCTCGAAATACTTGAGCAAGCTCATTTCCCCACCCCATCCACATTCTAAGCAAGAGAGGAGGAGAAAAAGGAAGGGAAAAGAGAGAAAGGGAGGAGGAAAGGAGATTTTGGCTCACTTAAGGTAAGTGGATTCTCCTCAAATTTGTGCATGATGTTATTTAGGGTATAACATGCTTAGCTAATACCTAAGTATGATTAATTAAGTATAGTTACCATGTCAAAATGGAATCATGCCAAAACATGATAATTTTAGAGCAAAGATGGAGCATTCGGGAAGATAGCATATAATATGTGTAAATAATGCTCCAAAAATGATAAATGATGATTTGGGATGAATTAATATGATAAATATGATGTTGGAATGATAATATATTAATTTCATAATTTTTGGAATTAAGGATTATGTTTAAGTGAATTTATGTTGATTTTTAGTATATTAAGAAAAAATGGAAAATATGCTTAAATGAATTATTAACCTTGAGTTAATAATTAATGATGAAAAGGTTTAGCAATACCTTTGATTTTCTATTAATCATAATTTAATTTATGATTAATATGTGGACCTCATGAATAGTACGCATGAATAGTAACCTATGAATAGTACCTAAGTGAATAGTTACTCAAGGTATATGGCATTTGATTGAGGATATGAGGAATAATATTGGTATATTATGAAATAGAGAACTAAGTTATGAAGAAAAATGATAAGAGATATTGAGGTTAATACCCATATGAAAAAGGAAGGAAGACCTAATAACTTTTTAGGTCTAAGGTAGATCATGACATATGCATGAGTAGAAACCCTGGTCATGATAAAGTATGTATAAAATATCCTTTTCAATTATATAGGAAAAGGAAAAGGAAAGGAAAAGGTAGAGGATACAGACTGAGGAGGTAAGCAAGCAATCATTTTAAAAATGATGATTTGTAAGCAAGTAATCCTTTTGAATATGATGATTTGTAAGCAAGCAAACTTTTTTAAAATGTGATTTTATTGCTTCATTGTAAGCAAGCACAATTTGAAAATGTGATTTTATTCTCAAGTATTTATGAAATGTGTTTAAGGGTGACCATTCCTATAATGTTTTGAAATGATGAATGTTTATGAGTTTTTATAAAAAGTCATACCGGCATATTGATATCATGTGATGTTCATGGACATGTGAACATGTATGATACATAATGGAGAGGCTTTGATGGAGGAAGTAGGATCAGGGATCCCTCTTCACCATTGCCAAGTCGCAAGGGCTGTGTGCCAGCAGCGTCCTCCCAAGAAGGTGACATGATCCATTTAAAACAAAACAGTGTAGGTGCCCATTTTGGGACTTTTAAAACATTGGGAACATATGTATGTTTCAAAAGCATATAGATTTGTGTCTCTGACCCTCAAGAAGGTGACACTTAACAAGTGATCATCCTCCCCTAGGAAAGAAACCATTCATGTGACTGCACCGCTAGCTAGGCGGTTGTCCATGATCCTGCTCCCATTTCAGGGAGGGCGCCGCCAGCCTCCAGCCTTTCCCTAAGCGACTCGGCTACAGGTAGAGGTGAGCTTTGGTTCTCGACCATTTTGGTCCGTGACCGCCTCAACCATGAGCCTAGTATATCGTTTTGCGCACACTCGTATGCTAGCAATGATTTTCACAAAGCTTAGCCCAGTCATTTGGCTGTGCTCTTTTTCAAGCCTTATCCTGATATGTATAAAGCCAACTTAGTCCGCAGACTATGCCCTTCTCAAATTGAGAACTGGGCAGGATTATTTTGAAAAGAAAATAAAATATTTTAAACCACTCAGTCCGCAGACTATGCCCTTCTCAAATTGAGAACTGGGCGTGGTTGTTTTGATAATAAAATATTTCTGTAAATTATTTTCAAATCCTGATGTTAGGATGACCACCCTTAAAGAGTTTAGAAATATTTTAATAAATCCATTTTACCAAACATTTGAAATAATTGAGAAGAAAATATTTTGCAAAACTTTAATGATTTGCTAAACAACTTTTGAAATTCTCATTTTTAGAAGCTTTTGAACTCATTCAAAACTCGCAGAGACAAAACTTTTCTTAATAACATTTTTATGAGCAAAACATATGCAACTCTCTTCCATCCACTGTAATGCCATTATTTGTCTTGTCCATGTCACTTCCTGGTTATTCTTATATATATATATATAGGAGTTTGCATAATCTTTTGATCATTATTTAAACATAAAATCCATCAAATTATTTTGTAAGACTGGTCACCCTTAAATCTTTTTAGAACCTCAGAGTAAAGCATCTTCAAAGTGTTACAACTCTAAGAGTTGTAAAGAACCTTGATAGATTATTTCAAAAACATCTACATAAATCTCAAAACACGTATATAAATTCAATTTGTGACATTTAATGAAAACCATTTCAAAACAACTATTTATTTCTAGAAACCATTTTGCACAGAATTCATTTTTCAATAAAACTCCTTGGAAATAGAATTTCCATGGTTTATTTTTGAATATCACTTTATGAAAGAGACAAACTCTTTCAATATAAAATTCTTTGTAAACCACACTTGTATGAACTCTCTTATATTAAAACCATCTTAAAACCCACATCATATTTTCAAGAACTGAGCTTGCTTACTCTATAAGCAATTCTCCACATCATTAATATAAACATGATCAAGTAAATTGAATACTTGAATATAAACATTATGCTTAAAAATTTACTTACTTATCTCGTAAGCAATTATGAAACCAACTTATTAAAGCAAGTTCATAAATTTCATAAGATTCCTTTGAAACAATATTTTGGAAAGCTCGTTTGCTTACTTGTAAGCAAATTCTTTAAAATCATTGATATAAGCATTTCCAATCTTGGCAACACTTGTGACAAAATAACTATTTTAAGAAGTATTGCTTGTTTCCCATGAAACAATCCATAAAGCATTTTATTTAAGCTATCATTTTCAAAACATAGAAGGAAATCAATATTTTGGAAATTTCGCTTGCTTACCTTGATCACGTGAGCTTTCCGGGTCAACCCTTTCTTTGCCTTTACCTATACATGTAGAATGATATAACATTCATGTAAATTTCATTTTCTTGCATTCACCTAGTTTTTCAACCCATTTTCATAAATATTCATAACCCGCCTAATCTCCAAGTCGGGTATACGTACATAACATAATTACTTATCAACCAATCATTTCATCACATGTTCAATTCTCATATATTAATCTCAAATTTTTATATTATCAATTCAGTAATTCATTTCACATTTTTCCATCATATTTTAACATATTTTTACATTTTAAGATTTTACATAATGCATATATCATCTTATCATGTGCATTGCTTCACATACGTGCGTCTAACAGTGTCTAATTCATATGTTCCTTAAAATTTTCCAAATCAACAACTTGTCCTATAATTCAGAAAGTTTATACAATTAATTTAACACTTATTTAATGTATTTTCACGGATTTTTAATCCACTAATTTCAAAGTTCCAAAAACAGCCACTTTGGAACCCATTTTCACCCGTTTAACATGTCTTTTGTCATATAATCCTAAACAGTCTCATAAAACAGAAATTTCAGCAATTAATTTAACTTTTCCTAACCAAAATATAGGTTATTAACATATAGATAAATATGGATCATTTCTGTATAGTTTTCATATTAACATATAGATAAATATGGTTCACTGTGCTGGACAGTGTTGAGAGTTTAGGGTCAGCCTTAATCACGTGATTTATAGTGCATCTTTATACCCATGAAAACCTAAATTTTATATTTTTAGTATGATCCTAAATATGTATTATATTTTCTATAAACTTTTCAGCCCGAAATTAATTTTATAAAAATTATTAAAAATCATTTTCTACGGATGATCCTGTCACCCGTTTTACCCTATTTAGGTTAATCTTATAGGATTTTTAATTTGCAACTGGATTATCTTTTTAAGATAAAACTTTTTTATTTCCTTAATCACTACATCATTATTCTTCCCAAAAATATTAATGCTAAAATTCATCCATTTAATGTCTCGTTCATATTTTAGTTTGCAACATCATAAAATTTCCAGATTTGAGATATAAAATCAAAATAATAATATACTTACTTGATTAAATGGGTAATCCTTCCTTTTCCCCTTTCTTTCCTTCTCTTTTCTTCCTCCTTGATGGCCTAGGGGTCGTGAGCTGCTGCTGGAAAGGAGAACTCCAATTTTGCAGAAATTTTCTAAGTCCTTGATATGCATATGGACGTCTCTTTGCCTTTTAGCAACTAGCTGGAAATTTCCAGCAAATGGGCCCCACATGCCACATCAGCAATGTTAATCCCAATGAATTCCTATCCCCTTTGCTGACATGTCATCTTGTGGGCCATTAAAATTATTTTTTTCTTAATTATAAATCCATTAATTATCCATTGCATTTAATGATCACCATGCTGTCCATCAGATCACGTCCACCATAAGCTGCCTTTCTCCATTTTTTTCCAACGAAATTTTCATCAAATAAATGCACACTTACATACCCTATTACCTAGGCTAAATATCCATGCATTTTCTAATTTTTAAAAATTACAAAAAATCCCTTTTCCAGCCATATGATCGGACACAATTTTGCTGTCCACTTTTTGATGCCCAAATCACGTCCACTTTGCAGCAGATGTCCTTATCATAATAAATTTTTTTTTACAGATTTAATTAATTAAAAATTTATTATCTAGTAGTTTAGGGTAATTAGGGTCAATTTAGGCTAATAAAAAAATTATAAACCATGCATTGAGCTGCCAAACCGTCCACATCAAGCTTAATACATGCTGCTGTCCATTTTCTCCTCCTCCATTCAACGGTTCAGATCAGCCCTAATAAATCCGAATTTCACTTTAGCTAAATTATATACATTAACTCCTTGTTGACTTTGGGTATCCATTATATTATAAAAATATTTCACAAAATCCACTTTAGGGGCTGCTTGGACGTCCATACTTGCCATGTAAGTTACTCTTCCCTATGCTAATCACTTTTTGGTGTAAAAAGTCAAAAGAATTAATCATAATTTCGTGCAAGACTAATTCCATCATTATTTTCATGATCAAATCCTTTCATAACCTTAATCTCATAATTTTAACCGTCCATTTCAAATTTCATCTCAATCCGACTTTTCTAACTTAAGTTATGATCATTTCAAGTTTTGGACGGTGATGATCAATTATCATCAAAATTTTCATAATATACTTTTCCCATATGATTAAGCACGAAATTATGTGCTTTCATCTCAATTTTTATATTAATCCGCCTTATGGGCGTCAAGTTATGAATTTTCTAAGGTTTTCTATACTAACTTAAGAATTATCCTTTTAAATTCTCATAATCCATATCAAATAATATAAAATGATTATTCATGATGTATTAGTGTATTTTAATCACCAAAAAATTATTCTAATCCCTTTGTCCCACATTAGCATATAATGATCACTCGAATCATCATTGCTAATCCTTAGCCCTAATTACCATAATTTAGCAAAATCATAAAATCATTCATAATTCAATAAATTCACTTATAAATCACATGTAAATATTCAATGCATATATTGAATCCTAATTAGGTTGGGGTTTCACAGATCGTCTATGATTGCCTAGCAGTTCAGGACCTCCTCAGTCGCCTCCCATCTGACTCCCACCCTCTTGCAGAGCCCTGTTATCAGGGATGGGAACCAGTAACTGCCATGGGGAGCTGTCGCATTGGCAAAAATATGATGATAAATCAGTCTCCCCATGTCAATCGTCATCCCACTATAGATGGCATGCAGAAGGAGCGCCTTGTCCATTGTGACTTCGCTCACGCGGGTCGACGACATCAGTCTGGCAGAGATAAAGTGGAATAACATCCTCCCATGGTAGATCATGTCCCCGCGTTTGAAGGACGTAAGCTGTTGCGCCCAAAACCGAGACGTCACTTCCTTACCTCAAGACCTTATTGATTGGTAAATGTAAATCAGGATTGTTGCCCTGATCACGCGGCAGGATTTTAGTTGGAACTCGTCCAATTTTTTTTTTCATTCATCATAGTTCATCTCTTTACATTTCACATCATTCATCAAACAAGTGGCGATACACTTGTGATAAAATTTCAAAATTCTATTTCATAGCATCTCATCCTGCTTTTCTACAATGAAAGTTTCCTTGACTAAATCATCACATTTTACATCTCATAATTCTTTCATAGCATTCATCATGCTTTTTTACAATAACATTTACATTTCATACATACATCCATACACACATGGGATCACATAGAATTTATAATTTAACATAAGTTCATATATATATCAACATACCTTGGATTTTTAATCAAGCTACCACATTCCATTCTTTATAGCCCACATGGCTACCATCACGTACCTTTTCTTTATAGCTTAAATTTGCATCCTCTTGAGTTTCTCGATACCTGTCTAAGGTTTGGGAAAACAAAATGTGAGTGACAACTCAGTAAATAAGCATTTTATCTTTTAGGGCAAGACTTCCTTGAAAATCATTTCATTAAACATCTTAAACACTTTTTTCTTGAGGACATTTATATGTCCTAAAACATTACTATGAAATCCTTTGTTCATGAGGACAATTCTATGTCCTTGAACATTTTCATAAAACAATCATTCTAAATATCATTTACAAGCCAGGTTCGAGCTTGTTAAAGTAAAACATACATGTTTTACCCCTTATAATTAATTCCTTTTTGTCTTAAGTGAACATTTCCAATGTTCCAAGACCTTTACATAAAATCATCTTTTGCAAGTGGACGTCTTACGTCCAAAACATTTTTCTCACAATTCCTTTAGCAAAGGAGGACATTCTCATGTCCTAAAACATCATTCACATAATCTTTTCTCGGCAAAAGATATTTTTATGTCCAAAAATATTTTTCATCATAAAATCCTTTAGCCAAGAGACATTTAAGGTCTCAAAATATTTTTCACATAGCTTCCTTTGGCAATGGACATTCATATGTCCTAAAACACCTTTTATGAAAACACTATGGCATTAGACATTCTCATGTCCATAAACACTTTTCATTAAGGCTCTTTAATAATGGACATTCTTATGTCCAAAAATAAGTTTGACATAAATTCTTTTCATAATCTCCGTCTTAAGGCTTGTTTATAACAAACAAGGCATATAAGATACATAAACTATTTCCATAAATGCATTTGCATAAAAATATTTCATTTTATTCCTGTTATTTACACTTTTGTGTAAAACACCCTTTCTTTTAGAGTAACCATTTAATAAAAATTCTTTTAGGACAACTTTTCTTAAAAATGCTTTCATGTCCCAATCTTTGGGCTTTTCAAAAGCAAAACATAAGCAAATGCATTTCTCTTCATCTAGTAGTGACACTTAGCAAGTGATCATGTTACTTTTTGGAAGAGAATCCTTAACAGCATGCTAGTCAGGCGGCCGTTCCTTTATCCTGCTCCCATCTCAGGGAGGGCGCCACTGGCACTCCTGCTTTCCCTTAGCGACTTGGCCTTATGTAGAGTGGGCCCCGGTCATCCCAACCGTGCTCTATGTTGGAAACATGTGGAAAATAAGCCAAGTCTATGTTTTGATGATTAACAAATCAATTTGAGTAAGTTTTGGTTACTAACATGTTTGTGAAAATGATTAAAGGATATAGAAATGAAAAAAATGAAGCTTGACAGGTTAAGTCGATTTCCAAGTCGACTCAGGCATTGACTTAGGCCAAGTCGATCCCCAAGTCGACTCCAGTAGCTACTTCAGCCCGTCATTTTCGTCCAGAGTTGAAAACGAGGAACCAAGCTACCGAAGTCGCAAACGAAGTCGACTCCGCATACGACTTGGGTGAAGTCGCAGACCAAGTCGACTCCAGCATCGACTTTGACTTGTCATTTCTGTCCAGAGTTGAAATCAAGAATGAGAGCTGCCGAAGTCACATCCCAAGTCGACTCCGATGCGACTTGGGTGAAGTCGCAAACCAAGTCGACTCCAGCTTCAACTTCAGTGCGGAACTTGCAGATCAAGACGGTTCAATGCTAGATTCAAGTGAAGATGAAGGCCAAGACAACTCAAACACTCAAATGAAAATCAAATGAAGTCCAGAGTAAGCAAAGTTGCATATTTTCATGGAGAATCGAGATCATACACTTGGACCTCTCTTATGCACTCCAATACTCAAGGATTCAAGACTCAAGTTACATAAAGAGTCTTAAGTTATATAAAATGGTGGAAGAACAATCAAACATGAAGAAATTCAAGCAAGCAAGGCATTCCAAAGAATTTCAAGTCCAACTAAGCAAGCTGAGGAAGTGAAGTCGCACCCAAAGTCGACTTCACCTACGTCTTGGGTTAAGTTGAGGACCAAGTCGACCTAGACTGGAACTTGAAGAAGTTGCGAACAGGCGAAGTCGCACCCGAAGTCGACTCCATCTGCAACTTGGGCGAAGTCGCACCCGAAGTCGACTCCACCTGTGACTTGGGTCGCAACGGTCGGAAATTTTCAAACGTTGGCACATTAAATGCACGCCACCTACCTCCAAACATTCGGATTCCCTCAACATTTATAAAAGGCATTCAATATGAACGTAGAGGGTAGCTGAGAATTCATTAAGTGTGCATAACTCCCATCTTCAAGAGAATTAAGTGATCAACCATCATATAGAAGAAGAACTCTGCTTTCAAACTGCCAAAGAGAGGCTTGCTGAATCATTAACATTGCTATACAAGTTCTTCTCTGCGCCAAATCTGCCTCTACATACCAGTAACGTGTAGAAACTTTCTTTTGTTATTTCTTATTGTATTGAACTTGATTTAGTTTGGGTAACTAAGATCAAGTGTAAGCAAAGTAGTGTGTGATTGGAGTGGAACTCGTCACCTACTTGTGATGTGAATTGTTGATGCCCCATAGAGCCGGAATCTAGAAGAGAGCAGTGGCTCTAGCTGTATTTGTGAAATACATAGTGGAACCCAACTCACAAGAGGTGTGAGCTTGGAAGAGTGGAGTAGGGAAGGTTTCCCGAACCACTATAAAATCTTGCTTGTTAATTTTTATTTCTGCTCTTAGCACTATATTGCTCTCCATTTGTTTCTTCATTAAGGGGACTAGATTAATCCGGGATAAAATTTCTGTCTAAGTTGAAAATTTTTATTTATCCAATTCACCCCTCCCCTCTTGGGTAATTGCCATTAACTCGGGACCAACACTCTACACCTGGCCTATTCCTTGTACTGGTGCACCATACATTATTATGACAGACCGCAATCCGTTTGGTTTAAAGTATTACAGACCGCAACCCGTATCCTTTAAAATCAAAATCACAGGCCTCAGTCTGCATCCATAACTTAAAAACATCATAGACCGAAGTCTGTGTCTTTTTAAAACAAATCATTTTAAAAAAAGCACATCACAGACCGCAGTCCGTGTCAACTTGTAAAGCGAGCACACCCACTTTAAACAAGTTGTCATTTGAAATTTAGTTATAGGATAACCTTCCTGAAATTTTTTTAAAACAATTTTGAATAAAATATTTTGACAAATATTTGAAACATTTGAGAAATAATACATCTTAGAAATCCCTATAATAAAAGAATTTCAAAACCTTTGAATTTTCAAAATTAAACCATATATTTTCTAACATTTTCTGAGTTTCCATTTCGGGGCCTTTTGCTCACAAAAGTTATGCAATTATGCTACTCCTTCTCAACCACCCTAATAATCAAATTATTGTCCACCCATCTATTATACCATTTTTACATAAGGGGCTTGCATAATCTTTTGCATTCCATTTAGCAACTCGAAATCAAACCATTTTATGAAATCAACATAGGAGGTTGGTCATCCTTAAATTCCATTTAACAACATTCGTATAAACATTTTTCAAAATATTTTCAACATAGATTTCCTTATCTAAAGGAAATCAAAACTTTTCGAATATTATTTCAAAACATATAGACTATGTCCAAATCATTATTTATTATTTAATTATCATGACCTAGCAAAACAAATCTTTTTCATAAATCAATTCCCCTTTCCTTTTTCTTTCATAAATATAATTGTTTATCACAAATTATTGTAGAAATAACTCAAAACTTATTTACAAACAATACTTTGTGAAAAAGGGTAAAATTCCCTTTTTCTTATAAAATACTTTTGAAACAACATCATAAAGAACTTGCTTGCTTATAAGCAAATTTTTTTAAAAAAACCATCGACATAAAACATGAAATTCTTTGAAAATATTATCATGGAGAACTTGCTTACTCATAAGAAAATTTCTCAATCCTTTAACATAAAGCATTTTCAATCTAAGGCAACACTTGTGATAAATTCTTTATCTTAAAATCGTTGCTTGCTTCCCATGAAGCAAACCTTGAGGTTTTTCATCAAAGTCATCATTTTTCAAAACTTGTGGCTTTTCATTAAAGCCATCATTTTCAAAACTTGTGCTCGCCCATTCATTAAAACATAAACATAAACGTTTCAATCATATCAATCACATAAAAAGAAAATAGCATTTTAGAAAGTTCGCTTGCTTACCTGAGATTGTCATAATCTCTTTCCTTCCATTCTTTTCCTTGCCTTTGCCTAGATAAATGAAAATAACATTTTATTTATTTGCATCATCCTTAAATACTTATATTCCTTAGGTTTTCCAGCCTACATAAGTTCATCTAACTTAACCCATTTATCTTTCAAGTCAGGTATTCATACTTAGCAACATAGCCTATACATATCAATCATCCATTCATTCATTTTTAATACCCTTATGTAGGGTAAACCTACATACATGTAATAATATTTTATTAAATCATTATTTAGAGGTTCATTACCTCAATTAATCATTTTTAACATATTTTCCATTTTTCATACAACGGTGCTCATTTTAAGCACTTAGTTGCTAACTTAGACATCATATAATAATCTCAAATTTGAGATTATCATTATTTACTTAAAAAGTACCCTGATCCAAAATTTTCAACACTTCTTTATGAATTTTTTCATTTTAACAACTCACATGAATCATTCCTCATTTATTCAAGCTTATCTCTCCATACGTGTCCATTTCTCAACACATACTTATGTGTTTCTTAAAATTTCTTAAAATAGAAATTTAATCCTAATTTCAGAATGATTAAATACCTTAATTAACACATAATTCAGGGTTTAATTTTGAATTTATAATCCATTTATCATAGGGTTCCCAAAACAGCAACTTTAGAACCCGTTTTTCGTCGTTTCAATGCTCCCTTTAGCAACATGGTCTAAACAGATTTTTAATCCAAATTTTCAGGCCTTAAACCATGATTTTATTAACCCAAATTTAGGGTATTAACATATTTTTAAAATTCATATATTAAATTCTCTCAAAACAGCAACTTATTTTCCTATTACGGGTACTGTTTTCACCCCATTTGAACACCTATTCATAAAATTCATAAAATCAGATTTGGGGCTTATCTTTCCAAATACATTTGGAAATCCATAGTACCCTAATCCTAGGGTATTTTACCCTACATAACTTTCATAAATCATTTAATCTCATTTCCACGTCATTTTTAACATAAAAATGGAAAAATCGAGCCATATATGTAACCCTAGGTTCCATACCTTATAAAATCAGCAACCTATTCATAAATATCATACGACTTATACTAAATCATGATTTATATCCCATTATAAGTTAAATTCCATCACAAAAACCGGGAATCTAACATTTATCTTGATTTATTCCTTAAACTGTCCAAAATGCTGAATTCAGACACATTGAATTCTCAAAATCTTGAATTAATATCAAATCAAGTAATTTTGATCTGAAATTTATATCATACATTAATAACTACATGAATTAACCAAAATAAATATTTTTAGCATGAAATATTTATTATTTATATTTATTTTGGTATTTTTACTCTGATGGACAGCAGCACCCCTTTTTAGATAGCCTGAATCACATTAATCATGTGGTATATTTATACCCATTAAAACATAATTTTTATTTTTTTCGTGTGATAATCAATATGTCTTATATATTTTGTAAAATTTTCAGCCCAAAATTCCTTGTATAAAAATTATTAAAAATCATTTGGTACAGATTATCCTGTCACCCGTTCTACCCTGTTTAGGTTGATCTTCTCAGATTTTTAATTTGAAACCTGCTTAATATTTCAATCCCAAATTTTGGTAGTCCTTTAATCATCATATAATGAGCTTGTAACTAATTTTCATGGTGAAAATCCTTCGTTTACTATTTCGTTCATATTTTGATTTGTAACATCATATAACTTCCAGATTTGAAGTATAAAATCAAAATTAACATATACTTACTTGATTAATTGGTAATCCATCTTTTAAGCACTTGAAATTCCCTTCTTTTCTTCCTTTCCTTTCTGGGTTGGACGTGTGAGGCCTGCTGCTGGTCCTTGGAGAAAATCTCCATTTCTCTCTCTCTCTCTCTCTCTCTCTCTCTCTCTCCTTCTCTCTCTCCTTTTACCCCCTGCTGGAACGTCCAGCCCTTGCTCTCCCCTTTTTTTCCCCTTTTATTTTCCACTTTTCTTGGTGCTTAAGTAACCCATAGGGATTTAAGTAAATTCCAGTTTCACTTTCCCAAATTACCCCTCTTTACTTAGCTCTTAAGTAACTTCTTACTTTCTCTCCAAGAAAGCAACTTTCTATGATAATTAGCTTAATCCATTCCATTCATCTCATAGATTTCATAATTTTATTCTATCGTTTCAAATTTCATCTCAAATCGACGTTTCTAACTGAAGTTATAACCACTTGAATTTATCTTTTAGATTTGGGATAAAAATAGTTAATTATCACCCTAATCCCATCATGATTCCCTTAATAAAATCCATTCATAAGATTGGGCCCACCATCGTGAGCTTACCTTTCAAATTTTATCGAAATCCGCCTTGTAGGCGTTAAGTTATGAATTTTCTATAATTTTTCACCTTAATTTCATAATTACATTTTAGTCTCCATAAATTAAATCATGATTATTAACATGATTATTCATGAAACCTTGTCACCTTTAAATCTCATTAAGTCCCTCGGGTCATACCGACTCCCTTTGGGCTCCGACGATTAAATTTTTAATCACTATTCTTAATTAAACTCTAATTGCAAAATATCATTAAATCATAAAATCATCCATAATCATTCAAAATTCATTTAAATCACATATAAATCAAATATATATGTTCAATGCATACCATTGAGTCATACGTAGGTTTGGGTTTCACATAAACTGTCCGCCTGTCAACTTCCACGTGGGCTGTCATTCACAGTAGAGGTTTGTAATGGCATTTATATCCCGTTCTTCTCCCTCCAGAAAGGCCTCATACTGATCTGGGCGATCAAAGGTGGGCGTCCCATAGAAAGAGTTGATCGTTTCGGAGTGGAATGGGACGATCTTGCCACGAACCTTGACCCTTCCCTGCTCGTGCTCCACGACATTAGCATAGAACATCTTGACCACCGGTACGATTGCCGGCTGTGGCTGTGCCAAGAACTTTTGCCAACCTTGAGCATTCAAGGCGTTGATGAAGTTGTCGGAGAATGACTCGATCTTTATTCCCCTTTCTAGAATCAAGTGGCGCTTTTACAGCGAGTTTGTGTACCACTTGAAAGCTTGAGCGGACACGAAGCGGTTGCCGTCAAACTCTATTGGATCTTGAGTCTTCTTCTACTTGGAAGAGGATGAGGAGGCCATGTCTCCAATATATATCAATTAATCATCAACACAACAATCCACAACCAATCTCCAACAAACAATCCCCAAAAACTGCAAACCGAACCCAAATCCTCCGTCTAACCCTCAAATGTCAATCCAAACTCCAACCTTGAAGTAAACCAACACCAAACAACTTGCAAAACACTTAGATCACACCCAAGAACAAGAAATTTTACCCCGAGAGCTTTGCAACTTGGAATTTTGTAATTGTTGAATTTCTGAACTGGCGCGCGGGGTGCTGGATGGTGGCGCCTAGGCGCCGCTGTGCTACCTTCGAAAACCGGCGCCGGCCGGAAGAAAAAAGATGAAATGGGGCTTGAAATGTGGGTGAAATGGAGGGGAAATGAATATGAAATGAATGTTAGGAATGAGGCTTAGGATTTGGTGTGGAAAAACTTGATTTTTCGGTGGATTTGAGTGGGATCTAAGAAAGGGGAAAAGTTGGAAATGGAATGGACGATAGAGAGGAATGAATGGGGGTGTGATTGATGATGAAATGGAGTTGGATTGGAGTTGAAATGGCTTGGAATCAAGTTGGTAAGAGTTGGAGATGAAAAGGGGAGAAAGGGGCGGCGCCGAGGCTCGGGGTTAGGGTTTAGAACCCTAAACCGAGCCTTATAAACCCGAGCCTTATAAGGTTGTCTGGGTCGCGCTATCAATGACCCGGCGTCGGGGTGCCAAGTTGTGGCGCCTAGGCACCAGTAGCTCGCTCCGGGTTCTTCGGGATAATGCTCATGGCGCCTAGGCACTGATGTTCTTTAATGATTTTTTAAATTTGTGCTCCCAGTTGCTTCTTAGCATGATCTTTATGAAATTGAGCTCCAAATCATTCTCCTACATAAAAAAATAAAAATGAGTAATGGGTTGCCTCTCATTCAGCGCTAAGTTTAACATCCTCAGCCCGACATTCTCGCTGTTCAGGTGTCTTTCAATTCCACCACCTCCTTAAAACACTACAGATCGTCTCCCATATAATGCTTTAGACGCTGCCCATTCACAATGAAACTGTTACCGGATGCCTCATTCAGTACTTCCACTTCTTCGTACACAGTCGCCTTTAGCACAATAAACGGTCCTGGCCATCTGGACTTGAACTTTCCTAGAAACAATTTCAATCTTGAATTGAAAAGCAGGACTCTTTGACCTAGCTCGAATCTCCATGGTAAAATTTTTTTTTTCATGCCATTTCTTCACTTTTTCTTTGTAGATCTTGGCATTTTCATATGCTTGCATTCGAAATTCGTCTAACTTATTGAGCTACAGCAATCGATGCTCCCCTGCTTGTTGCATGTCCAGATTTAGTTTTTGTTTATTGCCCAATAAGCATTATGTTCCAACTCCAGCGGCAGATGACAAACCTTTCCATAAACCAGTTGTTAAGGAGACATTCCAAACTAGGTTTTGTAGGCAGTTTGATATGCCCATAGCACATCGTCCAGCTTAATAGACCAGTCCTTGCAAGATGACCCAATCGTTTCTCTAGAATCTGCTTCAATTCTTTGTTGGCTAGCTAGACTTGTCCATTGGCTTGTGGATGATAAGTTGTCGTCATCCTATGGCGTACTCCATATCTGTGCAAAATCGCCATGAATTGCCGGTTGCAAAAATGAGACCTCCATCACTAATAATCACCCCGGGCATGCCAAAACGCGTAAAAATATTCTTCTTGATGAATTTGAGAACCGTTTTGGCATCACTCTCTTGAGTAGGTTTCGCTTCAACCCATTTGGAAATATAATCCACGGCCATTAGAATATATTGGTGTGACACCCCGACCCGAGTGTCACAACCATACCTCGGGATTGTTCGACTGGTAAACGTGATCAGGATTGTTTCCCTGTCACATGGTGGGTTTTAATGGATAGTTATCCAACTACATATATTTTCAAAGGAGTTTAATTCCTCATATTTCTCATCCCATGCATATCTAGGTCCTTTCCAACCAATCATCACATAGCAAAACATGATGAACGAAAGACATTTCAACTTTCACATAAATCAGATGTCATTGCATGTATTATCATAGTTGTCAACATAAAACATCAAAGTAATTACATCCATTCAACATGAGTTTTTCTATATCATGAGACTGCTAATGTTTTTCCCTTGCTTTAATGATCATGCACTTGCTCCTTTGCCGAGTCTCTTCTTTCACTTGTCTATGGGTTTGGAAAATGAAAACGTAAGTCGAAACTCAATAAGCAAGCTTATATTTTGCAAGCAATACATTTTTAAGACATATTTATTTAAAAGCATTTTTCTCCCTTCGGTAGAGACACTTATCAAGTGATCAACTACCAATTGAGCAAAAATCTTTTCATAAATCACTCATACACATTTCATAAATATTGCATAAACATTTCATAAACATTAGATGTGCAAATGAATCATTTCCATTTATGACGTTATCCTTCATGTGAGGGTACGCTAGCACGGGGAACATTTTTCTATGACATGATCCTTTTCATCCTTAGCGCCAGACCTACTGACTTGTCAACGTCAAGGGGGACTCCTTGTCCGCTTACTACCTCGACTAGCCTACTTGATTTCTATTCCATGCATGTCTTTTAGTTACCCCGGCGTTATATACTTCCTTACACATGGAACTTGTCATTCTCATGTAGAGAATTCTTTGCACCATCCCTCGTTAAACATCTTTCCAATGAAACATCATATAAACTCATGTTTCATCATATTTCATGCATAATTGCGAAACAGTAAGCAATCATTTATTTCAATAGAAATAACATTTCAATACGCATATAGACAAGGAATGATCATCCTTAAATACCTTGTAATGAAAACCAAAATCATTTAGAAAGCTGCTTGCTTACCTTGCTTGCTTAACTTTCCATTTCGCTTATCCCTTTGCCTTTGCCTATACATATAAGAATGACATAACATTCATATACTTTCTTTTGCTTGCATTCAACTCAGTTTTCCAACCCATTTTCATTAACATACATAATTTCTTCGACTTCTCAAGTCGTCATGCTCATATAGCATATACTTGTGCATTACATGGGCTATTACACATCACATTTAATCCCATATGTAGGATAATCATTCAATTGCTTAATATTTATTCAATAATAATTATTTAAAGGTTCATCACCTTCCATTCACCATTTTTCACTCATTTTCCAAAATTTACACATTGGTGCTCATTTTAGGCACACGTTGTCACCTTAAGCTTCATTAATTAATTTCAAAATTTGAAATTAACATCATGAAATTATAAAAAGAAATATAATCATAAAATTCACCATATTTTCATGCATTTTTTCACAAAATCACATTACACAAGTCATTTATCACTCATGCATGTCTATCCTTTCATATATAGCCATTTAACAACACATATATGAGGCATTTCATAAAAATTTTCAAGTAAGAAATTTAATCCATATTTCAGCATGATAATTATCCTTAATTATCACTTTATGTAGGATATTTTTATGGGATTTAAATCCACTAATTATAGGTTTCCAAAGCAGCAACTTTGGAACCCATTTTTCACACGTTTAACGTGTCTTTTGACACGTAACCCTAAACAGCTTTATAAATCCGAATTTTCAGAAATTAACCCCACTTTTCCTAATCTAAATTTAGGGTATTAACACATATTTAACATTCATAAATAAAAATTTCTCAAAACAGCAACTTGTTTACCCGTTTCGGGCCTCGTTTTCACTTCATTTAGACATCGGTTCATAAAATCCATAAAATCAGATTTGGGGCTTATCTTCCCAAATCCTTTTGGGCAGCAATAATACCTTAACCTAGGTTATTTTACCCTACATAGCTTTCATAAATCATGCAATCCCATTTCCATACCATTTTTAACATAAAAATGAAGAAATCGAGTCATGTTTATCACTTTGCATTCCATAGTTTCTAAAATTCATAACTTAAGCTTAAATCAATATATGTATTTCATTAATACATGATTCATAACCTAAACATATCATTCGTTCAATACAGAAACTTATCATGTGAATTTAGAATTTATCAAGTTTGGTTTTCAACTCATAATCCATTCTAAACTTCATTTCCACCATCTAAAACATGGAAATTCATTCATATAGCTTAATAGGCATTCCATATTCTATCAAAGGCATGTTGAATCATCATTTAAGGAGTATTTAAGCATCAATTCCATATTCAAATCTTGGAGTTTAGAACTCAAGATGAAAAGCTCAAATTAACACAATCACTTACTTGATTGATGCACTCCAAACCCTAAACACTTGAGATGGATTTTCCTCCTCCAATTCTCTTTCTTTTTCCCCTTCTTTTTCTTTCCTTCTTGGTTGGGCTAGGGCTGCACATGTTGCTGTTCTTGGGGAAGAAAAATCTCAGCACTTAGAAAATTTTCCAACCTCAACTCATGTGGACGTGCATTCCTTTTATAGGGCTGGATATGATCCAGTTGTGGGCCCCACTTGTGCTGTATTTTCCACACCATTTAATGTATTCTTATCTCCCCTTATGTGCTGGTTAAATGTCATCCATGTAAAATACTTTTTACCATTTTTGAAAATCCAAAAATCTGCTTTAAATCAAGACCGTCCAAGCTGTCCACTTGGCATGTCCATAGCTGCTGCCCATTTTCATATATTTTTCTATTTTTAATAATCTCATTTTAAGGGTAAATCATACACCTAATTATAATTTAATTAAATCATTAATTTTTAATAAAAAAATTAGTAATAATGGCAGCAACAACAACATCAATACACATCCAAACTCATATCATGCTGTCCACGTTTTTGTCCCTTCAATGCAGCTGCATTTAACGATTTTTTTGGAATTTTTTTCACATTATTAAGTGACCATTCATGTGTCCCTACATGTCAGCTATATATATGCATAATTTATAAAATAAAAAATTGAAAAAATCCAGCAGCAACACTCTCTTGATCGTCCTTGCATTGGTACACTTATCTATACTAGTTTGAGCTCTCCTTAGCCCCTTAAATGTGGACATTAATGCATGGATAATTCATGGGATTTTTTGGATTTTGTAATTATGCATAAAATACCCTGCATTTCACCTGCATTTGACACCTATTTGGTCCATTAAAAATTGCATTAATTCCATGTACTCTAGCATTTAATGCATGATACTCTTGAGGTGCAAAAGTCAACTATGCACACCTTTTCTAATTCAGGTATTTTCCCAAAATAATTTTCTTGATCTAAACCTTCCAAAATTTTAATCTCATGATTTTGTTCAACCGTTTCAAATTTCATCTCCATCCGATTTTCCTAGCTCAAGTTATAGCCGTTTGAAGTTAACGGTTGGATTTGAGCTATGTTCAATAAATTATTAAACTAATTTCATCAAAGATTTTTATAACCCAATAATCCCATAATATCATGCATATCATCATCAACTTTTCTGTCAAATTTCACTTGAATCCGCCTTACAGGCGTTGAATTATGAATTTTCTAGTGTTTTTTCACTAACTTGAGAATTATCCTTTTAAATTCTCATAATCCATATCAAATAATCTAAAATGAATATTCATTATATATTGGTGTATTTTAATCACCAACAAATTATTCTAATCCCATTGTATATCAGCTCATACTGATCACTCGAATCATCATTGCTAATCCTTAGCCCTGATTGCCATAATTTAGCAAATCACAAAAAATCCAAAAACTCCATTTAATCATATATAAGACACATGTAAATGTTCAATGCATACATTGAATCCTACTTAGGCTGGGGTTACACAATTTGTTTCCAAAGGAAGGAATGAAAGGACCCATGAAGTCGATACCCCATACATCGAATATTTCCATTTCGATGACATTAGTGAGAGGCATTTCATATCTTTTGGAGATGTTACCGTCCGCTGGCATTGATCGCATCTTTTGACGTAGAAATGGGCGTCCTTGAACAGAGATGGCCAGTAAAATCCAGATTAGAGTACTTTGGCTGCAGTTTTGTCTCCTTGGAAGTGACCCCCATACGGTGATGAATGACAGCTTTGCAATATAGATTCCCTTTCACATTCTGGAATACATCTTCGATATAATTAGTCTAGTCATTGCTTGAACAAAAATGGACCATCCCAAAAATAGAACTTCACGTCATGGAGAAACTTCTTCCTTTGATGTGAATTCATCTCCGGAGGCAACAGTCCACTAACGATATAGTTTACAAAGTTTGCGTACCATGATGGACTGCCTGGAGAGATGGAAAATAGCTGCTCATCTAGGAACACCTCTTGAATCTGCTCCGTGTCTTGGACTCGCTGGTTTCTTTTGAGACGGGATAAATGATCAGCGACCTAATTTTCAACTCCATTTTGGTCTTTAATTTCGAGGTCAAACTCCTATAGCAATAAGACCCACCGGATCAAGCGTGACTTTGCATCTTTTTTCTCGATCAAATAGTTAATGGCCAAATGGTCTGTGTACATGATCACTTTGGTCCCCACTAGATAGGCTCTGAATTTGTCAAATGCAAAGACCACCGCTAGCAATTCCTTTTTTGTTGTGGTATAATTCATTTGTGCCTCATTCAGCGTTTTGCTGGCGTAGTAGATGGAGTGAAAAACTTTATTCTTTCGTCGGCCCAATACTACTCCCACTGCGTAGTCTCTCGCATCGCACATTAATTCGAATGGGAGGTTCCATTCTGGAGAAATAATGATTGGCGCAGATACCAATCTCTTTTTCAGCTCCTAGAATGCCTCCATGCATTCGTCGTTGAACTCAAATGGCACATCTTTCTCGAGTAGCGAACATAGCGGCTTGGCTATTTTAGAAAAATCCTTTATGAACCGCCTGTAGAACCCCACATGTCCCAGAAAATTGCGAATGCCCTTGACTGATTTGGGTGGAGGCAATTTCTTGATCGTCTTGATTCTGGATTTGTCCACTTCGATTCCCTATTTGGAGACCCGGTGCCCAAGTACGATGCCCTCCTGCACCATAAAGTGACACTTTTCCCATAATGTGCCATACAGACATGTGAATGTGGTCTTTTCTTGGTCCTCCAGTGCTATCATGATCTGGTGGTAACCTGAATAGCCGTCCAGAAAGCAATAGTATTCCCTCCCCGCCAACCTGTCCAACATCTGACCAATGAATGGAAGTGGAAAATGATCCTTTTGGGTGGCTTTATTCAGCTTGCAGTAGTTCATACAAACTCTCCACCAGTAACTATTCTGGTTGGAATTAGTTCATTATTCTCGTTGGAGACAACCATCATTCCACCTTTCTTCGGGATGCATTGCACCGGGCTGACCCAAGAGCTGTTGGAGATCGGATATATCACGCCTGCATCTAGCCATTTGATAATCTCCTTTTTGACCACTTCTTTCATGATCGGGTTCAATCTCCTCTGTGCTTTAATGGATGGCCTGGAATTCTCCTCCATTTGAATTTTGTGCATGCACAAGGATGGGCTGATGCCTCTGATGTCGGCGATGGTCCATCCTATGGCCTTTTTGTGGTTCCTGAGCACTTTGAGCAGTTTTTCTTCTTGCATAGGATCCAATGCAGAAGAAATGATCATCGGGAGTGAGGATTCCGCTCCCAAGTAGGCATATCTTAGGTGCTTGGGCAGGGTTTCAGCTCCAGAACAGGCGGCTCTTCGATTGACAGCTTCAAGTGTTTAAAAGACTCTGGTTTGAGCTCTAACGATTCGAACTTCTGCGGGTATTGTGTAGTGGTTGAAGATTACTGCAAATAGTGTATCATCTCTGTCGATTCGTCGTTAGATTCATTGATTTCTCCAACCAGCAATGCTTCCAGGACGTCCTTGTAAGCTGTGACTTGGAATTCTGCTTGAACTGCTGAATCCACCATATTGATCATTAGGCATTCATCTGGATCATTCGGTAGTTGCATCGCTTTGAACACGCTAAAAGTAACATGTTCATTTTGTATCTGCATAGTTGGCTCTCCAGCTTGTACGTCAATGATAACCTTGCCTGTTGCAAGGAAAGGCCAACCCAAAATGATTGGTACGTCTCGGTCTTCTTCATAATCTAGGATAATAAAATTTGCTGGGAAAATGAACTTGTCCACCTTGACAAGAACATCTTCAATGATGCCCTCCGGACATGTCATGGACCGGTCAGCCAGTTGCAACATGACTGTCGTAGGTCGAGCTCCCCCAATACTAGTTTTCTAAAAATTGACTTGGGCATGAGATTGATACTGGCCCCCAAGTCACATAGAGCTCTCCTGAAGTATTGGTTTCCGATCGTGCACGGGATAGTAAAGCTCCCTGGATCCTTGAGCTTGGGCGGCAGTTTTCTCCGCACCATTGCACTGGTTTCCTCTGTTAATGCCACTGTTTCGAATTCTGTTAACCGCCTTTTCTTTGACAGAACATCTTTCATAAGTTTGGCATAGCTTGGCATCTGCTCCAAGGCTTCGACGAGAGGTATATCGATATGTAGCTATTTTAGTACCTCCAAGAACTTCTTGAACTGGCCCTCCTTTTTGTTCTTTGCAAATCTTTCAGGAAATGGAGGAGGCGGCCTTTGATTTGTGGCTATTTTAGCATTCAGTTGCTTTTGGGTTGTTTCTAGTTCCTCTGTCTCTTGCAACTGATGAATCAGAGGACTAGTGGCTTCAGTTACCACTTCTGGTGGAGTTGCGTCAGGTAGCTGCTTTACACTACGCAATGTGACTGCTTGCACCTGCTCTTTGCCTTTTCCTTTTGGATTTTGTTCTGTGTCGCTCGGCAATGCACCTTGAGGTCTGTTGTTTAAAGCTGAAGCCAGTTGGTTGATCTGCACTTCCAAGTTTCTATTTGTCGTGATCTGGGATTGCATGAATTGCATGAAAAGATTTTCCAGATCCAATTTCTTTTCTTCCCGAGGTGATGGGTTGAGTTGAACTGGTATTGCTGGTTGTTGCAGTGAGGGCTGCTGTGAGAATCCAGGTGGCTGATTCGACCTCATCTGGTTATTCCACGAGAAGTTGGGATGATTCCTCTAACCTGGATTGTAGTTGTTTGCATATGGGTTCGCTAAATTTCTCTAGAAATTTTCCACATAATTAATGGACTCCGGATTGGAGACACATTGATCACTGGGATGATCGAATTCTCCGCACCATGTATAGTATTCTGCTGCTGATAGCTGCTGTGGTGTAGATACCCCTACTGCATTGACGTTGTGATAAATCGTAAAAATACGAGTTATCATTGCCTAGGAGCCACCCTTCGTGCCCTTGCTATTTTTCAGCACAGTTCAACATACAACTTGTTTCCAGTGAGTTGGCGCCTAGGCGCCAGGCATGACCCACAATGTGTCCAGGAGAAGTTCCAAGTTGTGAAAACTCCAGGGAGTTGGCGCCTAGGCGCCAATACGCATCCGTTTGCACAAATTCCAGTGCGTAGGCTGTGCAACCGGGCTTTATAAATAGATCCTAGTGGTTCGCGCGCGCAGAAGAAGGGAGGAGAGCCCAAAAATGAACTACAAAGCTAGAGAAAAGAAGAAATCGCGATCAAAGCACGGATTGAAGAGAGGATTCAACTCCGTTGGTGGAAGCCGCCGGAAAACAAATTTTCTCTTATTCTTTCTATTTTTCTTTCTCTGCTTTCATGGATACTTTTAATATGGATGTAATGGATGTTGTGATCATGTCTATGAACTAAACCTCCATTAGATGGATAGTTAGAATGAATTGAATTCTAAACTATATTGTTTTTGGTTATTTGAATTTCAGGAATGAATATTTAATTTTATATATGATTGTGTATGATTTACCTTTGCATGTGCGGATTTAATGCTTTTTACAAGATTAACTACCTTGTAAGATGATTTAATTGCTTGATTTATCCTTGGAAGAGGAAAATCTCTGCTAGATCCATGTGCAAGGCATAGGTTTCCACCTTGTTAAGGGGAGTTGTTTAACAGATAGGAATATACCGTTCAACCTTGTGTAGTCATTAAATAGGTTATGAACTTATCAATTTCACTTTATTTAATGGCATGGAAATATAATAATTAAATAAGGTGTGATTAGCTTTATATAATGTTGGAAGACATATATAGAGATTAATGAACTTGGGCTAGTAAATCCATACATAATCCAATTAAAAAGAACCAATGCAATATAGTTTAGATTTAAGGATTCCAAGCTATCCATCTGCCATCCCTGATTAGTAACTCCGTTTCTAGTATCTAGTAATTTCGTAAACTCTACTCTGATTTCTTTTTGCGGTCGTAGTTTTAGTTTAAATCACAAACTCAAAATTCTCTATCCATCGAAAGCAATTAAACTAATTAATAATTCAGGTTAACAATTCCTCGTGGGAACGATACTCTACTCACTCTTTATTACTTGACACGACACGTATACTTGCGAAATAATGAGCATTTTAATTAACATATGCGCAGCTCGTCAAGTTTTTGGCACCGTTGCTGGGGACTTGTTTAGCTAATTATTATTAGTTTTATTGCTTTCTTGTATAATCTTGTAGAATAGTTTATTTTCATAATTTCTTTTAGCTTAGAATTTTTTCGCTAGTTCAATTGAATTGGTTTTTGCAGATTACTCACAAATTGCATGTGCCGAGGATGAGCCGAAAAGGAGATTGTTATTCCTTTTGATCCGGAACCCGCACGAACGTATTTGAGAAGGCATCGTAAGAGTAGGGAGGCTAGGAACCGACAACATACTATGGAACACATCGAGAACCAGGACAAAAACGTTCACGCAAATCAACAGGGAAACCAAAGGATTGAGATTCCAAATCATCCACCTCAGGATGATTTGGATCAACCCATTTGGGATGTCATTGTGCTTGGCCAAAATGTAGTTTAGACGAGCATCGCACCTCCGCCTATCGATACCAACAATTTCGAGATTAAGCCGATGATTTTCCAGATGCTCCAGTCTATTGGGCAGTTCGGAGGGCTCGTGTCTGAAGACCCACATCGCCATCTGTGAAATTTCCTACAGATTATGAACACATTTAAGCAGAACGAAGTCTCCGATGAGGCGTTGTGGCTTCAAACTTTTCCATTTTCTCTGCGAGATAGAGCTTCGGAGTGGCTAGACTCTTTGCCCCTGAACTCTGTCAATACATGGAATGTCTTGGATCAGAAATTTCCGGAGAAATATTTCCCACCTGCTAAGTTAGCCAAGCTGAGGATGGACATAGTTTCGTTCAAGCAACACAGAGAGGAGATCCTATCAGAGGCATGGGATCGCTTCAAAGACCTGCTCCGAAAATGCCCGCGTCATGGAATTCAGCCTTGGGTTCAAATACAAATTTTCTATAACGGTCTCCAGGATTCCACCCGTCACATGGTGGATTCTTCATCAAACAGTTCTCTATTGAGGAAAAGCTATCGAGAATCGTACGCCCTACTTGAAACCATGGTGCCAATACTTATCAACTGCCATCTGACAAGAGCTGAAGTGGGGGTCTACTTTAATTGGATGCAGTTTCATCGATAAAGGCCCACATCGACGCTTTATCTCAGCAAATTCAGAACTTGTCCAGGCCAGCCAACGTCAGTGCACTAGGGGCGTCTACACCACAACAGCCAACAACAGCAAACATTTGCATGTGGTGTGGCAAATTCGGCCATCCCAGTGATGAATGTACCTCCAATTCGGAGTCCATTAATTATGTGAAAAATTTCTAGAGAAATCCAGCAAATTAGTATGGAAACAACTACAACCCAAGCTGGAGAAATCATCCCAATTTCTCATGGAACAACCAGACGAGGCCGAATCAGCCGCTTGGATTCTCGCAGCAGCCCCCGCAGCAACAACCCGCAAGACCGATGCAATTCAATCCACCTCCTCGAGAAGAAAAGAAATCTGATCTGGAAAACATCTTTATGCAATTCATGCAATCCCAGATCACGACGAATAGGAACTTGGAAGCTCAGATAGGCCAACTGGCCTCAGCTCTAAATAACTGGCCTCATGGTTCGTTGCCGAGCGACACCGAGCAAACCTGAAGGGAAAAGGCAAGGAACAGGTCCAAGCAGTCACATTGCGTAGTGGAAAGCAGTTACCCGATGCAATTCCACCAAAATCGGTAACTAAACCCCTAATCCTCTGATTCAGCAGTCACAAGATCCAGAAGAACCAGTTACTACCTAGAAGCAACCAGACGCTGAAATCGCCACAAATCCAAGGCCGCCTCCTCCATTTCCTCAGTGATTTGTAAAGACTAAAAAGGAGGGCCAATTCAAGAAATTTTTAGAGGTATTGAAGCAGCTGCATATCAATATACCTCTCGTCGAAGACTTGGAACAGATGCCTAGCTATGCCAAATTCATGAAAGACGTGCTATCAAAGAAAAGGCGGTTGACAAAATTCAAGACGGTGGCGTTAACGGAGGAAACCAGCGCTAGGGTGCAGAGGAAGCTGCCTCCTAAGCTCAAGGACCCAGGAAGTTTCACCATCCCATGCAGAATTGGAGACCAATACTTCGAGAGAGCTCTATGCGACTTGGGAGCAAGCATTAATCTCATGCCCAAGTCAATTTTCTAAAAATTAGGCATCGGGGAAGCTCGACCTACTACTGTCATGTTACAACTGGAGGACCGGTCCATGACATATCCAGAAGGTATTATTGAGGATGTTCTTGTCAAGGTGGATAAGTTCATTTTTCCTATAGATTTTATTATCCTGGACTATGAAGAAGATCGAGATGTGCCAATTATTCTAGGTCGACCTTTCCTTGCAACAGGCAACACAATAATCAATGTTCGAGCCGGAGAATTAACCATGCAAGTGCAAAATGAAAAAGTCACGTTCAATGTGCTCAAGTCAATATAGAGCCCTACTGATTTAGAGCATTGCTTTAGGATTGACATGGTCAACTCAAAGGTTCAAGAGTTTTCCTCGACTAGTATTGAGCAGGACCCAGAGAAGATTGAAAATAAGGGCTGCTAGTTATCTGCCTATGCTAAAGACCGACTCGCTGATCATATTGGGCTCAAACGATTGATCGAGCCAGTGGAAAGCCAGGACATCGAAGTTAAAGCCAATAATGGAGTAGAAGGGGTTACAATTGATAAAACTAAATATTTTCATATCCCAATGCCCCTATCTCATAAGCCGAAAGGACAAATCTGGCATGACCTAATGGACCGATGGGCTTAAGATTAGATCCGAACCTCCAGGTTGCCGTTCTAATAGTCGAGAATTTGAGGTGGTGAAATTGAAAGCGGATTGAACAGCAGGAACGTCGGGCTGAGGACGTTAAGCTTAGCGCTGAATGGGAGACAACCCATTGCTCATTTTCATTTTGATTTTTGTTTTTTCTTCTTTTGTTTTTTTAATTTTTATTTTCAGGAAAATAATTTGGAGCACAATTTCACAAAGATCATGCTTGGAAGTAGACAAGAAAAAAAAATTTGCAAAAAAATTGATGAAGGAAATCGGCGCCTAGGCGCCGCATGGGGGCACCCCGACGCTATGATGAACAACCCGAAGAACACGAGCGCCCCGACGCCACAAGTTGGTGCTCCGGCACCGGGTCATGGACAGTGCTACCCGGACGCCCTATAAAGTTCGGGGTTAGGGTTTAAACCCTAACCCTCACACCTCAGCGCCGAAAAAACACCATTTCTCAATTCCAAACATTCTCCCCTAGATTTCAAGCCATTTCAACTCATATCCAACCACATTTCATCAAGGATTCATCCTCCCATTCCATCCATTTCAACCATTCCATTTTCATTCTTTTTCCCCTTTGCTTAGATCCACTCAAATCCATTCAAAACTCCGGTTTTTCACCACCAAATCTTAAGCCTAACACCCACATTGAGATCCCCATCACTTCTTCGTTCATTTGGGCTCAATTTTGAGCCCCATCAACTTCGTCTTCTCCATCCGGCGCCGGAAGCTGCTGTCAGCAGATCGGTGCCTAGGCGCTGACACCCTTGCGTCCCGGCACCAGTGCAGAAACAGGCAGTTTCAGATTTTCAAGCGGAAAGCTTTGGGGGTAAAAAATTTTCCATTCTTTGGTGCATTCCAATTGCTTTGAAGTGATTTGATAACTGTTTGAGTGGAAAATTGGATTGGATTGGTGAGTTTTTGTGGATTGGACTGCAGATTGGAGATTGATTTGGGTGGATAGTTTTTTGGATTGCCTGAAATTGGTTTGGTGCTTGTTTGGTTTTGGTGGTTGGTTGGTTGAGGTTGACCGGTGATTACTTGTGGTGCATTTTGGAGTTTGGCTTGTTTTGTATTGAATTTTTGATTGCAAGGGAAGATATGACGTCATCATCCTCGGCCAAAAGGAAGAAAGTGCAGGAACCCGTGGACTTCGACGCAAACAGATTTGTGTCGGCCCAGTCCTTCAAGCGCTACACAGAGGCGCTCCAGAAAAGGCATCTGATTCCAGAGAGAGGAATTAAGATCGATGAATTTTCTGATGCCCCACTACTCAACTTGCACGCTCGGGGATGGCAGAATTTTGCGGCACAACCCCGACCTGCTATTACTCCCGTGGTCAAGGAGTTCTATGCCAATGCAGTAGAGCATGAGGAGGGGCGGGTGTAAGTCAGGGGCAAGATCATCCCTTTTCATGCGGAGGCGATCAATGCCTACTATGGGTTGACATCTTTTCCTCACCCAGACGAGTATGAGGCATTTTTGGAGGGCGAAGACCGAGATACCGATTCCATCACCAGGCCATTTTGCCAGAGGCCACCAGTTTGGAAGTCGACGGGAGGACAACTCACGTCCTTCAAGCGCAGTGAGATGATGTATGATGGGAGGATGATTTTTCACTTCATCTCAGCCTGGATGATGCCGTCGACCCACGTCAGTGAGGTGAGGATGGATAGAGCGCTGCTTCTCCATGCCATCTACAGTGGGCTGATGATCGACGTCGGAAGGCTCATATATCATCAGATTTGCACCTGTGCAACCGCACCCTGGGGCAGCTATTTCTTCCCATCCCTCATCACCAGGCTCTGCATGTGGGCCGACGTCAAATGGGAGCCGACGGAGGAGGTCTTGAACTGTCAGGCCATCATCGACGACCTCTCCTACTGCACCCAGCCCCGGGTCCGCACCGCCACAACGCGCCCTAGAGAGGCTCCACCAGCGAGTTCATCCTCGTAGCCTCTATCCACGGGCGAGCGGCTGACTAACCTAGAGAACTTGGTTGCAGCCTAAGCCAGGTACTAGCGTTAGCATGACAGGGCAATGGAGGCCTACTTGCGGCGGATAGCGGAGGACCGCTAGATCGATGTCCCCACCCTCCTGCCTTTCCCGCCGATGCCACCAGAGGTCAGAGCCTACTTTCCCAACCCCAGCCCCAGCCCGACGACAGCGACGACGAGGACACCACCGAGTTCGATTCTTGAGGGAGTCCCGCTCCTTTCATTTTGTTTTTATTTTATTTTTACTTTTCATTGTATTTTCATAATTAGTTCATTTTAGGTCATCATTCATTGAGGACAATGCATCTCTCAAGTTTGGGGGGGTGTATAATTCTCAACCATAGGTTAGTTTTTCATATTTTATTTTATGTTAGTTTTTCATGTTTTATTTTATGTTGCATGTCAATTCTAGCTAATGAAAGTTATCTTTGTGTCAATCCATCTTATTGTGAAAATGTGCAAGGTTGTGATTAATTTTGACTTGAAATTGAATTCATGAAAGAATGGGCAATTCAGATTAAAAACCACGTATAAAAGCAAGTTAAAATTGACATGTGAAAGAAATAAAAGGAATTTCATAATACATTGTTCTAATTCAACTATTTGTTAATCTTCCAGACTGAAATGATAAAAACTGAACTAAATAAATGTTGACCAAGTATTTAATGGGTCTAGAAATGGTATTATCTCACAGAATCACACAAGCATGTTCCGTACCCCAAACAAGGCATCAGAAAAATAAAAAAAGGGGGTGGTTGACCTGAGCTGAGTAACCGGGACTTGGCATCAACAAATGATAAGGTTCGCGTAAAAAGCAGAGGAAAATCACAATAATAACGCTTTAAAATCAAAATTCTCCCCGGATACCCTGAAATATTTTGAGGGAGCCAAAAAAAATAAAAACAAAAACAGATCTCCAAATATCCTGAAATATGGTGAGGAGAATTTTTGCAATAAGTTTGGGGGGGGGAAAGAATGTGGAGTTAGTAGAAATTGAACCCAGTGACTTATTACCTTTTCCTGTGACCAGTTATTCAGCTTAAACCTTGGTTTATCTATTTCCATTACTTCTCTAACCAGTTTTCTGATCGAATGGAAGATTAACGTGTTGAATTATGACCATGTAGTATGGAATTTTAGCATCCACATGTAACTTGGTTTGAGAATGAAAAGGCATGCCTTGTTTGTGTAATGGATGATTTTTCAAGTTAGATTAATCTTGACCTTGTGAAATAGATAAGTGGATTGACCAAAGCATAACAGGAAGCATAAGGAGTTGGCAGAGTCTGCATTCATTCATTGATTCATTCATTCATCATTTTTGCATGAGTTGCTTGAGGACTAGCAACATTTAAGTTTGGGGGTGTGATAACTCGTAAAAATACGAGTTATCATTGCCCATTTCAGACTTTAATTGTGCGTTAGTTCGAGAGATTAGGCGTAGTTTGCATTCATTTAGCTTAATTTTCACTCACTTTGCATTTTAGGAGCATTATTTAATTTTTAGGCATTTTTAGCATTAATTAGGCATTTTTTGTCCATTTACTTAGTTTTCCATCTTTTGCAGGAAGGACGAGACATATGAAGGCATGCGGGTGAGTGGAATGCAGATCGAGACAAGTCACGAGGCAGGTGGATGGCACCTAGGCGCCCACCAGTGGTGCCCAGGCGGCACCCTCCAGACCCTTGCCATTTTTCAGCACAGTTCAGCATACAGCTTGTTTCCAGTGAGTTGGCGCCTAGGCGCCACTTCATCAACATGCAAGCAAAGTTCTGAAAGTTTTTGAAGTCACAAGTCACATTGCTTCTAGAGAGTTGGTGCCTAGGCGCCAAGCATGATCCCACAATGTGTCCAGGAGAAGCTCCAAGTTGTGAAAACTCCAGGGAGTTGGCACCTAGGCACCAAGACATGAATTTCTAGGGTTTGCAGAGAGGTTCCAAGTTGCCCAGCACACAGAGAGTTAGTGCCTAGGCGCACCGTCTGCGCAAATTCCAGTGCGTAGGCTGCGCAACCAGGCTTTATAAATAGATCCTATGGGTTTGCGAGCGCAGAAGAAGGGAGGAGTGCCCAGAAACGACCTACAAAGCTAGAGAAAAGAGGAAATCGCGATCAAACACACGGATTGAAGAGAGGATTCAACTCCGTTGGTGGAAGCCGCCAAAAAACTAGTTTTCTCTTATTCTTTCTATTTTTCTTTCTCTGCTTTCATGGATACTTTTAATATGGATGTAATGGATGTTGTGATCATGTCTATGAACTAAACCTCTATTAGATGAATAGTTAGGATGAATTGAATTCTAAACTATATTATTTTTGGTTATTTGAATTTCAGGAATGAATATTTGATTTTATATATGATTGTGTATGATTACCTTTGCATGTGCGGATTTAATGCTTTTTACAAGATTAGCTACCTTGTAAGATGATTTAATTGCTTGATTTATCCTTGGAAGAGGAAAATCTCTACTAGATCCATGTGCAAGGCATAGGTTTCCACCTTGTTAAGGGGAGTTTTTTAACAGACAGGAATATATCGTTAAATCTTGTGTAGTCATTAAACAGGTTATGAACTTATCAATTTCACTTTATTTAATGGCATGGGAACATAGCAATTAAATAAGGTGTGATTAGCTTTATATAATGTTGGAAGACATATATAGAGATTAATGAACTTAGGCTAGTAAATCCATACATAATCCAATTAAAAAGAACCAATGCAATATAGTTTAGATTCAAGGATTCCAAGCAATCCGTCTACCATCCCTGATTAGTAACTGCGTTTCTAGTATCCAGTAGTTTCGTAAACTCTACTTCGATTTCTTTTTGCAGTCGTAGTTTTAGTTTAAATCACAAACTCAAAATTCTCTACCCATCGAAAGCAATTAAACTAATTAATAATTCAGGTTAATAATTCCTCATGGGAACGATACTTTACTCACTCTTTATTACTTGACACAGCATGTATACTTACATAAATAATAAGCATTTTAATTAACATATACACAACTCATCACGTTGGCAGGCCTGGATAGGTTCTGAATCATCCTGGATAGAGCGTCGATGTGGGCCTTTGTAGATGAGACCGCGTCTAATTGGAGTAGACCCCCACTTCGCCTTCTGTTAGATGGCAGTTGATAAGTGTTAGCCGCCATATTCTCCAGCAGGGTGTACGATTCTATGTAGCATTTCCTTAGCAGGGAACCATTCAATGATGAATCCACCATATGACGGGTGGAATCCTGGAGACCATTATAGAAAATTTGGATTTGAACCCATGGTTGAATTCCATGATGTGGACATTTCCGGAGCAGTCTTTGAATCAATCTCACGCCTCTGATAGAGTCTCTTCTCCATGCTGTTTGAATGAGACTATGTCCATTCTTAGTTTGGTTAACTTGGAGGGCGAAAAATTTTTCTCCAGGAATTTTTGAGCTAAGTCATTCCACGTATTGACAGAGTTCGGGGGCAAAGAATCCAACCACTCCGAAGCTCTATCCCTCAGTGAAAATGGGAAAGTTCGTAGCCTCATTGCTTCATCGGAGACTCAATTTTGCTTGAATGTGTTCATGATCTGCAGAAAATTCCGCAGATGGCGGTGTGGATCTTCAGATGACAATCCTCCAATTGATTGGAGCATTTGGAAAACCACCAATTTAATCTCGAAGTTGTTGGTGTCGACAGGAGGAGGTGCAATGCTAGTCTGAACTGCATTTTGCCCCAGCACAATGAGATCCCAAGTAGGTTAGTCCAAATCATCTTGTGGTAGATGAATTGGAACCTCAACCCTTTGGTTTCTATGTTGGTCTGCATGAATGTTCTCGTCCTGATTCCCAATGCACTCCATGGTATGTTGTTGACTTCTGGCTTCCCTGCCCTTGCGACGCCTTCTCAAATAAGTTCTCTCTGGTTCCGGATCAAATGGAATAATGATCTCCTTTTCGGTCCTGCCTCGGCGCATGCAAAAATAATTAACCCTGCAAAAACCAATTCAATTAAACCTACCTGGAAATTTCTAAGCTAAAGAAATTATAAAAATGAACTATGGTTACAGAATTGTACAAGAAAGCAATAAAGCTAACAATAATTAGTTATACCAAATCCCCGGCAATGGCTCTAAAAACTTGACGAGCTGCGTATATATTTAATTAAAATGCTCATTTTAACACAAGTATACGTGCCGATCAAGTAATAAAGAGTGAGTAAAGTATCATTTCCATGAGGATATGATCTAACTAGAATTATTAATCAGTTTAGTTGCTTTCAGGGAGTAGAAAATTGAGTTTACAAACTTAAAACTAAAACTATCAATTGCAATAAGGAAATAGAAAAGAGTTCATGGAACAACTGGAATACTAGAAAGGAGTTATCAATTGGGGATGACAGATGGATAGTAGGGAATCCTTGAATCTAAACTATATCACATTGGTTCCTTTTCATTAGATTGTGCAGCGATTTACTAGTCCACGTTCAATAGTCCTTATATATGTCTTCCAACGCATATAAAGTTAATTACACCCTATTTAATTGCTATGTTCCCATGTCATTAAATAAAGTGGAATGGATAGATTCATAACTTGTTCATGACTACATAGGGTTTAATGGTATATTCCTATCCATTAAACAACTCCCCTTAACGGGGAGGAACCCTATGCCCTACACATGGATCTCACAATTAATCCTGCAATTAAATCATCTTACAAGGTAGCTAATCTTGTAAAAAATATTAAACATCATATGCAAGGGTAAATCCACACACACAATCATATAAAAGTCAAATATTCATTCCTGAAACTTAAAGAACTAATACAATATAGTTTAGGGTTCAATTCATCCTAATTATCCATTTAATGAAAGTTTAGCTCAAAGACATAGCATAAAAATCCTTTACCACCATATTGTAAGTATCTAAAAAAATAGAGAAAAGGAAATAGAGAGATGAAGAGAAAATTGGATCTCCGAAAGTTTCCACCAACGGGGTTGAATCTCCACTTCAATCCGCGCTTCAAACAGATTCTTTTCCTTCTCTGGTTGTCTATTCCGTCGGCTCTCTCCTTTTTGTGCACGAATTCTTAGGTTTTTATTTAAACTAGTTAGCTTGCGTAGCACACGTGCAGAAACCCGTGCGTACGGATGTGTAGTGGCGCCTAGGCGCCAACTCCTGTGTGCTGTGTAACTTTGAAACCTTTCGGAATGCCTTGGAAACTCATGCCTTGGCGCCTCCGCACCCCAAGTTGGCGCCTGGGCGCCAACTCCTTGTAAGTTTTATGACTTAGAAGTCCTCGAAACACCATGCATAACCATGCCATGGCGCCTGGGCACCCCAAGCCGGTGCCTGGGCGCCAACTCCCTGGAAGCTTTATGACCTGGAAACTCTTCTGGACTTCGTCTGCATGTTAGTGAAGTGGCGCCTGGGCGCCAACTTACTGGGAGCATTCTGCCGTTTGAGGTGTTGGGTATTCTAGTTAAGACATGTAAGGTGGAGCCTAGGCGCCAGCCTACTTGCCTCTTTACTTGGCTCTGTTCTACAGGTGATTCACTTGCATGCCTGTGATTGCCCGTCCTTCCTGCAAAAAATGAATGAACTAAATAAATAAACTAAAAATGCATAAAAACTATGTAATGCTTCTAAAATGCAAAGTGAGTGAAAAATCAGCTAAACGAATGTAAACTAAACCCAATCTCTTGGACTAACGCGCAAAACTAGTCTGAAATGGGCCATGATATGTGATACCCAGACCCAAGTAGGATTCATATAATTACATTTAAGGTGTAATTATGATTTATGTGGGAATTGATTGAATTTTGGATGATTTTTATAAATTTATAAATTTTTGCAATTAGGGTTTGCAATTAAGAATGGTGATTAAGATTAATCGCCAAAGCCCGATATGAGTCAAGGTGACTAAAGGGGCTTAATGAGGATTAGAACATGCTAATGTGACATGAATATTTATTTTAATTTCCATTATTTAATTAATGGAGATTAAAATGGAAATTATGGAATTTGTGTTGAAAATCATAAAAAATTAATAACTGTACGCCTACAAGGCGAAATGAGATGAAATTTTAAAGGCAATCTCATGATTTTGGGCTCAACCTTATGAGTTAATTGGATTAAGGCAAATGTGATGGGATGAAGGTGATAATTGTTTGATTTTAATCTCACACTATAAGGTTATTTTCAAAAGCTCATAACTTGACGTAGAAATGTCGGTTTGAGATGAAATTTGAAACGAATGAATAAAATTATGAAATATATGAAATTAATGAATTTTATTAAGATAATTATCATGGGAAAGTGGTTAATTATAAAAAGGTACCTAGCATTGACCTTGTGTACCCTAGACTACCATAGCATTAAATAAAAAGCATTTAAGAAAATGACATGTTTTAATGCTATGCAAGGTGTCAATTTTTGAATGGATTGAGCTGTATTTTAAATCATTATTTAAGGGTCAAATACATGGAAAATTCAAGGATTTAAATTATTGGTTTTAATGCCTAATATATAGCTCAAATTGAGCTTAGCCAAGGTGGCACACCAAGGGACGTCCAAAGGCAAGAATGGCATGAAATTTGGAATTTTAAAAATCCTAAAATGCATATATAAATAGCCTAACACCTAGGTGAAGTAAATGGGCAATTAAATATGTGGATTTCATGGAAAAAATCGTTGAAAAGGAAGCTTCATGGATGTTGCAAATAGTGGACAGCAATGCACTCCATAAATGAGTGGATTTTGATGAATTTTCTATAAGATAATTACCCATTTTACTAGGGTAATATTGTGCCACCACATCAAAGGGATAAGAGGGAATTAAAATACCCTATCTATGATGTATCAAAATGGGCCCCACAAGATGGAAAAAATATAAAAAGGGGAGATTGACTTTTGGAACGTGCACATGAGAGGGGGAGAGAAAAATCTCTCAAAAATTTTCTAAGTGAGCAGCCCTTTGCACGACCCAAAACAACAAGGAAAAGAGGAGAAAAAAATAAGGAAAAATGGGAGGAAAGAAAGCGATTCAAGCTAGGAAAGTTTGGATTCAAGTTTGATTCGATTCAAGTAAGTATATTTCAAGTTTTGAATGCTTTAATCCTAAGTTTTTCACCTCAAATCATGAGCCATGAATATGGTTGATAAAGAAATCTTAAAGGATGAGTTATGATGCCTTGATAAAGGTATTGAATTATTTTTGAAAGATTTAAATGATATCAAGAGGTCAAGAGAGTGAAAAGGGAAGTTAGGGTTGAATTTTGAGAAGAAAGCTAACTTGGAATTTCTCAAAACCCTAACCCAAGTTTCTGTATGATTAAAGAATGATGATTTGGATGTAATTCATGTTCTTTTGAATTACATATGTTGATTTGATTATTTGTTAAGGATTTTAGCAAAAATGGAACCTAGGGTTTCAAGTAATGCCCGATTTTTCCATTTTTGAGTTAAAAATGATACAAAGAAGTGCTTAAATAGTTTATGGATGAATTTTAGGATAAAGTACCCTAAATTAAGGACCCTTTAGATGAACTAAGTGGGCTAGATGATTTTTCCCTAAATCTAATTTTTTGGGGTATATGTATGGAACGTCCAAATGGGAGCCAAAACGGGTACTTTACGTATGATTTTTGTTGCTATTCGCAAACAAATAATTTATGGATGTTATGGAGGGTAAATTACCCTAGGATTAAAGTACTATGAGTGTCCAAAAGGACTTGGAAAGATATGCCCTAAATCTGATTTTAGGGATATATGTATGGACACGTCAAAACGGGTCAAAATGGATGCCCTATATTCTTGAAAATGTTGCTGTTATGGAAGAAAATTAATTATGGATTTTAAATATGTGATAATACCCTAAATTTAGGTTAAGAAAAGCATGTTTATTTTCTGGAAATTATGACTTAAAAATCTGTTAGGATTTAAGTCTTGAAAGAGGCATTGAAAGAATGAAAAACGGGTCCTAACGTTGTTGTTTTGGAACCCAACGATGAATGGATTGAAAATCTGAAATTAGACCCTAAATTAAATGTTAATTAAGGGGTTTAATCATGCTGAATAAGGACACAATTTTCTGACTTGAGAAATTTTAAGAAACACCCAAGTTATGTGTTGTAAGATGGGTGTATGTGGAAGGCTAAGCATGAATGGATAAGATATGATTTATGTGAAGTTGCTAAAATGAAAAATATGCATGAAAATGTGGTGAAATGCATAAGGATGTTTCTGTATGAATGGATTTTGATTATCTCAAATTTTGAGATTAAGTTATGAAGTTTAAAACATCACTTATGTGCTTTAAATGGGCATTGACGTAGGAAAAATAGAATATGCATGAAAAATGGTTAATGGGAGATATAAATTCCCATATATTGAGATATGAATGTATGCTATGTGTTTATCCTAAATATGGGATTAAAACAGAAGTATGGAATGAATGATATGTTGCACAAGTGTCTGTCATGTATGTATGATCGACTTGAAAATCTAAGTTGATTATGTATGTTAATGGATTATGGGTTCGAAAACTAAGCAAGCAAATGAAAATATTCTAAATGCAAAGCCATTCTTATATGTATAGGCAAAGGCAAAGAGATAACCGATACGAAAATCTAAGGCGAAGCAGGTAAGGAAGCAATTTTCTAAATGCTTTTTGTTTTATCAAAATATGATAAAACGATTGCAAATGATGTTCTAAATGTTTCGAACCATTTTGCAATTGATTGATGAATTATTTCCAAGGTATTTAAGGATGGCCATTCCTTTACTTCAATATGTGTTGAAATGTTATTTCAATTATGATAAATGAATTACTTACTGTTTCGCAATTATTTATGAAAAGTGATGAAGTATGGATTTAAATGATGTTTCATGAAAACGATGTTTAAAAAGGATGGTGCAAGAATTCTCTGCATGAGAAGGACAAGTTGCAATGTGTAAGAGGTATATAATGTCGAGGTGACTAAAAGTCATGCATAGAATGAAAATTAAGTAGGCTAGTCAAGGCAGAAAGCAAGACAAGGAGTCCGCTCTTGACATTGACAAGTCGGAAGGTCCGACGCCAAGGATGAAAAGGATCATATCATGAAAGAATGTTCCCCGAACTAGCGTACCGTCACATGAAGGATTATGTCATGAATGTAAATGATGGATTTTCACATCCAATGTTTATAAAATGCCCAAAAATTGGGATTAAACTGGTTTACATGACTGGTTTACATGACTAGTTTATGAATGATTTATGAAAAGGTTTCTGTTCCGTAGGTAGTTGATCACTTGCTAAGTGTCTCCTACCAAATGGAGAGAAATTCTTTTAAACAATGTTGCCTTCAAAATGAATTGCCTGAAAACCCATAACTTGCTTATTGAGTTTCGACTCACGTTTTATTTTCCAAACCTAAAGACAGGTGAAAGGAAGGAGGCAAGGAGCATAGGTGGAGGTTCAAGAATATATGAATTTCTATAAGTTACCTATGAATGAATTTATGGAATGTATGGTCATATGAAGGATGACATTAAATTGTGATTTAATGTTGTATAAGAATTATTTTATGTTTTATGACGATGAATGGTGAAGAAAAATTTATGTTCAAATGTTAAGGTATAAATTGGCATGCTATGATTAAATATGCAATTTATGAGATCATATGTGTATATCTCAAATGGAATAATGACCTAAAAATGCATTTGATGGAAAGTTGAAACAAGCGGAATGATATAAACTCCTTAGAAGTTAGGATTAAGTGGATAAATATCCAATAAGCCCGCCACGTGATAGGACAACAATCCTGATCACGTTTATCAATCGATAAATTTTAGAGTAAGGTTGTGACGCTCGGGCTGGGGCGCCACATGATAACTCACATTTTCACGAGTTATCACCAGTCTAAGCAATTCCTCTACAAGGCTTAAGTAATATACACACAAGCCAAGCAAAAGGAAACACTTCATATTAAGTCCTAAAAATCACATAAGGACTCCATTATGGTGGGAACTACTTAAATACGAAGGACCCACAAGTTTGAAACCTCTTATTATACTTAAAGGAGAAGAAAGTGGGGGATGAAGGAAAGAGTGTGATCATGGAAAAGAAATCTTAGAAAGAAAAAGTGGGTGTAAGGAGAGAAAAGTTAACAATATGAGGGGGCACAATCACAAGCATTGCCACTTGAGTAAGCACTAGAGTTAGCCCACCGGAATAAGAGGCTCCCTTACCAACTAGACATGCCTAACAAAGGCTTGAGGACAACAATGCAGCAGGCTACACGTGATTGGGCAGCCTAAACTGCACATATAATTCAAGGCTTGTGGGAAAAGACCCAGCAAGCACAGTTAGGCAGCAATGAAAGAGGAGGACCCGCTCCGACGACTAACCTGACCCCCACACTGGCACCTATAGGAGATGAAAATCAATTGATGGAGGCAGATAGAAGGGCTATTAACGCATTTCTAGCTCAATGACCTCTCAAGTTTTCAAGAGAGCCTGACCTGTATAGGCGGAACAATAGATGATGGAGATTGGAAGCTATTTAGAATATCTTCGTGCAATGATAGGCAAAAGGTATTGTGCACCACTCATCTACTGGCTAAGGATGCCCATGAGTGGTGGGAAACTATGCTGATCACCATGCCGTAGCCGGAGGAAGTGACGTGGTAAACCTTTGTCGAGGAATTCAAGAAAGAGTACCTTCCAGTGGAACTGCAGGGTCATAAGGTAATTGAATTCGAAAGACTTTATCAAAGAAGGATGTCTGTCACTGAGTACGCCATCAAGTTCAATGCCTTGGTAAGGTATGTGCCCTAGATTACTAATGTAACAGAAAACAAGATACAAAGGTTTCAACAAGGACTAAGGCCATACCTAAGGGAAAGCCTTGCAACCCTACTAATCAAGGATTATGCATTGAGTCTGGCAAGGGCAAGAGCCTTAGAGATCGAGGCATTGAGGATGCAGGAATTGAGGCAAGGGCAGAAATTATTTATCCCGGGTGTAAAAGAAGCAGAAACGAGAAAGGAAAAGAGTAAGAAGGGAGGCTTGAGAAAGGGGAAAGGAATCCCTAGGAAGAAAAGCCCTCTAGTGCGCAAGAAATGTCAAAGGCGCCATCTAGGCGAGTGTTTGAAGGGTTCAAACAGATGCTACAAATGTGGGCAGATGGGTCATATAGCCAAGGAGTGCGAAATGGGAGAGGCAAAGGTTATCAATTGCTATGTTTGTGACCAGGTAGGGCATATTGCCCCAAATTGTCAAAATAGGGCACAAACGTTGCAAGAGTGTGGAAGACTAGCCCCACCAAGAATAGCCGGAGCAGCTAGCTGACAGGGTACCTCTATGAATCCGGTACATGTGCATGCCCTGAGTTGAACGGAGTCACAAGAGCAGGAGGAGAAAGTGGTTACAGGTATGATTTACATTTTAGGAAATTCGATAATAGCTTTGTTTGATTTTGGTGCTACCCATTCATTTATAGCTTGCTAATATGTAACCATGCATGCACTGCCTGTAGAGGAAACCAATAAGATTATTCACGTAGAATCCCCTGTCCATAGGTTAGCTAGCTCTAGCCAAGTATGCAAAGCATGTCCAATTAGGATAAGGTCTATGATCTTAGAAGCTCACCTAATCCTATTGCCAATGACTAAGTTCGACGTAATTCTGGAAATGGATTGGTTAAGCTGATGGGGAGCCACCACTGATTGTAAGAATAAGAAAGTACAACTTGAAGCGACTCCGGAAGAGGATGTAGCTATTAGTAAGCCAAGGCAGCTTGAGGACTCCACGCTACTGATATCATCCATGAAAGCAGCTAAGATGGGTCGCCAGAAATATCAGGTTTATTTGGTATTAGTTAGTGTAAAGGAAGGAAAGGAGGTAGAGTTAGATCAAATCTCAGTAATTAAAGAATTTTTAGATGTTTTTCCAAAGAAATTAACCACATTTCCTCTGGAAAGAGAGGTGGACATGACAATTGATATCATATCGGGCACGACCCCAATATCCAAGACTCCCTATCGAATGTCACCAGCTAAGATGAGTGAGTCGAAATCTCAAATATAGGAGCTATTAGATAAGGGTTTTATCAGACCCAGTGTATCACCCTTGGGAGCTTCGGTGCTATTTGTGAGGAAAAAGGATGGAAATTTAAGATTATGTATTGATTACAGGGAGTTGAACAGGGTTACGGTGAAGAACAAGTACCCTTTACCAAGGATCGACAATCTATTCGATCAATTAAAAGGAGCTACTACCTTCTCCAAGATAGATTTACAGACAGGGTACCATTAGTTGAGGATAAGTCCTACTGATGTTTATACGACGGCTTTTCAAACCAGGTATGGATAATATTGTTGGTCCCTAGTTGATGGCAATTACCCAAGAGGGGAGGGGTGAATTGGGTATTTTAAAATTTAAAACTTTAATTAGAGATTTTACCCCGGTTTAGTTTAAACCCCTTTAATGAAACAAATAGAAAGCAATAAGATAATGAAAGCGGAAATGAAAAATAGTAGATAAGATTTATAGTGGTTCGGGCAACCTTTCCCTACTCCACTCTTCCAAGCTCACACTTCCTTGTGACTTGGGTTTCACTATGTATTCTGCGAATACAACTAGAGTCTCCACTCTCTTCTAGATTCTAGGTCTAGGGGGCATATACAACGAGAGCCTCTGCTCTCTTCTAGATTCTAGCTCTAGGGGGCATGTACAACAAGCAACACAAGTAGGTGATGACTTACACTCCAATCACAACCCTACTTGCTATATCTTGGTTTGAAACACCAAACTCAAACTAAGCACCAAAATCAAATAACAAGATGAAATAGAAGAAATCTACACTTTACAGATTTGTGTAGGCAGTTTTAGCTCGAGGAAGAAATCGTAGAAGCGACGAATCGTTCAGTGTTGAAGCAAAAACAACTTTGAAGCTTGTTCTTCCTTTGAAAGTGTATAGATCACTCAATTGTAGAGAAAAGTGGATTGAAACTCTCAGTAGCACTTCTTTCCTCTTTTTCAGATCTTACTTGTATGTATCCACGTTTGCTTGAGTGTCTATATATAGAGGAGGGAGATTTTTGAACGTTATGAAGTTGGTTGGCGTGCAATAAATGTTCCAACGTTCAAAAATTCGAACGTTACGCCTCCAAGTCGCATATGGAGTCGACTTCGCCTGCGACTTCACCCAAGTCGCATGCTCGAGTCGACTTGGCTTGCGACTTCGCCATGCTCAGCTTGTTCAAGTTCTTCCTTGTGTCGACTTAGTCTTGGACTTCACCCAAGTCGATGCTGGAGTCGACTTCGAGTGCAACTTGGCCTTCATATCCTGCCAAGTGAACTTAAAATACTTTGAAATGACTCCGCTTATCCAATAATTGTTCTCTCATCACTTTTATATGAATTTATACAACTTTTCTTGCTTTGAATTTTTTTTAGTCTTCATTTTGATCTAAGTTGAAAGCTTGGGTTATCTTAGTCTTCAACTTCACTCAAGTTGTAAGTGAGGTCGACTTGGTCAGCGACTTCACCCAAGTCTTAAGTGGAGTCGACTTCATGTGCGACTTCGGCAGTTCTGCCATCCAATTTCAACTCTGGAAGGAAAGTGTCACTTGAAGTCGATACTGGAGTAGACTTGGTCTGCGACTTTGCCCAAGTCGCAAGTGGAGTCGACTTCGTCTGCGACTTCAAGAATTCTTGCTCCTAATTTCAACGCTGGACAGAGGACGTCTTTTGAAGTCAAAGATGGAGTCGACTTGAGAAATCGACTTGGCCCAAGTCAATGTCTGAGTCGACGTGAGTTGCGACTTGACCTGTTCTGTTTTGTATTTTTCACTTTTATAACCTTAAACATTGCACAAAACATATTAGTAGCTATGACTTTACTCAAATTGTGTTGTTAATCATCAAAACACATGCTTTGGATATTTTGCATTTGATTTCAAAAATTGTTTCCAACAATCTTTCCGTTTTTGATGATTGACAAAACCAATTTGAGTTTATACCTTCCAATATGTCATTTTATCTTGTTTTGACATTTTTAGGATAATTATAAGTCATTTACCTTTTGAACTTGTTGAAACTATCATATTTATTTCATTTTCATCATTTGTATATGTTGTTTCAAATAATCACAAGTTAAATTTTATTTATACAGTCATTCAACCATTTCAAAATAGAACAATAACGATTAGAGCAAACATAATAAATCAGAGCATAGAGCATTTGTAATCAGAGCATAATTCAAGTGATAATAAACTTTGTAAAAGTAATCAGAACATAAACAAACTTTTTCATAAGCAACCTTTTCATATATGATCAAAAAGTTTCATACAAGTTTCAAATGCAAATGAAACCTATATACAAGCTACCCAACCCAAAATCCTAAAAATCTAAACTCAAATCTCTCAAACTTCTCCCCCTTTTTGTCAATCGAGCAAATAGGGGTCGACTCGAAGAGCTTTGGTGAACTGGAATGCAGAGATAGGATATGGAGTCGGGCGAACGGGTCGAATGTGGGCCAAGGAGTAAAAAGATGAGTGTGGCGCCCCGAATCGAGGTGCTTAGAAGCCTTACTTTGGGATCGTTTTGATTGGTAAACGTGACTCAGGATTGCTGCCCTGATCACACGGCAGGATTTTTTTTTTCTTTATAATTAATACACGGAAAATTTCCATCATTCATCTAATATGAAATACATATCACAGTTATCAACCAAAACTGTTTCATAAAACAAAAATATTCATTTCCATCTCAAAATTATCATCATTGTCTTTACATAAAATTTACATATACAATATTTCATCAAATATACATGTCATTTTACATGCTGTCTTCATCATCTTTTCCTGTCTGTTGTTGAAAAAGCATGGGTGAGTAATAATACTCAGTAAGTAAGCTATACATAATTTTTCAATCATTTTCATGCATTTCATAAAATGTAAATGCAATGCATACATAGCATTCATGACATTCCTTTGGATGCGAGCTAGCTAGGCGCCCATCCCATACATGCCCCCATTTTAGGGAGGTCGCCGCCGGCCTGGGCCTATTAAGCGACTTGGCAATAGCGAGGGGGACATCCGGTCTGCTTACTACCTCGACTAAGGCCTATTCCTCGTGCACATGCTCATTCTCATACACATGCCGACATGATATTTGCAAATCATAAACAATTTCATAAAAAGCATTTAATAAATAATTTCACAAAATGAACTTCAGTTCATGTAAAGCAGTTATAGGTATGGCCAACCTTAAATAAATTTCATAAAGCAACTTGCAAACAATTTCAAGCATTTTGGAAATAATTTGCAAAACATATAACTTGCTTACCTTCTTAGGAGGTGTCTTCGACCTTCTCTTTTCCTTTTCCTATTCAAGGAGAAATGATATTTTCATTTCTTCTATTCAAGCTGCTTCCCATGCATGCTCTATATTATTTGGCCATTATTTCTTTATGTGGATATTTTTATCCATAGGTTCTTCAAAATTTTCATCCTCATATTTAAATATTAATCTCAAATTTTCTTCAAAATCACACTGTTTACTGTAGAAAATTACTGTAGCCGATAACAGTAGCAGATAACTGTTCATCCGATATACTGTTCACAGAGACGTGGTTACTGTTCATGGGTTCCAAAAATTGATATTTTTTCCAAAAATAAAAAATACCATGACATACCTTATGCCTAGTATATCATAGGACATTCCATACATTTTGAATTTATCATCATTTACTTGGTGAAAAAAATCATTTTCTCCATATACTAAAAATCATCATAAATTCACTTAAGCGTAATCCTTAATTCTAAAAATCATGAAATTAATATATCATCATTACAACATCATATTTATCATAATCATATATCCCAAATCATCATTTATAAATTTTGGAGCATTATTTTCACATACCATATGCTATTTTCCCGAATACCCTATCTTCGCTCCAAATTTTTGATGTCTTGGCATAATTCCATTTAAACATTATATCTATACTTATTTTCTCATGCTCGGGCATATCTTAGCATGGTTTTACCTTACTTAACATCCAAAAGAAATTTGGGTAGAAATCACTTACCCGAAGTGGAGATATACAACTTTTTCTCACCCTTTTTCTCTCTAACTTCCTCCTTTTCTTCCTTGGACGTGTGGGAAAGTTTGGAAACTTGGAATGGCTTAAGTGGAGCTTGGTTTTGGATGCCTTGGACGTTCTCCCCTACTGCTCTATTTATAGGGTTGGATTTTTCAAGAATTTGGAATTTACCCCCTAGTTTTGAGGTATTTAATTATAAATTGGTATTTCTTTTTAATTTTGAAAAATTATTTGAGCCCTGTGCTGCCCAACCTAGGCCTGCTCCAGCAACCCTATTGCAGCCCTATTTTCCACCTATTTTTTTGGTTTTTAAAATTAATTAAATTAAGCTAAATTAATCCTAGCCATTGATCTTTGATTAGGATAAATTTTGGCCATTGATTTTGGTCAAGTTTTTCAGCTGCTCCCCCTGCAACATCCCTGAAGCAGCAGCCATTGCATTTAATTTTTTTTATTTTTATTTATTTACTTTATTTAAAAAGTCAAAAGTAGCTTTTATTAAAAAGTTAGCTACTTTTTTATCTTGTTTTGACGTTTCATCTTGGCCTTTGATTTGTGATTTTCATCACATCTTAACCCATTCATCATGTCCATCATGAATTTTTAACCATCCATAAAAAATTTCATCGAATTCCTACGCCCGAATTGCAATTTATGAATTTTTTTCTATTTTTCCACAAAAATCCAAATTTGAATTAAATTATCCAAAAGAATTTCTATTTTGTCTTGTAGTGATTAAATCTCCATTTTGTCTTTTTGTGATTAAGTTAATCCAAGTGATTAACTCTTAATCACGTGTCTTAGTCCCCAGTTACTATTCACGTAACTATTCACGTGTTAAATTCGTAATTGCATTATTTCAATCTCCAATATACATATCCATCAATATAATTCATGAATTTTCATTTATTCATAAAATAATTACAAAATTACAAATATCGAAATGACACGTTTACGGTCGAAATGACGCGCATACGGTCGGGGTTTCACAATTCTTCCCCCTTACAATAGGTTTCGTCCCGAAACCTATCTTTCCTTAAATAATTGAGGATATTTTCTTTCAACTTCCTCTCGTAACTCCCAAGTAGCTTCGGATTCTGAATATCGATTCCATTGTACCTTTACATATTTGATCTCTCTATTCCGAAGCTTCTTGATCTTGAAATCGAATATTTTAATTGGTCTTTCCTCATAGTTTAAATGTTCTTGGATTGGCAAATTATCTGCTATCAACACATGGGTAGGATCGGAAACATATTTCCTTAGCATGGAGATGTGAAACACATTGTGGATGGCACTGAGGGCTGGTGGCAGAGCTATTCTATAGGCTAGGTTGCCTATCTTTTTCAAAACTTCAAAGGGCCCAATATATCTTGGGTTTAATTTTCCCCTCTTTCCAAACCGGGTGACTCCTTTGAATGACGTTACCTTAACAAATACGTGATCCCCAACTTGGATATTTAAATCCCTTCTTTTGCAATCGGTGTAACCCTTTTGCCTGCTCTGGGCTGTGAGTATACATTGGCGAATCACTTGAACTTTTTCTGCCATTCTCTTTGAGAGGTCTGGAGCCAATTTTCTTTCTCCCACTTCATCCCAGTTTAGAGGAGTTCTGCATTTTCGTCCATATAAAGCTTCAAATGGAGCCATTTGAATACTTGTTTGATAACTGTTGTTATAAGCAAATTCTGCCATAGCCAAATATTCATCCCATGATCCTCCAAATTCTACTGTGCACATTCTCAGCATATCCTATACTATTTGATTTACCCTTTCTGTCTGCCCATCAGTTTGAGGATGAAATGTTGTGCTGAATTTTAGTTGTGTACCTAAGGTTTGATGTAAACTTTTCCAAAATCGAGATGTAAAACTAGAATCTCGATCGGAAACTATTGACTTAGGTATTCCATGCAGTCTCACTATCTCCTTATAATAAATTTTAGCCAGTCGCTCAGCAGTAAAATTTTTCTTAATGGCTAGGAAATGAGCCACCTTTGATAATCTATCTACTATGACCCATATAGCATCATTTCCATTATAGGTTCTTGGCAACCCTTCAATAAAATCCATAGTAATACCATCCCATTTCCATTCTGGAATTTCTAGCGACTGTAATTTTCCAGGGGTTCTTTGATGATCAGCCTTAACCCTTTGACATGTTAGGCACTTAGCCACATATTCAGCAATTTCTCTTTTCATATTATTCCACCAATACATCTTTTTGATGTCTTGATACATCTTGGTGCTACCTGGATGCATCGAAAATGGAGAGAAATGTGCTTCTTTCAATATCTGTTCCTTTACTTCCTCTTAATTGGGTATACATAGACAACCCCTATATCTGTACATCCCATGTTCATCTTGTATGTATTCACTGGGATTTTTCTTGATCATTTTCTCCACATAATTCTTGAAATCCCCATTTTCTTGTTGAGTCATTTTAATTTGCTTAAATAAATTTGACTGAATTTGTAATTGAGACAATCTGACTTGTACCCCAAGTGGGATTACAATTAGCTCTAATTGTCTCAATTCTTGTAGTAGCCCTTCTTCCTTTGTGATGAGATGTGCTAAGCTAACATTTCTACTTAGCGCATCGGCTACTATATTGGCTTTGCCTGGATTATATAAAATGTCGAGGTCATAATCCTTTAGTAACTCGAGCAATCTTCTTTGCCTCATATTTAACTTCTTTTGAGTAAAAATATATTTGAGGCTCTTATGATCAGTATAGACCTCACATTTAACTCCTCTTGATGGTGGGGCTTGCTGGTTCCTCATTTCTTGCAATAACCCAGCAGTCTGGGCTGTCCATTGCTGCATAGCTTTTTCGATAGCCGCAGCAATTCTTTCTTCTACGTTGACCTCTGCTTGAGGTCTTGGGCTTTCCTCGTGACGTGGGCGGGTCCTAGAGGATTGTTCTTCGGATTCTGCCCTACTAGTCCTTTTACTGGCTTCGCCCCTTGCCTGATATACTAATTCTTCCATCGGGGCCTTTCCTTTGTTGGCTCTTGCTTTAGCTCTAATGAGTGGCATTTTCAACTTCATGAAACATTTATTAGTATAACATCAATATTCATCAATAATAAATAAATCAGTCATAATCATAATTTCATGTATTCTAGCTTAGTCATTTCTTTCCATTTTTGCCTATTTACCAATTCATGCTCTGATACCAACTTCTGTGGTATCAAACTTATCCTTTCAACATCAATTATTTTCTCCGCCTATTTACCAATTCATGCTCTGATACCAACTTCTGTGGTATCAAACTTATCCTTTCAACATCATTTATTTTCTCTTTCTCCCGCCTATTTACCAATCGTTGCTCTGATACCAACTTCTGTGGCGCCCCGAACCGAGGTGCCTAGAAGCCTTACTCCGGGATCGTTTTGATTGGTAAACGTGACTCAGGATTGTTGCCCTGATCACACGGCAGGATTTTTTTTTTTCATTAATACATGGAAAATTTCCATCATTCATCTATCATGAAATATATTTCACATATCACAGTTATGAACCAAAACTGTTTCATCAAACAAAAATATTCATTTCCATCTCAAAATTATCATCATTGTCTTTACATAAAATTTACATATACAATATTTCATCAAAACTACAGGTCATTTTACATGCTGCCTTCATCATCTTTTCCTGTCTGTTGTTGAAAAAGCATGGGTGAGTAATAATACTCAGTAAGCAAGCTATACATAATTTTTCAATCATTTTCATGCATTTCATAAAATGCAAATGCAATGCATACATAGCATTCATGACATTCCTTTGGATGCGACGCTAGCTAGGCGCCCATCCCATACATGCTCCCATTTCAGGGAGGTCGCCGCCGGCCTGGGCCTATTAAGCGACTTGGCAATAGCGAGGGGGACATCAAATCCGCTTACTACCTCGACTAAGGTCTATTCCTCCTCCACATGCTCATTCTCATACACATGCCGGCATGATATTTGCAAATCATAAAAAATTTCATAAAAAGCATTTAATAAATAATTTCACAAAATGAACTTCAGTTCATGTAAAGCAGTTATAGGTATGGCCAACCTTAAATAAATTTCATAAAGCAACTTGCAAACAATTTCAAGCATTTTGGAAATAATTTGCAAAACATATAACTTGCTTACCTTCTTAGGAGGTGTCTTCGACCTTCTCTTTTCCTTTTCCTATTCAAGGAGAAATGATATTTTCATTTCTTCTATTCAAGCTGCTTCCCATGCATGCTCTATATTATTTGGCCATTATTTCTTTATGTGGATATTTTTATCCATAGGTTCTTCAAAATTTTCATCCTCATATTCAAATATTAATCTCAAATTTTCTTCAAAATCACACTGTTTACTGTAGAAAATTACTGTAGCCGATAACAGTAGCAGATAACTGTTCATCCGATATACTGTTCACAGAGACGTGGTTACTGTTCATGGGTTCCAAAAATTGATATTTTTTCCAAAAATAAAAAATACCATGACATACCTTATGCCTAGTATATCATAGGACATTCCATACATTTTGAATTTATCATCATTTACTTGGTGAAAAAAATCATTTTCTCCATATACTAAAAATCATCATAAATTCACTTAAGCGTAATCCTTAATTCTAAAAATCATGAAATTAATATATCATCATTACAACATCATATTTATCATAATCATATATCCCAAATCATCATTTATAAATTTTGGAGCATTATTTTCACATACCATATGCTATTTTCCCGAATACCCTATCTTCGCTCCAAATTTTTGATGTCTTGGCATAATTCCATTTAAACATTATATCTATACTTATTTTCTCATGATTGGGCATTATCTAAGCATGGTTTTACCTTACTTAACATCCAAAAGAAATTTGGGTTGAAATCACTTACCCGAAGTGGAGATATACCACTTTTTCTCACCCTTTTTCTCTCTAACTTCCTCCTTTTCTTCCTTGGACGTGTGGGAAAGTTTGGAAACTTGGAATGGCTTAAGTGGAGCTTGGTTTTGGATGCCTTGGACGTTCTCCCCTGCTGCTCTATTTATAGGGTTGGATTTTTCAAGAATTTGGAATTTACCCCCTAGTTTTGAGGTATTTAATTATAAATTGGTATTTCTTTTTAATTTTGAAAAATGCTTTGAGCCTTGTGCTGCCCACCCTAGGCCTGCTCCAGCAACCCTATTGCAGCCCTATTTTCCACCTATTTTTTTGGTTTTTAAAATTAATTAAATTAAGCTAAATTAATCCTAGCCATTGATCTTTGATTAGGATAAATTTTGGCCATTGATTTTGGTCAAGTTTTTCAGCTGCTCCCACTGCAACATCCCTGCAGCAGCAGCCATTGCATTTAATTTTTTTATTTATTTATTTACTTTATTTAAAAAGTCAAAAGTAGCTTTTATTAAAAAGTTAGCTACTTTTTTATCTTGTTTTGACGTTTCATCTTGACCTTTGATTTGTGATTTTCATCACATCTTAACCCATTCATCATGTCCATCATGAATTTTTAACCATCCATAAAAAATTTCACCGAATTCCGACGCCCGGATTGCTATTTATGAATTTTTTTCTATTTTTTCACAAAAATCCAAATTTGAATTAAAATATCCAAAAGAATTTCTATTTTGTCTTGTAGTGATTAAATCTCCATTTTGTATTTTTGTGATTAAGTTAATCGAAGTGATTAAGTCTTAATCACGTGTCTTAGTCCCCAGTTACTATTCACGTCACTATTGACGTCACTATTCACGGGTTAAATTCATAATTGCATTATTTCAATCTCCAATATACATATCCATCAATATAATTCATGAATTTTTATTTATTCATAAAATAATTACAAAATTTCAAATATCGAAATGACGCGTATACGGTCGAAATGTCGCGCATACGGTCGGGGTTTCACAATGAGACTGGAGCAGGTGTGGGATCTGGATGAACTGATCCAGTGTCAAAAGGATCAAGCTCGGGGATAGATCGATGACGATGGCTTCTGGATGCTAAGTGATAACGGATGGTCCGGAGCTCCCTATCCATGCGATCCTGTCGAGAATGCATATCCGTGATGGCATGTAGGACCTCGACGATCTGACTGGTCATCCGGTCCTCTAGCTGCTCCAGATGCTCTCGAATATCATGAATGGAGGTATCCCGAGAAGGTGGGTGTGGAGCCGGGTCTGGAATCTTAGATCCTCTAGGAGAGCACGACCCATATGACATCGGCGATGTAGGCTCCTCGGGTGCATCCTGTGGTGGAGCAGGTTGTGCTTCTGGTGATGGCGGGGGCTGCTCCCCCTCAACTTGTGCATCCCTGGCTTCCTCTGGAGCCGGTGCACCTTCTTCTGCTTCAGCCCGGAGTTGATTTACATTGATCTTCATTCTTTGGATCAATGCTTTGTTGATTGCGTTCGTAGGCTTTAACACCTCGAATGGCTCTCCATCAATATCAACTCCGAAATGCTCTAGGATCTTCGTGATCCAAGTTCCATAAGGCAGAACCCCTCGTGGGTTGTCTTTCCTAGAGTTTAGGGCTTCTATGAACAATCGAGGGAGGCTAATTTTGACACGGTTTACCAGTTTCCATAGTATGCCGGCCTCCTGTGGGTTGAGCTGATTTCTACCCCCACCTTTGGGGTGAATGCAATGTGCAACCAATAGTCTGAGGACCCTGAGCCTCGGGGATAAGTCCATGTAATGTAGAAACTTGATCCCAGGATGATAATTATTGCTCCTGGTGAGCTGATTATAGATATCTGATAGGGTCAGATTCTCAGGCAATGGCTCATCCTCATAAGGTACCTCTAAGATTTGCCCCACATTCATGATTGCTTCCTCTAACCTTGGGGTTACACCGATTCTAAAAAATATGTCAACTCCTTTGACAAATGTACCGAAGTACTCGTCATCCCATAGGTAATAGAAAATGCGAGTCAAATCGGGGTATACTCTTTCATCTGCTTTTAGTAGGCTAGGCCACCCTTGGAAATCCAATAGCTCCTCAATGTCGGACTCATAATCCCTCAAAATTTTGAAATCGATAATTTTAGAAATGAATACCTTGCGTTCATAGAACGACTTGTAGAACCGACTGTGCTATAACTCGGGCTTGAAATACGTTGTCAGCATTTTCAGGACTTGAGCATTGGCAGCTGGGGTTCCTTTCCTTCTAGCCCCAGATTGCGTACTTTGTGATGTTTGTGGATGTTCTTCCCGGGCAGCAGTAGTGGATGGAGTCGCAGCTTGGAAACGGACTCTGCGGCCTTGGAATTGGATGGTTCTTCCTGGGCTCGCTTTTAGGGGGTCCATTGCCTCCTGGGCACTTCTTCTTCGGCTTGAGAACTGGATGGTCTAGAGACTGGTTTGAGCGAAGGCTTGGATACAGCCAATTTGGGTAGTCTTGCTTTGGGTGCCATTGATTCTGGTTTTATGGGTTTTTCAAATGGAATTTGAGATGCTGCTATCTAAAATGAAATGGGTTAGAATCTGAAATGGAAGCTGAAAGCTGGGAGTTTTGAAATGGAGTTTTTGTGTGACAGCTAACCGAAATGGAAGCTAACTGAAGGCTCAAATGGAAGAGATAGAGGAGAAAGCAGAGAAGGAGAGTCCGTCAGAGTGCCGGACAAGAGCTGCCGGAGTGGTGCCGGAAAACCGAAAGTGAAAACGGAGAGAGAGACAGGAGGAGCCAAAAAAGAGAACGGGAGAAGGGAGAGGTGCCGGAGAGAAAAGAGAAAGGAGAGAAACAGTGTTTCCGGTCTTGGGAGAGAATGAGAGGGAAGAAGAAGAGAAAAGAGAAAGAAGTAGGAAGAGAAGTCTGACGGTCAAGCGCAGAGTCGACTTTGCCCTAGGCGAAGTTGACTTCACTCCAGCGGAGTCGACTTCGCCCAGAGGCAGAGTCGACTTCGCCATGCCCAAGTCGACTTCACTGGAGTCGACTTGACTTATTGACTTGGACTTTTCTAAGTCCTCTTTTCCCATCTAACTATTCCTAATTTAACTCAATCATCCCATATCATTTCTAATTTTGTAAAATGATTCCTTTGCTAAAGGTTTAGTGAATATATCAGCAATTTGATCCTGAGTTTTTACATATTCCAAACAAACATCATGATTTTCAACATGTTCACGGATGAAATGATGTCTCACATCTATATGTTTGGTTCTAGAGTGTAATACTGGATTTTTAGTTAAACAAATAGCACTTGTATTATCACATTTAATTGGAATATTATAATAATCAATGTCATAATCTTTTAATTGTTGTTTCATCCAAAGTAGTTGGGCACAACAGCTCCCAGCGGCTATATATTCAGCTTCCGCCGTAGATAGAGCAACACTAGTTTGTTTCCTTGAATACCATGAAACCAACATGTTTCCAAGAAATTGACATGTTCCACTAGTACTTTTTCTATCTACTTTGTAATCGGCAAAATCCACATCCGAGTAGCCGATTAAATCAAACGTTGACCCCTTTGGATACCATAGTCCAAGATTAGTGGTATTTATCAAATATTTAAAAATTCTTTTTACAGCCAATAAATGTGATTCTTTAGGACATTCTTAGAATCTAGAACACATACATACACTGAAAAAATATCCGGTCTAGAAGCAGTTAAATACAATAATGATCCTATCATACTTCCATAAAGCTTTTTATCAATACATTTACCGTTTTCATCCGTGTCGATCTTGATTGTTGAACTCATTGGAGTATTTGCTCCTTTTCTAGATTCCATTCCAAATTTCTTTAGCATTTCTTTGATGTACTTGGACTGATTTATGAATATTCTTTCGGCTTGTTGCTTAATTCGCAGTCCAAGGAAGAAATTTAATTCTCCCATCATGCTCATTTCAAATTCGCTCTGCATAATCTTAGAAAATTCTTGGCACAGAGTTTCATCAGTAGCACCCAATATTATATCATCTACATAAATTTGCACAATTAAAATATTTTTGCTTTTATACTTGATGAATAGAGTAGTATCAACCTTTTCTCTTTGAAATTCATGGTCAATCAAGAATTTGTTTAACCTTTCATACCAAGCTCGTGGAGCTTGCTTTAATCCATATAATGCTTTGGTTAATTTATAAACATATTTTGATTGATCCTTTTCTTCAAATCCAGGGGGTTATTCTACATATACTTCTTCATTCAAGTATCCATTCAAAAATGCGCTTTTCATATCCATTTGAAACAATTTGAAATTCATGTGATAAGCAAATGCTAGTAAAATGCGTATGGCTTCTAATCTAGCCACGGGTGCATATGATTCTTCAAAATCAATCCCTTCTTCCTGGGAATACCCTTTGGCTACTAGTCTAGCTTTGTTTCTTATTACAAGTCCGCTTTCATCCAATTTGTTCCTAAATACCCATTTGGTACCAATAATGGTATAATCATTTGGTCTAGGAACTAAATGTCATACATTATTTCTTTCAAATTGATTTAGCTCTTCTTGCATTGCAATAACCCAGTTTTCATCATTAAGAGCTTGTTCAATAGTGGTTGGTTCAATTTTTGACACATGCATATTGTCCACAAATATTTTATTTTGATCTCCTAGATTTTACTCCTTCATAAATATTTCCAATGACTTGCTCAATTAGATGGGCATTTTTGAATTTCAAATCAATTAGAGGTTTGTAGGAGTCATTACCTTCACTTACCTCTTCCTCCATGGGATTTTCTGGCTTGAGCTCGGTTTTCTTTTGTTGTTCTTGTTGTTTTGCTTTTGTATCACCTGCATCACTTAGTTCATCCTCCTTTCTCGGAGTTTGGTTAAATTCATAAAAAAAAACATGTATTGATTCTTCTACTATTTGATTTCTTTTGTTGAAAATCCTATATGCTTTGATATTTGATGAATAACCTAAGAAAATAGCTTCATCACTTTTGGCATCTAATTTTCCCAAATTTGTTTTTTCATTATTTAACACATAACAAGTACATCCAAAAGTATGGAAATATGATATGTTCGGTTTTCTGCCTTTCCAAAGTTCATATGGGGTCTTTTTCAATATTGCTCTAATGGTAACTCGGTTTAATACATGACAAGCCGTACTTACAGATTCACCCCAAAATCTTTTGGACAATTTACTCTCATTTAGCATGGTTCTAGCCATTTCTTGTATTGTCCGGTTTTTCCTTTCAACAACTCCGTTTTGTTGAGTTCTTGGTGCAGAAAATGTATGGTGAATTCCTTTTTCATTGCAAAATTCAGTGAATCGATTATTTTCAAATTCACCACCATGATCACTTCTAATGGAAATGATTGAACTTTATTTTTCATTTTGCACTAAATTTGAAAACGTGACAAACATAGAAAATGCTTCATCTTTGCTAGCTAAGAGTATAATCCAAGTAAATCTTGAAAAATCATCAACAATTATATACACGTACTTTTTCCCACCAAGAGTTAAAATGTCTGATGGCCCATAAAGATCCATATGTAACAACTCAAGTGGTCTAGTTGTTGAAATTTCCTTTTTGGTGGAAAATGACATTTAGGGTTGTTTAGATAGTTGACAAGCTTTACAAATCTTATCCTTGTTATATTTGAGCTTTGGTAACCCTTGTATTAGATTCTTTTTCCACAATGTTTTAATATTTGACATATTTATATGTCCAAGCCTTGTATGCCATATCCATGGATTATTTTCTATGGCTATTAGACATTTTCCCGCTAGTTCATCAAGGCAAACCAAATATACATTTTCATGTCTTTTGCCACTAAATACTATGTGTTCATCATAAAAAATATTGCATATAGAGGATTCAAATACAACTTTATATCCTTTATCACATAGTTGACTAATACTCATTAGATTGTGTTTGAGTCCTTCAATAAATAGTACATCTTCAATACATGCATTTGAAATACCATAAACATTTCCTTTATCTTTTATTTTACCTTTTTTATTATTTCCAAAAGCTACTGTTCCTTCATTGCATGGGTTGATCTTATGGAACAGTCCTTTTTCTCCTGTTATATGTCTTGAGCAGCCACTATCCATAACCATATGTTATTGGCCTTAGCTCTAAGACAAACCTGCAAAAATTAAGTCAAGTGGAGCTCATCCTTTTGGTACCCATTTTATGAGTCCATTTGGGTTAGTTATCCTTTGGAGTCTATGTTGGTCTACCTTTGAAGCCATAAATCCAATGCTTTTCGGCATCCAAATCAATTTTGCACCAAGTTTTGCAATTTTCTCAATTTGCATAGATAAACCTTGTGTCCTAACTTGTTGCAAAAATTACAAGCTCCCGGAAGTCTAGAAATAGGAAGCCATTTGATAAGTTGTTCCTCGGTTGGTCTTTTGGTCCAAACTACTTGATTTATCTTAGGTTTAGTATAAATGGGTTTGGCGTAGTTTCTTGGAGCATTAGATTTCTCTTGCTCAAATGTATTATACCCAAGTCTTTTCTTACAAGTTTGGTTTATCATTTTCAAGAACATTTTTACATTTTCTCCTGGATTAGAAAACTTGACAAGCGATTCATTTAATGATTCATTTTCCCTTTTGAGTTTCTCTAACTCAATTTTCAAGGTATTCTTTTCACTTTTTAATTTATCTATCTTTTCAGCAAGTTTACCATTCACAATTATTACTGCATCACATTGTCTTTTCTTTATTGTAAACTTGTTTCCAAATTTCTTTATTTCCTCATATAATGAATCATAGGCTTGTTGAAGTTCTTCCAATTTAGCACATTTGAGGAATTCATTTGTAGAAGAGAAAATTGAAAAAGATTTTTGTTTGGAGGTTACCTCTTGACTACTTGTGCAGTTCGTTGAAGTAGCTTGATCCTCCAAGATTTTCGTGGCTGCGAAACATATGTCGGAATTTGCTATGCAACAAATTCTTGCGCAATCTGCTTCACATTCTTCACTTGAAGAGCTACATGTTGTAGATTCCTCTTCATTTACGTACATGCCTCTTCCTTTGTTTCTTTGAAATTTTCTGTTGTCGCCTCGATCTTTTCTTTGCTCATTTTCTTTATTTTCTTCGGGCGTTGGGCATTGGGCTTGCATGTGCCCCGAACCACCACACCGGTAACATTTTATTGATTTTTTCTTTTTCTCTTTAGAATTTTTTTCTTTAAAGTTTCTAAAATTTCTACCTTTCCTTATAAATTTTCTGAACCGTTTTGTAAGTAAGGCAATTTCATCGTCGTTTTGAGATGATAAGGTGGTGTCATCTGAGTCTTGTGCAGCTTTCAAGGCGATGGCTCTTTTGCCTTTGTGGTGATCCTCGTTTCTTTTCTTGATTAGCTCATATGACATTAACGAGCTAATAAGGTCTTCCAATTTCAACGTGTTTAGGTCCTTGGCTTCTTCTATTGTCGTGATTTTTGAAGTCCATGATTCGGGTAGTGCCCTCAGAATCTTCATGACCTGCTCAGATTCAGAAATTGCTTTTCCTAGCCCTTTCAAGGTGTTAGTAATCTTGGAAAATCTAGCAAATAGTTCAGAAATATTTTATGTTTCTAACATTCTAAAGTTTTTCAATTCTCCAATCAAAATATTTCTCCTTGTCCCTTGGACTTGAGAAGTTCCTTCATAGATAGATGTTAGTGTATCTCATATCTCTTTGGCAGTTAAACAAGAGGATACTCTATCATATTCGAAAGCTGTAAAAGCACAAAATAATGAATTCATAGCCTTGGCGTTGCTCTTTACAATTTTCACTTCCTCATTGGTCCATTTGGAAGCTCTTTCATCAATAGGCAAAGTCACACCGTCTTGGATTGCAATCCAAGAGTCCATATCTGTAGCCATGATGAGTTGTTACATACGTAGCTTCCAATATCCAAAATTGTTCCCATCAAACAATGGTGGCCTAGTAAAGGATTGGCCTTCGGCAAATGCAGGAACGGAAGTAGATTAGGATGCCATATCAAAAGATATCTTCGGTAAAACTCAAAGACCTGCTCTGATACCACTTGTTGGTCCCGAGTTAATGGCAATTATCCAAGAGGGGAGGGGTGAATTGGGTATTTAAAAATTTAAAACTTTAATTAGAGATTTTACCCCGATTTAGTTTAAACCCCTTTAAAGAAAGCAATAAGATAATGAAAGCGGAAATGAAAAATAGTAGATAAAATTTATAGTTGTTCGGGCAACCTTTCCCTACTCCACTCTTCCAAGCTCACACTTCCTTGTGACTTGGGTTCCACTATGTATTCTGAGAATACGACTAGAGTCTCCACTCTCTTCTAAATTCTAGGTCTAGGGGGCATATACAACCAGAGCCTCCGCTCTCTTCTAGATTCTAGCTTTAGGGGGCGTGTACAACAAGCAACACAAGTAGGTGATGAGTTACACTCCAATCACAACCCTACTTGCTATATCTTGGTTTGAAACACCAAACTCAAACCAAGCACCAAAATCAAATAACAAGATGAAATAGAAGAAATCTACACTTTACAGATTTGTGTAGGCAGTTTTAGCTCGAGGAAGAAATCGTATAAGCAACGAATCGTTCAGTGTTGAAGCAAACAGCAACTTTGAAGCTTGTTCTTCCTTTGAAAGTGTATAGATCACTCAATTGTAGAGAAAAGTGGATTGAAACTCTCAGTAGCACTTCTTTTCTCTTTTTCAGGTCTTACTTGTATGTATCCACGTTTGCTTGAGTGTCTATATATAGAGGAGGGAGATTTTTGAACGTTATGAAGTTGGTTGGCGTGCAATAAATGTTCCAACGTTCAAAAATTCGAACGTTACGCCTCCAAGTCGCATATGGAGTCGACTTCGCCTGCGAATTCACCCAAGTCGCATGCTCGAGTCGACTTGGCCTGTGACTTCGCCATGCTCAGCTTGTTCAAGTTCTTCCTTGTGTCGACTTGGTCTTGGACTTCACCCAAGTCAATGCTGGAGTCGACTTCAGGTGCAACTTGGCCTTCATATCCTGCCAAGTGAACTTAAAATACTTTGAAATGACTCCGCTTATCCAATAATTGTTCTCTCATCACTTTTATATAAATTTATACAGCTTTACTTGCTTTGAATTTGTTTTAGTCTTCATTTTGATCTAAGTTGAAAGCTTGGGTTATCTTAGTCTTCAGCTTCACTCAAGTTGCAAGTGAGGTCGACTTGGTCTGCGACTTAGCTTTTCAAATCCTGCATTGTTATGCTGAAGTCGATGTTGACTTGGTCTGTGACTTCACCCAAGTCGCAAGTGGAGTCGACTTCATGTGCAACTTCGGCAGTTCTGCCATCCAATTTCAGCTCTGGAAGGAAAATGTCACTTGAAGTCGATACTGGAGTCGACTTGGTCTGCGACTTCTCCCAAGTCGCAAGTGGAGTCGACTTCGTCTGCGACTTCGAGAATTCTTGCTCCTAATTTTAATGCTAGACAGAGGACGTCTTTTGAAGTCAAAGATGGAGTAGACTTAAGAAATCGACTTGGCCCAAGTCGATGTCTGAGTCGACGTGAGTTGCGACTTGACCTGTTCTGTTTTGTATTTTTCACTTTTATAACCTTAAACATTGCACAAAGCATATTAGTAGCTAAGACTTTACTCAAATTGTGTTGTTAATCATCAAAACATATGCTTTGGATATTTTGCATTCGATTTCAACAATTGTTTCCAACAATTATGAGTTTCTAGTGATGCCTTTTGGGCTCACTAATGTACCTACTGTATTTATGGATATGATGAATAGAGTATTTCGGAATTATCTGGATCAATTTGTTGTTGTATTTATTGACGACATCCCAATTTACTCAAAGTTGGAGGGAGAACATGAAACTCACCTACGAAGGGTACTAGAAAAGTTAAGAAAGGAGAAATTATATGTCATGTTGAAGAAATGCGAGTTTTGGTTAAAACAAGTGGCATTTCTAGGGCATATAATATCAAAAAGAGGAATTCAAGTCGACCCTCAAAAGATTGAGGCAGTACTGAAGTGGCCAAGACCAACAACCATAACAGAAACTAGGAGTTTTCTAGGGTTGACTAGCTACTATCGAAGATTTGTCGACGGTTTTTCGTAGTTATCAGCCCCATTAACGCGATTGACCCGAAAAGGAGTTAAGTATGTATGATCTAAAGAATGTGAATGTAGTTTTCAGAAATTGAAGCAACGGTTGATAAAAGTTCCAATCCTAACTCTACCTGAAGGAAACGAATGATTTGTGGTTTATAGCGATGCTTCCAGGAAGGGATTGGGATGCTTATTGATGCAAGAGGAAAGGTGATAGCTTATGCATCTCGGCAGCTAAAGCCCAATGAAGTAAGCTACCCCACTCATGAATTAGAATTAGCATCAGTTGTGTTTGCCTTTAAAATTTGAGACGCTACTTGTATGGTGCTAAGTGCAAGATTTATACGGATCACAAGAGCCTCAAGTATATTTTCACTCAAAAGGAGTTGAACATGAGACAAAGGAGATGACTCGAGTTGCTAAAGGATTACGATCTATAAATACTATACCATCCAGGTAAGGCAAACATAGTAGCCGACGCATTGAGCAGAAATGCAGCATAACGCACCTTATCACAAAGGAGGAAGGGTTGCTTCGAGAAATAAGACAATTGGAATTGATTGTATGTCCACCTGGAGTTCAGGTACGATTGTCACAAATGCACATACAATCTTCTTTATTTGAACAAATTAAAACTGCACAATAGGATGACTCAAACCTACATATATATGTGGAATTGAAAGAATAGATACTCAAAGAGGCACATTTTTCATCATTTTCCAGGCATCTAGGAAGCACTAAGATGCATCAACATCTCGAGAAAGGTTTTTGGTGGAATAATATGAAAAGGGAGATCACTGAATATGTAGCTAAGTGCTTAACATGTCAAAGGGTGAAAGCTGATCACCAACGAATGCCTGGAAAGCTATAGTCCTTGGAAGTTCCCGAGTGGAAATGGAATGACATCACAATGGACTTTATTGAAGGACTGCCTAAGATACAAATATGAAATGACTCTATATAGGTAATAGTAGATCGATTATCAAAAGTTGCACATTTTATACCCATAAAGAGAACTTTTTCGGCAGAAAAGCTGGCCAAGGTGTACTACAAGGAGATAGTACAGCTCCACGGAGTGCTTAAATCGATAGTATCTGATCGAGATACGATGTTCACATCTCGATTTTGGAAGAGTTCGCACGAAACCCTGGGCACCCAGCTTAAGTTCAGTACAACGTTTCATCTTCAGATAGATGGACAGACAGAGCGAGTGCATCAGATTATCGAGGACATGCTCCGTATGTATACATTGGAATTTGAAGGATCATGGGATGAATACATACCAATAGCGAAGTCTGCGTACAACAATAGCTATCAGGCTACTATTCAAATAGCTCCATTTGAAGCGTTATTTGGGAGACGATGCCGAACTCTATTGAACTGGGACGAAGTTGGAGAGAAAAAGCTAGTCTCAGACTTGTGTTGATGAATAGAAGACAAGGTATAAGTCATTCGCCAGTGTATACTTGATAAGTTTAAAAAATTTTCATTTAATTTCATATTAAATTCACACCGTTAAATATTAAAATATTAATTAAATGCATGTTTTAAGTGGAATTTCATGAAAATCATATTTTTGATAGAATCTTTAATTTTGCTATAAAATGGGACATTTTGCAAACATTCTTGAAAATATAAAATTATGACTCAATCCCCTAGAAAATTTTAATGTTGAAAGTTGTATTAGCTTATTAATATAATTTGGGCAAATTTATAAAATCATTTAATTGGAAAAATCTTAAATATATAACTATAATTATATTTTAAAATATGGGGAACAAAATAAATTACTATATTTGGATAAAATAAATTAAAGGATAAAACTAAGATGGTGTATGATATTATTGAAATTATTTCTCAAAGAATTATTATTTAAATTTGTAATATGCTGCATGAGTATAGGAGACTGTGCACCACCAGAGCACCTATTACAGTGCTCCATCTTCCCCATCCATCTTCCCCAAATCGACTTCCATGGCTGCCCTCTTCTTCTCCAAATCCGTCCGTTTGACGCAGCGTAACAAGCCAAGCACCAAGCCGAACAGAGCACACCACCAGCTGCACCAAAATCAGTAGCCATGGAAAAGAACCGACCAAGCTACGGCAGAATAAAAAATTGAAGCAGCTGCCTTCCTTGAATCGGACCGACAGCCATTAAACCCAATTCCTGCTTTCCATCTGCTTCAGATCCACCCTCGTTCCCCTCTGCACTACCCCTATTTCAGATCCTCGCCACTCAACCATTTTTGGCCAGCCGTCCGGCAACCCTTTTCCAAGCCATTCAGCACCGGCAGCCCCTTGCTTATCTCCCCATCTTCTCACAGCCGACCATTAAACCCATCGATTTCTCCCAATCCAAACCCATCCAAGCATAGCAGCCTTCATGCAAATAGGCCGTCCTATCACCGCAATCCCAAAAATCTAGATCCGATTGGGCAGATCCCTTGCTTCCTAAAAAATCCATTCGTGCACAGGTCCCTTTGCACCGAATCTGCCAGCAGCAATCTTTCACCACCGAAATTGAAAGGCAGCAGCTCTCTTCCTCAAATACAAGATGTCGTCAACAGCCAAGGCATCCAGCTTTCTCCTCTGCTTCGCCCATCCGGCGACCATGGCACCCATCTTGCCCGAATTTTTCTGAAGTAACCATCTCCGTTTTTCAGCATCACCGGGCCATGAAAGAAAATTCTAGCAGCACTAAACCCATCAAAATCGTCGATTTTTCAAGCTCCACCATCAGCATAGCTGCACCATCCTGCCAGCCCTCTTCTCCAGCTACGGCAACAAGCTAGGCGTTAAATCAAGCCGGCAAATGGAAATGGATAGCACGACCCCTTTTTAGTTCCATTTCACCAGCCAGCTATAAATTGCGACAACAGCTGCCCAATTCCCAATTCATCCAACTAGCAGTAACCCTGTTTCTGCACTCTCTTAAGACCGACAATAAAAAATTTGGAAACCCATCCAAGCACCTAGAAGTAGCGGGCAACCATTAAAATCCCAACTAGCCACAAATTCAAAGCCACCATCAACGATTTCCCCAAACTGCCTGCTCCCTCTTCTGGCAACCCATTACAGCCCAACATCAAGCTCACACGGAGGCAGCAAAGTGGAGAAACAACAAAGGCAGCTACAGTGGGCCATGGTATGTGAATCCCACATTGGATTCCAAGTCTAGCCAATGGGGTTCTCTAAAACTATAAAAGGAGGGCCCCTCCTACCTTGAAAAGGGGCACCACACTTCAACACACACAACCAATCCTCTCTTTCCCTTGGGTGGGACCCATCTTGTGGGACCCCTAGCAAGGAGGTGGGGCCAAGCAATAAAATTCCCATAAAGTGGAGATTTGCTCTTCATATTTGGGTGATGTAAATTTTACTTTGTTGCTTTTGTTGGTCCCGAGTTGATGGCTAAACCCAAGAGGGGAGGGGTGAATTGGGTTCTTTAAAATTTCTTTGGTAAACTTAAAAATCTTAACCCCTTGAAAAAGTTAATCCCCTTTTTAAGCGAATGGAGAGCAAATAAGATAAAGCAGTAAAAATAAGTAGAACACAAGATTTATAGTGGTTCGGGCAAACCTTCCCTACTCCACTCTTCCAAGCTCACACTCCGTTGTGACTTGGGTTCCACTATGTATTCCAAGAATACACTTAGAGTCACCGCTCTCTTCTAGATTCAAAGCTCTAGGGGGCATACACAACTAGAGCCACTTGCTCTCTTCTAGATTCAAAGCTCTAGGGGGCATATACAATCACTTGCACAAGTAGGTGATGAGTCACACTCCAATCACACCCTACTTTGCATACACTTGATCTTAGCTACTCAAGCTAAATCAAGATTTATACAACCAAATAAAGAAATGAATAAAAACTACACTTTACAGATTTGTGTAGGCAGTTTTGAGCTCGAGGAAGAAATCAAAAATAGCTTGAATGATGATTGTTGAAGCAACTTGCAGTTTGAAGCTCTTTCTTCCCTTGAAACACTCAAATATGGAGAAAAGGTATTTGAAAGTCTTTCTTGCACTTCTTTTCTTTCTTTGATCTTTTGAGTAGTGTCTCTTGTCTTTTCTTACGTTCATTTGAATGTCCTTTTATAGATTGAGGAAAATATGAACGTTGTAGAAGTGGTTGGCGTGCAATAAATGAACTCCAACGTTCAAAAATTTGACCGTTATTCTCCAAGTCCAAGATGAAGTCGACTTGGCCTGCGACTTGGCTTCCAAGTCGCACATGGAGTCGACTTGGCCTGCGACTTGGGTTCTTCAGAAACTCAAGTCTGAGACTTGGGTCGACTTGGCTTTCAGACTTCAACTCAAGTCGATCCTGAAGTCGACTTGGGTTGCGACTTGGCTTGGTCTATTGCAGAATCGCCTTGATCTTCTTGAAATGTCTTGAGTCTTGCAAACCATTTGAAAGCTTTGAGTTCTTGCATAATATATGTATGTTCCTTGCTTTGCTTTGGACTCACTTGGTCTTCATGACTTGGATTTTACTCCATTTGGAAGCTAGCTTGAAGATTTGCTTTGAGCTTGATAGACTTGATTTGAATGTAGAACATGATTCTTAACTTTGAAATTGACTCATTTGTTTTTCATCTTGATTCCTTGGACTTCGAATGATAAATCCTCTTGAATATCATGAAAATAGCATCTTTGAAAGTTTGAACATCTCAAGTCGTGGATGGAGTCGACCTGGCCTGCGACTTCACCCAAGTCGCACCTGGAGTCGACTTCGTTTGCGACTTCGGTATGTTCGTTTCCACTTTTCAGCTCTGGATACTCCAAGTCGATGCTGGAGTCGACTTCGTCTGCGACTTGGCTTCCCAAGTCGCAAGTGGAGTCGACTTGACCTGCGACTTCACCTGTTGCCTTTTGGGATTCATTCTCAAGTCGATATTTGAGTCGACCTTGGGATCGACTTCACCCAAGTCGAAGTCCAAGTCGACTTGGAGATCGACTTGACCTCTTTACTTTTCTTAAACATTTGTCAAACATGTTAGTACTCTTTATATACTCAAATAAGTTCTTGTTAATCATCAAAACTCAGGCTTTGGTCAATTTAGATTATTTTGAACATTGTTTCCAACAATCTCCCCCTTTTTGATGATTGACAAAACTTCATTTGAGTTGATACCTTTCAAAAATTTCAAACATATTCATTTGAGAAAACAGAGCATATAGGTATCGTTGAACATATAATTTAGAGTTTTGAGAACATTTAATCATTTTGGCATAGAGTATGCTTGAATATCTTACAAGCCATATATTAAGTATTAATCATTAAGAGTATGCTTGAATATCTTACAAGCCATATATTAAGTATTAATCATTAAGAGTACGTTGTATTGTAATCATTGATCAAATATATCATTCATTCAACTCTGTATCAATCTTATATAAACCAATTATCATATCAAACATCATTTCATATATATATGAAGTTTCATTACAGAATACAATGAAGCATAAATGAAACTATCCTAGATACAAACTACCCAACCCAAAAACACTCAAATCTAACCTGTCTTCCTCCCCCTTTTTGTCAATCATTCAAAAAGTACTAAAGACTTGGTAAATTGAAATTGAGAGATGGGATAGAGAATAGGTTTGATGGGACAATGATGGGCCGAGGAGTAAACAAGAGAAGCATGATCGGGAGTTGCCTCTCTATGAACTGAACCCGACTTGTAGGGATCGAGTTCAGGCATGGGTCTCTTTTTATGATGGCCTGAGGCAAGATGATAGCGGATATGTCGCATTTCCCGCTCGATTCTATCTTGTCGGGAATGCATATCTTCAAGTGCATTAAGGACACCGGTGACAAGACTTGTCATCCGGTTTTCTTGTTGTCCCATTTCAGCCCTCATGGCTATGATTTCTTCTTTCAAGTCCTTTAGGGTGACCTCCTCAGAAGAGGTTGGAGGCACCCGTTCTCTTGCAGCGGATCCTTGTGGGGAGTAGGAGCCGTGGGATTGAGGCGATGGTGGCTCTTCTGGAGCAATCGGTGCCTCGGGAGGTTGCTCCCCCTCAGCTTGTGCTTGGTCTGCTCGCTCTTCTTCTGTAGCTTCATGCCTTAGTTCAAGCAGATTGATCTTCATTCTCTGGATTAGTGCTTTATTTATGGCATTTGTGGATTTGAGCACTTCGAAAGGCTCGCCTTCAATATCCACTTTGAAGAATTCCAAAATCTTTGTGATCCATGTGCCATAGGGAAGAACTCCTCGTGGGTTGTCCTTTCTACTTGCCAAGGCTTCTAGAAATAATTTGGGTATGTTTACTTTGACCCTGTTGGCCACTTTCCATAATATCCCAGCTTCCTGTGGATTCAATTGATTTCTTCCACCGCCCTTTGGGTAGATGCAGTGGGCAATGAGAAGCCTTAGTACCCGAAGTCTGGGTGACAAATCCATGTACCGAAGGAATTTGATTCCCGGATGGTACTTGTTACTCCGAGTGAGCTGATTATACATTTGATCCATGGTGAGGTCTTCTGGGATAGGCTCATCCTCGTATGGGACTCCAAGTATGTGTCCTAAATGACTCATTACTTCAGTTGGTCCTGCAACTATCCCGATTCCAAGATCCATTTCAACTCCTTTTACGAAGGTTCCAAAATATTCTTCATCCCAAAGATAATAAAACATTCGAGTAAGATCTGGATAGACCCTTTCGTCTTCCTTTAGCAAATTGGTCCATCCTTGAAAATCCAATAGATCTTCTATGTCGGATCCATATTCTTTCAAGAAATTGAAATCTATAATCTTGGGTATGAATACCTTCCGTTCGTAGAATTTTTTGTAGAAACGGCTATGTTGGAGCTCGGTTTTGAAGTATGTAGTGGGCATCTTCAATACTTGGGCTTTCCCAGCCGCAGTGCCTCTTTTGCTTGTTCCGGATTGTGTGCTCTGTGAAGCTTGGGCATGAGGTTGGCTTTCCGTCCTTGTAGCTTGTTCCGATGTGTGAGTGGAAGTTTGGAACCGAACCCTTCTACCCGTAGAAGTTGAGGGTTCTTCTCGAACCCGTTTTGCAGGTGTCCTAGCTTTCCTAGGGACTTCTTCCTCAGTGTGAGATGTGGGAGGTCTAGGCACAGGCTTTTTTGATGGTTTGGAGACGGCTTTCTTCGGGGCCATTGAGATGGGAGTTTTGGAGTTTGGAATAGGAAAATGAAGACTAGAAAGAACTTGAGAGATTTTTGAGAATTGGAGGAGAAATGAGAGAGTAGTTGAGGAAGAGAGATAGAACTGAGATGGAGGAAACGGTTTGAGAGAGTTGGGAGGTTTGCCGGAGATGGAGAGGATTCCCGGAGAGGAAAGGGAAATCGCCGGAGGAAAAGAGGAAAGCAGGGAGGCCGGAAAAATGAGGAAGAAAGAAAAGAGGAGAGAAGAAAAAGAAAAGAAGTCGGCCGAATGCGAAACGTCGCGCGCGGAGTCGACTTGCCCTAGGCGAAGTCGACTTCGGTCCTTCTGGAGTCGACTTCGCCTGGAGGCGGAGTCGACTTCGACCCTAGCGGAGTCGACTTCGCTTCTGAAGCGGAGTCGACCTGGCGTCCCTGGAGTCGACTTGACTTATCGACTTGACATTTTCATATTTAATTTTCTTATGTATTTTTCTTAGTTAAGCTCTATCATCCCCATATCATTCCTAATCTTATAAAATGAATCTTTGGCTAGAGGTTTGGTAAAGATATCAGCAATTTGGTCTTCTGTTTTCACATATTCTAAGCACACATCATGATTTTCAACATGTTCATGAATAAAATGATGTCTTACATCAATATGTTTGGTTCTAGAATGCAATACAGGATTTTTAGTCAAACAAATTGCACTTGTATTATCACATCTAATAGGAATATCAACATAATCAATACCATAATCCTTTAATTGCTGTTTCATCTAAAGTAATTGGGCACAACAACTACCGGCGGCTATGTATTCGGCTTCCGCAGTAGATAGTGCAACACTTGTTTGTTTTCTTGAATGCCATGAAACTAGCATATGTCTAAGAAATTGACAAGTTCCACTGGTACTTTTTCTATCTACTTTATATCCGGCAAAGTCTGCATCCGAATAGCCGATTAGATCAAAGGTTGACCCCTTTGGATACCATAGTCCAAGGTTTGTAGTTTTCATCAAATATTTAAAAATTCTTTTTACAGCAAGTAGATGTGATTCTTTGGGACTTGCTTGAAATCTAAAGCACATACAAACACTAAATAAGATATCGGGTCTAGAAGCAGTTAAATAAAGCAAAGATCCTATCATGCTCCTATAAAGCTTTTGATCGATACTTTTACCATTTTCATCCGTGTCGATTTTGATTGTTGAGCTCATTGGAGTGTTTGCTCCTTTGCTATTCTGCATTCCAAATTTCTTGAGCATCTCTTTGACATACTTGGACTGGTTCAGAAATATTCCTTCACTTTGTTGCTTGATTTGTAGTCCAAGGAAGAAATTTAATTCTCCCATCATGCTCATTTCGAATTCATTCTGCATAATCTTAGAAAATTCTTGGCATAGATTTTCGTCAGTAGCACCGAAGATTATGTCATCTACATAAATTTGTACAATTAAAATATTGCTATTTTTATATTTGATGAACAAAGTAGTGTCAACTTTCCCTCTTTGAAATTCATGATCAATCAAAAATTTGTTCAACCTTTCATACCAAGCTCTTGGAGCTTGTTTTAATCCATATAGTGCTTTGGTCAATTTATACACATATTTTGATTGATCCTTATCTTCAAAACCAGGGGGTTGTTCAACATATACTTCTTCATTCAAATAGCCATTCAAGAATGCACTCTTCACATCCATTTGGAACAATTTGAAATTCATATGTGAAGCGAATGCTAATAAGATACGTATGACTTCTAATCTAGCCACGGGTGCATATGATTCTTCAAAATCAATTCCTTCTTCTTGGGAGTACCCTTTGGCTACTAATCGTGCCTTGTTTCTAATTACAAGACCGCTTTCGTCTAATTTGTTCCTAAATACCCATTTTGTACCAATGACTATATGATTGTTTGGTCTAGGAACTAAATGTCATACATTGTTTCTTTCGAATTGATTTAGCTCTTCTTGCATTGAAATAACCCAATGTTCATCATTAAGAGCTTGTTCAATGGTATTTGGTTCAATTTTCGATACAAACGCATATTGGCCATAAACGTTTTGTTTTGATCTTCTAGTTTTTACTCCTTCATATATGTTTCCAATAACTTGTTCAATTGGATGGGCATTTTTGAACTTTAAATCAGTTGGAGGTTTGTAAGAGTCATTACCTTCACTTACCTCTTCCTCCTCTGGATTTTCTGGCTTGAGCTCGAGTTCCTTTGGTTGTTCTTTGCTTTTTGTCTCATCTGCATCACTTAGTTCATCCTCCTTTCTCGGACTTTGGTTAATTTCATCAAATACAACATGTATGGATTCTTCTACAACTTGATTTCGTTTGTTGAATACTCTATATGCTTTGCTATTTGAAGAATAACCAAGGAATATAGCCTCATCGCTTTTGGTATCTAATTTACCCAAATTGGTTTTTCCATTATTTAAAACATAGCATGTACATCCAAAAGCATGAAAATATGAGATATTTGGTTTCCTTCCTTTCCATAGTTCATATGGGGTCTTTTTCAAGATTGCTCGAATGGTAACTCGGTTCAAAACATGACAAGCTGTACTCACAGCTTCACCCCAAAATTTCTTGGATAAATTGCTCTCATTTAGCATAGTTCTAGCCATCTCTTGTATAGTTCTATTTTTCCTTTCAACTACTCCATTTTGTTGTGGAGTTCTTGGTGCAGAAAATGTGTGGTGAATTCCTTTCCCATTACAAAATTCCATGAATCGTTTGTTTTCGAATTCGCCACCATGATCGCTTCTTATGGTCACAATAGTACTCTGTTTTTCATTTTGCACCAAATTCACAAAAGTTGCAAACATAGAGAAGGTTTCATCTTTACTAGCTAAGAGAATTATCCATGTGAATCTTGAAAAATCATCAACTATGACAAATACATATTTCTTTCCACCAATGGTTAGAATGTCGGATGGCCCGTATAGATCCATATGTAGTAATTCAAGTGGCTTAGTGGTGGAAATTTCCTTTTTGGTAGAGAAAGGCATCTTGGGTTGTTTTGATAATTGACATGCCTTGCAAATCTTGTCTTTGTCATATTTCAATCTTGGTAATCCTTCTACCAAACTCTTTTTCCATAGGATTTTTATGTTGCCCATGTTTATATGTCCAAGCCTCTTGTGCCAAACCCATGGATCGTTATCAATAGCCATTAGACATTGACCATCTAATTCATCAAGTGAAACCAGATAAATAGTTCCATGTCTTTTACCACTAAACATGATATGTTCTCCATCAAATACATTACATATAGATGATTCAAACACAACTTTGTATCCTTTATCACATAATTGGCTAATGCTCATTAAATTGTGTTTGAGTCCTTCAACAAACAAAACATCTTCCATGCATGCATTTGAAATACTATGTATATTTTCTTTACCTTTAATTTTACCTTTTTCATTATTGCCAAAGGCAACCATTCCATCATTACACGGCTTAAGTTTATGAAACAAACTTCTTTCACCGGTCATATGCCTTGAACATCCGCTATCCATGAACCATTCATTGTTTGCCTTTGCCTTAAAACATGTCTGAAAAATAAGAAAATAAATCTTATCTTTTTGGTACCCATTTTATGGGTCCATTTGGGTTAGTAATAGAATCTAATTTAAGTTGATCTAACTTTGAAAGCCCAAAACTTGTGTTTCTTGGAACCCAAACTAATTTAGCACCATGGTCATATAGTTTCTTAAAATTACATTTGTAAGTTTTATGACCCATCTTATTGCAGAAATTACAAGCCAAAGATAATCTTGGAGTAGGTCTCCAAGCATACAAAGGTTCAATCATTGGTCTTTTAGTCTACTTAAAATTTTTCTTTTGTGGCTTGTATATAGATGCAGTTTTAGTTTGATATTTCTCAAGTAATTTCATATTTGATTTGCTACTTTCTCCTTGCTCAAATGTATGATACCCAAGACCTCTTTTATGTGTTTGGGAGGTCATATTCAAAAACATTTTGACGCTTTCTCCTGGATTAGAGAACTTGGCTAATGATTCATTTAATGATTTGTTCTCCTTTTTTAGCAAATCATTTTCTTCTGCAAGTTTACCATTTATAATTATTACTGCATCACATTGTTTTTTCTTGATTGTAAACTTGCTTCCTAATTTCTTCATTTCTTCATATAAAGAATCATATGCCATTTGTAGCTCATCTAATTCAGCACATTTGAGGCATTCATGAGAGGAAGAATAACTTGAATTAGGAAGGGAGAATTTGGAACTTACCTCTTCATTGCTTGTGCATTTTGTTGAGGTATTTTGTTCTCCTTGCTCGATTTGTGCCATACAGCAAATTCTCGCACATTCTTCCGCTTCGATTTCGTCGGTTGAGGAGCTACTCGTTGTAGATTCCTCGTCATTCACGTACATGCCTCTTCCTTTATATTTCTGAAATCTTCTATTGTCCCCTCGATCCTTTCTTTGTTCTTTTGCCTTGATTTCTTCGGGAGTTGGACATTGGGCTTGCATATGTCCCGAACCACCGCATCGGTAGCACTTGGTTGATTCTTTCTTCTTCTCTTGGGGAGTTCTTTCTTTGAAGCTTCTGAAATTTTTGCCTTTCCTCACAAATTTTCTGAATCGTTTTGTGAGTAGAGCAATCTCGTCGTCATTTTGAGAAGAAGATGTATCATCGGTATCTTGTGCGGCTTTTAAGGCAATTACTCTTTTGCCCCTGTGTTGATCTTCATTCCTTTTCTTAATTAGCTCATGTGACATAAGTGAGCTAATTAAGTTTTCAAGCTTCAGCGTGTTGAGGTCTTTGGCTTCTTCAATTGCAGTGATCTTTGGAGTCCATGATTCGGGTAGAGCTCTTAAAATCTTCATGACCTGCTCAGATTCAGATATTGCTTTTCCAAGACCTTTTAAAGCATTAGTAATCTTAGAGAATCTAGCAAACATTTCAGAAATATTTTCTGTTTCTAGCATTCTAAAGTTCTCTAGTTCTCCAATCAAAATATTCCTTCTCGTCCCTTGGACTTGAGAAGTTCCTTCGTAGATAGAGGTTAGTGTATCCCATATCTCTTTGGCGGTTAAGCAAGAGGATACTCTATCATACTCGGAGGCAGTGAGAGCACAAAATAAGGAGTTCATAGCTTTGGCATTGCTCTTCACTATTCTTACTTCCTCATCGGTCCATTTGGAAGCTCGTTCATCGGTAGGCAATATTACTCCATCTTGGATAGCAATCCAAGAGTCCATATCGGTAGCCATGATGAGTTGCTTCATACGAAGCTTCCAATATCCAAAATTATTCCCATCAAACAATGGTGGCCTTGTAAAGGATTGGCCTTCAGCAAATGCGGGAACGGAAGTAGATTGGGATGCCATTTCAATAAGATCTCTTTGATAAAATCAAAGACCTGCTCTGATACCACTTGTTGGTCCCGAGTTGATGGCTAAACCCAAGAGGGGAGGGGTGAATTGGGTTCTTTAAAATTTCTTTGGTAAACTTAAAAATCTTAACCCCTTGAAAAAGTTAATCCCCTTTTTAAGCGAATGGAGAGCAAATAAGATAAAGCAGTAAAAATAAGTAGAACACAAGATTTATAGTGGTTCGGGCAAACCTTCCCTACTCCACTCTTCCAAGCTCACACTCCGTTGTGACTTGGGTTCCACTATGTATTCCAAGAATACACTTAGAGTCACCGCTCTCTTCTAGATTCAAAGCTCTAGGGGGCATACACAACTAGAGCCACTTGCTCTCTTCTAGATTCAAAGCTCTAGGGGGCATATACAATCACTTGCACAAGTAGGTGATGAGTCACACTCCAATCACACCCTACTTTGCATACACTTGATCTTAGCTACTCAAGCTAAATCAAGATTTATACAACCAAATAAAGAAATGAATAAAAACTACACTTTACAGATTTGTGTAGGCAGTTTTGAGCTCGAGGAAGAAATCAAAAATAGCTTGAATGATGATTGTTGAAGCAACTTGCAGTTTGAAGCTCTTTCTTCCCTTGAAACACTCAAATATGGAGAAAAGGTATTTGAAAGTCTTTCTTGCACTTCTTTTCTTTCTTTGATCTTTTGAGTAGTGTCTCTTGTCTTTTCTTACGTTCATTTGAATGTCCTTTTATAGATTGAGGAAAATATGAACGTTGTAGAAGTGGTTGGCGTGCAATAAATGAACTCCAACGTTCAAAAATTTGACCGTTATTCTCCAAGTCCAAGATGAAGTCGACTTGGCCTGCGACTTGGCTTCCAAGTCGCACATGGAGTCGACTTGGCCTGCGACTTGGGTTCTTCAGAAACTCAAGTCTGAGACTTGGGTCGACTTGTCTTTCAGACTTCAACTCAAGTCGATCCTGAAGTCGACTTGGGTTGCGACTTGGCTTGGTCTATTGCAGAATCGCCTTGATCTTCTTGAAATGTCTTGAGTCTTGCAAACCATTTGAAAGCTTTGAGTTCTTGCATAATATATGTATGTTCCTTGCTTTGCTTTGGACTCACTTGGTCTTCATGACTTGGATTTTACTCCATTTGGAAGCTAGCTTGAAGATTTGCTTTGAGCTTGATAGACTTGATTTGAATGTAGAACATGATTCTTAACTTTGAAATTGACTCATTTGTTTTTCATCTTGATTCCTTGGACTTCGAATGATAAATCCTCTTGAATATCATGAAAATAGCATCTTTGAAAGTTTGAACATCTCAAGTCGTGGATGGAGTCGACCTGGCCTGCGACTTCACCCAAGTCGCACCTGGAGTCGACTTCGTTTGCGACTTCGGTATGTTCGTTTCCACTTTTCAGCTCTGGATACTCCAAGTCGATGCTGGAGTCGACTTCGTCTGCGACTTGGCTTCCCAAGTCGCAAGTGGAGTCGACTTGACCTGCGACTTCACCTGTTGCCTTTTGGGATTCATTCTCAAGTCGATATTTGAGTCGACTTTGGGATCGACTTCACCCAAGTCGAAGTCCAAGTCGACTTGGAGATCGACTTGACCTCTTTACTTTCCTTAAACATTTGTCAAACATGTTAGTACTCTTTATATACTCAAATAAGTTCTTGTTAATCATCAAAACTCAGGCTTTGGTCAATTTAGATTATTTTGAACATTGTTTCCAACAGCTTTATGGTTTGTAGTGTTTCGTAGTTGTTAATTTTTAATTTGTAGTTTTAATTCTTAGATTAGATTTACTGCTTTATTTTCTGCTTTATAATTTTTAGATTAAATTTAATGTAATTCTCTTTCCTGTTTTAATAGTTGAATTTTATAGCTTTAATTGCTTTCTTAGAATAGCTTTAATTAAGTTGTTAGTTAATTAGAATTTCTTTTATTTTAGCTTCTAGTCTCACTTTCTTTCCAACTCTTCTAATCTTTTCTCTTTCTTCTTTCTCTCTCTAATTTCTTCTATTTTCTCTTTTCTTCTCTCTCTCTAATGTCTCTTTCTGTTTCTCCTTTCTCTCTCTAATTTCTTCTATTTTCTCTTTTCTTCTCTCTTTAATGTCTCTTTCTCTCTCTTCTCTCTAATCTCTCTAATTTCTTCTCCTTTCTCTCTAATTTCTTTCCTTTTTCTCTAACTTCTTTCTCTCTCTTATCCATACCCTCTTTTTCTCTTAAAAACAATTCAAGACTACATCTCCTCTCTGTGGATTCGACCCGACTCACCGTTATTCTACACTATCACCCGCATAGTGGTAGCTTTAATGTGTTTCGGTTAATTTTAATTAAACTGGTGATCACAGTGCTCTTAACGACAAGCACTTGGTCCGCATCAATACTCACAGCCTAAAGTCAGCAAAAGAGTTACACATATTGCAAAAGAAAGGATTTAAACATCCAAGTTAGCGAACATGTGTTTATAAAGGTTATGTCATTCAAAGGAGTCACGAGGTTCGAAAAAAGGAACAAGCTGAATCCCAGGTACATTAGACCATTTGAAGTACGAGAAAAGATTGAGAAATTAGCATATAGGGTAGCTTTACCCCTAGCTCTAGCCTTAGTGCACAACGTCTTTCATATTTCCATGCTTAAGAAATATATCCCAAACCCTACTCATGTATCGATAGCAAAGAACCTACCGATTCAAGATCACTTAAACTATGAGGAAAGACCAATGAGGATCTTGGATCATAACGTACGAAAGTTTCAGAATCGAGAGATTGAATACGTTAAGGTTCAATGGAACTGGTATTCCGAAAGTGAGGCTACATGAGAACTAAAAGAAGAAGTTGAAAGGAAGTACCCCCAGCTGTTCGAAAAGTAAACAGTTTCGGAACGAAACCTTTTATAAGGGTGGAGGATTGTGATACCCAGACCCAAGTAGGACCCTTACATGTAAATTAGACATGTAAACGTGATTTATTTATTATTTGATTGAATTATTGATTTCACGACTATCAATTAAGAGAGGTGACTAAATTAATCACCATAGCTCAATAAGGGTCAATATGACTTAAGTGGCCTAATGAGGATTGGAAAATCTAAATATGCTATGAATAATTATTTCATTTTTTATGATATAATTAAGGAATATTATGATGATAATTATGAATTTAAGGTTATAAATATTCGAAAATTCATAACTCGATGCCTCCATGATTTTGTGCCCAACCTTATGAATGGATTGGTTATGAAAATTAAGATGAGATAATAATTATTTATTTTCAACCAAATCCAAAAGCTAAACTCAAATGGCCATAACTTATGATAGAAAGGTCATTTTGAGAAGAAATTTGATATGGACGGATAAAACGATATAGTGAATATTATGGAGGGGTTTGATTAAACTAATTATCATGGGACAATGCTTAACCACAAAAGGATGAAAGCCATTAACCTTTGATCTCTTAAAGTGATATGACATTGATGGAAAATCAAACCTCTTAATGAGGTGATTTAATGGCTTAAGTGAGGTGTCCAAAGAAGGGATTTTTGGGCTTAATTTGTGAATTAAATTAAATGCTAAAATCCATGAATTATCCAAGGGGTTTAACGCATGGATAAAGGCAAAACTATCTAGCCATGAGAGGCCACATATGTGGCAACACAAGGGGACGTCCAAGGGTGAATTCGTTTTGATTTTGTGATTTTTAAAAAAGCTAAAATCACATGTATATGGTCTATATGAATAGGGTGAATAAATGACATTGATTTAGGTTGATTTTTATGGCATAAAATGCCAAAAAAGGAAGCCACATGGGGACGTGAATAGTGGACAACATTAAAGGGGTGATTTGAGGCAGATTTTGATAATTAAAAATCATGTAGAAACGTGATTTTACTAGGGTAATATTGTTCCAACACATCAAGGGATAAGGGACCATAAATTACCATAAAATTAGGTGGCAAATGTGGGCCCCAAAAATCAGATATTATAAAAAGGGGAGAGCACACATGGGATGTCCACTTTGGGCAAGTTAGAGAGAGAAAATTTCAAGAGAGAAAAATCTCTCCAAGGATCAGCAGCAAAGGGACATCCCAAGCCAGCAAGAAAGAAGGGAAAAAGAGAAGAAAAGGAAGAAGAAAAGGGGAGGAAAAGAGGAAAGGAAAGAGGAGAAACAAAGTTGGGATAGTTGGAGAAAAATCACTCCAATTCAAGTATTGAGTTGAGTTTCAATTCATTAAACCCCAAGTTTCTTACCTACATTTATGGGTCATAAATTTGATCCATAATAAACACTTAAAGGATAAATTATGATTTCCTTGGTTAGGGTATTAAATAAGGAATGAATGAAAGAGATGGATTTAAGGGTTTAAAGGAGCTAGGTTTGATGTTAAGCTTGGTTGTGATGGATGAACCTAGCTGGAATTTTCTTAATTTCCTATTAAAGTTGTTGTTTTAATCATGTTTTATGATTGGATTGTGATTCATGATTCTATGATTTAGGTATGTTGATTTGGGTAAATTATGAACCCTAGAAAGGATTAATCATGTTTTATAAGATATAACATTCCATGAAATTGATTCTTTACTAAGACGAAAATCCATCAAAACTTTTAAAAGTTTTCCCATGAACTTGTTAATATAGATGTATTTAATAAATAAATCAATTTTGCCATTTTTGAACATGTATATATATATTTTTTAGATTTTTAAACATAGGGATATTTTAGCCATTTTCAACTATTGAAAATGGCTAAAATACCTTGTGTTTAAAAATCTTTAAAAAATATACATACACATCTAAAAATAGTATAACTTGATTTATATGATAAATACACTTAGATAAACAAGCGTATGAAGAAAAAATTAAAAAATGTTATAGATTTTTTGAGGTTGGCTAAATATATCATTACATGGCCCAAACAAACAAGATCACTTCTATGAGAAATGATCTTGATAGCCCGGGCTAAGTAATAATTTTAATAAAGTTATTTTTAAAGGAATTCCAATAATATGTATGTATAATAATTTTTTTGATTTAGTATGTATAGTAATTAATATGGTTGCTATTTGGAATTACATATAGAACGTTACTATTAGATACAAATGAAAATATATGAATGATGTTGCTGTGAGATAGCTCACAATTAATATAATATGCAAACAATGGTTGATTAATTGTTATTTTTTATGTATATATTCACACCCATCTTAATTTGTAGTACATTTAAGCCATGTGATATTCTTATAATTTTCAAAGAGAGACAATAAACTCTCATCAATTAAACTTCCACCAAAAGGCAAAATTAAAACTCTCACAAAACACGGGAGAAATAAACTCCCAGACGCATATGCCAAGAATTGAAATAAATGCCCAGACGCATTTCCCAAACATACCCGAAACAACTTATAAGTTGATGAACAAAATGCAAGTAAAATTGTGCTATGAAATCTTTGCATGATAGTGGCCAAAACACGTAAGATATAAAAAAAAAAAAAAAAAAAAAAAATTAGCTTCAACATACGTGATTAGGGCGACCCTAATCTTTAGCCACTATGTTATTTCGATCTCTAGAGTAAGGCCATATGGGGACGTTTCATGTTTTGGGGTGTGACATTTTTCCTCCACAATTGAAGGATTTTCCGAATAAATTTTTATATCATATGTATAAGCTTGTGGTAGATATTTGATACTGATTTGATTCGAATGCTTCTGCTGCCATATATTTTAATTAGTTGTTGATAATATACCTGACCGAATGGAGATAGATGCGTGCATAAATATTGATATTTTGTCGTTCATGTGCCAACCCAAAAATAATATAGAAATGAATTTAACAAAAATAGTATTCGTAGACTTTTAGTTTCAATTATGACCATGAAGATTAGTAAAAGTGGGAACAGCTTAATAGAATAAAAGCCATATATTTTAATTAGTTGTTGATAATATACCTGACCGAATGGAGATAGATGCGTGCATAAATACTGATATTTTGTCGTTCATGTGCCAACCCAAAAATAATATAGAAATGCATTTAACAAAAATAGTATTTGTAGACTTTTAGTTTCAATTATGAGCATGAAGATTCGTAAAAGTGGGAACAGCTTAATAGAATAAAAGCAAGTAGCTAGAAGGGCCAGTCCTTTGCATGCGCTGGTGTGCATCTGCGTTTGTCCATTCACGTGTGCAGATATGAGTCAAATACGGGTTTGCGCCTGCCTTCAATTCCTGGCTTCTAGATTTTTATATTAACTCATCATGATAAATATATGCATTAAAATAGTGAAGTTCGAACAGCCAGGCAACAAGATTGTCTGTAATCTCTGTAGACCTTGACTTGCATTATATTATATATAATGGTTCCTACGGAGCCTAGGTTGATGGGCCCACTACGACGTGAAATAAAAGTCCAGCCAGACGCATTTTTTAATATCTTTTACTTTATTGTAGTACAATAAATCATCTTAATTGATTATTTTGTATATAATTATGTGTCAATTATAAAAAATATCAACATACCTTCACATATGTATTAGAATATTTTTAGGGTTATGACCTAATTTCTAGCTCAGGTTAGCCAAGCCTAACTTGTATATTTTTATTTTTGTATTTTTTATGAAAAATATTTTTCCAAATGTATTTAACTTTGACATAGACTTTCCAATTTTTTGACATAAAAAACTTTCCAATTTTCAGATATTTGCATATATAATTTTTTATTCTAAAAAATTAAAATTATTAGGGTAAAAGTGGGTTAAAGACGCCCCTAGAATGTTAGTTTTTGAAAATAAAAAATATAAACACATATTTAATAATAAAAAATTTGGTTTATAAATTAAATATACTTCGAAAAAATACTTTAATAAAAATATATATCTTTTAACGGGGCTAACAAGATCATAACTCATACTATAAATTTATAGAATCATTAATCTATATAGGAAGAATGTTTTAGATAATTTAGATTTTAAGTTAAAATTTTTGAAGTTAATATATAAAAAAATCAATTTTATTATATTGATTTTATACAATTATTAGATGGGACTCACAAATATTTGCTTTAGATAAAAAATGATTTCTTTGTCAAATAAATGATTCTAAATGTACTGTGCCAAATAGATTTCTCATAATCATGGATTTCTGGTAATCACGGAGGTGAGCTAGATCAAACGTTCTTGCCAATATTTTTCTAGTTTGGGTTTAATCAACACCATATGTAATATAGGCCCCAAACTTTTCCCTTTCGTCCGACGACTGGACCCTAGCAAATTTTCCTCAATTTTGTCCCAGCGTGGCGATCTAATCGTGAGCTACAGGGATAGAAGATTGGAGCTTGACATAGAGGAAAATTTGAATCTTATCACCTTTGCAGTAGAGGAGAATATGTGACTAATTACGAGTGACTGCCCATGGTCGTTTAATCACCACCTAGTGTTGTGTGAAGAAATTTCTAAATCAACCAAGTCAAATTAGGAGTCATTATATAAAACACCATCATGCGTGTTCATCAACGTTATTCTTATGCTCATTGAAAGAAGAAAAAAGGGGAACTAATCAAAAGATCCTTTTGAGACCTGTCGACAAGTGGTGACTATCGATCAAGTCTTAAAATTTTTGGTTGAGGCGGATGTAAGACAATTTTAGAAAGGGGAAAATTCATTTAGGAGGAGAGGTGAAAGAAGAAGTGGCTTGGTTTCCAATACAATAAATTCTCAATTTTTGGTCATGTGTGCGGGAAGATGGGACACACCTTTAAGGATTGTTCATCAAATGGGAATGATAAACAATATAAACCAAAGGCAAAAGTGCCATATAAAATAGGGTTTTAAGCTAATGGGGCTAAAGGGTGGGCACTAATGGGGGGAGAAAAGTCAAATTGAAAACATACATAAGAGGGATGGACAATGAGTATGGGAGAGAGCAATGCTAGGCTAGGTGGGAGAAGGGAAACTGGGGTCTTAACTACCAAGCTCAAGGTTTAGGGGGGGGGGGGGTGTGGGAGCAAAAGATCTTGATAGAGTTCTTGAATAACTTGGGGAAGAATGGAAAAAAGGAGAGAATAGGAAAGCATGGAGGGGTAGTCCAAAGATTTGGGGGGTAAAGAGAATGTTTGAATGAGAGATCTAAGTGTGGATCTAAGAGGGAAGGACAATAATCAAGATGGAGAAGGCAATAGGGATGACAAGGGAAGGTAGGTAAGGTTAGTTAGGATGGAAGTGAAAAACTTGTTAAAGGGATAGAAGAGTCTGGTCCATCTAAAGAGAAGATAAACTTGCATTCATTAAGGAACCAAACAAGGGAAGAGGTTGAGGATGCGAAGTTGAGGTTCTGTCAAGATGGGAGAAGGAATAGGAAGAGTGTAGAGGTAGGCATAGCTGGAGTTTTACAACGACATGCGGAAATTGAAGAGAGGATGTCTAGATGCAATGTGACATCCGACGAGCGCCTAAGTTCCTAAAATCCTCAGACAATAAAAATAAATAAGAGAAAGTGAAAAATAAGTGCGAGGCTCATAATAGGCAAGGAACAAACAAAAGAAGAGAGTTTAGGAAAGCATCATAATTGGGAAGAGGCTGAAAAGGAATAAAGATGGGCTAGGCAATTTTTGGAGAATATTGAGGGCATTAGGCGTAGGGGTGAGGATGTGAAGGTTGGTAGTGGGAGTTAACTGGCATTAGATGAGGAGTTAACTCAACCTCGCTAGGGTATTGTTGGCCCTAGTTAGGAATTGTTGGGGCCTTAGGAACTCCCAAACAATTTGAACTCTCTAAGACTTAATTAGAAGGCAAGATCCCCTTTTGGTTTTTCTCTTTAAAACCAAAAGAAGAAGCAAGGAGATGGAAGATATCAGAAGGAAGCTACATTTGATTTTTTTAGCTATTAATTGTATTGATAAAAGAGGAATCATGACTTTTTTATCTCCATATCAGCTTATGCTTCTATTCTCTTCACCTTATTGATGTAAGAATTGATGGGGGCAGAATAGATAGCTAGAGATTCATAGGATTTTATAGCTATCCTAAAGTGGCAAGAAGTAAATCTTGAAGATTACTAATGCAGTTAAAGGATCAATCTTTAGAACCATAGGCAGTGGTTGGTGACTTCAATTAGGTGATTAATGATTCAGAATATTAGAGTGCACGTGTTTGACCAAATTTTTAGATGTGGAATTTTAAAGAGGTGATTGATCAGCGCAAATTATTAGATATGGGCTTCACCGGACCTCAAATAACATGGACAAATAATCAAATTAGATGGGAAAGAGTTCAAGATAGATTATATAGAAGGTTGGTTACATATGATTGGCTAGATCATTTTTCCTTTAGCAGTTGCTTCACCTGTTCATCATTTGATCTCTCCTATTTTATTTTTGCTAAATTCAAGAGTGAAAAAGAAAAAAATAATAAAGATGTTTAGATTTGAGGTGTGTTAGATAAAGTATGAGGAAGCACATGAAATCGTCAGAAGGAATTGGGATGAAATTCTAAGCAATGACTTATCGATGTTTAAAAAAAAATTTGTTGGAAGCTAAGGAGATACCAAATGGAATTTCAATGTTGGCACAAAAGATCCAGAGGTAGCTTGAGGAGCTCAATTCAGAGACACCAAGAAACTCTCAGCAATCTCAAGTTAGCTTCTCTCTTTGATGGTTGGGATGGACACATTAGAAAATAAAAGTCAATAATAAATTTGTTGCTTGAGGACAAAGAGATTGAATAGAAATGAAGGTTTAAAGTTAGTCAGCTCCAACTAATGGACAAAAACTATAATGGCCTGAACTAAAAATCAAAGTTTTTCCCCTGATTTTCAGTTGAAGTCATTTAAATGTCCAATATCTTTCCATACATTAAATAAAACTGTCTTAGATAGGAAACTATAAATAAACTTACGTTATTACATTCAAGAAGTCATGTTTATAAAATTATTACAATCATGTCCAAATCAATAAAAATGTTTACATTCAAGTCAAGCCACATATATATAATTTCCCAAACGACAATTGACATCAGATATATATTAATAATATTTTCACATATATATTCTTTAATTCTCTTAAAATCATCTTAAATGCATTAAAATTCATCTCATCAATAATTTGGCTAATGTATTAATTTTAGGTCATCCAAGCATAATATAACGTACATAATTATCGTCTTAATTTATTTCACTCAAATAAATTATAATTATCTCATTTATGCTTTCCATCTTGCCTAAAATTATTTCTGTGTTAATAAAACTCCCAAAATTATTGATAATTCCTTCCATAATTAATTTAATGTGAATAATACATTTCTAAACTAATTATGAGGCATCCATTCCTTATGCAATACAACATATAATATCTAACATTATCTCAACATGATTAACGACCATAAAATCACATATCAGTACAACCACTAATATAATTATGTGATAAATCTTTATTAAATCATGTCATAATTAAAGGTTAAAAGAGGAAAATTTTCCTTACTTTAAAGAAGAAAATAAAATGGGACGCTTGAATGGATTGGATCGTCTCTTCGCTCCCTCTGGCGGCAGCGTTTCTCCCCTTTTCTCTGGTATCTTCCCATATAGTTTAATTATAGTTTCACCATAACTCCCAAGTGGATTCATCGGATAAACGACCACCCATAATCTAATCCGTTTCCATTTAAATTTTGAATTTCAAACTGGTAGGGCCCACGGAGTTGTAAAAGACAAAATTACTATTTATTCATTTACGAGGACTCGATCTCGAGAGCTGTCTTACCAAAGACCAACACATTAACCAATTAAGCATCTTGGGCCATTGCGTTAAATGCTTATAACATTTTACATAACCTAACCTATTCAACCTAAGTGAGCTTAAGTGTGTTTAGCCCATAAACACTCAACTTATTCCTGGTCCATTGCTTAGTCAAATGGTCAACTGTCAATATGCCACATCAATCGACACATCATCATTTGAATGGTCAACTTTTTTCTTTTTTCTTAATTATTATAGTTGATAACTCGTATTTTTATGAGTTATCATGGCCCATTTCAGACTTGATTTGTGCATTAGCTCGAGAGATTAGGCTTAGTTTGCATCCATTTAGCTTAATTTTCACTCGCTTTGCATTTTATGAGCATTATTTAGTTTTTAGGTAATTTTAGCATTATTTAGGCATTTTTAGTTCATTTACTTAGTTTTCCATCTTTTGCAGGAAGGACGGGATGTGTGAAGGCAGAGCGGATGAGTTGAATGCAAGCTGAGGCAACCAGAGGCAGATGGATGGCGCCTAGGCGTCACCCTACGTACCTTGACCATTTTCAGCACAGACATCTAATAGCATGGCTTCTAGAGAGTTGGCGCCTAGGCGCCACTTCGCAATCCAAGTTCAGACGATGTTGAAGCCACAGGTCAGGCAATACTCTAGGGAGTTGGCGCCTAGGTGCCAGGCATAATCAACCACAAGATGTAAAAGAGAAGCTCTAAGCTAGGAATGTCCAGGGAGTTGGCGCCTAGGTGCCAGTGCAAGAATTTCTACGGTTTTGCAGAATGTGTCCAAGTTACTCAGCACACAGGGAATTGGTGCCTAGGAGCCAATACGCATCCGTACATGAATATTCCAGTGTGTAAGCTTCGCAAAAAGAACAATATAAGTAATTCTTAGGGGTTCGTGCACGGGAGAGAGAGGAGAGCTGGGAGTACGAACTAAAGTGCAAGAGAAATCAAAAATCAAGATTAAAGCCCGGATTGAAGAAAGGAATCAAGTCCCATTGGTGGAAATCGCCGGAAAACAGTTTTTCTTATTCTTTTCAATTTTCTTTCTCTGCCTTTATGGATACTTTCTATATGGATGTATTGGATGTTAAGATCATATCTTTTAGCTAAACCTCCAAGATGGATAGTTAGGATGATTTGAATTCTAAACTATATTGTTTCTTGGTTCTTAGAATATTCAAGAATGAATAGTTGATTTTATGCATGATTGTGTATGATTTACCTTTGCATGTGTGGACTGAATGCTTTTTACAAGATAAGTTACCTTGTAAGATGATTTAATTGCTTGATTTATCCTTAGAAGAGGAAAATCTCTGCCAGATCCATGTGCAAGGTATAAGTTTCGACCTTTGTGTAAGGAGAGTTGTTTAACGGATAAGAATATACCGTTAAACCTTGTGTAGTCATTATACAAGTTATGAACTTATCAATTTCACTTTATTTAATGACATGGGAACATAACAATTAAATAGGGTGTAATTAGCTTTATATAATGTTGGAAGACATATATAAAGATATATGAACTTGGGCTAGTAAATCCATATACAATCCAATTAGAAAGAACCAAAGCAATATAGTTTAGATTCAAGGATTCCAAGCTATCCATCTGCCATCCCTAATTAGAAAATCCATTTAAAGTATCCAGTGTCTCGAACTATCACTCTAATTTCTCATTGCAATTGTTAGTTTAGTTAAATCATAAACTCAGAATTTTCCATCCATCGAAAGCAGTTTAACTAATTAATAATCCGGTTAACAATTCCTCATGGGAACAATACTCTACTCACTCTTTATTACTTGACACGACATGTATACTTACGTAAGTAGAGAGCATTTTAATTAACATATATGCAGCTCATCAATAGTCTTCCAACTAGAAAAATTTCATCCTCGAAAATTACATTTCATTATAAGGTAGAAACCAATTAGGACATATTCCTCGAATATTTTCCTCAAGTTCCCATATTGCCTCTCTTTCGCTGTTAGTACTCCTTTTATATCATATATTTTGAATATTATTTGAGAAGAATTTGAGCATTTAAGATATCTTGAATCATATTTTGATTGATTTACTTTACTTAGCACAAAACATTAATAATTGACTGATTCATGCAATGTAGGAAAGTATATGTAAATTCGAGGCCTAAAATTATATAGAAATACCAAATTTTGACATAAAAATGAGCTCAACTAGATCTGTCTGAGTTGTCATATCGATGCGCTCAAAAAATGCTTTCCATTGATAACTTGTGGCTCCCGTAACTTCTCTCGAATCAAAAGTTATGACTAATTGAAGATTAGTCCGCTCATTTTGGCGTAATGTGAGTCTGTTCGAGAATTTCAAAGCTCAAGGATCAAGACTACATACGATTTTATGATTTTAAAAGTTTTAAAGGAGTTAAAATAATGATCAAGGTTGTCTAAAATACATCGAGACATGTCGATGAAGTTTTTGTGTGAATCGGGGCAAAACAGTACGAAACTGTGAAAAATCGCGCATGGAATTTGCACACTCAAGAGTACTATATGGTTTGAATAATGTCGATCTAGATACCACATGGTTCAAATTGTGTGGACCCTTGGTTGCCCAATTTCGTTTGCCATTTGGACTCTGTGTGTAAGTTTCCTCCGGAAATCTATATAAACACCTCTTAGGGATGTCCCAAAGCAAGTATCTTAGAACGTCCTTGAAGATAGGGTTGGGGTTCAGGAGTGAAAGGAGTAAAGAGCACGAGGCGAGAAGCAAGGCGACGAGTTGCTTGGAGTGGTCGAGACACCATTAAGGCTTTCGATAAATAAGATTTCCGTTTCTTTCTTTTTTCTTGATTTTAGTTATCTTATTTATGATGGAGATTGGATAAAATATTATTTTGTGTTTGATTTTGATTATAAATATGCTAAGTTAAACCCGTTATCTAGGGTTTAGGATATAGCATGCTTCCAATGTAGTGGATATTATTGTTTGATTATTTAAGGTATATTATATTAATTTAATATCTTGTAGTTTAATGCTTGCTTGGTGTGAAGACTTACACTTTGGTAATGATTCCCATATATTAGGAGATGAAACAGAAAGGTGGAAGTCTAATATGCGATAATCAAGATATTAAACCTGGAAATCTAAAACCATGAAAATAGGTATGATGACTTTGAGGAATCTTAACAACTTCCACAAAACTTAATAGATTCTAATTGACTTAATCCCATAAAAATAAATGATTAAGAAGATTAGGGTATGCCTTGTAGATTTTGAGAGAAGGTGCAAAGATAATTAAGGATAATTCTTCTTTAACACATAATATCTGGATTAAATCAGAAATTCACGTATCCATTGTAGAAGATGTATGTGAAACCTTACATCCTAGGTACTCGCATCCCTAGATTTTTAATTCTCGTTTCACATTTTTAAGATGAATATCCTTCTTTCGATATTTCTTTCTTTTACTTTATTCTCTTTATGTTTTATATAAGTGTTTAAATCTAATTTGTTAAGTCTCAAATTTCTTATGAATCGATATTTCATATACTATAATTTACGACCTGTGCGCTTGCGATGAGATTGTGAACAAGTATTTTAGCACCTTATCGGAGAATTCAGTGTTATTTAGGATTTTGTATTTAAACACTTTTCTTTTCTTTCTTGCTTCTCTTTTTCTATTCTCTTTTTAGATGATTTCTTTTTCTTTCTTTTTGTTTCCTCTTCTACTCTATCCCTCTTTGTATATTCCTTTTGTAGGTAATTTTTCTTTTTCTTTTCTAGATGTTATTTGATGGTATATTATAATCAATGGTATGATGATATGATAGTTTTTATGACATTTCATGAGAATTATGAAATAGTGGACCAGTAAAATTCATTTAGAGAAGGGACTTCAATAATAAATGCGTCATACCAACAAGACTAGGGATATGAGCAGCAAAATTATTATAACTATGATAACCCCTATCGTTTTGAAAATCCTTTCTCAAGCACTTGCAATCATATAGGCCTACATATTGAAATTTTTCTTGGTCCGATAATCATACCTTTAAATCTAATGAAAACTGCTTTCCACATTGATGTCATGAATTTTACTATGAAAATATGTTGAAAAATTTTCTTCTTCCATTTCATTAATAGTTTTACCATAGCGTCCACTACTGATATAATTTTAAAACAACTAAATCAAAGACTTGATCAAGTGAATGAGTGTCTTCTGATTCTAAAAGAAAAGGTTGCATAATAAGCCAACCATCTAAATGAGAACTCTGACGAGCCTCCTAGTCAACCATGCATGGATTCTACGAATTTTTCTAAAGATTATTGTGAAATTATCTCGAGTTATGAGGTCAAGTAGAGGATGAGATGCATGTAGATGAACAAGAGTAAACACAAAACTAGGCATATCATGAAGATATTTTGCATGATCAGAATTAGACATAAGATGAGGTGCAAGAAGATGACAAAGGGCAAATTCAAAATTCTGAGAAAACTCACGATAAAAGCAATGAGGAAGAGATGACGATAAACCCATACGAAAAAATAAAGAAAAAGAAGTCATCCATATCACTAGAGATGCATGAGTCATCCTTTATTTTTCCATAGAGAGCAGTTGAACAATGTGTAAATCCTAAAGAGATGGATATTGATAAAAATAACTTTAAAAAAAATTCTTTTTTTTATTTAGATACTAAGAGCATTTATGATTTGGTAGAAAACTATAATAAGATGATGCTTCTGAAGTAGTTGTTGGATATCACGTCTGTTGATAGTCCAAGTTTCACATGTATGTGGAATTTTACACAAGAGAACATAGAGAAAGGCCCACATGAACTTGTTTTTGAAAGATTGGGTGTTAGTTGGGGTAATTTCAACCCGTCTGACTAAAGATGTTAAACTTAGTGCTTTTTGGGAGGCAACTTATGGTTTAATTAGAGAAGTTTCAGTTTCTTTCTAATATTTTTGTTTTTGCTTTTAGGATTTTGATACTTTTTTATTTGAACTCTTTATTGGTGTTTTACAAGAACTCGCTCAGAAAGAATGCGGTTTGAAAATCTTATTGCTTTAAAAAGGAAGGTAACATCTAAAATCAATAAAAATAATTGCTTGATTGATATACATTTATGACTAAATGAATTGTCTGTGACATTGAGGATAATGTTAATTTTAAGTGTGAGGGTGAATGCTTTGCATTATCTCTTTGATTACCCCTTTGATTAAAAGAATACTTGTGAAACCCTAACCCATGTAGAACCCATGTGTATGCATCAATCATGCATATGATGTTTATTTGGGAATTATGGAATTATGAAGGCATTATATGATTTTTGCTAATTATTGCAATTAGGGTTATGGGTTAACAATAATGATGTGATTAATCATTTTGAGCTAAAATGAGACAATGGTTTTATAATAAATTATTTGTGATTTAAATATGAAAATATATCATGAAAAATCATTTTCCATTATTTAAAATGAATTATGGGAATTATTATGATAATTGACAAGTTTAATGGAAAATATTGAAAAATTCATAACTCAACGCCTGTAAGGCGGATTCAAGTGAAATTTGACATGAAAATTACTAGTGCTGGGATTGGTATTATGGAATAAATGGGTTATTAAAATTTTTGATGAAATGAGAATTATGAATTATTAATCAAATTTCAATTTCAACCGTTAACTTTAAACGACTATAACGGGAGCTAGGAAACTTGGATTGAGATGAAATTTGAAATGGTTGAATGAAATTGTTAGATATTTACTTTGAATGAATGGGATTAAGCATGAAATGTTTGGAAAATACCTGCATTGAAAAAGGTGAGCATGGTTGACTAATGTTCCACAAAAGTAACTTTCCATTAATACTAGAGTACCAAGTGTAAATGCATGATGGGAATGGAATTTGAGGTGTCAATTGCAGGTCATTCCTTGGGGATTTTGCCCAAATATTTGAAATGCATATATGTGAGAATTATCCACCCATTTAATGCATGATATGATGAAGCTACAAGAGCATAGCCAAGGTGGCAATAAGGAGACGTCCAAGGGGCTGTTTGGTGCTTATTTGTGATTTTTTATATTTTTTAAAAATGCAGATAAGTTGCTGGGATGCAAGGACATGATATGTGCATACAATAATAGAGATTTTCAGCAATAAAAAATTTAAAAAGGCAGGTACATACAGCTGAAAACGTGGACAGCTTATGATGATGGGAAATGTGATTTTATGTGCTAAGTTGCTGCAATTTTTGCTAAATTTATTTACATAAAATTAATGCATGAATTAATGGGTAATTAAGTGTACAATTTACCCTTAAATTAGGGTTGAAAAAAATGAAAAATGGATGCAAAAATGGGCAGCCATGGACGTGCAAGTTGGAATGCACGGAACATTTAAGGAGAACATTTAAGGAGTGTGGAAATGCACCACCAAGTGGGCCCCACAGCTGGAAAAAATTCCAGCAATTATAAAACCCCATGCACATTGAATTGAGAAGGGATTTTGGAAATTGCCTAAGTGCTGAAAACGTCCAAGGCAACAGCAGCAGCTCACGTACATATTTTCTAGCAAAAAGAGGAAGAAAATCAAGGAGAAAAGGAGGAGAAATTGAGAAGAAATGCATCTCAAAGTGTTAGGGTTTGATTTAGCTCAAAACCAAGTAAGTATGTGTTGGTTTTAAGTTGTTTAACTTGAGTTTTTAAACTCTAAAAAAAGGAAATGAAAAGGATGCTTAAAGGATCTGTAAAATGGTGGTTTAATATGCTTTTGAATGAATATGAAATGGATATTAAGTTTATGAATGAATTTACAAGTTTAAGCTAATGAAAGTGAAGTTACGCATGTGTATTAAGTGAAAAATTCAAGTTGGAAAACCCTAAATCTCCAAGATAAGTTGCTGTTTTGGTTTGATGATGTGATTAAGGTATAAATCATGTATTCATGCAAAAAATATGATGATTTATGCTTAAATGAGGAATTTTTGAAGTTATGAAATGCAAAGCGTTGATTTTGACCTGATTCCTACGTTTATATGCTAAAAATATTATGAAAATAGGTTTGCAAGTTTTATGAATGCTATGTAGTTTAAAATACCCTAGGTTTAAGGTATTATGGATGCCCAAAAATATTTGGGAAAATAAACCCTAAAACTGATTTTTATGATTTTCAGGAAAGAACGTCAAACCGACGTGAAACGGGACTCAAAACGTGTTGGTAACTTGCTGTTTTGAGAAATGATAATGCATGGATGTTAAATATGTATTTGATACCTAAATATAGATTAGTAAAAATGGATTTTATTGCTGGAATTTCGGAATTATATGACTGCATAGGGTTATGTGTCAAAAGACACGTAAACCGGGTGAAAAACGGGTTCCAAACTTGCTGTTTTCGAAACCTAGGTTGAATGGATTTAAATCCCATAAAAATACATTGAATGAAGTGGTAATTAAGGGTAATTAAACCCCTGAAAAATAGATTAAATTTTTTGAGTTAGCAAATTTTATGAAATGGATTAAGTATATGTGCTAAATGGGCTTATGTGAAGGGATAAAGGTAAATGGGTGATGAATGTTTTATAAAAAATGATTTTATGCAAAAATTCATGAAAATGAGATGAATTCCATGATTATACATCTTTTTGGAATGTGGGATGATTTATTTCAAATTTTGAAATCATTTAAGGAAGCCTAAGGCAATATGTGCTAAAGCAAGCACCGTTGTGTGTGTTGTGGAAAAAAATGGATAAATCGCAAAGTGAGCTCAATGAACTTATGAATGATGTTTATTGAATGAAGTTTGTGTGATTAAAATGAATACGCAGTGTATAGGGTCATACATGTCGTGATGTATGGTAGTCGAAGACATGTGTATAAAATGTGCTGATATGTGCAAAATGAGCTATGTATGTGTTTGATGACTTATGAAGTCAAATAAATGATGTATGTATACAGAATGGGTTGGAAAACTAAATAAAATATGAGAAAAAGAAATATATGAAAAATCATATTATTCTCATGTAAGCAAAGGCAAAGAAAAAGTGGTGACGGAAAGCTAAGGAATTCAGGTAAGCAAGAAAATTTTCTAAAGAATTTTTGCTTTTCTAAATTGTTTCCATAAATGCAATTTTTGCTTTATCTTGTTTGATGAAACTATGGAAATTATTTTTAATGTGTTTAAGGATGGCCATCCCTTAGCAAAATAATGTTGAAATGATATTTTACTTCAAATGCAATGTTATGAAATCTTTCTTTGATAAATGCTATGGAAAAATGATGTGATTCCATGTTTCTGATTGAAAAAAATCATGCTAGCATGTTAAAGATGAATTTATGCAAAAGTTCATGTGCACAGGTTACTAGGTCCACTTTAAGGGCATAAGCGGACCTATTTTCCCCCCTTAGTATGGCCAAGTCGCTTGAAACAGGCCTAAGGCCGGCGGCGCCCTCTCTGAAATGGGAGCTAATATGACAGATGGTCGCCTGGCTAGCTTCCATCCTAAGGGAGAAATGGTTTACATGTTCATGATTTCATATGGCATATTGCATATGGAACTCGTGATGGGTACAAGATTTCATGTTTTTAAGATATACCTTTAGATAAGGTATAAATTTCTTTCCAATATGATTTTGAATGCAAAATGTTGCCTGAAATGATTTGCCTGTAAAATGCAAATAGCTTGCTGATTGAGTTTCGACTCACAATTTTGTTTTCCAAACCCAAAGACAAGTAAAGAACAGGATAAGGCAAAGGAGCAAGTACAAGCTTAAGGAATCCATGGAAAAACTTATGAAACTCATGTTATGAAATTTATGTGAAATGATTGTAAAAATTATATGCAGTGCTTTATGATGAATAGATGTAAACTATTCGAATGTTTTATATGGATGACTGTGATATATACATGCAGTGACATCTGATTTAGGCAAAAGATGAAATGTCGCTGAACATCATGCTTGTATATAATGAATGGGGTGAAATGACTTCGAAATGTATGAGAATGAAATTATGAGAACATGAGTTGTTATATGAACTTTTACATGAACATATTTAATAGGATAAATATCCGACAAGACCCGCGCGGGTGATAGGGCAACAATCTTGATCATGTTTACCAATCAATCCGATCCCGAGGTAAGGGCTAGGATGTGACACTCGGTTTGGGGCACCACAAAGCTTGGTATCAGAGCATGGATTGGTAAATAGGCGTGAGAAATTTCTAAGTATAGGAAAATTGATAAAATATGAAGAGATATGCATGATTATACATGAATATATATGACTACCCATAACGATGTGATGTATTAGATGTGATTTAATGATGCTCATGCATGATTATAACATGATGAAATGCATGCTAGATGATGAAATAGACATGTTCATGTGATGATTTGGTATGCTTCTAACATGATGAAATGCATGCCATATGATAATGAATTATCGTTGCAATACAATTTGATTGCTATGTCTACACAGATGGAGGATAGAGGAAAGAGAATGATGAGTGCGGAGGAGTTACAAAGGGAAAGAGAGGAAGAGGATAGGAGATAGAGAAGAGAAGAAAATATAAATCGATGGTGAGAATCACAGCCCGACAATGCACCGTTTCCATCAGTCCCCCATGGATTTTCACCAATACGCACACATGATCACACTAAGGGAAGCTACTATGACTCCTTAAGTCAACATGCACAGGACTTAGGAGAGCCCTCCAGTTATAAACCTAGGGCACAAGTGTTACCAGGCACCTACCTTGGCATTCCCCGGGATCCCCCTGTTCCAACTGACAAAGTTGATCCACAAGACCTACAGAACTTTTGGGATAAGACTCAGGCACCTATACCCCCCGATGCTGGTCCATGGTACAGATTTGTTGATGGATATGTCCAGTTTCATTATGGAGCATCTTGGGAGAGACTCCATCAATGGGAAGTGGACATGGCTCTTTATATAAAAAGGCGTCGTGCCGAGGGAGTCATCGAAGTACCTGCTGGCCCTAAACCTAATGAGGTAATGCTCTATATAATGGAGAATACAGGGAAAATTGTTCGATTGGTCGAGGTCAATGATGATGATGACCCGATGGAATTCCTCGAACCATTTGAGGAAGAAGAGGAGGAGGAAGAGGATGAAGTAGAGGAGGAAGTCGAGGAAGAAATAGTGGAGTTTGTGGGAGATGATGAGGATGAGGATGATGATGATAGTGATGATGAGGTTCAGGCATGATCCGATACTAGCACTATCACAGAGGCACCCTCACAAGTTCCACGTAGACGTAGACGTCGAGGGAGAGGTCCAGGAGGATGATGAACTTAAGTATGGTGCTGATCATGTGGTGTATGTATAGTTATGATTGGATGACTCTATGGTTGCTATGGTGAACTGATATGCATGCAGGTGTGAAATGGGTATGTTAAGTTGAATATGTACATAAGTGTGACTTACTTTTGTACGTGCTAACTGTGAATATGGTGTATGTGAATGAATATGCTGATATATTGAATATCAAATGTTATAATGTGTATGGGTGAATGAGCATGAACCGAATGATGTGATATATTATGATTGAATAAAATGATTGTGACCATGTGATGATGAGAGGTATGTGCAATGAGTTAATATTAAATGAAACTAAAATGCGTATATGATGATTCCATGATGATTATTAATGAAATGCATAGATAATGATCTAATGCTAACTGAAAATGAAAAGTGCCTGTTATATACTCAGATTAAAAACAATGGTGGAAACAAGAGCAGGATTGACCAAAAAGGGGAAGGCCAGTGACATAAAATCAAAGGAACCAACAAAGGCGTAATGATGTAAGTCCTGAACGGAATATGGAAGAAGAAACTGAGTCGAGGCAGAATAGACTCATGGAAGAAAGAGTGGCTGCTGCGGTGGAAAAAGCAATGCAGCGGGCCACTAGGGATTGGGCAGCGCGGACTGCCAATATTATACAAGGATTATGGGAAAGGACCCAACAAGCTCAGTTGGGAAATGTAGAAAGAGAAGGACCTGCTCCTATGGAGGACCCTGTTGCCACCCCGGCACCACAAAGAGATGAAAATCAGCTAATGGAAGCTAATAGAAGAGCCATAAATGCCTTTCTAGCACAACGACCCCCAAAATTTTCTAGAGAACCCAATCCGGTCCAAGCAGAGCAGTAGTTGACGGAGATTAAAAAATTGTTTAGGATATCTGTGAAACCCCGATCTTAGACACATATATGAAACCCTATGGTTGTAAACCCTAGGTAATATATTAACGAAACATATACATATGTATTCATGAAATATGAAATTATGTGAGAATAGATGTTGAAATGATTAATTATGAAATTCGGATGAATAGTACATATGAATAGTGAAACGTGAATAGTAATGTGGGATTAAGGAATATGTTAAGTTAATCATTTTGGATTAACTTAATCATAAAAGACAAAAAAGGAAGCTTCCCACAAAAGGACAAAATAGCCACTTTTGGAATTTTTTATTATTTTCGGATTTTTATGGATTTTTGCGAAGAAAATGAAGAAAAATTCATATCTTGCAATCCGGACATCGGATTGAGATGAAATTTTTTATGGGTGGCTAAGATGTGATGATGGACATGATGAATGGTCCAAGATGTGATGAAAATCACAAATCAAGGGTCAAGATTAAACGTCATTTTAAGATAAAAAAGTAGCTTTACTTTTTCATTAATTAGTATTTGACTTTGGATTAATTTTAATTAATTAAATGATAAATAATTAATGAAAAGCTGCTATGGCTGCTGGAGCTTTGACTTTTGGGGCCAAATCCAATGGTCCAAATCCATCATCATCAAAAATCAATGGCTAAGATTGAATTAGCCTAAAATAATTGATTTAATAAATCAAAAAATTATAAAAAATAGGGCTGCCATAGGGGAGGCGTGAACAGTAGCTAGGGTGGCTGAACATGGCTCAAAGCACCTTTTGGAAATTAGAAAAAAATACATTTACAATTTAATACCTCAAGCAAGGGGGGGTAAAATCCAATTTGATGAAAAATCAAAAAGTATAAATAGGGGGCATGGGGTGAACGACCAAAGCACTCAAAACCAGCTCCATTTGAGCATTTTTTCACCCCCACCACGTTTTAGCCTTGAGGAGAAAGAAAAGGAGGAAGTTAGAGAGAGAAAGTGCGAGAAAAAGTGGGATATCTTCACTTCGGGTAAGTGATTTCTTCCCAAATTTCTTTTGGATGTTAAGTAGGGTAAAACCATGCTTAGATAATTCTTAAGCATGAGAAAATAAGTAAAGTTATAATGCTTAATCGGAATCATGCCGAAATATCGAAAATTTGGAGCAAAGATGGAGCATTCGGGAAGATAGTATATGATATGTGAAAATAATGCTCCAAAATTGATAAATGATGTTTTGCGATATATGAATATGATAAATATGATGTTGGAATGATGATATATTAATTTCATGATTTTTGGAATTAAGGATTATGCTTAAGTGAATTTATGTTGATTTTTAGTACATGGAGAAAATGATTTATTTAACCAAGTAAATGATGATAAATTCAAAATGTATGAAATTTCCCATGATATACGAAGCATAAGCTATGTCATGATATTTTTTATTTTTGGGAAAAATGTCAATTTTTGGAACCCATGAACAGTAACCACGTCTCTGTAAACAGCGTATATTGGGAAAAAATGAGATTTATTTTTATATATTTATGAGGATATATGGATGGAATTTTTAAAGGATTTATGGATAAAAATTCATATAAATGAGTAATGACCAAGTATTTATAAAAGGAAAACCTCTATAAAAATGAGGTAATATGTGATCGTAAAGCATGCATGGGAAGCAAGCTAAGACATGGAATAGATGGATAAAATATCCAATTTCCTTGTATAGGAAAATGAAAGGAAAGGATAAAGGAGTCAGGTTGAAGCAAAGCAAAGGTAAGCAAGCAACCCTTTTGAAAATGTGATTTTATTCTCAAGTATTTATGAATTGTGTTTAAGGATGGCCATTCCTATAATGTTTTGAAATGATGAATGTTTATGATTTTTTATGAAAAATCATGCCGGCATATTGATATCATGTGATGTTCATGGACACGTGCACATGTATGATGTATAAGGAAGAGGCTTTGGTGAAGGTAGAAAGCGGATCAGAGAGTCCCCCTTCACTATTGCCGAGTCGTATGGTCTGTGTGCCGACGGCGTCCTCCCCAGAGGTGGAGGCAAAGGAATGTTATGTTTGAATGAATGCATTGCATTTTCATACATGGATTGAAAAGGAAAGCATGGATTTGAAATTATGTTTTTAAGGGATGGTGCAAATAATTGTCTACATGAGAATGACAAGTTACCTGGTGTAAGAGGTATATAACGCTGGGGAAATCAAAAGTCATGCATGTAGGAACCATGTAGGCGTCAAGAGGAAGAGAGGTTCCCCTTGATGAGGCCAAGTCGGAGACAGCTGGCGTATTGGACCATGTTATGTGAGATGTTCCCTGAGCTAGCGTACCCGCACACGAAGGTTTATATCAGGAGTGGAAAGGAAGCATTTGCACATCCAATGTTTATGAAAAGGTTTCTATTCCATTGATAGTTGATCACTTGCTAAGTGTCTCCTATCGAATGGAGAGAAATGCATTTACGAATGATTTACATGAATGGTTTATGAAAGGTTTCGAAATATGGTTTACGAAAAGGTTTCTATTCCGTTGGTAGTTGATCACTTGGTAAGTGTCTACTATCGAATGGAGAGGAATGCATTTAAAATGAAAAATGCTTGCTTATTGAGTTTCGACTCATGTTTTATTTTCCCAACCTTAGACAAGTGCAGGGAAAATTCAAGTGATGAAAAAAGAACCGGTTGATTTGCCTAGAAGTGATATGATGAAAGAAGCATAGATACAAAGGTATGTAATCCTTTGTTACTGAAGTATAAATGTAGGCCATAATAGCATATGATGAAAAAGAATATACGTTGTATGAAAATATGAAAGTATGAATAAAATGAGAAGTTGATGATTTATGATGATATGGATGGGTCCATTTTGAATGATGATGAGTATATGTTGTGTGATGAAAGAAAAAGAAAAGAAATGAAAAAAAAATTGGATGAGATCCAATTAAGAACCCGCCGTGTGATCAGGGCAACAATCCTGAGTCACGTTTACCAATCGATAAGATCCCGGAGTAAGGACAAATGTGGCGCCTCGGTTCCAATTAAGAACCCGCCGTGTGATCAGGGCAACAATCCTGAGTCACGTTTACCAATCGATAAGATCCCGGAGTAAGGACAAATGTGACGCCTCGGTTCGGGGCGCCACAGAAATTTGTATCAGAGCAAGGATTGGTAAATAGGCGGGAGAAGGAGAAAATAAAGGATGTTGAAAGGATAAGTCTGATATCACAGAAGATGATATCAGAGCAAGGATTGGTAAACAGGCGTGGAAAGAGAAAAGTTATGGATGATAAAAAAGGTGTAATACCACAGAAGTTGGTATAAGAATATGAATTTATAGATGTGCAAAGATAATATCTAGATCTATATGAAGAGACAAGAATGGTATCATAGCAAGAAATGATAAATAAAAAGAGTGAATGAAGAAAAGAAATGAAAATCATGATATTTGTATATCATGAATTGTCTTCCATGATTTGGAATGTCATGGATGAAGGAAGGAAAGGAATTGTTTGGGATTCTTTTCAATCCCAATGCATTTTGAAAGATAAGTAAGAGAGGAGTTTCCTTTATGATGAGTAAATAAGGAAGAAAGTAAGATGAAAGTAAAGATGTCCTAATTGGTCTAGCCTTAGTATTTTCACTATGCAATATGTATGCATTAAGGAAGTTTAGCAAAAGTCTCTTTTGACTTTTGAAAGATTAATGAATAGAAGATATTTTGATGCAAAGATGATTTTTTGCTATAAAATCAAATTTATTTACATATGCATGTCATGTGTATATCAAATGAAAAGTGGTTAATACTAACCTCTTTATGAGATATGATGCTATGACTATTTGATGATTAATGATTAATGATTAATAATTGATGATATGATAAGATGGGAAATATCAAAGTTGCACAGCAGAAGTGTGATGGATTATTTCAAGTAAGACAGGTTTCGGGACGAAACCTATTGTAAGGGAGGGAGGATTGTGAAACCCCGATCTTAGACACATATATGAAACCCTAGGGTTGTAAACCCTAGGTAATATATTAACGAAACATATACATATGTATTCATGAAATATGAAATTATGTGAGAATAGATGTTGAAATGATTAATTATGAAATTCGGATGAATAGTACATATGAATAGTGAAACGTGAATAGTAATGTGGGATTAAGGAATATGTTAAGTTAATCACTTTGGATTAACTTAATCATAAAAGACAAAAAAGGAAGCTTCCCACAAAAGGACAAAATAGCCACTTTTGGAATTTTTTATTATTTTCGGATTTTTATGGATTTTTGCGAAGAAAATGAAGAAAAATTCATATCTTGCAATCCGGACATCGGATTGAGATGAAATTTTTTATGGGTGGCTAAGATGTGATGATGGACATGATGAATGGTCCAAGATGTGATGAAAATCACAAATCAAGGGTCAAGATTAAACGTCATTTTAAGATAAAAAAGTAGCTTTACTTTTTCATTAATTAGTATTTGACTTTGGATTAATTTTAATTAATTAAATGATAAATAATTAATGAAAAGCTGCTATGGCTGCTGGAGCTTTGACTTTTGGGGCCAAATCCAATGGTCCAAATCCATCATCATCAAAAATCAATGGCTAAGATTGAATTAGCCTAAAATAATTGATTTAATAAATCAAAAAATTATAAAAAATAGGGCTGCCATAGGGGAGGCGTGAACAGTAGCTAGGGTGGCTGAACATGGCTCAAAGCACCTTTTGGAAATTAGAAAAAAATACATTTACAATTTAATACCTCAAGCAAGGGGGGGTAAAATCCAATTTGATGAAAAATCAAAAAGTATAAATAGGGGGCATGGGGTGAACGACCAAAGCACTCAAAACCAGCTCCATTTGAGCATTTTTTCACCCCCACCACGTTTTAGCCTTGAGGAGAAAGAAAAGGAGGAAGTTAGAGAGAGAAAGTGCGAGAAAAAGTGGGATATCTTCACTTCGGGTAAGTGATTTCTTCCCAAATTTCTTTTGGATGTTAAGTAGGGTAAAACCATGCTTAGATAATTCTTAAGCATGAGAAAATAAGTAAAGTTATAATGCTTAATCGGAATCATGCCGAAATATCGAAAATTTGGAGCAAAGATGGAGCATTCGGGAAGATAGTATATGATATGTGAAAATAATGCTCCAAAATTGATAAATGATGTTTTGCGATATATGAATATGATAAATATGATGTTGGAATGATGATATATTAATTTCATGATTTTTGGAATTAAGGATTATGCTTAAGTGAATTTATGTTGATTTTTAGTACATGGAGAAAATGATTTATTTAACCAAGTAAATGATGATAAATTCAAAATGTATGAAATTTCCCATGATATACGAAGCATAAGCTATGTCATGATATTTTTTATTTTTGGGAAAAATGTCAATTTTTGGAACCCATGAACAGTAACCACGTCTCTGTAAACAGCGTATATTGGGAAAAAATGAGATTTATTTTTATATATTTATGAGGATATATGGATGGAATTTTTAAAGGATTTATGGATAAAAATTCATATAAATGAGTAATGACCAAGTATTTATAAAAGGAAAACCTCTATAAAAATGAGGTAATATGTGATCGTAAAGAATGCATGGGAAGCAAGCTAAGACATGGAATAGATGGATAAAATATCCAATTTCCTTGTATAGGAAAATGAAAGGAAAGGATAAAGGAGTCAGGTTGAAGCAAAGCAAAGGTAAGCAAGCAACCCTTTTGAAAATGTGATTTTATTCTCAAGTATTTATGAATTGTGTTTAAGGATGGCCATTCCTATAATGTTTTGAAATGATGAATGTTTATGATTTTTTATGAAAAATCATGCCGGCATATTGATATCATGTGATGTTCATGGACACGTGCACATGTATGATGTATAAGGAAGAGGCTTTGGTGAAGGTAGAAAGCGGATCAAAGAGTCCCCCTTCACTATTGCCGAGTCGTATGGTCTGTGTGCCGACGGCGTCCTCCCCAGAGGTGGAGGCAAAGGAATGTTATGTTTGAATGAATGCATTGCATTTTCATACATGGATTGAAAAGGAAAGCATGGATTTGAAATTATGTTTTTAAGGGATGGTGCAAATAATTCTCTACATGAGAATGACAAGTTACCTGGTGTAAGAGGTATATAACGCTGGGGAAATCAAAAGTCATGCATGTAGGAACCATGTAGGCGTCAAGAGGAAGAGAGGTTCCCCTTGATGAGGCCAAGTCGGAGACAGCTGGCGTATTGGACCATGTTATGTGAGATGTTCCCTGAGCTAGCGTACCCGCACACGAAGGTTTATGTCAGGAGTGGAAAGGAAGCATTTGCACATCCAATGTTTATGAAAAGGTTTCTATTCCATTGATAGTTGATCACTTGCTAAGTGTCTCCTATCGAATGGAGAGAAATGCATTTACGAATGATTTACATGAATGGTTTATGAAAGGTTTCGAAATATGGTTTACGAAAAGGTTTCTATTCCGTTGGTAGTTGATCACTTGGTAAGTGTCTACTATCGAATGGAGAGGAATGCATTTAAAATGAAAAATGCTTGCTTATTGAGTTTCGACTCATGTTTTGTTTTCCCAACCTTAGACAAGTGCAGGGAAAATTCAAGTGATGAAAAAAGAACCGGTTGATTTGCCTAGAAGTGATATGATGAAAGAAGCATAGATACAAAGGTATGTAATCCTTTGTTACTGAAGTATAAATGTAGGCCATAATAGCATATGATGAAAAAGAATATACGTTGTATGAAATTATGAAAGTATGAATAAAATGAGAAGTTGATGATTTATGATGATATGGATGGGTCCATTTTGAATGATGATGAGTATATGTTGTGTGATGAAAGAAAAAGAAAAGAAATGAAAAAAAAAATTGGATGAGATCCAATTAAGAACCCGCCGTGTGATCAGGGCAACAATCCTGAGTCACGTTTACCAATCGATAAGATCCCGGAGTAAGGACAAATGTGGCGCCTCGGTTCCAATTAAGAACCCGCCGTGTGATCAGGGAACAATCCTGAGTCACGTTTACCAATCGATAAGATCCCGGAGTAAGGACAAATGTGACGCCTCGGTTCGGGGCGCCACAGAAATTTGTATCAGAGCAAGGATTGGTAAATAGGCGGGAGAAGGAGAAAATAAAGGATGTTGAAAGGATAAGTCTGATATCACAGAAGATGATATCAGAGCAAGGATTGGTAAACAGGCGTGGAAAGAGAAAAGTTATGGATGATAAAAAAGGTGTAATACCACAGAAGTTGGTATAAGAATATGAATTTATAGATGTGCAAAGATAATATCTAGATCTATATGAAGAGACAAGAATGGTATCATAGCAAGAAATGATAAATAAAAAGAGTGAATGAAGAAAAGAAATGAAAATCATGATATTTGTATATCATGAATTGTCTTCCATGATTTGGAATGTCATGGATGAAGGAAGGAAAGGAATTGTTTGGGATTCTTTTCAATCCCAATGCATTTTGAAAGATAAGTAAGAGAGGAGTTTCCTTTATGATGAGTAAATAAGGAAGAAAGTATGATGAAAGTAAAGATGTCCTAATTGGTCTAGCCTTAGTATTTTCACTATGCAATATGTATGCATTAAGGAAGTTTAGCAAAAGTCTCTTTTGACTTTTGAAAGATTAATGAATAGAAGATATTTTGATGCAAAGATGATTTTTTGCTATAAAATCAAATTTATTTACATATGCATGTCATGTGTATATCAAATGAAAAGTGGTTAATACTAACCTCTTTATGAGATATGATGCTATGACTATTTGATGATTAATGATTAATGATTAATAATTGATGATATGATAAGATGGGAAATATCAAAGTTGCACAGCAGAAGTGTGATGGATTATTTCAAGTAAGACAGGTTTCGGGACGAAACCTATTGTAAGGGAGGGAGGATTGTGAAACCCCGATCTTAGACACATATATGAAACCCTAGGGTTGTAAACCCTAGGTAATATATTAACGAAATATATACATATGTATTCATGAAATATGAAATTATGTGAGAATAGATGTTGAAATGATTAATTATGAAATTCGGATGAATAGTACATATGAATAGTGAAACGTGAATAGTAATGTGGGATTAAGGAATATGTTAAGTTAATCACTTTGGATTAACTTAATCATAAAAGACAAAAAAGGAAGCTTCCCACAAAAGGACAAAATAGCCACTTTTGGAATTTTTTATTATTTTCGGATTTTTATGGATTTTTGCGAAGAAAATGAAGAAAAATTCATATCTTGCAATCCGGACATCGGATTGAGATGAAATTTTTTATGGGTGGCTAAGATGTGATGATGGACATGATGAATGGTCCAAGATGTGATGAAAATCATAAATCAAGGGTCAAGATTAAACGTCATTTGAAGATAAAAAAGTAGCTTTACTTTTTCATTAATTAGTATTTGACTTTGGATTAATTTTAATTAATTAAATGATAAATAATTAATGAAAAGCTGTTATGGCTGCTGGAGCTTTGACTTTTGGGGCCAAATCCAATGGTCCAAATCCATCATTATCAAAAATCAATGGCTAAGATTGAATTAGCCTAAAATAATTGATTTAATAAATCAAAAAATTATAAAAAATAGGGCTGCCATAGGGGAGGCGTGAACAGTATCTAGGGTGGCTGAACATGGCTCAAAGCACCTTTTAGAAATTAGAAAAAAATACATTTACAATTTAATACCTCAAGCAAGGGGGGGTAAAATCCAATTTGATGAAAAATCAAAAAGTATAAATAGGGGGCATGGGGTGAACGACCAAAGCACTCAAACCCAGCTCCATTTGAGCATTTTTTCACCCCCACTACGTTTTAGCCTTGAGGAGAAAGAAAAGGAGGAAGTTAGAGAGAGAAAGTGCGAGAAAAAGTGGGATATCTTCACTTCGGGTAAGTGATTTCTTCCCAAATTTCTTTTGGATTTTAAGTAGGGTAAAACTATGCTTAGATAATTCTTAATTATGAGAAAATAAGTAAAGTTATAATGCTTAATCGGAATCATGCCGAAATATCGAAAATTTGGAGCAAAGATGGAGCATTCGGGAAGATAGTATATGATATGTGAAAATAATGCTCCAAAATTGATAAATGATGTTTTGTGATATATGAATATGATAAATATGATGTTGGAATGATGATATATTAATTTCATGATTTTTGGAATTAAGGATTATGCTTAAGTGAATTTATGTTGATTTTTAGTACATGGAGAAAATGATTTATTTAACCAAGTAAATGATGATAAATTCAAAATGTATGAAATTTCCCATGATATACGAAGCATAAGCTATGTCATGATATTTTTTATTTTTGGGAAAAATGTCAATTTTTGGAACCCATGAACAGTAACCACGTCTCTGTAAACAGCGTATTTTGGGAAAAAATGAGATTTATTTTTATATATTTATGAGGATATATGGATGGAATTTTTAAAGGATTTATGGATAAAAATTCATATAAATGAGTAATGACCAAGTATTTATAAAAGGAAAACCTCTATAAAAATGAGGTAATATGTGATCGTAAAGCATGCATGGGAAGCAAGCTAAGACATGGAATAGATGGATAAAATATCCAATTTCCTTGTATAGGAAAATGAAAGGAAAGGATAAAGGAGTCAGGTTGAAGCAAAGCAAAGGTAAGCAAGCAACCCTTTTGAAAATGTGATTTTATTCTCAAGTATTTATGAATTGTGTTTAAGGATGGCCATTCCTATAATGTTTTGAAATGATGAATGTTTATGATTTTTTATGAAAAATCATGCCGGCATATTGATATCATGTGATGTTCATGGACACGTGCACATGTATGATGTATAAGGAAGAGGCTTTGGTGAAGGTAGAAAGCGGATCAGAGAGTCCCCCTTCACTATTGCCGAGTCGTATGGTCTGTGTGCCGACGACGTCCTCCCCAGAGGTGGAGGCAAAGGAATGTTATGTTTGAATGAATGCATTGCATTTTCATACATGGATTGAAAAGGAAAGCATGGATTTGAAATTATGTTTTTAAGCGATGGTGCAAATAATTCTCTACATGAGAATGACAAGTTACCTGGTGTAAGAGGTATATAACGCTGGGGAAATCAAAAGTCATGCATGTAGGAACCATGTAGGCGTCAAGAGGAAGAGAGGTTCCCCTTGATGAGGCCAAGTCGGAGACAGCTGGCGTATTGGACCATGTTATGTGAGATGTTCCCTGAGCTAGCGTACCCGCACACGAAGGTTTATGTCAGGAGTGGAAAGGAAGCATTTGCACATCCAATGTTTATGAAAAGGTTTCTATTCCATTGATAGTTGATCACTTGCTAAGTGTCTCCTATCGAATGGAGAGAAATGCATTTACGAATGATTTACATGAATGGTTTATGAAAGGTTTCGAAATATGGTTTACGAAAAGGTTTCTATTCCGTTGGTAGTTGATCACTTGGTAAGTGTCTACTATCGAATGGAGAGGAATGCATTTAAAATGAAAAATGCTTGCTTATTGAGTTTCGACTCATGTTTTGTTTTCCCAACCTTAGACAAGTGCAGGGAAAATTCAAGTGATGAAAAAAGAACCGGTTGATTTGCCTAGAAGTGATATGATGAAAGAAGCATAGATACAAAGGTATGTAATCCTTTGTTACTGAAGTATAAATGTAGGCCATAATAGCATATGATGAAAAAGAATATACGTTGTATGAAATTATGAAAGTATGAATAAAATGAGAAGTTGATGATTTATGATGATATGGATGGGTCCATTTTGAATGATGATGAGTATATGTTGTGTGATGAAAGAAAAAGAAAAGAAATGAAAAAAAAAATTGGATGAGATCCAATTAAGAACCCGCCGTGTGATCAGGGCAACAATCCTGAGTCACGTTTACCAATCGATAAGATCCCGGAGTAAGGACAAATGTGGCGCCTCGGTTCCAATTAAGAACCCGCCGTGTGATCAGGGCAACAATCCTGAGTCACGTTTACCAATCGATAAGATCCCGGAGTAAGGACAAATGTGACGCCTCGGTTCGGGGCGCCACAGAAATTTGTATCAGAGCAAGGATTGGTAAATAGGCGGGAGAAGGAGAAAATAAAGGATGTTGAAAGGATAAGTCTGATATCACAGAAGATGATATCAGAGCAAGGATTGGTAAACAGGCGTGGAAAGAGAAAAGTTATGGATGATAAAAAAGGTGTAATACCACAGAAGTTGGTATAAGAATATGAATTTATAGATGTGCAAAGATAATATCTAGATCTATATGAAGAGACAAGAATGGTATCATAGCAAGAAATGATAAATAAAAAGAGTGAATGAAGAAAAGAAATGAAAATCATGATATTTGTATATCATGAATTGTCTTCCATGATTTGGAATGTCATGGATGAAGGAAGGAAAGGAATTGTTTGGGATTCTTTTCAATCCCAATGCATTTTGAAAGATAAGTAAGAGAGGAGTTTCCTTTATGATGAGTAAATAAGGAAGAAAGTATGATGAAAGTAAAGATGTCCTAATTGGTCTAGCCTTAGTATTTTCACTATGCAATATGTATGCATTAAGGAAGTTTAGCAAAAGTCTCTTTTGACTTTTGAAAGATTAATGAATAGAAGATATTTTGATGCAAAGATGATTTTTTGCTATAAAATCAAATTTATTTACATATGCATGTCATGTGTATATCAAATGAAAAGTGGTTAATACTAACCTCTTTATGAGATATGATGCTATGACTATTTGATGATTAATGATTAATGATTAATAATTGATGATATGATAAGATGGGAAATATCAAAGTTGCACAGCAGAAGTGTGATGGATTATTTCAAGTAAGACAGGTTTCGGGACGAAACCTATTGTAAGGGAGGGAGGATTGTGAAACCCCGATCTTAGACACATATATGAAACCCTAGGGTTGTAAACCCTAGGTAATATATTAACGAAATATATACATATGTATTCATGAAATATGAAATTATGTGAGAATAGATGTTGAAATGATTAATTATGAAATTCGGATGAATAGTACATATGAATAGTGAAACGTGAATAGTAATGTGGGATTAAGGAATATGTTAAGTTAATCACTTTGGATTAACTTAATCATAAAAGACAAAAAAGGAAGCTTCCCACAAAAGGACAAAATAGCCACTTTTGGAATTTTTTATTATTTTCGGATTTTTATGGATTTTTGCGAAGAAAATGAAGAAAAATTCATATCTTGCAATCCGGACATCGGATTGAGATGAAATTTTTTATGGGTGGCTAAGATGTGATGATGGACATGATGAATGGTCCAAGATGTGATGAAAATCATAAATCAAGGGTCAAGATTAAACGTCATTTGAAGATAAAAAAGTAGCTTTACTTTTTCATTAATTAGTATTTGACTTTGGATTAATTTTAATTAATTAAATGATAAATAATTAATGAAAAGCTGTTATGGCTGCTGGAGCTTTGACTTTTGGGGCCAAATCCAATGGTCCAAATCCATCATTATCAAAAATCAATGGCTAAGATTGAATTAGCCTAAAATAATTGATTTAATAAATCAAAAAATTATAAAAAATAGGGCTGCCATAGGGGAGGCGTGAACAGTATCTAGGGTGGCTGAACATGGCTCAAAGCACCTTTTAGAAATTAGAAAAAAATACATTTACAATTTAATACCTCAAGCAAGGGGGGGTAAAATCCAATTTGATGAAAAATCAAAAAGTATAAATAGGGGGCATGGGGTGAACGACCAAAGCACTCAAACCCAGCTCCATTTGAGCATTTTTTCACCCCCACTACGTTTTAGCCTTGAGGAGAAAGAAAAGGAGGAAGTTAGAGAGAGAAAGTGCGAGAAAAAGTGGGATATCTTCACTTCGGGTAAGTGATTTCTTCCCAAATTTCTTTTGGATGTTAAGTAGGGTAAAACTATGCTTAGATAATTCTTAATTATGAGAAAATAAGTAAAGTTATAATGCTTAATCGGAATCATGCCGAAATATCGAAAATTTGGAGCAAAGATGGAGCATTCGGGAAGATAGTATATGATATGTGAAAATAATGCTCCAAAATTGATAAATGATGTTTTGCGATATATGAATATGATAAATATGATGTTGGAATGATGATATATTAATTTCATGATTTTTGGAATTAAGGATTATGCTTAAGTGAATTTATGTTGATTTTTAGTACATGGAGAAAATGATTTATTTAACCAAGTAAATGATGATAAATTCAAAATGTATGAAATTTCCCATGATATACGAAGCATAAGCTATGTCATGATATTTTTTATTTTTGGGAAAAATGTCAATTTTTGGAACCCATGAACAGTAACCACGTCTCTGTAAACAGCGTATATTGGGAAAAAATGAGATTTATTTTTATATATTTATGAGGATATATGGATGGAATTTTTAAAGGATTTATGGATAAAAATTCATATAAATGAGTAATGACCAAGTATTTATAAAAGGAAAACCTCTATAAAAATGAGGTAATATGTGATCGTAAAGCATGCATGGGAAGCAAGCTAAGACATGGAATAGATGGATAAAATATCCAATTTCCTTGTATAGGAAAATGAAAGGAAAGGATAAAGGAGTCAGGTTGAAGCAAAGCAAAGGTAAGCAAGCAACCCTTTTGAAAATGTGATTTTATTCTCAAGTATTTATGAATTGTGTTTAAGGATGGCCATTCCTATAATGTTTTGAAATGATGAATGTTTATGATTTTTTATGAAAAATCATGCCGGCATATTGATATCATGTGATGTTCATGGACACGTGCACATGTATGATGTATAAGGAAGAGGCTTTGGTGAAGGTAGAAAGCGGATCAAAGAGTCCCCCTTCACTATTGCCGAGTCGTATGGTCTGTGTGCCGACGGCGTCCTCCCCAGAGGTGGAGGCAAAGGAATGTTATGTTTGAATGAATGCATTGCATTTTCATACATGGATTGAAAAGGAAAGCATGGATTTGAAATTATGTTTTTAAGGGATGGTGCAAATAATTCTCTACATGAGAATGACAAGTTACCTGGTGTAAGAGGTATATAACGCTGGGGAAATCAAAAGTCATGCATGTAGGAACCATGTAGGCGTCAAGAGGAAGAGAGGTTCCCCTTGATGAGGCCAAGTCGGAGACAGCTGGCGTATTGGACCATGTTATGTGAGATGTTCCCTGAGCTAGCGTACCCGCACACGAAGGTTTATGTCAGGAGTGGAAAGGAAGCATTTGCACATCCAATGTTTATGAAAAGGTTTCTATTCCATTGATAGTTGATCACTTGCTAAGTGTCTCCTATCGAATGGAGAGAAATGCATTTACGAATGATTTACATGAATGGTTTATGAAAGGTTTCGAAATATGGTTTACGAAAAGGTTTCTATTCCGTTGGTAGTTGATCACTTGGTAAGTGTCTACTATCGAATGGAGAGGAATGCATTTAAAATGAAAAATGCTTGCTTATTGAGTTTCGACTCATGTTTTGTTTTCCCAACCTTAGACAAGTGCAGGGAAAATTCAAGTGATGAAAAAAGAACCGGTTGATTTGCCTAGAAGTGATATGATGAAAGAAGCATAGATACAAAGGTATGTAATCCTTTGTTACTGAAGTATAAATGTAGGCCATAATAGCATATGATGAAAAAGAATATACGTTGTATGAAATTATGAAAGTATGAATAAAATGAGAAGTTGATGATTTATGATGATATGGATGGGTCCATTTTGAATGATGATGAGTATATGTTGTGTGATGAAAGAAAAAGAAAAGAAATGAAAAAAAAAATTGGATGAGATCCAATTAAGAACCCGCCGTGTGATCAGGGCAACAATCCTGAGTCACGTTTACCAATCGATAAGATCCCGGAGTAAGGACAAATGTGGCGCCTCGGTTCCAATTAAGAACCCGCCGTGTGATCAGGGAACAATCCTGAGTCACGTTTACCAATCGATAAGATCCCGGAGTAAGGACAAATGTGACGCCTCGGTTCGGGGCGCCACAGAAATTTGTATCAGAGCAAGGATTGGTAAATAGGCGGGAGAAGGAGAAAATAAAGGATGTTGAAAGGATAAGTCTGATATCACAGAAGATGATATCAGAGCAAGGATTGGTAAACAGGCGTGGAAAGAGAAAAGTTATGGATGATAAAAAAGGTGTAATACCACAGAAGTTGGTATAAGAATATGAATTTATAGATGTGCAAAGATAATATCTAGATCTATATGAAGAGACAAGAATGGTATCATAGCAAGAAATGATAAATAAAAAGAGTGAATGAAGAAAAGAAATGAAAATCATGATATTTGTATATCATGAATTGTCTTCCATGATTTGGAATGTCATGGATGAAGGAAGGAAAGGAATTGTTTGGGATTCTTTTCAATCCCAATGCATTTTGAAAGATAAGTAAGAGAGGAGTTTCCTTTATGATGAGTAAATAAGGAAGAAAGTATGATGAAAGTAAAGATGTCCTAATTGGTCTAGCCTTAGTATTTTCACTATGCAATATGTATGCATTAAGGAAGTTTAGCAAAAGTCTCTTTTGACTTTTGAAAGATTAATGAATAGAAGATATTTTGATGCAAAGATGATTTTTTGCTATAAAATCAAATTTATTTACATATGCATGTCATGTGTATATCAAATGAAAAGTGGTTAATACTAACCTCTTTATGAGATATGATGCTATGACTATTTGATGATTAATGATTAATGATTAATAATTGATGATATGATAAGATGGGAAATATCAAAGTTGCACAGCAGAAGTGTGATGGATTATTTCAAGTAAGACAGGTTTCGGGACGAAACCTATTGTAAGGGAGGGAGGATTGTGAAACCCCGATCTTAGACACATATATGAAACCCTAGGGTTGTAAACCCTAGGTAATATATTAACGAAATATATACATATGTATTCATGAAATATGAAATTATGTGAGAATAGATGTTGAAATGATTAATTATGAAATTCGGATGAATAGTACATATGAATAGTGAAACGTGAATAGTAATGTGGGATTAAGGAATATGTTAAGTTAATCACTTTGGATTAACTTAATCATAAAAGACAAAAAAGGAAGCTTCCCACAAAAGGACAAAATAGCCACTTTTGGAATTTTTTATTATTTTCGGATTTTTATGGATTTTTGCGAAGAAAATGAAGAAAAATTCATATCTTGCAATCCGGACATCGGATTGAGATGAAATTTTTTATGGGTGGCTAAGATGTGATGATGGACATGATGAATGGTCCAAGATGTGATGAAAATCATAAATCAAGGGTCAAGATTAAACGTCATTTGAAGATAAAAAAGTAGCTTTACTTTTTCATTAATTAGTATTTGACTTTGGATTAATTTTAATTAATTAAATGATAAATAATTAATGAAAAGCTGTTATGGCTGCTGGAGCTTTGACTTTTGGGGCCAAATCCAATGGTCCAAATCCATCATTATCAAAAATCAATGGCTAAGATTGAATTAGCCTAAAATAATTGATTTAATAAATCAAAAAATTATAAAAAATAGGGCTGCCATAGGGGAGGCGTGAACAGTATCTAGGGTGGCTGAACATGGCTCAAAGCACCTTTTAGAAATTAGAAAAAAATACATTTACAATTTAATACCTCAAGCAAGGGGGGGTAAAATCCAATTTGATGAAAAATCAAAAAGTATAAATAGGGGGCATGGGGTGAACGACCAAAGCACTCAAACCCAGCTCCATTTGAGCATTTTTTCACCCCCACTACGTTTTAGCCTTGAGGAGAAAGAAAAGGAGGAAGTTAGAGAGAGAAAGTGCGAGAAAAAGTGGGATATCTTCACTTCGGGTAAGTGATTTCTTCCCAAATTTCTTTTGGATTTTAAGTAGGGTAAAACTATGCTTAGATAATTCTTAATTATGAGAAAATAAGTAAAGTTATAATGCTTAATCGGAATCATGCCGAAATATCGAAAATTTGGAGCAAAGATGGAGCATTCGGGAAGATAGTATATGATATGTGAAAATAATGCTCCAAAATTGATAAATGATGTTTTGTGATATATGAATATGATAAATATGATGTTGGAATGATGATATATTAATTTCATGATTTTTGGAATTAAGGATTATGCTTAAGTGAATTTATGTTGATTTTTAGTACATGGAGAAAATGATTTATTTAACCAAGTAAATGATGATAAATTCAAAATGTATGAAATTTCCCATGATATACGAAGCATAAGCTATGTCATGATATTTTTTATTTTTGGGAAAAATGTCAATTTTTGGAACCCATGAACAGTAACCACGTCTCTGTAAACAGCGTATTTTGGGAAAAAATGAGATTTATTTTTATATATTTATGAGGATATATGGATGGAATTTTTAAAGGATTTATGGATAAAAATTCATATAAATGAGTAATGACCAAGTATTTATAAAAGGAAAACCTCTATAAAAATGAGGTAATATGTGATCGTAAAGCATGCATGGGAAGCAAGCTAAGACATGGAATAGATGGATAAAATATCCAATTTCCTTGTATAGGAAAATGAAAGGAAAGGATAAAGGAGTCAGGTTGAAGCAAAGCAAAGGTAAGCAAGCAACCCTTTTGAAAATGTGATTTTATTCTCAAGTATTTATGAATTGTGTTTAAGGATGGCCATTCCTATAATGTTTTGAAATGATGAATGTTTATGATTTTTTATGAAAAATCATGCCGGCATATTGATATCATGTGATGTTCATGGACACGTGCACATGTATGATGTATAAGGAAGAGGCTTTGGTGAAGGTAGAAAGCGGATCAGAGAGTCCCCCTTCACTATTGCCGAGTCGTATGGTCTGTGTGCCGACGGCGTCCTCCCCAGAGGTGGAGGCAAAGGAATGTTATGTTTGAATGAATGCATTGCATTTTCATACATGGATTGAAAAGGAAAGCATGGATTTGAAATTATGTTTTTAAGCGATGGTGCAAATAATTCTCTACATGAGAATGACAAGTTACCTGGTGTAAGAGGTATATAACGCTGGGGAAATCAAAAGTCATGCATGTAGGAACCATGTAGGCGTCAAGAGGAAGAGAGGTTCCCCTTGATGAGGCCAAGTCGGAGACAGCTGGCGTATTGGACCATGTTATGTGAGATGTTCCCTGAGCTAGCGTACCCGCACACGAAGGTTTATGTCAGGAGTGGAAAGGAAGCATTTGCACATCCAATGTTTATGAAAAGGTTTCTATTCCATTGATAGTTGATCACTTGCTAAGTGTCTCCTATCGAATGGAGAGAAATGCATTTACGAATGATTTACATGAATGGTTTATGAAAGGTTTCGAAATATGGTTTACGAAAAGGTTTCTATTCCGTTGGTAGTTGATCACTTGGTAAGTGTCTACTATCGAATGGAGAGGAATGCATTTAAAATGAAAAATGCTTGCTTATTGAGTTTCGACTCATGTTTTGTTTTCCCAACCTTAGACAAGTGCAGGGAAAATTCAAGTGATGAAAAAAGAACCGGTTGATTTGCCTAGAAGTGATATGATGAAAGAAGCATAGATACAAAGGTATGTAATCCTTTGTTACTGAAGTATAAATGTAGGCCATAATAGCATATGATGAAAAAGAATATACGTTGTATGAAATTATGAAAGTATGAATAAAATGAGAAGTTGATGATTTATGATGATATGGATGGGTCCATTTTGAATGATGATGAGTATATGTTGTGTGATGAAAGAAAAAGAAAAGAAATGAAAAAAAAAATTGGATGAGATCCAATTAAGAACCCGCCGTGTGATCAGGGCAACAATCCTGAGTCACGTTTACCAATCGATAAGATCCCGGAGTAAGGACAAATGTGGCGCCTCGGTTCCAATTAAGAACCCGCCGTGTGATCAGGGCAACAATCCTGAGTCACGTTTACCAATCGATAAGATCCCGGAGTAAGGACAAATGTGACGCCTCGGTTCGGGGCGCCACAGAAATTTGTATCAGAGCAAGGATTGGTAAATAGGCGGGAGAAGGAGAAAATAAAGGATGTTGAAAGGATAAGTCTGATATCACAGAAGATGATATCAGAGCAAGGATTGGTAAACAGGCGTGGAAAGAGAAAAGTTATGGATGATAAAAAAGGTGTAATACCACAGAAGTTGGTATAAGAATATGAATTTATAGATGTGCAAAGATAATATCTAGATCTATATGAAGAGACAAGAATGGTATCATAGCAAGAAATGATAAATAAAAAGAGTGAATGAAGAAAAGAAATGAAAATCATGATATTTGTATATCATGAATTGTCTTCCATGATTTGGAATGTCATGGATGAAGGAAGGAAAGGAATTGTTTGGGATTCTTTTCAATCCCAATGCATTTTGAAAGATAAGTAAGACAGGAGTTTCCTTTATGATGAGTAAATAAGGAAGAAAGTAAGATGAAAGTAAAGATGTCGTAATTGGTCTAGCCTTAGTATTTTCACTATGCAATATGTATGCATTAAGGAAGTTTAGCAAAAGTCTCTTTTGACTTTTGAAAGATTAATGAATAGAAGATATTTTGATGCAAAGATGATTTTTTGCTATAAAATCAAATTTATTTACATATGCATGTCATGTGTATATCAAATGAAAAGTGGTTAATACTAACCTCTTTATGAGATATGATGCTATGACTATTTGATGATTAATGATTAATGATTAATAATTGATGATATGATAAGATGGGAAATATCAAAGTTGCACAGCAGAAGTGTGATGGATTATTTCAAGTAAGACAGGTTTCGGGACGAAACCTATTGTAAGGGAGGGAGGATTGTGAAACCCCGATCTTAGACACATATATGAAACCCTAGGGTTGTAAACCCTAGGTAATATATTAACGAAATATATACATATGTATTCATGAAATATGAAATTATGTGAGAATAGATGTTGAAATGATTAATTATGAAATTCGGATGAATAGTACATATGAATAGTGAAACGTGAATAGTAATGTGGGATTAAGGAATATGTTAAGTTAATCACTTTGGATTAACTTAATCATAAAAGACAAAAAAGGAAGCTTCCCACAAAAGGACAAAATAGCCACTTTTGGAATTTTTTATTATTTTCGGATTTTTATGGATTTTTGCGAAGAAAATGAAGAAAAATTCATATCTTGCAATCCGGACATCGGATTGAGATGAAATTTTTTATGGGTGGCTAAGATGTGATGATGGACATGATGAATGGTCCAAGATGTGATGAAAATCATAAATCAAGGGTCAAGATTAAACGTCATTTGAAGATAAAAAAGTAGCTTTACTTTTTCATTAATTAGTATTTGACTTTGGATTAATTTTAATTAATTAAATGATAAATAATTAATGAAAAGCTGTTATGGCTGCTGGAGCTTTGACTTTTGGGGCCAAATCCAATGGTCCAAATCCATCATTATCAAAAATCAATGGCTAAGATTGAATTAGCCTAAAATAATTGATTTAATAAATCAAAAAATTATAAAAAATAGGGCTGCCATAGGGGAGGCGTGAACAGTATCTAGGGTGGCTGAACATGGCTCAAAGCACCTTTTGGAAATTAGAAAAAAATACATTTACAATTTAATACCTCAAGCAAGGGGGGGTAAAATCCAATTTGATGAAAAATCAAAAAGTATAAATAGGGGGCATGGGGTGAACGACCAAAGCACTCAAACCCAGCTCCATTTGAGCATTTTTTCACCCCCACCACGTTTTAGCCTTGAGGAGAAAGAAAAGGAGGAAGTTAGAGAGAGAAAGTGCGAGAAAAAGTGGGATATCTTCACTTCGGGTAAGTGATTTCTTCCCAAATTTCTTTTGGATGTTAAGTAGGGTAAAACTATGCTTAGATAATTCTTAATTATGAGAAAATAAGTAAAGTTATAATGCTTAATCGGAATCATGCCGAAATATCGAAAATTTGGAGCAAAGATGGAGCATTCGGGAAGATAGTATATGATATGTGAAAATAATGCTCCAAAATTGATAAATGATGTTTTGCGATATATGAATATGATAAATATGATGTTGGAATGATGATATATTAATTTCATGATTTTTGGAATTAAGGATTATGCTTAAGTGAATTTATGTTGATTTTTAGTACATGGAGAAAATGATTTATTTAACCAAGTAAATGATGATAAATTCAAAATGTATGAAATTTTCCATGATATACGAAGCATAAGCTATGTCATGATATTTTTTATTTTTGGGAAAAATGTCAATTTTTGGAACCCATGAACAGTAACCACGTCTCTGTAAACAGCGTATTTTGGGAAAAAATGAGATTTATTTTTATATATTTATGAGGATATATGGATGGAATTTTTAAAGGATTTATGGATAAAAATTCATATAAATGAGTAATGACCAAGTATTTATAAAAGGAAAACCTCTATAAAAATGAGGTAATATGTGATCGTAAAGCATGCATGGGAAGGAAGCTAAGACATGGAATAGATGGATAAAATATCCAATTTCCTTGTATAGGAAAATGAAAGGAAAGGATAAAGGAGTCAGGTTGAAGCAAAGCAAAGGTAAGCAAGCAACCCTTTTGAAAATGTGATTTTATTCTCAAGTATTTATGAATTGTGTTTAAGGATGGCCATTCCTATAATGTTTTGAAATGATGAATGTTTATGATTTTTTATGAAAAATCATGCCGGCATATTGATATCATGTGATGTTCATGGACACGTGCACATGTATGATGTATAAGGAAGAGGCTTTGGTGAAGGTAGAAAGCGGATCAGAGAGTCCCCCTTCACTATTGCCGAGTCGTATGGTCTGTGTGCCGACGGCGTCCTCCCCAGAGGTGGAGGCAAAGGAATGTTATGTTTGAATGAATGCATTGCATTTTCATACATGGATTGAAAAGGAAAGCATGGATTTGAAATTATGTTTTTAAGCGATGGTGCAAATAATTCTCTACATGAGAATGACAAGTTACCTGGTGTAAGAGGTATATAACGCTGGGGAAATCAAAAGTCATGCATGTAGGAACCATGTAGGCGTCAAGAGGAAGAGAGGTTCCCCTTGATGAGGCCAAGTCGGAGACAGCTGGCGTATTGGACCATGTTATGTGAGATGTTCCCTGAGCTAGCGTACCCGCACACGAAGGTTTATGTCAGGAGTGGAAAGGAAGCATTTGCACATCCAATGTTTATGAAAAGGTTTCTATTCCATTGATAGTTGATCACTTGCTAAGTGTCTCCTATCGAATGGAGAGAAATGCATTTACGAATGATTTACATGAATGGTTTATGAAAGGTTTCGAAATATGGTTTACGAAAAGGTTTCTATTCCGTTGGTAGTTGATCACTTGGTAAGTGTCTACTATCGAATGGAGAGGAATGCATTTAAAATGAAAAATGCTTGCTTATTGAGTTTCGACTCATGTTTTGTTTTCCCAACCTTAGACAAGTGCAGGGAAAATTCAAGTGATGAAAAAAGAACCGGTTGATTTGCCTAGAAGTGATATGATGAAAGAAGCATAGATACAAAGGTATGTAATCCTTTGTTACTGAAGTATAAATGTAGGCCATAATAGCATATGATGAAAAAGAATATACGTTGTATGAAATTATGAAAGTATGAATAAAATGAGAAGTTGATGATTTATGATGATATGGATGGGTCCATTTTGAATGATGATGAGTATATGTTGTGTGATGAAAGAAAAAGAAAAGAAATGAAAAAAAAAATTGGATGAGATCCAATTAAGAACCCGCCGTGTGATCAGGGCAACAATCCTGAGTCACGTTTACCAATCGATAAGATCCCGGAGTAAGGACAAATGTGGCGCCTCGGTTCCAATTAAGAACCCGCCGTGTGATCAGGGCAACAATCCTGAGTCACGTTTACCAATCGATAAGATCCCGGAGTAAGGACAAATGTGACGCCTCGGTTCGGGGCGCCACAGAAATTTGTATCAGAGCAAGGATTGGTAAATAGGCGGGAGAAGGAGAAAATAAAGGATGTTGAAAGGATAAGTCTGATATCACAGAAGATGATATCAGAGCAAGGATTGGTAAACAGGCGTGGAAAGAGAAAAGTTATGGATGATAAAAAAGGTGTAATACCACAGAAGTTGGTATAAGAATATGAATTTATAGATGTGCAAAGATAATATCTAGATCTATATGAAGAGACAAGAATGGTATCATAGCAAGAAATGATAAATAAAAAGAGTGAATGAAGAAAAGAAATGAAAATCATGATATTTGTATATCATGAATTGTCTTCCATGATTTGGAATGTCATGGATGAAGGAAGGAAAGGAATTGTTTGGGATTCTTTTCAATCCCAATGCATTTTGAAAGATAAGTAAGAGAGGAGTTTCCTTTATGATGAGTAAATAAGGAAGAAAGTAAGATGAAAGTAAAGATGTCGTAATTGGTCTAGCCTTAGTATTTTCACTATGCAATATGTATGCATTAAGGAAGTTTAGCAAAAGACTCTTTTGACTTTTGAAAGATTAATGAATAGAAGATATTTTGATGCAAAGATGATTTTTTGCTATAAAATCAAATTTATTTACATATGCATGTCATGTGTATATCAAATGAAAAGTGGTTAATACTAACCTCTTTATGAGATATGATGCTATGACTATTTGATGATTAATGATTAATGATTAATAATTGATGATATGATAAGATGGGAAATATCAAAGTTGCACAGCAGAAGTGTGATGGATTATTTCAAGTAAGACAGGTTTCGGGACGAAACCTATTGTAAGGAAGGGAGGATTGTGAAACCCCGATCTTAGACACATATATGAAACCCTAGGGTTGTAAACCCTAGGTAATATATTAACGAAATATATACATATGTATTCATGAAATATGAAATTATGTGAGAATAGATGTTGAAATGATTAATTATGAAATTCGGATGAATAGTACATATGAATAGTGAAACGTGAATAGTAATGTGGGATTAAGGAATATGTTAAGTTAATCACTTTGGATTAACTTAATCATAAAAGACAAAAAAGGAAGCTTCCCACAAAAGGACAAAATAGCCACTTTTGGAATTTTTTATTATTTTCGGATTTTTATGGATTTTTGCGAAGAAAATGAAGAAAAATTCATATCTTGCAATCCGGACATCGGATTGAGATGAAATTTTTTATGGGTGGCTAAGATGTGATGATGGACATGATGAATGGTCCAAGATGTGATGAAAATCATAAATCAAGGGTCAAGATTAAACGTCATTTGAAGATAAAAAAGTAGCTTTACTTTTTCATTAATTAGTATTTGACTTTGGATTAATTTTAATTAATTAAATGATAAATAATTAATGAAAAGCTGTTATGGCTGCTGGAGCTTTGACTTTTGGGGCCAAATCCAATGGTCCAAATCCATCATTATCAAAAATCAATGGCTAAGATTGAATTAGCCTAAAATAATTGATTTAATAAATCAAAAAATTATAAAAAATAGGGCTGCCATAGGGGAGGCGTGAACAGTATCTAGGGTGGCTGAACATGGCTCAAAGCACCTTTTGGAAATTAGAAAAAAATACATTTACAATTTAATACCTCAAGCAAGGGGGGGTAAAATCCAATTTGATGAAAAATCAAAAAGTATAAATAGGGGGCATGGGGTGAACGACCAAAGCACTCAAACCCAGCTCCATTTGAGCATTTTTTCACCCCCACCACGTTTTAGCCTTGAGGAGAAAGAAAAGGAGGAAGTTAGAGAGAGAAAGTGCGAGAAAAAGTGGGATATCTTCACTTCGGGTAAGTGATTTCTTCCCAAATTTCTTTTGGATGTTAAGTAGGGTAAAAATATGCTTAGATAATTCTTAATTATGAGAAAATAAGTAAAGTTATAATGCTTAATCGGAATCATGCCGAAATATCGAAAATTTGGAGCAAAGATGGAGCATTCGGGAAGATAGTATATGATATGTGAAAATAATGCTCCAAAATTGATAAATGATGTTTTGCGATATATGAATATGATAAATATGATGTTGGAATGATGATATATTAATTTCATGATTTTTGGAATTAAGGATTATGCTTAAGTGAATTTATGTTGATTTTTAGTACATGGAGAAAATGATTTATTTAACCAAGTAAATGATGATAAATTCAAATGTATGAAATTTCCCATGATATACGAAGCATAATCTATGTCATGATATTTTTTATTTTTGGGAAAAATGTCAATTTTTGGAACCCATGAACAGTAACTACGTCTCTGTAAACAGCGTATTTTGGGAAAAAATGAGATTTATTTTTATATATTTATGAGGATATATGGATGGAATTTTTAAAGGATTTATGGATAAAAATTCATATAAATGAGTAATGACCAAGTATTTATAAAAGGAAAACCTCTATAAAAATGAGGTAATATGTGATCGTAAAGCATGCATGGGAAGCAAGCTAAGACATGGAATAGATGGATAAAATATCCAATTTCCTTGTATACGAAAATGAAAGGAAAGGATAAAGGAGTCAGGTTGAAGCAAAGCAAAGGTAAGCAAGCAACCCTTTTGAAAATGTGATTTTATTCTCAAGTATTTATGAATTGTGTTTAAGGATGGCCATTCCTATAATGTTTTGAAATGATGAATGTTTATGATTTTTTATGAAAAATCATGCCGGCATATTGATATCATGTGATGTTCATGGACACGTGCACATGTATGATGTATAAGGAAGAGGCTTTGGTGAAGGTAGAAAGCGGATCAGAGAGTCCCCCTTCACTATTGCCGAGTCGTATGGTCTGTGTGCCGACGGCGTCCTCCCCAGAGGTGGAGGCAAAGGAATGTTATGTTTGAATGAATGCATTGCATTTTCATACATGGATTGAAAAGGAAAGCATGGATTTGAAATTATGTTTTTAAGGGATGGTGCAAATAATTCTCTACATGAGAATGACAAGTTACCTGGTGTAAGAGGTATATAACGCTGGGAAAATCAAAAGTCATGCATGTAGGAACCATGTAGGCGTCAAGAGGAAGAGAGGTTCCCCTTGATGAGGCCAAGTCGGAGACAGCTGGCGTATTGGACCATGTTATGTGAGATGTTCCCTGAGCTAGCGTACCCGCACACGAAGGTTTATGTCAGGAGTGGAAAGGAAGCATTTGCACATCCAATGTTTATGAAAAGGTTTCTATTCCATTGATAGTTGATCACTTGCTAAGTGTCTCCTATCGAATGGAGAGAAATGCATTTACGAATGATTTACATGAATGGTTTATGAAAGGTTTCGAAATATGGTTTACGAAAAGGTTTCTATTCCGTTGGTAGTTGATCACTTGGTAAGTGTCTACTATCGAATGGAGAGGAATGCATTTAAAATGAAAAATGCTTGCTTATTGAGTTTCGACTCATGTTTTGTTTTCCCAACCTTAGACAAGTGCAGGAAAAATTCAAGTGATGAAAAAAGAACCGGTTGATTTGCCTAGAAGTGATATGATGAAAGAAGCATAGATACAAAGGTATGTAATCCTTTGTTACTGAAGTATAAATGTAGTCCATAATAGCATATGATGAAAAAGAATATACGTTGTATGAAATTATGAAAGTATGAATAAAATGAGAAGTTGATGATTTATGATGATATGGATGGGTCCATTTTGAATGATGATGAATATATGTTGTGTGATGAAAGAAAAAGAAAAGAAATGAAAAAAAAAATTGGATGAGATCCAATTAAGAACCCGCCGTGTGATCAGGGCAACAATCTTGAGTCACGTTTACCAATCGATATGATCCCGGAGTAAGGACAAATGTGGCGCCTCGGTTCGGGGCGCCACAATATCTCCGTGCAACAACCATCAAAAAGTTCTGTGTGCTACCCATTTGTTAGCAAAGGACGCACACGAATGGTGGGAGACAATGTTAATCACAATGCCACGACCCGAAGAAGTATCTTGGCAAATATTTGTGGAAGAGTTTCATAAAGAATACCTCCCGGTGGGATTGCAGAGTCAAAAGGTGATAGAATTCAAAAAATTATATCAAGGGAGGATGATGGTCACCGAGTACGCTACAAGGTCTAATGCTCTGGTCAGATATGTCCCTTGGATCGCAAATGTGCCACAGAATAAGGCACAGAGATTTCAACAAGGGTTGAGGTCATATCTGCGAGAGAGTTTGGCACCTCTGCTAATAAAGGATATGCCTCAAGTCTTGAAAGAGCAAGGGCTCTAGAAATTGAGGCCTTGAGAACCTAAGAATTAAGATTGGGTTCAAGGGCATTTAGTATGGGTCCTAAGGAATCGAAAACTGGAAAAGAGAAAGCTAGAAAAGGCAGTGTAAGAAAGGGAAATGGAATTCAGATGAAGAAAAGCTTGTCATTGTGTAAGAAATGTCAAAGGCGACATACAGGCGAGTGTCTAAAGGGCTCGAATCGGTGTTATAAATGTGGACAGACGGGTCACATCGCCAAGGAGTGCAGGCCGGCAGAAGCAAAAGTGGTTAAGTGCTATATATGTAATCAAGTGGGTCACATAGCTACGAACTGCCCAAGTAAGGCACAGTCATCCCAAGGACATGGAAGACCTGCTCAGTTGAGGATACCTGGAGCGACAAGTAAGCAGGAACTTCTACGGACCCAATGCATGTGAATGCTCTAACCCGGACAGAATCTCAAGAACAAGAAGAAAAGGTGGTCACAGGTACGGTTTATATTCTAGGAAATATGGCAGTAGCTTTGTTTGATTCTAGTGCCACCCATTCATTCATAGCATGCCAATATATGACCACTCATGCACTGCCGATAGAAGAGACCAATCAAGTTATACATGTAAAATCTCTAGTCTATAGGTTAGCAAGTACTAGCCAAGTATGCAAAGCTTGCCCAATTAGGATAGGATCATTGATTCTAGAATCTGATTTGATCCTATTGCCTATGACTGAGTTCGATGTAATATTGGGTATGGATTGGCTAAGCCAATGGGGTGCGACCATAGACTGTAAGAATAAGAAAGTGCAGTTTGAAGCAACTCCAGGAAAGGAGATTGCCATTGGAAAACTAAGGCAACCTGACAGTTCAAGTATACTGATATCATCTATGAAAGCTGTCAAAATGATTCGACAAAAGTGTCAAGCTTACTTGGTGTCTGTGAATGTGGACAAAAGCATGGAAGAAGAAATTAATCAAATACATGTGGTTAGAGAATTTCCAGATGTATTTCCCAAGGAATTAACCACGTTGCCTCCACAACGGGAAATGGACATGACAATTGATGTAATGTCGGGTACAGCTCCGATTTCTAAAACTCCATATAGAATGGCACCAGCTGAGATGAATGAACTAAGGGTACAAATACAGGAGCTATTGGACAAAGGTTTTATTAGACCAAGTGTGTCCCCTTGGGGAGCTCCGGTACTGTTTGTAAGGAAAAAGGACGGAAGCTTGAGGTTATGTATTGACTACCGAGAGCTGAATAAGGTCACAGTAAAGAATAAATATCCATTGCCCAAGATCGATGATCTATTTGATCAGTTGCAAAGAGCAACGACTTTCTCCAAAATTGATCTACAGTCAGGGTACCATCAGCTAAGAATAAGTCCGGTTGATACTTATAAAATGGCATTCCGAGCCAGGTATGGACATTATGAATTTTTGGTAATGCCTTTCGGACTTACTAATGCCCCTGCTGTATTCATAGACATGATGAATAGGGTTTTTTAGGACTATTTGGATCAATTTGTGGTTGTTTTTATTGATGATATCCTGATCTACTCTAAAACAGAGAAAAAACATGAAGACGATCTGCGAAGGGTCTTAGAAAGGCTAAGGAAAGAGAAATTGTATGCCAAACTGAAGAAATGTGAGTTTTGGCTGAAACAAATAGGATTTCTCGGGCATATAATATCTGAAAAGGGTATTCAAGTTGATCCTCAAAAGATTGAGGCGGTTTTGAAATGACCAAGGCCAACGACCATTATAGAAATTCGAAGCTTCCTAGGGTTGGCCGGCTATTATAGAAGGTTTGTCGAAGGGTTTTCATAGTTGTCAGCCCCATTAACCAAGTTGACTCGTAAGGGAGTCAGGTATGTATGGTCTGAGGAATGCGAGCACAGCTTTCAGGAGTTGAAATAACGGTTAGTAGAAGCACCCATTCTAACCCTACCCGAAGGAAATGAAGGGTTTGTGGTTTATAGTGATGCATCAAGAAAAGGATTGGGTTGCATTTTGATGCAAAGGGGTAAGGTGATAGCTTATGCGTCTCGACTACTAAAGCCCAATGAGGTAAGCTACCCCACGCATGATTTAGAGTTAGCCGCGGTGGTATTTGCCTTGAAAATATGGAGACATTACCTGTATGGTGCAAGATGTGAGATTTATACTGATCATAAGAGCCTCAAGTATATTTTCACTCAGAAGGAGTTGAACATGAGACAGAGGAGATGACTCGAATTATTGAAAGATTATGATTTGGAAATTTTATACCATCCAGGTAAGGCAAATGTGTTAGCTGATGCATTGAGCCGAAATGTCAGCTCAGGTCATCTTATTACTAAGGAGAAAGGACTGCTTAAGGAAATTGAGCAAATGGAATTGATTGTATATTCACCAGGAGTCCGGGTTCGACTGTCCCAATTATACATACAATCCTCACTTTTTGAACAAATTAGGGTTGCGCAGCAAAAGGACACGGACCTACATACACATGTTGAGAAAATGAAGAGAAAGGGGTTGACAGAATTTGTTATTGATGAACAAGGTGTGTACAAGTACAAAGGCCGCCTTTGCATACCTAACATAATTGAATTGAAGGAATAAATTCTTAAGGAAGCCCATTTTTCGCCTTTTTCTATTCACCCAGGGAATACTAAGATGTATCAGGATCTCAAGAAAGCATATTGGTGGAATAATATGAAGAGGGAGATCGCTGAATATGTGGCTAAGAGTCTAACTTGCCAACGGATGAAGGCGGATCACTAGAAAATACTTGGTAAGTTACAGTCCTTAAAAATTCCTGAATGGAAGTGGAATGACATTACAATGGACTTTATTGAAGGATTGCCTAAAACCCAAACAAGAAATGATTCTATATGGGTAATTGTGGATAGGTTATCAAAAGTCACGCACTTCTTACCTATCAGAAGGACTTATACAGCGGAAAAGCTAGCTAAGATTTACTATAAGGAGGTCGAAGACTCCATGGAGTGCCAAAGTTGATTATCTCGGATCGAGATGCAATGTTTACATCAAGGTTTTGGAAAAGCTTACAAGAAACCCTAGGCACCCAACTCAAGTTTAGTACAGCTTTTCATCCTCAAATGGATGGACAAACGGAGCGGGTGAACCAAGTTACTGAAGATATGCTCCGTATGTGTATCTTAGAGTTTAGAGGATCATGGGATGAGTATATCCCAATTGTGAAATTCACATATAACAATAGTTATCAGGCTAGCATTCAAATGACTCCATTTGAAGCGTTGTATGGTCGACGGTGTCGAACGCCGTTGAACTGGGATGAAGTTGGAGAGAAACGATTAGCCCCAGACTTATCTCAATGAATGGCAGACAAGGTGAAGACTATTCGCCAGTGTATATTCACTGCCCAAAGTCAGCAAAAGAGTTACACAAATTGCAAGAGAAGGGATCTGAATATCCAAGTTGGCGAACTCGTGTTTATAAAGGTCACGCCATTTAAGGGAGTTACAAGGTTTGGAAAAAGGGGGAAACTGAATTCCAGGTACATTGGACCATATGAAGTTTTGGAAAAGGTTGAGAAGTTAGCATATCGGGTAGCCCTACCCCCAACGCTAGCTTTAATTCGTGTTCCATATATCGATGCTTAGGAAATATGTTCCGGACCCAACACATGTATTGGTGGCTGAAAATTTGCCAATTCAAGATGATCTAAACTATGAAGAGAGTCCAGTGAGGATCTTGGATTGCAAGATACAAAAGCTTCAGAATCGAGAAATTGAATAAGTGAAGGTACAATGAAACCAATATTCCGAAAATGAAGCCACTTGGGAATTAAAGGAAGAAGTGAAGCAAAAGTACCCCCATCTATTTAAAGAATAGACGGTTTTGGGACGAAACCTGTTATAAGGGGGGAGGATTGTGAAACCCTAACCCATGTAGAACCCATGTGTATGCATCAATCATGTATATGATGTTTATTTGGGAATTATGGAATTATGAAGGTATTTTATGATTTTTGCTAATTATTGCAATTAGGGTTATGAGTTAGCAATAATGATGTGATTAATCATTTTGAGCTAAAATGAGACAATGAGTTTAGAATAAATTATTTGTGATTTAAATATGCAAATATATCATGAAAAATAATTTTTCATTATTTAAAATGAATTATGGGAATTATTATGATAATTGACAAGTTTAATGAAAAATATTGAAAAATTCATAACTCAACGCCTGTAAGGCGGATTCAAGTGAAATTTGAAATGAAAATTATTAGTGCTGGGGTTGGTATTATGGAATAAATGGGTTATGAAAATTCTTGATGAAATGAGAATTATGAATTATTAATCAAATTTCAATTTCAACCGTTAACTTTAAACGACTATAATGGGAGCTAGGAAACTTGGATTGAGATGAAATTTGAAACGGTTGAATGAAATTGTGAGATATTTATTTTGAATGACTGGGATTAAGCATTAAACATTTAGAAAATACCTGCATTGAAAACGGTGAGCATGGTTGACTAATGCTCCACAAAAGTAACTTTCCATTAATGCTAGAGTACCAAGTGTAAATGCATGATGAGAATGGAATTTGAGGTGTCAATTGCAAGTCATTCCTTGGGGATTTTGTGCAAATATTTGAAATGCATATATATGAGAATTATCCATCCATTTAATGCATCATATGACGAAGCTACAAGAGCATAGCCAAGGTGGCAATAAGGGGACGTCCAAGGGGCTGTTTGGTGCTTATTTGTGATTTTTATATTTTTTAAAAATGCACATAAGTTGCTGGGATGCAAGGACATGATATGTGCATACAATAATAGAGATTTTCAGCAATAAAAAAATTTAAAAAGGCAGGTACATATAGCTGAAAATGTGGACAGCTTATGATGATGGGAAATGTGATTTTATGTGCTAAGTTGCTGCAATTTTTGCTAAATTTATTTACATAAAATTAATGCATGAATTAATAGGTAATTAAGTTTACAATTTACCCTTAAATTAGGGTTGAAAAAAATGAAAAATGGATGCAAAAATGGGCAGCCATGGACGTGCAAGTTGGAATGCACGGACGGTTGGGATTTTTTATGCAGATTTTGATTTTGTAAAATGGTAAAACCAGATTTTACTTGGCTGTAAATGTGCCACATATGGTAGATAAGGGAACATTTAAGGAGTGTGGAAATGCACCACCAAGTGGGCCCCACAGCTGGAAAAAATTCCAGCAACTATAAAACCCCATGCACATTGAATTGAGAAGGGATTTTGGAAATTGCCTAAGTGCTGAAAACATCCAAGGCAACAGCAGCAGCTCACGTCCATATTTTCTAGCAAAAAGAGGAAGAAAATCAAGGAGAAAAGGAGGAGAAATTGAGAAGAAATGCATCTCAAAGTGTTAGGGTTTGATTTAGCTCAAAACCAAGTAAGTATGTGTTGGTTTTAAGTTGTTTAACTTGAGTTTTTAAACTCTAAAAAAGGGAAATGAAAAGGATGCTTAAAGTATCTGTAAAATGGTGGTTTAATATGCTTTTGAATGAATATGGAATGGATATTAGGTTTATGAATGAATTTACAAGTTTAAGCTAATGAAAGTGAAGTTATGCATATGTATTAAGTGAAAAATCCAAGTTGGAAAACCCTAAATCTCCAAGATAAGTTGCTGTTTTGGTTTGATGATGTGATTAAGGTATAAATCATGTATTCATGCAAAAATATGATGATTTATGCTTAAATGAGGAATTTTTGAAGTTATGAAATGCAAAGCGTTGATTTTGACCTGATTCCTACGTTTATATGCTAAAAATATTATGAAAATAGGTTTGCAAGTTTTATGAATGCTATGTAGTTTAAAATACCCTAGGTTTAAGGTATTATGGATGCCCAAAAATATTTGGGAAAATAAACTCTAAAACTGATTTTTATGATTTTCAGGAAAGAACGTCAAACCGACGTGAAACGGGACTCAAAACGTGTTGGTAACTTGCTGTTTTGAGAAATGATAATATATGGATGTTATATATGTGTTTGATCCCTAAATATGGATTAGGAAAAATGGATTTTATTGCTGGAATTTAGGAATTATATGACTGCATAGGGTTGTGTCAAAAGACACGTAAAACGTGTGAAAACGGGTTCCAAACTTGCTGTTTTGGAAACCTAGGTTGAATGGATTTAAATCCCATAAAAATACCTTGAATGCAGTGGTAATTAAGGGTAATTAAACCCCTGAAAAATTGATTAAATTTCTGAGTTAGCAAAGTTTATGAAATGCATTAAGTATATGTGCTAAATGGGTCATGTGAAGGGATAAAGGTAAATGGGTGATGAATGTTTTATAAAAAATGATTTTAAGAAAAAATGCATGAAAATGAGATGAATTCCATGATTATACATCTGTTTTGAATGTGGGATGATTTATTTCAAATTTTGAAATCATTTAAGGAAGCCTAAGGCAATAACATGTGCTAAAGCAAGCACCGTTGTGTGTGTTGTGGAAAAAAATGGATAAATGGCAAAGTGAGCTCAATGAACTTATGAATGATGTTTATTGAATGAAGTTTGTGTGATTAAAATTAATACCCAGTGTATAGGGTCATACATGTCGTGATGTATGGTAGTCGAAGACATGTGTATAAAATGTGCTGATATGTGCAAAATGAGCTATGTATGTGTTTGATGACTTATGAAGTCAAATAAATGATGTATGTATATGAAATGGGTTGGAAAACTAAATAAAATATGAGAAAAATAAATTTATGAAAAATCATATTATTCTCATGTAGGTAAAGACAAAGAAAAAGTGGTGACAGAAAGCTAAGGAATTCAGATAAGCAAGAAAATTTTCTAAAGAATTTTTGCTTTTCTAAATTGTTTCCATAAATGCAATTTTTGCTTTATCTTGTTTGATGAAACTATGGAAATTATTTTTAATGTGTTTAAGGATGGCCATCCCTTAGCAAAATAATGTTGAAATGATATTTTACTTCAAATGCAATGTTATGAAATCTTCCTTTGATAAATGCTATGGAAAAATGATGTGATTCCATGTTTCTGATTGAAAAAAATCATGCTAGCATGTTAAAGATGAATTTATGCAAAAGTTCATGTGCACAGGTTACTAGGTCCACTTGAAGGGCATAAGCGGACCTATTGTCCCCCCTTAGTATGGCCAAGTCGCTTGAAACAGGCCTAAGGCCGGCGGCGCCCTCTCTGAAATGGGAGCTAATATGACAGATGGTCGCCTGGCTAGCTTCCATCCTAAGGGAGAAATGGTTTACATGTTCATGATTTCATATGGCATATTGCATATGGAACTCGTGATGGGTACAAGATTTCATGTTTTTAAGATATACCTTTAGATAAGGTATAAATTGCTTTCTAATATGATTTTGAATGCAAAATGTTGCCTGAAATGATTTGCCTGTAAAATGCAAATAGCTTGCTGATTGAGTTTCGACTCACAATTTTGTTTTCCAAACCCAAAGACAAGTGAAGAACAGGATAAGGCAAAGGAGCAAGTACAAGCTTAAGGAATCCATGGAAAAACTTATGAAACTCATGTTATGAAATTTATGTGAAATGATTGTAAAAATTATATGCAGTGCTTTATGATGAATAGATGTAAACTATTCGAATGTTTTATATGGATGACTGTGATATATACATGCAGTGACATCTGATTTAGGCAAAAGATGAAATGTCGCTGAACAGCATGCTTGTATGTAATGAATGGGGTGAAATGACTTAGAAATGTATGAGAATGAAATTATGAGAACATGAGTTGTTATTTGAACTTTTACATGACCATATTTAATAGGATAAATATCCGACAAGACCTGCCGGGTGACAGGGCAACAATTCTGATCACGTTTACCAATCAATCCGATCCCGAGGTAAGGGCTAAGATGTGACGCTCGGTTTGGGGCGCCACAATACTTTGTTAAATGAATATTTTGCTGAATTTTTTGAAAATTTTGCTAAATTTTATTAAAAATATGAATGTGTGTTGACATTGGATTGATCTAGATACCACTTTGAACTCTTGTAATTCCTATAAGCAAACCATATTTGGAATTTCGAAACCTCTAAGTTAAGCATATAATTGAATTCTAGTGAGATATTGAATTTATTTTTGAGCATGTACTTGTTGAAAATATTCATATTTATGTCCTAGATCACTTATTCAAACTGATATACTGAGACACCAGTTCTATTTTGTTTCAAATTTAGAGTAATTCCCTCCAATTTGTTAAGGTTGTTCCCAATACACATAATTGGTTAATTAAAAAAATATAGTTTTTTCCGTGTACATGAAAGTTTTCATTCTGGTTGAAAGATTTCTAAAGCTAATACTCAACTTGATTTGTTTATGGAATATGATTAACACATTCTTTTGTCTAATGAGCATATTTTTGAAAGCATTATTATTGTTCACCCATTTGAGCCTGGAATTTCTTTCTGATCCTTAATTCCCATTTATTTGATCGAATCGACTTTAAATAAATTTTGAGCTAAAAAGCATAATGGGAATGAGGTTAACGACAAGGCTTATGCAATAATGAAAATGATTCTCTAGATACCTTGAAATATGGTTAAGAGAGTTATTTGTGAAAATAATTCTCTGGATATCCTGAAAAATGGTGAGAGGAGTTATTGCCGAACTTGGTTCGAAAAAAAGAAAAAAAGAAAAAACTATTAGACCAAAAGTAGGAACAGGCTTGAAAATAATAATAATAATAATAATAATAATAATAATAATCACTAAGTGTGGGGGTGATTTTATTTCTTTGTGTATACAAGGCTCAAATCAAAACTGGAGATGGTGCAATTTTTAAATCTTGCTATGAACTTAACCATTGTCCCATTAAGGTCCTTATGTTTTTGTAATCCAGTCAAGTAAGTCGGTGGAGGAAATTTTGATGTTGGGATTTGATGAGATTATATAAGGTTATCTTCTATTTTACTACTATTAGTTGAATAATTAAATGTGTGCATTGAACAACTACATGAAAAGGAGGATACTTAAGAATTAGGAGTTTCTATTGCGGGAGTTTTTGAGCTCTTAATTATTGAAAGTAGAAAAGGTACAGCAATATGTACAGTGTTAGTTAAGTGAGAAGGGATTTTTGATTTAGGATTTTGATAAGTGCTATGTTTTAAAGTTTTTTATTTAACATTCTCACTAGTTTTTCATTTATACCCACTTTTTGCTCAAAAGTTTTGAAAGACCTGTTCTTGAAATTTTGCGATTTGATTATTCTGCATTTGCTCGAGGACAAATAAAAGTTCAAGTGTTGAGATATTTGTTCAGTCACTTTTATATCATGTATTTTGAATATTAATTAAGAATAATGTGATACCCAGAACAAATGTGACTCTTACATGCAATCTAGGCATGTAATTATTATTAATTATATAATTGAAATGGATGAATGGGATTAGGGCTAATAACCAAGTGAGGTGGTTAAGTTAATCACCTTAGCCCAATATGAGTTAATGTGCTCAAAAAGGACAAAATGAAATATGAAAATGATGATGTGGCATTATTTTGAATTCCACTAATTATGATTAAGTTGATGATAATGATGGAATAAATTGGGTCATTACTTGGAAAATTCATAACTTGACGCCCATAAGGCGGATTGACGTGAAATTTGAAAATTTAGCACAAGTTTACATGCTCTACCTCATGGATGGTATGGATTATGATAATCATGATTGGATTATGGTGATAAAAAATTAATTTCATGAATTTTCATGAGATAATTTCAAATGATCATATATTATATTAGAAAGGTTATTTTGGGATGAAAATTGTTATGAACGGCTAAAAAAAAGTTCTCTATCATATGGATGGATATTAAGCTAAATTACATGAGAAAATGCTTGATCATAAAAGGAAAAAAGTGGTTGACTTGTCTTCAAAAAGGGGACATGTCATAAATGGAAAAGTCAAAGAGGTTAAAGCTAATGATGATGTGGATTTTTGTGGAATTTTTGATAATTCAAAAATGCAGAAATTAAGGGTAAAAGTTCCAGAAATATCCTATGGGATTAATGGCTCAAGATTTAGTGAAATTTAATTTCACAAAATGCCAAAAGAGGCAGCCCATGTGAAGGTTATCTTAGGGGCAAGTATGGGCAGATTTTTGGCATAAAAAAATTATATAAAGGCCTACCAAAAGGGTTTCTTGGGCAGCAAGAAAGGAGAAAAAAAAATGAGGCAGTAGCTGGACGTTCTAGCAGAAGGAGAGAGAGAAGGAGAGAGAGAAAGAGAGAGAGAGAGAGAAGGGAATGGAGAGAAGAGAAAAAAGGGCATCTTGAAGATTGCTAGGGGGTAATTCCTCTCCAAAATCCAGATATGTAGTGATTTATTAACATGTTCCAAGTTTAAAATATGCCTAATTAAACAGGTTCATTCATAAATTTTTATTTGGTTATTAATCAGCCCATGCTATTTAACCTATGCTCATATGTAGTGAATCTAAAATAGGAAAGCAAAATATGACAAAAATACTAAATAAACGAGAATTAATATGAAACTTTGTGTGAGAATGTAATAATATGGTGATTAAAGAATGACCCAATTTTCAGATGAAAAAGAAAATCAGGTTGTAAATTAAAAATCTAGGAAAATCAACCTGAACAGAGTTGAACGGGTGTCAGGATCAGCTGCACCAAATGATTTTTAATAATTTATATAAAAGACATTTTGAGCTGAAACTTTTATATGACATATAAAAAAATATTTAATATCACTTTAAAAAAATAAAAATTGATTTTATAAGGGTATAAATATGCCAAATAATTAACGTTATTTGAACCGTCTGAAAAATAGATGTTGCTGTCCAGCAGAGTAAAAATACCAAAATAAATATAAATACTTGATATTTTGTACTTTAAATATTTATTTTGGTTAATTAATTTAGTTATTAAGGTATGATATAAATTTCAAATTTAAATGCCTTGATTTGATCATAATTTAAAATTTTGAGAGATCAGTGTATCTTATTTCAGCATTATGGACAGATTGAGGAATAAATCAAAATAAATGTTAAATTTCAGATTTTTGGGATGAAATTTAACTTAAAATGGGATATAAATAAGTTTCATAAGTCATTATGAGGTTTTAACCTACTAGAGGTGGATTTTGAAAGGAATGGGTGCTATGGAAGCACAAGTTATACCAATGTGGGAATTAATAAATGGACGTCCAACTTGAAAAGCAAGTGGGCTAAGTAAGTTGATGGAAATCATGTGGGATGGAAAACTATATTATCTGCAAGCATATGAAATTATGTGTATCAATGCGTTGTCATTCTTATGTATATAGGCAGAGGCAAAGAAAAGATAAGAAAACGAAAATGGATTCAAGTAAGCAAACAACCTTTTGAAAATATTGATTTCATTTCAAATGTTGAAATGATTACAAGTGCTTTATAATGATGCTTTATTAAGCAATTCCAAATGCTATTTTATTGATAAATATTGAAATGATTTGAACTTGCTTTATCAAGATGTTTCAAGATTGCTTCCAAGGTAAGCAAGCGAACCTTCACAAATGTTGATTTTATTTCAAGTATTTATATTGATAATTTTAGAATTTCTTACAGAGTAAGCAATTCAATTCTTGAAAATATAGCTTTAATGAAAAGTCTCAGCATTGCTTCATTGTAAGCATGCTCAATTCTTGAAGGTATAATTTTACTCCTTACTAATGACATGTTTTAAGGGGGTTTCATGTTAAGCAAGTTCTTAAAAATGTTATTTCAAAAGCATTTTATGATGAGAGAGTTTCAATTCTCTTACAATATGATATTTGAAAACAAACTTTGGGAATTCTATTCCTAAGGGGTTTTGTGAGAAAAAATATTTGATTTTTCATATAATGGTATTTGTAAATAAATAAGGCTTTTGAAATGGTCTATTGAAATATTTTTAGTTTCTTTGAAGACTGAAATACATTAAAAAATGTCTTGTATTTTTGTTTTCAAAAGGGTTTTAAGGATGACCAACTCAATAAATTGATTTGATGACTGTTTTGTTTAAATGATGTTCAAAAGATGGTGCAAACTGTTGGTCCCTAGTTAATGACAATTACCCAAGAGGGGAGGGGTGAATTGGGTATTTAAAAATTTAAACTTAAATAGAAATTTTACTCCGGATTAATTTAGTTCCTTTTATGAAGAAACAAATGGAAAGCAATATAGTGCTGAAAGCAGAAATAAAAATCAACAAGCAAGATTTTATAGTGGTTCGGGCAACCTTCCCTACTCCACTCTTCTAAGCTCACACCTCTTGTGACTTGGGTTTCACTATGTATTTCACAAATACAACTAGAGTCACTGCTCTCTTCTAGATTCCAGCTCTAGGGGGCATCAACAATTCACAGCATAAGTAGGTGATGAGTTCTACTCCAATCACACACTACTTTGCTTACACTTGATCTTAGTTACCCAAACTAAATCAAGTTCATTACAACAAGAAATAAAAAAGAAAGTTTCTACACGTTACTGGTGTGTAGAGGCAGATTTGGCGCAGAGAAGAACTTGTACAGCAATGTTAATGATTCAGTAAGCAGCTCTTTGGCAGTTTGAAAGCAGAGTTCTTCTTCTATATGATTGCTTGATCACTTAATGCTCTTGAAGATGAGAGTTATGTACACTTAATGAATTCTCAACTACCCTCCACGTTCATATTGAATGCCTTATATAATTTGTGAGGGAATCCGAACATTTGGAAGTAGCGCCAACGTTCGAAAAATTTCCGACCATTGTGACCCAAGTCGGAAGTGGAGTCGACTTCGGGTGCGACTTCGCCCAAATCGTAGATAGAGTTGACTTCGGGTGCGACTTCGGCTGTCCGTAGCTTCTTCAAGTTCCAATCTAGGTCGACTTGGTTTTCGACTTGACCTGAGTCGCAAGTGAAGTCGACTTCGGGTGCGACTTCACTTCCTCAGCTTGCTTAGTTGGACTTGAAATTCTTTGGAATGCCTTGGTTGCTTGAATTTCTTCATGTTTGATTGTTCTTCCACCATTTTATGTAACTTAAGACTCTTTATGTTTCTTCTATCTTAAAAACATTTGATTCCATGTCTTGAGTCTTGAATCCTTGTGTATTGGAGTGCATAAGAGAGGTCCAAGTGTATGATCTCGATTCTCCATGAAAATATGCAACTTTGTTTGCTCTGGACATCATTTGATTTTCATTTGAGTGTTTGAGTTGTCTTGGCCTTCATCTTCACTTGAATCTAGCATTGAACCATCTTGATCTGCAAGTTCCGCACTAAAGTTGAAGCTGGAGTCGACTTGGTCTGCGACTTCACCCAAGTCGCATGCTGAGTCGACTTGGGATGCGACTTCGGCAACTCTCGTCCCCCGATTTCAACTCTGGACAAAATTGACGCCTCGAAGTCGAAGCTGGAGTCGACTTGGTCTGCAACTTCGCCCAAGTCGCATGCGGAGTCTGTTGGTCCCGAGTTGATGGCAATTACCCAAGAGGGGAGGGATGAATTGGGTATTTAAAAATTTATAACTTAAACAGAAACTTTACCCCGGATTAATCTAGTCCCTTTAATGAAAAAACGAAATGGAAAGCAATATAATATAGAGAGCAGAAATATAAATCAAGCACATAAGATTTTTATAGTGGTTCGGGCAACCTCCTTACTCCACTCTTCCAAGCTCACACTCCTTGTGACTTGGGTTCCACTATTGTATTCTTCAAATACAATTAGAGCCACTGCTCTCTTCTAGATTCCAACTCTAGGGGGCCTCAATAAATCTCAGCACAAGTAGGTGATGAGTTCCACTCCAATCACACACTACTTTGCTTATACTTGATCTTAGTTCCTCAAACTAAATCAAGTTCAATACAACAAAATGAAATAACAAAAGAAGTCTACACTTTACAGATGTGTAGAAGCAATTTGGCGCAAAGAAGAACTCGTAATGTAGGCTTTGAAGATTCAAAGATATAGCTCTTGCAATCTGAAGCAAAGTTCTTCCTCTTTGAATGGCTTGATCTCTTTAGAGCTCTTGAATATAGGAGTTAAGCACACTTAATGATTCTCAGCTACTTCCCTCATCCACCATGAATGCCTTTTATAATTTTGGAGGGAATCCGAACATTAGAAGGTAGGTGGCGCGCATTTAATGCGCCAATGTTCGAATAAATTCCGACCGTTGCGACCCAAGTCGCATGCGGAGTCGACTTCGGATGCGACTTCGCCCAAGTCGCAGATGGAGTCGACTTCTGGTGCGACTTCGCCTCTCCATCGCAACCTCAAGTTCCAGGTCGGGTCGACTTGGGTCTCAACTTGACCCAAGTCGCAGGTGAAGCCGACTTCAGGTGCGACTTCACCTTGTCAGTTGGCTTTGATGAACTTGAATAATTCCGAGATGCTTGTTCCTTCATGCCTTTATTTATTTTGCATTTCTCATGTCTTTCCTTTATTGTTTTTGCTTTTATTTGCTCCATGTTTTGTAAGCCTTGAATCATTGAATAACTTCTTGGTCAATCTTATGCATCTTGTTTTGAACTTGGATTGATCTTCATAGCTTGAGTTTCTTCATCTTGAGATACGCTTGGAGCTTTGCTTTGGACTTGATAGATTTAAGTTGATCTTGCACCTTTGATTTGGTTTTGAGAACACTCAAGTTGACTCTTGGAATGAACTTGAAACTGCATCTTTGAGCTTGAGAGCATCAAGTCGAACTTGGGGTCGACTTCGTCCGCGACTTCGCCCAAGTCGCAACTGGAGTCGACTTCGTTTGCGACTTCGGCATTCTTCCATCCCAAATTCAGTTCGGGAGTGAATCTCCCGACTGAAGTCAATGCTGGAGTCGACTTCGTTTGCGACTTGGCTTCCCAAGTCGCAAGTGGAGTCGACTTGGCCTGCGACTTCACTTGTTCTTCTCCCATTTTCAACTCTGGACAGATTTTGCTTCTTGAAGTCGTTTTTGGAGTCGACTTGGGGAACGACTTGGCCTTCCATGCTTTATGTTCTTCAAATGTATATCCCTTAAACATATCCACAAATATGTTAGTAGCCAAGACTTACTCAAATTGATTTGTTAATCATCAAAATATAGATTTAACTTGTTTTCCACATATTTCCAACAGAGTCAACTTGGGATGCGACTTCGGCAGCTTTGCTCCTCGATTTCAACTCTGGACTAAAACGACGCTCTGAAGTTGCTTCTTGAGTCGACTTGGGGATTGACTTGGCCTAAGTCGAAGCCTGAGTCGACTTGAAAATCAACTTGACTTGTCATGCTTCATTTTCTTCATTTGTATATCCTTTAATCATCTTCACAAACATGTTCGTGACCAAAACTTACTCAAATTGATTTGTTAATCATCAAAACATAAACTTGGCTTATTTTCCACATGTTTCCAACAATCTCCCCCTTTTTGATGATTGACAAAACCGATTTGAGTGTATACCTTTCAATGTCTTTAAAACATACTATTTTTGCATTTTGAATTTTACCATACATATTTCACTTCCAATTAATCACAAGTTAAAAATATTCATACAAACATTCACTTCCAATTAATCACAAGTTAAGACCATTTACAAACATTTAAGACCGAGACTCAAATCTGATCTCTTCTCCCCCTTTTTGTCAATTAATCAAAAATAGAGATGGAGCGGGTTAATCCTTTGAGAATGGCGGGGCTGCTCCCCTTGAACATGTGCTCCCCCTCAGCTTGTGCTTTTCTAAGTTAATTTAAGCATTCCCATATCATTTCTAATTTTATAAAATGGTTCTTTTGCTAGAGGTTTGGTAAAAATATCTGCAATTTGATCGTCTGTTTTTACATATTCCAAGCATATGTCATGATTTTCTACATGTTCTCTAATAAAGCGATGTCTAAGGTCTATATGCTTGGTCTTAGAATGCAATACTTGATTTTTAGTTAAACATATTGCACTAGTATTATCACATCTAATAGGTATATCTTTAAAGTCCATGCCATAGTCCCTAAGTTATTGTTTCATCCAAAGCAATTGGGCACAACAGCTCCCGACGGCAATATATTCGGCTTCCGCCGTAGATAGAGCAACACTAGTTTATTTTCTTGAAAATCATGAAACTAACATGTTCCCAAGAAACTGACAAGTTCCACTAGTGCTTTTTCTATCTACATTGTAACCGGCAAAATCCGCATCCGAGTAGCCAATTAGATCAAAATTAGAGCTCTTTGGATACCAAAGTCCTATGTTGGTAGTATCTACTAAGTATCTGAAAATTCTTTTTACAGCTACCAAGTGTGATTCTTTTGGACATGATTGAAATCTAGAGCATATACAAACACTAAATAGTATATCGGGTCTAGAAGCAGTTAAATATAATAAAGAGCCTATCATGCTTCTATTTAACTTTAAATCAATTGGTTTGCCTTTCTCGTCTTTGTCAATTTTAATGGTTGAGCTCATAGGCGTGTTTGCCCCTTTGCTATTTTCCATGCCAAACTTTTTTAACATTTCCTTGATATACTTGGACTGGTTTATGAAGATCCCTTCACTTAGTTGCTTGATTTGTAGTCCAAGGAAGAAGTTTAGCTCCCCCATCATACTCATTTCAAATTCTTTCTGCATAAGCTCAGAGAATTCTTAACAAAGAATCTCATTAGTAGCATCAAAAATATTATCATCAATATAAATTTGAATAATTAAGATATATTTTTCTTTATACTTGATAAACAAAGTGGTGTCTACCTTTCCCTTTTGAAAATCATGATCAATCAGAAATTTGCTTAATCTTTCATACCAAGCCCTTGGAGCTTGTTTTAATCCATATAATGCTTTAGTTAACTTGTATACAATTTAGATTGATCTTTCTCTTCAAATCCAGGTGGTTGTTCAACATACACCTCTTCACTTATATACCCATTCAAAAATGCACTTTTAACATCCATTTGAAATAACTTAAAGTTCATGTGAGATGCAAAAGCTAGTAAAATCCGAATGGCCTCTAATCTAGCAACCGGGGCATAGGATTCCTCAAAGTCAATTCCTTCTTCTTGTGAGTATCCTTTTGCCACAAGTCTAGCTTTGTTTCTCACCACAAGTCCACTTTCATCTAACTTGTTCCTAAAGACCCATTTTGTGCAGATGACAGTGCAGTCCTTTGGTCTTGGAACAAGATGCCAAACTTGGTTTCTTTCAAATTGGTTTAGCTCTTCTTGCATTGCTATGATCCAGTTTTCATCATCAAGAGCTTGATCAATAGTGGATGGTTCGATTTTGGATACAAAGGCGTATTGTCCACAAACATTTTGTTTTGACCTTCTAGTCTTTACACCTTCATAGACGTTCCCTACAATTTGCTCAATTGGATAGTCATTTTTGAACTTTAAATCAGTTGGAGATTTATAGGAATTATTACCTTCACTTATCCTTTCCTCCATGAATTCTTCTTGCTTTTCCACATGCAATTTTTCAAGGTTACTCGTGATATCATCTGCATCACTTAAATCATCTTTTCTTTTGGAGCATGGGTTAAATTCATCAAAAACAACATGTATTGACTCTTCTACAACTTAGTTCCTTTTATTGAAGACTCTATATGCTTTGCTATTTGATGAGTAACCAAGAAATATTGCCTCATCACTCTTAGCATTTAATTTTCCCAAGTTAGTTTTTCCATTGTTCAAAACATAACATGTGCAACCAAAAGCTTGAAAATATGAAATATTTGGTTTTCTACCTTTCCATAGCTCATATGAGGTCTTTTTCAAGATTACTCTAATGGTAACTCGGTTCAATACATGACAAGCTGTACTTACAGCTTAACCCCAAAATTTCTTGGATAATTTACTCTCATTTAGCATTGTTCTAACCATCTCTTGTATGGTTCTATTTTTTCTTTCAACCACTCCATTTTGTTGTGGAGTTCTTGGTGCAGAAAATGTGTGGTGAATTTCTTTTTCATTACATAATTTTATGAATCGTTTATTTTCAAACTCACCACCATGATCACTTCTAATGGTCATAATAGTACTTTGTTTTTTATTTTGCACCAAGTTTACAAAAGTTGCAAATATAGAGAAGGCTTCATCTTTGCTAGCTAAGAGAATTACCCATGTGAATCTTGAAAAATCATCAACTATTACAAACACATACTTTTTTCTGTTGGAAACAATGCTTCAAAACAAAATAAAATTGACCAAAGATTGAGTTTTGATGATTAACAACAACTAACTTGAGTATATTTAAAGGACTAATGAGTTTGCCATTTGTTATAAGGAACTTAAGTAGCCAAGTCGATCCCCAAGTCGACTTGGACTTCGACTTAGGGTGAAGTCGATCCCAAAGTCGACTCCACTATCGACTTGAGAAAGAACCTCAAAGGCAAAATCAACTTGCAGGTGAAGTCGCATCCCAAGTCGACTTCACATGTGACTTGGGAAGCCAAGTCGCAAACGAAGTCGACCTCGCTATCGACTTCAATCGTGAAAAACTGTCCAGAGCTGAATTTTGGGGCACGAAGCTGCCTAAGTCGCAGGCCAAGTCGACTCCAGGTGCAACTTGGGTGAAGTCGCAGACAAAGTCGACGTCATCCGCGACTTGAGAAGTTCAGACTTCAAAGATGCAGTTTCAAAGCCTATTCAAAGAATCTCTAACTCAAGTTCAAAGCAAAGATTCAAGATAGAGATCAAATCAAGTCTATCAAGTCTTAAAGACCAACTAAGTCAAATACAAAGCAAGGCGCATGATTCAACCAAGCAGGACTCAAGCTCTCCTAAGAATCACAAGATTCAAGACAATCCAAGATAAACCAAAGGCAAGGACTAAAGGAAGAAAGCCAAGCAAGCTAGAAGCAAAATCAAATAAGAATCAAGGCATTATTGGCGAAGACCAAGTCAAGTCGCAACCCAAGTCGACTCCATGATCGACTTGAGTTGAAGTCGGAAGCCAAAGTCGACTCAAGACTCAGACTTGGAAACTGACAAGGTGAAGTCGCACCCGAAGTCGACTTCACCTGCGACTTGGGTCAAGTCAATGCCCAAGTCGACCCTGACTGAAACTTGAAGTTGCGACGGAGAAGTGAAGTCGCACCCGAAGTCGACTCCATCTGCGACTTAGACGAAGTCGCATCCGAAGTCGACTCCACATGCGACTTGGGTCGCAACGGTCGGATTTTATTTGAACGTTGGTGCATTAAATGCGCGCCACCTACCCTCTAACGTTCGGATACCCTCCAAAATTATAAAAGGGATTCATGGTGGACGAGGGAAGTAGCTGAGAATCATTAAGTGTGCACAACTACCATCTACAAGAGCTTTAAAGAGATCAAGCCAATTAAAAAGGAAGAACTTTGCTTCAAACTGCAAGAGCTCAACTACTGATCATTCAAAGCCAATTCAACAAGTTCTTCTCTGTGCCAAACTGTTTCTACACACCTCTAAAGTGTAGTTTTCTTATTGTTTCCTTTATATGTGTTGAACTTGATTTAGTTTGAGCAACTAAGATCAAGTGTAAGCAAAGTAGTGTGTGATTGGAGTGTAACTCATCACCTACTTGTGCTGTGATTTGTTGATGCCTCCTAGAGCTGGAATCTAGAAGAGAGCAGTGGCTCTAATTGTATTGAGAGAATACAATAGTGGAACCCAAGTCACAAGGAGTGTGAGCTTGGAAGAGTGGAGTAGGGAGGTTGCCCGAACCACTATAAAAATCTTGTGTGCTTGATTTATATTCTTGCTCTCTACATTATATTATTTTCATTTCATTTCTTCATTAAGGGGACTAGATTTATCTGGGGTTAAGTTTCTGTTATAAATTTTAAATACCCAATTCACCCCTCCCCTCTTGGGTTTTGCCATCAACTCGGGACCAACATTTTCCACCAATGGTTAAAATGTCGGATGACCCATATAGATCCATGTGTAGCAATTCAAGTGGCCTAGTGGTGAAAATCTCCTTTTTGGTAGAAAAAGGCATTTTAGGTTGTTTTGACAATTGACATGCCTTGCAAATTTTATCTTTGTCATATTTCAATTTTGGCAATCCTTCTACCAAACTCTTTTTCCATAGGGTCTTAATATTTGTCATGTTTATATGCCCAAGCCTCTTATGCCAAACCCATGGATCATTGTCAATGGTCATTAGACATTGACCATCTAGTTCATCAAGTGAAACCAAATGTACATTTTCATGTCTTTTTCCACTAAACATGATATGTTCTCCATCAAATACATTGCATATAGATGATTCAAACACAACCTTGTATCTTTTGTCACATAATTGACTAATACTCATTAGATTATGCTTGAGTCCTTCAACAAACAACACATCCTCCATACATATATTTGAAATACTATAAATGTTTCCTTTACCTCTGATTTTACCTTTCTCATTATTTCCAAAGGCAACGGTTCCATCGTTGCAAGGCTTGAGTTCGTGAAATAGACTTCTTTCTCCAGTCATATGCTTTGAACAACCACTATCCATGAACCAAACGTTGCTTGCCTTTGCCTTGAAACATACCTGAAAAATAAGCAAATAAATCTTATCTCTTTGGTACCCATTTTATGGGTCCATTTGGGTTAGTAAACTGATTTAATCTTTGTTGTTCTATCTTTGAAAGCCCAAATCTTGTGTTTCTTGGGACCCAAACTAATTTTGCACCATGGTCATATAATTTCTTAAAGTTGCGTCTATGAATTTTGTGACCCATCTTGTTGCAAAAGTTGTAGGCCATTGGTAGTCTAGGAGTAGGCCTCCAAGTATGTTGTGGTTCAAAAATTGGTCTTTTGGTCCAAACAACTCGTTTCCCTTTAGGTATGTAAATAGGTGCAGTTTCGGTTTGATTTTTCCCAAGTATTGGCACATTTGATTTGCCGCTTTCTCTTTGCTCAAATGTGGAGTATCCAAGACCTCTTCTATTGGTTTGAGAGGTCATGTTTAGAAATATTTTCATATTTTCTCCTGGATTAGAGAATTTAGCTAATGATTCATTTAAGGATTCATTCTCCTTTTTCAATTTTTCCACTTCTTTCAAAAGTAGTTCATTTTCTTCTTTCAGTTTTGTTGTTCTTTTTGCTAGTTTTCCATTTACAATAATAATGGAGTTATATTGTTGTCTCTTTAATGATAACTTATTTCCTATTTTTTTTATTTCCTCATATAATGAATCAAATGCATGTTGTAATTCCTCTAATTCAGCACATTTGAGACATTTTTGAATAGAAGAATGAGTAGATTGAGAATAGAAAAATTTGGAAGTTACCTCTTCATTACTTGTGCATTTTGTTGAGGTGGTTTGCTCTTCCAAAATTTCCATTGAGTTCAAATTTTCTTCTTGCTCAATCCGCGCCATGCAATATATTCTTGCGCAATTTGCTGCATCAAAATCATCGGTTGAGGAGCTACTTGTTGATGAAGTTTGTTCATTCACGTACATTCCTCTTCCCTTAGGCCTTTGAAATTTTCGGCTTTCATATATTTCCTTCCTTTCTTGATGATCCTTTGGTCTTTCTTCCGGTGTAGGACATTGAGCTTGCATATGTCTCATACCGCCGCATCTATAACATTTTGTGACCTCCTTCTTTTTCACTTTTCGTGGTCTCTTTTTCAAGTCTTTGAAGTTCTTTTCTTTTCTCACAAACTTTCAAAATTTGGGAGTAAGTAGAGCAATGTCTTCATCATCGTTGTGGGATGAAGAGTGGACTCATCCGAGTTATGGGTGACCTTTAGTGCAATTGCTTTCTTTCCTTTGTGGTGATCTTCATTTCTTTTCTTGATTAGCTCATGTGAAATTAATGAACTAATGAGGTCTTCTAGCTTCAACGTGTTTAGGTCCTTGGCTTCTTCTATTGTCGTGATTTTTGGAGTCCATGATTCGGGTAGCGCCCTTAGGATCTTCATGACCTGCTCAGATTTAGAAATTGCCTTTCCTAGCCCTTTCAAGGCGTTAGTGATTTTGGAAAATCTAGCAAATATTTCTGAAATATTTTCTGTTTCCAACATTTTAAAGCTTTCCAATTCTCCAATTAATATATTTCTCCTTGTCCCTTGGACTTGAGAAGTTCCTTAATAGATGGATATTAAAGTATCCCATATCTCTTTGGCGGTCAAACAAAAGGATACTCTATCATATTCAGAAGCGGTAAGTGTTGGAAATATGTGGAAAACTAGCTAAATCTATGTTTTGATGATTAAACAAATCAATTTGAGTAAGTCTTGGCTACTAACAAGTTTGTGGAAATGTTTAAAGAATATTCAAAATCAAGTATGGAAGCCAAGTCGTATACCAAGTCGACTCCAAGATCGACTTCAAGAAGTCAAATCTGTCCAGAGCTGAAAAGGGGAGAAGAACAAGTGAAGTCGCAGGCCAAGTTGACTCCAGGTGCGACTTAGGAAACCAAGTCGCAGACGAAGTCGACTCCAGCATCGACTTCAAGCATCCAGAGTTGAAAAAGTGGAAACGGACATGACGAAGTCGCAGACGAGGTCGACTCCAACTTCGACTTGAGGAGTTCAGACTTGAAGATTGAAGTTTCAATCTTATTCCAAGGATCCATTTGGACTTTATCAAATCCAAATAAGATGCAAAGTTCATTCTCAAAAAGCAACTGAAATTTCTTGAAGATCAAAAGCTAAGATTCATATTCAAAGTTCAAATCAAGTCTATCAAGTCCAAAGCTAATCTTCAAGCTTATTCCAAATAAAGCTATACCCAAGTCATGAAGACCAATTTAACAAAGTTCAAGCCAGTTCAAGAAGATCAAGGTGTTCTTGCAAAAGACCACGCCAAGTCGCAACCCAAGTCGACTCCAGGATCGACTTGAGTTGAGGACTGAAGGCCAAGTTGACCCAGACTCGGACTTGGAAATCTGAAGAACTGGAGTCGCACACGAAGTCGACTCCAGGTGCGACTTGGAAGCCAAGTCGCAGGCCAAGTCGACTCCACATGCGACTTGGGTCGCAACGGTCGGATTTTATTTGAACGTTGGTGCATTAAATGGCGCCACCTACCCTCTAACGTTCGGATTTCCTCCAAAATTATAAATAGCATTCATGGTGGACGAGAGAAATAGCTGAGAATCATTAAGTGTGCATAACTACTATATTCAAGAGCTCTAAAGAGATCAAGCCATTCAAAGAGGAAGAACTTCACTTCAAGTTGCAAGAGCTATATTTCAGAATCTTCAAAGCCATTACGACAAGTTCTTCTCTGCGCCAAAACTGCTACTACACAACTGTAAAGTGTAGTTTTCTTATTGTTTCATTTGTTTGTGTTGAACTTGATTTAGTTTGAGCAACTAAGATCAAGTGTAAGCAAAGTAGTGTGTGATTGGAGTGTAACTCATCACCTACTTGTGCTGTAATTTGTTGATGCCCCCTAGAGCTAGAATCTAGAAGAGAGCAGTGGCTCTAATTGTATTGAGAGAATACAATAGTGGAACCCAAGTCACAAGGAGTGTGAGCTTGGAAGAGTGGAGTAGGGAGGTTGCCCGAACCACTATAAAAATCTTGTGTGTTTGATTTATTTATCTGCTCTCTACATTATATTGCTTTTCATTTCGTTTCTTCACAAAGGGGACTAGATTAATCCGGGGTAAAGCTTCTGTTTAAGTTATAAATTTTAAATTACCCAATTCACCCCTCCCCTCTTGGGTTTTGCTATCAAACTCGGGACCAACAGTAAGAGCTCAAAATAAAAAATTCATAGCCTTGCGTTGCTCTTAACAGTTTTTACTTCCTCATCGGTCCATTTGGAAGCGCTTTCATCAATAGGTAAAGTCACACCATCTTGGATTGCAATCCAAGAGTCAATATCTGTAGTCATGATGAGTCGTTTCATACGTAGCTTCCAATAGCTGAAATTGTTCCCATCAAACAATGGTGGCCTAGTAAAGGATTGGCCTTCAGCAAATATGGGAACGGAAGTGGATTGGGATGCCATATTAAAAGATCTCTTTGGTAAAACTCAAAGACCTGCTCTAATACCACTTGTTGGTCTCGAGTTAATGTCAATTACCAAAGAGGGGAGGGGTGAATTAGGTATTTAAAAATTTAAACTTAAACAGAAATTTTATCCCGGATTAATTTAGTCCCCTTTATGAAGAAACAAATGGAAAGCAATATAGTGCTGAGAGCAGAAATAAAAATCAACAAGCAAGATTTTATAGTGGTTCGGGCAACCTTCCCTACTCCACTCTTCTAAGCTCACACCTCTTGTGACTTGGGTTTCACTATGTATTTCACAAATACAACTAGAGTCACTGCTCTCTTCTAGATTCCAGCTCTAGGGGGCATCAACAATTCACAGCATAAGTAGGTGATGAGTTCTACTCCAATCACACACTACTTTGCTTACACTTGATCTTAGTTACCCAAACTAAATCAAGTTCAATACAACAAGAAATAACAAAAGAAAGTTTTTACACGTTACTGGTGTGTAGAGGCAGATTTGGCGCATAGAAGAACTTGTACAGCAATGTTAATGATTCAGCAAGCAGCTCTTGGCAGTTTGAAAGCGGAGTTCTTCTTCTATATGATGGCTTGATCACTTAATGCTCTTGAAGATGGGAGTTATACACACTTAATGAATTCTCAACTACCCTCCACGTTCATATTAAATACCTTATATAATTTGTGAGGGAATCCGAACGTTTGGAAGTAGGTGGCGCGCATTCAATGCGCCAATGTTCAAAAGATTTCCGACCATTGCAACCAAAGTCGCAAGTGGAGTCGACTTCGGGTGCGACTTCGCCCAAGTCGCAGATGGAGTCGACTTCGGGTGCGACTTCGGCTGTCCTTAGCTTCTTCAAGTTCCAGTCTAGGTCGACTTGGTTTTCGACTTGACCCAAATCGCAGGTGAAGTCGAATTCGGGTGCGACTTCACTTCCTCAGCTTGCTTAGTTGGACTTGAAATTCTTTGGAATGCCTTGCTTGCTTGAATTTCTTCATATTTGACTGTTCTTCCACCATTTTATGTAACTTAAGACTCTTTATGTTTCTTCTATCTTTAAAATATTTGATTCCATGTCTTGAGTCTTAAATCCTTGAGTATTGGAGTGCATAAGAGAGGTCCAAGTGTATGATCTCGATTCTCCATCAAAATATGCAACTTTGCTTGCTCTGGACTTCATTTGATTTTCATTTGAGTGTTTGAGTTGTCTTGGCCTTCATCTTCACTTGAATCTAGCATTGAACCGTCTTGATCTGCAAGTTCCGCACTAAAGTCAAAGCTGGAGTCGACTTGGTCTGCGACTTCACCCAAGTCGCATGCTGAGTCGACTTGGGATGCGACTTCGGCAAGTCTCGTCCCCCGATTTCAACTCTGGACAAAATTGACGCCTCGAAGTCGAAGCTGGAGTTGACTTGGTCTGCGACTTCACCCAAGTCGCATGCGGAGTCGACTTGGGATGCGACTTCGGCAGCTTTGCTCATCGATTTCAACTCTGGACGAAAACAACGGTTTGAAGTCGCTTCTTGAGTCGACTTGGGGATCGACTTGGCCTAAGTCAAAGCCTGAGTGGACTTGAAAATCGACTTGACTTGTCATGCTTCATTTTCTTCATTTGTATATCCTTTAATCATCTTTACAAACATGTTAGTGACCAAAACTTACTCAAATTGATTTTTTAATCATCAAAACATAAACTTGGCTTATTTTCCACATGTTTCCAACACAAACGTTTCTCTACATAAGAGTGGCAATTATGGTGTGTGGACGAGGCATATAATGCCAATAAAATGGAAGCAGATGTGTTCGCCTATCCTTTGCGCATAAAAAGCCTAGAAATGGGAATAAAAATATTTACAAGAAAAGCTTGTTCTTTTCAATTATTGAAATATTTCGAAATTGGTTTATCGAGATGATTCTAAAATTGTTTACCAACAAACAAGAAATATTCTTGAAAATATTGTTTCTCAAGTATTATAAAAGTTTTGTAAAATTGATTTACTAAAATATTTCTAAAATTTTTTAAGGGTAGTCATCCTAACATTATTATTTACAGACGGTTTACAAAAATTTTTTATCTTTAAAAATGATTATGCCCAGTTCTCAATTTGAGATGGGCTAAGTCTGAGGCTGCGATGGATTATGATATCAAGCTTCAACTTGAAAAATGGCATGGTATGAGGACTGTGTAGATTTTATGAAATCATGATAGCATGACGATGTGAATATAAGCGAGTGTGCACGAGGATCATGTACTAGGCTCATGGTGGAGGCGGTTGCAGACCATGATGGTTGCAACCAAGGCCAACCTCTACCTGTGACCAAGTCGCTAAGGGAAGGCACTACCCTCCCTGAAATGGGAGCAAGATCATAGACGACCACCTAGCTAGGGGTGCGGTCACATGGATGGTTTCTTTCCTATGGAAAGATGATCACTTAGTAAGTGTCATCTACCAGAGGGTTAAAGACATATATGCATATGTTTTGTTTTAAAAGCCCCAAAATGGGGACATGAGAATATTTTTGGATATGATGATGTCCACAAGAAGTAATGTTTATTTAAGGATATTTTAGGACATAATAATGTCCACAAAAAATAATGTTTAATGAAATATTTTAGGACATGATTATGTCCACAGGAAATAAGGTTTACATGAATATGTTTTAGGACATAAAAATGTCCACATAGATAAAAAAAGGTTTATATGCATATGCGTTGTTTTGAAAAGCCCAAAAATTAGGATATGAAAATGGATTTATACAAAATTGTTTGAGGATATACAATTGTCCTCATATAAAAAGTTTATATGTGATGCGTTGTTTTTGAAAAACCCAAAAATTGGGATATGAAAAAGGATTTATACGAAATTGTTCGAGGACATACAAGTGTCCTCATATAAAGAGGTTTATATGCAAATGGTTTAGGACATAAAATTGTCCTTATGAATAAAGAGATTTATATGAAATTATTTTAAGACATAAGATTGTCCTCTTGAACAAATGTTTATATGATAATGTTTTAATACATAAAATTGTCCTCATGAACAAAGATTTATATGAAAATGTTTTAGGACATACACTTGTTCTCATGATTAAATGTTTATATGACAACATTTTAGGACATATAAATGTCCTCATGAAAATAGGTTTTATGAAGCGTTTATATGAAATGTTTTATGAAGGGTTTAGATGAAAGGTTTTCATAAAAGGTTTCTTCCGGTTGGTAGTTGATCGCTTAATAAGTGTCTCCTACCGAATTGCAAGAAACGCATTTATATGAAAATGCAAAATGTTTGCTTACTGAGTTTATCACTCATATTTTGTTTTTTCAAACCTTAAACAGGTACAGGGAAGCTCAAGAGCTGGAGAAACTGAGCATTTGAGGAAAGATATTAGATGATATTCATGTGTGTGATAAATGATTAGCTATATGTATGGAATGACATGACTAGAATTTTTAAGATATGATAATGTATGTGAACTTATTGAAAGTTCTAAGTTCTATGTGAACTGATGGTTGAATGTATGTATACAAGTATAGGTGTTGAATATTCGATAATGAATGAATTTTATATGCTTGTGGCATGGCCAAGTTGATAAAACCAAGGATATAAGAGAACAAGATGAAAATTTTATGAATGATATATATAGTTGACGACAACTGCCAGGGGATGAGTTTATGAAAAAGTAAATAAAGAAGGGAACTAAGTAGTATTTTAAAATGCTATGTGCAATGAATTACAAGTGTATCATTGCTTACAAGATGTATGGAGTGAAATACAAAGAAATGAAATGATGATGGATAAAGAAATGAAACGAAAGAAATTTAGATGAGATCCAATTAAGAATCCACTGTGTGATTAGGGCAACAATCCTATTTCACGTTTACCATTTGATAATGAGCTTGGAGTAAGGTTCAGCATTGCAACGCCTCGGGTTGGGGGCACCACAAATAATTTGAGTGTTTAAAATATTTTGAATTCTATTTTGATTAATTTAGATTTACTTAGCACAAAACACTCATAATTGACTGATTTGTGCAAAGCACGAAAGTACGTGCAAATTTGGGGCCTAAAATCATACATAAACAGCAGATTTTGATATAAAAATGAGATCAACTGGTCATTCTTGTATTGCCACGTCGATGGGCTCAAAAAGTGCTTTCCGTTAATATGTGTAGCTCCAATAACTCCTCCCAAATCAAAAGTTATGGCTATTTGAAGATTGGTCCGCTCATTTTGGCTCAACGTGCATTTGCTTTAGAAGTTCAAAGATCAAGTATCAGACTGTGAAACCCCGACCGTATACGCGTCATTTCGATATTTGTAATTTTGTAATTATTTTATGAATAAATGAAAATTCATGAATTATATTGATGGATATACGACGTGAATAGTGACATGAATAATGACGTGAATAGTAACTGGGGACTAAGACACGTGATTAAGAGTTAATCACTTGGATTAACTTAAACACAAAAAGACAAAATGGAGATTTAATCACTACAAGACAAAATAGCAATTCTTTTTGATATTTTAATTCAAATCTGGATTTTTGTGGAAAAATAGAAAAAAAATTCATAAATTGCAATCCGGGCGTCGGAATTCGATGAAATTTTTTATGGATGGTTAAAAATTCATGATGGACATGATGAATGGGTTAAGATGTGATGAAAATCACAAATCAAAGGTCAAGATGAAACGTTAAAATAAGATCAAAAAGTAGCTAACTTTTTAATAAAAGCTACTTTTGACTTTTTAAATAAAGTAAATAAATAAAAATTAAAAAAATTAAATGCAATGGCTGCTGCTGCAGGGATGTTGCAGGGGGAGCAGCTGAAAAAGTTGACCAAAATCAATGGTCAAAATTTATCCTAATCAAAGATCAATGGGTAGGATTAATTTAGCTTAATTTAATTAATTTTAAAAATAAAAAAGGTGGAAAATAGGGCTGCAATAGGGTTGGTGGAGCAGGCCTAGGGTGGGCAGCACAGGGCTCAAAGAATTTTTCAAAATTAAAAAGAAATACCAATTTATAATTAAATACCTCAAAACTAGGGGGTAAATTCCAAATTCTTGAAAAATCCAACCGTATAAATAGAGCAGCAGGGGAGAACGTCCAAGGCATCCAAAACCAGCTCCATTTGAGCATTTTTCACCCCCACCACGTTTTAGCCTTGAAGAATAGAAGGTTGGAGAGAGAAAGTGTGAGAAAAAGAGGCGTATCTCCACTTCGGGTAAGTGATTTCTACCCAAATTTTTTTTGGATGTTAAGTATGGTAAAACCATGCTTATATAATTCCCAAGCATGAGAAAATAAGTATAGATATAATGTTTAAATGGAATTATTCCAAAACATAAAAAATTTGGAGCAAAGATAGGGTATTCGGGAAGATAGCATATGATATGTGAAAATAATGCTCCAAAATTGATAAATGATGATTTGGGATGTATGATTATGATAAATATGATGTTGGAATAATGATATATTAATTTCATGATTTTTGGAATTAAGGATTATGCTTAAGTGAATTTATGTTGATTTTTAGTATATGGAGAAAATGATTTTTTTCACCAAGTAACTGATAATAAATTCAAAATGTATTGAATTACCTATGATATACTAGGCATAAGGTATGTCATGGTATTTTTTATTTTTGGAAAAAATATCAATTTTTGGAACCCATGAACAGTAACCACGTCTCTGTGAACAGTAACTCGGTTGAACAGTAACGTGAACAGTGATATGATACAGTAATTTGCTACAGTGATATGCTACAGTAAACAACGTGATTTTGAAGAAAATTTGATATTAATATTTAATTATAAGGATGAAAATTTTGAAGAACCTATGGATAAAAATATCCACATAAAGAAATAATGCCCAAATAATATAGAGCATGCATGGGAAGCAGCTTGAATAGAAGAAATGAAAATATCATTTCTCCTTGAATAGGAAAAGGAAAAGAGAAGGTCGAAGACACCTCCTAAGAAGGTAAGCAAGTTATATGTTTTGCAAATTATTTCCAAAATGCTTGAAATTGTTTGCAAGTTGCTTTATGAAATTTATTTAAGGTTGGCCATACCTATAACTGCTTTACATGAACTGAAATTCATTTTGCGAAATTATTTATTAAATGCTTTTTATGAAATTGTTTATGATTTGCAAATATCATGCCGACATGTGTATGAGAATGAGCATGTGCACGAGGAATAGGCCTTCGTCGAGGTAGTAAGTGGACCGGATGTCCCCCTCGCTATTGCCAAGTCGCTTAATAGGCCCAGGCCGGCGGCGAGCTCCCTGAAATGGGAGCATGTATGGGATGGGCGTCTAGCTAGCGTCGCATCCAAAGGAATGTCATGAATGCTATGTATGCATTGCATTTGCATTTTATGAAATGCATGAAAATGATTGAAAAATTATGTATAGCTTGCTTACTGAGTATTATTACTCACCCATGTTTTTTCAACAACAGACAGGAAAAGATGATGAAGGCAGCATGTAAAATGACATGTAGTTTTGATGAAATATTGTATATGTAAATTTTATGTAAAGACAATGATGATAATTTTGAGATGGAAATGAATATTTTTGTTTTATGAAACAGTTTTGGTTCATAACTGTGATATGTGAAATATATTTCATGATAGATGAATGATGGAAAATTTCCATGTATTAATGAAAAAAAAATCCTACCGTGTGATCAGGGCAACAATCCTGAGTCACGTTTACCAATCAAAACGATCCCGGAGTAAGGCTTCTAGGCACCCCGGATCGGGGCGCCACAGACACCAAATATGATTTTATGATTTTAATGGTTTTAAAGAAGTTAAAATGATGATCAAGATAGTCTAGAATATGTCGAAAAGTGTGGTTTAATGGAATTATGTACTCCAAAGTGCCACATGGTTTGAACAGTGTGGATTTGGGTGCCACACGGTTCAAACCATGTGGACCCCTGGTTGCATAATTTCAAGTGCCATTCGGACTTTGTGGCAAGTTTCCTTTGAAAATCTATATAAATACCTCTTAGCGATGACCCAAAGCATCTTAGAACGTCCTTGGAGCTAGGGTTGAGGTTTGGAAGTGAGAGGAGTGAATAACATAAGGTGAGAAGCGAGGCAGTGAGTTCCTTGAAGCGGTTGAGACACCATCGGGGCTTACTATCAATAAGCTTTCTCTTTCTTTTTTATTTTAATTACTTGTTTGTGATGGATTTTGGATACAATATTATTTTGTATATAATTTTGAGTATAAACATGCTAGGATAAACTCATTATCTAGGGCATAGGATGTAACGTGTGTCCGATGTAGCATGCGTCCAATGTAGTGAATATTGTGGTTTGATTATTTAAGGTATATTGTGTTAATTTAATATATTATGGTTTAATACTTGGTTGGTATAAAGCCCTACACTTTAACAATGATTCTTATATATTAAGCGATGGAACTGAAAGATGGAAGCATAATATTGTAGCGCCCCCGACCCAAGGCGTCACAACCTGAGCCTTACTCCGGGATCGTTATCAATTGGTAAATGTGACACAAGATTGTTGCCTTGCTCATGAAGCGGGATTTTTTAATCCATTTCGTTTAGAGGAAATTTTTTTTCTTTTCTTTCCATTTCCTTCATCATTTTTGAAGCAACATATACTTGAGGTTAACTATACATATCATTTTCAATCATCAATTCATCCACTTTATACCAACTTATTTACAAACATCATAAACATTCATGACCTAATATTTGCATAATCAACACAAGCATTCAATCATTCTCTAATCATATCAATTCTTACATGATAGCTAAGAAATTGTTAACACATTAAAGGATACCCATTCATAATTCCCTTCAATTTATCAGGTTCTTTTTCCTTTTGAGCCTTCTTGAACCTGTTTGGGGTTGGAAAAATAAAACGTGAGTTATAAACTCAGCAAGCAAGCATTTTGTAATTTCATATAAATGCATTTCTCGTCGTTCGGTAAGAGACACTTATCAAGCGATCAACTACCAATAGGAAGAAACCTTTCATATAAATCTTTATATAAACTTTTCATAAAACCTTTCTTCTTTTTCATGAGGAAAAATTGTATGTCCTAAACATTTTATATAAACTTTTTATATGAGGACAATTATATATCCTAAAATATTTTCATATGAACCTTTATTCATGAGGATAATTTTATGTTCTAAAACGTTTTCATATACACCTTTATATACGAGGACAATTATATGTCTTAAAATATTTTCATATAAACCTTTATTCGTGAGGACAATTGTATGTCTTAAAATATTTTCATATAAACCTTTATTCATGAAGACAATTGTATGTCCTAAAATATTTTCTTGTAAACCTCCTAATACCAAATTTTGGGATTTTCAAAAGCAACGCATATGCATATAAACTTTTTATCCGTGTGGACATTTTCATGTCCTAAAATATTTTTATGTAAATGTTGTTTTCTGTGGACATTATCTTGTCCTAAAATATTCTCATGTAAACATTATTTCTGTGGACATTATTATGTCCTAAAATATTCTCATGTAAACATTATTTTTTGTGGACATTGTCATGCCTTAAAATATTCTCATGTCCCCATTTTGTGACTTTTAAAACAATGCATATGTATATATGTCTCTAACCCTTTGGTAGGTGACACTTACCAAGTGATCACCCTTCCATAGGAAAGAAATTATCCATGTGACAGCACCGCAAGCTAGGCGGTCATCCATGATCCTGCTTCCATTTTAGGAAGGGCGATGCCAGCCTCCAGTCTTCCCTTAGCGACTCGGCCACATGTAGAGGTGGGCCCTAGTCTGCAACCGTCTCGGTCTGCAACTGCCACTATCATAGACCTAGTATATGACCCTCGTGCGCACTCGTTTATACTCATATATCATGCTAGCATGATTTCATAAAATCAACACAGTTATCAGACCTTGCCATTTGTAAATCGCACTTGATATAACACAATCCATCGCAGTCCTCAGACTAAGCCCTTCTCAAATTGAGAACTGAGCATAATCACTTTAAAAATAAAACATTTTCAAAAACCGTTTTCAAATCATAATTTTAGGATGACCACCCTTCAAGAATTTTGGAAGCATTTTTAGTAAATCAATTTTACAAAACATTTGTAGTATTTGAGAAAACAATATTTTCAAAAATATTTCTTTTTTTTTGGTAAATAATTTTAGAATTCTCATTATAAAGTAGTTCTTAAACACTTCAGTATTCGAGAAAATCAGGCTTTTCCTACAAACATTTTTATTCTCATTTTGGGCTTTTTATGAATAAAGGATATGCAAAAACATCTACTTCCATTTTTATCGGCATTACGTCTTGTCCACACAACATCTTTGTCACTCTTATGTAGGGAAGAGTCTGCATAATCTTTTGAACATCATTTGAACAAAACAGTCATCAAATCATTTTATATCATCAATTTATTGAGTGGGTCATCTTTAAAATCTTTTGACAACATCAGTACAAACATTTTCAAAGTAATTCAATTTTCAAAGAGACTTAAAACATTTAAATTGACCATTTTCAAGCATCTAAATAAACCATTTTAAGACATTCAAATAAACTATTTCAATAGCCTTAGTTACATACAAATACCATTTTATGAAGAATCACACTTTCTTTTCACAAAACTCATTAGGAATAGAATTTCCAATGCTTGTTTTCAAATATCATTTTGTAGAAGAGTCAAAACTCTCACATCATAAAATTTGTAAAAATAAAATTTTGAAAGACTTATTTGCAAATATTATTTTGTGAAAGGGTCAAAACCCATTTTTTCATAGAATCCTTTAGAAATAGCATATTAAAGAGTTTGCTTACAATGAAGCAATGCTTGGGCTTTTCATTAAAGCCATATTTTCAAGTATTGAGCTTTCTTACTTTGTCAGTAATTCTAAAATCATCAATATAAACATTAATACTTGAAACAAAATCAACATTCTTGAAAGGTTGCTTGCTTACCTTGTAAGCAATTTTGAAACTATCATGGTAAAATAAGTTCATATCATTTTAATATTTGCTAATAAAATAACATTTTGGAAAGTTTTGCTTGCTTGCCTGTAGCAATCGACTCGCGCCTTTGATCGTTTTCTTGTCTTTTCCTAGACAAGGGAAAACGATCATCTTATATACACCTGTATAAAATCATATATTTACATGCTTTGCTTTTTATCAACTCATATACATACCTCACTTAATCCCAACCCTTTTTATAGTCTCATTTTATATATAACTCTTAATATTTCAACTTTATTCCATTTTTCCTTGGAGATGAACACTTTCATCTCTTTAAGTCACATATATTCATTTCATTTCATTCAATACCCAAATTTCAAAATTCACCCCTAGTAGGTTAAACTCTCATAATCACTTTTACAACTTGTTTTTATCATATTTTAAGTTAAATTCCATTCCAAAAATCTAGAATTTAATTTTCATTTTAATTATTCCTCAATCTGTCCATATTTGGTGAAATCAGACACATTAATTTCTCTAATTTTTAATTTACAATCAAATTAAGGTATTTAAGGTTGAAATTTCTATCATATATTAATAACTACATGAATTATCCAAAATAATTAATTTTAGCATAAAATATTAAGTATTTATATTTATTTATTTATTTTTACTCTGCTAGATAGAAGTATCAATTTTGGAATGGGTTAAATCACATTAATTATTAGGAATATTTATGTCCTGCAAAAATTAATTTTGATTTTTTTGAGTGATATTCAGGATGTCTTCTATACCATATAAAAGTTTTAGATCAAGATTCCTTGTATAAAAATTATTAAAAATCAATTAGTGCAGCTAATCCTAACAAACATTCTACCCTGTTTAGGTTGATTTTCCCAGATTTTAATTTAGAACCTGGTTAATATTTCAAGCTTAAAATTAAGTCATTCCTTAATTATCATATAATGAGTTTACACATAAATGTTAATGCTAAAAGTCATTCATTTACTATTTCTTTTATATTTTTATTTTCTGTTTCATTTCTCCTAAGTTTTGCTCCCATCTTGCATCTTAATTCGATATACATCCGAAACGCTTAATCATTAGTTCTTAATTCTTGAACATAACATATACCATCTATTTAATCATAGAATTAACTCAAGAATCAGAATTTTTCTTTGTCATGAAATTAATAGGAGTAAACAAAAAACTTTTCCATTAGCATTTAGTTTGGACGTCAACCTAGCATAACCTGGGCTATAAATCAACAAAAAATTTATAAATGAACTTTGACATTCGACGTCACCACATACCTGAAAACGTGGGTGTGGTTGAATTTGCAAGGCCTTAAAATTGCTGAATTTCCTTTCTCTTCCCCTTGTTTGGACATCCCTCTCTTTCTCTCTTTTCCTCTCTCTTTCTTTTCTTCCCCTTTTTCCTCCTCTTTGAACGTCCTTTACTACCCTTTTTTTTCTCCATTTCTTTTATCAAAATGCCCTAATTAACCTATGCTTGCCACATGTTCACTTAGGTTGGAAATTGTCAACTTTTGCATTAATGACAATTCACCTTTTGTTTAACTTTAATTCCTCCCAAATGGATCCTTATTTGACATGTGTCTCATGTGATAATGCAAATATCAACTCTCACTTAATTCCTCCCCAAGAAATGTCCCTCTCATGCCACTTGTCCATGCATTTTTTTGCATTTTTTGTAATTAAATATTTTCTCATTTCACCGTACGTTGACATGTGTGCACTTGATGAAAATTTGTCAACTTTAGAAATAATCGAGTTGACTTTAAACTTCCCTAATCAATCCAATCTTTCCACATGTCCTTTGATGCATTTAAATCAACTTTTCAATTATGAAAATTCACCTTTTAATGCCCATAAGTCAACATTGGAAATAGGTTCATAAATGTCATGTATTCATTGCTAATTACAATGATAATTGCATTGCTAATTAGGACTTTATAATGTGGTTTGATATAATCAAATCCACACATAATTTAGGGCCCCTTAGTTTGCCCATCCATAAAAGTTCTTCTCTCAAAATGATGAACATAGACTAAGATATTAGTCATTCAATTAAATTCATGAAATCTCATGAATTTCTAATTGTTTAACACATTTTCAATCGTATTTTTCATAATCCACTTCATTCATCATGTAGCGCATGTCAAGTTAAGATGTCCCTTCAAATTTCATTCCAATCCAACTTATGTATCATAAGGTATGAATTAATCAAATAATTAAAATGAAAATGGGGCATTAATTAGCATGCCACCTCACCATTCTCTACTCCACTTTTTCCTTTTAGTAGTTTCTGTCCTCTTGTGCATGTTGGAAACAATGTTCAAAACAAAACAAATTGACCAAAGCATAAGTTTTGATGACTAAACAAAGACTAATTTGAGTATATAAAGTGTACTAATGAGTTTGCCAAGTGTTTAAGGAAAACAAAGAAGTCAAGTCGATCACCAAGTCGACTTGGACTTCGACTTGGGGTGAAGTCGATACCTAAGTCGACTTCACAAGCGACTTCAAATGGCAAAAGATGGATAGCATTGAAAATAGAAAACAAGCAAGTGAAGTCGCAGGCCAAGTCGACTCCAGGTGCGACTTAGGAAACCAAGTCGCAGACGAAGTCGACTCCATCATCGACTTCAAGCATCCACAGTTGAAAAAGTGAAAACAGACATGACGAAGTCGCAGGCGAAGTCGACTCCAGGTGCGACTTGGGCGAAGTCGCAGACGAGGTCGACTCCAACTTCGACTTGAGGAGTTCAGACTTGAAGATTGAAGTTTCAATCTTATTCCAAGGATCCATTTGGACTTTATCAAATCCAAATAAGATGCAAAGTTCATTCTCAAAAAGCAACTGAAGTTTCTTGAAGATCAAAAGCTAAGATTCATATTCAAAGTTCAAATCAAGTCTATCAAGTCCAAAGCTAATCTTCAAGCTTATTCCAAATGAAGCAATACCCAAGTCATGAAGACCAATTTTACAAAGTTCAAGCCAGTTCAAGAAGATCAAGGTGTTCTTGCAAAAGACCACGCCAAGTCGCAACCCAAGTCCACTCCAGGATCGACTTGAGTTGAGGACTGAAGGCCAAGTTGACCCAGACTCGGACTTAGAAATCTGAAGAACTGGAGTCGCACACGAAGTCGACTCCAGGTGCGACTTGGAAGCCAAGTCGCAGGCCAAGTCGACTCCACATGTGACTTGGGTCGCAACGGTCGGAATTTATTCGAACGTTGGCGCATTAAATGCGCGCCACCTACCCTCTAACGTTCGGATTCCCTCCAAAATTATAAATAGCATTCATGGTGGACGAGGGAAGCAGCGGAGAATCATTAAGTGTGCTTAACTACTACATTCAAGAGCTCAAAAGAGATCAAGCCACTCAAAGAAGAAGAACTCTACTTCAAACAGCAAGAGCTTCATTTCAGAATCTTCAAAGCCAACTCTTCAAGTTCTTCTCTGCGCCTAATTGTTGCTATACATCTGTAAAGTGTAGATTTCTTTGTTGTTTCATTTATTTGTGATTGAACTTGATCTAGTTTGAGGAACTGGGATCAAGTGTATGCTAAGTAGTGTGTGATTGGAGTGAGACTCATCACCTACTTGAGCAGTGTGTTATATGCCCCCTAGAGCTAGAATCTAGAAGAGAGCAGTGACTCTAATTGTATTGAGAGAATACAATAGTGGAACCCAAGTCACAAGGAGTGTGAGCTTGGAAGAGTGGAGTAGGGAGGTTGCCCGAACCATTATAAAAATCTTGTGTGTTTGATTTATTTATCTGCTCTCTACATCATATTGCTTTCCATTTCGATTCTTCATTAAGGGGACTGGATTAATCCGGGGTTAAGTTTCTGTTTAAGTTATAAATTTTTAAATACCCAATTCACCCCTCCCCTCTTGGGTTTTGCCATTAACTCGGGACCAACAAGTGGTATCAGAGCGGTTCTTTAAGTTTACTAAAGAGATCTTATTAATATGGCATCCCAATCTACTTCCGTTCCCGCATTTGCTGAAGGCCAATCCTTTACAAGGCCATCGTTGTTTGATGGGAGCAATTTTGGATATTGGAAGCTTCGTATGAAGCAACTCATCATGGCTACCGACATGGATTCTTGGATTGCTATCCAAGATGGAGTAACCTTGCCTACCGATGAAAGAGCTTCCAAATGGACCGATGAGGAAGTAAGAATTGTTAAGAGCAACGCCAAAGCTATGAACTCTTTATTTTTTGCTCTTACTGCTTCTGAATATGATAGAGTATCCTCCTGCTCAACCGCCAAAGAAATATGGGATACGCTAACCTCTATCTATGAAGGAACTTCACAAGTCCAAGGGATGAGAAGAAATATTTTGATTGGAGAACTGGAAAACTTTAGAATGCTAGAAAGAGAAAACATCTCTGAAATGTTTGCTAGATTCTCTAAAATTACTAATGCTCTAAAAGGTCTCGGAAAGGCTATATCTGAATCTGAGCAGGTCATGAAGATCTTAAGAGCTCTACCCGAATCATGGACTCCAAAGATCACTGCAATAGAAGAAGCCAAGGACCTTAACACTCTAAAGCTTGAAGACTTTATTAGCTCACTCATGTCACATGAGCTAATCAAGAGAAGAAATGAAGATCAACACAGGGGCAAAAGAGCAATTGCTTTGAAAGTAGCACAAGACACAGATGACTCCTCTTCTTCTTAAAACGACGACGAAATCGCCCTACTCACAAAACGTTTCAGAAAATTTGTGAGGAAAGGAAAAAATTTCAAAAGTTTCAAGGATAGAACTCCCAGAGAAAAGAAGAAAGAATCAACCAAATGCTATCGATGCGGCGGTTCGGGACATATGCAAGCTCAATGTCCAACTCCCGAGGAAAGCAAAGTAAAAGAACAAAGAAAAGATTGAGGGGACAATAAGAGATTCCAAAGATACAAAGGAAGAGGCATGTACGTGAATGACGAGGAATCTACAACGAGTAACTCCTCAACCGATGAAATCAAAGTAGAAGAATGTGCAAGAATCTGCTGCATGGCACAAATCGAGCAAGAAGAACAAACTACCTCAACAAAATGCACAAGTAATGAAGAGGTAAGTTCCAAACTCTCCCATTCTAAGTCAAGTTATTCTTCTTTTCAAGATTGCCTCAAATGTACTAAATTAGAAGAACTTCAAACTGCATATGATTCATTGTATGAAGAAATGAAAAAATTAGGAAGCAAGTTTACAATTAAGAAGAAACAATGTGATGCAGTAATAATTGCAAATGGTAAACTGTAGAGAAAAGAAAATGATATGATGAAAAAGGAGAACGAATCATTAAATGAATCATTAGCTAAGTTCTCTAATCCAGGAGAAAATGTTAAAATGTTTCTGAATATGACCTCCCAAACACATAAAAGAGGTCTTGGATATCATACATTTGAGCAAGGAGAAAGTAGCAAATCAAATGTGCAAATACTTGAGAAATATCAAACTAAAACTGCATCTATATACAAGCCACAAAAGAAAAATTTTAAGTGGATTAGAAGACCAACTATTGAACCATTGCATACTTGGAGGCCTACTCCAAGATTACCTATAGCTTGTAATTTCTGCAATAAATTGGGTCATAAAACTTACAAATGTAATTTTAAGAAATTATATGACCGTGGTGCAAAATTAGTTTGGGTTCCAAGGAACACAAGATTTGGGCTTTCCAAGTTAGAACAACAAAGATTAATATATATTACTAACCCAAACGGACCCATAAAATGGGTACCAAGGAGATAAGATTTACTTGCTTATTTTTTCAGACATGTTTTAAGGCAAAGGCAAATAATGAATGGTTCATGGATAGCGGTTGCTCAAGGCATATGACCGGTGAAAGAAGCTTATTTCATAAACTTAAGCCTTGCAACGATGGAATGGTTGCCTTTGGTAATAATGAAAAAGGTAAAATTAAAGGTAAAGGAAATATACGTAGTATTTCAAATGCATGCATGGAAGATGTTTTGTTTGTTGAAGGACTCAAACACAATTTAATGAGCATTAGCCAATTATGTGATAAAGGATACAAAGTTGTGTTTGAATCATCTATATGTAATGTATTTGATGGAGAGCATATCATGTTTAGTGGTAAAAGACATGGAAATGTATATTTGGTTTCACTTGATGAATTGAATGGTCAATGTCTAATGGCCATTGATAATGATCCATGGGTTTGGCATAAAAGGCTTGGACATATAAACATGGGAAACATAAAGACCCTATGGAAAAAGAGTTTGGTAGAAGGATTACCAAGATTGAAATATGACAAGGACAAGATTTGTAAGGCATGTCAATTATCAAAACAACCCAAGATGCTTTTCTCTACCAAAAAGGAAATTTCCACCACCAAGCCACTTGAATTGCTACACATGGATCTATATGGGCCATCCGACATTCTAACCATTGGTGGAAAGAAATATGTATTTGTCATAGTTGATGATTTTTCAAGATTCACATGGATAATTCTCTTAGCTAGTAAAGATGAAGCCTTCTCTATGTTTGCAACTTTTGTAAATTTGGTGCAAAATGAAAAACAAAGTACTATTGTGACCATAAGAAGCGATCATGGTGGCGATTTCGAAAACAAACGATTCATGGAATTTTGCAATGAAAAAGGAATTCACCACACATTTTCTGCACCAAGAACTCCACAACAAAATGGAGTAGTAGAAAGGAAAAATAGAACCATACAAGATATGGCTAGAACTATGCTAAATGAGAGCAATCTATCCAAGAAATTTTGGGGTGAAGCTGTAAGTACAGCTTGTCATGTATTGAACCGTGTCACCATTCGAGCAATCTTGAAAAAGACTCCATATGAACTATGGAAAGGAAGAAAACTAAATATTTCTTATTTTCATGCTTTTGGATGTACATTTTATGTTTTGAACAATGGAAAAACTAACTTGGGAAAGTTAGATGCTAAAAGTGATGAGGCTTTATTCCTTGGATATTCATCTAATAGCAAAGCATATAGAGTTTTCAATAAACGAAACCAAGTTGTTGAAGAATCCATACACATTGTATTTGATGAAATTAACCAAACTCCGAGAAAGGAGGATGAACTAAGTGATGCAGATGAGACAAAAGGCAAAGAACAACCAAAGGAACTCGAGCTCAAGCCAGAAAATCTCATAGAGGAAGAGGTAAGTGAAGGTAATGATTCTTACAAACCTCCAACTGATTTAAAGTTCAAAAATGCCCATCCAATTGAGCAAGTTATTGGAAATGTATATGAAGGAGTGAAAACTAGAAGATCAAAACAAAATGTTTATGGTCAATATGCCTTTGTATCTAAAATTGAACCAAATACCATTGAACAAGCTCTCAACGATGAAAATTGGGTTATTGCAACGCAAGAAGAGCTAAACAAATTCGAAAGGAACAATGTATGGCACTTAGTTCCTAGACCAAATAATCACACTATCATTGGTACCAAATGGGTATTTAGGAACAAATTAGATGAAAGCAGACTTGTAATTAGAAACAAGGCCAGATTAGTAGCCAAAGGGTATTCTCAAGAAGAAGGAATCGATTTTGAAGAATCTGTTGGTCCCGAGTTGATGGCTAAACCCAAGAGGGGAGGGGTGAATTGGGTTCTTTAAAATTTCTTTGATAAACTCAAAGATCTTAACCCCTTGAAAAAATTAATCCCCTTTTTAAGCGAATGGAGAGCAAATAAGATAAAACAGTAAAAATAAGTAGAACACAAGATTTATAGTGGTTCGGGCAAACCTTCCCTACTCCACTCTTCCAAGCTCACACTCCGTTGTGACTTGGGTTCCACTATGTATTCCAAGAATACACTTAGAGTCACCGCTCTCTTCTAGATTCAAAGCTCTAGGGGGCATATACAACTAGAGCCACTTGCTCTCTTCTAGATTCAAAGCTCTAGGGGGCATACACAACTAGAGCCACTTGCTCTCTTCTAGATTCAAAGCTCTAGGGGGCATACACAACTAGAGCCACTTGCTCTCTTCTAGATTCAAAGCTCTAGGGGACATACACAACTAGAGCCACTTGCTCTCTTCTAGATTCAAAGCTCTAGGGGACATACACAACTAGAGCCACTTGCTCTCTTCTAGATTCAAAGCTCTAGGGGGCATATACAATCACTTGCACAAGTAGGTGATGAGTCACACTCCAATCACACCCTACTTTGCATACACTTGATCTTAGCTACTCAAGCTAAATCAAGATTTATACAACCAAATAAAGAAATGAATAAAAACTACACTTTACAGATTTGTGTAGGTAGTTTTGAGCTTGAGGAAGAAATCAAAAATAGCTTGAATGATGATTGTTGAAGCAACTTGCAGTTTGAAGCTCTTTCTTTCCTTGAAACACTCAAATATGGAGAAAAGGTATTTGAAAGTCTTTCTTGCACTTCTTTTCTTTCTTTGATCTTTAGAGTAGTGTCTCTTGTCTTTTCTTACATTCATTTGAATGTCCTTTTATAGATTGAGGAAAATATGAACGTTGTAGAAGTGGTTGGCGTGCAATAAATGAACTCCAACGTTCAAAAATTTGACCGTTATTCTCCAAGTCCAAGATGAAGTCGACTTGGCCTGCGACTTGGCTTCCAAGTCGCACATGGAGTCGACTTGGCCTGCGACTTGGGTTCTTCAGAAACTCAAGTCTGAGACTTGGGTCGACTTGGCTTTCAGACTTCAACTCAAGTCGACCCTGAAGTCGACTTGGGTTGCGACTTGGCTTGGTCTATTGCAGAAACGCCTTGATCTTCTTGAAATGTCTTGAGTCTTGCAAACCATTTGAAAGCTTTGAGTTCTTGCATAATATATGTATGTTCCTTGCTTTGCTTTGGACTCACTTGGTCTTCATGACTTGGATTTTACTCCATTTGGAAGCTAGCTTGAAGATTTGCTTTGAGCTTGATAGACTTGATTTGAATGTAGAACATGATTCTTAACTTTGAAATTGACTCATTTGTTTTTCATCTTGATTCCTTGGACTTCGAATGATAAATCCTCTTGAATATCATGAAAATAGCATCTTTGAAAGTTTGAACATCTCAAGTCGTGGATGGAGTCGACCTGGCCTGCGACTTCACCCAAGTCGCACCTGGAGTCGACTTCGTTTGCGACTTCGTTATGTTCGTTTCCACTTTTCAGCTCTGGATACTCTAAGTCGATGCTGGAGTCGACTTCGTCTGCGACTTGACTTCCCAAGTCGCAAGTGGAGTCGACTTGACTTGCGACTTCACCTGTTGCCTTTTGGGATTCATTCTCAAGTCGATATTTGAGTCGACTTTGAGATCGACTTCACCCAAGTCGAAGTCCAAGTCGACTTGGAGATCGACTTGACTTCTTTGCTTTCCTTAAACATTTGTCAAACATGTTAGTACTCTTTATATACTCAAATAAGTTCTTGTTGATCATCAAAACTCAGGCTTTGGTTAATTTAGATTATTTTGAACATTGTTTCCAACAATCTCCCCCTTTTTGATGATTGACAAAACTTCATTTGAGTTGATACCTTTCAAAAATTTCAAACATATTCATTTGAGAAAACAGAGCATATAGGTATCGTTGAACATATAATTTAGAGTTTTGAGAACATTTAATCATTTTTGCATAGAGTATGCTTGAATATCTTACAAGCCATATATTAAGTATTAATCATTAAGAGTACGTTGTATTGTAATCATTGATCAAATATATCATTCATTCAACTCTGTATCAATCATATATAAACCAATTATCATATCAAACATCATTTCATATATATATGAAGTTTCATTACAGAATACAATGAAGCATAAATGAAACTATCCTAGATACAAACTACCCAACCCAAAAATAAAAACACTCAAATCTAACCTGTCTTCCTCCCCCTTTTTGTCAATCATTCAAAAAGTACTAAAGACTTGGTAAATTGAAATTGAGAGATGGGATAGAGAATAGGTTTGATGGGACAATGATGGGCCGAGGAGTAAACAAGAGAAGCATGATCGGGAGTTGCCTCTCTATGAACTGAACCCGACTCGTAGGGATCGAGTTCAGGCATGGGTCTCTTTTTATGATGGCCTGAGGCAAGATGATAGCGGATATGTCGCATTTCCCGCTTGATTCTATCTTGTCGGGAATGCATATCTTCAAGTGCATTAAGGACACCGGTGACAAGACTTGTCATCCGGTTTTCTTGTTGTCCCATTTCAGCCCTCATGGCTATGATTTCATCTTTCAAATCCTTTAGGGTGACCTCCTCAGAAGAGGTTGGAGGCACCAGTTCTCTTGCAGCGGACCCTTGTGGAGAATAGGATCCGTGCGATATGGGAGATGCTGGCTCCTCTTGAGCAGGTGGTGCCGCGGGAGATTGCTCCCCCTCAGCTTGTGCATTGTCTGCTTGCTCTTCTTCTATAGCTTCATGCCTTAGTTCAAGCAGATTGATCTTCATTCTCTGGATTAGTGCTTTATTTATGGCATTTGTGGATTTGAGCACTTCGAAAGGCTCGCCTTCAATATCCACTTTGAAGAATTCCAAAATCTTTGTGATCCATGTGCCATAGGGAAGGACTCCTCGTGGGTTGTCCTTTCTATTTCCCAAGGCTTCTAGAAATAATTTGGGTATGCTCACTTTGACCCTGTTGGCCACTTTCCATAATATCCCAGCTTCCTGTGGATTCAATTGATTTCTTCCACCGCCCTTTGGGTAGATGCAGTGTGCAATGAGAAGCCTTAGTACCCGAAGTCTGGGTGACAAATCCATGTACCGAAGGAATTTGATTCCCGGATGGTACTTGTTGCTCCGGGTGAGCTGATTATACATTTGATCCATTGTGAGGTCTTCTGGAATAGGCTCATCCTCATACGGGACTCCAAGTACGTGTCCTAAATGACTCATTACTTCAGTCGGTCCTGCAACTATTCCGATTCCAAGATCCATTTCGACTCCTTTGACGAATGTTCCAAAGTATTCTTCATCCCAAAAATAATAAAACATTCGAGTAAGATCTGGATAGACCCTTTCGTCTTCCTTTAGCAAATTAGTCCATCCTTGAAAATCCAATAGATCTTCTATGTCGGATCCATATTCTTTCAGGAAATTAAAATCTATAATCTTGGGTATGAATACCTTCCGTTCGTAGAACTTTTTGTAGAATCGGCTATGTTGGAGCTCGGTTTTGAAGTAGGTAGTGGGCATCTTCAATACTTGGGCTTTTCCAGCTCCAGTGCCCCTTCTGCTCGTTCCGGATTGTGTGCTCTGTGAGGTTTGTTGATTTTCTGACCTGGGTGCTTGATCAGATGATTGAGTGGAGGTTTGGAATCGAACCCGTTTACCCGTCGAAGTTGAGGGTTCTTCTCGAACCCGTTTTGCAGGTGTCCTAGCTCTCCTAGGGACTTCTTCCTCAGTGTGAGATGTGGGAGGTCTAGGCACAGGCTTTTTTGATGGTTTGGAGACAGCTTTCTTCGGGGCCATTGAGATAGGAATTGGAGTTTGAAATAGGAAAATGAAGACTAGAAAGATCTTGAGAGATTTTTGAGAATGGGAGGAGAAATGAGAGAGTAGTTGAGGGATGGAGGAAACGGATTGAGAGAGTTGGGAGAAGATATCAAGGAGAGAGGCAGTGAGAGAGTAGGAGTCGCCGGAGAGGGAGAGGATTCCCGGAGAGAAAAAGGGAAATCGCCGGAGGAAAGAAAAACAGGGAGGCCGGAAAAAAATGAGGAAGAAAGAAAAGAAGAGAGAAGAAAAAGAAAAAAAAAAAAGGCTCGGAAGTCGGACGGTCGCGCGCGCGGAGTCGACTTTGCCCTAGGTGAAGTCGACTTCGGTCCTTCTGGAGTCGACTTCGCCTGGAGACGGAGTCGACTTCGACCCTAGCGGAGTCGACTTCGCTTCTAAAGCGGAGTCGACCTGGCGTCCCTGGAGTCGACTTGACTCATAGACTTGACATTTTCCAATTTAATTTTCTTATGAATTTTTCTTAGTTAAGCTCTATCATCCCCATATCATTCCTAATCTTATAAAATGAATCTTTGGCTAGAGGTTTGGTAAAGATATCAGCAATTTGGTCTTCTGTTTTCACATATTCTAAGCACACATCATGATTTTCAACATGTTCTCTAATAAAATGGTGTCTTACATCAATATGTTTAGTTCTTGAATGCAGTACAGGATTTTTAGTTAAACATATTGCACTTGTATTATCACATCTAATTGGAATATCAACATATTCAATACCATAATCCTTTAATTGTTGTTTCATCCAAAGTAGTTGGGCACAACAACTACCGGCGGCTATGTATTCGCCTTCCGCAGTAGATAGTGCAACACTTGTTTGTTTTCTTGAATGCCATGAAACTAGCATATGTCCAAGAAATTGACAAGTTCCACTGGTACTTTTTCTATCCACTTTATATCCGGCAAAGTCTGCATCTGAATAGCCGATTAGATCAAAGGTTGACCCCTTTGGATACCATAGTCCAAGGTTTGTAGTTTTTATCAAATATTTAAAAATTCTTTTTACAGTAAGTAGATGTGATTCTTTGGGACATGCTTGAAATCTAGAGCACATACAAACACTAAATAAGATATCGGGTCTAGAAGCAGTTAAATAAAGCAAAGATCCTATCATGCTCCTATAAAGCTTTTGATCGATACTTTTACCGTTTTCATCCGTGTCGATTTTGATTGTTGAGCTCATTGGAGTGTTTGCTCCTTTGCTATTCTGCATTCCAAATTTCTTGAGCATCTCTTTGGCATACTTGGACTGGTTCAGAAATATTCCTTCACTTTGTTGCTTGATTTGTAGTCCAAGGAAGAAATTTAATTCTCCCATCATGCTCATTTTGAATTCATTCTGCATAATCTTAGAAAATTCTTGGCATAGATTTTCGTCAGTAGCACCGAAGATTATGTCATCTACATAAATTTGTACAATTAAAATATTGCTATTTTTATATTTGATGAACAAAGTAGTGTCAACTTTCCCTCTTTGAAATTCATGATCAATCAAAAATTTGTTCAACCTTTCATACCAAGCTCTTGGAGCTTGTTTTAATCCATATAGTGCTTTGGTCAATTTATACACATATTTTGATTGATCCTTATCTTCAAAACCAGGGGGTTGTTCAACATATACTTCTTCATTCAAATAGCCATTCAAGAATGCACTCTTCACATCCATTTGGAACAATTTGAAATTCATATGTGAAGCGAATGCTAATAAGATACGTATGGCTTCTAATCTAGCCACGGGTGCATATGATACTTCAAAATCAATTCCTTCTTCTTGGGAGTACCCTTTGGCTACTAATCGTGCCTTGTTTCTAATTACAAGACCGCTTTCGTCTAATTTGTTCCTAAATACCCATTTTGTACCAATGACTATATGATTGTTTGGTCTAGGAACTAAATGTCATACATTGTTTCTTTCGAATTGATTTAGCTCTTCTTGCATTGAAATAACCCAATGTTCATCATTAAGAGCTTGTTCAATGGTATTTGGTTCAATTTTCGATACAAACGCATATTGGCCATAAACGTTTTGTTTTGATCTTCTAGTTTTTACTCCTTCATATATGTTTCCAATAACTTGTTCAATTGGATGGGCATTTTTGAACTTTAAATCAGTTGGAGGTTTGTAAGAGTCATTACCTTCACTTACCTCTTCCTCCTCTGGATTTTCTGGCTTGAGCTCGAGTTCCTTTGGTTGTTCTTTGCTTTTTGTCTCATCTGCATCACTTAGTTCATCCTCCTTTCTCGGACTTTGGTTAATTTCATCAAATACAACATGTATGGATTCTTCTACAACTTGATTTCGTTTGTTGAATACTCTATATGCTTTGCTATTTGAAGAATAACCAAGGAATATAGCCTCATCGCTTTTGGTATCTAATTTACCCAAATTGGTTTTTCCATTATTTAAAACATAGCATGTACATCCAAAAGCATGAAAATATGAGATATTTGGTTTCCTTCCTTTCCATAGTTCATATGGGGTCTTTTTCAAGATTGCTCGAATGGTAACTCGGTTCAAAACATGACAAGCTGTACTCACAGCTTCACCCCAAAATTTCTTGGATAAATTGCTCTCATTTAGCATAGTTCTAGCCATCTCTTGTATAGTTCTATTTTTCCTTTCAACTACTCCATTTTGTTGTGGAGTTCTTGGTGCAGAAAATGTGTGGTGAATTCCTTTCCCATTACAAAATTCCATGAATCGTTTGTTTTCGAATTCGCCACCATGATCGCTTCTTATGGTCACAATAGTACTCTGTTTTTCATTTTGCACCAAATTCACAAAAGTTGCAAACATAGAGAAGGCTTCATCTTTAGTAGCTAAGAGAATTATCCATGTGAATCTTGAAAAATCATCAACTATGACAAATACATATTTCTTTCCACCAATGGTTAGAATGTCGGATGGCCCGTATAGATCCATATGTAGCAATTCAAGTGGCTTAGTGGTGGAAATTTCCTTTTTGGTAGAGAAAGGCATCTTGGGTTGTTTTGATAATTGACATGCCTTGCAAATCTTGTCTTTGTCATATTTTAATCTTGGTAATCCTTCTACCAAACTCTTTTTCCATAGGGTTTTTATGTTGCCCATGTTTATATGTCCAAGCCTCTTGTGCCAAACCCATGGATCGTTATCAATAGCCATTAGACATTGACCATCTAATTCATCAAGTGAAACCAGATAAATATTTCCATGTCTTTTACCACTAAACATGATATGTTCTCCATCAAATACATTACATATAGATGATTCAAACACAACTTTGTATCCTTTATCACATAATTGGCTAATGCTCATTAAATTGTGTTTGAGTCCTTCAACAAACAAAACATCTTCCATGCATGCATTTGAAATACTATGTATATTTCCTTTACCTTTAATTTTACCTTTTTCATTATTGCCAAAGGCAACCATTCCATCATTACACGGCTTAAGTTTATGAAATAAACTTCTTTCACCGGTCATATGCCTTGAACATCCGCTATCCATGAACCATTCATTGTTTGCCTTTGCCTTAAAACATGTCTGAAAAATAAGGAAATAAATCTTATCTTTTTGGTACCCATTTTATGGGTCCATTTGGGTTAGTAATAGAATTTAATCTAAGTTGATCTAACTTTGAAAGCCCAAATCTTGTGTTTCTTGGAACCCAAACTAATTTAGCACCATGGTCATATAGTTTCTTAAAATTACATTTGTAAGTTTTATGACCCATCTTATTGCAGAAATTACAAGCCAAAGATAATCTTGGAGTAGGTCTCCAAGCATACAAAGGTTCAATCATTGGTCTTTTAGTCCACTTAAAATTTTTCTTTTGTGGCTTGTATATAGATGCAGTTTTAGTTTGATATTTCTCAAGTAATTTCATATTTGATTTGCTACTTTCTCCTTGCTCAAATGTATGATACCCAAGACCTCTTTTATGTGTTTGGGAGGTCATATTCAAAAACATTTTGACGCTTTCTCCTGGATTAGAGAACTTGGCTAATGATTCATTTAATGATTTGTTCTCCTTTTTTAGCAAATCATTTTCTTCTGCAAGTTTACCATTTATAATTATTACTGCATCACATTGTTTTTTCTTGATTGTAAACTTGCTTCCTAATTTCTTCATTTCTTCATATAAAGAATCATATGCCATTTGTAGCTCATCTAATTCAGCACATTTGAGGCATTCATGAGAGGAAGAATAACTTGAATTAGGAAGGGAGAATTTGGAACTTACCTCTTCATTGCTTGTGCATTTTGTTGAGGTATTTTGTTCTCCTTGCTCGATTTGTGCCATACAGCAAATTCTCGCACATTCTTCCGCTTCGATTTCGTCGGTTGAGGAGCTACTCGTTGTAGATTCCTCGTCATTCACGTACATGCCTCTTCCTTTATATTTCTGAAATCTTCTATTGTCCCCTCGATCCTTTCTTTGTTCTTTTGCCTTGATTTCTTCGGGAGTTGGACATTGGGCTTGCATATGTCCCGAACCACCGCATCGGTAGCACTTGGTTGATTCTTTCTTCTTCTCTTGGGGAGTTCTTTCTTTGAAGCTTCTGAAATTTTTGCCTTTTCTCACAAATTTTCTGAATCGTTTTGTGAGTAGAGCAATCTCGTCGTCATTTTGAGAAGAAGATGTGTCATCGGTGTCTTGTGCGGCTTTTAAGGCAATTACTCTTTTGCCCCTGTGTTGATCTTCATTCCTTTTCTTAATTAGCTCATGTGACATAAGTGAGCTAATTAAGTTTTCAAGCTTCAGCGTGTTGAGGTCTTTGGCTTCTTCAATTGCAGTGATCTTTGGAGTCCATGATTCGGGTAGAGCTCTTAAAATCTTCATGACCTGCTCAGATTCAGATATTGCTTTTCCAAGACCTTTTAAAGCATTAGTAATCTTAGAGAATCTAGCAAACATTTCAGAAATATTTTCTGTTTCTAGCATTCTAAAGTTCTCTAGTTCTCCAATCAAAATATTCCTTCTCGTCCCTTGGACTTGAGAAGTTCCTTCGTAGATAGAGGTTAGTGTATCCCATATCTCTTTGGCGGTTAAGCAAGAGGATACTCTATCATACTCGGAGGCAGTGAGAGCACAAAATAAGGAGTTCATAGCTTTGGCATTGCTCTTCACTATTCTTACTTCCTCATCGGTCCATTTGGAAGCTCGTTCATCGGTAGGCAATATTACTCCATCTTGGATAGCAATCCAAGAGTCCATATCGGTAGCCATGATGAGTTGCTTCATACGAAGCTTCCAATATCCAAAATTATTTCCATCAAACAATGGTGGCCTTGTAAAGGATTGGCCTTCAGCAAATGCGGGAACGGAAGTAGATTGGGATGCCATTTCAATAAGATCTCTTTGATAAACTCAAAGACCTGCTCTGATACCAGTTGTTGGTCCCGAGTTGATGGCTAAACCCAAGAGGGGAGGGGTGAATTGGGTTCTTTAAAATTTCTTTGATAAACTCAAAGATCTTAACCCCTTGAAAAAATTAATCCCCTTTTTAAGCGAATGGAGAGCAAATAAGATAAAGCAGTAAAAATAAGTAGAACACAAGATTTATAGTGGTTCGGGCAAACCTTCCCTACTCCACTCTTCCAAGCTCACACTCCGTTGTGACTTGGGTTCCACTATGTATTCCAAGAATACACTTAGAGTCACCGCTCTCTTCTAGATTCAAAGCTCTAGGGGGCATATACAACTAGAGCCACTTGCTCTCTTCTAGATTCAAAGCTCTAGGGGGCATACACAACTAGAGCCACTTGCTCTCTTCTAGATTCAAAGCTCTAGGGGGCATACACAACTAGAGCCACTTGCTCTCTTCTAGATTCAAAGCTCTAGGGGGCATACACAACTAGAGCCACTTGCTCTCTTCTAGATTCAAAGCTCTAGGGGGCATATACAATCACTTGCACAAGTAGGTGATGAGTCACACTCCAATCACACCCTACTTTGCATACACTTGATCTTAGCTACTCAAGCTAAATCAAGATTTATACAACCAAATAAAGAAATGAATAAAAACTACACTTTACAGATTTGTGTAGGCAGTTTTGAGCTTGAGGAAGAAATCAAAAATAGCTTGAATGATGATTGTTGAAGCAACTTGCAGTTTGAAGCTCTTTCTTTCCTTGAAACACTCAAATATGGAGAAAAGGTATTTGAAAGTCTTTCTTGCACTTCTTTTCTTTCTTTGATCTTTAGAGTAGTGTCTCTTGTCTTTTCTTACGTTCATTTGAATGTCCTTTTATAGATTGAGGAAAATATGAACGTTGTAAAAGTGGTTGGCGTGCAATAAATGAACTCCAACGTTCAAAAATTTGACCGTTATTCTCCAAGTCCAAGATGAAGTCGACTTGGCCTGCGACTTGGCTTCCAAGTCGCACATGGAGTCGACTTGGCCTGCGACTTGGGTTCTTCAGAAACTCAAGTCTGAGACTTGGGTCGACTTGGCTTTCAGACTTCAACTCAAGTCGATCCTGAAGTCGACTTGGGTTGCGACTTGGCTTGGTCTATTGCAGAAACGCCTTGATCTTCTTGAAATGTCTTGAGTCTTGCAAACCATTTGAAAGCTTTGAGTTCTTGCATAATATATGTATGTTCCTTGCTTTGCTTTGGACTCACTTGGTCTTCATGACTTGGATTTTACTCCATTTGGAAGCTAGCTTGAAGATTTGCTTTGAGCTTGATAGACTTGATTTGAATGTAGAACATGATTCTTAACTTTGAAATTGACTCATTTGTTTTTCATCTTGATTCCTTGGACTTCGAATGATAAATCCTCTTGAATATCATGAAAATAGCATCTTTGAAAGTTTGAACATCTCAAGTCGTGGATGGAGTCGACCTGGCCTGCGACTTCACCCAAGTCGCACCTGGAGTCGACTTCGTTTGCGACTTCGTTATGTTCGTTTCCACTTTTCAGCTCTGGATACTCTAAGTCGATGCTGGAGTCGACTTCGTCTGCGACTTGACTTCCCAAGTCGCAAGTGGAGTCGACTTGACTTGCGACTTCACCTGTTGCCTTTTGGGATTCATTCTCAAGTCGATATTTGAGTCGACTTTGAGATCGACTTCACCCAAGTCGAAGTCCAAGTCGACTTGGAGATCGACTTGACTTCTTTGCTTTCCTTAAACATTTGTCAAACATGTTAGTACTCTTTATATACTCAAATAAGTTCTTGTTGATCATCAAAACTCAGGCTTTGGTCAATTTAGATTATTTTGAACATTGTTTTCAACAGAATCATATGCACCCGTGGCTAGATTAGAAGCCATACGTATTCTACTAGCATTCGCTTCTTATATGAATTTCAAATTGTTCCAAATGGATGTAAAAAGTGCATTTTTGAATGGCTATTTGAATGAAGAAGTATATGTTGAACAACCCCCTAGTTTTGAAGAAATGAATCAATCAAAGTATGTTTATAAATTGACCAAAGCACTATATGGATTAAAGCAAGCTCCAAGAGCTTGGTATGAAAGGTTGAACAAATTTTTGATTGATCATGAGTTTCTAAGAGGGAAAGTAGATACTACTTTGTTCATCAAATACAAAAACAAAGATATTTTAATTGTACAGATTTATGTAGATGACATAATTTTCGGAGCTACTAACGAAAATCTTTGTCAAGAATTTTCTAAGATTATGCAGAGCGAATTCGAAATGAGCATGATGGGAGAATTAAATTTCTTCCTTGGACTGCAAATTAAGCAACAAAGTGAAGGGATATTCTTGAACCAGTCCAAGTACGTCAAGGAAATGCTCAAGAAATTTGGATTGCAGAATAGCAAAGGGGCAAACACTCCAATGAGCTCTACAATCAAGATCGACACGGACGAAAACGGTAAAAGTATCGATCAAAAGCTTTATAGAAGCATGATAGGATCCTTGCTATATTTAACTGCTTCTAGACCCGATATCCTATTCAGTGTTTGTATGTGCTCTAGATTTCAAGCATGTCCAAAAGAATCACATCTACTTGCTGTAAAAAGAATTTTTAAATATTTGGTAAAAACTACCAATCTTGGACTATGGTATCCAAAGGGGTCAACCTTTGATCTAATCGGCTATTCGGATGCAGATTTTGCCGGATATAAGGTAGATAGAAAAAGTACCAGTGGAACTTGTCAGTTTCTTGGACATATGTTAGTTTCATGGTATTCAAGAAAACAAACAAGTGTTGCACTATCTACCGCGGAAGCCGAATACATAGCCGCCGGTAGTTGTTGTGCCCAATTACTTTGGATGAAACAACAATTGAAAGATTATGGTATTGATTATGTTGATATTCCGATTAGATGTGATAATACAAGTGCAATTTGTTTGACTAAAAATCCTGTACTGCATTCAAGAACCAAGCATATTGATGTGAGACACCATTTTATTCGTGAACATGTTGAAAATCATGATGTATGTTTAGACTATGTGAAAACAGAGGACCAAATTGCTGATATCCTTACCAAACCATTAGCCAAAGAATCATTTTATAAAATTAGGAATGATATGGGAATGATAGAGCTAAATTAGGGAAAATTAAATAACAAAATTAAAATTGAAAAATGTCAAGTCGATGAGTCAAGTCGACTCCAAGGGCGTCAAGTCGACTCCACTTCAGAAGTGAAGTCGACTCCGCCAGAGTCGAAGTCGACTCCGCCCCCAGGCGAAGTCGACTCCGCTCCGAGGGACCGAAGTCGACTTCACCTAGGGTAAAGTCGACTCTGCGCGCGACCGTCCGGATTCCCGCTCTCCTCCCTTTTTCTTTCTCCTCTCCCTTCTTTCTTCTTCATTTTCCCTCCAACCTCTCTTTTTCTTCTTCATTTTCTCTCAGGCGATTGCTTTTCTCTCCGGCGATTGCTTTTCTCTCCGGCAAGCCTCCTTCTTCCTATTTTCCCCGAATCCTCTGTCTCCGGCGATTCTTCTTCCCTCCGGCAAAGCCCTCCGTCCGGCGTTTCTCTCTCACTTTCATTCCCTCTCAAAATCCCTAAACTCCAAGCTCCAAATGGCACCAAAGAAAGCGTATCAAAACCATACCCCAAACGGGTTCCCACACAACCTTCATCTCACACAAAAGAAGTTCCTAGAAGAACTAGGACTCCATCAAAAAGGGCTAGAGAGGAACCATCAACTTCGACGGGTAGACGGGTTCGATTCCAAACTACTACTCAATCATCTGATCAAGCACCCAGGTCGGAAAATCAACAACAAACCCAAACCTCACAGAGCACACAATCCGGGACAAGCAGAAGGGGCACTGCGGCTGGGAAAGCCCAAGTATTGAAGATGCCCACTACCTACTTCAAAACCGAGCTCCAACATAGCCATTTTTACAAAAAAATTCTACGAACGGAAGGTATTCATACCCAAGATTATAGATTTTAATTTCTTGAAAGAATATGGATCCGACAAAGAAGATCTATTATATTTTCAAGGATGGACCAATTTGCTAAAGGAAGACGAAAGAGTCTATCCAGATCTTACTCGAATGTTTTATTATCTATGGGATGAAGAATACTATGGAACCTTCGTCAAAGAAGCAGAAATAGATCTTGGAATCGGGATAATTGCAGGTCCGACTGAAGTAATGAGTCATTTAGGACACATACTTGGAGTCCCGTATGAGGATGAGCCTATTCCAGAAGACCTCACATTGGATCAAATGTATAATCAGCTCACCCGGAGCAACAAGTACCATCCGGGAATCAAATTCCTTCGGTACATGGATCTCTCACCCAGGCTACGAGTGCTCAGACTTCTCATTGCCCACTGCATCTACCCAAAGGACGGTGGAAGAAACCAATTAAACCCACAAGAAGCGGGGATACTATGGAAAGTGGCCAACAGGGTCAAGGTGAGCTTACCAAAATTAATTTTTGAAGCCTTGGCATCTAGAAAGGATAACCCACGAGGAGTCCTCCCTTATGGCACGTGGATCACAAAGATTCTTGAATTCTTCAAAGTGGATATTGAAGGCGAGCCTTTCGAAGTGCTCAAATCCACAAATGCCATAAATAAAGCACTAATCCAAAGAATGAAGATCAATCTGCTTGAACTAAGGCATGAAGCTTCAGAAGAAGAGCGAGAAAACAATGCACAAGCTGAGGGGGAGCAACCTCCCGTGGCACCACCTGCTCAAGAGGAGCCAGCATCTCCCATATCGTACGGATCCTATTCTCCACAAGGATCTGCTGCACGTGAACGGGTGCCTCCAACCTCATCTGAGGAGGTCACTCTAAAAGATTTGAGAGATGAAATCGTTGCCGTCCGTGAAGAAATGGGTCACCAAGAAGACCGGATGACGAGTCTTGTGACCGAAGTGTTGGCGGCAATCAATAATATGCATTCCCGATAAGATCGAATCGATCGGGAATTGCGTACCATCCGATATCATCTCGCCTCCGGCCGTCACAAGAAGCGACCCATGCCTGAACTTGATCCCTTCGAATCGGGTTCAGTTCATCGCGAGCCTTCTCCTGCACCCGTTTCCTCCTACTCTTCCGCTCATGTCCGTCCCATCAAACAAACTCAGTCTATCTATCCCATCTCCCAATTTCAATTTACCAAGTCTTTGGTAATTGACAAATTTTTTGAGTGATTGACAAAAAGGGGGAGAAAAGATAAGTTTGAGAGTTTTCTTTTTGTTTGGGTTGGGTAATTTGTATAGGTCTCATTTTTGTTTTACATTGTATTTTGAAACTTGATACATATATGAAAGTTGTGTTATGCTTGCAATGATTAATATGTTTGAATGATATGAATGATATGAAAGTAATGCTCTGTCATGAATATTTTTTTTCTATAATAATGGTTTGAAAAGCTCTGAACTATATGTTTGAAAGTACCTAGGACAATGATCTGTCTTTTAAATATATATATATATATATATATATATATATATATATATATATATGAACATGATTAATGTTTTGAAAGGTATCAACTCAAATGTAGTTTTGTCAATCATCAAAAAGGGGGAGATTGTTGGAAACAATGTTCAAAACAAAACAAATTGACCAAAGCATAAGTTTTGTTGATTAAACAAAGACTAATTTGAGTATATAAAGTGTACTAATGAGTTTGCCAAGTGTTTAAGGAAAACAAAGAAGTCAAGTCGATCACCAAGTCGACTTGGACTTCGACTTGGGGTGAAGTCGATACCTAAGTCGACTTCACAAGCGACTTCAAATGGCAAAAGATGGATAGCATTGAAAATAGAAAACAAGCAAGTGAAGTCGCAGGCCAAGTCGACTCCAGGTGCGACTTAGGAAACCAAGTCGCAGACGAAGTCGACTCCATCATCGACTTCAAGCATCCAAAGTTGAAAAAGTGGAAACGGACATGACGAAGTCGCAGGCGAAGTCGACTCCAGGTGCGACTTGGGCGAAGTCGCAGACGAGGTCGACTCCAACTTCGACTTGAGGAGTTCAGACTTGAAGATTGAAGTTTCAATCTTATTCCAAGGATCCATTTGGACATTATCAAATCCAAATAAGATGCAAAGTTCATTCTCAAAAAGCAACTGAAGTTTCTTGAAGATCAAAAGCTAAGATTCATATTCAAAGTTCAAATCAAGTCTATCAAGTCCAAAGCTAATCTTCAAGCTTATTCCAAATGAAGCAATACCCAAGTCATGAAGACCAATTTTACAAAGTTCAAGCCAGTTCAAGAAGATCAAGGTGTTCTTGCAAAAGACCACGCCAAGTCGCAACCCAAGTCGACTCCAGGATCGACTTGAGTTGAGGACTGAAGGCCAAGTTGACCCAAACTCAGACTTGGAAATCTGAAGAACTGGAGTCGCACACGAAGTCGACTCCAGGTGCGACTTGGAAGCCAAGTCGAGTCCACATGCGACTTGGGTCGCAACGGTCGGAATTTATTCGAACGTTGGCGCATTAAATGCGCGCCACCTACCCTCTAACGTTCGGATTCCCTCCAAAATTATAAATAGCATTCATGGTGGACGAGGGAAGCAGCGGAGAATCATTAAGTGTGCTTAACTACTACATTCAAGAGCTCAAAAGAGATCAAGCCACTCAAAGAAGAAGAACTCTACTTCAAACAGCAAGAGCTTCATTTCAGAATCTTCAAAGCCAACTCTTCAAGTTCTTCTCTGCTCCTAATTGTTCTAGTTTGAGGAACTGGGATCAAGTGTATGCTAAGTAGTGTGTGATTGGAGTGAGACTCATCACCTACTTGAGCAGTGTGTTATATGCCCCCTAGAGCTAGAATCTAGAAGAGAGCAGTGACTCTAATTGTATTGAGAGAATACAATAGTGGAACCCAAGTCACAAGGAGTGTGAGCTTGGAACAGTGGAGTAGGGAGGTTGCCCGAACCACTATAAAAATCTTGTGTGTTTGATTTATTTATCTGCTCTCTACATCATATTGCTTTCCATTTCGATTCTTCATTAAGGGGACTGAATTAATCCGGAGTTAAGTTTCTGTTTAAGTTATAAATTTTTAAATACCTAATTCACCCCTCCCCTCTTGGGTTTTGCCATTAACTCGGGACCAACAGTGCACACTTAAGCAAAAGTGATTAACTTAATCATCTTGCTTAATTGGTTACCCTAATCCCGTCATCTTAATCAAAGGCATATAATTTAAACATTTCCATTTTCTAAAACTTTCAGTTTTCTCCTTCAGCAAATTCCACTTATATTCATTAAGCTTAAAATCCTGGGTTTCCAATCCTCCCCCCTTATAAAAAGTTTCGTCCTGAAACCTGTTATACTTTAAATAACTAGGGTAAAACTTATTGATAGGCCAATCTACCAACTTCCTTCAATTATTGGATATTTAAATCCCTTTTTTACAACCTGTATTCTTTTTATGTCTGTTCTAGATTATATATACCTTACTATATCGCCTATCTTTTTCGTCATTCTTTTAAATAAATTAAGGCCAACTTTTTCTCTCCTATTTCATCCCAAACCTGTGGGTTATGTGTGAAACCCCAACCTAAGTAAGATTCAATGTATGCATTGAACATGTACATGTGAGTTATATATGATTAAATGGAATTTTTGGATGATTTTAGGATTTTATGATATGTTGCAATTAGGTTTTAATTAAGAATGGTGATTAAAAATTTAATTGCCGGAGCCCATTATGAGTCAAGGTGACTAAAGGAGCATAATGAGGATTAAAAAATGCTAAAATCCATGGAAAATCAGTAGCTTAAATGCAAGGTTTTAAAAGTCTAAGGGAGTAGCTTCAATAGGCATGTATGTGTGTCAACACAAGGGATGCCCATGGGAGATAAAGTATGGTTTTTAGATTTTTAAAAAATCCCAAATACGTATCTAAAATACCTAAACACCTAAGGTAAGTAATGGGTCATTTATCATGTGGAAAAATCCCTGAAAATTCATGATTATCAGCTGCCCATTGAAAAATGCAAAAGTGGACAGGTTTGTCTCATGCAAATGACGTCCAAATGATGGGCTGATTTAGGGGTGAAACTTGGTACCCGGGTCGGTCCGAACCCGCCCGACCCAACCCGGTACCAAAACCAAAAATGGGTTTCATTTTTTTGATTTTTTCAAAAAATAGACCCGATTTCAACCCGACCCGTAGAAACCCGAAACCAAAACTAGGTTCGCACCAACCCAGCCTGGTCCGAACCCGGTGTAATTTATATAATTTTTCATAAATTATACATGTTTTTTTTAAAACATGAACTCATTTGAATTTTGAATTTGTTTAAAAGTGGATCTAAACTTATTTAAACTTGAGATTTGTTTATATTGTCATTTTAAATTTGGATTGCACTTAAATTAGATTGGAATGTTGAACCATTATGCTTAGTGTATTTAGATTTAGTTGCTTTGAATAATTGTTATGTGGATTATGTTTGAATTTGAGTTGGCATGATAAATCTATTTCATATTATACTTTCTGTTAGTATGAGAAATCTATTAGTTTGAATTTCATAATGTAGTATAAATTTGATTCATATTTTAAGTTTATTGGTATGACAAGTGGTCAATTTCTATTTTAGCAATTTGTATGATAAATATTCAGTTTGAATTCAATTTCAGCAATTTGTATGATAATGTTTAGTTTCAACTACAATAGTTGGTATGATATGTTCATTTTTTATTTACCACACTTGAGTCATTTCTATTAGCTATTAAATAGAAATGACCAACTAGTCATAAAACTAACTAATTTGTCGTTTATTTGTGTCTATAGGGTTCTGAAAAATTACTTGCAGAGTTCATTCAAAGAATATTGCAGAATTCTGCATGATGTTGCAGAATTCTTTGAAAGGATGTTGCAGAATTCAACGTGAGGCTTGACTTCATAAACACAAGTACGTATATTCCAATAAATTTCTTTTAGATTACAATTAAATTTGGAAAAAAACAGTTTATTGGTAACCCGAATTTTAACCCGAAACCAAACCAAAACCAATGCGAACCCTGTCCTAACCCGGTCCGAACCCGGATTTAATTCTTAGGGTTTGGGTTTGGGTTTACTCCAACCCGGTTGGCTTAGGGTTTGGGTTCACTCCAACCCGGTATAACCCGACCCGAGTTGCACCCCTAGGCTAATTGCTGCCATTTTGCTAAAATTATTAATGCCAAATTAATGCATGAATTAAAGGATAATTAGGTGTATGATTTACCCTTAAATGGGGATTATCAAAAAATGAAAAAAATCTGGATAAATGAAAGAAGAAATGGACATAATCTATGGGCAGTTTGGACAGTCTTGATGCATGCAGATTTTTGCAATTAAGGAAATGTGAAAAAAATAATTTATATGGCTGTGAGTTCACCAGCACATAAGGGGGATAGACATGCATTAAATTTCTATGGAAAACCCAACAAAAGTAGGGCCCACAGCTGGAGAAAATCCAGCCCCATAAGGAGTGCACGTTCACATGGTTGATGGTTGGAAATTCCATCTCCCCAAGAGCAGCCCTCACGTCCAGCCCTAGCCAGCCCCTTGAACATGCCAAGCAGAGGAAAATTAAGGATAAATGAAAGATCATGATATGCTTGAAAACTATCCTAAGTAAGGATACTAAGAATGAAAAGAATAGATAATATGATGCACAAGTTGCGTTGTTATGTATAAACCTTCGACTTGTAAAACAAGTGGGTCATATAGTCAATGAAAAAATATGGGTTGGAAAACTAAATTATACACAAGCATATGAGATTATATGTATAAATACAATGTCATTTTTATGCGTATAGGCAAGGAAAAGAATGGAAGGAAAAGGGATTATGGCGATCTAAGGTAAGCAAGCAAACTTTTCTAAACTGTCATTTTCTTTCTATGTGATTGATATGATTGAATTGTTTATGTTTATGTTTTAACGAATGGGCAAACACAATTTTTGAATATGACGGCTTTAATGCAAAGCCATAAGTTTTGGAAAAATGATGACTTTAATGAAAAGTCTTAAGGTTTGCTTCATGGGAAGCAAGCGACACTTCTTAAGATAAATAATTTATCCTAAGTGTTGCCAAGGATGGGAATGCTTCAAGTTAATGGAATTGAGAATTTTTCTTATGAGTAAGCAAGTTCTCCATGCTAATATTTTTCCAAGGATTTCATGTTAGATACCGATGGTTTTAAGAATTTATTTTTAAGTAAGCAAGTTCTATATGATATTGTTTTAACAGCATTTTATAAGAAAAAGGGAATTTTACTCTTTTTCACAAAATAGTGTTGATAAATAAGTTTTGAGTCATTTCTACAGTAACTTGTAATAAACAATGATGATTATGAAAAGATTTGTTTGCTAGGTCAAGATAATTAAATAGTAACTGATGATTTGGACATAGTCCATATGTTTTGAAATGATATTCGAAAAGTTTATATTTCCTTTAGACAAGGAAATCTATGTTGAAAATGATGAAAAAATGTTTCTACGGATGTGTTGAAAGGGATTTAAGGATGACCAACCTCCTGTTATTGATTTCATAAAATAGTTTGATTTCAGGTTGCTTAATGGCATACAAAAGACTGTGCAATTTTCCTATACGTAAAAATAATAGATATGTGGACGATTATTAAAATTTTAGGCTATGGGCAAGGGGATAGCATAATTGCATAACTTTTGTAAACAAAAGGTCCTGAAATGGAAACCAAGAAAATATTAGAGAAAAATATGATTTATTTATGGAAATCCAAAAGTTTTGAAATTCTTTTATTAAAAGAGTTTTAAGATGTATCGTTTCTCAAATATTTCAAATATTTATCAAAATATTTTACTCAAAACGTTTCTAAAGGAATTTAAGAAAGGTCATCCTAGAACTAGATTTTAAATAAAAACGTTAAAGTGGGTGCGCTCGCTTACAAGTTGACACAGACTGCGGTCTGTGATGTATTTTTGGAAAATATAGACTTCGGTCTAAGATTTTTTTGTGCATATGGATGCAGGTTGCGGTCTGTGATCTCGGTTTAAAAGGGCATGGGCTGCGGTCTCTGGTTCTTCAAACCAAACGGACTGTGGTCCGTCATAATAACGTACGGTGCACCAGTACAAGTAATAGGCAAGTTGTAGAGCACGGTTGGGATGACCGGGGCCCACTCTACATAAGGCCAAGTCGCTAAGGGATGGCAGGAGTGCCAGCGGCGCCCTCCCTGAGATGGGAGTAAAATATATAAACAGCCGCTGAGCTAGCGTGTTGTTAAGGATTTTCTTCCAAAAGGTAGCATGATCACTTGTTAAGTGTCACTACTGGATTGGAAGAAATGCATTTGCATCCGTTTGGCTTTTCAAAGGCCCAAAGATTGGGGTATAAAGGGATTTATACAACAAGTTATCCTAAATTGGATTCTTATGAGCTAATATGCATAAGTTACTCTAAAAGAAAGGGTGTTTTACACAAAAGTGTAAATAACAGGAATTAAAGGAAATGTGTTTATGAAAATGCATTCATGTGATCCCGATCATGATATGCCTAAAAACTATCCTAAGTAAGGATACTAAGAATGAAAAGAATAGATAATATGATGCACAAGTTGTGTTGTTATGTATAAACCTCCGACTTGTAAAACAAGTGGGTCATATAGTCAATGAAAATATATGGGTTGGAAAACTAAATTATGTGCAAGCATATGATTATATGTATAAATGCAATGTCATTTTTATGCATATAGGCAAGGAAAAGAATGGAAGGAAAAGGGATTATGGCGATCTGAGGTAAACAAGCAAACTTTCTAAACTGTCATTTTCTTTCTATGTGATTGATATGATTGAATTGTTTATGTTTATGTTTTAACGAATGGGCAAACACAATTTTTGAATATGACGGCTTTAATGCAAAGCCATAAGTTTTGGAAAAATGATGACTATAATGAAAAGTCTTAAGGTTTGCTTCATGGGAAGCAAGCGACACTTCTTAAGATAAATAATTTATCCTAAGTGTTGCCAAGGATGGGAATGCTTCAAGTTAATGGAATTGAGAATTTTTCTTATGAGTAAGCAAGTTCTCCATGCTAATGTTTTTCTAAGGATTTCATGTTAGATACTGATGGTTTTAAGAATTTGTTTTTAAGTAAGCAAGTTCTATATGATATTGTTTTAACAGCATTTTATAAGAAGAAGGGAATTTTACCCTTTTTCACAAAATATTATTGATAAATAGTTTTTGAGTCATTTCTACAGTAACTTGTAATAAACAATGATGATTATGAAAAGATTAGTTTGCTAGGTCAAGATAATTAAATAGTAAATGATGATTTGGACATAGTCCATATGTTTTGAAATGATATTCGAAAAGTTTTAATTTCCTTTAGACAAGGAAATCTATGTTGAAAATGATGGAAAAATGTTTCTACGGATGTGTTGAAAGGGATTTAAGGATGACCAACCTCCTATGATTTATTTCATAAAATGGTTTGTTTTCAGGTTGCTTAATGGCATACAAAAGACTGTGCAATTTTCCTATACGTAAAAATGATAGATATGTCGACAATTATTACAATTTTAGGCTATGGACAAGGGGATAGCATAATTGCATAACTTTTGTAAACAAAAGGTCCAGAAATGGAAACTAAGAAAATATTAGAGAAAAATATGATTAATTTATGGAAATCCAAAAGTTTTGAAATTCTTTTATTAAAAGAGTTTTAAGATGTACCGTTTCTCAAACATTTCAAATGTTTATCAAAATATTTTAAGGTAATCCTAGAACTAGATTTTAAATAAAAACTCGTTAAAGTGGGTGCGCTCGCTTACAAGTTGACACAGACTCTGGTCTGTGTTGTGTTTTTGGAAAATATAGACTTCAGTCTAAGATTTTTTGTGTGTATATGGATGCAGGCTGCAGTCTGTGATTCTAGTTTAAAAGGGCATGGGCTGAGGTCTGTGGTTCTTCAAACCAAACGTATTGCGCCCTCCCTGAGATGGGAGTAGAATATATAAACAGTCGCTGGGCTAGCGTGTTGTTAAGGATTTCCTTCGAAAAGGTAGCATGATCATTTGCTAAGTGTCACTACTGGATTGGGAGAAATGCATTTGCGTACGTTTAGCTTTTCAAAAGCCCAAAGATTGGGTTATAAAGGCATTTATACAACAAGTTATCCTAAATTGGATTCTTATGAGCTAATATGCATAAGTTACTCTAAAAGAAAGGGTGTTTTACACAAAAGTGTAAATGACAGGAATTAAAGGAAATGTGTTTATGCAAATGCATTTATGAAAATGGTTTACGTATTTTGTTTGCCTTGTTTGCTATAAACAAGCCCCAAGACGAGGATTTTGAAAAGGATTTTATGATTGCTTATGTTAATGATGTTTTGAGACATAAAATGTCTCTTGGCTAAAGGATTTTATGATGGCTTGTGTTAATGATGTTTTGAGACATAAAATATCTCTTGGCTAAAGGATTTTATGATGGTTTATGTTAATGATGTTTTGAGACATGAGATGTCTCCTTTGCCTAAGGATTTATAAGAAAAATATTTTGGACGTAAAACTTCCACTGGCAAACGATGATTTTATGTAATGTCTATGAACATTGAAAATGTTCATACAAGAATTAAAGGGATTCCATCAGAGAAGGTAAAACGTGTATGTTTTGCCTTAACAGGCCTACACGTGGCTTGTAACTTGTTTTATGAATGAATGCTTAATGAAAAAGATTTCATGATGATATTTAAGGACAAATACATGTCCTCAGGAAAAAAAAGGTATTCCTGATGTTTATGAAAAAGGTTTTCAAGGAAGTCTTGCCCTAAAGATAAAATGCTTGCTTACTGAGTTGTCACTCACGTTTTCATTTTCCAAACCCATAGACAGGTGAAAGAAGAGACCTGGCAAAGGAACAAGAGCCATTCATTGAAGAAATGGAAAGATATTATCAGTTTCATGTGCTAAGGTAAGCTAATGTGTTTGTGAACTTAATTAGAATTTTAAGTTCTATATATGATTCAATGATTGAATGTATGGATGTATGGATGTAAAATGTGATGTTTAAGTCAAGGAAACTTTCACTATAGAAAGGCATGAAAAGATGCTACGTGTTTATGTATATTTGAACTTAGTTAGAGTTCTAAGTTCCATGTGAATTAATGACTGAATATATGCAAGTATGATATGTACAATGATTGAGTGTGTAATGACAGGCATGTAAAGATGCTATGAATGAAATGATGAATTTTATTATAAGTGAAATGTCACAATGTGTGATGATTGTCATGTCAAGTTATGAATGATGACAGATGAATAAACGAAAAAAATTTAGACCTATTCCAATTAAGAACCCGCCGCGTGATCAGGGCAACAATTCTGATTCACATTTACCAATCGATAGGATTTTGAGGTAATGAAGTGACGTCTCGGTTCGGGGCGTTACAGTTGTTGGTATCAGAGCAAGGATTGGTAAATAAGCGGAAGAAGGAGAAAATAAAGAATGATGAAAGGATAGGTTTGATACCACAGAAGTTGGTATCAGAATATGGATTGGTAATATACATGGAAAGCAAAGGCTTGATATCACAAAGATGATATGTCAGCAAAGATTGATGGACAGATATAGAAGAAAAATGGAAAATGATGCAAGAAATAGATTGAGATTATAAGACTTATACAATATGTATTGTCTTATATTGTGTGTCATTATGACACAAGAATATGATTATTTGAGGAAATTTAGTTGGTATGCTATGTTTCATAATGTAGATGGTATACAAAGGAAAAATGATATGAGGACAATGAGATGAAGTAGGAAATAGGAGAATTTAAGGAAAGAAAAAGGATAAAAAGGGGAATCAGAATAGCTAAGGAGTTATGGAACCCTATATAGAGACCCCTCTTACCTAAGGTAAACTATACCTCACATAAGATGGCACGAGACTGTACTATAAGATATATATGTTTAAGGGTTAGACCCATGGTGACATATGGTAGGCACCAAAGCGCCAACTTTCTAAGTGATTGTTGGTTTAGAGTTTATAATTATGATAAAATGACAGATTATGCAAATATAATATGTATGTGTAAGGAAAAGCAACCTTACACCATGAAATATGCAGGTAGAAATGAGAAAGGTAGGAAAAAGGGAGTTCTTTTTTACTCCTAATGTATGATGTTTGATACTATGAAACTATGAATGCATTTGAAATTATTGAAGTGCTAAGTATATATGAAAAAGGAAAGATCATTGATCTTTCTAGCTTATGTTATTGACTATGTATGATGATTTTATGATCAGAAATGATCATGTTGACTATGTGTAATATGAATGAATATTATAATGAGAAATGCTATTGACATAATGTTATATGCTGCTTTCTACTACATCTTATCACCTTAGTTTTGAACAAGGGATAGGCAGTTGCTGATATGAGTCAACAGGAAAGAAGAGAAGCTAGTAGCAAATCTAAATGATCAGGACAAGTGAGTCCATAAGCTCATTAACGACGGGTAGCTATAAACCCTAAGTCAAAGGATTTGAGGTATTACCGCTAAGAGTAATATCTCACAGGTAGAAAGAGTAAAGGATAACTACAACTTTAGAAAGAGCTACGCAGTAAGCTGCCCAAGATTGTGTGGCTTAGAAAGAAAGAAGAATACAGGACCTTTGGGAAAATACTCAACAGGACCAATTAGAAGCAGGTGGAAAAGATGAATCGGTATAGGTAATAAATTTTTACCTAGTACCCAAACTTTTAAAGGTTAATAATGGTAAGATAGAAGTAAATGGAAAGGTTATTGATGCCTTTCTAGCTCAGTATCCACCTAAGTTCTCAGGTGAATCGGATTTTATTCAGACTGAGCAATGGAAGACTGAACCTAAGAACATGTTCAAGGTTTGGGCATGTAGTCAAATGTAACGTCCAAGCATTGATTGGCAATGCTTATAAGTAATAGAAAACCCTAAATGACTATTATGTCATAATCAAAGAAGATAATCTGGAAGAATTTGTTAAGAAATATCTTCCTATAGAATGTCAGGATGTAATACATGTTGGTGATGAACATGTACAGTTAGGGCAAGGATAACTTGCCACTGAAAACTAAGGAACCTGATGTAAGAAAAGAATGAATAAGAAAGGTTAACTAATAGCTATAATTGATAGGAAATCCCTACAAATTATTGCAGAAAGGTGTAGCAAAACATGTCTAGTTAGCATGTATAGAAAGAAAAGAAGATTACACATATGATACCACAAAAGTTGGTAGCTATCATAGCAAAGGATGGTAGATAAATAAATGAAGAAAAATGAAGGCAAGAATGATTTCCGGAATGCTCCTCAATCCCGATGTGATTGAAAGATAAGTACAAGAGAAATAATTTCTCTATGATATTCATAAGAAATGAGGTTAGGAAAATTTGAAAATGATAAGGACCCTTACTAGTTTATGGAAACTGGAAAGGGAAATGAGGAAGAAAATATTTTAGACTGGTTTAATACTGGTATTTCTAATAGATAGTCTACAATGGTAAAATCTAGCGGTAGACATTATAAGAAGAGAAGGAATGAATAACTTGGCATAAGTGACTTTTGCTAAGACATGTATGAAATTTCATGTATGAAACTCTATACAAGAGCAACTTTTGCTCTATATTACAAAATGAATGTATTATGTATGATAATATATGAAAATGATTGCTATAGATTTTTACGAATGAATGGGTAACTTAAAAATTACCCTATGATAGGACGGGAAATGATGCAATTTCTCCATGTATAAGGAAAAATAGTTTGAAATGACACAAATGAAGGGCAAATGCCATTGAGAAACCCATGTGTGAACAAGGAATAGTAGAGATAAGTGATAGGTCTAGTGGACCAAGGCTAAAAATGCCACTAAGACAGAGTAGCGCAGTGGAAGCGTAGAGAGCCATTGGAATATTAGAAATGATAATAAGTTAGTTAATTATGTAAGCCTTACCCCCGATATATGAAATGTAATAGGTTTCGGGACGAAACCTATTATAAGGGGGGAGGATTGTGAAACCCCAACCTAAGTAAGATTCAATGTATGCATTGAACATGTACATGTGAGTTATATATGATTAAATGGAATTTTTGGATTATTTTAGGATTTTATGATATGTTGCAATTAGGGTTTAATTAATAATGGTGATTAAAAATTTAATCACCGGAGCCCGTTATGAGTCAAGGTGACTAAAGGAGAATAATAAGGATTAAAACATGCTAATATGGCATGAATGTTTAGTTTAATTTCCATGAGTTAATTAATGGAGATTAAAATGGAAATTGTGTATTTATGTTGGAAAACACTAGAAAATTCATAACTCAACGCCTATAAGGCGGATTCAAGTGAAATTTGAAATGGAACCCGACCTTAATTCTTGGGTTCTCTTTTCCCGTATCCGATTCCTTAGGACCCATATTGAATGCCCTCGAACCCAACCTTAATTCTTGGGTTCTCAAGGACTCAATCTCCAAATCTCTTCCTCTCTCCAAACTTGAAGCATAATCCTTTATCAGCAGAGGTGCAAGGCTTTCCCGCCGATATGGCCTTAACCCTTGTTGGAATCTCTATGCCTTATTTTGCAGCACATTTGCGATCCAAGGGACATATCTGACCAGAGCATTGAATTTGGTGGCGTACTCAATGACCATCATCCGCCCTTGATATAACTTTTCAAATTCTATCACCTTTTGGCTTTGCAAACCCACCGGGAGGTATTCCTTATTAAATTCTTCCACAAATGCTTGCCAAGACACTTCCTCGGGTCGTGGCATTGTGATTAACATGGTCTCCCACCATTCATGTGCATCCTTTGCTAACAAATGGGTAGCACACAGCACTTTTTGATGGTCGTTACATGGAGATATCCTAAACAATTTCTTAATCTCAGTCAGCCACTGCTCTGCTTGAACCGGGTCCAGTTCTCTTAGGTCCTGTGCATGTTGACTTGAAGAGTCATAGTAACTTCCTTTAGCGTGATCCTGTGTGCGTATTGGTGAAAATCTAGGGGGACTGATGGAAACGAGGCATCGTCAGACTATGATTCCCACCATCTATTCATATTTTCTTCCCTTCTCTGTCTCCTATTTTCTTCCTCTCTTTCCCTTCTTAATTCTTCCGCACTCATCATTCTTTTCCCTCTATCTGCCATCTATGTAGACATAGCAATCAAATTGCATTGCAACAATAATTCATTATCATATGGCATGCATTTCATCATATCATGAGCATACCTAATCATCACATGAGCATATCTATTTCATCATCTATCATGCATTTCATCATGTTATAATCATGCATGAGCATCATTTAATCACATCTAATTCATCACATAATCATGATTAATCATGTATATTTCTTTATATTCTGTCAACTTTCCTATACTTAGAAATTTTACACGCCTATTTACCAATCCATGCTCTGATACCAAGCTCTGTGGCTCCCCAAACCGACCGTCACATCCTAGCCCTTACCTCAAGATCGGATTGATTGGTAAACGTGATCAGGATTGTTGCCCTGTCACACGGCGGGATTTATCGGATATTTATCCTGTTAAATATGGTCATGTAACTGTTCATATAACACCTCATGTTCTCACAATTTCATATTCATACATTTTTAAGTCATTTTAATCCATTCATTACATACAAACATGTTGTTCAGTGACATTTCATCTTTTACCTAAATTAGATATCACTGCATGTACATATCACAGTCATTCGTATAAAACATTCAAGTAGTTCACAACTATTCATTATAAAGCACGACATGTAATTTTACAATCATTCCACATCAACTTCATAACATAAGTTCCATAAATTTTTCCATGAACTCCTTAAGCCGGTGCTAGCTCCTTCGCCGTGTCCTGTCCATCACCTGTCTTTGGGTTTGGAAAACAAAATCGTGAGTCGAAACTCAATAAGCAAGCTATTTGTATTTTTCAGGCAAATCATTTTAGGCAACATTTTTCATTTAAAATCAACTTGGAAAGCATTCTTATACCTTATTCAAAGGTATATCTTGAAAACATGAAATCTTGTACCCATCACGGGTCTCATATGCATAATGCCATATGAAAAACATGAACATGAACATCATATCTCCCTTAGGATGGAAGCTAGCTAGGCGACCATCCGTCACGTTAACTCCCATTTCAGAGAGGGCGCCGCCGGCCATCAGCCTATTACAAGCGACTTGGTCACACCAAGGGGGGACAATCGGTCCGCTTACACCCTTCGAGTGGACCTAGTATCCTGTGCACATGAACTTTTCATAAATCCATCTCTGACATGCTAGCATGATTTTTCAACCATAAACATCAATCCACATCATTTTCCATAGCATTTATAAAAGAAACATTTCATAATCATTGCTTTTGAAATAAAACATCATTTCAACATTATTTTGCTAAGGGATGACCATCCTTAAACCCATTAGAAACAATTTCATAATTTCACCAAATAAGTTAGAATACAAATTGCATTTATGGAAGCAATTTAGAAAAACAAAAATTCTTTAGAAAATTTGCTTGCTTACCTGAAGTCCTTAGCTTTCCATTACCACTTTCTCTTTGCCTTTGCCTACATGAAAAATAATATGATTCTTCATATATTTATTTTTCTTCATATTTCCTTTAGTTTTCCAACCCATTCCATATACACGTATCATTTATTTGATTTCATAAGTCATCATACACATATATGGCTTATTTTGCACCCATTAGCATAATTTACACACATTCGGCTATTATACAACATAGCATATACATATAACCCTAAAATCAGGGTATTCATTTCAATATCAAAAAATTCATTCCATAAACATCATTCATAGCTTCATTAAGCTTACTTTGCCATTTTTTCCCATTTTTTCCAAAACACACATATGGGTGTTTCTTCTACGTACATAGCATTGCCTTAACTTCATAAATCAAGTCCAAAATCTTGGATTAAATACCATACAATCTCAAAAAGATTCATAGACATGGTATTCATCTCATTTTTATGCATTTTTGCATAAAATCATTTTTCATAAGTCATTCATCACCCGTTTACCGTTATCCCTTCACATAAGCTCATTTAGCACTTAAACACAATGCATTTCATAAAATTTCCTAACTCAGAAATTTAATCCATTTTTCAGCGGGTTAATTACCCTTAATTAACACTGCATTCAAGGTATTTTTACGGGATTTAAATCCATTCACCCATAGGTTTCCAAAACAACAAGTTTGGAACCCATTTTTCACCCGTTTTACGCATCTTTCGACACTTAACCCTATGCAGTCATATAATTCCGAATTTCCAGCACTAAAATCTATTTTTCCACATCCATATTTAAGGATTTAACACATAATTAACATCCATTCATTATCATTTCTCAAAACAGCAAGTTACCCTCACGTTTTGAGACCCATTTCACGTCGGTTTGACGTTCTTTCATAAAAATCATAAAAATCAGATTTAGGGTTTATTTCTCCCAACTCTTTTGGGCATCCATCATACCTTAAACCTAGGGTATTTTACCCTACATAACATGCCTAAAACATGCAAGTCCATTTCCATAACATTTTTAACCCAAAAATTAAGAAATTAGGTCAAAATCCATGCTTCGCATTCCATAACTTCAAATTTTCATCACTTAAGCATAAAACCTCATATTTTTGGCACGAATACATGATTCATAGCTTAATCAAATCATTAAATCAAAACAGAAACTTGTCTCGGAGATTTAGGGTTTAACAACTTGAATTTTTCACTTCATACGCATGCATAACGTCACTTTCATCAATCTTAACTTAAAAATTCATACTTAAAACTTAATACCCAATCCATATTCATGCAAAGGCATGTTGAAAAATCATTTTACAGATTCTTTAAGCATGCTTTTCATTTCCAAGTTTTGAGTTTAAGAACTCAATTTAAACAACTCAAAATCATTCACATACTTACTTGGTTTTGAGCCAACTTAAACCCTAATGCTTGGAGATGATTTTATTGGTCCCGAATTAATGGCAATTACCCAAGAGGGGAGGGGTGAATTGGGTATTTAAAAGTTTTCAACTTAAACAGAAACTTTACCCCGGATTAATCTAGTCCCCTTTATGAAGAAACAAAGTGGAAAGCAATATAGTGTAGAGAGCAGAAATAAAAATGAACACAAAAGATTTTATAATGGTTCGGGCAACCTCCCTACTCCACTCTTCCAAGCACACACCCTGTGTGACTTTGGTTCCACTATGTATTCCGCGAATACAACTAGAGTCTCTACTCTCTTCTAGATTCTAGCTCTAGGGGGCATATACAACCAGAGCCTCTGCTCTCTTCTAGATTCTAGCTCTAGGGGGCTTCAACAATACACAACACAAGTAGGTGACGAGTTCCACTCCATTCACACCCTACTTTGCTTACACTGATCTTAGTTACCCAAACTAAATCAAGTTCAATACAACAATAAAAATAAAAGAAAGTTTCTACACGTTACTGTTGTGTAGATGCAGTTTTGACGCAGAGAAGAACTTGTACAGCACTGTTGATGATTCAATAAGAAGCTCTTGCCAGTTTGAACTCAGAGTTCTTCTTCTTTATGATGGCTTGATCACTTAATGCTCTTGAAGATGGGAGTTATGCACACTTAATGATTCTCAGCTACCCTCCTCGTTCATATTGAATGCCTTTTATAATTGTGGAGGGAATCCGAACGTTTGGAGGTAGGTGACACGCATTTAATGCGCCAACGTTCAAAAATTTTTCGACCGTTGCGACCCAAGTCGCAGGTGGAGTCGACTTCGGGTGCGACTTTGCCTAAGTCGCAGATGGAGTCGACTTCGGGTGCGACTTCGCCAGTTCGCAACTCCTTCAAGTTCCTAACTGGGTCGACTTGGTCCTCGACTTGACCCAAGTCGCAGGTGAAGTCGACTTCGGGTGCGACTTCACCTTGGCAGTTTGCTTGATGAACTTGAAATCTTCATAGATGACTTTGATCATTAGATTTTCTTCATATTGAATGTTATCCCTTGTATCTCTTTACATAAAATACCTTGGATTCCTTTTCTTGAGTTCTTGAGTACTTGAATCTTGGAATGCATTGCTTGCTTGAATTGCTTTATTGTTTGGTTGTTCTTCCTTTGAGACTCTTTATAAATCTCACGTTTGACTTCATGTCTTGAGTCTTGAGTCTTTGAGTTGTCTTCTACATTCATCTTCTTTTGAAACTCTTGAATCTACCATTGAGTTATCTTGATCTGCATGTTTCTGTATTGAAGTCGAAGTCGGAGTCGACTTGATCTGCGACTTCACCCAAGTCGCATGCGGAATCGACTTGGGATGCGACTTCGGCAGCCCTTATTCTCGGTTTCAACTCTGGACAGAAATCACGCCTCCAAGTCGCTACTGGAGTCAACTTGGTCTACGACTTCACCTTAAGTCGCAAGCGAAGTCGACTTGGGATGCGACTTCGGCAGTTCTCGTTCTCGATTTCAACTCTGGAAGGAAATGACGTTTCAAAGTCGATGCTGGAGACGACTTGGTCTGCGACTTCACCCAAGTCGTAAGCGAAGTCGACTTGGGATGCGACTTCGGCACCTCTCATTCTCGATTTCAACTCTGGAAGGGAATGACTTCTTGAAGTCGCTTCTTGAGTCGACTCGGGGATCGACTTGGCCTAAGTCGAAGCCTAAGTTGAGTTGGAAATCGACTTGACTTGTCTTGCTTCATATTCTTCAAATTTATTACCTTAAGTAATTTCCACAAACATGTTAGTAACCAAAACTTACTCAAATTGATTTTTTAATCATCAAAACATAGACTTGACTTATTTTTCATATATTTCGAACAACCTCCCCCTTTTTGATGATTGACAAAACTGATTTGAGTGTATAGCTTTCAATATCTTAAAAACATGTCAATTTTGTATTTTGAAGTTTTTATCATACTCATGCAAACAATCAAGTTTAAAACATTCAAATAAAAACTTAAAACCATTCATAAAAATTTAGACTCAAATCCCGATCTCTTCTCAGGACCACTTAGACTCAAATCCCGATCTCTTCTCCCCCTTTTTGTCAATGTATCAAAAAAAATTGAGATAGAGTGGGTAAAACTTTTTGAGAATGGTGGGGTTGCTCCCCCTGAACCTGTGCTCCCCCTCAGTTTGTGCTTTGCTAAGTTAATTCAAGCGTTCCCATATCATTTATAATTTTATAAAATGATTCTTTTGCAAGAGGTTTGGTGAATATATCTGCAATTTGATCCTCTGTTCTTACATATTCCAAACATATGTCATGATTTTCTACAGGTTCTCTAATAAAATAATGTTTAAGGTCTATATGCTTGGTCCTAGAATGCAATACTGGATTTTTAGTTAAACATATTGCACTAGTATTATCACATTTAATAGGTATATCTTTAAAATTCATGCCATAATCCCTGAGTTGTTGTTTCATCTAAAGCAATTGGGCACAACAGCTCCCGGCGGCAATGTATTCGGCTTCCGCCGTAGATAGAGCAACACTGGTTTATTTTCGTGAAAACCATGAAACCAACATGTTCCCAAGAAACTGACATGTTCCACTAGTGCTTTTTCTATCTACTTTGTAACCGGCAAAATCCGCATTCGAGTAGCCGATTAGATCAAAATTAGAGCCCTTTAGATACCAAAGTCCTATGTTGGTAGTGTCTACTAAAAATCTGAAAATTCTTTTTACAGCTACCAAGTGTGATTCTTTGGGACATGATTGAAATCTAGAGCACATACATACACTAAACAATATATCAGGCCTAGAAGCAGTCAAATATAATAAAGAACCTATCATGCTTCTATATAATTTTAAATCAATTATTTTTTCTTTCTCATCTTTGTCAATTTTAATTGTTGAGCTCATCGGCGTGTTTGCCCCTTTGCTGTTTTCCGTGGCAAACTTCTTCAACATTTCTTTCATATACTTGGACTGGTTGATGAAAATCCCTTCATTTAGTTGCTTGATTTGTAGTCCAAGGAAGAAATTCAGCTCCCCCATCATACTCATCTCAAATTCTTTCTGCATAAGCTTAGAAAATTCTTGATAAAGAATCTCATTAGTAGCACCAAAAATAATATCATCAACATAAATTTGAATAATCAAGATAACTTTTTCTTTATATTTGATAAACAAAGTGGTGTCTACCTTTCCCTTTTGAAAGTCATGATCAATCAAAAATTTGCTTTATCTCTCATACCAAGCTCTTGGAGCTTGTTTTAATCCATATAATGCTTTGGTTAATTTGTATACAAATTTAGATTGATCTTTCTCCTCAAATCCAGGTGGTTGTTCAACATACACCTCTTCATTTATATATCCATTCAAAAATGCACTTTTAACATCCATTTGAAACAATTTAAAGTTCATGTGAGATGCAAAAGCTAGTAAGATACGAATAGGTTCTAATCTAGCAACCGGGGCATAGGATTCTTCAAAATCTATTCCTTCTTCTTGTGAGTATCCCTTTACCACAAGTCTAGCTTTGTTTCTCACTACAAGTTCACTTTCATCTAATTTGTTCCTAAAGACCCATTTTGTGTCAATGATAGTACAATCTTTTGGTCTTAGAACAAGATGCCAAACTTGATTTCTTTCAAATTGATTTAGCTCTTCTTGCATTGCTATGATCCAGTTTTTATCATCAAGAGCTTGATCAATAGTGGATGGTTCAATTTTGGATACAAAGGCGTATTGTCCACAAACATTTTGTTTTGACCTTCTAGTGTTTACACCTTCATAAACATTCCCTATAACTTGCTCAATTGGATGGGCATGTTTGAATTTTAAATTAGTTGGAGGTTTATAGGAATTATTACCTTCACTTACCCTTTCCTCCATGGATTCTTCTTGTTTCTCCAAATGCAGTTTTTCAAGATTGCTTATGACATCATCTGCATCACTTAAATCATCTTTTCTTTTGGAGCATGGGTTACATTCATCAAAAACAACATGTATTGACTCTTCTACAACTTAGTTTCTTTTATTGAAGACTCTATATGCTTTGCTATTTAATCAGTAATCAAGGAATATTGCCTCATCACTTTTAGCATCCAATTTTCCCAAGTTGGTTTTCCCATTGTTCAAAACATAACATGTGCAACAAAAGGCATGAAAATATGAAATATTTGGTTTTCTACCTTTCCATAGCTCATATGGGGTCTTTTTCAAGATTGCTCTAATGGTAACTCGGTTCAACACATGACAAGCTGTACTTACAGCTTCACCCCAAAATTTCTTGGATAATTTACTCTCATTTAGCATTGTTCTAGCCATCTCTTGTATAGTTCTATTTTTCCTTTCAACCACTCCATTTTGTTGTGGTGTTATTGGTGCAGAAAATGTGTGATGAATTCCTTTTTCATTGCATAATTCTATGAATCGTTTATTTTCAAACTCACCATCATGATCACTTCTAATGGTCATAATAGTACATTGTTTTTCATTTTGCACCAAGTTTACAAAAGTTGCAAACATAGAGAAGGCTTCATATTTGCTAGCTAAGAGAATTACTCATGTGAATCTTGAAAAATCATCAACTATTACAAACACATATTTCTTTCCACCAATGGTTAAAATGTCAGATGGCCCATATAGATCCATGTGTAGAAATTCAAGTGGCCTAGTCGTGAAAATCTCCTTTTTGGTAGAGAAAGGCATTTTAGGTTGTTTTGACAATTGACATGTCTTGCAAATTTTATCTTTGTCATATTTCAATTTAGGCAATCCTTCTACCAAACTCTTCTTCTATAGGGTCTTTATATTTGTCATGTTTATATGCCCAAGCCTCTTATGCCAAACCCATGGATCATTGTCAATGGCCATTAGACATTGACCATCTAGTTCATCCAGTGAAACCAAATATACATTTCCATGTCTCTTTCCGCTAAACATGATATGTTCTCCATCAAATACATTACATATAGATGATTCAAACACAACCTTGTATCCTTTGTCACATAATTGGCTAATACTCATTAAATTGTGCTTGAGTCCTTTAACAAATAATACATCTTCCATACATGCATTTGAAATATTATAAATGTTTCCTTTACCTTTGATTTTACCTTTCTCATTATTTCCAAAAGCAATAGTTCCATCGTTGCAAGGCTTGAGTTTATGAAATAAACTTCTTTCACCGGTCATATACCTTGAGCAACCACTATCCATGAACCAAACGTTGCTTGCCTTTGCCTTGAAACATATCTGAAAAAAATGAATAAATAAATTTTATCTCTTTGGTACCCTTTTTATGGGTCCATTTGGGTTAGTAAACTGATTTAATCTTTGTTGTTCTATCTTTGAAAGCCCAAATCTTGTGTTTCTTGGAACCCAAACTAATTTTGCACCATGGTCATATAGTTTCTTAAAATTACATCTATGGACTTTATGACCCATCTTATTGCAAAAATTGCAAGCCATTGGTAATCTAGGAGTAGGCCTCCAAGTATGTATTGATTCAACAATTGGCCTTCTAGTCCACGTAGTATGTTTCCATTTGGGCTTGTAGATAGGTGCAGTTTTGGTTTGATTTTTCTCAAGTATTGGCACATTCGACTTGCCACTTTCTCTTTGCTCAAATGTGGAGTATCCAAGACCTCTTTTATTTGTTTGTGAGGTCATGTTCAGAAATATTTTTACATTTTCTCCTGGATTAGAGAATTTAGCTAATAATTCATTTAAGGATTCGTTCTCCTTTTTCAATTTCTCTACTTCTTTCAAAAGCAATTCATTTTCATCTTTCAGTTTTGATGTACTTTCAGCTAGTTTTTCATTTACAATAATAATGGAATTGCATTGTTGTCTCTTTAATGATAACTTATTTCCTAGCTTTTTGATTTCCTCATATAATGAATCATATGCATGTTGTAATTCTTCTAATTCAGCACATTTGAGACATTCTTGAAAAGAAGAATATGTAGATTGAGAATGACAAAGTTTGGAAGTTACCTCTTCATTACTTGTACACTTTGTTGAAGTAGTTTGTTCTTCCAAAACTTCCGTTGTGTTCAAACACAACAAATTTTCTTCTTGCTCAATCCGCGCCACACAACATATTCTTGCACAATTTGCCGCTTCAAAATCGTCGGTTGAGGAGCTACTTGATGATGAAGTTTCTTCGTTCACGTACATTCCTCTTCCCTTTGGCCTTTGGAATTTTCTGCTTTCATGTCTTTCCCTCCTTTGTTGTTAATCCTTTGATTTCTCTTCGGGTGTAGGACATTGAGCTTGCATATGTCCCATACCGCCGCATCTATAGCATTTTGTAGCCTCCTTCTTCTTCTCTTTTCGTGATCTCTCTTTGAAGTCTTTGAAGTTCTTTTCATTCCTCACAAACTTTCGAAATCTGCGTGTGAGTAGAGCAATGTCTTCATCGTCATTGTGAAATGATGAGGCGGATTCATCCGAGTTATGGGTGACTTTTAGTGCAATTGCTCTTTTTCCTTTGTGGTGATCTTCATTTCTTTTCTTGATTAGCTCATGTGACATTAGTGAGCTAATAAGGTCTTCTAGCTTCAATGTGTTCAAGTCCTTTGCTTCTTCTATTACAGTAATTTTCAGAGTCCATGATTCGGGTAGGGCCCTTAGAATCTTCATGACCTGCTCCGATTCATAAATTGCTTTTCCAAGACCTTTTAAAGCATTAGTAAGTTTAGAGAATCTAGCAAATATTTCAGAAATATTTTCTGTATCTAGCATTCTAAAGCTTTCCAACTCTCCAATCAAAATATTTCTCCTTGTCCCTTGGACTTGAGAAGTTCCTTCATATATAGATGTTAAAGTATCCCATATTTCTTTGGCAGTTAAACAAGAGGATACTCTATCATATTCGGAAGCCGTAAGAGCACAAAATAAAGAATTCATAGTCTTAGCATTGCTCTTAACAGTTTTCACTTCCTCATCGGTCCACTTGGAAGCTCTTTCATCAATAGGCAAAATCACACCATCTTGGATTGCAATCCAAGAGTCTATATCTGTAGCCATGATGAGTTGTTTCATACGAAGCTTCCAATAGCCGAAATTGTTCCCATCAAACAATGGTGGCCTAGTAAAAGATTGGCCTTCGGTAAATGCGGGAACGGAAGTCGATTGGGATGCCATATCAAAAGATCTCTTTGGTATAACTCAAAGACCTGCTTTGATACCACTTGTTGGTCCCGAGTTAATGACAATTACCCAAGGGGGGAGGGGTGAATTGGGTATTTAAAAATTTTCAACTTAAACAGAAACTTTACCCCGAATTAATCTAGTCCCCTTTACGAAGAAACAAAGTGGAAAGCAATATAGTGTATAAAGCAGAAATAAAAATGAACACACAAGATTTTATAGTGGTTCGGGCAACCTCCCTACTCCACTCTTCCAAGCTCACACCCCGTGTGACTTGGGTTCTACTATGTATTCCGCGAATACAACTAGAGTCTCTACTCTATTCTAGATTCTAGCTCTAGGGGGTATATACAACCAGAGCCTCTGCTCTCTTCTAGATTCTAGCTCTAGGGGGCATCAACAATACACAACACAAGTAGGTGACGAGTTCCACTCCAATCACACCCTACTTTGCTTACACTTGATCTTAGTTACCCAAACTAAATCAAGTTCAATACAACAATAAGAATAAAAGAAAGTTTATACACGTTACTGTTGTGTAGAGGCAGTTTTGACGCAGAGAAGAACTTGTACAGCAGTGTTGCTGATTCAATAAGAAGCTTTTGCCAGTTTGAACTCGGAGTTCTTCTTCTTTATGATGGCTTGATCACTTAATGCTCTTGAAGATGGGAGTTATGCACACTTAATGATTCTCAGCTACCCTCCTCGTTCATATTGAATGCCTTTTATAATTGTGGAGGGAATCCGAACGTTTGGAGGTAGGTGACGCGCATTTAATGTGCCAACGTTCGAAAATTTTTCGACCGTTGCGACCCAAGTTACAGGTGGAGTCGACTTCGGGTGCGACTTTACCTAAGTCGCAGATGGAGTCGACTTTGGGTGCTACTTCGCCAGTTCGCAACTCCTTCAAGTTCCTAACTGGGTCGACTTGGTCCTCGACTTGACCCAAGTCGCAGGTGGAGTCGACTTCGGGTGCGACTTCACCTCGGCAGTTTGCTTGATGAACTTGAAATCTTCAGAGATGACTTTGATCATTAGATTTTCTTCATATTGAATGTTATCCCTTGTATCTCTTTACATAAAATACCTTGGATTACTTTTCTTGAGTTCTTGAGTACTTGAATCTTGGAATGCATTGCTTGCTTGAATTCCTTTATTGTTTGGTTGTTCTTCCTTTGAGACTCTTTATAATTCTCGCGTTTGACTTCATGTCTTGAGTCTTGAGTCTTTGAGTTGTCTTCTACATTCATCTTCTTTTGAAACTCTTGAATCTACCATTGAGTTATCTTGATCTGCATGTTTCCGTATTGAAGTCGAAGTCGGAGTCGACTTGATCTGCGACTTCACCCAAGTCGCATGCGGAGTCGACTTGGGATGCAACTTCGGCAGCCCTTATTCTCGGTTTCAACTCTGGACAGAAATGACGCCTCCAAGTCGCTACTGGAGTCAACTTAGTCTACGACTTCACCTCAAGTCGCAAGCGAAGTCGACTTGGGATGCGACTTCGGCAATTCTCGTTCTCGATTTCAACTCTGGAAGGAAATGACGTTTCGAAGTCGATGCTGGAGTCGACTTGGTCTGCGACTTCACCCAAGTCGCAAGCGGAGTCGACTTGGGATGCGACTTCGGCACCTCTCATTCTCGATTTCAACTCTGGAAGGGAATGACGTCTTGAAGTCGCTTCTTGAGTCGACTTGGGGATCGACTTGGCCTAAGTCGAAGCCTGAGTTGAGTTGGAAAAAATCGACTTGACTTGCCATGCTTCATATTCTTCAAATTTATAACCTTAAGTCATTTCCACAAACATGTTAGTAACCAAAACTTACTCAAATTGATTTGTTAATCATCAAAACATAGACTTGACTTATTTTCCATATATTTCCAACAAATTTCTTCTTCAAGTTTCCTTCCTTTTTCCCTGGGTTTTTCTCCTCCTTTTGCAGGAAAATATGGACGTGAGCTGCTGGGTTGGCTTTGGGGTGGAAATTCCACACTTAGAAATTTTCTAAAGCCTCTCTCCAAGTGATCGTGCATGGCTTATAAGAGCTGGATTTTTTTCCAGCAGTGGGGCCCACTTGGTGCTGCAATTCCACCCCCATTTAATGCTCCCTTATCTATCATATGGGCTGGCACGTTTTCAACCAAGTAAATTTGCATTTTTACCATTTTTCAAAAGTCAAAAATTGTATCATATTTGACCGTCCAATGCATTTCCAATTCACATCCAATCTGTCCAGATTTTTATTCATTTTTTTTCATTTTTATTTTATGCTAAAACGTGGGTAATTTATTTCTATAATTACCCTTTAATATATGAATTAATTTTATATAAATAAATTTAACAAATATTGCAGCAACTTAGCACAAAAATCATATTTTCCATTCCCCCAAAGTTGTCCACGTTTTCAGCAGTATATACCTGTCTTTTTCTATTTTTTTATTGCTTAAATTCTCCATTATTACTTGCACAAATCATGTACTTGCATCCCTGCAACATTTAGGCATTTTTTAAGAAATTTAAAAAATCAAAAATGAGCACTAACCAGCCCATGGACGTCCCCTTTGGCCACCTTGGCTATGCTTGGCCTATACTTGTGTAGCTCCATCATTTCATGCATTAAATGGATGGATAATTCATGGCATTATGCATTTTATTTAAATGCATAAATTCTCTGAAAAATTCCTGCAATGGACACCTCATAATTCATTTATTTCCATGCCATCATATCATGCACTTTTACATTAATGATATGGTACTCTCTTGGAGCATAAGTCAACCATAGCCACCTTTTTCAATGCAGGAATTTTTCTAATATTCCATGCTTAATCCAAACCATCCAAAATAAACATCTCACCATTCCATTCAACCGTTTCAAATTTCAACTCAATCTGAGTTTTCTAGCTCCCGATATAGCCGTTTAAAGTTAACAGTTGAAATGAATATATGCTTAAAAATTCATAATTATCATTTCATCAAGAATTTTCATAACCCATTTATTCCATAATACTAAGCCCAACATTAACAATTTTCATTTCAAATTTCACTTGAATTCGCCTTATAGGCGTTGAGTTATGAATTTTTCAATATTTTCCATCAAACTTGTCAATTTCCATATTAACTTCCATAATTCATTTTAAATAATGGAAAATGATTTTTCATGACATATTTGCACATTTAAATCACAAATAATTCATTCTAAACCCATTGTCTCATTTAGGCTCAACACACTTAATCATAACATTAATGCTAACTCATAACCCTAATTGCCATAATTAGCAAAAATCATAAAATGCCTTCATAATTCCATAATTCATGAATAATTATCATATACATGTTCAATACATACATATAGGTCCTACATGGGTTAGGGTTTCACAAAAGCAAAGGCTTGATATCACAAAGATGATATGTCAGCAAAGATTGATGGATAGATATAGAAGAAAAATAGAAAATGATGCGAGAAATAGATTGAGATTATAAGACTTATACGATATGCATTGTCTTATATTGTGCGTCATTATGACACAAGAATATGATTATTTGAGGAAATGTAGTTAGTATGTTATGTTTCATAATGTAGATGGTATATAAAGGAAAATGATATGAGGACAATGAGATGAAGTAGGAAATAGGAGAATTTAAGGAAAGAAAAAGGATAAAAAGGGGAATCAGAACAGCTAAGGAGTTATGGAACCCTACATAGAGACCCCTCTTACCTAAGGTAAACTATACCTCACATAAGATGGCACGAGACTGTACTATAAGATACATATGTTTAAGGTGTAGAGCCATGGTGACATATGGTAGGCACCAAAGCGCCAACTTTTTAAGTGATTGTTGGTTTAGAGTTTATAATTATGATAAAATGACAGATTATGCAAATATAATTTGTATGTGTAAGGAAAAGCAACCTTACACCATGAAATATGTAGGTAGAAATGAGAAAGGTAGGAAAAAGGGAGTTCTTTTTGACTCCTAATGTATGATGTTTTATACTATGAAACTATGAATGCATTTGAAATTATTCAAGTGCTAAGTATATATGAAAAAGGAAAGATCATTGATCTTTCTAGCTTATGTTTATTGACTATGTATGATGATTCTTTGATCAGAAATGATCATGTTGACTATGTGTAATATGAATGAATATTATAATGAGAAATGCTATTGACATAATGTTATATGCTGCTTTCTACTACATGCTTATCACCTTAGTTTTGAACAAGGGATAGGCAGTTGCTGATATGAGTCAACAAGAAAGAAGAGAAGCTAGTATCAAATCTAAATGATCAGGACAAGTGAGTCCATAAGCTCATTAACGACGGGTAGCTATAAACCCTAAGTCAAAGGATTTGAGGTGTTACCGCTAAGAGTAATATCTCACAGGTAGAAAGATTAAAGGATAACTACAACTTTAGAAAGAGCTACGCAGTAAGCTGCCCAAGATTGTGTGGCTTAGAAAGAAAGAAGAATACAGGACCTTTGGGAAAATACTCAACAGGACCAATTAGAAGCAGGTGGAAAAGATGAATCGGTATAGGTAATAAATTTTTACCTAGTACCCAAACTTTTAAAGGTTAATAATGGTAAGATAGAAGTAAATGGAAAGGTTATTGATGCCTTTCTAGCTCAGTATCCACCTAAGTTCTCAGGTGAATCGGATTTTATTCAGACTGAGCAATGGAAGACTGAACCTAAGAACATGTTCAAGGTTTGAGCATGTAGTCAAATGTAACGTCCAAGCATTGATTGGCAATGCTTATAAGTAATAGCAAACCCTAAATGACTATTATGTCATAATCAAAGAAGATAATCTGGAAGAATTTGTTAAGAAATATCTTCCTATAGAATGTCAGGATGTAATACATGTTGGTGATGAACATGTACAGTTAGGGCAAGGATAACTTGCCACTGAAAACTAAGGAACCTGATGTAGGAAAAGAATGAATAAGAAAGGTTAACTAATAGCTATAATTGATAGGAAATCCCTACAAATTATTGCAGAAAGGTGTAGCAAAACATGTCTAGTTAGCGTGTATAGAAAGAAAAGAAGATTATAGGGTTGAATTTTTCAAGAATTTGTAATTTACCCCCTAGTTTTGAGGTATTTAATTATAAATTGGTATTTCTTTTTAATTTTGAAAAATACTTTGAGCCCTGTGCTGCCCACCCTAGGACTGCTCCAGCAACCCTATTGCAGCCCTATTTTCCACCTATTTTTTTTATTTTTAAAATTAATTAAATTAAGCTAAATTAATCCTAGCCATTGATCTTTGATTAGGATAAATTTTGACCATTGATTTTAGTCAACTTTTTCAGCTGCTCCCCCTGCAACATCCCTGCAACAGCAGCCATTGCATTTAATTTTTTTATTTTTATTTATTTACTTTATTTAAAAAGTCAAAAGTAGCTTTTATTAAAAAGTTAGCTACTTTTTTTTATCTTGTTTTGACGTTTCATCTTGACCATTGATTTGTGATTTTCATCACATCTTAACCCATTCATCATGTCCATCATGAATTTTTAACCATCCATCAAAAATTTCATCGAATTCCGACGCCCGGATTGCAATTTATGAATTTTTTTTCTATTTTTCCACAAAAATCCAAATTTGAATTAAAATATCCAAAAGAATTGCTATTTTGTCTTGTAGTGATTAAATATCCATTTTATCTTTTTGTGATTAAGTTAATCCAAGTGATTAACTCTTAATCACGTGTCTTAGTCTCCAGTTACTATTCACGTCACTATTTACGTCACTATTCAAGGGTTAAATTCGTAATTGCATTATTTCAATCTCCAATATACATATACATCAATATAATTCATGAATTTTCATTTATTCATAAAATAATTACAAAATTACAAATATCGAAATGACGCGTATACGGTCGAAATGACGCGCATACGGTCGGGGTTACACATAATTTCTCTATGATATTCATAAGAAATGAGGTTAGGAAAATTTGAAAATGATAAGGACCCTTACTAGTTTATGGAAACTGGAAAGGGAAATGAGGAAGAAAATATTTTAGACTGGTTTAATACTGGTATTTCTAATAGATAGTCTGTGAAACCCTAGCTATTATAGGAGTCATGTAAATAATATTAGATGAACTATGTATGAATGATGTATGTATATTGAGGTGGTTGTAATTTTTTAAGATTATGGTAGCCAGGCTATTTATGTGAATGGTTGTTTAAATTTACCAATTAAAGATAATGTAGGTTATTATGATTGAAATATCATATTAAGGATGAATAAATAATTAGTATGCTAAGGAAAATTTGATTTCATTTTTAAATATGATCAATGGCTATTAGGAGGTTAATTATGGAGACAAGTTGAGAAAATATTGAAAAATTCATAACTTGGTGTTCTTAAATCGGATTGAGGTGAAATTTGAGGGGGAAGCATATAATTACATGCTTAATCTCATGGAATAATTAGATTATGAAAATTTTGAAGAAAATTGATCATCACCGTTCAAAGCTTAAAATAGCCATAACTTGGGCTAGAAAGATCAAATTAAGGTGAAATTTGAAATGAACGGATAAAATTATGAAATCAAGGTTTTGGAAGGATTTGATCATGAAAATGATTAAGGGACTAAGCTTGCACGAAATTAGCATGAGATATTTGACTTTTCAAATCTTAAAGTAAATAGCATTTATGATGAAATGGAATAAAATAAATAAATAGAAAAAGACAAATTTGAGGTGTCAAGAGAGGGTAAATTGTAGGGTATTATGTGAATTACTAAAAATAAGAAAATCCCTGCAATTATCTTCTAATTAAATGCATAAGTAATGGGTCAAAATGAAAAATGGAAAAAGGGGCTGGCTATGGACGTCCAAGCAGCTATATGGGTGGATTTTTGGAATTTTTTATATATATAATATATGCTTAAAGTCAACAGGGAATTAATGAGGATAATTTAGCATTAAATAAAAGTGAAAATCGGATTTTTAGGGGCTGATCTGGACCATTAAATGAATGGGAAATAAATGGACAGCAACATGCATTCAGAATGATGTGGACGGTTTGGCAGCTAAATTCATGGTTTATAATTTTTTTAGAAGCCTAAATTGACCCTAATTACCCTAAAATATTAGGTAATTAATTTTGTAATTAAATAGAGCTTTAAAAAAGTTAATTATGATAAGGACACTTGCTGAAAAGTGGACATTTTCTAGGCATCAAAAAGTGGACAGCCACATTTAGTCCGACCACATGGCCATAAAAAGTGGTTTTTGGTATTTTTTAAAAATTGGAAAATGCATAGATATTTAGCCTAGGTAATAGGGTATGTAAGTATTCATTTAATTGATGAGAAATTCGTTGAAAAAAAATGGAAAAAGTGGCTGATGATGGACTTGCAACAGATGGACAGTTTTATGTTGATTTAATGTCTTAGATAAATAACGAATTTATAAATAAGATAAAAATATTTTTAATGGCCCACATGATGCCATGTCAGGAAGGGGATATGAATGCATTGGAATTAGCATTTTCTGATGTGGAATGTGGGGCCCATTTGCTGGAAAATTCCAGCAATGCATAAAAAGGATGGGGGACGTCCAAGTGTGGGCTGAACACTTCGAAAAAAATTTGGAATTTTGAGCTCCCATCTAAACCAGCAACTCACGACCCCTCTTTCACCATTTTTCATACTTTAAAACAAGTGAAGAGAATAAGGAAGAAAAGAAAGAATTTAAGTGAAGAAGTTGCTTGAGAAAGAGAGGAGAAGCGGTATTCAACACAAGTAAGTTGTAGGTTTTAGTTTAAGTGATTCTAGCTTAATTTTCCCAAATTAAATCATGAACCATGAACATGTTTTGTTGCTGGAAATTAGATGCAGAATTATGAGGATTTCATTTGAGGAATTTAGTGGAATTTTACAGCATATAACAAAGTTGAAAGATAGAAGTGATTAAGAAGTGAATGGTGTGATACACATGTGTTGATGCTAGCCAAATCATCCTGAAATTTCGTTTCTAAGTTGCTGTTTGAATTAGTGAATATGTTCACATGATAAATCATGGTTTAGTGATGATCATATCTGAAATTTAGCATATGTTGTGAAATATAGAAGGTAAATGAGTTGTGGTAACATTTAAGACCCAAAATTCACTTCTAAATGATGAAAATGATAAAGAAAATAATTTAAATAAGTTATGGATGAAATATAGGGTAAAATAACCTAAATATAAGACACTTTGGACGTGATTAAGGGCATCATATAAACTGCCTAAATTCGGATTTTAACAGATGCAAAAAGTGGACGTCCAAATGGTGTAAACGGGTACCCTATATATGTAGGAAATGTTGCTGTTTTGCAACTAAATTATATATGGATCTTAAATAGGAGAAAATACATTGAATTTAGGGTAAGAAATCTTAGAAAAATTTCCGAAATTATGGATACAAAAATCTGTTTACATTAAGGTATCAAAAGAAGTATCTAAAGTGTGAAAAATTGATGGTTAAGTGGCTGTTTTTGCAAATTCGAGAAGGGTAAATTATAAATTCGTAAAAATGCAATAATTAGGCGTCAAATGAATTAAATATACTTTCTGAAATGGTGGATGAGTTATTTATTTGAAAAACTTTAAGAAAAGTATGAATTAGACGCGGTTAGACACATATATGTGAAGCAAAATGCATGATACGATGAGCAATGCAATATGTAAAATATGGAAATGTAGAAATAGGATAAAATGCCATGGAAAAACATGAAATGCATTTCTGAATTTATAATCTCGAATTTTGAGATTTATATATGGGAATTAAATATGAAGCGTAATGAATAGTTGAGATACGTAAGAGTTTAAAGAAGGTATACCCGACTTGGAAACTTAACGAGTCATGAGTAATTATAAAAATGGGTTGGAAAACTAAATGAACGCAAGCAAATAGAATTTATATAGAAATTTTGTTATTCTGTCATAGGCAAAGGAAAAGAAAAAGTTGATCCGGGAAGCTCTCAGGAACAAGGTAAGCAAGCAAAATTTTCTAAATGGATTTTATTTGAATTTTCTTTGAGATATTTGTAAATGATGTTTTAATTTTCTTTTCTTGGTTCAATAAATGTTATTTGGAATTTATTTCTAAATTTTTAAGGATGGTCATTCGTTAGTTCACTAGTTATTTACATTGATTTATATAAATGTTTTATAACCTCTGAAAATTTCTGTTGCATGGAAATATGTGTGAAGAATCATGCTAGCATGTCATGAAGAATACATGTGCACAATGCATAAGGTTCACCTCAAAGGAATAAGCGGAGCAAATGTCCCCCTTTGGTGTTACCGAGTTGCTAAAATAGGCTAAGGGCCGGCAACGTCTCCTTGTGTGGAAGGAGATGAAGACGGGTGGTCGCCTAGCTAGCCTCCATCCTAAGGGAGCATAATGCACGCATTGCGTTGTCATTATATATCCCCGAGGGGATATAAAGTTTCTTTCCATAATGATTAAAATGAAAAGATTTCTGCTCCGCAAGTAGCTGATCACTTGATAAGTGTCTCTACTAAATGGAGGGAAATGCTTTTAGAAAATGTTAAATTTTGCAAAATACGTTGCCTGAAAACATATGTAAATAATGCTTGCTTATTGAGTGTTCAACTCACATTTTTGTTTTCCAAACCCATAGACAGGTAAATGAAGAGATTTGGCAAAGGAGCAAATTGAATACTATTTAAGCAAAAAGGAAAAACTCTTGTAATCCTGACAATATAATAGAATTTATGTTGAATGAATGTAACTAAGTTTTTGTTTTCATATGGAAGACTATGATTATAACATGCAGTGACATCTGATTTAGGAAAATGTTGAAATATTTCTGATTTACTAGCATCTTTGTGTGTTGAATGGATGGAAGTGACATGGTTACCACTTGAGATATAATTAGGAGGAAGTAAATTTCTATGAAAATATATATTAAAACCGGATAATTGTCCGTTAAAAACCCGCCGTGTGACAGGGCAACAATCCTGATCACGTTTACCAGTCGATACCGATCCCGAGGTAAGGCTTAGGAGGTGACGCTCGGGTTGGGGGCGCCACATAGTCTACAATGGTAAAATCTAGCGGTAGACATTATAAGAAGAGAAGGAATGAATAACTTGGCATAAGTGACTTTTGCTAAGACATGTATGAAATTTCATGTATGAAACTCTATACGAGAGCAACTTTTGCTCTATATTACAAAATGAATGTATTATGTATGATAATATATGAAAATGATTGCTATAGATTTTTACGAATGAATGGGTAACTTAAAACTTACCCTATGATAAGACGGGAAATGATGCAATTTCTCCATGTATAAGGAAAAATAGTTTGAAATGACACAAATGAAGGGAAAATGTCATTGAGAAACCCATGTGTGAACAAGGAATAGTAGAGATAAGTGATAGGTCTAGTGGACCAAGGCTAAAAATGCCACTAAGACAGAGTAGCGCAGTGGAAGCGTAGATAACCATTGAAATATTAGAAATGATAATAAGTTAGTAAATTATGTGAGCCTTACCCCTGATATATGACATGTAATAGGTTTCGGGACGAAACCTATTATAAGGGGGGGAGGATTGTGAAACCCCAACCTAAGTAAGATTCAATGTATGCATTGAACATGTACATGTGAGTTATATTTGATTAAATGGAATTTTTGGATGATTTTAGGATTTTATGATATGTTGCAATTAGGGTTTAATTAAGAATGGTGATTAAAAATTTAATCGCCAGAGCCCATTATGAGTCAAGGTGACTAAAGGAGAATAATGAGGATTAAAACATGCTAATGTGGCATGAATGTTTAGTTTAATTTCCATGAGTTAATTAATGGAGATTAAAATGGAAATTGTGTATTTATGTTAGAAAACACTAGAAAATTCATAACTCAACGCCTGTAAGGCGGATTCAAGTGAAATTTGAAATGGAAGTTGATGGTGTTGGGCTTGGTATTATGGGATTATTGGATTATAAAAATCCTTGATAAAATTAGATTAATGATTTATTGATCACATCTCAATTTCAACCGTTAACTTCAAACGTCTATAACTTGAGCTAGGAAAATCGAATTGAGATGAAATTTGAAACGGTTGAATGAAATTAAGAGATTAAAATTTTGGAAGGTTTGGATTAAGCAAATCATGTTGGGAAAATACCTGAATTGAAAAAGGTGCACATAGTTGACTTTTACACCTAAGAGTACCATGCATTTAAGGCAAAAGTTGCATGAATTGAATGCATTATTTAATGGCATATATGAGGTGTCGAAGGGAGGAAATTCCAAGTGGATTTTATGAATTAACAAAAATGCTAAAATCCATGGAAAAGCAGTGGCTTAAATGCAGGGTTTTAAAAGGCTAAGGGAGTAGCTTCAATAGGCATGTATGTGTGTCAACACAAGGGACGCCCATGGGTGATAAAGTATGGTTTCTGGATTTTTAAAAATTTTCAAATATGTATCTAAAATACCTAAACATCTAGGGTAAGTAATGGGCCATTAATCATGTGGAAAAATCCCTAAAAATTCATGATTATCAGCTGCCCATTGAAAAATGCAAAAGTGGACAGCTTTGTCTCATGCAAATGACGTCCAAATGATGGGCTGATTGCTGCCATTTTTCTAAAATTATCAATGCCAAATTAATGCATTAATTAAAGGATAATTAGGTGTATGATTTACCCTTAAATGGGGATTATCTAAAAATGAAAAAAATCTGGATAAATGAAAGCAAAAATGGACGTAATCTATGGGCAGTTTGGACAGTCTTGATGCATGCGGATTTTTGCAATTAAGAAAATATGAAAAGAATAATTTATATGGCTATGAGTTCACCAGCACATAAGGGGGATAGACATGCATTAAATTTCTGTGGAAAACCCAGCAAAAGTGGGGCCCACAGCTGGAGAAAATCCAGCCCCATAAGGAGTGCACGTTCACATGGTTGATGGTTGGAAATTCCATCTCCCCAAGAGCAGCCCTCACGTTCAGCCCTAGCCAGCCCCTTGAACATGCCAAGCAGAGGAAAATTAAGGGAAAATAAGAAGAAGAGCAAGAAAAAAAGAAGGGAATTTGTGGAGGAAAACTCTTTCGAGTGATTAGGGTTTGGAGAGTATCAATCCAAGTAAGTAGATGTGTTATTTTGATTGGTTTATCTTGAGTTCTTGAACTCCAAAATTCAAAAATGAAATGGATGTTTAAACATGCTTTAAAGTGATGATTCAACATGCTTTTGAATGAATGATGGAAAGGGGTAATGAGTTAATGTGATTTGCTGAAATGGAAAATGGATGGAAATATATTGAAACGTGTAAACAAGGTGCTGTTTTGATAATATTTGTTAATCTCAAAATTTGGGATTGATATATGAAGCCTAAACTCTTAAACATGTGCTTAAAGTAAGCACTAATGAAAGAACTGTGAAAAATGGATAAGTAAATGATAAATGAAGGATAATGAAACTTCATTGAGATAAATGAAAGATCATGATATGCTTGAAAACTATCCTAAGTAAGGATACTACGAATGAAAAGAATAGATAATATGATGCACAAGTTGCGTTGTTATGTATAAACCTCCGACTTGTAAAACAAGTGGGTCATATAGTCAATGAAAATATATGGGTTGGAAAACTAAATTATGTGCAAGCATATGAGATTATATGTATAAATGCAATGTCATTTTTATGCGTATAGGCAAGGAAAAGAATGGAAGGAAAAGGGATTATGGCGATCTCAGGTAAACAAGCAAACTTTCTAAACTTTCATTTTCTTTCTATGTGATTGATATGATTGAATTGTTTATGTTTATGTTTTAACGAATGGGCAGGCACAAGTTTTGAATATGACGGCTTTAATGCAAAGCCATAAGTTTTGGAAAAATGATGACTTTAATGAAAAGTCTTAAGGTTTGCTTCATGGGAAGCAAGTGAAACTTCTTAAGATAAATAATTTATCCTAAGTGTTTCCAAGGATGGGAATGCTTCAAGTTAATGGAATTGAGAATTTTACTTAGGAGTAAGCAAGTTCTCTATGCTAATGTTTTTCTAAGGATTTCATGTTAGATACCGATGGTTTTAAGAATTTGTTTTTAAGTAAGCAAGTTCTATATGATATTGTTTTAACAACATTTTATAAGAAAAAGGGAATTTTACCCTTTTTCACAAAATATTGTTGATAAATAGGTTTTCCAAACTCCTCTCTCAAGTTACGTGCATGGCCTATAAGAGCTGGACTTTTTTCAGCTGTGGGCCCCACAATTTGGGCAATTTCCACATCCTTAAATGATCCTTTATCTACCTTATGTGCTGGGTGAATTTCAGCCAAGTAAAATGAAGTTTTACCATTTTAAAAAATCATAAAATCTGCTCCAAATTCAAGCCGTCCAAGTGTTCAACATTGCACGTCCATTGTTGCCCATTTTTGCATCCATTTTTCATTTTTTTTCAACCCTAATTTAAGGGTAAATTGTACACTTAATTGCCCATTAATTCATGTATTAATTTGGTGTAAATAAATTTAACAAAAACAGCAGCAACTTAGCATATGAATCACATTTTCCATCCCCATATGTTGTCCACGTTTCAGCTGCATGCTTCTGCCTTTTTCAATTTTTTTTAATGCTGAAAATCTTCATAATTGCATGCATTCTCATGTACTTGCATCTCAGCAACATATATGCATATTTTAATATTTAAAAAAAATCAAAAATATGCATCAAACAGCCCCTTGGACGTCCCATGTTGCCACCTTAGCTATGCATAGGTTTTGCCTTTTGTAGCTACATCATGATATGCATTCAATGGATGGATAATTCACAAATTTTTTCATTTCAAATAATTGCACAAAATACTCTAGAAATGGCCTACAATTACCACCTCAAATCTCATTCACATCATGCATTTATGCTTGGTAATCTAGCATTAAATGCATTGTACTCATGTCGAGCATTAGCCAACCATGCTCACCTTTTTCAATGCAGGTCTTTTTCCAGAATTTCATTCCTAATCCAAGCCATTCAAAATAAACATCTCATAATTTCATTCAACCATTTCAAATTTCATCTCAATCCGAGTTTCCTAGCTCCTGTTATAGTCGTTTAAAGTTAATGGTTGAAATTTAAATATGATCAATAAATCATAATTCTCATTTCATCAAGAATTTTTATAACACATTTATTCCATAATACCAAGCCCAACATTAATAATTTCTATTTCAAATTTCACCTGAATCCGCTTTATAGGCATTGAGTTATGAATTTTTCAACGTTTTTCCATTAAACCTTTCAATTACCATAATAATTCCCATAATTCATTTTAAATAATGGAAAATGATTTTTCATGATATATTTGCATATTTAAATCAACATCAATATGCTCTAATCCCATTGTCTCATTTTAGCTCAAAATGCTTAATCACATCATTATTTCTAATTCATAACCCTAATTACAATAATTAGCAAAAATCATATAATACCTTCATAATTCAATACTTCACAAATAATATCATATACATGATTAATGTATACATATGGTTTCTACCTGGTTAGGGTTTCACAGATTATGCATTAACTGAGCTTTAATGTGTTAATTTTTCAAAAATTTTAAGTGACATATGAATGATGTGATTGGTTTAGTAATTGAATTTCATAGTTCACTTCCATGTTAACTGTTCAATTGAAATGATTAAGACAATTGTTTGTGTAATATAATGTTTGTGCCCGGTTGTGTTTGAATGTCATATCTATTACATCTTTGTTCCCCATTTTGAGTCTTCGGATATGTGCTTGTTTTCGATCCTATGCTTCAAAGTAAATATATTGTCTCAATAATTTATAGTGTAATTTATGTTTCCACTTAAGACTTAGGGTTGGATAGTATGTATATAGTCTACCGGCATATATTTGTTACCCCTAGTAAAATATGTTGGAATTCAAGGCAAATTAAGTACAATTCATGTTTTGATGATTAACAACTCAATTTGAGAAATAATTAAATACTAATGAGGTTGCTAAGTGTTTCAAAGGTTTAAAAAATCAAGATTCAAAAGATAGTAGGTCAAGTCGATACCCCAAGTCGACTTCAGAATCGACTTCAAGTGTATTAAATTCGTCAGAGCTGAAATTGGGACTTAAAGACCAGTGAAGTCGCAGTCAAAGTCGACTCCGCTTACGACTTAGGTAAAGTCGCAAACCCAAGTCGACTCCAGATGCAACTTGCATATGGTCTTGCTGAAGACTTCGAGATCTCAGAGTCAAGTCACTTTCCAAGTCGACTCCAGCTTGCGACTCAAGTGAAGTCGCATCTCAAGTCGACCCGAGCATGTGACTTGGGTAAAGTCGAAGTCCAAATCGACCCAAGAGTGCGACTCAAGCATGTGGCTACCCCTTGATGATTCAGAAACAACTTATTGAAGATTGGACAACAAAATTAAGAAGAACAATCATCACGAATCAAGGCCACAAGGAAGATGTGATACCTAGACCCAAGTAGGACTCATATAATTACATTTAAGGTGTAATGAATGAGTTATGTGTGAAATGATTGAATTTTGGTTGATTTTCATGAATTTCTGAATTTTTGCAATTAGGATTTGCAATTAAGAATGGTGATTAAGATTAATCGCCAAAGCCCAATATGAGTCAAGGTGACTAAAGGGGCTTAATGAGGATTAGAACATGCTAATGTGGCATGAATATTTATTTTAATTTTCATGATTTAATTAATGAAGATTAAAATAGAAATTATAGAATTATGTTGGAAAATCGTAGAAAATTCATAACTCGACGCCTATATGGCGAAATGAGATGAAATTTGAAAGGTAAGCTCAGGAATATGGGCTCAAATTTATGAGTGAATTGGATTAAGGCAAAAGTGATGAGATTAAGGTGATAATTATTTGATTTTAATCTTACACTCTAAGGTTATTTTCAAAGGTTCATAACTTGACGTAGAAACGTCGGTTTGAGATGAAATTTGAAAAGATTGAATAAAATTATGAAATATATGGTATGGATGGATTGGATTAAGCTAATTACCATGGAAAATAACTTGAATGGAAAATTTTACCTAGCATTGACTTTGTGCACCCTAGACTACCATAGCATTTATGTTAAAGCAAGTGGATTAAATGACTTAGTTTAAATGCTATGAGAGGTGTCAAACGGAGCTGGATTTTATGGATTTATTTAAGGGTAAAATACATGAAAAATTTAAGGTTTAAATGCATTGGTTTAATGGCCTAAGTGTAGCTCAAAAGGAGGTGTAGATAATTTGTCACACCAAGGGACGTCCAAGCGCAAGAATGGCATGAAATTTGGATTTTTACAAAATCCTAAAATGCATATCTAAATTGCCTAACACCTAGGTGAAGTAAATGGGCATTTAAATATGTGAAATTTCATGGAAAAAATCATTAAATATGAAGCTTCATGGATGTCGCAAATAGTGGACAACAATGCACTCCAAAAATGAGTGGATTTTGATGATTTTTGTTAAATGGAAAATAGGTATTTTACTTGGATATAAATTAGCCAAGTCATCAAGTGATAAGAGGGAAATAAATTACCCTCATAAGATGTGGCAAAAGTTGGCCCCACAAGGTGGAAAAAAATTATAAAAAGGGGGATAGCCAAGTGCACGTCCATTTGGAGAAAGAGAGAGTTCAAGGGGGGAAACCCCAAACAGGGAAAACAGCCTTGAGCACAACCAAGGGAGAGGAAAAGGAAGAACAAGAAGAAGAAAAAGAGAGGAAAAGAAGGAAGGAAAGAGGAGAAACTAATTTAGGGAAGCTTGGATTCAAAGTTTCCTAGAATCAAGTAAGTATGGATCAAGTTTTGGATGTTTTAATCTTAAGTTTCTTCTCTCAAGTTATGGATCATGAATTTGATTCACAATGAACCCTTAAAGGATGATTCATGATGCCCATGATTTAGTTATTGAATGAAGATTGAATGGTATGGATGAATTTAAGGGTTTAAAGAGGTTAAGATGGATGTTAGGGTTGAATTTTGAGAAGAAACCTAACTTGGAATTTCTCAAAACCCTAAACCAAGTTGCTGTATGATTAAAGCATGATGATTTGGATGTAATTCATATTTTTTTGGATTACATATGTGTGGCGCCCCAAACCGAGACGTCACTTCCTTACCTCAAGATCTATCAATTGGTAAATGTGAATCAAGATTGTTGCCCTGATCACGCGGCGGGTTCTTAATTGGATCTCGTCTAATTTTTTTTTTCGTTTTCATCTGTCATCATTCATAACTTTATATAGCAATCATCACACTTTGTGATATTTCACTTGTAATAGAATTCATCATTTCATTCATAGCATCCTTTCATGCCTGTCATTATTCACTCAATCATTGTACACATCATACTTACATACATTTAGTCATTGACTCACATGAAACTTAGAATTCTAACTAAGTTCATATACACATAAACATGGAACTTAGAATTCTAACTAAGTTCATATACACAATTAGCTTACCTTAGCATATTCATGCTTTTTCATTCCTCATTGCCTTCAAGGCTATCATCACGTACCTTCCTCCACGTCTTAGGTTTCCAACCTCCTGAGTTTCCTCGGTACTTGTCTAGGGGTTGGGAAAACAAAACGTGAGTGACAACTCAATAAGCAAGCATTTTATCTTTAGGGCAAGGCTTCCTTGAAAACCTTTTTCATAAATATCGAGAATACCTTTTTCCTGAGGACATGTATATGTCCTAAAATATCTTCGTGAAATCCTTTATTTATGAGGACAATTCCATGTCCTTAAATGTTTTCATAAGACATTCATTTTTAAAATCATTTACAAGCCGCGCCTGGGCTTGTTAAGGCAAAACATATACGTTTTACCTTCTCTATTGAGTTCCCTTTAATCTTATATGAACATTTTTAATGTTCATAGCCATTACATGAAATCATCGGTTGCCAGTGGACGTTTTACGTCCAAAATATTTTTCTTATAAATCCTTAGGCAAAGGACGACATCCTCATTTCCTAAAACATCATTAACATGAGCCATCATAAAATCCTTTAGCCAAGAGACATTTTACGTCTCAAAACATTTTTCATATAGCTTCCTTTGGCAATGGACATTCATATGTCCTAAAACACTTTTTATTTCCAACACATTAACATTGAACATTCTCATGTGCATAAACCCTTATCATTTAGGCTCTTTAGAAAAGGACATTCTTATGTCCAATCCAAGTTTCACATAAATCTTTTTCATAATCCCCATCTTGGGGCTTGTTTATAGCAAACAAGGCAAATAAAGTACATAAACTATTTTCATAACTGCATTTGCATAAAAACATTTTCTTTTATTCCCATTATTTAACTTTTGTGTAAAACACCCTCTCTTTTAGGGTAACTTATGCATGTTAGCTCATAAAAATCCCTTTTAGGATAACTTTTTGTATAAATGCTTTTATATCCCAATCTTTGGGCTTTTGAAAAGCAAAACGTATGCAAATGCATTTCTCCCCATCCAGTAGTGACACTTAGCAAGTGATCATGCTACCTTTTAGAAGAGAATCCTTAACAACAAGCTAGCCCACCGGCTGTTTATTTATCCTGCTCCCATCTCAGGGAGGGCGCCGCTGGCACTCCTGTCATCCCTTAACGACTTCGCCTTATGTAGAGTGGGCCCCGGTCATCCCAACCGTGCTCTACAACTTGCCTATTACTTGTACTGGTGCACCGTACGTTATTATGACGGACCGCAGTCCGTTTGGTTTGAAGAACCATAGACCGCAGCCTGCATCCATATGCACAAAAATCTTAGACCAAAGTCTATATTTAAGAATAATTTTCAAAAACACATCAGAAACCGCAGTCCGTGTCAACTTGTAAGCGAGCGCGCCCACTTTAACAAGTTGTTATTTGAAATCTAGTTTTAGGATGACCTTCCTTAAATTCTGTTAGAAACCTTTTGAGTAAAATATTTTGATAAATATTTGAAATGTTTGAGAAATAACACACTTTAAAACCCTTTTAATAGAAAATTTTCAAAACTTTTAGATTTTCAAGAATAAATCATATATTTTTCCTAGCATTTTCTTGGTTTCCATTTCGAGGCCTTTTGCTCACAAAAGTTATGCAATTGTGCTAACCTCTTCTCAACCACCTTAAAATCAATTTCTTGTCCACATATCAATTTTGTCATTTTTATATAAAGGAGCCTTGCATGATATTTTGTATGCTACTTTAGCAATCCGAAACCAAACCATTTTAAGAAAATCAACATAGGAGGTTGGTCATCCTTAAATCCTTTTCAACACATCCGTATAAATATTTTTCAAGATATTTTCAACATAAATTTCCTTATCTAAAGGAAATCAAAACTTTTCAAATATCATTTCAAAACATATGAACTATGTCCAAATCATCATTTATTATTTAATTATCAAGACCTAACAAAATAAATCTTTTTCATAAATCATCATTGTTTATTACAAGTTACTGTAGAAATAACTCAAAACTTATTTACAAATAATATTTTGTGAAAAAAGGTAAAATTTCCTTTTTTTTTATAAAGTGCTGTTAAAAGAATATCATATAGAACTTGCTTGCTTAAAAGAAAATTCTTAAAACCATCGGTATCTAACATGAAATCCTTAGAAAACATTAGCATGGAGAACTTTCTTACTCATAAGCAAAATTCTCAATTCCATTAACTTGAAGCATTCCCATCCTTGGCAACACTTAGGATAAATTATTTATCTTAAGAGGTGTCGCTTTCTTCCCATGAAGCAAACCTTAAGACTTTTCATTAAAGTCATCATTTTTCCAAAACTCATGGCTTTGCATTAAAGCCGTCATATTCAACACTTGTGCTTGCCCATTCATTAAAACATAAACATAGAGAATTCAATCATAACAATCACATAGAAAGAAAATGGCATTTTAGAAAGTTTGCTTGCTTACCTGAGATCTCCATAATCCCTTTTCCTTCCATTCTTTTTCTTGCCTATACACATAAAAATGACATTGCATTTATACATATAATCTCATATGCTTGCACATAATTTAGTTTTCCAACCCATATATTTTCATTAACTATATGACCCACTTGTTTTACAAGTCAGAGGTTTATACATAACAACGCAACTTGTGCATCATATTATCTATTCTTTTCATTCTTAGTATCCTTACTTAGGATAGTTTTCAAGCATATCATGATCTTTCATTTATCTCAATGAAGTTTCATTATCCTTCATTTATCATTTGCTTATCTATTTTTCACATTTCTTTCATTAGTGCTTACTTTAAGCACATGTTTAAGAGTTTAAGCCTCATATATCAATCCCAAATTTTGAGATTAACAAACATTATCAAAACAGAACCTTTTTTATACGTTTCAACATATTTCCAACCATTTTTCATTTTAGCAAATCACATTAACTCATTACCCCTTTCCATCATTCATATCCTGCACTTAAACTCTCTTGAAGACACATATAATATGTGTTATGGAAAATTTTCCTAAACAGAAATATATTCACAAAATATATCATATTTTCATGTATTTTTTCACAAAATCAAATTTCACAAGTCATTCATCACCCTTGCATATCTATTCCTTCTCATATGCTCATTTGGCAATGTATACATAATGGATTTCATAAATTTTCTAAGTCAGCAATATAATACATATTTCAGCATGATATCATCCCTTAATTATCACTTTATTTATTTTATTTTTATGGGATTTAAATCCATTAATCATAGGTTTCCAAAACAGCAACTTTGGAACCCATTTTTCACCCATTTAGCGTGTCTTTTGACACATAACCTTAGGCAGTTATATAATTCTGAATTTTCAGCAATTAATCCAACTTTTCCTAACCCAAATTTATTTTATTAACATATATATAAATTTGGATCATTTCTACATAGCTTTCATATTTCTTTTTGATTTGTTTCTCAAACTATCCACATATGCTGAAATCAGGCGTACTGAAATCTCAAAATCTTTAATTAATATCAAATCAAGTATTTTTAATCTTAAATTTCTACCATATATTAATAACTACATTAATTAACCAAAATAAATATTTATAGCATAAAAAATTAATAATTTATATTTATTTTAGTATTTTTACCTTGCAAGATAGCAGCATCCATTTTCAGTCAGCCTTAATAACGTAAATTATTTGGTATATTTATACTCATAAAAAACTAATTTGTAATTTTTTATTATTATCATAAATATGTCTTATATATCCTATAAACTTTTCAGCTTACAATTAATTTTATAAAAATTATTAAAAATTATTTTCTACAGCTGATCCTGTCACCCGTTTTACCCTATTTAGGTTAATTTTCTCAGATTTTTAATTTGAAACCTGCTTAATATTTCAATTTTAAATTTTTATCTTCCCTTAATTATAATATAATGAACTTGTAAACAAATTTTCATGATGAAAATCCTTCGTTTACTACTTCATCCATATTTTTGTTTATAACATCATATAATTTCCAAATTTGAAACATAAAATTAAGATAATCATATACTTACGTGAGGGCTGCCTTGGGGAAGAAGGATTTCAGCACTTGGAAAATTCGAAGCTCCTTCTCTCCCATGGACGTGCACTCCTTGGTAGGGCTGGAATTTCCAGCTGTGGGCCCCACCTTTTTGCTGCATTTTCCACATCATTCAATGCATGTCTATCCCCCTTATGTGCTGGTGAACTCACAACCATATAAATTATTTTTTCATATATTCTTAATTGCAAAAATATGCATGCATCAAGACCGTCCACCTATCTCTCCAGCCCTTGCACGTCACTTGCTGCCCGTTTTCATTTTTTTATCAACCCTAATTTAAGGGTAAATTATACACCTCATTAAACTTTAATTCATGTAGTAATTTGGTGTTTAAAAAAAATTAATAAAAATCATTACAGCAGCATCAACATGGGACATCCACATGTGTAAACAAGCTGTCCATTTTTTCCACCTTTCATGGCAGATGTAATTCACGATTTTTCATGGATTTTTTACATAATTAAATGCTTATTTATACATCCCAACATGTCAGCTATTTATGTGCATTATTTATAAAATAAAAATTTACAAAAATCCAAACTGCAACTGCTTGGAACGTCCATGCATTGCCACCTTGCCTAGCTCCCTTTGAGCTCATGTCTAGCTCATTAATTCCAGCAGCATAAACCATGAATTTTTTCACATTTTTAAGCATAAAATAACTTGCATTTTACCTGCATTTGACACCTATTTGGACCATTAAAAATTACATTCAATTCATGCACCTGTCGCCTTAAATGCATGGTACTTTTGAGGTGTAAAAGTCAACGGTATACACCTTTTATAATGCAGGCATTTTCCCAAAATTTTAAGCTTAATCTAAGTCTTCCAAATGTGCATCTCATGATTTCATTCAACCGTTTCAAATTTCATCTCAATCCGATCTTCCTATCTCAAGTTATAGCCGTTTGAAGTTAATGGTTGGAATTGAGATATGTTTAATTAATCATCACACCAATTTCATCAAGGATTTTCATAATCCAATAATTTCATAATATCAAGCCATCATCATCAATTTTTCTTTCGAATTTCACTTGAATCCGCCTTACAGGCGTTGAGTTATGAATTTTTTATGATTTTTCAACATAATTCCATAATTTCCACTTTAATCTCCATTAATTAACTCATGGAAATTAAACTAAACATTCATGCCGCATTATAATATTTTAATCCTCATTATGCCCCTTTAGTCACTGATAACTCGTAAAAATACGAGTTATCATGGCCTATTTCAGACTATTTTTGCGTGTTGGTCCAAGAGATTAGGTTTAATTTGCATCCATTTAGCTAAATTTTCATTCGCTTTGCATTTTAGGAGCATTATGTAGGTTTTATGCATTTTTAGTCCATTTATTTAGTTAATGTAATTTTTACAGGAAGGATGGAGAATTACAAGCACGCGAGCGAGTCGAATGCAGAACAGAGCCAAGTGAAGGAGCACGGGGTTGACGCCCTGCCGCCGCCCAGTGGTGCCCAGGCGTAATTCTACAGGCCTTTACCAGAGCAAAAGTTGCATTTATTTTAAACAATTTTGAAAACAAAATCATTTAAAAATTTGCTTGCTTACTTGTCTCACGTTAGCTTTCCAAGTCTATCTTTTCTTTGCCCTTGCCTACATAAGAATGATATAACATTTATACTTTTCCTTTTGCTTACATTCAACTTAGTTTTCCAACCCATTTTCATTAATATACATAATCCATTTGACTTTTCAAGTTGTTATGCATATATTGCATATACTTGTGCATTACATCGGCCATCACACATCATATTTAATCCCATAAGTAGGGTAATCATTTAATCACTTCATAATCATTCAATAATCATCATTTAAAGGCTCATTACCTTTCATATACCAGTTCTCACTTATTTTTCTAAAATTTTATATATCGGTGCTCATTTTAAGCACACGTTGTTGCCTTAAGCCTCATTAATTAACTCCAAAATATGAGATTAACCTTATGTAACTATACAGTAGTATATTCACAAAATTTATCATACTTTTCATGCATTTTTGAACATATTCAATTTACATAAGTCATTTACCACTTATGCATGTCCATCCTTTCACATATACCCATTTCACAACACATATATGATGCATTTCATAAAATTTTCCAAATCAGCAACTTAGTCCGTAATTCAGCATGATTAAGATCCTTACTCAACACTTTATTTAGGGTATTTTTATGAAATTTTAATCCACTAATCATATGTTTTCAAAACAGTAACTTTGGAACCCGTTTTTCACGCTATCAACGTATCTTTCGGTACTTAACCCAAAACAGTTTTATAATTTCGAATTTTCAGCAATTAATCTAGCTTTTCCTAACCCAAATCTACGGTATTAACACATATTAAATATCCATAATTTAATCCCTTTAAAAACAGCAACTTCCATGTACATGTTGTGTACCCGTTTCATCCCATTTTGAATGTTCCTATGCATGCCCTAAAATTTCAGATTTAAGGTAAAGTTAATTCATTCATTTTGGACATTCAAAGTACCCTAAATTTAGAGTAATTTACTCTCTAAATCATCCATAATTCACTTAGGCATACTTATACAACATACATGTCACAAAAACATGGAAATTGGGTCATATACGTAACCTTGAATTCCATTCTTTCTAAAATTCATATATTAGGCTTAAATCAACATATATATTTCACTAAAGAATGATTCATAGCTGATACTAATCCAAAACAACAATTTAATATTTGCATTTAGGATTTTTCAAGTTAGGTTTTCAACCCATATTCCATCATAATCTCCATTTCAACTTCATAAATCATTGAAATTCATATGTAACCCCTAATACTCATTCAATATTCAATCAAATGGCATGCTAAATCAAAATTTAAGGATTCTTTTTCAATCATATTCACATCCATAAACTTGAAGTAGAAAACTTAAAATCAAAGAGTCTAACACATCATGTATACCTACTTGATTGTTGTCAACTTTGATCCAAACTAATTAAGCTTGGTTTTCCCTTCTTTCTTCCTTTTTTTCTCCTTATTTCTTCTCCCTTTTCTCCCCTCCTTGCTAGGGTTTTTATGGACCTGTATAGCTGCTGAGTTTTGGGGGTGTTTGCTCCTTAGAAATTTTTTTTCTGACTCTCTCTTCTCATGGTTGTCCACATATATATATAAGGGCTGGATTTTCTAGCTTGTGGACCCCACTTTGAGCATGATTTGATATCATTTAAATGTTCATTTATCCCACTTATGTGATGTCCAAATGGTGGCCAAGTATTGATATTTTTAATCATATTTCAATATACAAAAATCTGCTCAAGATCACTCACCTAACTGTCCATTGTGAGCACGTCCATTGCTGCCTCCTTTTTCATTTTTATTTCCACACTTTGTTAGCTTTATATTAATGCTAATTTATGTATCTAATTATTATCTATCTCAGCTACTAATTTATTCAAGAAAAAAATCCAACTGCAGGCCACTTGGACGTCCATATGTGTGACACCCTTGCTGTCCACTATTTGATCCATCAATGTGCTGCTGTTATCAATGATTTTCCATGAATTTTTCCACATGAATTAATGCTCATTTATGTACCCTTTCATGCTAGCTACTTAGGTATATAAATATCATATATAAAAAATGCAAAAATCCAAATTGGGGCTGGTTTGGACGTTGTATGCATGCCACACTTACTATGCTAGTTTGAGATCTTTCCTTAGCTCATTAATTCCAGAAATGTATCCAACGAATTTCCACACATATTAATGTATAAAATACCTTGAATTTCACCTGCATTTGACACATATTTGAGCCATTAAAAATGCATTTAATCCATGCACTATTTGCCTTAAATGCATGATACTTTTGTGGTGTAAAAGTCAACTGTGTACAGTTTTTTCTATTCAGACATTTTTTCAGCATAATTTTATTAATCTAATCCTTCCAAAATGTTAATCTCATAATTTTATTCAACCGTTTCAAATTTCATCTCAATCCGACTTTTCTAGCTCAAGTTATAGCTACTTGAAGTTAACGGTTGAATTTTGATTATAAACAATTAACTGTCACACTAATTTTATCATAATTTTTCATAATCCAATAATCCCATAATGTTAAGCCCATCATTATCTACTTTCCTTTCAAATGTCACTTGAATCCGCCTTACAGGCGTTAAGTTATGAATTTTCTAGTATTTTTTCACTTAACTTGATAATTAACATTAAAATTCTCATAAATCAAACCATATAATTTAAGATAATCATTCATGATATATTGATATGTTTCAATTACTATCAAATTACTTTAATCTCATTGTCCCATATCGGCTTATAATGATTACTTGAATCATTATCTCTAATCCTTGGCCCTAATTGTAATAATTTACCAAAATCACAAAATCATCCAAAATTCAATTAAATCACATATAAATCACATGTATATATTCAATGCATACAATTGAGTCCTACATAGGTTGGGGTTTCATAATCCTCCCCCCTTATAATAGGTTTCGTCCCGAAACCGTTTATTCTTTAATTAACTGGGGGTATTTCAGTTCCACTTCTTTTTTTAGCTCCCACGTAGCTTCGTTTTCGGAATACCGTTTTCATTGAACCTTTACGTATTCAATTTCTCGATTCCGAAGATTTTGTACCATCTGATCCAATATTCTAACCGGCCTTTCCTCATAGTTCAAATAATCTTGAATCGATAGGCTTTCAGCCACTAATACATGGATCGGGTCCGGAACATATTTCCTAAGCATAGAAATATGGAATACATTATGGACTAAAGCTAACGCTGAGGGTAAATCTATTCTATAGGCTAATTTTCCAATCTTTTCCAATACCTCAAACGGTCCAATGTACCTGGGATTCAGCTTTCTTCTTTCTCCAAATCTTGTAACTCTCTTGAATGACGTGACCTTTATGAACACACGTTCGCCAACTTGGATATTCAAATCCCTTCTTTTGTAATCTGTGTAACTCTTTTGCCAACTTTGGGCTGTGAGTATACAGTGGCGAATAGTTTGTACCTTGTTTGCCATTCATTGAGACAAATCTGGGGCTAACCTTTTCTCTCCAACTTCATCCCAGTTTAATGGCGTTCGACATCGCCGTCCATACAATGCTTCAAATGGAGACATTTGAATATTAGCCTGATAGCTATTATTGTATGCAAACTCTACAATCGGTATATATTCATCCCACGATCCTCCAAATTCTAATGTGTTGGTCCCGAATTAATGGCAAAACCCAAGAGGGGAGGGGTGAATTGGGTTCTTATAAAATTCTTCGGTAAATTAAAACTTAACCCCTTGAAAGCTTAATCCCCTTGATTGAAACAAATAGAGAGCAATGGAATAATGAAAACAATAAGGTAAACAGTAGGCAAGATTTATAGTGGTTCGGGCAACCTCTCCCTACTCCACTCTTCCAAGCTCACACACCGTTGTGACTTGGGTTCCACTATGTATTCCGCGAATACACTTAGAGTCTCTGCTCTCTTCTAGATTCTAGCTCTAGGGGGCATACTCAATCAGAGCCTATGCTCTCTTCTAGATTCTAGCTCTAGGGGGCTTATACACTTGATACAAGTAGATGATGAGTTCAACTCCAATCACAACTCTACTTGCAACATCTCGGTTTGTTACAACAAACTCAAACCAAGACCAATAACAAGGAATAATGAAAATAAGGAAGATCTACACTTTACTGAATTGTGTAGGCAAGATTCAGCTTGAGGAAGAGTTTGCAGAAGCAACCGGTTGTATATCGTTGACGCTACTTGCAACTTGAAGCTCGTTCTTCCTTTGAAAGTGTATAGATCACTCAAATTTAGAGAAAAGCAAATGGGAGCTCTTTTTTGCACTTCTTTTCTCTCTTTAGACAATGTAGTGTATGTATTCTTGTTTGCTTGAGTGTCTATTTATAGAATGGGGAAGATTTGAACGTTATAGAAGTTGTTGGCGCGCAATAAATGTTCCAACGTTCAAAAATTCGAACGTTGGTTCCCCAAGTCGTAGGTGGAGTCGACTTCGTTTGTGACTTGGCTTCCCAAGTCGTAACTGGAGTCGACTTCGTTTGCGACTTCAGTTCCAAGTCTGAGATTAGGTCGACTTGGTTTCAGACTTGACCTCAAGTTGATCTTGGAGTCGACTTGGGTTACGACTTGACCTGTTCTTCTGCTGCAATTTGTTTGGTCCTTGTTTGATTTCCTCTAGCTTGCTTAGCTTCCTTTCTTGAATCTTTTTTTATTTATGGAATGGCTTCTCATATTTGTAAACTTCTTGAAGAGCTTGTCTTTCAGTCATCTTTCTTGCCTTCGATGCTATGACTTGAGTTTCTTCAACTATGTTTGAAGTTGTGCTTTGGACTTTGAGAGACTTGAGTTGATAGTGAGCTTGTACTCTTGATTTGGATTTGAGAAATCCCAAGTTGACCTTGAAAATGAACTTGAATCTGTATTTTGGACTTTGAAGAACTCAAGTCGAACTTGGGGTGGACTTCATCTGCAACTTCACCCAAGTCGCACCTGGAGTCGACTTCGTCTGCGACTTCGGCATTTTTGTACCCCAAAATCAGCTCTGGAGTGTTTTTGCCGTCTGAAGTCGATGCTGGAGTCGACTTCATTTGCGACTTGGCTTCCCAAGTCGCAAGTGGAGTCAACTTGGCCTGCGACTTCACCTGCTTTTCCTTCCAATTTGAATTTTGCTGTGAGGTTCTGTTTCAAGTCGAATATGGAGTCGACTTTGGGATTGACTTCACCCTAAGTCGAAGTCCAAGTCGACTTGGATATCGACTTGGCTACTTCAGTTCCTTAAATCATTCAACATAGGCATTAGTATTCTCAATATACTCAAATTATCCTTTGTTAATCATCAAAACTCATGCTTTGGTCAATTTTGTTTTGTTTTAAACATTGTTTCCAACATAGTGTACACATACGGAGCATATCCTCGATAATTTGATTCACTCGCTCTGTTTGTCCATCTGTCCGGGGATGAAAAGTTGTACTAAACTTAAGTTGGGTGCCTAAGGTTTCATGTGGACTTTTTCAAAATCTCGATGTAAACGTCGTGTCGCGATCCGAAACAATTGACTTTGGCATTCCATGGAGTCTTACAATCTCCTTATGATATACCTTGGCTAGCCTTTCTGCTATGTAAGTTCTTTTTATAGGTATGAAGTGAGCAAGCTTAGATAATCTGTCTACTATTACCCAGATGGAATCGTTTCCTACTTGGGTCTTAGGAAATCATTCGATAAAATCCATTGTAATTTCGTCCCACTTCCATTCAGGAATTTCCAAGGACTGTAATTTTTCAAGTACTTTTTAGTGATATGCTTTCACCCTTTGGTAGGTTAAACACTTAGTCACGTATTCAGCGATCTCCCTTTTCATATTATTCCACCAATATGCTTTCTTGAGATCTTTCTTGAGATCTTGATACATTTTAGTACTTCCTGGATGAATAGAAAATGATGAAAAATGGGCTTCTTTAAGGTCTGTTCCTTTGGCTCAATTGTATTAGGTATGCAAAGGCGACCTTTATACCTATACATACCTTGTTCATCGATAGCAAATTCAGTAATCCCCTTTTTCTTCATCTTCTCTACATGTGTATGTAGGTTTGTATCTTTTTGCTACGCAATCTTAATCTATTCAAAGAGTGACGATTATATGTATAGTTGTGATAATCTTGTTTGAACTCCAGGTGGACATACAATCAGTTCTAGTTGCCTTATCTCCTGAAGCAATCCTTCCTCGTTGGTGATAAGATGCGCTAAGCTGACATTTCTGCTCAATGCATCGGCTATTACGTTTTCCTTACCTGGATGGTATAAAATTTCCAAATCGTAGTCCTTTAATAACTCGAGTCATCTCCTTTGTCTCATGTTCAACTCCTTCTGAGTGAAAATATATTTAAGGTTCTTGTGATTTGTATAGATCTCACATCTAGCACCACACAGGTAATGTCTCCATATTTTCAAGGCAAACACCACTGCTGCTAATTCTAAATCATGAGTGGGGTAGCTTACCTCATTGAGCTTCAGCTGACACGAGGCATACGCTATCACTTTGCCTCTTTGCATTAATACACATCCTAATCCCTTTCTTAAAGCGTCATTGTAAACCACAAACCCTTCATTTCCTTCTAGTAGGGTTAGGATGGGCACTTTTACCAACTGTTGCTTTAATTCTTGGAAACTGTGCTCGCATTCTTCAAACCATACATACCTGACTCTTTTATGAGTCAACCTCATTAATGGGGCTGATAATTGTGAAAATCCTTCAACAAATCTTCTATAGTAGCCGACCAACCCTAGAAAACTTCGGATTTCCGTAATGGTCGTTGGCCTTAGCCATTTCAAAATTGCCTCAATCTTCTGAGGATCAACCTGAATACCTCTTTTTGATATTATATGCCCAAGAAATCCTATTTGTTTCAACCAGAATTTACATTTCTTCAACTTGGCATATAATTTTTCTTTTTCTCAATCTTTCCAAAACCCTTCTTAAATGATTTTCATGTTCTTTCTCCGTTTTTAAGTAGATCAGGACATCGTCAATAAATACAACCACAAATTGATCGAGATAGTCTCGAAAAACCGTATTCATCATATCCATGAATATAGCAGGGGCATTAGTAAGTCCGAAAGGCATTACCAAAAACTCGTAATGTCCATACCTGGTTCGAAAAGCTGTCTTATGAACATCGATAGGACTTATTCTCAATTGATGGTATCCTGACTGTAAATCAATTTTGGAGAAAGTTGTTTCTCCTTGCATTTGGTCGAATAAATCATCGATCCTGGGTAGTGGATACTTGTTCTTCACTGTGACTTTATTTAGCTCCCTATAATCAATACATAGTCTCAAACTTCCATCCTTCTTCCTCACAAATAATATCGGAGCTCCCCAAGGTAACACACTTGGTCTGGTGAAACCCTTATCCAACAGCTCCTGTATTTGGGTCCTTAATTCATTCATTTCGGCAGGTGCCATTCTGTATGGAGTTTTAGATATTGGGGCTGTACCCAGCATAATATCTATAGTCATATCCATTTCCCTTTGTGGAGGTAATATGGTTAATTCCTTTGGAAATACATTAAGAAATTCCCTAACCACCGAATTTGGTTAATTTCTACCTCTGTGCCTTTTTCTACATTAACTGACACCAGATATGCTTGGCATTTTCGCCAGATCATCCTGATTGCTTTCATGGATGATATCAATATGTTTGAATTTTCGGGCTGCCTTAGCCTTCCAATGGATATCTCTCTTCTTAGGGCCGCTTCAAATTGCACCTTTTTATTTTTGCAATCTATAGTAGCTCCCCATCGACTTAACCAATCCATACCCAGTATCATATCGAATTTAGTCATAGGCAATAGGATCAAATCAGCTTCTAGAATCAATGATCCTATCCTAATTGGACAAGCTTTGTATACTTGGCTAGAACTTGCTAACCTATAAACAGGGAATTCTACATGAATTATCTGATTAGCCTCCTCTACCAGTAGTGCATGGGTGATCATATATTGGCATGCTATGAATGAATGACTAGCACCTGAATTAAACAAGGTTACTGCCAAATTTTCTAAAATATAAACCGTACCTGTGACCACCTTTTCCTCTTGCTCTTGAGATACTGTCCGGGTCAAGGCATGCACATGTACCGGATTCGTAGAAGTTCTCTGCTTACTTGTTGCTCCCAGTATGTGGCGCCCCAAACCGAGACGTCACTTCCTTACCTCAAGACCTTATTGATTGGTAAATGTGAATCAGGATTGTTACCTTGATCATGCAGTGGGTTCTTAATTGGAACTCATCCAATTTTTTTTTAATTCATTCCTTTTATCTATCATCATTCATTTCATTCCTCACTACATCTTTCATCATACAAGCACAACTATATTTGTAATAAAATTTCATAATTTCATTCATAGCATCTCTTAATACTATTCTACAATAGCATTTACATTCCTTACATACATACATTCAATCATTGAATCACATAGAACTTATAATTCTAAATAAGTTCACATATACATTAACATACATTCAATCATTTTAAAAAATCCAAAAAATCAGATTTTGATGCTCTTCAACGTCCATGGTTTCCACCTTGGTTCATGCATTAATTTTTTTTTATCTTTTCTCCCATAAATGTGTTTTTTATTGTAGTGATTAAGTAAATTCCTTAATAATTAGTTTAATCCACTCTTACCATATCGTTCGTCATATCATTTTATCCACCTCTCTCAAGTTTCATCTCAAACCGAGTTTTCTAACTCCACTTAGGACCACTTGAATTTATATTTTGGATTTGGGATGAAAATAAATAATTATCATCCTAATCCCATCATAATTTTCATAATCCAATCCATCCATAAGATTGGACACAGAATCATGTGCTTACCTTTCAAATTTCGTCTCATTCCGCCTTGTAGGCGTCAAGTTATGAATTTTTGAATATATATCATCATAATTCCATAATTGTCATTCTAATCTCCATTAATTAAATCATAATAATTACCATAATTATTCATGAAACATTATCATTTTTCAATCCTCATTAAGCCACTTTAGTTATATTGACTCACTTTGGGCTCCGGCGATTAACTTTAATCACCATTCTTAATTGAACCCTAATTGCAAAATATCATTAAATCATAAAATCATCCTTAAATCATTCAAGGCATACATGTATTATAATTACATGCCTAATGCCTTCATATGAGTCCTACTTGGGTCCGGGTATCACAATCCTCCTCCCCCTTATAACAGGTTTCGTCTCGAAACCTATTACATTTTAAATATCGGGGTAAGGCTTTATCATTATTTTTCCAATACTTCCAATGCCTCATCACGCTTTCATTTCGCTACTCTATCTTGGTGGCGTTTTCGACCTTTGTCCATGTAGAACCTTAATCTTTGAGACGTGTACAAAACCCTAGGATTGTAAACCCTAGGTAATATATTTGAGAAATATATATTGATGGATATGAAATATATGGAAATGAAGGTTAAAATACTTATGCAGGAAATTCGGATGAATAGTGCACGTGAATAGTGAAATGTGAATAGTAAACGTGGGATTAAGGAAATATGTTAAGTTAATCACTTTGGATTAACTTAATCATAAAAGACGAAAAAGGAAGCTTCCCACTACAGGACAAAAATGTTTTTTTCATTAAAATATGAATTTTTGGATTTTTAATTGATTTTTGAAGAAAATGAAGAAAAATTCATATCTTGCAATCCGGACATCGGATCAAGATGAAATTTTTTATGGGTGGCCAAGATATGATGATGGATATGATGAATGGTCCAAGATTAATCAAAGATCATGAATTAAGGGTTAAGATTAAATGTCATTTGAAAATAGAAAAAGTAACTTTACTTTTTCATTAATGGCATTTGACTTTGATTAATTTTAATTAAATAAAATTAATGCAAAGTCTGAAATTGCTGCTGGAGCATGGACTTTTGGGGCATGATCCAATGGCCCATGATCATCCTTATCAAAGATCAATGGCTAGAATTAATTTAGCCTAAATTAATTAATTTTAAAAATAAAAAAATAGGTAAAAATAAGGCTGCAATAGGGATGCTGGAGCAGGCCTAGGGGGGGCTGCACGATGCTCCATGCACCTTTTAAAATTAGAAAAAAACACATTTGCAAATTTACACCTCAAGCAAGAGGGGGTAAATTGCAAATATGTGAAAAATCAAAAAGTATAAATAGGGGGCAGGGGTGGACGTCCAAAGGCACTCCAATCTTGAGCAATTCAATCATTCCCACCCCCAAAACACGTTTTGGCCATAGACAGAGAAGGAGAGAAGGAAGGAAAGAGAAAATGGGAAGGAAATGAGAAGTTCTCCACTTGACGTAAGCAATTTCTTCCCAAATTTATTTTGGATGTTAAGTAGGGTAAAATCATGCTTAGATAATGCATAAGCATGAGAAAATAAGTAAATTTATAATGCTTAATTGGAATCATACCGAAACATCGAAAATTTGGAGCAAAGATGGAGCATTCGGGAAAATCATGTATGATATGTGGAAATAATTCTCCAAATTTGATAAATGATGATTTGGGATGTATAATTATGATAAATATGATATTGGAATGATGATATATTAATTTCATGGTTTTTGGAATTAAGGATTATGCTTAAGTGAATTTATGATGATTTTTAGTACATGGAGAAAATGATTTATTTAACTAAGTAAATGATGATAAATTCAAAATGTACGAAATTTTCCATGATATACGAAGCATAAGCTATGTCATGGTATTTTTTATTTTTGGAAAAAATGTCAATTTTTGGAACCCGTGAACAGTAACTATGAACAATAAACAGCGTATTTTGGGAAAAAATTGAGATTTATTTTTATATATTTATGAGGATATATAGATGGAATTTTTAAAGTATTTATGTATAAAAATTCATATAAATGAGTAACAACTAAGTATCTTTATACGATTAACCTCTATGGGAATGAGGTAAAGAATGGTTATAAAGCAAGCATGGAAAGTAAACTAAGACATAGAATGGATGGATAAAATATCCATTTTCCTTGTATAGGAAAAAAGGAAAGGAAAAGGTGGAGGACACGGACTGAGGAGGTAAGCAAGCAAACCCTTTTGAAAATGTGATTTCAATTCTTATTGTAAGCAAGCAATCCTTTTGAAAATGATGATTTGTAAGCAAGCAAACCCTTTTGAAAATGTGATTTTATTCCCAAGTATTTATGAAATGTGTTTAAGGATGGTCATTCCTATAATGTTTTGAAATGATGAATGTTTATGAGTTTTTATGAAAAGTCATACCGGCATATTGATATCATGTGATGTTTATGAACATGTGCACATGTACGATGTATAAGGAAGAGGCTTTGGTGGAGGTAGAAAGCGGATCAGAGGGTCCCCCTTCACTATTTCCGAGTCGTCTGGGCTGTGTGCCGACGGCGTCCTCCCCAGAGGTGGAGGCAAAGGAATATTATGTGTAAATGAATGCATTGCATTTTCATACATGGATTGAAAAGAAAAGCATGGATTTGAAATGATGTTTTTAAATGAATTGTGCAAATAATTCTCTACATGAGAATGACAAGCCACCTGGTGTAATAGGTATATAATGTCGGGATAATCAAAAGTCATGCATGTAGGAACCATGTAGGCATCAAGAGGAAGAGAGGTTCCCCTTGATGAGGCCAAGTCGGAGACAGCCGGCGTATTAGACCATGCTATGTGAGATGTTCCCTGGGCTAGCGTACCCACACACGAAGGTTTATGTCAGGAATGGAAAGAAAGTATTTGCACACATGGATTTGAAAAGATATTTTTAAGGGATAGTGTAAATAATTCTCTACATGAGAATGATAAGTTACCTGGTGTAAGAGATATATAACGCTGGGGAAATCAAAAGTCATGCATGTAGGAACCATGTAGGCGTCAAGAGGAAGAGAGGTTCCTCTTGATGAAGCCAAGTCGGAGACAGCCGGCGTATTGGACCATGTTATGTGAGATGTTCCCTGAGCTAGCGTACCCGCACACGAAGGTTTATGTCAGGAGTGGAAAGGAAGCATTTGCACATCCAATGTTTATGAAAAGGTTTCTATTCCATTGATAGTTGATCACTTGCTAAGTGTCTCCTATCGAATGGAGAGAAATGCATTTACGAATGGTTTTCATGAATGGTTTATGAAAGATTTTCAAAAATGGTTTACGAAAAGGTTTCTATTCCATTGGTAGTTGATCACTTGGTAAGTGTCTTCTACCAAATGAAGAGGAATGCATTTAAAATGAAAAATGCTTGCTTATTGAGTTTCAACTCATGTTTTTTTTTCCCAACCTTAGATAGGTGTAGGGAAAGACAAGAAATGAAGGGCACAAGTTGCTAAAGGAAAAGAAGAATCTACAAAGGTTAGTAGATTTTTGTATGAACAGATTCCCTAATGGGATATGATGAGAAAGGACATAGATTGTATGAAATTATAAAGTTATGAATAATATGAGAAGTTGATGATTTATGATGTTATGGATAAGTCCATCATGAATGATGATATGATGAAAGAAAAAGAAATGAAAAAAAATTGGACGAGATCCAATTAAGAACCCGCCGCGTGATCAGGGCAACAATCCTGATTCACGTTTACCAATCGACAAGATCCCGGAGTAAGGACAAATGTGACGCCTTGGTTCGGGGCGCCACAGTCCATTAGACCTATTGCTCATCTCTACTGTTCCTTGTTCACACATGGGTTTCTCATTGACATTTGTCCTTTCATTTGTGTCATTTCATACTGTTTTTCCTTGTACATAGAGAAATTGCATCATTTCTCGTCTTATGATAGGGTAAGTTTTAAGTTACCCATTCAATCATATCAAGTAGAGATCAACAACAATCATATTTTTTTCTACACGTAAAGTTCATATAACATAAATACCTTCATTTCTATAGCAAAGAGCAAAATTGCTCTAACATAAAATTTTATACATATTTCATTAAAAGCAAAAGATACTTTTGCTAATTCACATATTCATCCTCACTTCATAATGCCTACAACTAGATTATGCTAGTGTAGACTACTTAATAGGAGTACTAGTAATAAACCAGTCTAAAACATTTTCTTCCTTATCTCCCTTTCCAATTTCCATAAACTAGTAAGAGTGCTTATCATTCTTTTTAATCTCATTTCTCATGAGCTCATTGTCATCATAGAGAATTACCTCTCACACCTATCTTCCGACCACATCGGAATTAAAGAGAATCCTGACAATTATTCTTGCCTTCATTTTTCTTCATTTATCTACCATTACCAACTTCTGTGGCATCATATGTTTAATTTTCTTTTCCTTCCATACATGCTAGCTAGGCATAGTTTGCTACACCTTTTTGCAATAATTTGTAGAGATTTTCTATCAACCAATAGCTGCAATTAACTTTGGTTGAACTAACTTTTCTTACTCCTTTCTTTTCCTTACACCAGGTTCCTTAGTTTTTAGTGGCAAGTTATCCTTGCCCTAATTGTACATGTTTATTACCAACATGTATTACATCCTGGTGTCCTATTGGAAAATATTTCTCATCAATTCTTCCAAATTACCTTCTTTGATTATGGCATAATAGTTATTTAGGGTTTCCTATTACTTATAAGCATTGCCAATCAATGCTTAGATATCACATAAGACTACATGTTCAAATCTTAAACATGTTCTTGGGTTCAGTCATCCACTGCTCGGCTTGAATAAAATCTGATTCACCTGAGAACTTAGGTGGATACTAAGCTAGAAAGGCATTATTAACCTTTTCATTCATTTCTATCTTTCTATTATCAACCCTTTAAAAGTTTGGGTACTAGGTAAAAATTTATTACCTGTACCAGTCCATCTTTTCTACCTTCTTCTAATTGGTCCTGTTGGGTATTTTCCCAAAGACCTTGTATTATTTCTACTACTTGGCTACATAATCTTGGGCGGCCTACTGCATAGCTCTTTTTACAGCTGCAGTTATCCTTTCCTCTACTCTTTCTACCTGTGAGGTATTCTTATAATGGTAACACATCCAATCCTTTGACTCAGGGTTCATAGTAGCCCGTCGCTGACGAGTTCATGGACTCACTTGTCCTTACTGCCATGGTCATTTTAGGTTTGCTACTGGCTTCTCTTCTTTCCTGTTGGCTCATATTTGCAACTGCCTTTCCCTTGTTCAAAAACTAAGGTGATAGACATGTTGTAGAAAGCAACATATAAAATCATATTAGTGTAAACGTATCTTATTATAGAATCATGCATATCATTTCTATTCAATCATATAATCTAGAAAGATCAATGACCTTTCCTTTTTCATATAACTTAGCATTTGAATGAAATCAAATGCATTTATATTTTTATAACATCAAACATCATACATTAAGAGTTGTGAAACCCCACCTACGTTAGAACCTAACAAATCTAGTTCAAAGCATGTGTCGAGATGAAATTAAAGAAAATTAATTTTAACAAAGTGATTAATTAATTTTTCAAGATGATTATGATAATTATGCACTCTGAAGGATGAATTAATGTTTATGTGAAAAATACAATTAATATTATTTATCATTTTAATTTTCGATTTAATAATTGATATATTCATATCTTATTATTTACAAGACAGAATGGCTTGAAAAAAATTTAAGAGATAGCCTGAGATGATATAATACCTTAATCTATGAAGGGTTTACGGGTATACATTACGCACATAAATATAATTCATGAAAGATTTAATGGGATTTTGAATGATTTTATTTATGGAAATTAGGATGATAATTAACACATTAAGTTGAAAAACACAAGAAAATTCATAACTTAACGCCTATAAGGCCAATTGAGGTGAAATTTGAAAGACTAGCATATAATTATGGGTTTAATCATATGGATGGTTTGGATCATAAAAATTATGAAAGGAAATGGATTAATCGACTAAGATTTTATGATATTTTATGAATTAAATTATTTTGCTAATATCTTAGCATCTACTTATGTTTTTTAGATGAGAATTTTATATGACTAAGATAAGGTGCATATGTGACACATGGTGGGAACGCCCATGGTGATATGCATTATATTTCAAAATTTTTAATGATAAATATATAATTAAATTACCTATGCAAATAAGATAAATAAATGGCCACAAATTAAAGGGGAATTTTATGGCATAAAATGCCATAATATAAGGCTAAATTAACGTGCATATAGTGGACAGTCATGTGCATAAATTTTAAGCAATTATTATTTAATAAAAAATGTGAAAATCTACATGGAAAATGCACGTCCACGGATGATTTTTAATTAGACAGATTATTTAACGGTGGAAATTTTCAGCAGCATTTAAATGCAAGTGACAGCATGCACGTCCAATTATTTGCAACATCTATCAAATAATTATATAAAATTATTTTTCAGCAAAATAGGGTGGAAATTAGGGCATCTAGGTAGGCCATAGGGGTGTGGAAACTTAGGCAGCAAGTAATGAAATGGATGGTCCAGATTTATTGATGATAAAAGGGAGAGGAGTGGACGGTTAAAATTGATACAGCATATTAAATGAATTAAAATTTCATGAAAATTTCGGTGCAAAAAGGGTTAGTTTCAACTCCTTATAAAAATGCAATGGGCAGCAATGGAGTGAATGCTTTCACGTGAAAAGGGAAAAAAATGGAAAATTCAATGGCAGCAAGGACGTCCAATATTCCAGGTATGTTGCAGTGGTTTTTGTCATTTATTCCATATCCCATTTCACGTTCAACAGGTGTGCTGCAATGATTTTTTGTTTTTTTTAAATTCATGCTCCCTTTACGTCCAGAAGTTCAGGGAAGAAAAAAATAATTTAGCTCATTTTAATTGGACGTCCAAAATTCTAGATATTTTAGAAATTTTCGTTTTAATCATTTCTGCCCAAAACTTACATCCAACAGATGTGTGGTATTAAAATTTTTATGCCTTTCAATTCCTGCCCAAAATCACGTCCAACAGATGTGATATGAAAAGAATTTTCATATTTATTTTTCCTGCCTAGATTTACGTTCAACAGCTATGTTATAAAATAAAATTTTCATTTTATTTATTTCTGTCCAAAACTACATCCAGCAGATATGTGGTATTAAATTTTTATATGTGTCATTTAATTCATGCCCAAATTCACGTCCAGCGGATTTCAATAAATTTTTATGCCTTGCCCAATTAACTTTCAGCAGTATATGGAGGAGGAAAAATATATATAATAATTATGCTATGATAATTACCGTCCAAACTGCATAAGAGAAAATGTGAAATTTTGCAAATTAATGGGACGTGAAATCTGGATGAAAGGAAGGAAATTCTGGGTATTTTAATTTAATTCAAAATTGTTATATGATGAATTACAAGCATTAGGGGTTAATGAATTAAAAATATGTCATACATGGGTATACCTTCAAGGGGATGCTTAAATTATGAATAAATTTAAATTTCTGTTATAATTAAAGTTTCAAAAATTTTATGTTAATTTATGGTATTATGAATCATAAATGATCCCTATAAATGATTATAAGAAGAGTTGATGAATAGCATCTCATGTATGTATAGTTAAGGTACAAATTTCATAAATGAAATTTGAAAATATGAGAGCATATGGGGCCGTTTTGTAAAAAAGGATAAGTTTCAGAAATTTTGATGGAATTTAGCATGCTATAGATCCTATATAAACCCTTAAGTTGATTATCAGAATTATTGGTTAATAATTCTTTATATGTACATGCAAAGAAATGAAAGGATAGGAGTAATATATGACAAATATGAATATACATGTGGATAAATTGAAATAGATTACCTTTCAAAAATTTAATGTGAATTTGGCTTGTTAAAGGTTGGAAAACAAGCAAATGGAATGATTTCATATGCTCAGAACTCTAAACATGGAGATTAAATGAAGTGATGAACAATCACTGAGTTATATATGTATGGGGTTGTTAAAAAGATTTAATATAAATTCAAAGAGTTGAATATAAACAAGTCTTTTAAAAATTTAAGTGAATAAATACCTTACACATGGGTATTTAATAAAATGAGCCATTACTATGCTTATAAAGATTTGTATATTATAGGATATGAAAGGATATCTTGAGTAATTTCAAGAAATCCCTATATAAAATATAAGTATAGAAGGAAAGGAACAACCTATGTATTAAATTTGTATGGATATGTGGTTATAGGGAAATACAAGTGCTAATGTCAAGGAAAGAATGATTTAAAGTTAGCATGATACGCACCATATGGGATTAAACCATGTGACACGTATATGTGAGTTGAAGGAGAAAGCGAGGGATTGAAAGCACAAAGGAATCGACGCAGGTAAGCAAGCAACCTTTTGGAAATATTGATTTCATTTAGAAAGTTGAAATGATTACAAATGCTTTATAATGATACTTTAGATAGCATTTTCAAATGCTATTTTGTTATTAAATGTTGAAATGATTTGAACATGTATTATTAAGATGTTTTAGGGTTGCTTACATGGTAAGTAAGCCAACCTTCATGAATATTGATTTTGTTTGAAATACATGTATTGATGATTTTTAAGTTTTGCTTACAGAGTAAGCGAATTCCATTCTTGAAAATATGACTTTAATGTAAAAGTTTAGCATTGCTTCATTTTAAGCATGCCCAAGTTTTGATGGTATGATTTTATTCCATATATGATATGTTTGAAGATGATTTTTGGTTAAGTAAATTCCTAGAAATGCTATTTCAAAGACATTTAAGATTAAAGAATTTTTAATTCTTTTCTAAGATGATATTAAAAACAGACATTAGGAATTCTATTCCTAAAGGGTTTTGAGAAACTTTAAACGATTTTTCATATAATGATATTTGTAAATAAATAGGGTATTTGAAATGACTTATAAATGTTTTAAAATGATTTATACAGATGTTTTGAAATAAACTTTCAAAATACTTTCAATCTCTTTATAGATTGAATTACTTTGGAAAAAATGTTTTGTACTCATGTGTTTCTTTCTAAAAGAGTTTTAAGAATGACTCACTCGATACTCGATGTTATAAAACGATTTGATGGCTATTTTTTCCAAAAGATGGTGCAAACACTTCTCTACATCAATATGGTAAGGATAGTATGTGGTCAAGGCGTATAATGCCAATAAAATGGAAATAGATGTGTTTGCCTATCCTTTGTTCATAAAAAGCCTAGAAAAAGGGAACGAAAATATTTACAAAATGAATCTAAAACAGTTTATCAATAAAAAAGAAATATTCTTAAAAATGATGTTTTCTCGAGTATTATAAATATTTCGTAAAATTGATTTATTAACGTGTTTTTTAAAATTCTTTAAGAGTGGTCATTCTTGTATTATTATTTGAAAACAGTTTATGAAAATGTTTTATTTTGGAAAAATAATTATGTCTAGTTCTCTATTTGAGATGGACTCAGTCGAGGACTGTAATGGATTTATGATATTAAGTGTTTATTTGGAAAATTACATGGATTTAGGATTGTGTTGATTTTATGAAATCATGATAGCATAACGATGCGAATACAAACGAGTGTGCCTAGCTAGCGGTGTAGTCACATGAAATGTTTCTTTCCTATGGAGGGATAATTACTTGTAAGTGTCACCTAACAGAGGGTTACAAACGTATATGCATATCATTTGTTTTAAAAACCCTAAAATGGGGACATAGGGATATGTTTTGGACATGATGATGTCCACATGAATTAAAGTTTATTCAATGATATTTTAGGACATATCACTGTCCACAGAAAATAATGTTTACTCATTTTACTTCAGAACACTTTTATATATGCATGTGTTATATTGAAAAGGTTTTATATGAAATTGTTTTCAGGACATAAAATTGTCCTTATATGTTAAGGTTTCTATGCAAACGATTTAGGACATAAGATTGTCCTCATGAATATAGGTACACGTGAATATAATTTAAGACATTCCTTTGTTCTTTTATAAATGGTTTATATGAAAAGTTGTCATGTATGATTTAAATGATAGGAATTATGAAGGATTTAAATGCAAAGTTTTATGACAGGTTTTCATGAAAGGTTTATTCCTGTTGAAAATTGATTCTTGATAAGAGTCTTCTACTAAACAGAGAGAAATATATTTATATGAAAATGCAAAATGCTTGCTTACTGAGTCCATCACTCACGTTTTGCTTTCCCAAACCTCAAACAGGTATAGGGGAGCTCAAGAGGTGGAAAACATGATGTATTTTGAGGAAAGGTATGATATAGTATTCAATATGTGTATTGAATGATATGTTTGGAATTTTTAAGATGCGATAATGTATGTCTACAAGTGAATGTGTTTAGTATTCAATTACGAATGAACGTTACGTGGTTATAGTTGGCCAGGTTGTGTAAACCAAAAATGTAAGAAAATGAGATGAAGATTTTATGTATGATGTATATACTAGATGTCAACTGACAGGGGATACGTTTATGAATTAGTATGAAAGCGAACCATGTAGTAGGTTAAAATGCTCTGTGTAATGAAATTATAAGTGTATCATTGGTTACAAGACGAATGAAGAGAGACATCAAGAAAAGAAATGAGAATGGATAAAGGAATAAATCGAAAAAAAAATTTGACGAAATCAAATTAAGAACCCGCCGCGTGATCAGGGCAACAATCCTAATTTACATTTACCAATCAATATGATCTTGAGGTAAGGAAGTGACGTCTCGGTTTGGGGCGCCACAGAAGTTGGTATCAGAGCATGAATTGGTAAATAGGCAGGAGAAGGAGAAAATAAAGGATGATGAAAGGATAAATCTGATACTACAGAGCTAGATATCAAAGTAAGAATTTGTAAATAAGCAGAGAAGGAAAAGATTTGATGTCACAGAATTTGATATCCGAGAAAGAATTAGTATCTAGATGTCAAAAGAATAGATATATCACAGAAATAGTATCCTAGCAAGGATTGGTGAATAGGCATAGAAAGTGAAATATAAAATATGAAAGAAGGATAGGATATCACCGAGAGTGATATTATGACAAGGATAGGAAAATAGGTATAGAAAAAAATAAAGGAAGGGAAAGAAGTGAATTGAAATTATGATATGTATCTATATATCATCATGTATTGTTTTCTATAATGTAGAATTGAATCGTTATGGGTCAGGAAGAAGAGGAAAATTGTTTGGGATTTCCTTTAATCTCAATGTAATTGAAGGATATGTATGAAAGGATTTTCTCTCTATAGTGATTAGATGAACTGATGAAAAAGACAATGATGAGTTACAGAAAATGAAAGTGCAAATGATAATAAAAGACCTCAGTGAAAGGGTCCATAGAGAATGGAAAAAGACGAAAAAGGTATCGAACTAGTCTGGCACTAGGTAGTGAGATTACGATAAACGAAGTTAGCAAAAGTCTCTTTTGACTTTTTGAATGTATGATGTTTTGATGTAAAGGTGTTATTAAGGTATAAGTGAAACGTATTGCACTTGTATGATAAATATATAAATATATGTATAGGAAAGGGAAAGATTGGAAATCTTTCTATTTAATATAATGATTATGTATGATATGACTTGTTTCATGATAAAACGAGAGACGATATTTATATATATGTAGAAACTATTATGTCTATTACAGGAGCTAAGGCTAGATTGAGTAAAGAAAAGGGTGGTTGCAAATAAGAAATTTGTAAGCTAATGGGAACAGATCTAAGTAATCAAGATAGAAAGGACAATCAAAACCCAAGAACTCTTCAATGACGAGCAAATGTCAACTGTGAACCAAAAGTTGAAGGTAGAACTGTTATAAGTAACACTACTCAGATAGAACTTATAGAAGCGTAGATAACCCCCAAATATAATAGAAACTATGTAGCAGACTACTCGGAAATGGGCAGCCGAAATAGTGAAAATAATTCAAGATCTTCAGGAAGAGGCCTAATGGAATTATTTAGAAAAACATGAAAGAAGTAGGTTGATGCATGTCACACTTGCTAATCCAATACTAAGATATATAAGAACTAGAGATAATATGTTAGAAACATACAGGAAGAATATTAATGTTTCTTTTTAGCTCCACATCCCCCTACGCTCATAAGTGAATTGGATTCTATTAAGGTAGAGTAATGAATGGCTGGAAATAAGAAGTTGTTTAGAATTTTCCCTTGTAATGATAACCAGAAGGTTCCATGCATCACTCATTTATTGATTGAAGATGTTTAGGAATGATGGGAGACCTCCTTAATTTCTATGCCACAATCAGAGAGAAAAAAAAAGATATGACAAATGTATACGGAAAATTCAATAAAGAGTATCTCCTAGTAGATCTCCAAAGTAGAAAAGTTATTGAATTTAAGAAATTATGTCAGGAAAAAAAAACTGACAGTGATGAGATATGCAATAAAATTTAATGCCCTGGTAAGGTATATCGAATGGATAACAAATGTATCTCAAAAAAAAAAATACAAAGTTTTCTACAAGGGCTAAGGCCATATTTAAAACAAAAAATTTTACACCTCTTTTGATTTGGAATTATGTATCAAGTATAGAAAAGATAAGAACTTTGGAAATGGAATCATTAAGAACCAAGAATCACCGCAAGGGCAAGGATAGCTTCATTCTGACTCTTAGGAACATGATATAGGAAAAGAAAGAAACAGAAAATTTGGCAAGGAAACGGAAGTTAAACCTAAACAGGCTAGGTGCTCTAACTGGTTAAAATTGTCAAAAATGTTTCTTTTATGAATAATTAAATGATTGAAACCAATGTTATAAGTATGAATAGATTGGTCAAGTAGCAAAGAACTCTAAAAGTGCTAAGGCAAGATTATTAAAATATTTCATCTCAAATCAAGTAGGATACATTACTCCGGAATGTCTAAATAAAATGCAGAAAGTAATAAAGCAAGGAAGATTAGCCTAGCAACAAAGGACCGCAGTTGCTAACCAACGAGGTGCTTCTACAAATTCAGTGCAGATGCATATGTTGGCTCGCACCGAGTCATAAGCATAAGAGGAGGAAATGGTTATAGGTATGACATATGTTCTCGGGAATTGGGGATGCTATTGTTTGATTTTTATACTGCGTACAATATGCACAGATGTGACCACATTTGTATTGCTAGTAGAAGAAATGGATAATATCTCTTTGATAGAATCAAGTATATATGAAACTGACAAGGTTTAATTACAACAACGCAGAGGCATGACGGATTATTTGGAGTATAACAGGTTTCGGGACGAAACCAATTAAAAGGGGGGAGGATGTTAAACCCCACCTACGTTAGAACCTAACAAATCTAGTTCAAAGCATGTGTCGAGATGAAATTAAAGAAAATTAATTTTAACAAAGTGATTAATTAATTTTTCAAGATGATTATGATAATTATGCACTCTGAAGGATGAATTAATGTTTATGTGAAAAATACAATTAATATTATTTATCATTTTAATTTTTGATTTAATAATTGATATATTCATATCTTATTATTTACAAGATAGAATGGCTTGAAAAAAATTTAAGAGATAGCCTGAGATGATATAGTACCTTAATCTATGAGGGGTTTACGGGTATACATTACGCACATAAATATAATTCATGAAAGATTTAATGGGATTTTGAATGATTTTATTATTTTGAGAATTTATTACAATTAGAACCAATAATTATAAATGATGATTAAATTAATCGTTATAGGCAAAAATGGGTTAATAGGATTAAAGCGGCTTAATGAAAATTGGAAAACATAAATATATCATGAATAATATTTTTAATTTTTCATAATTTGATTTATGGAAATTAGGATGATAATTAACACATTAAGTTGAAAAACACAAGAAAATTCATAACTTAACGCCTATAAGGCCAATTGAGGTGAAAGTTGAAAGACTAGCGTATAATTATGGGTTTAATCATATGGATGGTTTGGATCATAAAAATTATGAAAGGAAATGGATTAATCGACTAAGATTTTATGATATTTTGTGAATTAAATTATTTTGCTAATATCTTAGCATCTACTTATGTTTTTGAGATGAGATTTTTATATAACTAAGCTAAGGTGCATATGTGACACATGCTGGGAACGCCCATGGTGATATGCATTATATTTCAATTTTTTTAATGATAAATATATGATTAAATTACCTATGCAAATAGGATAAATAAATGGCCACAAATTAAAGGGGAATTTTATGGCATAAAATGCCATAATATAAGGCTAAATTAATGTGCATATAGTGGACAGTCATTGGCATAAATTTTAAGCAATTATTATTTAATAAAAAATTTGAAAATCTGCATGGAAAATGCACGTCCACAGCTGATTTTTAATTAGACAGATTATTTAACGGTGGAAAATTTCAGCAGCATTTAAATGCAAGGGACAGCATGCACGTCCAATTATTTGCAGCAACTATCAAATAATTATATAAAATTATTTTTCAGCAAAATAGGATGGAAATTAGGGCATCTAGGTAGGCCATAGGGGTGTGGAAACTTAGGCAGCAAGTAATGAAATGGATTGTCCAGATTTATTGATGATAAAAGGGAGAGGAGTGGACGGTTAAAATTGATACAGCATATTAAATGAATTAAAATTTCATGAAAATTTCGGTGGCAAAAAGGGGCAGTTTCAGCTCCTTATAAAAATGTAATGGGCAGCAATGGAGTGAATGCTTTCACGTGAAAAGGGAAAAAAAATGGAAAATTCAATGGCAGCAAGGACGTCCAATATTCCAGGTATGTTGCAGTGGTTTTTGTCATTTATTCCATATCCCATTTCACGTTCAACAGGTGTGCTGCAATGATTTTTTATTTTTTTAAATTCATGCTCCCTTTACGTCCAGAAGTTCAGGGAAGAAAAAAACTATTTAGCTCATTTTAATTGGACGTCCAAAATTCCAGATATTTGCTAAATTTTCATTTTAATCATTTCTGCCCAAAATTACGTCCAACAGATGTGTGGTATTAAAATTTTTATGCCTTTTAATTCCTGCCCAAAATCACGTCCAACAGATGTGATATGAAAAGAATTTTCATATTTATTTTTCCTGCCCAGATTTACGTTCAACAGCTATGTTATAAAATAAAATTTTCATTTTATTTATTTCTTTCCAAAACTACATCCAGCAGATATGTGGTATTAAATTTTTATATGTGTCATTTAATTCATGCCCAAATTCACGTCCAGCGGATTTCAATAAATTTTTATGCCTTGCCCAATTAACTTTCAGCAGTATATGGAGGAGGAAAAATATATATAATAATTATGCTATGATAATTACCGTCCAAACTGCATAAGAGAAAATGTGAAATTTTGCAAATTAATGGGACGTGAAATCTGGATGAAAGGAAGGAAATTCTGGGTATTTTAATTTTATTCAAAATTGTTATATGATGAATTACAAGCATTAGGGGTTAATGAATTAAAAATATGTCATACATGGGTATACCTTCAAGGGGATGCTTAAATTATGAATAAATTTAAATTTCTGTTATAATTAAAGTTTCAAAAATTTTATGTTAATTTAGGTTATTATGAATCATAAATGAGCCCTATAAATGATTATAAGAAGAGTTGATGAATAGCATCTCATGTATGTATAGTTAAGGTACAAATTTCATAAATGAAATTTGAAAATATGAGAGCATATGGGGCCGTTTTGTAAAAAAGGATAAGTTTCAGAAATTTTGATGGAATTTAGCATGCTATAGATCCTATATAAACCCTTAAGTTGATTATCAGAATTATTGGTTAATAATTCTTTATATGTACATGCAAAGAAATGAAAGGATAGGAGTAATATATGACAAATATGAATATACATGTGGATAAATTGAAATAGATTACCTTTCAAAAATTTAATGTGAATTTGGCTTGTTAAAGGTTGGAAAACAAGCAAATGGAATGATTTCATATGCTCAGAACTCTAAACATGGAGATTAAATGAAGTGATGAACAATCACTGAGTTATATATGTATGGGGTTGTTAAAAAGATTTAATATAAATTCAAAGAGTTGAATTAAACAAGTCTTTTAAAAATTTAAGTGAATAAATACCTTACACATGGGTATTTAATAAAATGAGCCATTACTATGCTTATAAAGATTTGTATATTATAGGATATGAAAGGATATCTTGAGTAATTTCAAGAAATCCCTATATAAAATATAAGTATAGAAGGAAAGGAACAACCTATGTATTAAATTTGTATGGATATGTGGTTATAGGGAAATACAAGTGCTAATGTCAAGGAAAGAATGATTTAAAGTTAGCATGATACGCACCATATGGGATTAAACCATGTGACACGTATATGTGAGTTGAAGGAGAAAGCGAGGGATTGAAAGCACAAAGGAATCGACGCAGGTAAGCAAGCAACCTTTTGGAAATATTGATTTCATTTAGAAAGTTGAAATGATTACAAATGCTTTATAATGATACTTTAGATAGCATTTTCAAATGCTATTTTGTTATTAAATGTTGAAATGATTTGAACATGTATTATTAAGATGTTTTAGGGTTGCTTACATGGTAAGTAAGCCAACCTTCATGAATATTGATTTTGTTTGAAATACATGTATTGATGATTTTTAAGTTTTGCTTACAGAGTAAGCGAATTCCATTCTTGAAAATATGACTTTAATGTAAAAGTTTAGCATTGCTTCATTTTAAGCATGCCCAAGTTTTGATGGTATGATTTTATTCCATATATGATATGTTTGAAGATGATTTTTGGTTAAGTAAATTCCTAGAAATGCTATTTCAAAGACATTTAAGATTAAAGAATTTTTAATTCTTTTCTAAGATGATATTAAAAACAGACATTAGGAATTCTATTCCTAAAGGGTTTTGAGAAACTTTAAACGATTTTTCATATAATGATATTTGTAAATAAATAGGGTATTTGAAATGACTTATAAATGTTTTAAAATGATTTATACAGATGTTTTGAAATAAACTTTCAAAATACTTTCAATCTCTTTATAGATTGAATTACTTTGGAAAAAATGTTTTGTACTCATGTGTTTCTTTCTAAAAGAGTTTTAAGAATGACCCACTCGATACTTGATGTTATAAAACAATTTGATGGCTATTTTGTCCAAAAGATGGTGCAAACACTTCTCTACATCAATATGGTAAGGATAGTATGTGGTCAAGGCGTATAATGCCAATAAAATGGAAATAGATGTGTTTGCCTATCCTTTGTTCATAAAAAAGTCCATAAAAAGGGAATGAAAATATTTACAAAATTAATCTAAAACAATTTATCAATAAAAAAGAAATATTCTTAAAAATGATGTTTTCTCGGGTATTATAAATATTTCGTAAAATTGATGTTTTCTCGGGTATTATAAATATTTCGTAAAATTGATTTATTAACGCGTGTTTTAAAATTCTTTAAGAGTGGTCATTCTTGTATTATTATTTGAAAATAGTTTATGAAAATGTTTTATTTTGGAAAAATAATTATGTCCAGTTCTCTATTTGAGATGGACTCAGTCTGAGGACTGTAATGGATTTATGATATAAAGTGTTTATTTGGAAAATTACATGGATTTAGGATTGTGTTGATTTTATGAAATCATGATAGCATAACGATGCGAATACAACCGAGTGTGCATAGGAACTACGTACTAGGCTCATGGTGGAGGCGGTTGCAGACCGAGATGGTTGCATACCAAGGCCAACCTCTACCGTGGCCAAGTCGCTAAGGGAAGGCAGGAGGCCGGCGGCACCCTCCCTGAAATGGGAGCAGGAACATGGACAACCTCCTAGCTAGCGGTGTAGTCACATGAAAGGTTTCTTTCCTATGGAGGGATGATCACTTGGTAAGTGTCACCTAACAGAGGGTTACAAACGTATATGCATATCATTTGTTTTAAAAACCGTAAAATGGGGACATAGGGATATGTTTTGGACATGATGATGTCCACAGGAATTAATGTTTATTCAATGATATTTTAGGACATAACACTGTCCACAGAAAATAATGTTTACTCCTTTTACTTCAGAACACTTTTATATTTGCATATGCGTTATATTGAAAAGGTTTTATATGAAATTGTTTTCAGGACATAAAATTATCCTTATATGTTAAGGTTTCTATGCAAACGATTTAGGACATAAGATTGTCCTCATGAATATAGGCATACGTGAATATAATTTAAGACATTCCTTTGTTCTTTTATAAATGGTTTATATGAAAAGTTGTCATGTATGATTTAAATGACAGGAATTATGAAGGATTTAAATGCAAAGTTTTATAACAGGTTTTCATGAAAGGTTTCTTCCTGTTGAAAGTTGATTCTTGATAAGAGTCTTTTACTAAACAGAGAGAAATGCATTTATATGAAAATGCAAAACGCTTGCTTGCTGAGTCCATCACTCACGTTTTGCTTTCCCAAACCTCAGACAGGTATAGGGGAGCTCAAGAGGTGGAAAACATGATGTATTTTGAGGAAAGGTATGATATAGTATTCAATATGTGTATTGAATGATGTGTTTGGAATTTTTAAGATGCGATAATGTATGTGTACAAGTGAATGTGTTTAGTATTCAATTACGAATGAACGTTACGTGGTTATAGTTGGCCAGGTTGTGTAAACCAAAAATGTAAGAAAATGAGATGAAGATTTTATGTATGATGTATATACTAGATGTCAACTGACAGGGGATACGTTTATGAATTAGTATGAAAGGGAACCATGTAGTAGGTTAAAATGCTCTGTGTAATGAAATTATAAGTGTATCATTGGTTACAGGACGAATGAAGAGAGACATCAAGAAAAGAAATGAGAATGGATAAAGGAATAAATCGAAATTTTTTTTTGACGAAATCAAATTAAGAACCCGCCGCGTGATCAGGGCAACAATCCTGATTTACATTTACCAATCAATATGATCTTGAGGTAAGGAAGTGACGTCTCGGTTTGGGGCGCCACAAGAGTAAAAAAGAAACTCCTTTTTCCTACCTTTCTCATTTCTATCTTCTCTTTTCATGGTGTAAGGTTGCTTTTTCTTACGCATACAGATTATACTTACATAATCTGTTATTTTATCATAACCATAAATTCTAAACCAACAATCACTTAGAAAGTTGGCACCTTGGTGCCTATCATATGACCGCCAGGTGCCTTCCATATTTCCGCCATGGCGTCGCACCTTAAATATATATATCATATAGCACAGTCTTGTGCTAACTTAAGTGAGGTGTGCTATAACTTAGGTATGGGGGGTCTCTATGTAGGGTTACATCATTCAACTCATCATCTGTTTTTAGGCTCTTCTATCCTTTGTCTTTTCTTAAATTCTCCTACCTCCTGCTTCATCTCATTGTCCTCATCATTTTTCCTTCTTATACCATCTTCACCACGAAATATAGCAACCAGCTACATTTCCTTAAGTAACCATATTCTTGTGTCATAATGACGCATAATATAAGACAATACATATCGTATATGTCTTATAATCTCAATCTATCACTTTCATCATTTTCCATTTTTCTTCTATATCTATCTATCAATCCTTGCTGAAATATCATCTTTGTGATATCAAATCTTTTCTTACCACGCCTCTTTACCAATCCATGCACTAATACCAACTTCCGTGGTGCCCCAAACTGAAATGTCACTTCCTTATCTTAAGACCTTATTGATTGGTAAATGTGAATCAGGATTGTTGCCCTAATCACGCGGCGGGTTCTTAATTGGAGCTCGTCCAAATTTTTTTTTCAATTCATTCCTTTTATCTATCATCATTGATTTCATTCCTCACTTCATCTTTCATCATACAAGCACCATTACATTTGTAATAAAATTTCATAATTTCATTCATAGCATCTCTCAATACTACTCTACAATAACATTTACATTCCTTACATACATACATTCAATCATTGAATCACATAGAACTTATAATTCTAAATAAGTTCACATATACATTAACATACCTTAGGTCATAGCTCATTTACATGTAATTTTTTGGATTTTTAAAAAATCCAAAAAATTAGATTTTGATGCTCTTTAACGTCCATGGTTTCCACCTTGGTTCATGCATTAATTTTTTTTGTCTTTTCTCCCATAAATGTGTTTCGTCTTGTAGTGATTAAGCAAATCCTTAATCATTAGCTTAATCCACTCTTACCATATCGTTCGTCATATCATTTTATCTATCTCTCTCAAGTTTCATCTCAAACCGAGTTTTCTAACTCCACTTATGATCACTTGAATTTATCTTTTGAATTTGGGATGAAAATAAATAATTATCATCCTAATCCCATCATAATTTTCATAATCCAATTCATCCATAAGATTGGGCACAAAATCATGTGCTTACCTTTCAAATTTCGTCTCATTCTACCTTGTAGGCGTCAAGTTATGAATTTTCGAATATATATCATCATAATTCCATAATTGTTATTCTAATCTCCATTAATTAAATCATGATAATTAACATAATTATTCATGACACATTATCATTTCCCAATGTTCATTAAGCCACTTTAGTCATATTTACTCACTTTGGGCGCCGACGATTAACTTTAATCACCATTCTTATTTGAACCCTAATTGCAAAATATCATTAAATCATAAAATCATCCATAAATCATTCAAGGCATACATGTATTATAATTACATGCCTAATGCCTTCATATGAGTCCTACTTGGGTCCGGGTATCACACAGTATCCTGAGTTGAGTGGGTCTTCCACATCCTTGGGATGTTTGTGCCTTGTTTGAGCAGTTTGGGGCAATGTGACCTGTTTGATCACAGATATAACACTTAGGGTGTGTTTGGTTGGAGGTAAAATTTTTTATGAAAAGTTTTTGGGATAGAAGTTGTCAAATTGATAGAAAATGATTTGATATAATAGGGGTAATGATGAGGAGTAAAGAGAATAAAGTTAAAATAGATAGGTTAGTTGTATGGGTAGTTGTGTAGAAATGATTGAAAAGTATGGTAGTTTGTATAGAAAAATGTGAAAAAAATAATTAAAAAATAGTGTAGTTATGGAGAGTGAAAAGTTTTGGGTTGAAAAGTTTTAGTTGACATATTTTGGCCCCAAACAAACACACCCTTAATGACTTTTGTTTCGCCCATCCTACACTCCTTGGCGATATGACCCGTTTATTCACATTTGTAACACCGGTTTGAGCCTTTTAAACACTCGCTTGTATGCCGTTTTTGACATTTTCTACATAGAGGCGAACTTTTCATCTTTGAAACTCCTTTTCCTCTTCTCACATTTCCTTTCCTAGCCTTTTCCTTTTCGGTTTCCATTTCCTTTGTACCCGTGCTGAACATTCTTGAGCATAACCTCAATTCTTGTGTTCTTAAGGCCTCAATTTCCAATGCTCTTGCTCTCTCGAGACTTGAAGCATAATCTTTGATTAGCAGAGGGGCAAGACTTTCCCGAAGATATGGCCTCAGTCCCTGTTGAAATCTCTGTGCCTTATTTCCTGGCACATTTGCGATCCAGGGCATATATCTGACCAAAGCATTGAATTTTGTGGCATACTCAGTGACCGTCATCCTCCCTTGATAAAGTCTTTCTAACTCTATCACTTTTTGACTTTTTAGTCCAACGAGGAGGTATTCTTTATTAAATTGTTCAACAAAAGTTTGCCATGACACTTCTTCTGGTCGCGACATTGTAATCAACATAGTTTTCCACCATTCGTGTGTATCCTTAGCTAATAAATGAGTGACACACAATACCTTTTGATGGTCATTGCACGGAAATATCCTAAATAATTTCTTGATCTCCATCGTCCATTGTTCTGCTTGTACCGAGTTGGGTTTTCCGAAAAATTTCGGGGGTTGCTGAGCTAAGAATGCATTGATTGCTCTTCTATCAGCTTCCATTAGCTGATTTTCATCTCTTAGTGATGCCGATGTGGAAATGGGGTCAGCCATTGGAGCAGGTCCTTCCCTTTCTGTGTTTCCCAAATGAGCTTGTTGGGTCCTTTCCCATAAGCCTTGAATTACATCGGCAGTTTGAGCTGCCTAGTCTCTAGTGGCTTGCTGCATTGCTTCTTTTATTGCTGTAGCCACTCTTTCCTCTATGAGTCTAGCCTGTCTTGACTCAATTTCTTCTCCTATATTCCTTTCAGGGCTTTCATCGGCTCTTCTTTGCTATTTCTTTGATTAGGCCCTTGTGTCACATGCCTTCCTCTCTTTGGCCTGCTAGATTTGCCAACTTCATGTTGGCTTGAAATCTCTGTAGCGGTTTCTTTTCCTTTATTCCTCCTTAGTCCTGATCTTGTCTCCACCATTATACTATTCTGAATATAGAAAAGCATATATTTTTCATTCATAATTAATGTCGGGTCATCACATATACATTTCATTACCATGTGGTCAATAACCAATTTACTTAATCACAATCATGTCATATTATTCAGGCCCATTCATTCATATATTTAAAACTCTTAAGTATAACTATATCAACATATTCATTCATAACCATTCAAATTCACAACATTTCATCCATAATCACTACATATTAGGATACAGCACAACACACTTATATACATATGGCATAACACACATATAATATTTATGGACATGTCAGTCAACCATGGTAGTCATAGTGTCGTCAAGTCATAATTATACATACACAATCTTAGAAAAGCAAGGAAATTCATCATCTACCTGGGCCTCTCCTTATATAACGTCTACGACTAGGTGAGACTTGTGAGGGTGCCTCAGTGATTGTACTAGTGTCGGACCACGCAGGGACCTCTTCTTCTCCACTGTCGACGTCATCATCGTCATCGTCCTCCTCTTCCTCACTTTCATCCTCTTCCACCTCCTCCTCTACTTCCACTTCTTCTTCTTCCTCGACAGGTTCGAGGAATTCCATGGGATTATCGTCATCATTAATTTCCCCAAGTAAAGCAATTTCACCTGTCTTTTCAGACATGTGTTGTTGGTCCCGAGTTAATGGCACTTACCCAAGATGGGAGGGGTGAATTGGGTATTTAAAAAATTTATAACTTAAACAGAAACTTTACCCCGGATTAATCTATTCCCCTTTATGAAGAAACAAAATGGAAAGCAATATAATGTAAAGAGCAGAAATATAAATCAAGCACACAAGATTTTTATAGTGGTTCGGGCAACCTCCCTACTCCACTCTTCCAAGCTCACACTCCTTGTGACTTGGGTTCCACTATTGTATTCCTCAAATACAATTAGAGTCACTGCTCTCTTCTAGATTCCAGCTCTAGGGGGCTTCAACAAATCTCAGCACAAGTAGGTGATGAGTTCCACTCCAATCACACACTACTTTGCCTTTACTTGATCTTAGTTCCTCAAACTAAATCAAGTTCAATACAACAAAATGAAATAACAAAAAGGAGTCTACACTTTACAGATGTGTAGAAGCAATTTGGCGCAGAGAAGAACTCGTAATGTAGGCTTTGAAGATTCAGAAATGTAGCTCTTGCAATTTGAAGCAAAGTTCTTCCTCTTTGAATGGCTTGATCTCTTTAGAGCTCTTGAATATAGGAGTTAAGCACACTTAATGATTCTCAACTGCTTCCTTCGTCCACAATGAATGCCTTTTATAATTTTGGAGGCAATACGAACGTTTGAGGGTAGGTGGCGCGCATTAAATGCGCCAACGTTCGAATAAATTCCGACCGTTGCGACCCAAGTCGCAGGTGGAGTCGACTTCGGATGCGACTTCGCCCAAGTCGCAGATGGAGTCGACTTCGGGTGCGACTTCGCCTTCTATTCGCGACTTCAAGTTCCAGGTCGGGTCGACTTGGGCATCGACTTGACCCAAGTCGCAAGTGGAGTCGACTTCGGTGTGCGACTTCACTTCGGCAGGAAGCTTGATGACCTTGAATACTTGGAATGCTTGGTTCCTTCATTTTCCTTTGGATCATTATCTTCTTCTTAACTTGCTTGGCTTCTTTCTTTGATCATTTTATTCTGGAATGGCTTCACATATTTGTAGTCTTCTTTGAAGAACTTATTTTTGATTCATCCTTCTTGCTTTCGATACTAGTCTTCATGTCTTGAGTTTCTTCACCTTAAAATGTACTTGAAGCTTTTGTTTGGACTTTGATAAACTTGATCTTGATAATGAGCTTGTATCCTTGATTTGGTCTTGTGAGATCTTAAGTTGATCTTGGAAATGAGCTTGAATCAGCATTTTGGACTTTGAAGAACGTCAAGTCGAACTCGGGGTCGACTTCGTCTGCGACTTCGCCCAAGTCGCAACTGGAGTCGACTTCGACTGCGAATTCGATATACTTCTGTCCCAAATTCAACTCTGGACGGTTTTTCCCGTCTGAAGTCGATGCTGGAGTCGACTTCGTTTGCGACTTGGCTTCCCAAGTCGCAAGTGCAGTCGACTTGGCCTGCGACTTCACCTGCTCTTCTTCCCGTTTCAACTCTGGACGGATTTGGCTCTTTGAAGTCGATCTTGGAGTCGACTTGGGGAACGACTTGGCCTTCCATGCTTTATTTTCTTCAAATGTATATCCCTTAAACATTTCCACAAACGTGTTAGTAGCCAAGACTTCCTCAAATTGATTTGTTAATCATAAAAACATAGATTTAGCTTGTTTTCCACATATTTCCAACATGTGTAACATGATCTCACCGGGACAAGGAGCCGCAGGTGTTTCAATAATTCCCTCAGCACGACGCTCTTCGATATAGAGGGCCATTTCTTTTTCTCTATAATGGATCCTATCCCAACTTACCCCGTATCGGAACTGAACACACCCATGAATAAACCTGTACCACGGGACTAGGTTAGGTGATGTGGGTGCTGGAATCTTATTCCAAAAGTTCTGAAAATCTTGCGGAAACAAGTTATCTGTGGGAACTCGGGGAGGCCTTGGGATGCCAAGATAGGTTCCTGGAAGAACTCTTGCTCTAGAATCATAACTTAAGGACTCTCCTAGACTTTGTTTATGCTGGCCAGCGAGGTCATGATAGTTTCCTTGAGGTTGGACAGGAGTGTGTCTAGGTGGAAATCCTGGAGGGACTGCTGGGTACTGTACAGTACTGTATTTTACTGCGATACCCACCACCTATCCATGCTTTCCTCCATTCTGTGTCTTTTTTCCTCATCATGCCTCTCCTTTTGTAATTCTTCCGCACTCATCATTCTCTTCCCCTTATCCGCTATCTGTTCAGACATAGCAATTTAATTGCATTGCAAAGATAATTTATTATCATACATCATGCATCTCATCATGTTAATAACACATCTAATCATCACAGAATCATGTATATCTCATCATATCCTTTTAATTTTCATACTTAGAAATTTTTCATGCATATTTACCAATCCTTGCTCTGATACCAAGTTCTGTGGCGCCTCAAACCCGAGCGTCACATCCTTAGCCTTACATCGGGATCGTTATTGATTGGTAAACATGATCAGGATTGTTGCCTTGTCACACGACAGGTTTTAATTGATATTTATCCAATTAAATATGTTTCCTTAGGTATTTATTTCCTTTCATTTTTCATCTCATGCATATATAGATCATTTCCACCCAATAATTTCATAACTAAACATGATATTCAAGATATATTTCAAACTATCATATAAATCAGATGTCACAACATGTATCATCCATATATGTCAACACAGAAACATCAATTTAATTTACAACCATCCAACGTAAATTTTTCATAATCATTAACTCATAATGTTTTCCATTTCTTCAATGGTCGGCTCCTGTTCCTTTGTCAGGTCTCTTCTTTCACCTATCTATGGGTTTGGAAAATCAAAACGTGAGTCGAAACTCAATAAGCAAGTTGTATATTTTGCAGGCAATTTATTTTGCAGGCAATATTTTTCATTCAAAATATCTTGGAAAGCAATTTATACCTTTTGGAAAGATATATCCTGAAAACATGGTCCTTGTACCTATCATAGGTACGACATGCATAATGCAATATAAAAACCGTGAAACATGTACTTCCTAGGATGGAAGCTAGCTAGACAACCATCCGTCCTTATCTTCTCCCATCTCAGGGAGGGCGCCGCCGGCCTTTGGCCTATCTTAGCGACTTGGCCACACCAAAGGGGGACAATCGGTCCGCTTATACCTTTCAGGTGGACCTAGTACTTTGTGCACATGAAACTTTCATAAAAATCATCTTTAACATGCTAGTATGATTTTTCATTCAAAACGTAATAAAATAATATTTTTCATAACATTTATCAAGGAAATTTCGCAAGATCATCTTGAAAATAAAAGAATCATTTCAATACATATTTAACTAAGGAATGACCATCCTTAAATACTTCTGAAATAATTTCAATAATCTCATCAAATCGGTTAGAGCAAAAGTTGCATTTATTTTAAACAATTTAGAAAATAAAATCATTTAAAAATTTGCTTGTTTACCTGTCTCACGTTAGCTTTCTGAGTTTGTCTTTTCTTTGCCCTTGCCTACATAAGAATGATATAACATTCATACATTTCCTTTTGCTTACATTCAACTTAGTTTCCCAACCCATTTTTATTAATATACATAATCCATTTGACTTTTCAAGTTTTTACGCATATATTGCACATACTTGTGCATTACATTGGCCATCACACATCATATTTAATCCCATAAGTAGGGTAATCATTTAATCACTTCATAATCATTCAATAATCATCATTTAAAGGTTCATTACCTTTCATACACCATTTCTCACTTATTTTTCCAAAATTTTATACATCGGTGCTCATTTTAAGCACACGTTGTTGCCTTAAGCCTCATTAATTAATCCTAAAATTTGAGATTAACCTTAGTTAACTATGCACAGTATATTCACGAAATTTATCATACTTTTCATGAATTTTTGCACATAATCAATTTACATAAGTCATTTACCACTTATGCATGTTCGTAATTCAGCATGATTAACATCCTTACTTAACACTTTATTTAGGGTATTTTTATGGAATTTTATTTTTATGGAATTTTAATCTACTAATCATAGGTTTTCAGAACAGCAACTTTGGAACCCATTTTTCACGTTTTTAACGTATATTTTGGTACTTAACCCAAAACAGTTTTATAATTCTGAATTTTCAGCAATTTATCCAACTTTTCCTAACCCAAATCTAGGGTATTAACACATATTTAACATCCATAATTTAATCCTCTGAAACCCTAACCAGGTAGAACCCATATCTATGCATTAATCATGTATATGAAATTATTTGTGAATTATTGAATTATGAAGGTATTATATGATTTTTGCTAATTATCGCAATTAGGGTTAAGGATTAGCAATAATGATGTGATTAATCATTTTGTGCTAAAATGAGATAATGGAATTAGAGCATATTGATGTTGATTTAAATGTGCAAATATATCATGAAAAATTATTTTCCATTAATTAATATGAATTATGGGAATTTATATGATAATTGACAAGTTTAATGGAAAAATACTAGAAAATTCATAACTCAACGCCTGTAAGGTGGATTCAAGTAAAATTTGAAATGAAAATTAATGATATTGGGCTTGATATTATGAAATTAATGGCCTATGAAATTTCTTGATGAAATGAGAGCTATGATTTATTGATCATATTTTAATTTCAACCGTTAACTTTAAACGGCTATAACGGAAGTTAGGAAAATCGGATTGAGATGAAATTTGAAACGGTTGAATGAAATTATGAGACGTTTATTTTGAATGGCTTGGATTTAACATGAAATATGGGAAAAATACCTGCAATGAAAAAGGTAAGTTTGGTTGACTAATGCTCCACATGAGTACATTGCATTTAATGCTAGAGTACTAAGCATAATTGCATGATGTGAATGGGAATTGAGGTGGAAATTACAGGCCATTTCTTGGGTATTTTGTTTATTTATTTGAAATGAAAAAATATGAGAATTATCCAGCCAATAAATGCATATGATCATGGAGCTACATAGCAAACAATCTAGCATAAGTGGTGTGGCAACATGGGACGTCCAAGGGGCTGCCTTGATATATATTTTTGATTTTTTTTATTTGTTAAAGATGCCGCAAATGTTGCTGACATGTAGGGAGACTAAAATATGTTTTTAAACATGCAAAATTTTTAGCAAAACAATCATGAGATGCAGATGCATTGGAGATGGAATAAGTGGACAGCATATGGCCATTTTAACGTGCAGAAATGTGCTATTGTTGCTGCCACTTTTGTTGAAATTTTTCATGATAAATTAATGGATTAATTAAGGGGTAATTAAGTGTATAATTTACCCTCAAAATGGGATTTAAAAAAATGAAAAAGTTGATGCAAAAATGGGCAGCAATGGACGTGCAAGGCTGGACAACTTGGAAGGCTAGGATTGATGCAGATTTTGTGATTTTTGAAAAATGGTAAAATCTCATTATACTAGGCTGTAATTCAACCAGCCATAAGTTAGATAAGGAAGCATTAATGTGTATGGAAATGCACCAAGAAGTGGGGCCCGCAGCTGGAAAAATTCCAGCTCCTATAAACCCATGCACGTCCATAGTGAAAGAGGGTTGGAAATTGGCTAAGTGTGGGATTTTTCACCCAAGCAAACCAACAGACCATTGCCAAAGGAAGCTATGTAAAAAATATTTTGAGACATTAAATGTCTCTTGCTAAAGGATTTTATGATGAAAAATATTTTTGGACATAAAAATATCCTTTGCCGAGAAAGGCTTATGTAAATAATGTTTTAGGACATGAGAATGTCCTCCCTTGCCAAAGGATTTATGAGAAAAATATTTTGGATGTAAAACGTCCACGGGCAAAAGATGATTTTATGTAAATGTCTTGGAACATTGGAAATGTTCATACAAGACTAAACAAAGTTAAAAAAAAGGGTAAAACACACATGTTTTGCCTTAACAAGCCCAGAGGTGACTTGTAAATGATTTTTAAGAATGAATATTTTATAATAATGTTCAAGGACATAAATTTGTCCTCATGAACAATCGATTTCATGATAATATTTTAGGACATATAAATGTCCTCATGAAAAAAGTGTTCAAGATATTTATGAAAAGGTTTTCAAGGAAGTCTTGCCCTAATGATAAAATGCTTGCTTACTGAGTTGTCACTCACGTTTTGTTTTCCCAAACCTTAGACAGGTACCGGAAACTCAAGAGGTTGCGAACCTAAGCAGGAGAAGAAAGGTACGTGATGGTAGCCAAGTGGGCTATAAGAAATGGGATAGCATGGTTTGAAGTGCTAAGGTATGTTGATGTATATGAACTCATTTATAATTATAAGTTCTATGTGATTCAATGATTGAATGTATGTATGTGTGGAAATGTAAATGTCATTGTAGAAAAATATAAAGAGATGCTATGAATGAGATGATGAAATTTATTACAAGTGTATTGCCGCTTGTATTATGTATGATGTTGATTTTAAAGAAATGATTGATGAATAATGGTGTGAAATGTAAAGATATGACTGAGTATGTAGAATGTGAAGAAAATGATGATGAACGAAAAAAAAAAATTTTGGACGAGATCCAATTAAGAACCCGCCGCGTGATCAGGGCAACAATCCTGATTCACATTTACCATTCGATAAGGTCTTGAGGTAAGGAAATGACGTCTCGGTTTGGGGTGCCACAAAGCTTGGTATCAGAGCATGGATTGGTAAATAGGCGTGGTAAGAAAAGACTTGATATCACAAAGATGATATTTTAGCAAGGATTGATAGATAGATATAGAAGAAAAATGGATAATGATGAAAGAGATAGGTTGAAAATTATAAGACATATACAATATGTATTGTCTTATACTGTGTGTCATTATGACACAATAATATAGCTATATAAGGAAATATAGCTGGTATACTATGTTTCATAGTATAGATGGTATATGAAGGAAAAATGATATGAGGACAATGAGATGAAAAGGAGGTAGGAGAATCTGAGAAAAGACAAAGGATAGAAGGAAATAAGAATAGATGATGGGTTATGAAACTCTACATAGAGACCCCCTTACCTAAGCTAAGCTATACCTTACTTAAGATAGCACGAGACTGTGCTATATGATACATATGTTTAAGGTATAGAGTCATGATGACATATGGAAGGCACCAAGGCGCCAATTTTCTAAGTGATTGTTGGTTTAGAATTTATGGTTATGATAAAATGACAGTAGGTATAATCTGTATGTGTAAGGAAAAACAACTGTACACCATGAAAAGAGAAGATAGAAACGAGAAGGGTAGGAAAAAGGGAGTTTTTTTTACTCCTAATGTATAATGTTTGATGTTATGAAAATGTAAATGCGTTTGATTTCATTCAAATGCTAAGTATATATGAAAAAGGAAAGGTCATTGATCTTTCTAGATTATAAAATTTACTATGTATGATGATTCTATGATCAGAGATGATCATATTGACTATATATGATGCGAATAATTTTGTGATAAGATATGATATTGACATAATTTTATATGTTGCATTCTACAACATGCCTATCACCTTAGTTTTGAACAAGGGAAAGACGGTTGCAGATATGAGTCAACAGGAAAGAAGAGAAGCTAGTAACAAGTTTGAACGACCAAGGATTCGTCAATGGCGGGCTACTATAACCCTTGAGTCAAAGAATTGAAGGTGCTACCGCTACAGGTAATACCTCACAGGTAGAAAAAATAGATAACTGCAGCTTTAGAAGGAGCTATGCAGTAGGCCGCCTAAGATTTCGTGGCCCAGACAGTAGAAATAATACAAGGCCTTTGGGAAAATACCCAACATGACTAAATAGAAGAAGGTAGAAATGACGAACCGGTACAGGTAATAAATTTTACCCAGTACCCAAATCTTTAAGGGTTGATAATGGTAAGATAGAAACGAATGGAAAGGTTATTAATGTCTTGCTAGCACAGTTTCCACTTAAGCTCTCAGGTGAATCAGATTTTATTCAAGCTGAGCAATGGATGACTGAAAGCAAGAATATGTTTAAGATTTGAACATGTAATCTTATGTAATGTCCAAGCATTGATTGGCAATGCTTATGAGTGATAGGAAATCCTAATGCCTATTATGTCATAATCAAATAAGGTAATCTGGAAGAATTTGTTAAGAAATATCTTCCAATAGGACGTCAGGATGTAATACATGTTGATAATGAACATGTACAATTAGGGCAAGGATAACTTGACCCTAAAGATTAAGGAACCTGGTGTAGGGAAAGAAAAGAGTAAGGAAGATCAACTCAATCGATAGTTATAGTTGATAGGAAGTCTCTACAACTTAATGCAGAAAAATGTAGCAAAACATGTCTAGTTAGCATGTATAGAAGGAAAATGAGATTACATATATGATACCACAAAAGTTGGTATATCATAGTAAGAGATGGTAGATAAATGAAGAAAAAAAAAACAAAGGCAAGAATGATTACCGGAATTCTTCTCAATTCCGATGCGATTGAAAGATAGGTACAAGAGAGATAATTTCTCTATGATGATCATAAGAAATGAGATTAGAAAAAAAAATGATAAGGACCCTTACTAGTTTATGGAACTAGAAAGGGAGACCCGGAAGAAAATATTTTAGACTGGTTTAATAACCAGTACTCCTATTAGGTAGTCTACCCTGGTATAACCTAGTTGTAGACAATATGAAATGAGAAAGAATAGGTAGGTTAGCAAAAGTATCTTTTGCTAAGGCATATATGAAATTTTATGTGAGAGAAATGATTGCTCTATGTTATAGAATGAATGTATTATATTATATGAATGTTATATAAATGATTACTATGGATTTTTATTTTGTATGAAAAGATGGGTAGCCTAGATCTTACCCTATGATAATATGAGAAATTCTACAATTTCTCTATGTATAAGGATAATAGCATGTCTACCATAAGCATAAGAGATGGATGACATAAAGAAAAGAACAAATGCCAATGAGAAACCCATGTGTGAATAAGGAACAGTAGAGATGAGCAATAGGTCTAATGGACAAAGGCTAAAAATACCACTAAGACAGAGTAGCGCAGTGGAAGCGTAGTGAGTCATTGAAGTATTGAAGAAAGATCATAAAATTAGCTATTTTATATGAGCTATACCCCCGATAATTAAAATGTAATAGGTTTCGGGACGAAACCTATTATAAGGGGGGGAAGATTGTGAAACCCGGACTCAAGTAATGTTTATTTATATGAAATTGACATATAAATATGAATTAAGTATAATTTAGTGGAACTATGAATGATTTCCAATTGCAATATTGAAGATTTATTTCAATTAGGGTAAGTAATTATGAATGATAATATAAGCCGATATGGGTCAATGTGATTAAAGAGGCTTAATGAGGATTAATAAATGTTGATATATTGAAGATAATTACCTCATATATTATGGCTTAATTAAAGGAGATTAAGTTGATAATTATGGGTTTAAGGTGGCAAATGCTAGAAAATGCATAACTCAACGCTGGGAAGGCGGATTAAGATGAAAATTGAAAGGTAAGCACATAATTTTGTGCTTAATCTTATGAAAATGATGGATTATGAAAATAAGGATGAAATTAGGGTGAAAATTGATCATCACCGTCCAAAAAATTCAAATGGTTATAACTTGAGCTAGAAAAGTCGGATTGAGATGAAATTTGAAATGGACGGTTAAAATTATGAGATTAAGGTTATGGAAGGGTTTGATCAAGCTAATCATTCTAAGATTAAGGGCGCACGATAGGATCAACTCTTTTGACTTTTGCACCAAAAAGTGATTAACATTTATGTTAAAGTTGAATAAAATAATTAAATAATTAATGGCATAAATGAGGTGTCAAAAGGAGATAATTGTTGGAAACAATAGTTAAAACAAAACAAAATTGACCAAAGCATAAGTTTTGATGATTAACAAATTCAAATTTGAGTATAAATTGATTACTAATGAGTGTGATGAATGTCTTAAGGAATGAAAATCAGCCAAGTCAACTCGGACTTCGACTTAGGGTGAAGTCGATCTCGAAGTCGACTCCACATTCGACTTCAACATGTACCTGATGGACAGATTTGAATTTGGAAGGTGAACAGCTGAAGTCGCAGTCGAAGTTGACTCCACTTGCGACTTGGAAGCCAAGTCGCAGACGAAGTCGACTCCAGTATCGACTTGAAGATACACATTTCCTTCCAGCGTTGATTTTGAGACAGAACATTCCGAAGTCGCAGTCGAAGTCGACTCCAGAATGCGACTTGGGCGAAGTCGCAGACGAAGTCTACCCCAAGGTCGACTTGAGTTTCTCAAGTCCAAGTCAAAAGCTCAAGCTCATTTCAAGATGAAGACAACTCAAGATATGAAGACTAATATAATTTTAAAGCGAGCAAGATACATGAATTCATTCCAAATCAAAGAAGATTTGACCATACAAGTTTTCAATTTCTCTAAGAATCACAAGGTTGCAAAATTTGAAGCAAATCTAGAATGAAAATAATGTTTCTATTATTGAAGGAAAGTAGCTAAGCAAACAAGAGGTGAATCAACAAGGATCAAACTGTTTTGGCACAAAAACTGGTCAAGTCGCATCCCAAGTCGACCCAGAACTCAGACTTGGAAACTGAAGAGCTGCCGAAGTCGCACACGAAGTCGACTCCAGCATGCGACTTGGGCGAAGTCGCAGACGAAGTCGACTCCACCTGTGACTTGGGAAAGTAACGTTCGAATTTTTGAACGTTGGAACATTTATTGTGAGCCAACCACTTCTATAACATTCAAAATCTTCCCACCTCTATATATAGACACTCAAGCAAACATGAATACACACAAGAAAGAGTCTAAAGAGAGGAAAGAAGTACAAGCAAAAATTCTTATTTGCTTTTCTCTAAGGGTGTGTTTGGTTGGAGGTAAAACTTTTGATGAAAAGTTTCTGGAGTAGAAGTTGTCAAATACATAGAAAATGATGTGATATAATAGGAGTAATTATGGAGAGTGAAAAGTTTTAGATTGAAAAGTTTTAGTTGACACTTTTTTGCTCTAAACAAACACACCCTAAATTTGAGTGATCTATACACTTTCAAAGGAAGAACAAGCTTCAAAGTTGCGATTTGCTTCAACGAAACACAATCGGTTGCTCCTATAGATTCTTCCTCAAGCTGAAACTTACTACACAACTCAGTAAAGTGTAGATCTTCTTTATTTTTACATTATTGATTGTTTTAGTGCTTGGTTTAAGTTTGGTGATTGAAACTAAGACGTTGCAAGTAGAGTTGTGATTGGAGTGTAACTCATCACCTACTTGTGTTGATTGTATATGCCCCCTAGAGCTTGAATCTAGAAGAGAGCAGAGGCTCTGGTTGTATATGCCTCCTAGGGCTAGAATCTAGAAGAGAGTGGAGACTCTAGTTGTATTCGTGGAATACATAGTGGAACCCAAATCACAAGAGGTGTGAGCTTGGAAGAGTGCAGTAGGGAGGTTGCCCGAACCACTATAAAATCTTGTGTGGTAATTTATATTTCTGCTCTCTATATTATACTGCATTCCATTTTGTTTCTTCATAAAGGGGACTAGATTAATCCGGGGTAAAAGTTTCTGTTTAAGTTTTAAATTTTCATAATACCCAATTCACCCCTCCCCTCTTGGGTAATTGCCATTAACTCGGGACCAACAAGTGGTATCAGAGCGGGTCTTTCAGTTAAACCAAAGAGATCTATTGACATGGCATCCCAATCGACTTCCGTTCCCGCATTTGCCGAAGGCCAATCATTTACTAGGCCACCATTGTTTGATGGGAACAATTTTGGATATTGGAAGCTACATATGAAACAACTCATCATGGCTACAGATATGGACTCTTGGATTGCAATCCAAGACGGTGTGACTTTGCCTATTGATGAAAGAGCTTCCAAATGGACCGTTGAGGAAGTGAAAATTGTAAAGAGCAATGTCAAGGCTATGAATTCATTATTTTGTGCTCTTACGGCCTCCGAATATAATAGAGTATCCTTTTGTTTAACTGCCAAAGAAATATGGGATACACTAACTTCTATCTATAAAGGAACCTCTCAAGTCCAAGGGACGAGGAGAAATATTTTGATTGGAGAATTGAAAAATTTTAGGATGTTAGAAACTGAAAATATTTCTGAAATATTTGCTAGATTTTCCAAGATTACTAATGCCTTGAAAGGGCTAGGAAAAGCAATTTCTGAATCTGAGCAGGTCATGAAGATTCTAAGGGCACTACCCGAATCATGGACTCTAAAAATCACGGTAATAGAAGAAGGCAAGGATCTTAACACGTTGAAGTTGGAAAATCTTATTAGCTCCTTAATGTCACATGAGCTGATCAAGAAAAGAAACGAAGATCATCACAAAGGCAAAAGAGTCATTGCCTTGAGAGCCGCACAAGATTCGGACGACACCTCATCTTCACAAAATGACGATGAAATTGCCTTACTCACAAAACGATTCAGAAAATTTGTAAGGAAAGGCAGAAATTTTAGAAATTTTAAAGAAAGAAATTCCAAAGAGAAAAAGAAAGAAACAATCCATCTTCAGCTTTTTCCAATTGCTCTTCGTGACAGGGCAAGCGAGTGGTTCTATTCTATGCCACAAGACACCTTCAATACATGGGATGGGATTTGGGATGAGCTCTCTAAATCCTTATTGGAGAAATTCTTTCCACCCACTAAAATCAGAAAATCAGGGACGAAATCAATCAATTCGTCTAAAAAGATGGCTAAACTCAATACGATGTGTGGGAGAGAATGAACGATCTGCAGCGCAAGTGTCCTCATCATGACATCTCGCATGGTGACATTATAAAAAAAAATTTTAATGGACTCGACCGACCTAGTCGAACGTCGTCAATTCAGCCGCTGGTAGCCGATTCATGCGACTCACTGATAAGGAGACTCTCGAACTCCTCGATGACTTAGCTCTTTATGATTCTCAATATGGCGACATCCGAGGACCCTCGTGGCAAGTTAATGTATATGATATTGAATCCATAAATTCACTTCATGCTAAAGTTAATCAACTTTTGAGCAAAAGAAGCAAAAACCCACGAATCGGAATGCATCTTGTTCTCTATAAATTTCATGTGAGATCTGTGAAACTTCACACTACACATCTGAGTGTAGTTTTTTCATCCAGGACACCAGAAGCGAGCAGGCCAATGCATTTAACAACCAGTATGATACTTGCACTTATGGTAACCCTTACTCAAATACTTACAACCCTGGATAGAGGAACTACCACAATTTCTCTTGGGAAAACGAATCAAATACCCAAAACTATGCTCAAAACAATAAACCACCTAGTTTCCTAAGAATACCACTGAACCCTCCCTCATACCAAACTCAGCCCACGCTACTTGCACCACCTCAAGCACAATCCTCTGATCCCTTGATTGACAAACTACTCGAAGAAATGAGCCAAATGAAAACTCTTATTAAACTGCTTGAAAACCAAATTGCCCAACATGCCATTACCTCATCCAATAGAGACCAGGGCAAGCTCCCTAGTCAACCTGAAGTAAACCCTAGGGAACAACTGCAGGCAGTCACCTTGTGTAGTGGAAAGCAGCTCGACTCACCTCAACCACCTCAAATTGACACTGAAAAGGAGGCCGAGCATGAACAGAAGCAAGAAGATGAGTCACAACCTGAACCGGTGGTGGAAAAGCCGTTGTAATACCCAGACCCAAGTAAGACTTATATATATGCAATTGGCATGTACATATGAATCATGTATGATTTAAATGAAATTATGAATGATTTCCTTTGCAATATTGATGATTTATTACAATTAGGGCAAATGATTAAGAATGATAATTATAAGCCGATATAGGTCAATGTGATTAAAGAGGCTTAATGAGGATTAGGGAATGTTAATATATTGAGGATAATTTTCTCATATATTATGGTTTAACTAATGGAGATTATGTTGGTAATTATGAATTAAAGGTGGCAAATGCTAGAAAATTGATAACTCAATGCCGGTAAGGCTGATTAAGATGAAAATTGAGAGGTAAGCACATAATTTCGTGCTTAATCTTATGGAAATGATGGATTATGAAAATATTGATGAAATTAGGGTAAAAATCGATCATCACCATTAAAATCCAAGGATGACTTCAAATGATCATAACTTGAGCTAGAAAAGTTGAATTGAGACGAAATTTGAAATGAACGATTAAAATTATGAGATCAATGCAATGAGAGGCTTGGATTAAGATAATGATGATGGGATCATGGTTGCACGAAAAAGGGCACAACCACCTCCAAGTAAATTACATGATTTATATTTCATAAAATCCATAAAATCAATACATTAATGGGATATCAAGTTGTCCACTTGGTGGGGTCCACTTATCATGGACTTTTTAGCATTTTCTTGCCACAAAAGTCAACCCAAATCTCTTCCACTAATCACCCTAGCTTCCTAGGTCATTAAAATGCACATTTTTCATTTTTTTAAATTCGAAAATCCCATGCAATAGCCCTTTGATCTTCCATGTGTGGGCCACTTACATTGTCTCACTTGAGCTAGCTTATTAGCTCCTTAATTATATCATTAATCACTTGATTTTATCATCATTATCTTAATCAAAGCCTCTCATTGCATAGATCTCATAATTTTAACCGTTCATTTCAAATTTTGTCTCAATCCGACTTTTCTAGCTCAATTTATGCTCATTTGAAACCATCTTTAGATTTTGATGGTGATGATCGATTTTTAACTTAATTTCTTCATAATTTTTATAATTAATCATTTTCATGAGATTAAGCACAAAATTATGTGCTTACCTTTCAATTTTCATCTTGATCCGCCTTTTCGGCGTGGAGTTACACATTTTCTAGCATTTGCTACCTTAACTCCATAATTAGCATCATAATCTCCATTAATTAAACCATAATATATGAGGTAATTATCATCAATATATCAACATTCCTTAATCCTCATTAAGCCTCTTTAATCCCCTTGACCCATATTGGCTTATAAACATTACTCATAATCACTTGCCCTAATTGCAATAAATCATCAATATTGCAAAGAAAACCATTCATAATTCAACTAACTCATACATGATGCATATTTATATGCCAATTGCATATACATAAGCCTTACTTGGGTCTCGATATCACATATATGTTGATTTGGGCATAAGCTATGGACATTAGAAAGGGTGGAACTTCGGGGTTAAGTATTTGACCCAAATTTTCACTTTTTATGATAAGGATGATGCATGGATTAGCCTAAATGATATATGGATGATTTGTAGGATAAAATACCCTAAATTAAGGATCCTTTGGATGTCCTACATGGGGTAGGAAAGATTGCCCTAAATTTGATTTTTGGGGCATATACATAGGGATGTCCAAAGAGGGGTGCAAAAGGCACCCAAAATATGTATGAAAGTTGCTGTTTTGGAAGCAACCAATTTATGAATTTTAAATATGTGATATTACCCTAAATTTGGTTTAAGAAAGCATGATTAATTGCTGAAATTTATGGATTAAAAGTCTGTTTTTATTTAAGTAAGAAAAGAGACGTTGAAAGTGTGTAAAATGGGTCCTAAAGTTGCTATTTTGGAACCCTATGATGAATGGATTAAAATTTCATAAATAAATCCTAAATTATGTGTTAATTAAGGGGTTTAATCTTACAGAATTAGGATGCAAGTTTCTGTTTTGAAAAATTTTGAGAAACATATAAGATATGTATCGTAAGATGGGTATGTATAGAAGGATATGTATGGATAAGTGATAAATGACTTATGTCATTTGCTAAAATGCAAAAATGCATGAAATTATGATAAAATGCATATTATGTTTCTGCTTTTATGATTAATGATAATATCAACTTTTAAGATTAATATATGAAGCCTAAGACATCAAATATGTGCTTAAAATGAGCACCAACGTATGAAATGTGAAAAATAGATGAAAAATGATAAATGGGATGGATGAACTCCCATATGATGATAATGAATGGTTATTATGTGTATGAATGTTTACCCTACATATGGATTTAGAACATGATATGGAATGGATGGTATGATGCACAAGTACGTGCTATGTATGTGTACCTGACTTGGAATTCAAGTGGGTTATGAATGTTAATGAATTATGGGTTGGAAAACTAAGTGTATGCAAGCAAATGAAAATTTTATGAATGCAATGCCATTTTTATGTGTATAGGCAAAGGCAAAGAGAAAGTACACTCAGAAAGCTAAAGCGAAACAGGTAAGTAAGTGACTTTCTATATGATTTTTGTTTTATCAAATTATGATCAAATGTTTGCCAATGATGTTCCAACTACTTTGACTTGTTTAGCAAATGATTGATCAAATTATTTCTAAGGTGTTTAAGGATGTTCATTCCTTTATATCAATGTGTATTGAAATGTTATTTTCATTATGATAAATGAATTGCACAATACTTTCTCAAATGTTTATGACAAATGATGATACATAAATTTATGAATAAAAAATCATGCTAACATGTCAAAAATGATGTTTATGAAAGGTTCATGTGCACAAAACATGAGATCCATCTCAAAGGTGTAAGTAGACCGATTGTTCCCCTTTGGTGCGGCCAAGTCGCTAAGATAGGCCTAGGGCCGATGGCGCCTCCCTAGAATGGGAGAGGATGGAGACGGATGGTTGCCTAGCTAGCTTCCATCCTATGATGTTCATGTTTAAAAATGATGCATTGCATAATTATTGATATACCCATAACAGGTATAAGAATCATGTTTTCATAATATACCCATGAGTGGGTAGAATTTTTCTTTCCATGATGTTTTAAATGAAACATATTGCCTGCAAAATGAATTGCCTGAAAACCTTATAGCTTGCTTATTGAGTTTCGACTCACGTTTTGTTTTCGAAACCCAAAAACAAGTGAAAGGAAGGATATGACAAGGAGTACTAGATGAGCATCAAAGAATATTCATTTTATGAACATTTGTGTATGATTGGATGAAAGAATGGTTGTATAATGATTTTATATGACTGTTTTAATTATCGTATGAGATTAACACTACGACATGTGATTTATGAAAAAAAAATTTGTATGGTCAAATGTTAGGGTGTGTTTTATCAGATTATGAATGAATATGACTTTCATGATGAAACATATGTTTATGAGGATTTAATGATGGCTTGAATGGGTAAAAATAATGAAATTAGAATATGTATAATGACATTAACTCCTAAGGAGCAAAGACCAAGTGGATAAATATCCAATAAATCTCGCCGTGTGACAGGGCAACAATCTTGTTCACGTTTGTCAATCAATAACGGTCTCAGAGTAAGGCTAATGATGTGATGCTTGGGTTGGGGTGCCACAAAAGTTGGTATCAAAGCATGGATTGATAAATAGGCGTGGAAACTTACTAAGTATGAAAATTAATAGCATTTGATGCTAGATATATGATTATATGATGAGATATGTATGATTATGATGATTTGTGTTATAATATTTTGAATATAGCTGACATGCCGGATATATAGATGGCTGATAAAGGAAAAAAGGGTTATGAGTGTTGATGAGCTTAAAAGGGAAATGGAGGAGGAGGAGCGTAGACAAAGATTATAGGAAAGAAAGAATAGATGCTGGATATCACGGCAAAATGCAGCATACTTTCCACCAGTTCCTCCAGGGTTCCAGCCTAGGCACCCTCCACCACAAGCTCAAGGAGACTATTATGTCAACCCCCATCAACACAGGCAGAGTCTAAAGGAGTCCACGAGTCAGGCTCCTAAAGCGGAGGTCCCCACAGTGCCTCGCCCGACCTTCCAATGACCCCATTGGTCCCCACTGATTACATACATGTACAAGATCTCCAAAACTTTTAGGATCAGACCCCAGCACTCACACCCCCAGACCTGGGTCCGTGGTACAGGTTTGCTAATGGATGTGTATAGTTTTGACATGGGGTAAGTTGGGAAAGGATACATCAAAGGGAAAAGGAGGTGGCCATCATCATAGAGCATCGTCGTGCTCAGGGGATCCTAGAAACACCCATTCCACCTGGTCCCGATGAGGTCATTATAGACATAGCAGAAAGTGATGGTGAACCCATCCAACTTGATAATGATAATGATGACGAGGACCCCGTGGAATTCCTTAAACCCGAGAGGAAGAGGATGAAAGTGATGACGAGGATGATGATGATGATGATGATGATGATGATAACAATGGTGGGGAAGAAAATATTCTTGCATGGTTCGACACTAGCACTGTTACCGAGGAACCCACAAAAGTCCCGCCTAGTCGTAGGCGTTATTTAAGGAGGGGTCTCGATAGGCGATGAGGGTTTTCTTTGCTTTTATGAAAATGTGTATGTATAATTATGGCTTGATGACACTTTGGTTTGATATGATGGATTGGTATGTATATAAATATGATGTATATATATATGTGTGTTATGCCATAATGTCTTGAGATTTTGGTTCTTGGATGGAGTGTTTGATAATATGAATAATGTGAATAGTTATGATGACATAACTATATTTAAGAGCTTTAAATGCATGAAATGAATAATTATGAATGGGTATGGATGTCTATGTTGATAAATAATGGAATGTGACATGATTAAGATTGTGTGACCTGGTTATGTTAACATTAACCATATGATGATGGGATACATATGTTATGACCTAACCCTAACCATGAATGAAAGTTATGTGCTTTGTATATATTCAGAAAAAAGCACTATGGTGGACACAAGATCAAGAGTGAGAAAGAATAAGGGAAAATAAATTGCTACTAAAGAAGTTCTCAGCTAACCTGAGTAGGGGTGTTAACGGATCGGGTTGAACGGGTTGGAGGCTAATCCTAATCCTAACCCATTTAATATATCTCAACCCTAATCCGTTTATTAACCCATTTAAAAAACTTCAACCCTAACCCATTTACAACCCATTTAATAAACGGGTTAACGGGTTGTTAACGGGTTGTGTTTGTTACTAATTTTCATGCTAAAAACATTCAATAAATTCTATAAAATTAAATAAATTAAATAATTCAAAGATAACATACCTGAATTTAATTTATTTTGGCTTGAAAACATCAGCTCCAATCTCAAGTCATTTCTTTAATGTCAATTCCTATTTCAAAATACAACATATTTTATTTCTATCAAACAATTCGATCAACGCTATAAATATGGAACTCATAAACATACATTTGAGAAGAATCAAGTAAGACTTCCATTAAGAAAGTAAGATTTTCATTATAATAAACTCAAATAATCACATTTCAAAAATTCAAATATCACATATTGTCTTAAAACACATAGCAATAAGTAGAGTTCAAAGTTCAAACAACTTCGATCTAAATATAAAAACAACAAATAATTGTTTTATGTTCTCCAAACTTGATAGTTCTTCATCCACTTTCTCCATTTTATGGAATATCATTTTAGTCCTGAAAATATATAGTAAAACGAAATAGATATTAGAAAACAGTTAAACATATAAAACTAATTTGTAAAAGATTAAAGAACTATATAAGCTGTCTAAATTTTTATTATTACCTCAATTAAGATCCAACTGTTGGAGAAAATCCATACTTGTCTTAAGATTAACAGAAGTTGTTATATCTGCAAAATTATTGAAAAGTGTCAATGAATATGTGAACAGAAATAAAATAATATAATAAAAAGTATGAAAATCAGTTTAAAAGGATAAAAAGTAAATACTTGATTCAGTTGCTTCAATTTCTGTCAAGTTCTCCTCAACTCCTAGAAGTTGTGGTGATGCTTTGATCCAATCTTGTGCACATACCAAAATCTCCACAAGTCGTGGTGTTAGAGAGCTTCTGAATTGATCCAGTACACGTCCACGTGTGCTAAAAGCTGATTCCGAAGCAACTGTAGACACTGGAATTGCCAAAATATCTCGTGCTAGATGAGGTAATATTTTGTAGTCCTTATTTTTAGACCACCATGCCAAATTATCAAACCCAGGTGCCCTGCCAACACTTGCTTCTTCTAGATATTGATCCACTTCTGTTTTTGAGTGTTCACGTTTTGAGAACCAATCACATTGATACCATGCATCATCTTCACCAACATCATCCGAGTTCATATTAACCTGATCCACCTCATCACTACTGACATCCTTAGAAACAGTCTCACAAAGCTCAGTTTTATAAATGGTATACAACTCATACAAATTTTCCTTCACTTTCTGACCAATTTCTAATGCTTTCTCTAATCCATGACTCATATCATAACACCATTCAACATATCCCAATTTCTATCGTGGATCTAACACCACAGCTATGATTAATAAAATGTTCATCTTCTCAAAAGTCCCCAAATACTTATCAAATTTATCTTTTATTTTTATAGACATTTGCTTCAAGTTCACATCAGATGACTTTTGAAGAGAGAGCAAGAGCCTTTCAATCTTACAAACTTCCACAAAATAAATATTTGAAGTGCAATACAAAGAACCAGATACACAAGTAGTGATGTGAAAAAAATTCTCCAAAAATTTACAAATTACTCTAGCATTTTCCCAATCTTCATCAGTTGGAGGATTATTTGACCTAAAAATACTATCTTTATCAGCAAGACAATCAAATGCCTTTTGATATTTTGAAGCAGATTCCAACATTAAATATGTAGAGTTCCAACGAGTTGGTACATCCAAGCATAGAGAATGTTGTCATGTAATTTCTTCCTCCTCAGTGCACATTTTGAATTTTTGGAGCCTACTTGGAGAACTTTTCACATATCTAACAGCAAACCGAATTCGAAGTATTGAATCTTTAATTTCATCTATACCATCTTTGACAATTAAATTTATAATATTGGCAGCACATCTAACATGCAAATATTCCCCACCACATAGCACAACATTCTTTTTTAACATTCTTCTCCCAAAATTCTTTATAGCAACATCATTGGAAGAAGCATTATCCACGGTGATAGTGCAGATTTTCTTAATGCCCCAACTTTTAAGACCCAACTCAAGAGACTGTGCAATAATATCTCCGGTGTGCGGCGATGGGAGAATACAAAAGCAAATAATCCTCTTTTGTATCTTCCACTTTACATCAATGTAATGTGAGGTGAGACACAAGTATCCTTGATTTTGGTTGGAAGTTCATAAATCAGTAGTCAAGGAAATACGATTAACTGATTGTTGAAAAACACTTTCTAGCTTTTCCCTTTCTGACATATAAATATCCACACAATCTTTAGTAATTGTAGCTCTTGTGACAATGTTAAATCTTGGTTGCAAAGATTTACAAAATTGACGAAAGTCATTCTTTTCAACAAACTTAAAATGTAATTCATCTTCAATGATCATGCGTGTCATTGCCTTCCTAGAGAATTATTGATCAAATTTCCAGTTACTTAAAACATTTCCATCTCTTGATCCTGCACTAGTTGAAAATGTCAATAGTTGCTGTTTTTTATCTCTATCACCATGGGGATACTTGGGGCATTGACTATCCAAGTGTCTTTTAAGTGTCGTTGTACCATGACCACTGTTGCATTCATATGATTTATTGCAATAGTTGCATTTGCACGTCCCTAAAAGATTCACGTTTTCATCTTTATCTTTAGTAAAATGTTCCCACACCACTGAAGTTAACTTCCTAATCCTTTTTGCCTTGGATTTAATCATAGATGATGAAGCAACTTGGGATTCAAGTGTGGGTTGATTAATTTCCATACACTCTTCATCCATATGAAATACCTAATTACATATTAGATGCAACAAGACAAAGCAGAAATTATACAACCATGACATGACAATGTAATTATATAAAACAACCATAATTTCTACTATTCATAATTATTTGATTGTTCACATGTTAACATAAGGCCATCAAAGGAGAATTACCAAAATGAGAGAGGAGGGAGTATCAACAATCACCACTCAGCTAAACCTTTTTCAAATTTTGGAGTGATAGAATTCGGCCTTCGGGGTCAACGGAACCTCGACTGGTTGGAGAGGAGCAAAAAGCCGAGCCTTCCCCTTTACAGGAACGCGAGACGAATCACCATTCCTGATTTCCTGTACTCTAATCCAGATTCCAGGCTGTCCAGCTTTGCTCTGCTACAACCTACAGAGGATTAGAAAAAAATATGAGCTGATCTGCCAAAGTGCCAGTCTGCTACTCATGGACTACCGAAAAAAATTAGCCAAAAGCTGCTCTGCCAGTCTGCTGCTCGTGGACTACTGAAGCTGCTCTTCTCTGCGCCTTTGCCAGTCTTCTGGTCCGACGACAGTTCCGACACCGGCCCCTCCAATGGCAGCGTTGATAGTCTTCTGCCGTCGCCTCCGTCGCCCAGCGCCAATGGCTCCACTACGAAGCTGCTCTTCTCTGCGGCCTCTCAGTGAGTATGCAGCAGGGTACCCGAGCAGGAAGAAGAAAAACAGAGAAGAAACTGCAGAAGTAGGGATGGAATCTGTTCGAGCAAGATGGAACAAAGAGAAGAAGAAGAAGAAGAAGCCGCGGCAGCAGCATAGTTCGACTGTTCGAGCAAGAAAGAAGAAGCGGCAGCAGTGGGGATGGGTTCGACTTCAGTCTGCTGCTCGTCGCCTGCTCGTGGAGTCGTCATGCGCGACCTCTCAGTCAGGCGTCAGCTACTCATGGACGATGTGTTGGTGGATTGTGGGATTAGGTATTTAGGTTTTTAGCGCGGGCGGGATAAGACGGGAAAGAAGGGCAGGGCCGAAATATATTTCATAATATATAATATATTATATTAAATTGGTTATACGGGTTGAACGGGTTGGACGGGTTGAATGGGTTAAATAAACGGGTTGGACGGGTTGCAAAGCCTCAACCCTAATCCATTTATTTAATTAAATGGTTAAACGGGTTGGCGGATCATAACCCATTTATTCAAAAATCCCAACCCAAACCCATTTATTAACGGGTTGGACGAGCGTGTTGGCGAGTTGACCATGACCATTAACACCCCTAAACATGAGGTTGGACTACAGAGCCAAAAGGTGATTGAGTTTGAAAGGCTTTAGCAGGGGAGGATGTCTGTCACAGAATGCGCTACCAAGTTCAATGTCTTGGTGAGATATGTGCCTTGGTTGCTAATGTGCTAAAAAATAAGGCACAAAGATTTCAGCAGGGACTGAGACCATACCTCAAGGAAAGCCTTGCCCCTCTACTAATCAAGGATTATGCGTCAAGTCTAGAAAGGGCAAGAGCTTTGGAAGTTGAGGCATTGAGAACCCAAGAGCTGAGGTAAGGGCCAAGAATATTTAGCTGGGTAATAAAGAAGCAGAAATGGGGAAGAAAAGGACCGAAAAGGGAGGTGTGAGGAGAGGAAAAGGAGCTCCAAAGAAGAAAAGCTCACCTATATGCAGAAAATGTCAAAAGCGCCATGCAGGTGAATGTTTGAAAAGATCAAACCGATGCTTTAAATGTGGGCAATCGGGGCATATAGCCAAGGAATGCAAAAAGGGAGAGGCAAAGGTCATCAAATGCTACATTTGTGATCAAGTCCGGCACATTGCTCTGAACTGTCTAAACAGAGCACAAACGTCGGAAGGGCGCGGAAGGACCGCACAACCAAGGATAGATGGAGCAGTTAACAGGTAGGGAACCTCTACGAATCCGATTCAAGTGCATTCCCTGACCTGAACAGAGTCGCAGGAGTAAGAAGAGAAGGTGGTTACATGTATGGTTTATATTTTAGGAAATTCGGCAATAGGTTTGTTTGATTCAGGTGCTAGCCATTCATTCATAGTTTGCCATTATGTAACCACGCATGCACTACCTATAGAGGAAACCAACAAGATAATTCATATAGAATCCCCTATCTATAGGTTAGCTAGCTCTAGCCAAGTATGTAAAGCGTGCCCAATTAGAATAGGGTCGATGATTTTAGAAGCCGACCTAATCCTACTACCCATGACTGAGTTTGATGTGATACTAGGCATGGGTTGGTTAAGCCAATGGGGAGCCACAATTGATTGCAAAAATAAGAAAGTGCAATTTGAAGTGGCTCCAGAAAAGGATGTGGCCATTGGAAGGCTAAGGCGGCTTAGGAATTCAACTATACTGATATCTTCCATGAGAGCAGCTAAAATGGTCCGCCAAAAATGTCAAGCTTATCTGGTATCAGTAAGTGTAAGGAAAGAAATGGAGGTAGAGATAAATCAAATTCTAGTGGTTAAGGAATTCCCTGATGTTTTTCCAAAGGAATTAACCACATTACCTCCAGAAAGAGAAATGGACATGATAATAGATATCATACCAGGCATGACCCCAATATCTAAGACTTCATACCGAATGACACCAGCTGAAATGAATGAATTGAGAACACAAATACATGAGCTACTGGATAAAGGCTTTATCAGATCCAATGTATCACTTTGGGGAGCTCCGCTGCTGTTTGGAAGGAAAAAGGATGGGAGTCTCAGATTATGTATCGATTATAGGGAGTTAAACAAGGTTACAGTAAAGAACAAGTGCCCATTGCCAAGAATTGATGATTTATTCCATCAATTGAAAGGAGCTACAATATTTTCCAAAATAGACCTACAATCAGGGTACCATCAGCTGAGGATAACTCCTACCAATGTTCACAAGATAACTTTTTGAATTAGGTATGGACACTATGAGTTTTTAGTGATGCCTTTCGGGCTCACTAATGCCCCTGCTGTATTCATGGACATGATGAATAGAGTATTTCGAAATTATCTGGACCAATTTGTGGTTGTATTCATTGATGATATCTTGATTTACTCAAAGTCGGAAGAGGAGCATGAAGTTCACTTAAGAATGTTGGAAACAAGTGTTGAAATCAAAGGCAAAATGACCAAAATATATGTTTTGATGATTAACAACTCAATTTGAGTAAGTTTTGGCTACTAATATGTTTGTGAAATGTTTTAAGGATATAAAAATGAAAAATATGAAGCATGACAGGTCAAGTCAATTCCCAAGTCGACTCCAGCATCGACTTCAAAGGCCATTTTTTGTCTAGCGCTGAAATTGGGGAGCAAGAGCTGCCAAAGTCGACTTCTCATGCGACTTGGGTGAAGTGGCAGATCAAGTCGACTCCAGCATCGACTTTAACTGACCAACACAGAATTTGAAGAGCAAAGTCGCAGACCAAGTCGACTTGACTTACGACTTGAGTGAAGTTGAAGACCAAGTCGACCCAAACATTCAACTTGGATCAAATGAAGATAAGCAAGGTCCAAAATAAATAGATTTGCATTAACAGAGCAAGGAACACACATTTGGACATTTACAAGAACTCCAAGTTTCAAGTATTCAAGATTTCAAGACACGAAACTAAACGTTTTCAAGCTAGAATGATCTTACAGAATTCCAAGTGATATAAATCAGTGGAAGAACAATTAACATGTGATACCCGGACCCAAGTAGGACTCATGTGAAGGCATTTGGCATGTAATTATGATACATGTATGCCTTGAATGAATTTTGGATGATTTTATGATTAATGATATTTTGCAATTAGGGTTTTAGTTAAGAATAGTGATTAAAAATTTAATCGCTGGAGCCCAAAGTGAGTCGGTATGACCTGAGGGGCTTAACGAGCAGCTTTCTAAATGAGTTTTGTTTTAAATTTGTTTCAAGTTGTTTAAGGATGGTCATTCCTTGTCTATATGCGTATTGAAATGTTATTTCTATTGAAATAAATGATTGCTTACTGTTTCGCAATTATGCATGAAAAGTGATGAAACATGAATTTATACAATGTTTTATTGAAACGATGTTTCAAAGGGATGGTGCAAAGAATTCTCTACATGAGAATAACAAGATGTCATGTGTAAGGGTTATATAATGCCGGGGTGACTAAAGGTTATGCATGGAATGGAAGTCAAGTAGGCTAGTCGAGGTAGTAAGTGGACAAGGAGTCCCTCTTGACGTTGCCAAGTCGGAAGGTCCAGCGCCAAGGATGGAAAGGATCACATCATGAAAGGATGTTCCCCGAGCTAGCGTACCGTCACATGAAAGATAATGTTATGAATGGAAATGATAAATTTGCACATCCACTGTTTATGAAATGCCCAAAAACTGGGATTTACGAATGGTTTACATGAATAGTTTTCATGAATGGTTTATGAAAGGTTTATGAAAAAGTTTCTGCTCCGCATGTAGTTGATCACTTGCTAAGTGTCTCTACTGAATGGAGGAAAATATTTTTTAAGAATGTTGCTTTCAAAATGAATTGCCTGAAAACCTATAGCTTGCTTATTGAGTTTCGACTCACGTTTTGTTTTCCAAACCCAAAGACAAGTGAAAGAAGGGAGGCAAGGAGCACAGGTGGAGATTCAAAGATGAACGAATTTCCATGAGTACCTGAATATGAACCTAAGGGTTGAATGACTATATGAATGTTAACAATTAAATTGTTATTAAATGTTGTAGAAGGATTATGTTATGTTTTATGCCTATGGATTGGCGAAAAACTTTTATGAGTAAGTGCTAAGGCATGAAATATCATGATATGATTAAGTATGAAGATTATGAGATGAGATGTGAAATTCTCAAATGAGATAATGGCCTAAAATGGCATTTGCTGGAAAATGAATGTATGACATGATATAAAATTCTATGGAGTTAAGACTAAGTGGATAAATATCCAATAATAACCCGCCGCGTGATCAGGGAAACAATCCTGATTCACATTTACTACTTGATAGATCCTGAGGTAAGGATGTGACGTCTTGGGCTGGGGCGCCACAGATAATGGTATCAGAGCAAGGAATGGTAGATAAATGAAGAAAAACGAAGGCAAGAATGATTGCCGAAATTCTTTTCAATTCCGATGTGATTGAAAGATAGGTACGAGAGAAATTATTTCTCTATGATATTCATAAGAAATAAGATTAAAAAAAATGGATAACTTAGCAAAAGTGTCTTTTGCTAAGATATGTATGAAATTTCATGTATGAAACTTTATATGAGAGCAACTTTTGCTCTATATTATAAAATGAATGTATTATTGATGATATGTGAAAATGATTGCTATAGATTTTTAAGAATGAATGAGTTAGCAAAGGTGTCTTTGCTATGATGTATATGAAATTGTATGAGAGAGCATTTTTGCTCTTTTGCTATAGAAATGAAGATATTCATATTATATGAATTGTATCTGTAAAAAACGAGATGATTGTTATAGATCTTTATTTGATATAATGGAATGGGTAACTTAAGACTTACCCTATGATAAGATGAGAAATGATGCAATTTCTCTGGGTATAAGGAAAAATAGTGTGAAATGAAACAAATGAAAGGGCAAATTCCAATGAGAAACTCATGCGTGAACAAGGAATAGTAGAGATGAGCAATAGGTCTAATGGACAAAAGGCTAAAAATGTCACCAAGACAGAGTAGCGCAATGGAAGCGTGGTGAGCTAATGGAAGTATTGAAAAGAAAAATGGATGATAAGTTTGTTATTTCACATGAGCCTTACCTCGATATTTGAAATGTAATAGGTTTCGAGACGAAACCTGTTACAAGGGGGGAGGATTGTGATACCCGGACTCAACTCATGTGAAGGCATTTGGCATATAATTATGATATATGTATGCCTTGAATGAATTTTGGATGATTTTATGATTAATGATATTTTGCAATTAGGGTTTTAGTTAAGAATAGTGATTAAAAATTTAATCATCGGAGCCCAAAGTAAGTCGGTATGACCCAAGGGGCTTAACGAGGATTGAAAGGTGAAAATCTGTTATGAATAATCATGTTAATTACCATGATTTAATTTATGGAAATTAAAATGATAATTATGGAATTATGTTAGAAAATGTAGAAAATTCATAACTTGACGCCTATAAGGCAGATTGAGGTGAAATTTCAAATATAAGCTCATGATTATGGGCTTGACCTAATGTGTGAATTGAATTAAGGTAAATGTGATGAGATTAAAATGATAAATATTTATTTTAATATCACACTCTAAGGATATTTCAAAGGGTCATAACTTGACATAGAAAAGTCAGTTTGAGATAAAACTTGAAACGATTGAATAAAATTATGAAATCTATGATATGAATGGATTGGATGAAGTTAATTATCATGGAAAGTTGCTTTCTTGGAGAGCAAGTAAAGTGGGTTACTTAAGAGCTAAATAAAGTGAGTTACTTAGGAGCTAAGTAAAGTAGGTTACTTAAGGATTAAGCAAGTACCCTTATAAAAGGGGCAAAAAAAGGAGAGAGCAAGGGACGTTCCAGCAGGGGGGAAAAGGAGAGAGAGAAGGAGAGAGAAAGAGAGAGAGAAGGAGAGAGAAGGAGAGAGAGAGAGAGAGAGAAAGGGAGAGAAAGGGAGAGACTTTTCTCTCAAGCAAGGCAACCCTTGCACGACCCCAACCGGCATCATGGACGTCCAAGGAAAGGAGGAAAGGAAGAAAGAAAGAAGAAAAAGAGGAAGAGGAAGAGGAGCAAAGAGAGGAATCCAAGTTAGAAAGATTGAAACTCAAGTTTAGCTCAAATCAAGTAAGTATTTCTTGGAATTTGATTCATTAAAATCCAAGTTCTCTACCTTTATTTATGGATCATGAATAAGATTCATAATAAACCTCTAAATAAAGATTAATAACATTCTGGAATTGAGTATTGATTAAGGGTTTTGCATATTTATTGAAAGGAGATGCAAATATGGGAGCAAAACCTAGAAGAAATGAGGCAGAAATCTAAAATATGAACGGAATAGTAAATGGATTAATTTTAGCATGAAATTTCTTTTTAGCAGATAGGGTGATTAAGTAACAAGAAAATTTTCAGCTCAAAATGGTAAGCAGGTTTTAAATTAAAAATCCGAGAAAATCAACCTGAACAGGGTTGCACGGGTGTCAGGATCAGCTGCACAAAATAATTTTTAATTATTTTTATACAAGGAATTTTGGGCTGAAAATTTTAAATAATATATAATAAATATTTAGGATCACACTAAAAAAATAAAAATTAGGTTTTTATGGGTATAAATATATCCCATAATTTACGTGATTCAGGCTGTTTGAAAAGGGATGTTGTTGTCCAGCAGAGTAAAAATACTAAAATAAAATAGAAAGACTAAATATTTCATGCTGAAAATATTTATTTTGGTTAATTAATGTAGTTATTAAGATATGGTAGAAATTTCAGATCAAAACTACTTGATTGGATATTAATTCAAGATTTTGAGAATTCAGTGTGTCTGAATTCAGCATTATGGACAACTTAAGGAATAAATCAAGATAAATGTTAAATTCCAGGTTTTTGTGATGAAATTTGACTCATAATAGGATATAAACAAGTGATTATGAGATTTAACCTATTAGAGGTAAACAAGATTACCCTAAATATGATTTTTTTTAAGATATGCAAAGGGATGACCAAAGAGGGGTGCAAAGGATACCCATGATGTATATGAAAGTTGTTGTATGGAAACCATTTAATTGTGGTATTCAAATATATGTTAATACCCTAAATTAGGGTTAAGAAAAGTATGGTTTAAGGCTGGAAAATTTGGATTAAAAATCTATTTAGACCATGTTGCTAAAGACAGCGTTGAAATAATGAAAATGGGTTCTAATGTTGCTGTTTTGGAACCCTAAGATGAATGGATTATAAATCCGAGATTAAATCCTAAATTATGTGTTAATTAAGGGGTTTAATCATGCTGGAATTAGAGACAAGTTGCTGTGTTGAAAAGTATTGGTCCCGAGTTAATGACAATTACCAAAAAGGGGAAGGGTGAATTGGGTAAATAAATTTTTTTAACTTAAACAGAAATTTTACCCCAGATTAATCTAGTCCCCTTAATGAAGAAACAAATGGAAAGAAATATAGTGCTGAGAGCATAAATAAAAGTTAACAAGCAATATTTTATAGTGGTTCGGGCAACCTTCCCTACTCCACTCTTCCAAGCTCACACCTCTTGTGACATGGGTTCCACTATGTATTTCACAAATACAACTAGAGTCACTGCTCTCTTCTAGATTCCAGCTCTAGGGGGCATCAACAATTCACAGCACAAGTAGGTGATGAATTCCACTCCAATCACACACTACTTTGCTTACACTTGATCTTAGTTACCCAAACTAAATCAAGTTCAATACAATAAGAAATAACAAAAAAAAGTTTCTACACGTTATTGTTGTGTAGAAGCAGATTTGGCGTAGAGAATAACTTGTAGCGTAGGATTAATGATTCAGCAAGCAGCTCTTTGGCAGTTTGAAAGCAAGGTTCTTCTTCTAAATGTTGGCTTGATCACTTAAAGCTCTTAGAGATGGGAGTTATGCTCATTCAATGAATCTCAGCTACCCTCCTCATTCATATTGAATGCCTTTTATAACTGTTGAGGGAATCCGAACGTTTGGAAGTAGGTGGCGCGCATTTAATGCGCCAACGTTCAAAAATTTCCGACTGTTGCGACCCCAAGTCGCAGATGGAGTCGACTTCGGGTGCGACTTCGCCTGTTCGCAACTTCTTCAAGTTCCAGTCTAGGTCGACTTGGTCCTCGACTTGACCCAAGTCGCAGGTGAAGTCGACTTCGGGTGCGACTTCACTTCCTCAGCATGCTTGATGAACTTGAAACTCTTGGAGATGACTTTGTTCTCTTGATATTATTCAAATTAAAGTTCTTCCCTTGATTTTACTTAAGACTCTTTATAATTCTTCTATCTTAAAAACATTTGACTCCATGTCTTGAGTCTTGAGTCTTGGGATGCATGGAAGATGTCCGAGTATGTGTTCATGATTCAACATGATGGATTAATGCAATCCTGATTGCTTTGTGTTAGAAACAATTATTGAAATTGAATGAAAAATATCCAAACCATGTGTTTTGATGATTAAACAACACAATTTGAGTAAATCTTAGCTACTAATATGTATTGTGCAGTGTTTAAGGTTATAAAAATGAAATATGCAAAGTATGACAGATCAAGTTGATCTCCAAGTCGACTCAAATATCGACTTAGGCCAAGTCGATCCCCAAGTCGACTCTAGCAGCGACTTCAAGTGTTGATTGTTGGAGAGCTTTGAAATTGGAGAACAAGAGCTGCTGAAGTCGCAGATGAAGTCAACTCCACTTGCGACTTAGGCGAAGTCGCTGACCAAGTCGAGTCCAGTATCGACTTCACATAACATTTTCCTTCCAGCGTTGAACTTAGAAAGCACAGCTGCCGAAGTCGCACATGAAGTCGACTCCACTTGCGACTTGGGTGAAGTCGCAGGTAAAGTCGACTCCAGCATCAACTTCAGATGGGCAGTGCAGATTTTCAGAATTTTAAGTCGAAGGCCAAGCCGACTTCAAGATAGACTTGAGTCAAATTGAAGATGAAGTCGACTTAAATTTTTCAACTTGAATATATGAAGACTAATCCAAGTTTAAAGCAAGCAAGACACATGGATTCAACCATTCTAAATCAAAGTTGGATTTGTTCATACAAGATTCGACTTTTTCAAGTTCTCTAGACTTAAAGCTAAAGAAATTTTGTACAAATCAGCTCCAAGTATTGAAAGACAAAAGAAGAAGAAGAAGTTAAGCAAGCAAGAGACACTTCAACAAAGATCAAACTGACTTGGCAAAAGAAAGAAGTGAAGTCGCACCCGAAGTCGACCCCAAGATCGACTTGAAGCCAAGTCTCAGACCAAGTCGACCCAGAGGACAGACTTGGAAACTGAAGAACAGCTGAAGTCACACACGAAGTCGACTCCAGCATGCGACTTGGGTGAAGTCGCACACGAAGTCGACTCCACCTGCGACTTGGAGGCGTAACGTTCGAATTTTTGAACGTTAGAACATTTATTACGCGCCAACCAACTCTATAATATTCAAAATTCTCTCTCCTTTATATATAGACACTCAAGCAAACGTGGAAATATATAAGATAGAGCTGAAAAAGAGGAAAGAAGTGCTACAAAGAGTTTCAATCCACTTTTCTCTACAATTGAGTGATCTATACACTTTCAAAGGAAAAACAAGCTTCAAAGTTGTTGTTTGCTTCAACGCAATACGATTTGTTGCTTCTACAGATTCTTCCTCGAGCTGAAACTTGCTACACAAATCTGTAAAGTGTAGAATTCTTCTATTTCGTCTTGTTATTTGATTTTGGTGCTTGGTTTGAGTTCGGTGTTTCAAACCAAGACATAGCAAGTAGGGTTGCGATTGGAGTGTAACTCATCACCTACTTGTTTTGCTTATTATACACGCCCCCTAGAGCTAGAATCTAGAAGAGAGCGGAGGCTCTAGTTGTATATGCCCTTTAGAGCTAGAATCTAGAAGAGAGTGGAGACTCTAGTTGTATTCATAGAATACATAGTGGAACCCAAGTCACAAGGGTGTGTGAGCTTGGAAGAGTGGAGTAGGGAAAGGTTGCCCGAACCACTATAAATCTTGTCTACTGTTTTTCATTTCTTCTTTTATTATCTTATTGCTTTCTATTTGTTTCATTAAAGGGGTTTAAACTAAACCGGGGTAAAATCTCTAATTAAAGTTCTAAATTCTTAAATACCCAATTCACCCCTCCCCTCTTGGGTAATTGTCATCAAATCGGGACCAACAAGTGGTATCAGAGCAGGTATTTGAGTTTTACCAAAGAGATCTTTTTGATATGCCATCCCAATCCACTTCCGTTCCCGCATTTGCCGAAGGCCAATCCTTTACTAGGCCACCATTGTTTGATGGGAACAATTTTGGATATTGGAAGCTACGTATGAAATAACTCATCATGGCTACAGATATGGACTCTTGGATTGCAATCCAAGACGGTGTGACTTTGCCTATTGATGAAGGAGCTTCCAAATGGACCGATGAGGAAGTAAAAATTGTAAGAGCAACGCCAAGGCTATGAATTTATTATTTTGTGCTCTTACGGCTTCCGAATATGATAGATTATCCGCTTGTTTAACTGCCAAAGAGATATGGGATACACTAACATCCATCAATGAAGGAACTTCTCAAGTCCAAGGGACAAAGAGAAATATTTTGATTGGAGAATTGGAAAACTTTAGAATGCTAGAAACAGAAAATATTTTTGAAATGTTTGCTAGATTTTCCAAGATTACTAACGCCTTGAAAGGACTAGGAAAGGCAATTTCTGAATCTGAACAGGTCATGAAGATTCTAAGGGCACTACCCGAATCATGGACTCCAAAAATCACGGCAATAGAAGAAGCCAAGGACCTAAACACATTGAAGTTGGAAGACCTTATTAGCTCGTTAATGTCACATGAGCTAATCAAGAAAAGAAACGAGGATCACCACAAAGGCAAAAGAGTTATCGCCTTGAAATCTGCACAAGACTCAGATGACACCACCTCATCATCACAAAACGACGATGAAATTGCCTTACTTACAAAACGGTTTAGAAAATTTGTAAGGAAAGGTAGAAATTTCAGAAACTTTAAAGAAAGAGATTCTAAATAGAAAAAGAAAAAATCAAAAAAATGTTACCAGTGTGGTGGTTCGGGGCACATGCAAGCCCAATGCCCAACGCCTGAAGAAAATAAAGCAAAGGAGCAAAGAAAAGATCGAGGCAACAATAGAAAATTTCAAAGAAACAAAGAAAGAGGCATGTACGTAAATGAAGAGGAATCTACAACATGTAGCTCTTCAAGTGAAGAATGTGAAGCAGATTGCGCAAGAATTTGTTGCATAACAAATTCCGACATATGTTTTGCAGCCACAGAAATCTTGGAGGATCAAGCTACTTCAACGAACTGCACAAGTAGTCAAGAGGTAACCTCCAAACAAAAATCCTTTTCAATTTTCTCTTCTACAAATGAATGCCTCAAATGTGCTGAATTGGAAGAACTTCAACAAGCCTACGATTCATTATATAAGGAAATAAAGAAATTAGGAAGCAAGTTTACAATAAAGAAAAGACAACGTGATGCAGTAATAATTGTGAATGGTAAATTTGCTGAAAAGATAGAAAAATTAAAAAGTGAAAAGAATACCTTGGAAGTTGAGTTAGAGAAACTCAAAAGGGAAAATGAATCATTAAATGAATCGCTTGTCAAGTTTTCTAATCCAGGAGAAAATGTGAAAATGTTCTTAAAAATGACAACCTAAACTTATAAGAAAGGACTTGGGTATAATACATTTGAGCAAGAGAAATCTAATGCTCCGAGAAACAACGCCAAACCCATTTATACTAAACCTAAGATAAATCAAGTAGTTTGGACCAAAAGACCAACCGAGGAACAAATTACCAAATGGCTTCCTGTTTCTAGACTTCCAGGAGCTTGTAATTTTTGCAACAAGTTAGGACACAAGGTTTATCAATGCAAATTGAGAAAATTGCAAAACCTTGGTGCAAAATTGGTTTGGATACCGAAAAGCATTGGATTTATGGCTTCAAAGATAGACCAACATAGACTCCAAAGGATAACTAACCCAAATTGACCCATAAAATGGGTACCAAAAGGATCAGCTCCACTTGACTTAATTTTTGCAGATTTGTCTTAGAGCTAAGGCCAATAACATATGGTTTTTGGATAGTGGTTGCTTAAGACATATGACAGGAGAAAAATGATTGTTCCATAAGATCAGTCCATGCAATGAAGGAACAGTAGCTTTTGGAAATAATGAAAAGGTAAAATAAAAGGTAAAGGAAATGTTTATGGTATTTCAAATGCATGTATTGAAGATGTACTATTTGTTGAAGAACTCAAACATAACCTAATGAGTATTAGTCAACTAGGTGATAAAGGATACAAAGTTGTATTTGAATCCTCTATATGCAATGTTTTTGATGATGAACATATAGTATTTAGTGGCAAAAGACATGGAAATGTATATTTGGTTTGCCTTGATGAACTAGAGGGAAAATGTCTAATAGCCATAGAAAATGATTCATGGATATGACATACAAGGCTTGGACATATAAATATGTCAAATATTAAAACATTGTGGAAAAAGAATCTAGTACAAGGGTTACCAAAGCTCAAATATGACAAGGATAAGATTTTTAAAGCCTGTCAACTATCTAAACAACCCAAAATGCAATTTTCCACCAAAAAGAAAATTTCAACAACTAGACCACTTGAGTTGTTACATATGGATCTTTATGGGTCATCGGACATTTTAACTCTTTGTGGAAAAAAGCACATGTATGTAATTGTTGATGATTTTTTAAGATTTACTTGGATTATACTCTTAGCTAGCAAAGATGAAGCATTTTCTATGTTTGTCACGTTTTGAAATTTGGTGCAAAATGAAAAGCAAAGTTCAATCATTTCCATTAGAAGTGATCATGGTGGTGAATTTGAAAATAATAAATTTATAGAATTTTGCAATAAAAAAGGAATTCATCATACATTTTCTGCACCTAGAACTCCTCAACAAAATGGAGTTGTTGAAAGGAAAAACCGGACAATACAAGAAATGGCTAGAACTATGCTAAATGAGAGTAAATTATCCAAAAGATTTTGGGGAGAAGCTGTGAGTACAGCTTGTCATGTATTGAGCCGAGTTACCATTAGAGCAATTTTGAAAAAGACCCCATATGAACTTTGGAAAGGCAGAAAACCAAACATATCATATTTCCATACTTTTGGATGTACTTGTTATGTGTTAAACAATGGAAAAACAAATTTAGGAAAATTAGATGCCAAAAGTGATGAAGCTATTTTCCTTAGTTATTTATCAAATAGCAAAGCATATAGGATTTTCAACAAAAGAAATCAAGTAGTAGAAGAATCAATATATGTTGTTTTTGATGAATTTAACCAAACTCTTAGAAAGGAGGATGAATTAAGTGATGCAGATGATGCTAAAGCAAAATAACAAGAGCAACAAAAGGAAATCGAACTCAAGCCAAAAAATTCTACAGAAGAAAAGGTAAGAGAAGGTAATGATTCCTACAAACCTCCAACTGATTTGAAATTCAAAAATGCCCATCCAATTGAGCAAGTCATTGGTAATATCTATGAAGGAGTAAAGACTAGAAGGTCAAAACAAAACATTTGTGAACAATATGCATTTGTGTCAAAAATTGAACCAACCACTATTGAACAAGCTCTTAATGATGAAAAATGGGTTGTTGCAATGCAAGAAAAGCTAAATCAATTTGAAAGAAATAACGTATGACATTTAGTTCCTAGACCAAATGATTGCACCATTATTGGTACCAAATGGGTATTTAGGAACAAATTGGATGAAAGTGGACTTGTAATAAGAAACAAAGCCAGATTAGTAGCCAAAGGATATTCTCAAGAAGAAGAAATTGATTTTGAAGAATCATATGCACCCGTGGCTAGATTAGAAGCCATACGCATCTTACTAGCTTTTGCTTCTCACATGAATTTCAAATTATTTCAAATGGATGTGAAAAGCGTATTTTTGAATGGATACTTGAATGAAGAAGTATATGTAGAACAACCCCCTGGATGTGAAGAAAAGGATCAATCAAAATATGTTTATAAATTAACCAAAGCATTATATGGACTAAAACAAGCTCCAAGAGCTTGGTATGAAAGGTTAAATAAAATTTTAATTGATCATGAATTTCAAAGAGGAAAACTTGATGATACTTTATTCATCAAGTATAAAAGTAAAAATATTTGAATTGTACAAATTTATGTAGATGACATAATATTTGGTGCTACTGATGAAACTCTATGTCAAGAATTTTCTAAGATCATGCAGAGCGAATTTGAAATGAGCATGATGGGAGAATTAAATTTCTTCCTTGGACTACAAATCAAGCAACAAGCCGAAGGAATATTCATAAATCAATCCAAGTACATCAAAGAAATGCTAAAGAAATTCGGAATGCAAACAAGCAAAGGGGCAAATACTCCAATGAGTTCAACAATAAAGATCGACACGGATGAAAATGGTAAATGTATCGATCAACAGCTTTATAGAAGTATGATAGGATCATTGTTATATTTAACTGCTTCTAGACCAGATATTCTTTTCAGTGTTTGTATGTGTTCAAGGTTTCAAGCATGTCCTAAAGAATCTCATTTATTGGCTTTGAAAAGAATTTTCAAATATTTGATAAACACCATTAATCTTGGATTATGGTATCCAAAGGGGTCAACACTTGATTTAATCGGATACTCGGATGCATATTTTGCCGGTTACAAAGTGGATAGAAAAAGTACTAGTGGAATATGTCAATTCCTTGGAAGCATGTTAGTTTCATGGTATTCAAGGAAACAAACTAGTGCTGCTCTATCTACGGCGGAAGCTGAATATATAGCCGCCGGGAGCTGTTGTTCCCAATTACTTTAGATGAAACAACAATTAAAAGACTATGGTATTGATTATTATAACATTCCTATCAGATGTGATAATACAAGTGCTATTTGTTTAACTAAAAATCCAGTATTACATTCAAGAACCAAACACAGAGATGTAAGACATCATTTTATTCGTGAACATGTTGAAAATCATGATGTTCGTTTAGAATATGTGAAAACTGAGGATATAATTGTTGATATATTCACCAAGCCTTTAGCAAAGGAATCATTTTACAAAATTAGAAATGATATGGGGATGATTGAGTTAAATTAGGAATAATTAGACAAGAAAATCAGACTTGAAAAGTCCAAGTCGATAGTGAAGTCGATTCCGGAGCCACCAAGTCGACTCCAGTGAAGTCGACTTGGGCATGGCGAAGTCGAATCCGCCTCTGGAGTAAAGTTGACTTCACCTAGGGCAGCGTCGACTCCAGCGCGCGACCGTCGGGATTCCTCTCCCTTCTTCTTCTTTCTCTTCTTTCTTCTTTCCTCTGTTTTCTTTTCTCCTCTCTCGCGGCAGCCGTCTTCCCTCTCTATTTTTTTTCTTCCTTCTTCCTCTCTAGATCTCTCTCTCTCTTTCTCTCTCTCTCTCTCTCTCTCTCTCTCTCTCTCTCTCTCTCTCTCTCTCGCCTTTCGCACCAACAGCCTCACTCTCTCTCAATTTTTCTCTCTCCCTTTTCGCACCACTACCTCAATCTCTCTTTCTCTCTCACTCACTCTCTCGTTCCGACAGCAACCTCTCAGGCGATTTTTCGCTTCCATTGCTCTCATTTCCCTCATTTCATCTCTCTGTTTTTCTCCATCTCCGGCAAATAATCTCTGTCTTTCTCAATCTCTCTTTCACTCTCTTCTTTTGGCACCCCCTCCCTCACTCTCTCTCTAACTATCTCTCTTTCAATCTCTGTCTCTCTCTCTATTTGTCAGCAAAGCATCCCTCTAAAGCTCAAATTTCACCTCTTCCCATTTCACATCTTAAACTGCCATTCCCAAGTTCTTTCTCAAAATCCCACTAAAACTCCCAGATCACTATCTCATTACAACGGCTCCTAAATCCTGACTGCCTAAACTAGCAGTGTCCAAACCTCACTGAAGTCTGTCCCTAGACCATCCAGTTCCCAACACGAAGAAGTCCCAAGAAGACAACGGACCCCCTCAAAACGAGCCCGAGAAGAACCATCCACTTCCACAGGTCGCAGAGTCCGTTTCCAAACTGCAACCCCATCCACTACTGCTGCCCGAGAAGAACATACACAAACGTCGCAAAGCACGCAATCGGGGGCTAGAAAGAAAGGCTCCACGGCTGCTAAAGCTCAAGTATTGAAGATGCCGACCACATACTTCAAGACCGAGTTACAGCACAGCACAGTCGTTTCTACAAGTCGTTCTATGAACGCAAGGTATTCATCCCTAAAATCACCGATTTCAAATTTTTGAAGGATTATGAGTTCGACATTGAGTAGTTGCTGGATTTCCAAGGATGGACTAGCCTACTAAAGGCAGATGAAAGAGTATATCCCGACTTGACTCGTATTTTCTATTATCTATGGGATGACGAGTACTTTGGTACCTTTGTAAAAGGAGTTGATATGTTCTTTAGAATCGGAGTAACCCCAAGGATAGAGGAAGCAATCATAAATGTGGGGCAAATCTTAGAGGTACCTCATGAGGATGAACCGTTGCCTGAAAACCTCACTCTCTCGTATATCTACAATCAGCTCACAAGGAGCAATAAGTATCATCCTGGGATTAAGTTCCTACATTATATGGACTTATCCCCGAGGCTACGGGTTCTACGTCTTCTGATAGCCCACTGCATTTATCCAAAGGGCGGAGGAAGGAATCAGTTAAACCCACAGGAGGCGAGAATTTAATGGAAAATAGTGAACCGGGTCAAAGTCAGCCTTCCTCAGTTGTTCATAGAAGCCCTAAGTTCTAGGAAAGACAACCCACGAGGGGTTTTTCCTTATGGTACTTGGATCACAAAGATCCTAGAACATTTTGGAGTTGATATCGATGGAGAGCCATTCGAGGTGTTAAAACCGACGAATGCGATCAACAAGGCATTGATCCAAAGAATGAAGATCAATGTAGTTCAATTCAGGGCAGAAGCAGAAGAGGGAGCACCAGCTTCAGAAGAAGCCAGAGATGCACAGGTTGAGGGGGAGCAGCCCCCGACACATCCAGAGGAGCAGCCAGCTCCATAAGATGATCACGAGGCACCTGCATCGCCTGCTTCGCATGGGTCGTGCTCGCCTAAAGGATCTGAGATTCCAGACCTAGCACCACGACCACCGTCTCAGGATACCTCAATACAGACCCTTCGAGAGGACCTGGAGCAGCTAGAAAACAGGATAACAAGTCAAATCTCAGAGGTCCTTACAGCTATTATGGACATGCATTCCTGTCAAGATTGTATGGATTGGGAATTAAAGCCACAAATTTCTTCTTTCTCTCTCTCCCAAACACCTTTTGCCTCTCCAATCTCAAAGTTTCCTTTGCTTTTCTCTCTCTCCCAACTCTCTCAGCTCTCTCTCTCTCATTTTCCATTCCTCTCTCCCTTAGTTTCCAACTCCCAAATCAAAATGGCACCAAAAGCTAGACTCCCAAAGCTAGCAGTCAAAAAGCCAGCCCAAAGACCAGTGCCCAGACCTTCCCAATCCAACACAGAAGAGGAAGTTCCTAGAAAACAAAGGAGACCTGCTAAGAGAGCAAGGGAGGAACCATCGACATCAACGGGTAGACGGGTTCGATTTCAAACCACTACTCAATCGTCTGATCGAGCTCCGAGGTCAGAAAGTCAACCTCAAAGCTCAACCTCCTCAAGAATCCCGATCAAAAAGGGGCAAGTCTTGAAAATGCCCACGACCTACTTCAAGTCTGAGCAGCAACACAGTCGCTTCTACAAATATTTTTATGAGAGAAAGGTATTCATTCCCAAAAATCATTGATTTCAAATTTCTCAGCGACTACGAGTTTGATATAGAAGAGTTGCTTGACTTCCAAGGTTGGACACAACTGTTAAAGTCTGACGAAAGGATCTATCCCGATCTCACTAGACTCTTCTACTATTTATGGGATGATACCAAGTTCTCAGCCTATGTCAAAGGAAGCGAGATGTATCTGGGTTCTCTAAATTACCCAAATCAAAATGAAGCCTTAAGGAGAATCGGGAGCATTCTTCAAGTACCCTATGAAGAAGAACGACTTCCTACAGACCTTATAATGGACAAAATCTACAACGAGCTGACAAAGAGCAACAAGTACCATGCAGGCACAAAGTTTTTGCATTACATGGATCTTTCTCCTAGGCTCAGAGTCCTCCGTCTGCTAATCGCCCACTGTATCTATCCAAAAGGGGGCGGGAGAAATCAATTGAATCCACAAGAAGCCATGATCCTGTGGAAGTTAATCAATAAAGTCAAGATCAGCCTTCCCAGGCTATTTCTAGAAGCCTTGGCGTGCCGGAAAGATAATCCGAGAGGCGTACTACCTTACGGATCCTGGATCACTAGGATTCTAGAACGGTTCGAGGTAGACATCGACGGGGAACCATTTGAAGTTCCCAAAACGACGAATGCAATCAAGAAGGCACTGCTCCAACGAATGAAGATCAATCTGGAGCAATTCAGACAAGATAGAATCTGAAAAAAGCTAGGCGAGCCAGCCCGAGAGCAAGAGGACCACGCACAGGCTGAGGGGGAGCAACCTCCCGAAGCACCGCCTGCTCAAGCGGAGCCCGCATCTCCCGCAACGCACGGATCCTACTCACCTCAAGGATCTGCTGCACCCGAAAGAGCGCCTCCTACATCATCTCAAGAGGCCACGATTCAGAGCATTAAAGAAGAGATTTCGGCTCTTCGGGAAGAAATGGGTCATCAAGAGGATAGGATGACTAGTCTTGTGACTGAGGTCTTGAATGCTATCAATGATATGCATTCCCGATAAGATCGAATCGATTGGAAAATGCGTACCATTCGATACCACCTCGCCTCAGGCCGTCACAAGAAGCGACCCATGCCTGAACTTGATCCCTTCGAATCGGGTTCAGTTCATCGCGAGCCGTCTCCCACACCCGTTTCCTCCTTCTAATCATCAGCCCATAACCGTCCCATCAAACCTCTCTCATACCCCATCTCTCAATTTCAATTCACAAAGTCTTTGCGAATTGACAAATTTTTGATAGATTGACAAAAAGGGGGAGATAGAATAGGAATTGAGTAGAATTTTTGAGTTTTGGGTCAGGTAGTTTGTATTAAGGAGTTTCATTTTCATTTTTTCTTTACATTGTAAACTAAAAACATGAATGATATATGAAACTTTTTTATGCTCAAATATGTGTTTATGATTGATATGTGTGATATGAATGATTGAAAAGATATGTTCTGAATGTTTGAAAGTCATATTTTGTTGAAAGCTATGACAATTATGTTCTGTTTTTGAAATGCAATTATCTTAAAAGGAACAAGCTCAATTTAGTTTTGTCAATTATCAAAAAGGGGGAGATTGTTAGAAACAATGTTTAAAACAAAACAAAATTGACCAAAGCTTAAGTTTTGATGATTAACAAAGGCTAATTTGAGTATATTAAAGAGTACTAATGAGTTTGCTCAGTGATTTAAGGAACTGAAATAGCCAAGTCGATCCCCAAGTCGACTTGGACTTCGACTAAGGGTGAACTCGATCCCAAAGTCGACTCCACTATCGACTTGACTTTGAACCTCAAAGGCAAAATCAGAAATGGAAGAGTAGCAGGTGAAGTCGCAGGCTAAGTCGACTCCACTTGCAACTTGGGAAGCCAAGTCGCACACGAAGTCGACCTCACTATCGACTTCAGTTGAGAAAAACTGTCCAGACCTGATTTTGGGGCACAAAGCTGCCCAAGTCGCAGGCCAAGTCGACTCCAGGTGCGACTTGGGTGAAGTCGCAGACAAGGTCGACTCCATCCTCGACTTGAGAAGTTCAGACTTCAAAATGCAGTTCCAAGCCCATTCCAAGAACCTACTTGAACTTTATCAAGATCCAAATCAAGGAGTAAAGACTATTCTCAAAGATAACTTGAGTTTCACTCAAGTTCAAAGTAAGAATACATGTTCAAGATCAAATCAAGTCTATCAAGTCCTAAAGATCAAATGACTCCAAAGCAAAGCAAGGTACATGAATCTGTTCTACAAGAATCAAACTCTCTAAAGATTCATGAGGTTTAAGCCTATCCAAGATAAACCAAAAACAAGGACTTCAAGATTAACAAGATCTACAAGTATGAGGAATCATCCAGAATGAAAATGATTCAAAGGAAGAAAGCCAAGCATGATAGAAGAAGATCAAGGGTGTGTTTGGTTACACATAAAACATGTTAATGAAAACTTTTCAATCAAAAACTTTTCACTTCTCATAACTACCTTATTTTTTAATTATTTTTTCACATTTTCCTATATAAACAACCCTACTTTTCAATGATTTCCACACAAATACCCATACACCTACCCTATCTATTTTAACTTTACTCTCTTTACACCTCATTATTACCCCTATCATATCACATCATTTTCTATCAACTTGAAAACTTCTACTCTGAAAAGTTTTCATCAAAAAGTTTTACCTCCAACCAAACATACCCCAAATGAAGATCAAAGCATTTTTAGCAAAGGCCGAGCCAAGTCGCAACCCAAATCGACTCCAGGATCGACTTGAGTTGAAGTCTGAGGCCAAGTCGACCCAAGACTCAGACTTGGGAATCTGAAGAACTGGAGTCGCACACGAGGTCGACTCCAGGTGCGACTTGGAAGCCAAGTCGCAGGCCAAGTCGACTCCATCTTCGACTTGGAAAATAACGTTCGAATTTTTGAACGTTGGAGATCATTTATTGCGCGCCAACCACCTCTACAACGTTCAAATCTTCCTCACTTTATAAAAGGACACTCAAATGAACGTGAACATATATACAAGACACTCATATACACATTACAAAGTCCAAAGAGAGAAAAGAAGTGCAAGAAAGTGTTTCCATCTCCTTTTCTCCATTTTTGAGTGGTCCATATACATTCAAAGGAAGAAAGAGCTTCAAGTTACAAGCTGCTTCATCGATACTCATCCAAGCTGCTTCTAATTTCTTCCTCGAGCTCAACCTGCCCACACATCTCTATAAAGTGTAGTTTTTCTTATTTCAAAGTCTTGTTGTATTAACCTTGATTTAGCTTGGGTAGCTAAGATCAAGTGTATGCAAAGTAGTGTGATTGGAGTGTGACTCATCACCTACTTGTGCAGTGTGTTGTTTATGCCCCCTAAAGCTAGAATCTAGAAGAGAGCATAGGCTCTAAGTTGTATATGCCCCCTAGAGCTTGAATCTAGAAGAGAGCGGAGACTCTAAGTGTATTCGAGGAATACATAGTGGAACCCAAGTCACAACGGAGTGTGAGCTTGGAAGAGTGGAGTAGGGCAGGTTTGCCCGAACCACTATAAATCTTGTCTTCTGCTTCCTTTTACTGCTTTATCTTAATTGCTCTCTATTTGCTTTCAAAAGGGGATTAATCTTTCAAGGGGTTAAGATTTTTAATTTACCAAAGAATTTTTTAAAGAACCCAATTCACCCCTCCCCTCTTGGGTTTAGCCATCAACTCGGGACCAACACATAATCCTCCCCCCCTTACAATAGGTTTCGTCCCAAAACCTATCATTTTCCATCACACTTCTGCTGCGCAATTTTCATCTTATCATATTATCAATCATTGATCATCAATCATCAAATAGCATCATATAGATCTAGATATTATCTTTGCCCATCCATAAATTCATATTCTAATACCAACTTTTGTGGTATTACACCTTTCCTATCATCCATAACTTTTCTATTTCCACACTTATTCACCAATCCTTGCTCTGATACCAATTTCTGTGGGGCCCCGAACCGAGACGTTACATTTGTCCTTACTCCGGGATCTTGTCGATTGGTAAACGTGAATCAGGATTGTTGCCCTGATCACGCGGCGGGTTCTTAATTGGATCTCGTCCAATTTTTCTTTTTTTCTTTTTCTTTTCTTTCATCACATAAACATATACTCATCATCATTCATGATGGACTTATCCATAACATCATAAATCATCAACTTCTCATATTATTCATAACTTCATAATTTCATACAATCTATGTCCTTTCTCATCATATCCCATTAGGGAATCTGTTCATACAAAAATCTACTAACCTTTGTAGATTCTTCTTTTCCTTTAGCAACTCGTTCCCTTCATTTCTTATCTTTCCCTACACCTGTCTGAGGTTGGGAAAACAAAACATGAGTCGAAACTCAATAAGCAAGCATTTTTCATTTTAAATGCATTCCTCTCCATTTGGTAGAAGACACTTACCAAGTGATCAACTACCAATGGAATAGAAACCTTTTCGTAAACTATTTTTGAAGATTTTTCATAAACCATTCATGGAAACCATTCGTAAATGCATTTCTCTCCATTCGATGGGAGACACTTAGCAAGTGATCAACTATCAATGGAATAGAAACCTTTTCATAAACATTGGATGTGCAAATGCTTCCTTTCCACTCCTGACATAAACCTTCGTGTGCGGGTACGCTAGCTCAGGGAACATCTCACATAACATGGTCCAATACGCCGGTTGTCTCCGACTTGGCCTCATCAAGAGGAACCTCTCTTCCTCTTGACGCCTACATGGTTCCTACATGCATGACTTTTGATTTCCCCAGCGTTATATACCTCTTACACCAGGTAACTTGTCATTCTCATGTAGAGAATTATTTGCACCATCCCTTAAAAATATCTTTTCAAATCCATGTGTGCAAATACTTTCTTTCCATTCCTGACATAAACCTTCGTGTGTGGGTACGCTAGCCCAGGGAACATCTCACATAGCATGGTCCAATACGCCAGCTGTCTCCGACTTGGCCTCATCAAGGGGAACCTCTCTTCCTCTTGATGCCTATATGGTTCCTACATGCATGACTTTTGATTATCCCGGCATTATATACCTCTTACACCAGGTGTCTTGTCATTCTCATGTAGAGAATTATTTGCACAATTTATTTAAAAACATCATTTCAAATCCATGCTTTTCTTTTCAATCCATGTATGAAAATGCAATGCATTCATTTACACATAACATTCCTTTGCCTCCACCTCTGGGGAGGACGCCGTCGGCACACAGCCCATACGACTCGGCAATAGTGAAGGGGGACCCTCTGATCCGCTTTCTACCTCCACCAAAGCCTCTTCCTTATACATCGTACATGTGCACATGTTCATAAACATCACATGATATCAATATGCCGGCATGACTTTTCATAAAAACTCATAAACATTCATCATTTCAAAACATTATAAGAATGGCCACCCTTAAACACATTTCATAAATACTTGGGAATAAAATTACATTTTCAAAAGGGTTTGCTTGCTTACCTTTGCTTTGCTTCAACCTGACTCCTTTATCCTTTCCTTTCATTTTCCTATACAAGGAAATTTGATATTTTATCCATCTATTCCATGTCTTAGCTTGCTTCCCATGCATGCTTTACGATCACATATTACCTCGTTTTTATAGAGGTTTTCCTTTTATAAATACTTGGGAAATTCATGGAAAATTCATGAATTATGAATTTATCATCATTAACTTGGCTAAATAAATCATTTTCTCCATATACTAAAAATCAACATAAATTCACTTAAGCATAATCCTTAATTCCAAAAATTATGGAATTAATATATCATCATTCCAACATCATATTTATCATATTCATATATCCCAAGTCATCATTTATCAATTTTGGAGCATTATTTTCACATATCATATACTATCTTCCCGAATGCTCCATCTTTGCTCCAAATTTTCGATGTTTCGGCATGATTCCGATTAAGCATTATAACTTTACTTATTTTCTCATGCTTAGGCATTATCTAAGCATGGTTTTACCCTACTTAACATCCAAAATAAATTTGGGAAGAAATCACTTACCCGAAGTGAAGATATCCCACTTTTTCTCGTACTTTCTCTCTCTAACTTTCTCCTTTTCTTTCTCCTCAAGGCTAAAACGTGGTGGGGGTGAAAAAATGCTCAAATGGAGCTGGATTTGAGTGCTTTGGTCGTTCACCCCATGCCCCCTATTTATACTTTTTGATTTTTCATCAAATTGGATTTTACCCCCCTTGCCTGAGGTATTAAATTGTAAATATATTTTTTTCTAATTTCCAAAAGGTGCTTTGAGCCATGTGCAGCCACCCTAGCTACTGTTAACGCCTCCCCTATGGCAACCCTATTTTTTATAATTTTTTGATTTATTAAATCAATTATTTTAGGCTAATTCAATCTTAGCCATTGATTTTTGATAATGATGGATTTGGACCATTGGATTTGGCCCCAAAAGTCCAAGCTCCAGCAGCCATAGCAGCTTTCCATTAATTATTTATCATTTAATTAATTAAAATTAATCCAAAGTCAAATACTAATTAATGAAAAAGTAAAGCTACTTTTTGATCTTCAAATGACGTTTAATCTTGACCCTCAATTCATAATTTTTTATCAATCTTGGACCACTCATCATGTTCATCATCATATTTTGGTCATCCATAAAAAATTTCATCTCAATCCGATGTCCGGATTGTAAGATATGAATTTTTCTTCATGTTACTTCAAAAATCCATCAAAAATCCGAAAATATTAAATAAATCAAAAAGTTGCTATTTTGTCCTTTTGTGGGAAGCTTTCTTTTTCGTCTTTTATGATTAAGTTAATCCAAAGTGATTAACTTAACATATTCCTTAATCCCACATTTACTATTCACGTTTCACTATTCACGTGCACTATTTATCCGAATTTCATAATTAATTATTTTAACATCTACTCCCTCATAATTTCATATTTCATGAATATATATATTTCATTAATACATTACCTCGGGTTTACAACCCTAGGGTTTTATACGTGTCTAAGATTGGGGTTTCACAATTAACCATCATTTAACCATCTTTTACATTTTTTCCAAAATTCATACATCGGTGCCCGTTCCGAGCGCCCGTTATGACCTTAGGCTTCATTACATAATTCCAAAATTGAAAATTAATTTCATGAAGTTCTAAACAGATATATATTCATGAAATATATCATATTTTCATGCATTTTTGCACAAAAGTAAATTTCACAAGTTATTGATCACCCTTTTATCATTATCCCTTCACATAAGCTCATTTAGCACTTAAACATAATGCATTTCTTAAAATTTCTTAACTCAGAAATTTAACCCATTTTTCATTGGGTTAATTACCGTTTAATACCACTTTACTTAAGGTATTTTTATGAGGTTTAAATCCATTTTCTATAGATTTCCGAAACAGTTAGTTTGGAACCCACTTTTCACCCGTTTAACGTGTCTTTTGACACATAACCTTAGGTCATTATATAAATCCGAAATTTCAGCATATAATCGCACTTTTCTTGATCCATATTTAATTATTTAACACATAAATCAATTTGGATCATTTATACATAGGTTTCATATTTCTTTTTGATTTCTTTCTCAAACTAACCATATATGCTGAAATCAGGCGTGCTGAAATCTTAAAATCTTGAATTAATATCAACTCAAATATTTTTAATCTGAAATTTCTACCATACCTTAATAAATTCATCAATTAACTTTCATAAAAGTTTCAGCACGAAATATTGACATTACATATTTATTTGGTGATTTTTACCTTGCTGAACAGTAAACTCCATTTCCAGTCAGCCTGAATGACGTTATTTATGGGGTCTATTTTCACCAATCAAAACCTCATTTTAATTTTTTTCTGTGATCCCCAATATGTCTTTTATATTCTGTAAAATATTCAGCCTGAAAATACTTGTAGAAAAATTATTAAAAATCATTTTATACAGCTGATCCTGTAACCCGTTTTACCCTGTTTGGGCTAATATTTACAGATTTTTAATTTGCAACATACATATCCTTTTAAGCTGAAAATTGGTTAGTTTCTTAATCATAACATGAGGATTGTTCTCAAAAATTTTCATGCCCAAAATTCATCCATTTACTGTTCCTACCATAATTTAGTTTTCAGCATCATTTACTTTCCAGATTTGATGCATAAAAATCAAATAATCATATACTTACTTGAGCAAATGAGAAATCTCTCCTTTTCCCCCTTCTTTTCCCTTGGTTTTCTCTTCTCCTTTGCTGGAAAAATTCGTGGCTTGCTGTTGCTTGGAGAAGAAGAATTTCCAGCACTTGGAAATTTCCAAAAACCCTCTCTCTCTCATGTGAACGAGCATGCCTTGGTAGGGTGGACTTTCTCCAAATGTGGGCCCCACTTGCTGGGCATTTTCCACACCCATTCAATACTCCCTTATCCCTCTTATGTGGTGGTGAATTCACAGCCACAAAAATTGCATTTTTCCATTTACCAAAATCCTCAAAATCTGCATCATTTGACCGAATTCTGCATTCCATTTCCACCGTCACTTGCTGCTGCCCATTTTCTGATTTTTCTCCCATTTTTAAAAACACAATTTTGAGGGTAGATTATACACCTAATTACCCCTCTATTCATGTATTAATTTGGTGTTAAAAAAATTAAGAAAAACTATTACAGCAGCATCAAACATGGGATGTCATTTGCATACATAAGCTGTCCATTTTTCCACTTTTAATGGCAGCTGCAAATCACGAATTTCCTTGGATTTTTTCACATAATTAAATGCTTATTTATGCATCCCAACATGTTAGCTATTCATATACATCATTTATAAAATAGAAAATTGCTCAAAAATTCAATAATATCATCACTTGGACGTCCATGTCTTGGCCACCTTGCCTATGCTTCCATAGCTTTATCATTTCATGCATTAAATGGATGGATAATTCATGGCATTATGCATTTTATTTAATTTCATAAATTCCCTCAAAAATTCCTGCAATGGACACCTCATATCTCATTTAATTCCATGCCATCATGTTATGCACCTTTGCATTTATGATATGGTACTCTCTTGGAGCATAAGTCAATCATAGCCACCTTTTTCTATGCAGGAACTTTCCCAACATGTCATGCTTAATCCAAGCCTTTCAAAATAAATATCTCACCATTTTATTCAACCGTTTCAAATTTCAACTCAATCCGAGTTTTCTAGCTCCCGATATAGCCGTTTAAAGTTAACGGTTGAAATGAACATATACTTAAAAAAAATTCATAATTCTCATTTCATCAAGAATTTTCATAATCTTTTTATTCCATAATACCAAGCCTAATATTAACATTCTTCGTTTCAAATTTCACTTGAATCCGCCTTACGGGCGTTGAGTTATGAATTTTCTAGTATTTTCCTTCACACTTGTCAATTTCCATCTTTATTTCCATAATTCATTTTAAATCATGAAAAATGATTTCTCATGATATAATTGCACACTTAAATCACAAATAATTCATTCTAAACCCATTATCTCATTTGGGCTCAAAATGCTTAATCACATCATTAATGCTAACCCATAACCCTAATTGCCATAATTAGCAAAAATCATAAAATACCTTCATAATTCCATAATTCATTAATAATCATCAAATACCTGTTCAATGCATACATATGGCTTACTTGGGTTAGGGTTTCACAATCCTCTCCCCCTTATAACAGGTTTCGTCCCGAAACCTATTACATTCCATATATCGGGGTAGGGCTCATATAAAATTGCTAACTTATTATCATTTCTAATATTCCAATGGCTCATTACGCTTCCACTGCGCTACTCTGTCTTAGTAACTTTTTTAGCCTTGGTCGAACATACCCATCACTTGTCTCTATTATTCCTTATTCACACATGGGTTTTTCATTGGCATTTGTCCTTCATTTGTGTCATTTCACACTATTTTCACTTATACATGGAGAATTGCATCATTTCTCATCTTATCATAGGGTAAGTCTTAAGTTACCCATTTCAACATATCAAATAAAGATCTATGGCAATCATTTCCCTTGTTACACATACGATTCATATAATATGAATATCTTCATTTCTATAGCGAAAGAGCAAAAATGCTCTCACATAGAATTTCATATACATTTTAGCAAAGACACCTTTGCTAACCCATTCATTCATAAAAATCGATAGCAATCATTTTCACATATCATTATACATAATACATTCATTCTATAATACAGAGCAAAAGTTGCTCTCATATAGAGTTTCATACATGTCTTTTCATACATGTCTTAGCAAAAGTCACTTTTGCCAAGTTAACCATTCCTTCTCCTCTCATAATGTTTACCATTAGATTTTACCATCGTAGACTATCAATTAGGAATACCAGTATTAACCAGTCTAAAATATTTTCTTCCTCGGTTCCCTTTCCAGTTTCCATAAACTAGTAAGCGTCCTTATCATTTTCAAATTTTCCTAACCTCATTTCTTATAGATATCATAGAGAAATCATTTCTCTCGTATCTATCTTTCAATCACATTGGGATTGAGGAGCATTCCGGCAATCATTATTGCCTTCGTTCTTCTTCATTTTTCTACCATCTCTTGCTATGATAGGTACCAACTTTTGTAGTATCATATGTGTAATCTCCTTTTCCTTCTATGCATGTTAACTGGACATGTTTTACTGCACTTTTCTGCAATAATTTGCAGAGATTTCCAATCAGTTATAACTATCGGTTAAGTTTGTTGGAAACAATGTTCAAAATAATCTAAATTGACCAAAGCCTGAGTTTTGATGATTAACAAGAACTTATTTGAATATATAAAGAGTACTAACATGTTTGACAAATGTTTAAGGAAAGCAAAGAGGTCAAGTCGATCTCCAAGTCGACTTGGACTTCGACTTGGGTGAAGTCGATCCCAAAGTCGACTCAAATATCGACTTGAGAATGAATCCCAAAAAGCAACAGGTGAAGTCGCAGGTCAAGTCGACTCCACTTGCGACTTGGGAAGTCAAGTCGCAGACGAAGTCGACTCCAGCATCGACTTGGAGTATCCAGAGCTGAAAAGTGGAAACGAACATAACGAAGTCGCAAACGAAGTCGACTCCAGGTGCGACTTGGGTGAAGTCGCAGGCCAGGTCGACTCCATCCACGACTTGAGATGTTCAAACTTTCAAAGATGCAGTTTTTAAGATATTCAAGAGGATTTATCACTCAAGTCCAAGGAATCAAGATGAAAAACAAATGAGTCAATTTCAAAGTTAAGAATCATGTCCTACATTCAAATCAAGTCTATCAAGCTCAAAGCAAATCTTCAAGCTAGCTTCCAAATGAAGTAAAATCCTAGTCATGAAGACCAAGTGAGTCCAAAGCAAAGCAAGGAACATACATATATTGTGCAAGGACTCAAAGCTTTCAAATGGTTTGCAAGATTCAAGACATTTCAAGAAGATCAAGGCGTTTCTGCAATAGACCAAGCCAAGTCGCAACCCAAGTCGACTTCAGGATCGACTTGAGTTAAAGACTGAAAGCCAAGTCGACCCAAGTCTCAGACTTGAGTTTCTGAAGAACCCAAGTCGCAGGCCAAGTCGACTCCATGTATGACTTGGAAGCCAAGTCGCAGGCCAAGTCGACTTCATCTTCGACTTGGATTATAACGGTCAAATTTTTGACCGTTGGAGTTCATTTATTGCACGCCAACCACTTCTACAACGTTCATATTTTCCTCAATCTATAAAAGGACATTCAAATGAACGTGAGAAGTGAGGAAGTAACACTACTCTAAGGATCATAGAGAGAAAAGAAGTGCAAGAAAGACTTTCAAATCCCTTTTCTCCATATTTGAGTGTTTCAAAGGAAGAAAGAGTTTCAAACTGCAGGTTGCTTCAACGATCATCATCCCAGCTATTTTTGATTTCTTCCTCGAGCTCAAAACTGCCTACACAAATCTGTAAAGTGTAGTTTTTTTATTCATTTCTTTATTTGGTTGTATAAATCTTGATTTAGTTTGGGTAGCTAAGATCAAGTGTATGCAAAGTAGGGTGTGATTGGAGTGAGACTCATCACCTACTTGTGCAAGTGATTGTGTATGCCCCCTAGAGCTTTGAATCTAGAAGAGAGCAAGTGGCTCTAGTTGTATATGCCCCCTAGAGCTTTGAATCTAGAAGAGAGCAGGTGGCTCTAGTTGTGTATGCCCCCTAGAGCTTTGAATCTAGAAGAGAGCGGTGACTCTAAGTGTATTCTTGGAATACATAGTGGAACCCAAGTCACAACGGAGTGTGAGCTTGGAAGAGTGGAGTAGGGAAGGTTTGCCCGAACCACTATAAATCTTGTGTTCTACTTATTTTTACTGCTTTATCTTATTTGCTCTCCATTCGCTTAAAAAGGGGATTAACTTTTTCAAGGGGTTAAGATTTTTGATTTACCAAAAGAAATTTTAAAGAACCCAATTCACCCCTCCCCTCTTGGGTTTAGCCATCAACTCGGGACCAACAAAGTTAACCTTTCTTATTCATTTCTTTTCTTACACCAGGTTCTTTAATTTTCAGTGGCAATGTATCCTTGCCCTGACTATACATGTTAATTACCAACATGTGGTATATCCTGATGTTCTATTGGAAGACATTTCTTAACAAATTCTTCCACATTACCTTCTTTGATCATGGCATAATAGCCATTTAGGGTTTCCTATTACTTATAAGCATTGCCAATCAATGCTTGGACATTATATTTTAACTACATGTTCAAACCTTGAACATGTTCTTAGGTTCACTCATCCATTACTCAGTCTGAATGAAATCTAATTCACCTGAGAACTTAGGTGGATACCGAGCTAGAAAGGCATTAATAAGCTTCCCATTTACTTCTATCTTATCATTATCAACCTTTAAGGGTTTGGGTACTAGGTAAAAATTTATTACCTATACCATTTTATCTTTTCCACCTACTTCTAATTAGTCATGTTGGGTATTTTTCCAAAGGTCCTGTATTTATTCTTTCTATCTAAGCCACATAATCTTGGGTGGCCTACTTGCACTGCTTCTTCTAAAGTTGCAGTCATCCTTTACTCTTTCTACCTGTGAGATATTACTCTTAGCGGTAACACCTCAAATCCTTTGATTTAGGGTTTATAGTTACCCATCGTTAATGAGCTTATGGACTCATTTGTCCTGGTCATTTAGATTTGCTATTAGCTTCTCTTCTTCCTGTTGACTCTTATCAGTAACTGCCTATCCCTTGTTCAAAAAAAATGCGATAACCATTTAGTAGAAAGCAGCATATAACTGTTGGTCCCGAGTTGATGGCTAAACCCAAGAGGGGAGGGGTGAATTGGGTTCTTTAAAATTTCTTTGGTAAACTTAAAAATCTTAACCCCTTGAAAAAATTAATCCCCTTTTTAAGCGAATGGAGAGCAAATAAGATAGAGCAGTAAAAATAAGTAGAACACAAGATTTATAGTGGTTCGGGCAAACCTTCCCTACTCCACTCTTCCAAGCTCACACTCCGTTGTGACTTGGGTTCCACTATGTATTCCAAGAATACACTTAGAGTCACCGCTCTCTTCTAGATTCAAAGCTCTAGGGGGCATACACAACTAGAGCCACTTGCTCTCTTCTAGATTCAAAGCTCTAGGTGGCATACACAACTAGAGCCACTTGCTCTCTTCTAGATTCAAAGCTCTAGGGGGCATATGCAATCACTTGCACAAGTAGGTGATGAGTCTCACTCCAATCACACCCTACTTTGCATACACTTGATCTTAGCTACTCAAGCTAAATCAAGATTTATACAACCAAATAAAGAAATGAATAAAAACTACACTTTACAGATTTGTGTAGGCAGTTTTGAGCTCGAGGAAGAAATCAAAAATAGCTTGAATGATGATTGTTGAAGCAACTTGCAGTTTGAAGCTCTTTCTTCCCTTGAAACACTCAAATATGGAGAAAAGGTATTTGAAAGTCTTTCTTGCACTTCTTTTCTTTCTTTGATCTTTAGAGTAGTGTCTCTTGCTTCTTCTTACGTTCATTTGAATGTCCTTTTATAGATTGAGGAAAATATGAACGTTGTAGAAGTGGTTGGCGTGCAATAAATGAACTCCAACGTTCAAAAATTTGACCGTTATTCTCCAAGTCTAAGATGAAGTCGACTTGGCCTGCGACTTGGCTTCCAAGTCGCACATGGAGTCGACTTGGCCTGCGACTTGGGTTCTTCAGAAACTCAAGTCTGAGACTTGGGTCGACTTGGCTTTCAGACTTTAACTCAAGTCGATCCTGAAGTCGACTTGGGTTGCGACTTGGCTTGGTCTATTGCAGAAACGCCTTGATCTTCTTGAAATGTCTTGAATCTCGCAAACCATTTGAAAGCTTTGAGTTCTTGCACAATATATGTATGTTCCTTGCTTTGCTTTGGACTCACTTGGTCTTCATGACTTGGATTTTACTCCATTTGGAAGCTAGCTTGAAGATTTGCTTTGAGCTTGATAGACTTGATTTGAATGTAGAACATGATTCTTAACTTTGAAGTTGACTCATTTGTTTTTCATCTTGATTCCTTGGACTTGAGTGATAAATCCTCTTGAATATCTTGAAAACAGCATCTTTGAAAGTTTGAACTTCTCAAGTCGTGGATGGAGTCGACCTGGCCTGCGACTTCACCCAAGTCGCACCTGGAGTCGACTTCGTTTGCGACTTCGTTATGTTCGTTTCCACTTTTCAGCTCTGGATACTCCAAGTCGATGCTGGAGTCGACTTCGTCTGCGACTTGACTTCCCAAGTCGCAAGTGGAGTCGACTTGACTTGCGACTTCACCTGTTGCCTTTTGGGATTCATTCTCAAGTCGATATTTGAGTCGACTTTGGGATCGACTTCACCCAAGTCGAAGTCCAAGTCGACTTGGAGATCGACTTGACCTCTTTGCTTTCCTTAAACACTTGTCAAACATGTTAGTACTCTTTATATACTCAAATAAGTTCTTGTTAATCATCAAAACTCAGGCTTTGGTCAATTTAGATTATTTTGAACATTGTTTCCAACAATCTCCCCCTTTTTGATGATTGACAAAACTTCATTTGAGTTGATACCTTTCAAAAATTTCAAACATATTCATTTGAGAAAACAGAGCATATAGGTATCGTTGAACATATAATTTAGAGTTTTGAGAACATTTAATCATTTTGGCATAGAGTATGCTTGAATATCTTACAAGCCATATATTGAGTATTAATCATTAAGAGTACTTTGTATTGTAATCATTGATCAAATATATCATTCATTCAACTCTGTATCAATCATATATAAACCAATTATCATATCAAACATCATTTCATATATATATGAAGTTTCATTACAGAATACAATGAAGCATAAATGAAACTATCCTAGATACAAACTACCCAACCCAAAAATAAAAACACTCAAATCTAACCTGTCTTCCTCCCCCTTTTTGTCAATCATTCAAAAAGTACTAAAGACTTGGTAAATTGAAATTGAGAGATGGGATAGAGAATAGGTTTGATGGGACAATGATGGGCCGAGGAGTAAACAAGAGAAGCGTGATCGGGAGTTGCCTCTCTATGAACTGAACCCGACTCGTAGGGATCGAGTTCAGGCATGGGTCTCTTTTTATGATGGCCTGAGGCAAGATGATAGCGGATATGTCGCATTTCCCGCTCGATTCTATCTTGTCGGGAATGCATATCTTCAAGTGCATTAAGGACACCGGTGACAAGACTTGTCATCCGGTTTTCTTGTTGTCCCATTTCAGCCCTCATGGCTATGATTTTATCTTTCAAATCCTTTAGGGTGACCTCCTCAGAAGAGGTTGGAGGCACCCGTTCTCTTGCAGCGGACCCTTGTGGAGAATAGGATCCGTGCGATATGGGAGATGCTGGCTCCTCTTGAGCAGGTGGTGCCGCGGGAGGTTGCTCCCCCTCAGCTTGTGCATTGTCTGCTTGCTCTTCTTCTGTAGCTTCATGCCTTAGTTCAAGCAGATTGATCTTCATTCTCTGGATTAGTGCTTTATTTATGGCATTTGTGGATTTGAGCACTTCGAAAGGCTCGCCTTCAATATCCACTTTGAAGAATTCCAAAATCTTTGTGATCCATGTGCCATAGGGAAGGACTCCTCGTGGGTTGTCCTTTCTACTTGCCAAGGCTTCTAGAAATAATTTGGGTATGCTCACTTTGACCCTGTTGGCCACTTTCCATAATATCCCAGCTTCCTGTGGATTCAATTGATTTCTTCCACCGCCCTTTGGGTAGATGCAGTGGGCAATGAGAAGCCTTAGTACCCGAAGTCTGGGTGACAAATCTATGTACCGAAGGAATTTGATTCCCGGATGGTACTTGTTGCTCCGAGTGAGCTGATTATACATTTGATCCAAGGTGAGGTCTTCTTGGATAGGCTCATCCTCGTACGGGACTCCAAGTATGTGTCCTAAATGACTCATTACTTCAGTCAGTCCTGCAACTATCCCGATTCCAAGATCCATTTCGACTCCTTTTACGAAGGTTCCAAAATATTCTTCATCCCAAAGATAATAAAACATTCGAGTAAGATCTGGATAGACCCTTTCGTCTTCCTTTAGCAAATTGGTCCATCCTTGAAAATCCAATAGATCTTCTATGTCGGATCCATATTCTTTCAAGAAATTGAAATCTATAATCTTGGGTATAAATACCTTCCGTTCGTAGAATTTTTTGTAGAAACGGCTATGTTGGAGCTCGGTTTTGAAGTACGTAGTGGGCATCTTCAATACTTGGGCTTTCCCAGCCGCAGTGCCTCTTTTGCTTGTCCCGGATTGTGTGCTCTGTGAAGCTTGGGCATGAGGTTGGCTTTCCGACCTTGTAGCTTGTTCCGATGTGTGAGTAGAAGCTTGGAACCGAACCCTTCTACCCGTAGAAGTTGAGGGTTCTTCTCGAACCCGTTTTGCAGGTGTCCTAGCTCTCCTAGGGACTTCTTCCTCAGTGTGAGATGTGGGAGGTCTAGGCACAGGCTTTTTTGATGGTTTGGAGACGGCTTTCTTCGGGGCCATTGAGATAGGAGTTTTGGAGTTTGAAATAGGAAAATGAAGACTAGAAAGAACTTGAGAGATTTTTGAGAATGGGAGGAGAAATGAGAGAGTAGTTGAGGGAGAGAGATAGAACTGAGATGGAGGAAACGGATTGAGAGAGTTGGGAGAAGATATCAAGGAGAGAGGCAGTGAGAGAGTAGGAGTCGCCGGAGAGGGAGAGGATTCCCGGAGAGAAAAAAGGGGAATCGCCGGAGGAAAGAAAAACAGGGAGGCCGGAAAAATGAGGAAGAAAGAAAAGAAGAGAGAAGAAAAAGAAAAAAGGCTCGGAAGTCGGACGGTCGCGCGCGCGGAGTCGACTTTGCCCTAGGCGAAGTCGACTTCGGTCCTTCTGGAGTCGACTTCGCTTCTAAAGCGGAGTCGACCTGGCGTCCCTGGAGTCGACTTGACTCATCGACTTGACATTTTCCAATTTAATTTTCTTATGAATTTTTCCTAGTTAAGCTCTATCATCGCCATATCATTCCTAATCTTATAAAATGAATCTTTGGCTAGAGATTTGGTAAAGATATCAGCAATTTGGTCTTCTGTTTTCACATATTCTAAGCACACATCATGATTTTCAACATGTTCTCTAATAAAATGGTGTCTTACATCAATATGTTTAGTTCTTGAATGCAGTACAGGATTTTTAGTTAAACATATTGCACTTGTATTATCACATCTAATTGGAATATCAACATATTCAATACCATAATCCTTTAATTGTTGTTTCATCCAAAGTAGTTGGGCACAACAACTACCGGCGGCTATGTATTCGGCTTCCGCAGTAGATAGTGCAACACTTGTTTGTTTTCTTGAATGCCATGAAACTAGCATATGTCCAAGAAATTGACAAGTTCCACTGGTACTTTTTCTATCCACTTTATATCCGGCAAAGTCTGCATCCGAATAGCCGATTAGATCAAAGGTTGACCCCTTTGGATACCATAGTCCAAGGTTTGTAGTTTTTATCAAATATTTAAAAATTCTTTTTACAGTAAGTAGATGTGATTCTTTGGGACATGCTTGAAATCTAGAGCACATACAAACACTAAATAAGATATCGGGTCTAGAAGCAGTTAAATAAAGCAAAGATCATATCATGCTCCTATAAAGCTTTTGATCGATACTTTTACCGTTTTCATCCATGTCGATTTTGATTGTTGAGCTCATTGGAGTGTTTGCTCCTTTGCTATTCTGCATTCCAAATTTCTTGAGCATCTCTTTGACATACTTGGACTGGTTCAGAAATATTCCTTCACTTTGTTGCTTGATTTGTAGTCCAAGGAAGAAATTTAATTCTCCCATCATGCTCATTTCGAATTCATTCTGCATAATCTTAGAAAATTCTTGGCATAGATTTTCGTCAGTAGCACCGAAGATTATGTCATCTACGTAAATTTGTACAATTAAAATATTGCTATTTTTATATTTGATGAACAAAGTAGTGTCAACTTTCCCTCTTTGAAATTCATGATCAATCAAAAATTTGTTCAACCTTTCATACCAACCTCTTGGAGCTTGTTTTAATCCATATAGTGCTTTGGTCAATTTATACACATATTTTGATTGATCCTTATCTTCAAAACCAGGGGGTTGTTCAACATATACTTCTTCATTCAAATAGCCATTCAAGAATGCACTCTTCACATCCATTTGGAACAATTTGAAATTCATATGTGAAGCGAATGCTAATAAGATACGTATGGCTTCTAATCTAGCCACGGGTGCATATGATTCTTCAAAATCAATTCCTTCTTCTTGGGAGTACCCTTTGGCTACTAATCGTGCCTTGTTTCTAATTACAAGACCGCTTTCGTCTAATTTGTTCCTAAATACCCATTTTGTACCAATGACTATATGATTGTTTGGTCTAGGAACTAAATGTCATACATTGTTTCTTTCGAATTGATTTAGCTCTTCTTGCATTGAAATAACCCAATGTTCATCATTAAGAGCTTGTTCAATGGTATTTGGTTCAATTTTCGATACAAACGCATATTGGCCATAAACGTTTTGTTTTGATCTTCTAGTTTTTACTCCTTCATATATGTTTCCAATAACTTGTTCAATTGGATGGGCATTTTTGAACTTTAAATCAGTTGGAGGTTTGTAAGAGTCATTACCTTCACTTACCTCTTCCTCCTCTGGATTTTCTGGCTTGAGCTCGAGTTCCTTTGGTTGTTCTTTGCTTTTTGTCTCATCTGCATCACTTAGTTCATCCTCCTTTCTCGGACTTTGGTTAATTTCATCAAATACAACATGTATGGATTCTTCTACAACTTGATTTCGTTTGTTGAATACTCTATATGCTTTGCTATTTGAAGAATAACCAAGGAATATAGCCTCATCGCTTTTGGTATCTAATTTGCCCAAATTGGTTTTTTCATTGTTTAAAACATAGCATGTACATCCAAAAGCATGAAAATATGAGATATTTGGTTTCCTTCCTTTCCATAGTTCATATGGGGTCTTTTTCAAGATTGCTCGAATGGTAACTCGGTTCAAAACATGACAAGTTGTACTCACAGCTTCACCCCAAAATTTCTTGGATAAATTGCTCTCATTTAGCATAGTTCTAGCCATCTCTTGTATAGTTCTATTTTTCCTTTCAACTACTCCATTTTGTTGTGGAGTTCTTGGTGCAGAAAATGTGTGGTGAATTCCTTTCCCATTACAAAATTCCATGAATCGTTTGTTTTCGAATTCGCCACCATGATCGCTTCTTATGGTCACAATAGTACTCTGTTTTTCATTTTGCACCAAATTCACAAAAGTTGCAAACATAGAGAAGGCTTCATCTTTACTAGCTAAGAGAATTATCCATGTGAATCTTGAAAAATCATCAACTATGACAAATACATATTTCTTTCCACCAATGGTTAGAATGTCGGATGGCCCGTATAGATCCATATGTAGCAATTCAAGTGGCTTAGTGGTGGAAATTTCCTTTTTGGTAGAGAAAGGCATCTTGGGTTGTTTTGATAATTGACATGCCTTGCAAATCTTGTCTTTGTCATATTTCAATCTTGGTAATCCTTCTACCAAACTCTTTTTCCATAGGGTTTTTATGTTGCCCATGTTTATATGTCCAAGCCTCTTGTGCCAAACCCATGGATCGTTATCAATGGCCATTAGACATTGACCATCTAATTCATCAAGTGAAACCAGATAAATATTTCCATGTCTTTTACCACTAAACATGATATGTTCTCCATCAAATACATTACATATAGATGATTCAAACACAACTTTGTATCCTTTATCACATAATTGGCTAATGCTCATTAAATTGTGTTTGAGTCCTTCAACAAACAAAACATCTTCCATGCATGCATTTGAAATACTATGTATATTTCCTTTACCTTTAATTTTACTTTTTTCATTATTGCCAAAGGCAACCATTCCATCATTACACGGCTTAAGTTTATGAAACAAACTTCTTTCACCGGTCATATGCCTTGAGCAACCGCTATCCATGAACCATTCATTGTTTGCCTTTGCCTTTAAACATGTCTGAAAGATAAGCAAATAATTCTTATCTCCTTGGTACCCATTTTATGGGTCCATTTGGGTTAGTAATATAAATCAATTTTTGTTGTTCTAACTTTGAAAGCCCAAATCTTGTGTTTCTTGGAACCCAAACTAATTTTGCACCATGGTCATATAATTTCTTAAAATTGCATTCGTAAGTTTTATGTCCCATTTTATTGTAGAAATTACAAGCCATAGGTAATCTTGGAGTAGTCCTCCAAGTATGCACTGGTTCAAATGTTGGTCGTCTAGTCCACTTAAAATTTTTCTTTTGTGGCTTGTACATAGATGCATTTTTAGTTTGATTTTTCTCAAGTATTTGTACATTTGATTTGCTACTTTCTCCTTGCTCAAATGTATGATACCCAAGACCTCTTTTATGTGTTTGGGAGGTCATATTCAGAAACATTTTAACACTTTCTCCTGGATTAGAGAACTTAGCTAATGATTCATTTAATGATTTGTTCTCCATTTTCAGCAATTCAGTTTCATCTTTCAATTTGACTAATCTTTCTGCAAGTTTACCATTTACAATTATTGTTGCATCACATTGTCTCTTCTTAATTGTAAACTTGCTTCCTAATTTCTTCATTTCTTCATATAATGAATCATATGCAGTTTGTAGTTCATCTAATTCAGTACATTTGAGGCATTCATGAGAGGAAGAATAACTTGAATTAGAAAGAGAGAGTTTGGAACTTACCTCTTCATTGCTTGTGCATTTTGTTGAGGTAGTTTGTTCTCCTTGCTCGATTTGTGCCATACAGCAAATTCTCGCACATTCTTCTGCTTCGATTTCGTCGGTTGAGGAGCTACTCGTTGTAGATTCCTCGTCATTTACGTACATGCCTCTTCCTTTATATTTCTGAAATCTTCTATTGTCCCCTCGATCCTTTCTTTGTTCTTTTGCCTTGTTTTCTTCGGGAGTTGGACATTGGGCTTGCATATGTCCCGAACCGCCGCATCGGTAGCACTTGGTTGATTCTTTCTTCTTCTCTCGGGGAGTTCTTTCTTTGAAGCTTCTGAAATTTTTGCCTTTCCTCACAAATTTTCTGAATCGTTTTGTGAGTAGAGCAATATCATCGTCATTTTGAGAAGAAGATGTGTCATCGGGGTCTTCTGCGGCTTTTAAGGCAATTGCTCTTTTGCCCCTGTGTTGATCTTCATTCCTTTTCTTAATTAGCTCATGTGACATCAGTGAGCTAATTAAGTCTTCAAGCTTCAGCGTGTTGAGGTCTTTGGCTTCTTCAATTGCAGTGATCTTTGGAGTCCATGATTCGGGTAGAGCTCTTAAAATCTTCATGACCTGCTCAGATTCAGATATTGCTTTTCCAAGACCTTTTAAAGCATTAGTAATCTTAGAGAATCTAGCAAACATTTCAGAAATATTTTCTGTTTCTAGCATTCTAAAGTTCTCTAGTTCTCCAATCAAAATATTCCTTCTCGTCCCTTGGACTTGAGAAGTTCCTTCGTAGATAGAGGTTAGTGTATCCCATATCTCTTTGGCGGTCAAGCAAGAGGATACTCTATCATATTCAGAAGCATTAAGAGCACAAAATAAAGAGTTCATAGCTTTGGCGTTGCTCTTAACAATTCTTACTTCCTCATCGGTCCATTTGGAAGCTCTTTCATCGGTAGGCAAGGTTACTCCATCTTGGATAGCAATCCAAGAGTCCATGTCGGTAGCCATGATGAGTTGCTTCATACGAAGCTTCCAATATCCAAAATTGTTCCCGTTAAACAACGGTGGCCTTGTAAAGGATTGGCCTTCAGCAAAAGCGGGAACGGAAGTAGATTGGGATGCCATTTTGATAAGATCTCTTTGGTAAACTCAAAGACCTGCTCTGATACCACTTGTTGGTCCCGAGTTGATGGCTAAACCCAAGAGGGGAGGGGTGAATTGGGTTCTTTAAAATTTCTTTGGTAAACTTAAAAATCTTAACCCCTTGAAAAAATTAATCCCCTTTTTAAGCGAATGGAGAGCAAATAAGATAGAGCAGTAAAAATAAGTAGAACACAAGATTTATAGTGGTTCGGGCAAACCTTCCCTACTCCACTCTTCCAAGCTCACACTCCGTTGTGACTTGGGTTCCACTATGTATTCCAAGAATACACTTAGAGTCACCGCTCTCTTCTAGATTCAAAGCTATAGGGGGCATACACAACTAGAGCCACTTGCTCTCTTCTAGATTCAAAGCTCTAGGGGGCATACACAACTAGAGCCACTTGCTCTCTTCTAGATTCAAAGCTCTAGGGGGCATACACAACTAGAGCCACTTGCTCTCTTCTAGATTCAAAGCTCTAGGGGGCATACACAACTAGAGCCACTTGCTCTCTTCTAGATTCAAAGCTCTAGGGGGCATATGCAATCACTTGCACAAGTAGGTGATGAGTCTCACTCCAATCACACCCTACTTTGCATACACTTGATCTTAGCTACTCAAGCTAAATCAAGATTTATACAACCAAATAAAGAAATGAATAAAAACTACACTTTACAGATTTGTGTAGGCAGTTTTGAGCTCGAGGAAGAAATCAAAAATAGCTTGAATGATGATTGTTGAAGCAACTTGCAGTTTGAAGCTCTTTCTTCCCTTGAAACACTCAAATATGGAGAAAAGGTATTTGAAAGTCTTTCTTGCACTTCTTTTCTTTCTTTGATCTTTAGAGTAGTGTCTCTTGCTTCTTCTTACGTTCATTTGAATGTCCTTTTATAGATTGAGGAAAATATGAACGTTGTAGAAGTGGTTGGCGTGCAATAAATGAACTCCAACGTTCAAAAATTTGACCGTTATTCTCCAAGTCTAAGATGAAGTCGACTTGGCCTGCGACTTGGCTTCCAAGTCGCACATGGAGTCGACTTGGCCTGCGACTTGGGTTCTTCAGAAACTCAAGTCTGAGACTTGGGTCGACTTGGCTTTCAGACTTTAACTCAAGTCGATCCTGAAGTCGACTTGGGTTGCGACTTGGCTTGGTCTATTGCAGAAACGCCTTGATCTTCTTGAAATGTCTTGAATCTCGCAAACCATTTGAAAGCTTTGAGTTCTTGCACAATATATGTATGTTCCTTGCTTTGCTTTGGACTCACTTGGTCTTCATGACTTGGATTTTACTCCATTTGGAAGCTAGCTTGAAGATTTGCTTTGAGCTTGATAGACTTGATTTGAATGTAGAACATGATTCTTAACTTTGAAGTTGACTCATTTGTTTTTCATCTTGATTCCTTGGACTTGAGTGATAAATCCTCTTGAATATCTTGAAAACAGCATCTTTGAAAGTTTGAACTTCTCAAGTCGTGGATGGAGTCGACCTGGCCTGCGACTTCACCCAAGTCGCACCTGGAGTCGACTTCGTTTGCGACTTCGTTATGTTCGTTTCCACTTTTCAGCTCTGGATACTCCAAGTCGATGCTGGAGTCGACTTCGTCTGCGACTTGACTTCCCAAGTCGCAAGTGGAGTCGACTTGACTTGCGACTTCACCTGTTGCCTTTTGGGATTCATTCTCAAGTCGATATTTGAGTCGACTTTGGGATCGACTTCACCCAAGTCGAAGTCCAAGTCGACTTGGAGATCGACTTGACCTCTTTGCTTTCCTTAAACACTTGTCAAACATGTTAGTACTCTTTATATACTCAAATAAGTTCTTGTTAATCATCAAAACTCAGGCTTTGGTCAATTTAGATTATTTTGAACATTGTTTCCAAAGCATGTATCAAATGCATCTGTATTTTCATAACGTCAATTTAGAATAAAATCAAATGCATCTGTATTTTCATAACGTCAAACATTATACATTAGGAGTTAAAAAAACTCCATTTTTCCTACCTTTCTCATTTCCACCTGCACATTTCATGGTGTAAGGTTGTTTTTCCCTACACATACAGATTATATTTGAATAATCTGTCATTTTATCATAATTATAAACTCTAAACCAACAATCACTTCGAAAGTAGGCACCTTGGTGCCTTCCATATGTCACCATGGCTCTATACCTAAAACATAGGTATCATATAGCACAATTATGTGCTATCTTAGGTAAGGTCTGGTCAACCTTAGGTATGGGGGGTCTCTGTGTAGGGTTTCATAACCCATCAGCTGTTCTACTTCTCTTTTATCCTTTGTCTTTTCTTTGCATTTTTCCTGTCTCCTTTTTCATTTCATCTGACCTTATATCATTTTTCCTTCATATACCATCTACATTATGAAACATAGCGACCAGCTATATTTCCTTAATTAACCATATACTTGTGTCACAATGACACACAATATAAGAAAATACATATCGTATGTGTCTTATAGTCTCAATCTATTTCTTGCATCATTTTTCATTTTTTTTCTATATCTGTCCATCAATCTTTGCTGAAATATCATCTTTGTGATATCAAGCCTTTGCTTTCCATGCCTATTTATCAGTCCATATTCTGATACCAACTTATGTGGCATTAGACCTATCCTTTCATCATCATTTATTTTCTTCTTCACCCACCTATTTACCAATCATTGCTTTGATACCAAGCTCTGTGGCGCCCCGAACCGAGACGTCACTTCCTTACCTCAAGATCTATCGATTGGTAAATGTGAATCAGGATTGTTGCCCTGATCACGCGGCGGGTTCTTAATTGGAATATGTCCAAAAAAATTTTCGATTATTCATCTGTCATCATTCATAATCTTGACATGACAATCATCATACATTGTGATATTTCACTTGTAATAAAATTCATCATTTTATTCAAAGCATCTTTACATGTCTGTCATTATACATTGAATTATTGTATAAATCATACTTTCATACATTCAACCATTAAATCATATACAGAACTTAATATTCTCATTAAGTTCACATACACATTAGCTTACCTTAGCATATTTATGCTTTTCCATTCCTCATAGCCTTCAAGGCTATCATCATGAACCTTCCTCTACGTCTGAGGTTTGCAACCTTCTGAGTTTCCTCGGTACCTGTCTAAGGGTTTGGAAAACAAAACGTGAGTGACCACTCAGTAAGCAAGCATCTTTAGGGCAAGGCTTCTTGAAAACTTTTTTCATAAACATCGGGAATACCTTGTTCCTGAGGACATGCATATGTCCTAAAATACCATCATGAAATCCTTTGTTTATGAGGACAATTCCATGTCCTTGAGTATTTTCATAAAGCATTCATTCTTAACATCATTTACAAGCCACGCCTGGGCTTGTTTAGGCAAAACATATACATTTTACCTTTGATGATGAGTTTCCTTAAATCTTATATGAACATTTTTAATGTTCATAGCCATTACATGAAATCAATCGGTTGTCAGTGGACATTTCACATCCAAAACAACATAAATACTTAGGCACAAGAGACATCTCATGTCTCAAAACATCATTCACATAAACCATCATAAAATTCTTTAGCCAAGAGACATTTTATGTCTCATAACATCATTCACATAAGCGATCATAAAATCCTTTAGCCAAGAGACATGTCATGTCTCAAAACATCATTCACATAAGCCATCATAAGATCAAGAGACATTTCATGTCTCAAAACATCATTAACATAAGCCACCATAAAATCAAGAAACATTTCATGTCTCAAAACATCCTTTACATAACCTTATTGGCAATGGACATTCATATGTCCTTAAACATCAATCACATAAGCCTTTCTCGGCAAAGGCCATTTTTATGTCCAAAAATATTCTTTATTTAGGCTCTTTTAGAAATGGACATTCCTATGTCCAATCCACGTTTCACATAAATCCTTTTCATAATCCCCGTCTCGGGGCTTGTTTATAGCAAACAAGGCAAACAAAATACGTAAACCATTTTCATAAATGCATTTGCATAAACACATTTCCTTTAATTCTTATTATTTACACTTTTGTGTAAAACACCCTTTCTTTTAGGGTAACCATTTCATAAAAATCCCTTTAGGATACTTTCATAAAATCATATTTTCATGACCCAATCTTTGGGCTTTTCAGAAATAACATAAGCAAATGCATTTCTCTCCATCCAGTAGTGACACTTAGCAAGTGATCATGCTACCGTTTGGAAGAGAATCCTTAACAACACGCTAGCCCAGCGGCTGTTATTTATCCTGCTCCCATCTCAGGGAGGGCGCCGCTGGCACTCCTGTCATCCCTTAGCGACTTGGCCTTATGTAGAGTGGGCCCCGGTCATCCCAACCGTGCTCTACGACCAGCCTAATCCTTGTACCGGTGCACCGTACGTTATCCTGACGAACCGCAGTCCGTTTTGGTTTGAAGAAAAACAGGCCGCAACCCATGTTCTTTTAAACCGGGATTACAGACCGCAGCCTGCATCCATATGCACAAAAATCATAGACCGAAGTCTATATTTAACAATTATTTTCAAAAACACATCACAGACCGCAGTCCGTGTCAACTTGTAAGCAAGCGCACCCACTTTAACAAGTTGTTATTTGAAATCCAGTTTTAGGATGACCTTCCTTAAATTCTTTTAAAAACGTTTTGAGTAAAATGTTTTGATAAACATTTGAAACCTTTGAGAAACCATACATCTTAAAATCCTTTTAATCAAAAGAATTTCAAATCCTTTAAATTTCCACAAATAAAACATGTTTTTCTCTAATATTTTCTTGGTTTCTATTTCAGGACCTTTTGTTTACAAAAGTTATGCAATTATGCTCTCCTCTTGTCCATAACCTAAAAATTTAATAATTATCCACATATCAATCATTTTTACATAGAGGAAAATTACATAGTCTTTTGCATGCCATCAAGCAACCTGAAATTAAACCATTTTATGAAATCAATCATAGGAAGTTGGTCATCCATAAATCCCTTTCAACACATCCGTAGAAATATCTTTTCAACATTTTCAACATAGATTTCCTTATCTAAAGGAAACCAAAACTTTTCAAACATCATTTCAAAACATATGGACTATGTCCAAACCATCATTTACTATTTAGTTATCTTGACCTAATAAAACAAATCTTTTTCATCATTGTTTATCGCGAGTTATTGTAAAAATAACTCAAAACTCATTTACAATCAATATTTTGTGAAAAAGGGTAAAATTCTCTTTTCCTTATAAAATGCTGTTGAACAATATCATATAGAACTTGCTTCCTTAAAAGCAAATTCTTAAAACCATCAGTATCAAACATAAAGTCCTTAAAAACATTAGCATAGAGAACTTACTTACTCTTACGCAAAATTTCTCAATTCCATTAGCATGAAGCATTCCTATCCTTGGCAACACCTAGGATAAATTATTTATCTTAAAAAGTGTCGCTTGCTTCCCATGAAGCAAACCTCAAGACTTTCATTAAAGTCATCATTTTTCAAAACTTATGGCTTTGCATTAAAGCCGACATATTCAAAACTTGTGCTTTCCCATTTCAATAAAACATAAGCATAAACGTAGACATTTCAATCATATCAATCACATAGAAAGAAAATGACATTTTAGAAAGTTTGCTTGCTTACCTGAGATCGCCATAATCCCTTTTCCTTCCATTCTTTTCCTTGCCTACATGAACATAATATGGTTTTCCATATATTTCTTGTCATTGCATTCCATTTAGTTTTCCAACCCATTTTCATTAACATATATCCTTCATTTGTCTTCTAAGTCATTAAACATAAATAGCACATTTTTATGCATTTCATTGGCTAATACATAACATATATAACCCCATAAATAGGGTATCCATTCAACCATATAAAATGCATCCATTGACTATCATACATAGGTTCATTGACCTTCATTTAACCATCTTTTACATTTTTTCCAAAATTCATACATCGGTGCCCGTTCCGAGCGCCCGTTATGACCTTAGGCTTCATTACATAATTCCAAAATTGAAAATTAATTTCATGAAGTTCTAAACAGATATATATTCATGAAATATATCATATTTTCATGCATTTTTGCACAAAAGTAAATTTCACAAGTTATTGATCACCCTTTTATCATTATCCCTTCACATAAGCTCATTTAGCACTTAAACATAATGCATTTCTTAAAATTTCTTAACTCAGAAATTTAACCCATTTTTCAGTGGGTTAATTACCGTTTAATACCACTTTACTTAAGGTATTTTTATGAGGTTTAAATCCATTTTCTATAGGTTTCCAAAACAGTTAGTTTGGAACCCACTTTTCACCCGTTTAACGTGTCTTTTGACACATAACCTTAGGTCATTATATAAATCCGAAATTTCAGCATATAATCGTACTTTTCTTGATCCATATTTAATTATTTAACACATAAATCAATTTGGATCATTTATACATAGGTTTCATATTTCTTTTTGATTTCTTTCTCAAACTAACCATATATGCTGAAATCAGGCGTGCTGAAATCTTAAAATCTTGAATTAATATCAACTCAAATATTTTTAATCTGAAATTTCTACCATACCTTAATAAATTCATCAATTAACTTTCATAAAAGTTTCAGCACGAAATATTGACATTACATATTTATTTGGGTATTTTTACCTTGCTGAACAGTAAACTCCATTTTCAGTCAGCCTGAATGACGTTATTTATGAGGTCTATTTTCGCCAATCAAAACCTCATTTTTAATTTGTTTCTGTGATCCCCAATATGTCTTTTATATTCTGTAAAATATTCAGCCTGAAAATACTTGTAGAAAAATTATTAAAAATCATTTTATACAGCTGATCCTGTAACCCGTTTTACCCTGTTTGGGCTAATATTTACAGATTTTTAATTTGCAACATACATATACTTTTAAGCTGAAAATTGGTTAGTTTCTTAATCATAACATGAGGATTGTTCTCAAAAATTTTCATGCCCAAAATTCATCCATTTACTGTTCCTACCATAATTTAGTTTTCAGCATCATTTACTTTCCAGATTTGATGCATAAAAATCAAATAATCATATACTTACTTGAGCAAATGAGCAATCTCTCCTTTTCCCCCTTCTTTTCCCTTGGTTTTCTCTTCTCCTTTGCTGGAAAAATTCGTGGCTTGCTGTTGCTTGGAGAAGAAGAATTTCCAGCACTTGGAAATTTCCAAAAACCCTCTCTCTCTCATGTGAACGAGCATGCCTTGGTAGGGTGGACTTTCTCCAAATGTGGGCCCCACTTGCTGGGCATTTTCCACACCCATTCAATACTCCCTTATCCCTCTTATGTGGTGGTGAATTCACAGCCACAAAAATTGCATTTTTCCATTTACCAAAATCCTCAAAATCTGCATCATTTGACCGAATTCTGCATTCCATTTCCACCGTCACTTGCTGCTGCCCATTTTCTGATTTTTCTCCCATTTTTAAAAACACAATTTTGAGGGTAGATTATACACCTAATTACCCCTCAATTCATGTATTAATTTGGTGTTAAAAAAATTAAGAAAAACTATTACAGCAGCATCAAACATGGGATGTCATTTGCATACATAAGCTGTCCATTTTTCCACTTTTAATGGCAGCTGCAAATCACGAATTTCCTTGGATTTTTTCCACATAATTAAATGCTTATTTATGCATCCCAACATGTTAGCTATTCATATACATCATTTATAAAATAGAAAATTGCTCAAAAATCCAATAATATCATCACTTGGACGTCCATGTCTTGGCCACCTTGCCTATGCTTCCATAGCTTTATCATTTCATGCATTCAATGGATGGATAATTCATGGCATTATGCATTTTATTTAATTGCATAAATTCCCTCAAAAATTCCTGCAATGGACACCTCATATCTCATTTAATTCCATGCCATCATGTTATGCACCTTTGCATTTATGATATGGTACTCTCTTGGAGCATAAGTCAACCATAGCCACCTTTTTCTACGCAGGAACTTTCCCAACATGTCATGCTTAATCCAAGTCTTTCAAAATAAATATCTCACCATTTCATTCAACCGTTTCAAATTTCAACTCAATCCGAGTTTTCTAGCTCCCGATATAGCAGTTTAAAGTTAACGGTTGAAATGAACATATACTTAAAAAAAATTCATAATTCTCATTTCATCAAGAATTTTCATAATCTTTTCATTCCATAATACCAAGACTAATATTAACATTCTTCATTTCAAATTTCACTTGAATCCGCCTTACGGGCGTTGAGTTATGAATTTTCTAGTATTTTCCTTCACACTTGTCAATTTCCATCTTTATTTCCATAATTCATTTTAAATCATGAAAAATGATTTTTCATGATATAATTGCACACTTAAATCACAAATAATTCATTCTAAACCCATTATCTCATTTGGGCTCAAAATGCTTAATTACATCATTAATGCTAACCCATAACCCTAATTGTCATAATTAGCAAAAATCATAAAATACCTTCATAATTCCATAATTCATAAATAATAATCAAATACCTGTTCAATGCATACATATGGCTTACTTGGGTTAGGGTTTCACAGCTGCTGTGGTGTAGGCGCCCCTACTGCACTGACGTGGGCTGGCCTAGATAGATTTTGAATCTGCCTGGATAAAGCGTCGATGTGAGCCTTTATCGATTGAACTGCGTCCAGTTGGAGTAGACCCCCATTTTGGCTTCTGTCATATGGCAGTTGGTAGGTATTGGCCACCATGTTTTCAAGGGTGTATATTCTCGGTAGCTTTTCCTCATCAGAGAACCGTTTGATGATGAATCCAACATGTGATGGGTGGAATCCTAGAGGCCATTGTAAAAAATTTGAATTTGAACCCATGGCTGAATTCCATGATGCGGGCACTTCCGGAGCAGGTCTTTGAAACGATCTCACGCCTCTGAAAGAGTCTCTTCTCCATGTTGTTTGAATGAGACTATATCCATCCTCATCTTAGCTAACTTGGCAGGCGGGAAATATTTCTTTAGGAATTTCTGGGCCAAGTCGTTCCATGTATTGACAGAGTTCGGGTCAGAGAATCTAGCCATTCCAAAGCTCTATCCCTCAGTGAAAATGAAAAAGTCCGTAGCCGCAATGCCTCGTCGGAGACTCCGTTCTGCTTGAACGTGTTCATAATCTGCAGGAAATTCCGCAGATGACGGTGTGGATCTTCAGAAGACAATCCCCCAAACTGCCCAATGGACTAGAGCATCTGGAAAATTACCGGTTTGATCTCAAAGTTGTTGGTGTCGATAAGAGGAGGTGTGATGCTAATTTGAACTGCATTCTGGCAAAGTGCAATGAGATCCCAAATGGGTTGGTCCAAATCATCTTGAGGTGGATGAATTGGAACCTCAATCCTTTGGTTCCCCTGTTGGTTTGCGTGAACGTTCTCATCCTGATTCTCGATGTGCTCCATAGTATGCTGTTGGCTCCTAGCTTCCCTAATCTTATGACACCTTCTCAAATAAGTTCTGAAACTAGCGGGAAAATTATAAACTAAAAGAAATTATGAAAATGAACTATTCTACAGAATTATACAAGAAAACAATGAAACTAACAATAATTAGTTAAACTAATTCCCCGGCAACGGCGCCAAAAACTTGACGAGCTGCGTATATGTTAATTAAAATGCTCGCTTTTAACGCAAGTATATGTGCCAAATCAAGTATGAGTAGAATATCGTTCCCACGAGGAATTGTTTAACTGAAATTATTAATTAGTTTAACTACTTTCGGTGGGTAGAAAATTTTGAGTTTTTGAATTTAAACTAAAGCTAACAAATGCGATAACAAATCAAAGTAGAGTCCACAGAATCGCTAGAATACTAGAAATGGGTTTATCAATTGGGGATGACAGATGGATAGCTCGGAATCCTTGAATCTAAATTATATTGGATTGGTTCTTTTTCATTAGATTATGGATGGATTTACTAGTCCAAGTTCAATAATCTTTATATATGTCTTCCAACACTATATAAAGCTAATTACACCCTATTCAATTGCTATGTTCCCATGCCATTAAATAAAGTGAAATTGATAAGTTCATAACCTGTTTAATGACTACATATGTTTAACGGTATATTCCTATCCATTAAACAATTTCCCTTAATAAAGAAGAAACCTATGCCCTATGCACGGATTTAGCAGAGATTTTCCTTTTCCACGGATAAATCGAGCAATTAAATCATCTTACAAGGTAGCTAATCTTGTAAAAAGCATTAAACCACATGTGTAAAGGTAAATCATACACAATCATATAGAAAAATTAAATATTCATTCCTGAATTTCAAAGAACCAATACAATATAATTAGATATCAATTCATCCTAACTATCCATCTAAAGGAAGTTTAGTTCAAGGACATGATATAAAAATCCTTTACATCCATTATGAAAGTATCCAGAAAAAAAAAAGAGAAGGAAAAATAGGAAGATAAAGAGAAAACTAGTTTTCTGGCGGTTTCCACCAATGAGGTTGAATTTTCTCTTCAATCCGTGTTTCGATCAAGTTTTTGTCCTTCTCTTGCTGTCAATTCCGGTTCTGGGCTCTCTCTAGGTCGTTCTCTCACGCGCAAACTCCTAGGATCTATTTATAATTCCTAAATTACGCAGCACACATACAGAAATTTGCGCGTACGGATGCGTATTGGCGCCTAGGCGCCCCTGGCTGGCACCTAGGCGCCAACTCTCTGTGTGCTGGGTGACTTAGACGCTTTTCTAGAAATCCTAGGAATTCATGCCTTGGCGCCTAAGCGCCAACTCCCTGGATGCTTCATGACTTGAGACCTCTCCTAGAACACCTGTGATCATGTATTAGCACCTGGGCGCCCCAAGCTGGCGCCTAGGCGCCAACTCCCTGGAAGCTATTTGTTTGCTGGGTTGTGCTGGAGTTCTGGCAAGGGCACGTAGGGTAGCGCCTGGGCACCATCCACATGCCTCGTGACTTAGTCTCGATCTGCATTCCACTCGCCCGCATGCCTTCATATTGCCCGTCCTTCCTGCAAAAAATGAATAAACCAAATAAATTGACTAAAAATGCCTAATTTATGTTAAAAATGCATAAAAACTAAATAATGCTCTTAAAATGCAAAGCGAGTGAAAATTAAGCTAAATGGATGCAAATCATGTCTAATCTCTTGGACTAACGCACAAATATCGTCTAAAATGAGCTATGATAACTCGCATTTTTACAAGTTATCAGTTGCGTTGCAATTCGGAGTGCAGTAGAAAGATGGGGCCCACCTATTGCGCAGTTATGGATAGCTATAAAATAGAGGTCAGGCAGAGGAATCAAGGGAGATTTTGGACTGGAGAGAGAATTGGAGGAGCAGAAAATTCAGAAAAGAATTTCAAGAGCAGAAGATCTGAGAAAATTAGAGAAGGAAGAGAGAGAGAGAGAGAGAGAGAGAGAGAGAGAGAGAGAGAGAGAGAGCAAGGAGGAGAGGACTGGCAAGAGGCGAACCAGCAAGTTACATAAAGCGACCGACACACCATCGGGAGCTTCAAACCAATAAGTCTTTCTATGTTTTTCTCTTTTTAATTTTAATTGTCTTGTTTAAGATGGATGTGAATTTTAATTTTATTTTAGACTTAAACATGCTCGGCTAAATCCTAAATCTAGGGTTTAAGATGTAGCATGTGTACAATGTAGCGTGGTATGAGTTTTTAATTTATATATGATGGATATTATTATTAATTTAATATCTTATGATTTTAATGCTTGTTTTGTACATGGACCCGTACTTTTGCATGATTCCATATATTAGATGATGGAACGGAGATGTGAAAATCTAATATACAATTATCAAGATATTAAACCTGGAAATATAAGACCATGAGAATAGGCATGATGACCTTGAGGAATTCCATGAACAAACCACATAACTTAATAGATTCTAATTAACTTAATCCCATGAGAATATGTAGTTAAGAAAATTATGGTACACCTTGTAAGTTTTGAGAGAAGGTGCAAGGATAAATTAGGGTTTGTTCTCCTTTAATAAATAATATCCGAATTAAATAATTATACTAATGTTCGTTGCAAAAGACGCATGTGAAATCCTAGACCCTAGGTACTCGCGTCCTTGTTCTCTACTCAGTTTTCAATTTTATTTTATCTTCCCATTTTTCTATTTCTTTTTCATTTCATTTACTATATTATCTTCCCACTTTTCTATTCCATTTTATATTCGACACAAAAGGGTTTAAAAGTAAAATTTATAGTCCCGAATTCCTTGAGGATCGATAATTTATATACTATAATCTATGACCCGTGTACTTGAGGTGAGATTGCGAACAACTTATATTGCATGTATACTTACGCTAAACCAACAATTTAATTTGACATATACACAGCTCGTCAAATATCTTGATTATTGTATATTAAACTTTCACATCTCGATTCCTACACCAAATATATGAAATCATGCTAAAAATGCAAGATCAAACACCCAACAAGCATTAAGATCACCAGATACTAAATTAATATAGATATCTTCTATAAACAAATAGAAACTAGTCACTAAGATATACGTCATATGCTACATCCTATACCCTAGAGTATAAACTTAGCCAAACATTGTTTTAATACATCCAATTAAAAATACAATATTATTGAAAGGATCCATTAATCCAAGATAATACGAATAAAAACATAAGAAAAGAAAGCTTATGGGTTAAGTCTTCAATGGTATCTTGAATTGGTCTCTCCAAATAGCCTCTTCATTCTTCTTTCCGTGTTTCTCCTCTTTCTCCTAGACCTAGACACCAAACCTAGCTCAAAATCATGTCCTTGGATGCCCTAGTTTGTGCTTAATATGTGTTTAAACAGAGATTTCTCAGAGATTACACATACGCAGAACAGGTTGCGTAAGTTGTAGCCAGGCTAAACATGGCATGGGCAGTGTTTCCCCTAAAGCAACACATCCTGGGTCATGTTCATTACTGGTCACAAAAAGCTTGTTTTGAATTTTTATTGATTTGCTACTCGACACACCCCGAACCATGTCGGTACTTCTCCAAAATGTCTTTGCTCATTTTGATCATTGTCTTGATTTCTTTTTAGCTCTCTAATTCATCCAAATAATTGCATCTTAATTATTGAACTTTGATCTTTCATGATTTGCACGCATTAAATCCCAAAATAGTCTGAATTCATGCACGCCAGCTGAATATGAGTATCTTACACAGAATGAAGAAAACATTATCATTTAAGCTCACAAAGTCATTTAAATCAATAATTTGGTCATTAAATCATCCAAACTGTGAGCTATAAAACTGACATAACATTGGTAGAATAGACTAGGCTACTAAGGTAGTGTAGCAGATCAGGAAGTAGCTAATGGCTACTCAGTTCGACAAAAAAAGTATGCTAATGGAAAAAAATGCAAATTACAGTTTGCGATTTGGAAAAAGTTTTCCTAAAGGTCTTTCCTAATCATAGTGTAATGAGATTCGAAGTAAAGGTGAAATTAAGTCATTGTTGTCTTAGAGTATTTGAGATTCTATAGGTCATCAATGGATTCCCATATCGGTTATCATTATCCCTAGCACTGGCAGGAGTCCACAATGTATTCCATATCTCACAACTAAAGAAATATGTGTTTGATTTAAGACATGCGCTACAAGTACTAGAGAAAGAGAGTTGAATGGCAGAAAGATCAAGTGTGTTTTGTTACAGTGGAGTAACCGCAACGAGAAAGAGGCAACATGGGAACTTAAGGACTTTGTTCAATAAATATGTCTCAGTTTGTTTCCACCTTATAGTAACGAGAAAGTTTTAAGAACAAAAATTTTGTAAGGGAGAAGACTAATAATTATAATAAATAATAAGTTGACAAGTCAAATGATGATGTGTCCACTAATGTAGCATATTGACCATGGACCGCTGATCATTTGACCGCACAATGGGCTAGAAATAAGTGAAATGTTATTGGGCTAGCGTAATTAAACCCATTTAAGTTTAATAAGTTAAGTTAAATAAAATATTATAAATATTTGACTCAACCGTCCAAGATGCTCAAATGGTTAGAGTATTGAACGAGAGCAAGTCCTAACTAAAGAGTAAATAGTATATTTTTGTAATTTTAAGCTCCGTGGGCCCCATCATCTTGAAATTCAAAATTCAAAAAGAAGGTCAGAATTGATTATGAGACAATTTGATTCATTCAAGCTCTTAGTTTTATTTTTTTCATTAGTGTAAGGGAATTTTGCCTCTTTTTGCCTTTGATTATGGCATGATTTAATAAATGAAGATTTATCACGTGATTAGATTTGTGATTACATGAATATATTGATTACGTAATCATGTTATCAATCATGTTGAGACAACACGTGCAATTATGTGCTTAATTGCATGAAATTAATGAATAACACAATTATTTTAAGGACGTATTATTTTCATTGAAATTAATTATGTGAGGAATTAGATGTATTAATAATTTTGGAAAATGTTTTAATATATGGATAATTTTAGACAGCATAATTATAATTCATCTCTAAGTGAAATAAATTAAGAGGTATAATTATGTTTGTGATATTATGCTTAGATGGTCTAAAATTAAAGATGTTGGCTAAGAGGATTTTTATGTATTTTTCTTTGAATTTAATGCATATTAAGAGGATAAAATATTATATAAATGAAAAAATAACATATATAAATTGCTACTTAGAAATAATATGATTCGCTACCCATTTTCACATATTTCTAGAAATTTGCAATTCTACCTATTAGTTTTCTAGAAATTTATGTACTACCTAGGAGTTTCTACAAATCTTCAGAAGTCGAAATAGGACTTTAGAGATTTGGCTGAATCCAGGCTAAGCCTAACTACTAATGAGCCCGAAGGTAGTTTAATGGGCCTGAAGCCAAACAAGCCTGGTTTGGGTCCATTCCAGGAGTCAATGAAGATTGTTGGATAGTGGCAACATGGAGGTGATTGACGGCAATGAAGGAGACATGCTTAGCCACTCTTCAAAAGCCAAGGGCTCAGAGCCAAGGCGATGCCCTAGGAAGAAAAGCCTAAGCTGCAGAGCCTAGAAGCGGCCCACTAAGAAGGCTAGCCGAGCAGAGCATCGGTAGTGAAGGGACACGTGGTACTTCGTGGTGCGTCCATCTTCAAAGTGTTGTAAATTGAGCTCCCATTGTCCAATTTGGGCAATCCAGGAGTCATTTTCTATAAAATTGGATACTTTGAGTTCAATGCAAGGGATTTAAGGCACTAAATTCTCAGCATAGTTTCCCAAACTTAAGAATGGGTACTTTTATTATCTCAATTACATGGCATATTATTGAATATTAAGTTCCTATGAACTTACATCATTCCTCTTTTACTTACAAATGACCCAAAGATTAGTGGCTAGTGAGATGGCACTGGCATGTTGAACTCATTATTAATTCATTTTTTTTGTAACAAGTTGTTTAGCTTGAGTATAAACACTATATTTAATGTGGGCATGATTGTAATAATTTAAAAGACATGATTACTTTGAAGTGATAATGCAAGTTTATTTATGTTCTATTTTAAGATGGTTTACGTAGGAGATCTTGGAGAACTAAATGACTAAGTCAGAAAAATTAGGGTGAAAAGCTTTGATTTTCACTCTAGGGCAAGACATAAATATAACCACAAGTTTTTCACTTAATTCCAAATATACCTATGAACTTTCAATAATTTCTTTCGTACCCAAGTAAAAACACATTTGTACCCACATTATCATGAAGGGCTGCTTGCATGTCTGTGAAATGACAAAATTGTGCATGACTTGATTCCTACCTTAGTTTGCAATTCAAGCTCTAATTTGAATTCAAGCCGTATTTTTATTTCTTATAGAAATTAGGAATAGATATCAGGGCTCAAATGAAAATTAGGTCATGAATTGAAAGTTAAGGTAGGAATTAGAGTCCGGACAATCTTGTCTTTTCACACACAAACTAATGGCCCATGTAACAAGTTCTAAACAGCTTCGGTAAAAATGAAATTTTGTACAAAATACATGAGTAAGAGAGAAATTATTGAAAATGTATGGGTATATTTTGGAATTAGGTGCAAAAAAGTTATTATAGATAAAGCCCGATTAAATGCAAATTATTTGCATCACCCTTTTTTCTTAATTCTTTTAACTTTTTTTGGCACTAATATGCGAGGCCTAAACATGTATTTCTTATGTATAGAATTTTATAATTTTTGGAAAATATTTAATATTTATTGTTGAACATTGAAAAATATATTTTAAACCCTCTCAGAAATTATAAACTTTGTATATAAAAAAAAAATGGTGTGCAATCGATGCACCCGGGTCATTGCTCAATGTAGTCGGGTGTACTACACCTATTTTTTTTATTTTTTTGAAATTTCTCATGAAGCTATTAATCTAAGTGTATTTAACATATGTATCAATTTTTACCATTTTTTGATACTTTTAGATTTTTTTTTGGATTTTTAAAAATTAATGGCATTTTTAAATTACTAAAAATGCAACTGATTTTTAAAAATCCGAAAGAAAATATCTAAAAATCTCCAAAATTAGTAGAAATTAATATGGATGTTAAATACACTTAAATTAACAGTTGTGTAAAAAATTTTCAAAAGAAAAAATAATAATTGTATGCTTCCGGGTGCATACAACTGCACCTCACAAATATATGTTTGGGCGACGGGTTAGTGCCAAAAATGTCAGAGGAAGGGTAATGTAAACATTTGCATTGGATCGAAGCCCACTGTATGTTGGGAAATGAAAGATTACATGAGAAATGGAAAATATAATATTGAAAATTTAAAAGGAAGTGCAATCCTTATACCGAGTTCCATCCAATAAGATGCCTCCGAACATGCCCAATCATGGATGAATGCCTTTCCTCGGTACATCTAAAAATTTACGTGTCAGCAACCAAGGAGCAGGTTTGGATGAGTCCTTGGTCACTAATTGAAACTTCGAAGATCAAACACAAACAGAGTTTGCAAAAAAATAATAATAATAATAAATAAAAATGGCATTTATCTGTCATGGAAAGATTTGCTCCACGATCCTCCCCAAGACATAATAGTGGTCATGTCAAATTCAACTGCCCTCTCCCAACCATTACCCTTCCCACACAAAACTTCAAAGCAAGCTTCAAAAGCTGCATTACATCATAGCCAAATTATACATTCGCCCCGAGGAACTAATGATGCAACTTAGGATCAACCAACCGGGCGACATCCCGGTGGTGAGGACGCTGGCGCAGATGTCCAGTAGCCTCGATCCGTCTCCCGCATGTTGAGTCTGCACCTAGCATATTGGGAGTAATGTGTCTTCTCAAAAATATGGTGAAAGCTGTGTAGCTTTCCAAAAAAATTTTATGGGAGTAATATATTTCCCGTAAAAATTTGTAAAAATGTGTCAAGGCTCCAATGTAATAAAAATAAGATGGTTCTAAATATATACATAAAAAATAATGCAAAGTAGGATCACTTCAATAAGATGTAAGGGAAAAATACTAATAACTAAATACAAAAATTTCTACCTAATTTCTATGCATCTTTTATCTCAATGAAATCCTACTTTCGACTCTATTTTTCCGGTCTTAACCCAACTCTATTTTAACCCTATAGAAATTGTTTTAGTATAAGTTAGAAAACAAGTTAATAAATATATAACATGTAAAAATATTTTTCTGAACTAAATCTATTTTAAAATATAAATTTATATAAAAGAATAAAAACTAATCCTTTTATAAGAATACTTTCCAATTTACTACTTATACAATAATATAATTACTAAACAATCCTATTTCAAAACAGTAATGCCTATTTAATTCATATATATTATGTGTTAATGTGTGACTATTTTTTAATATTCTATTATATTTTACACTACTATATAAAATTAAATTTAGTCGGATTGACAATCATCTAATTCAAACTAACCTACCTTTGAATTCGGGATGGTTCGAATCAGATTATATGACTTATATTTCCCCAAATGTCTAACCCAACCCAATCATATATGTGTCTTAATTTTAACTACCTATCCTACTTTTTCTTTTAAGACCTCACATTTTTCTGTAAAACCTATCTTTATCTTTATAATCCTTACTCCTAATTATTATTACCTTTATTATATTACTTTTTAGAAAACCGTTAACGACTTTTTATGTAATGCTGCGGGCAAGCGGGATAGTTCACGTTAACGGAAGCAATTCTTCAGAGCATCTGTCATATTCAGGCCCCATTTTAGTGATTATACAAGATCCAATCCATTAATTATATTCAATACCATCTATTAATGAAGGCACTAAAAATAATTTGAATTGGAATCCCACGTTGGCGACACCTCTAAGAAAATGCATAAAAACGTTTAGATTTTGAAATTCAATTGAATATACTGAATGGAGTATGTACAAATATTATTTTAGGTGGGATAAATACTTTAGAAGGTTTGGATGTTTGATTTACAATGCGTGGACTATTTTTAAGAAATAAACGGTTTTAACAGGTTAATATTCTCTCAAATGATTTTTATTTTTTCACCAACCCATCTTTGATTGGGATGATTTTTTGATTCATTGCTATATACATAATATTAAATATTAAAACTGGGGTAGACATTGTTTAATCACCATGACGAACAGCAAAGACGAGAAATGTACCAATTCATTTTTGTACATTTGCACTACTGAAGGCTTCCCATTTATTGATGGGATACATTCCTGCAAGCGGCAATTGATTTTCTCACCTCGGCAATCGTACGAGCGCATATGCAAACCACCAGTAGATGCAAGTATCAAGTGATGCCTTGATACTTAAACGTGTTAAACACTAAGCTTTGCTCTGAAATCACAGCCCGTAAATGCCCTTGTGAAATCATCTACACAAGCCATACGAATCCTTTCTGGAGTTGCTGGGTTATCCAGAGGGAACCAGCCACTGTATCCTGACTCTGCTCTTGCGGCTACAATTGCATCTTTGATTGCAAAGAATACTGAGGAAGCAAGAAAGAACGGTGGCTCGCCTACAGCCTTCGATGAATGAATTGCCTCAACATTTGGAGAATCCTGTGAATCGAAAAAGGTTCATTTACATTTCATCATGTGAAAACACATACAAAGCGGAAAAAGCAGCGTGCAAGTTTATCTGAAATGAAAACAAATATAACCTAAAAAGTGAGGAAGTCAAGAGAAATTTTCTTTAAAACATTTGTGTGCAGGCATCAACGTGCATTCTGTATTCTTGTCTCAGAACATTAAATCAATCTACAAGATTGAAAGGTTCCCAAATACAGAGAAATAGATTTGAAAATGTTTTAACACATAGCAGTCCTCAAAACCAGTATGAGTGCATAGAAATTTGAATCTCAAGCGTAAACAATTTCTGTGGGGGGTAAAGTTACTTGATGTTTATTCATGGCGTAGACAATTTTTTTTTCTCATTCTTCTCATTCACACTGTAAAACTGATGAAAAATCAAGTTACCTTCTTCTGCTGCTTCTTTTTCTTCTTCCCTCTTTGTGTGGGGTTCATATAAAGGACCAATTTTCTCAAACGATGGTCAACTAGGGTAATCTGATATGCATGTGGATTTAAATCTCTCCATGTGCCCTTGTCATAATATGTGTGAAGGCATGCTCTTATGTCATTTCTAAGAACTCAGCCCCACGCATGCATGTGTGGCTTCAAAGTGCAATCCTAAATACTGTAGTACAATATTATTGTGTTGCACCATGTGTGTGACCTCATGGAATCTGTTGTTTGTGCTGTTCTTGAGAAGAAAATGAAAGGAATGTTTCTTTAAAACCTAGCTAGACAGTAGAGATTCTGATGATTTCACTTTAAACTACCTCCCGCCTATGCGGGGTCAAGTTTTGTTCTTAAATCTAAAGCTGCAATCAGTCAAAAAACTAACAAGGTAATGTTAAAATCAGCACAGAATAAATTATGTGAGAAATATCTTTCAAAAAAAAAAAAGGCTCTTGAAATATTCAATAAAGAGTATTTATTCAAGAATGTCGAGATAGGCATATTCACCAGAAAAAGAAAAAAAAAAAAATATATATATATATATATATATCTCAAGATAGGCAAAGACTGATGATACCTTGAGGAGTGAAACCTTAAATTTCAATGGGATATCACTCACTGTAGGAAGTTTATAACTTCCAGGACCAGCAGTGTACAAAAATCCTGGAGGAATCCACTTGTGAGCTGGGTCTCCCCATTTTATCTCTTCTAGTGCTACCCAGCCCAAACCTTGAATGAAAGCTCCTTCAATCTGTAAAACGATAGGTGGAAAAGATCATGCTTCACATTTTGCCCAAGAAAAAGAGTGAACTATCAGCAATATAATACATTATTAAAAATTTCCATACTGCTCCAACTGAGGAAAACAAAAAGTAAGCCACGATAAAGAAACTGCTGGACAACAATAAAAAATCAACACATGATCTTAGTTAGCTTATGCTATCCACATATTTTTCCAGTTTTTGTAACGCAATAAATGGGAAGGTGATAAAGATGACAACCTGTCCTATATCAATGGCTGGGTTAAGGGAATTTCCGAGATCCATGACAATATCTGCCTGCCTTGTATGAAAATCTCCAGTTAGTGTATCTATTTCAACCTCTGCAAATGCAGCTCCATAGGTGTAGTATCTGAATGGATTCCCCGTGCCACTTGTCCAATCAAATCCAATGTCAGGTGTTTTATAAAACCCATGAGCAGATAGGCCTATTCGCTCCATGTAGCATGCAAGCACTATCTGATTTGCAAAAGCCAAAGTCAAAATTATATATAGTAATCAAAGCCTCCAGCTGCATCTTGCTGGCTAACAAACAAAAGGTGTGTGTATCTAAGCATGGAAACAAGGTAGTGTGCTCACACGCGAGTGTAGTTGTGTCGAGCAATAAATGAGATAAAATGCAGTTTCTCGTGCAGGACAGAAATACTTAGAGAAGAGTACCTGTGCAAGTATAAAGACTCCCTGATTTAAGGCAAAAATTAAGGGGGCATGCTTTTTCTACATTAATATGTATTTGTATAATTACCTCTGCAAAAGAATTATCCTTGTGTTTGGAGGCGATTGGCTCCATTCGTGACTTTATTTGCTCACAGGCATCTAAAACAGCTGCCCCATAGATATCAGAACTTGCGGAAGCAGCTGTCGGGGATGCATTTGGGACCTATATCATAAAAGATAATTAAGAATCAGAGTAGGCAGCCCATTTCACAAGCACTTCTCAGTCATAAATTATGAATTACGGTAGAGAGTATATGGTCAAATCAGTTTCAAACATCAAACATGAATATATATATTTCGACATCTAAATTGTCCAAAATATCATTTCAATGTGAATCAATTATTCAATAAAATATTATTACATTCTAATACATGTGTCAATAGATCTAAGCGTTTTTCATAATTTACACATGAATATATATATTTTTGAACAAATGTAGCCTATAAACATATTTGATTGGGATGAAACTTGGTCTTCTAAATAAACAAATGATGTTAAATATAATGAATGGATTGAATTTTCCATTAAGGATTAAAACCTTAGATTTTGAAGGGATTATATGTGTCCGCTTCTATGTAACTCAGTTCAATAAAAGCGGGACTGTACATATATATATATATATATAGAGAGAGAGAGAGAGAGAAAGAGAGAGAGAGATTCAGGTGCAACTTCACTGCACTAAAATTACAGTGCAGTTGCCTCAAAATGGGTCCTACATAATCATAAAATTATAATCTAATATTCTATTACCGTACCAATTTTCATCCTAATTGGATATGTGTATGAACTCTATCTGAAAATGGTACAAATTCAACGTAATACAATAGTTTGATGTAAATAACAATTTTAAAGTTGTTTTTTCAACATGTAAACTATTTATTGTAAAATTTATATATGAATAAATGATTGTATAAAGTATTAATACATTTAAGTATTAGTAAAATAGTTTATACCAGTTGCAGGAATTGTCTTCTTTGGGCCTTGCATACGCATGGTTTTGTCCTTCTGGGCTTGCTCCCAAAAGGCGCCTCGACTATTCATCCAAAACCTCCACTTATAGCTCAAGCTCCCTCCTTCATCCTAATCGACTGGGATATTACATCCACCCCCCTTGGGGCTCCAGCGTCTTCGTTGAATGAGTTCCCGTGAGACACACCAGCAGGATATCGAGAGTCGGCTCTGATACCATTTTATCACCCCCTAGCCAACAGTCGCAGGTATTGTCCGCTATAGGCCTTGCGCCCGCACGGTTGTCCTTCAGGGCTCACTCCCAAAAGGTGCCTTGACCATTCAACCAAAACCTCCACTTATAGCCCAAACTCCCTCCTTAAAAGCAGACAATACACTTGACTGTTGGCCAAGGCATGAAAAAATGATATTAGAGCCGACTCCCGATATTCTACTGGTGTATCCAGAGGGAACTCATCCAATGAGGACGTTGGAGCCCCAAGGGGGTGGATGTAATATCCCATATCGATTAGAATGAAGAAGGAAGCTTGGGCTATAAGTGGAGGTTCCGATTGAATGGTCGAGACGCCTTTTGGGAGTGAGCCCAGAAAGAGAAAACCGTGCAGGTGCAAGGCCCAAAGCGGATAATACCTACGACTGTTGGCCAACAAGAGTCCACATTTTTCAGAGGAACAGTCCATCATTGAGTTACATATTACGGAATGCAATAAAGGAAAATAACACCAAACGCTAATGCAGAACAACTAGGGCTCTTTCTTGCATGTTTTAGAGATATTTACTAAAATATAGGGTATTTACTCGTTTCACTTAGGATTTGATGTATGCATTAAGCACCGGAATATAAATTAACTTGATGGATAGGTATCTTCTTTGTTTTAATTAGAGTTTCTATTCCCATACAATCAAATTAGGCCTTCGTTTTGCATAGATATATTTTAGAACTGAAGAGTCATGCATCAGAGTTGAAAACCACTTAGGATTGATTATTGAATACAAATATTTTAGTTCTCTGGATTGCCAAAATTTCTTCTCAATTTACTGTAAGCTACATTAATATGCTATCAAAGCCAAAGCCTAGCATTAGATTTCTCGCATGGGGATTGAAGGACTGCATTCCATCTCAGATCTACCATTGTTGCCCACTAGTGCCACAACAATCTACCTCAAATTGCCAGCTCTGCGATGCCCAATTTTTGCATGCCGATCTTCTATCCACCACTCTTGCCTGTAATCGACTTGGAGAGGAGACATTATCTCACCTCTAGAAGTCATCATACATGTCTGCTTCATCGCTTCCCAAATAATGTAGTGGCTGTAAACAACTTGAGCCTTTTAAGGTTTTGCATCATCATTTTTCAACAAATCTGGCATCTACAGCTTACAGAGTTCTGCTGCTACAACTCTTGCATATGACTGCTAATTAAATAAAGATCTACAAAAGAGGGTTTTCGTCGTTTCTCATATCCTAATCTAACATCTTCCATCCAAATTCACATGTTCAGCAGCCTGGAAAGGTCTTTATCTTGAGATGTTCTTGTAAGATAACACTTGCCTACGGCTGCTAATTAAATGAAGATCTATTGCAGTGGATTTTTGCTGTTTCTCATAAATCCACAATCCGCCATCCAAATTCACATGTCTAGCAACTTGGAAAGGTGTTTGTCATGAGATGTTCTTGCAGCAGAACTTGAAGAGTAAGCTAAACAAGGTTGGTTAGGTTTCTAACAAGAAAAAATCTAAAGATCAGTTTGTAATGATTAAAGATTAAAATGCAATGAAAAATTCCAGTGCTGAGAAATTGAAAATTTATAAGAGCAAAAGGAAAACGCATCAGGTTTGCTCCTAAAGACAAATCTATTTCCAGGGAGAGAAAATTTTCAAGCAATATCATATACGAGAAAAATAGGCAACGCAATGAATCAATTTTTTTATGTTTTTCACTATTGAAGAATTTAAAGACTATGATGCACATAAAAAACCCGATAAAAGTAGAAGAATCAAGTGAAATTTCCAAAGTATTATCCAATAAATAAGAAGGTAGTTTGGCATGTTAAATTACCTTATCAACTCTTGATAAATCAAAACAAAAACACATTTACAGTTGAACTATAACTGATTTCCTCATGAAAAATGGAAGACATGATTCTTTCGTTAAGCTAATCAGAAGGATGTCAAGCACAATAGGAATAGTAAAGCCAATACATAAGAATTATAGTCCATTTCTTTTTTCATATTTTAGGGAACTTTCCAAAGTATTATCCAATAAATGAGAAGCTAGCTTAGCATGTTAAATTACATTATCAACTCTTAAGAAATCAAAACAAGATACACTTACAGTTGAATTATAACTGATTTCCCCATGAAAAATGGAAGACGTTTTTTTCAAAACCTAAACAGAAGGATGTAAAGCACAACAGGAATAGTAAAGACAATGCATAAGAATTGTAATCCATTTCTTTTTGGATATTTAGAGATATTTTTACCACAATATTTCAAGATTTAATTATAGTTCATTTCTTTTTGCAATTGTCAGGGATGTTTTTTTCACAAAATTTCAATTATTATTATTATTTATTTTTTTGGTAATTTGACGTAAGCATTACATGGAAAGGTAAGATCAACCTATTTTCGTTTTTTATTTGTGGACGCAATTAAATTAGAGTTTTATTTTGCATAAGGATTATCTATAAATCAAGGGTCATGCATTTTAAGCATATTGATGACCGATTACTGCTGACCCACAAACATTAAGAAGTCAGCAGAAGAATGCTCAGCAAATTGTTCTTCTTCCACCAACCGCACCCCCCAAATTCTCACTGCCGAAGAAAGGCACACTCCACAAATGATCTTTATTACATCATAAACACACACAATCCATTAGGAATCTGCAAAAGTAAAAAAAATTTTAAAAATGTCTACATACTTTTTTTGATAGAATTTGATATATTAACTACCTAACCATCTTGCTTATTATTACCTCTATATTTCAGTTATTTTTTCACATCTTTCCATATAACTACCTTTTCTATTTTAACTTTATTCCTTCACTTTTAATCATTACCTCTATAATATAACATCACTCTGTTATTCCTATTCCCACTTTCCTACTTTTACGTCTTCCCAAATGAACTCAGAGGTTCTATGGAAGCAAATTTAACAGAGGCACCAAAAGAATTTTTTTCATAAACAAAAACGCCTATGAAAACTACTTTTTGCAAGAATCCTTGATGGATGTATGGATTCAACTTTCAAGAAAGTTTATACTATTGCCTTAAAGATTTGAAACTGCCAAGGATCTCTTTATTCCCAGGATCTACTGCAGAAAAAAAGGTGGTATCTGCTGTTATATTAATTAGAAAACTACCTTCCTGTTTCACCGAAACAAGTTTGGCCATGGTAAAAACAACTTCAGGATAGATTCACATTGTCAATCTGTCATCATGCTCTTCTTATTTCTGAATTCCAAAGAATTCCCCCTAATATCACTTTGTCCTTATTGACATCAAACGGATCAAACATTACAAAATAAACAACATAAGGGTGTGTTTGGCAATTGAAAGAAAAAATCAGTTAAAACTTTTCAATTTAAAACTTTTCACTCTCCATAACTATCATATTTTTTAATTATTTTTTCACATTTTCCTATACAACTACCATACTTTTCAATCATTTCTACACAACTATCTACACAACTAACCTATCTATTTTAACTTTATCCTCTTTACTACTCATTATTACCCCTATCATATCGCATCATTTGACAACTTTTACTCTCCAAAACTTTTCATCAAAAGTTTTATTCATTACCAAACACACCCTAAATCTTCAATTTTGAGTGGTAGTGTGGTGGTCACCTTATCTGTACTAGTCTCAGATATAAAGACAGCACTAAGAGGAATATTGAAGGATGAGGCAGCTATCTGAGCAACCTTTGTGTGAAGACCTTGTCCCATTTCAACACCTCCATGAGTGACTAAAACAGTTCCATCGGTATATACATGCACGAGAGCACCCGCCTAAAGCCATGAAAACACAAACGTTACATAATCTTAATAAAAATAAAAAAAGCCTAGAATTGATAAACAAACGCCAAAAGGATACCGATTCATCCAAATTGCATTCGAGGAATAGATGAAGTAAAAACATAGCATTAATAAAAAAAATCCTAAAAGATTGCAATGACTTTGGTAAATTGCATTAAAGATTAGATCATAGCTCATCAGATGAAGCCCGAACAAGTCAACAATTATCCTCGAATCTTCAACCAATTAAATCAATCAAATTTCAAACCATGACAATGCCATCTTGCACAAGATTTGCTTACAGGACTACACAGTCCCAAAAGAAGCATAACTCAGAGATTTAAGAGGTTGATTTTGATGCTGATATTTGCATTGCCACACCGGTAGTGGCAACCACTCTAAAAGTCTAACGTGATACCCCTTTCCAATGTCCACAATCATCTCATTTTTGAGGCACTTTAAACTTTCAAGAAGTATTTGCTGTTGTTCATGTTTCAACATTGAACATCAACCTTGTTGTGTAATCAATCCTTGCACACCTTGCTCCTTTACTGCCATTTTAAAGAGACTTAAACCAATGTAAGAAGTTCTCAAACTAGTGAAATGCATCTAGCTTAAATTCCTACGCAATTCCAGATCACTAAAATGTTGCTAACATGTTGACTGTCATTCTCTTGTAAGCACAATTCAATTTTCTGGTACAATAATGAAGAGAAATTAGAATTCCACGGCGTTATCCATTTTGTTAAATGCAACTGCTATTCCATTTTAATTGATACTAGCAAGGTCTTGTAATGCTTGTCTACAACATCCACAGCTTTCAAAACTTTCCTTCTCACTAGCTCACATGAAAAACATCAAGACAAAAGATGGATTCTCTCATGGGAACTGTGGTCAAGGAAAAATCTAGTCAGTCCACTCATCAGATAGGCCACATGACCAAGATCAATGAAAAACCTGCTCCGAATTTCCATGCCCAATGATGAGTGGACTGCCTAGATTTTGAAGGCCAATCATCTTGCATAAATAGTAGTAACATAAAGAATCATGTTGCAACCCACCTTACATAGTGTATGCATGCTCTAACTCAATATCATCAATACACATAAATTCCAATTCAGTTGATCCATAGTTCTAAACATTCTAGGGTCCATTTCGTAATTGGAAGTGGGAAAGTAGAAAAGTGGCAAAATTTTTGGAAAGTGTCAGAAGTCATGTGATATAAAGTGGAAATAAATACGGTAATAGTGTAAGAAAATAATTGAAATATAAGGGTAAAATTTTAAAAAGTAGGGTTGTTGGGGGTAGTTCAGTGATCAAATCAGATGGGAAAATGTGTACCCACTTTTCCCTTTCCTATATGCGATTATCAAATGCAGCCTAAGTAACAATTCGGACCTCTGGAAACTCAATCCTGAGAGAAAATTCAGATATATCATTGATTTCATAATCATAACCCAGACAAGCCCCAAGAATGAGAGAAGTCACTAAAGCAGCTAACTAGAATATCAGATTCAGAACATGGAATGCGTAATAAATGTCCAAATGTAATGCCAAAGTAGTTGGAAACGAAACTACCAAAGTAGCTGGAGAATATTCACCTGGTTCATGAACTTCGCAGTAAATGAAATACCAAATTTTGTTGGAATCAGAGCAAGACCTCGCTTTTTCCAACGATTTTGCAGATTAAACTCATTCACTTCCTCCCAAGCCTCACAGAAGTTGCAAGATGCCTTGAGCTCATCCCACACTCTCTCAAGTGTACAGTGCTTAAGCTGATGACCATAATGCAGCACAGATCCATCGCTTTGAAAATTGATTTCCTGGCAACAATGGTATTCTAATGAGAGCAATGCCCGAGTTGGAAATCAGTGCTAAAAAGCAAAAAATACAGTCATTAGAGAAAAGATACCCTTATCTCTTCAGGTCTTTTGCCTAGTTCCATAGCAATTCTCTGAATCCAATTCTCTGTAATAAGCATGCCCTGAGGACCGCCAAATCCCCGAAAAGCAGTGTTACTTGGTAAATTTGTGTAGCAAACTTTTCCTCTAATCCTAACATGTGGTATGTCATAGACATTATCTGATTGGAGAATTGCACGCTCAAGCACAGCAGTTGATAAATCCAATGAATTCCCACCATTGTTGTAGATCTCAAGATCCAAAGCCAGCACTCTTCCTTCTTTTGTGAAGCCAACCTAGTAAATCGAATTTCCAAAAACCAGGAGCTTTAGAGAAATGGGCTGAGGCATTTCGTACACAAGCACATATATGTTAAAAAGTGCCAGGATGAAGAATTTATCCCCATATTTTAAACTTTAAAACCGTGGTTAAAGCTCATAAAAAAAACACTAAAATTCGTTTATTTCTCTTTTCCTCAGGATAGATATGACTAAAATTGATAATGATAAAATGGATGCTGAGAAGACATTAAAACATAAGATTTAGCAGACAAAATGCCTGTCAAAAAAATTAGAAAAGGAAATCTTGTGATAACAATTATACATAGTATGATTATGAGAAATACTTGCAAATGATTCAGATGTGCAGGAGAGATCAATAACCACATAAATTAGAAGCAATCAATTAAAGTCAAAGGCTTACAATGGAAAGAGAATTCGTCAAAGGACCTTATGCACATATGTGTGTGTGCGTGTATACATGCGTATGCATGTATATGCATGTATCTATCTATCTATCCATCCATCTATCAATCTAACTATCGGAAGATATTCCAGTGGATGTCAAAATGAGTCCTAAATGATCATAAAATGTACATATACTCTACCCATTTTATTTAGAATTTTTCTTCTATTAGCATGACAATTTTCATCCAAATTGGATACGTGTATGGGCCTCATCTGAAAATAGTGCAAAATCATCATCATCATCATCATCATAAGCCATTTCCCACCTATGTGGGGTCGGCTGCATGGATTCTGTTACGCCATTCTTGGCAAAATAGTGCAAAATCAATGTAATAAAATAGTTCGATACAAATACTAATTTTAAAGATATTTTTTCAACATGTAAACTATCTAAGATATAATTTATATATGGATAAATAATTGTATAAAGTATTAATACATTTAAATGCATGTAAGGCCCATTTTGAGCCAAATGCACCGTAACTTACAGTGCATGTAATTGCACTGGAACATGTCTCCTATCTATCTATGTATCTCTGCACTAGAACAGCGATACATTTGCCCATTTTTGGACCCCACATAATTAGAATGCAATGAAACTTTATACAATCATTTATCAATATATAAATTTTATAGCAAATGGTTTACATGTTGAAAAAACCACTTTAAAGTTATTATTTACATCAAACTATTTTATTATGTTGAATTTGTACCATTTTCAGACGGGTCCATACACATATTGGGATGAAAATTGATTTCATAATAGAATACATTATTCTAAATACAATGAGTGGAGTAGATTGTAATTTTATGATCATGTGGAGCCCATTTTGGCACAACTGCACTTGAATATTTCTCATATACATATATACATATATATATATATAGAGAGAGAGAGAGAGAACCTTTCCTGTGCAGTGAAGTTGCACCATAATTAACAGTGCATTTGGCCCAACATGGGCCCCATTTGTACTTAAATGTATTGATACTTTATACAATCATTTATCAATATATAAATTTTATAGCAAATGGTTTACATGTTGAAAAAATAACTTTAAAGTTGTTATTTACATCAAACTATTTTATTACGTTGAATTTACCATTTTTAAATGGGGTTCATACACATCCAATTGGGATGAAAATTGGTATCATAATAAAATACATAATTCTAAATACAATAGATAGAGTATATTATAATTTTATAATCATGCGGGGCCCATTTTGAAGTAACTGCACAGTAATTGTGATGCAGTGAAGCTGCACCTGAATATTTCTCACGTATATATATATATATATATATATGAGAGTTGTTCGGGTGCAGGGCAACTACATCAGAATAGTGGTACATTTGCCCAAAAATGGGCTCCACACATATTAGAATGCAATGAAATTTTATACGATCATTTATCCATATATAAATTTTATAGCAAATGGTTTACATGTTAAAAAAATCACTTTAAAATGTTATTTACATCAAACTATTTTATTACGTTGAATTTACCATTTTTAAAAGGGGTCCATACACATCCAATTGGGATGAAAATTGGCATGATAATAGAATACATGATTCTAATACAATGGTGGAGTATATTATAATTTTATGATCATATGGGCTCATTTTGGCGCAACTGCACCACTGTTACGGTGCAGTTGAGCTGCACCTGAATATTTTTGTGTATGTGTGTGTGTGTGTGTGTGTATATATCTCGGTCCCGCTTCTATGAAACCTCCTTTCTATGTAACCCCTTCCATTTTTAAAATCTTGATGGTTGATGAAAAATGCATTCCATCCATTATGTTTAACATCATTTCTAGTATCCTGGAAACCCTTGAATTTTTTTAATTTCACTGTACATGGGTCCCATTTATAAAAGTGTAAAATCAACGTAATAAAATGGTTCAATATTAAAATATCAACTTTAAAGTAATTTTTTCGACATCTAAACCATCTAAAATATCAATAATATGTGGATAAATGATCCTATAAAGTATTGTTACATTCTAATACATGTGTGAATGGATCTAAGCATTTTTCATAATTTACACATGAATATACATATTTTTGAACAAATGTAGCCCATGCACATACTTGATTTATATGAAACTTGGTCTTTTTAGCAAAACAAATGGTGTTAAATACAATGAATGGATTGGATTTTTCATCAGGGATTAATATCTTGAAATTTGAGGGGGTTACATGGGATCGCTTGTATGTAACCTGGTTACATAGAAGCGGAGCCCTATATATATGAGGGTTGTTCCGGTGCAGTGACCCCAAAATGGGCCCCACATTATCATGAAATCATGATCTACTCCACCCATTGTATTTAGAATAATGTATTCATTACCATACCAATTTTCATCCCAATCAGATACTTTAAAGTTGTTATTTACATCAAACTATTTTATTACGTTGGATTTGTACCATTTTCAGATGAGGCCCATATACATATCTGATTGGGATGAAAATTGGTATGGTAATAGAATACATTATTCTAAATATAATGGGTGGAGTAGATCATGATTTCATGATCATGTGGGGCCCATTTTAGGGCCACTGCACCGGAACAACTCTCTCTCTCTCTCTCTCTCTCTCTCTCTCTCTCTATATATATATATATATATATATATACTATATTCAAGGAGCTGCAGAATAATAAAGAGAATGGTCTGTGATTGAGTGGAAAGACATAACATGATTCACGAAACTAATTTTGTTCAACGCGGATAAGATTTTGATGATAATGAGTTAATAAGTTAATTAAGCAACAAATAATAGAATATATTTTCCTCCTTCAGGCAGAAGAAGAAGAGATGCTCCTTGCAATGGTCAAGTTTCTCAAAATGGAAAATGGACCATGAACAGCTTCTTGTAGATGGGAAATATGAAAATCAGTACAGTGAAAAATAGAGATAAATGCAGCATAACTCACAAACAAATAGCATGGCCTGTGTGATGACCAATTCAAATAATACATTATCTTATACACAATATCATTAGCAATTTCAGTTGCACAGTAACTACATGCATATCAAGTCCTGGTGAGTGGAGACGCATAAGCATCATAGGAAACCTATATCCTATGTATTCTTTCATCCTTAATTTCCTCTTTGTAAGGACAGATGGAAGGAGGAAGAAAGAGGGGCAAAGAGGGGAGAATCATTAGTTATTCATTATCTTTTTATTTTTTATTTGTTCTTTTTTATTAGTTTATCCAATTCTTCAATTTAACAAACCACATATCATTTTTAATTTTTTTTTATATTTAAGTTCCTATTATTCATTTTAAGGAATTTGAGATCAAGTTTTTTTTTATCGTTTTATTCAACTGTTTATTTTAGGGAATTAAAATTTTCTTTCTTTCATAGGATCAATAAAATATGCCATCTTTTGATTTTTCTCTAGGGTATTTACGGAACGAAAGAGAATCACGTCTAATTAATAATGTTTTGGTACTCGTGTAATTTTGTTATATTATGGGAATGATTTATAATTCAAATCTTTCTTACTCAATTGATTTCATTCTGATTATTGAACTTTAATTTTTTCCCTTCAAAAGATAAATAAAATATGCAATCTTTTGATTTTCTCTTTGGAAATTAGGGAACCAAAGTGAATCGCATCTAATAATGTTTTCTACTTCTGTAATGTTGTTATAGTATGGGCGTGATTTATAATTCAAAATTTTCTAACTTAATTATTTCATTATAGGTATTGATTTTACATGTCGCTGTATCAGACTAACGGTAAGTGGTGGAAAGCTCTTCACCCTTCTGCATACCCTTTTCCCATCCTTTTTGATGTAATCTTACATATTAACTACCTAATAAACCTAGATATCGAACAACGCTATTTTTCATCATCATTGCTATTTCTTTTAACAGAAAGAATATATATTTTGTCCTTATTAATTTATTGCTAATCAATACTGCCCCTTATATAAATCAAATTATTCTGCCCTTATATAAATCAAATTATTGCACTTTTGTCTTCTATTTTTTGATATCCCACCATCCTACATTTTTCCCCGTCTCAGATGGAAAGAGGAAAAGAGGCAGAAAGAAAGAAAATGAAAAGGTGGAGAAAATAGAAGAAATGATGTAATATGATAAGTGGAATGATTAGAACATAAAATAACTTTTATGTAAAAAGAAGAGGGATGATGACCGGAAATATAGGTAGTAATAAAGAAAAATTAGGTTTCTTAGTAGTTAAATATGCACCATCATACCAAAAGGCGTCCAAACAAGGTGGAATAGAAATGGAAGAACTCCTTTCCCATTTCCCAGGCAAATCCTTAGCAACATAAATTGAAAAATGTGTATTTTGTAGAATTAAAAAAATGCTTATTCCGAACTATGAAGGGTAGTATTACAATGCAGCTTGCAACACTAACAATAAAATACACCCTCTTATTTTGAACTTACAAACCCTCTTATTTTGAACTTACAAACCCTCTTATTTTGAACTTACAATGATGATTTAACAAAATTAAACCGTTTGTCATGTTTAGTGGCCACTTAAAAATTATCTTAAATGAATAGTCTCACGAATAACCTTGCCAATAAGAGTTTTCACCTTGTTGACAGTCACAAGCTTAGATAAAAAGTGAGGGTCGGCATATCAAGTTGAGAGCCAGTGTTACAGGTATTTCCGCCACATCTTTCTTTATGGATTTTGAAGTGACATTGCAAGTTGTTAGTGCTAAGGCATTCTTTCTGAAGAACAAGCTACATTGGAGCCCAACTGCAGTGAGAAATGAGCAAGGATTGCTAAGGTGTTTACGTAGAAGTGATGCTCTACATCAGAGCTCTAATTTCATGAGAAATAAGCAATGGTTGCTTAGGCATCTCCACAGAAGAAACGCACCACAATAATATACAATTGTGGTGAAAAGTGGGCAAGGGTTTTACCATCATTCTAGATATGGTTTAGGAAAGAAAGTAGTCCCAAAACACAGACTTCATTTTACCTCATAGAATGTGTGAGGTTCTTTCAAAGAGAAGTATAGAATTAGCAAATAGTATGAAAAAAAGAAAAAGAAAAGAAAAACGTCTATAGCTTATCTCTAAAAGACTAAATGCGAAGTAGCTAAGCTAAACAGGTTAATAAGTACAAATTATGGTAATGTTGGAGGATGAAAATAGAAACAATGCAGGAATAATGGTAGAAAATAAATTTGTAGAGATAATTGTAGATATAAATAGAGTGAATGATAGAATTACTCAATTAAAAGTAGTGCTAGGTGAGGAGGTCAAAACATGATTTTTGCTTGCATACCACAAGAAAAATTGGATGATAGAATCAAAAAATAATTTCAGAATGACATAATGACATAAATAGTCTATGGCAAAGGATACGAAACAAATGTGAAGCCAATATGTAATAAAATGAGGAAAAGAAGACTAAGATGGTATGGACACGTTAAAGGGAAGCCTGAAATGACAGCAATAAGAAAATTGAATTTATTCAAATAAAAGGCAGCAAAAGAATGAGAGAAAAATATGGAAACACTGGATATTACAGAAAATCTAGTTTATGATCGTAAAAAAATGGTACAACAAGATCCATGCAGCTAACTAGGGAAACAGCTTATGATGATTATAAATTCAATATTCACAAATAACTTGGTAAGAAAATTTCTTAAAAAGAATCCATTAAAAAACTTCTGTAATATATAACTGATTTTTTATTCATTTACTAGCTAAACAAATGAATGTAAAATGTAATAAATGGCTTAGATGTAATTATAATATTATAGAACTCTTGGATTGGGCAGCCTGAATCACAACCCAACTATGAGAACCCATCAAGAACAGTTTAAAATTTGCATTTCTGTGTGCACTTGCTGTAGTTTTGTTTTAACTAATCCAATATTATTGACTGATTACTAAATTAGTTTTATGACTGTGCAATTGATGCTCCATCAAAGATCAATACAATAAATGTGAGGTATTATGCTCTTTGGTTTGCCTAGGCCACACTCAAACCCCCAACCTCTTTGAACAAAACCTAGACGTTGGGGTTCCATTTGTATCAAACAGAAAAAATATTCCACATTACTAATGGCATGGAACAAAATGTCCTGTAGTCAAATAATTGAATAGAAAGGATGAGAATTATTTAAAAAAAAAAAAAAAGATTTCATCAATCAGGGAAATGGAAGGAATAATCAGGGAGAAAACTACATAAGGGGAAACAGTCAGAAATAAATAGAAGCCAGAGAAATTTCATAATCTTCCAAATTATTAATAACCAAGTATAATTCAGTTATAACCAAACTCTAATATTGTCTCCAATACAAAGCAACTCTACTTATAAAAGTTTTTTTTTTAAAAAAAAAAATCCTATTTCAATAATAATTAATTGAGTGCAAATAGAACCTTAAAAATACTAATGTAAACCAACCGTCAAAGTGGCCTACATTGAAATCACTTTGTGTGTATCAAGCCTTAACAAAGCAATTACACATCCAAAAGCACCAAATATATTTATGAAATAAACTAAACAACAACTAAATTATGTCCTGCATAAATTCATATAGGGGATGACATTTAAATTATAATGGGGTTTATCAAAGAATTTCTCAAATTTTAATATTTTAAACAAAGCATTAAGAAATAAATTGTATCCATATAAATTGGCAAGACATGGATGACATGAATCATGAAAAGTGGATAGAAAAGGAAATACAAGCCAATACCTTATGCTGCTGAAAACCAAGATATAGAGAAACTGCCTAACAGCTTGTAGGGTATGAATAAGCTAATGAAACAATGATGCCCATTCAGACATTTCAAAGCCAAAGGTTACCCAAGCAAGAATAGTCATAGAACAGAGTCAGGAACATGTTGATTATCATGCAAAACAAATTTAGCAATGTCATGGTCTAGCAAATGATAACTCTGGCTGGTATCTCTTCATGTGGCTTAATAACAGCAGAGTGTCACTTAAAGCTAGTACCAACAGAGTTGCATACGAGATTCATCCAAAATTCTGACTTAACACATGGCATCCTCATTAAATTTAACTTTTCCTCGCCAATCTGTAATGTTTATTATGGCAGGACAGACCATTTGAAAATTTTGAATTTCAAAGCAGCCAAAACCTCCTAGCTACATTGTTCCCATTCCTTCGCAGAGTATCAATCTATGACTTAATATAATCCATTTACCTTGTATTTTCCAAGAAAACTGTGTCTCTGCCCTGTAATCATCATGTCTACATCCCTATCTAGGGTGATCTTCACTGGTTGCTTCAAAATATATGCTGGTACAGAAGCAGCTGCAGCAATGAAGGCCGATCTTGTCTCTTTTCCACCAAATCCGCCACCAATGCGCTTTGTCTTGCAAATGACTTTAGACATTGGAAGACCAAGGACACGTGCAACATATTTCTGGTGCTTTTCAGGGGCCTTTGTGTCAAGAGAACAAATAAAGCTAGCATTAATCAAAATTGGTAAAGTTACAAGTAGCTAAGACTAAGGTGGCAATCAACATTTTTACGACATGCTTTCAAAATTTGAACATATGCATGCATGACCATGCAATAGATAAATGCACATATACTGAAAGTATGGAATAAACAGAAATAAATATATCGCAACATGATCAATCACTGGAAGAAGATCGTAACAGATGAAAGATGATGGCAGTATGAAGCCATCATCAGCATATCGGCCTGTTCCCAGCTAGTAGGGGTTGGCTGTTCATTTCAAAATGCAGCTCATTGCTCATGCAGCACTGATGAAAAAGACAAATGAAGCTGATGCATTCCACATTAGGGTTACCTACTTTTTGAGTTTTTTTTTTTTTTTTTTTTTTGGGTTAGGTTTTGCATCTGTTTTTGAATTGAGGCATTATTATATTGCTGTCTACCCCACCTGTTTTAGATGTAGCATGGAAGCTTGAAAAAATAAAAGAAAGAGGAAAGATCCTCTCAAGGGATCAGAATAGAAGAGAAGGGAAAACAACAAGATGAACTTAGGGACGTCAGATAGAATTAGAGAACAAGAATAAGCATTTTAACTTCAATTCAAGACAATTTTTTTTGCAAAATCCTAAGATAAGGAACCTATTAATACACAAAGAAAAACCTTGTAAAATCCTATCTCTAATGGGTGCGCAATGATTTTCTACCCAATTAAACCAAATCCTACTAGGATAAGGAATAGACTAAGCAAACACAACTCAGTTTTTACAAAATCCCAATTCTGACTCCAGTGAGATTCACAAAGACAAAACCCAAAACAATAAAATTAAAAACACATCAAATCAAATAAACCCTAATTTTAAAACAAGCCTAATTGCATGCTGCATCATTCTTTCCAGCTTGAAGAAACTCATTCTCATGTTTCATGGTTCTACATCATGCTGTAGAAATTCCTGCAGGCAAAGCTAGTAGCTCAAAGGAACCTTCATGAGGAGATAAAACCCTCATATTGAAAATTAACTCAAAGGCAGCATTTTTAGCATCTGGAAAAGCCTCTTCTATCTCACATCAAGCATGCACTAAGTTAGTGCACAATGAGCATCTAATGCAAGTTTGATGCCTCAGAATAAAAGAATCATGAACTAGGTGGCATCTAGTGCAAGTTTGATGTGTCGAAATGTAAGAATCATGAACTACGCTGCCAAAGCTTGGCACTGACCATTCGGCTAACATTGTAACACAAGACTAGAACCTACTTGAGTAGATGAAATCATATGAACTTCATTGCCACCATCAATTGTCCATATCAAACTGCTGTTTGGCTCCAAATAGAAATGCTCTTGACCTCCAACTTGGACGTCCCCTTCTACAATCTTGTCACATGCACCAGATTGGAGACACCATTCTACATCACCTTTCTTCATCAATCTCTCTGTCTTTGGATGAAAACTCTTGGCTTGCAAGGCATCCTCTATGGATAAAACTGCAGGCAGATTTCCATACTCAATGCGCACCTTTCTTGATGCAGAACAGGCATTTTCATGAGTGTCAGCAACAACTACCCCAATTACCTGCACAAAAGCAGCAAAAACAAAACAATAAACAAAAAAAAAAATAATAAAACTTTCATTCAGTGATCAGTACCTAAACGTTCCTGAACTCAACCATAAACAATAATGCTGAATATTTTTATGACACTTATAGTTGTTGGAAAGGTTTGGGCAGTTAAAAGGAAAATTTTATAAGACTGCGATTAGACCTGCTATGCTTTATGGGGCAGAATGTTGGGCAGTTAAAGAGCAACATATACAAAAAATGAGCGTAGCAGAAATGAGAATGTTAAGGTGGATGAGTGGTAAAACAAGAAAAGATAAAATTAGGAATGAAATAATTCGAGAAAACTTAAAAGTGAGACCAATTAATGATAAAATGAGAGAAAATAGATTAAGATGGTTTGGTCATGTTAAAAGGAGGCCTGAAGTAGCACCGGTTAGGAAAACAGAGTTTATCCAAGTAGAAGGTGGTAGAAGAATGAGAGGAAGACCCAAAAAAACATGGATGGAAGTAATTAAACAAGATTTAAAAATATTACATATTACTGAAAATTTAGTCTTAAATCGCCAAGAATGGCGTAACAGAATCCATGCAGCCGACCCCACATAGGTGGGAAATGGCTTATGATGATGACTATAGTTGTTGGAAAGGTTTCCTTATTAACAAGATTGAGGGAGTCGAACAAGGAATAACAGCTATATATACCTATTTTTAATAATTCATTGGAAGAGAGGAACACTTCTGAAGATATGGAATTTAATTGCAAGTTTGTGGTTCAAACAATTTTCATCTGTCAACAGTTACCCTAAAAAATTCCAATTTTGTGTTGATGTAGGATGGGATAACCTAAATCAATAAAAGGGAAGACTTTAAAAGAAAGAAGATCCTCTCAGTAGGGTTAGAAGAGAAGTAATGGTAGAAATCACAGATGAATTATGACAGAGAAACAAGGCCAAAAAAAGAATTGAAGGAGTAAAGAAGAAGATAGAAAAAAGAAAGAAACCTCTCAAGGGATGAGAAGGGAAGAAAGGGAAAAGAATTAGAAAAATTACGAATGGAAGATGATATGGGATGTGAAAATACTTTCATAAATTAGGGTCTAGATTGTTTCAGGGTGTTTGATTCTATCTTGAATTTTTTAGAATATTTTAGAAGAAATTAGAAGCTTTCATAGAATATCTTAGAATTTATTAAAATAAATTTGTGTCTTTTTTAAGTTTACTTCTCCTAGAAGTATACTTAAAATATGCAATTTCTTTTTTGTAAAAGAACAGATTACTTATTTAATGAGCTTTGCTAAAATAAGTGACCTTTTTAACTATAAATACAATCATCGTAAGCTCTAAGGAGTACCACAGTTTGAGCTTTATAAAAGAATTTCTCTGGTTTCTCTACTACTGCTCATTCTTCTTATTTCTCCTTTTTATTCTTCTGCTGTTTTAATCTCTTTTTTCTCTTCTTATTTCTTTAGAGGTTCTTTCCTCTTTCTTCTATCTTCTTTTTTACCTGTCCTACATGCAACAGGCAATTTGCTCAACACGCAAACTTATGAACTAGGCAACTTGTACAGCAAGTAAACTTGCGGGCAACAAATAACCTAAAACAATTTAAACCATTATTTCAACTGATAACATTAAATCCGTAAAATTACAAAACTTCCAAAATAAAAAATCCTAAACATAATAAATCCTAATTTACGAAAGCTTCTTTATGCCCCACGTCATGTGTACTATAGAAGTCTTTCATTGAAACAATTCTGGGCTCTTTTTTTTTTTTTTTGATGAGGCTCCTAATTAATACATGAGAATAAAATTAAAAATGGATCGAATTTCCTTTAATAATTAATTAAGGGTCTAAATACAGAGGTTTCATGGAAACTTTCAATGAAATTTGTTCTTAGAAATATTTTAGAATAGTAGTAACAATAAAAATTGATCAATGGATTGAATTTCATATAATTATTAATGAGGATCAAGATACAATGATTTCATGGAAACTTTGGATGAAATTGGCTTCATATAAATATTTTCCAACAGTGTAACAATAAAAACTGATCACTTCATGCTACAGAATCAGACCTGACCAACACAAGTGACACTTTCTGCAGCAAAAAGCTCCTCATCATAAACAACTGGCCCAATGCAATTACTGCCAGGAACATCTTTTGATAGAAATAATCCTTTGAAACCAGGGGAAGACCTGGCACCTGAATCATCAATGGATAGTATACGAGCATGAGCCTTTCTACTCAATATTAAAGAAGCATGCAAAGCATTTGGAGGCATGGGCATATCATCAGCGTATTCTGCCTCCCCAGTAACCTGCATAGGAGGGCAAATGCAAGTTATGAGTTGCAAAAGAATAGTTTGTCCATGTCTATTCATGATTGTTGTGGCTTGGCAAAGAACTCCAGTAAAGATTTTACTTTAAAAGTGGAAAATGGAGGAATGTCCCAAATGCCAGCCCCCCAAAAGCAATTAAATGTATATTTGATGAGAACCATAAACTGTCAAGTGTCAACAGAAATTGCAACTCTCAGCTTCAATTCTTTTGAACTTTTCATTTCAGCATATAATCAAATGACAAAAATATGCTTAAAGAACTTTTGATCAACCAAAAGTTCTTTATCCAAGGACATATTGATGGCATAAGCTGACCTGCCGTTAGGCTTTACCAAAAAAAAAAAAATGTGTCTCTTAAAATTCCCATCATAATTCCATTCAGTTTCTCATCTAAGGAAAGTTAGATCCTTAAGTTGTCTTCCTTATGACTAAGTATTTCTTTTTCGCCCTTCCTAATGACTTTTAACCCTTTTAGCCATATTTTACTTGACTTTCTCTTGCTCTTGAACAACCTTTTGGTTCAAAAGTTAAAAAATGTACAGAAGAAAATGCTTTATATCAATATGTTGCGAAAAACAGAACAATATACAAATATTTCTGTGAACTGCTTTTACTGAAATGGTTTTAAAGATCGCCTCCATTTGAGCCAGCCATGATGTTGTACATTGGACCTGAATAATCAATCCATTGTATTTGTCTTCATATAATCAACAAAAATCCCCCAAAGTACTTATGTGACTAATAGCAATTCAAGATCTTAACAACTGCATTGTTTAACACCATTTTGGCTTTGCCTACTTAAGTTTTTTGAAAAAGATCATCCTTGGATCACTCACCACTGTTAAGTTCACCAAAACAAACATAATAGGTGCCTTTAATCTAATTCGAATACCACATGGGGCTTAAGTGGAGAGTTTTCAGGCATGTTTGGTTACATATAAAATTTTTCAAACCAGAATTTTTCAATCTAAAACTTTTTACTTTCCACAACTAACCTATTTTTTAATTATTTCTTTACATCTTCCTATATAACTATCCTATTTTTTAATCATTTCTACGCCACTACCCATACAACTAACCTATCTATTTTAACTTTATTATCTTTATTCTCCATCATTACCCCTATGACATCATATCATTTTCTCCTATTTCAAAAACTTTTACATTAGAAACTTTTCATTCAAAAGTTTTATCACTTCCCAAACATACCCTTCATGAAAAACTTTTGTAAAATCAGTCCCATGCCCTCACATATACATAATAACTACATAGTTGCAAACAAAACATACATTAAAATACATATATTTGATGCATAAAAGTGAGTCACAAGTTTGGCATGGCCATTTAAGACAAGTACTGTAGATCTTTGGCAGTAAATGATTAGGATGGTGTCATGGATAATGTGCGGCTTTTAATTTATGTATTGATTTATATTCCATTGTCAGTCACAAGCAGCATGGTCTAGGCCTTAACTAATTAAAATATATTATGCTGTAATTCATTTTTACATCTGGCAGTGAAAGCAAACAATACAGATCTAGCATACAATAGAAACAGTAACTGGAAATCAAGATTGGTTGCTCATAACTTGACAGAAACAAAGAATGCAGGCAGGAACTAATTTTCTACATGTTTCTGGAAAATAACTGATAACAGTAAAAGTTAACCAAATGATCCAGATAACAAAATATACCTGAAGTTTTGATGAAAGGTGAGCCATAGGCAACCCAACAGCAGTGCCTAGTTTTGGAACTTCATAATCCTGAATTCCAATGGAGGATGGCCTACAGTAAGTCTGGATAGCTGAAATATCAGAACCTTGAAGGCGTTGTGTGAAGAACTGTTTGCCCTCCATCTGATGGGAAACCCACATGAAGAATTTAAAAAAAAAGCTCAACGTCAAAGAGTTGCGAAATTCCACCATTCCACCTGGTGCATTTTCCTGTATACATATATCCTCTTTTAATGTACCTAAGGCACCCCGCAGCAGCTCTTTATCCCAACATTTTCCCAAAAGAAAGCATTTCGTTTTCAAAGCAGAGACAGAAACAGGTGCAACACCACCATAAACAATTGAAGCATCAGAAACTATCCACCTACCTTCTTTCTCATGAAGGGAAACACGCATTCCTGCATTTACAATTGCAATATCATCATCCCTTCTGTGGGCCTGCTTGAATTCCTTCACAAATTCAAATGACCTACTCCATGGTAAGAAAATTGAGAGTAAAATTTCATTTTGTGCAAGATCCACCTTGCGGTAACCAAGAAAGAAATCCTCTGCCACAACAGTTCTGACCTTTTCCATGCTATCTATGATCTGAAACTTGGCTCCAGCAGCAATCCATAATGGATTCAAGTCTGAAATAGGGCTGGCTGTACAAATATTCCCACCAACTGAAGCTACATTTTTTATCTGTTTCCCAGCAAACCATTTCAGCTGTTCAATCAGGGCCCTACAGGAAGAAACCTCATGAGCATCGCGCTCTTCTACAACCTTTTTCAAAACTTTTAGAAGTTCTGTCAACCGTACTGCTGCACCAATCTCTAACCCATCATCTCTCACAACCAAATTATTCAGTTCAGGTACATTTATAACAGAAATCAGGAAATTATACTGAACATTCTTAAACTTTGTCTCAATTCCAACCTCAGTGTTACCAACTACTAATTTTGCATCTGGATATCTCCGTTTCAGGTCCAATAAATGTTGAAGTTTCAGGGGTCGATACCACTTAATTCCACCTGCTCCATTTAAGTTCAAAGGTTTTGCCTTTCTCATAAGAAGTTCTGGAGGAAAAATAAGCTCCTTTTCAAAATAGGAGCTTCCATCAATTTCACTGTAAGAAATTTGTTTGTAACTATGACCACGAGTTACAATTCCCCTGGTATTTTTCTTGGTCAAAGAATTTGATCCACAGGAACATGGTTTCCCAGTTGAAGGGCAAACATAATCTCCTCCTTCAGAATTATTGGAAGAGACATTAGCATATAGTGAATCATTGGTTTTGGCAAAAACACGAAATGCATCCACAATTGGTCTGTATCCTGTGCAACGGCATAAATTTCCAGAAAGGCCTTCTTCAATTTGCTCTTCAGTAGGTGGCTTCTCACTTGACCGCAATAGCGCATACATGGACATTACAAAACCAGGAGTACAAAATCCACATTGAGAGCCATGAGTCTGCACCAATGATTCCTAGACACCAGTGAAGTATTAAACAGGCTTCAGCCCACAAAATTTTTGGAAATCGAATATTTGGAAGGATGGACAACCATATCACTTAAACATCTGTAAAAACCAGAAGGTAAGCACATATAACCAATAGAATACATGAGTTTAATTGAACATAACTCGTAAGAAGGATATTAGTCCAAGTAAAAATTAACAGGAAAAGAAATTTAAATCCATAGTGCATTGTGCTAGTGAGGGAAGGTTCCCATGATTCATAGAGGAAAAGGTTGAGCTGGCTGATTATGACATTTTAACAGGTATAATTTACGTTGTTTCTGCTTCTATGAAACCAAGTTACACCAAAAATTTTCGTGTAACCCCATAGGTGGGTCTCCTTTTGATGGCAGAATCAAAATAAAACCCACCAAATGCATTTAGAATCATTTGTTTGACCAGGAAACTAAGTTTCATCACAATCAAAGATATGGATGGCCTCAATTTGAAAATTATGTAAAATCAACATAATACCAAATAGTTTGATTTATATATCAATTTCAAAGTTACATTTCAAAATCTAAATCACCTATTGCATCAATCCCATGTAGACAAAGGGCTATACTTCAATAGAACTCCTCTTCTATGTAACCCCATTCATTTTTACACCCTTAATGATTTATGAGAAATCCGCTTCATCCATTATATTTAGAATTATTTATATTATCATGAAAACTCTTTCATTTGTCTAGTATCATTGCGTACGAACCCCAACTACAAATGTATAAAATCAATGTAGGAAAATAGTTTAATGCTAGATATCAATTCTAAAGTTGTGTTTAAACATCTAAACCATCAAAAACATAATTCTTATGCGGATAAATGGTTATACAAAGTATTGTTACATTCTAATACATATGTGAAAAAATCTAAACAGTTTTTATAATTTGCACATGAATATATATTTAAGTAAATGTAGCCCATCCATCTCTTTGATTTAGATAAAACTTGGTCTCTTAGGTAAATAATTGATGTTAAATATAATTGATTGAGTAGATTTTATATAAATTATCAAAATATTAGACTTATATAGAAGCAAAGTCCATGTAAATAATGTTATAATACATTTTAATGCATCTACGAATGGGTGTAAGCATTTTTCGTTATTTACAAAAGAATATGTATCATTTTAAGAAAGTGTGGCCCACCTACGACTTTGATTGAGATGATATTTGGTACCATGCTTAAACAATATAACCTACTGGATTTTGATTCCATCATTAAAATAGGCCCCACCTTGATAGGACCAAGCCCTTGAAATTTCAAAATCTCCTTGTCAAATGGCATGTTCTCTCCCATACAAATAGGAATCACCAGGTTTGCTTTAGTACCAGGTTGATGTAAGACAAGTCATCCTAAATCAATAAAAAAGGAGGATTTTGAATAAAGAGGCAAATCCTCTTAATAGAGAAAGAAGCAAAGAAAAGGAAGAAACTACAGGCAAATTAGGAGAAAGGAATAGGCCCAAGAAAGATTCAAAACAAATAGTGAAAGAGATAGGAGAAAGAGGAAGAAACAGAGAAGAAATAGTTAGCTAGCTTATTGGAGAAGTTAGCTAGAAATAGTTGCAATAACTCATGAGTATCTTGATTAAGATACAATTATTCAAATAGAAACTATTAAAAACAAAAAGAACTTCCATAATATGAAATTTTCTACTATTGCTATGTACTTGCACCTATGATAAGTATTTTTCAAAGATGGCGCTTCCAAATCCCCATCAAGTCAATTTCTTCCCTTAGAACCGCATTTGAGTGCCTACCTCATATAGCTCAGCAGTCAATTCTTTTGGTGTACCATTTTCATCTACCATATCTAGATAATGACAAGAAATGTCAATTGATCTCCTTTTTCTTAGGTTAATAAGAAAGGTTAACTACATGAGCTTCAAACTTGAATTTTGAACAGTGATGTAGAAGAAACAAAAGAAGTGGATGAAAGGGAAGAGGCAGAAGTGGCAAAAGAAGGGGAAAAGATCAAAGAGGTAGAAGGTGCAGAAGAAAGGCAAACGGCAAAAGAGACGGTAAGGGGTTATACAAAATACTTCAATTTAACCCAAGTTACATAGAGGATAAACCCATTTATGTTTACCAACTGTGGGACAAAAATGATTACAGGTATTCCCTTAAGGGTATCTGCAATCATTAAAAAGGAACCATCTATCCAAACTGTATACTTCCACAATTTCCCTAGATTTGATGGGATTCTGTTGCTTAAACATCCATCTTGTCATCACAATACTACTGGCTTCATGAGTTATCAGTCTATCAAGGGAAGAGGATGCTCTTCGGCTTCAAAGACTCCTAGAACCTACTCACTGGTAGCCTAGCCAACTTAGCAAAGAATCTATGCCCAGGTCTACACTCAACGAGCTCTATCCCCCATGATGATGTGACACTGTCTAATCTGGAGAGACAAAGATAGAGCTAAATTCTCAACAATGAAAATTCTTTCCAAAACTTGAAGTAGCATAGAAGAAAATGAATCCTTATTAGCTCAATATGGGCTATGAGCCTATGACGATGGCAATGATGGTGGCACAAGTCTAGAATCAATACTAGGTTGGCAATGGTTGTGCTTTGAATTGATGAAAAATAGAAAATCACATCATATCCAGGACATCTATCATTCAGAATAGATGTAAAAGCAATAGAAGAAAGACATTACAAAGTAAGAAGTTATGCATTAGCACAAGCATCACTAAATAAAATGAAGAAAGAGTACTACATCAGACCTGGACAGGGTGCAACCCTTGTCGACAATTACCAATGCCCTCTACTGTTATTATGTGCATGCCCTCCACAGAATACAGGGGAGCCAAGCATGCATTGATAGCATAATGCCTGCATCACATTTTCCACCATAAATCAGTCCACAATGACTGAATTGTTTCATAAAGGACAAGAATTGGATGCCTCCATCTAAACTAAAACAGAGAGAACCCATCAAAAATTTACCCAAAGGAGAATTAATTGTTGGAGTACAGGGCATAAATTAGATTCCCAAAGAATAACAAAATGGATACGTGGAAGGAATTTCTTGAAAATCTATAAAATAGTCGATTCAAATCAAGTGATCTAAATGGCAGGTTAGATTCCAAAGCAAACAAAGATCACTGTAAAACTTACTAGGTCCAGAATACTATCCAAACTAGCACTTTGGCAAACCAGTAAGATTGAAAATAATACTCAGCTACTATATTATAAATGACCAAAATAATCTCAGAAAGGCATGAATTACAATCTAGACTGGTTGATAAGAAGAAAATTGAAGTTTTGTAATAGGCAAAGGAGGACCTACATAGTTCTCTTCAACTGCCCATCGTAATAAGAAGCCATCACAGTGCACGCTCCACAACCACCTTCACCACAGCCTAATTTTGTTCCTGTCAAACCTCTATCTGCATTCCATACAAAGCGAATCACAATCGGTTTAATGCCACTGCAACAGCAGCAACAACGAAAACTAGAAATTCAGAATGAAAAATGCCAAAATTGTTGGAAACTAATATACCAAGAGAAAATTCCAGCTAAGAAAAGGCACACAAGGACAAATGAAAGATGGGAAACAAAAACGATTCACCGATCGAATTTAACACAGCAGCTTCTGACAAATGAATCTGACCTCTGAGATAGCGAAGAAGAGTCAGATGGGCAAGCCCATCTGGCAAGACATGACGGATGCCATTGACATAAAGTAAGATATCATTCGGCTCTGCCGCCGGCGCCGTCATCACTTCATCTTCGGCTTGGAGCGATCCCATCGCCGGAAACAGCGAAGAAGAGCAAATTCTCAAATCTCAATAATTCGAGTCTCTTAAATTTTTTTTTTTTTTTTTTTTTTTCTTTGGTACTTAAATTCTTGTTTTGGCTATAAAAGTTCCAGTCGAAACCGTCGGAGAAGTCCCTCTTTTAATCTAAAAACCCTACTGACTTGCCGAGGTGAGGAATTTGACACGGAAAAGATTAAGGTTGTGTTTGATGGGAGGGAAAACTTTTGATAAAAAGTTTATGAGGTAAAAATTATCATATTGATAGAAAATGATATGATAGAATAGAAGTAACGATGAGAAGTAAAGAGAATAAAGTTAAAATAGATAGGCTAGTTGTATATATAGTTGTGTAGAAATAATTGAAAAGTAAAGTAATTTGTATAGAAAAATGTGAAGAAATAATAAAAAAAATAGAGTAATTATGGAGAGTGAAAAATTTTAGATTGAAAAGTTTTAGTTGACATAATTTATATCACAAACAAACACACCCTAAAAGCAATCCGTGGCATTAAATTAAGCCAGACACTAATAGCCGCCATCTTCCAAAGACAACGTTTGTTTGGACTTTAATTGGCCTGAAAGTTGTCGCGTGTGAAAAGGGTTTCTTTTTTTTCACCCATATCCACCAAGTTCGGTTGAAATTTCAAGCGGACACAACTTTTGCCAAAATTGCAAGTGTACTTGTATTTTTTTTTTCATGGAAGTACCTGTATGGTCTTAATGAAATTGAAAGTGCATAGCTTCCATTAAGGTTACATTAATGAGTGTTAAAATTTGCCTTTTTTTTTTTAACTTTTAAGGAAGACTAAAGCTTTCTAATATTAACAGTAGATCCGGGCAAAAATCCGACCCGGTGGGTTTCGAACCCACGACACAGCACTGCCAACGCCTTATGTGACATGTTGTGACCAATTTGCGTTAAAATTTTTACTGAAGAAACAAAAATGCATCTACGAAAGAATAAAATTATTATTTGCAAAGATTGTTTTTATTGCAAACATTCCGAAAGTCGTTAATAATAGAATGCATGATTAATATTTAAACAATAATAAATAAATAACTGTTGATTATGTATTTTCGTTAAATAACGATTATAAGAAAATTAATTCTAAAATATAAAAAATTTTATTTTTAAAAAATAATAATCAATAAATAAATATTGATTATGTATTTTCATTAAATAACAATTATAAGAAAATTAATTTTAAAGTATAAAAATTTTATTTTTAAAAATTCCTCAAATTAGAAAAATTAATTTTTGCTCATAAAGATGCATAATTTTAAATATCATACAAGAAAATAAATTTAAAATTCAAAATTTATTTTCCATTTTTACAATAAAATTATTTTCTAATATTATAACCAGTTGAATATATCTTTATGAATTGATTATATATCAACTGTTATAATATTTATGAATTTATAATTATATATATTTTCTCATTAGAAAATTAATTTTAAAATATAAAAATTTTATTTTTAAAAATTCCTCGAATTAGATAAATTAATTTTTGTTCATAAAGATGAATATTTTAAATATCATGCGAGAAAATAAATTTAAAATTCAAAATTTATTTTCCATTATTAGAATAAAATTATTTTCTAATATTATAATCAGTTGAATATATTTTTATGAATTGATAATATATCAACTGTTATAATATTTATGAATTTATAATTATATATTATATATCATTTTTCAATGAGAAAATAATGTGATATGACAGTGATAATGATGAGCAAAGAGAATAAAATTAAAATAAATAGGTTAGCTATATGGATAGTAATGTAGAAGTAATTAAAAAGTAAGATAATTATATAAGCAGATGTGAAAAAAATTAAAAAATAGTCTAATTATGAGGGGTGAAAAGTTTTAATTTAAAAAGTTTTAGTTGAAAATTGATAAACATTTATGGGTATTTATATATATATTATAACAACTCATATTACATTCAAGCATATTCATAACCCTTACACGATGGAGGAAAATTTTCAATAACACCCTCACATATGAGAGAAAACTACAAATATCTTCATCAAATGAAAAACCGAAAAACTCCTAGACTACCTAAAATGTGGAAGAGGAGTCAAACTCATGACCAGTCAATAATGGGCAAGCATCAATTACCACCAGAGTATATTCTCAGTGGTAAACAAACACACCTTTAATTCAATATATTTGAAACTTGTGGATTGCATCAATGGGGTCTGCATGTGCAGATCACCTAAAACTAGGGGTATAACTTGGGTAGGATACCCATGGGTATCCACCAACTCGACCCTAATTTAGGCAGGATATGGTAGAAAATGTTACCTATAAGTATAAATAGAGTACAAATTATTATCCACCCCCTCGAATAGGATACGAGTAAGGTAGATACATTGGGTATCCAGAACCGACCCGCAAAGGTCTTCATATAGGTAATTAATTACGTATATAATTATGGAATATATTTAAGTGCAGCTTCATTGCACCCAAATTACAGCGCGGGTGCCCCATCCCACTGTCCCTTTTAGCGAGTGCAATTCAGGTTGTTGAAAAATAAAATGGGCGTACAGCGCTGCAGATAGTATGTGTATGCATAAAAGCATCTTGTGTTGCGCTCTCAAAAGCAGAAGCTATCTTGCCCAAATCTTAGCGCCCAAAAATCCGCTAGCCATAGATGATATGGAAGTAAAAAAATTGCGTTTGATCAATTCTCCGTCTAAAAATTCAATGGGTTGAAAAAATGAAACGAGCAAGAGATGGTAGGCAAACAAAAATATAATGGAAGCAAAAACAATTGCAGATTTTGATTGATTCTCCACCTAAAAAAAAAAAGGTTGATTCTCTGTTGTAAATTTCTCAAGTGTAAAATAAGGAAGGTAGTCTTCATCCCTACTAAAAATTCAAAAAATATTAAAGCTTCAAAATTTATAAAATGATCAAAATGACCCTTAAAATTTATCCATAATTTTTCTTTTTCTACTCTACGAGTTTTAATTATAGATAAGGTTAAGTACGATTTCCTGAAAAATATTTTTATTAATCGTAACTAGTTATTTTATTTAACAGCGATTGTTGCTTATTTTTTCTAATTAATTTTTAATTGAAAATTACAAGTGGGCACACTCCCATTGATTCTCCACCAAAATTATAATCAATTTTTAACTGAAAATTACAAGTGGGCACACTCCCATTGATTATCCATCCGAAATTTTGGTAGAATGAAAAAAATGAAATGGACAAGAGCAGGTTGGTAGACAAAAATATAATTGAAGAAAAATAATTTTAGATTCTGATTGATTCTCCACCTAAAAAAGAAGGTTGATTTTCTACTATAATTTTCCAAGGTGTAAAAGAATGAGGACAGTTTTCATGCCCACTGCAAATTCAAAAAATGTTGAAGCTTTAAAATTTATAAAATGTTCAAAACGGTCTACAAAATCTATCCATAATTTTACTTTTTCTACTCTATGTTTTTTAATTATAAACAACGTTAAGTACATTTCCTAAAAAATATTTTTATTAATCTTAAATGTTATTTAATTTAATAGTGATTGTTGATTGTTTTATGATTAATTTATAAGCAGAAATTACAAGTGGGCATAACAATATTTCCACTCCATAGAAGAATTCTCATCTAAGATGTCATTTCTTAAAATTTCAACTACAATCATGCATGAATGACACACGCATTGCTTAGAATCTATATAAGAAAAGGCAGAACAACTGATAATAAAAAAGAAGCATTAAAATCTTGTAAGTTGATTTCCAAATAATCGTAATATGTATATATAATATTGTGTGTGCTAAAGTGAGGAATTTTTAAGAAAAGAAATTATCGTGATGTTATATCTAACTAGATATTGCATTTGGCATATTCCTCGGTTATAAATAAAAATGATGTACGAGTATATTTTCTTAAGAACAGATTTAACTTTTAATAAAATAGAATTAAAATAAATATGAAGAATAAAAAATAAAGGGTATATGTTGAGTTATAGTTGTTAGTCTCGAGTTTATGGTAATAACCCAAGAGGGGAGGGGTGAATTGGGTATTTTAAAATTTTCACTTAAACAGAAACTTTTCCCCTATTTAGTTTAATCCCCTTAATGAAACAAGTAGAGAAAATGGAGAGAAATAAAGCAATAAAAGCAGTAGAGCAAGCCACAGCAATAGACACGATTTTTATAGTGGTTCGGGCAACCTTCCCGACTCCACTCTTCCAAGCTCACACCCATTGTGACTTGGGTTCCACTAATGTATTGTCAAATACAACTAGAGCTTCAACTCTCTTTTAGATTCCAACCCTAGGGGACTTGCACAAACACAGCACAAGTAGGTGACGAGTCACACTCAAGTCACAACACTACTTTGCTTTCACTTGGTTTCAATCTCCAATATCAAACCAAGTGTCAAATACAAATAATGAATCAAATAAAGAAACTATAGTTTACAAGTTGTGTAGGCAGATTTTAGCTCGTGGAAGAACTTGTTGAGAGAATGATTTGATCAGTGATATAGCTTTCAGTAAGTTGGAGCAAAGTTCTTCACTCGAAGTTGGTGTAGATTACTTAATGCTAAGAGAGGGTGGAAGGTGAACACAATGAATATTTCTCTAATCTCTAGTACATCCTCTTGAATGCTCTTTTATAATGGTGGAGTAAATTTGAACGTTTGGTGGTAGGTGGTGCGCATTTAATGCGCCAACGTTCGAATTTTTTCGACCCTTGCGAACCAAGTCGCATGTGGAGTCGACTTCGGATGCGACTTCACCCAAGTCGCGGACTGGAGTCGACTTTGGTTGTGACTTCAGTCTCCAGCATTGCTTCAAGTTCCACTTCAGGTCGACTTGGTCTTGGACTTGACCCAAGTCGCAGGTGAAATCGACTTCGGGTGCGACTTCACTTTCTGTATTCACATAATGGAACTTGGATTCTTTTGAAAGTGATGTTTATTGCTTGTTATTCATCTTATATATTGTTCTTCCAATAATACCCTTGATCTTAAATGCTTAGTCTTAGAACTTGGCATGTTCATCTTCTTTTGAAAGCTTTATCTTCATGGCCTTGATCTTAAAATGATTTGCCTTCCTTGAGTTTGCAGTCCAAATGATGAAATTAATGGTCTTCCTTTTAATAATATACCAGCTTGAATAATCTTGTCATGGATATTTTCTTGTATGGACTGTCTTGGTCTTCAGCTTGACTCAAGTCGGATGCCTAGGTCGACTTGAGGTTCAACTTCACTCAAGTCGTATTGCGGAGTCGACTTGGGAATGCGACTTCACCCAAGTCGCAGGTGGAGTCGACTTCGGCTACGACTTCACCTGTCTCCGAACCCAAATTCAACTCTAGAAGTTTTTTGGTCACCTGAAGTCGATCTTGGAGTCGACTTGGGTTTGCGACTTCACCTAAGTCGCAAGTGGAGTGAACTTGGATTGCGACTTCGCCTGTCTTGGTTCCCAAATTCAATGCTGGAAGATTTTGCCCATTTGAAGTCGATCCTGAGGTCGACTTGGGTATCGACTTCGCTCAAGTCAATGGCTAAGTTGACTTGGCCTTGCGACTTGGTTTGCCAGATTCTCAATTGTAAATTTTTTTTATCCTTTAACCAAGTTTAATAAACCTCATTAGTACCCAATACATTCTTAAATTGAGTTGTTAATCATTAAAACATGGATTGTGCTTAATTTTTCTTTGATTCCAACAATAATGTTTTGATGATTGATAAAACCAATTTGAGTTATACCTTTCATTTACTTTAAAAATAAGACTTTATCCTTATTTTGGTGTTTGGAACATTCAGATTTCATTTTCATTACGTTCCAAAGTTAAAAGAATCAACACATAATTGCAAATACATACAAACATGCATTCAACCATTGCATTTTCAATCAAAAACAGTTCATATACATATAACCAAGCATTTGTATACAATGTGAAACAAGAAAATGCAAAACGAGACCTAAATGTACATGCTACCCAACCCAAGAAAGCAAACTAAGTCCTAAAAACTCAAACTAAGTCCTAAAAACTCAAATCTTTCTCCCCCTTTTTGTCAAAGAATAAAAAAGGAGATAGGAAAATCTGGATTTGGTAAACTGGAAAGCGGAGATTAGATAGGATGGTGATAGGATAGGTCTGAGAGGTAGAATGTGGGCAGATGAGTAAAGCGATGAGACAGCCTGAACGGTGTGTTCGGCTCTCACGGATTCACCAAAGTATGGATCCATATCAGGTAAACTTGGCACCGGGCGACCTCGACTACTCCCCGATGCAAGTCTATACTTGATAGTCCGTAGTTCCTAATCCATCTTATCCTGGCGAGAATGTATCTCCATCATCGCCGTGTGAATCCCAACCAATTGCTGCGTGAGCCGATCTTCCATTTGTTTTAGGTGGTCGTGGATTGCATGAACGGATGTTGACCAGGTTGGTGAGTGCGGATGCGGGTCAGGAATCGAAGAACCCTTGGGAGAGCACGAGTCATGGGACTGTGGCGATGCGGGCTCGGTGGTGTTGGTGGTGGAGACGGAACCGCCTCCTGCTGCGGAGACTGAGGTGGTTGCTCCCCCTCAGGATGATCACCCTCCACTTCAGGTTGGGCTGCTTGTCCCATCCTTTCTCGAATCCATTCAGCTTTGAATTCCTCTAAGTTGATCTTCATCCAAGTCAAGAGAGCCCTGTTGATGACATTTGTGGGCTTCAATACTTCAAACAGCTTCCCATCTAAGTCAACACTAAGATAATGGAGGATCTTGGTGATCCAAATCCCATAGGGCAGCACGCATCGAGGATTGTCTTTCTTTGAAGCCAGCGCTTCCAATAACAAAGCGGGCAAGCTGACCTTTACCCGATTATCCACCTTCCATAAGATCTTGGCCTCTTGTGGATTCAGTTGGTTTCGGCCTCCTCCCATTGGATAAATACAATGCACAATCAAAAGCTGTAGAACCCTTAGTCTGGGAGATTAATCCATGTAATGTAGGAATTTGATTCCCGAATGATACTTGTTGCTATTTTTCAGCCGGTTGTACATTTGTGGAAGTGACAACCCTTCTGGAATATTTTCATCTGCCTTGGAAACATCTAATATGTGTGCAATATGGTAGATTGCACTTTCTCTATAATTTGAGCTCCCAATTCCTAAATTCAGTTCTTTTCCTTTTACAAAAGTAATGTAATACTCCTGATCCCATAAATAGTAGAAAATTTTTGTTAAATCAGGGTATACTCTATCATTGACTTTCAATAGCCCCATTCATCCTTGAAAATCTAATAACTCCTCAATTCTAAATTCATAGTCATGGAGAAACTTGAAATCAATAATTTTTGGGACAAAAATCTTACGCTCATAGAAACTTTTGTAGAACCTGCTGTGTTCCCGCTCGGTTTTGAAATACGTTGTCGGCATTTTTAACACCTGCCCTTTCTGCGTAGGCGTTCCCTGCCTATTTCCAGTCGACATTGTCTCGCTGCTTGATCCAGATTCTGAATTTGCTTATCGAGGCACAGATGATGGATTAGCCTCATGGAACTGCACTCAGCGTCCTGCAGATGCGGAAGCTTCCTCCTGAACCCGTTTTGACGGAGTTCGTTGTCGGCGGAACATCCCCTCGCAAGTGTTGGATCGGGATGGTCTAGATACGACCAATTTAGAGGGCTTAGCAACAGCTTTTGGAGCCATTGGCTCAATTGAAATGGGTTTTGAAATGGGACTTGAGAGAGGGTAGTTGAGAGAGCTAAAAGGAGCAAGGGCTGTAGCTTGGGAAGACAGCAGAGAGCTCTTAAAAAAAAGGAAATGGGAAATAGAAAGAGGGAACTGCTAGCGGCTGGCAGCCGGAGATGACTGCCGAAGTTGACGTTGGCTGGCAAACAGATAGAGAGAGGGAGAGGATGAATTTGAGAGATGAGTAAAATGGGAGTTGCCGGATTGGAGAGAAGAGAGAGAGTAGAGAGGAAATGGAGATGGGGCATGAGCTAGAGATCAGAGAGAGAACAGAGAGAACAAAGAAGACTGGAAAGGGAAGAAACAAGGGTCGGCGCTGGAGGAGGAGGAAGGAAGAAGAAAAGAAAGAAAAAGAAGAAAGGAAGAAAAGGGCGGCCGCGCGAGAAGACAAAGCGTTGCACGCTGAAGTCGACTTGCTCTAACCGAAGTCGACTTCACCCCGTGCAGAGTCGACTTCACCCTATCCGAAGTCGACTTGGATTTTATGGAGTCGACTTCGATCAAGTCGACTTAGGCGGATCGGAGTCGACTTGGCTCTCCATATTTGATTTTTCTAACATGCTCCCCCTATCATATTATGCTTCTAATCAAACTCAATCATACCCATATTATTTCTAATCTTATAAAATGATTCCTTTGCTAATGGTTTGGTGAAAATATCTGCAATTTGGTCCTCTGTTTTGACGTATTCTAAATAAATGTCATGATTTTCAACATGCTCACGAATAAAATAATGTCTCACATCTATATGCTTTGTTCTAAAATGCAACACAGGATTTTTGGTCAAACGAATAGCACTTGTGTTATCACATCTAATTGGAATATCATGATAATCAACATCATAGTCCTTAAGTTGTTGTTTCATCCAAAGTAATTATGCACAACAGCTCTCGACAGCTATATATTCGGCTTCCGCGATAGATAAAGCAACACTAGTCTGTTTTCTTGAAAACCATAAAACCAACATGTTTCCAAGAAACTCACATGTTCTACTAGTGCTTTTTTTATCTACTTTATAACCGGCAAAATCCGCATCCGAGTAGCCGATTAGATCAAATGTTGACCCCTTTGGATACCATAGTCCTAGATTAGTGGTGTTAATCAAATATTTGAGAATTCTTTTTACAGCTATCAAATGTGATTCTTTAGGACATGATTGGAGTCTAGAGCACATGCAAACACTAAACAAGATATCCAGTTTGGAAGCAGTTAAATACAATAAAAAACCTATCATTCTTCTATACAATTTTTGTTCAACAGATTTACCTTTTTCATCATTGTCGATATTGATAGTTGAACTCATTGGTGCGTTTGCGCCTTGGCTATTTTGCATTATGAACTGCTTCAACATTTCTTTGACGTACTTGGACTGATTTATGAAAATTCTTTCCGCTAATTGCTTAATTTGCAGCCCGAGGAAGAAGTTCAATTCCCCCATCATGCTCATTTCAAATTCACTTTGCATAATCTCAGAAAATTCTTGGCACAAAATTTCATTAGTAGCACCAAATATTATATAATCAACATAAATTTGAACAATTAAAATATTTTTGTTCTTATACTTGATGAATAATGTTGTATCAACCTTTCTTCTTTGAAAGTCATGATCAATCAAGAATTTATTTAACCTTTTATACCAACCTCATGGAGCTTGTTTCAATCCATACAATGTTTTGGTTAATTTGAAAACATATTTTGATTGATCATTTTCTTCAAATCTAGGAGGTTGTTCAACATAAAAATTCATTCAAGTATCCATTCAAAATGCACTTTTCACATCCATTTGAAATAATTTAAAGTCCATGTGAGAAGCAAATGCTAATAGGATATGTATGACTTCTAATCTAGCAACAGGAGCATAAGATTCTTCAAAATCAATTTCCTCTTCTTGGGAATATCTTTTGGCTACCAGTCTAGCTTTGTTTCTGACCACAAGTCCACTGTCATCTAATTTGTTCCTGAAGACCCATTTGGTACCAATAACTGTGCAATCTTTGGGTCTAGGAACTAGGTGTCATATATTGTTTCTATCAAATTGATTTAGCGCTTCTTGCATTGCAATGATCTTGTTTTCATCATTAGGAGCTTGATCAATAGATGTTGGTTCAATTTTCGATACAAAAGTAAATTCTCCACAAATATTGTGTCTTGACCTTCTAGTTTTTACTCCTTCATAAATATTGCTAATAACTTGCTCAATTGGATGGTCATTTTTGAATTTTAAATTAGTTAGAGGTTTATAAAAATTATTACCTTCACTTACCCTTTCTTCCGTGGAATTCTCTTGCTTTGCTTCGGCTTCTCCTTGTTGCTCTAATTGTTCCACCTTTGAGTTCCTTGATGCCTTATCTGCATCACTCAACTCATTCTCCTTTTTCAGTGTTTAATTAAATTCATCAAAAACAACATGTATTGATTCTTCTACTATTTGATTTTTCTTGTTAAAAACTCTATATACTTTGCTATTTGATGAATAACCAAGGAATATTGCCTCATCACTTTTGGCATCTAATTTTTCCAAGTTGGTTTTTCCACTGTTCAACACATAGCAAGTACATCCAAAAGCATGGAAATATGATATGTTTGGTTTTTTTCCTTTCCATAGTTCATATGGGGTCTTTTTCAAGATTGCTTTAATAGTAACTAGGTTTAATACATGGCATGCTGTACTTAGAGCTTCACCTCAAAATTTTTTGGACAATTTACTCTTGTTTAGCATAGTTCTAGAAATTTCTTGTATTGTCCGGTTTTTCCTTTCAACTACCCCATTTTGTTGAGGGGTTCTTGGTACAGAAAGTGTATGGTGAATTCCTTTCTCATTGCAAAATTTTATAAACCATTTATTTTCAAATTCATCACCATGATCACTTCTAATGGAAATGATTGTATTTTATTTTTCATTTTGCACCAAATTTGAAAACGTGACAAATATAGAAAATGCTTTATCTTTGCTAGCTAAGAGTATTATCCATGTGAATCTTGAAAAATCATCAACAATTACAAATACATACTTTTTTCCACAAAGGGTTAAAATGTCTGATGGCCCATAAAGATCCATATGCAATAGTTCAAGGGCCTAGTCGTTGAAATTTCCTTTTGGTGGAAAATGGCATCTTGGGTTGCTTGGATAATTGATAATCCTTACAAATTTTGTCCTTGTCATATTTAAGCTTTGGTAACCCTTCCACTAGGATCTTTTTCTACAATGTTTTAACATTTGACATATTAATATGCCCAAGCCTTTTACGCCATATCCGTGGATCATTTTCTATGATTATTAGATATTTTCCATCAAGTTCATCTAGACAAACTAAATATACATTTTCATGTCTTTTGCCACTAAAACCTATGCGATCATCATCAAATATATTGCATATAGAAGATTCAAATACAACTTTATAACCTTTGTCACATAATTGGCTAATACTCATTAAGTTGTGTTTGAGTCCTTCAACAAATAGTACATCTTCAATACATGCATTTGAATTCCCATAAATATTTTATTTACCTTTGATTATACCTTTTTCATTGTTCCCAAATGCAACCACTCCTTCACTATACGGTTTGATCTTATAGAATAATCATTTTTCTCCCGTCATATATCTTGAGAAGTCACTATCCATAAACCACATGTTGTTGACCTTTACTTTAAGACATACCTACAAAAATAAGGTCAAGTGGAGCTTATCTTTTTGGTACCCATTTTATGGATCCATTTGGGTTAGTTAACCATTAGAATCTACGTTGCTCTATCCTTGAAGGCATAAATCCAATGTTATTTGGTACCCAAACCAAATTTGCACAAAGGTCATGCAATTTTCTTATTTTGCATTGATATACTTTGTGTCTCATCTTGTTGCAAAAATTACAGGCTCCCGGAAGTCTAGGAGTGGGAATCCATGTAGTAGTTGGTTCCCAAGTTGGTCTTTTGGTCCAAGCAACATGATTTATTTTTGGTTTAGCATGCATAGGCCTTGCTTGGTTTTTAAAGGTCCTTGAAGCATTAGACTTGCTACATTCACCCTTCTCAAATGTAGAGTACCCAAGTCCTCTTTTGTTGTTTTGGGCGGTCATATTTAAAAACATTTTGATGCTTTCCCCTAGATTAGAGAACTTAGCAAGTGATTCATTTAATGATTCATTTTCCTTTTTGAGTCTTTCCGCCTCACTTGTCAAAGCATTCTTTTTATTTGTTAGATGGTCAACTTTTTCTGCAAGTTTTCCATTCACAATAATTATTGCATCACATTGTCTTTTCTTTGTTGTGAATTTATTTTCCAACTTCTTTATTTCTTCATATAATGAATCATATGCTTGTTGTAGTTCTTCTAATTCAGCACATTTGAGACATTCATTTGTAGAAGATAAAATAGAAAGAGTTTTTAGCTTAGAGGTTACCTCTTCACTACTCGTGCAATTTGTTGAGGTTGTTTGATCCTCCAAAATCTCTGTTGCGGCAAAACATATATTGGAATCTTCCTCCATTGTGGCCATGCAATAGATCCTTGCACAATTTGCGGCCTCATTTTCTTCATTTGAGGAATTGCAAGTTGTGGACGTCTCCTCGTTGATGCAGATGCCTCTTCCTTTTGCCTTTTGGAACTTTCTGTTTTCACGTTGATCCTTCTTATCTCTTCGTTCCCTTGGTTTATTTTCTTCGAATGTAGGGCATTGGGCTTGCATATGCCCCATTCCTCCACACCAGAAGCACTTTGTAGTTTCCTTCTTTTTCTCCTTTAAGCTCCTTTCTTTGAAAGTCTTGAAATTCTTTTTTTTTTCTCACAAACTTTCTGAATCTTCTTGTGAGTAGCACTATCTCTTCATCGTCATTTTGTGCAGCTTTTAAGGCAATAACCCTTTTGCCTTTACGTTGCTCCTCGTTTCTCCTCTTTATCAACTCATGTGACATGAGTGAGCTGATAAGATCTTCAAGTCTTAGCGTGTTGAGGTCCTTTGCTTCCTCAATGGCCGTGATCTTGGGAGTCCATGATTCTGGTAGCGCTCTTAGTATCTTCATAACCTGCTCAGATTCAGAAATAGCTTTCACGAGACTTTTCAAGGCATTAGTAATTTTAGAAAATCTAGCAAATATTTTAGAAAAAATTTCGGTCTCAAGCATTTTAAAACTTTCTAGCTCTCCAATCAAAATATTTTTTCTCGTCCCTTGGACTTGAGAAGTTCCCTTATAAATATATGTAAGTGTATCCCATATTTCTTTGGCGATTTGACAAGAGGATACCCTATCATATTCGGATGCCGTTAGTGCATAAAAGAGGGAGTTCATGGCTTTTGCGTTGCTCTTAACGGTTCTAACCTCCTCCTCAGATCATGTGGAGGCTCTTTCATCAATGGACAACATAACACCATCTTGGATAACAATCCAAGAATCTATATCCGTAGCCAAGATTAATTGTTTTATTCTTAACTTTCAGTAACCAAAGTTACTCCCATCAAATAGAGGTGACCTTGTAAATGATTGGCCTTCGGCAAACGCTGAGGTGAAAGTTTGTTGGGAAGCCATTTGTAAGATCTCTTTGTTTTAAACTTAAAGACCTGCTCTGATACCACTTGTTGGTCCCGAGTTTATGGCAATAACCCAAGAGGGGAGGGGTGAATTGAGTATTTTAAAATTTTCACTTAAACAGAAACTTTTCGCCTATTTAGTTTAATCCCCTTAATGAAACAAGCAGAGAAAATGGAGAAAAATAAAGCAATAAAAGCAGTAGAGCAAGCCACAATAATAGACACAATTTTTATAGTGGTTCGGACAACCTTCCCTACTCCACTCTTCCAAGCTCACACCCATTGTGACTCGGGTTCCACTAATGTATTGTCAAATACAACTAGAGCAGCAACTCTCTTCTAGATTCCAACTCTAGGGGGCTTGCACAAACACAACACAAGTAGGTTACGAGTCACACTCAAGTCACAACACTACTTTGCTTTCACTTGGTTCCAATCTCCAATATTAAACCAAGTGTCAAATATAAAATAATGAATCAAATAAAGAAACTACACTTTACAAGTTGTGTAGGCAGATTTCAGCTCGTGGAAGAACTTGTTGAGAGAATGATTTGATCAGCGATGTAGCTTTCAGCAAGTTGGAGCAAAGTTCTTCACTTGAAGTTAGTGTAGATTACGTAATGCTTAGAGAGGGTAGAAGGTGAACACAATGAATGCTTCTCTAACCTCTTGTACGTCCTCTTGAATGTTCTTTTACAATGGTGGAGTAAATTCGAACGTTTAGCGGTAGGTGGCGCATTTATTACGTGAACGTTCAAATTTTTCCGACCGTTTCGAACCAAGTCGCATGTGGAGTCGACTTCGGATGCGACTTCACCCAAGTCGCGGACTGGAGTCGACTTTGGTTGCGACTTCAGTCTCCAGCATTGCTTCAAGTTTCACTTTAGGTCGACTTGGTCTTGGACCTGACCCAAGTCGCAGGTGAAGTCGACTTCGGGTGCGACTTCACTTTCTGTATACACATAATGGAACTTGGATTCTTTTGAAAGTGATCTTTGTTGCTTGTTATTCATCTTATATATTGTTCTTCCAATAATACCCTTGATCTTAAATGCTTAGTCTTAGAACTTGGCATGTTCATCTTCTTTTGAAAGCTTTATCTTCATGGCCTTGATCTTAAAATGATTTACCTTCCTTGAGTTTGCAGTCCAAATGATGAAATTAATGGTCTTCCTTTTAATAATATACCAGCTTGAATAATCTTGTCATGGATATTTTCTTGTATGGACTGTCTTGGTCTTCAGCTTGACTCAAGTCGGATGCCTAGGTCGACTTGAGGTTCAACTTCACTCAAGTCGTATTGCGGAGTCGACTTGGGAATGCGACTTCACCCAAGTCGCAAGTGGAGTCGACTTCGGCTACGACTTCACCTGTCTCCGAACCCAAATTCAACTCTAGAAGTTTTTTGGTCACCTGAAGTCGATCTTGGAGCCGACTTGGGTTTGCGACTTCACCTAAGTCGCAAGTGGAGTGGACTTGGATTGCGACTTCGCCTGTCTTGGTTCCCAAATTTAACGCTAGAAGGTTTTGCCAATTTGAAGTCAATCCTGAGGTTGACTTGGGTATTGACTTTGCTCAAGTCGATGGCTAAGTCGACTTGGCCTTGCGACTTGGTCTGCTAGATTTTCAATTTTAAGTTTTTTTTATCCTTTAACCAAGTTTAACAAACCTCATTAGTACCCAATACATTCTCAAATTGAGTTGTTAATCGTCAAAATATGGATTGTGCTTAATTTGCCTTCGATTCCAATAATAGTGTTTTGATGATAGACAAGTTAAGAATTTAATGCTTAAAATGTGTTGCTTGTATTTGGTTTGTGATGAATGATTGTAACAAGTTAGCATGGAATTGTGTTGTGAATTTGTTTAGGTTTTGCTATAAAACTTCAACTGATTTAGTTTCAAACTTCGACTATTTTGGTTTAAAACTTCAATAGTTTTTGGGTTGAAACTTTGATAGTTTGTTTAGCAAGATCAATGGATAGATGATTGGATGATGACGTGGCAAATTGGTTAGTTTGAGTAGCTATCTTTGGTTGTTAAGTTGTTGAGAAAAATCCGATTGGTTGCGGATTTGGTGGAGAAAATCTCTCCTGGCGGTTTCAGTCTGTTTAGTTGTTACAAGTTGTTGAGAAAAATCCGATTGGTTGTGGATTTGGTGGAGAAAATCTCTCTTAGCGATTGAATGTTAAAAGCTATAAATAAATAATGAATTTCAACTGAAAATTTAAATTCAGAGAGAATATTTTCAAAAGTGCAGATCTGTCTCAAGGTGTTCTTTGTGATCCTCTGTTCATCTGTTAGACGCAACATATTGAAGATCGTCATGACCATCCTACTAAAAGCTTCATTTCTGTGCTTCTATGCTGTTAAATTAGTTGTAAGCTTTATTTCATTTTTATTTATTTTACCTTGAATTAGAGGCTGTCTAATTTAAGAGGAAAGCTTTCATTGTGATTTATGGAAAGTTTCACGTGCCACCTGGAGCCATTTGTGTAATCCAGAAGACGATTAAGATTGTGCCACTGTAACTTGAGTTCTAAGTTGACTAGTGGAAACCTGAGTCAAGGCGTTGACTTAAAGAGTGGAGTAGGTGTGTTAACCGAACCAGTATAATTTGTGGTGTCTTCTTTAGATTATTTTTGTGGTGTATGAAATTTATCCTGTTCTTTCTTAGATCACTTTTTGTGCTATTATTCTTTTCTTTTATCAATTTCATATGGGCCTAACGATTGGTATCAGAGCAGTCTTTTAATTACTCCAAAGAGATCAAGACAACTAAGAAGAAAGTGGAGATTGGATATGGTGAAGGTCATTCCATAACCAGACGACCATATTTTGATGACACAAATTATGGATATTGGAAACGCAGAATGCAGATCTTTATCATGGGTCAGGATTTAAAACTTTAGAATGCTCTTCATAAAGGTGTTTTTTTACCTGGAAATGATATAACTGAACCTAATGAACAACAAAATGAATAAGTGCATTTAAATGCTAGAGCTCTAACGAACAACAAAATGAATAAGTGTATTTAAATGCTAGAGCTCTAAATGTTTTATGTTGTGCACTTTCCCATCTGAATTTAATAGGGTATTTGCTTGTGCCACGACCAAAGAGGTTTAGGATACACTCATGGTAACACATGAGGGTACTTCTCAAGTTAAGGAGTCCAAGATAAATATGTGGATGCATGATTATGAACTTTCTATGATGAAATCTAATGAATCTATTACTGAGATATTTTGCAGATTCACCAACATAATTAATGCCTTGAAAGCAGTTGGTAAGTCTATTGAGGCAAAGGAACAAGTAAAGAATATATTTAGATCACTTTCTTCTTTTTGGACTACAAAGGTTACAGCCATAGAGGAAGCCAAGAATTTAACAACCATGTCTGTAGATCAATTAATAGGCTCCCTTATGATCATTATGAAGAAAAATGATGATAATGATCTAAAAGGTAAGAAGGTAATTGGTCTCAAAGTTTCCTCTAATCATTCTGATGATAATGCAAGTGATGAAGATGAAGACATTGCTATATTGACAAAAAAGATAAGATGTTTCATCAATCAAAATCAAAGAAACAACAATAACAATAAGAATGCAACCGCTAGAAGGATACAAGTATGACTTGAAAAGAAAAGAGAACAGAAGGACTAGAGGAAATGATCTTTGGAGTCCATGAGTTAGGTAGAACTATTAAGATCTTCATGACCTGTTCAGATTTAAAGATTGTTTTTCCAAGACCTTTTAATACATTAGTAATCTTGGAAAACCTTGCAAACATTTCAGATATATTTTTGGTGTATAACATTTTAAATTTTTTTAGTTCTCCAATCAATATATTTCTTCTCGTCCCTTAGACTTGAGAAGTTCCCTCGTATATTGATGTTAGTGTATCTCATATTTCTTTGCCCGTTTGACAAGAGGATACCCTATTATACTTTGCAGCTATTAGAGCATAAAAAAAGTAGTTCATGGCCTTGACATTGCTCTTTACAGTCCTGACTTCTTATTCAGTCCATTTGGAGGCTCTTTCACCAATTGGTAGAGTTACTCCGTCTTGGGTAGCAATTCAAGAATTTATATTAGTAGCCATAATGAGTTGTTTCATTCTCAACTTCTAATAACCGAAGTTACTTCCATCGAATAGTAGTGACCTAGTAAATGACTGACCTTCAGCAAACGCAGGAGCAGAAGTTGATTGGGTTGCCATTTAATAAGAATTCTTTGGTAAAAACTTAAAGATCTGCTCTGATACCACTTATTGGTCCTGGGTTTCTGACAAAGCCCAAGAGGGGAGGGGTAAATTGGATTTTTTAAAAATTCTTTCATAACTTGAAAGCTTAACCATTTGAAAGTTTTAACCCCCTTAAATGAAAAATGTGAAATATATGAGCAATAAACAATAGAACTCAAGAAATTATAGTGGTTCGGGACAACCCTCCTTACTCCAGTTCTCCGAGAACACATCTTAGTGTCTTGGGTTCTACTAATTAGAATAGCAATACAGTAGAGCCTTTGCTCTCTTCTAGATAGGGGGCCTTATACAAACTCAGCATAAGTAGGTAACGAGTTACACTCCAATCATACGTTACTTTGCCTTCACTTGGTCTTAGTTTCTAATACTATACCAAGTGGAACACAAATGATTAATAAATAAAGAAAGAAACTACACTTTACAGATGTGTAGACTGATTCTTCCATAGAGAGGAACTTGTAGAGGAAGTTGATGATGAAGCAGTTCAACACTTAGCAGCTTGACACAGAGTTCTTCTTGAAGACTTTTTTCTAGATCTCATAAATGCTAGAAAATGAGGAGGTTGAACTCAATCAATGTTATATCTCTTATTTCCCTTGTTCATTTGAAGTATCTTAAATAGGGGAGAGTAAATTCGAATGTTTGGAGGTAAGTGGTGCGCATTTAATGCCCCAACGTTTGAATTTTTTCGATCGTTGCTATTCAGGTCGCACTTGAAGTTGACCTGGGATGTGACTGTTAGTCCCGAGTTGATAGCAAAACCCAAGAGGGGAGGGGTGAATTGGGTAATTAAAAATTTACAACTTAAACAGAAACTTTACCCCGGATTAATCTAGTCCCCTTAGTGAAGAAACGAAATCAAAAGCAATATAATGTGGAGAGCAGATAAATAAATCAAACACACAAGATTTTTATAGTGGTTCGGGCAACCTCCCTACTCCACTCTTCCAAGCTCACACTCCTTGTGACTTAGGTTCCACTATTGTATTCTCTCAATACAATTAGAGCCACTGCTCTCTTCTAGATTCCAGCTCTAGGGGGCATATACAACCAGAGCCTATTGCTCTCTTCTAGATTCCAGCTCTAGGGGGCATCAACAAATTACAGCACAAGTAGGTGATGAGTTACACTCCAATCACACACTACTTTACTTACACTTGATCTTAGTTCCTCAAACTAAATCAAGTTCAACACAAACAAATGAAACAATAAGAAAACTACACTTTACAGTTGTGTAGAAGCAGTTTGGTGTAGAGAAGAACTTGTAGTAATGACTTTGAAGATTCTGAAATATAGCTCTTGCAACTTGAAGCGAAGTTCTTCTTCTTTGAATGAACTTGATCTCTTTAATGCTCTTGAAGATGGTAGTTATGCACACTTAATGATTTCTAGCTTCCTCCCTCGTTCACATTCAATGCCTTTTATAATTTTGGAGGGAATCCGAATGTTAGAGGGTTGGTGGCGTGCATTAAATGCGCCAACGTTCGAATAAAATCCGACCGTTGCGACCCAAGTCGCATGTGGAGTCGACTTCGGATGCGACTTCGCCCAAGTCGCAGATGGAGTCGACGTCGGGTGCGACTTCGCCTTCTGCTCGCAACTCTAAGTTTCAGGTCGGGTCGACTTGGGTTCCGACTTGACCCAAGTCGCAGGTGAAGTCGACTTCGGGTGCGACTTCACCTCGGCAGTTGATTTCGTGAACTTGAGAACTTGGAATGCTTGGTTCTTTTGCTTAGTCTTCTCCATGCCTTTTGCATTTTGTATTTACTTTTTGGATCATTGCGTCTTGCTTTCATTAGCTCCATGATTTGCAAACCTTTGAACTCATGAGTCTTGAACTCGAACAATCTTCTTGGTTTATGCATCTTGCTTGAACTTGGATTGTTCTTCGTCTTTGTAGACCTTGTGATTCTTGGAGACTTTGTATTGGTTGATTTTGCCTTTGATTCATTAATGTTCATAACTTGAAAATATACTTGGAGCTTTGCCTTGGACTTGAGAATCTTAATGTTGATCTTGAAATCATTTAATCCATCTTGTCTTCAGGAAAATCTCCTTTGCCCGATCCAAGTCTATGTCGGAGTCGACTTCGTCTGCGACTTCACCTCAAGTCGCAAGTGGAGTCGACTTGGGGTGCGACTTCGGCACTTTGTGTTCTGAACTTCAACTCTGGAGAGTTTTCGCCATCTGAAGTCGATCCTGGAGTCGACTTCGTTGGCGACTTGGCTTCCCAAGTCGCAAGTGGAGTCGACTTGGCCTGCGACTTCACTTGTTCTTCTCCCATTTTCAACTCTGGACAGTTTGGGCTCTTTGAAGTCGATCTTGGAGTCGACTTGGGGTACGACTTGGCCTTCCATGCTTTATGTTCTTCAAATGTATATCCCTTAAACATATCCACAAACATATTAGTAGCCAAGACGTACTCAAATTGATTTTTTAATCATCAAAACATAGATTTAACTTGTTTTCCACATATTTCCAACAATCTCCCCCTTTTTGATGATTGACAAAACCGATTTGAGTGGATACCTTTGCTTAAATAACATGCTCATTTTTGCATTTTGAAATTTTATCATACTTAAGCTTATGCAAGCATATCCTACTCTACTCTTCTCCCTAACCATATCCTACTCTTCTCCATGCAAGCATATCTTACTCTTCTCCCCCTTTTTGTCAATATATCAAAAATTTATAGGGTAAGGAAAGAGATAGGTGGGGTTGCTCTCCCTAAACAAGTGCTCCCCCTAAATTTATGCTAGCCTAACTCAATCATTCCCATGTCATTTCTAATTTTATAGAATGCTTCTTTGACTAAGGGTTTTGTGAATATGTCTGCAACTTGATCCTCTGTTCTTACATATACCAAACATATGTCATGATTTTCTACATGTTCTCTAATGAAATGATGTCTAAGGTCTATATGTTTTGTCCTAGAATGCAAGACTAGATTCTTGGTTAGACATATGGCACTGGTATTGTCACATTTGATAGGTATATCTTTAAAATCCATGCCATAGTCCCTAAGTTGCTGTTTCATCCAAAGTAATTGGGCACAACAGCTCCCGACGGCAATGTATTCGGCTTCCGCCGTAGATAGAGCAACACTAGTGTAGACCAAAGTGCTTATCTGCAGTAGATGATGAGATTTTGATTTGACATAAAAGATTAGGACATACAAACCTTCAGACATTAAAAAAACTGCAAAAGTTTAATCTTTTTGATGGTTTACCAAACTCAAAAATTAATTTAAAATATATTTGTGATATTTATCAATTTGGTAAACAAAAGAAGGTTTCTTTCAAATCAAAAGATATTGTGTCAACAACAGAACCTCCGCAGTTACTGCATATGGATTTAGAGGTTTGGCTGGAAAACATTATGCCTATGTTATTATCGATGATTTTTCAAGATATACATGAGTATTGTTCTTAGGAAGAAAGGATGAATATTTTAATTTATTTCAAAAATTTTATCGTAAAATTCAAAATAAACGTGGATTGAAAATATTTGCATTTCAAAGTAATCATGGAAGAGAATTTGACAATCAGTATTTTGCAGAATTTTGTGACAGTTTTGGAATAAATCATAACTTCTCAGCTCCTAGAATACCATAACAAAATGGATTTGTTGAGCGAAAGAATAGAATATTGATTGAAATGCTAAAATAATGTTGATTGATGCTGACTGTCACATAGTTATTGGCTGAAGCAGTAAACATTGCATGTTTTATCATAAATCATGTTTATATTCGTCCAATATTAAAGAAAACTCCATATGAATTGTGGAAATGTTGAAAGCCAAACATTGCATATTTTTATACTTTTGGTTATGAATGCTTTGTACTAAATATTGAAAAAGATGACCTTGGTAAATTTGATTATAAAAGTGATGAAGACATTTTTCTTGGTTATTCTTCTTCTAGCAAAGCATACCGAGTCTATAATAAGCGAACTTGCACAGTTGAAGAGTTAATACATGTCACCTTTGATGAATCTAACACCAGGCCGAGAAAGGTTATTTTTTCAGATGAAGAAGAAAACATTCTTGACATACAGAAAATATTAGGAGATAAAGAAATGGTAAGTGCAGGTAATGTTCTTGAAAAGACTCTAAATCTGCGAATACATAAGAATCATCCACTTATCAGGTTATTGATGATGTTTATAACAAAGTCAAAACTCGAAATTCACTTCAAAATGTCTTGGGTCATTATGCTTTTATTTCTCACATTGAACCTAAAAAGTTGGTGAAGCAATATCTAATGAAAATTGAATAATTGCTATGCAAGAAGAACTGAATCAATTTAAAAGAAGCAATGTGCGGACACTTGTGCCTAAACCTGATGAACATCCAGTTATTGGTACAAAATGAATTTTTAGAAACAAACTTGACGAGTCTGAGATCATTGTTAGAAATAAAGCACGTCTAGTTGCACACGATTACTCTCAAGAAGAGGGTATTGATTTTGATGAGACTTTTGCATCTGTAACTAGACTTGAAGCCATTAGAATGCTACTTGCATTTGCATCATTTAGAAAGTTTAAACTTTTTCAAATAGATATAAAAAGTGCATTCTTGAATAGTTTGATCAATGAAGAAGTTTATGTCAAACAACCACCAGGTTTTGAAGACCATGAATACCCTAATTATGTATTCAAACTATCGAAATCTCTCCATGGATTAAGACAAGCTCCAAGAGCTTGGTATGATAGACTTAGTGAGTTTTCGCTAGAGAAAATTTTCAAAAAAGGCGAGGTTGATACTACTTTGTTTATTAAAAATATTCATAAAGACATTTTGATTGTACAGATTTATGTGGATGATATTATTTTTGGGTCTACTAATGAGTTGTATTGCAAGAATTTTGAAAAATTAATGCAGGGTGAGTTCAAAATGAGCATGATAGGTGAGCTTGCTTTCTTTCTGAGACTTCAAGTAAAACAAACAAAAGAAGGTATTTTCATCTCTCAAACAAAATATGTCAAGGAAATGTTGAAAATTTTCAAAATGGAAAATGTAAAGCATATGTCAACCCCCATGAGTGCAAGCATAAAAATGGATTAGGATGAATCAGGTAAGCTACTAGATCAAAAGTTATATAGGAGCATGATCGATTCACTTTTGTATTTAACTGCTAGTCGACCTGATATTTTGTTTAGTATTTGCACGTGTGCATGTTTTCAGTCAAATTCAAAGAAATCACACACGAGTGCTGTTAAACGTATATTTAAATACCTTATTGATTCACCTACCTTCAGCATTTGGTATTTTAGAGAATCCACTTTTACCTTGATTGGATATTCAGATGTTGATTTTGCAGGTTATAATGTGGATAGAAAAAGTACAAGTGATGCTTGTCAATTTTTTGGGTCGTATGATTATATCATGGTACTCAAGGAAACAAAGCTCAGTTGCATTATCAACTGCAGAGGCTAAATATATTGCATGTACTAGTTGTTGTGCCCAAATTTTGTGGATGAAACAACAATTGTGTGATTATGGGTTGTCATATACAAAAGTTCAAATTAGATGTGACAACACAAGTGCAATAAATTTGTCTAAAAATCCTATACAACATTCACGCACTAAACATATTGAGGTAAAACATCATTTTTTAAGGGATCATGTATCACGAAAAGAAATTTCTATTGAATTTATTCCTACGGAAGATCAATTAGCAGACATTTTTACAAAACCACTTCCCTCTGAAAAATTTCTTCACATAAGAATGGAATTGGGTGTAATCGATCCTTTTTCATGACACATGCATTTATGTAAATATTATATCACGTGGTTGATAATTTTAAAATTATATATTTATTTTTCAATTTTAATTTCATTTTTTAAATAAGGTTGTTTTTGTTAAAAAATTAATAAATTTTTTTCGAAATCATTTTTATAAGACCAAATTATTTTAATAATTTGTTTTTTTCTACAAAAAAATGATTCTAATAAGTTTTTTCAACAAATCTAATGAAAACAAATAAAACATAAAAAATATAAAACCGTTAAAAACAAAGAACCAAACCAAAGTAACATTTTTTAAAAAAAATGAACAAAAAAAGCAACGATCGAACCAAAACCACAGTTCTAAAAAAACACAAAACTCAAAATCGGTCAAAACAAAAGGCAATGGAAAACCAAGGTAGAACATTTTAATAAAACATTTTTTTTAAAAAGTAAAAAAATAGAAAAATAGAAAACATTAAAAACCCAAAAACCAACGTTACAAAAAAAACAACAATACAACCGTTAAAACATAAATAAAAATAGAAAACATAAAACTATTTAATAAGTCTTAAAAAAATCTGTAAAAAAACAAAAAACATTAAAAATCCAAAACTGTTAAAACAAAACAAAAAACTCGTTAAAAAAAACCAAAACCATCAAAACAACAAAAAAACTCGTTAAAAAAACAGAAAAAACCAAAACTGTTAAAACAGAAAACAAAAAAAAAAGAAACGGCAAAACCAAAAAGTAACGCATGCATGGAATCTGTTTTAAAAAAAAAGAAACAACAAAATGACAAAAGCAATGGAATCTTAACAGAAAAGCAAAACTATTTTCCTATCAAAATAAAAAAAATCAACGACAAATTAAAAAAATAATAAATAAAAGGTGAAAATAAACAGCAAGTTGAACAATGTAAAAACCAAAGGCTTTTAAAAAAATCAGCAAGTATCGTTACATAAAAAAAAGGGAAAAACATTGAAATCAACCAAACAAACCAAGCAACATGCGGACTTGTCAAATCCCACAATTCTAGGTGAAAAAGAACACTTATCATGAAGCTTACCTATGACTCTTCATCTTCAAGTCATCCTTCACGTCTCCTACTTGCACACATCGCATGAAAACCTACGGCTCTCTCATCCTTGGCTCTATGCAACCCTAAAATTCTCAACTACTCCTTATGGAGTCCTTCTAGCCTCAACAATCTGAGTATTTTGATTTTTGAAAATCAAAATTCCCTAACTTCCCAATCAAGTTTCAAAAATTCTGTTTCTTTTTTTTTCTCTTTCTATCGTTTGCTCCATTCGACAAAAAAAATCTCACAAATCCATTCAATTCCATTTTGTATTCATTGTGATGGCTCGGAAAGGTGGTGCACAGGCCCGGAGAAAGCACTCGTATGAGGAAAAGAAAAAGCGGAAGGCGGATTCAACACCCTCGGATCCTCCATCCACTCATCGACGTCAAAGTTCCAACATCCACATCAATGAGAACACAAACCCTTCTCCCCGTGCTACATCACACATGTTTACCCCGTAAAACTTTATGCAAGGTAATATTGCGGGTTCTAAACATCGGTCTCATCAAGCTGCTCGAATGTCACACTACAAAAAATGCCGCCGCCTCATCAAAAGTTTTAAATTTTCACCACCCGTCTGATGAAGATACTTATGTAGGTAAATTTTCACATCGAATATTTACCAAAGGTAAAAAGGTGGATTTTTTATTTTTTAGAAAAAAGATGTTTGAATTTGTAAATTGGTCGAAAGAATATGGGCTTCTTGAATTTTTGAAGAAATATTTTTATATCTATTCGGATCTTGTGAAACACTTTTATTTCAACTTAGCACTAGAAGACACTACTTACACATCTTTTTTTAGAGGAGTTGAAGTTAGTTTCACATAACAATAGTTTGCTGGGTTCATGCTTTTACCAATTGATGCCACTTGTTCGTATGAAGACATTGATTTTGAGGAGGTTATTTTCTATTTTGCACATAATGAGTCGTTAATTCAACAGCAATGCAATTTTACAAACAAGAAATTTTCCAAACCTGATTATAAAGTGCTACATTTGCTTGTTGAACATTGTTTTCTACATAAAGGGGGAGGATATGATATTTTTATACTTGATGATTTGGAATTAATGTTGGTAATTGTGAAAAACAAGCCCTATAACATTGCTAGTGTGATGTTATCTTATATGTTGTTACAGAAAAAGAGAGCAAATGAAAGTTTGCCCTATGCTATGTATTTAACAAGGCTATTTCACAATTTCAACATTGATTTGAGAAGAGAAGTTGTGGCACCCCAAACCGAGCAACACAACATGAGCCTTACTCCGGGACCGTTTATTGATTGGTAAACGTGAATAGGATTGTTGCCCTGTCACACGGCGGGTTCATTTCATATATATACATTAATACTTTACTCCATAGGAATTTATCTCCTGGCGCTTAGACATTTTTCAACAATTTGCCCATCTTGGCTATCATCAAACCCTGATATACACATTCAACATTCAATTCTTACACATTATGTTCCATCATATAACATTGATATCATGCTATAATAAACATTCATCATCCATCAACATTTTTTTTCAACAATCCAACATACACCAAATCCATATCGCACATCAACAGTGTAAAATTTCATAAATTTCATCAAATTGTAAATATTCAACTCATAATACATTTTTCATTATATAAATGTATCCACAGGAATACATGAATTCATAATTCTTCATTTAAACCTGTGCTCCTTCCTTGGTAGCCATCCTTGCACCTGTCTTAGGGGTTTGGAAACAAATCGTGAGTATAACTCAGTAAGCAAGTTGCATAGTTTTTAAGCAATTCATTTTTTAGGAAAAGTTTTTGTTTAAAAAAATATCTTTAAAATCAACATCACACCCACTCGTGGGTATATTATGAATAATGCAATGCATTATTATCATTAAAAACATTAATATCGTATGATGGTACGCTAGTTAGGCAACCATCTCATCATCCTGCTCCCATCTCAGGGAGGGCGCCACTGGCCTTTGGCCTATCTTAGCTAGTTGGTCACACTAAATGGGGACAATCGGTCCGCTTATACCTCTAAAATGGACCTAGTACCTTTTATGCCATGAAAATAGACATAGACATAGACATAAACATGGACATAGGCATGCTAGCATGATTTTCATGAGTAAATATTTGAAGCATAATTCTCAACAATATTTAATAAAACATTATACAAGCCATTTGCAAAATTTATAGGGATGACCATCCTTAAATAATTCCAAAAGCATTTAAACATTCATTTGTGAGATAATTCAAAGCATTTAAATAGAATTTACAATATTTTGTCATAATTTTGATAAAGCAAGTTTTAAAAATTCTGCTTGTTTACCTGAATTTACTTCAATTTCCTTTGTCAAATTTTTTCTTTGCCTTTGCCTATACACATAAGAATGACATCGTATTCATAAGCATAATTTCATATGTTTGTACATAAGATAGTTTTTCAACCCACATGATTTCTATTAACTTACATAACCGACTTATTTTTCAAGTTAAGTGTTTATTTTCTTATTCACACAACGATATAACTTGTGCACCCTATCATCCATTCTTTTCATGTTTAATACCCTTATTTAGGTCAAATTTTCAAGCTTATTATAACCTTTCATTTAACTCAATATATAGAAGTTCAACACTTCCCATTTATCGTCTAACCTCCATTCTTTACATTTCTTACATTGGTGCTCACTTTAGACACATACTTATGAGTTAGGGCTTTACATATTAATCCCAAATTTTTGAGATTTCTTAATTTTATCAAAAAAGCCCCTTCTTTTCACATTTTAACATATTTCCTTCCATTTTTGCATTTTAGCAATTTATATTTAGTCATTTCTCATCCTTGTCATCTGTACCCTTCATGTGCACCCTCTTAGTTACACATATATTGTGTTACTCAATTTTTTTCAAAACAGCAACTTGTCCTCCATTTTGGCTTAATTAAAATACTTAATTAGTACATAATTTAGGGTATTTTCATGAGACTAAAACCCCTTAATCACATGGTTCCAAAACAGCAGTTTTCCATCATACTTTCCTACATTAAACGTCCATATTAACATATGTCCCATAAACAGATTTTTACATCTTTATTTCCAGCCTTGGATATCTCCTTTTTGCTCCATATTTAGGATATTTTCATGAATTCAAAATCCATAAATCAAATTGCCCAAAACAGTAACTTTCCATTCATTCTTTTCACCCTTGGACGTCCACATCTCATGTCCAACAAAAACAGATTTTCGAATTTATTTCTAGCCCTATGTTGGACGTCCTTTCTACCTTAAATTTAGGGTATTTTTCCCTTTAAATTATCCACATATTAGTTTATTTAGTTCGTGCACAAATTCCACCTCAATAGAGTAGAATTTCCATCCAATTGTCAAGTCTATGTTTCAACCTTCTAAAGCCCATAAATCAAGCTTAGTTCAACATATATTAATTATGAAAATATTTAACATATTCCAAACATATCATATGCTCAAAACGGCAACTTAAATGAGGAATTTTTAAAAATTTCAGCAAGGTATTCCTAGGGTAATTAACCCTAAAGTCATACATAACATGCTCAAAAGCTTGAATTAAATCTTCTAACTCACTTAGCATTTAGAAACCTTATTAAAAGCTTGTTAAATTATCATTTAGGGTTCATAAATAAATCAATTTATGACCCATAATTGGAGCTAGAAAAACTTAGAAATTAACAACCCAAACTTAGTTGGATACCTACTTGAACTTGTAAGGTTGTTGCTCCCACTTGTCAAACTTGATTTGCTCCTCTTCTCCTCCTCTTTTCCTCTTCTTTTTCTCCTCTTTTCTTTCCCTTTTCCTTCTATTTTTCCTTGCTTAGGGATTTTCAAGTTGCTGGAGTTAAAATTTTTTTCACCGCACACAAGCTGTCCACTTGAAACTGTCCCTATCTCTCTCTCTCTCTCTTGTTTATATATTGCTGCCCCTTTTTATTTTTTATTTCCACCTTATTTGAGGTTTAGATAATTCCATATTTATCCCATTACTACTGGCATAATTATCTCCATGATTTTTATTTTTTACAGATTTTTAAAAGCAAAAATCTGCTCCACTCTTACCCTTAGACGTCCCCCCCCCCCTTAGCCACCTAATTTGGCATTTTATGCCTACACCAAATTGCCCTATCTTAAGCCATTAATCCCATAGGATATTACTGTGAAACCCCAACCTATGTAGGATGCAATGGGATGCATTGAACATATATACATGATTTATATGTGATTTAAATGAATTTTGAATGATTTATCGATGATTTTATGATTTAATGATATTTTGCAATTACGGTTTAATTAAGAATGGTGATTAAAAATGTAATCGCCGGAGCCCAAAGTGAGTCGGTATGACACGAGGGGCTTAATTAGGATTTAAAGGTGATAAGGTGTCATGAATAATCATGTTAATAATCATGATTTAATTTATGGAGATTAAAGCGTAATTATGGAATTAAGATGAAAAATGATAGAAAATTCATAACTTGATACCTACAAGGCAGATTTTGATGAAATTTAAAAGGTAAGCTCATGGCGGTGGGCCCAATCTTATGAATGGATTGGATTAAGGGAATCATGATGGGATTAAGGTGATAATTAATTATTTTTATCCCAAATTCAAAAGATAAATTCAAGTGGTCATAACTTGAGTTAGAAACGTCGGTTTGAGATGAAATTTGAAACGATGGAATAAAATTATGAAATCTATGAGATGAATGGAATATATTAAGCTAATTATCATGGAAATTTAGTTTCTTGGAGAGCAAGTAACAAGTTGCTTAAGAGCTAAGTAAAGAAGGACAATTGTGGAAAGTAAAAATGAAATTTACTAAAATGCCTATGGGGTTACTTGGGCACCAAGAAAAGTGGTTTATAAAAAGAAAAAAAAAGGAGCAAGGGGGTTGGACATTCCAGCAGCAAGGAAGGGGAGAGAGAGAGAGAGAGAGAGAAGAGAGGAAAATAAGAGAAAAATAAAAATTTTCTCCAAGGCCAGCAGCTAGGGCATGTCAAACCCAGCAAGGAGGAGAGGAAAAGAAGGAAATTTCAAGTGCTCAATGGAGGGATTATCAATTAATCAAGTAAGTATATGTTAATCTTGATTTTATGCCTCAAATCTGGAAGTTATATGATGTTGTAAACTAAAATATGAACGGAATAGTAAATGGATGAATTTTAGAATGAAATTTTTTGTGAAGACTCATTATGGGGTGATTAAGGAACTAACCAATTTTTATCTTAAAAGGATAAACCAGTTGCAAATTAAAATCCCGCAAAATCAACCTGAACAGGGTTGCAAGGGTGGCAGGATCAGCTGCACCAAAGGATTTTTAATAATTTTTATAAAAGGAATTTTGAGCTGAAAATTTTACAGGATATATAATAAATATTAAGGATCACAATAATAAAATAAAAAATAGGTTTTTATGGGTATACATATACCCAATAATTTATGTGATTAAGGATGTCTAAAAAGGGGTACTGCTGTCCAGCGAGGTAAAAATACAACAATAAATATAAATGCTTAATTTTTTGTACTGAAAATATTTATTTTGGTTAATTAATGTATTATTAAGGTATGGTATAAATTTAAGATAAAAAATTCTTGATTTTATATTAATTCAAGATTTTGAGATTTAGTACTCCAGATTTCAGCATATGTGGATAGTTGGAGAAAAAAATTAAAAATAAATATGAAACCTATGTATAAATGATCTAAATTGATATATATGTTAATAACCTAAATTTTTATTAAGAAAAGTGGGATTATTTACTAAAAAATCGGATTTATAAATCTGCTTAGGGTTATGTGTCAAAAGACACGTTAAACGGGTGAAAAATGGGTTCCAAAGTTGCTGTTTTGGAAACCTATGATTAGTGGATTTAAATTTCATAAAAATACCATAAGTATAGTGGTAATTAAGGGGTTTAATCATGCTAGAATTAGAGACAAGTTTCTGTGTTGAAAAATTTTAAGAAACACATGATTTATGTGTTGAGAAATGGACGTATATGAAGAGATAAGTATGAATAGACAAGTGAGTTAAGTTAGATAAACTTATGTTGGTTGGAAAATCTAAGGAATATAAGTATTTGAAGATGATGCAAATAACTAAAATGTTATTTTCATTTATCTAGGCAACGATAAAGACGAGTATGGAAGAAAAGGATTATGGCGATCTCAGGTAAGCAAGCAAACTTTCTAAAATGATATTTTTTTTCTATGTGATGATGTGTGATAAAATTGTTTATGATCATGTTTAAACGAATGGACAAGAACAAGTTTTGAAAATGATGGCTTTAATGAATAGCCACAAGTTTTGAACATGACGACTTTAATGAAAAGCCACAAGTTTTGAAAATGACGGCTTTAATAAAAGGTCGTAACTTTTGAAAAAGAATAGCTTTAAGGAAAAGCCTCAAGGTTTGCTTCATGAGAAGCAAGCAACATTTTTAAGATAAAGAATTTATTATAAGTGTTGCCTTGGACTGGCAATGCTTTATGTTAATGGATTGAGAAATTTGCTTATGAGTAAGCAAGTTCTCCATGATAATGTTTTCAAAAGATTTCATGTTTGATGTCGATGGTTTTAAGAATTTGCTTTTAAGTAAACAAGTTCTTTATGATGTTGTTTCAAAAGTATTTTATAAGAAAAAAGGGAATTTTGCCCTTTTTCACAAAGCAACAAATGTAAATAAGTTTTGAATTTCTCTTATGATGTTTAATGATAAATAATCATGTTATAAAAAAGGGGGAATTGATTTATGAAAAAAATTAATTTTGCTAAGTCTTGATAATTAAATAATAAATGATAATTTAGACATAGTTCATATGTTTTGAAATGATATTTCAAAAATTTTGATTTCCTTTCGATAAGGAAATCTATGTTGAAAATATCTTGAAAAATATTTATACGGATGTGTTGAAAGGGATTTAAGGATGACCAACCTCCTATGTTGATTTCATAAAATGGTTTGATTTCGGGTTGCTAAATGGTATGCAAAAGATTATGCAAGCCCTTGATGTAAAAATGACAAAATTGATATGTGGACAAGAAATTGATTTTAAGGTGATTGAGAAGGGGTTAGCACAATTGCATAACTTTTGAAAGCAAAAGGCCCCGAAATAGAAAGATTATGCAAGCCCTTGATGTAAAAAAGACAAAATTGATATGTGGACAAGAAATTGATTTTAAGGTAATTGAGAAGGGGTCAGCACAATTGCATAACTTTTGAAAGCAAAAGGCCCCGAAATAGAAACCCAGAAAATGCTAGGAAAAATGTGTGATTTGTTCTTCGAAATCTAAAAGTTTTGAAATTCTTTTATTAAAAAGGTTTTTAAAGTGTGTTGTTTCTCAAACATTTCAAATATTTATCAAAATATTTTACTCAAAATGTTTCTAACGGAATTTAAGGAAGGTCATCCTAAAACTAGATTTCAAATAACAACTTGTTTAAAGTGGGTGCGCTCGCTTTACAAGTTAACACAGACTGCGGTCTGTGATTGTTTTTGAAAATAATTTTTAGAGATATAGACTTCGGTCTAAGATTTTTGTATGTTATGGATGCAGACAGAGGTCTGTGATCCCGGTTTAAAAGGACATGGCTGCGGTCTGTGGTTCTTCAAACCAAACGGACTGCGGTCCGTCATAATAATATACGGTGCACCAGTACAAGGATCAGGCAGGTTATAGAGCACGGTTGGGATGACCGGGGCCCACTCTACATAAGGCCAAGTTGCTAAGGGATGATAGGAGTGCCAACGGCGCCCTCCTTGAGATGGGAGCAGGATAAATAAATAGCCACCTAGCTAGCATGCTGTTAAGGATTTTCTTCCAAAAGGTAGCATGATCACTTGGTAAATGTCACTACTAGATGAGGAGAAATGTGTTTGCATACGTGTTTCTTTTCAAAAGCCTAAGGATTGTGATATAAAAGCATTTATACAAAAATTTATCTTAAATTGGATTTCTATGAGCCATTATGCATAAGTTACCCTAAAAGTAGGGTGTTTTACATAAAATGTGTAAATATTAAGAATAAAAAATAATTTTTATGCAAAATTTTTCATGAAAAGGATTTATGACTTATTTGCTATAAACAAGCCCCAAGATGAGGATCATGAAAAAGGGTTTATGTTGGAAAATATTTTGGACATAAGAATGTCCATTTCCAAAAGGTTCATGTGGGAAAAATGGTTGGACATGAGAATGTCCATTTCCTAAAGGGATTTATGTTGGAAAATATTTTGGACATAAGATGTCCATTTTCAAAAGGTTTATGTGGGAAAAATGTTTGGACATAAGAATGTCCATTTCCTAAAGGGATTTATGTTGGAACATGCGTGTGGCGCCCCGGCCCGAGCGTCACATCCTTACCTCAAGATCTATCGATTAGTAAATGTGAATCAGGATTGTTGCCCTGATCACGCGGTGGGTTCTTATTGGATTTTTATCCAGTTAATCCTAACTCCTTAGGATTTTATATCATTTATACATTCTATTTCCATCAAATGCCATTTTAGGCCATTATATCATTTGAGAATTACACATGTCATCTCATAACCTTCATACTTATTCATATCATGATATTTCATGCCTTAGCATTACCCATAAAAAAATTTCGCCAATCCATAGGCATAAAACATAACATAATTCATGTACAACATTAAATAACAATTTAATTGCTAACATTCATATAACCATTCAACCCTTAGGTTGATACATAGGTACTCGTGGAAATTCGTTCATCCTTGAATCTCCACCTGTGCTCCTTGCATCCTTCCTTTCACCTGTCTATGGGTTTGGAAAACAAAACGTGAGTTGAAATTCAACTCAATAAGCAAGCTTAGGGTTTTCATGCAATTCATTTTGAAAGCAATACTCATTAAAAACATTTCCCTCCATTTAGTAGAGACACTTAGCAAGTGATCAACTACCTGTGGAGCATAAACCTTTTCATAAACCTTTCATAAACATTTCATGAAAATCATTCATGAAAAACCATTCACATAATCCATTCGCAAACATTTCATAAACATTGGATGTGCAAATTCATCATTTCCATTGATGACGTTATCCTTCATGTGACGGTACGCTAGCACGGGGAACCCTCTTTCATGACATGATCCTTTCCATCCTTGGCGCCGGACCTACCGACTTGGCAACGTCAAGGGGGACTCCTTGTCCACTTACTACCTCGACTAGCCTACTTGATTTCCATTCCATGCTTGACTTTTAGTCACCCCGGCATTATATACCCTCTTACACATGGAACCTGTCATTCTCATGTAGAGAATTCTTTGCACCATCCCTTTTAAACACCGTTTCGATGAAACATCATATAAACCCATGTTTCAACACATTTCATGCAAAATTGCAAAACCATAAGCAATCATTTATTTCAACAGAAATAAACATTTCAATCTCATAAAAACAAGGAATGGCCATCCTTAAACACCTTGTAATGAAAACCAAAATCATTTAGAAAGCTGCTTGCTTACAAATCATCATTTTCAAAAGGATTGCTTGCTTACCTTGCTTGCTTAACTTCCCGTTTCGCTTATCCCTTTGCCTTTGCCTATACATATAAGAATGATATAACATTCATATATTTCCTTTGATTGCATTCAACTCAGTTTTCCAACCCATTTCATATACATCCATCATTCATTTGACTTCATAAGTCATTATACACATATATGGCTTATTTTGCACCCATTATCATAACTTACACACATTCGGCTATTATACATTGTAGCATATACATATAACATGCACATAACCCTAAAATTAGGGTATTCATTTCAATATTATAGAATTCATTCCATACACATCATTCATGGCTTCATTAAGCTTACTTTTCCATATTTTCCCATTTTTTCTCAAAACACACATACGGGTGTTTCTTCTTCATACATAGCCTTGCCTTAGCTTCATAATTAAAATCCAAAAATTTGGATTAATATCATATCATTTCAAAAAGATATATAAACATGGGATTCATCTCATTTCCATGCATTTTTGCATAAAAACATTTTTCATAAGTCATTCATCACCCGTTTATCATTATCCCTTCACATAAGCTCATTTAGCACTTAAACATAATGCACTTCTTAAAATTTCTTAACTCAGAAATTTAACCAATTTTTCAGTGGGTTAATTACCCTTTAATACCACTTTACTTAAGGTATTTTCATGGGGTTTAAAATCCATTCTTCATAGGTTCCCATAACAGCAAGTTTGGAACCCGTTTTCCACCCGTTTAACGTGTCTTTGGACACATAACCTAAAATTCGAATTTTCCCGCAATTAAATCCATTTTTCTCAGCCCATTTTCTAGGGTTTAACATATATTCAACATTCATACATTATCATTTCTCAAAACAGCAAGTTACCCTTACGTTTTGAGACCCGTTTCGCGTCGGTTCAACGTTCTTTCATAAAAATCATAAAAATCAGATTTAGGGTTTATTTCTCCCAAATCTTTTGGGAATCCATCATACCTTAAACTTAGGGTATTTTACCCTACATAAACTGTATAAAACATGTACACCCATTTCCATAGGATTTTTAGCATATATCTTGCAATTTCGGGTCATAAACCCTACTTCATGTTCCATAACTTCAAAATTTCATCACTTAAGCATAAAGCCTCATATTCTTGGAATAAATACATGATTCATAGATTAATAAAAATATCAAATCAAAACAGCAACTTAGCTTGGATATTTAGGGTTTAACAACTTGGATTTTTCATCCCTTATGCATGCTTAACTCCATTTCCATCAACTTTACTTAAAAATTCATGATTAAAACTTAATACCCAATCCATATTCATGAAAAAGGCATGTTAAAACATCATTTTACAGATTCTTTAAGCATGCTTTTCATTTCCAAGTTTTGAGTTTAAGAACTCAAGTTAAACAACCCCAAAATCATCACATACTTACTTGGATTTGTAGCCAAACAAATCTTAGCAACTTGAAGTAATTTCTTCTCCAATTTTTCTTCCTTTTTCCCTTTATTTTCTCCTCTATTTTTCTGGGAAAAATCGTGGGTTGCTGGTTCCCTTTGGTAGTTTTCAACACTTAGAATATTTTCCACAATTCCATCTCAACTCTACGTGCAATGCCCTTATGCATGTTGCTGGATTTTTCCCACTTGTGGGACCCACTTGTGCTGCAATTCCACACTCATTCAATGCTCCCCCATCTACCATATTAGGTGGGTGAATATGGGCAAAGTAAAATTGCATTTTTACTTTTTACAAAATTACAAAATCTGCATCACAATCACGTCAAAGCTGTCCATGGTTTTGCACGTCAACTTGCTGCCGAATTTTACTGCAGTTTTGCAATTTTTAAAATCACCAAAACATGGGTAATATATGCTCCTAATTACCCTTTAATTCCTCCATAAATTTGGCATTAATAAAAATTAAGAAAATAGCTAAAACTGCAATTTTTCTGCACATGATTTCACCCACAATGCAATCTACGGTTTCAGCTGCATATTCCTCCTTTTTGCATTTTTTAATTGCTGAAACCTTCCATTATTGGTTGCAAAATTCATGTACTTGCATCTCAGCAACATGTGGCATTTTTAAAAAAATAAAAAAAACTCAAATTAGGCAGCCCCTTTGCCCTTGGCCGTCCATGCCTTGCCACCTTCTCCATGACTTGGAAATTCCATCATAACATGCATTAAATGGTTGAATAATTCATGAAATTTTTTAATTTATTTAAATGCATAAATCTCATCCAAAATCCCTGCAATGGACACCTCACCCTACCTTTTGTCTCAAGCACTCAAGTATGGTACTCTCCCATAAATGCTTTGGTGCTTTTGAGGTGCATGGGTCAAACTTGCTTACCTTTTTCATTGCAGGCACTTTCTCAATATTTCATGCATAATCCAATCCATTCAAATTAATTATCTCACCATTTCATTCAACCGTTTCAAATTTCAACTCAATCCGAGTTTTCTAGCTCCCGATATAGCCGTTTAAAGTTAACAGTTGAAATGAACTTAGACTTACAAATTCATAATTCTCATTTCATCAAAAATTTTCATAATATTTTCATTCCATAATACCAAGCCCAACATTAACAATTTTCATTTCAAATTTCACTTGAATCCGCCTTATAGGCGTTGAGTTATGAATTTTTCAATATTTTCCATCACACTTGTCAATTTCCATATTAATTTCCATAATTCATTTTAAATAATGGAAAATGATTTTTCATGATATATTTGCACCTTTAAATCACAAATAATTCATTCTAACCTCATTGTCTCATTTAGGCTCAAAATGCTTAATCACATCATTAATCCTAACCCATAACCCTAATTGCCATAATTAGCAAAATCATAAAATACCTTCCTAATTCCATAATTCGTAAATAATCATCATATACACGTTTAATACATACATATGGGTCCTACATGGGTTAGGGTTTCACAATGCGTGGACATAAAAATGTCCGTTTCCAAAAGAGTCTAAGAAATAAAAAGTGTTTGTGGACATACGAGTGTCCATTGCCAAAAAGGCTTACGTAAAATGTATTTTGGACATAAAAATGTCCATTACCAAAGTGTTTATGTGAAAAATGTTTTAGGACGTATAAACGTCCGTTTCCAACAAGATTTACGTGGAAAAATATTTTAGGACGTATGGACGTCCAGTGTCAAAATGATTTATGTGAAAAAATGTCTTTTCGTGGACATGAGAATGTCCATTGTCAAATATGGTTTATGTCAAGATGTTTTGGGACATAAAATTTCCCCTGGCCAAAATGATTTATGAGAAAAATGTTTTAGAAAATGATTTTCAAGGAAAGTCTTGCCCCAAAATGCTTGCTTACTGAGTTATCACTCACATTTTGTTTTTCAAATCTTAGACAGATACTGGGAGACTCAGGCGGTCGAGGACCTAAGAAATGGAGAAAAGGTACGAGATAGTACCATGTGGGCTTAAGGACTAGCCATGGTGAGTGGAATGACATGAATGAAAGTTTTCAGTTATGTTGATGTATATGTGAACTTGTTTAAAGTTCCAAGTTCTAGGCGAACTAATGATTGAACATATGTATGTATGCAATGGGAATGCCATGATTAGGTCAAGAGGGCCTATGATGTATAAGTACATGTTGAGAAGTTATAAAATTATATGTATAAGTGTACCATTGCTTATGTTATAAATGAAATGATGATGAATGAAGAAATGAAATTTTTTTTGGACGAGATCCAATTAAAATCCTGCCACGTGATCAGGGCAACAATCCTAATTCACATTTACCAATCGACAGATCTCGAGGTAAGGAAGTGACGTCTTAGTTTGGGGCGTCACAATTACTGGGCCTTTTACCCTCAAAATCTGAATTTTTGAATTATCAAAAATACCTCAAAAATCCACATCATCTCAAGCTTTAACCCCTTTGACTTTTCCATTAATGACATATCTCCCTTTTTGAAGACAAGTAAACTGATTTTGTCCTTTTTTGATTAAGCATTTTTCATGATAATTAACATAATCAAACCCATCCATATGATAAGCCATATTGTTTTAACCATCTATAAAAAATTTCACGTCAAAATGACCTTTCTAGTGTAAGTTATGGTCATTTGAAATTGTTTATTAATTTTGGATCAAATTAAATAATTATCATCCTAATTAAATCATAGTTTTCATAATTCATTCCATTTATAAGGTAGAGCACATCATCGTATACTTACCCTTCAAATTTCACGTCTTCCTCCTTATAGGCGTTAAGTTATGAATTTTCTAACATTAAACACATCAATCCCATAATTATCATCATAATTATCATCAATAAATTCATAATATATAAAATAATTATTCATGACATATCCTCATCTCCTAAACTCATTGGGTCTCTTTGTACATATTAGCCCACATTGAGCTATGATGATTAATTTAATCACATTTTAAATCAATGACCTTAATCCCTATCATTAAATTGAATAATACAATAAATCAAAATTAAATGCCTAATTTACATGTATGAACCTTCATTGGTCTTGGTATCACAGAAGCACTTATCACACCAACAAGCTATGATGTGATAAATGAATCTACACTTAAGCGTATGCGGTATACTCGAATTGGTGATGGTGAATGGGTTGTGAATTCAGACTTACATGTAGCAGGTCATCAGTCTCCTCCACAACAATAAAGGGTTTTTGTTCAAGTCCATGATCAGGATATTAGACTTGGTCAAAGACAAGATGGACAAGATGGTTACTTGGGTGGTGATGGACATCATGGACATCAAGGTGGTTCTCCTAAAGATGCTAATTCTGAAAATAAGTCAATCCCACCTTCGCCTTCCATGATAGTGCAATAGCAGAAGTCAATTCTTCAACTCAAAAGCCTACAAACTCGCCTTATATTTCACCTACCAATCCAACTCCTCAAGTGGGCACTTCTTCTACTAAACTCGATTGTGCACTTCAATCTTCAGTAGGTATACTCCTTCAACCATATTCAGTTAATGTTGATTTCTCTTCTCTCCAATCCTTTTTAGAATCTAATTTTCAGCAATTAAATTCTAGAATGGGAACCATTGAAACTAGACTAGATACTTTAACTCATGATTTTCATGAGTTCAAGCATGAAACTGTCACTTCTTTTTTTTATACACAAGAAAAGCATCACCACTATTGTACCCACTATTGCAACTGCCACACCAATAGTGAGAAATTCAATTTCAACAATAATGTAACAACTTGAATTTGCTATTGGCAGCTTGTGTGAGGATAGTAGACAGTTGGGTGCTACTATGAGAGATTTAAGAGATAACATTGACAGAATATGTTTGATTGATGGATTAACTAAACTGAATGATCTTCTTCTAGAGATTGCCAACAACAACTATCGTCATACTATGGGTTTGCCCCAACCACCATCTAGACTGCATCCTCCTAGAAAAGAGCTTTATGAGTTTCAAGTTCTACCCCATTTTCGAAGATCCGAACCTTCTAAATCCAGTCAAACTAAGGGTCAATCATCCAAATTCTCCAACTATTCATCATCTCATATTCATTTGTTGTATTTTGATGATGAGTAAGGTTTAAGTTTCATGCAGGTGATTCTGATTCATATGATGACAGACATGCAGCATGTTTTTTATGGTGTTTTGGTGAACTTCAAAATTTTTTTCTATTTTTTTTGTTAGCAAACAAATAATATTGGTAGACATTTACATGGTTTATTTTTATCATTAACATGATATCATGTGTATTGTTGCATTTAGTTAGATTTATTCTCCAGTTTTGCATTTTAGTTTGATTTTTCAACAAGGCTATCTGATATTTCTTCCTTGTTGCTTTTTGTTAATGATAAAGGGGGAGAAAATGACATGAATGATTGGGAGTATTAAAACAGGGGAGTTTTGGTCAGAGAATTCATTATATTCTTAACATGTCACTTATAATTTTTCATCATAAAAAAGGGGGAGTTAGCATTAAATTGTGTTGTGAATTTGTCGAGGTTTTGCTGTAAAACTTCAGCAGTTTTGGTTTGTGACTTCAACTGATTTAGTTTCAAACTTCAACTATTTTGGTTTGAAACTTCAACAGTTTTTAGATTGAAACTTTGATAGTTTGTTTAGCAAGATCAATGGATAGATAATTGGATGATGACGTGGAAAATCGGTTAGTTTGAGGAGCTGTCTTGGGTTGTTAAGTTATTACAGGTTATTGAGAAAATTCGGATTTGTTGCGAATTTGGTGAAGAAAATCTCTCTCGGTGGTTTCGGTTTGTTAAGTTATTACAGGTTGTTGAGAAAAATCTGATTGGTTGCGGATTTGGTGGAGGAAATTTCTCTTGGCGGTTTCGGTTTGTTAAGTTGTTACAGTTGTTGAGAAAAATCCGATTGATTGTGGATTTGGTGGGGAAAATCTCTCTTAGCGATTAGATGTTAAAAGCTATAAATAGACAATGAATTTCAACTAGAAATTTAAATTTAGAGAGAATATTTTCAAAAGTGCAGATCTGTATCAAGGCCTTCTTTATGATCATTTGTCCATCTGTCAGAAGCAACATATTGAAGATCGCCGTGACCATCATACTAAAAACTTCATCTCCGTGCTTCTGTGCTGTTAAATTGGTTGTAAGCTTTATTTTATTTTTATTTATTTTACCTTGAATTAGAGGATATCTAATTCAAGAGGAAAGCTTTTATTATGATTTATGGAAAGCTTCACGTGCCACCTGGAGCCATTCGTGTAATCCAAATGATGATTGAGATCATACTACTATAACTTGAGTTCTAAGTTGACTAGTGAAAACCCGAGTCAAGGCATTGACTTAGAGAGTGGAGTAAGTGTGTTAACCGAACCACTATAATTTGTAATGTCTTCTTTGGATTATTTTTGTGGTGTGTTAAATTTATCCTGCTCTTTCTTGGATCACTCTTTGTGCTATTATTCCTTTCTTTTATCAGTTTCATACGGTCCTAACAGTATATCTCCTTATGAAGTTAGCATGCTACAAGGAAATATTAGTATGTTAATTATGGAACCTATACTATTTTATTGAATGAATTCAATATAGACTAGTTTCCAATATTACATCAATTAATGTTGTGTGCAATAGAAGTGTGCATTTTCATTGATAATTTAGTTTTATATTTTAAGTCCATTTGTATACTTATCTTATCCTATAAAAATTATTTAAAAGTGATATATGAAATTAGTATGCTACATGAAAACATTAGTAAGCCAAATCTAGGACCTACATGAAATGGGTCAAATATTATTTATTTTCAATACTTTTGGAATGCATTTAAAATAGGCTTATAAAATTAGTATGCTTTATAAAGACATTAGCATGCTAGTTCTGGAATCCTACACTATTCTAATGATTAATTGGACTTCATATGGAAGATTTAGTTATATAGTTATCATATCATTCTACAAATTGTTTAAAACAAAATTATGAATTTAATGATTTTTGGACTTCGTATAGAAGATCTAGTTATATAGGTATCATATTACTATACAAATTATTTAAAAAAAAATTACGAATTTAGTATGTTACATGAAAATATTAACATGCTAATTTTAGAATTCTGCATTATTTGCTCATTATAATTTTTTATTATGTTCTATCTAATACTTTGTTGTAAAGTAGGTATCACTACATTGCAAGTAGTTTTGAAATCGACATACTCTATTTATTATCAGAGTAGTAGATGATTGATTTATATTGTCTTTCTTATAGGATTTACTAAGTATTTATTAAATGACATCATCAATCAATGTGAGCAAAAGTATGTCTCCATTATGTGGAGTAGAATTGACTCAAGATGCTATATTAGTTGAAGAAAGACAACAAAGTCTAACAAATGTGATTGGTTTTACTTATCAGACAGCTACTGAGTTAACTCCTATTATTGTGTAGGAGTTTAATAGTGAAGAAGAGACGTATTCTTTCTATAATTTATATGTAAGATATTGTGGCTTCAGTATAAGAAAGAGTAATATTAAAAGATCCAAAAAAGATAAACAAATATACTTTTGTGTTTTAAAATGCTTTTTACTTAAAAGGAATGTGCAAAATGTTGAAAGAAAAAGAAAGCAGATGAACATTACTAGATGTGAATGTCTTGCATCACTTAGCGTTAAGCTCATAGCCAATACGTCCAAATGTATGATTACGAGTTTAAAAAAAGCACGCTCACCAATTGGAGACCTCCCACCAAGTCTATTTGTCTTCAATCTCATCGCAGTGTGCCAGACTCACGATTGAATATGTTTGAAGGGCTCCGCAAGGTTGGTATCGGAGTATCAAAATCATTACAATTCATAACAGAAGAGGTTAGGGGATGTGATCAATTAAGATTCACTGAAGTTGACCTTCGAAATGCCTTAAGATCTAGATGGATGTCAAGATATGGTGGAAGTATAATAACATTACTTGAGTACTTTCAGAAGTAGTTTACTGTGAAGTCAAATTAATTTTTTAAAATTCAAGTTGATGACCAATATCAGTTGATGTTACGTTTTTGGGTGGACGAGGATTCCAAAAAAGATTATCAAGTTTTCAATATTGTTATTTATTTTGACACAACTTATCAAATAAATAAATATGATATGCCTTTTGGGCCCTTTGTTGGAGTAAATCATCATCAGTCATCAGTTTTACTTGGCACAGGTCTATTATTTGCTTAGAGTGAATAGGACTTTATGTGGTTGTTTAAAACCTAGCTCCATGCTGTGAGTGGTGTAACACCAAAATTCGAATATAGATCCAACTATTTGAAAGGCCATTTTCATAGTTTTTCAAACCATATAACATATTTTCTATGTATGACACATTCATAAGAAATTTCCTACAAAGTTGCAAGCTGCCAATCAAAAGTATCCAAAATTTAAAGATAAGTTGTACAAGTTGATTTAGAATACAGAAGATATGGAAGAGTTCGAATCTAGTTCGAAAAAATTAATGAATGATTATGAATTGACAGAACATGCATGGCTACAATAGATGTTTAATGTGAGGGAGAAGTGGATACTGGATACTAGCATATAAAAGAAGTATTTTCTTAACAGGGATGACCACTATGCAATGGTCTGAAAGCATGAATTTTGACCATTTTGTTAGACTAGCCACTCAATTACTTCGAGTTCATAGTAACATACTAGTGTGCTATTAGAAAGAGAAGAGAAGATGAAAAAGATGCTGAGTGTAAAAGTACATATAGGATTCCTATTTTGAAGACTAAACTTGTGATTGAGAAACAAATTACCGTATTATATACTCGAGAGATATTTTCAATTTTCAAGCAAAAGTAGAGGAGTCATATTTTACAAGTCCAAATATGAGGTTTTGGATAGGAGTCATACTAAATATGAAATACACAAGTATAAAAACCGCACTTATAGGAGATCAGTTACTTGGTGTGAAGATGAGTAATTTGCAACATATTTGTGTCAGCTATTTGACTAGTGTGGGATTATTTGTTGGCATATATTATCCATATTTCATTGGTGTGATATCATAACCATGCCTAATCATCACTTACTTCATTGTTGGTCATAACGTCCATAAAAGAATGTTGGAGTTCCACTATTTATAAAGAACTGTGATGCTACTAATTCAACTATGGTTCATCGGCATTTAACACGTCCAAAATTAAATTTCATTCTTAAAGAAATGACGTTAAGTTTGGATATTTTTCATATTAGAACTACAACTTTATAGATTTTAATAACAATTTTTTGAGAGCATACTGTGGCGCCCCGTCCCGAGCGTCACAATCTTACTCCAAGATCTATTGATTGGTAAACTTGATCATGATTGTTGCCCTATCACACGGCGGAATTCATGACTCCTTAGGAGTCGAGGCCCTCATGTATATATTTGATTTCTCATTATAGGGTGTCACACATATACTTGGTCGTTTCATATCACATAATTCGTACATATTTATGGTATAATAATTAGTACTTTATTATTCATCATAGAAATTCTATACTTGCATTCAACATCTCAATTTGTGACACCAAATATGTAACATTAACATACAACATAATTTCATCAGATATTCACTCATCCATTCATTAAACATTCATTCATTCATTCATTTGTGTAGCCATGTTTAACATCACAAAGTCCATCATTTGTGGAGTCTTCCCTGTGCTCCATTGCCTCATCAATCCTTTCACCTGTTTGTGGGTTTGGAAAACGAAACATGAGTCGAAATTTAATAAGCAAGCTATAGTTTTCAGGCAATTCATTTTGAAGGCAAACTTTGCATAAAGGCATTTCCTTCCATTTTAGTAGAAGACACTTATTAAGTGATCAACTACCAATCGGATGGAAACTTTTTTCATTGAAACCTCATGAGAAATGCAGTGCAATGCATCATTTTAAAATAGGACATCATTGGATGGAAGCTAGCTAGGCAACCATCCGGCTCATTCCTCTCTCGCAGTCTAGGGAGGCGCCGCCGGCACTTGGCCTTCTCTTAGCAACTTGGCCATACCCAAGGGGGACCACCGGTCTGCTTTCTACCTTCAAGGTGGACCTCATGCTTGTGCACATGAACTTTTCATAAACATGATCCTTGCCATGACATGCTAGCATGATTTTCCTTCCACAAATTCAGGTATCATCATTTGCCAAGAATAATTGACAAAGCATTATAGAAATTAGTCAGAGAAATATCATTTCATTGCAAAACGAGATAAAGGAATGACCATCCTTAAACACATTAATAAGAATTTAAATCATACCTTTGCAAATCCAAAAACAAGAAGTATTTAGAAAATTGCTTGCTTACCTTGCTTGCCTTGACCTTTACTCAATCTTTTCTTTGCCTTTACCTATACATAATAATGACATTGTATTCATAACATTTCCATTTGCTTGCATACATATAGTTTTTCAACCCACAATTCATTTTATACATAGATTAACTTGAATAATAATCATTCATCCACATGGCTTGCATTTTCCCTTTATCATTTATACCATAATCATCTCTGGATATTTATATGTCTCATTAATATTCATTCCATAGTTATTAAATATCCTTCTTTAAATATTTTTTACAGAATTATAATTCCAGCATATTCACGGGCTGGAACTGCGGCGCCCCATGGCCACGCCTGGGCGCCAGAAGTCTGGACGCTCCTTGCATGTTTGCCTCCTTGTTCACATAAAATTTCAAATTTTGGGTCTTTCTTCCCCATTCATTTTGGCCGTCCAAAGTAAATATATTTCAGGGTATTTTACCCTCTAAATCATCCACAAATTATTCAAATTGTCTCATATATAATATTTATCATAGAGTTGGAAAATTCATTCGAATATGAACACTAGCTTCCCTTCTTTCTTAAAATTCATGGCTTAGGGCCAAATTGACATATGTAATTCATAGAAGCATAAATCATGATTTAAACATGAAGTTAAATCAATTTAGCAATTTGTCTTAGAGATTAAAAAAATTTCAAGATAGCTTCTCATCTCAAAATCAATTCTAACTTCTATTTTCTCTCTCTTGAACCCATGATTTCATATATGTCATTCAATCCTTATTCAATACTCAATTCAAGAGCATCATTAATCCTCCTTTAAGGGTTCTTTATGAATCATATTTATGACCCATAAATAGAGGTAGAGAATTTGGGTTTTAATGAATCAAAACTCAAGATACACTTACTTGAATTGAATCAAACTTGAGTTCCAATCTTCCTAGCTTGGATTCCTCTCTTTGCTCCTCTTTTTCCTCCTTTTTCCTTTGCTGGGATTTGGGTATGCATGGGGTGTTCTTGGTTTGGATTTTCTCCTTGATTTCTTCTCCAAAAAGTGGACGTCTCCTCATTGCTTTGCTCCTTTGTGATTTTTTTCTCTTTTTGATTTTCACTCCAAGATAAATGTCCCTAAGCTCCTGCCCCTTGACATTTTTTCTGGGTTTGTGGGACCCACTTGCCATGTCATTTATTGGTAATTTATGGCCCAATTGACATGGTTCAACTAGCTCCATGTAAATTACATATTTATCTTTCATAAAATCTCCAAAAATCCATTTATCCCTTAAGTCTCACCCTTGGTCGACCATGTGGCTGAGAATTTGTCATTTTGTGGTACAAATCTTCTCAATTTACAGCTCCCTTAATTACCCTATGCTCTTAGGTGGTGTGGTGTATTATTTGGGATTTTTGAAAAATCCAAAAATCCTATTATCACTCCACCATGGGCATCCAAGCATGCCACCTCCTTGGCTCCTTAATGCATTCTTTAATGCATTGCAATTATCCTTGATTTTATCATCTTTAATAATTAAGAAAATCAAGCCAAAAATCTCTAAGGTTGACATCTCACATGAGCATCGACTTTGTCTCATGATTAGGATCTTCAACTCATGATTGCTCCTACAAAAGTCAAAATTATTTTGTCCTTTTGTGACCATGCATTTTTTCATGTTAATTATCCTAATCCATTCCATTCATAATATTAAGCAAGTTGTTTTAACCATTCATTTCAAAATTCACCTTAAAACGATGCTTCCATCTCAAGTTATAGCCATTTGAAGTTCATCCTCGGATTAGGATGAAATTAAATAATTATATCCATAATATAATCACATTTGCTCAATCCAATCCATCCATAAGATTGAGCATGAAATTCTGTGCATATCTCTCAAATTTCACCTCAATCCGCCTTACCGGCGTCAAGTTATGAATTTCCTAATATATCCCAAATTAATTCCATAATTACCCTTCTTTTTCCATTAATTAAATCATGATAATTAAGATAATTACTCATGACAGATTATCCTTGCACAATTCCTAACAAGCTACTTTGATCATATCGATTCACATTTGACCGTAGCAATTCATTTCCAATTATAATCTTAATTGCAAAATATTATCATGAAAATAACTCATAAATGAATCAAGTTTCACATAAATCACAAATTTGTTGTAAATGCATGTATACAAGTTCTAATTGGGTCTAGGTGTTACAATCCTCCCCCCTACAAAAGGTTTCATCCCGAAACCTTCTTTTTTGGAAATAATTGGGGATACTTTCTTTCTACCTCTTCTTTCAATTCCCAAGTAGCTTCACTTTTGGAATATTGATTCCATTGAACTTTAACATATTCAATTTCTCTATTTCGAAGTTTCTATACTTTATGATTCAAGATCCTAAGGGGTCTTTCCTCATAATTCAAATAATTCTGAATTAGTAGGTTCTCTGTTATCAACACATGAGTGGGTCGGGAGCATACTTCCTTAACATAGATATGTGAAAAACATTATGTACTAAAGCTAGAGTTGGAGGTAACGCTATTCTATATGCTAGTTTTCCAACCTTTTCCAACACTTCAAATGGTCCAATGTACCTGGGATTCAACTTGCTTCTTTTTCCAAACCTGGTAACTCCCTTGAATGGTGTAACCTTTATAAAAATATGTTTGCCAACTTGGATATTCAAGTCCTTTCTCTTACAATCTGTATAACTCTTTTGCCGACTTTGGGTTGTGAGTATACATTGGCTAATAATTTGCACTTTATCTACCATTCGTTGAGACAGGTCTAGAGCAAGCTTTTCCTCTCCAACTTCATCCCAGTTCAAGGGTGTTCGACACCTTCATCCATATAGTTCTTCAAATGGAGCCATTTGAATACTAGCTTGGTAACTATTATTGTATGCAAGCTCTTCCATCGGTACGTATTCATCCCATGATTCTCCAAATTCCAATGTGCACATTTGGAGCATATCCTCAATGATTTGATTCACTTGCTCTGTTTGTCCGTCTGTCTGGGGATGAAAAGTTGTACTAAACTTGAGTTGGGTGTCTAAGGTTTCATGCAAACTTTTCCAAAATCGTAATGTAAATGTCGTATCTCGATCAGAGACTATTGACTTTGGCACTCCATGGAGTCGTACTATATCCTTATAGTACACCTTAGCTAATCTTTCAGCTGTATAAGTTTTCCTTATGGGTATAAAGTGTGCAACTTTTGACAACCGATCCACTATAACCCATATAGAATCATTTCCTGCTTGAGTCTTTGGAAATCCTTCTATAAAGTCCATGGTGATATCATTCCATTTCCATTCGGGAATTTCCAAAGACAACAATTTTTCAGGCATCCGTTGATGATCAAATTTTACCATTTGGCAAGTTAAACACTTTGATACATATTTAGTGATTTCTCTTTTCATATTGTTCCACCAATATATTTTCTTGAGATCCTGATACATCTTTGTGCTTCCCGGATGCATGAAAAATGGCGAAAAGTGTGCCTCCTTAAGAATTGATCATTCAATTTTCCTGAATTTGGTATGCATAGTCGACCTTTATATCGATACATACCTTGTTCATCGATGTCAAATTCAGTCAACCCATTTTTCTTCATTTTCTCTACGTGTGTATGTAGATCTGTATCTTCTTGCTGCGCAACCTTAATTGGTTCAAACAGAGAAGATTGTATCTGCATTTGCGACAATCTTACTTGAATTCCAGGTGGACATACTATCAACTCCAATCGTCTCATTTCTTGAAGTAGTCCTTCTTCTTTGGTAATAAGGTGTTCTATACTGACATTCCTGCTCAATGCGTCGGCTAAAACGTTTGCCTTACCTGGATGGTATAAAATCTCCAGATCGTAATCTTTCAATAATTTGAGTCATCTTCATTGTCTCATGTTCAACTCTTTCTGAGCGAAAATATACTTAAGGCTCTTGTGATCTGTATAAATCTCACGTCTCGCACCATACAGGTAATGTCTCCAAATTTTTAAGGCAAACACTACTGCACTCCAAATCATGAGTGAGATAGCTTACCTCGTTGGGCTTTAACTGTCGAGATGCATAAGCTATCACTTTTCCTCTCTACATTAGCACACATTCCAATCCTTTTCTTGAGGTATCACTATAAATCACAAATCCTTCATTGCCTTCGAGTAGGGTTAAGATTGGTGCCTTTATCAGTCGTTGTTTCAGCTCTTGAAAACTGCATTCACATTCTTCAGACCATTTATACTTAACTCTCTTGCGAGTTAGTCTTATCAATGGGGATGATAACTGTGAAAACCCTTCAACAAATCTTCGATAATACCCGGCCAATCTTAGAAAACTCCTGATTTCTGTAATGTTTGTCGGCCTTGGCCATTTCAATATGGCTTCAATCTTCTATTGGTCAACCTGTATTCCTTTTTCTGAGATTATATGTCTAAGAAATGCCACTTGTTTTAACCAAAATTCACATTTCTTTAACTTGGCATTTCTTTCCTTAGCTTTTCCAGTACCTTTCGTAGGTGAACCTCATGTTCCTCTTCTGATTTTAAGTAAATACGACCACGAATTGATCCAAAAAGTCTCGGAATATTCTGTTCATCATATCCATAAATACAGCAGAGGCATTTGTAAGACCAAAAGGCATTACCACAAATTTATAGTGTCCATACCGAGTTCGAAAAATCGTTTTAGGAATATCGGTAGGAGTTATCCTTAACTGATGATACCTTGACTGTAAATTAATTTTGGAAAATGTTGAGGCTCCCTTCAACTGATCAAATAGATAATCAATTCTTAGTAATGGGTACTTGTTCTTTACAGTAACTTTATTTAATTCTCTATAATTAATACACAGCCTCAGACTTCCATCTTTCTTTCTAACAAATAATATTGGAGCTCCCCATGGTGACGCATTAGATCGAATAAAACCTTTGTCCAATAACTCTTGTATTTGTGTCTTTAATTCATTCATTTCAGTTGGTGCCATCCGATACAGAGTTTTAGATATTGGGGTTGTACTTGGTATAACGTCAATTGTCATATTCATTTCTCTTTTTGGAGGTAAGATGATCAATTCCTTTGGGAACACATCTGGAAATTCTTTAACCATTGGAATCTGATCAATTTTCATCTAAGCTTCTCTCTTAATGCTTACCGTTACCAGATATGCCTGACACTCTTGGCGGATCATTTTTGCTGCTTTCATGGAGGATATCAATATTATCGGATCCTCGGACTATTCTAATCTTCCAATGGCTGTGTCTTTCCTTGGGTTCGCAGTCAATGATAGCTCCCCATTTACTCAACCAGTCCATGCCTAGTATTATATCGAACTCCGTCATAGGAAGTAGGATTAGTTCGACATTTAGAATCATCGATCCTACCCTAATTGGGCATGCTTTACATACTTAGCTAGAGCTAGCTAATCTAGACACAGGGGATTCAACACGAATTATCCTATTGATTTCCTTTACTGGCAGTGCATGCGTGGTTACGTATTGATAGGCTATAAATGAATGACTAGCACCTGAATCAAACAAGGCTATCTCTGATTCTTCTAAAATGTAAACCATACTTGTCACCACCTTTTAATGAATCAAAACTCAAGATACACTTACTTGAATTGAACCAAACTTGAGTTCCAATCTTCCTAGCTTGGATTCCACTCTTTGCTCCTCTTTTTCCTCCTCCTTTCTTCCTTTTTCCTCCTTTTTCCCTTGCTGGGATTTGGGTATGCTTGGGGTGTTCTTGGTTTGGATTTTCTCCTTGATTTCTTCTCCAAAAAGTGGACGTCTCCTCCTTGCTTTGCTCCATTGTGATTTTTTTCTCTTTTTGATTTTCACTCCAAAATAAATGTCCCTAAGCTCCTGCCCCTTGAGGTTTTTGCTGGGTTTGTGGGACCCACTTGCCATGTCATTTGTTGGTAATTTATGGCCCAATTGACACGGTTCAACTAGCTCCATGTAAATTACATATTTATCTTTCATAAAATCTCCAAAAATCCATTTATCCCTTAAGTCTCACCATTGGTCGACCATGTGGCTGAGCATTTGTCATTTTGTGGTAAAAATCTTCTCAATTTACAGCTCCCTTAATTACCCTATGCTCTTAGGTGGTGTGGTGTATTATTTGGGATTTTTGAAAAATCCAAAAATCCTATTATCACTACACCATGGGCGTCCAAGCATGCCACCTCCTTGGATCCTTAATGCATTCTTTAATGCATTGCAATTATCCTTGATTTTATCATCTTTAATAATTAAAAAAATCAAGCCAAAAATCTCTAAGGTTGACATCTCACATGAGCATTGACTTTGTCTCACGATTAGGATCTTCAACTCATGATTGCTCCTACAAAAGTCAAAATTATTTTGTCCTTTTGTGACCATGCATGTTTTCATGGTAATTAGCCTAATACATTCCATTCATAATATTAAGCAAGTCGTTTTAACCATTCATTTCAAAATTCACCTCAAAACGACGCTTCCATCTTAAGTTATAGTTATTTGAAGTTCATCTTTAGATTAGGATGAAATTAAATAATTATATCCATAATATAATCACATTTGCTCAATCCAATCCATCCATAAGATTGAGCATGAAATTCTTTGCCTATCTCTCAATTTTCACCTCAATCCGCCTTATCGGCGTCAAGTTATGAATTTCCTAATATATCCCAAATTAATTCCAAAATTACCCTTCTCTTTTCCATTAATTAAATCATGATAATTAAGATAATTACTCATGACATATTATCCTTGCACAATTTCTAACAAGCTACTTTGATCATATCGATTCACATTTGACCGTAGCAATTCATTTCCAATTATAATCTTAATTGCAAAATATTATCATGAAAATCACTCATAAATGAATCAAGTTTCACATAAATCCTAAATTTGTTGTAAATGTATGTATACAAGTTCTACTTGGGTCTTGGTGTTACACATACAAATCACAAAAGTTAGATTTTAATAACAACTTTGTGAGAGCATACAAATCACAAAAGTTAGTAGGATATTCAAATGAACAACAACAGAGCATAACATATGGAGACAGAGAAAGGATTTCCAAAAATAGCAACTATGCAAATGAACTTGTCTAAGAAGTTCGTAATTCCTTTATAGCATTCAATGTTGAAAGGGATGATAACATTAGAGGAGAAATTGAGCCTTTAACTAATGATAATAGACTAAATGCCCCAATTCCATTTGTTTGGTTCCCAAATATTGTTCAAAGAAAATGATGGTCAAGTAAGCATTTAAAATCTTCCCTTGAAAAGGCTATCGAACGCAGTGGATAATTATGCCATGGATGCAATAAGGTTGTGGTTGATCATGATAGAAGAAACTATCCAAAATTGCATAAGAAGGATTGTAAGCAATCTAATATAAGGACATCGTATGATATTTAATCAACTGAAACTCAATCCACTTTATGTATATAATATTTAATTATTATCAGATAATTCATCTTCTTTCTATAGATTAATGCATGACTGGATTGCTGGTGGGGCTTTACTAATACTTTTAGAAATTTAGTATTATGTCTCTATATTTTTCTCATAAACTCTTTGCATATTTTGTAAATCTATTCTTATGACTTATTCTTTTAAGTGCAATATAAGAAGGACATGATGCATGTGGGTACGATATGTGGATAGTTTACTAATAACATGATGACTTGAGCAACACAGATTTAACTCTTATGATATTCATGTAATACAATTATAATAATAATTTTTTTTTGTATTGACTTGTACATATTCACAGAAAATGGATTATATATTTTGATATTATAATGCTAATATCTTTCAACATTCTGGATTTGTCAAAGGTAATTTACTATATAGGTTAGTTGAAGCATGCTCATTTAACACTTAACATGCTAATATTCACAAACACATCACCTGCAATTTCACTTTACATATTGCCTTTTACATATAACATGCTCATCCAACACTTAGCATGCTGATATTTACAAACAGATCACCTTCAATGTCACTTTACACATTGCGTTGAACATATAGCATGCTTATTCAACACTTAGTATGTTGAAATTCACAAACATATCATCTGCAATTTCACTTTTTATATTTCCTTGTACATATAACATGTTCATTCAACACTTAGCATACTAATATTCATAAACAGATCACTTGTAATTTTACTTTACACATTGCCTTGTATGTAAAACATGCTGATATTCACAAATAAATTACCTGAAATTTCACTTTACAACATATAACATGTGCGGATATTCATAAACACAACACATGGAATTCACTTTATAAACCGACTTGTACATATAGCATGTTGAATGGATAGTATGCATGTTGATTTTGAGAAACAGATAACCCACACTTTTTTTATACACACTAACTTGGAATAAAGCATCCTCATTCACTAGTTGACATACTAACATTCACAAATAAAAAAGAAAGTTCCCTATTAACATTTATATTTCAACATAGCACACTGATACATAAAAAGAATGATGCATATGTCTTTCCATATAAGAAGCTGCAACATCACATAGTAGATAAAACGCGAAATGATTCCCCATACACATGCTTACTTCCAATATAGTACGTTGATTGGATAATAAGTATGCTAATTTTAATAAACAGATAGCTAAAAAATTCTGTTGATGCATACTTACTTCTAATATAGCATGTTGACTGGATACTAGGCATGCTGATATTCAAAAATAGATAACTTGCAACATCCCTGAACACGTTGACTTTTAATATAGCATGTCGATTATATAGTAAGCATGCTGATATTCAGAAATAGATAATTTATAATTTCTCTATACAATGACTCACAATATAACATCCTCCTTCACTGTTCAAGATATAAACATTCATAAATAAAAAAAATTCCTTGTTATCATTTCTTTGGAAATATAACATGCTCTACATAAAAAGTAAGCAAATATAGACAAAGTTCATTATAGTTCATCCAGTATAAAAAGCTATAATATCACATAGCAAATATAACAAAAAGTGCATGATAATAGCTTCTTATACAACAAAAACATAGCCTGATGAAGAACATGTACTATTATAAACTCTCCATGTCCAGAAATTTATGTCTTCACTTTTTCCTATGACAGTCTTACTCTAACACATTCTCAACAACTTCAAGTTGTTTGTCAATCCTATTGACATGCTAAGGACTTGCAATGGAAGTGACCACAGTTGGGGGTGGTAAGCCTATAAGGAATTGAAAAAAGAAAAAGACAAGTGTGCAAAGAGAGATTTAAAAAAGAATAGGATAGATTCCATATGTTAAAAAAAATCAAAAACAGACATCATAAATTATATTCATTCGGTTAATGCACCTACTCCACTCTCCAAGTCAACACTTTGACTTGGGTTTCCACTAGTTAACTTAGAACTCAAGTTACAGTGGTACAATTTCAACTATTTTCTAAATTACACAAATGGCTTTAGGTGACATGTGAAACTTTTCACAAATCACAATAAAAGCTTTTCTCTTGAATTAGACAACCTCTAATTCAAGGTAAAGTAAAAAAAATAAAATAAAGCTTATAACTAGTTGAACAGCACAGAAGCATAGAGATGAAGCTCTAGTAGAATGGTCACGACGATCTTCAATATGCTGCTTTTGATAGATGGATAGAGGATCACTAAGAATGCCTTGAGATAGATCAGCACTTTTGAAATGATTTTCTCTGAATTAAATTTTTAGTTAGAATTCATTCACTATTTATGGCTTTGAACTTCCAAAACTGCCAAGATGGATTTTCTCCACTAAATCCTCAACCACAGATTTTTCTCAACAATCTATAACAACTTAACAAACCAGGACAACTCATCATAATGAACTAACTGATTTACCACGTCATCATCCAATTATCTATCCATAGATTGCTCTAAGAAACCGTCAAAGTTTCAACCCTAAATTGTGAAAATTTCAAATCAAAACTATTGAAGTTTTAAACTAAAATTGCTAAAGTTTTACAGAAAACCTCAACAAATTCACAACACACAATTCCATGCTAACTTGTTACAACAATACATTTCCAAGTAAATAAAATAAAACACGTTTTAAGCATTAAATTCTTAATTTGTCCATCATCAAAATACTATAATGCAACAGGGGGAAATCCATGAGTAATGGGTGGAGTGACTATTGAGTGCAATGACAGACATAGGTGTGACAATGACAGATGTAGTAGAGATAACAACGGATGTAGGAGTGTTTCCTATATTCACAACAAGGCTATATTATGATAGATTTGCTATGGGTAGGTTCATACATGTAGACATACATTGGGAGATGTGGGACATGAGTTCTCTTTTCATCTCTTCAATTTTTGTAGTAAACACCTCTAATCTACATCCATCAACATGTGTCATATGTTCTTTCACAATTGAATGGATAATATCAGCTACCATCTACTCTTATTGCTCAAAACTATTATGATGATCTTGTGATGCAACCTGATCAATATTCTCTGGCCAACTCACTAGGCAACTCCTCATGTATATTAATCCCTTCTTTTACTACCTTGGAAAGTCACTCATTTGTCTCCATAATATGCACATAACCTAACCTACCTATCAAATTGTTATTAATTCTATCTGAATTTTTATGCTAAGTCATTTTATCTCTAGATAAATCCACTCCATAATGCTTTAAAATTCTTGTGATGACCATTCCATAAGGCAAAACCCCATTCCTTCACTTTCGACACTTTAGCATGTAATCTAAAATGTCTAAAGAAGCATTGAGCAAGATCCTATTTTCATGAGCATATAGGCAATAAGCATAGTGGATGAACACCTTTGACACAGATCTAGCTCGTGGGAAGAGATTGTTGATATTCACATAATGTAACAAATTCATATTTAAAATAAGTAACTCTCGAGATGTTAATCTAGTTGCTCGCTTCCCCTTTTCTGCATCTCTACTAATCAAAGTGAATGAGTCCTTTTTAAATATTTTGGGTGGATCCTCACTTGTCCAAGTAGGAATGTCAAATACTTCCTTCAACATCTCATCATGCAACGGTATCTCCACTCCCTTCACATACGTATTGGCTTTTACGTTGATATTACAATAGAAAATCTTCACAAGATTTGGGTAAATGTTCTTTTTAATTATCAAAAAATCATATAAACCGCAATCAATTAGCCATTTCGAGAATGAAAAATCAATGAAATCATGAATTTGAAGTGGACAACTCTTCATGACCGGTCTTCATTGAAACTTGTCTTCATAAATCAATGATGAACACAAGTCCACAAAGCGTATTGTCTTCTCATTACCGTCCTCTTGATTGGCTTCTACTTCTTATTTCTTGAGCCTCTACACCTTGCCGATTAGCAGTTGTTGATTTTTGTGGCCTGGATTTGCTTCATGTATACACCATACTGTATTTGATTCAAGCTATATGCAAAGAATAGTAAAACCACAATAAAAAACCTACTGATTGGAGTAAAGAAGGAATTTTTGAACAAATCAAGCTGAAATGAAACTTCGATAAGGAATCTTAGATAATCGTGAAAACTTAGAAAGAAATAAAAAAAGGAACGATGGAACCATCCAAGATTCTGAACAAAGGCGCTTAGAGATCCATATCAGTGAAAGAGGCATTCATAATGTAGAAGAGCTGATTTTATTTACCTATTTTTATGTGACATGACTTTTACCTATGGTATTATCCCTTCTAAACATGCTAATTTTCAGAAATGGATAGCCAGAACTTTTCCTATACACAGTCTTTCAATATAGCATATTGTCTGGAAGCATGCTGATTTTTAGAAACAAATAGATATAAATTTTCCTATAGACAATCTTTCAAAATAGCATGCTATTTAGACAGCAAGCATGTCGAAATTTAGAAATAGATTGTCAGAACTTTCCTTGTACACATTGTCTTTCAAAATAGCATGTTGTTTGGATACTAAGCATACTAATTTTCAAAATTAGATAGCTGATTTTTTTCCTATATAGTCTTTTAAAATAGCATGCTATCTGGATAGTGAGCATGCTGAAATTCAGAAATACATAACCAAAACTTTTCTTGTACACACTTTCTTTCAAAATAACATGCTGAAATTCAAAAATAGATAACATGCAACATTCTTAAACATACTGACTCTCAACTATAGTATGCCAATTGGACAGTGAGCATGGTGATATTCAGAAATAGATACCAAAACTTTCCCTGTATAAGTTGTTTTTCAAAATAGCATGCTATCTGGATAGTGAGAATATTGAAATATAATAACAGATAACCTATAGCATCCCTGAACACATAAACTCTTAATATAGCATGCCAATTGGACAATGAGCATGGTGATATTTAGAAACTGATAAACTATAATTTTTCTATACACACTAACTTATAATATAACATCCCCATTCACTATTCAAGGCATTAATATTCACAAATAAAAAAGAAAGTTCCTTGTTAACATTTCTTTGAAAACATAGCATGCTCATACATAAAAAGTCTACAAATATAAATAAAGTTTGTTATATTTCTTTTAATATAAGAAATTATCTTATCACATAGCAAATAAAACGTAGTCTATCATAACAGCTTTTTCTACAACAAAAAACACTGCCTAATGAAGAACACGTACTATTATAGACTTTCCACTTCCACAACTTCATGTCTTCACTTTTCCCCTTTGGAATTCTTGTTATAATACATTCTTAATAGCTTCAAGTCACTTGTCAATCCTATTGATATACTCAAGGACTTACTAAACTGCTCTAGCAAGGCATGCAATATTTCCACTATATGAGGCATTAGCACATACATTATCTATTTGATTGCTACTTCAAATAATTTTTTAAGCATTATAAGATACTAGCTGATTTGAGACAAATCAAGCTAAAAGATAAATTGAAGTGTTACAAAATGAAAACTTTGATAAGAAAACTTAGATAATTATTAAAACTTATAAAGAAGTAGAAAAAATGAATAACGCAACCATCCGAGACTCTTATTGGTTAGATCAAAATAATTACACATCTAGCATAGATAAAATGATCATACAAAAAACTAATATGGAATAACACTCATGATGAAAGAATACCGGCACGCTTATTTGATAGTTGGCATGCTGATATTTATAAATTGAATTTGTAATCAATTTGATTGCAACTTTTACCTCAACCTTAGGTAAACCATTCAAGTGAAGAGAAAGGGATATTCAAATTTGACCTTCAAAATGTACATCTAAACATTAACCTCATTAACTAGATTTTTAAAATATGTAATTTTTGCAGCATAAATATTTCAATATGCCAATATAATATATTTCAGTTAATTCTATATGAAGTTCAATTTATGCTTTCTTCCTGCCAAACTTGTTCATACTTCCGTTATGGCAATAGTGGTATATAATTTCTTTGTGTAATAATTCTGCTAAACCGCATTGTGTTTGACATGATTGTCGAGTTATTGCTTTATAATTATCACATTGTCTTTGACATGATTGTTGAATTATTGCATTATAACAAGTCCTATTATTTGTGTCAAATTTCATTGACAAAGAGTCTCTTCTTTCTGGCTTGAAATATATAGTAGTCTACTTGTGACTTTCAGGTTGTATCTTCAATTAAATAGAATCTATTTGTCTAATCCTTGCTTATTGTAGTTATTCGTCCTAGTTTCCACATATTGGTATTGGAAGCTATGGTTACAGTATTTTATGACTATTCAGAGAGAACAATAGTGAAATTTAATAGATCTTTGAAAAAGAAAATTTATCGGATGGAGAACTTGTGGAATTGGATCATGATGCTAAGTTTTCAAAGTTGGCCCTTGATATCACCGGGCTTGGTGTCTTGCATTATGACTTTGGTTCTATAACTAAAGAATTTCTAGTAATTAAGGTGCGGCATGAATTCTTCAAGTTTTCAATATGTTTGCATCTACTAGTGTTGCAAGTGCACTATTTCCATATGTTATAACACTATAATAGACATACAATGGTAATGGCCACTCTTAGAAAGTGAAAATTGAGTAGATGAGAAGGGGAAAGCATTTAATTTGTAGAAGAACAGTTATATTTTATTAGGAACGATGTCACCTTAACATTAACAACCTAGCTCAAATGTTGTAAGTCATACGGCAAAGTAGCTATCCATTAGCATTTTTCATTTTTTCATTCCATTAGATATTTTTTATACTCTTGTGTTTCCTAGTATAATATTTCTTGCTTACTTTATCTATTTTTATTCAGATCCTTCATCTAATTGTCCTTCTTTTCTCAAGGAAAAATTGATTTGATGTGTTATGCTTAAGTTATTGGAAGTTGGTCTGTTGCATTTAAGTTAAATGTTTCTGGTATTCTTTAAAGTGTTCAGATGTAATCCCTATCTACAATATTTAATTGGTAGATGGGGATCTTCAAACTGTTATGTTGTGCCATGAAATTTTGAGAAACAAAATTCAAGTCATGGACCAGAATGCAATATGTCTAACTGTAATAGCATTAAGCAAAGTAGAAAATTGGTACCCTATACTTGTTTTATTTGCATAATTCATTTCATGACAACATGAAACAAATGTATATTCTACTCACATGGGTTTTTTTTTACTTTCCTAGGCATGTATCAATAAGTGTGTTAATGTATCAATTTGGACAGATTGGAGTCTAATTCTAATCCTAACGCATTTAAAATATTCCAACCCTAATCCATTTATTAACGTATTTAAAAAACCTCTATTTTGACCCATTTACACCCATTTAATAAATGAGTTTTTGGGTTGTTAACGGGTTGTATAGCAAACAACCTGAAGACTTAGACTCCGATAGATGATGATCTCGCGGGTAGGGGAAATGGAAATAGGGTAGTATCAATGGATCAATTTGGACTGATTGGCGTCTAATCCTAATCCTAACCCATTTAAAATATTCTAATCCTAATCTATTTATTAACCTATTTAAAAAACCTCTACTTGACCCATTTACACCCATTTAATAAATGGGTTTTTGGGTTGTTAACGGGTTGTCAGCAAACGACCTGAAGACTTAGACTTTGGTAGACGATGATCTCGCAGGTAGGGGAAATGGAAATAGGGTAGTATCAAGAAAATAAAATTAGGATAATAATGAAAAAATAAAAATTATGTGGCGAAAGTATAACTTAACAGGAAAAAATAACTAAGAGGTACACATTATATATATAAAACTTTAATGAATTAAACGAGTTAACTAGGTCGAACGGCTTAAACAAGTTAAATAGGCTACTAAACAAGTTGACGGGTTATAAAATCTCAACCCTGATACGTTTATTTAGTTAAATTGTTGAACGCGTTGACAAATTATAGTCTATTTATTAAAAAATCTCAACCCAAGCCCATTTATAAATGAATTATATGATCAAGTCGGCAGGTTGATCATAGTCATTAACACACCTATGTATCAACTTAACTATCTATTATCAGTGTTTTGAAAAAAATTATAATTCTAAAAACACTAATGCTTCCTTAATGTTGAATATTTTGATGACTTTCCTTTATAAGAAATATTTGAGTCAAAATTTTACCTTCAATGCTTGTGTGGAATCCATCTAGGTGGAAAAAGGCTCAGTAGAGATTGATTTTGTGCTTGCCCAAGGGAGGATAATATTTGAATTCCTTAAGAAATTAGAATATGTAAAACATGAGGCCATTTGAAATTGGACCCAAACATGTTTTTTTTACTTGTAATCTAGGTGTATTTAATTTGCAAACAACCCAAAATATTGTTTTGTTCTTTTATAAAAGTTTCATTTTTAGAGACTTTATCGTCGAAAACTTCTTTACACCTACTTACATATTACTTCATTCAAATAATCTAATTAGCAAAATAACAGAGTTATAAAATTTTTAGGTATCCGAGTGTTGTATAAACTAAAAATTTATATTTTCCATATTTGGAGGGTACACGAGATCAGCAAGCATCATGAATCATGTGTGTTATTATACTAGATGCATGACAAGACTATTTGCAATTTTCGTATATTACATTGTTATCATCCATGCACGATCAACACAGTCAAGGTCCTCTTCTAATCCTTAACTATCAACACAGGCAAGTTCCTCTTCAATACTTAACCTCATTAACTATATTACTAAACAAGAAGCACATCATACATGCTTTATGGCAATGTTACATATCCAATGCACTTTCAATATTTTTCTAGGAATAGCAAGCTTAGAGCTATTGACCTTTTGGCAAACCACAAAGAAGTTTATCACATTACCTTCAAGCATTTTCTCTTGTGAAAGTTCAGCTACTACATCTGTCCTCAAATTCTCCAAGTTCTTCCTCTTCTAAGCACAAGTAAAAATAAAATTAAAATTTTAAAAATTAAAATACACACAACTAAAAATTGAATTGAAATAAAGGCTATTTAGTTCTTATAAGATCATCAAAAACTAAAATGACATTCTTTTTAGAGTAGGGCAAACCAGTGGGTTTGAGGTTTGACACTAGACAAGACAGGTTTAGATATAGAGGTTATGAAGGAGATACAAAGCAATATTTGAGGGAAATGGATCTTTAGGGGTGTCGGCTAAGAGTTTGTAGTTGCATAAAGTAATAGCTTTGAGATTGGATTTCCAAATCAAAAACTCCCTCACCTAGTGAATGTGCTTATGAGTTTTGCAGCGATGAAGCAGACTTACATTTTATTGAGGTAACTCAACTAAAGACCCAAAATAAATCTAATTTGAACAGAGAATATGGGACAAAAATTTTGGGAGCAAGTTTACAAGCTTACCTTGTCTAGCTAAGCACATGCCATTTCCTCTTGCCGCCACCATGCTGCTTCGAGGGAAGGGAAGCCGCTAAGATCCCAGTCGCATCAAAAGGGAGGAAGCTTCGGCTATTGTTAGGGCACATGAAGGAAGGGAGAGGGTTGTGACTTGGCAGAACACGATCTTGAGGGAGATTTTTTTGGGAATTTGGTTCGATTTTGAATTTTTAATTTCGTGCTCTGGCAGATGGTTAAAATATGTTTTCTAATAAAACCCTCATCCACCATATGTACACGCATGATCGTTATCAACGACCTAGATTCCACCCACCAAGATGAACAATGAGAAGCCACAACTACACCAAGTTAGTGTACAGTGGCGCTGCACATGAATACATTCCAATAATTATATATAATGTATATAATATATTATATAGTATGTGTTGTATTTTGTCTCTGATGTCTTGTATGCACACTTATTTTAATAAATTCAAATTCAAATTCAAATGAAGCTTGTTCCTTATGAAGTAAGAAACCAATTTGGTTCTTTTCGCTTTTCATAAATAAGTTTGTGAATTATGATTATAATATATTAATAGTTTTAATGATTTTGTGGTGATGATTTATATTTTAGATTTTTATATAATAATGTAAATATTAATATATGTGCCTATGATTTTAAAATATAAATGAGTATTGCTTTGTATTATTTAAAATAATATAGAAATATTTTTTTAAAAATATTATATTTTAGTATTAAATGAGTCAATGTGGAACCAAAATCAAAATTATCCTTATGGGTAATGAGTAGGATAAGGTATATTAATAACCGAACGGACAAATGGGTAGAGTAGGGTAGGCCTTTTGCAAATAAGGTACGGATAGAGTAACTGTTACCTGAATCCAGCCACCCTGAGTTGCATCCCTACCTAAAGTAGGCCCACATGTGCACCAATTAACATGATCTACTTAATGGCTGGAACCCCTAGTATTGTGCTTCGTCATCCCCAAATGGAAGGCAGCCATAGCCAGCTCAATTCCAGCACCACTGACCGGTGATGTTAGTCTTCGACGACTCCTCAACAAATCCAACATCCCCATTGTCTTCATCAACAAGCGACTAGCAATGTTGGCAACTGTTTTCAACAAAACCATGGCCCTTTCCACCCTTGTTACAGGCATAAATATCAAGCTTGCCATCCTCAACAATAATCCGTCGCCCACCAACGATCTTTCGCTAATCAACTACTACTACAGACCCGGTAGCACTACAAAGCTGGTCAGCCGTCTTCCTATATATTGTTATCATGCTTGCCCATATCAATGATTTGATGCTATCGTAGGTCCTCACCGACCAACAGACCAGTGACGCACCTAGCTTAACATCAATCGACAACCTACTCAAAATCAGGTGTTAATTTCTAACCCATGGTTGTCCAAAATCCAACAACTGCAGTCATTGATTCCAGTGAAACCCAAACAATGGACTCCATTAGAGTTGATACTCCTTGCTAATATCTTGCCTCTTTGACCGCAATAGCACTATCATCACAAAAAGGGCAGCCTAATTTTGTAATTGCTGGTGGTTTCATATATCCCTAACAGATGACGAGAACCCTATCGTGAGAATTGTCCCTTAATGGCGTAAGCAAAATAGAAGTAGATTTTCCCAAATCCTTCCCTAAACAAAGGGTCATTTTGTCATTTCTCACACGTTAGGCACAACCGGTACGGACGCTAACAAGCGTGAAAGAATTGATTATGCACTGAGGCTCAATATACCCAGTGCATATGTTGTAAACAAATGACAAATCAAGCACAATCTATATTTTGATGATTAACAATTCAATTTGAGAGGTTTTAAGACACTAACATGTGTGCTGAGATATTTTAAAGATTAGATACTTTAAGATTCAAAGCTTGGCAGGTCAAGTCGCACACCAAGTCGACTCTAGCATTGACTTCAAAGGGTCATTTTTTGATCATGCTGAAAATGTGGACATGTAAGGCGGCTAAGTCACAACTGAAGTTGATTTCGCATGTGACTTGGGTGAAGTCACAATCCAAGTTGACTCCGCAAGCGACTTGGTTCCAAAGCAGAATCTGACAAAGTCAAGTCGTAATCGAAGTCAACTTAAACATACAACTAAGGTGAAGTCGCACATGAAGTTGACTTAGACATACAACTTGAATGGAGTTACAAACGAAGTTGACCCCAACATTCAACTTGGATATAAGAAGATCAAATCATGAAATTTCAAGCTCAAGGATGACAAGTTTGACTTAAGCAATATCATTGTAACATAATTTAAGATCCAAGGCAAGTTCATCCAAGAATGCTTAAATGAACATGACCGAGCTCAATAATCAAGAAGTTTCAAAGCTCACATGCACAAATAAAGATTATGAGGATAAACCACGAAGAAAGAAGAGCAATTATCCTAAAAGATCAAGTTTACACTGTGCCAAGCTTCCAATGAGCCAAGTAGAGAGTGAAGTCGCAACCCAAGTCGACTTCGCCTGTGACTTGAGTCAAGTCTGAGATTAAGTCGACTTGAAATGGAACCTGATTGAAGAGCTGAATACCGAAGTCGCAAACTAAGTCGACTCCATTCTGCGACTTGGGCGAAGTCGCACCCGAGGTCGACTCCGAGTGCGACTTGGATCACAACGGTCAGAAAAGTTCGAATGTTGGAGTATTAAATGCGCACTACCTACCATCAAACGTTTGAATTTACTCCTCTCCGATTTAATACACGTCAAGTGTTGAAATTTAAGGCAAATTAAGCATAATCCATGTTTTGATGATTAACAACTCAATGTTAGAATTATTTAAATACTATTGTGGTTGCTAAGTGATGCCAAAGTTTATATTATCAAAGCTCAAAAGGATAGCAGGTCAAGTCGCATGCCAAGTCTACTCAGGCATCGACTTAGGTCAAGTCGATACCCAAGTCGACTCCAAGATCGATTTCGAATGTCCAAAAATCGATAGCGCTAAAATTGGAAGTCTGAGACAGACGAAGTCACAACGGAAGTCGACTCCGCTTGCGACTTAGGTGAAGTCGTAACCCCAAGTCGACTCCACCTGCGACTTGGGTGAGCCTTGGCTATAGACTTTGAAAATGTTAGAGTTAAGTCGCACATCAAGTCGACTCCATCATGCGACTTAGGTAAAGTCGCATCTCAAGTCGACCCCAGTATGCGACTTGGGTGAAGTTGTACTCTAAGTCGACTCAAGCCAACAACTTAAGTATAAAGCAACATCATATTGCTTCTAAAACTCCTCATTAGAAGATGGAAGTCAAAATCAAGAGGCAATGATAACTTTGAGTCAAGGCTGTTGAAGAAGTTTCTTTTGGGATGAAGGTATTCTATAACCCAAGCATCATGATAAATATCAAGGGATATAAAACCAAATGAGGATCCAAGCATTCGATAAGAGAAGAAAGGAAGGCCATGCACAACAAGTAGAACACAATCAAAGCTTTGAAGTTCTAACAAGACATACGACTGGTGAAGTCGCATCCGAAGTTGACTCCACCTGCGACTTGGGTCAAGTCTGAGACCAAGTTGACCTGAGCATGGAACTTGAGTTAGAAGCTGAAGGCTAAAGTCACTTCCGAAGTTGACTCTAGTCTGCGACTTGGGTGAAGTCGCACCCGAAGTCGACTCCACCCTGCGACTTGAACGAAGTCGCATCCTAAGTCGACTCCAAGTGCGACTTGGCCTGCAACGGTCGGAAAAATTCAAACGTTGGCACATTAAATGCGTGCTACCTACCACCAAACGTTGAAATTTACTTCTCATTATTTAAGGAGCTTCAAGTGAACGAGAAAGGAGTTGAAAAAAATATTGATTGAGCTCACCTTCCACTTCCTCTAGCATTTAAGTGATCTACAAGAAGTTTTTCAAGAAGAACATTGGATTCAATTGTTGAAAGCTGAACTGTCTCATCCTCAATTACTTCTACAAGTTCTTCTATGCACTTGAATCTTCCTACACATTTGTAACGTGTAGATTTCTTATTTACTATTTGATTATTTATTTCTCCCACTTGGTTTAATATTGGAGATTGAAACCAAGTGAAGGCAAAGTAGTGTGTGATTGGAATGGAACTCATCATCTACTTGTGCTGAGATTGTATATGCCCCCTAGAGCTAGAATCTAGAAAAGAGCGGGTGCTCTAGATTGTATTGATTATATAATAGTGGAACCTAAGATACAACGGGTGTATGCTTGGAAGAGTGGAGTAGGGAAGGTTGCCCGAACCACTATATATTGCTGTCTGTTTGATTGTTTGAGTTTTATATTTCAACTGCTCCCACTGATTCTAACTCGCTGGACGTTTCATCAAGGGGATTAAATTTATAAGGGACTAAGTTTCTTATTATGCAAAGAATTTTTGAGAACCCAATTCACCCCTCCCCTCTTGGGTATTGTCATAAACTCGGGACCAACATCAAGGAGTCAGCTAGTGCGTTGATTAAGCTTTACCTTTCAACTTTCTAGCATTTAAGTGCTCATTAAGGAGATCTATAAGAAGAACTTTGCTCTTTGATTGGAAGTGCTCAAGTGTTCATCCATTTGTTCACTCTACGAGTTCTTCTACGAGCTAAAAGTTTACTTACACATCTGTAAAGTGCAGATTCTTATTTTTCATTTCTATTATTTGTGATTCTACTTGGTTTACCTTTCAACTTTCTAGCATTTAAGTGCTCCTTAAGGAGATCTATAAAAAAAACTTTTCTCTTTGATTGCAAGTGCTCAAGTGTTCATCCATTTGTTCACTCTACGAGTTCTTCTACGAGCTAAAAGTTTACTTACACATCTGTAAAGTGTAGATTCTTATTTTTCATTCCTGTTATTTGTGATTCTACTTGGTTTGGTGTTAGAGACCAAGACTAAGTGAAAGCAAAGTAGTGTGTGGTTGGAGTGTGTGTCGCCACCTACTTGTACCAAATTTATAAAGGCCACCTAGAGCTGAAATCTAGACGAAAGTAAGTGCTCTTACTATATTTCCATTGGTGTAATGGAACCCAAGGAACAAGGGTGTATTCTTAGAGGAGTGGAGTAAGGAGGGTTATCCTGAACCACTATAATTTCTTGTGTTTGTTTTGCTTGCTCTACTTGCTATCTCATTATCCATGTTTTTCATTCAAGGGGACTTAGTTCACAAAAGGGTTTGCAGCTAATACACCAAAATATTTTTGAAAATCCAATTCACCCCCTCCCTCTTAGGTTTTGGCATAAACTCAGGACCGACAAGTAGTATCAGAGCAGGTCTTTGAGTTTACACCAAAATGATCTTAGTTAAATGACATCTCAATTAACTTCCACACTTGTTTTTGCTGAGGGCCAATCATCCACTAGGCCACCTCGATTAGACGGTAGTAACTTCGGTCACTGGAAGTTGAGAATGAAACAACTAATCATGGCTACAGATATGGACTCTTGGATTGCTATCCAAGATGGTGTTGCATTACCCAAAGGTGAGAAAGCCTCCAAATGGAATGAGAAGAAAGTCAAATTGGTAAAAAGTAATGCTATGAGAAGGAAGTCAAATTTGTAAAAAGTAATGCTAAGGCAAAGAACTTTCTATTTTGCGCCTTAACTGTAGCTGAGTATGATCCGGTATCATCTTGTTTAATTGCCAAAGAGATATGTGATACTCTAACCTTGATATACGAGGTCACTTCTCAAGTCCAAGGGACTAGAAGAAATATTTCGATTGGAGAATTGGAAAGTTTTAAAATACTAGACATTGAAAATATATTTGAAATGTTTGCTAGATTTTTTAAAATTACTAAAGCATTAAAAAGTCTTAGAAAAGCTATTTTTGAATTGAAATAGGTTATGAAGATCCTAAGAGTTCTACCCTAGTTACGGACTCCAAAGATTACAGCCATTGAGGAAGCAAAAGACCTAAACCCATTGAAGCTAAAAGACCTTATTAGCTCACTCATGTCTCATGAGCTGATAAAGAAAAAGAATGAGGAACACCATAAGAGGAAGAGACTATTGCATTGAAAGCAACACAAAGCTCAGACGAGTCTATGTCCTCTTCCCAAAATGAAGATGAGGAGATTGCTCTCTTCACGAGGAAATTTAGAAAACTTATGAGGAAAGGAAAGAGCTTCTGTTCCAAAGGATTCAAGAAGAGACAGAAGAAAAAAGAAGAAAGAAATGACCAAGTGCTATAGATGTGGAGGAGTGGGACACATGCAAGCTCAATGTCCAACACCTGAAGAAAACAAATCAAAGGAACAACTAGAAAAGAAAAATAGAAGCAATTCTAGAAGATTTCCAAAGCCCAAAGACAGAGGAATGTATGTGAATAAGGATACATCTACCACAAACAATTCATCAAATGAGGATCATGAAGCTGCAAACTATGTAAGAATTTGTTCTGTAGCAAGAATAGAGGAAGAAAACATCATGAACTGCCTCACTATAACTGATTTAATAGAAGGATTAACTGCCTCAACTGATTGCCCAAGTAGTGAAGAGGTAACTTCTAAACTTAATCATTCTAATTCCGAGTCTATTTATTCATGTACTCATGATTGTCTCAAATGTGCTGAGTTAGAAGAGTTAAAACATGCTTATGATTCATTGTATGATGAAATAAACAATCTATGCAACAAATATACTCAAGAGGAGAGACAATGTGACTCAACCATTGCAGTAATTTAAAAATTAGCTGAAAGAGTCAAATGCCGAGTGGAAGAGATAAAAGCTTTGAAAAATGAGATAGAAAGGCTAAAGAAAGAAAATGAAATATTTAAATGAATTATTACCCAAATTCTCTAACCCAGGAGAAAGTGTCAAAATATTTTTGAACATGACCACCCAAAATAATAAAAGAGGACTTGGGTATTTCACATTTGAGCAAGGTGAATGCAGCAAATTAAATGCTCAAAATGTGTGGAACCCCAAGCCAAGGCAACTGCTTTTCAGCACAAATAAAAAATGAACAATGTTGCTTGGATTAGAAGGCCAACTTGAGAACCACAGTGTGCATGAAGTCCTACTCCAAGACTCCCAAGGGCATGCAATTTCCGCAAAAATTTTGGTCATAAAATATATCAATGCAAAATTAAGAAATTATACAACCAAAATGCTAAATTAGTTTGGGTACCAAATAACACTGTACTTGTGCCTTCTAAAGTAGAGCAACGTATACTCCAATGGCTTACTAACCAAAATGGACCCATAAAATGGGTACCAAAGAGATGGGCTTTATGTGAATATTTTTATAGATTTGTCTTAGAGCAAAAGCCAACAACACATAGTTTATGGATAGTGGCTATTTAAGACACATGACAGGAGATAAAGCTTCATTCCATGATCTTAAATCATATAGGAGGTACTGTTGCAGCTGGGAACAATGAAGAAGGTAAAATTAGTAGTAAGGGAAATGTTTATGGTACTTCAAATTCATGTATAGAGGATGTGTTGTTCGTTGAAGGACTCAAATATAATTTAATGAGTATTAATTAATTACGTGATAAAGTTGCAAAGTCGTGTTTGAATCATCTACATGCAATGCCTTTGATGGAGATCACATAGTATTCAATGGCAAAAGACATGAAAATATATATTTGGTTTCCCTTGATGAATCGGATGGAAAATATCTTATGGTTGTTGATAATGATCTATGAGTATCGCTTAAAAGACTTGGACATATAAATATGTCAAACATTAAGACCCTATGAAAAAGAGTTTGGTAGAAGGGTTATCGAAACTCAAATATGACAATGATAAAACTTGCAAGGTATGTCAAGTGTCCAAACAGTCTAAGATGTGTTTCTCACCTAAAAATGAAGTGTCAACCTCAAGACCACTTGAATTATTACACATGGATCTTTATAGGCATCCGACATTTTGAGTCTTGAAGGAAACAAATATGTTTTCATTACAGTAGATGATTTTTCAAGATTTACTTGGATAATATTATTAGCTAGCAAAGATGAAGCCTTCTTAATGTTTGTTAGTTTTTCAAAATTAGTGCAAAATAAAAAATAAAAAACAATCATATCAATTAGAAGTGACTATGGTGGTGAATTTGAAAACAAACGCTTTATAGAATTTTGTAATGAAAAAAGAATTCACTGTACATTTTCTGCTCCTAGAACCCCTCAAGAAAATAGGGTAGTCGAAAGGAAAAATATAACAATATAAGAGATGACTACAACTATGCTAAATGAAAGTAAATTATCTAAGAAATTTTGGAGTGTAGCTGTAAATATAGCTTGTCATATATTAAATCGAGTTATCATTAGAGCAATCTTGAAAAAGACCTTATATGAGCTATGGAAAGGTAGAAAGTCAAATATTTCATATTTTTCAGACTTTTGGTTGCACTTGTTATGTATTGAACAATGGATAGGACAATATAGGAAAATTAGATGCCAAAAGCGATAAGGCAATATTTATTGGATATTCATCAAATAGAAAAGCATATAGAGTTTTCGACAAAAGAAATCAAGTAGTAGAAGAGTCCATTCATGTTATATTTAATGAATTTAACTCAACTCCCAAAAAGGAGAATGAGCTAAGTAATGTAGATGATTTATCTAAGAATTTTGGAAAGATACAAGTGGAAAAGCAAAAGGGAGAAGAACCAAAGCAAGATTAAAGCCCAGACATGGAGGTAAGTGAAGATAATGTTCCTTACAAACTTCTAAAGGATATGAAATTCAAAAATAATCATCCAATTGAGCAAGTGATTGGTAACATATATGAAGGTGCGAAAACTAGAGGCTCTAGGCACAATATATGTGGACATTTTGCCTTTGCATATAAAATAGAGCCAAATTCAGTTGATCAAGTTCTTAATGATGAAAATTGGATCATAGCTATGAAAGAAGAGTGCTAAATCAATTTGAAAGGAATCAAGTATGATACCTAGTTCTTAGGCCCAATGACTACACATCATTAGTACAAAATGAGTCTTTAGGAACAAATTAGATGAAAGTGGACTTATTATAAAAAAACAAAACTAGACTTGTAGTCAAGGGGTATTCATAAGAGAAAGGAAATGACTTTGAGGAATCATATGCCCCTGTGGATAAATTAAAAGTCATATGTATCCTATTAACATTTGCATCTCATATGGGTTTCAAATTATTTCAAATGGATGTAAAAAGTGTATTCTTGAATGGAGACCTTAATGAAGAGGCGTTATTTGAACAACCTCCTGGTTTTGAAGAATATGATTAATCCAAATTTGTTTATAAGTTGACCAAAGCATTATATGGACTAAAATAGGCTCCAAGAGCTTGGTATGGGAGGCTAAGTAAATTTTTGATTGATCATAGATTTCAAAGAGGAAAAGTTCATACTACCCTATTCATTAAGTACAAAGAAAAAGATATACTAATTATTCAAATTTATGTTGATTATATTGTATTGGATGCTACTAATGAATCTCTATACCAAGAAATTTTCAAGCTTATACAGAATGAATTTGAAATGAACATGATAAGCGGACTTGATTTCTTCCTTGGACTGTAAATCAAGCAATTAAATGAAGGAATTATTTTAAATCAGTCTAATTACGTCAAAGAAATGCCCAAGAAATTTAGAATACATAATAGCAAAAGAGCAAACACTCCCATGAGCTAAACTATCAAAATTGACAAGGATGAAAGAGGTAAACGAGTTGATCAAAAGTTATATAGAAGTATGATAGGATCTTTGTTGTATTTGACTGCATCTAGATTAGATGTATTATTTAGTATTTACATGTGTTCTAGATTCCGGTCATGTCCCAAAGAATCACATTTGGTAGCTGTAAAAAGAATTTTTAGATACTTGAATGACATTGCCAATCTAGGGCTGGTATCCTAAGGGTTCAACATTTGATATGAGCAGTGACTCAGATGCGGATTTTGTCAGTTGCAAGGTAGATAGAAAAAATACTAGTGGAACATGCCAATTTCTTGGAAACAAGATAGTTTCATGATTTTCAAGAAAACAGACCAGTGTTGCTCTATCTACTGTGGAAGTCGAATATATAGCCGCTGGGAGCTATTGTGTCAAATTGCTTTGAATGAGACAACAACTTAGAAATTATGGGATAGATTACAAAGATATTCCTATTAGATGTGACAACACAAGTGCTATTTGTCTAACCAAGAATCCCATATTGCATTCTAGAACCAAATACATAGATATAAGACATCATTTCATTAGAGAACACGTTGAAAGTCATAACATTTGTTTAGAATATGTCAAAACTAAAGATCAAATTGTAAACTACTAAACCACTAGGAAACGAATCATTTTATAAAATTAGAAATGAAATGGGTATGAATGATATTGATGCATAAAACTGGTACAAGATTGCAAATTTGATGTTAGTATGTTGTTCATGATTGTTATGTTTGTTGAAATAATATGTATGAAATGGGTCGAATGGGTAGAAAATTGAGATATTCACACTTGGGTCGATGGAGCCAAGTTGACACTGAAGTTGACTTCGAATCCGACTTAGGGTTCAAAGTTAACTCCACGGGCGTTGTTTCGGCTGGCCCCATTTTAGGCGCAAATTTGGCCGACTCCGCTCATTTCTCTCTTCTCATTTTCACTCCGGCTTCATTTTTCTTTACTCCCCAAAGTTCAAATCCTTAGAAATCCCCATTGCCAGACTCCAATCTTTAACTTTCCATCTCCAAATCTCACCAACTCCATAAGATAACCTCTCCATTCCTCAAATGACACCCAAGACTATTTCAAAGCCTTCAAAGCTCCCCATCTCTCGGCCATCCAAGTCGACTACCAGGGAAGATGTCCCACGTTGTCAAAGAACTCCATCTAAATGAGCTAGGGATGAGGCCACGACATCTACGGGTCATCGGATTAAGTTCCAAGAAGGTAATCCCTCTACCTCCATACCTAGAGAGGAAGAAAATCCAGATATTAGTGAAAGTGTTGAGATTGTGGGAAGAAGAAGGGGAAGCCCAGCTCCAAAGGGTCAAGTTCATAAGTTGTTGGTGGAATATTTTAGGAATGAGCGGCAACATAGCTGTTTTTACAAGCATTTTTATGAAAGAATGACTTTCCCACCTAAGATTATTGATTTTCGCTTCCTAAATGAGTATGAATTCGGTATTGAGGACCTACTAAACTATCAGGGTTGGATTGCCCTGTTAAAGGAAGATGGAAAATTTTATACTGACTCACCAAGGTGTTCTATTACATATGGGATCAAGAAAATTTCAAAATATATGTCAAAAGGTGAAGAAATTGATCTGGGAAATGCAAATTGTTGGTTTCGAGTTAATGACAATTACCCAAGAGGGGAGGGGTGAATTGGGTATTTAAAATTTTTCAACTTAAACAGAAATTTTACTCCGGACTAATCTAATCCCCTTTATGAAGAAACAAATGGAAAGCAATATAGTGCTGAGAGCAGAAATAAAAATCTACAAGCAAGATTTTATAGTGGTTCGGGCAACCTTTCCTACTCTACTCTTCCAAGCTCACACCTCTTGTGACTTGGGTTCCACTATGTATTTCACAAATACAACTAGAGCCACTGCTCTCTTCTAGATTCCAGCTCTAGGGGGCATCAACAATTCACAGCACAAGTAGGTGACGAATTCCACTCCAATCACACACTATTTTGCTTACACTTGATCTTAGTTACCTAAACTAAATCAAATTCAATACAACAAGAAATGACAAAAGAAAGTTTCTACACGTTACTGGTGTGTAGAGGCAGATTTGGCGCACAGAAGAACTTGTAAAGCAGTCTGAAAGATTCAACGAGCGACCCTTGGCAGTTTGAAAGAAAAATTCTTCTTCTAGATGTTGGCTTGATCACTTAATGCTCTAGGAGATGGGAGTTATGTTCATTCAATGAATTCTCAGCTACCCTTCATGTTCATATTGAATGTCTTTTATAAATGTTGAGGGAATCCGAACGTTTAGAAGTAGGTGGCGCGCATTTAATGCACCAACGTTCAAAAATTTTCCGACCGTTGCGACCCAAGTCGCAGGTGGAGTCGACTTCGGGTGCGACTTCGCCCAAGTCGCAGATGGAGTCGACTTCGAGTGCGACTTCGGAAGTCCACGACTTCTTCAAGTTTCATTCTAGGTCGACTTGGTCCTCGACTTTATCCAAGTCGCAGGTGAAGTCGACTTCGGGTGCGACTTCACTTCCTCAGCTTGCTTGATGAACTTGACGTCCTTGGAGATGACTTTGATCACTTGATTTTCTTCATATTGATTGTTCTTCTATTCATTTATAACTCTTGGAGCTTAGTATAATCATCCTAGCTTGATGTCCTTTAGCTCCGTGACTTGCAAACTTTTGAATCCTTGAAATCTTGAATACTTGAATCTTAGAGCGCCTAATGATGTCCAAATATGTGTTCATAATCCAACATGATGGATTCATGCAACCCTGCTTACTTTGATGTTCATTTGATTTTAATTTGAGTGTTTGAGTCGTCTTGGCCTTCATCTTCACTTGAATCTAGCATTGAGCCAACTTGATCTGCAAGTTCCGCACTGAAGTCGAAGTTGAAGTCGACTTGATCTGCGACTTTACTCAAGTCGCATGTGGAGTAGACTTGGAATGCGACTTCGGCAACTCTCGTTCTCGATTTCAACTCTGGACAGAAATGACGAGTTGAAGTCGATGCTAGAGTCGACTTGGTCTGCGACTTCACCCAAGTCGCACGCGGAGTCAACTTGGGATGCGACTTCGGCAGCTCTCGTTCTCGATTTCAACTCTGGACAGAAATGAAGGGTTGAAGTCACTGCTGGAGTCAACTTGGGGATCGACTTGGCCTAAGTCGATGCCTGAGTCGACTTGGAAATCGAATTGACCTGTCATGCTTCATTTTCTTCATTTCTATAACCTTTAATCATTTTCACAAACATGTTAGTAACCAAAACTTACTCAAATTGATTTGTTAATCATCAAAACATAGACTTGGCTTATTTCCACATATATCCAACAATCTCTCCCTTTTTGATGATTGACAAAACCGATTTGAGTGTATACCTTTCAATATCTTTAAAAAACATACTATTTATCTTGTTTTGGTATTATTAGAATAATCACTAGTGTTTTGCATTTTGAAGTTTGACATACATATTACATAATATTACATTTCCAATAAGTCACAAGTTAAAAACCATTCATACAATCATTTTAAAATCGAGACTACTCAAATCCTAATCTCTTGTTCCCCTTGTTGGAAATATGTGGAAAACAAGCTAAATCTATGTTTTGATGATTAACAAATCTATGTTTTGATGATTAACAAATCAATTTGAGTATGTCTTGACTACTAACATGTTTGTGGAAATGTCTAAGGTATATACATTTGAAGAAAATAGAGCATGGAAGCCAAGTCGTACCCCAAGTCGACTCAAAGATCGACTTCAAAGAGCCAAAACCATCCAGAGTTGAAAACGGGAGAAGAGCAAGTGAAGTCGCAGGCCATGTCGACTCCACTTGCGACTTGGGAAGCCAAGTCGCAGACGAAGTCAACTCCAGCATCGACTTCAGACGCGGGAAACTCTCCAGAGTCAAATTCGGGACAGCGAAGTGCCGAAGTCGCACCCCAAGTCGACTCCACGTGCGACTTGAGGTGAAGTCGCAGATGAAGTCGATTCCGACATGGACTTGGATCGGGCAGAAGAGATTTTTCAGAAGACAAGCTAGATTAAATGATTTCATGATCAACATTAAGATTCTCAAGTCCAAGGCAAAGCTCCAAGCATATTTTCAAGATATGAATATTAATGAATCAAAGGCAAAATCAACTAATACAAAGTCTCCAAGATTCACAAGGTCTACAAAGAAGAAGAACAATCCAAATTCTCAAGTTTCAAGCTAATCCAAGAAGAATCAAAATCAAGATCTTCAAGATTCACAAAGACTACAAATATGTGAAGACATTCAGAATGAAAATGATTCATAGAAAGAAAGCCAAGCATGACAGAAAGCAGATTCATTGAAGATCAAAACATAAGTTGCAAAGATCGAGTCAAGTCGCAACCCAAGTCGACTCCATGATCGACTTGAGTTGAAGTTCGAAGCGAAGTTGACCAAGAATCAAGACTCGGAAACTGAAGTCGCAAGCAGAAGGTGAAGTCGCACCCGAAGTCGACTTCACCTGCGACTTGGGTCAAGTCGGAACCCAAGTCGACCCGACCTGAAACTCGGAGTTGCAATCTGAAGGCAAAGTCGCACCCGAAGTCGACTCCATCTGCGACTTGGGTGAAGTCGCATCCGAAGTCGACTCCGCATGCGACTTGGGTCGCAACGGTCGGAATTTATTCGAACGTTGGTGCATTAAATGCGTGCCACCTACCTTCTAACGTTCGGATTCCCTCCAAAATTATAAAAGGCATTCATGGTGGACGAGGGAAGAAGCTGGAAAAACATTGAATGAGCATAACTCCTATCCTTAAGAGCATTAAGTGATCAAGCCAACATTGAGAAGAAGAACTTCACTTCCAAACTGCAAGAGCTCAACTGCTGATTCTTCAAAGCCATTACTACAAGTTCTTCTCTGCGCCAAACTGCTTCTACACAACTGTAAAGTGTAGATTCTTTCTGTTATTTCATTTGTTTGTATTAAACTTGATTTAGTTTGAGGAACTAAGATCAAGTGTAAGCAAAGTAGTGTGTGATTGGAGTGGAACTCATCACCTACTTGTGCTGTGTTGTGTTGAAGCCCCCTAGAGCTAGAATCTAGAAGAGAGCAAGAGGCTCTGGTTGTATATGCCCCCTAGAGCTAGAATCTAGAAGAGAGCAAGAGGCTCTAGTTGTATTTGCGGAATACAATAGTGGAACCCAAGTCACAAGGAGTGTGAGCTTGGAAGAGTGGAGTAGGGAGGTTGCCCGAACCACTATAAAAATCCTGTGTGCTTGATTTATATTTCTGCTCTTTACATTACATTGCTTTCCGTTTCGTTTCTTCATCAAGGGGATTAAACTTACAAGGGGTTAAGTTTTTTAAGTTACCAAAGAAATTTTTAAAGAACCCAATTCACCCCTCCCCTCTTGGGTTTAGTCATCAACTCGGGACCAACAAGTGGTATCAGAGCAGATCTTTGAGTTTACCAAAGAGATCTTATTATCATGGCATCCCAATCTACTTCCGTTCCCGCTTTTGCTGAAGGCCAATCTTTCACAAGGCCACCATTGTTCGATGGAAACAACTTTGGTTATTGAAAACTTCGTATGAAGCAACTCATCATGGCTACCGATATGGACTCTTGGATTGCTATCCAAGATGGAGTAACTTTGCCTTTAGATGAAAGAGCTTCCAAATGGACCGAAGAGGAAGTAAGAACTGTGAAGAGCAATGCTAAGGCTATGAACTCACTATTTTGTGCTCTTACAGCTTCTGAGTATGATAGAGTATCTTCTTGTCTAACTGCAAAAGAAATATGGGATACTCTAACATCTATTTATGAAGGAACCTCCCAAGTCCAAGGGATTAGGAGAAATATTTTGATAGGAGAATTGGAAAGCTTTAAAATGCTAGATACAGAAAATATTTCTGAAATATTTGCAAGATTTTCCAAAATTACTAACGCCTTGAAAGGTCTTGGTAAGGCTATCTCTGAGTCTGAACAGGTTATGAAAATACTAAGAGCTCTACCGGAATCTTGGACTCCCAAGATTACGGCTATTGAAGAAGCCAAAGACCTAAATACACTAAAGCTAGAAGATCTAATTAGCTCATTAATGTCACATGAGCTAATCAAGAGAAGAAATGAAGATCAACACAAAGGGAGGAAAGCTATTGCACTAAAGGCCACCCACAACTCAGAAGAATCTTCTTCCTCATCTCACAATGACAATGAAGACATAGCACTACTCACTCGCAAATTCCGAAAATTTGTGAGAAAAGAAAAGAACCTCAAAGACTTTAAAGAAAGACCACAAAGAGAGAAGAAGAAGGAGGTTATAAAATGCTATAGATGCGGAGGCGTGGGACAAATGCAGGCTCAATGTCCTACACCGGAAGAGAGGAAGGAAAGATATGAAGGCAGAAAATATCAAAGGCCAAAGGGAAGAGGCATGTATGTCAATGAAGAGACTTCATCAACAAGCAGCTCTTCGACCAACGACAACGATGCAGCAAACTGCGCAAGAATATGCTGAATGGCACGGATCGAACAAGAAGAAGACTTGTTATGTCTAAACACAACTGAAGTTTTGGAAGAACAATCCACCTCAACAAAATGCACAAGCAATGAAGAGGTATCTTCCAAAACCTTGCTATTCTCAATCAAGTTATTCTTCTTTTCATGAATGCCTCAAATGCGCTGAATTAGAAGAATTACAACTTGCATATGATTCATTACATGAGGAAATCAAAAAACTAGGAAACAAGTTGACATTGAAGAGACAACAATGTAACTTCGTTATTATTGAAAATGAAAAACTAGCTGAAAAATCAACAAAACTGAAAGAAGAAAATGAATCATTGTTGAAAGAGGTAGAAAAATTGAAAAAGGAGAACAAATCATTAAATGAATCATTAGCAAAGTTCTCTAATCCAGGAGAAAGCGTAAAGATGTTTCTAAACATGACTGCTCAAACGGATAAGAGAGGCCTTGGATATTACACATTTGAGCAAAAAGAAAGTGGCAAATCAAATGTGCCTACACTTTGGAAATATCAAACCAAAACTGCACCAATTTATAAGCCACAAAAGAAAAATGTTATGTGGATTAAAAGACCGACATTTGAACCAAAATGCACTTGGAAGCCTACCCCTAGACTACCAATGACTTGCAATTTCTGTAACAAAATGGGTCATAAAGCTTACAAATGTAACTTTAAAAAATTATATGACTATGGTGCAAGATTAGTTTGGGTTCCAAGGAACACAAGATTTGGACTTTCTAAGTTAGAATTACAAAGATTGAATCATTTCACTAACCCAAATGGACCCATAAAATGGGTACCAAAGAGATGAGATTTACCTTTTTATTTTTCAGATTTGTTTCAAGGCAAAGGCAAACAATGTATGGTTCATGGACAGCAGTTGTTCAAGGCATATGACCGGAGAAAGAAGTTTATTTCACAAACTTAAGCCTTGCAACGATGGAACGGTTGCCTTTGGTAATAATGAGAAAGGTAAAATTAAAGGTAAAGGAAACATTTATAGTATTTCAAATGCATGCATGGAAGATGTTTTGTTTGTTGAAGGACTCAAGCATAACCTAATGAGCATTAGTCAATTATGTGACAAAGGATACAAGGTTGTGTTTGAATCATCTATATGTAATGTATTTGATGGAGAATATATCATACTTAGTGGAAAAAGACATGAAAATGTATATTTGGTTTCACTTGATGAACTAGATGGTCAATGTCTAATGGCCATTGATAATGATCCATGGGTTTGGCATAAGAGGCTTGGACATGTAAACATGTCAAACATTAAAACTCTATGGAAAAAGAATTTGGTAGAAGGTTTGCCTAAATTGAAATATGACAAGGATAAAATTTGCAAGGCATGTCAATTGTCAAAACAACCTAAAATGCCTTTCTCTACCAAAAAGGAAATCTCCACCACTAGGCCACTTGAATTGCTACACATGGATCTATATGGGCCATCCGATATTTTAACCATTGGTGGAAAGAAATATGTATTTGTTATTGTTGATGATTTTTCAAGATTCACATGAATAATTCTCTTAGCTAGCAAAGATGAAGCTTTCTCTATGTTTTCAACTTTTGTAAATTTGGTGCAAAATGAAAAACAAAGTACTATTATGACTATAAGAAGTGATCATGGTGGTGAATTTGAAAACAAACGATTATAGAGTTATGTAATGAAAAAGAAATTCATCACACATTTTCTGCACCAAGAACTCCACAACAAAATGGAGTAGTTGAAAGGAAAAATAGAACTATACAAGAGATGGCTAGAACAATGCTAAATGAGAGAAAATTATCCAAGAAATTTTGGGGTGAAGCTGTGAGTACAGCTTGTCATGTTTTGAATCGAGTTACCATTAGAGCAATCTTGAAAAAGACCCCTTATGAGCTATGGAAATGAAGAAAACCAAATATATCATACTTTCATGCTTTTGGATGTACATGCTATGTTTTGAACAATGGAAAAACGAACTTGGGAAAATTAGATGCTAAAAGCGATGAGGCAATATTCCTTGGGTACTCATCAAATAGCAAAGCATATAGAATATTCAATAAACGAAACCAAGTGATAGAAGAGTCCATACATGTTGTTTTTGATGAAACTAACCCATGCTACAAAAGAAAAGATGATTTTAGTGATGCAGATGATATAGCAAGCAATTTTGAAAAACTGCATGTGGAAAAGCAAGAAGACTCCATGGAGGAAAGGGTAAGTGAAGGTAACAACTCCTACAAACCTCCAACAGATTTGAAATTCAAACATGCCCATCCAATTGAACAAGTTATAGGGAATGTATATGAAGGTGTAAAAACTAGAAGGTCAAAACAAAATGTTTGTGGACAATACACCTTTGTGTCTAAAATTGAACCATCCACTATTGATCAAGCTCTTGATGATGAAAACTGGATTATAGCAATGCAAGAAGAGCTAAATCAATTTCAAAGAAACCAAGTTTGGCACCTTGTTCCTAGACCAAATGACTGTACTGTTATTGGCACCAAGTGGGTCTTTAGGAACAAATTAGATGAAAGTGGACTTGTAGTGAGAAACAAAGCTAGACTTGTGGCAAAAGGATACTCACAAGAAGAAGGAATAGATTTTGAGGAATCCTATGCCCCGGTTGCTAGATTGGAAGCAATTCGCATTCTACTAGCTTTTGCATCTCACATGAACTTTAAATTGTTTTAAATGGATGTTAAAAGTGCATTTCTAAATGGTTATATAAATGAAGAGGTGTATGTAGAACAACCACCTGGATTTGAAGAGAAAGATCAATCTAAATTTGTATACAAGTTAACCAAAGCATTATATGGACTAAAACAAGCTCCAAGGGCTTGGTATGATAGACTAAGCAAATTTCTGATTGATCATGATTTTCAAAAAGGAAAGGTAGACACCACCTTGTTTATCAAGTATAAAGAAAATGATATATTGATCATTCAAATTTATGTTGATGATATCATTTTCGGTGCTACTAATGAAATACTTTGTCAAAAATTTTCTGAGCTTATGCAGAAAGAATTTGAGATGAGTATGATGGGAGAACTAAACTTCTTCCTAGGACTGCAAATCAAGCAATTAAATGAAGGAATCTTCATCAACCAGTCCAAGTATATCAAAGAAATGCTAAAGAAGTTTGGCATGGAAAATAGCAAAGGAGCAAACACGCCAATGAGCTCAACAATCAAAATCGACAAAGATGAGAAAGGAAAAATAGTTGATTTAAAATTGTATAGAAGCATGATAGGTTCTTTGTTGTATTTAACTGCTTCTAGGACTGATATATTGTTTAGTGTGTGTATGTGCTCTAGATTTCAATCATGTCCAAAAGAATCACACTTGGTAGCTGTTAAAAGAATTTTTAGATACCTAGTTGACACTACCAATATAGGACTTTGGTATCCAACGGGCTCTAACTTTGATCTAATCGGCTACTCGGATGCGGATTTTGCCGATTACAAAGTAGATAGAAAAAGCACTAGTGGAACATGTCAATTTCTTGGGAACATGTTGGTTTCATGGTTTTCAAGAAAACAAACTAGTGTTGCTCTATCTACGGCGGAAGCCGAATATATTGCCGCCGGGAGCTGTTGTGCCCAATTTCTTTGGATGAAACAGCAACTTAGGGACTATGGCATGGATTTTAAAGATATACCCATCAAATGTGATAATACTAGTACCGTATGTTTAACTAAAAATCCAGTCTTGCATTCTAGGACCAAACATATAGACCTTAGACATCATTTTATTAGAGAACATGTGGAAAATCATGATATATGTCTAGTATATGTAAGAACTGAGGATCAAATTGCAGATATATTCACTAAGCCCCTAGCTAAAGAAGCATTTTATAAGATTAGAAATGACATGGGAATGATTAATTTAACTTAGCACAAACTAAGGGGGAGCACCCGTTTAGAGGGAGCAAACCCACCCATCTCTTTCTTTACCCTCTAAATTTTTGATATATTGACAAAAAGGGGGAGAAGAGTATGATTTGAGTCCAAAGGGGGAGAAGAGTAGGATGCTTAAAGGGGAGAAGAGTAGGATATGTTCAACTTGAATGTTTGCATAAGCATAAGTATGATAAAAATTCAAAATGCAAAATGATCATGTTGTTTTGTAAGCATTTGAGAGGTATACACTCAAATCGGTTTTGTCAATCATCAAAAAGGGGGAGATTGTTGGAAATATGTGGAAAACAAGCTAAATCTATGTTTTGATGATTAACAAATCAATTTGAGTATGTCTTGACTACTAACATGTTTGTGGAAATGTCTAAGGTATATACATTTGAAGAAAATAGAGCATGGAAGCCAAGTCGTACCCCAAGTCGACTCAAAGATCGACTTCGAAGAGCCAAAACCATCCAGAGTTGAAAATGGGAGAAGAGCAAGTGAAGTCGCAGGCCAAGTCGACTCCACTTGCGACTTGGGAAGCCAAGTCGCAGACGAAGTCGACTCCAGCATCGACTTCAGACGGGGGAAACTCTCCAGAGTCAAATTCGGGACAGCGAAGTGCCGAAGTCGCACCCCAAGTCGACTCCACGTGCGACTTGAGGTGAAGTCGCAGATGAAGTCGACTCCGACATGGACTTGGATCGAGCAGAAGAGATTTTTCAGAAGACAAGCTGGATTAAATGATTTCATGATCAACATTAAGATTCTCAAGTCCAAGGCAAAGCTCCAAGCATATTTTCAAGATATGAATATTAATGAATCAAAGGCAAAATCAACTAATACAAAGTCTCCAAGATTCACAAGGTCTACAAAGAAGAAGAACAATCCAAATTCTCAAGTTTCAAGCTAATCCAAGAAGAATCAAAATCAAGATCTTCAAGATTCACAAAGACTACAAATATGTGAAGACATTCAGAATGAAAATGATTCATAGAAAGAAAGCCAAGCATGACAGAAAGCAGATTCATTGAAGATCAAAACATAAGTTGCAAAGATCGAGTCAAGTCGCAACCCAAGTCGACTCCATGATCGACTTGAGTTGAAGTTCGAAGCGAAGTTGACCAAGAATCAAGACTCGGAAACTGAAGTCGCAAGCAGAAGGTGAAGTCGCACCCGAAGTCGACTTCACCTGCGACTTGGGTCAAGTCGGAACCCAAGTCGACCCGACCTGAAACTCGGAGTTGCAATCTGAAGGCAAAGTCGCACCCGAAGTCGACTCCATCTGCGACTTGGGTGAAGTCGCATCCGAAGTCGACTCCGCATGCGACTTGGGTCGCAACGGTCGGAATTTATTCGAACGTTGGTGCATTAAATGCGTGCCACCTACCTTCTAACGTTCGGATTCCCTCCAAAATTATAAAAGGCATTCATGGTGGACGAGGGAAGAAGCTGGAAAAACATTGAATGAGCATAACTCCTATCCTTAAGAGCATTAAGTGATCAAGCCAACATTGAGAAGAAGAACTTCACTTCCAAACTGCAAGAGCTCAACTGCTGATTCTTCAAAGCCATTACTACAAGTTCTTCTCTGCGCCAAACTGCTTCTACACAACTGTAAAGTGTAGATTCTTTCTGTTATTTCATTTGTTTGTATTAAACTTGATTTAGTTTGAGGAACTAAGATCAAGTGTAAGCAAAGTAGTGTGTGATTGGAGTGGAACTCATCACCTACTTGTGCTGTGTTGTGTTGAAGCCCCCTAGAGCTAGAATCTAGAAGAGAGCAAGAGGCTCTGGTTGTATATGCCCCCTAGAGCTAGAATCTAGAAGAGAGCAAGAGGCTCTAGTTGTATTCGCGGAATACAATAGTGGAACCCAAGTCACAAGGAGTGTGAGCTTGGAAGAGTGGAGTAGGGAGGTTGCCCGAACCACTATAAAAATCCTGTGTGCTTGATTTATATTTCTGCTCTTTACATTACATTGCTTTCCGTTTCGTTTCTTCATCAAGGGGATTAAACTTACAAGGGGTTAAGTTTTTTAAGTTACCAAAGAAATTTTTAAAGAACCCAATTCACCCCTCCCCTCTTGGGTTTAGTCATCAACTCGGGACCAACAAGTGGTATCAGAGCAGATCTTTGAGTTTACCAAAGAGATTTTATTATCATGGCATCCCAATCTACTTCCGTTCCCGCTTTTTCTGAAGGCCAATCTTTCACAAGGCCACCATTGTTCGATGGGAACAACTTTGGTTATTGGAAACTTCGTATGAAGCAACTCATCATGGCTACCGATATGGACTCTTGGATTGCTATCCAAGATGGAGTAACTTTGCCTTTAGATGAAAGAGCTTCCAAATGGACCGAAGAGGAAGTAAGAACTGTGAAGAGCAATGCTAAGGCTATGAACTCACTATTTTGTGCTCTTACAGCTTCTGAGTATGATAGAGTATCTTCTTGTCTAACTGCAAAAGAAATATGGGATACTCTAACATCTATTTATGAAGGAACCTCCCAAGTCCAAGGGATTAGGAGAAATATTTTGATAGGAGAATTGGAAAGCTTTAAAATGCTAGATACAGAAAATATTTCTGAAATGTTTACAAGATTTTCCAAAATTACTAACGCCTTGAAAGGTCTTGGTAAGGCTATTTCTGAGTTTGAACAGGTTATGAAAATACTAAGAGCTCTACCGGAATCTTGGACTCCCAAGATTACGGCTATTGAAGAAGCCAAAGACCTAAATACACTAAAGCTAGAAGATCTAATTAGCTCATTAATGTCACATGAGCTAATCAAGAGAAGAAATGAAGATCAACACAAAGGGAGGAAAGCTATTGCACTAAAGGCCACCCACAACTCAGAAGAATCTTCTTCCTCATCTCACAATGACAATGAAGACATAACACTACTCATTCGCAAATTCCGAAAATTTGTGAGAAAAGAAAAGAACCTCAAAGACTTTAAAGAAAGACCACAAAGAGAGAAGAAGAAGGAGGTTATAAAATGCTATAGATGCGGAGGCGTGGGACATATGCAGGCTCAATGTCCTACACCGGAAGAGAGGAAGGAAAGATATGAAGGCAGAAAATATCAAAGGCCAAAGGGAAGAGGCATGTATGTCAATGAAGAGACTTCATCAACAAGCAGCTCTTCAACCAACGACAACGATGCAGCAAACTGCGCAAGAATATGCTGCATGGCACGGATCGAACAAGAAGAAGACTTGTTATGTCTAAACACAACTGAAGTTTTGGAAGAACAATCCACCTCCACTAGTGCTTTTTCTATCTACCTTGTAACCGGCAAAATCCGCGTCCGAGTAGCCGATTAGATCAAAATCAGAGCCTTTTGGATACCAAAGTCCTATGTTGGTAGTATCTACTAAATATCTAAAAATTCTTTTTACAGCTACCAAGTGTGATTCTTTTGGATATGATTGAAATCTAGAGCACATACAAACACTAAACAGTATATCGGGTCTAGAAGCAGTTAAATATAATAAAGAGTCTATCATGCTCCTATATAACTTTAAATCAACTGGTTTGCCTTTCTCATCTTTGTCAATTTTAATGGTTGAGCTCATAGGCGTGTTCTCCCCTTTGGTATTTTCCATGCCAAACTTCTTTAACATTTCTTTGATATACTTGGACCGGTTAATGAAGATCCCTTCACTTAGTTGCTTGATTTGTAGTCCAAGGAAGAAGTTTAGCTCCCCCATCATACTCATCTCAAATTCCTTCTGCATAAGCTCAGAAAATTCTTGACAAAGTATCTCATTAGTAGCACCAAAAATAATATCATCAACATAAATTTGAATAATCAAGATATCTTTTTCTTTGTACTTAATAAACAAAGTGGCGTCTACCTTTCCCTTTTGGAAGTCATGATCAATTAGAAACTTGCTTAATCTTTCATACCAAGCTCTTGGAGCTTGTTTTAATCCGTATAATGCTTTGGTTAATTTGTATACAAATTTAGATTGATCTTTCTCCTCAAAACCAAGTGGTTGTTCAACATACACCTCTTCATTTATATACCCATTCAAAAATGCACTTTTAACATCCATTTGAAATAACTTAAAGTTCATGTGAGATGCAAAAGCTAGTAAAATGCGAATGACCTCTAATCTAGCAACCGGAGCATACGTGTGGAACCCCAAATTTTAGGACCATGTATGAAACTCTAAGGTCATGAACCCTGAGTTATTGATTTTTTTTAAATATATAATTTTGTAATATATGGAGTTGAAGGACCGAATAATTAATTTAATAAATAGTAAACATAAATAGTAATCATGTGATTAAGATAAAGTGATAAGTTAATCACTTTGGATTAACTTAATCACAAAAAGACCAAATTGCAATTTTACAAAAATGAGATTAAATTATAAATTTAGAAAAGATGATTGATTGGTAATTTTGACAAGAGTGGAGACAAAAAGTGCACTCAGTGGAAATTTACAAATGTTATATTTAGAATTTATAAGAAAATGGAGGGTAATTTATGATCCTACTAAGATTAGCTATGAAAATGAATTTTTACAAATATTTCGGGAAGGAATTTCAAAATTCTGAAACATACAAATTGAAACTGTTTAAATTCACGGACCTTATAGAAAAATAAAAATAAATAGAAATTTTTTGGCTAATTAGGGGCTCTAATTAAGGGCTTATATTCATCATCACTGTTTTGATTAGATCTAAACATGCATAACTCAGAATTACATAAAAATTTAATAGAAAGTACTAAATTATATGCTCTCTAATCTAGACAGATCAGATTATGAAAAACAGTTGATTAAATTGTCAAACTTGAATGTATTAAAAAGCATGCCAAAGGTAATAAATTCCACACATTTTTATGTTGATATTTTGATTAATTATTTAATTAATTAATATCTTAATATATATAAGGCTGTTTGAGATGAAACTTTTGGAGCAAGCCTATTTTAATATACCCTATATAATGAATGGATTAAATTTTGCAAAATATGTCCACAAATTTTTAAAATGAAATTATATGCAAAAATATTGTTTTAATTAAATTAAAATATGTACTTAGCTCCAATTGAGGTGAAATTTTATGGGTAATCCTATTTTAATATGCTCAATTTAATGAAGGAATGAAATTTTGGAAAACATGTCTCCAAAATTTTAAAATGAGACTTTTTATCCAAATATGAATTAGTTAATTAAAATAAAATAGAAAATTCTTTCAAAATTCCGAAAGGTACATTTTGTGAGAAATTGTATATATATTATTAAGAAAAATTTTCATAATATATAAGTGTGTATGTAGGTAGTTATGAATTAATTTATTAATGTAGATAAAAAAAATGAAAATGAAAAGAAGCGACGGTGCATGGACGGCTGATGGAATGCTGAAAATGCAACAGGTGGATTTTGTTAAACGGTGACCATGGGTTAAATTAAATTTCAACCATGGTGAACCGTTAATGGAGGATATAAAAGGAGGAGCTGCCGGACATTGGTTCTGAACGGGTGCAGAAAAGAAAAAAAAAAAAAAAAAAAAAAAAACGGAAGAAAGGGCAGCAGCAAGGCTTTAACGTCCATCCAGGTTCTTTTTTTTAAAAATTCTTTTTGCTTCACGTTATTTTGTTGCTGCTCATTATAAAAGATTTTAATAAATAATATTTATGAAAATGGAATGTGATCAAAGGGTGGATTTTGAAGAATTAATGTGAATTTCAAAATCTCAAAAATTAACTAAGACCCAATAGCTGTATAATATTAATAAGCTGGATTTATGAAATTTCAGCTGCTGGATTATATGTATATAGTTGCTGGAATTATAAAATAATGGCAGTTGTATTTTATTTAAGTTATTTAATGGATGGATACGTGATGTTAGAAATCAAAATATGAATGAGATGATAAATGAAGGAGTTTAGCCATGAAAATTATTGTACAAGCTTATTATATTATCATTAAATAGCAACCAAGTTTTCAGCTTAAAATATTAAGCAGGCTGCAAATTAAATATATGAGAACATTAACTTAAAACAGGGTAAAACGGGTGACAGGATCAGCTGTAGTAAATGATTTTCAATACTTTTTGTGGATAGAATTTTAATCTGAAAGTTTTCTATGATGTACAAGATACTATTATTATGCATGAAAAAAATTAAATATTATTTTGGGATTACATAAGTATGGTTTAAAAATAACGTGATTAGGGATGTTCCTAATTTTACAACACTGTCCAGCACAGTGAAAATGTCAAAATAAATACATAATGTTAATAATTCTTGCGGAAATTTTTATGACTGTTAATTAATGTAGTTATTGATGTATGAAAGAAATTTCAGAATTAAATACCTTGATTTTATTATAAATCAAGATTTAGATAAAACAGTACACCTGATTTCAGCAAATGTGGACAGTTTGAGAAATAATCAAAAATAAATATGAAAACTAAGTGAAAGTGATCCAAATTAATATATATGTTAGGAAAGAGTGTAATAAAGGATTATGGATAGCAAATTAATGTTATTATATGTATATGGAATTAATAGATAAATAAGAAGATGGAACATAGTGAAAAGAGAAGGGCTGTTTTGGAATTTAATAATAAGTTTCAGAAATTTTAAATAAGAATTATGATTATGTTGATCATGGAATGTTATGGAATATATTATAGGAATTAAAAGAATTTTTTTAAGTCAAATTTATGCTTAAAACATGAATTATGGAACCTTATACACATGTATGTATAAGTGGCTAAAATGATTTATTTAGCCCAGATAATCATGATTAATTAAAAATGCATGAATTATCTCATGATGTACTTAACAAGAGTTATGTCATAATATTTTTTTTATTTTAAAAAAAATTCCAAATTTTGCAACCCATGAACAGTGCCAAACACGCTGTGAACAGTAAGTAGGAACAGTGATCATGAACAATAATCATGAATAGTAAACAGAGTGATTTGGGCAGAAATAAGATTGATATTTATAAGGATGTATGAATGGAATTTTTAAAGATTTTTGGGATAAAAATCCATATGTGAAAATAGAGACCAAATTAACCTCTATGAGAGTTATGAAGGAAAATAAAGTGATTATGACATATGCATGGGTTAGAAACCCTAAGATGAATTCAAATTTAATAGTAGAAATGTGCAAGCATGGAATATTATGTCTATATGAGAAAAATGGTTCTTTTCATTTGCATAGGAAAGAAAATGGGTACAAGTGAAAGATACAAGTTGACTACGCAGGTAAGCAAGCAACCCTTTGAAAATATAATTTTATACGAATTTAATTTGCAATCTTAAATTGTTTTGGAAATTGTTTTGTCAGAAGCAAATCCTTTTAATGTTGAAAAATATTGAAATGAAAATGCTGAAAAGGTTGTGTTGAAAGGAAAATGATATTTTAAAATGATATTTGAAATAAATGTTTTAGAATAATTTTATTACAAGGTTTTGAAGTATTTTAATGATATGTTTCAAAGGATCTCTAAATATTGGATTATTTTGTGTTGGTTCCGAGTTAATGGCAAAACCCAAGAGGGGAGGGGTGAATTGGGTTCTTATAAAATTCTTCGGTAAATTAAAACTTAACCCCTTGAAAGCTTAATCCCCTTGATTGAAACAAATAGAGAGCAATGAAATAGTGAAAGCAATAAGGTAAACAGTAGGCAAGATTTATAGTGGTTCGGGCAACCTCTCCCTACTCCACTCTTCAAAGCTCACACACCGTTGTGACTTGGGTTCCACTATGTATTCCGCGAATAAACTTAGAGACTCCGCTCTCTTCTAGATTCCAGCTCTAGGGGGCATACACAAACAGAGCCTATGCTCTCTTCTAGATTCTAGCTCTAGGGGGCTTGTCCACTTGATACAAGTAGGTGATGAGTTCAACTCCAATCACAACTCTATTTGCAACGTCTTGGTTTGTTACAACAAACTCAAACCAAGACCAATAACAAATAGTAATGAAAATAAGAAAGATCTACACTTTACAGAGTTGTGTAGGCAAGATTGAGCTTGAAGAAGAACTTGTAGATGCAACCGGTTGTATGTCGTTGAAGCTACTTGCAACTTGAAGCTCTTTCTTCCTTTGAAAATGTATAGATCACTCAAATTTAGAGAAAAGCAAATGGGAGCTCTTATTTGCACTTCTTTTCTCTATTTAGACAATGTAGTGTGTATATTCTCGTTTGCTTGAGTGTCTATTTATAGAATGGGGAAGATTTGAACGTTATAGAAGTGGTTGGCGCGCAATAAATGTTCCAACGTTCAAAAATTCGAACGTTACTTCCCCAAGTCGCAGGTGGAGTCGACTTCGTCTGCGACTTCGCCCAAGTCGCATGCTGGAGTCGACTTCGTCTGCGACTTCGGCTGCTCTCCAGTTTCCAAGTCTGAGTTTTGGGTCGACTTGGTTTCAGACTTGGCCTCAAGTCGATTTCGGAGTCGACTTGGGGTGCGACTTGACCTCAAGTCGATCTTGGAGTCGACTTGGGTTGCGACTTGACTAGTTCTTTGTGCCAAATCAGTTTGATTCTTGTTTGATTCTCCTCTAGCTTGCTTAGTTTCTTTCCTTCAATTATTTTCATTCTGTATTGGCTTCACATTTTGTAGACCTTGTGAATCTTGGAGAGCTTGAAAACTTGTATGGTTGATTTTCCTTTGATTCATGCACCTTGCTTTCTTTTGATATTAGTCTTTATATCTTGAATTTCTTCATCTTGAAATATGCTTGAAGATTTGCCTTGGACTTGAGAAACTCAAGTTGATAATGAGCTTGCATCTTTGATTTGGTCTTGAGAGAACTTAAGTTGATCTTGGAATGAGCTTGAACCTGTGTTTTGTACTTTGAAAACCTCAAGTCGATCTTGGGGTCGACTTCGTCTGCGACTTCGCCCAAGTCGCAAACCGGAGTCGACTTGGGCTGCGACTTCGGAATGTTCTGTCCCAAAATCAACTCTGGAAGGAACTGTGCATCTCCAAGTCGATGTTGGAGTCGACTTCGTCTGCGACTTGGCATCCAAGTCGCAAGTGGAGTCGACTTGGCCTGCGACTTCAGCTGCTCTCCTTCCAATTTCAACTCTGGCCATGAGGTTTCGTTTGAGGTCGAAGGTGGAGTCGACTTTGGGATCGACTTCACCCTAAGTCGAAGTCCAAGTCGACTTGGGAATCGACTTGGCTGATTTCATTCCTTAAGACATTCAACATAATCATTAGTAATCACTTTATACTCAAATTTGACTTTGTTAATCATCAAAACTCATGCTTTGGTCAATTTTGTTTTGTTTTAAATATTGTTTCCAACAATCTCCCCCTTTTTGATGATTGACAAAACTAATTTGAGTTTGTACCTTTCAAGAAAATTACATTCATATAGTTTCCAAAACAAATCATCACAATATCTTTAAAACAAAGTATAACATGCATGAAACAAATATTAGAACATAAAACAAGTTTCATAGAACATAAATCAAGTTTCGTATTATCATGATTCATACAGGTTACAATGTAAAGCAAAAGTAAAACCTAAATACAAGCTACCCAACCTAAAATGTTCTAAAGCCTATGCTATGTACTCAAAAAAAACTCTATCCTATCTTCCCCTTTTTGTCAATCCTTCAAAAACGGCTCAATTACCAAGGATTTGGTGAATTGAAATTTGGAAATGGGATATGACGATTGAATGGGTTTGATGGGTCGAACATGAGCTGATGAGTAAAATGAAGAGACAGGTGTGGGAGTTGGATCTCGATGAACTGATCCGGATTCAAATGGATCAAGTTCAGGTATGGGCTGATTTCGGTGTCGCCCAGATGCGAGATGATATCGAATGGTACGCATTTCCCGATCGATACGATCTTGTCGGGAATGCATATCCATGATAGCTGTGAGGACCCCGGAGACGAGACTTGTGATTCTATTTTCTTGCTGATCCATTTCTTCTCGTAGGGCAGCTATCTCATCTCGAATAGTCTGTAAACTGGTCTCCTGGGATGAAGGTTGAGGTGCCGGATCTGGAATGGAAGATCCCTGTGGAGAGAAGGATCCATGCGACATAGGAGAGGCGGGCTCCTCATGAATGTCCTGTGGTGGAGCAGGTGGTGCCTCTGGAGGCTGCTCCCCCTCAGTATGTGCTTGTCCTTCTTCAGGAGCCTCTGCTTCTGCCCTAAGCTCATTTACATTGATCTTCATTCTCTGGATCAATGCCTTATTGATTGCATTGGTGGATTTCAATACTTCGAAGGGCTCACCTTCAATATCCACCTCGAAATGCTCAAGGATCTTCGTGATCCAGGTACCATAGGGTAGGACTCCCCGTGGATTGTCCTTTCTGCAACTAAGGACTTCAAGGAATAAACGGGGAAGGCTGACTTTTACCCTGTTCACAATCTTCCATAGTATCCCGGCTTCTTGAGGATTCAACTGATTTCTTCCTCCGCCTTTGGGATATATGCAGTGAGCTATTAGCAGGCGTAGAACCCGCAGCCTTGGGGACAGATCCATGTAGTGTAAAAACTTGATCCCGGGATGATATTTGTTGCTCCGAGTGAGCTGATTGTATATCTGATCAAGTGAGAGATTTGCAGGAAGCGGCTCATCTACATGTGGTACCTCAAGTATCTGTCCGATATTGATCATAGCTCCTTCCAAACTTGGAGTTACTCCAATTCCAAAGAACATGCTAACTCCTTTTACAAAACTGCTGTAATATTCCTCGTCCCATAGGTAATAGAAGATCCTGGTTAGATCTGGATAGACCCTTTCATCTTCCTTTAGTAGCTTGGTCCAACCTTGAAATTCCAAAAGATCTTCTATATTCGACCCATAATCTTTGAGAAACTTGAAATCAATGATCTTAGGGATGAATACCTTCCGTTCGTAGAAGTGCTTGTAGAACCGACTGTGCTGGAGTTCGGTTTTGAAATACGTAGTCGGCATCTTTAGTACTTGGGCTTTTGTAGCAATATTGCCTCTTCTTCTTGCCCCAGATTGGGTACTTTGTGAGGTTTGGGCTTGTTCCTCATGACCTGCTGTGTTTGACAGGGTTCCCATTTGAAAACGCACTCGGCGGCCTGTGGAAGTAGATGGTTCTTCCCGGGCTCGCTTTGAGGAAGTGCGTTGTCTCCTAGGCACTTCGTCGTCGGTATGGGATGTAGACTGTTTGGGAACTGGTTTGAGGGATGGTTTTGAGACAGCTAGTTTGGGAGGTCTGGACTTTGGAGCCATTGATTCAGGAATTTAGAGCGATGTAGAGAGAAGCTTTGAGACTGAAAAAGAGACCAGATAGAATGGAAGAATTGAAAGGAGAGACTAGGCAGAGCAAATAGATAGTGTAAGATGCTAGAAGTGCCGGAATCGCCGGAGGGAAAGAAGGAGGGAAAAAGGCAGTCGCCTGGAAATGCCGGAAAACAGAGAGAGAAGAATGGGCGGTCGCCGGAGAAAGAGAGAGAGAGAGAGAGATGCTGGATAGAAAATGCTGGATAGAAACTGGCTGGAGAATCGGAGAGGTGAAGGCGAGAAAATGCCGGAGAAAACAGAGAGGAAATCGCCGAAGTTTGCTGAAAACAGGGAAGACGGCGGGAGAAAGAGGAGGAAGAAGAAAGAAAAAGAAGAGAGGAAGACGATCCGTCGCGCGCGGAGTCGACTTCGCTTCTCCCAAGTCGACTTCACTGGAGTTGACTTGACTTTACTGGAGTCGACTTGACTCATCGACTTGACCCTTTTTAGATCAGATTTTCTTGTATAATTTTCCCTAATTTAATTCTATCATCCCCATATCATTTCTAATTTTATAAAATGATTCCTTTGCTAATGGTTTGGTAAAGATGTCAGCAATTTGATCCTCAGTTTTCACACATTCCAAACAAATATCATGATTTTAACATGTTCTCGAATAAAATGATGTCTTACATCTATATGCTTGGTTCTTGAATGCAGTACAGGATTCTTTGTCAAACAAATAGCACTTGTGTTATCACATTTAATGGGAATATTGAAATAATCAATGCCATAATCTTTCAATTGTTGTTTCATCCAAAGTAGTTGGGCACCACAGCTTGCGGCGGCTATATATTCGGCTTTCGCAGTAGATAGGGCAACACTGGTTTGTTTCCTTGAGTACCATGAAACCAACATATTTCCAAGAAATTGACAAGTTCCACTGGTACTTTTTCTATCTACTTTGTAACCGGCAAAATCCGCATCCGAATAGCCGATTAAATCAAATGTTGACCCCTTTGGATACCATAGTCCAAGATTGATAGTATTTATCAAATATTTAAAAATTCTTTTTACAGCCAATAGATGTGATTCTTTAGGACATGCTTGAAATCTAGAGCACATACAAACACTGAATAAAATATCTGGTCTAGAAGCAGTTAAATATAACAATGATCCTATCATGCTTCTATAGAGCTTTTGATCGATACATTTACCGTTTTCGTCTGTGTCGATCTTGATCGTAAAACTCATTGGTGTATTTGCTCCTTTACCATTTTGCATTCCAAATTTCTTGAGCATTTCTTTGACATATTTGGACTGATTTAAGAATATCCCTTCTGTTTGCTGCTTGATTTGTAGTCCAAGAAAGAAATTTAATTCTCCCATCATGCTCATTTCAAATTCGCTCTGCATGATCTTAGAAAATTCTTGGCATAAAGTTTCATCAGTAGCTCCAAATATTATATCATCTACATAAATTTGTATAATTAAAATATTTTTACTTTTATATTTAATGAACAAAGTAGTATCAACTTTCCCTCTTTGAAACTCATGATCAATCAAAAATTTATTCAACCTTTCATACCAAGCTCTTGGAGCTTGTTTTAATCCATATAACGCTTTGGTCAATTTATAAACATATTTCGATTGATCCTTTTCTTCAAATCCTGGGGGTTGTTCAACATATACTTCTTCATTCAAATATCCGTTCAGAAATGCACTTTTTACATCCATTTGAAACAATTTGAAATTCATATGAGAAGCAAATGCTAGTAAGATACGTATGGCTTCTAATCTAGCCACAGGTGCATATGATTCTTCCAAATCAATTCTTTCTTCCTGGGAATACCCTTTGGCTACTAATCTAGCCTTGTTTCTAATTACAAGTCCGCTTTCATCCAATTTGTTTCTAAATATCCATTTGGTACCAATAATGGTATGACCATTTGGTCTAGGAACTAAATGTCATACATCATTTCTTTCAAATTGATTTAGCTCTTCTTGCATTGCAATAACCCAGCTTTCATCATTAAGAGTTTGTTCAATGGTAGTTGGTTCGATCTTGGACACAAAAGCATATTGTCCACAAATGTTTTGCTTTGATCTTCTAGTTTTTACTCCTTCATACACATTTCCAATGACTTGCTCAATTGGATGGGCATTTTTGAACTTTAAATCAGTTGGAGGTTTGTAAGAGTCATTACCTTCACTTACCTCTTCCTCCATGAGATTTTCTGGCCTGAGCTCGATTTTCTTTGGTTGTTCTTTTCCTTTTGTTTCATCTGCATCACTTAATTCATCCTCCTTTCTAGGAGTTTGGTTAAACTCATCAAAGACAACATGTATCGATTCTTCTACAACTTGGTTTCGTTTATTGAATACTCTATATGCTTTGCTATTTGATGAGTAACCAAGGAATATTGCCTCATCACTTTTAGCATCTAGTTTTCCCAAGTTGGTTTTTCCATTGTTCAAAACATAGCATGTGCATCCAAAAGCATGAAAATAAGAGATATTTGGTTTTCTTCCTTTCCATAGCTCATATGGAGTCTTTTTCAAGATTGCTCTAATGGTAACTCGATTTAAAACATGACAAGCTGTACTTACAGCTTCACCCCAAAATTTCTTGGATAGTTTGCTCTCATTTAGCATTGTTCTAGCCATCTCTTGTATAGTTCTGTTTTTCCTTTCAACTACTCCATTTTGTTGTGGAATTTTTGGTGCAGAAAATGTGTGATGAATTCCTTTTTCATTACATAGTTCTATGAATCGTTTGTTTTCAAATTCACCACCATGATCACTTCTTATAGTTATAATAGTACTTTATTTTTTATTTTGCACTAAATTTACAAAAGTTGCAAACATAGAGAAAGCTTCATCTTTGCTAGCTAAGAGAATTATCCATGTGAATCTTGAAAAATCATCAACAATTACAAACACATATTTCTTTCCACCAATGGTTAAAATATCGGATGACCCATATAGATCCATGTGTAGCAATTCAAGTGGCCTAGTGGTGGAAATTTCCTTTTTTGTAGAGAAAGGCATTTTAGGTTGTTTTGATAATTGACATGCCTTGCAAATTTTATCCTTGTCATATTTCAACTTCGGTAATCCTTCTACCAAACTCTTTTTCCATAGAGTCTTTATATTTCCCATGTTTATATGTCCAAGCCTTTTATGTCAAACCCATGGATCATTATCAATGGCCATTAGACATTGACCATCTAGTTCATCAAGTGAAACCAAGTATACATTTTCATGTCTTTTTCCACTAAACATGATATGTTTTCCATCAAATACATTACATATAGATGATTCAAACACAACCTTATATCCTTTGTCACATAATTGACTAATGCTCATTAGATTGTGCTTGAGTCCTTCAAAAAACAAAACATCTTCCATGCATGCATTAGAAATACTATAGATGTTTCCTTTACCTTTAATTTTACCTTTCTCATTATTTCCAAAGGCAACTGTTCCATCGTTGCAAGGCTTAAGTTTATGGAATAAACTTCTTTCTCCGGTCATATGCCTTGAACAACCGCTATCCATGAACCATACATTGTTTGCCTTTGCCTTAAAACATATCTCTTGACTACTCGTGCAGTCCGTTGAAGTGGCTTGATCCTCCAAGATTTCCATTGCAGCAAAGCATATGTCGGTGTTTGCTATGCAACAGATTCTTGCACAATCTACTTCGCATTCTTCACTCGAGGAGCTATTCGTTGTAGATTCTTCTTCATTTACGTACATGCCTCTTCCTTTGTTTCTTTGAAATCTTTTGTTGTCGCCTCGATCTTTTCTTTGTTCTTTTGCCTTGTTTTCTTCGGGCGTTGGACATTGGGCTTGCATGTGTCCCGAACCGCCGCATCGGTAACATTTTGTTGTTTCTTTCTTTTTCTCTTTGAAACTTCTTTCTTTAAAATTTCTGCCTTTCCTCACAAATTTTCTGAATCGTTTTGTGAGTAGGGCAATCTCATCGTCATTTTGTGAAGATGAAGTATCGTCTGAATCTTGTGCGGCTTTTAAGGCAATTGCTCTTTTGCCTTTGTGATGATCTTCATTTCTTTTCTTAACTCATGTGACATTAATGAGCTAATTAGGTTTTCTAGCTTCAATGTGTTGAGGTCCTTAGCTTCTTCTATTGCAGTAATCTTTGGAGTCCAAGATTCCGGTAGAGCCCTTAAAATCTTCATAACCTGTTCAGATTCAGATATAGCCTTTCCAAGACCTTTCAAAGCATTAGTAATTTTTGAGAATCTAGCAAACATTTCAGAAATATTTTCTGTTTCTAACATTCTAAAATTTTCTAATTCTCCAATCAAAATGTTTCTTCTCATCCCTTGGACTTGAGAAGTTCCTTCATAGATGGAGGTTAATGTATCCCATATCTCTTTGGCGGTTAAACAAGAGAATACTCTATCATATTCAGATGTCGTGAGAGCACAAAATAGTGAATTCATAGCTTTGGCATTTCTCTTCACGATTCTTACTTCCTCTTCGGTCCACTTGGAAGCTCTTTCATCGATAGGCAAAGTTACACCATCTTGGATTGCAATCCAAGAGTCCATGTCGGTAGCCATGATGAGTTGTTTCATTCTTAGCTTTCAATATCCAAAATTGTTCCCATCAAACAATGGTGGCCTAGTAAAGGATTGACCTTCGGCAAATGCGGGAACGGAAGTAGATCGGGATGCCATGTCAATAAGATCTCTTTGGTAAGCTCAAAGACCTGCTCTGATACCACTTGTTGGTTCCGAGTTAATGGCAAAACCCAAGAGGGGAGGGGTGAATTGGGTGTTGGAAACAATGTTTAAAACAAAACAAAATTAACCAAAGCATGAGTTTTGATGATTAACAAAGACTAATTTGAGTATATCAAGTATACTAATGAGTTTGCCAAATGTTTTAAGGAACTGAAATAGTCAAGTCGATCCCCAAGTCGACTTGGACTTCGACTTAGGGTGAAGTCGATCCCAAAGTCGACTCCATTATCGACTTGAAAAAGAACTTCAAAAGCAAAATCAAAATAGAAAACAAACAGGTGATGTCATAGGCCAAGTCGACTCCACTTGCGACTTGGGAAGCCAATTCGCAGACGAAGTCGACTCCATCATCGACTTCAAATGTAAAAGAGTGTCCAGCGTTGAAATGTGGAAATGGACATGGCGAAGTCGCAGGCGAAGTCGACTCCAGGTGCGACTTGGGCGAAGTCGCAGACAAGGTCGACTCCATCCTCGACTTGAGAAAGTTCAAACTTCAGAGATGCAGTTCCAAGCTCATTCCAAGAATCCATTTGAGCTTTCTCAAATCCAAAGTAAGGTGCAAAGACCATTCTCGAGATTAACTTGAGTTTCTTGAAGATTCAAAGCAAAGATTCAAGTTCAAGCCAATCCAAGATGAATCAAAGTCAAGCTCTTCAAAGATTGACAAGATCTACAAGTATGAGGAGCCATTCAAGAATCAAAAGGACTAAAGGAAGAAAGACAAGCAAGATAGAAGTAAATCAAATGAAGATCAAAGCATTTTTTGCAAAGGCCGAGCCAAGTCGCAAACCAAGTCGACTCCAGGATCGACTTGAGTTGAAGTCTGAGGCCAAGTCGACCCAAGACTCGGACTTGGAAATCTGAAGAACTGGAGTCGCACACGAGGTCGACTCCAGGTGCGACTTGGAAGCCAAGTCGCAGGCCAAGTCGACTCCATCTTAGACTTGGAAAATAACGGTCGAATTTTTTAACGTTGGAGTTCATTTATTGAGCGCCAACCACCTCTACAACGTTCAAATCTTTCTCACTCTATAAAAGGACACTCAAATGAACGTGAAAAGATATACAAGACACTCTCATACACATCACAAAGTCCAAAGAGAGAAAATAAGTGCAAGAAAGGTTTCCCATTTGATTTTCTCCATTTTTGAGTGGTTCATATACTTTCAAAGGAAGAAAGAGCTTCAAGAGTGCAAGATGTTTCATCGATACTCATCCAAGCTGCTTCTAACTTCTTCCTCGAGCTCAACCTGTCTACACATCTCTGTAAAGTGTAGTTTTTCTTATTTCAAAGTCTTATTGTATTAACCTTGATTTAGCTTGAGTAGCTAAGATCAAGTGTATGCAAAGTAGTGTGTGATTGGAGTGGGACTCATCACCTACTTGTGCAGTGTGTTGCTTATGCCCCCTAGAGCTGGAATCTAGAAGAGAGCATAGGCTCTAAGTTGTTTATGCCCCCTAGAGCTGGAATCTAGAAGAGAGCATAGGCTCTAAGTTGTATATGCCCCCTAGAGCTAGAATCTAGAAGAGAGCGGAGACTCTAAGTGTATTCGAGGAATACATAGTGGAACCCAAGCCACAACGGAGTGTGAGCTTGGAAGAGTGGAGTAGGGAAGGTTTGCCCGAACCACTATAAATCTTGTCTTCTGCTTCTTTTTACTGCTTTATCAAAATTTCTCTCTATTTGCTTTAAAAAGGGGATTAATCTTTAAAGGGGTTAAGATTTTAATTTACCAAAGAATTTTTTAAAGAACCCAATTCACCCCTCCCCTCTTGGGTTTAGCCATCAATTCGGGACCAACATTGGGTTCTTATAAAATTCTTCGGTAAATTAAAACTTAACCCCTTGAAAGCTTAATCCCCTTGATTGAAACAAATAGAGAGCAATGAAATAGTGAAAACAATAAGGTAAACAGTAGGCAAAATTTATAGTGGTTCGGGCAACCTCTCCCTACTCCACTCTTCCAAGCCCACACACCGTTGTGACTTGGGTTCCACTATGTATTCCGCGAATACACTTAGAGACTCCGCTCTCTTCTAGATTCCAGCTCTAGGGCGCATACACAAACAGAGCCTATGCTCTCTTCTAGATTCTAGCTCTGGGGGCTTGTACACTTGATACAAGTAGGTGATGAGTTCAACTCCAATCACAACTCTTCTTGCAACGTCTTGGTTTGTTACAACAAACTCAAACCAAGACCAACAACAAATAGTAATGAAAATAAGGAAGATCTACACTTTACAGAGTTGTGTAGGCAAGATTGAGCTTGAGGAAGAACTTGTAGATGCAACCGGTTGTATGTCGTTGAAGCTACTTGCAACTTGAAGCTCTTTCTTCCTTTGAAAATGTATAGATCACTCAAATTTAGAGAAAAGCAAATGGGAGCTCTTATTTGCACTTCTTTTCTCTATTTAGAAAATGTAGTGTGTATATTCTCGTTTGCTTGAGTGTCTATTTATAGAATGGGGAAGATTTGAACGTTATAGAACTGGTTGGCGCGCAATAAATGTTCCAACGTTCAAAAATTCGAACCTTATTTCCCCAAGTCGCAGGTGGAGTCGACTTCGTCTGCGACTTCGCCCAAGTCGCATGTTGGAGTCGACTTCGTCTGTGACTTCGGCTGCTCTCCAGTTTCCAAGTCTGAGTTCTGGGTCGACTTGGTTTCAGACTTGGCCTCGAGTCGATTTCGGAGTCGACTTGGGGTGCGACTTGACCTCAAGTCGATCTTGGAGTCGACTTGGGTTGCGACTTGACTAGTTCTTTGTGCCAAATCAGTTTGATTCTTGTTTGATTCTCCTCTAGCTTGCTTAGTTTCTTTCCTTCAATTATTTTCATTCTGTATTGGCTTCACATTTTGTAGACCTTGTGAATCTTGGAGAGCTTGAAAACTTGTATGGTTGATTTTCCTTTGATTCATGCACCTTGCTTTCTTTTGATATTAGTCTTTATATCTTGAATTTCTTCATCTTGAAATATGCTTGAAGATTTGCCTTGGACTTGAGAAACTCAAGTTGATAATGAGCTTGCATCTTTGATTTGGTCTTGAGAGAACTTAAGTTGATCTTGGAATGAGCTTGAACCTGTGTTTTGTACTTTGAAAACCTCAAGTCGATCTTGGGGTCGACTTCGTCTGCGACTTCGGCCAAGTCGCAAACCGGAGTCGACTGGGGCTGCGACTTCGGAATGTTCTGTCCCAAAATCAACTCTGGAAGGAACTGTGCATCTCCAAGTCGATGTTGGAGTCGACTTCGTCTGCGACTTGGCATCCAAGTCGCAAGTGGGGTCGACTTGGCCTGCGACTTCAGCTGCTCTCCTTCCAATTTCAACTCTGGCCATGAGGTTTCGTTTGAGGTCAAAGGTGGAGTCGACTTTGGGATCGACTTCACCCTAAGTCGAAGTCCAAGTTGACTTGGGAATCGACTTGGCTGATTTCATTCCTTAAGACATTCAACATAATCATTAGTAATCACTTTATACTCAAATTTGACTTTGTTAATCATCAAAACTCATGCTTTGGTCAATTTTGTTTTGTTTTAAATATTGTTTCTAACATTTTGGAGTTTCCAAAATCTATCATTTCAAGAAGGATTTAAGGAAGGCCGAACGATAAATTAATTTCAAAAATAATTTGAGTAATGTTCAAAGGATTATACAAGACTATCCCATATAGAAATGAATAATAAGACAAGTGGAAAAAAGTATATGATATTAGATGAAAGTTTCAAATATTTTTAAAGATGTTTTGTCATTCAAAAATTATTTACAAAAATGGTTAGAAAATATTGTTATTTAAATATTTTCCTTGAATACTTCAAATGAGTTATGAAATATAAATTCTTTAAGGTTGGTCATCCTTACAAAACGTTTTGAGTATATAACTCGTTAATATGGGTTAAGCCCAGTTTTCAAGATTTGAAAGAAATGAGGTCTGTAGTATTTTATAAAAGTATGATAGCATCAAGCTTTTAGAAAAGGAACACCGAATGTGGTCTGTGGTTTTTATAAAATCATGCTAGCATGTGAATGTAAAGGAAACGTGTGCACAAGGGTTATGTACTAGGTCTACTGTAGAGGATACGCATACCGGACGCGGTTGCAAATTGGGCCCCCTTTGCATAGGTCGAGTCGCTTGAATAAGGCTAAATGCCGGCGGCGTCCTGCCTGAAATGGGAGATGGACACGTATAGTCGCCTGGCTCGTGGGCTATCATCTGGAAAGGTTTCTCTCCAAAGGAAGGATGATCACTTGATAAGTGTCACCTACCAGATGGACAGAGACGTATTGCATGTTGCATATGCTTAAAAAGGGTTTTATGAAAAGTATTTTAGGACATGAGAATGTCCTATGAGAAATGGAGCTTCGATGAAAAATGTTTTAGAACGTAAATATGTCTATGAAAAAAAAAATTTATATGTCAAGTTTTACAAATATATGTTTTCCATGAATTGGGATTATGAAAGGTATTTATGTAAAGGTTTCCTCCAATTGCTAGTCGAACGCTTGTTAAGCGTCTACTACTGAAAGGTGAGAAATACATTTAAAACGAAAAATGCTTGCTTATTGAGTTTCGACTCATGTTTTGTTTTCCCCAACCATAGACAGGTACCGCACAGGCCATGCAGAAAAGGAAAAGAGTATGAAGAAAACTTTTCAACAAACTGGTCTGTATATGGTATGAATGATTATACGGAATCTTCAAAATATGTATGTATGAAATATTTAGATTGAAAGAACTTGTGATGTAGATAAGTCAGTTATTATGATATGAATAATATATGTGAAATTGATGTCAAGGATATGTTCATATATGATGACATGATGTTATGTGATGAGATATTACGGGTATCATTTGTAAAATTGATGACAAGTGTTTGTTATGTGAGAAAGGAAATGAATGAAAGAAAAAAAAAATTTGATGAGATCCTAATAAAAATCCCGCCGTGTGACCAGGGCAACAATCCTGAGTCACGTTTACCAATCGATAAAAATCCCGGAGTAAGGCTTCTAGGCACCCGGGTCGGGGCGCCACAGAAGTTGGTATGAGAGCAAGGATTAGTAAATAGGCGCGGAATGGAAAGATTTGATATTACAATGAGTAATATCAGAGCAAAGAATGGTAAATAGATATGGAAAGAAAAATATGTTCCTGCAAGAATTGATGAATAGGTATAAGAAAAATGATGGAAGTGATAGATTGAAATTGTAAGATATACCTATGATATGTTGATTTTTACGGTTATATGAACATGTGATGATTTGTCATAATTATGTTGTAAATATAGAAAATTGCTATGATATTTCGATAGGTATATGATTCATAAAGGAAAAGTGATTTTTCACTATGAAAAGCGATGTTGGAAAGGAAAGTAGGAAAAATGTAAGATTTGAGAAAAATATAGATGAAAGGTGGATATTTAAGAAATATATGTTATATATAGTTCTAACTCCGCCTTTTATGATTGACAGGATTAGTGATAGAAAGAGCCACACTCAAGGTGAGTATGTAGTCAAAGAATCCTTCCTCGATGATTTAAGAATTATATATTAAGAATTATGCATAATGAGAAGCTCATAAAAAAAATGGGAGTGGAAAGAGAAAAATGATAAATGATGAAAGGAAATATATGGTACCACAAAAAGTGATATCATAGTAAGGATTGGTAGATAAGTATAGAAAGAATGAAGGAAAGGAAAAGATTGAAATCATGATATTTATATCATGTATTATCTATCATAATATAGAAAGGATATACTATAGACTATCCTAGTATTAGTATTTTCATTAGAAAATACCTAAGTAGTAAGAATAAAATAGATGAAGTTAGCAAAAAAGACTTTCTGTTGATAAAGATATGTATTAAATATATTTGAGGCAAAGGAGTTCTTTGCTATAGAAATGAATTTGTTCATATTTATATATCAAGGATATATGAAAAGAAAGAAAATGGCTATTACTAATCTTTCTATTGACATGAGTAAATGTATAATTTATGTTCATGATAAAATGAGAAGTTATGTTGAGGTACTTTTATGTATATATAAAAGAAAAAGAAGATGTTATGTCTATTACAAAGAGTAATAGACTCAGTTAAGAGGTAATGAAATAAATAGATTGCTACAAGTAGCAACTCCTAACCTAGTACTAAGACAATTCGTTCTTAGTATTAAGAAAAAAAAAGGGATATAAGGCAAGAAAGGAAGTAGGAAAATATTGATAGGCAAAAGAAAACTCAAATCAGAGTTGCGCAACAAAAGCATGATGATCCCATTTAAAATATATATATGGGAAGAAAGTAGAGAAGAAATACCTCAGTTTGTAAGAATTGCCAAATGGCATTATGGTGAGTGCCTACAGGGTTCAAGTAAGTGCTATAAATATGGTCAAGCTGGCCACGTGGCAAGGGATTGTGGAACAGCTGAGGCTAGAGAGATGAAATGTTCTATTGGCAGCCAAGTAGGACACATATCACCCCACTGTCCGAATAAACCGCAAAGAATTTCGACACGTGGAAGGTCCGCTCAGCTAAGGACTCCTGCAATCGCCACTCAACAAGGCACTGCTATAGACTCAGTGCATGTCCAAGCCTTGAATTGTACTGAATTTCAAGACCAAGAAGAAAAGATGGTTACAGGTATCATTTATATTTTGGAAAATTTAGTCGTAGCATTATTTGATTTAGGTGCTACACATTCATTTATATCATACCAATATGTAACCACACATGCACTGCAAGTAGAAGAAACAAATAGCATGATCCATGTAGAATTTTCTGTCTATAGGTTAGCAAGTATCAATAAAATATATAAGTCATGCCCTACTTAGATAGGATCAATGATATTAGAGGCTGACCTGATCCTACTACCCATATCTTAATTTGATGTAATACTTGGAATGGATTGGCTAAGCAGATAGGTATGAGAGGAGTTTCCTCCATGATGAAGAGATAAGGATTAAGAATGGTGGAAATGAGGAAAAGAGTAAGAAGAAAGTAAAGATGACCTAATTGGTCTAGCACTAATGTTTCCACTAGGTAATACATATGTAGCAAGAAAAGGATAGGGAAAAAAAATTTTAGTCTTTTCTGACTTTTTAATAATAAATGAATGTAGTATGGTTTGATATTTTACATTGTATGCTAAACTATACATGATAAGGAAAGGTAAGTAGTTTATATATGATTTCATTATGAATCATGTTCATGATAAATGAGAAAGGATGTGATAAATGAGAAATAATGTGTTAAATAAGAAGGGATGTATGAATATGATTGATGGTTTGGAAATCATGTTTATGCTAAGTATGATAATAGAATGATGTTGGCATGGATATTATATTTAATGGACTTTTTGAAGTTGCATAGAAATCATGTTTAAATAAAATTGTGTTAGTATACATTATGATTTCTTAGCATAATGAAAATTAAACTTTTGGACATAAATTGTGATTAAAAATCACAATATTATGATCAAGGAATGTTATATATGATAAGAAATAAAAGAATCTTTCATAGCCTAAATTCATGTTTAAAACATGAATTATAGAATTATATATATTGATGGCTAAAAATAATATTTTAGTCAATCAATCATGATTAGTACATGACTAATAAGGTTAATTATGTTGAATGAAAATGTTAAACAAAATATTTATTTTGTTATCAATCATGATTGATTCATAATTAATATACATGATGAAATGTTCCGGCCTCTTTCGTGAGAAAATCATATTTCATACACTTGGTTAAAGATAAATTTGTTTCCCTGTGGCTTTGAGAATAAATGCTTAATTAATTCCCCAGCAAAATTTTAAAGCATCCAATTCTTTAACCGAGTCCGAAAAGTATATCACAGAAATATTTTGCATTGTGTTCCACATTCTGATTTTACATCTCCAACGAGAAAACCCTTGATTAAAAGAGCTGAATACAATGGTCCATAAAAAAAATGCTTAATAATAATGAAGTGCATAGAAGATCCTTCTACGTCTTTACAAGTGCACGAAAAATTGTGTCTAACAAAAATATAAAGATAAATGAGTACACTTCGCCCCGCGCCGTGACTCGGATGTGAGATATATGACGCCACGCGCCATATCTTAAATATGAAGGACATGACGCCGCGCGCCATGACTTGAATATGAAGTACATGACGCCACGCGCCATAATTTGAATATGAGGTACATGACGCCACGCGCCATGACTTAAATGTGAGTTTACGCTTAGCCCGTCGACCAGCGATGACTCGGTTTGGGAACTAATGAGGGGCCCGTCGGCTACACTAGTGACCCTACACAGCAAACTAAGTGCGCTCTTAGCTTCTGGATTTACACAGCAGACCAGCGTGTCCCGCTTTCAGCTTCTGTACTTGTACAAGAAACCAGCGTCTCCCGCATTCAGCCTCTGGATTGAACAATTGGGTGGTTTTACCAAGAAATGGATTCAACCGAATTTAAAAAGTATGTTTGGGTCATTTTCGACCAATTAAAAAGGTTTGGGCCCAACTGGGCTTGTTGACAAGAGTTTGGGCCATCATGGGCTTTTTGGAGATTTTGAGTCATCTTGGGCTTTTTGGAGAGTTTTGAGCCATCTTGGGTTTTTTGGAAAGTTTTGAGCCATCTTAGGCTTTTTGGAGGGTTTTGGGCCATCTTGGGCTTTTCGGAGAGTTTTTGGCCATCTTTGGGCTTTTTGGAGATTTTTGGGTCATCTTGGGCTTTTTGGAGGGTTTTGGGCCATCTTGGGCTTTTTGGAGGGTTTTGGGCCACCTTGGGCTTTTTGAAGGGTTTTGAGCCAGCTTGGGCTTTTTTGAGGGTTTTTAGCCATCTTGTGCTTTTTGGAGAGTTTTTAGCCATCTTGGGCTTTTTGGAGATTTTTGAGCCATGTTGGGCTTTTTGGAGATTTTTGGGCCAGCTTGGGCTTTTTTGGAAAATTTTGAGCCAGCTTGGGCTTTTTTGGAAAATTTTGAGCCAGCTTGGGCTTTTTAGAGAGTTTTTAGCCATCTTGGGCTTTTTGGAGATTTTTGGGCCAGCTTGGGCTTTTTTGGAAAATTTTGAGCCAGCTTGGGCTTTTTTGGAAAATTTTGAGCCAGCTTGGGCTTTTTAGAGATTTTTGGCTCGGATTGAGCGTTTTGGAGAGTTTTTAGCCATCTTGGGCTTTTTGGAGATTTTTGGGCCAGCTTGGGCTTTTTGGAAAATTTTGAGCCAGCTTGGGCTTTTTTGGAAAATTTTGAGCCAGCTTGGGCTTTTTAGAGATTTTTGGCTCGGATTGAGCGTTTTGGAGAGTTTTTAGCCATCTTGGGCTTTTTGGAGTTTTTGGGCCAGCTTGGGCTTTTTGGAAAATTTTGAGCCAGCTTGGGCTTTTTTGGAAAATTTTGAGCCAGCTTGGGCTTTTTAGAGATTTTTGGATCGGATTGAGCGAAGAAGTCGTCATCATTTTTTTTTTTTGATATATATATATATGTATATATATATTTATATAATCTTAGAAGTCAAAATCTTAATTTTTGGATGCCTTTGAATATATATGTATATTCTGATATATTTTTATAGAAAATACATATATATTTATTTTTATTTTCATAAGAGGGAAAATATACTTAACCCGTGTGTCAATTCAACCCGCCAGTCGGGGAGTATCCACGTTGGGAAAAGTAGTTTTTGAAAATAATATATATGTATATATATATTTATATATAAATAATATATATATATATTTTTATAGGAGAAAATATACTTAACCCGTGTGTCGATTCAACCCGCCAGTCGGGGAGTATCCACGTTGGGAAAAGTAGTTTTTAAAAATAATATATATGTATATATCTATTTATATATAAATAATATACATATATATATTTTTATAGGAGAAAATATACTTAACCCGTGTGTCAATTCAACCCGCCAGTCGGGGAGTATCCACGTTGGGAAAAGTAGTTTTTAAAAATAATATATATGTATATATATATTTATATATAAATAATATACATATATATATTTTTATAGGAGAAAATATACTTAACCCGTGTATCAATTCAACCCGCCAGTCGGGGAGTATCCACGCTGGGAAAAGTAGTTTTTGAAAATAATATATATGTATATATATATTTATATATAAATAATATACATATATATATTTTTTATAGGAGAAAATATACTTAACCCGTGTGTCAATTCAACCCGCCAGTCGGGGAGTATCCACGTTGGGAAAAGTAGTTTTTAAAAATAATATATATGTATATATCTATTTATATATAAATAATATACATATATATATTTTTATAGGAGAAAATATACTTAACCCGTGTGTCAATTCAACCCGCCAGTCGGGGAGTATCCACGTTAGGAAAAGTAGTTTTTGAAAATAATATATATATGTATATATATATATTTATATATATATAATATAACACATATATATTTTTATTTTATTTTTAAGAGAGAAAATATACTTAACCCGTGTGTCAATTCAACCCGCCAGTCGGGGAGTATCCACGTTGGGAAAAGTAGTTTTTGAAAATAATATATATGTATATATATATTTATATATATAAAAGAAAGAGTTAAAAAAAAATAAAAATAAAAATAAAAATGGAGAACTCACGTTCTCTCTTCAGCGCGGGAGAGCTCTCTGGAAAAGAAAGAGAAAAGAAAACTATACGCAGGAGAGCTCTCCTTCTCCCGTTCTCCTTCGTTGTGTCCAAATGAGAAGCTTCATGTGGGTATTTATAGATTTTTTTTTTTGGGCCAAGCTCCCGTGGAACCGGATTCACGCGGAACCGAAGCTCCCGCGGAACCGGATTCACGCGGAACTGCACTCACGCGGAACCGAAGCTCCCGCGGAACCGGATTCACGCGGAACTGCACTCACGCGGAACCGAAGCTCCCGCGGAACCGGATTCACGCGTAACTGCACTCACGCGGAACCTCTTTCCCGCGGAACTGCATGCTGTGCCGCTTCGTTTCAGAGCTTCTTCCCGCTCTCTCTTTCTGCTGAAATGGAAGAAGGCCCGCACTCATCGCGGTTCTCCGGAGGTCGATTGGCCAATCGCCAGGCTCTCATCTGCCGCTTTTCAGTAGTTGCCGCATGGAAATCTCCAGCGAATGCTTTGCTCTGGATCGTCTTCGGCCAGTCTTTTTCCGGCCTCACCACAGCTCGACACAGCCGGGTTCATGCCCGCTGCTTCCTCCAAGAAACGCCTGAGCCAGGTTGCCGGCTCCATCTGCCGCAGCCACTCGTTGCCCGCGATGCCGCGATCTTCTCATTGTAGTGGATGCAGTGGTTGTCCAGCATGTTCAGCAGCAGCTTCTGACTGTACTTGTTGGGTATGTTCTTTATCATCACCGTCGTTCTTGTTTCCTCCGCATCGTCTTCCTTGAAGAGAAAATTGGCTTCTTGTTCGGGGAAATGCCCGCGGCGTTCGTAGCTCTTCTACGAGCTAGCGAACTCGGACTCTTGGCGCTGCTACTGGTGGTGCTTCTACGAAGAGATACTGCTGATTTTTCTTCTGCTGCTGTCGATGGGAGCCATGGCGTCGAACGGGACAGAAACGATGATGGGATCGAGTTTGAACACGGAGGCCCATGTTGTGGACGACCCGGAAGCTGTTGCTGCTACTGTGATGGAGACAATAGCAAACCACACTGCAAGGAGGAACCTGGGCTTCCTCTCCTGCGGCACCGGCTTCTTTCTTTTGCACTTTTTCTCTCCGTAGGCAGAGAATCTCCCTCTGTGGCTTGCACGCACCACTGGGTTTGTTTTTCTCTACCTCGGAATCTCATCCCTTCCCGATCTGAAACACCACAGCAAGCTTGGAGATTCTTCGCCGATGGAGCAGGCACGGGCGCTGGATTCGGCTTCTTCTCCTCCTCCTGCTTTGCATTATTCCGGAGCCGGCGGCTTCTCGTTCTTCGCAGCGAGCTTCTTCTGCTTCCGATGATCCATCCCCGCACCGCTGGCCGTCGCACGCTGCCGGAGGAAGGAGTCCAGCATCTCGCGGCGGAGCATCGCGATGTACTCGTGCGGCAGCAGCGTCTGGCCGAAGTCGACGGTGAGTATCGAGGGGGAGACGATCTTCATGCGCGTCACCTTCCGGTCGACAATCTCCGGGGGAATAGAGAACTCGGAAAGTATGCAGAGCGGGATTGCGCCGCCGCAGGGCTTTCCACCGGCCGGGTGGCGCTCGATGAGGTGGGTCTGGGTGCCGCCAGCGGCGAGGACCTCCGCGGCAGAGGTGCCTGCGGGTCCTCGGATGGTGTATCCGCATCTTGGAGTCCATGAACTGGACCCCATTGGACCTGCATGCATCGAGGATGCGGTCCAGATCCGCAACGTCAAGGGCGATGGGTTTCTGGGTTGGATTTCACTTGTGGGTTGATAACGCTGAATCTGACGGTGATGTGCTGGGAGTCGGCCGCGTAGTTTACGTCGCCCCTAATTCTTCCGCTCCATGACAGCCTTCCAATCCGTGGGTTCTACCTGCCTAGTTCCAAGCTCTTCCGATACCAGGCAATGCATACGATCCTTGCAAGAGTTCGCCACATGAGAGCATCCATGGCCGTCATAGACACCGAAAAAAAAAAAAAATGCAACTTCGCCGGGATCTGACGATCCAGATAGGCAAATGACGTGTGGATCGAGACGGCGTCTTCCGTGAGTTGCCGCTGCCGGCTTTCTGCAGAGGATCATGTGCATTGGGGTGAAAATGCCCGTCTCTCCGCCTCTGGTGAGATAATCCGCGGTCTGGAAGAGCATCTCGTGCACGTCCACCACTCCCTTGGGGGCAATCCCCAGCACGGTGAGCACCGTCACCACCACGTGATTTCTCCAGTACGCAATCCGCGATCTGGTTGTAGCTCCGCAGACCCGGAAGGGCGTCCCCCCTCTCGATCCCCTGGATGATCTCCACGTGCTCCGGATCCTCAGCCCGGTATAGCTCCGTCGTCACCCACTCGTACGAGACGTAGAGCGCGCCGGGCTTGAGCACCCTGTAGATCTCGCCGTAAACGTCCTCGAGGCGGGGCGCGTGGCTGTTGGCCTCGATCGAGTAGGCGCCGTCGAAGCTGGATTCGGAGAAGGGCATCTGGAGGAAGTTGCCGCATACGACCTCGCAAAGGGATTCGAGGCCGGCCTTCTTGTTGTGGATCTTAGCACGCTTCACCTGGTACTCTTTGATGGTGATTCCGACCACGTTGGAGCGGGAGTGGGCCGCAATGGCCCGCATCGGGCCGCCGACTCCGCAGCCGACATCGAGAATCCGGTCGCCGGGCTCGACGGCTAGCAGATCGATGGCCATCTCCTCGTGGAGGCGGGTGGCGTCCTTGTGGGATTTGCCGGGGAGAGAGGGCGAGAAGTGGAAGCTCTGGCCCCAGCCCCACTCGTAGATGTCGGTGACGAGATTGTAGAAGGTATCGACGAAGTGGGGGACTTTGTCGGCGGTCTCGATATCTTTGGGGCGACGGAAGAAGGACCAGTACTGCTTGTACTTATCCTGGACCTTCTCGCGGGAGATGGAGCTGCTCGTCAGGTCCACAGCGCGCTTCCCCTTCTGCTCCGCCGACCCCAGGATGCAGACGAACCAGTAGAGTCCGCCGACAAGGAGGGCGCCGGTGCAGAAGACGGCGGCCAAGGAGTCCATGGGAATGGGTGAGATGGATAGATACGGGGGAGAGAGAGTGTAAAAAGGAGAGATTTTTTTGGTGGGAGTGGAGAGGAGCGAACAGCGGAGATTCGAGGGCTGTGCTGTGCCGAAATGGAGTGCCCATCCCTCTCTCGTCGGATCACAAGCCTGACAGGCCGGACGAGCTTCAGCGCATCCAATCCGCCGGCGGCCGCGTCATCTACTGGGACAGCCCGCGAGTTCTTGGTGTTCTCGCCATGTCAAGGGCGATAGGCGACCAGTATCTGAAGCCGTTCGTTAGCTCAGAGCCTGAAGTGACGGTGACGAACCGATCGCCGGATGATGAGTGCCTGATCCTCCCAAGCGACGGCCTGTGGGACGTCGTTACCAACCGCATGGCTTGCGATATCGTCCGTATGTGCCTTCGTGGGCACGGTGCACCGCTGACGAAGGCCGGAAGTGATCGGCGGCCGGACAAGGCCTGCTCAGATGCCGCTGTTCTTCTCACGAAGCTCGCCCTTGCCCGGCATAGTACGGATAACGTGAGCGTCGTCATCGTCGATCTCCGGTCAGTTTCGTAGCGGCATACAGACGGCTTTTCTTTTCTGTAATCTTTTTTTTTTTTTTTTTTTTTTTTTTTTTTTACATATAAATATATCTCATCAAATGCCCCCTCAGGAATTATGCCATTGTGAGCTACTTGTAAAGGCGTGATTTCTGACATGTTGTTTAGCAGGCCTCTCTTGACTCATAGCGTAACGAGGATTTTTTTTTTTTTTTTTTTTTTTTTTTATGGGCCATATATATCACAATTCTTTCTCTTAGGCAAAACAAAAAGAAAAAACTGAGGGGCTCCTGGAAGCTTTGACTGAATGATTTCGAACATCTTGTCGACCGTAACAGTAGGTGGAGCACGCCTAAATTGAGGATTCTCTTCAAAGTAATCAAATGGTTCTGCAATGACAATGCTTTTCATCGCCCCACATTTGTGCATATCACGAGCAAGAGACCGAACATCGCAGCGAGCAGAAAAGTTTACAGTGGCCCATCTTTCTTTCTATATATATATATATATATATATTTTTTTTTTTTTTTTTTTTTTTTGAGGGTCCACAAGTTTCTTATTGTTGAAATTCCATCGACCATTTCTAGGAAAGAATTCGTCATTGCCAACTTTTAACTTTGGTGCATTCAAGACATGGCCTTCTACTTGAGTGAAGTTACCATTGATCGAAACACCGCATGCCTTCGACATTTCATCAGCACCATAGTTGCTGCTTCTTAATGCATTATTTAAAGTTTGCATCCTTTCTTGTGGTTTCTGTCGTGATTTTTCAACCAGTGATGATCTTTGCAAAGTTGATAGAGATTTAGTATACCTTTGCAATGAAACCAGAGAGCAAAGCTCGACAGGATAGTAAGTGGGGCGTTTTGGCTTTCCAACATTAATGCATGACATATTTGCAGAAAACCTTCAAATTCTTCAGAGTTCTCTTTGCTTTTCCCCAATCAATTTCACCATAATTTCTAATATTTTGATTAGCCATCAGAAATCCATCAACAGGGTCAGGCCTTATAATCATTGTAGTAGACACATCAATATTTAGAGAGAAGCCCCCCTTGACTGGTTCGGAAGCTAGAATGAAAACCACGACAACCCAGAACTTCACCTCCAAAGTCAACAAAGTTACTAGGATCTTTGTGAAGAAATGACTGCCGAACCAGAAGGCAACCCTGCTTTGCAGCGTGCTGCCTTAGGATTATATCTAGAACCCTTAAGGCTTCTAGGAATCGTGTCCACGCAGAGCGTTTGCAATAGCTTTCATTGGAATTGTAGCAGCGAACGCCTTTGCCTTTTCCGATCTCCCTCCCCAGGGCTATCATTACCATGAGGACTACTATTCCCACTAACTTTTGTTTGAGGACATGTCTTCAAGCACAACACTGAATTCAAAGTTCTGTTGTGGAAGAGCCCTCACTGTAAACAAGCTCTTCTCACCATTATAAGTGAAGTACTTTCCCTGAAAGTCACCAATATAAGTCTGGTGAACTCTATCCATGATCTTTCTTTTAATACCTTTGCCATCAATAGGTTTACCATCTTCATAAGACAGAGAAACCTTTCCGCCCAGTGACAAACCTTGCCACTGGAACTCGATTCATTGAGTTTTTTTTTTTTTTTTTTTTTTTTTTTTTTTTGACAACTCCCTTAGTTGTCGAAATATCTGATGATGATGCTCATGGCGGGGAGAATTTGACATTGATAGAGTCGTTACCTGTTTCTCCTGCTGATGTAGTGAACTCCATTCGAGTTTTGAAGGAGTCTCTTCCTTCTACAAGAGAGGCTATAGAGATTCTTTTGATATATGACTTTCTTTGTAGTTTCATGGATAGTATCTTTTTAAGTAATTCCCATTCACGGTTGCTTTCATTTGATTTCCACAATTAACAACTTCATATGTGCCATTGCCATGGACCCTCTCAATGATGTAAGGCCCTTCCCATTTAGGCTCGAATTTGCCGGTAAGTTTGCCCCCGGCCATAAGCTCTGTGCGTAGCTTTAGCACCAAATCTCCTCTTTTGAATGAGCGATGCCTCACAACTTTATTGTACGCTTCGACCATTCGAGCTTGATAAAGTTCGATCCGTTGCCGTGCTTGAACTCGTTTCTCGTCTAGTGCCTCAAGTTCGTCGAAGCGAAGTTTGGCTTGTTGTTCAGTGGTTAACCCAGAATGGATGGCAACCCTCAAAGATGCTAACTGAATTTCCACTGGTAAAACCGCTTCCGTGCCAAAGAGCAATGAATATGGTGTTGCTCCCGTTGCAGTTCGATGTGTGGTTCTGTATGCCCACAATGCTTCGGGTAACCTCTCGTGCCAATCACGCTTATTTTTCACAGTGGTCCTTTTGAGGATTCGAATAATATTTTTGTTAAATGCCTCTGCTTGACCATTCCCTTGTGGGTAATAGGGCGATGAGAACACTTGTTTGATTCCAAACCTTCGGCATAACTGATTTACTTTATCGTTTTTGAATGGCGTGCCATTATCTGAGGTGATTTGATAGGGAACACCATAACGGTAGATGATTTTGTGCTTGATAAATTCAACCACCTCTTGCGCTCGGACTCTCTTGTAAGCTTTAGCTTCTGCCCATTTGGAGAAATAATCCGTAGCGGCTAAAATATGAAGGTGTCCTTTAGATGACGACGGGTTTATTGGACCGACAATATCAAAACCCCACCAAGAGAAAGGCCATGAAATAGGTGCTGGAGACATTACTGAAGCAGGAATATGATAAATATCTCCATGCATTTGGCAGGCTTCACAGGATTTTGCAAAATTGATGGAGTCTTGGACCATTGTGGGCCAATAATAGCCCAACGTTTTGATCCTATGATAAAGACGACGTCCAGATTGGTGGGCGCCGCATTCGCTGGAGTGCGTCTCTTGAAGAACTTGACAGATGTCATTTCCATCAATACAGCGAAGCCAAAGCCCATCAAAAGCAATCCGATACAAATCATCTTGAAACACAGTATATCGCGAAACAGCCTTTCTCAGTGACTTCCTTGCACTTGGATCATCTGGTTCAATACCATATTTGAGGTAATTGATGATGGGGATGCGCCAATCATCATTGTTTGTAGTTACCTCGGATACGCACCGTCCGATTTGATTTACTTGGAGCTCTTCATCATCTTCTAGTCTTTGTACTCGAATTGTCATGTCATCGAGCTCATTAAAGGCGAGAATACTGGCCAACTTTGATAGTGCATCAGCAACTATATTTTCTGATCGAGGAACATGCTCAACCGAAACCATTTCGAACTTTGCCAACAAAGTTTGAGCTTTGTCATAATATTTTCGCAAATGAGGCTGGTGTACTTCATATTGATTATTTAACTGTTTAATAACCAATTCAGAGTCCCCAAATATTCGCACAAATAAAATATCTTATTGCAGAAGAAGTTCCATGCCGATGAGTAAGGCCTCATACTCAGCTTCGTTATTTGTTGTACTTCTTCCAAGAAAGTAGGAGTGCGGGAATAAGTCTTTATGAGGGGAGACTACGACAATTCCAACACCAGCTCCGGATGGCTTTGAAGCGCCATCGAAATACATTTGCCACATTGGATCATCATTTGCATAGAAAACCTTCTCATCAGGTAGGTTTTCTAAGATGGGAAATTCTTCTTCAAGCGGATGGGCTGCTAGAAAATCTGCTAACACTTGTCCTTTCACTGCCTTTCGTGGCACATATTTGATATCAAACTCAGATAGCAGAAGTGACCATTTTGCTAGGCGTCCTGAAAGCATTGGTTTAGTGATCAGGAACTTGAGGGGATCGGCCTTCGATATAAGTATGATCTGATGCGCGAGGAAGTAATGTCTTAGCTTTTGTGCCACAAAAACCAATGCTAGACAAATCTTCTCGATCGAGGAATAATTGCATTCAGCTTGCAATAATCGTCGACTGAGATAATAGGCGGCTTGTTCTTTGCCTTGGGCATTTTCTTGTGCGAGCAATGCCCCCAGTGATTGCGGGCTGGCAGCGATATAGAGAATGAGCGGCTTTCCTTTTACTGGAGTTGTCAAAACAGGAGGATTTTGCAGCAATTTTTTGATGGCTTCGAAGGCCTGTTGGCATTTCGAGTCCCACTGGAAAGTCGTATCTTTTTTCATCAACTTGTGAAAAGGCTGGCACCGGCCGGATAAGTTGGAGATGAAACGTCGGATATATGACAATTGACCTTGGAGACTCCTAAGCTCTCTGAGATTTCGTGGAGGCGGCATATTTTGGATTGCTTCTGTCTTGAGTGGATCGACCTCAATTCCCCTTTGGCGGATTATGAATCCGAGGAATTTTCCGGATGATACTCCGAATGCACATTTGAGAGGATTCATCTTGAGATCATACTTTCTTAAGCGCAAGAATACCGATCTCAAATCTTCTTTATGCTTATTGTGACCTTCAGACCTTACAACCAGGTCATCGACATAGCACTCGACATGTTTGTGTAACATATCATGAAATATATTTTGCATAGCCCTTTGATAAGTTGCGCCAGCATTCTTAAGACCAAAAGGCATGACTTTGTAGCAGAAGACACCCATCGGTGTTCGAAATGCTGTTGCGGCTTCATCTGCTGGAGACATCTTGATTTGATTATATCCCGAATATCCATCCATAAAGGAGAATGTGTCGTACAGAGCTGTGCTGTCGATTAGCAAATCAGTGAAAGGAAGAGGAAATTCATCTTTAGGGCATGCTTCGTTTAAATCTCGAAAATCTACGCAAATGCGGATCTGCCCATTTTTCTTTTTGACAGGAACAATGCTAGAAATCCATTTCGGAAATTTGATTTCCCGAATGAATTGAGCATCAATGAGTTTTTCAACTTCCTTGATGATTTGTTCTTCGAGCTCTGGTCGAAACCTTCTCGGAGCTTGCTTGACTGGCTTTTTATCCCACGTAATATGCAGATGGTGCATTGCAACCGCGGGGTTGAGACCTGGCATTTCGGAATACCCCCAAGCAAAAACATCTTTGAATTCGCTTAAAAGTTGCTTCAATGCCGCCTTTTCTTTTTCGGCTAGATTTTTGGCGATAAAAATGGGTCTCGGGTCCTCCTCAGTCCCGAGATTGAATTCCTCAAGTACATCAATAGTAGGCTGTCCTCCATCCTCAATCGCAGGTGGAGCATCCTCTGGTTCCATTAATGCCTCTTCATCATTGTTGGAGTCATCACTTGTGGAGACGCAGTAGGTGGTGGCGAAGTTGCCGTCTTCTTCTTCTTTATACCCAAGGCCAAGTCGTTTGTTTCCCTTTTGATAACCAGGGGGTATTTCAGATAACGGGACAGGGATGTCATTTCCGAGGCCTGATAAATGTGGTTCATCAGGATAGAACCCCATCAAATCCATAATTTTCTTGCTTTCTCTGCTATAGCGATGGAAATCCCATTTCTTAAGCTTAGCCGTGGGCAAACAAGAGGATTTGTTAGGGCTACCGTAAACCTTGCCATATTGCTTTATGAAATGTTTTTGGGCAAATTTTTCATCTTGAGGTCCCTGCACACTTGGAGCAGATACATTAAACCCCACGAGCATTGCTAAAACCTCATCGAGCGTTTCCTTAGGTTTTTGATTTTGGTGAGCGGCCTCAGTGGCCATTCCGTCACTCTCACAGTAAAGTGACTTGGCTTCCTCATTGGCCTGATTCCGGAATTTCCGAAGAGCTTCCAGATCCACCTCAAACCTAGGGGAATTGGCTCGAGGCGGTTTAGCAACCTTTTTCAGGACTTCGAGGTCCAAGTAGAACCGTGATCCTGCAGCAGTGTTGCTATAGCTGGTAGGAGGTGGTATGGTTGCCCCCTGTCGTTGTCGTGGTAGTGGATGTACTGGATCGAGGCTCATATTTTCAAATTTGGTTTGAAATTGAGCCCTCGGTTCTGTCATTCCTCGTCCATGACCGCGCCCTCGACCACGACCTTGACCTTCCATCTTCTCACCATTTGAGAATATGTCTGTGCTTACTGGGGCGGGGGGAGCCTGAGATACCTCCTGCTGACCTTCGCATGTGGTCGCTTCAACTGCTTTCATTGATGTGTTGACAGCAGATGCCAAGTCATAATACTTAGCATCAGAGTAAAATGATTCTGCCGTTGCGAATGGTTTATGGTCAGCAAAAATTCTTTTTTCGACTCCATCCTTGCAGTACTTGAAGCATTGATGCACCGTTGATGCGATGATCTTATTACTGTGGAGCCAAGGCCTTCCTAACAGCAAGTTATATGAGGTCGGAGCATTAATCACGAAGCATGGGATTTCGGTGCAGAAATCTTCTATGCTTAGTTCCAACTCAATCAGGCCCATGGCCTTTTGAGTCCCTTGATTAAACCCGTGAATCACCACACTAGTGTCTTTTAACGCTGATGGAGAAATTCCGATCCTTCTGAGTGTTCGAAGGGGCAGGATATTAATTGCAGACCCGGCATCGATCATGATTCTGTTGACCAGTTCACCGCCCAGGTTGCCCGCAACATATAAGGGTCGGTTGTGATTAACGTCTCCAAGCAACATATCCTCATCAGTGAATGAAATAACCTCATCACATTCAGCGGCGTCGACCAAGTAAGCAAGACGGACATTTTCATCTGTTAGAGCACTAACCAGTGCATCTCTGGCATCTTGCGATAATTGCAAGGCGTCGTAAATACTGAGTCGAGCAGGGAGTCGCTTTAAGTGTTCGAGCACATCATAGCTTACTGAGGATTTTCGATGATCGGCTGGTATGTGCTGCTCTGGATGAGTACAATTTTCTTGTGCCGGGGCTTTACCCTTGTTTTCTGGTGTGATTCGACCAGATCGAAGAATTGCAAGAACATCTTCTTCAACTTGCACCATATTGCAAGAGGCAGAGTCCTGAATGTTTGTAGCCAATGTTCGTAGTACATCTGAGAAAAATGGCTGCACTTTTGGAATTTCAGGAAAATACCCACTCATTGACTTGATGCACTGATGAACCATGATTTCTTCTTTGTCGAATTTTTGGTTGATTATTCTGCAGTTTATCCATCTCAAGATGTAGTCGTATTGAGATTCTCCTGATAGGGGATGCATGACTTCGATCATCTCTGGAGGGAACTCTGTTTCATATTCGTGGAATCTTAGGATAAACATATCGACGAACTCTTCCCAAGAACCAAATGCTTCTTCGGGGAGCGAGGAGATCCAGAGAAGGGCACAACTGTCATGGGCCAAGCTCAAAACAAAGTGCCCGAGTGCAAACTCTTCTGTTTGCCCCATTTGACAGACCGCCAGTGAATAATCGAACAAGTGCGGCAATGCGTACTTATGATTCTCGTGGAATAACTGAATATGCGGCCAATCATAGCTTAACTCCCTAGTTAAGAAAGGGAACACTCGAAGAATGGGCGCATCGTTTAACTGCAGCACATGCAGAACTTGGAGTTGATTTGTCCTCCCAAAACCTTCAGCGTCGCTAAAGATTACCTCTTGTTTGAAGCCTTCATTGCCGACCCACCGGATTGCCTTTATGAAAGTTTTAGCTCCAAAGGTCTTGTACCCATTGTCAGCCGGAGGGCATACCGCATCCGAAAGGTACTTCGTGACCATTTCAGGTTCAGGCAACCATATGGCCAAGGGATCACTCCATGTACTGTCTCTGAGATAATTTACGTAATGGGCAGTAGATTCTTGACTGTATTGTATTTCCCTCAAGTAATTACTAGGGAACTGCTCTCTTTGCCTTGACAGGAAGCGGACCAAGAATGCATCTATCAAGATGACCCACTCGGTAATTTCTTCGATATGATTATCTTGGTACCAAGACATCACTGATTCCCCCAGTGAGTACCGGAAATATTCCACTCTGGTTTCCCAAGATGCTGGCAAAAGCCGAGATTCTCGCAAATACGTGATGATATGGTTTACCGGTGACATCCCAACTTCAAACTTGGTGTAGTTAGGGATGAGCACCGAGGCAGTTCTTCGCCGCTTTGCAGGCTTGGATGCAGACGCATTTATATGATAGCAAGTTTCGGTTTCTCCGTTGTTGCTATCTAGACCATTCTCACATGAACTTGTTTTTGGTAACTCCTCGAGAATGTATCTTTCTTTTTCTGGTCGAGGTGATCTTCCAGCAAGCCGTTGATAGAATGGGAGTAGCAATTCGGGCTGCAAAAAGCCCATGATCATGAATGGTTGCACCCGTGAGGATTGCCTCAAATGCCTTGAGAAGAAAGGGAGAATGGCCTTATCCCTTATTCTTTTGTCTTTTCTGCATAAATCTTTGAGGCATCTTTTTGTCCGTCTTAGGCTTGGTGGTTTTCGAACCACTTCCCAATCACCCTTTTCTGCTATCTCAATTGTCACAACATTTGATGAAGCTTGCGCTGGAGGACTGAGTTTTATAACCCCCTTGTCGATGTAATCTTGCAATATTGCTTGGAGATCCCAACACTTCTTAGTGGGGTGACCGACATATCGGTGGTAACTGCAATATCGCTGGTGAGAAGTGCGTCCAACTTCTTCTGGCCTTTTTGGGGGAGGCAACTCGAATAGCCCGGTCGACATGAGGTGCTGGAATAGCGTCTCCACGTCATCTTCCCCAAAGGCATATTGGATTTCCTCTCTTCGGAAGGGTCTTGCAGGCTGCTCTTTTACAGGCGGTTTTGCTTTATCTGGCTGCTTCTTAACCTCCGTGGTGTTTGCAGAGGTCTCTCCAGTTTTCTTCTTCTTAATCATAGTAGTTGTGGATGACTCCTTCTTCCAGGCCTTTTGCTGAGACAACAAATACTCTTTTCGACAAGCCTCTGTAGCTAGGGCCTGAAATGTACTTAGCTGTTCATTCATCAGCAACGAGATTTCCGTCTTGATACCATTCCGGCAAAGATTGACCTTCATTGCTTGAGATAGGGGTGCTTGACATCGATTAGCGGCCCTTTGCCATCTAGTGATGTAGTCTTCAACCGGCTCGTCCTTCTTTTGGGACAGGGTAGATAATTCCGATAGTTGTACTTCTCGTGTAGTATCAACGAATCGGGAGGTGAACATTTCTTTCATCTCTTCCCATGTTTGGACTGAGCCGATTGGGAGAGATATGTACCACTGGAAAGCATCGCCGGAAAGAGTATTGGGAAACATTCGAAGACAAAAATTTGAATGGTGCGCCCAATTGCCCATGGCATAGTGGAATGATGCCAGGTGCTTTAACGCGCTCCCAGTCCCATCGAATTGGATTTTTGGTGGCTTCAAATCTCTAGGTAGCAGCTCCGCTTCAACCTCTGGGGGATAAGGCCTGTTGATTGTCGTTGTAGGGACCCCAGTGAGTTGAGGTGCCTGTCGACGAAGGCATTCGGCCACAAGCTGATGTACCATCTCCTTCTGTGCAATAAACCTGGGTGGAGACCCCATGGGTGTGTTTACCCGTGCGTCTTGCGTTCGAGGGGTATTGATACGTAGGTTATTGAACTGCAGAAAGCCTGGCTCCAATTCTGCATTTTCATCTTCCTCGGTCCGCTGCCTGACTGGTTTCTCGGGCTGATGGACCGATTGACGGTTCCTTGGTGATGGTGGTTGATGGGAACCTGATGTCTTGTTGCCTTGAGTTTCCATAGCCCGTTTCATACTCTTAATCTCCTCCCGGAGGTCATGAATGAGCTGAGACTTGGGTGTAAGAACCTCTTCTTCTTCGCCCACCATGTAAGAGGCTTCAAATTGACCTCTTGGGAGAGCGGCCCTGACCCCTTCAGGATGAGAGAGGCTACAGAATGGCGGCGTAATGGGCATTGCGGCTGCCCTTGACCGGGTTAACATCTCCGATGCTTTGGAAGTGCTTGGCTGGGTGAGGTCCACCATGTTGACTTCTGTCGTCTGGAGGAGACGTCTCCTCCTTTTAGCTTCTCTCTTGGGGTGAGGCATCCGGTGCTTTTCTCGAGACGGGGCCACGACAGGCGCATAAGTCATATCCTCCCTCAGTCTGATCAATGAGGCGAATTGATTTTTGTGTATAAAATCAGGGATCAGCCTGAGCACCAAACGTGGATACGTCGTATGGCGCCTCTGGGGATACTGCCACCCGCTAAAGAGTCTTGGCTTTTGAGGCACTCTCAATTTGCGAGTGTTCTGTAGTGGCTTCTTTTGCTGCCCACCCCTTTGTCGGGGGTGTGAGAACAGCCTATGTCTTAGTCCTGGTGGCAGTGGCGATGAAGCCTTCAAGTTTAACCGGGAAGTTGTTTTCCCGAACTGCTTTTTCTGCTGCGCTTTTCTCCTTTGTTTCCTTGATACGTGATGAGGAACCGTCACTATGTTGGCAGTATCATAGTGACCCGGAGATTTGACTCTAGCTTGTGAGCTAGATGGAGCATCGGTTGACTGATGGGGCGAATGCGTCGGGTCAGGGATGACAAATCGCAAGGTGCCTAAACCGGATCGGACAACAATAGGTCCTTGCGGCTTGAATTGGTCATCCCCTCCATCGGCCAATGAAGCATCCGGCTGAGAAAACTTGGTCTGTCTTCTTGACTTCTTCCGCTCTTGGGTGTCACTTTGGTTAAGTCGGGGGGCTAGGTCAACAACCCTTGAGGCAGCCCGACCAAATTGGCGAGTGATGGTGCATCGAACAGGATTCGGCACAGTTTTGCCCCCTTTTCGGGGAACAATGGCTTCTGGCCGGCAAGCTGGCGCTAGCCGAGTTGCAGTAGATTGTCTTGCAGACCTCTTCATGGGGTGGAACTGCAAAACAGGTTGTCCTGCAGGCTGTGGTGCTGCTGGTTGGGCTGGTGCAGCAAGCCGATGGGCGGACTTTTTGGCACAGTCCGATTGTAGAGCAGGCGGGCCCCTTCGGATCGGCGCCTGCAGAGACTTTGTTTGTCGAATATGAGTGGTCTTCGAGCCTTGAACAATAAGAGGCTCCTTGAGAAGTGTAGATCGGTCTCTTCTTTGCTTGATTGCTGCAGGAGAGTAGTCAACGTGTCGATAGACACGGTGCTCCGGCTTCTCTGGTACACGAATAAAATGATGCAGGATAGCCGCATCCATGTGGTCTGGCTCAGAAATGACAAAACCACCATTAGGCAAAAATCCAAAAGCCATCGAATGCGCCATGAAATCTGCAAATGAGCATTTCAAAGTGTTAACAGTGAAAAATTAAATAAGCATATGAAGACCATAGTTTTCAGCTCTTAAAGATGAAGGGAGAATGTTTCACGTCGGGTTCACCATTTGTTCCGGCCTCTTTCGTGAGAAAAATCATTTCATACACTTGGTTAAAGATAAATTTGTTTCCCTGTGGCTTTGAGAATAAATGCTTAATTAATTCCCCAGCAAAATTTTAAAGCATCCAATTCTTTAACCGAGTCCGAAAAGTATATCACAGAAATATTTTGCATTGTGTTCCACATTCTGATTTTACATCTCCAACGAGAAAACCCTTGATTAAAAGAGCTGAATACAATGGTCCATAAAAAAAATGCTTAATAATAATGAAGTGCATAGAAGATCCTTCTACGTCTTTACAAGTGCACGAAAAATTGTGTCTAACAAAAATATAAAGATAAATGAGTACACTTCGCCCCGCGCCGTGACTCGGATGTGAGATATATGACGCCACGCGCCATATCTTAAATATGAAGGACATGACGCCGCGCGCCATGACTTGAATATGAAGTACATGACGCCACGCGCCATAATTTGAATATGAGGTACATGACGCCACGCGCCATGACTTAAATGTGAGTTTACGCTTAGCCCGTCGACCAGCGATGACTCGGTTTGGGAACTAATGAGGGGCCCGTCGGCTACACTAGTGACCCTACACAGCAAACTAAGTGCGCTCTTAGCTTCTGGATTTACACAGCAGACCAGCGTGTCCCGCTTTCAGCTTCTGTACTTGTACAAGAAACCAGCGTCTCCCGCATTCAGCCTCTGGATTGAACAATTGGGTGGTTTTACCAAGAAATGGATTCAACCGAATTTAAAAAGTATGTTTGGGTCATTTTCGACCAATTAAAAAGGTTTGGGCCCAACTGGGCTTGTTGACAAGAGTTTGGGCCATCATGGGCTTTTTGGAGATTTTGAGTCATCTTGGGCTTTTTGGAGAGTTTTGAGCCATCTTGGGTTTTTTGGAAAGTTTTGAGCCATCTTAGGCTTTTTGGAGGGTTTTGGGCCATCTTGGGCTTTTCGGAGAGTTTTTGGCCATCTTTGGGCTTTTTGGAGATTTTTGGGTCATCTTGGGCTTTTTGGAGGGTTTTGGGTCATCTTGGGCTTTTTGGAGGGTTTTGGGCCACCTTGGGCTTTTTGAAGGGTTTTGAGCCAGCTTGGGCTTTTTTGAGGGTTTTTAGCCATCTTGGGCTTTTTGGAGAGTTTTTAGCCATCTTGGGCTTTTTGGAGATTTTTGAGCCATGTTGGGCTTTTTGGAGATTTTTGGGCCAGCTTGGGCTTTTTTGGAAAATTTTGAGCCAGCTTGGGCTTTTTTGGAAAATTTTGAGCCAGCTTGGGCTTTTTAGAGAGTTTTTAGCCATCTTGGGCTTTTTGGAGATTTTTGGGCCAGCTTGGGCTTTTTTGGAAAATTTTGAGCCAGCTTGGGCTTTTTTGGAAAATTTTGAGCCAGCTTGGGCTTTTTAGAGATTTTTGGCTCGGATTGAGCGTTTTGGAGAGTTTTTAGCCATCTTGGGCTTTTTGGAGATTTTTGGGCCAGCTTGGGCTTTTTGGAAAATTTTGAGCCAGCTTGGGCTTTTTTGGAAAATTTTGAGCCAGCTTGGGCTTTTTAGAGAGTTTTTAGCCATCTTGGGCTTTTTGGAGATTTTTGGGCCAGCTTGGGCTTTTTTGGAAAATTTTGAGCCAGCTTGGGCTTTTTTGGAAAATTTTGAGCCAGCTTGGGCTTTTTAGAGATTTTTGGCTCGGATTGAGCGTTTTGGAGAGTTTTTAGCCATCTTGGGCTTTTTGGAGATTTTTGGGCCAGCTTGGGCTTTTTGGAAAATTTTGAGCCAGCTTGGGCTTTTTTGGAAAATTTTGAGCCAGCTTGGGCTTTTTAGAGATTTTTGGCTCGGATTGAGTGAAGAAGTCGTCATCATTTTTTTTTTTATATATATATATATATGTATATATATATTTATATAATCTTAGAAGTCAAAATCTTAATTTTTGGATGCCTTTGAATATATATGTATATTCTGATATATTTTTATAGAAAATACATATATATTTATTTTTATTTTCATAAGAGGGAAAATATACTTAACCCGTGTGTCAATTCAACCCGCCAGTCGGGGAGTATCCACGTTGGGAAAAGTAGTTTTTGAAAATAATATATATGTATATATATATTTATATATAAATAATATATATATATATTTTTATAGGAGAAAATATACTTAACCCGTGTGTCGATTCAACCCGCCAGTCGGGGAGTATCCACGTTGGGAAAAGTAGTTTTTAAAAATAATATATATGTATATATCTATTTATATATAAATAATATACATATATATATTTTTATAGGAGAAAATATACTTAACCCGTGTGTCAATTCAACCCGCCAGTCGGGGAGTATCCACGTTGGGAAAAGTAGTTTTTAAAAATAATATATATGTATATATATATTTATATATAAATAATATACATATATATATTTTTATAGGAGAAAATATACTTAACCCGTGTATCAATTCAACCCGCCAGTCGGGGAGTATCCACGCTGGGAAAAGTAGTTTTTGAAAATAATATATATGTATATATATATTTATATATACATAATATACATATATATATTTTTTATAGGAGAAAATATACTTAACCCGTGTGTCAATTCAACCCGCCAGTCGGGGAGTATCCACGTTGGGAAAAGTAGTTTTTAAAAATAATATATATGTATATATCTATTTATATATAAATAATATACATATATATATTTTTATAGGAGAAAATATACTTAACCCGTGTGTCAATTCAACCCGCCAGTCGGGGAGTATCCACGTTAGGAAAAGTAGTTTTTGAAAATAATATATATATGTATATATATATATTTATATATATATAATATAACACATATATATTTTTATTTTATTTTTAAGAGAGAAAATATACTTAACCCGTGTGTCAATTCAACCCGCCAGTCGGGGAGTATCCACGTTGGGAAAAGTAGTTTTTGAAAATAATATATATGTATATATATATTTATATATATAAAAGAAAGAGTTAAAAAAAAATAAAAATAAAAATAAAAATGGAGAACTCACGTTCTCTCTTCAGCGCGGGAGAGCTCTCTGGAAAAGAAAGAGAAAAGAAAACTATACGCAGGAGAGCTCTCCTTCTCCCGTTCTCCTTCGTTGTGTCCAAATGAGAAGCTTCATGTGGGTATTTATAGATTTTTTTTTGGGCCAAGCTCCCGTGGAACCGGATTCACGCGGAACCGAAGCTCCCGCGGAACCGGATTCACGCGGAACTGCACTCACGCGGAACCGAAGCTCCCGCGGAACCGGATTCACGCGGAACTGCACTCACGCGGAACCGAAGCTCCCGCGGAACCGGATTCACGCGTAACTGCACTCACGCGGAACCTCTTTCCCGCGGAACTGCATGCTGTGCCGCTTCGTTTCAGAGCTTCTTCCCGCTCTCTCTTTCTGCTGAAATGGAAGAAGGCCCGCACTCATCGCGGTTCTCCGGAGGTCGATTGGCCAATCGCCAGGCTCTCATCTGCCGCTTTTCAGTAGTTGCCGCATGGAAATCTCCAGCGAATGCTTTGCTCTGGATCGTCTTCGGCCAGTCTTTTTCCGGCCTCACCACAGCTCGACACAGCCGGGTTCATGCCCGCTGCTTCCTCCAAGAAACGCCTGAGCCAGGTTGCCGGCTCCATCTGCCGCAGCCACTCGTTGCCCGCGATGCCGCGATCTTCTCATTGTAGTGGATGCAGTGGTTGTCCAGCATGTTCAGCAGCAGCTTCTGACTGTACTTGTTGGGTATGTTCTTTATCATCACCGTCGTTCTTGTTTCCTCCGCATCGTCTTCCTTGAAGAGAAAATTGGCTTCTTGTTCGGGGAAATGCCCGCGGCGTTCGTAGCTCTTCTACGAGCTAGCCAACTCGGACTCTTGGCGCTGCTACTGGTGGTGCTTCTACGAAGAGATACTGCTGATTTTTCTTCTGCTGCTGTCGATGGGAGCCATGGCGTCGAACGGGACAGAAACGATGACGGGATCGAGTTTGAACACGGAGGCCCATGTTGTGGACGACCCGGAAGCTGTTGCTGCTACTGTGATGGAGACAATAGCAAACCACACTGCAAGGAGGAACCTGGGCTTCCTCTCCTGCGGCACCGGCTTCTTTCTTTTGCACTTTTTCTCTCCGTAGGCAGAGAATCTCCCTCTGTGGCTTGCACGCACCACTGGGTTTGTTTTTCTCTACCTCGGAATCTCATCCCTTCCCGATCTGAAACACCACAGCAAGCTTGGAGATTCTTCGCCGATGGAGCAGGCACGGGCGCTGGATTCGGCTTCTTCTCCTCCTCCTGCTTTGCATTATTCCGGAGCCGGCGGCTTCTCGTTCTTCGCAGCGAGCTTCTTCTGCTTCCGATGATCCATCCCCGCACCGCTGGCCGTCGCACGCTGCCGGAGGAAGGAGTCCAGCATCTCGCGGCGGAGCATCGCGATGTACTCGTGCGGCAGCAGCGTCTGGCCGAAGTCGACGGTGAGTATCGAGGGGGAGACGATCTTCATGCGCGTCACCTTCCGGTCGACAATCTCCGGGGGAATAGAGAACTCGGAAAGTATGCAGAGCGGGATTGCGCCGCCGCAGGGCTTTCCACCGGCCGGGTGGCGCTCGATGAGGTGGGTCTGGGTGCCGCCAGCGGCGAGGACCTCCGCGGCAGAGGTGCCTGCGGGTCCTCGGATGGTGTATCCGCATCTTGGAGTCCATGAACTGGACCCCATTGGACCTGCATGCATCGAGGATGCGGTCCAGATCCGCAACGTCAAGGGCGATGGGTTTCTGGGTTGGATTTCACTTGTGGGTTGATAACGCTGAATCTGACGGTGATGTGCTGGGAGTCGGCCGCGCAGTTTACGTCGCCCCTAATTCTTCCGCTCCATGACAGCCTTCCAATCCGTGGGTTCTACCTGCGTAGTTCCAAGCTCTTCCGATACCAGGCAATGCATACGATCCTTGCAAGAGTTCGCCACATGAGAGCATCCATGGCCGTCATAGACACCGAAAAAAAAAAAATGCAACTTCGCCGGGATCTGACGATCCAGATAGGCAAATGACGTGTGGATCGAGACGGCGTCTTCCGTGAGTTGCCGCTGCCGGCTTTCTGCAGAGGATCATGTGCATTGGGGTGAAAATGCCCGTCTCTCCGCCTCTGGTGAGATAATCCGCGGTCTGGAAGAGCATCTCGTGCACGTCCACCACTCCCTTGGGGGCAATCCCCAGCACGGTGAGCACCGTCACCACCACGTGATTTCTCCAGTACGCAATCCGCGATCTGGTTGTAGCTCCGCAGACCCGGAAGGGCGTCCCCCCTCTCGATCCCCTGGATGATCTCCACGTGCTCCGGATCCTCAGCCCGGTATAGCTCCGTCGTCACCCACTCGTACGAGACGTAGAGCGCGCCGGGCTTGAGCACCCTGTAGATCTCGCCGTAAACGTCCTCGAGGCGGGGCGCGTGGCTGGTGGCCTCGATCGAGTAGGCGCCGTCGAAGCTGGATTCGGAGAAGGGCATCTGGAGGAAGTTGCCGCATACGACCTCGCAAAGGGATTCGAGGCCGGCCTTCTTGTTGTGGATCTTAGCACGCTTCACCTGGTACTCGTTGATGGTGATTCCGACCACGTTGGAGCGGGAGTGGGCCGCAATGGCCCGCATCGGGCCGCCGACTCCGCAGCCGACATCGAGAATCCGGTCGCCGGGCTCGACGGCTAGCAGATCGATGGCCATCTCCTCGTGGAGGCGGGTGGCGTCCTTGTGGGATTTGCCGGGGAGAGAGGGCGAGAAGTGGAAGCTCTGGCCCCAGCCCCACTCGTAGATGTCGGTGACGAGATTGTAGAAGGTATCGACGAAGTGGGGGACTTTGTCGGCGGTCTCGATATCTTTGGGGCGACGGAAGAAGGACCAGTACTGCTTGTACTTATCCTGGACCTTCTCGCGGGAGATGGAGCTGCTCGTCAGGTCCACAGCGCGCTTCCCCTTCTGCTCCGCCGACCCCAGGATGCAGACGAACCAGTAGAGTCCGCCGACAAGGAGGGCGCCGGTGCAGAAGACGGCGGCCAAGGAGTCCATTGGAATGGGTGAGATGGATAGATACGGGGGAGAGAGAGTGTAAAAAGGAGAGATTTTTTTGGTGGGAGTGGAGAGGAGCGAACAGCGGAGATTCGAGGGCTGTGCTGTGCCGAAATGGAGTGCCCATCCCTCTCTCGTCGGATCACAAGCCTGACAGGCCGGACGAGCTTCAGCGCATCCAATCCGCCGGCGGCCGCGTCATCTACTGGGACAGCCCGCGAGTTCTTGGTGTTCTCGCCATGTCAAGGGCGATAGGCGACCAGTATCTGAAGCCGTTCGTTAGCTCAGAGCCTGAAGTGACGGTGACGAACCGATCGCCGGATGATGAGTGCCTGATCCTCCCAAGCGACGGCCTGTGGGACGTCGTTACCAACCGCATGGCTTGCGATATCGTCCGTATGTGCCTTCGTTGGCACGGTGCACCGCTGACGAAGGCCGGAAGTGATCGGCGGCCGGACAAGGCCTGCTCAGATGCCGCTGTTCTTCTCACGAAGCTCGCCCTTGCCCGGCATAGTACGGATAACGTGAGCGTCGTCGTCGTCGATCTCCGGTCAGTTTCGTAGCGGCATACAGACGGCTTTTCTTTTCTGTAATCTTTTTTTTTTTTTTTTTTTTTTTTTTACATATAAATATATCTCATCATGAAATTAAGTAGAGTAGTAATTTTGAAAGGAAATTATTATGAGTGATAATTTAAGAGATATTCATGTAAATAGTCAAGCCCTTATGATATAACAATTGTTATCAAGCAAACATATAGATGACCTCATTTGAAGTCCTATATGGACAAAAGTATCGAACCCTACTAAATTGGGATGAGATAGGAGAAGGAAAGCTAGCCCGGATCTATCAAGAGGAGTGGCAGAAAAAAGTATAGGTGATCTGTCAATACATAGTCACGACTCAAAGCCGACAGAAAAGTTATACCAACTGTAAGAGAAATGACTTGAAGATTCAAGTCGGAAGTCAAATACTTGTGATAGTAATGCCATTTAAAAGAGATCAAGAGATTTGGGAAAAGGAGTAAATTCAACCCAAGATACAAAAAGCCATTTGAAGTATTAAAGAAAATTTGCCAATTCATGACCATTTAAATTATGAAGAAAGACTAATTAGAATCTTGGACCACAAAGTAAAGAAGCTTCGAAATCGAGAGATTGATATGCTAAAATCCAGTGAAACTGATATGCAAAAAAAAACAAAAGCTACTTGAGAACTTCGAGAGGAAGTCCAGAGAAAATACCCCCACTTGTTCAAAGTATAACAGGTTTCGGGACGAAACCTTTTATAAGGAGGAGAGGATTGTGGAACCCCAAATTTTAGGACCATGTATGAAACCTAAGGTCATGAACCCTTGATTATTGATTTTTTTAAATATATAATTTTGTAATATATGGAGTTGAAGGACTGAATAATTAATTTAATAAATAGTAAACATGAATAGTAATCATGTGATTAAGATAAAGTGATAAGTTAAATACTTTGGATTAACTTAATCACAAAAAGACCAAATTGAAATTTTACAAAAGTGAGATTAAATTATAAATTTAGAAAAGATGATTGATTGGTAATTTTGACAAGAGTGGAGACAAGAAGTGTACTCAGTGAAAATTTACAAAGGTTATATTTAGAATTTATAAGAAAATGGAGGGAAATCTATGATCCTATTAAGATTAGCTATGAAAATGAATTTTTACAAATATTTCGGGAAGGAATTTCAAAATTCGGAATCATATAAATTGAAATTGTTTAAATTCACGGACCTTATGGAAAAATAAAAATAAATAGAAATTTTTTGGCTAATTAGGGGCTCTAATTAAGGGCTTATATTCATCCTTATTGTTTTGATTAGATCTAAACATGCATAACTCAGAATCACATAAAAATTTAATAGAAAGTACTAAATTATATGCTCTCTAATCTAGACGGATCAGATTATGAAAAACAGTTGATTAAATTGTCAAACTTGAATGTATTAAAAAGCGTGCCAAAGATAATAAATTCCACCGGCACGCACCTACACGTTTTTATCTTGATATTTTGATTAATTAATTAATTAATTAATATCTTAATATATATAAGGCTGTTTGAGATGAAACTTTTGGAGCAAGTCTATTTTAATATACCCTACATAATGAATGGATTAAATTTTGCAAAATATGTCTACAAATATTTAAAATGAAATTATATGCCAAAATATGATTTTAATTAAATTAAAATATGTACTTAGCTCCAATTGAGGTGAAATTTTATGGGTAATCCTATTTTAATATGCTCAATTTAATGAAGGAATGAAATTTTGGAAAACATGTCTCCAAAATTTTAAAATGAGACTTTTTATCCAAATATGAATTAGTTAATTAAAATAAAATAGAAAATTCTTCCAAATTCCTAAAGGTACATTTTGTGAGCAATTGTATATATATTATTAAGAAAAATTTTCATAATATATAAGTGTGTATGTAGGTAGTTATGAATTAATTTATTAATGTAGATAAAAAAAAATGAAAATGAAAAGAAGCCGTGGACGGTGCATGGACGGCTGATGGAATGCTGAAAATGCAACAGGTGGATTTTGTTAAACCGTGACCATGGGTTAAATTAAATTTCAACCATGGTGAACCGTTAATGGAGGATATAAAAGGAGCTGCCGGACATTGGTTCTGAACGGGTGCAGAAAAGAAAAAAAAAAAAAAAAAAAAACGGAAGAAAGGGCAGCAGCAAGGCTTTAACGTCCATCCAAGTTCTTTTTTTTAAAAATTCTTTTTGCTTCATGTTATTTTGTTGCTGCTCATTATAAAAGATTTCAATAAATAATATTTATGAAAATGGAATGTGATCAAAGGGTGGATTTTGAAGAATTAATGTGAATTTCAAAATCTCGAAAATTAACTAAGACCCAATAGCTGTATAATATTAATAAGCTGGATTTATGAAATTTCAGCTGCTGGATTATATGTATATAGTTGCTGGAATTATAAAATAATGGCAGTTGTATTTTATTTAAGTTATTTAATGGATGGATACGTGATGTTAGAAATCAAAATATGAATGAGATGGTAAATGAATGATTTTAGCCCTGAAAATTATTGTACAAGCTTATTATATTAACATTAAAGAAAGACCAAGTTTTAAGTTTAAAATATTAAGCAAGTTGCAAATTAAAAATATGAGAAAATTAACTTAAAACAGGGTAAAACGGGTGACAGGATCAGCTGTAGTAAATGATTTTCAATAATTTTTGTGGATGGAATTGTAATATGAAAGTTTTCTATGATGTACAAGATACTATTATTATCGCACGAAAAAAATTAAATATGATTTTGGGATTACATAAGTATGGTTTAAAAATAACGTGATTAGGGATGTTCCTAATTTTACAACACTGTCCAGCACAGTGAAAATGTCAAAATAAATATATAATGTTAATATTTCTTGCGAAAATTTTTATTAGTGTTAATTCATGTAGTTATTGACGTATGAAAGAAATTTCAGAATTAAATACCTTGATTTGATTATAAATCAAGATTTAGATAAAACAGTACACCTGATTTCAGAAAATGTGGACAGTTTGAGAAATAATCAAAAATAAATATGAAAACTAAGTGAAAGTGATCCAAATTAATATATATGTTAGGAAAGAGTGTAATAAAGGATTATGGATAGCAAATTAATGTTATTATATGTATATGGAATTAATAGATAAATAAGAAGATGGAACATAGTGAAAAGAGAAGGGCTGTTTTGGAATTTAATAATAAGTTTCAGAAATTTTAAATAAGAATTATGATTATGTTGATCATGGAATGTTATGGAATATATTATAGGAATTAAAAGAATTTTTTTAAGTCAAATTTATGCTTAAAACATGAATTATGGAACCTTATACACATGTATGTATAAGTGGCTAAAATGATTTATTTAGCCCAGATAATCATGATTAATTCAAAATGCATGAATTATCTCATGATGTACTAAACAAGAGTTATGTCATAATTTTCATAAAAAAAAAGAGTTATGTCATAATATTTTTTTTATTTTAAAAAAAATGCCAAATTTTGAAACCCATGAACAATGCCAAACACGCTGTGAACAGTAAGTAGGAACAGTGATCATGAACAATAATCATAAATAGTAAACAGAGTGATTTGGGCAGAAATAAGATTGATATTTATAAGGATGTATGATTGGAATTTTTAAAGATTTTTGGGATAAAAATCCATATGTGAAAATAGAGACCAAATTAACCTCTATGAGAGTTATGAAGGAAAATAAAGTGATTATGACATATGCATGGGTTAGAAACCCTAAGATGAATTCAAATTTAATAGTAGAAATGTGCAAGCATGGAATATTATGTCTATATGAGAAAAATGGTTCTTTTCATTTGCATAGGAAAGGAAATGGGTACAAGTGAAAGATACAAGTTGACTACGCAGGTAAGCAAGCAACCCTTTGAAAATATAATTTTATACGAATTTAATTTGCAATCTTAAATTGTTTTGGAAATTGCTTCGCCAGAAGCAAATCCTTTTAATGTTGAAAAATATTGAAATGAAAATGCTGAAAAGGTTGTGTTGAAAGGAAAATGATATTTTAAAATGATATTTGAAATAAATGTTTTAGAATAATTTTATTACAAGGTTTTGAAGTATTTTAATGATATGTTTTAAAGGATCTCTAAATATTGGATTATTTTGGAGTTTCCAAAATCTATCATTTCAAGAAGGATTTAAGGAAGGCCGAACGATAAATTAATTTCAAAAATGATTTGAGTAATGTTCAAAGGATTATACAAGACTATCCCATATAGAAATGAATAATAAGACAGGTGGAAAAAAGTATATGATATTAGATGAAAGTTTCAAATATTTTTAAAGATGTTTTGTCATTCAAAAATTATTTACAAAAATGGTTAGAAAATATTGTTATTTTAAATGTTTTCCTTGAATACTTCAAATGAGTTATGAAATATAAATTCTTTAAGGTTGGTCATCCTTACAAAACGTTTTGAGTATATAACTCGTTAACATGGCTTAAGCCCAGTTTTCAAGATTTGAAAGAAATACAGACTGAGGTCTGTAGTATTTTATAAAAGCATGATAGCATCAAGCTTTTAGAAAAGGAACACCAACTGTGGTCTGTGGTTTTTATAAAATCATGCTAGCATGTGAATGTAAAGGAAACGTGTGCACAAGGGTTATGTACTAGGTCTACTGTAGAGGATACGCATACCGGACGCGGTTGCAAATTGGGCCCCCTTTGCATAGGTCGAGTCGCTTGAATAAGGCTAAATACCGGCGGCGTCCTGCCTGAAATGGGAGATGGACACGGATAGTCGCCTGGCTCGTGGGCTATCATCTGGAAAGGTTTCTCTCCAAAGGAAGGATGATCACTTGATAAGTGTCACCTACCAGATGGACAGAGACGTATTGCATGTTGCATATGCTTAAAAAGGGTTTTATGAAAAGTATTTTAGGACATGAGAATGTCCTATGAGAAATGGAGCTTCGATGAAAAATGTTTTAGAACGTAAATATGTCTATGAAAAAAAAAATTTATATGTCAAGTTTTACAAATATATGTTTTCCATGAATTGGGATTATGAAAGGTATTTATGTAAAGGTTTCCTCCAATTGCTAGTCGAACGCTTGTTAAGCGTCTACTACTGAAAGGTGAGAAATACATTTAAAATGAAAAATGCTTGCTTATTGAGTTTCGACTCATGTTTTGTTTTCCCCAACCATAGACAGGTACCGCACAGGCCATGCAGAAAAGGAAAAGAGTATGAAGAAAACTTTTCAACAAACTGGTCTGTATATGGTATTAATGATTATACGGAATCTTCAAAATATGTATGTATGAAATATTTAGATTGAAAGAACTTGTGATGTAGATAAGTCAGTTATTATGATATGAATAATATATGTGAAATTGATGTCAAGGATATGTTCATATATGATGACATGATGTTATGTGATGAGATATTACGGGTATCATGTGTAAAATTGATGACAAGTGTTTGTTATGTGATGAAAGGAAATGAATGAAAGAAAAAAAATTTGATGAGATCCTAATAAAAATCCCGCCGTGTGACCAGGGCAACAATCCTGAGTCACGTTTACCAATCGATAAAGATCCCGGAGTAAGGCTTCTAGGCACCCGGGTCGGGGCGCTACAATACGATTCCTCAAAGTCTAATCCTTCTTCTTGTGAGTATCATTTTTCCACAAGTCTAGCTTTGTTTCTCACCACAAGTCCACTTTCATATAATTTGTTTCTAAAGACCCATTTTGTGCCAATGACAACACAGTCTTTTGGTCTTGGAAAAAGATGCCAAACTTGGTTTCTTTCAAATTGATTTAGCTCTTCTTGCATTGCTATGATCCAGTTTTCGTCATCAAGAGCTTGATCAATAGTGGTTGGTTCAATTTTGGATACAAAGGCGTATTGTCCACAAATATTTTGTTTCGACATTCTAGTCTTTACACCTTCATAGATATTCCCTATAACTTGCTCAATTGGATGGATATTTTTGAACTTTAAATCAGTTGGAAGTTTGTAGGAATTATTACCTTCACTTACCTTTTCCTCCGTGGATTCTTCTTGCTTCTCCACATGCAATTTTTCAAGGTTACTTGTGACATCATCTGCGTCACTTAAATCATCTTTTCTTTTGGATAATGGATTAAATTCATCAAAAACAACATATATTGATTCTTCTACAACTTGGTTCCTTTTATTGAAGACTCTATATGTTTTGCTATTTGATGAGTAATCAAGAAATATTGCCTCATCACCCTTAGCATCCAGTTTTCCCAAGTTGGTTTTTTCATTGTTCAAAACATAACATGTGCAACCAAAAGGCAAGAAAATAGGAAATATTTGGTTTTCTATCTTTTCATAGTTCATATGGGGTCTTTTTCAAGATTTCTCTAATGGTAACTCGATTCAACACATGACAAGCTGTACTTACAGCTTCACCCCAAAATTTTTTGGATAATTTACTCTCATTTAGCATTATTCTAGCCATCTCTTGTATGGTTCTATTTTTCCTTTCAACCACTCCATTTTGTTGTGGAGTTCTTGGTGTAGAAAATGTGTGGTAAATTCCTTTTTCATTACATAATTCTATGAATCATTTATTTTCAAAATCACCACCATGATCACTTCTAATGGTCATAATAGTACTTTGTTTTTTATTTTGCACCAAGTTTACAAAAGTTGCAAATATAGAGAAGGCTTCATCTTTGCTAGCTAAGAGAATTACCCATGTGAATCTTGAAAAATCATCAACTATTACGAACACATACTTCTTTCCACCAATGGTTAAAATGTCGGATGGCCCATATAGATCCATGTGTAGCAATTCAAGTGGCCTAGTGGTGGAAATCTCCTTTTTGGTAGAGAAGGGCATTTTAGGTTGTTTTGACAATTGGCATGCCTTGCAAATTTTATCTTTGTCATATTTCAATTTTGGCAATCCTTCTACCAAACTTTTCTTCCATAGGATCTTTATATTTGTCATGTTTATATGCCCAAGCCTCTTATGCCAAACCCATGGATCATTGTCAATGACTATTAGACATTGACCATCTAGTTCATCAAGTGAAACCAAATAAACATTTCCATATCTTTTTCCGCTAAACATGATATGTTCTCTATCAAATACATTGCATATAGATGATTCAAACACAACCTTGTATCCTTTGTCACATAATTGGCTAATACTCATTAGATTGTGCTTGATTCCTTCAACAAACAACACATCCTCCATACATACATTTGAAATACTATAAATGTTTTCTTTACCTTTAATTTTACCTTTCTCGTTATTTCCAAAGGCAATAGTTCCATCGTTGCAAGGCTTGAGTTTATGAAATAAACTTCTTTCTCCAGTCATATGCCTTAAGCAACCACTATCCATGAACCAAACGTTGCTTGTCTTTGCCTTGAAACATATCTGAAAAATGAACAAATAAATCTTATCTCTTTGGTACCCATTTTATGGGTCCATTTGGGTTAGTAAACTGATTTAATCTTTGTTGTTCTATTCTTGAAAGCCCAAATCTTGTGTTTCTTGGTACCCAAACTAATTTTGCACCATGGTCATATAGTTTCTTAAAGTTGCATTTATAGATTTTGTGATCCATCTTATTGCAAAAGTTGTAAGCCATTGGTAATCTAGGAGTAGGCCTCCAAATGTGTAATGGTTCAAAAGTTGGCCTTCTAGTCCAAATAATGTGTTTCCCTTTGGGTTTGTAAATAAGTTCAGTTTTAGTTTGATTTTCCCCAAGTTTTGGCACACTTAATTTGCTACTTTCTCCTTGCTCAAATGTGGAGTATCCAAGACCTCTTTTATTATTTTGAGAGGTCATGTTCAGAAACATTTTCATACTTTCTCCTGAATTAGAGAACTTAGCTAACGATTCATTTAAGGATTCATTCTCTTTTTTCAATTTTTCCACTTGTTTTAATAGTAGTTCATTTTCTTCTTTCAGTTTTTTTGTTCTTTCAGCTAGTTTTCCATTTACAACAATGATGGAATTGCATTGTTGTCTCTTTAAAGATAACTTGTTTCCTAGTTTTTTAATTTCCTTATATAATGAATCATATGCATGTTGTAATTCCTCTAATTCAGCACATTTGAGACATTCTTGAATAGAAGAATAAGTAGATTGAGAATGACAAAATTTGGAAGTTACCTCTTCATTACTTTTGAATTTTGTTAAGGTGGTTTGCTCTTTCAAAACTTCCATTGTGTTCAAAGTTTCTTCTTGCTTAATCCGCGCCATGCAACAATATTCTTGCACAATTTGCTACTTCAAAATCATCGGTTGAGGAGCTACTTGTTGATGAAGTTTCTTCATTCACGTACATTCCTCTTCCTTTGGGCCTTTGAAATTTTCGGCTTTCATATCTTTCTTTCCTTTCTTGATGATCCTTTGATCTTTCTTCCGGTGTAGGACATTGAGCTTGCATATGACCCATACCGCCGCATCTATAGCACTTTGTAGCCTACTTCTTCTTCTCTTTTCGAGGTCTTTCTTTAAAATCTTTGAAGTTCTTTTCTTTTCTCACAAACTTTCACAATTTGTGAGTAAGTAGAGCAATATCTTCATCGTCATTGTGAGATGAGGAGGTGGACTCATCCGAGTTATGGGTGACTTTTAGTGCAATTGCTCTCTTTCCTTTGTGGTGATCTTCATTTCTTTTCTTAATTAACTCATGTGACATTAATGAGCTAATAAGGTCTTCTAGCTTCAATGTGTTTAGGTCCTTAGCTTCTTCTATTGCAGTAATCTTTGGAGTCCAAGATTCCGGTAGAGCTCTTAAGATTTTCATGACCTATTCAGATTCGGAAATAGCTTTTCCAAGACCTTTCAAAGCATTAGTAATTTCAGAGAATCTAGCAAACATTTCAGAAATATTTTCTGTTTTTAGCATTTTAAGGCTTTCCAACTCTCCAATCAAAATATTTCTCCTTATCCCTTGGACTTGAGAAGTTCCTTCATAGATAGATGTTAATGTATCTCATAGCAGTTAAACAAGAGGATACTCTATCATATTCGGATTCGGTAAGAGCACAAAACAGTGAGTTCATAGCTTTAGCGTTGCTCTTAACAGTTTTTACTTCCTCATCGGTCCATTTGGAAGCTCTTTCATCGATTGGCAAAGTCGCACCATCTTGGATAGCAATCCAAGAGTCCATATCTGTAGCCATGATGAGTTGTTTCATACGTAGCTTCCAATAGCCGAAATTGTTCCCATCAAACAATGGTGGCCTAGTAAAAGATTGGTCTTCGGCAAAAGCGGGAACGGAAGTAGATTGAGATGCCATATCAAAAGATCTCTTTGGTAAAACTCAAAGACCTGCTCCGATACCACTTGTTGGTCCCGAGTTAATGACAATTACCCAAGAGGGGAGGGGTGAATTGGGTATTTAAAATTTTTCAACTTAAACAGAAATTTTACCCCAGACTAATCTAGTCCCCTTTATGAAGAAACAAATGGAAATCAATATAGTGCTGAGAGCAGAAATAAAAATCTACAAGCAATATTTTATAGTGGTTCAGGCAACCTTCCCTACTCCACTCTTCCAAGCTCACACTTCTTGTGACTTGGGTACCACTATGTATTTCACAAATACAACTAGAGTCACTGCTCTCTTCTAGATTCCAACTCTAGGGGGCATCAATAATTCACAGCACAAGTAGGTGACGAGTTCCACTCCAATCATACACTACTTTGCTTACACTTGATCTTAGTTACCCAAAATAAATCAAGTTCAATATAACAAGAAATGACAAAAGAAAGTTTCTACACGTTACTGGTGTATAGAGGCAGATTTGGCGCAGAGAAGAACTTGTAAAGCTGTCTGAAAGATTCAACGAGCGGCCCTTCGCAGTTTGAAAGAAAAGTTCTTCTTCTAGATGTTGGCTTGATCACTTAATGCTCTAGGAGATGGGAGTTATGCTCATTTAATGAATTCTCAGCTACCCTCCATGTTCATATTGAATGCCTTTTATAAATGTTGAGGGAATCCGAACGTTTAGAAGTAGGTGGCACGCATTTAATGCGCCAACGTTCGAAAATTTTTCGACCGTTGCGACCCAAGTCGCAGGTGGAGTTGACTTCGGGTGCGACTTCGCCCAAGTCACAGATGGAGTCGACTTCGGCAGTTCGCGACTTCTTCAAGTTCCAGTCTAGTTCGACTTGGTCCTCGACTTGACCCAAGTCGCAGGTGAAGACGACTTCGGGTGCGACTTCACTTCCTCAGCTTGCTTGATGAACTTGAAATCCTTGGAGATGACTTTGATCACTTGATTTTCTTCATATTGATTGTTCTTCTATTCATTTATAACTCTTGGAGCTTAGTATAATCATCCTAGCTTGATGTCCTTTAGCTCCGTGACTTGCAAACTTTTGAATCCTTGAAATCTTGAATACTTGAATCTTAAAGCGCTTAATGATGTTCGAATATGTGTTCATAATCCAACATGATGGATTCATGCAACTGTGCTTGCTTTGATCTTCATTTGATCTTCATTTGAGTTTTTGAGTCGTCTTGGCCTTCATCTTCACTTGAATCTAGCGTTGAGCCAACTTGATCTGCAAGTTTCGCACTGAAGTCGAAGCTAGAGTCGACTTGATCTGCGACTTCACTCAAGTCGCATGTGGAGTCGACTTGGGATGCGTCTTCGGTAGCTCTCATTCTCGATTTCAACTTTGGACAGAAATGACGAGTCAAAGTCGATGCTGGAGTCGACTTGGTCTGCGACTTCACCCAAGTCGCATGAGAAGTCGACTTGGGATGCGACTTCGGCAGCTCTCGTTCTCGATTTCAACTCTGGAAAGAAATGACGGATTGAAGTTGTTGGAAACATGTGGAAAATAAGCCAAATTTATGTTTTGATGATTAACAAATCAATTTGAGTAAGTTTTGGTTACTAACATGTTTGTAAAGATGATTAAAGGATATACAAATGAAGAAAATGAAGCACGACAAGTGAAGTCGATTTCCAACTCAACTCAGGCTTCGACTTAGGCCAAGTCGATTCAAGAAGCGACTTCAAAGCGTTGTTTTCGTCCAGAGTTGAAATCAAGGAGGAAAGCTGCCGAAGTCGCATCCCAAGTCGACTCCGCATGCGACTTGGGCGAAGTCGCAGACCAAGTCGACTCCATCTTCGACTTCGAGGCGTCAATTTTGTCCAGGGTCGAAATCAAGAACGAGAGCTGCCGAAGTCGCATCCCAAGTCGACTCCGCATGGGAATTGGGTGAGTCGCAGACCAAGTCGACTCCGGCTTTGACTTCAGTGCGGAACTTGCAGATCATGTCAACTCAAATCAAATGAAGATCAAATAAAGATCAAAGCAAGCAGGGCTGCATAAATCCATCATGTTGGACCATGAACATATAGTCAAACATCTTCCATGCATTCCAAGATTCAAGTACTCAAAAACTCAAGAACTCAAGAAAAGGAATCCAAGGTTTTCAAGATAAATAATCATACAGTGTTCCAAAGAGATATAAATCAAAGGAAGAACAACCAAACATGAAGAAATTCAAGCAAGCAAGGCATTCCAAGGATTTCAAGTTCAACTAGCAAGCTGAAGAAGTGAAGTCGCACCCGAAGTTGACTTCACCTGTGACTTGGGTCAAGTCGAGGACCAAGTTGTCCCAGACTGGAACTTGAAGAAGCTGCGGACAGGCGAAGTCGCACCCGAAGTCGACTCCATCTGCGACTTGGGTGAAGTCGCACCTGAAGTCGACTCCACCTGCGACTTGGGTCGCAATAGTCAGAAATTTTTCGAATGTTGGCGCATTAAATGCGTGCCATCTACTTCCAAATGTTCGGATTCCCTCACAAATTATATAAGGCATTCAATATGAACGTGGAGGGTAGCTGAGAATTCATTAAGTGTGCATAACTCCCATCTTCAAGAGCATTAAGTGATCAAGCCATCATATAGAAGAAGAACCTTGCTTCCAAACTGCAAGAGGTGTTTGCTGAATCATTAACATTGTTGTACAAGTTCTTCTCTGCGCCAAATCTACCTCTACACACGAGTAACGTGTAGAAACTTTCTTTTGTTATTTCTTGTTGTATTGAACTTGATTTAGTTTGGGTAACTAAGATCAAGTGTAAGTAAAGTAGTGTGTGATTGGAGTGGAACTCGTCACCTACTTATGTTGTGATTTGTTGATGCCCCCTAGAGTTGGAATCTAGAAGAGAGCAGTGACTCTAGTTGTATTTGTGAAATACATAGTGGAACTCAAGTCACAAGAGATGTGAGCTTAGAAGAGTGGAGTAAGGAAGGTTGCCCGACCACTATAAAATCTTGCTTGTTGATTTTTATTTCTGCTCTCTGCTCTATATTATTTTCCATTTGTTTCTTCATAAAAGGGGACCAGATTAATCTGGGGTAAAGTTTCTGTTTAAGTTTAAATTTTTAAATACCCAATTCACCCCTCTCCTCTTGGGTAATTGTCATAAACTCGGGACCAACAAGTGGTATTAGAGCAGGTTTTTGAGTTTTACCAAAGAGATCTTTTGATATGGCATTCCAATGGACTTCCATTCCCACATTTGCCGAAGGCCAATCTTTTACTAGGCCACCATTATTTGACGGGAACAATTTCGGCTATTGGAAGGTACGTATGAAACAACTCATAATGACTATAGATATGGACTCTTGGATTGCAATCCAAGATGGTGTAACCTTGCCTATTGATGAAAGAGCTTCCAAATGAAACGATGAGGAAGTAAAAACTGTTAAGAGCAATGCTAAAGCTATGAACTCACTGTTTTGTGCTTTTACTGCTTCCGAATATGATAGAGTATCCTCTTGTTTAACTGCAAAAGAAATATGGGATACATTAACATCTATCTATGATGGAACTTCTCAAGTCCAAGGGACAAGGAGAAATATTTTGATTGGGGAGTTGGAAAGTTTTAGAATGCTAGAATCAGAAAATATTTTTGAAATATTTGCTAGATTCTCTAAAATTACTAATGCCTTGAAAGGACTTGGAAAAGCAATTTCTGAATCGAAGCAGGTCATGAAGATTCTAAGGGCGCTAACCGAATCATGGACTCCAAAAATTATTGCAATAGAAGAAGCTAAGGACCTAAACACATTGAAGCTAGAAGATCTTATTAGCTCGTTGATGTCACATGAGCTAATCAAGAAAAGAAATAAAGATCACCACAAAGGCAAAAGAGCCATTGCATTGAAAGCGGCATATAACTCAGATGAGTCCACCTCCTCATCTCACAACGATGATGAAGACATTGCTCTACTTACTCGCAAATTTCAAAAGTTTGTGAGAAAAGAAAAGAACTTCAAAGACTTCAAAGAGAGACCACAAAAAGAGAAGAAGAAGGAGGCCACAAAATGTTATAGATGCGGCGGTATGGGATATATGCAAGCTCAATGTCCTACACCGGAAGAAAGATCAAAGGATCATCAAGAAAGGAAGGAAAGATATGAAAGCCGGAAAGTCCAAAAGCCTAAGAAAAGAGTAATGTACGTGAATGAAGAAACGTCATCAATAAGTAGCTCTTCAATTGATGATTTTGAAGCAGAAAATTGTGCAAGAATATATTGCATGGCACGGATTGAGCAAGAAGAAAATTTGCTTTGCTTAAACACAACAGAAGTTTTGGAAGAGCAAACCACCACAACAAAATGGATAAGTAATGAAGAGGTAACTTCCAAATTTTGTCATTCTCAATCTACTTATTCTTCTATTCAAGAATGTCTCAAATGTGCTGAATTAGAGGAATTACAACATGCATATGATTAATTATATGAGGAAATCAAAAAAATTAGGAAACAAGTTATCATTAAAGAGACAACAATGCAATTTCATTATTATTGTAAATGGAAAACTAGCAGAAAAAACAACAAAACTGAAAGAAGAAAATGAACTACTTTTGAAAGAAGTGGAAAAATAGAAAAAGGAGAATGAATCATTAAATGAATTATTAGCTAAATTCTCTAATCCAGGAAAAAATGTGAAAATGTTTCTAAACATGACCTTTCAAACCAATAGAAGAGGTCTTGGATACTCCACATTTGAGCAAAGAGAAAGCGGCAAATCGAATGTGCCAATACTTGGGAAAAATCAAACCAAAACTGTACTGATTTACATACCTAAAGGAAACGAGTTGTTTGGACAAAAAGGCCAACTTTTGAACCACTACATACTTGGAGGCCTACTCCTAGATTACCAATGGCTTGCAATTTTTGCAACAAGATGGGTCACAAAATTCATAGATGCAACTTTAAGAAACTATATGACCATGGTGCAAAATTAGTTTGGGTTCCAAGAAACACAAGATTTGGGCTTTCAAAGATAGAACAACAAAGATTAAATCAGTTTACTAACCCAAATGGACCCATAAAATGGGTACCAAAGAGATAAGATTTATTTGTTCATTTTTCAGATATGTTTCAAGGCAAAGGAAAGCAACGTTTGGTTCATGGATAGTGGTTGCTCAAGGCATATGACAGGCGAAAGAAGTTTATTTCATAAACTCAAGCCTTGCAACGATGGAACTGTTGCTTTTGAAAATAATGAGAAAAGTAAAATCAAAGGTAAATGAAACATTTATAGTATTTCAAATACATGTATGGAAGATGTATTATTTGTTGAAGGACTCAAGCACAATTTAATGAGTATTAGCCAATTATGTGACAAAGGATACAAGGTTGTGTTTGAATCATCTATATGCAATGTGTTTGATGGAGAACATATCATGTTTAGTGGAAAAAGACATGAAAATGTATATTTGGTTTCACTTGATGAACTAGATGGTCAATGTCTAATGGCCATTGACAATGATCCATGGGTTTGGCATAAGAGGCTTGGGCATATAAACATGACAAATATTAAGATTCTATAGAAAAAGAGTTTGGTAGAAGGATTGCCAAAATTGAAATATGACGAAGATAAAATTTGCAAGGCATGTCAATTGTCAAAACAATCTAAAATGTCTTTCTCTACCAAAAAGGAGATTTCCACCACTAGGCCACTTGAATTGCTACACATGGGTCTATGTGGGCCATCCGACATTTTAACCATTGGTGGAAAGAAATATGCGTTTGTAATAGTTGATGATTTTTCAAGATTCGCATGGGTAATTCTCTTAGCTAGCAAAGATGAAGTCTTCTCTATGTTTGCAACTTTTGTAAACTTGGTACAAAATGAAAAATAAAGTACTATCATGACCATTAGAAGTGATCATGGTGGTGAGTTTGAAAATAAACGATTCATAAAATTATGTAATGAAAAAGGAATTCACCACACATTTTCTGTACCAAGAACTCCACAACAAAATGGAGTGGTTAAAAGGAAAAATAGAACCATACAAGAGATGGATAGAACAATGCTAAATGAGAGTAAATTATCCAAGAAATTTTGGGGTGAAGCTGTAAGTACAACTTGTCATGTGTTGAACCGAGTTACCATTAGAGCAATCTTGAAAAAGACCCCATATGAGCTATGGAAAGGTAGAAAACCAAATATTTCATATTTTCATGCTTTTGATTGCACATGTTATGTTTTGAACAATGGAAAAATCAACTTGGGAAAACTAGATGCTAAGAGTGATGAGGCAATATTCCTTTGTTACTCATCAAATAGCAAAGCATATAGAGTATTCAATAAAAGGAACCAAGTTGTAGAAGAGTCAATACATGTTGTTTTTGATGAATTTAACCCATACTCCAAAAGAAAAGATGATTTAAGTGATGCAGATGATATCACAAGTAACCTTGAAAATTTGCATGTGGAGAAGCAAGAAGAATCTATGGAGGAAAGGGTAAGTGAAGGTAATAATTCCTATAAACCTCCAACTGATTTAAAGTTCAAAAATAACCATCTAATTGAGCAAGTTATAGGGAACGTCTATGAAGGTATAAAGACTAGAAGGTCAAAACAAAATGTTTGTGGACAATACGCCTTTGTATCCAAAATTGAACCATCCACTATTGATCAAGCTCTTGATGATGAAAACTAGATCATAGCAATGCAAGAAGAGCTAAACCAATTTGAAAGAAACCAAGTTTGGCATCTTATTCCAAGACCAAAGGACTGCATTGTCATCGGTACAAAATGGGTCTTTAGGAACAAGTTAGATGAAAGTGGACTTGTGGTGAGAAACAAAGCTAGACTTGTGGCAAAAGGATACTCACAAGAAGAAGGAATAGACTTTGAGGAATTCTATGCACCGGTTGCTAGATTGGAAGCCATTCGTATTTTACTAGCTTTTGCATATCACATGAACTTTAAGTTGTTTCAAATGGATGTTAAAAGTGCATTTTTGAATGAGTATATAAATGAAGAGGTGTATGTTGAACAACCACCTGGATTTGAGGAGAAAGATCAGTCTAAATTTGTATACAAATTAACCAAAGCCCTACATTGTTTAAAACAAGCTCCAAAAGCTTGGTATGAAAGATTAAGCAAATTTTTGATTGATCATGACTTCCAAAAGGGAAAGGTAGACACCACTTTGTTTATCAAGTACAAAGAAAAAGATATCTTGATTATTCAAATTTATGTTGATGATATTATTTTTGGTGCTACTAATGAGATTCTTTGTCAAGAATTTTCTGAGCTTATGCAGAAGGAATTTGAGATGAGTATGATGGGGGAGCTAAACTTTTTCCTTGGACTACAAATTAAGAAATCAAGTGAAGGGATCTTCATAAACCAGTCCAAGTATATCAAAGAAATGTTAAAGAAGTTTGGCATGGAAAATAGCAAAGGGGCAAACACGCCTATGAGCTCAAGTATTAAAATTGACAAAGACGAGAAAGGCAAACCAGTTGATTTAAAGTTATATAGAAGTATGATAGGTTCTTTATTATATTTAACTGCTTCTAGACCCGATATACTGTTTAGTGTTTGTATGTGCTCTAGATTTCAATCATATCCAAAAGAATCACACTTGGCAGCTGTAAAAAGAATTTTCATATATTTAGTAAATACTACCAACATGGGACTTTGGTATCCAAAGGGCTCTAATTTTGATCTAATCGGCTACTCGGATGCGGACTTTGCTGGTTACAAGGTAGATAGAAAAAGCACTAGTGGAACATGTCAGTTTCTTGGGAACATGTTGGTTTCATGGTTTTCAAGAAAACAAACTAGTGTTGCTCTATCTACAGCGGAAGCCGAATATATTGCCGCCGGGAGCTGTTGTGCCCAATTGCTTTGGATGAAACAATAACTTAGGGATTATGGCATCAACTTTAAAGATATACCTATTAGATGTGATAACACAAGTGCAATATGTTTAACTAAAAATCCAGTATTGCATTCTAGGACCAAGCATATAGACCTTAGACATCAGTTTATTAGAGAACATGTAGAAAATCATGACATATGCTTGGAATATGTAAAAACAGAAGATCAAATTGCAGATATTTTTACCAAACCTCTAGCAAAAGAACCATTTTATAAAATTAGAAATGATATGGGAATGATTGAATTAACTTAGAGAAGCACAAACTTTGGGGGAGCACAGGTTCAGGGGGAGCAACCCCGCCATTCTCAAAGGATTAACTCGCTCCATCTCTATTTTTGATTAATTGACAAAAAGTGGGAGAAGAGATCGGATTTGAGTCTCGGCCTTAAATGTTTGTATAAATGGTCTTAACTTGTGATTAATTGGAAGTGAATGTTTGTATGAATATTTTAACTTGTGATTAATTGGAAGTGAAATATATGTGGTAAAATTCAAAATGCAAAAATAGTATGTTTTAAAGACATTGAAAGGTATACACTCAAATCGGTTTTGTCAATCATCAAAAAGGGGGAGATTGTTGAAAACATGTGGAAAATAAGCCAAGTTTATGTTTTGATAATTAACAAATCAATTTGAGTAAGTTTTGGTTACTAACATATTTGTGAAGATGATTAAAGGATATACAAATGAAGAAAATGAAGCATGACAAGACAAGTCGATTTCCAAGTCGACTCAGTCTTCGACTTAGGCCAAGTCGATCCCCAAGTCGACTCAAGAAGCAACTTCAAAGCGTCGTTTTCGTCCAGAGTTGAAATCAAGGAGGAAAGCCACCAAAGTTGCATCCCAAGTCGACTCCGCATGCGACTTGGGTGAAGTCGTAGACTAAGTCGACTCCAGCTTCGACTTCGAGGCGTCAATTTTTTCCAGGGTTGAAATCAAGAACGAGAGCTGCCTAAGTCGCATCCCAAGTCGACTCCGCATGCGACTTGGGTGAGTCGCAGACCAAGTCGACTCCAGCTTCGACTTCAGTGCGGAACTTGCAGATCATGTCAACTCAAATCAAATGAAGATCAAATGAAGATCAAAGCAAGCAGGGCTGCATAAATCTATCATGTTGGATCATGAACATATAGTCGGACATCTTCCATGCATTCCAAGATTCAAGTACTCAAGAACTCAAGAAAAGGAATCCAAGGTTTTCAAGATAAATAATCATACAGTGTTCTAAAGAGATATAAATCAAAGGAAGAACAACCAAACATGAAGAAATTCAAGCAAGCAAGGCATTCCAAGGATTTCAAGTTCAACTAGCAAGCTGAAGAAGTGAAGTCGCACCCGAAGTTGACTTCACCTGCGACTTGGGTCAAGTCGAGGACCAAGTTGTCCCAGACTGGAACTTGAAGAAGCTGCGGACAGGCGAAGTCGCACCCGAAGTCGACTCCATCTGCGACTTGGGTGAAGTCGCACCCGAAGTCGACTCCACCTGCAACTTGGGTCGCAACGATCGGAAATTTTTCGAACGTTGGCGCATTAAATGCGCGCCACCTACTTCCAAACATTTGGATTCCCTCACAAATTATATAAGGCATTCAATATGAACATGGAGGGTAGCTGAGAATTCATCAAGTGTGCATAACTCCCATCTTCAAGAGCATTAAGTGATCAAGCCATCGTATAGAAAAAGAACCTTGCTTCCAAACTGCCAAGAGCTGCTTACTGAATCATTAACATTGCTGTACAAGTTCTTCTCTGCGCCAATCTGCCTTTACACACCAGTAACGTGTGGAAACTTTCTTTTGTTATTTCTTGTTGTATTGAACTTGATTTAGTTTGGGTAACTAAGATCAAGTGTAAGCAAAGTAGTGTGTGATTGGAGTGGCACTCGTCATCTACTTGTGCTGTGATTTGTTAATGCCCCCTAGAGCTGGAATCTAGAAGAGAGTAGTGGCTCTAGTTGTATTTGTGAAATACATAGTGGAATCCAAGTCACAAGAGGTGTGAGCTTGGAAGAGTGGAGTAGGGAAGGTTGCCCGAACCACTATAAAATCTTGCTTGTTGATTTTTATTTCTGCTCTCTGCTCTATATTGCTTTCCATTTGTTTCTTCATAAAAGGGGACTAGATTAATCCGGGGTAAAGTTTCTGTTTAAGTTTAAATTTTTAAATACCCAATTCACCCCTCCCCTCTTGGGTAATTTCCATTAACTCGGGACCAACAGAAGTCGCTGCTGGAGTCGACTTGGGGATCGACTTGGCCTAAGTCGATGCCTGAGTCGACTTGAAAATCGACTTGACTTATCATGCTTCATTTTCTTCATTTCTATAACCTTTAATCATTTTCACAAACATGTTAGTAACCAAAACTTACTCAAATTTATTTGTTAATCATCAAAACATGGACTTGGCTTATTTCCACATATATCGAACACAAATGGTTTTAGTGAATTCAATGCATGTAGTAGCGTGGCTAGTATTCTACGTGTCCCCATGTTTGAAGAACGCTTCCTGCAGGCCTTACACTTACTCAAATGTATAACCATTTAACCCGGAGCAACAAATACCACCCTGGTATAGAATTTCTGCACTACATGGATTTGCCACCTCAGTCGAGAGTCTTATGATTGCTCATGGCCCATTGCGTTTACCCCAAAGCAGGAGAAAGAAACCAACTCAATCCTCAAGAGGCGGAGATATTGTGGAAAGTGGCAAACAAAGTCAAAGTTAGCTTGCCCTAATTGTTCTTGGAGGCACTAGAATAAGAAAGATAATCTCTAAGAAGTTTTTCCATACGGCACCTGTATTACTAAAATCCTTTATCATTTTCATGTTGACTTGGATAGAGAACTATACGAGGTCTTGAAACCCACAAATGCCATTGATAAAGCACTTTTAGCCTGTATGAAAATCGACCTTGACTGGGAGGAGAACCCTCGCATGCTCAAGGCGGATAGGAACCTCAAGCAGAGGTAGCTCCATCTGAGGGGGAGGCTCAACCACATCCATCACCACAACCTCCACCCTCAGTTCCACATGCCCCTCGATCCCCTGCTTCTCATGCTTTTTGTTCCCCCAGAGGATCTTGAGCTACAAATCACTTTGCACACTCCTCTGTTCATCCGTCTATCTCCAATGCAATTCTAGAATATCTTCAAGCCATGGAGAGTAGAATTTCTCAAGAACTGGGATCTATCAACATTTATCTTATAAAAATGCATGGGAGGCAAGATAAAATGGAGCAGGAACTCAAAGATATCAAATATCACCTTGCCTCTAGAAGTAGGAGAGCTCAACCCATTCCAAGCTTACATGATTTTGATCCTTTCTGAGGTGAGTCAGTTCGAGCCGATCTAACTATTCAAGATCGATCATCCCCTCTATCCTCCTCACCGGTCAATCTTTCCTTTGCTTCCAAAGCCCTATATGATGAGCTCATTCACCAAATGCTTCTCGATCAGCAGCTACCATTTACTTTTCAAAAATATCAACTTATCTATTCTAGTCCTTTTTGGTGATTGATAAAAAGGGGAAGAGGAATGTGGGAATTTTGGTTTTGGGGATAGCCTTCTTTAATAATTGAGTAGGATGTATTTAGGGCAACATGTAAGGTTTTATGAATGTACCGACTTGAAATGAATGTTGTGAATGGCTTATTGCTATGAATGGTTTATTATGCTTTAAGACAGTCAATTATGAATGAAATGTTATTTTATGATGTTTGAATGACGTGATATATGAATTGTTATAAAATCATGTGATAATGGATAATTGAATGAAATGAGATGTATGACCTAGTTTTCAAATATCTTGGAAATTGGCATAAAGAAATAATCTACCAACTTGGGATAATGCCAAGGAAATGACATGATTGTATAAATAATAATAATTCATTCGTTTATTGAAAGGTACATCTCAAATTCGCTTTTTCAATTATAAAAAGGGAGATTGTTGTAAACAAATAGCAAATCAAGCATAATCTATGTTTTGAAGATTAACAATTCAATTTGAGAGATTTTAAGACACTAACATGTGTGTCGAGATGTTTTAATGATTAGATACTTCATGATTCAAAGCTTGGCAGGTCAAGTCGCACGCCAAGTCAACTCATGCATCGAATTCAAAGTGCCATTTTTGACAGCACTAAAAATGTGGACACGTGAGCAGACAAAGTCGCAACTGGAGTCAACTTCGTATGTAACTTGGGTGAAGTCGCAACCCAAGTTGACTCAGTTAGTGACTTGGGGTATCTTCAGGGATCCAAAGTTGAATCTGACAAAGTCAAGTCGTAACTGAAGTCGACTTCGACATATGACTTAGGTGAAGTTGCACATGAAGTCAACTCAGACATGCAACTTCAGTGGAGTTGCAAATGAAGTTGACCCCAACATTTAACTTGGATACAAGAAGATCAAATTATGAAGTTTCAAGCCCAAGGATGACAAATTTGACTTAAATAATATCATTCTTGTTGGTCCCGAGTTTATGACTATTATCCAAGAGGGGATGGGTGAATTGAGTATTTTAAAATTTTCACTTAAATAAAATTTTTCCTCTGTTTAATTTAATCCCCATAATGAAATAAATGAATAACATGGAGAGAAATAAAGCAATAAAAGCATAAATGCAAACCACAGCTGTAGACATAGGTTTTATAGTGGTTCGGGCAAACTTTCCTACTCCAATTTTCCAAGCTCACACTCATTGTGACTTGGGTTCCACTAATGCATTGTCAAATACAGCTAGAGTAACAGCTCTCTTTTAGATTTCAGCTCTAGGGGGCTTGAATAAAACACAACACAAGTAGGTGACAAGTCACACTCAAGTCATAATGCTACTTTGCTTTCACTTGGTTCAAATCACCAATATCGAACCAAGTATTAAATATAAATATTGAATCAAATAAAAGAAACTACACTTTACAGGTTGTGTAGGCAGGTTTTAGCTCGTGGAAGAACTTGTAGAAGGAAAGATTTGATCAACGATGTAGGTTTTAGCAAGTTGGAGCAAAGTTCTTTACTTGAAACTTGTTTAGATCAGTTAATGCTTGGAGAGGATGGTAGTTGATCACAGTAAATGCTTTCTCTAACCTCTAGCATGTCACTCGAATGCTCTTTTATAATGGTGGAGTAAATTCAAACGTTTGGAGGTAGGTGGCGCGCATTTAATGCGCTAACGTTCAAATTTTTTCGACCGTTGCGACTCAAGTCGCATGTGAAGTTGACTTCGGATGCGACTTCACCCAAGTCGCAGACTGGAGTCAACTTCGGTTGCGACTTCGGTCTCCAGCATCTTCAAGTTCCACTTCAGGTCGACTTGGTCTTGGACTTGACCCAAGTCGCAGATGAAGTCGATTTCGGATGCGACTTCACTTTTTGTATGCACATGATGGAACTTGGATTTCTTTGTAAGTGATCTTGATTGCGTGTTATTCATCTCATAACTTGTTCTTCCATTAATACTCTTGATCTTAAAAGTTTAATCTTGGAACTTAGCTTGTTCATCTTCTCCTGGAAGCTTTGTCTTCATGGCCTTGAACTTGTAATGATTAGCTTTTGTTGATTTTGCAGTCCATAAATGTAGCCAATGATTTTCCCTTGAATGATTAATTCATGAACATTCTCTTGTCTGGACTGTATCTGTCTTCAGCTTGACTCAAGTCGGATGCCTAGGTCGACTTGGGGTCTAACTTCACTCAAGTCGCATGTGGAGTCGACCTGGGAATGCGACTTGACCCAAGTCGTATACGGAGTCGACTTCGGTTGCGACTTCGCCTGTCTCTTGCCCCAATTTCAATGCTAGAAGGTTTGAACATCTGAAGTCGATAGTGGAGTCGACTTGGGTCTGCGACTTCACCCAAGTCGCAGCTAGAGTCGACTTGGACTACGACTTCACCTGTCTTGATTCCCAATTTCAGCGATGGAAGGTTTTGCCCCATCTGAAGTTGATCTTGGAGTCAACTTGGGTATTGACTTCGTTCAAGTCGATGGCTAAGTCGACTTGGCTTTGCTAATTGGTCTGCCAGGTTCTGAAATCTAAGTTTTTAGCCCTTAACCAATTTTAACAAATGTCATTAGTACCCTAATCAATCTCAAATTGAGTTGTTAATCATCAAAACATGGATTGTGCTTAATTTTCCATTGATTCCAACAATTCTAACATGAATTAAGATTCAAGGAAATTTCATCCAAGAATACTTAAATGAACATGACCAAGCTCAATAATTAAGAAGTTCCAAAGCTCACATGCACAATCCTAAAGGATCAAGTTTACACTGTGTCAAAGTCCAATGAGCTATATAGAGAGTGAACTCACAACCTAAGTCAACTTCACCTACGACTTGGGTCAAGTCTGAGATCAAGTCGACTTGAAATGAAACCCGACTGAAGAGCTGAAGACCGAAGTCACAACCCAAGTCGACTCCAGTCTGCGACTTACGCAAAGTCCCAACCAAGGTCAACTCCAAGTGCTACTTGAATTGTAATGGCCGAAAAAATTCAAACATTGGCGCATTAAATGCTTGCCGCCTACCACTAAATGTTCGAATTTACTCTTCTCTTATTTAATACATGTTAATGGAAGGGTGGGTGTCAATTAGTGCATTGATTAAGTTTCACCTTCCAACTTTCTAGCATTCAAGTGCTCATTAAGGAAATCTACAAGAAGAACTTTGCTTTTTAATTGCAAGTGCTCAAGCGTTTATCCATTCGTTCACTCTACAAGTTCTTCTATGAGCTGAAAGTTTGCTTACACATCTATAAAGTGTAGATTTGTTTTTTTATTCTTGTTGTTTGTGATTTCACTTAGTTTGGTATTAGAGATTAAGACCAAGTGAAGGCAAAATAGTATGTGATTCGAGTGTGTCTCGCCACCTACTTGCGCAAAATTTATAAAGGCCTCCTAGAGCTGGAATCTAGAAGAGAGCAAGTGCTCTAATTGTATTTCCATTGGCATAGTGGAACGCAAGGCACAAGGGTGTGTTCTGGGAGGATTGCAGAAGGGAGGGTTGTCCCCAACCGCTATAATCTCTTGTGTTTGTTTTGCTTGCTCTACTTGCTATCTCATTCTTCACGTTTTTCATTCAAGGGACTTTGTTCACAAAGGGGGTTACAACTAATATACTGAATTATTTTTGAGAACCCAATTCACCCTTCCCTTCTGGGGTTTTTCCATAAACTCGAGACCAACAACATATACTCATTTTTCAATTTTCTAAATTTTTTTAAAAAACTGTTAATCTAAGTGTATTTAACATGTGCCTCAATTTTTACCATTTTTATAGATTTTTAAATATATTTTCATACTTTTAAATTTTAAATTACTAAAATGCCACTAAATTTTAAATACGCTTATATTAACAGTTTCATGAAAAAAGTTTTAAATTTTTTTTAAAAATAGGTGAAGTACACCCTGGTGTATTGAGGCTTAATACACCAGGGTTTATATGATTGTTGTCCTAATTTCAATGAAACTGCATTGGTACTACTGTAATTTTAGCAAAGGAAGATACGAGTATGAATGTAAAAATCCTTGTGAAAAATGGTTAGTTTTGGCTGTTTTATATGCTTTTAGGGTGTGTTTGTTTTTGGGGATGCTTGACAATTTAAAATTTTCAATCTAAAATTTTTCACTCTCTACAACTATCCTTTTTTTAATTATTTCTTTACATCTTCCTAAACAAACTACACTACTTTTTAATTATTTTTTCACATATTCCTATATAAACTACTCTACTTTTTAATTATTTCTAAAAAATTACTCATACAACTAACTTATCTATTTTAACTTTATTCTCTTTAGTCTTTATCATTACTCTTATTATATTACATCATTTTCTTTCATTTCAAAAACTTTTATACCAAAAATTTTTAATTTAAAATTTTTATCCCATCCCAAACACGCCTTTAATGTAAAAATTTTCATCCAAAACTTTTTACTCTCCACAACTATCCTATTTTTAATTATTTTTTCACATCTTCCTATTCAAACTACCATATTTTTTAATTATTTCTGCACACCTACCATACAACTAACCTATTTATTTTAAATGTATTATCTTTATTTCTCATCATTACTTCTATCATACCACATTATTTTTTTCATTTTAAAAACTTTTATACCAAAAACTTTTCATTTAAAAATTTTATCACTTTCCAAACACACCCTTAGTAGGTTTTATTTATTTGGTTTAAATATCACTTTGGGATGTGGAAAACTACAAATGATCAAATATAAGTAATTGTCTGGGAGGTTTGTAGATTCTCCCCTTTAGTCTACTTAATTAATAGTTTTATAGTTTTTGCCTCTTAAGGATGTGTTTGAGAAGCGATAAAACTTTTGGATGAAAAATTTTTAGTACAAAAATTTTTGAAATAAAAAATAATATAATGTGATAAGGTAATGATGAAGAGTAAAGAGAAAAAATTAAAATAAATAGCTTAGTTGTGTGAATAGTTGTATGAAAATTATTGAAAAATATGGTAGTTATATAAGAGGATGAGGAAAATAATTTTAAAAAATAGTGTAATTGTGAAGAGTGAAATGTTTTAGTTTGAAAAAATCTGGTTGAAAAACTTTATTGATAATCAAATACACCTCAAGTTTATTATTTGTAGCGAAGCCTATAAGTTTCAATAATCTATAATTGAGGTCCTTCTTAAAAAATGTATAATTTAGGTCCTCCAAATGATAATTTTACCCTTTGCAGGTTATATAAATAATATTATTTAATATTATTCTAAATAATTTAATGAATTATTGTGAGGAATTTATGTGTATTTTATATAAACGATAAAAAATTCTCAAGTAAATTAATAAAAAATTATTAATGGTTTAAAATAATTATTATATGTAAGTCTCTCAAAAATTTATTTTCTTTAGAACTTTCTTTGTCATTTAATAGAAAATACACATAACAATTATTTTAAATTACTAAATGCATTATTATATTATTTTTATCATTTAATAGATTATTATATTATCTACACTTTTAAATTTATTTTCTTGACAACTTTCTTTATCAATTAATAGAAAATATATATAACAATTATTTTAAATTACTAAGTGCATTATTATATTATTTTTATTTTAAAATCATTTAATAGATTATTATATTATCTACACTTTTAATAAAAATGAAACTAAAGATTCTATTTTTAAGAATTTGTTGACCTTAATTTTCAAAATTTTATTTTCTTTAGAATATTTGTTTAAAATTTCAAAAGTAATACATATCTATAAATGTTTTATTATAATGGACTTTTAGAATTTTAAATAAACATCTAGATCAACCAAAATATAAATTATCATGTGGGTATAATAAAAGTTTTTATTGATCCGGGTATAATAAAAGTGTTTAAACATTATAAAATTTTTAAAATAGATGTTTAAGATGTAATCTTTTCCCTTTATCTATATCCAAGGTTCATTCTAGAACCATTATTTTATTTTAAAAATATCTAGTAAATCTTTATAACAATTTTAAAAATTTGAACTAAGATAAACTTAAAAGGTTATCCCTATCGTTTTTAAAATTTTCAAATCAACATGTAAGTATGAAACTCACATCACAAATCTAGGATTCTATTTAGATCCATTTTTTACAATTTTAAAAGCACGTAGTAAATCTTTATAACAATCAGTAAAACTTTAACTGAGATAACTTAAAAGGTTATCATTATTTTTAATGAGCCCGTGAAGTAGTTGCATGTAACTTCCTCAAAGTTTAAGATTTTGATACTTGATGAAAATTTCAATTCATTTATTGTATTTAACATCATTTGTTTATTTAAGAGACTAAATTTCATCCAAATCTAATATGTGCATGAGCCATATTTGCACAAAAATATGTACATTTATATGTAAATTAGGAAAAATGCTAGATCCATTCACGTATGTATTGGAATATAGTAATTTTTTATAGAATCATCCATCCATATAGTAATGATATTTTATATGGTTTAGATATTGAAAATACTACTTAAAAATTGATATTTAGGATCAAATCACTTTATTATGTTAATTTTACATGTTTGTAGATGAGACCCATATATAGTAATATTAGAAAAATGAAAAGTTTTTTTATAATAATATAAGTGATGTTAAACATAATAGATGACATGAATTTCTCATCAATTATATGTAAATTAAAAATGGATTGGGTTACATAGAAAGAGTGTTTTATAGAAGCATCCCTACATTTTTAAAACTCTCATATCCACATGTAGTATAGAACTTACATAGAAATTATGTTGAAATGCCAATTACCTTTTTTTATTTTAATGTAGTATCACTATTTTTGTAGCTCCATATTAACATGTAGGCAGTGTTAGACATTTGAAAAAACTTTTAAAACTTTTAAATGAAAACTTTTAGTGTAGAATTTTTTGAAATAAGAGAAGTATTAGAAAATAGGATACTTGAGAAAAGTGAAAAGTTTTAAAGTTAAAAGTATTATACTAACAAATTTATAAGAATGCTAAACACGCTGTTGATAGTCAATTAATTTTTTTATATATAATGAGTAAATAAATTATATGTACCAAATATATATAAATATTCACATGTGACTAAATTCTATATATGCTATATTAATTCTTTTTGATTTTGGCTAATAAAAATCATACGAATTGCATGTGTCCAATATATTTGTTGACATATAGAAAACCAAATTGGTTTCATCTAAATGATATCGCTATTTAAAAGTTATATGGTCTTGATATATAAATAAAGAAAATATACATGCCTAATATTGTGGCGCCCCAGCTCGAGTGTCACAACCTTACTTCAAGACCTTATCGATTGGTAAACATGATCAGGATTGTTGCCCTGTCACACGGCGGACTTTATTTGATATTTATCTACTTAAACTTAACTCCTTAGGAGTTTATACCATTTACACATTCTAAATTCCATCAAATGCCTTTTTAGGTCATTATAACATTTGAATATACACCGCTTATATCATAAAATTCATGCTCCTTCATAATATGATTAAACATACCATAACATTGGTCCATAAAATTTTTTCCCCATTCATAGTCATAAAACTTAACATAATCCTTATATAATATTTAATCACAATTTAATGTCGTCATTCATACAATCACACAATTCATAAATCCATACACAGGTAATTCATAGAAATTCATATATTCTTGAATCTCCACCTGTGCTCCTTGCCTACTTCTTCCTTTCACCTGTCTTTGAATTTGGAAAACAAAACATGAGTCGAAACTCAATAAGCAAGCTATAGGTTTTCAGGCAATTCATTTTGAAGGGAACACTGTTTAAAAACATTTCTCTCTATTTGGTAGAAGACGCTTAGCAAGTGATCAACTACCAATTGGAATAAAAATCTTTTCATAAATCATTCATAGAAAGCATTCATGTAAACCCAATTTTTGAGAATTTTATAAACATTGGATGTACAAATGCATCATTTCCATTCATGACATAATCCTTCATGTGAGGGTATGCTAACTCGGGGAACGTACTTTCATAACATGATCCTTTCCATCCTTGGCATCGGACCTTCCGACTTGGCAATGTCAAGGGCAGACTCCTTGTCCTGCTTTCTGCCTTGACTAGCCTACTTGATTTTCATTCCATGCATGACTTTTACTTATCCCTGCATTATATTCCTCTTACACATGGTAACTTATCATTCTCATGTAAAGAATTCTTTGCCCCATCTACTTAAACATCATATCGGCGGAACATCATTTTTCACCAATATTTGATAAAACTTAACATAAAACATTTATCATAATTGAAATTGTATTTCAGCACATATTGAACTAAAGGAATGACCATCCTTAAACGTCTTATAAAGACTTTAAAACATTCATTTGCTAACCATTCAAACAGTTAGAACATCATTAATTAACCTTTGATCATATTTTGATAAAACCATAAGCATTTAGAAAACTGCTTGCTTTGCCTTAGCTTTTTGTATCTACTTTTTATTTGCCTTTGCCTATACACATAAGAATGACATTGCATTCATAACATTTCATTTGCTTGCATACACTTAGTTTTCCAACCCATTATTCATTTAAGACATAACCAACTTGAATTCCAAGTTGGGTACACATACATCACACTCACTTGTGCATCATACCATCCATTCCATATTTTGTTTTAAACCCGTATTTAGGGTAAACACATAATAATTCATTCATAAATCATCATATGGAGGTTCATTACCTTCCATTTATCATTTTTCTTCTTCTTTTCATTTTTCCTTTGTCAATGCTCATTTTACGCATATAGTTATCATCTTAGACTTCATATATTAAATCTCAAAGTTTGAGATAATCAAACATCATTCATACAGCAAACTTCTTATGCATTTCATAACATATTCATGCATTTTTGCATTTTAGCAATTCCACATAAGTCATATATCATTCAGTCATACATACGTTCAACTTACAACACATATATTATGTGTTTCTTAAAATTTCTTAACACAAAAACTTACATCCAATTTCAATATCATTAAACCCTTTAAATAACATATAACTTAGGGTCTAATTTCAAAATTTTAATCCATTTATCATTGGGTTCCAAAACAGCTATGTTAGGACCTGTTTTTCATCCTTTCAACGCCTCTTTCAAGACTTAAATCTTAACAGATTTTTAAGACATAATTTCCAGCAACTAAACATGCTTTTCTTAACCCAAATTTAGGGTGTTATCACATATTAAAAATTCATAATTTAGTTGCTTTCAAAACAGCAACATCTTAAGCATATAGGGTACCCCTTTTATCCTGTTTTAACGTATCCATACATATGACCTTAAAAATCAGATTTAGGGCAAATATTTCCAAGCCCTTTTGGACATTCAAAGTAACCTAATCTTAGGGTATTTTACTCTCTAAAACATTCATGAATTAATCATTTACAAATAGCAACGAAATCCACAAGTAAGGTACCCGTTTTGGCCCTCATTTGGACGTTCCATACATGTACCCTAAAAAATCAGATTTAGGGCTATCTTATTCAACCCACATAGGACGTCCAAAGGGTCCTTAATTTAGGATAATTTAACCTACAATTCATCCATAAATCATTTAAGCCACTTCATGCATCATATATATCATAAAAATATGAAAATCAGGTCATATACGTTGTTGGTCCCGAGTTGATGGCTAAACCCAAGAGGGGAGGGGTGAATTGGATTCTTTAAAAAATTCTTTGGTAAATTAAAAATCTTAACCCCCTTGAAAGATTAATCCCCTTTTTGAAGGCAAATAGAGAGCAATAAGATAAAGCAATTAAAGAAAGCAAAAGACAAGATTTTTAGTGGTTCGGGCAATCCTTCCCTACTCCACTCTTCCAAGCTCACACTCCGTTGTGACTTGGGTTCCACTATGTATTCCTCGAATACACTTAGAGTCTCTGCTCTCTTCTAGATTCTAGCTCTAGGGGGCATATACAACACACAGCACAAGTAGGTGATGAGTTCCACTCCAATCACACACTACTTTGCATATACTTGATCTTAGCTAATCAAGCTAAATCAAGTTCAATACAACAAGACTTTGAAATAAGAAAAACTACACTTTACAGAGATGTGTAGGCAGGTTGAGCTCGAGGAAGAAATTGTAGAAGCAGCTTGGATGAGTATCGATGAAGCAGATTGCAACTTGAAGCTCTTTCTTCCTTTGAATGTATATGGACCACTCAAATATGGAGAAAATGAAATAGAAACTCCTTCTTGCACTTCTTTTCTCTCTTTGGACTTTGTAGTGTGTATAGTAGTGTATATGAGTGTCTTGTATATTTCTTTCACGTTCATTTGAGTGTCCTTTTATAGAGTGAGGAAGATTTGAAAGTTGTAGAGGTGGTTGACGCGCAATAAATGATCTCCAACGTTCAAAAATTCGAACATTATTTTCCAAGTCGAAGATGGAGTCGACTTGGCCTGCGACTTGGCTTCCAAGTCGCACCTGGAGTCGACCTCGTGTGCGACTCCAGTTCTTCAGATTCCGAAGTCTGAGTCTTGGGTTGACTTGGCCTCAGACTTCAACTCAAGTCGATCCTGGAGTCGACTTGGGTTGCGACTTGTCTCGGCCTTTGCTAAAAATGCTTTGATCTTCGTTTGATTTGCTTCTATCTTGCTTGGCTTTCTTCCTTTAGTCCTTTTGATTCTTGAATGATTGATTCATGCACCTTGCTTTGCATCTGACTCATTTGATCTTTAAGACTTGAATATTTGAAACATACTTGTATCTTTGCCTTGGGCTTGATAGACTTAATTTGATCTTGAACTTGAATCCTTGCTTTGAACTTGAGATAAATCAAGTTGTTCTTTGAAAATGTGTTTGCATCTTGATTTGGATTATTCAAGTGGAGTCTTGGAATGACCATGAATCTGCATCTTTGAAGTTTGAAAGTATCAAGTCGAGGATGGAGTCGACCTTGTTTGCGACTTCGCCCAAGTCGCACCTGGAGTCGACTTCGTCTGCGACTTGGGCATCTTTGTGCCCCAAAATCAGGTCTGGACAGTTTTCTCTCGACTGAAGTCGATAGTGAGGTTGACTTCGTTTGCGACTTGGCTTCCCAAGTCACAAGTGGAGTCGACTTAGCCTGCGACTTCACCTGCTATTCTTCCAGTTTTGATTTTTCCTTTGAAGTTCTGTTTCAAATCGATAATGGAGTCGACTTTGGGATCGACTTCACCCTAAGTCGAAGTCCAAGTCGACTTGGGGATCAACTTGACTATTTCAGTTCCTTAAAACATTTGGCAAACTCATTAGTATACTTGATATACTCAAATTAGTCTTTGTTAATCATCAAAACTCATGCTTTGGTCAATTTTGTTTTGTTTTAAACATTGTTTCCAACAATCTCCCCCTTTTTGATGATTGACAAAACTAAATTGAGCTTGTACCTTTCAAGATAATCATATTCATATAAACTTCAAAAACAGAACATGATATTTCAAAACAGAACATAACTTTCATAAAGCAAACATTCAAATCACATATCAATCATAAGACACATATTTGAGCATAAGTAAGTTTCATATATCATTCATGTTTTCAGTTTACAATGTGATGAGATGGACAATATGCCATGGTTGTTGCTCCTACGATGCAGCCCAAGCCACTAAGTGATGCAGAACAGCCGTTCCAAGGACTGTGCTACAGAAGGAGGAAAAGGATTGCACCTGGATTTCAGGAATTTTCGGTGCTACATTTATTAATACAAGCTTGGTTGCTTCAAAGATTCCAGTACGCAATCCATGGCTTGAAAACTGTCCAAGGATGGCTGGGACTGAACCCCTGTATAGGCCCTGAAGTCCAATTTGAGGAAGCTTTGACACAAGTTCTGGAAATGAAAGTGTTGATGCTTGTACACGAGTCTTGATTGTATCTACAGGATGCATTAGAGAAGTGGAAAGGGCACAAGCAAGGCCTCCTGCCAAAGCAAATTTTAAAACACTTTCAGCAGGTATTTCCACAGGTGGGGGACACAGCAACAATAGTAGCTGCCTCGAACCAAATACTCCTGGGATCATCTTCAAGGCGCTCAGAAGATTTGCTCAAACATAGAGTAGTATAAGCACGCAGAATGGTTGGTTCCTTCTGCTCCATCAAAGACAGAAACTGCTTCCACCCAAATGACTTTGAAAATATGACTTCGAGTGCGGCGGAAAAATTCTCTAGCATATCTTCGTGCTCCTCAAAGAACCGTCTTCCTTCAGACTCCGTGTACCTAAAGAAATCCTGAACGGAGAATAGCTTCTTCTTATCAGGATAGTCCTTTGAGGGCCGTCCAAGATGAGGAATGAGTTCAATCAATTCTGTCAATGAAACGGTAGAGAGGGTGGATCGCAAGCGCTCCACATTCGATAATGGAATGTTCAACAACCCATTCGCAAGTTTGGGTGCAAAGCTGGCCTCTGGTTCTTCTCTGTTGTCTGGAGATACTCGATTCTCACCATCATCTTTGACAGAAGACGTCACACCAACCATACTAGAAGGAATGCCCCCGAGTCTCGCAAACACCAGATGTGTCAAGAGGCCATTAACATCCGCTTTTCTTCCATTGAAGATTCCTGCAACTCCCAGATGATCAGGCTCACCTAAAGGTGAAGAAGAAGAATTCGATCTGGTGCAATTCTTACGATAGCCATCTTTCACCATCTGGTCAAATTTACAAAGACATTGGACGAAATTATCCACCATTAAGCTGAAGAAGAGCTCCAACGACAGCACTTCACCTTCCTTAAGTGCAACTGCATGATTTTCATACTCCCCCATAATCGAACTGTCGGAGTTCATTCGGTCAAGATTCACGCAGAGGCCCGCGCGGTCATTTCCTGTAACATGATGTGGCCCCTCGTCTTGCGCACACGGCTTCGAGGAAGCCCTGACACCCGTCTTGAATGGGCTGGGAAGGGCATGAATGAAATTATTAACGATGAGAGACCACGCCACAGCAAGGTGCAAGCAGTTGGCGCAAGATGCAATGTCTTCCTTGGCATCCGTCGCATCTTTCACCAACGCCGCCTTGTTTGGTGGATCTTTCCTGGCGAAGTTGCGGAAAATCGTCCCAAGGAATGCCTTGAAGCGGACGGGCACCTTCATCGAGTTCCGCTTCTCCTTGAAAAAAAAAAGAAGAAGAGAACTCCGTTTCCGCTTCTTTACGATGTCGCCGCCCGCATCGGGAAGCGGCTGCCTGGAGCTGTCGGCGGCGGAGACTTTCAAGTGGGAGAAGAAATCATTGCGCAGATCGTCGGCGGCGCGGCGGAATCCGAATTCGAGCGGGGAGATGACATCCTTGACGGTGTTGCAGAAGGAATCAAACCGATCCATTGGTGGCGTGCCCTGGGCAGGAAAGATGGTGGAGCTTCTGGTGAGCGGGCGAAAGCCTGTGGGGGAATTCGGTGATGGCGTGGACATTGTTCAATGGGTCCGGAAGATGACGGATTCTAACAAGGAGGGCGTTCTGAAGATCCTCGATCCAAGGCTCCCTTCTGTGCCCCTGCATGAAGTCCTGCACGTCTTCTATCTTGCGATGCTTTGCGTCAAGGAACAGACGGTGCAGGCATCGGCGCGGCTGTAGAAGCCGGCTTTAATGGCGCAGCTGCCGCCGAGGACCCGACCTCGAGCGTTAGGTACACCGTCTTCAGAGACGAAGGCTTATGCCGGCAACCTGGCTCAGGCGTTTCTTGGAGGAAGCGGCAGGCATGAACCCGGCTGCGTCGAGCTGCGGTGAGGCCGGAAAAGAACCGGCCGAAGACGATCCAGAGTGTAGCATTCGCTGGAGATTTCCATGCGGCAACTGCTAAAAAGCGGCAGATGAGAGCCTGGTGTTGGCCAATCGATCTCCGGCGAACCGCGATGAGTACGGGCCTTCTTCCATTTCAGCAGAAAGAGAGAGCGGGAAGAAGCTCTGAAACTAAGGGACAGATGTGCTCTACGCGAAAGCAGTTCCGCGGGAAAGCGTTTCCGGTACAGTTCCGCGGGAAAGAGGTTCCGCGTGAATCCGGTTCCGCACAAGTGTAGCTTGGCGCCCAAGCAAATGGAGTTCCGCGAAAATGCTTAGTTCAGCATGGCTATAGTTCCGCGGCAGTGAAATCCCCTGCCAATGCAGTTCCGCGGCAACGAAGTTCCGCGGGAACGCTCACAGCTGCCGAGTCGCCTATAAATAGAGGCCCTTCGCCCTTTCATTCGGGGCACAACGAGAACGGGAGAAGGAGAGCTCTCCCGCGCTGAAAAGTGAACGCGTCCTCCATATATTTTTCTTTTCTCTTTCTTTTACAAAGAGCTCTCCCGCGCTGAAGAGAGAACGTGAGTTCTCCAGATTTTTTTTTTAGTTAAAAAAAAGAGAGTTTCTTTCTTTTATATATATATATAAATATATATATATACATTATTTTCAAAAACTACTTTTCCCAACGTGGATACTCCCCGATTGGCGGGTTGAATTGACACACGGGTTAAGTATATTTTCTCCGTTAAAAATATATGTGTATATTATATATATATATATACATATATAGTATTTTCAAAAAAACTACTTTTCCCAACGTGGATACTCCCCGATTGGCGGGTTGAATTGACACACGGGTTAAGTATATTTTCTCATTTGAAAATAAAATAAATATATATATGTGTGTATATTATATATGTAAAAATATATATACATATATATTATTTTCAAAAACTACTTTTGCCAACGTGGATACTCCCCGATTGGCGGGTTGAATTGACACACGGGTTAAGTATATTTTCTCCTTTAAAAATATATATGTGTATATTATATATATATATATCTATATATACATATATATTATTTTCAAAAACTACTTTTCCCAACGTGGATACTCCCCGATTGGCGGGTTGAATTGACACACGGGTTAAGTCTATTTTCTCCGTTAAAAATATATATGTGTATATAATATATATATATATATCTATATATACATATATATTATTTTCAAAAAAAAAAACTACTTTTCCCAACGTGGATACTCCCCGACTGGCGGGCTGAATTGACACACGGGTTAAGTATATTTTCTCCTTCAAAAATATATATGAGTATATTATATATATATATATATATCTATATATACCTATATATTCAAAGGCATCAAAAAACAAAGATTTTGATTTCTAAAATTATATAAATGCCCCGTGGGCCTCCAAAAATGAATATCTTGTCCCGCGGGCCTTAAAAAAATATATATATGTATTTGCCCCACGGGCCCCAAAATATATATATATATATTTTTAAACTTTAAAAATATATATATTATAAAAAAGAATTTTCATATACTTTTTCCTCAGTAGATACTCCCCAAACAGTGGGTTAAGTTGATACGCAAGGCTAAGTACCTTTTCTACTATATATATACATATATATATATATCAAAAAAAAAAATGATGACCTCTTCACTCAATCCGAGCCTTAATGTCTGAGCAAGCCCAAGACGGCTAAAAACTCTTCAAAAAGCCTAAGGTGGCCCAAAACCCTCCAAAAAGCCCAAGATGGCTCAAAACTCTCCAAAAAGCCCAAGATGGCTCAAAACTCTCCAAAAAACCCAAGATGGCCCAAAAATCTCCAAAAAGCCCAAGATGACTCAAAACTCTCCAAAAAGCCCATGATGGCCTAAAAATCTCCAAAAAGCCATGATGGCCTAAAAATCTCCAAAAAGCCCATGATGGCCTAAAAATCTTCAAATAGCCCAAGATGGCTCAAAACCCTCCAAAAAGCCCATGATGGCCTAAAAATCTCCAAAAAGCCCAAGACAGCACAAAAATCTCCAAAAAGCATTCTTTTATGGACCATTGTATTCAGCTCTTTTAATCAAGGGTTTTCTCGTTAGAGATGTAAAATCAGAATGTGGAACACAATGCAAAATATTTCTGTGATATACTTTTCAGACTCGGTTAAAGAATTGGATGCTTTAAAATTTTGTTGGGAAATTAATTAAGCATTTATTCTCAAAGCCGCAGGGAAACAATTTTACATTCAACCAAAAATCAACAGAATGGGATAAATTAATTTTATTTCTCACGAGGCCGGAACAAATGGTGAACCCGACGTGAAACATTCTCCCTTCATCTTTAAGAGCTGAAAACTATGGTCTTTATATGCTTATTTTCTCGAACCTAACACTCTGAAATGCTCCTTTGCAGATTTCATGGCACATTCGATGGCTTTTGGATTTTTGCCTAGTGGTGGTTTTGTCATTTCTGAGCCAGATCACATGGATGCGGCTATCCCACATCACTTTATTCGCATACCAGAGAAGCCGGAGCACCGTGTCTATCGACACGTCAACTACTCTCCTGCAGCGATAAAACAAAGAAGAGACCGATCTGCTCTACTCAAGGAGCCTCTTCTTGTTCAATGCTCGAAGACCACTCCTATTCAACCAACAAAATCTCTGCAGGCGCCCATCCGAATGGGCCCGCCTGCACGACAGTCAGACTATGCCAAGAAGTCCGCCCACCGGCTTGCTGCACCAGCCCAACCAGCAACACAACAGCCTGCAGGACAACCTGTTTTGCAGTCCCATTCCATAAAAAGGTCTGCGAGACAATCTACTGCAACTCGGCTAACTCCAACTAGCCACCCAGAAGCCAATGTTCCCCGAAAAGGGAGCAAAACTGCACCAAATCCTGTTCGATGCACCATCACTCGCCAATTTGGTCGGGCTGCCTCAAGGGTTGTTGACCTAACCCCCCGACTTAACCAAAGTGACACCCAAGAGCGGAAGGAGTCAAGAATACAAACCAAGTTTTCTCAGCTAGAGGCTCCATTGGCCGATGGAGGGGACGACCAATTCAAGCCGCAAGGACCTATTATTGTCCGATCTGGTTTAGGCACCCTGCGATTTGTCATCCCTGACCCGACGCATTCGCCCCATCAGTCAACCCATGCTATGATACTACCAACATAGTGACGGTTCCTCATCACGTATCATGGAAACAAAGGAGAAAAGCGCAGCAGAAAAAGCAGTTCGGGAAAGCAACTTCCCGGTTAAACTTGAAGGCTTCATCGCCACTGCCACCAGGACCAAGGCATAGGCTGTTCTCACACCCCCGACAAAGGGGTAGGCCGCAAAAGAAGCCACTACAAAACACTCGCAAATTGAGAGTGCCTCAAAAGCCAAGACTCTCTAACAAGTGGCAGTATCCTCAGAACCGCCATACAACGTATTCACGTTCGGTGCTCAGGCTGATCCCTGATTTTATACACAAAAATCAATTCGCCTCATTGATCAGACTGAGGGAGGATATGACTTATGCGCCTGTCGTGGCCCCATCTCGAGAAAAGCACCGGATGCCGCACCCCGAGACAGAAGCTAAAAGGAGGAGACGTCTCCTCCAGACGACAGAAGTCAACATGGTGGACCTCACCCAGCCAAGCACTTCCAAAGCGTCGGAGATGTTAACCCGGTCAAGGGCAGCCGCAATGCCCATTACACCGCCATTCTGTAGCCTCTCTCATCCTGAAGGGATCAGGGCCGCCCTCCCAAGAGGTCAATTTGAAGAAGAAGAGGTTCTTACACCCAAGTCTCAGCTCATTCATGACCTCCGGGAGGAGATTAAGAGTATAAAACGGGCTATGGAAACTCAAGGCAACAAGACATCAAGTTCCCATCAACGACCATCACCAAGGAACCGTCAATCGGTCCATCAGCCCGAGAAACCAATCAGGCAGTGGACCGAGGAAGATGAAAATGCAGAATTGGAGCAAGGCTTTCTGCAGTTCAATAACCTACGTATCAATACCCCTCGAACGCAAGACGCATGGGTAAACACACCCATGGGGTCTCCACCCAGGTTTATTGCACAGAAGGAGATGGTGCATCAACTTGTAGCTGAATGCCTTCGTCGACAGGCACCTCAACTCACTGGGGTCCCTACAACGACAATCAACAGGCCTTATCCCCCAGAGGTTGAAGCGGAGCTACTACCTAGAGATTTGAAGCCACCAAAGATCCAATTCGATGGGACTGGGAGCGTGTTAAAGCACCTGACATCATTCCACTATGCCATGGGCAATTGGGCGCACCATTCGAATTTTTGTCTTCGAATGTTTCCCAATACTCTTTCTGGTGATGCTTTCCAGTGGTACATATCTCTCCCAACCAGCTCAATTCGAACATGGGAAGAGATGAAAGAAATGTTCACCTCCCGATTCGTTGATACTACACGAGAAGTACAACTATCGGAATTATCTACCTTGTCCCAAAAGAAGGACGAGCCGGTTGAAGACTACATCACCAGATGGCAAAGGGCCGCTAACCGATGTCAAGCACCCCTATCTCAAGCAATGAAGGTCAATCTTTGCCGGAATGGCATCAAGACGGAAATCTCGTTGCTGATGAATGAACAGCTAAGTACATTTCAGGCCCTAGCTACAGAAGCTTGTCGAAAAGAGTATTTGTTGTCTCAACAAAAAGTCTGGAAAAAGGAATCATCCACAACCACTACGTTTAAGAAGAAGAAAACTGGACAGACCTCTGCAAACACTACAGAGGTTAAAAAGCAACCAGATAAAGCAAAGCCGCCTGTAAAAGAGCAGCCTGCAAGACCCTTCCGAAGAGAGGAAATCCAATATGCCTTTGGGGAAGATGACGTGGAGACGCTATTCCAGCACCTTATGTCGACCGGGCTATTCGAGTTGCCCGCCCCAAAAAGGCCAGAAGAAATTGGACGCACTTCTCACCAGCGATATTGCAGTTACCACCGATATGTCGGTCACCCCACTAAGAAGTGTTGGGATCTCCAAGCAATATTGCAAGATTACATCGACAAGGGGGTTATAAAACTCAGTCCTCCAGCGCAAGCTTCATCAAATGTTGTGACAATTGAGATAGCAGAAAAGGGTGATTGGGAAGTGGTTCGAAAACCACCAAACCTAAGACGGACAAAAAGATGTCTCAAAGATTTATGCAGAAAAGACAAAAGAATAAGGGATAAGGCCATTCTCCCTTTCTTCTCAAGGCATTTGAGGCAATCCTCACGGGTGCAACCATTCATGATCATGGACTTTTTGCAGCCCGAGTTGCTACTCCAATTCTATCAACAGCTTGCTGGAAGATCACCTCGACCAGAAAAAGAAAGATACATTCTCGAGGAGTTACCAAATACAACTCCATGTGAGAATGGTCTGTTTTGGGACCTAGATAGCAACAACAGAGAAACTGAAACTTGCTATCATATAAATGCATCTGCGTCCAAGCCTGCAAAGTGGCGAAGAACTGCCTCGGTGCTTATCCCTAACTACACCAAGTTTGAAGTTGGGATGTCACCGGTAAATCACATCATCACGTATTTGCGAGAATCTCGACCACTGCCAGCATCCTGGGAGATCAGAGTGGAATACTTCCAGTACTCACTGGGGGAATCAGTGATATCCTGGTACCGAGATAATTGTATGGAAGAAATTACCGAGTGGGTCATCTTGATAGACGCGTTCTTGGTCCGCTTCCTGTCAAGACAAAGAGAGCAGTTCCCTAGTAATTACTTGAGGGAAATACAATACAGTCAAGAATCTACTGCTCACTACATAAACTATCTCAGAGACAGTACATGGAGCGATCCCCTGGCCATATGGTTGCCTGAACCTGAAATAGTCACAAAATATCTTTCGGATGCAGTATGCCCTCCAACTGACAACGGGTACAAGACCTTTGAAGCCAAAACTTTCATAAAAGCAATACGATGGGTCGGTAACGAAGGCTTCAAACAAGAGGCAATCTTTAGCGATGCTGAAGGTTTTGGGAGGACAAATCAACTCCAAGTTCTGCACGTACTGCAGTTAAACGATGCGCCCATCCTTCGAGTGTTCCCTCTCTTAACCAGGGAGGTAAGCTATGATTGGCCACATATTCAGTTATTCCATGAAAATCATAAGTATGCGTTGCCGCACTTGTTTGATTATTCATTGGCGGTCTGTCAAATGGGGCAAACAGAAGAGTTTGCACTCGAGCACTTTGTTTTGAGCTTGGCCCATGACAGTTGTGCTCTTCTCTGGATTTCCTCGCTCCCCGAAGAAGCATTTGGTTCTTGGGAAGAGTTCGTTGATATATTTATCCTGAGATTCCACGAATATGAGACAGAGTTCCCTCCAGAGATGATAGAAGTCATGCACCCCCTATCAGGAGAGTCTCAATATGACTACATCTTGAGATGGATAAACTGCAGAACAATCAACCAAAAATTCGACAAAGAAGAAATCATGGTTCATCAATGCATCAAGTCAATGAGTGGGTATTTTCCTGAAATCCCAAAAATACAGCCATTTTTCTCAGATGTACTACGAACATTGGCTACAAACATTCAGGACTCTGCCTCTTCCAATATGGTGCAAGTTGAAGAGGATGTTCTGGCAATTCTTCGATCTGGTCGAATTACACCAGAAAACAAGGGTAAAGCCCCGGCACAAGAAAGTCGTACTCAGCCAGAACAGCACATACCAGTTAATCAGGGGAAAACCTCAATAAGCTATGATGTGCTTGAACACTTGAAGCGACTCCCTGCTCGACTCAGTATTTATGACGCCTTGCAATTATCGCAAGAAGCCAGGGATGCACTGGTTAGTGCTCTGACAGATGAAAATGTCTGTCTCGCCTACCTGGTCGACGCCGCTGAATGTGATGAAGTCATTTCATTCACTAATGAGGATATGTTGCTTGGAGACGTTAATCACAACCGACCTTTATATGTTACGGGCAACCTAGCAGGTGAACTGGTTAACGGGATCATGATTGATGTCGGGTCTGCAATTAATATCTTGCCCCTTCGAACACTCAGGAGGATCGGAATTTCTCCATCAGCGTTAAAAGACACTAGTGTGGTGATTCACGGGTTTAATCAAGGGACTCAAAAGGCCATGGGCCTGATTGAGTTGGAACTAAGCATAGAAGATTTCTGCACCGAAATCCCATGCTTTGTGATTAATGCTCCGACCTCATATAACTTGCTGCTGGGAAGGCCTTGGCTCCACAGTAATAAGATAATCGCATCAACGGTGCATCAATGCTTCAAGCACTGCGAGGATGGAGTCGAAAAAAGGATTTTCGCTGACCATAAACCTTTCACAACGGAGAAATCATTTTACTCTGATGCTAAGTATTATGACTTGGCATCTGCTGTCAACACATCAATGAAAGCAATGGAATCAACCACACTAGAAGGACAGCAGGAGGTATCTCAGGCTCCCCCCGCCCCAGTAAGGACAGACATATTCTCAAAAGGTGAGAAGATAGAAGGTCAAGGTCGTGGTCATGGACGAGGAATGACGGAACCAAGGGCTCAATTTCAAACCAAATTTGAAAATATGAGCCTCGATCCAGTACATCCACTACCACGATAACGACAGGGGGCAACCATACCACCTCCTACCAGCTATAGCAATACTGCTGCAAGATCACGGTTCTACTTGGACCTCGAAGTCCTCAAAAAGGTTGCTAAACCGCCTCGAGCCAATTCCCCTAGGTTTGAGGTGGATCTGGAAGCTCTTCGGAGATTCCGGAATCAGGCCAATGAGGAAGCCAAGTCACTTTGTTGTGAGAGTGACGGAATGGCCACTGAGGCCGCTCACCAAAATCAAAAACCTGAGGAAACGCTCGATGAGGTTTTAGCAATGCTCGTGGAGTTTAATGTATCTACTCCAAGTGTGCAGGAACCTGAAGATGAAAACTTTGCCAAAAAATATTTCATAAAGCAATATGGCAAGGTTTACGGTAGCCCTAACAAATCCTCTTGTTTACCCACGGCTAAGCTCAAGAAATGGGATTTCCATCGCTATAGCAGAGAAAGCAAAAAAATTATGGATTTGATGGGGTTCTATCCTGATGAACCACATTTATCAGGCCTCGGAAGTGACATCCCTATCCCGTTATCCGAAAGACCCCCTGGTTATCAAAAGGGAAACAAACGACTTGGCCTTGGGTATAAAGAAGAAGAAGACGGCAACTTCGCCACCACCTACTGCGTCTCCACAAGTGATGACTCCAACAATGATGAAGAGGCATTAATGGAACCAGAGGATGCTCCACCTGCGATTGAGGATGGAGGGCAGTCTACTATTAACGTACTTGAGGAATTCAATCTCGGGACTGAAAAGGACCCGAGACCCATTTTTATTGCCAAAAACTTGGCTGAAAAAGAAAAGGTGGCGCTGAGGCGGCTTTTAAGTGAATTCAAAGATGTTTTTTCTTGGGGGTATTCCGAAATGCCAGGTCTCAACCCCGCTATTGCAATGCATCATCTGCATATTACGCGGGATAAAAAGCCAGTCAAGCAAGCTCCGAGAAGATTTCGACCAGAGCTCGAAGAACAAATCATCAAGGAAGTTGAAAAACTCATTGATGCTGAATTCATTCGGGAAATCAAATTTCCAAAATGGATTTCTAGCATTGTTCCTATCAAAAAGAAAAATGGGCAGATCCGCATTTGCGTAGATTTTCGAGATTTAAACGAAGCATGCCCTAAAGATGAATTTTCTCTTCCTTTCACTGATGTGGTAATCGACAGCACAGCTCTGTACGACACGTTCTCCTTTATGGATGGATATTCGGGATATAATCAAATCAAGATGGCTCCAGCAGATGAAGCCGCAACAGCATTTCGAACACCGATGGGTGTCTTTTGCTACAAAGTCATGCCTTTTGGTCTTAAGAATGCTGGCGCAACTTATCAAAGGGCTATGCAAAATATATTTCATGATATGTTACACAAACATGTTGAGTGCTATGTCGATGACCTGGTTGTAAGATCTGAAGGTCACAATAAGCATAAAGAAGATTTGAGATCGGTATTCTTGCGCCTAAGAAAGTATGATCTCAAGATGAATCCTCTCAAATGTGCATTCGAAGTATCATCTGGGAAATTCCTCGGGTTCATAATCCGCCAAAGGGGAATCGAGGTCGATCCACTCAAAACAGAAGCAATTCAAAATATGCCGCCTCCACGAAATCTCTGAGAACTTAGGAGTCTGCAAGGCCAATTGTCGTATATCCGGCGTTTCATCTCCAACTTGTCCGGCCGCTGCCAACCCTTTCACAAGTTAATGAGAAAAGATGCGACTTTTCAATGGGACGCGAAATGCCAACGGGCCTTTGAAGCCATCAAAGAATTGCTGCAAAATCCTCCTGTTTTGACAACTCCAGTAAAAGGAAAGCCACTCATTCTCTATATTGCTGCCAGCCCACAATCAGTGGGGGCATTGCTCGCACAAGAAAATGCCCAAGGCAAAGAACAAGCCGCATATTATCTCAGTCGACGATTATTGCAAGCTGAATGCAATTATTCCTCGATCGAGAAGATTTGTCTAGCATTGGTTTTTGTGGCACAAAAGCTAAGACATTACTTCTTCGCGTATCAGATTATACTTATATCGAAGGCTGATCCCCTCAAGTTCTTGATCACTAGACCAATGCTTTCAGGACGCCTAGCAAAATGGTCACTTCTGCTATCTGAGTTTGATATCAAATATGTGCCACGAAAGGCAGTAAAAGGGCAAGTATTGATTTCCTAGCAGCCCATCCTCTTGAAGAAGAATTTCCCATCTTAGAAAACCTACCTGATGAGAAGGTTTTCTACGCAAATGATGATCCAATGTGGCAAATGTATTTCGATGGTGCTTCCAAGCCATCCGGAGCTGGTGTTGGAATTGTCGTAGTCTCCCCTCATAAAGACTTATTCCCGCACTCATATTTTCTTGGAAGAAGCACAACAAATAATGAAGCTGAGTACGAGGCCTTACTCATCGGCATGGAACTTCTTCTGCAATCAGATATTTTATTTGTGCGAATATTTGGGGACTCTGAATTGGTTATCAAACAGTTAAATAATCAATACGAAGTACATCAGCCCCATTTGCAAAAATATTATGACAAAGCTCAAACTTTATTGGCAAAATTCGAAATGGTTTCGGTTGAGCATGTTCCTCGGTCAGAAAATGTAGTTGCTGATGCACTATCAAAGTTGGCCAGTATTCTCGCCTTTAATGAGCTCGATGACATGACAATTCGAGTACAAAGACTAGAAGATGACGAAGAGCTCCAAGTAAATCAAATTGGACGGTGCGTATCCGAGGTAACTACAAACAATGATGATTGGCGCATCCCCATCATCGATTACCTCAAATATGGTATTGAACCAGATGATCCAAGTGCAAGGAAGTCACTGAGAAAGGCTGTTTTGCGATATACCGTGTTTCAAGATAGTTTGTATCGGATTGCTTTTGATGGGCTTTGGCTTCGCTGTATTAACGGTAATGATATCTGTCAAGTCCTTCAAGAGACGCACTCCAGCGAGTGCGGCGCCCACCAATCTGGACGTCGTCTTTATCATAGGATCAAAACGTTGGGCTATTATTGGCCCACAATGGTCCAAGACTCCATCAATTTTGCAAAATCCTGTGAAGCCTGCCAAAAGCATGGAGATATTTATCATATTCCTACTTCAGTAATGTCTCCAGCACCTATTTCGTGGCCTTTCTCTTGGTGGGATTTTGATATTGTCGGTCCGATAAACCCGTCATCATCTAGAGGACACTTATATATTTTAGCCGCTGCGGATTATTTCTCCAAATGGGCAGAAGCTAAAGCTTACAAGAGAGTCCGAGCACAAGAGGTGGTTGAATTTATCAAGCACAAAATCATCTACCGTTATGGTGTTCCCTATCAAATCACCTCAGATAATGGCACGCCATTCAAAAATGATAAAGTAAATCAATTATGCCAAAAGTTTAAAATCAAGCAAGTGTTCTCATCGCCTTATTACCCACAAGGGAATGGTCAAGCAGAGGCATTCAACAAAAATATTATTCGAATCCTCAAAAGGACCACTGTGAAAAATAAGCGTGATTGGCACGAGAGGTTACCCGAAGCATTGTGGGCCTACAGAACCACACATCGAACTGCAACGGGAGCGACACCATATTCATTACTCTTTGGCACAGAGGCAGTTTTGCCAGTGGAAATTCAGTTAGCATCTTTGAGGGTTGCCATCCATTCTGGGTTAACTACTGAACAACAAGCTAAACTTCGCTTCGACGAGCTTGAGGTACTGGACGAGAAACGAGTTCAAGCGCGACAACGGATCGAACTCTATCAAGCTCGAATGGTCGAAGCATACAATAAAGTCGTGAGGCATCGCTCATTCAAAAGAGGAGATTTGGTGCTAAAGCTACGCACAGAGCTTATGGCCGGGGGCAAACTTACCGGCAAATTCGAGCCTAAATGGGGAGGGCCTTACATCATTGAGAGGGTCCATGGCAATGGCACATATGAAGTTGTTAATTGCAGAAATCAAATGAAAGCAACCGTGAATGGGAATTACTTAAAAAGATACTATCCATGAAATTACAAAGAAAGTCATATATCAAAAAAATCTCTACAGCCTCCCTCGTAGAAGGAAGGGACTCCTTCAAAACTCGAATGGAGTTCCCTACATCAGCAGGAGAAACAGGTAACGGCTCTATCGATGTCAAATTCTCCCCGCCATGAGCATCATCATCAGATATTTCGACAACTAAGGCAGTTGTCAAAAAAAAAAGGGGGGGGGGAATTTTCACGGCTTCTTGCGGAGATGGGGGAGAAGGAGGCTGAGGAAAAAGCTTTGCCGCCACCCCCACCTGTCATACCCCCAAGCGCGAAAAAAAGTCTCAATGAATCGAGTTCCAGTGGCAAGGTCTAGCACTGGGCGGAAAGGTTTCTCTGTCTTATGAAGATGGTAAACCTATTGATGGCAAAGGTATCGGAAGAAAGATCATGGACAGAGTTCACCAGACTTATATTGGTGACTTTCAGGGAAAATACTTCGCTTATAATGGTGAGAAGAGCTTGTTTACAGTGGGGGCTCTTCCACAACAGAATTTTGAATTCAGTGTTGTGCTTGAAGACGTGTCCTCAAACAAAGTTAGTGGGAATAGTAGCCCTCATGGTAATGACAGCCCCGGGGAGGGAGATCGGAAAAGGCAAAGGCGATCGTATCAGACCAAGACTTTCAAAGTTGAGATACGTTTTGCTGCCAAAATTCCAATGAAAGCTATTGCAAATGCTCCTAAGGCAGCATGCTGTAAAGCAGGGTTGCCTTCTGGTTCGGCAGTCATTTTTTCACAATGATCCTAGTAACTTTGTTGACATTGGAGGTGGAGTTTTGGGTTGTCGTGGTTTTCATTTTAGCTTCCGAACCAGTCAAGGGGGCTTGTCTCTAAATATTGATGTGTCTACTACAATGATTATAAGGCCTGGCCCTATTGATGGATTTCTGATGGTTAATCAAAATGTTAGGAATCATGGTGAAATTGGTTGGGGAAAGGCAAAGAGAACTCTGAAGAATCTGAGGGTGAAAACAAGACCCTCAAATATGGAATTTAAAATTATAGGGCTAAATGAGCTTCCATGCAACCAACAGATATTTACTTTGAAACAGAAAAATGGAAGAGGCGATAGCCCGTCTCAAACCATTGAGATTATAGTTTTCGATTATTTTGTTAACTATCGGCACATTGAGCTTAGGTTCTCTGCAAGTATGCCATGCAATAATGTTGGAAAGCCAAAACGCCCCACTTACTATCCTGTCGAGCTCTGCTCTCTGGTTTCATTGCAAAGGTATACTAAATCTCTGTCAACTTTGCAAAGATCATCACTGGTTGAAAAATCTCGACAGAAACCACAAGAAAGGGTACAAACTTTAAGTAATGCATTAAGAAGCAACAACTATGGTACTGAAGACATGAGGTGTTTCGATCAATGGTAACTTCATTCAAGTAGAAGGCCGTGTCTTGAATGCACCAAAGTTAAAAGGTGGCAATGATGAATTCTTTCCTAGAAATGGTCCATGGAATTTCAACAATAAGAAACTTGTGGACCCTCAAAAAATAGAAAGATGGGCTATTGTAAACTTTTCTGCTCGCTGAGATGTTCGGTCTCTTGTTCGTGATCTGCACAAATGTGGAGCGATGAAAGGCATTGTCATTGCAGAACCATTTGATTACTTTGAAGAGAATCCTCAATTTAGTCATGCTCCACCTACTGATAAGGTCGACAAGATGTTCGAAATCATTCAGTCAAAGCTTCCAGGAGCCCCTCAGTTTCTTCTCTGTGTTTTGCCTAAGAGAAAGAATTGTGATATATATATGGCCCATTTAAAAAAAAAAAATCCCCATTACGCCATGAGTCAAGAGAGGCCTGCTAGACAACATGTCAGGAATCACGCCTTTACGAGTAGCCCACGACGGCATAATTCCTGAGGGGGCATTTGATGAGATGGACAATATGCCATGGTTGTTGCTCCTACGATGCAGCCCAAGCCACTAAGTGATGCAGGTCCATCAAGTAAAAATGTCACAGGGCCTATTATTGCTGGAACTTCCGACAGAGTGTTGCACCCGTTCCACGAAAGAATCCTTTCATGCCATCTTGCTAGAAAGTGCCAACAATTGCCTCTCCCACATTGTCAAAAATACCAGCCTGCAGCCGTTGCTTCAACACTTCACATGGAATTCGAACAGCCGTTCCAAGGACTGTGCTACAGAAGGAGGCAAAGGATTGCACCTGGATTTCAGGAATTATCGGTGCTACATTTATTAATACAAGCTTGGTTGCTTCAAAGATTCCAGTACGCAATCCATGGCTTGAAAACTGTCCAAGGATGGCTAGGACTGAACCCCTGTATAGTCCCTGAAGTCCAATTTGAGGAAGCTTTGACACAAGTTCTGGAAATGAAAGTGTTGATGCTTGTACACGAGTCTTGATTGTATCTACAGGATGCATTAGAGAAGTGGAAAGGGCACAAGCAAGGCCTCCTGCCAAAGCAAATTTTAAAAAACTTTCAGCAGGTATTTCCACAGGTGGGGGACACAGCAACAACAGTAGCTGCCTCGAACCAAATACTCCTGGGATCATCTTCAAGGCGCTCAGAAGATTTGCTCAAACATAGAGTAGTATAAGCACGCAGAATGGTTGGTTCCTTCTGCTCCATCAAAGACAGAAACTGCTTCCACCCAAATGACTTTGAAAATATGTGACTTCGAGTGCGGCGGAAAAATTCTCTGGCATATCTTCGTGCTCCTCAAAGAACCGTCTTCCTTCAGACTCCGTGTACCTGAAGAAATCCTGAACGGAGAATAGCTTCTTCTTATCAGGATAGTCCTTTGAGGGCCGTCCAAGATGAGGAATGAGTTCAATCAATTCTATCAATGAAACGGTAGAGAGGGTGGATCGCAAGCGCTCCACATTCGATAATGGAATGTTCAGCAACCCATTCGCAAGTTTGGGTGCAAAGCTGGCCTCTGGTTCTTCTCTGTTGTCTGCAGATACTCGATTCTCACCATCATCTTTGACAGAAGACGTCACACCAACCATACTAGAAGGAATGCCCCCGAGTCTCGCAAACACCAGATGTGTCAAGAGGCCATTAACATCCGCTTTTCTTCCATTGAAGATTCCTGCAACTCCCAGATGATCAGGCTCACCTAAAGGTGAAGAAGAAGAATTCGATCTGGTGCAATTCTTACGACAGCCATCTTTCACCATCTGGTCAAATTTACAAAGACATTGGACGAAATTATCCACCATTAAGCTGAAGAAGAGCTCCAACGACAGCACTTCACCTTCCTTAAGTGCAACTGCGTGATTTTCATACTCCCCCATAATCGAACTGCCGGAGTTCATTCGGTCAAGATTCACGCAGAGGCCCACGCGGTCATTTCCTGTAACATGATGTGGCCCCTCGTCTTGCGCACACGGCTTCGAGGAAGCCCTGACACCCGTCTTGAATGGGCTGGGAAGGGCATGAATGAAATTATTAACGATGAGAGACCACGCCACAGCAAGGTGCAAGCAGTTGGCGCAAGATGCAACGTCTTCCTTGGCATCCGTCGCATCTTTCACCAACGCCGCCTTGTTTGGTGGATCTTTCCTGGCGAAGTTGCAGAAAATCGTCCCAAGGAATGCCTTGAAGCGGACGGGCACCTTCATCGAGTTCCGCTTCTCCTTGAAAAAAAAGAAGAAGAAGAGAACTCCGTTTCCGCTTCTTTACGATGTCGCCGCCCGCATCGGGAAGCGACTGCCTGGAGCTGTCGGCGGCGGAGACTTTCAAGTGGGAGAAGAAATCATTGCGCAGATAGTCGGCGGCGCGGCGGAATCCGAATTCGAGCGGGGAGATGACGTCCTTGACGGTGTTGCAGAAGGAATCAAACCGATCCATTGGTGGTGTGCCCTGGGCAGGAAAGATGGTGGAGCTTCTGGTGAGCGGGCGAAAGCCTGTGGGGGAATTCGGTGATGGCGTGGACATTGTTCAATGGGTCCGGAAGATGACGGATTCTAACAAGGAGGGCGTTCTGAAGATCCTCGATCCAAGGCTCCCTTCTGTGCCCCTGCATGAAGTCCTGCACGTCTTCTATCTTGCGATGCTTTGCGTCAAGGAACAGAGCGCCGAGCGCCCCACGATGAGGGAGGTCGTCCAGATCCTCACGGAGCTACCGAAGCCGTCGGTTTCCATGAATGAGGACTCCCACAACCTGCCAGCCGATTCAGCTGCCATCAAAGAACCGGCCGAGAGTCCGATCGCGAACTGCAGGAGAACGGCGGCGGCGCGACCACGGAGGACAGCTGATCGCCGACAGCGTCGACGTCGCTGTCGATTCAGATGGCGTGGATCATGGAGCTTCTAGAGAGTAGTCCGGAAGCCAAGTCGAAGATGTACCGGGATCCGGGGCTGAGCGTCGTCTTCCTCATGAACAGCAACCGCTACACCGTGCAGAAGGTGTGGGATTGGGGCTAGCGCTGGACGCGACGATCTGCTGCTGCGGCGGCAAGCTGCAACATCTGTCGGTGCTGGACGAGCAGCTGCTGCGATCCGACGGTGGAAGGCTGCCGGAGAAGACGGTGCAGGCATCAGGCGACGGGCGACAATGGCATCAAGAGCGGCGACGGCCGACTGCCAGCTTCAGACATCGGGCTGGAAAGCGATGGCGCGCTCGACCCATTCGTAGGACGCGTTGAAGAGCACCATGTCCCAGGCGACGACCCCACCAGCGTGGAAGAATCCCGCGTCGGCGCGGCTGTAGAAACCGGCTTTAACGGCGCAGCTGCCGCCGAGGACCCGACCTCGAGCGTTAGGTACACCATCTTCAGAGACGAAGGCTTATGCCGGCAACCTGGCTCAGGCGTTTCTTGGAGGAAGCGGCAGGCATGAACCCGGCTGCGTCGAGCTGCGGTGAGGCCGGAAAAGAACCGGCCGAAGACGATCCAGAGTGTAGCATTCGCTGGAGATTTCCATGCGGCAACTGCTAAAAAGCGGCAGATGAGAGCCTGGTGTTGGCCAATCGATCTCCGGCGAACCGCGATGAGTACGGGCCTTCTTCCATTTCAGCAGAAAGAGAGAGCGGGAAGAAGCTCTGAAACTAAGGGACAGATGTGCTCTACGCGAAAGCAGTTCCGCGGGAAAGCGTTTCCGGTACAGTTCCGCGGGAAAGAGGTTCCGCGTGAATCCGGTTCCGCACAAGTGTAGCTTGGCGCCCAAGCAAATGGAGTTCCGCGAAAATGCTTAGTTCAGCATGGCTATAGTTCCGCGGCAGTGAAATCCCCTGCCAATGCAGTTCCGCGGCAACGCTTTTCCGCGGCGACGAAGTTCCGCGGGAACGCTCACAGCTGCCGAGTCGCCTATAAATAGAGGCCCTTCGCCCTTTCATTCGGGGCACAACGAGAACGGGAGAAGGAGAGCTCTCCCGCGCTGAAAAGTGAACGCGTCCTCCATATATTTTTCTTTTCTCTTTCTTTTACAGAGAGCTCTCCCGCGCTGAAAAGTGAACGCGTCCTCCATATATTTTTCTTTTCTCTTTCTTTTACAGAGAGCTCTCCCGCGCTGAAAAGTGAACGCGTCCTCCATATATTTTTCTTTTCTCTTTCTTTTACAGAGAGCTCTCCCGCGCTGAAGAGAGAACGTGAGTTCTCCAGATTTTTTTTTAGTTAAAAAAAAGAGAGTTTCTTTCTTTTATATATATATAAAAATATATATATACATTATTTTCAAAAACTACTTTTCCCAACGTGGATACTCCCCGATTGGCGGGTTGAATTGACACACGGGTTAAGTATATTTTCTCCGTTAAAAATATATGTGTATATTATATATATATATATATCTATATATACATATATAGTATTTTCAAAAAAACTACTTTTCCCAACGTGGATACTCCCCGATTGGCGGGTTGAATTGACACACGGGTTAAGTATATTTTCTCATTTGAAAATAAAATAAATATATATATGTGTGTATATTATATATGTAAAAATATATATACATATATATTATTTTCAAAAACTACTTTTGCCAACGTGGATACTCCCCGATTGGCGGGTTGAATTGACACACGGGTTAAGTATATTTTCTCCTTTAAAAATATATATGTGTATATTATATATATATATATCTATATATACATATATATTATTTTCAAAAACTACTTTTCCCAACGTGGATACTCCCCGATTGGCGGGTTGAATTGACACACGGGTTAAGTCTATTTTCTCCGTTAAAAATATATATGTGTATATAATATATATATATATATATCTATATATACATATATATTATTTTCAAAAAAAAAAACTACTTTTCCCAACGTGGATACTCCCCGACTGGCGGGTTGAATTGACACACGGGTTAAGTATATTTTCTCCTTCAAAAATATATATGTGTATATTATATATATATATATATATCTATATATACCTATATATTCAAAGGCATCCAAAAACAAAGATTTTGATTTCTAAAATTATATAAATGCCCCGCGGGCCTCCAAAAATGAATATCTTGTCCCGCGGGCCTTAAAAAAAAATATATATTTTTAAACTTTCAAAAATATATATGTTATAAAAAAGAATTTTCATATACTTTTCCTGAGTAGATACTCCCCAAACAGTGGGTTAATTTGATACGCAAGGCTAAGTACCTTTTCTACTATATATATACATATATATATATATCAAAAAAAAAATGATGACCTCTTCACTCAATCCGAGCCTTAATGTCTGAGCAAGCCCAAGACGGCTAAAAACTCTTCAAAAAGCCTAAGGTGGCCCAAAACCCTCCAAAAAGCCCAAGATGGCTCAAAACTCTCCAAAAAGTCCAAGATGGCTCAAAACTCTCCAAAAAGTCCAAGATGGCTCAAAACTCTCCAAAAAGCCCAAGATGACCCAAAAATCTCCAAAAAGCCCAAGATGGCTCAAAACTCTCCAAAAAGCCCATGATGGCCTAAAAATCTCCAAAAAGCCATGATGGCCTAAAAATCTCCAAAAAGCCCAAGATGGCTCAAAACTCTCCAAAAAGCTCATGATGGCCTAAAAATCTCCAAAAAGCCCATGATGGCCTAAAAATCTTCAAAAAGCCCAAGATGGCTCAAAACCCTCCAAAAAGCCCATGATGGCCTAAAAATCTCCAAAAAGCCCAAGACGGCACAAAAATCTCCAAAAAGCCCAAGAAGGCCCAAACTCTTTTCAACAAGCCCAGTTGGGCCCAAACCTTTTTAATTGGTCAAAAATGACCCAAACATACTTTTTAAATCCGGTTGAATCCATTTCTTGGTAAAACCACCCAATTGTTCAATCCAGAGGCTGAAAGCGGGAGACGTTGGTTTCTTGTATAAGTACCGAAGCTGAAAGCGGGACACGCTGGTCTGCTGTGTAAATCCAGAGGCTAAATGCGGGAGACGCTGGTTTCTTGTATAAGTACAGAAGCTGAAAGCGGGACACGCTGGTCTGCTGTGTAAATCTAGAAGCTAAGAGCGCACTTAATTTGCTGTGTAGGGTCACTAGTGTAGCCGACGGGCCCCTCACTAGTTCCCAAAACCGAGTCATCGCTGGTCGACGGGCTAAGCGTAAACTCACATTTAAGACATGGCACGTGGCGTCATATACCTCACATTTAAGTCATGGCGCGTGGCGTCATATACCTCACATTCGAGTCATGGCGCGGGGCGAAGTGTACTCATTTATCTTTATATTTTTGTTAGACACGATCTTTCGTGCACTTGTAAAGACGTAGAAGGATCTTCTACGCACTTCATTATTATTAAGCATTCTTTTATGGACCATTGTATTCAACTCTTTTAATCAAGGGTTTTCTCGTTAGAGATGTAAAATCAGAATGTGGAACACAATGCAAAATATTTCTGTGATGTACTTTTCGGACTCGGTTAAAGAATTGGATGCTTTAAAATTTTGTTGGGAAATTAATGAAGCATTTATTCTCAAAGCCGCAGGGAAACAATTTTACATTCAACCAAAAATCAACAGAATGGGATAAATTAATTTTATTTCTCACGAGGCCGGAACACAATGTAAAGCAAAAATGAAACCTAGATACAAACTACCCGACACAAAACTCAAAAAAAAAACTCTACTCAATTCCTATTTTATCTCCCCCTTTTTGTCAATCTATCAAAAATTTGTCAATTCTCAAAGATTTTGTGAATTGAAATTGAGAGATGGGATATGAGATCGGTTTGATGGGACGGTTATGGGCTGATGAGTAGAAGGAAGAAGCTTAAGCGAGAGTGGGTTCTCGATAAACTGAACCCGATTCGAAGGGATCAAGTTCAGGCATGGGTTGCTTCTTGTGACGGCCTGAGGCGAGGTGGTATCGAATGGTACGCATTTCCCGATCGATTCGATCTTGTCGGGAATGCATATCATTGATAGCATTCAAGACCTCAGTCACAAGACTAGTCATCCTATCCTCTTGATGACTCATTTCTTCCCGAAGAGCCGAAATCTCTTCTTTAATGCTCTGAAGCGTGGCCTCTTGAGATGATGTAGGAGGCGCTCGTTCGGGTGTAGCAGATCCTTGAGGTGAGTAGGATCCGTGCGTCGCGGGAGATGCGGGCTCCGCTTGAGCAGGCGGTGCTTCAGGAGGTTGCTCCCCCTCAGCCTGTGCGTGGTCCTCTTGCTCTCGGGCTGGCTCGCCTAGCTTTTCTCGTATTCTGTCTTCTCTGAATTGCTCCAGGTTTATCTTCATGCGTTGGAGCAATGCCTTGTTAATGGCATTTGTTGTTTTGGGAACTTCAAAGGGTTCCCCTTCAATATCCACCTCTAGGCGCTCTAGTATCTTCGTGATCCAACTCCCGTAGGGTAGTACTCCTCTCGGGTTATCCTTTTTGCATGCCAAGGCTTCGAGAAAGAGTCTAGGAAGACTGATCTTTACTTTATTGACCAATTTCCATAAGATCATTGCTTCCTGTGGATTCAGTTGATTCCTTCCGCCTCCTTTGGGATAGATGCAGTGCGCAATGAGCAGGCGAAGGACTCGTAGCCGAGGAGAAAGGTCCATATAGTGCAGGAATTTGGTGCCTGCATGGTACTTGTTGCTCTTGGTCAGCTCATTATAGATCTTCTCCATTGTAAGATTTGTGGGTAGCCTTTCTTCTTCAAATGGAACTTCAAGAATTCTCCCGATTCTCTTTATGGCTTCATTCTGATCTGGATTAGCCATAGTTCCAAAATACATTTTTGATCCTTTGACATAAGTCGAGAACTTGGTGTCATCCCATAGGTAGTAGAACAGCCTGGTTAAGTCGGGATAGACCCTTTCTTTTGACTTCAACAGCTGTGTCCATCCTTGAAAGTCTAGCAACTCTTTTATATCGAATTCATAATCGCTGAGAAATTTGAAATTGATTATTTTCGAGATGAATACCTTTCTCTCGTAGAAAAGCTTGTAGAAGCGACTATGTTGGAGCTCGGTTTTGAAGTATGTTGTGGGCATTTTCAAGACTTGCCCTTTTGTGATTGGAATTCTTACTGAGTTTGAGTTTTGAGGTTGACTTTCCGACCTCGGAGCTCGATCAGATGATTGGGTAGTGGTTTGAAATCTAACCCTTCTACCCGTTGAGGTTGAGGGTTCCTCCCTTGCTCGCTTAGCCGATGTCCTCTGTCTCCTAGGAATTTCTTCTTCTGTGTTGGACTGGGAAGGTCTAGGCACTGGTCTTTGGTTTGGTTTGGAGACAGCTAGCTTTGGGAGTCTAGCTTTTGGTGCCATTTTGGTTTGGGAGATATAGTAACTGAGAGATGGAAAGTGAGAGAGAGAGGTGAGGTGAGATCAGAGAGAATGAGAGGAAGAGAGAACTGTGAGAGATGAGCTGGGGTTAGAGAGAAAATGAGAGGGAGAGAAGATGGGCTTTATCGAGCTTTGAGAGAAGAGAAAATGGAGCGGAGAAAGGAATGTCGGTGAGGAACGCCGGAAACAGCGAGGAAGAGAAAGAGGTAGTTGGCCGGAAAAGATGAAAGCTTGTCGGAATGAAGAACTTTGCTGGAAAGAGAAATCGCCGGAGAGGAGGAAAGGAAAACAGATTGGCGGGAAATGGAGAAAGAAGAAGAGAGAGGAGAAGAAAAGGGAGAGGAATCCGGATGGTCGCGCTCTCGCGGAGTCGACTTGCCCTAGGCGAAGTCGACTTCGACCCTGTGGAGTCGACTTCGCTATAGAAGCGGAGTCGACTTCACTTTCCCAAGTCGACTTGGCGGAGTCGACTTGGCTCCCATGGAGTCGACTTGACTCATCGACTTGACCTTTTCAAATTTTTAGTTTCTTGTTTAATTTTCCTAATTTAGCTCTATCATTCTCATATCATTCCTAATCTTACAAAATGATTCCTTGGCTAGTGGTTTGGTAAAGATATCAGCAATTTGGTCTTCTGTTTTCACATATTCTAAACAAATATCATGGTTTTCAACATGTTCTCTAATGAAATGGTGTCTTACATCAATATGCTTGGTTCTTGAATGTAGTACGGGATTCTTAGTCAGACAAATTGCACTTGTATTATCACATCTAATAGGAATATCAAAATAATCAATACCATAATCTTTCAATTGCTGTTTCATCCAAAGTAATCGGGCACAACAACTACCGGCGGCTATATATTCGGCTTCCGCAGTGGATAGAGCAACGCTTGTTTGTTTTCTTGAGTGCCATGAAACTAACATATGTCTTAGAAACTGACAAGTTCCACTAGTACTCTTTCTATCTACCTTATATCCAGCAAAATCCGCATCCGAATAGCCGATTAAATCAAAGGTTGACCCCTTTGGATTCCATAGTCCAAGATTGGTAGTTTTTGTTAAATATTTAAAAATCCTTTTTACAGCAAGTAGATGTGATTCTTTAGGACATGCTTGAAATCTAGAACACATACAAACACTGAATAAAATATCAGGTCTAGAAGCAGTTAAATATAGCAAAGATCCTATCATGCTTCTATAAAGCTTTTGATCGATACATTTACTATTTTCATCTGTGTCGATCTTGATTGTAGAGCTCATTGGAGTATTTGCCCCTTTGCTATTTTGCATTCCAAATTTCTTGAGCATCTCTTTGACATACTTGGACTGGTTTAGAAATATACCTTCATTTTGTTGCTTGATTTGCAGTCCAAGGAAGAAATTTAATTCTCCCATCATGCTCATTTCGAATTCGCTCTGCATAATCTTAGAAAATTCTTGGCATAGATTTTCGTCAGTAGCACCAAATATTATATCATCTACATAAATTTGTACAATTAAAATATTTTTATTTTTATATTTAATGAACAAAGTAGTATCAACTTTTTCTCTTTGAAACTCATGATCAATCAAAAATTTATTCAACCTTTCATACCAAGCTCTTGGAGCTTGTTTTAATCCATATAACGCTTTGGTCAATTTATAAACATATTTCCATTGATCCTTTTCTTCAAATCCTTGGGGTTGTTCAACATACACTTCTTCATTCAAATATCCATTTATAAATGCACTTTTTACATCCATTTGGAACAATTTGAAATTCATATGAGAAGCAAATGTTAGTAAAATACGTATGGCTTCTAATCTAGCCACGGGTGCATATGATTCTTCAAAATCAATTCCTTCTTCCTGGGAATACCCTTTGGCTACTAATATAGCCTTGTTTCTAATTACAAGTCCGCTTTCGTCCAATTTGTTTCTAAATATCCATTTGGTACCAATAATGGTATGACCATTTGGTCTAGAAACTAAATGTCATACATCATTTCTTTCAAATTGATTTAGCTCTTCTTGCATTGCAATAACCCAGCTTTCATCATTAAGAGCTTGTTCAATGGTAGTTGGTTCGATCTTGGACACAAAAGCATATTGTCCACAAATATTTTGCTTTGATCTTCTAGTTTTTACTCCTTCATACACATTTCCAATGACTTGCTCAATTGGATGGGCATTTTTCAACTTTAAATCAGTTGGAGATTTGTAAGAGTCATTACCTTCACTTACCTCTTCCTCCATGAGATTTTCTGGCTTGAGCTCGATTTCCTTTGGTTGTTCTTTTCCTTTTGTTTCATCTGCATCACTTAATTCATCCTCCTTTCTCGGAGTTTGGTTAAATTCATCAAATACAACATGTATGGATTCTTCTATAACTTGGTTTCGTTTATTGAATACTCTATATGCTTTGCTATTTGATGAGTAACCAAGGAATATTTCCTTATCACTTTTAGCATCTAGTTTTCCCAAGTTGGTTTTTCCATTGTTCAAAACATAGCATGTGCATCCAAAAGCATGAAAATAAGAGATATTTGGTTTTCTTCCTTTCCATAGCTCATATGGGGTCTTTTTTAAGATTGCTCTAATGGTAACTCGATTTAAAACATGACAAGCTGTACTTACAGCTTCACCTCAAAATTTCTTGGATAGTTTGCTCTCATTTAGCATTGTTCTAGCCATCTCTTGTATAGTTCTGTTTTTCCTTTCAACTACTCCATTTTGTGGTGGAGTTCTTGGTGCAAAAAATGTGTGATGAATTCTTTTTTCATTATAAAATTCTATGAATCGTTTGTTTTCAAATTCACCACCATGATCGCTTCTTATGGTTACAATTGTACTTGTTTTTCATTTTGCACCAAATTTACAAAGGTTGCAAACATAGAGAAGGCTTCATCTTTGCTAGCTGAGAGAATTATCCATGTAAATCTTGAAAAATCATCAACAATCACAAACACGTATCTCTTTCCACCAATGGTTAGAATGTCGGATGGCCCGTATAGATCCATGTTTAGCAATTCAAGTGGCCTAGTAGTGGAAATTTCCTTTTTGGTAGAGAAAGGCATCTTGGGTTGTTTTGATAATCGACATGCCTTGCAAATTTTATCCTTGTCATATTTCAATCTTGGTAATCCTTCTACCAAACTCTTTTTCCATAGGGTCTTTATATTTTCCATGTTTATATGTCCAAGTCTTTTATGAAAAACCCATGGATCATTATCAATGACCATTAGACATTGACCATTTAGTTCATCTAGTGAAACCAAATATACATTTCCATGTCTTTTTCCACTAAACATGATATGTTCTCCCTCAAATACATTACATATAGATGATTCAAACACAACTTTATATCCTTTGTCACATAATTGACTAATGCTCATTAGATTGTGTCTGAGTCCTTCAAGAAACAAAACATCTTCCATGCATGCATTTGAACTACTATGTATTTTTCCTTTACCTTTAATTTTACCTTTTTCATTATTACCAAAGGCAACTGTTCCATCGTTGTAAGGCGTAAGTTTATGAAATAGACTTCTTTCTCCAGTCATATGCCTTGAACAACCGCTATCCATGAACCATACATTATTTGCCTTTGCCTTAAAACATATCTGAAAAATAAACAAGTAAATCTTATCTCTTTGGTACCCATTTTATGGGTCCATTTAGGTTAGTAAAATAATTCAATCTTTGTCGTTCTAACTTTGAAAGCCCAAATCTAGTGTTCCTTGGAGCCCAAACTAATTTTGCACCATGATCATACAGTTTCTTAAGGTTACATTTATAGATTGTATGACCCATTTTATTACAAAAATTGCAAGCCATAGGTAATCTTGGAGTAGGCCTCCAAGTATCTAATGGTTCAAACGTTGGCCTTCTAGTCCACATAAAATTTTTCTTTTATGGCTTGTATATAGGTGCAGTTTTAGTTTAATATTTCCCAAGTATTGGTACATTTGATTTGTTACTTTCTTTTTGCTCAAATGTATAGTAACCAAGACCTCTTTTATTTGTTTGAGAGGTCATATTTAGAAACATCTTTACATTCTCTCCTGGATTAGAGAACTTAGCTAATGATTCATTTAATGATCTGTTCTCCTTTTTCAGCAAATCATTTTCATCTTTCAATTTGTCTAATCTTTCTGCAAGTTTACCATTTACAATTATTGCTGAATCACATTGTCTTTTCTTAATCGTAAACTTGCTTCCTAATTTCTTCAACTCTTCATATAGTGAATCATAAGCAATTTGCAGTTCTTCTAATTCAGCACATTTGAGGCATTCTTGAGGAGAAGAATAGCTTGATTGAGAATGGTAAGACTTGGAAGTTACCTCTTCATTGCTTGTGCACTTTGTTGAGGTGTTTTGTTCTTCTTGTTCGATTTGCGCCATGCAACATATTCTCGCACACTCTTCCGTCTCGATTTCGTCGGTTGAAGAGCTACTCGTTGTAGATTCCTCGTCATTCACGTACATGTCTCTTCCTTTATTTCTTTGGAATCTTTTGTTGTCCCCTCGATCTTTTCTTTGTTCTTTTGCCTTGTTTTCTTCGGGAGTTGGACATTGAGCTTGCATGTGACCCGAACCGCCGCATCGGTAACATTTGGTTGGTTCTTTCTTTTTCTCTCTAGAATTTCTATCTTTGAAACTTCTAAAATTTCTGCCTTTCCTCACAAATTTTCTGAATCGTTTTGTGAGTAGGGCAATCTCATCGTCATTTTGAGAGGATGAGGTGTCGTCTGTATCTTTTGCGGCTTTCAAGGCAATTGCTCTTTTGCCTTTGTGATGATCTTCATTTCTTTTCTTAATTAGCTCATGTGACATTAATGAGCTAATTAAGTTTTCTAGCTTCAATGTGTTGAGGTCCTTGGCTTCTTCTATCGCAGTAATCTTTGGAGTCCAAGATTCCGGTAGAGCTCTCAAAATCTTCATAACCTGCTCATATTCAGATATAGCCTTTCCAAGACCCTTTAAAGCATTAGTAATTTTTGAGAATCTAGCAAACATTTCAGAAATAATTTCTGTTTCTAGCATTCTAAAGTTTTCTAGTTCTCCAATCAAAATATTTCTTCTCGTCCCTTGGACTTGAGAAGTTCCTTCATAAATGGAGGTTAACGTATCCCATATCTCTTTGGCGGTTAAACAAGAGGATACCCTATCATATTCAGAAGCAGTAAGAGCACAAAATATTAAGTTCATAGCTTTGGCATTGCTCTTTACAATTCTTACTTCCTCATCAGTCCATTTGGAAGCTCTTTCATCGGTAGGCAAGGTTACTCCATCTTGGATTGCAATCCAAGAATCCATGTCGGTAGCCATGATGAGTTGCTTCATACGAAGCTTCCAATATCCAAAATTGTTCCCATCAAACAATGGTGGCCTTGTAAAGGATTGGCCTTCAGCAAATGCGGGAACGGAAGTAGATTGGGATGCCATATCGATAAGATCTCTTTGGTAAACTCAAAGACCTGCTCTGATATAACTTGTTGGTCCCGAGTTGATGGCTAAACCCAAGAGGGGAGGGGTGAATTGGGTTCTTTAAAAAATTCTTTGGTAAATTAAAAATCTTAACCCCTTGAAAGATTAATCCCCTTTTTGAAGGAAAATAGAGAGGAATAAGATAAAGCAATAAAAGAAAGAAAAAGACAAGATTTATAGTGGTTCGGGCAATCCTTCCCTACTCCACTCTTCCAAGCTCACACTCCGTTGTGACTTGGGTTCCACTATGTATTCCTCGAATACACTTAGAGTCTCCGCTCTCTTCTAGATTCTAGCTCTAGGGGGCATATACAACACACAACACAAGTAGATGATGAGTTCCACTCCAATCACACACTACTTTGCATATACTTGATCTTAGCTACTCAAGCTAAATCAAGTTCAATACAACAAGACTTTGAAATAAGAAAAACTACACTTTATAGAGATGTGTAGGCAGGTTGAGCTCGAGGAAGAAATTGTAGAAGCATCTTGGATGAGTATCGATGAAGCAGCTTGCAACTTGAAGCTCTTTCTTCCTTTGAATGTATATGGACCACTCAAATATGGAGAAAATGAAATAGAAACTCCTTCTTGCACTTCTTTTCTCTCTTTGGACTTTGTAGTGTGTATAGTAGTGTATATGAGTGTCTTGTATATTTCTTTCGCATTCATTTGAGTGTCCTTTTATAGAGTGAGGAAGATTTGGGTGGTTGGCGCGCAATAAATGATCTCCAACGTTCAAAAATTCGAACGTTATTTTCCAAGTTGAAGATGGAGTCAACTTGGCCTGCGACTTGGCTTCCAAGTCGCACCTGGAGTCGACCTCGTGTGCGACTCCAGTTCTTCAGATTCCCAAGTCTGAGTCTTGGGTCGACTTGGCCTCAGACTTCAACTCAAGTCGATCCTGGAGTCGACTTGGGTTGCGACTTGGCTCAGCCTTTGCTAAAAATGCTTTGATCTTCATTTGATTTGCTTCTATCTAGCTTGACTTTCTTCCTTTAGTCCTTTTGATTCTTGAATAATTGATTCATGCACCTTGCTTAGCATCTGACTCATTTGATCTTTAAGACTTGAATATTTGAAACATACTTGTATCTTTGCCTTGGGCTTGATAGACTTGATTTGATCTTGAACTTGAATCCTTACTTTGAACTTGAGATAAATCAAGTTGTTCTTTGAAAATGTGTTTGCATCTTGATTTGGATTATTCAAGTGGATTCTTGGAATGACCTTGAATCTGCATCTTTGAAGTTTGAAAGCCTCAAGTCGAGGATGGAGTCGACCTTGTTTGCGACTTCGCCCAAGTCGCACCTGGAGTCGACTTCGTCTGCGACTTGGGCATCTTTGTGCCCCAAAATCAGGTATGGACAGTTTTCTCTCGACTGAAGTCGATAGTGAGGTTGACTTCGTTTGCGACTTGGCTTCCCAAGTCGCAAGTGGAGTCGACTTAGCCTGCAACTTCACCTGCTATTCTTCCAGTTTTGATTTTGCCTTTGAAGTTCTGTTTCAAGTCGATAATGGAGTCGACTTTGGGATCGACTTCACCCTAAGTCGAAGTCCAAGTCGACTTGGGGATTGACTTGACTATTTCAGTTCCTTAAAACATTTGGCAAACTCATTAGTATACTTGTTATACTCAAATTAGTCTTTGTTAATCATCAAAACTCATGCTTTGGTCAATTTTGTTTTGTTTTAAACATTGTTTCCAACAATACGTAACCCTAATTTTCATCATTTTTGGGGTTCTTGTCTTATACCCAAACAACTTATATAACTCATAAAATCATGATTCATAATCTAATCATGATATTACTTGTGAAACCCTAACCAAGTAGAACCCATATTATGAATTAATCATGTATATGATATTATTTGTGAATTATTGAATTATGAAGGTATTAAATGATTTTTTTAAATTATTGCAATTAGGGTTAAGGATTAGCAATAATGATGTGATTAGTCATTTTGGGCTAAAATGAGATAATGAAATTAGAGCATATTGATGTTGATTTAAATGTGCAAATATATCATGAAAAATTATTTTCCATTAATTAATGTGAATTATGGGAATTTATATGATAATTGATAAGTTTAATGGAAAAACATTGAAAAATTCATAACTCAACGCCTATAAGGCGGATTCAAGTGAAAGTTGAAATGAAAATTTATAATGTTGATCTTGGTATTATGGAATTAATGGATTATGAAAATTCTTGATGAAATGAGAATTATGATTTGTTGATCATATTTCAATTTCAACCGTTAACTTTAAACAGCTATAACGGGAGCTAGGAAACTCGGATTGAGATGAAATTTGAAACGATTGAATGAAATTATGAGATGTTTATTTTGGATGTCTTAGATCAAGCATGAAATTTTGGAAAAATACCTGCATTGAAAAAGGTAAGTTTGGTTGACTAAATGCACCTGAAGAGTACCTTTTCATTAATGCTAGAGTACAAAGCATAATGGCTTGAAATTAATGAGAATTGAGGTGGCAATTGCAGGCCATTTCTAGGGTATTTTGTGTATTTATTTAAAATGAAAAAATATGAGAATTATCCAGCCATTGAATGCATATGATGATGGAGCTACAAAGCAAACAACCTAGCATAGGTAGTGTGGCAACATGGGACGTCCAAGGGGCTGCCTTTGATGCATAATTTTGATTTTTTAATTTTTAAAATATGCATATAAGCAGCTGGGATGCAGGTACATGAGATGTGCATGCAATTATGAAGATTTGCAGCAATAAAAAATTATAAAATGCAGCTGAAAAAGTGGACAACTTATGGGCAGAAATGACGTGCAGAAATGTGCTACTGTTGCTGCCATTTTTGTTGAAATTTTTCATGATAAATTAATGGATTAATTAAGGAGTAATTAAGTGTATAATTTACCCTCAAAATTGGATTTTAAAAAAATAAAAAAGTGGATGAAAAAATGGGTAGCAATGGACATGCAAGGCTGGGCAGAAATGCTTGGATGGCTAGGATTGATGCAGATTTTGTGATTTTTGAAAAATTGTAAAATCTCATTTTGCTAGGCTGTAATTCAACTAGCACATAAGGTAGATAAGGGAGCATTTATGTGTGTGAAAATGCACCAAGAAGTGGGGCCCACAACTGAAAAAATTCCAACTCCTATAAACCCATGCACGTCCATAGTGAAAGAGGGATGGAAATTAGCTAAGTGTGGGATTTTTCACCCAAGCAAACCAGCAGCAGATCACGTCCCATTTTTTCCAGAAAGGAAGAAGGAAAAACAATGGAAAAAGGAAGAAAATTTGAGAAGAAAAGCATCTCAAAGGATTAGTGTTTGATTTAGCACAAATTCAAGTAAGTATATGTGTTGTTTGAATGGTTTAATTTTGAGTTTTCAAACTCTAAAATGGGAATATGGAAGGGATGCTTAAAGGATCTGTAAAATTGTGATTTAAAATGCTTTTGAATGAATATGGAATGGATATTAGGTTTTATGTATGAATTTTCAAGTTTAAGTTGATGAAAGTGAAGTTTTGCATGTGTAGTAAGTGGAAAATCCAAGTTGGCAAACCCTAAATCTCCAAGACAAGTTGCTGTTTTGGTTTGATGATGTGATTAGATTATGAATCATGTATTCATGCAAAACATATGATGGTTTATGCTTAAATGATGAATTTTTGAAGTTATGGAATGCAAAGTGATGATTTTGACCTAATTTCCATGTGTCTATGCTAAAAATGCTATGAAAATAGGTTTGCATGTTTTATGAATGATATGTAGGGTAAAATACCCTAGGTTTAAGGTATTATGGATTCCCAAAAATATTTGGGAAAAGAAGCCCTAAAACTGATTTTTATAGATTTTATGAAAATATGTCTAACTGATGTGAAACGAGACTCAAAACGTGTAGGCAATTTGCTGTTTTGAGAAATGATAATTTATGGATTTTATATATATGTTAAATCCCTAAATATGGATTATGAAAAATGAATTTATTTTCTGAAATTTCGGAATTATATGACTGCATAGGGTTAGGTGTCAAAAGACACGTAAAAACGGGTGAAAAACGAGTTCCAAACTTGCTGTTTTGGAAACCTATGGTGAATGGATTTAAATCTCATGAAAATACCTTAAATGCCGTGATAATTAAGAGTAATTAACCAGCTGAAATATGGATTAAATTTCTGAGTTAGCAAATTTTATGAAATGCATTATGTATATGTTGCAAAATGGGCTTATGTGAATGATACATATAAATAGGTAATGAATGACTTATGAAAAGTGATTTTATGCAAAATTTCATGAAAATAAGATGAATTCCATGTTTATATATCTGTTTAAGATTTTATGATATTAATTCCAAAATTTTGGACTTGATTTATGAAGCTAAGACAACGATATGTGCATAGGGGAAACACCCATGCGTGTATCTTGGAAAAAATGGATAAATGGCAAAGTGAGGTTAATGAACCTATGTATGATGATTATTGAATGAATTTTATGAGATTGAAATGAATAACCTATGTATGGGGTTACATGGGTTATGTTATGTGTTAACCAATAAAATGTGCAAAATGTGCTATATTTGTGCATAATGACTTATGAAGTCAAATTAATGATATATGTGTATGGAATGGGTTGGAAAACTAAATGAAATATGAGAAAAAGAAATATATGAAAAATCATATTATTCTCATGTAGGCAAAGGCAAAGAAAAAGCTGTGACGGAAAGATAAGGAATTCAGGTAAGCAAGTAAATTTTCTAAAGGATTTTTGCTTTTCTAAATTGTTTACATAAATGCAATTTTTGCTTAACCTCGTTTGATGAAACTATGGAAATTATTTCTAATATGTTTAAGGATGGCCATCCCTTAGCAAAATGATGTTGAAATGATAGTTTACTTCAAATGCAATATTATGAAATTTTCTTTGATAAATGCTATGGAAAAATGATGTGATTCTATGTTTTTGATTGAAAAATCATGCTAGCATATTAAAGATGGATTTATGCAAAAGTTCATGTGCACAGGATACTAGGTCCACTTGAAGGGTATAAGCGGACCGATTGTCCCCCCTTAGTGTGGCCAAGTCGCTTAAAATAAGCCCAAGGCCGGCGGTGCTCTCTCTGAAATGGGAGTTAACGTGACGGATGGTCGCCTGGCTAACTTCCATCCTAAGGGATTTATGATGATTATGTTCATGTTTTAAATGACATTATGCATATGGTACTCGTGATGGGTACAAGATTTTATGTTTTCAAGACATACTTTTGGACAAGGTATAAGTTGCTTTCCAAGATTATTTTAAATGCAAAAATGTTGCTTGAAATGATTTGCCTGTAAAATGCAAATAGCTTGCTTATTGAGTTTTGACTCATGATTTTGTTTTCCAAACCCTAAAGACAAGTGAAGGACAGGACATGGTGAAGGAGAAAATACAAGCTTAAGGAATCAAGGGAGAAATTCTAGAATTTTTATGTTATGAAAACTCATGTGAAATAATTGTATATTATATGAAACGTTTTACTGGGATGTTGATGATATATACATGCATTGATATCTGGTTTAGGCAAAGGACGAAAATGTTGCTTGAACATCAGGTTATGTAAATGGGTTAAATGACTTTGAAATGGCTTGGTTATGAATAAGTTAGAAATGATTTAGATATGGTTGAGATGAAAACATGAGAAATCAAATCCTTATAAGAGAATATTAAAACGGTTAAACACCGTTAAAACCCGTCGTGTGACAGGGCAACAATCTTGATCACGTTTACCAATCAATACGATCCCGAGGTAAGGCTTATGATGTGACGCTCGGTTTTGGGGCGTCACGTTACTTCAAAACAGCAACATATCATATGGGTTTAAGAAAATTCCAGCTAGGTTATCAACCCATATTCATCTCTAACATCCATCTTAACCTCTTTAAACCCTTAAATTCATTCATACCATTCAATCCTCATTCAATACCTTAATCAAGGGCATCATGATTCATCCTTTAAGGGTTGATTATGAATTAAATTCATGACCCATAACTTGAGGTAAGAAACTTAGGTTTCAAGAATCCAAAACTCAATCCATACTTACTTGATTCTAGGAAACTTTGAACCCAAGTTTCCCTAAATTAGTTTCTCCTCTTTCCTTCCTTTTTTTCCTCCTTTTTTTCTTCTTCTTTTTCCTTTTCCCCTTGCTGTTTTGGGATGTCCCAGCTGCTGCCCTCTTTGGAGATTGTTTTCTCCCTTTGAGAATTTCTTCTCCCCAAATGGATGTCCACATGCTCATCCCTCTTTTTATAATTTTTCCCCCTAGTGGAGCCCACTTTTGCCACATATTATGAGGGTAATTTATTTTCCTCTTATCCCTTGATGACTTGGCTAATTTATATCCAAGTACGATATGCATTTTCCATTTATCAAAAATCATCAAATCAAACTCATTTAAGAGCAACCTTGCTGTCCACTATTTGCAACGTCCATGAAGCTTCCTCTTTAATGATTTTTTCCATGAAATTCCACATATTTAAATGCCCCATTACTTACCCCAGGTGCTTAGGTATTTTAGATGCATATTTGGGATTTTTAAAAATCCAAAAATCATGCCTTATCCACCATTGGGCGTCCTTTGTGTTGACACACATCCATGCCTCCATTTGAGCTACCCTTAGGCCATTAAACCCATGCATTTAAACCCTCACTTTTCTATGGATTTCACCCTTAAATAATTCCAAAAAATCTAGCTCCATTCACCTCCATTTGATACCTCTCTGTTGGTCCCGAGTTAATGGCAATTACCCAAGAGGGGAGGGGTGAATTGGGTATTTAAAAAATTTACAACTTAAACAGAAACTTTACCCCGGATTAATCTAGTTCCCTTTATGAAGAAACAAAATGGAAAATAATATAATGTAGAGAGCAGAAATATAAATCAACACACAAGATTTTATAGTGGTTCGGGCAACCTCCCTACTCCACTCTTCCAAGCTCACACCCCTTGTGACTTGAGTTCCACTATTGTATTTCACAAATACAACTAGAGCCACTGCTCTCTTCTAGATTCTAGCTCTAGGGGGCATCAACAAATCACAGCACAAGTAGGTGATGAGTTCCACTCCAATCACACACTACTTTGCGTACACTTGATCTTAGTTATCCTAACTAAATCAAGTTCAACACAACAATAAAAAATAACAGAAAGATTCTACACGTTACTATTATGTAGAGACAGTTTTGGCGCAGAGAAGAACTTGTACAGTAATGTTGATGAATCAATAAGAGGCTCTTAGCAGCTTGAAAGCAAAGTTCTTCTTCAAGATGTTGGCTTGATCACTTAAAGTTCTTAAGGATGAGAGTTATGCACATTCAATGATTCTCAGCTACCCTCCTCGTTCATATTGAATGTCTTTTATAATTGTGGAGGGAATTTGAACGTTTGAAGGTAGGTGGCGCGCATTTAATGCGCCAACGTTCGAATATTTTCCGACCGTTGCGACCCAAGTCGCAGGTGGAGTCAACTTCGGGTGCGACTTCGCCCAGGTCGCAGATGGAGTCGACTTTGGGTGCGACTTCGCCTTTTCGCAACATCTTCAAGTTTCAGACTGGGTCGACTTGGTCCTCGACTTGACCCAAGATGTAGGTGGAGTCGACTTTGGGTGCGACTTCACCTCGGTAGGTTGCTTGACTAACTTGAAATCCTTGGAATGCTTTGCTTGCTTGGACTTCTTCATGCCTTTTGTTGTTCTTCCTTGATTTATTTCTCTTTGGACCATTGTGTTTTCATCCTAGCTTGTTTCCCTTTAGCTCCATGATTTGCAAGCCTTGAGTCCTTGAGTCCTTGAGTCTTGAATCTTGTATTCATGAATATATCTTGATTTGAATGGTTGAATTTATGCATCTTGCTTTATTTGGACTAGGATTAGTCTTCATGTGTTCCAATTTGAGCATCTGAGTTGACTTGATCTTCAACTTTACTCGGTTCTGCCTTGAAATCGATTTAAACCTTATTTGTCTTCTGAAGTTTTTGCTTTGTCCGATTGAAGTCGATGCCGGAGTCGACTTGGTCTGCGACTTCGCCCAAGTCGCATGCTGAGTCGATTTGGGATGCGACTTTGGCAGCCCCAGTTTACGGTTTCAACTCTGGACAGATACGACACCTCCAAGTCGCTACCGGAGTCGACTTGGTCTGCGACTTCACCTCAAGTCGCAAGTGGAGTCGACTTGGGATGCGACTTCGGCACCTCTCAGTCTTGACTTCAACTCTGGAAGGAAATTTCATTTCGAAGTCGATGCTGGAGTCGACTTGGGGATCGACTTGGCCTAAGTCGATGCCTGAGTCGACTTGGAAATCGACTTGACTTGCCTTGCTTCATTTTCTTCAAATTTATAGCCTTTAATCATTTCCACAAACATGTTAGTAACCAAGACTTACTCAAATTAATTTGTTAATCATCAAAACATAGACTTAGTTTATTTTCCACATATTTCCAACAATCTCCCCTTTTTTTATGATTGACAAAACCGATTTGAGTGTATACCTTTCAATGGCTTAAAAAACATGCTAATTGTACATTTGGAAGTTCTATCATACTCATGCAAACAATCAAGTTAAAACATTCAACCAGAAAACTTTAAAAACTATCATAAAGACTTAAACTCACATCCCGATCTCTTCTCCAAACTATTTAGACTCAAATCCCGATCTCTTCTCCCCCTTTTTGTTAATGTATCAAAAATCAGAGATAGAGTGGGTAAAATTAGAGACATATGAGGTTGCTCCCACTAAACAGGTGCTCCCCCTCAGTTTGTGCTAAGTTAATTCAAGCATTCCCATGTCATTTCTAATTTTATAAAATGGTTCTTTAGCTAGAGGTTTGGTGAATATATCTGCAATTTGATCTTCGGTTCTTACATATTCCAAACATATGTCATGATTTTCTACATGTTCTCTAATAAAATGATGTCTAAGGTCTATATGTTTGGTCCTAGAATGCAATACTGGATTTTTAGTTAAACATATGGCACTAGTATTATCACATCTAATAGGTATATTTTTAAAATTCATGTCATAGTCCCTAAGTTGTTGTTTCATCCAAAGTAATTGGGCACAACAGCTCTCGGCGGCAATGTATTCGGCTTCCGCCGTAGATAGAGCAACACTAGTTTGTTTTCTTGAAAACCATGAAACCAACATGTTCCCAAGAAATTGGCATGTTCCACTAGTGCTTTTTCTATCTACTTTGTAACCGGCAAAATCCGCATCCGAGTAGCCGATTAGATCAAAGTTAGAGCCCTTTGGATACCAAAGTCCTAAGTTGGTAGTGTCTACTAAATATCTGAAAATTCTTTTCACAGCTACCAAGTGTGATTCTTTTGGACATGACTGAAATTTAGAGCACATACACACACTAAACAGTATATCAGGCCTAGAAGCAGTTAAATATAATAAAGAACCTATCATGCTTCTATACAATTTTAAATCAATTGTTTTTCCTTTCTCATCTTTGTTAATTTTAATTTTTGAGCTCATAGGCGTGTTTGCCCCTTTGCTATTCTCCATGCCAAACTTCTTCAACATTTCTTTGATATACTTGGACTGGTTGATGAAAATTCCTTCATTTAGTTGCTTGATTTGCAGTCCAATGAAGAAATTCAGCTCCCCCATCATACTCATCTCAAATTCTTTCTGCATAAGCTCAGAAAATTCTTGACAAAGAATCTCATTAGTAGCACCAAAAATAATATCATCAACATAAATTTGAATAATCAAGATATCCTTTTCTTTGTATTTGATAAATAAATTGGTGTCTACCTTTCCCTTTTGAAAGTCATGATCAATCAGAAATTTGCTTAATCTATCATACCAAGCCGTTGGAGCTTGTTTCAATCCATATAATGCTTGAGTTAATTTGTATACAAATTTAGATTGATCTTTCTCCTCAAATCTAGGTGTTTGTTCAACATACACCTCTTCATTTATATAACCATTCAAAAATGCACTTTTAACATCAATTTGAAACAATTTAAAGTTCATGTGAGATGCAAAAGCTAGTAAGATGCGAATAGCTTCTAATCTAGTAACCGGGGCATAGGATTCCTCAAAATCTATTCCTTCTTCTTGTGAGTATCCCTTTGCCACAAGTCTAGCTTTGTTTCTCACTACAAGTCCAGCTTTGTTTCTCACTACAAGTCCGCTTTTATCTAATTTGTTCCTAAAGACCCACTTGGTGGCAATAACAGTACAATCCTTTGGTCTTGGAACAAGATGCCAAACTTGGTTTCTTTCAAATTGATTTAGCTCTTCTTGCATTGCTATAATCCGGTTTTCATCATCAAGAGCTTGATTAATATTGGATGGTTCAATTTTGGATACAAAAGCATATTGTCCACAAATATTTTGTTTTGATCTTCTAGTTTTTACACATTCATATACATTCCCTATAACTTGCTCAATTGGATGGGCATGTTTGAACTTTAAATTAGTTGGAGGTTTATAGGAGTTATTACCTTCACTTACCCTTTCCTCCATGGAGTCTTCTTGCTTTTCCACATGCAGTTTTTCAAAACTACTTGTTATATCATCTGCATCACTGAAATCATCTTTTCTTTTGAGGCATGGGTTAGTTTCATAAAAAACAACATGTATCGACTCTTCTACAACTTGGTTTCGTTTATTGAATACTCTATATGCTTTGCTATTTGATGAGTACCCAAGGAATATTGCCTCATCACTTTTAGCATCTAGTTTTCCCAAGTTGGTTTTTCCATTGTTCAAAACATAACATGTACAACCAAAAGCATGAAAGTATGAAATATTTGGTTTTCTACCTTTCCATAGCTCATATGGGGTCTTTTTCAAGATAGCTCTAATGGTAACTCGATTTAGAACATGACAAGTTGTACTTACAGCTTCACCCTAAAATTTCTTGGATAATTTATTCTCATTTAACATTGTTCTAGCCATCTCTTGTATAGTTCTATTTTTTCTTTCAACCACTCCATTTTGTTGTGGAGTTCTTGGTGCAGAAAATGTGTGATGAATTCCTTTTTCATTGCATAATTCTATGAATCGTTTATTTTCAAACTCACCACCATGATCACTTCTTATGGTCATAATAGTACTTTGTTTTTCATTTTGCACCAAATTTACAAAAGTTGCAAACATAGAGAAGGCTTCATCTTTGCTAGCTAAGAGAATTACCCATGTGAATCTTGAAAAATCATCAACTATTACAAACACATATTTCTTTCCACCAATGGTTAAAATGTCGGATGGCCCATATAGATCCATGTGTAGCAATTCAAGTGGCCTAGTGGTGGAAATTTTCTTTTTGGTAGAGAAAGACATTTTAGGTTATTTTGACAATTGACATGCCTTACAAATTTTATCTTTGTCATATTTCAATTTTGGCAATCCTTCTACCAAACTCTCATTTCATAGGGTATTTATATTTGCCATGTTTATATGCCCAACCCTCTTATGCCAAACCCATGGATCATTATCAATGGCCATTAGACATTGACCTTCTAATTCATCAAGTGAAACCAAATATACATTTCCATGTCTTTTTCCGCTAAACATGATATGTTCTCCATCAAATACATTACATATAGATGATTCAAACACAACCTTGTATCCTTTGTCACATAATTGGCTAATGCTCATTAGATTGTGCTTGAGTCCTTCAACAAATAAAATATCCTCCATACATGCATTTGAAATACTATAAACATTTCTTTTACCTTTGATTTTACCTTTTTCATTTTTCCCAAAGGCAACAGTTCCATCGTTTCAAGGCTTGAGTTTATGAAATAAACTTCTTTCTCCGGTCATATGCCTTGAACAACCACTATCCATGAACCAAACATTGCTTGCCTTTGCCTTGAAACATATCTGAAAAATGAATAAGTAAATCTTATCTCTTTGGTACCCATTTTATGGGTCCATTTGGGTTAGTAATCCGATTCAACCTTTGTTGTTCTAACTTAGAAAGCCCAAATCTTGTGTTTCTTGGAACCCAAACTAGTTTTGCACCATGGTCATACAGTTTCTTAAAATTACATTTATAGATTTTATGACCCATCTTATTGCAAAAATTGCAGGGCATTGGTAATCTAGGAGTGGCCTCCAAGTATGTAATGGTTCAAAAGTTGGCCTTCTAGTCCACATAACATTTTTCCTTTTAGGCTTGTAGATAGGTGCAGTTTTGGTTTGATTTTTCCCAAGTATTGGCACATTCGATTTGTCACTTTCTCTTTGCTCAAATGTGAAGTATCTAAGACCTCTTTTATTTGTTTGAGCGGTCATGTTCAGAAACATCTTTACATTTTCTCCTGGATTAGAGAACTTAGCTAATGAATCATTTAAGGATTCGTTCTCCTTTTTGAGTTTCTCTACTTCTTTCAATAATAATTCATTTTCCTCTTTCAGTTTTGTTGTTCTTTCAGCTAGTTTTCCATTGACAATAATGACGGAGTTACATTGTTGTCTCTTTAATGACAACTTGTTTCCTAGCTTTTTGATTTCCTCATATAATGAATCATATGCAAGTTGTAGTTCTTCTAATTCAGCACATTTGAAGCATTCTTGAAAAGAAGAATAACTAGATTGAGAATGGCAAAGTTTGGAAGTTACCTCTTCATTACTTATGCACTTTGTTGAGATGGTTTGTTCTTCCAAAACTTCCGTTGTGTTCAAAATCAACAAATTTTTTTCTTGCTCAATCCGCGCCATGCAGCATATTCTAGCACAGTTTGCCGCTTCAAAATTGTCGGTTGAGGAGCTACTTGTTGATGAAGTTTCTTCATTCACGTACATTCCTCTTCCTTTCGACCTTTGAAATTTTTTGCTTTCATATCCTTCCTTCCTCTCTTGATAATCCTTTGGTTTTTCTTCCGGTGTAGGACATTGAGCTTGCATATGTCCCATACCGCCGCATCTATAGCATTTTGTAGCCTCCTTCTTCTTCTCTCTTCGTGGTCTTTCTTTGAAGTCTTTGAAGTTCTTTTCTTTTCTCAAAAACTTTCGAAATTTGCGAGTGAGTATGCAATATCTTCATCATCGTTGTAAGACGAGGAGGTGGACTCTTCTGAGTTATGTGCCGCTTTCAATGCAATGGTTCTCTTGCCTTTGTGTTGATCTTCATTTCTTTTCTTGATTAGCTCATGTGACATTAATGAGCTAATAAGATCTTCTAGCTTCAATGTGTTAAGGTCCTTGACTTCTTCTATCGCAGTAATCTTTGGAGTCCAAGATTCCGGTAGAGCCCTTAGAATCTTCATAACCTGTTCAGATTCAGATATAGCCTTTCCAAGACCTTTCAAAGCATTAGTAATTTTTGAGAATCTAGCAAACGTTTCAGAAATATTTTCTGTTTTTAGCATTCTAAAGCTTTTCAGTTCTCCAATCAGAATGTTTCTCCTTGTCCCTTGGACTTGAGAAGTTCCTTCATAGATAGATGTTAAAGTATCCCATATTTCTTTCGCGGTTAGACAAGAGGATACTCTATCATATTTAGAAGTCGTAAGAGCACAAAACAGTGAGTTCATAGCTTTAGCATTGCTCTTAACAGTTCTTACTTCCTCTTCGGTCCATTTGGAAGCTCTTTCATCAATAAGCAAGGTTACACCATCTTGGATTACAATCCAAGAGTCCATATCTGTAGCAATGATGAGTTGCTTCATACGAAGCTTCCAATAGCCGAAATTGTTCCCATCAAACAATGGTGGCCTAGTAAATGATTGGCCTTCGGCAAATGCGGGAACGGAATTCGATTGGGATGCCATATCAATAGATCTCTTTGGTTTAACTCAAAGACCTACTCTGATACCACTTGTTGGTCCCGAGTTAATGGCAATTACCCAAGAGGGGAGGGGTGAATTGGGTATTTAAAAAATTTACAACTTAAACAGAAACTTTACCCCGGATTAATCTAGTCCCCTTTATGAAGAAACAAAATCGAAAGCAATATAATGTAGAGAGCAGAAATATAAATCAACACACAAGATTTTATAGTAGTTCGGGCAACCTCCCTACTCCACTCTTCCAAGCTCACACCCCTTGTGACTTGGGTTCCACTATTGTATTTCACAAATACAACTAGAGCGACTGCTCTCTTCTAGATTCTAGCTCTAGGGGGCATCAACAAATCACAGCACAAGTAAGTGATGAGTTCCACTCCAATCACACACTACTTTGCTTACACTTGATCTTAGTTATCCTAACTAAATCAAGTTCAACACAACAATAAAAAATAACAGAAAGATTCTACACGTTACTGTTGTGTAAAGACAGTTTTGGCGCAGAGAAGAACTTGTACAGTAATGTTGATGAATCAATAAGAGGCTCTTAGCAGCTTGAAAGCAAAGTTCTTCTTCAAGATGTTGGCTTGATCACTTAAAGTTCTTAAGGATGAGAGTTATGCACATTCAATGATTCTCAGCTACCCTCCTCGTTCATATTGAATGCCTTTTATAATTGTGGAGGGAATTTGAACGTTTGAAGGTAGGTGGCGCGCATTTAATGCGCCAACGTTCGAATATTTTCCGACCGTTGCGACCCAAGTCGCAGGTGGAGTCAACTTCGGGTGCGACTTCGCCCAGGTCGCAGATGGAGTCGACTTCGGGTGCGACTTCGCCTTTTCGCAACATCTTCAAGTTTCAGACTGAGTCGACTTGGTCCTCGACTTGACCCAAGACGCAGGTGGAGTCGACTTTGGGTGCGACTTCACCTTGGTAGGTTGCTTGACGAACTTGAAATCCTTGGAATGCTTTGCTTGCTTGGACTTCTTCATGCCTTTTTGTTGTTCTTCCTTGATTTATTTCTCTTTGGACCATTGTGTTTTCATCCTAGCTTGTTTCCCTTTAGCTCCATGATTTGCAAGCCTTGAGTCCTTGAGTCCTTGAGTCTTGAATCTTGTATTCATGAATATATCTTGATTTGAATGGTTGAGTTTATGCATCTTGCTTTCTTTGGACTTGGATTAGTCTTCATGTGTTCCAATTTGAGCATCTGAGTTGACTTGATCTTCAACTTTACTCGGTTCTGCCTTGAAATCGATTTAAACCTGATTTGTCTTCTGAAGTTCTTGCTTTGTCCGATTGAAGTCGATGCCGGAGTCGACTTGGTCTGCGACTTCGCCCAAGTCACATGCTGAGTCGACTTGGGATGCGACTTCGGCAGCCCCAGTTTACGGTTTCAACTCTGGACAGATACAACACCTCCAAGTCGCTACCGGAGTCGACTTGGTCTGCGACTTCACCTCAAGTCGCAAGTGGAGTCGACTTGGGATGCGACTTCGGCACCTCTCAGTCTTGACTTCAACTCTGGAAGAAAATTTCATTTCGAAGTCGATGCTGGAGTCGACTTGGGGATCGACTTGGCCTAAGTCGATGCCTGAGTCGACTTGGAAATCGACTTGACTTGCCTTGCTTCATTTTCTTCAAATTTATAGCCTTTAATCATTTCCACAAACATGTTAGTAACCAAGACTTACTCAAATTGATTTGTTAATAATCAAAATATAGACTTAACTTATTTTCCACATATTTCCAACACTCTCATAGCATTAAACCAAGTCATTTAATTCATTTGCTTTAACATAAATGCTGTGGTAGTCTAGGGTGCACAAAGTCAATGCTAGGCACCTTTTTCCAATTAAGAACTTTCCCATTGTAATTATCTTAATCCAATCCTTCCATAACATAGATTGTATAATTTTATTCAATCGTTTCAAGTTTCGTCTCAAACCGACTTTTCTACGTCAAGTTATGATCCTTTGAAAATAACCTTAGAGTGTAAGATGAAACTAAATTATTATCATCTTAATTCCATCAAATTTTTCTTAATCTAACCACTCATAAGGTTGAGCCTAAAGTTATGTGATCATCTTTCAATTTTCACCTCAATCTGCCTTATAGGAGTCAAGTTATGAATTTTCTATATTTTCCAACATAATTCCATAATTTTCATTTCAATTTCCATTGATCAAATCATGATAATTAAAATAATTATTCATGATTCATTAGCATTTTCCAATCTTCATTAAGCCTCTTTAGTCATCTTGACTCACATTGGGCTATGACGATTAATCTTAATCACCATTCTTAATTGCAAACCCTAATTGCAAAATATCATTAAATCTTAAAAATCATAAATCATCCATAGTTCATTTAAATAATACATGTATCATATTTATAGAGCTACTTAGGTCTGAGTATCACAATCCTCCCCCCTTTATAATAGGTTTTGTCCCGAAACCATTCACTTTTCAAATAGCTAGGGGTACTTCTTTTCAAGTTTTTCTTTAATTCCCAAGTAGCCTTGCTTTTGGAATATTGGTTTCATTGAACCTTAAAATATTCAATTTCTCTATTCCGAAATGCATAATCCAAAATTCTTATCTTAATTGGTCATATCCTCAATACTTAGTTAATCTTAGCTAACCTGCATACAGGGAATTCCACCTGTATTATCTTGTTGGTTTCCTCTACAGGTAGTGCATGCGTGATTACAGATTGGCAAGTTATGAATAAATGGTTATCATTAAAATTGAACAAAGCTATTGCCAAACTTCCAAAATTTTAATCCATACCTGTAACCACCTTATCCTCTTGCTGCTGTGACTCCGTTTGAGTTAAGGCATGCACATGTACTGGGTTCATAGAGGTAACCTATCGGTTAGCTGCTCCGGTTATCCTCAGTTGGGCTATTCTTCCGTGCCCTTGCGACGTTTGTGCCTTATTCGAACAATTTGGGGCGATGTGCCCAACCTGGTCACAAACGTATCATCTGATAACCTTTACTTCTCCCGTTCCGCACTCCTTGGCTACATGACCCGTCTGTCCACACTTATAGCATCTGTTTGATCCCTTCAAACATTCACTTAGGTGATGCTTTTGGCACTTTTTACATAATGGAGAATTCTTCTTCTTAGAGGTACCTTTACCTTTTTCTATCCCTCCTTTCTTAATCTTTTATGTCCCCGTTTCCTCTTCCTTGACACCCAGTCTAAACAAATCTTTTTCCTGTCCTAACTCCAAAGTTCTCAATGCCTCAATCTCCAATGTTCTTGCCCTTTCTAAACTTGATGCATAGTCCTTAATTAATAAAGGTGCAAGGCTCTCCCTTAGGTATGACCTCAGTCCTTGTTGAAATCTTTGTGCCTTGTTTTCTGGCACGTTAGCAATCCAAGGTACGTACCTTACCAAGGCATTGAATTTGGTAGCATACTCAATGATAGACATCCTTCCTTGGTATAGCCTTTTGAAATCAACCAACTTTTGGTTTTGTAATCCCACTGGAAGGTACACCTTGTTGAATTCTTCAATAAATGTCTGCCATGTCACCTCCTCCGGGTGCGGCATGGTGATCAACATAGTTTCCCACCACTCATGAGCATCCTTTACCAATAAATGACTGGCGCATAACACTTTTTGCCTGTAATTACACGGAGATATCCTGAACAACTTTCGAATCTCCTCCATCCATTGTTCAGCTTGTACGGGGTTAGGTTCTTGAGAAAATTTAGGAGGTCGTTGAGTGAGGAATGCATTGATAGCTATTCTGTCTGCCTTCATTAACTGATCCTCATCTCTTGTAAGTGCTATCGTGGGGGTTGGGTTAGCCATAGGAGCGGGTCCTTCTCTTTCAGTACTTCCCAACTGCCCTTGCTGGGTCTTTTCCCACAAGCCTTGGATAATATCTGCGGCTTGGGCTGCCCAGTCTTGAGTAGCTTGCTACATGGCTTCCTTTATTGCCGTAACTACTCTTTCTTCAATCAACCTAGCCTATCTTGGCTCAAGTTCATCTTCCACATTTCTTTCTGGGCTTAAATTTTCTCGTCTTTGACAATTTCTTGGGTTTTGTCCATTTGATTCCGGTCTACCCCTTTTGGGTCTACTAGTTTCTCCAACCTCATGCTGGCTGGGAACTTCTGTAGCAATTTCCTTTCTCTTGTTCTTTCTTATTCTTGACCTTGTATCTACTATGATGCTTTTTTCTAAATATATCAAAAGCACATAACCTTCATTCATGGTTAGGGTTAGGTAATAACACTGCATCTCATCATCATATGGTTAATTTAACATAACCAGATCATCCAGTATGTCACATTCTATTATCCATCAACATAGTCATCCAGACTTTCATAATCATTCATACTCATAGTCATTCATAGTTACTTACCTCATGCATAGTTATGTCATTATAACCATTCATAATCCATCATTCATGTATTAACATCTTTCACATAACTCAAGCATTCCATTATGAAACTAAATTCCAACACATTATGGCATAGCACATTTATATAGATAGATCATACCTTTGTGCATGCCAAATCATCATAGAAAACCATAGCATCATCAGCCACACTCGATATATACATTTATACTTACATATAAATTCATGAAATCATAGAAAAATTTATCATCTACTGGGACCCCTTCTTCTATCATGTCTCCTACTAGGCGAGACTTCTGTGGGTTCCTTGGTAATAGTGCTAGTGTCGGACCATGCAGGGGAATCAATATTATCATTACCACCATCATTATCATCATCATTTTCCTCTTCCTCGTCAGGGTTGAGAAATTCCTCTATAGGATCCTCATCATCATCGTCACTATCAAACTGGTTGGGTTCACCATCATCTTCCTCTACACGTAACACCATGTCATCAGGACCAGGTGAGATGGGGGTTTCTATGATTCCTTGAGCCCATCATTGTTCTATTACTAGGGCTACCTCCTTCTCCTTCTGATGTATTCGTTCCCAACTTACCCCGTGCCTAAATTGAACACACCCATTGGCAAGCCTGTACCATGGGCCTAGGTCTGGGGGTGTGGGTGCTGGAAGATAATCCCAAAAATGCTGGATATCTTGTGCCGTAATACGGTCAGTGGGGACCGAGAGATCAGAACGAGGTGTGGTAGAAACCTCTGCTCTAGGAGCCTGACTCGTGGACTCCTCTAGACTCTGCCTGTGTAGATGGGGGTTGACATCATAGACTCCTTAAGCTTGTGGTGGAGGGTGCCTAGGTTGAAAACCTGGAGGAGCTGGTGGGAAATTCATTTTGCTGAGATCTCCACCATCTATTCATGTGGTCCTCTAATCTTTGTCTACGCTCCACCTCCTCCATTTCCCTTCTAAGCTCATCATCACTCATACCCCTTTTTCCTTTGCCCGCCATCTAAAATTTAAACATAGCATGTCAACTATATTCAAAACATCATAATGCAAATCATCATAATCATACATAACTCATCATATATCACATATCTAGCATCATATGCTATCAATTTTTCATACTTAGAAAATTTCCATGCCTATTTACCAATCCATGCTCTGATACCAACTTCTGTGGCACCCCAGCTCGAGCATCACAACCTTACTCCAAGACCTTATCGATTGGTAAACAAGATCAGGATTATTGTCCTGTCACACGGCGGGCTTTATTTGATATTTATCTACTTAAACTTAACTCCTTAGGAGTTTATACCATTTACACATTCTAAATTCCATCAAATGCCTTTTTAGGTCATTATAACATTTGAATATACACCTCTTATATCATAAAATTCAAGCTCCTTCATAATATGATTAAACATACCTTAACATTGGTCCATAAAATTTTTTCGTCATCCATAGTCATAAAACTTAACAAAATCCTTATACAACATTTAATCACAATTTAATGTCCTCATTCATACAATCATACAATCCATAAATCTATACACAGGTAACTCATAGAAATTCATATATTCTTGAATCTCCACCTATGCTCCTTGCCTCCTTCCTTTCACCTGTCTTTGGGTTTGGAAAATAAAACATGAGTCGAAACTCAATAAGAAAGCTATAGGCTTTCAGGAAATTCATTTTGAAGGCAACACTGTTTAAAAACATTTCTCTCTATTTGGTAGAAGACACTTAGCAAGTGATCAATTACCAATTGGAATAGAAACCTTTTCATAAATCTTTCATGGAAAGCATTCATGTAAACCCAATTTTTGGGCATTTCATAAACATTGGATGTGCAAATGCATCATTTCCATTCATGACATAATCCTTCATGTGAGGGTACGCTAGCTCGGAGAACATACTTTTATAACATGATCCTTTCCATCCTTGGCGCCGGACCTTCCGACTTGGTAACGTCAAGGGCGGACTCCTTGTCCTGCTTTCTGCCTTGACTAGCCTACTTGATTTCCATTCCATGCATGACTTTTAGTCACCCCGGCATTATATACCTCTTACACTTGGTAACTTGTCATTCTCATGTAGAGAATTCTTTGCACCATCTACTTAAACATCTTATCGGCGGAACATCATTTTTCACCAATATTTGATAAAACTTAACATAAAACATTTGAAATAATTGAAATTGCATTTCAACACATATCGAACTAAAGGAATGACCATCCTTAAACATCTTATAAAGACTTTAAAACATTCATTTGCTAAACCATTCAAACATTTAGAACATTATTGATAAACCTTTGATCATATTTTGATAAAACAAGAAGCATTTAGAAAATTGCTTGCTTACCTGCTTAGCCTTAGCTTTCCATATCTACTTTTTCTTTGCCTTTGCCTATACACATAACAATGGCATTGCATTCATAACATTTCATTTGCTTGCATACACTTAGTTCTCCAACCCATTATTCATTTAACATATAACCAACTTGAATTTCAAGTCGGGTACACATACATCGCACTCACTTGTGCATCATACCATCCATTCCATATTTTGTTTTAAACCCATATTTAGGGTAAACACATAATAATTCATTCATAAATCATCATATGGAGGTTAATTACCTTCCATTTATCATTTATCATCTATTTTTCATTTTTCCTTTGTCGATGCTCATTTTACGCACATAGTTAACATCTTAGACTTCATATATTAAATCTCAAAATTTGAGATAATCAAACATCATTCATACAACAACCTTTTATGCATTTCATCACATATTTATGCATTTTTTAATTTTAGCAATTCCACATAAGTCATATATCATTCGGTCATACATACGTTCCACATACGTTCAACTTATAACACATATTATGTGTTTCTTAAAATTTCTTAACACAACAACTTACTTCCAATTTCAACATCATTAAACCCTTTAATTAACATATAACTCAGGGTCTAATTTTGGAATTTTAATCCATTTATCATTGGGTTCCAAAATAGCCATGTTAGGACCCGTTTTTCATCCTTTCAACGCCTCTTTCAAGACTTAAATCTTACAGATTTTTAATCCATAATTTCTAGCAACTAAACATGCTTTTCTTAACCTGCTAAGCACTAATGACATTGCTAAGTGTTTCAAAGGTTAAAAATTCAAGATTCAAAAATAGCAGGTCAAGTCGTAGTCCTAAGTCGACTCAGGTCAATTCGATCCCTAAGTCGACCCCAGAATCGACTTCAAGTGCATTAAATTCGACAAAGCTGAAATTGGGACTCGGAGACAGGTGAAGTCGCGGTCGAAGTCGACTCCGCTTGCGACTTGGGTGAAGTCACAAACCCAAGTCGACTCCAGATGCGACTAGGGTATAACTTTGTTGAAGACTTCGAGTTCTCAGAGTCAAGTCACTTTCCAAGTCGACTCCACAATGCGACTTAAGTGAAGTCGCATCTCAAGTCGACCTGAGCATGCGACTTGGGTAAAGTCGAAGTCCAAGTCGACCTAAGCGTGTGACTCAAGCATGTGACTATCCCTTAATGATCCAAAAACATTATATTGAAGTTTGGACAACAAGATCAAGAAGGACAATCATCATGAATCAAGGCCACAAGGAAGAACTTCTCAAGAGAAGAATACATTGCTTAGTTTTTTAGCAAAATAATGCATACCAAAAACATTTAATGAAGAATAAGAGAATAAAAGGAAATACACAACATTAAGATCACTTTCAAGACCCCAAAGTTCCAAGATAATCAAATGGTTGATGAAGTCGCACCCGAAGTCGACTCCACCTGCGACTTGGGACAAGTTCGACACAAGTGGACCTAAAGCTGGAACTTGGAAGTGGAAGTCGAAGGATCGAAATTGCACCCAAAGTCGACTTCAGTCTGCGACTTGGGTGAGGTCGTACCCGAAGTCGACTCCACCATGTGGCTTCAACTTTGATGAAGTCGCATGCCAAGTCGATTCCATATGCGACTTGGTTTGCTATGGTCGAAAAAATTTGAATGTTAGCGCATTAAATGTGTGCCACCTACCACCAAACATTTGAATTTACTTCCCATTATTTAAGGATCTTCAAGGGAACGTGATGTGGTTAGAGAAACATTGAATGTGCTCAACTTCCACTCTCTTTTGTATTTAAAGTGATTTATAAAGAGTTTGAAGAAGAACTGTGCATATAAACTGCTGAAAGCTGCCTTGCTTAATCATCTACTGCTTCTACAAGTTCTTCCAAGTGCTGCAAACTGCCTACACGAATTTGTAAAATGTAGATCTTTCTTTTGTTAATTATTTATTTATTCCACTTGGTTTGATATTGGAAATTGAAACCAAGCGAAGGCAAAGTAGTGTTGTGACTGGAGTGAGACTCGTCACCTACTTGTGCTGAATTTGTACAAGCCACCTAGAGCTGGAATCTAGAAGAGAGCTGCTGCACTAGTTGTATTGAAATACAATAGTGAAACCTAAGACACAACGGGTGTGTGCTTGGAAGAGTGGAGTAGGTGAGGTTGCTTGAACCGCTATAAATCTCTGTCTCTTAGTGTGGCTTGATTACTTATGTTTTATTGCTTTATTTCTCTCCATCCTACTAATTGTTTCATTGTGGGGATTAACTTCAAAAAGGGAAAATTTCTATTTGAGCAAAGATTTTTCAAATACCCAATTCACCTGAGTTTATGAGGAACTTCTCAAGTCCAAGGGAGGAGAAGAAATATTTTGATTAGAAGCTAGAAAGCTTTAAAATGCTAGAGACCGAAAATATTTCTAAAATGTTTGCTAGATTTTCAAAGATCACTAGTGCACTAAAAGGTCTCGGGAAAGTTATTTCTGAATCTGAGCAGGTTATGAAGATTCTAAGGGCTCTACCTGAGTCGTGGACTCCCAAGATCACAACTATTGAAGAAGTAAAGCATCTAAACACTCTAAGGCTGGAAGATCTTATCAGCTCACTCATGTCACATGATCTGATAAAGAGAAGGAACGAAGAGCAGCACAAGGACAAAAGAGCAATTGCTTTGAGGCTACAGCAAATTCAGATGAGTCCACTTCATCTTCTCAAAATGATGATGAAGAGATCACCCTACTCACCCGAAGATTCAGAAAATTTGTGAGAAAGGAAAAGAATTTTAAAGAATTCAAGGAGAGAAATGGAAAGGAGAAAAAGAAGGAGACAACAAAGTGCTATTGGTGTGGAGGAGTGGGACATATGCAAGCTCAACATCCCACACCAGAGGAGAATAAGACAAAGGAACGACGAGAGAAGAAAGACCGAAATGAAAACCAGAAATTTCAAAAGGTTAAAGGAAGGGGAATGTATATGAATGAGGAAACGTCCACAACAAGCAACTCATCGAATGAAGACAATGAGTCTTCAAACTGTGCGAGGATATGTTGCTTGGCCACGATGGAGGAAAAAACCAACATCTTCCTTGCTGCAACAGAAGTTTTAGAGGGATAAACCACTTCAACAAACTATACAAGTAGTGAAGAGGTATGTCTTAAAGCAAAGGCCAACAACATGTGGTTCATGGATAGTGGCTGTTCAAGATATATAACGGGAGAAAGAGGATTATTTCATAAGATCAAATCATGTAGTGAAGGAACAGTTGCATTTGGAAATAACGAAAAAGGTATAATTAAAGGTAAGGAAATGTGTATGAAAATTCAAATGCATGTATTGACGATGTACTATTTATCGAGGGACTCAAACACAACTTAATGAGCATTAGTCAATTGTATGATAAAGGCTATAAGTTGTATTTGAATCCTCTGTATGCAATATTTTTTATGATGATCACATAGTCTTTAGTGGCAAAATATATGAAAATGTATATTTAGTTTGTCTTGATGAACTTGATGGAAAATGTCTTATAGCCATTGAAAATGATCCATGGATATGGCATAAAAGGCTTGAACATATAAATATGTCAAATATTAAGACTTTGTAGAAAAAGAGCCTAGTGGAACGATTGCTAAAGCTTAAATATGACAAAGACAAAATATGCAAAGCATGTCAATTATCCAATTAACCCAAAATGTCATTTTCCACCAAAAAGGAAATTTCAACAACCAGGCCACTTAAACTACTACATATGGATCTTTACGAGCCATCTGACATTTTAACTCTCAGTGGGAAAAAGTATGTATTTGTCATAGTTGATGATTTTTCAAGATTTACATGAATAATACTCTTAGCTAGCAAAGATGAAGTCTTCTCTATGTTTGTCACTTTTTCAAATTTGGTGCAAAATAAAAAGCAAAACACAATCATATCCATTAGAAGTGATCATGGTGGTGAATTTAAAAATAAACGGTTTATAGAATTCCACAATGAGAAAGGAATTCACCACACATTTTCTGCACCAAGAACTCCCCAACAAAATGGGGCAGTTGAAAGGAAAAATAGAACAATACAAGAGATGGCTAGAACCATGCTAAATGAGAGTAAATTATCCAAAAGATTTTGGGGTGAAGCTGTAAGTACAACATGCCATGTACTTAATCGAGTTACCATAAGAGTAATATTGAAAAAGACCCCATATAAACTATGGAAGGGAAGAAAACCAAACATTTTATAGTTCTATGCTTTTAGATGTACTTGCTATGTGTTAAATAAGGGAAAATCAAACTTGGAAAAGTTAGATGCAAAAAGTGATGAGGCAATATTTCTTGGTTATTCATCAAATAGCAAAGAATATAGAGTTTTTAACAAAAGAAATCAAATAGTAGAAGAATTAATACATGTTGTATTTGATGAATTTAACCCAAACCCTAAAAAGGAGGATGAGTTAAGTGATGTAAATGAAGCATTAAAGAATTCAGAAAAGGAACAGTTAGAATAACAAGGAGAAGCCAAAACAAAGCAAGAGAATTCCACGGAGGAAAGGGTAAGTGAAGATAATAATTTCTATAAACCTCCTACTGATTTAAAATTAAAAAATGACCATCTAATTGAGCAAGTTATTGACAATATATATGAAGGATAAGAACTAGAAGGTTAAGACATAATATTTGTGGAGAATTTACTTTTGTATCTAAAATTAAACCAAACTCTATTGATCAAGCTCTTAATGATGAAAATTGGATCACCGCAATGCAAGAAGAGCTAAATCAATTTGAAAGAAATAAAGTATGACACCAAGTTCCTAGACCCAAAGATTGCACAGTTATTGGTACCAAATGGGTTTTTAGAAACAAATTAGACGAAAGTGGACTTATAGTAAGAAACAAAGCTAGATTAGTAGCCAAAGGATATTCCCAAGAAGAGGAAATTGATTTTGAAGAATCCTATGCTCCTGTGGCTAGATTAGAAGTCATACGTATCCTACTAACTTTTGCTTCTCACATGGACTTTAAATTGTTTCAAATGGATGTGAAAAGTGCATTTTTGAATGGATACGTAAATAAGGAAGTATATGTTGAACAACCTCCTGGATTTGAAGAGAAGGATCAATCAAAATTTGTTTTCAAATTAACAAAAGCATTATATGGACTTAAACAAGCTCCAAGAGCTTGGTATGAAAGGTTAAGCAAGTTTTTGATTGATCAAGACATTCAAAGAGGAAAAGTTGATATAACATTATTTATCAAATATAAGGATAGAAATATTTTAATTGTTCAAATTTATGTGGATGATATAATATTCGGTGCTACAAATGAAACTCTGTGCCAAGAATTTCCTGAGATTATGCAGAGTGAATTCGAAATGAGCATGATGGGCGAGCTAAATTGATGCAATTTCAGAAAATCCTTAGATTGTTAAAACTCATCTCTCATGCATCAAATGATAAAAAAAATTCACATATAAAAAAATGGTTGTGTTGGGGTTAAAATTTTTTTGATCATAAATAAATAAAAAGAAGTCTCGGCTTTAGGATACTAAAAAATTACATTGAATATTATAAATTTATTATTATTATTATTATTGAAAACTAAAATTTCATGTAATAATCTAATGAATTTCATAAAAACTAGATTTATATTAGACTCTCTTAGGAAGTTCAAGTCTCAACAATCAATAACCTTCCTTAATCTAAAATGTAGAAAATATAATGATAGATGGAATACTTTCAAAATATATATCCAAAAAAATCACACATTATCTTAAAAATATTATCATCAAAACAAGCATCTAAGAAATATAAAATGATTTGAAAGCAAACTGAGGCAAAGGATTCTACCGCCCATCAGATTTTGCAAAAGTCCAAAGCAGGATCAGCACCGTCCTTTGATGTGGCCTACCAGAAATCAATGGTCCAAAATTCCAGCCCATCATCACCGTCCAGATCCATGCATCCAAACCGTCCATTTATTTCAGAAAGCAAGCATATCAACCATGCAACGTCCACAAGATCAGGCCGTTCAAAATTCAGCAACTAAATCACATGCAGAAAATAAAATGCACCGTCCATTAATCCCAATCATCAACGTCCAGATCAAGGCCACTGCAGCTGTCCATATTTCCTACCGTCCAGAATTTGTATCATGCCAATCCAGCACCGTTCATGTAAAATCCCAGCCGTCCAATTTTTATTTTCAGCCACCGATCAGAGATCCAGCTGCCCAGCCTCTTTGATCCAAGCTGTCCAGAAAACTACATGTGTAGCCCAACAGAAATCAACGGCTGAAAATTCTGCAAGTTAACGTGTTCAGAAATTAAACAAAATCTCAGCCGTTAATTATATCATGCAAAAATTCAGATAATCATGTTGTCCAGAAAATTAGCCGTCCAATTTTTATCAGCCACCGCCCTTAGCAAAATCAGCACCAATTAGCCATCCAATTTTTGACAAGTTGTCCACCGTTTAAAGAATTATACTCCAGCAACTAATTCCAGCCATCTAATTAGCAATCCCAATTTTCAGCCGTTCAAAAATCCAGCCACCTATTCCCATTAACGCAATCCAACCGATTCGCGTAGGTAGTTGCAACGCAATTCAAATTGCGTCCAGCAAGATGGGGCCCACCAGCATATGCGTTGAAATCAGATTTTACGCAATTACATATTGCGTACGGATCAGGATATGAAGGTATAAAAGGGGCAGTGGGCAAAACGTGGAGGCAGATTTTAGACGAGCAACAAGGCAGAAATTTGAGAGAGAAAGAGAGAGAGCAAGGAGGTGGAGAGCACGGGAAAAAGGCGGACTGGCGAGTTGCGCGGAGCGGCCGACACACCATCGGGGCTTCAAACCAATAAGCTTTTCTATTTTTTCCCTTTTAAATTTTAATTGTCTTGTTTAAGATGAATTTGAATTTTAATTTTATTTTGGACTTAAGCATGCTTGACTAAACCCTAAATCTAGGGTTTAGGATGTAGCATGAGTACAATGTAGCATGGTGTGGGTTTTTAATTTATTTATGGTGGATATTGTTGTTAATTTAATACCTTGTGATTTTAATGCTTGCTTTGTACATTGGCCCGTACTTTAGCATAATTTCGTATATTAGGTGATGGAACCGAGATGTGGAAACCTAATATACGATAATCAAGATATTAAACCTGGAAATCTAAGACCATGAGAATAGACATGATGACCTTGAGGAATTCCATGAACAAACCACAGAACTTAATGGATTCTAATTAACTTAATCCCATGAGAATAGGTGGTTAAGAAAATTAGGGTACGCCTAGTAGGTTTCGAGAGAAGGTGCAAGGATAAATTAGGGTTTGTTCTCCTTTAACAGACAATATCCAGATTAAATAATTATACCACTACCCGTTGCAAAAGACGTATGTGAAATCCCAGGCCCTAGGTACTTGCACTCTTATTCTCTACTCGTTCTAATTTGCAAATTTTATCTTCCCATTTTTTCTATTTCTTTTTCATTTTATTTATGATATTCCCTTCCACTTTTCTGTTTTATTCGACACGAAATCATTTAAAGGCAAAGTTTATAGTCCCAAATTTCCTGTGGATCGATATTTTATATACTACAATCTATGACTCGTGCACTTACGGTGAGATTGCGAACAGTTTCATACATGTGAATCTTGTCTAGACTCATCTCTTCCAAGCATGAATCCAGCGAATATATCAATTTACAAGTTAGCTAGGCTTGTAAAGAACATTAAACATCACATGTACAGGTAATTCTACACATCACAAGGTTACTGCAACTATATATTCCCATTCAAACCATACCAAACCAAGATAACATAGTTTAAGAGTCAAATCATCTCAATTTCTCATCCTTTGGAGTTTAGCCCATGAACATGAAATTAAATTCTATAAAAACCAAGTTTAGGTACATCCCAACAAAAGAGAAGAAGCAATGTATGTAAGGAAAGAGAAAGACGAGATGAAACTTGCTAATTTCTGTTGGTCCCGAGTTTATGGCTATTACCCAAGAGGGGAGGGGTGAATTGGGCATTTTAAAATTTTCACTTAAACAGAAATTTTCTCCCTGTTTAATTTAATCCCCTTAATGAAACAAATGAATAATATGGAGAGAAATAAAGAAATAAAAGTAGAAATGCAAACCACAACAGTAGACACAGATTTTTTAGTGGTTCGGGCAACCTTCCCTACTCCGCTCTTCCAAGCTTACACCCGTTGTGACTTGGGTTCCACTAATGTATTGTCAAATATAGCTAGAGCAGCAGCTCTCTTCTAGATTCCAACTCTAAAGGGCTTGAATAAAACACAGCACAAGAAGGTGACGAGTCACAACGCTACTTTGCTTTCACTTGGTTCAAATCACCAATATCAAACCAAGTATCAAATACAAATAAAAGAAGCTACACTTTACAGGTTATGTGGGCAGGTTTCAGCTTGTGAAAGAACTTGTAGAAGGAAAGATTTGATCAGCGATGTAGCTTTCAGCAAATTGGAGCAAAGTTCTTCACTTGAAACTTGTTTAGATCACTTAATGCTTAGAGAGGATGGTAGTTGATCACAGTAAAGGCTTTCTCTAACCTCTAGCACGTCCACTTGAATGCTCTTTTATTATGGCGGAGTAAATTCGAACATTTGGAGGTAAGTGGTGCGCATTTAATGCGCCAATGTTCGAATTTTTCCGACCGTTGCGACTCAATTCTCATGTGAAGTCGACTTCGGATGCGACTTCACCCAAGTCGCAGACTGGAGTCGACTTCGGTTGCGACTTCGGTCTCCAGTATCTTCAAGTTCCACTTCAGGTCGACTTGGTCTTGGACTTGACCCAAGTCGCAGGTGAAGTCGACTTCAGATGCGACTTCACTTTTTGTATGCACATGATGGAACTTGGATTTCTTTGTAAGTGATCTTGATTGCGTGTTATTCATCTCATAACTTGTTCTTCCATTAATACTCTTGATCTTAAAAGTTTAATCTTGGAACTTAGCTTGTTCATCTTCTCCTGGAAGCTTTGTGTTCATGGCCTTGAACTTGTAATATTAGATTTTCTTGATTTTGCAGTCCATAAATGTAGCCAATGATTTTCCCTTGAATGATATACTATCTTGAATGATTAATTCATGAACATTCTCTTGTCTGGACTGTATCTGTCTTCAGCTTGACTCAAGTCGGATGCCTAGGTCGACTTGGGGTCCAACTTCACTCAAGTCGCATGTGGAGTCGACCTGGGAATGCGACTTCACCCAAGTCGCATACGGAGTCGACTTCAGTTACGACTTCGCCTGTCTCTTGCCCCAATTTCAACGCTAGAAGGTTTGAACATCTGAAGTCGATAGTAGAGTCGACTTGGGTCTGCGACTTCACCCAAGTCACAGCTGGAGTCGACTTGGACTGCGACTTCACCTGTCTTGATTCCCAATTTCAGTGCTAGAAGGTTTTGCCTCATCTGAAGTCGATCTTAGAGTCGACTTGGGTATCGACTTCATTCAAGTCGATGGCTAAATCGACTTGGCTTTGCGACTTGGTCTGTCAAGTTCTGAAATCTAAGTTTTTAGCCTTTAACCAATTTTAACAAATCTCATTAGTACCCTAATCAATCTCAAATTGAGTTGTTAATCATCAAAACATGGATTGTGCTTAATTTGCCATTGATTCCAACAGTTTCTACCACCTAAGTTGAATCTTCACTTCAATATCTTCATTTTGCTTGAAATCCTTCTTGTTCTCCTTGTTTGGCTGCTTACACAAGCTCCCAGTTGCTTTGCTCAAACCATAAACTTATATATTTATACCCCCTCTTATAGCCAGCGTGAGATATGTGCAAACACTCACACATGTGAAGTGACACCGAGGTGCAAGGTAGTTGGCACCGGCACAGGGCTTCAAAAGTGTGGCGTTGGAGAGCCAATTGGTCTACCAAACCTAATCAAAATTCAACTCCAACAAGCATTTCCCTTGTTTTCATCCTTCAAAAGGCTTTAAGTCATCAAGTCCCCTGCCCTATAACAAATGAAAAGAACTAAAATGAGTAACATGCTTCTATGGAATGCATGAAATTTATATGCCGCAAAGATAAAAATATGCTCTAAATGTGCAAATTATGAAAACTAGACAAAAGAGTACCACTAATGCAAACTAATGCAATTTTTATGCAAATCTATGCATTGTTCCTTAACTATCATTCAAAACTCGATGAAAATTAGGAAATGATAACCTCACTTTTGCAGAGTTATCATTGACACCAAATTAAAACAAAATTCCAAAAAAGGAGAAGAAGAAAAAATCAAATACTTGCACTTAAAATAATAATAATAATAATCATAATCATAATTATAATGATATTTTTCTCTTTCCGTGAGTAAATCAATCATTCAAAATATATCGATTAACTAGCCAAAATGCAATCGGATTTTAAAAATAAATAAATAAACACAAAATCCCTATGCAATGCATTAAATCCAAAAATTTTAAATATCTGGATGTTGAAATATATAATAAATAAGTAAACAAATGCCAAGATAGATGACCTTGCAAGTTAAGCATAAAAAATATATGATAAATAAAAAAGGAAGATGATAGTTTTAGATGATACAGTGTGCCATTTAAGAGCTCCAAATTAAAAAGATCAACAATTGTGACTTGAAGATTTGACAGAGAAAGGGAAGAAATTAACATGAAAGAAGTAACTGGTATAGAGAGAGTGAAAATAGGAAGTTTTGAATTTGAATAAATACATAAACATTATCATATACAACATTTATATCTGCATGTTATTTTGCATACTACCTTCCTCATCATTTCCTGTCTGTCGTTTGAAAAGTATGTGTGAGTCATAATACTCAGTAAGCAAGCCATACATAATTTTTCAATCTTTTTCATGCATTTCATAAAATGCATCCATAACATTCATGACATTCCTTTAGATGCGACGCTAGCTAGGCGCCCATCCCATCATGCTCCCATCTCAGGGAGGTCGCCGCTGGCCTGGGCTTGTATAAGTGACTTAGTGATAGAGATGGGGACATCCTGTTCACTTACTACCTCAACTATGGCCTATTTCTCGTGCACCATGCTCATTTACATACACATGCCGACATGATATTTATAAATCATAAACATTTTATAAAAGCATTTAACAAGCAGTTAGCAATCATTTCATGTAAAATATTATAGGGATGGTCATCCTTAAATATAATTCATAAAACACGTGAGCAAATAATTTGCAATTATTTAAAAACATTTTAGAAAGCATATAACTTGCTACTTCCGCAGTCGGCATCCTCGAACTTTTCTTTCCCTTTTTCTATTTAAGAAAAAAGGACATTTCATTTATTCCATTCAGGTTGCTTCCCATGCATGCTTTATAATATTTGGTCATTATCTCCTTATATGGATTTTTTTTATCTATAGGCTCTTCAAAAATTCCATCCTTATATTCATAATATAAATATTAATCTCAAATTTTCTTCAAAATCACGTTGTTCACTGTTCATAGTTACTATTCAAAATCACTATAGCATATTACTATTCAAAATCACTATAGCATATTACTATTCAAAATCACTATACCATATACTAAAATTCATCATAATTTCTCCTAAGCATAATCCAAAAATTCAAAAATCATGAGATTAATATATCATCATTTCAACATCATAAATATCATAAACATTCATCTGAAATCATCATCTAGCAATATTGGAGCATTGTTTACTCATTTTATGCTTATTTTCCCGAATGCTTTATCCTTGCTCCAAATTTTTAATGTTTTGGCATAATTCCAGTTAAGCAGCATAACTATACTTACTTTCTCATGCTTAGGCATTATCTAAGAATGGTTTTACCCTACTTAATATTCAAAAGAAATTTGGAAAGAATTCATTTACCTCAAGTGAAGATAAGCTTCTTCCTTCCTCTCTTTCTCTCTCTTCTCCTTCTCTCCTTCCTTCTTTCTCACTTGGGATGTGTGGGGGGTGTGTGGGAGTGAGCTTTGCTCAAGCTTGGGAAGGTGTGGGATGGTTTGGTCGTTCAAGCATGCTCCCCTTTTATAGCTTTTAATTTTTCATAAAATTGTAATCTACCCCTTGAAATTTGGACTAAATGTCAAATATTTTTGCCACATCATTTCCATGATTTTCCCTAATTTCCTAAGTGGAATTTTTCTGGCCACATGTTTCTTGAGCTCATCCTTGCTATTAATGCATGATTTTCATTAAAAGATGTGTTTAATCTCAACCCTTGATTTTCCATGATTGCTCTCATCTCCACCATTGATTTTTCTCATCAATTTCCATGCATTTCTTGAGCCTTGTGTTGCTTCCTTTGGACGTCCCTTGCTGCTACACATTTATCATTTTTGTTTTTTATGAAAATTATTTTTTAATCCAAATCAATCCTAGCCATTCATCAAGAGGTAAAGATTTGATCTTGGCCATTAAAAATTTGCACATTCTCCCAAGCATATCCACGCCCCTAGAAAAGGATTTTATAGGATTTTTTATTCACTAATATATTAATTAATTAATTACACCATTACTCATTTTTCAAAAGTCAAATATGTCATTAATGTAAAGTAAAAAGTGAATTTTTGTGATCCTAAATCAACACTTGATTTTGATCCTAAATTCATGATTTTTGATGAATCTTAGACCATCCATCATATTTGTCATAATATTTTAGCCATCCATAAAAAATTTCACTTCAATCCGACGTCCGGATTGCAATTTATGAATTTTTTCCCTATTTTCTCCAAATTTTCCACTAAAATCCGAATTTCCTTAAAATATCAAAAAATATTGCTATTTTGTCCTTTAGTGCATAAATCTCCTTTTTCTTCTTTTTGTGATTAGGTTAATCCAAGTGATTAACTCTTAATCACGTGTCTTAATCCCTGGGTTACTATTCATGTGGGTTAAATCCTTAATTGAATTATTCTAATACACATATTTATGAATATAATTCATGAATTTTTATTCATCATAAAAATTATTACAAAAATCTAAGGTTTACGACCCTAGGTAATATGCGTATTGCCTAAAGAAGTTGAGTTTCACAATGGTACTACACTTTAACATGATTCAATATATTATGTGATGGAACCAAAAGGTGGAAGTCGAATATACAACAATCAAGATATTAAACTTGGAAATCTAAGACCATGAAGATAGGCATAATGACCTTGAGAAATCCCATGAACTTCCACAGAAATTAATGGATTTTAATTGACTTAATCTCATGAAAATATGCGGTTAAGAAGATTAAGGTACGCCTTATAGGTTTCGAAAGAAGGTGCAAGGATAATATAGGGATAGTTCTCATTTAAAACATAATATTCAAATTAAATAAGCAATTCATATATCCGTTGCAGACAACACATGTAAAACCTTAGATCCTGGGTACTCGCATCCCTTGTCTTTTAATTCTTGTTCCATGTTCTTAAGATCAACTTCCCCATTTCTTATTTCTTTCCTTTTACTTTATACTCTCTGTGTTTAATATAAGGTGTTTAAATCTAACATTTTGAGTCCAGAATTCCCTGTGAATCAATATTTATATACTACAATCTATGACCCGTGCATTTACGGTGAGATTGTGAACAAATACACACTTTCTTATGTCTTAGGTTCCACTATCTTAATGAGATTATAACTAGAGATCTTGCTCTCCTCTAAATTATAGCTCTAGGGTCCTTTACAACAATTGTAGAAGTAGATAGTGAGTTTCACTCCAACAGTACACTTCTTGTCTCAATTTGGCCTTGGTCTCCAACACCAAACCAAGTGTTACAATATAATAAAAAATTTGAAAGAATGAAATTACACTTTACGGATCATGTAGGACAGATTCAGCACTTGGGAAACTCTTGAATGCTTGAGAAGGATTAGAACTTGTAGCCCTTGCAGTGAAAGTGAGAGTCTCTCCTTGTAAAGCACTCAATACACAATTAATAGCTTGTAGGAAGGAAAGTGTAAGCTTAATGAATATTCTTGCTAACTGTCATAACTCTTCTTGATGTCCTTTAAATAAATGTGGAGTTATTTAAACATTAGAGGGTTGGTGGTGCGCATTAAATGTGCCAACATTTGAATTTTTTCAACCGTTACAACTCAAGTCGCAAATGGAGTCGACTTTATATGTGACTTCATCAAAGTCGCAAACTGGAGTTGACTTGAGTGCGACTTCAGTTGTCTCTCTTCCTTCTAAAATGTTTTTCGTATACCTTTTCAAGTTCCATTTTTAGATCGACTTAATTTTGAATTTGACCCAAGCCGCAATTGAAGTCGACTCGGGTTGTGACTTCATATTACATTATATGTTTGGAACTTCAAATCTTCATAATTTATACACCTTTGATCTATGAATCTTCATATCTTCATGATTTAATCTTCTTGGCCTCAATTCTCATTTGGTGTTCCTAATTCTTAGGTGGTCTTCAGGATGTAGTCTCCTTTTGCTCAAGTCTTCTACTTGGAGCTTCAATTCTTCATGGTTTGAATTCCTTTTGTTGATATTTGGCTTCAATTCTTCAAGATTTGAATTCCTTGGCATCAAGTCGTGCACTTGAGTCAACTTAGTTTTGAAACTTGACCCAAGTCGCAAGTGAAATCGACTTGGGTATAGGACTTCAATGTATGTCGCGTGCTTAAAATTTTAAAATTCTTCATTCTCATGCTTGAGTAGTTGACGAGCTGTGTATATGTCTAATTAAAATGCTTGTTTTAACGCAAGTATACATGTTGATCAAGTAATAAAGAGAGAATGATTTCACTTGCCAATTACAAATTTTTTATTAAATGGAATTTTATCAAAAGTAAAGAGAATTAACTAAATTGACTAGTAACAGGGGTACAACTAATGGAGAATCTCAAGGGGATGATTAGATAGCTGAGAGTTATAGATCCCTTAACTCCAGTTATGCTAAATTGGTTCCTTTTCAATTAGTTGTTTAGAGAATTACTGATCTAGGTTCATTTATATTTATATATGCTTTTCACTACATATAAACCTATCTATGTTTTAGTTAATTACTATGTTCCCATGCAAATTAGTAACACAAGGTTGATTTGTACATAACCTAAAAATGATTACATAGGGTTAACAGGTATATTTTTATCCATATTAATATCTAACCACCACAAGAAACTATAAACCTATGCTTTACATATGATTCTCATTTAAATCTTACTTTTCCAAGTGTAAATCTAGATATTACATCAACCCACAAGTTGATCAAGCTTGTAGAAGTATTAATCATGACATGTAAAGGTAAATTTCACACAGCATAGTTACAGCAACATCAAATATTCATTCAAGCATAAAGAAACCAAGTTCAACATAATCTAGAGTTCAAGTTCATCATAATCTCTTGCTACAAGTTCTAGCCCATGAACATCATAGAGAATCCCTTCAAAGTCATGTCCCAGTACATATCAAATGAGGAGAATGATAAAAATAAAGAGATAGAGAGACTGAGAAGATAAAACTCAGTTGGATTCCTCTTCCAAGTTGATCTCTATCTTCATCTCCACCTCTAGCTTACAAATCCTCTTCTTTTCCTCTTCCCCGCTCCAATTTATGCCCCCTTCTCTTTTGTGTGAGAAACCCTAAGAGAGTATTTATACCCCTTACTAAATGGAGCGAGACACGTGTGAAATTCCACATGTGCAGGGTTTGGAGCTGAGGTGCCAGTTACTTGTTTGAGGCGGTTATGTGCTGTCTACCTGAAAATTTTTGAAATGGCGGTTAGCAGCGCCAAGGCACCAGAATTTGGCGCCGGAGTGCCAAATTTCTGCATCCACTTTTCAATAGCTGTTTACAAAGTAACTTTCTTCCCACCACTTTGGCATGAAGTTTATGAAATAGCCACTATCTTTTTTTGCAACAAAAGACATAAAATAAGTAAATGATATCCTAAATGATTTAATCTAATAAAATAACCTAAGACAATATGATTTGCATTGAATTCAACTAAATATGCATGAAACCTACATAAGATGCAAGAATTATACAAACGATGAAAGCTAATGTAAAACCTATACAGATTTATATGTTTCTCTTGAACTAGCATTCAAAATAAGTGCAAAATGAAGCTCTATTTTTATAAAGTTATGACATCCCTAAACTTAAACATTACTAGTTCTCGAGCAACACATAAAAATGCAAATGAACGCAGCTATTACATGTCGAAACTAAGCCTATATCTAATATTTAGCAATGCGATCATATCCCTCAACTTAACAATGCAAAAGATGACAATAAATTGAAACAACTCATGAAACCCTGTTAAAATCAAGACAAGATATGCATTCTCAATATAAGCATCAAACTACATGCAAATGTAATTGTGAATAGTCCAAAGTTATAATTCAACCTTGCTAACTATTCTCCTGATCAAAAGGACTTTCTAGGACAGGTATAATACAGATGAATAGGTTCGAAGTAAATCTATTACCTCAAAAATACACAACATCATCCATCTAATCTACTTGACCTAGATTTGGCAAAACTGTACGTTGGTTCCCCCAAACTTATTACTTTAACTTTTCTTACCATATTTCAGGGTATCATGGAGAATTTTTCTATGAGGAGCTCTGTGGCGCCCCCGACCCGAGGCACCGGAGCCTTACTCTAAGATCATTTTTTATTAGTAAATGTGAGTCAGGATTGTTGTCCTAATCATGCGGCAAGTTATCGAATTGAATCTCGTCTAAAATTTTTTTTTTCCTTTTTTTCTTTTTTTTTTTCGTTTCATCTCTTTATATTTCACTTCATTCATTTCACAAGCAATGATACACTTGTAATTCATCACACATATCATTTTCAAAATACTAATTGGTTCCTTTTCCTTATATATTTTTATAATCTCACCTCATCATTGGTATATTATCTTGCTTGTTATACAAATAACTTCACTTCCATTTATTTTTCATAATCATACATTCAACCTTCAAATTCTCATGGAGTGATAGAACATACCAATATGTTCACATACATCCAAATTCCTTAAAAATTCCAGTCATACCATTTCATACAAGGTAGCTAATTATTTGTAGCACACAAAAGAATACTAATTAATACTTTTCCCCAATTAATCAAGTCCTTTACCTCTTGAGCTTCCTTCTACCTGTCTAGGATTGAGAAACAAAACGTGAGTGATAAACTCAATAAGTAAGCATTTTTCATCTTCAGGCAAACATTTTTCTGTAAACATTTTCATGAAAATCTTTTCATATAGACCTTTTTATAACCCAATGTCTGGGCTTTTCAAAGCAAATCATATGCACATAAACCTTTTCATGTATGCATTTGCATAAAAAAAGCATTCATGTAAATCTTTATATAGAAGCTTTCATATAAACACTTTTATGACTCAATTTTAGGCTTTTCAAATGCAAAACATATGCAAATGTATTTCTTCCCATTTAGTAGTGACACTTACCAAGTGATCATCTACCTGTTGGTCCCGAGTTAATGGTAATACCCAAGAGGGGAGGGGTGAATTGGGTTCTTGAAAAATTCTTTGGTAAATTAAAATTTAACCCCTTATAATTTCAATCCCCTTGATGAAACGATATATGAGATAGAATGAGTGGGTGCAGATGAAATATAAAATGCAAGCAATTAAACCAAACAAGAGACAACAATATATAGTGGTTCGGGCAACCTTCCCTACTCCACTCTTCCAAGCACACACTCGTTGTGTCTTAGGTTCCACTATTATATTTTCAATACAATCTAGAGCACCCGCTCTCTTCTAGATTTTAGCTCTAGGGGGCATATACAATAATCACTTGTTGGTGAGACCAACTCCAACCAACCAAGTCCAATCTATTGGTGAGACAAACTCAAACCAACCAAGCAAAACCCGTTAGTGAGACAAACTCAAACCAACCCCCTGTTTTGCTTCTTCTTGAATTCGGTCTCCAACACTGATCCAAGGCAACAACATAAAAAAAATAAATAAAAGAGAGATTACACTTTACAACGTGTATTAGATAAGCACCGGAAGCTCCTTGTCATGTGGAGATGATAATCTTGAAAGCACACTTAGAAGTTGTAGCACTTGAAGCTTCAATAGTTGTTCAAATAACTTCAACACACTTGAATATTAGAAGATGAAAGCCCAACTTGTGTTTTCCTCTTTCTTTCCTCCTTCTCTCTTCCTTAACGTTCATACATCAATGGTATATATAGAGGAAAAAAGATTCTAGCCGTTGGAGTGGAGGTTCACGTGCATCTATAGCTCCAACGTTTGAATTTTCGACCGTTACGAGTTGAAGTCGCAAGTGGTGTCGACTTCGGATGAGTGGAGTCGACTTCGAATGGGTGAAGTTGACTTGGGATGCGACTTCGTCTTGTTAAAACTTACTTTGCAGAATTTTGCCTTCGAAGTTGCAGGTGAAGTCCACTTGGGTCTGGGACTTCACCCAAGTCGCAAGTGAAGTTGACTTGGGTTGAGACTTCACTTTGCTGTCTGTCCGAAGTCGCAGGCGAAGTCGACTTGGGTCTGGGACTTCACCAAAGTCACAAGTGAAGTCGACATGGGTTGAGACTTCACTTTGCTGGACTTGCAATTCATGAACTTAAACTCTTGAAACTTAAATTATTTCACATTTTCATTTTCATACACATAATTAGAGACAAAATATCTGAGAACACTTAGACAAATTTATAAGATCCTTTTAATGATATTTCAATTATTTGTTAATCATCAAAATCAAATTAATCATTCCTAAAGGAAGCATATGATCAACACTACCTACTGGAAAGAAACCTATCATGTAGTGGCACGCTAGCCAGGTAGTCGTCTATTGAACCTTCTTCCATTTCAGGAAAAGTGCCACCGGCCTCCTGCCTTTCCTTAGCAACTCGGCCACATGTAGAGGTGGGCCCCGGACCGCGTCCTCCCCTACAATAGACCTAGTACTTGCTTCTTGTGCACATTCATTCATTCATATTCACATGCTAGCATGATTTCATAAAATATCACAGGCATCTGTCTGTGTCCTTTTCAACTTCAAGAATGGGCACAACCCATTTTAAACACATTTTTATAAATAATATTTAAATCCTAGTTTTAGGATGACCACCTTTAAAAAAAATTTGGTATATTTAAGTAAAACATTGTATAAAACATTTGCCATATTTGAGAAAACAATATTTCTAAAAGCATTGCTTGTAATAAATTTTAAAATCATTATGATAAAGGAATTTCGAAGCATTTTAACATTCAAGAAGAGAAAGCCTTTCTCACTAACATTTTTATTCTAATTTCTAGGCTTTATGTAAGCAAAGGATATGAAAATGCATCATGTTCCTTTATCCACCCTGGCATCATATACCTTATTCACATGTCATTCTTGTCATTTTTGTATAAAGAAGAGCTTGCATGACCCTTTGAATACTATTTTAATCAACAAAAATCAAATTATTTTATACAATTAACTTATCAGGTTGACCACCCTTAAACACTTTTTAAAAACATCCATATAAAATATTTTCAAGGCATTTTCAAGGCACTTTTATATTTAAAGAAATTCAAAATTTTTCTAATAAACCATTTCAAAACATATGAACTATTTCCAAAACATCATTTGTTTCTAAGAATCATTTCAGGGAGTAATCAACCTTCTTTTACAAATTAAACTTTCTTTTCATAAATTCAACTTGCTTTTCACAATATTCTATGGAAGTAAAATTTTGAAAGACTTGTTTGCAAATATTATTTTGTGAAAAAGTCAAACATCTTTTTTTCATAAAATTCTTTAGAAATAACATCTTAAAGAGATTTCTTATAATAAAGAAATTCTGAATCATTTTATTAAAGCCATATTTGCAAAAACTATGTTTTCTTCCTTATAAGTAAATCTTAGAATCGTCAATATAAAGCCCTTTCAAACATTTCAACACTTGAAATGAAATCAACATTTTCAAAAGTTTGCTTGCTTACATGTGGCGATCAACTTGCGCCTTCGATCTTTCCTTGCTTTTCCCTAGACAAGTGAAAACAATCACCTTATATACATGTATATCATCATATACTTGCATGTCTTGCTTTTATTAACTCATATGCATATCTTACTTAATCCCAACCCTTTTTATGATCTTGTTTTATATGTGACTCTTAACTTTTCAATCATACTTAATTCTTCCTTGGAGATGAACACTCTCATCTCATTAAATCACATATACTCATTTTTCTCAATGGTTACTTATTCATTTTATTATATACCCTACTTTTAGGGCATTTATTATTTGCAATCATTCAAAATACTTACTTATGTAACCTAGTGATTTATTTCTTACTCTTTTTTCTTAAAACTTATACTTAGTATACTAAACTTTCTTAATTACCTAAGGTACTCATTTTTTCCCTAGTGCAAGCTAAATTCCTTCAAAAAATCTGTAATTTAACTTCCATTTCCAAAACAACCATGTATATCCTCATTTTACTAGGTTTCACTTATGTAATTGCACCTTAATGATACATACATGTATTGTAAATTACCCACAATTTTTATGATCATTTTAAGTACTTGTTCATAGTTTATAATAAACAACGTTTCTTTCAAAATTTCTAAAATAATTACTCATCTTCAAAATAGCTCCATACATTCAAGTATTCATTATATATCATTGTTAAAATTGCACTTTAGGCATTATATGTAAAAAATCATAATCCAACCAATCTTCAGATTATTTCAAGGGCTTATTTACAACCTTTAACAAACTAAATCTCTTTAAAAATTCTGAAATTAGTTCTCATTTTCAAATCAGTCCTAGATCACTCTCACCTTTATTGCATTTTCACCTCCATAATTACTCCTTAATAATATAAATATAAAAGGCTACCTATTAACCATTCTTATGATCACTTCAAGTACTTGTTTATACTCCTTAACAAGTAATATTTAGACCAAAATTTCTGGAATTTATACTTGCTCGTCTAAACAACCCTATACATACACATAGTAGCCCTGTATCATTCTTACAATCGCACTTTTAGCTTACTTATATGCAAAATTATCAATTGGTAATCCTTATGTTCATTTCAAGGGTTAGTATATACCTTTTAGAAATTTGAATTCCCATAAATTTTCTGAAATTTTCATTCCTTACTATAACAATCCTATTAATCTCTTTTCCACTAAGGTTTACTTCTTACAACTTCACCTTAACCATGTATATTCACGGGATTACAAATCAACAACCTCTATGGGTGTTTAAGGGCTTTTGTATAACGTATCATAAGAAAATTTTCAAATGAAGTTTCTGAAGTTTACATTTATTTCTAATAATAGCTCTATATCATCCATATTTCGCCAAGTTTTGCTCCCGTATTCACATCTTAGTCCAACACATATAAAAAATCCTTTAATCATTAGCTATTGATTCCAAATTTAACACATATCCTCTGTTTAATTATGGGATTAATATTCATAAACAGAATTTTGTTTCCATCATATCTAGCTTGGGCGTCCCATATATATGAGTATAAATACTTCATTTCACACCTTTAAATATCAATGAATGATATATTCATGAAGTTCTCTAGAATTTCCACTTACTTGGACATCCCTTTAAGTATACTAAGAGCTAATAATTAACAACTTAAAAATTCACAAACCACTTGACATGGAACGCCTCTTGAATCAAAAGATAGCATGATTAATAACCAAATGAATAACACCTATGTAAACAAACCTAACAGATGTCAACTTTTCCTCCTTGCTAGATTTTCTTTTCTTCTCTTCTTTCTTTCCGTCCTTCTTGCTATATGGACGTCTCCCCTTGCTGTCCTCCTCTTTTCCCTTTTTTTCTTTTTTTTCTCTAAGTTAAACTTGCTTGAGACCGTCACTAGCTGCTGCCCTCTTTTCCATTTATAGTTTGTTGTTTTTAACCTCATGTTGACACCTATTATACCCATTATATAAATACAATTTTTGTATTCAATTGCTGCCTAATTATGGCCCATCCAACTATCCATGTGTGCTTGATTTTGTTTTCAAAAATCTGCCCCAAAAATACCTAGCTGAACACGTCCCTCTCTAACTAGATGTTCATGCTAATTTTGAATTTTTATTTTATCAAAAATCTGTCTAAAATAATGCTAATTTGCCACATGTTGAACATAGGTTGCAAAATCAAATTTGCACTTTTTCGATTGACTTTAATCTCGCTCCAATGCACCCTTGCTTGACATGTGTCCATGTCTAATACAAATGTCAAAGTATACTTTATTCTTATTCATGGCAAATCACTTTTCAATGCCACAAAAATCAATGGTCATTAAAAGTTTAATCATGACATTATCCATCCTTAATTACAATGTGGTTTAGGGTTCTCTAATGAGATTTCCTATAATCAAATCCATTCATGTTATAAAACAATTCAACTTAGCTATACATAAAAATTTTCATCGTCAAATGATGACTATATGATAAGATATCAACTAAATGAAATAAATTCAATAAATATAACCCCTTTCCATTCATAATTTTTGCAATCCAAACCGTTCAGCATGTTAGGCATGCCAACTTAGGTGTTCTTCTAAAATTTCATGTCAATCTGCCTTGTATAGCATAAAATATGAATAAATCAAATAATTAATCATTAATAAAATAAAAATATAACATTAATTACCATATCACCTCACCATTCTCTACTCTTAGTTTATCCTTTAGTGGAAGCTTCCTCTTTTATCATTTAGTGGCGCAGCTTTTCAAGTAAATCAAAAGTGATTATCTTAATCACTTTACTTAATGGGTTTCCCTAATCTCATTCATCTAAATCAAAGAACATATAGTTTTAATTGTTTCCTACTAATTTTCCATCCCGCATGTGGGTTACACCTATACCCTTCATTTTATGAAATTTCCAAATCTCATTTTTATATAAGCTCTAAACTTCTTACTGCGTCTTTCCTTTGCCTTTTTATGTGAACCTTGAAATTTGTAGATGCCTAGCCGGGTTACTCAGCTTGGGTTAGCCATCCTCTTCATTATTTATGCAAAATTTTATTAGGTGCAATATATATAAATCAATATACTATGTACATACATATCCAACCCTAAGTCTCAAGTCAAAAGATGAATTACACTATAAATTGATGAGACAATATATTATTTTAAAGCACATGGTTGAAAAGAACATACATGTGAGCTCAAAATGAGGAACAAAGATTGCAATAGATATGGCATTACATCATAATTAGGCATAAGTATTCATATTACACTAAAAATTGCCTTAATCATCTCAATCAAACAAGTTAGCATGAGTATGAATTATAAAATTTAACTAGTTAATCGATCATATCATTCATATGTCAATTGAAAATTTTGACACTTTTAAAGCACAAGGTGTATCTCAGGATACTATCCAGCTCAGGTTGTTTCCCTTTTCATTGTTGGATGATGCGTGGGATTCTCCGGATTCTCTTCCCGAATATTTTATTACAAATTAGAATAGCCTTTCTATAATAACCTAGACCTGAAAATGTTGATCGATCACTTTCTAATGTGGATAGTTGATTTTTCTTGAGGTGACATGTTTAACATTTTGACTATTGACTTATTGACCATATGATGTGTCTAATTGACCATCTGATGCGCCGATTGTCTATTGACGCAGACTCTTAACTTATTAACTGATTTATTTTAAAATATTAGTTATTTATAATTTAACTAGAAGTGTATTTAAATCTATATGAATAAATTTGGATTTAAACAAATAAGAAGTTGATAAGGTAAGTTGGTTAAAACTAGGAGTGGAAATCGAGACGGGTCAGGGCGGGTTAAGGTGTGCCCAACCTTGATCCCACATTTTAAAAATCCTATTTGACCTTTATTTTTATATTGAGTTGGGACAGGGTTGATTTGACCCTTATCTTTTTCAATAGTCTCGGGTCAAACTTCTGGTCGATATCTGAACAGCAGGTCGGGTAAAAATACAGGTCAAATAAGATTGTTTTAAGAATTTATGAACCTATCAAGTATAAAAATATATATATTCTAAATTTAAATATTGCATATTTCATCTTATTACTAATTAGTCAAAGTAAAACATCATTACTTAAATGAAAAATGATTATTAGAATAAGTTAATGAAACATACCTCATTCAAAATTCTATTCGCGACTTGAAGAACTACTAATTTCTTGAACTCATTTAATATCCTTTGTCGTTCACCTTCAACAAAAATAATATGAATGTTACATTTGGAGTTAAAATGAAGATTGCTTAAATACATCGTATCGTAGCAATTATACTTGAAAAGAGAAAAGAACATTGATAATATTTTTAATGTTATTTTGAAATCCCATAGAAAGCATAACCTGAATAACACATGTACAAATGCAATCAATAAAACAAAAACACATCCAATAATATTTTCCACTACAATTGGTAACACATGTATGCACATAAAAAATAAAAATCACAACCAATTTAGCTAATAGCAAGTCATTCATCCACCATTAAAGAAAAGTTATAAGTTCAGCAAACACACATGAACTACACATACTTGTCCATTATATCAAATTTAAACACATTGTTTCTATTGTAACACATTCATCATAAAATCAAGAAGTCAATTATTCCTTCCTTATCATCCTTTCACAAGTTCATCCATCGATAATAATGCCCTTTCCCTAAAAATCAAAATATTTTCTTATTAGTATATATGATAGCATGACAAGCCAAGGGGAAAAACAAGAAAACAAAAGTTATTAAAAAATTTATGTGTATAACCTTTGCACTTGTTGGAGGGTGAGGAGGACGGCCACTACCTTCTCCAACTTCATCTTTAATGGCTGCAATATACAAAACATAAATTAATTGATGAATTATAAAAGAAAAATTAAATATTCATTCTAAGTACAAATAAAAGAGTTAGATATGAAATTAGGTAAGTGACTTGTAATGTCTGTGGTAAATTATTCAACATCCTCTTGAAATTTATCTACTTTTAGCATTGATCACATCTAATCTTGAGCACAAATTAAGCATTCCACAAGCCTTGTAGATAAGGAGCTCCTACATGAATCAAGCACACATCCACTAATACTAAAAGCTTATTCTAAAGCAACAGTAGACACGAGAATGACTAATAAATTAGGTGCTAAGTGAGACAATACTTTGTACTTGTAAGCATTTACTTTGTACCATGTGAAGATGTCAAAACCATCAACCTCAACGACAATAAGTTCTTCTAAGTACCTATTAATTTCTATCTTCTCATTTTCTGTCTCATCCACTGCGAAAAATTTTAGATATGTTGCTCTTGAAGGTCCTTTCGCCTTTGCTTGTGTTGAGGCTTCTACTTTTGTCTTGCTTGCTGATAACTCGTAAAAATGCGAGTTATCATGGCCCATTTCAGACTGTATTTATGTGTTAGTCCGAGAGATTAGGCTTAGTTTGCATTCATTTACCTTAATTTCCACTCGCTTTGCATTTTAGGAGCATTATTTAATTTTTTTGCATTTTCAGCATTAATTAAGCTTTTTTAGGCCATTTACTTAGTTTTTCCTTCTTTTGTAGGAAGGACGGGCCATATGAAGGTATGCGGGCGAGTGGAATGCAGATCGAGACCAAGTCACGAGGCAGGTGGATGGCACCCAGGCGCCACCCTACGTACCCTTGCCAGGACTCCAACACAATTCAACAAACACATAACTTCCAGTGAGTTGGCGCCTAGGCGCTAGCCAGGGGTGCCCAGGCGCCAGGCATGATCACACAGGTGTGTCCAAGAGAAGCTCCAAGTCATGAAACCTTCAAAGAGTTGGTGCCTAGGCGCCACGGCATGAACTCCTAGGGTTTGCAGAAAAGTTCCAAGTTGCCCAGCACACAGAGAGTTGGCGTATAGGCGCCAAAACGCATTCGTATTCGCAGATTTCAGTGTGTGTGCTGCGCAATGCCACTCTATAAATAGATCATACGGGTTTGCATGCAAAGGATGATCGGGAGAGAGAGCTTGGGAACGGAATTACACAAAAGAGGAAGACGAAAAACTAGATAAAAGCACAGATTGAAAAGGGGATTCATCTCTGTTGGTTGAAGCAGCCGGAAAACCAGTTTTCTCTTATTCTTTCTATTTTTCTTTCTCTTCTTTCATGGATACTTTTAATATGGATGTAATGGATGTTATGATCATGTCTTTGAACTAAACCTCCATTAGATGGATAGTTAAGATGAATTGAACTCTAAACTATATTGTCTTGGTTCTTTGAAATTCAGTAATGAATATTTGATATTATATATGATTGTATGCGATTTACCTTTGCATGTGTGGTTTTAATGCTTTTTCCAAGATTAGCTACCTTGTAATGGATGTTATGATCATGTCTTTGAACTAAACCTCCATTAGATGGATAGTTAGGATAAATTGAACTCTAAACTATATTATCTTGGTTCTTTGAAATTCAGTAATGAATATTTGATATTATATATGATTGTATGAGATTTACCTTTGCATGTGTGGTTTTAATGCTTTTTCCAAGATTAGCTACCTTGTAAGATGATTTAATTGCTTGATTTATCCTTGGAATTTGCTAGATCCATGTGCAGGGCATAGGTTTCCTCTTTGTAAGGGGAGTTGTTGAACGGATAGGAATATACCGTTAAACCCTGTGTAGTCACTAAACAGGTTATGCACTTATCAATTTCACTTTAGTTAATGGCATGGGAACATAGCAATTAAATAGGGTGTAATTAGCTTTATATAGTGTTGGAAGACATATATAGAGATTATTGAACTTGGGCCAGTAAATTCATACACAATCCAATTAAAAAGAACCAATACGATATAGTTTAGATTCAAGGACTCTAAGCTATCCATCTGCCATCCCCGATTAGTAACCCCGTTTCTAGTATCTGGCAGTTCCGTGATCCCTACTCTGATTTCATATTGCAGTTGTTAGCTTTAGTTTAAATTCATGAACTCAGAATTTTATACCCATCGAAAGCAATTAAACTAATTAATAATTCCGGTTAATAATTTCTCGTGGGAACGATACTCTACTTACTATTTATTACTTGACACGGCACGTATACTTGCGTAAATAGCGAGCATTTTAATTGACATATACATAGCTTGTCACTTGCAGTAGAGAATTTGGCCTCATAAACCTTAAAAGGTTTCAAATTCAGTTCTCACACTATTAAGGATTTGCTTAATTTTGTCAATATCATACACTTGCGAATAGCATAAATTTAGAAACTTAAACTTACATCTTGGATCCATGACATTTGCAATCAATAACCACATGTTTATTTTATCAAAACTACCCCAATACTCATCAAATTTCTTTTTCAGCTTTCTAGACACGTCTCTAAGGATTAGATCTTCTGAAGTAGAAAATTCAAACAACAACATTTCAATCTCATGAACCTCATCTAGGTAAAGAGAGGAAGTAACATATGAGGTACCAGATAATGTGTTTGTAGCTTCATAAAATGTTCCAAAAAAGAACATATGACTTTGCCAATTCACCAATCACCGTTGGAAGGAGTATCTTCTTTCGCAAATGCAGCATCATACAACACAAGCTGGTCAAACACTTTTTGATACTTTAAAACCTTTTCTAACATTAGATAAGTAGAATTCCACCTTGTGGTACATTTATGCATAATCCAAGCTTGCAATTAATTTCTTCTTTTTCTTCTTTCTCACAGCATACTCTAAAATTGTGTTCTCTTTGTGGAGAGCCTCTTACAAATCTAACACACCTTGGGATTCTAGTAATTGATTCATTCACTTCATTTATCCCTTCTAGCACAATTGAGTTAATAATGTGAGCAACACAATGTACATGAAAGTGATCTCCCTCACCTGTCAGGAACTCTCTTTTCACTAACATTCTCCTGAGAATTTTTAATACAACATCATTTGCAGATGCAATATCAATTGTTAAACCCACAACTTAACAAACAATCTTCGACTACTTGAGCAGTGGCATCACCAGTATGTGGAGGTGGGAGCCTAAAAAAATTTATTATTTTCTTATGCAACTTCCATTCGTCATCAATGTAGTGTGCTGTGAGACACATGTAACCATTATTCGAAATGGAAGTCCACAAATTTGTAGTTAAACTCACCCTTTAAACTTTATCTTTAAAGATCTTCTTCAATTGCTTCTTTTTATCTTCAAAAATTGCAACACAATTATTGGCAATAGTTTTCCTAGCCATCCATTTAAATGTGGTTGTAGCATGCTAACCCATTTCCTAAGCCCCTCATGCTCTATAATCTTAAATGTTTTCTCATCTATAATGACATTTCAGTTAGTCCCCTTCTACACTTAGCTTGATCGAATTCTCATACACTAATACACCATTCTTCATTGGGAGTTGGATTGTGGTGAAGAGATTGTCAACAACTTTTGCCTTTTATTTTGGTCCTACTTTGGAAAAGCCTTGCATCTTTTGATATGCTTTGAAAGTGAACTGGTACCATATTTACTAGCACACTTAGAAGGTCTTTTACAATAATTACATGAGGTAGTTGGTTCTTTTCCAGCTTTCCTTTCATTTTCAGTGAAATGCTTCCAAATCAAAGAGTTAAGTTTGTAATTGATAGTTGGACATTATCATCATTTCTAGCCTTTTCAATTGCAATAGGAGTAACATTCTCTCCGTCCACATCAACTATTTCCTTCTCCTCTACATTATCATCCACATTCTCATCTATATTCTCATCCTCACTAAAATTCATGTTCTTATCTTTTGACATATCCAATGCAACTCCAAAAAATAATTCCAATAACAGATAGTCAAAATATAAATTATTTAACATATCACAACAATAAATCATTCATAGCTTAATATTATCCAACAATAAACATTCATAGCTTAAAAAAATACAACTATAAATCATTCATAATTTAATATTATTACTTTCTCACAACTATTGGAAATGGCTGCTGTCGAAAAATGTGTACTGTAAAAAATGAAAATAGAGATTTAAAACCCAACAGAAAATGGGAAATAGGAATAAGTAAGGGCAAATCAAAATTTAAAATGGAGAAATGATTGCCCACTGCCAATCATAAATACCAACTACTCGAGATAGAGGAGGCAATCGGAGATCGAAGCGATGATGGAATGTAGGGAGGACGCATTGATGCAATGCAGGGGTGGACGAACGGCAAGAGCTCGCTGGCAGGGGTGAATGCCAGCAAGGCTAAACACCGACAGGGGCGGACAAACAATGGGGGACTATAGCAACTTGGATGACTGGATGGACATGGGCTAAGTTTTCTCTCTTCCCTATAGTTTAGCATTTATATGAAGGGCTACGCGGGTCAAGAGAGGTATCAGGAGGTCTAAGTAAGGGTAGATCTGCCCTGACCCAAATCTTTGAAAAAATTTTAACCAGCGACCCGATCCGATTCCCACCCCTAGTTAAAAACCTTTGTTTGTGAATGTGAGGGTGTGGGTTCATGCTATGGCTTAGGTTAAATATATATTTTTATTTTACCATTTGTGTGCAAGTGGGACCCACAATGAGATAAGTTTGAAGCTAAAATTTGAAATCTAATTGATGAGAAATTTGAAACAAACTCACGTAACAAAGGGAGGAAGTTATGTAGGGAAAGTTATGGAAACTCTATAAATAAGAAGTTATAGGAGAAGTTACTGTAACTCAATAAAAAAAGAAAATAGAGTGTGAGTGAGATACAGACTTTGCGTATGGATGAAAGTGTGGAAAAGAGATGAATATGGAAAAATGGAGTGCACCATAATTATGAGGCAAGTAGAGTTAATTTTTTAATGTGGTTTAGCTTGTTAAATATATAATTTTTTAAATTATTTATCATAGAATTACTCGTAAGTAGAGTTATTTGGCTATGTGGTTTAGTATGTTGGATAAATAATTTGATAAATTCTTTATCATAAGATTTATTAGATGAAATTATTCACAAGTAGAATATTTTTATATATGTAGTTTAGCCTGTTGGATAAGTAATTATTTAAATTATTTATCATGAAATTTAGTAGAAGAGATTATTTTTAAGTGCAGTTTTGTGGTTTAGTTTATGGTGCCAATTACTGGATTGTTTAGAAAATTTTATTTGGCAGAATATTTATTTGAAGGTTATCTACTGGTGCAAATTATATTGTAAAATTTATTTGACGAATTATTTATTTTAGAATTTATTTGGTGGGTTATCTTCCATGAAATTTACTTAAATTAAATTTAAAAAGAAAAGTTAAAATGAAAAGCATGATTTAATTATGCAAAACGAGATGATTCTTTTATTTATAGTATTTTATTTATTAATTAATTAGGATTTTGGAAAGTGTATGATCCAGTAAGATTAAGATTAAATATTAATATTTAATATTAAATGTTACTATGGGATTTGATAATAAATTATTTAATTATTTTAAATCATTTATTAGTTTTTTGGATTAAGCATTTAGTGTTTGTATTTGGAATTCTATAATAAAGTGCAATGATGGATAAATATATTGTCTATTGAAATGGAGTTCTTGGATGCCACTTTTGTTTATTTTAAGTTTTATAATGATAGCTAAGATATCACAAATTAGGGAATTCATATGATTTCATTGAATGTATGAGGAGATGGTACATGTGAATAAAAATTGAGTTTTATAGGAAAATTTGATACAATTTTTGTGTAAGCATGTTATTATTTGGTGTGTAATATAATTTAAATAATTATATGTGATAGAAGATAAATCATTTTGTGAAATTATATAAATTTTATATATGTTGATAGCCATATTGGATTCCTTGGTCTATTATTTGAGATTATATAATAAATGATGTTTATTTGATTTGCATTATTGTTATGTGTATAATTCTGTTAAAAATTATACAGGTTAATGAACATGTAATATTCAATGTTAGATGCACGCCTCTATGATATAAAGAATTGTGGACGTGTTTTAGAACAATTGTGACCTATACATAGATGTATAAAAGTATATAATATAATTATATATTTGTGGAAATGGTTGTATAATTAATTTTTTATGATATAAATTAATTAGTTGATGTTATATAATATTCCAGAACATAAAGTTAATAATTGATGCTATATAAATATATAAATTATATATTTATATAAATGGATATTTTAGGTCAGGTGTCTATAGGAGGACATATTAAATTTCATAAATTAATAAATAATTTATTAATAGAAGGTTGAATTTATGAATGTGATTTAATTCTAGATAAATATTTATGAATATATGAATATTAAAATTTATATATTCATATTAACAGTTATATAGTTAATTTATACAATATAAATTAATTATTTGATATAATACCATTGATTACGAAATTAATATATATTAATTATCTATTATGCTAGTAGTTTTATAATTAATTTATGCGAAATATAAATTTATTATTTGTGTTATAAGATCTGTCTTATGATTGAAATTAATATAAATTATATATTTATATTAGTGGAGATTTGGATCTAGTGTTCATGATACAGGATATTAATTTAATAAATAATTTATTAACAGGAGGTCGAATTTATGAATGTAATTGATGTTGGATGAATATTTGTGGATATATAGATATTAAAATTTGTATATTCATGTTAGCAATTATATTATTAATTTATAGAATAGCAATTAATTAGTTGATGTAATACTGCTAGTTATGAAATTAATATATTAATTATGCACATGTGGGACCTTGAGGATTGTGTTGGTTTTCATTTAATTCCTCAGTAGGTCCTAGGCATGTTGGAAGGCTACTTTAGAATATCCCTTAATGGATAGTGCATTCTTCCCTGATAGGCCGTGGGTTGTCCCTTGTTGACTGTGTGTTATTTTCCTAGAAGAGCTATGAGTTTTCTCCATTGAGGGCTGTGTGGAGAACTGTACATATTGGTAATGTGATTGTGTATTTCCTCTGACAGAGTCATGTATGTATGTAGTTGCTCTCTACATTGCTAAGTTCTATGGAACTTCAATCTTCATTTTTTGGTGTTACAGATGAGTTCCCATTATATTTCATCTAACAAGGCAGACCCTAGGTAAATGCTGCGCATTAGGGCAATGTGTATCACTAATCATAGGTTGGGATCGTTACACTTACACAAAAATTTTTGGACTAATATTTTCCACTTGCTAAATCTTTGCAACTTCAAATCGATTGCTAATTTTCAAAAAGAAATGGAGAATTACTGTATGAAGCACGTCTGGATACAAGAGTATGCCGAGAAAGTGTCTTAATCATGGTTTCTCTTCTTATAAGCATATTCAATTTTTTTTTATAATGGGCTTTTTCATCTAATAAAAGGCCATGTGGACTTGGCGACAAATGGAGCTTTATTGAAACGTATTTGTAATATTGAGTACAATATTCTTGAAGATATGACAGCAAATTCCTATCAAGTTCCAAGTTACAAATGTGGAATATTGGAGGTTGATGCAGTAACTTCCATTCGTGTAAAGATCGATGCTCTAGCACATGAATTTCAACAATTCATAGCCGACAAAGCCAATGTCAACAATATTGGTAGTGTCACTTGCCAATGGTGTGGTGATAGTGCTCACACTATGGAGCAATGTTCATCTAATCCAAAATCCGCAAACTATGTAGCAAACTACCCTCACAACCAAGATAACCCTTATTCCAACACCTATAATCCTAGTTAGAGGAATCGTCCTAATTTCTCATGGGGTGGATAAGGAGCTCAACAACAAGATAGATCTTATGAACAATCACGAGCCTTGCCTCGACAACTGTTAGTCCCGAGTTTAATATAAAACCCAAGATGAGAGGGGTGAATTGAATTCTTTTAAATTTCTTTTAGTATCTTGAACTCAACCCCTTGGGAATCTAGTCCCTTGAATGAAAATATGAAAAGTGGTAGAGCAAACGGAGTAATAATGGTAGACACAAGAAATTATAGAGATTCGAGACAACCCTTCCTACTCCATTCTTCTAAGAGCACACCCTTGTGTCTTGGGTTCCATTATGTCAATGGATTACAACTAGAGTCTTTGCTTTATTCTAAATTATAGCTCTAGGGGGCCTTTACAATCACTGCACAAGTAGACAACGAATTCCACTCCAACTGTACACTACTTGTCTTTACTTGGCCTTGGTCTACAATACCAAGCCAAATAGGACTACAGGAGAATGAATTTAAAAGAGAATTCTACACTTTATAGATTGTATAGATATAGTTTCAGCACAAGAAAGAACTCGTAAAACTTGAGATCGAAGAGAAGTGACAACTTTATAAAATTAGAGTTGTCAAGGCTCATTTCGCACCCAAATTGAAGGCTAGTTCACGAGAATTGCGTAGGTTTGCATAATTTTTGCTTAGTTTTCATCATTATTGCATTTCATGCATTATAGTTAGATTTTATGCTTTTTGAGTTTGATTTAATTCAAATCATGTTGTTTTAGGATATTAGTAATCTCATCCCATCATTTAGGACCACATTTACTAGTTTTAGTTTTTGTTGTAGGCAAAAAGAGGTGATTCTACACTTTGAAGTACATGTTAAGTGATGGGGTAGAAAGGAAAACATGTAGTGCAAGCTAAGGATGAGTTTTGGTCCAGAGTGATCGGTGCCTCGGCCTCACTTTTTGGCACCCCAACACCACTAAACTGTCATTCTAGAAATTAGAGAAACTTAAGTCGATAACCATTCTAGAGTAGTTGATGCCCTGTCCTGCCGCCGCATATTGTGCTATGGTGTTGATTCTCACACGTGTGACTTTTCGAACATGTTTCAAGCTAGCTTTGAGGGGGTATATATATATCATCTAAGATTCAAGATAAAGGAGTTCCAGAGCTCGTGGGAGGTAGCTAAGGAGGAGAAAAGAAGAGATTCTTAAGCTAAGGAGATTCCGAAGTGGATATCTCATTTGTTTGGTGGAAATTAGCAAGTTTTATCTCCTCTTTCTCTACATATTTTTCTTATTCTCCTTTGTTGGGATGTACTTGAACATGGATTTGAAGAGATCTGATATTATGTTTTTGACCTAAACTCCTTATGATGGGAGATTGAGATGACTTGATCCTTAAACTATGTGTGGATTGGTTCTTTTTTAGATTGAAATGAATATCTAGTTGTAGTAGCTTGTGTTGTGTAGATTTTACCTTTACATATGGTGTTTAAATATTTTTACAAACCTAGCTCCTTGTAAGATGATCTAATATCTATATTCATACTTAGAAAAAATGGATTTAGATGAGATTCACATATATGACACAGGTTTTTAACTCTGGAAGGGTTGAATGTTGACATGGATAGGTATATACCTATTAACCCTGTATAATTGTGAATAGGTTATGAGCTAATCCATCTTGTCATACTTCATTATATGGGAATATAGCAATAGGGTGTAGTGAGATAAGGTTTATACACATTGGAAGGCATATGTAAATATATATATATATATAAACTTAGGTTAGTAAATCTCTACATAACCAATTGAAATGGAACCCATTTTGCATAGTTTAGGGTTAAGAATTCTCGATTTCCTATCTAGCTTAAGTAATCTTAAAAATCCCAACTTGCTCTTGTTGATCCCAAGTTAATGGAAATTACCCAAGAGGGGAGGGGTGAATTGGGTATTTAAAATTTTTCAATTTAAATTAGAAACTTTACCCTGATTTAGTTTAATCCCCTTTAATGAGACAAATGGAAAGCAATAAGATAATGAAAAACAATAGACAAGATTATAGTGGTTCTGGCAACCTTCCCTACTCCACTCTTCCAAGCTCACACCTCCTGTGACTTGGGTTCCACTATGTATTCCGCAAATACAACTAGAGCCTCCGCTCTCTTCTAGATTCCAGCTCTAGGGGGCATATACAACCAGAGCCTCCACTCTCTTCTAGATTCTAGCTCTAGGGGGCATATACAATACGCAACACAAGTAGGTGACGAGTCCCTATTCCAGTCACAACACTACTTTGCTATCACTCAGTTGAAACACCAAAATCAAACCAAGCATCAAAAATCGAATAACAAAATGAAATGAAAGAAATCTACACTTTACAGATTTGTGTAGGCAAGTTTCAGCTCGAGGAAGAATTCGTAGAAGTGATGAATCGATTGGCGTTGTAGCAAAAAGCAAGTTTGAAGTTTGTTCTTCCTTCAAAAGCGCATAGATCACTCGAATGTAGAAGAAAGTGAAATATAAATCTTAGTAGCTCTTCTTTCCTTTTTTTCTGCTCTATCATGTGTGTTTTCACATTCACTTGAGTGTCTACATATAATGAAAGAATAAATTTGAACGTTATGGAATTGGTTGGCGTGTAATAAATGCGTCAATATTCAAATTTTCGAAAGTTACAATCCAAGTCGCATGTTGGAGTCGACTTCGGGTGCGACTTCGGCTGTGAGCAGGCTGTTCAAGTTCTTCCTCAGATCGACTTGGGTCCGACTTGGCCTTGGACTTGACCCAAGTCGCATGTGGAGTCGACTTCGGATTCCTCCAGTTTCCAAGTCTATCTTTTAGGTCGACTTGGACTGGAACTTGACCCAAGTCGCTGCTGGAGTCAACTTCGGTTGTGACTTGACTTTCTTAACTTGCCAAGTTAACTTAAACTCTTTTGAAATGATTTTGCTTGCTTAATTTCTTCATGCTTAATTGTCCTTCCCTTGATTTGCATTATTTGAAGTTCAGTATATTCACTTTACATAAAATCCTTTAACTTCATGTCTCGGAATCTTGAATATTTGGATCATGGAGTGTATGAAAACGTCCAATTGATAGTTCTTGATTTGAATTGACGAATCTATGAATCTTTACTTGCTTTAGACTTTTTTTTATCTTCATTTATTCCAAGTCGAATGTTTGAGTCGACTTGGCCTTCAACTGCACTCAAGTCTAGCATCAGATCGACTTGGTCTGCTACTTAGCTCTTCAAGTTCTGCACTGTCAGTCTAAAGTCGAAGCTGGAGTCGACTTGGTTTGCGACTTCAGCCAAGTCGCATGTGGAGTCGACTTCGTTTGCGACTTCTGGTGCTCCTTTCCCCAATTTCAACGCTTGAAGTCGATGCACAAAATATATTATTAGCTAAAACTCACTCAAATTGTGTTGTTAATCATCAAAACATATAGTTTGGGTACTTAGCTTTTGATTTCAACACTTGTTTTCAACAATCTCTCCCTTTTTGATGATTGACAAAACCAATTTGAGTTTATACCTTTCAATATGTCATTTTATCCTGTTTTGACATTTTTAGGTCAATCACAAGTCATTTGCCTTTTGAACTTTGTGAAATTGTCATACATATTTTATTTTCAACATTTGCATGTCTTGTTTCCAATAATCATTCAACCAACTATTTCAAAACAGAACATTAGTGATCAGAGCATAAAACAGAGCATAGAACACAAGTAATCAATCTTTTCATGAACAACTGTTTCATATATAATCAGAAAATGGTTCATACATACCCAACCCAAAATCCTAAAAATCTAAACTCAAAACTCAACTATTCTCCCCCTTTTTGTCAATAAATCGAATAAGGGTTGATCTGATGAGATTTGGCATATAAGAATGCCGATATGGAATATGGAGTTTGGGAAGCAGGGGTAAATCGGATAGGTCTAATATGTGCCGAGGAGTAAAAAGACGATACGGGGGCCGGAGTTGGATCTCTACGAACTGATCCGGTGTCAAAAGGATCTAGTTCGGGTATAGGCTGATGTCTATGGCTCCCGAATGCTAAATGATATCGGATCGTCCTAAGTTCTCGATCCATGCGATCTTGTCAGGAATGCATATCCATTACCGCATTTAGGATCCCGGCAATCTGATTTGTCAATCGATCCTCAATCTGTTATAGGTGCTCCCGGATCGCATTGACTGAAGTATCCCAAGATGGTGATCTAGGAGCGGGATCAGGGATCTCTGAACCATGAGGCGAGTAGGATCCATGTGATGCAAGCGAAGCAGGCGCCTAGGGAGAGTCCTGAGGTGGAGCGGGTTGCTCCTCTTCTAGTGACGGGGGCTGCTCCCCCTGAGCCTGTGCATCCTCAGCTTCCTCTGGAGCTGGTCCGCCCATTCTTTCTTGAATGCGTTCTGCTCTAAACTTCTCCACATTGATTTTCATTCATTGGAGCAGGGCCTTGTTAATGGCATTCATCGGCTTCAGTACCTCGAATGGTTCACCATCAATGTCAACCTCAAAATGTTCCATGATTTTAGTAATCCAAGTCCCGTAGGGCAGAACCCCTCATGGGTTGTCTTTTCTGGAGGCCAAGGCTTCTAGAAATAGTCGCGGAAGGCTGACTTTGACTCGTTTGGCGACTTTCCAGAGAATTTCCACCTCCTGCGGGTTTAGCTGGTTTTTGCCTCTGCCTTTTGGATAGATGTAGTGGACAATCAGTAGTCTTAGGACCTGTAGCCTTGGGGATAAGTCCATGTAATGCAGAAACTTGATCCTGGGATGATATCTGTTGCTCCTGGTGAGCTGATTATACATTTGGAATATAAATAGATCTGCAGGCAGCCGTTCATCATCATAAGGGACCTCTAGTATTCGTCCCACTTGCATAATGGCATGATCTAGGCTGTATTCCCCTTGAGTACCTAAAAACATCTCTACTCCTTTAACAAAGGTACTAAAGGTATGATCATCCCATAAATAGTAGAATATCCTAGTCAAGTCAGGATAAACCCTGTCATCTGCTTTCAACAGTCTGGTCCATCCTTGGAAGTCTAGAAGCTCCTCTATCTCAAACTCATAGTCGCTTTGAAACTTAAAGTCTATGATCTTAGGAATGAATACCTCTCGCTCATAGAAGCTCTTATAAAATCGACTATGCTGCAGTTCTGTCTTGAAATATGTCGTTGGCACTTTCAAGACTTGAGCTTTAGCAGCTGGGGTTCCCTTTCTTCTGGCCCCAGTTTCTGTGCTTTGCGAGGTTTGGGGTTCCTCTTCCCGGGCAGCTGTGGTTGACAGAGTCCCCGCTTGGAATTGAACCCGTCGGCTAGTGGAAGTCGACGATTCATCCCGAGGTCGTTTTGCGGGAGTCCGCTGCCTTCTAGGTACATCCTCCTCAGCTTGGGAGCTAGATTGTCTGGGAATAGGCTTAAGAGATGGTTTTGACATTGCTAGCTTAGGCAAATGAGATTTAGGAGCCATTGAATTTGGTTTTTGAAATGGGATATTGAAATGGAGCTTTGAAAGAAATGGGGAATTTGAGAGAATAACAGAGAGAGAAATGGAGAGCTTGTATTTAAGAGTCAAAAATAAAGAGAGATCGGCTGAAAGATGGAGAGACTGTGTGTGAGAGCTGTCTGAGCTTGAGAGAGGAATTTGTGAAAGAAAGAAAGGAAATCGGAGAGAAACAGAGGGAAACCTCAAGAGACAGAAAGAGACCCTGAGAGGGAGACCTCGAGAGAGAAAAAGAAGAGCAAAGAGTGACAGCAAGGTTCGGAGATGGGAGAGACGAGAGGAAGAGAGATGAGAAAGAGTGGAAACAGGGGGTTTTGGAGAAAGAAGAAGAAGAGTTTGAAAGGAGAAAGGAGGAAATCATTCCAAAAGATCATGGATGGAAACGGAGAGAGGGAGAAGGCCGGAGAAGAAAATGAGAGGGATTTGCCGGAGAGGAAAAATCAGAATGAAGAAAGACTGTCGGCACAGGAAGAGAAATGGAGAGGAAGAGGGAAGAAAGAGAAGGAAAGAAGAGGAAGCCCGACGGTCACGCGTGAAGTCGACTTGCCCTAGGTGGAATCGACTTCGCCCCTACGGAGTCGACTTCGCCTTGACGCGGAGTCGACTTCTCCTGCCTGGAGTCGACTTCAAGGGAGTCGACTTGGGATCTCCAGAGTCGACTTGGCCTATTGACTTGGACTTTTCTAAGTCCATTTCTCCTATCTAAATGCTTCTAATCTAATTCAATCATCCCCATATCATTTCTAATTTTGTAAAATGATTCTTTTGTTAAAGTTTTGGTGAAAATATCTGCAAATAGATCCTCAGTTTTCACATATTCCAAACAAACATCATGTTTTTCAACATGTTCACGAATAAAATGATGTCTTACATCTATATGTTTTGTTCTAGAATGTAATACAGGATTTTTAGTCAAACAGATTGCACTTGTATTATCACATCTAATTGGAATATTATAATAATCAACACCATAGTCTTTTAGTTGTTGTTTCATCCAAAGTAGTTGGGCACAACAGCTCTTGGCGGCTATATATTCGGCTTCCGCCGTAGATAGAGCAACACTAGTTTGTTTCCTTGAATACCATGAAACCAACATGTTTCCAAGGAATTGACATGTTTCACTAGTACTTTTTCTATCTACTTTGTATCCGGCAAAATCCGCATCCAAGTAGCCGATTAAATCAAAAGTCGTCCCCTTTGGATACCATAGTCCAAGATTAGTGGTATTTATCAAATATTTGAAAATTCTTTTTACAGCCAATAAATGTGATTCTTTAGGACATGATTGAAATCTAGAATACATGTAAACACTGAAAAGAATATCCGGTCTAGAAGCAGTTAAATACAACAAAGATCCTATCATACTTCTATATATCTTTTGGTCGATACATTTACCGTTTTTATCCATGTCAATCTTGATTGTTGAACTCATTGGAGTGTTTGCTCCCTTACTAGTTTGCATTCCAAATTTCTTTAGCATTTCTTTTATATACTTGGACTGATTTATGAATATTCCTTCGGCTTGTTGCTTGATTTGCAGTCCAAGGAAGAAATTTAATTCTCCCATCATGCTCATTTTGAATTCACTCTGCATAATCTTAGAAAATTCTTGGCACAGAGTTTCGTCAGTAGCACCAAATATTACATCATCTACATAAATTTGAACAATTAAAATATTTTTGCTTTTATACTTGATGAATAATGTAGTATCAACCTTTCCTCTTTGAAATTCATGATCAATCAAAAATTTGTTCAGCCTTTCATACCAAGCTCGTGGAGCTTGTTTTAATCCGTATAATGCTTTGGTTAATTTATAAACATATTTTGATTGACCATTTTCTTCAAATCCAGGGGGTTGTTCAACATATACTTCTTCATTCAAGTATCTATTCAAAAATGCGCTTTTCACATCCATTTGAAACAATTTGAAATCCATGTGAGAAGCAAATGCAAGTAAAATGCGTATGGCTTCTAGTCTAAACACAGGTGCATATGATTCTTCAAAATCAATCCCTTCTTCTTGGGAATACCCTTTGGCTACTAGTCTGGCTTTGTTTCTTATTACAAGCCCACTTTCGTCTAATTTGTTCCTAAATACCCATTTGGTACCAATAATAATGCAATCTTGGGTCTAGGAACTAAATGTCATACATTGTTCCTTTCAAATTGATTTAGCTCTTCTTGCATTGCAATAACCCAGTTTTCATCATTAAGAGCTTGTTAGATAGTTGTTGGTTCAATTTTTGATACAAAAGCATATTGTCCACAAATGTTTTGTTTTGACCTTCTAGTCTTTACTCCTTCATAAATATTTCCAATGACTTGCTCAATTGGATGGGCATTTTTGAATTTCAAATCAGTTGGAGGTCTGTGAGAATTGTTACCTTCACTTACCTTTTCTTCCGTGAAATTTTCTGATTTGGGCTCGGTTTCCTCTTGTTGCTCTTGTTGTTTTGCTTTTGAATTCTTCGATGTATCATCTGCATCACTTAATTCATCCTCCTTTCTCAGAGTTTGGTTAAATTCATCAAAAACAACATGTATTGATTCCTCTACTATTTGATTTATTTTTTTGAAAATTCTATATGCTTTGCTATTTGATGAATAACCAAGGAAAATTGTTTCATCACTTTTGGCATCTAATTTTTCCAAATTTATTTTTCCATTGTTTAACACATAACAAGTACATTCAAAAGTATGGAAATATGATATGTTTGGCTTTCTTCCTTTCCAAAGTTCATATGGGGTCTTTTTCAATATTTCTCTAGTGGTAACTCGGTTTAATACATGACAAACTGTACTTACAGCTTCACCCCAAAATCTTTTGGACAATTTACTCTCATTTATCATAGTTCTAGTCATTTCTTGTATTGTCCGATTTTTCCTTTCAACAACTCCATTTTGTTGAGGAGTTCTTGGTGCAAAAATGTATGGTGAATTCCTTTTTCATTGCACAATTCTATGAATCATTTATTTTCAAATTCACCACCATGATAACTTCTAATGAAAATAATTGAACTTTGTTTTTCATTTTGCACCAAATTTGAAAAAGTGACAAACATAGAAAATGTTTCATCTTTGCTAGCTAAAAGTATAATCCAAGTAAATCTTGAAAAATTATTAACAATTACAAACACGTACTATTTCCCACCAAGAGTTAAAATGTCCGATGACCCATAAAGATCCATATGCAACAATTCAAGTGGCCTAGTTGTTGAAATTTCCTTTTTGGTGGAAAATGACATTTGAGGTTGTTTAGATAATTGACAAGCTTTCCAAATCTTATCCTTGTAATATTTAAGCTTTGGTAACCCTTGTACTAGATTCTTTTTCCACAAAGTTTTAATATTTGACATATTTATATGTCCAAGCCTTGTATGCCATATCCATGGATCATTTTCTATGGCTATTAGACATTTTTTCTCAAGTTTATCTAGGCAAACCAAATATACATTTCCATGTCTTTTGCCACTAAATACTATGTGTTCATCATCAAAAACATTGCATATAGAAGATTCAAATACAACTTTATATCCTTTGTCACATAATTGACTGATACTCATTAGGTTGTGTTTGAGTCCTTCAACAAATAGTACATCCTAAATACATGCATTTGAAATTCCATAAACATTTCCTTTACCTTTTATTTTACCTTTTTCATTATTTCCAAAAGCAACTGTTCCTTCATTGCACGGGTTGACTTATGGAACAGTCCTTTTTCTCCTGTCATGTGTCTTGAGCAGCCATTATCCATAAACCATATGTTATTGGCCTTAGCTCTAAGACAAACCTGCAAAAATCAATTCAAGTGGAGTTCATCTTTTTGGTACCCATTTTATGGGTCCATTTGGGTTAGTTATCCATTGGAATCTACGTTGATCTTCTTTTGAAATCATATATCCAATGCTTTTGGGCATCCAAACCAGTTTTTCACCAAGGTTTTGTAATTTTCTCAATTTGCATTGATAAACCTTGTGTCCCAACTTGTTGTAAAAATTACAAGCTCCTGGTAGTCTAGGAGTGGGAATCAATTTGGTAATTTGTTCTCCAGTTGGTCTTTTGGTCCAAATCACATGATTCAACTTAGGTTTAGCATACATGAATTTTGGTTTGTTTCTGTGGAACCTTGGAGCATTAGATTTTCTATTTTCACCATCCTCAAATGTAGTATGCTCAAGTCCTTTCTTACAACTTTGGGTGGTCATTTTCAAGAACATTTTGACACTTTCTCCAGGATTAGAAAACTTCGCAAGTGATTCATTTTCCTTTTTGAGTTTTTTCTAACTCATTTATCAAGGTATTCCTTTCATTCTTCAATTGATCAATCTTTTCAGCAAGTTTACTGTTCACAATTATTACTGCATCGCATTGTCTTTTCTTTGTTGTAAACTTGTTTCCTAATTTCTTTATTTCCTCATATAATTAATCATAGGCTTGTTGAAGTTCTTCTAATTCAGCACATTTGATGCATTCATTTGTAGAAAAAAAATTGAAAAAGATTTTTGTTTGGAGGTTACCTGTTGACTACTTGTGCAGTTTGTTGAAGTAGCTTGATCCTCCAAGATTTCCGTTGCTGCAAAACATATGTCAAAATTTGCCATGCAACAAATTCTTGCGCAATTCGCTTCACGTTCTTCACTTGAAGAGCTGCATGTCGTTGATCTTCTTCGTTTACGTAAATGCCTCTTCCTTTGATTCTTTGAAATTTTTTGTTGTCGCCTCGATCTTTTCTTTGCTCCTTTGCTTTAGTCTCTTCGGGCGTTGGGCATTGGGCTTGCATATGCCCCGAACCGCTACACCGGTAACATTTTGTTATTTCTTTCTTTTGTTGTGCGGCTTTCAAGGCGATGACTCTCTTGCCTTTGTGGTGATCTTCGTTTCTTTTCTTGATTAGCTCATGTGACATTAATGAGCTAATGAGATCTTCTAACTTCAATATGTTTAGGTCCTTGGCTTCTTCTATTGCAGTAATCTTTGGAGTCCAAGATTCCGGTAGAGCTCTTAGAATCTTCATGACCTGCTCAGATTCAGAAATTGCTTTTCCTAGACCTTTCAAGGCGTTAGTAATCTTAGAAAATCTAGCAAACATTTTAGAAATATTTTCTGTTTCTAACATTTTAAAACTTTTCAATTCTTCAATCAATATATTTCTCCTTGTCCCTTGGACTTGAGAAGTTCCTTCATAGATAGATGTTAATGTATCTCATATCTCTTTGGCAGTTAAACAAGAGGATACTCTATATCATATTCGGAGGCAGTAAGAGCACAAAATAATGAATTCATAGCCTTGGCGTTGCTCTTGACAATTTTTACTTCCTCATCGGTCCATTTGGAAGCTCTTTCATCAGTAGGCAGGGTCACGCCGTCTTGGATTGCAATCCAAGAGTCCATATCTGTAGCCATGATGAGTTGTTTCATACGTAGCTTCCAATAGCCAAAATTGTTCTCATCAAACAATAGTGGCCTAGTAAAAGATTGGCCTTCGGCAAATGCGGGAACGAAAGTAGATTGGGATGTCATATCAAAAGATATCTTTGGTAAAACTCAAAAACCTACTCTGATACCACTTGTTGGTCCCGAGTTAATGGCAATTACCCAAAAGGGGAGGGGTGAATTGGGTATTTAAAATTTTTCAATTTAAATTAGAAACTTCACCCCGGTTTATTTTAATCCCCTTTAATGAGACAAATGGAAAGCAATAAGATAATAAAAGTGGAAATGAAAAATAATAGACAAGATTTATAGTGGTTCGGGCAACCTTCTCTACTCCACTCTTCCAAGCTCACACCTCTTGTGACTTGGGTTCCACTATGTATTCCGTGAATACAACTAGAGCCTCTACTCTCTTCTAGATTTCAGCTCTAGGGGGCATATACAACCAAAGCCACCGCTCTCTTCTAGATTCTAGCTCTAGGGGGCATATACAATACGCAACACAAGTAGGTGACGAGTCCCTATTCCAGTCACAACACTACTTTGCTATCACTCAGTTGAAACACCAAAATCAAACCAAGCATCAAAAATCGAATAACAAAATGAAATGAAAGAAATCTACATTTTACAGATTTGTGTAGGCAAGTTTCAGCTCAAGGAAGAATTTGTAGAAGTGATGAATCGATTGGCGTTGTAGCAAACGGCAAGTTTGAAGCTTGTTCTTCCTTCAAAAGTGCATAGATCACTCAAATGTAGAAGAAAGTGGAATATAAATCTTAGTAGCTCTTCTTTCCTCTTTTTCTGCTCTATCTTGTGTATTTTCACATTCACTCGAGTGTCTATATATAATGGAAGAAGAAATTTGAACGTTATGGAGTTGGTTGGTGCATAATAAATGCGTCAACGTTCAAATTTTCGAACGTTACGATCCGAGTCGCAGATGGAGTCGACTTCGGGTGCGACTTCGTCCAAGTCGCATGCTGGAGTCGACTTCGAGTGCGACTTCAGCTATGAGCAGGCTGTTCAAGTTCTTCCTCAGGTCGACTTGGCCTTGGACTTGACCCAAGTCGCATATGGAGTCGACTTCGGGTGCGACTTCGGATTCCTCCAGTTTCCAAGTCTATCTTTTAGGTTGACTTGGACTAGGACTTGACCCAAGTCGCTACTGGAGTCGACTTCGGTTGCGACTTGACTTTCTTAGCTTGCTAAGTTAACTTGAACTCTTTTGAAATGATTTTACTTGCTTAATTTCTTCATGCTTAATTGTCCTTCCCTGGATTTGCATTATTTGAATTCAGTATATTCACTTTGCATAAAATCCTTTAACTTCATGTCTAGAAATCTTGAATACTTGGATCATGGAGTGTATGAAAATGTCCAATTGATAGTTCTTGATTTGAATTGATGAATCCATGCATCTTTACTTGCTTTAGACTTGTTTTGATCTTCATTTGTTCTAAGTCGAATGTTTGAGTCGACTTGGCCTTCAACTTCACTCAAGTCTAGCATCAGGTCGACTTAGTCTGCGACTTAGCTCTTCAAGTTCTGCACTGTCAGTCTGAAGTCGAAGTTGGAGTCGACTTGGTCTGCGACTTCACCCAAGTCGCATGTGGAGTCGACTTCGTTTGCGACTTCGGGTGCTCTTGTCCCCAATTTCAACGCTGGACAAAAAATGACGCTTGAAGTCGCTGCTAGAGTCGACTTGGGGATCAACTTGGCCTAAGTCGATGCCTGAGTCCACTTGGGGATCGACTTGACCTGTCATGCTTCATATTTTTCATTTTTATATCCTTAAACTGCACAAAACATATTAGTAGCTAAAACTCACTAAAATTGTGTTGTTAATCATCAAAACATATATTTTAGGTACTTGGCTTTTGATTTCAACTCTTGTTTCCAACAGCTCTTGCATAACCACTAGCTCTTTACTCATTTAAATTTTTGTTTAATTTTAATTCTTGTTCAATCAATCTCTAAATTTCTACGATGGCAAAGACAATTGAATTTTGATGTACTAATTAGTTTAACCTAATCCTCATAGGAATGATACTCAACTCATACTTTATTACTTCAACAACACGTATACTTGCGTTAGAACAAATATTTGAATTAAACATATACGCAGCTGTCAAGAAGCTCAACACTTGCAATAAATATCACAGTTCTTCTTAGTAGAGTACTTAATGATCACTTGATTGCTTATGAGTGGGAAAGTGAAGGCTCAATGAATGCTCTAACTAACCTTCTTCCCTCCACTTGTCGTGCTTTAAATGATAGAGAAGTAAATTCGAATGTTACGAGGTAGGTGGCACACATTAAATGTGCTAATGTTCAAATTTTTTGATCATTACTATGCAAGTCACAGATGAGGTCGACTTCAGCTATGACTTCATCTAAGTCGCACACTAGAGTTGGCTTGGATGCAACTTCAATCGGGGCTTTTCACTTCTTAAGTCCTTCTCAAAGATGTAGTGCTTCTCATTCCAACTTGGGTTGACTTGGTCCTCGAATTGATTGAAGTCACATGTGGAGTCGACTTCGGGTACAACATCATACGTTGTTTGTCCAGTCAATAAAAATATGCAACCTCTATGTAACATCCCAAACTATGAGCGCAACATAATATGAAACCTTACTCCACTAATCTTTTTAAGTGGTGAAACTTATAAATGAAACTAAAGTTTCATTTTTATATAAGCGGAAGCCTTTCTAATCTATTTAGAAATCAGTCTAATTTTTTTTCTCTTTACTTTTAGAACCTATTTCGATCTATTTCCTTAACTAAAATTCGACAGCCTGCTGTCTATGTTTGTGTAATACAAAACCTGATAATCATTAAATAATCCAGTATTGACTACTAAATTCATTCAAATCCAATTTAGTTTATCTGGTACAACTTTTATACAATCATACCTTATATGAAAAACTAACTTCCACATATGCATGTCATCATTAAATAAACTAAAAATTAACATTTTAAAGTGCACAATTTAAACATCTAAAAGAAAAATAAATTAATCATTCATTAGCAAATATCATTTCATAAAATGAAAAGATAAGAATAGATTTTCTTACTAGAAAATTCTTTTCAAATAAAATTTTGAAGGACTTGCTTACCTTTTTCCTTTAGCTTTCTTCCATCTTTTCTTTAATTTTTCTATCATAACCAACAAAGAATACAGCTAAGCATATCATGTATGCCAAACTATATGACTACTTATCTTTCGTATATGCCCATTTCTAACTAGCCTTTAAATAAGAAATTTAAGCATTTCTTCAGTTAAACATCTCATTTAAATATGATTTCGTCCTACACTTGAACAAATCTTTTATTCCTATTTAGGAATTTCATATATGAACTCAACCTAATGACATTGTAAAATTAAGTTAATCCCGATCCTCCAATTCTACATACTTAGAATATATACATTTCAATCTAACTCAAATCTTCATTTCATGTGTTATAGGTTATTAAAGCTTTTTCACCCTTTGTACTCAAAAATATATTTAGATAAACTTATACATGTATAAACTTTGTATTTAACATATGAATTAACACATAAAGTAAAATAGACCTTAAATGACCTTTATATATTGTAAAACTTAATATGGCATTTACAGATCATATAAATGGCATGAAATCTTCTCACACATATAAAACAAGTCTACTATAAAAAAAAACTCATCATGCATAAACTAATCCTTTCATAATCTTAACCCATTTAAGATAGATGACTAGAAATCATATACCCCATCAAATACAGCTCATAAATTTTCATATATACAAGAATACCTTTCTCTTGTGGTTTTTTCTTTCCTCCTTTTTCCTATAATTATGATAGAAATATTAATTCTTAGTGTTCCTAAAAAATATTAATTCTTAGGGTCCATTTCCTTTTCATAAGGTTTGTATAAAAATTATTATTACTACTATTATTATTACTATTTAGTTATTAAATTTCTTAACTTTATTTTGAATTCATAACTTATTTCATGAAAAGTTAATAGTTTACTCTTTCTAATAAGATTAATCTTTTGCAAAGGCTATACTTAGTTTTTTCATAAAAACCCTCAAGTTTGCACCAATGGGAGAGCTCCATATGCAAATTGATTGAATTTGTTCCACCCCACATAGCTGGATCTTAACTTGCCATGTGGCAAATCCAATGCACTAATTTTCTCCCTTATCTATCTAGGATTATCTCTAATTGATGAGACATCTGAATCCAACTCAAATTTGTTTATTATAGTTGATGATGACCCACTTGTGATGCTCTCAATTGATGTGCCTAAGCTGAAATCTATGTTGACCACTTGACTTCCAATAATGTTTATTTCTATATTTTTCTCCCAAACTCATCATATTATACATAGATGAATTTAAAATTTTATATTCTTTCTAATTATATAATTTGTTAAAATTTATCTAATAATTAAATATATTTTAACGAATTAAATTAGGATTATTTCTATTTCCATCATAGTATAGAGATTAGGATATACCTTCACTGTTTTCTATATATCTTTCTTATTTTAAGCACAATTTAAATGATTCTTTTGGATTAGAAAGTAGACTTTGAGGTCTTTCAAAGTACACTAGTTTCATATTATTTGGACTTACACATATAATATTTTGTGATTTTTTAAAATCAGTTGTTATGTAGTTTTCTGCTACTTTGTAACTTCACCATAATTTCTGTAAAAATTCTAAAGAATTCTTCTTTCTTAATTTTTGAAAATTTTTGAGAATTTCAAGAAAGTTATCTTGATCATGTTTATTTCATTTAAACTCATTTTTATAATTTTTTCATATTTTCATTATTTGTATATTTTTGTTTTAGTCTTTTATTTTGTTTTAATATAATTCATTGTGAATTCTTCCACCCATTTTTATACAATATTATTCATTTTTATTAGTTTATTTTCTTATTAGTCTTGAGATAAAAATCATGTATTTCTTTAATCATTTGCTAAATAGAGTTTAGTCTCTAACTAAATCGCATTTTAATAGTAATATAAATTTAATGTAAGTAAGAGATTAATTTACACGACCATTACACCCTAAGTTGACTTGACTCTGGAACTTCGTCCAAGTCGCTAGTGAAGTCGACTTTGTTGTGTGACTTCACTTTTCATTTGAATCTTTAAACTTCAAAGCTTATGCTCCTATAGCTTTAACCTCTAAGTCTATTGCTTGAGTTGATTTGATCTTAGACTTCACTCAAGTCGCTTGATGGAGCCGACTTGGGTATGCGCTTGACTTTTGGTATTTAGCATTTGAAGACTTGCTTGGCTCTTTAAGAATGCAGGTCGGAACCTTGGGTTGACTTTGTCTTCGATTTGACTTAAGTCGCAGGATAGAGTCAACTTAGGTTGCGACTTCATTCGTTCAACTTTAAGTCAGTGAAAACATGCAACCCCTTAAGTTGACTTAGTATCGACTTCACCTAAGTCATAAATGGAGTCGGCTTGCAACTTGACATGTTGACACTTCAGAACTTGTAACCCTTTAGTCCAAGTTGCAAATTAAGGTCAACTTAGATATAGAATTGACCCAAATCACATGTCTGAGTCAACTTGACTGTAAGACTTGGTCTGCCTTGGTTTGATATTTGAAATTTCTATCTTTAGAACAATTCACCAAATAGATTAGTAACTTTTAATACTCAAAAATGGATTTTTATTCATCAAAACATGGATTGCTCTTGATTTTCTAGTTGAGTTCACAACAACAACAGCCTTTACAGCTCATAGACCCAGAGCCTAAACCAAAGAAATAATATTCGAAGAGATGGGAGTGCAACTCATGCTACAAATTCAACAAACATCAATTTACAATCTTGAGCACAACTTCGGCAATTGGCTGTAGCTCAGAACAATCGACCTCAAGGAGCATTGCCAAACGACACATAACCTAACCTAAGAGGAAAGAGCAATGCAAAGCCATCCATCTATGAAGTGATAAAGTATTACCAGACATAATCCAAGCTCAGGAAGAAGAAAATGATTAAAAAGAAGCAGACGAACAAATAAGCGAATCTGCAGAGAGAAATAAGAAACCAAAGGACAACTTCTAACTTACCTATTTTTCAACAACCTCCTCCTTTTCCACGGTGGTTGCAGAAGGCGAAAGAGGATATTAAATTCAAAACATTCTTGGACGTGCTGAAGCAATTACACATCAACATTCGCTCGTATAAGGAATCGAATAGATGTTAAGCTATGCAAAATTTTTAAACATCTTATCCAAAAAGAGATATTTTTCTGATTTTGAGATGATTGCCATGTCAAAAGAATGCAGTGCTATAATGCAGAACAAGTTACTACCAAAATTGAAAGATCCACGAAGTTTTATTATCTCTTGCACTATTTGTATTAAATATTTTGGAAAAGCATTGTGTGATTTGGGTGTGAATATAAATCTGATGCCTTCTTCTATTTTTAAAAAATTAGGGATAGGTTATGCAAAGCCTACTAAAATTACCTTGCAGCTCATTGATCGAATAATCACATATCCTAAAGGCATAATTGAAGATGCGCTTTTGAAGTTGATAGTTCATATTTCTAGAGAACTTTGTAGTTATAGACTACGAGAGGATCATGATGTCCCGATTATTCTTGGAAGACCCTTTCTAGCAACAAGTCGTGCTCTCATTGACATAGAAAAAGGAGAATTGACAATGCCTTGAAGATGAGAAGATCACCTTCAATGTGTTTAGGGCAATGAAGTCTGCGGATGATATTGAAAAGTTCTTTGCAATCTCTATGGTGGGTGAAGGCCCAAAGTGAGTCTTTTTCAAAATTTTATGATTGATGCACTTGAAGCTTCTCTTTTAGGTTTGTGCAGAGAGATGAGGAGGAATTCATCGAGATTACAAAAACTCTTGACCATACACTAAGGATCCCAAGAGCAAAAGCTACTTTTGAAAGACTAGAAATTGATCCTAAGATGTTTCAGCCACTCAAGCCTTCAATAGTAGAACCACCAAAATTAGAGCTTAAACCTATTACCACATATTTAAGGTATGCTTATTTAGGTAGAGGATGACCACAAAGCATTAATAGAATAGCAACATCATCTAAATCCAATCATGAAGGAAGTTATGAAGAAAGAGAATCTAAAGTGGCTTGATGCTAATGTCATCTACCCAATCTCAGACAGTTCATGGGTTAGTCCTACGCAGCATATACCAAAGAAAGGAAGCATGAACATCATAAAAAATGAATAAAATAAATTCATTCCTATTCGTAGAGTCATGGGGTGGAGAGTGTACATGAACTACCACAAGCTTAACAAAGTAACTCAGAAAGATCACTTTTCTTTTCCTTTCATTGATCAGATGTTGACAGATCGACAGGTAAGGAGTACTAATATTTTCTTATGGATATTTAGGTTATCATCAAATTCAGATTGCACAGAAGGACCAAGAGAAGAATACATTCACGTGCCCATATGGGACATTTGTGTTTCAACAAATGCCATTTGGACTTTGTAATGCACCCGCGACCTTCCAAAGATATATGACGGCTATCTTTATTGACATTATGGGGGATTTTCTTAAGTATTTGTGGATGATTTCTCTGTCTTTAGTGATTCTTATGATTTAGGTCTTAATAATCTTGCTAAAGTTTCGTAGAGATATAAAGAAACTAATCTTGTTTTGAACTGGGAAAAGTGTCACTTTGTAGCTTAAGAGGGGTTTGGGTTAAGGCACAAAATTTCTACGACAAGTATTGAAGTTGATAAGGCAAAAATAGAGACAATTGAGAAATTGTCACTACCACTTTAGTCAAAGGCATTCACAATTTTCTTGGTCATATAGATATTTATAGGCAATTTATCTAGATTTTTCTAAAATTTCAAAGCCTCTTTGCATGTTGCTTGAAAAAGACATACCTTTTATGTTTGACAATTCATGTTTATAGGATTTTGAGTCACAAATGGCTTATAAAGGTAGAAGCCAATACTAAGAAGCCCCAAAATGTGGCTATAGGTTTGAGATCACAATTAACCTTCCCAATCACTAAGTGCTAACAAAAGTTGCTATCCATGGAAATTTACATTCGAACCTAATGGGCCAGTGCTCAAAATAATAATTGACCTCCTCATTGATTAAACATTTCTCCAAAATTCCCTCCTTAAGTGAGAGTAGCCATTGCAGTAGCATGAGAAAAAAGTAATATCTCAAGCCTAGTATAGAAGAGAAATAATAAGTGGAGATGTCTTCCACTCTAATTACCACAAACAAATTGCTAGTGCAAAGGATAGTCCGAAAGACATGAATTTATTGAGGCAACTATGCGATGAGGTAGTCATGACTATCCATGTGCCAAAAATTAGATGAATAAGGAAGCCATTAAGACCATCGAAAGAAAAGGCAATTGTGATGAGATATAATGTTAAGTCATCAAAACATGAACATACATCTCTTGTATATTAAAGCATCTACTCCTTAGGAGGGAAACATGGATAACTTATTACAGTTACTAAAATCTATGAAATTCTGCCACTCCATCATAACTAGGATACCTTGTGATGAATACACTTCCAGAAGAATACAATGCTTGATTTATGGATGATTTATTATATTTATTAAAATCTGCGGAATCCTGCCCATCATGACAAGGATACTTGTGTGACAAGTACGCATCTAGTAGAGCACAATCGCTTGAGCAAGTGCATGCTTGGGAATGTAAAATGGGAAAAAATATGATATGGGATGAAAGTCGAAAATGGAATATTTTAGGAATTGTATGATTGATAGGAAATAATAAGGGTAAAGTTGGAATAAATAAGTTTGCTGAAGGGTAGTTGATAGGAAAAACAATTAGAATATATAGCTAAAAGTAAAAAAAATATGATTATTATTTGATAGATGATTGTCCTTGGAATCCGTGCTCCCACATTATGTCATCTCATCCCACATTTGTGGATTACCAAACGTGGCCTGAAGCCCTTCAGGAATGCAATCTATGGAAAGCCTATGATAAGGACAACTGCTACTAGTATGATATTTGAGACCTAATACTAGCTAACATATCTTAGCAGGATTTAAAAATAAGCATTGAGGGTATCACCATGATGTATAAATAACCACAATCCTCTAACTTTGCCCCTAGTAGCTCACTCATGTGAAGAAATCCATGAGGTTCATAATGCTCCATGGATCATCAAAGAAAGTAAATAGGCAAGTGCACAACACCACCTACACAACAATCTCTCGCTTGTCCTCTTAATGGACCACTACGCTCTCACTACCAATGCAAATAACCAGTAAAACCACCTAAGTAGCTCGACAAAATCCACTTGTCCTCTTGACGAAACCACATAGGAGCTGCTAATAAGCTAATAAGTCCAATCTTGTAATCATGATTGGGTGAATCAAGACGATTAAAGGAACCTTGTGAAGTTGCTAGATAAGACACAGGGATGAACGAAGAAGGGTTTCATATATACACATCAAGAGTATGTTTAAGAAATGATAAAATTTTTGAATAAAAAGTTTTTACCTTAAAGTTGTTAAAACGAAAGAAAATGATGTAATATAATAGAGGTAATAATGGAGAGTAAAGAGAATAAAGTTAAAATAGATATGTTAGTTGTATTAGTATTACGTAGAAATGATTGAAAAGTAAAATAGTTGTATGGGAAGATGTAAAAAAATAATTAAAAAATAAGATAATTATGGAGAATGCAAAGTTTCATATTGAAAAGTTTTAACTTAGACATTTTTCATGTGTTACCCAGCACGCCCCAAGTTTTTTAAGCTTATTATTTCTTAATTTTCCAGGTACTACTCCATCTTCGTTCACCCGAGAGTACAATAAGATCTGTTTGGAAGACAAGTTTCTCTCTCCAATCCAATCTTGTTTTATTTTTATTTTTAGATATTGCTCTTCCTCCGTAGCTTTTCAAGAAGGTGTCATGTCATACGCTACTTACTTTTTCCACGTAAAAATTCCTTGGTTGCTATCTTTTCTGTTTTGCTGATTCTTTAATGCTCACCTCTAGCTGGAATCATAATACCTGGCGTTTCAAATTCTCAGCACCCATTATATATTAAATGCAATGTTCGTCATTACAATACAAATAAGGAATACTATATAAAGAAAATTATATCTATGTGTAAAAATATGTCAATAACAAAACTAAAAGTGAAAAATTATTAGAAAAAGCATTAAACGGAAAACTCTTAACTGTTTAAAATATTTCACTCATTAAATTATCGTAAATTTGCAAGATTCAAAGTATAAAAGATATTTTCTTATTATATAATACAAAATCCAAGAAAATACTTAAAATGGAAAAGTTATCTTTTAAAAGTAGCCTTTCATTTTTTTCTGACGGAATAGTCCTCTCGTTATTTGTTACTTAAAATGGAAAAGAATAAATCAACTACTTTCAAAAATTTCCAAATTTCAACCTCAAATATTTTTAGAAATTAATTCTCATAAATACAAGAAAAAAACTTTGAAATTTTTTTTTAAAAAACTACCTTTAACATATTTTTCGCATTAAATAGATTATAATGAGGCCTTTCAGATCTTGCATATTTTCATTGTAAATATTTTTAAAACCTAATTTTCTTATATGTTTACCCAAAAAAAAAATCTTTTAGTAATCTAGGAGGATCTTACGACTTCCCACCCTAACTTAACCTGGGCAGTTTTGCAGTAATTTTAGTAGATTTAAGCTTTGTTTGGCTTGGTATTGTCTCTCGTGTTATTTCCATCAATTAGTTGATTGATTTTACTTCCTGCAATCTTTCGAAATTTGCAATTTAACCGTGTGTGGTGAAGTTGTGAAAATCTCGAAACACTTCACCAAATTCTTAACCGGCAATCAGCTTAGCGCACAACAAAACTAAGGTTCACCCACGGTTATTACGGAGGCGGGTTCAAATGCAAACGTTTGCACTTTTGCATAAAATGCAAATGAGGGCAAAAAGGTAATTTCATAGCATGAGAGTAGAAATGTGGGTAAACCGTGAGTAGGGGTAGGTGAATTAAATTATAACACTTTGAGGTGAATGTATTTTTATGATTATTCACATGATTTTAATAAATTACTATAGATGATGAGTGATCCCCAACGTTAAATTGAATGATATTCATTCCAAATTATAATCTGTAATGTAGGATTGAAATTATAAAATTAAGAATAGTTTTATTTCAAGAAATAAATTTGAACGACTGATATAATTTAGCTTGTTTGACCGTTGATATAGATTTTACAGATTTTACGGCTTTTACAGTTTTTATGAAATTTATGGGAATGATGTGTTCCACTGATAATCTTGTATTCATTTTTCCAATGAAATAAATTTTACAGGTTATTCGAGTTTTACGGATACAGTGCATATGAAATTTATAAATTTTATAAATTTTACGAGTTTTATAGACTAAATGATTTTGATACGTATTCGTTTGATACGATAAACCAGTTATACAGTTTTAACAGCTAAAATAGAATTGATGACATTTCATTTTCATCAATTAGATGGACAACACAGATTTTACAAGAATTATGCAAAATCGTAAACTAATATTTACTTGATTTATGAATTTTATAGAGTAATCGTAAACAGATGTACTGATATGATGGATTTGATGGATTTTATAGATTGTTCATAAAATTTATATGAAATATATTATCCGTAAATGTAATACGAAAATATACTAAAATATAAATATAGATTCTTATTAAAATATAAACAAATCCAATAATTAGATATTTTACGTAATTAATATATTTAATAAGTCACTAATAAATATTTATGCTTTTATTTATTGGAAAGGTAGTAATTATACGTATACTTTTATATGTTTATTTATCCGTAATTAATATACTTTTATTTATCCGTAAATGTATAAATTATATGTTTATGTAATAAACAAGTATATTAATCATGGTCAACATAAAACTTGTCCCCTTACTCATTATGCACCTTTTTTTAACCTCATATTTTGACCAAAAAATGAACAAATCTTGTAATGCTTGTGTGTATTTTTATTATTACTCATAAAGAGAAATTTAATTTATAATAGGTGGTATCAGAAAGTAAATAAATGACCGTTGCCACCTTTATTATGTCTCCTATGATTTACATTAATTTGTCATCTCATACCATTAAACTTAGAATAAAATGACACAAATTTGAAATGATTTATTTTTTGTGTAAATCATATAAAATTTACAACTGCATAAAAGTAAATAAATGAACATAAAAAAATAATAAATTAATGGCACGAATTTACAACGAAAAAAATAAAGAAATGAAATAAATCAAAAAATAAATTAACGGCACGAATTTTATATGTCACCTCAAAAAATAAAGAATTTGTATAAAACTTTGATATGAATTTTATATAATGTTGAATTTAAACTAGTTATCATAAAAATAGTTCTAATCAAGAGCGTTTAATGGTTAGTCTGAAGTGTTCGTCCCGAGTTAGTGGCAAAACCCAAGAGGGGAGGGGTGAATTGGGATCTTTATAAAATCTTTGGTAAATAAAGACTTAACCCTTTGAGTAATTAATCCACTTTTGAAAAGAGCTAGAGAGCAATAAAGATAAAGCAGTAAAAAGAGATATAACACAAGATTTATAGTGGTTCGGGCAAACCTTTCCTACTCCACTCTTCCAAGCTCACACTCTGTTGTGACTTGGGTTCCACTATGTATTCCACGAATACACTTAGAGTCACCGCTCTCTTCTAGATTCCAGCTCTAGGGGGCATATACAACTAGAGCCACTTGCTCTCTTCTAGATTCTAGCTCTAGGGGGCATAAACAACTCACATGCAAAAGTAGGTGATGAGTCTCACTCCAATCACACCCTACTTTGCATATACTTGATCTTAGCTACCCAAGCTAAATCAAGATTTATACAACAAGATAATGAAATAAATGAAACTACACTTTACAGATTTGTGTAGGCAGATTTAGCTCGAGGAAGAAGTTGTAGAAGCAGCTTTGGATGAATATTGTTGAAGGCGCTAGCAACTTGAAGCTTTCTTCTTCCTTAGAATTTATACGAACCACTCAGAAATGGAGAAAAGCAAATAGGATTTCTTTCTAGATCTTCTTTTCTCTCTTTGGACTTTGTAGAGTATATAGTAGTGTCTTGTAATGTTCTTGTATATCTTTCACGTTCATTTGAGGGTCCTTTTATAGAGGGAAGAAAATATGAACGTTGTGGAGGTGGTTGGTGCGCAATAAATGAACTCCAACGTTCGAAAATTTGAACGTTATACCCAAGTCGAAGATGGAGTCGACTTGGCTTGCGACTTGGCAACCCAAGTCGCATCTGGAGTCGACTTCGTCTGCGACTCCAGTTCTTCCAATTTCCCAAGTCTGAGTTTTAGTCGACTTGGTTTCAGACTTCGACTCAAGTCGAACCTGAAGTCGACTTAGCCTGCGACTTGGCTTGGGTTTTGCTGAAGCTGCTTTGTTCTTCAAGATTCGGCTTGATCCTTGCAAAGCTTTTGAGCTGTTTGAGTCCTTGCATGATATATGCTTGTTCCTCGCTTAGTCTTGGACTCACTTGGTCTCCATAACTTGGGTGTTGCCTTATTTGAATAGGCTTGAACATTTGCCTTGGCTTGATAGACTTGATTTGAAGTAGTACATGAATCTTGACTATGAATTGGACTCATTTGATCTTCATCTTGATTCTTTGGACTTGATAAACCTGGTTTGAAGTCCTTCAGGCAATCATGCCTTGAGCTTGAATGATATATTCTCTTGAATGGCTTGAAAAAACTGCATCTTTGAAATCTGAATTCCTCAAGTCGCAGATGGAGTCGACTTGGCCTGCGACTTCACCCAAGTCGCACATGGAGTCGACTTGGCCTGCGACTTGGGCAGCTTTGTGCCCCAAAATCAGCGCTGGACACTATTTTGCATTTGAAGTCGATAGCGAGGTCGACTTCGTCTGCGACTTGGGAACCCAAGTCGCATGTGGAGTCGACTTGACCTGCGACTTCACTTGTGTCTTTTGAGGTTCTTTCTCAAGTCGATATTTGAGTCGACTTTGGGATCAACTTCATCCTAAGTCGAAGTCCAAGTCGACTTGAGGTTCGACTTGGCCACCTGAGTTCTTTAAATCACATAACAAACTCATTAGTACTCAAAATATACTCAAGTTAGTCTTTGTTGATCATCAAAACTCAGTATTTGATTAATTTGTTTTGTTTTAAAGCATTGTTTCCAACAATCTCCCCCTTTTTGATGATTGACAAAACTAAATTGAGTTTATACCTTTCAGTATGAGTGCATTTATATAATTCTAAAAAACAGAGCATGAGTCAACAAATTTTATCCAACCATTCAAGTCTTCAACACAGATTGTAACCAATCATTCATATAAGCACATGTCAATCAAAGGTAACATTCATTTCATTTCAGTTTATAATGTAAAGCAAATGAAATTTTCCTAAGTACAAACTACCCGACCCAAAACTTACTTAAAGAAGTTCAACTCAACTCAATTTTATCTAACTCCCCCTAAGTTCGATCTCCCCCTTTTTGTCAATCGATCAAAAATAATGATTTGGTGAATTGAAATTGACAAACTACCCGACCCAAAACTTAAAGAAGTTCAACTCAACTCAATTTTATCTAACTCCCCCTAACTCCCCCTAAGTTCGATCTCCCCCTTTTTGTCAATCGATCAAAAATAATGATTTGGTGAATTGAAATTGAGAGATCGGATATGGGATTGGTTTGATAGGACAATGATGGGCCGATGAGTATACTAGAGAAGCGTGATCTGGAGTTGCTGCTTTATGAACTGATCCTGACTCGTAAGGATCGAGTTCAGGCATGGGTGTCTTCTTATGTCGTCCGGATGCAAGATGAAAGCCGATAGTCCGCATTTCCCGCTCGATTCTGTCTTGCCGGGAGTGCATATCCTCGATTGCATTTAGAACGCCGGTGACGAGACTGGTCATCCTATTCTCTTGGTGACCCATTTCTTCCCGTAGAGCTGATATTTCATCCTTTATACTTTGAAGCGTAGCTGCTTGTGATGAAATATTAGGTTCTCTATCGGGTGCAGCGGATCCGTGCGGTGAATAGGATCCGTGTGATGGAGGAGAAACGGCCCGTGCAGGTGATGCCATAGGAGGTTGCTCCCCCTCAGTTTGTGCATCGTCCTCTGCTTCTCGTGCTGGCTCGCCAAGCTTCTCTCGGATGCGATCATCCCTAAATTGCTCCAGATTGATTTTCATACGTTGGAGCAAAGCCTTGTTGATGGAGTTTGTCGTCTTGGGGACTTCAAATGGTTCCCCGTCAATGTCTAGCCCAACCCGCTCAAAAATCTTGGTGATCCAAGATCCGTAAGGTAACACGCCTCTCGGATTGTCTTTCCTGCATGCCAAGGCTTCTAAGAATAGTCTGGGAAGACTAATCTTGATTTTGTTCACTAATTTCCATAGAATCATTGCTCCTTGAGGATTCAATTGATTCCTGCCGCTTCCTTTTGGTAAGATACAGTGGGCGATCAATAGACGGATGACCCTGAGTCTGGGAGGAAGATCCATATAATGCAGGAATTTGGTGCCTGCATGATATTTGTTACTTTTGGTCAATTCATTGTAGACCGTGTCCATAGTTAGATCCTTGGGAAGCCTTTCTTCATCAAAAGGTACTTGAAGAATGTTTCCAATTCTTCTCAGAGCTCTGTCTTGATCTGGGAGGTTGCTTCCCCCAAATTGTATTTCAGTGCCTTTGACATAAGTGCAAAACTTGGTGTCGTCCCATAAATAATAAAACTGTCTTGTGAGATCAGGATAGATCCGTTCATCGGATTTGAATAGTTGTATCCATCCTTGGAAATCCAACAACTCTTCTATGTCGAATTCATAGTCATTAAGGAACTTGAAATCTATGATCTTAGGAATAAATACCTTTCGTTCATAGAAGTTTCTGTAAAAGCGACTATGCTGTAGCTCTGTCCTGAAATAAGTAGTGGGCATTTTTAGAACTTGCCCCTTCTTGATAGGAATCCTTGAAGAGTAAGAGCTTTCAGGTTGGCTTTCAGATTGTGGAGCTCGATCAGTTGACTGGGTTGTGGTCTGAAATCGAACCCTTCTACCCGTTGAGGTTGACGGTTCCTCTCTAGCTCTTTTAGCGGGTGTTCTTTGTTTTCTAGGAACCTCTTCGGTTTGTGTAGGAACCCTTTTGGGGTAAGGTTTTGATACTGCCCTTTTTGGTGCCATTGAAATGGTTTGGAGTTGGAGACTGAGAGATGGGAATGGAGATTTGAGAGAACTGTGAGAGAGAGAGCTGAGAGAGTTGGGAGAGAAAAAGAGAGCTGAGAGGACTGAGAGGAGATGGGTCTTTTAGAGGGGAGAAAATGGAATAGATAGAGAGCAATTGCTAGAATTCTAGAATTAGAACAATCTGCCGGTTTTTCGAAAGAAAACAGAGAGAGAAATGACGAGAGAGAGAGAGAGAGAGAGAGAGCGACCAGAATCGAAGAGGAATGACTGGCGAGGATCTTTAGTAGGAGGAATCGCCGGAGAAGAAAAGGAAACAGGGTTGTCGCCGGAGGAGAGAAGAGGAAAAACAGAGAGACGGAGAGAAATGGGAGGAAGAAAGAGAGAAGAGAGGAAGAAATAAGGAAAAAAAATCTCGGAATTCGGACGGTCGCGCGCGCGGAGTCGACTTTGCCCTAGGCGAAGTCGACTTCGGTTCCCTGGAGTCGACTTCGCACATAGTGCGGAGTCGACTTCGACCCCGTGGAGTCGACTTTGCTGTCGAAGCGGAGTCGACTTCACTTTTCCCAAGTCGACTTGGCGGAGTCGACTTGGCTCCTATGGAGTCGACTTGACTCATCAGTTTGCCTTTTTCAAATTTTGATTTCTTATTTTAATTTTTCCTAATTTAGCTCTATCATCCCCATATCATTCCTAATCTTGTAAAATGATTCTTTAGCTAGAGGTTTGGTAAAGATATCAGCAATTTGATCCTCTGTTTTCACATATTCTAAGCACACATCATGATTTTCAACATGTTCACGAATAAAATGATGTCTCACATCAATATGTTTGGTTCTAGAATGCAATACAGGATTTTTAGTCAAACAAATTGCACTTGTATTATCACATCTAATAGGAATATCAACATAATCAATACCATAATCTTTCAACTGTTGTTTCATCCAAAGTAATTGGGCACAACAACTACCGGCGGCTATGTATTCGGCTTCCGCAGTAGATAGTGCAACACTTGTTTGTTTTCTTGAATGCCATGAAACTAGCATATGTCCAAGAAATTGACAAGTTCCACTGGTACTTTTTCTATCTACTTTATATCCAGCAAAGTCTGCATCCGAATAGCCGATTAGATCAAAGGTTGACCCCTTTGGATACCATAGTCCAAGATTTGTAGTTTTTAACAAATATTTAAAAATTCTTTTTACAGCAAGTAGATGTGATTCTTTTGGACATGCTTGGAATCTAGAGCACATACAAACACTAAATAGGATATCGGGTCTAGAAGCAGTTAAGTATAGCAAGGATCCTATCATGCTTCTATAAAGTGTTTGATCGATACTTTTACCATTTTCGTCCGCATCGATCTTGATTGTAGAGCTCATTGGAGTGTTTGCTCCTTTGCTATTTTGCATTCCAAACTTCTTGAGCATCTCTCTGGCGTATTTGGACTGATTTAGAAATATTCCTTCACTTTGTTGCTTGATTTGCAGTCCAAGGAAGAAATTTAATTCTCTCATCATACTCATTTCGAATTCGCTCTGCATTATCTTAGAAAACTCTTGACAAAGTTTTTCGTCAGTAGCACCAAATATTATGTCATCAACATAAATCTGCACAATTAAAATGTTTTTATTTTTATATTTAATGAACAGAGTAGTGTCTACTTTCCCTTTTTGAAACTCATGGTTAATCAAAAATTTATTCAATCTTTCATACCAAGCTCTTGGAGCTTGTTTTAGTCCATATAATGCTTTGGTCAATTTATAGACATACTTTGATTGATTCTTTTCTCCAAAGCCAGGGGGTTGTTCAACATATACTTCTTCATTCAGATAGCCATTCAAAAATGCACTTTTTACATCCATTTGAAACAATTTGAAATTCATATGAGAAGCAAATGCTAGTAAAATACGTATGGCTTCTAATCTAGCCACGGGTGCATATGATTCTTCAAAATCAATTCCTTCTTCTTGGGAATACCCTTTGGCTACTAATCTTGCCTTGTTTCTAATTACGAGTCCGCTTTCATCTAATTTGTTCCTAAATATCCATTTAGTACCTATGATAGTGTGATTATTTGGTCTAGGAACTAAATGTCATACATTGTTCCTTTCGAATTGGTTTAGCTCTTCTTGCATTGCAATAATCCAATGTTCATCATTGAGAGCTTGTTCAATGGTATTTGGTTCAATTTTAGATACAAAGGCATATTGACCATAAACGTTTTGTTTTGATCTTCTAGTTTTCACTCCTTCATATATATTTCCAATAACTTGCTCAATTGGATGGGCATTTTTGAACTTTAAATCAGTTGGAGGTTTATAAGAATCATTACCTTCACTTACCTCTTCCTCCATGAGATTTTCTGGCTTGAGCTCGAGTTCCTTTGGTTGTTCTTTGCCTTTTGTCTCATCTGCATCACTTAGTTCATCCTCCTTTCTCGAAGTTTGGTTAACTTCATCAAATACAACATGTATGGATTCTTCTACAACTTGGTTTCGTTTGTTGAATACTCTATATGCTTTGCTATTTGATGAATAACCAAGGAATATAGCCTCATCGCTTTTAGCATCTAACTTTCCCAAGTTCGTTTTTCCATTGTTCAAAACATAACATGTACATCCAAAAGCATGAAAATAAGAAATATTTGGTTTTCTTCCTTTCCATAGTTCATATGGGGTCTTTTTCAAGATTGCTCGAATGGTGACACGGTTCAATACATGACAAGCTGTACTTACAGCTTCACCCCAAAATTTCTTGGATAGATTGCTCTCATTTAGCATAGTTCTAGCCATCTCTTGTATAGTTCTATTTTTCCTTTCTACTACTCCATTTTGTTGTGGAGTTCTTGGTGCAGAAAATGTGTGGTGAATTCCTTTTTCATTGCAAAATTCCATGAATCGTTTGTTTTCGAATTCGCCACCATGATCGCTTCTTATGGTCACAATAGTACTTTATTTTTCATTTTGCACCAAATTTACAAAAGTTGCAAACATAGAGAAGGCTTCATCTTTACTAACTAAGAGAATTATCCATGTGAATCTTGAAAAATCATCAACTATGACAAATACATATTTCTTTCCACCAATGGTTAGAATGTCGGATGGCCCGTATAGATCCATATGTAGCAATTCAAGTGGCTTAGTGGTGGAAATTTCCTTTTTGGTAGAGAAAGGCATCTTGGGTTGTTTTGATAATTGACATGCCTTGCAAATCTTGTCTTTGTCATATTTCAATCTTGGTAATCCTTCTACCAAACTCTTTTTCCATAGGGTTTTTATGTTTCCCATGTTTATATGTCCAAGCCTTTTATGCCAAACCCATGGATCATTATCAATGGCCATTAGACATTGACCATTCAATTCATCAAGTGAAACCAAATATACATTTCCATGTCTTTTACCACTAAACATGATATGCTCTCCATCAAATACATTACATATAGATGATTCAAACACAACTTTGTACCCTTTATCACATAATTAGCTAATGCTCATTAAATTGTGTTTGAGTCCTTCAACAAACAAAACATCTTCCATGCATGCATTTAAAATACTATGTATATTTCCTTTACCTTTAATTTTACCTTTTTCATTATTGCCAAAGGCAACCATTCCATCATTACAAGGCTTAAGTTTGTGAAACAAACTTCTTTCACCGGTCATATGCCTTGAGCAACCGCTATCCATAAACCATTCATTGTTTGCCTTTGCCTTAAGACATGTCTGAAAAATAAGCAAATAAATCTTATCTTCTTGGTACCCATTTTATGGGTCCATTTGGGTTAGTAATATAGATCATTCTTTGTTGTTCTAACTTTGAAAGCCCAAATCTTGTGTTTCTTGGAACCCAAACTAATTTTACACCATGGTCATATAATTTCTTAAAATTACATTTGTAAGTTTTGTGCCCCATTTTATTGCAGAAATTACAAGCCATAGGTAATCTTGGAGTAGGCCTCCAAGTATGCAATGGTTCCATTATTGGTCTTCTAGTCCACTTAAAATTTTTCTTTTGTGGCTTGTATATAGATGCATTTTTAGTTTGATGTTTCTGAAATATTTGTACATTTGATTTGCTACTTTCTCCTTGCTCAAATGTATGATACCCAAGACCTCTTTTATGTGTTTGGGAGGTCATATTCAAAAACATTTTGACGCTTTCTCCTGGATTAGAGAACTTAGCTAATGATTCATTTAATGATTTGTTCTCCCTTTTTAGCAGATCGTTTTCATCTTTCAATTTGTCTAATCTTTCTGCAAGTTTACCATTTACAATTATTGTTGCATCACATTGTTTTTTCTTAATTGTAAACTTGCTTCCTAATTTCTTTATTTCTTCATATAATGAATCATATGCAGTTTGTAGCTCATCTAATTCAGTACATTTGAGGCATTCTTGAATGGAAGAAAAACTTGATTTAGAATGGGAGAGTTTGAAACTTACCTCTTCATCGCTTGTGCATTTTGTTGAGGTAATTCGTTCTTCTTGTTCGATTTGTGCCATGCAGCAAATTCTTGCACATTCTTCCGCCTCGTTTTCGTCGGTTGAGGAATTACTCGTTGTAGATTCCTCATCGTTTACATACATGCCTCTACCTTTGTACTTTTGGAATCTTTTGTTGTTCCTTCTATCCTTTCTTTGTTCGTTTGCCTTGCTTTCTTCGGGAGTTGGACATTGAGCTTGCATATGTCCCGAACCGCCGCATCGGTAGCATTTGGTTGGTTCTTTCTTCTTCTCTTTGGGAGTTCTTTCCTTGAAGCTTCTGAAATTTTTCCCTTTCCTCACAAATTTTCTGAAGCGTTTTGTGAGAAGGGCAATCTCGTCGTCGTTTTGAGAAGAGGAGGTATCGTCAGTGTCTTGTGCGGCTTTCAAGGCGATTGCTCTTTTGCCCCTATGTTGATCTTCATTTCTTCTTTTAATTAGCTCATGTGACATGAGTGAGCTAATTAAGTCTTCAAGCTTTAAAGTGTTTAGGTCTTTGGCTTCTTCTATTGCAGTGATCTTTGGAGTCCATGATTCCGGTAGAGCTCTTAAGATCTTCATAACCTGCTCAGATTCAGAAATAGCCTTTCCAAGACCTTTTAAAGCATTAGTGATTTTTGAGAATCTAGCGAACATTTCAGAAATATTTTCTGTTTCTAGCATTCTAAAATTCTCTAGTTCTCCAATCAAAATATTTCTTCTCGTCCCTTGGACTTAAGAAGTTCCTTCATAGATAGAGGTTAGCGTATCCCATATTTCTTTGGCGGTCAAGCAAGAGGATACTCTATCATATTCAGAAGCATTAAGAGCACAAAATAAAGAGTTCATAGCTTTGGCGTTGCTCTTAACAATTCTTACTTCCTCATCGGTCCATTTGGAAGCTCTTTCATCGGTAGGCAAGGTTACTCCATCTTGGATAGCAATCCAAGAGTCCATGTCGGTAGCCATGATGAGTTGCTTCATACGAAGCTTCTAATATCCAAAATTGTTCCCATCAAACAACGGTGGCCTTGTAAAGGATTGGCCTTCAGCAAAAGCGGGAACGGAAGTAGATTGGGATGCCATTTTGATAAGATCTCTTTGGTAAACTCAAAGACCTGCTCTGATACCACTTGTTGGTCCCGAGTTAGTGGCAAAACCCAAGAGGGGAGGGGTGAATTGGGTTCTTTAAAAAATCTTTGGTAAATAAAGACTTAACCCTTTGAGTAATTAATCCCCTTTTGAAAAGAGCTAGAGAGCAATAAAGATAAAGCAGTAAAAAGAGATATAACACAAGATTTATAGTGGTTTGGGCAAACCTTCCCTACTCCACTCTTCCAAGCTCACACTCTGTTGTGACTTGGGTTCCACTATGTATTCCACGAATACACTTAGAGTCACCGCTCTCTTCTAGATTCCAGCTCTAGGGGGCATATACAACTAGAGCCACTTGCTCTCTTCTAGATTCTAGCTCTAGGGGGCATAAACAACTCACATGCAAAAGTAGGTGATGAGTCTCACTCCAATCACACCCTACTTTGCATATACTTGATCTTAGCTACCCAAGCTAAATCAAGATTTATACAACAAGACAATGAAATAAATGAAACTACACTTTACAGATTTGTGTAGGCAGATTTAGCTCGAGGAAGAAGTTGTAGAAGCAGCTTTGGATGAATATTGTTGAAGGCGCTAGCAACTTGAAGCTTTCTTCTTCCTTAGAATTTATACGAACCACTCAGAAATGGAGAAAAGCAAATAGGATTTCTTTCTAGATCTTCTTTTCTCTCTTTGGACTTTGTAGAGTATATAGTAGTGTCTTGTAATGTTCTTGTATATCTTTCACGTTCATTTGAGGGTCCTTTTATAGAGGGAAGAAAATATGAACGTTGTGGAGGTGGTTGGTGCGCAATAAATGAACTCCAACGTTCGAAAATTTGAACGTTATACCCAAGTCGAAGATGGAGTCGACTTGGCTTGCGACTTGGCAACCCAAGTCGCATCTGGAGTCGACTTCGTCTGCGACTCCAGTTCTTCCAATTTCCCAAGTCTGAGTTTTAGTCGACTTGGTTTCAGACTTCGACTCAAGTCGAACCTGAAGTCGACTTAGCCTGCGACTTGGCTTGGGTTTTGCTGAAGCTGCTTTGTTCTTCAAGATTCGGCTTGATCCTTGCAAAGCTTTTGAGCTGTTTGAGTCCTTGCATGATATATGCTTGTTCCTCGCTTAGTCTTGGACTCACTTGGTCTCCATAACTTGGGTGTTGCCTTATTTGAATAGGCTTGAACATTTGCCTTGGCTTGATAGACTTGATTTGAAGTAGTACATGAATCTTGACTATGAATTGGACTCATTTGATCTTCATCTTGATTCTTTGGACTTGATAAATCTGGTTTGAAGTCCTTCAGGCAATCATGCCTTGAGCTTGAATGATATATTCTCTTGAATGGCTTGAAAAAACTGCATCTTTGAAATCTGAATTCCTCAAGTCGCAGATGGAGTCGACTTGGCCTGCGACTTCACCCAAGTCGCACATGGAGTCGACTTGGCCTGCGACTTGGGCAGCTTTGTGCCCCAAAATCAGCGCTAGACACTATTTTGCATTTGAAGTCGATAGCGAGGTCGACTTCGTCTGCGACTTGGGAACCCAAGTCGCATGTGGAGTCGACTTGACCTGCGACTTCACTTGTGTCTTTTGAGGTTCTTTCTCAAGTCGATATTTGAGTCGACTTTGGGATCGACTTCATCCTAAGTCGAAGTCCAAGTCGACTTGAGGTTCGACTTGGCCACCTTAGTTCTTTAAATCACATAACAAACTCATTAGTACTCAAAATATACTCAAGTTAGTCTTTGTTGATCATCAAAACTCAGTATTTGATTAATTTGTTTTGTTTTAAAGCATTGTTTCCAACATGAAGAAAATATAATTTCGGAGTTTCTAAAAGTACGCATCATTCCTGATTGCTTTGCATGCTATGACTAGATATTTTTAATGAAGCAGGAATTCACAATCTAATAATTAGATTAATGAAAAAATGTTGTTAAATGCTAAATTAATTTTTTAGACCCAAAAATAATGTATGAAATTATTTCGTAGTTCAATCTAGATTGAAACATATATTGTCATAATTATTTTGGAGTTTATGCTATGAAAATCTACTAACATACATTAGTATTTAGATAATAGATTATATGCATGAGTAATAGTTATGATGAATAATTTATTATAGTAATACGGAAAAATTTTTAGCATCATTCTCCACATAATTGGTTTGAATTTTATATATTTAAATATATGATATAAATGTTCTTCACGTATTTAATGTAAATTTTACGGTTTTAATTTTGATATACAATTGTTCTTTTTTAAATTCATCTAATACTTAGATTTCCAAAGTTGTGTGGAATAATTTTTCATCTAAAAATTTGAAATTTGAAATTTGAAATTTTAAATTCTAAATATATTATAGTATGTAATGATTTGAAAAATTATATATTGAAATGAATCATTGAACTTTTATCTATACTTATTTAAAAATCAAGTTTTTAAATTTCTTTTATAGTTATGCTTCATATTTGTATTTTAAGAATTTTATAGATAAATTTATTTTAGAAAAATTGTAATGATGAGTTTGATTGTTTATGTTGTATGTTAAAATAACTCTATATTTTTGTGCCAATAAAATTATCCGCGCCAATTTCATTTAGCTTACTATACCATTGGCCCAATGAATTATTAAAACTAAAATTATTATTTTTTGCTTGAAAGAATATTTTGTATGGAAAATGACATGGAAAAGACAGCATCCATGTTGTAGTACCATACAAAATCTATCACTCGAAAAATAAATTGGATGAAAATAAATTTATTTTCTTTGTTGATTTCAGAATTATTAAAAAATATAATTATATTTTTATAGGGAAAATTTTAAGCACCAAATAACTTAATTGCACAAATTTTATTCGACAGTCCAAATGTTTAGCCCGAAAATAACTATAATTGAGAAAAAAAATAATATAGTATCCACACGTGAATATTATTTTTAGGTAATTTGGATTTTGTCGGTAAAGTAATTTTTTATTTTTTAAGAGGGGTAGTATTTAAACTATTAAGCACCAAATAAATCACTTGCACGGATTTTATTTTGCACCTTAAGTCGTTGACCCAGAACTAATTTTAATCCAAAAGAAAATAGTGCAGTGTTTATGTGAGAACATTATTTAACAAGTGACTTTAATTATTTGTCACAGAAATAATTTTACTTTCGATAGTAGTGTTATCGAAATTATAAAATATCAAATAAGTTACTTGCACATATTTTATTCCATATCTATATCATTTGTCCAAAAATAAATATACTCAAATTTATATAATAATAATAATAATGCAAGAAGATTAATTTATGGATAATTATACTAAGAAGAATAATTTATGAATAATTATATTAATTTATCCCACACATGAGAATATTAATTAATGGATAATCGGGAATGTACTAAAATCATTAAGCACTCAATATCACAATTGCACAACTTTTATTTAGCCTCCCCTTGATCCGAACAAAATTAAAAACGTCCAAAACAATTTGCATCTCATATGTACATGAGTTTAATAGGCGTGAATTAAGAAATGATTGACACCAAAACAAGCGTATGTTGGGTCATTAAAATTACAACAAAATTGCAAAATCAATCAACATCATATGTGGGCTGCACATGCACAGATTGTTGTACATCGCCGCTACGCCATACCAAATGCCTTCTTCCCTAATTGAACATGCATGCTTGCCAGTGAGAAACTCATCCGATCTTCCTCGCCAAAGCTGCCTCCACCATGCGAGACACCCATCCCTGACGATGGCGAGAGAAAACCACAATCACTGCATAAAATCCGGCGGACTTGCTGCCCGTCGTCGTGCTCACCAAATCCCGCTGCCATCTCTGTTGAAACAAACTCAAACGAGCAATGTGCTGGAAAAACCAAATACACGAAAAAAAACAAAAATAGGGGCGACAACATGCAGAAGATGAAAATTAGATCATAGATCTGAAATTTATCTACAGCGATTTTTCAATAGACTAAAATTTATCAGCTGCGGGTCTGTTTCCACCACCCCTGCTCCGACCACATCTCAACTCCACCTGCATAGCATCGTTGTCGGCAGGAACAATCCAACCAACAGCCATTAAAATCTCCACTGTCTTCCCCAAATCGTCCATCAATGTCTGCCTTTTCCTTCAGCAAAATCCGGCAGCAACGACATGGATCGATTGGCCAAGAAATCTAGCAGATTTCTGCCAGCTTCAACAAATTCGATTGCTTCTGCTTACCACCTTCATCAACTGCGATCAGCAACTACAATCCAACCCTAATCCAATCTGCACATGAGCATGAATCAAGTAACGGAAACGTCCAACCGAACAGGAAAAACTAGTGGATTTACAGCCACCGATTAAAGAAATCCTGCATCTGCCATTTTTCCAACCTATCCAAGCTCGCCCCGCATCGCATCTGCATCCAGCCATGGCTTCACCGCTAGTATATTGCAAATAAGATCAGCAGTCACCGTTCCAGTTGCGTCTTCCGATCGAATAGCTAACAGATGAACGGTAGATGCACAATGTCGCATTAAAATTTCAAATCGCGACCGTTTAGATGTGGAATATAATAAATGAAGAAATCCATCGCTTTCTAGCTCACCTTAGTCGTCGACAGCGAGATCTGGTGGCTCTTCCAAGCTCTCCTCTTCTCCCGTAACAGAGCCACAACGACCAACGTTTATAGCCATAGGCGACGGCGACGGTGGAAGCGTGTTGGAAACCTAGCTCCTCTCCGCTTCTGCTCTTTTGTCTGCCTCTTCTCAGTCGCTCCCTCCTCTTCTCAGTCACTCTCTCTCCCGTCTAAAGTCTAAACAGGCAGCTTCTTCAGGAAGCTAATGGGCAACATACATGCAGCGAGTATGCACGCGACTGTGGTAGCATACTTTCCAATTTTGCCCCATCGAATCTAAACCGGACGTTTGAAATGGACGATAGATATGGCATTTGCACTTTCAGCAAGCGTGAAAACATTTGCAGTGAAACCGGACTCTTATTACGTAGGTATTGTTTTGTTTTGTAGTTGTTGTTGTTGTTTTTTTTTTTTTTTTACCTCGTTCCAAGCATTCGAGAAATGGTTACTCATATGATGATTGCATTTGGCCATTTGCTTCTTTTTTTTTCTTATTTAGCTTACAACTGATCGCATCTGTGGGATGGTCCAAAGTGAAAGATTTTGCGGCCAACGTTAAATCCATATTGGGCCCAGTCACTTCAACGGCCTGGATCGGTTCAATAATACGTGCTTACTGGTAAATCTGGACATTAATTATCTACCATCGGATCTAGCTGCGGGTATTCGAATGTTTTCTGTTTTTACGCATTACCCTTGACTTAGCCAAGAAAACGACTATAAAATACAAATAAAGCCTAAGACTTCCCCCAACGGTCCAAAAAGTAGTAAAACCCACCCCAAGCCCCGCTTCTAGCAATCTAGCTGCTGGCTCTTCGTTGCCTGCCGGAGGTTGTGCAAGCTGAGAATCCGCAATTGGCCAACTTTTGAAATAAAGATGTCTTTGATAAACGCCTTTTATGCATAAATAATCACATTTCAGCCCACAACAGAAGTTGAAAAGAAATTTTTTTTTTGCAATTTAAATCATGGAGTAGATGATGGGCAGTTGACCCTAAAATTTTAAAACGAAAAACAACTGCTTTAAAGATTTTTAGAAAGTTTTTACAGAGTTTAAATTTGAAATTTACAAATAAAAATGGTCTCGTAAGGTGATTTTGTAAAATTAAACTACTCAATATTTATAATGCAAGGTAATTAATAAAAAATTTAACCAATAAAGATGTGATTCCAAGTGTCTGCTCTGCACTGCTGCGCAACCAACCGCAGGCAATCTGATGCCTTTTCTAACGTTCACTAAAAACACATGCCTTTTTCTAACGTTCACTAAAAGAAGATACCCCCCCTCGAATCCCAACAGACCTCTGCTTCTCTTCTTCCTCGTCTGCAGTGCAAAACCCAATTCCACATACCTCTCCGATATTCTCCTTCCTAGTTCTTTCTTCTTCTTCTTCTTCTTTTCTTTCTTTATTTTTTTCCCTTGGTTTTTCAGGAAAAGGTTAATGGAGCCGATGGACATTGACTGGAGGAACATCGACTCCAGATTCGTTGTGGACGAGCTATACGAGCACATCAACGCTCCCAAATGGATCGACCTTTCAGACTCAGATTCTTCCTCCCTCTTTGATGAAGATGATTGGTTCTGCAGACCTGGTACGCCAAAAACATCTCACCAATTTTCTTTCTTTCAAAATTTACCCCATTTCGAACTCTCTCACCCCTTCCCCACTTTCCTTCAATTTCATTCCAGATTGTCGGCATCCAAAGACCGCTGATGATTTCAAGGTTCCACTCTCGCGGATCTCTTTAATGCTATGTTTTCTTCTTCTTCTTCCAATTTTCTGTTTTCTTGTATTTCTTATTAGATTTCACTTTTCTTGTGTTTAGGTGAAAAATGCCCAAGCTTTGCCACTGGGTGAAAGAAATCGCCGGTAAAATTTTCTCATTTCTTTTTCTGTTCTCTTCTAAGAAACCAAAGCATTTGACTCTGGTTTGAACAGGGACGCTGCTAACCTGAAAAGAAGAGGCATTCTCTCTTCTCTTCATGGGGCAAGACCAGAAATTCCCCGGTCTAAGAGGACCCCCAAGAAGTTCCAAGAAGATGGCGAGAACCACAACCCAAACTGCACGTCCCTCATTCGAGACCCCCACAAGACCGTCAAAGCCAACATCAAGTCGAGCGCTGAGAAGAAGCCGTCACTGACGAAGAAGACCGGTGGATCTGAGCTTGTCGAGGCCCTACCTCAAATAGAGCAGAGAATTCTGCAGCCCCAGTTCAAAAGCACGCTTTCGGCTCGTAATCTGTTTTCTGGGAAAGACATTCTGAATCAGATTACGGAATTCTGCAATGAGCTGAAGAAGTTGGCAGTGAGTGGTCGAGAGAAAGAAAATTCAGGGAGCAGTGAAGGAAATGACAAGGAAGAGCAGCTGCTGCCCCCAGAAGAGAGGCGGCCAATTTCAGGGGCAGGAGGATGCGTGGCTGAGGAGAAGAAAGTTGCTGCTTGGAAGGAGAAGGCAGGACGGACTGTGAACTCGAAGACTTTCACCCCGGAGTCTTGGAAGAAAAAGAAGTAATTGACCTTCCATGATAACTTGCCTTTCTCATGTTTGCTTGCAGCTAATTGCTTGCATTTCTACTACAACACGGTTTTCTAATTGACAAAGTATGGCAGACGTCCTGCTGGATTGGAAAACATTCGAGCAACAGCAGTAGAGCTGCATGCCAGCAGCAATGTAGATGAGAGCTTCTCACCAATTCGATCCTTTCCACCCACTCCTCAACGTTTCCCTTCCCCGTACGGCCAAAAGAAGACTGATGTTAGGATCACCTCTCTTAAGCCTTCCAAGTCAAGAACAACTGTAAGTTTACTCACTAACAACATATGCTGATGGGGATGCATAAGTCAAATGCATTTATCAAAAAATGAATTGCTTTGCTAGCTGCATTCCAACGATAACATTAGCATGAGAAAGGAAGAATTGTGCTTTGTAGTTGCTTTCTTCTTTTGTTGTGCCCTTTTGTTTTATGTTTGGGTTGACTGATTGATAAACAGGAGCAAGGAATCCTCCAAGCATTGGAGCACACAGAGAAGATAATGAAGGAATCAGCAAATGAAGAAGAAAGTCAGAGTATTTTGGTGTCAGGAACTGAAGAGGCAAGGTCTGTAGACATGTTTTGGTTCTTGAAGCCTTGTGCATATCTTGTCAAGTAGGTCCGAAGTCCTTAGGCGTAATTCAGTGGATTGTGATTCTACAACATCCCCCATCTGCTGCATTGTGGTATTTTGTTTGATTAGGCAATTCTTTATTGATTTATAGGTTACTGGAAATAAATCATTTAACCCGAGTGATACTTGTATCCATCCCCAAACCATTCTTCCCAAGATCTCAATAATAAAGAAGGTTGGCACCTGTACAAACGTTTCATTTTTTTTATTGCAAAATACGGACAGTGGCAATTTCATCATTTTGCCCTTGCATGTATAGCTGGAGTTGAAGTATGCGTATGGGTTGGTGGGAGGGTTATGGTAGCCTGTTTTCTATTTTTCTGTGGAAGAATTTATGATTTTAATAAAATGTTTTTGATATTGAATGATCCGAGACCTCAAATGTGTGATATAATCATCAATAATGATAAATAGGTCATTGATGTCCAAACTGGGGACCTATGCGCTAGATTTATCATGAAATTTATTTGAACAATCGGAAACCAGAAACGTAATTTCACTTGTTTGGTTGATTTTACAAGTTTTATGAATTATACAGTTTTCATGAAGTTCACTTAGATAATGAGTTATACAGGTTAACTACCATGATTGTATTGATTGAGAGTGTGTTTGGATAAGTGTAAAACTTTTCATTCTCCACAAGTACCCTATTAGTTAATTATTTTTCGTATTTTTATATATAACTACCCTACTTTTTAATCATTTCTACATAACTATATATACAACTAACATATTTATTTTAATTTTATTTTCTTTATTCCTCATTATTATCCTTATTACATGATATCATTTTCTCTAATTCAAAAACATTTAGAATTTTTTTTTATCAATTTCCAAACACACAATAAATAAATTATACAGGTTATTTGAGCATACATCGGAAATTTATTGCTGTTATATGCTTATTTGATGAATTTTAGATGTTTATTCCAGACGTCAAATGCGTGATATAATCATCAATATTGGTCATCGATGTCCAAATTGGGTACTCATGCGTTATATTTTTAATGAAATGTATTTGGACAATTGGAAACCGGGAAGTAATTTCACTTGTTTAGCTGATTTTACAAGTTTTATGAATTATACAATTTTCATGAAGTTCTCTTGGATAATAAGTTATACAAGTTAACTACCATGATTGTAATGATTGAGAGTGTGTTTGGATAAGTGCAAAATTTTTCACTTTCCATATGTAACCTATTTGTTGATTTTTTTCATATTTTTATATATAACTACCCTACTTTTCAATCATTCTACCTAATTATATATACAACTAACATATTTATTTTAACATTATTTTCTTTATTCCTCATTATTGCCCTTATCACATCATATTATTTTCTTTAATTCAAAAGCTTTTGGAAAATTTTTTTATCTAAAAGTTTTATCAATTTCTAAACACACCCTAAATTAATTATATGCGTTATTCGAGTACACATAAGAAATTTATTGTCGCTATATGCTTTTTTGGTGAATTTTAGATGTTTATAGGCTTATAAAGGATAGAGTATTTTACTTTGTTTTGTAATCGTTTATTTACATATACAAGTTAGACATGTTAGAATCTACATTGGACAAGAGTGACGATGCTTTTTTTATGAATTATATGGCTAATATATATTTTATAGGTTATTTAAATTTGGGCAAACTTGTTTAACTAAAAAATTTTAAACTAAAATTATTTATTCTTCATAATTATTTTATTTTTAATCATTTTTTACATCTTCTTATATAACTACTATATTTTCAATCATTTTTATACAATTAATCTATTTATTTTAATTTTATTCTCTTTACTCTTTATCGGTGCTTCTATTATGTCGTATTATTTTTTTCATTTCAAAAACTTTTATACTAACTTTTCTTCTAAAAATTTTATTACTTTCCAAACATACCTTCTGTTAAAAATCTCACGGACTGATATCTTCCTGTTTGATGGATTTTACAAATTATTCATATTCTAATAAAAGTATGAATTGGTGTATACTTATTCAATAACATATTGGTATTATTCATATAATTTATATTGTACATATTTACGTACGTTTCATCTGAAGATTAAATAAAATTCAGAAATATATTAAGAAAATTTTTTGAGAATTTTTTTCGCACATAATTGTTATGAGCGAGCTATATATATTTTAAATACTAATTGATGAATAGTATTATTGAGTTGGATATAGTTTAAAATTTTTGACAAGAGATTGTTACATGGAAACAACATCCATTGTATAATATAATAGACATATAATAAGGCTTTTAGTTTTATTGATACTGCAAGCATATTCCCTTTGTTTCAGTATATTTTGAGTATTTATCTTTTCCAATAAATTAGGATAGAAGACCGAGGAAAATCTTCAATTTATGCTGAATCTTATTTGTGTAGAGTAAAAAGCTTTCCAAAACTCAAAGATATACAATGACAACATCGATGAAACAGTATGAGATATAGAAGACCGATCTTTTCAGACCGGTCGGAAATCCGGTGATTTCCGACCGGTCCAAAAATATATATTTTTTATTTTTTTTTGAAAAATAATTTTATAAACTTGTTAATCTAGTTATATTTAATTTATAAACTAAGTTTTATCATTTTTAGATATGTATATAGACCGATCTTTTCAGACCGGTCGGAAATCCGGTGATTTCCGACCGGTCCAAAAATATATTTTTTTTATTTTTTTTTGAAAAATAATTTTATAAACTTGTTAATCTAGTTATATTTAATTTATAAACCAAGTTTTATCATTTTTGGATATGTATATATATTTATTTTGGATTTTTAAAAACAGGGGTATTTAAGTCATTTTAAATATTCTTAAAATGACTTAAATACCCCTGTTTTTAAAAATCCAAAATAAATATATAGACATATCCAAAAATGATAAAACTTGGTTTATAAATTAAATATAACTAAATTAACAAGTTTATAAAATTATTTTTCAAAAAAAAAATAAAAAATAAATATTTTTGGACCGGTCGGAAATCCGGTGATTTCCGACCGGTCTGAAAAGATCATGCGTCTGAGATATATGCTAGATTGTAGTGCGATTTGGTGCGTTCGCATTGAAGTCAAATGACTTTGTCCATTCTAGCGTGGCGAATGCGCGTCCATTGGATGGCGCTGGTGGAAGAGGTATTGTCGGATCATGTTAGAGAAGAATTTTGCAAAAAAAACTCCCTCCAAGTTGCAACGAGACAAGAGAGGTAGTGATGGGAAAAAGAACTCTACCCTCGCTCCCGAATCTCTCGCGCATTTCATCATCTCTTTCTCCACCTTTTCTCCACCAATTTAAGGCTAATCCTTCCTCACCCTTCGAAAGCCAAATATCTGGCATATAAAACAATGACAACTACTACTAATGAAACTTACATGTTGGAGGGTTGTTTATTAGATATGATGATAGATTTTTTGTACAAAAAAGGTTTTTATAGATCAGAACTTGAAACACACTACTTAATCCCAAATTTCCAATAACTATTTCACTTTTTTACCTTAGTAACTAACTCGAATGCGTGGGGGAGTTGTAAGAGGCATGAGTAAGGTGTTTATTCTCATCACTGAAAAGCCTAAAACCTATAGCCGAAATCATTATTTTACCTATGCATCATACATGACATGCTAAAGATCCATTATGAAAATTCTCTTCATTTTAGGAGAAGTCACGATTCAGGATAATCATCAAGATTTTATCTATGATACTTAGTGCCAATAATTTGTAGACAATAACACAATGCATTCGTTGCAAATCACATAAATTGCAATATGAGTAAGTGGATAATCCAGAATAATGGCAAAATCTCCACTGGAGACTTATCAAAAGTTGATGCTAGAAATTCAAATAAATTCAATTTCAATCATTTTGCTTTTAATCCATAGCTAAATAAAATCATAAATTTCCAACTTAACAATTCCATCTAAATTATTGTCAAGCAAATGCATAATTCTTAGTTCTTAACTAGCCAACAAATCAAATACAGATAACAAAATTCCATAGCAAAAATGATAATCAAGCTCAAGCTTGGTAGGCAACCATATCGTGAAATGTATCGATGACATTCCACTGGAACCAATGGTAGCCTTGAAGTTAATACATTTTTCAGAGAGAGTTGAGGTGAAAGGCTCAATGGCAACCAAGACTTGCGACATTGAGGAATCTAAAAGCACCAAACAAAAATATTTGCGATCCTCTAGCAAAATCTAGGTTTAGAAGCTCACCTTGTTTTGGGCAATCTTAACAATCTATTCGAAGCTAATGCTCAAATGGGAGAAAGAGGAGGTCTTTTGCTTGTGGAAAATGGACCAGTTTTGAAATAATGGAGAAGAGGTAGGGAAAGAGATGAGGAGCTGCGGGAGAATTCATGAGGAAGGGTAGAGACTTTTTTCCCTCGCTACCTTTCTTGTCCTGTCTTAGCCTGGAGGGATTTTTCAATGAAACTCTTCTCTAACACGATCTAATGGCACTTTGTGTCGGATGTGTTTGTCGTGCTAGACTTTTGCTCTTTCTTTGTAAATTTTTGAATTCTTATAAGTGCCGAGTAAGAGTTCTTTGAGGTCGTTGAGATGGTGTAGATGCCTTTCTCCTATAGTCTTCAAATCAAAATTCAGAAATTTAATTGCCCAGTATGCTTTGAATTCGAGTTCGACAAGCAAATGACAAGACTTGACATAGATAAGTCAAAATGGTGTTGTCCCAATCAGTGTCTTGAATGTAGTGCAATATGCCCAAAGAGCATCATTGTGTTGCCTTGGCTAATCTCGTTGTGAATAGGACACCATCTTCTCAAGAATGCCCTTTATCTTGCAAGTCGAGATTTCAGCTTAGCCACTAGTTTATGGGTGGTATGGGGTAATGATATTGCGTGTGATCCCATATTTCTTGAGGAATTATTGGAATTTCCTGGTGCAGAAGTGGCTTACTCTGTCACTAATGATTGCTCGTAGTACGCCAAATCAAGTAAAAATGTTGTGCTTCATGAATCTGATGACCGCACGCGCGTCGTTGGTCACAATAGCGATTGCCTTCACCAATCTAGTTACATAGTCAACTGATAAGAATATACGGTTGTTGAGCGAAGATGGGAATAGCCCCATGAAGTTCATATTCCAAATGCCAAATAGTTCAACTTTGAGCATGTTTGTGAGTAGCATCTTGCTCCGTCTCGAGATATTCCTTGTCCTTTAGCACCTATTACATGAAATTGTGAATTTTTGAGCATATTTGAATAATGTGGGCTAAAAAAACATGATTGTGGACTTTTGCTGCGATTTTGGTGGATCTCATGTGTCTACTGTAGGGTAATGAATGACAATGGTATAAGATGTTTTGAATTTCTTTGTTTGTCACGCATCAACGAATTAGACTATCGCTGCATCTTTTATACAAGTACAGGTCTTCCTAGAGATAATTCTTCATATCTAATAAAAATATTTTCTTCAATTGATAGCTTCAAGTTGGGTGGGATTATTCGGCATTCCACGTAATTGATAATATCCTGTACCAGGGTATCTGCATCTTCTTGAGTGCAAGGACGCACTTATTAGGAAAGTCCTCATTGATGTTCATCTTTTGTTCTTTTAGTGACTTCGGTTGGTGGTAATCTTGAAAGATGATCGACTACCATAATTTTAGTACCTTTTTTTTATCTCAAATCTCTATGTCAAATTCTTGTAGCAGCAAGATCCAGTGAATCAGTCTCGGTTTAGCATCTTTCTTTGCAAGCAAGTAGCAAATTATCACATAGTCTATGTAGACAATTGCTTTCGAATCTACAAGATAAGAACGAAATTTATCAATAGAAAAAACAACGGCTAACATTTCCTTCTCTATTGTTGAGTAGTTGACTTGAGTAGTGTCCAGTGTCTTGCCTTACTTAGTAAGTCATAATTGGCTTGTTTTTTTATTGCCCTAGGACTGCCCCAACTGCACGGTCACTTGCTACGCACATGATCTCAAAAGGCAGGTTCCAACTGGGTGGTTGAATGATTAATGCAATTGTCAATGCTTCTTTTAACCTGCAAAAGGACTTCATACAATCATCAAAAAATTTGAATTGCACATCTTAATTGAGCAGGTTAGTCAGGGGTTTAGCAATTTTAGAAAAGCCTTAATAAAACATCAGTAGAACCGGCGTATCCAAGAAAGCTCCATATTCCCTTGACCAAGGCGAGCAGTAGCAAAATTTCAATTACTTCAATTTTAGCCCGATCTACATCAATACCCCTGTTTAACACTAAATGACCTAAACAAATTCCTTCCTACACCATAAAATGACACTTTTTCTAATTTAATACCAAGTTAGTTTCTTCGCACCTTTGCAAAACTTTAGAGAGATTAGTATATCATGATTCAAAAGTTGTGTCACAAACTGAATGATCATCCATAAAAACTTCCATGATATTTTTAATGTAATAAAAAAAGATGGCCATCATGCATCGTTGAAAAGTAGCAGGGGCGTTGCATAGACCAAAGAATGTGCCATATGGGCAAGTAGAAGTCATTTTCTCTTGATCTTGAGAGTGAATTGGGATATGAAAATAGCCAAAATACCCATCTAGGGGTGTGTTTGGGAAGTTGTAAAACCTTTGATGAAAAGTTTTTTATGTAAAAGTTGTCAAATTAGTAGAAAATGATGTGATATTGTAGGGGTAATGACGAGGAGTAAAGAGAATAAATTTAAAATAAATAAGTTAGTTGTATTGGTAGTTGTGTAGAAATGAATGACAAGTAGGGTTGTTGTATAGAAAGATGTGTAAAAAATAATTTAAAAAAGAGTAGTTATGGAGAGTGAAAAGTTTTAGATTGAAAATTTTTAACTTGACAACTTTTGTAAATTGCCAAACACACCCTAGATAGCAAAAATAAGAGTGATTTGCAAGTCGTATAAGCATTTGGTCAATGAAGAAGAGTGGAAAATGATCTTTTCATATTACCATGTATAATTTGCGGTAGTCAATGTACATTCACCACCCTATGATTGTCTTTGTTGGTATAAGTTCATTTTTATCATTTTTCATGACAGTCATACCTCTTTTTTGTATTACATGTACTGGACTAGCCTAGTTGGTAGCTGATATAGGGTAGATGATTCCGACATCAAGAAATTTCAAAATTTTCTTTTTCACGATATCTTTCATGTTTGGAATCAAACGACTTTGTTGTTTGATGCTTGTTTTGCAATTGTCATCCATAAGAGAAGGACTAATACTAAGTAGATCATTAATGCAGTAGCCAATTACCTTCCTATATTGCCTTAGTTCATTTAGAAGTGCATTAAGTTGAGAGCTACAGAGGTTCACATTTATTATCGATTGGATAAGGGAAACTTGGGCTAAGAAATGCATACTTGAGATTTTTAGGAAGAAGTTTGAACTCTACCTGGGATGCTTCTTCCTTTGGTTGCGTTGAGATTACTGAAGTAGTCTTCATGTGAATTTTCTCAAATTTCTGATCACTTGTAGTTGTGATTTGAGGGCTTTTGTCCAAAAGAGTGGCACATGCTGATATTTTTAAGATCCTTACTCTCAATTTATTGTGCCTTTGATGATACATGCCTCCATTGGGTTTCCTTTTCCTTTGATTGGCATGTTGTCAATGACGTCGACTCATAGATACAAGTTTTCACTAGAAGGATATTTTGTAGTGTCAAAGAGATTGAATTTCATTTTTTTTGTCTCCAACCGTCAGAGAGAGTTGACCATTCTTGACATCATTGATCACACCAACAATGACCAAAAGGGTTTGTTAAGAATGATTAGGATTCGATGGTCCTCCATATCAAGTACATGAAGCCAACTAGGATGAAAAGTTTCTCGACTTTTAGAGGTACATCTTCAATGACACTGACTGAATACTTGATTGATTGATCTACAAGCTATAAAGACATCAATCGTGGGCTTTGAGTCGCCCGTGTTCAGCTTTTCACAGATAGAGAGAGGAATCAAACATACTTGCTCCTAGATTACGGAGAGCCTTGATGATCCGCACATTTCTAAGGGCACAAAGAATAGGAAAACTTCTTGGGTCCTTGAGCTTTTCAGGTAACTTATTTTGCTAGATGGTGTTACACTCCTTAGTGAGTGCCACAGTTCCATACTCCTCAAGCTTATGCTTGTTTAATAGCATCTCTTTTAAGAATTTAGTGTAGGTTGGCATCTGTAATAGCATGTCGATGAAGGGTACATTGATTGATAAGTTCTTTAGTATTAAGATGAACTTCTCGAACTGCTTCTGCAGTTTTGCCTGTCATTGTCTTTGAGAGTAGGTAGAGGAGGTTGATAAGGTGGTAGTGGGACGTATGACTTTTTCTCCACTGGCTCAGGTTGTGACTTCTCGTCTTACTTTTGTTCTTGCTTGGGCTCTTTGTCAATTTCTTTTTTAAGTGGTTGAGTTGAGTCAAGCTATTTGCCACTTTGAAGAGTGATCGCCTGCACTTACTTCCTACAGTTGACTTTAGGCTAACTAAGGAGTTTTCCCTAGTTCCTTTGGGATGGGATGAGGCATTTTGGGCAATTTAGTTTTCAAGCAACTTGATATGTGATTGCATTTGGTCCATTCTTTTGTTATTTTTCTTAAGCATCAAAAGGATGTTTTCTAAGATAGACTGATTATGTTATGCTTGGTTTGGTGCAAGTAGGGCTAGTTGAGTCTAGTATGTGGGTGGATTTAGTAGTCTTCATGGAAAATCGGGGGGCTTGTTTGTTTGTAAAAGGTTCTGGGTATTTAACTTATTTGACCATAAAAAGTTGGGGTGGTTTTTCCATCCAAGATTATAGGTATTTGAGTAGGAATTACCATAAGTGCGATTATTGAAGTGGTTGCTAATTGCATGAGCTTGTTCGCTTTGGGTCTCTTGGATAAAGAAACTACAGTGAGATGTTTCATAGATTTCGTAAGAAACTTGTTGTGTTGAGGTTACGCCTCAATCTACAATTTTCTATTTCTTTTCTCGCATTAGTATGTGATCCATCTTAGCGTTCAGAGTGTTAAGGGCTTTGATCTCATACATGCCCCCACATTGAGAGAGGCCTTGAATATCACTGTACTGGAAGTTGGAAATGGTCAAGTCATTAAGGGGTATGAGTGCCTCCTCATTAATCAATGGCATAAATTGGTCACTAGCAGCAGAATTGATAGAGCTTCTTATCGGTTGATTAAGCTCGCTGAAGAAGTTTTCACTTATATCACCTTTTGGAATGTCGTGGTGCAGGCACTTGCACTACAAATCTTTCATTCTCTCCCAAGTAACATAGATATTTTCATGGTCATTCTGGATAAATTGATTGATTTCATGCTTTATCTTCTTGGTCTTTATAGGTGGGAAATATTTCTCTAAGAAAGCAGTAGAAAGCTTGTCCCACGTGATAAACAAGTCAAGTGGCATAGAAAAGAACTACTTGCTCACTCTATCACGTAGAGAGCAAGGAAAGCTGAAGACGGATGACTTCTCATGGAATTCTTTGTACCTTAATTGTTTTACACAGCTCGTTTCACGTGGTAAACAAGTCAGGTGGCATAGAGAAGAACCACTCACTTACTCTATTATGTAGCGAGAACAGGAAAAGCTAAAGACAGTCGGGTCCCCCATTGTTCCTTGTGAAATTTGTCCTTGAGAAGTTTACTGTTTTCAGTATTCACGAACTCTCCTCCTGCAAGTTTGTTCAATTTCAAGATCTACAGTGAAGAATTTTTCAACTATTTTTTAAGCAAAATTTCTATTATGATGGTGTATATACTATTATTAGCCGCCGATTAAGTAGAGCTTTAAATGAAACAAAAAGGGAATAGCAAGAGAAGAATAGAATAGAGAAAGAGATGGAAAAAGTAAAAGAAATAAGATAAAAGAGATACAGAGAGAAAGAGAAGTGTCTACACACAAAGTCTTAAATAATATCGAATTTTCCTGAAACGGTACCAAAATATTTGTTCAATTATCTCACAATTGCATGGGTCATATATTGTAGTATTTAAAATATTAATCCTATAGGAAATTTGAGACAAGATGTTGTTTAAGTACACTTTTTTATCGAATACCAAGAGAGTAAAGTGGAGTAAAAGGAAGAATAGCAAGCAAGAAAAATCTTAAGAATGTAGAATAAGGATTAGAAATCACGGGATGAGAGGGCACCTAAGGTGTAGAATTTTACATGTGATGTCTGCAATGGATACGTGGGATGTTTTCTTAATTTAGATATTATGTGTTAAAGGAGAACAAATCTTAAATTATTCTTGCAACTTCTCTAAGTGCAATACAACTTAAAACACATATATAATATGGCTATCTAAATGCATTGCATGACTAAAAACATGATGAAACTGTGAGGACCAGGTATTTTTATTCTATTTTTATTATAACTTTTCTCTATTTATGAGGTAACTTATGAACATGCTAGTAAGAATTTTACGATATTAATGGATACATAACATACATGGACACGACATTTAGGAGATGTATAGTGCATATGTGCATGTATGATTAGCGTTCCATTGATGGGCACTACGACTATTGTTTCCCTCGCAGAGTAGGTACGGGGTTCGACCTGACCGGTCAGGTCGCGGGGGTCAAGGGGGCAGCGCCCCTTGCGGGGGTGAAGGGGGCAGCGCCCCCGGAGAAAATTTAAATTATTAAGTTGTAGGAGAGCCCCGACCCGACTAATTGCGACTGGACCCGACCCGAGGCCCGACCCGACTCAATGGATTCTATTAACATAAGCGGCCCGCGCTCTAGGGTTTCATTCCCATTTCGCGCCCGACCGCGTTCTCTTCTCCTTCTCTTCTGGTTCTTCGTTCCTCTTCTACTTTCTCTTCCACTCAGTTCGAACCACCCGTGATCGCTTGAGGGGAACTATACCAACTACCTTGAAGGTCATAGATCCGAGTTCAGGAAGCTCCAAGGCTCCGAATTTTTGCAGTCCACATCTAGGGTCGCTGTCTTGGGAGGGATCACGGTTAAGGTAAGTAGATGTCGCCCCTTCTCGATTTAGTGATGAAATTTTACGTTAAACGCGATACGAGGCTAGAGGGAATGTATAGCTTCTAACGACTCCATGATATTAGGCGTAGAGTTCGTAACAGTTAGGGTTCGTGGTGAATTTACTTTGAATGCGTGATTTCTATGATGTAAAAGACTTCTTAGCAGTTGTTATATTGTTGAAATGTGACGTGAATTGATTTGCCCCAATCGAGAGTATGAATTGAAGGTTCTTTCATTTCGCACCTATCATGTGTTTGATAAAATGCTTGTGTGACAGATCTATGTGTTGTATCTGAATTGTGTTGATGTTGTATGCGTGGTTTGCGATGTGTTTCATTGTCTGTTATGTATGATGCGTTATCTCAAATAGTTGGTTGTAAGGGTTGTTCATGGCCCCTGATTGACATGAAGAGAGGGTTGTTCATGGCCCTTGATGGACATGAGTAGATGATTGGTTGTGTTGGTCAATTTGAGTGTATGGTTATATGTATACGATCTTGGGAGTGGGTATTGGACCCATGTGTATTAGCTTCATCACTGTATGAGTATCCATCATTATGCTTATTTGCACTTTGTGCTAACCACTATCTACTTACTGGGTCTATTTAGACTCATATCATTGTTATTGTGGTTTTAGATCGCAGGTCAGAAGGAGAACTTAAGGATGGGACAAGTTGAAGATCAAACATGAGAGACCCTAGCACAATATGTTGATTCCAGTTCTTTTAGACTTGTGCTCTTTTGATAATCATATATGTAGACAATTACTTAGGCGGATTCGTTTTGACAACTATAATGTATTAGGTATTTCAGATTGGATTATAATCCTTGTTGATGCACATATGCATGACTATTATATCTGTTTGTTGTGTAAGGAAAATATGTAATGATTTCCTTCTATATGAATGTTCTTATTATATGAAGATGCAAGTATATAAATAGGATTGAATGTTACAGATGGAAATGTAATGAATATCAGGTCATGTATTCCATATCACCCCTTGTATGTTATGGGGAGATGCTGCCGAATTTTTCTATGATTGTGTAGCGCCGTTGATTAGTTATTGAGTATTTTTATGAATGGGGCGTTACAGAAACATCCCCCCAAACTTGAGAAATTCACTATCCTCGATCCATAAAAACTAAGAAAATGCAAGTCCGAATGCTATGCAACTGCAAGTGCAACAAAAACTGAATGAAAAGAAAAGAAAAGGAAAAGGAAGGTGACACCCCTAGTCATGAGGATGGAAGGATTTCTCATCTTCATTGCTCTCTTCTTCTTCTTCTACCAATGGAGAAACAGATATTTCAGGAAATGGAGGCAATTCTGAAACTTCCATTTTGATATACAGGGTAAGCGCTTGAAGTTAGCTTGAGTAGCCATAGCTATGCCCTGCACATACCGTGTGCGTTTTGCCAACTACTCCCTCATATCGTTGAGCTACTCAGGAACTAGATGTTGATCATAAACTCTTTGGGATGAACACTGTAGAGGGTCAGGATGTGCAGGCTGAAAACCTCGCAAATGTGGTTCTTTAGCGAGCTTGTTGAAAAATTGTTCATCTATAATAATGAGGCAAGGCAAAAGTTCCTCTATTTCTGCCCATCGAACTATAAATTGACAACATAGTCCAATAATGAGAAATGGATACCATAGACTACCATGTGTGGCCCTCGCAGTGCTTAAAATGTTATCATAAATGAAATGTCCAATGTCTAACGACTTCCGAATGAGAATGACATATAACGAAATACCCTGATCGAGAGTAATATCACTCACATGAGATGAAGGAAGCAATCTAGCTGAAATAAAATAGAACAACACCTTGGTAAAGTTTCTTAAACTTTTCTGTTTAAAGTAATAAAGTTGATCATTAGAGATTCTCCAAACAAGTAGTTCAAAACACAAATGTTGAGTTAATTCAATAATGTTTCGCTCCGTGCTTCACACATATTGTGTATATCCATCAGGCTGATCAATATTTGGTGTGCCATAAAAAGCATTGATCACCACAGGGTGGTAAATCACATTTTTACCCCAAATAGTGACTTGTCCTTGATCGTGCTCAGCAATATTAACATAAAATTCTCGAACTAAAGGCACAATGTGTGGTGCCCCAACTTGAGACTTCACAACCTTACTCCAAGACCTTATCGATTGGTAAATGTGAATCAGAATTGTTGCCCTGATCATGTGGCGGGTTCTTAATTGGATTTCGTAAAAAAAAAAAAAATTTAGTTCCATTTGTTTTATCTATCATCATTCATTTCTTTGCATTCCACACCATTCATCCTATAAGCAACAATATACTTGTAATCAATTGCACATATCAAGTACGTATCTCATTCATAACATCTCAACTTGCCCTTCTACAATAAGGGTCCTCTTGATTTAATCATGACATTTTCATACATACATTACATAATCCAATCATCAGTCCACATAGAACTCAGAACTTTAAACAATTTCACATACATCAGCTTAAAACATTCAGGCATATAATCTCACACATCCTAGCTAATCATTTTAGCCCACATTTGCATATCATCTCTTACCTTTCCTTAGATGCTCAGGTCCTCAACCTCTTAAGCTTCCTGGTACCTGTCTAAGATTTGGTAAAATAAATGTGAGTGATAACTCAATAAGCAAGCATTTTTGGGGCAAGACTTTCCTTTAAGACATTTCCATAAACATCTTGAACACCTTTTTACATAAGGACATTTGTATGTCCTAATGCATTGTCATGTAATCCTTTGTTCATGAGGACAATTCTATGTCTTAGAACATTTTCATAAACATCCATTCTTAAAACCGTTTACAAGCAACCTCTGGGCTTGTTAAGGCAAAACATATGCGTTTTACCCTCTTTAATTAATTTTCTTTATTCATGTGTGAACATTTATAATGTTCCAAGACATTTACTTAAAACCTTCTTTTGCCAATGGATGTTTTTGCATCCAAAATATTTTTTTCATCATAAATTTCTTTAGCCAAGGGACATTTGATGTCCCAAAACATCTTTGACATAAACTTTCTTCGGCAATGGACATTTATATGTCATAAAATATTCTTCCACATAAATCCTTTTGGAAACGGACATTCATATGTCCTAAAATATTTTTTGCATAAACTTTTCAGCAAAGGACATTCTCATGTCCAAAAACACTTTTCATTTAAGCACACTAGCATTGGACATTCTCATGTCCATAAACACTTTTCATTTAAATGCTTTTCATAACCTCCATCTTGGGGTTTGTTTATAAAAAATAAGGCATAAAACACATAATCCATTTTCATGAAAGCATTTGCATAGAAAACATTTCATTTTATCTTTGATATTTACACTTTTTGTGTAAAACACCCTTCTTCTAGGGTAACTTGTTTACAATGGCTCATAAAATCCTATTTAGGATAACTTTTCGTAAAAATTGCTTTTATGTCCCAATCTTTGAGTTTTTCAAAAGCAAAACATATGCAAATGCATTTCTCCCCATCCAGTAGTGACACTTAGCAAGTGATCATTCTACCTTTTGGAAGAAAATCCATCATTAACAGCTAGCCATGTGGCCGTTCCTTCAGCTTCTCCCATCTCAGGGAGGACGCCGCTGGCCTCCTGTCATCCCTTAGCAACTTGGTCATATGTATAGTGGGGCCCGGTCCATCTCCGACCGTGCTCTACAACCAACCTATTTCTTGTATTGGTGCATCATACATCATCATAATAAATGTTCATATGCTAGCATGATCTCATAAAACATCACAGACCGCAGTCTATGTAATTTAAAGTATCACAGATCGCAACTTGTGTCCTTTTAAACCATCTTCAAAAACATCACAGACCATAGTCTGTGTCTTTTTAAATCATTTTGAAAAAACAACATCACAGACCGCAGTCCGTGTAAACTTGTAAAGCGAGCGCACCTACTTTAAACAAGTTATCATTTGAAATCTAGTTTTAGGATGACCTTCCTTAAATTCTTTGAGAAACATTTCGAGTAAAATATTTTGATAAGCATTTGAGATGTTTTAGAAAACAATAGATCTTAAAATCCTTATAATAAAGAAACTTCAAAGCTTTTGGATTTTCAAGAATAAACTACGTATTTTCTTGGTCTTCATTTCGGGGCCTTTTGCTCACAAAGGTTATACAATTGTACCATCCCCTTCTCAACCACCCTGATATCAAATTCTTGTCCACAGATCCATCTTGCCATTTTTACATAAAGAGGGGCTTGCATATCCTTTTGCATGTCATTCTAGCAACCCGAAATGAAACCATTTTATGAAATCAACTTATCGGATTGGTCATCCTTAAACCCCTTTTAACAACATCCGTATAAACATTGTCAAGACATTTTCAAAATATTTTCTTATTTGAAGGAAATAAAAAATTTTCAAATATCATTTCCAACATATGGACCATGTCCAAATTATCATTTATGATTAAATGTCAAGGCATCGAAATCAAATCCCTTTTGAAATCAACATCATAAAGAACTTGCTTGCTTAAAATTCATTAGCATGAAGCATAAAATCCTTACGAAACAGCATCATGAAGAATTTGCCTATTTGTAAGAAAATTCCTAAATCCATCAACATAAATCATTCCCAATCTTTGGCAACACTTGTGATAAAATAATTATCTTAAAAAGTGTTGCTTGCTTCCCATGAAGCAAACCTTGAGGCTTTCCATTAAGTCATCCTTTTCAAAACGTGTGACTTTTCATTAAAGTCATCATTTTCAAAACTTGTGCTTACCCATTCGTAAGAAATTCATAAAACATCAATCATAAACGTATTCAACCATTTCAACATATAAGAAAAAATCAATATTTTGGAAAGGTTCGCTTGCTTACCTGAGATAGCCTTAATTCCCTTTCTTCCATCCTTGCCTTTGCCTAAATAAATGAAGATGATATTTCATTTATATGCATCAACTTCAAATGCTTGCATTCCTTAAGATTTTTCAACCTACATGAATCCATTTAGATTTACATTGAACTAGCTTAACCCACTTGTCTTTCAAGTTGGATGTTCATACATAACAACATAACCTATCCATCACATAATTCATTCATTCCATTTTTAATACTCTTATGTAAGGTAAACTTTTATACACGTCATCATCTTTTATTAAATCATCATATGGAGGTTCGTTACCTCCCATTTTTCATTTTTCACATATTTTTTTATATTTCATATGTCGGTGCTCACTTTAGGCACATATATGACGTTTTAAACATCGTATATTAATCTCAAAATTTGAGATTATACTTAATTATCAAAAAAGAAACATAATCATGCATTTCATCATAATTTCATGAATTTTTGCATTTTATAAAATCACATATATCATTTATCATTTGTCCATATATATCCTTCTATATACACTCATCTTATGTCGCATAACTTATGTGTTTCTTAAATTTTTTCGAAACAGCGAATTGTATCTCAATTCAGAATGATTAAACCCCTTAATTAAAATATAACTTAGGGTTTATTTCTGGAATTTTAATCAATTTATCATAGTGTTCCAAAACAGCAACTTTGGGACCCGTTTTACACACTTTCAACGTCTCTTTTGATAGTTAAATCAAAACAGATTTTTAATCTATAAATTTCAGCAATTAATCATTTTTTTCTTAACTCAAATTTAGGTTAATATCGCATATTTAAAATCCATACATTGGTTACTTCCAAAACAGCAACTTCCATACATGTTTTGGGTACCTTTTGCACCCCTCTTTAGAGACCCCTTTGCATACCCTTAAAAATCAGATTTAGGGCATAACTTCCCAAAATCTTTTGGCTGTACAAAGTACCCTAATCCTAGGTTATTTTACCCTCTAAAACATTCATAAACTCATTAGCATCATTCATATTTCATACATATCATAAAAAGATGAAAATCGGGTCATATATGTAACCCTAAGTTCCATCCTTTCTAAAATCTACCTCTAATAGGTTAAACCCTCATAATCACTTATGATACTTGTTTATATCCCATTATAAGTTAAATTACATTTCAAAAAACTGGAATTTAACATTTATTTTGATTTATTCCTCAATCTGTCCATAATGCTGAAATCAGACACACTGATATTTATAATTTTTTAATCATAATAAAATCAAGGAATTTAAATCTGGAATTTCCATCATATCTTAATAACTGCATAATTTAACCAAAATAAATATTGACAGCATAATATATGAAGTATTTATATTTATTGTGGTATTTTTACTCTGCTGGATAGCAGCATCAATTTTCAGACATCTCTAATAACGTTAATTATTAGATATATTTATACCATTCCAAAATAAATTTTTATTTTTTTCAAGTGTTAGTCATGATGTCTTACACATCATATAAAATTTTCAGCTCAAAATTATTTGTATAAAAATGATTACAAATCATTAAAAATCATTTAGTGCAGCTGAACTTGACAGTCGTTCAACCCTGTTTAGGTTGATTTTCCTAGATTTTTAATTTACAACATGTTTATCTTTTTGAGAGAAAAATTGGGTCATTATTTAATCAACCTATAGTGACATTTTACACAAATGTTCATATTAAAACTTATTCATTTACTATTCCATTCATATTTTTCTTTCTTATTCCAGATTCAATACATATGGACATATCCATGTGATTCATTTCACCCTTATAAATATTAACACATAATCTATATGAGGTTTTGGTTTGCTTAATCATTCACCAAGTATTCAAGGAGATATTTACCCATGAATTTAATATTTATAACCATATTTACCTTAATCATCAACCAAACATGATTTAGGTTAACGTATATGAATCAAAAACGCATAATACTCACCCAAATTAAATATGAATATGGGTAAGCCTTGTTGAATCTTTTTTCCCTTCTTTTCTTCTTCCTTTTACTCCTTTCTTGGCCTGCTTGGGATGACCTTAGCTGCTGCCCCTTTGTGGAGAAAATTTTCTCTCCCTTTCTCTCTCTCTCTCTCTCTCTCTCTCTCTCTCTCTCTCTCCACGCCTAGGACGTCCCCAAAGGGCTGCCCCTTTTGTCCCTTTTATAAGGATGCTTTCCACCTTGCTTACTCCCTAAGTCTTCCATCTTGCTTGCTCCCTAAGTCTTCTATCTTGCTTACTCCCTAAGTCTTCCACTTTGCTTTCTCCATAAGCTTCCTCCTTTACTTACTCCCTAAGAAATTCTTTCGTCCTTTTGTGATTAAAAAATTTCTATGATAATTAGCTTAATCCAATCCTTCCATAACATAAATTTCATAATTTTATTCAATCATTTCAAGTTTCATCTCAAACCGACTTTTCTACATCAAGTTATGATCCTTTGAAATTATCCTTTGGGTGTAAGATGAAAATAAATAATTATCATCTCAATCCCATCACATTTTCCTTAATCCAATCCACCCATAAGGTTGAGCCCAAATTCATGAGCTTATCTTTCAATTTTCATCTCAGTCTGCCTTATAGGCGTCAAGTTATGAATTTTCTACATTTTCCAACATAATTTCATAATTATCATTTTAATTTTTATAAATTAAATCATGAAAATTAAAATAATTATTCATGCCACATTAGTAGATTCTAATCCTCATTAAGCCCCTTTTTTCATACTCACATTGGGCTATGGCGATTAATCTTAATCACCATTCTTAATCATAACCCTAATTGCAAAATATCATTAAATCATTAAATCATCCATAAATCAACCAAATCATACATAATTCATGTTTATATGCCAAATGCATATATATGAGCCCTACTTAGGTTTGGGTATCACACAATGGTAGGATTGGGTTGATCATAAAATTATTGCCATTGGTGGGAATTGGTAATAAGCTTAAAGTCATTAGACATGTATTCCATTTTAAAACTGCACTCAGGCAAGAGTAACCTTTTCAACATTGAATTAGCATATCTCATGTAAGCTTGCTCAGACACAAAAATATGAGAATCATAACTGCCTGAGGTCATGGATTTCTCAAGCTAAGAAGTTGATGATGATGCCATAGGTACGGATTGCAATGAACAAGGCAATATAATTGGATAATTCAAAGCAAACAAAGCACATCCACTTGGGAAGTTCAAATGAAATGCAATTGCCTCCGCAATCCAAGTATGTTTAATACACAACTGATTCAACTCCAACTCAAGCATAGTTAAGTCGTAGCATAAACATGTTCAACTCCATCTTCATTAAAAAAAATCAACGCCAAGTTGAGTCACAATAAAGGTCAAGGTCTTCTCTCACCACTTTGCCTTAATCCAAATAATATCATCATAACCATTAGACATGAAGTAACGTGCCATCACTCCAAACCATATTTTTAAGCTTATAAATCATGAGTAGCCAAGCAAAATCAACTAATCTGATTCATTCATTCAAATCTTCAAGAAATCAAAGAGAACAATGAAGTAGTGTTACCTAATGATAGCCAAAACCCTTTTTTTGATAGTAGTGGAGTTCCTTGCCACAACTTGCCTCTTACAAGTAGCAAATGAAGACAGAAAGCAATTTGATAGAGAAGGCAACTAGTGTAGGTAGCTAAAGTCGAGCACTGCAATGCTGAGAATGGCGGTCGCAGCCATGAGTAAGCAAGAGGGAAAAGATAGGAAAAAGGAGAAAGAAGAAAAAGAGAAAAAGAAAAGAAAGGAGAAGAGAAAGGAAGGATAAAGGGGGGAAACAAAGGAGAAAAAGAGAGAGAGGAAGTAAAAAGAAAGAAAAAATGGAGGTAGTGCAAAGAAGAAGAAGGACATGGAGATGGAGCAAGCAAATGGGGAACAAACAAAAGGGGAGAGACAACTTGAAGGGGGTGGAAAGAAAAGAAGAGAAGGGGAAGAAGAAGAGAGAAAAAGGATGAAGAAGAAAGAGGGAAGAAGAAAGGAAAGGGAAAAGAAGGAGAGGAAAGGAGAGGAAAGGATGAAGGAGAAAGGGAGATGTGGATTGAGAAGAGAAGGAGCTTGGGTTGTGGGGAAGGAGAAAAGAGAAGGGAAGAGAGGGGGATTCGACTAGGGTTAGAGCTTCATGGTTTTTTTCAATTGCTGACCGGTCGGTGGCAGTAGCTCTGGCAGTGCTGGCTTGACGGCAACTACGAACTTCTTTGTACAAGGGGGGGTTACTCCCAATTTGGCTGCCGCGGCTATCACTTCTCTGCCTGAATTCTTGAGAATTTCATTTTTCTTGATAACTTTTGGTCGACTCTCCAATATTTGAATTATGGCCTCACATTAATTACCTTGAAACCCCTTGAATGATCATGATAGAGCTGATTTTCATTGTTGAAACTTGTATTTTCTTAAATTATCTTTTTATCAAATTAAGACCACAAATTGCATTGAAATTCATTGCTTGCAGCGTCTTGATCTGGAATTTGAGATATTGAGAAGTAAATGACCTTGACAAGTCTTCAATTAGTGCAAATTCTAGAGTGGGAAAATGACAACTATTTATTGAATTGCTACTTTCGTCTATAGCTGTTTTGCTCTTATCAATAACAAAGAAGGGAATGATTGTTGATAAAATTTCATTACGAAATCATGTTTCGGTTGCAACTTTTAAGATCACTATGCAACTACTGAAAGAGAATTGACTAATGAAAGTATCAAATTATCTTTTACATGAAAACTTCCAAAATACAAGATCTTTCTTTGGTTTTCTTGCTTCAAGACACAAATAGTTGATCTTTTAATCATGCCTTGGATAAAAAAGAAAAAAATTATAATGGGTTGCCTCTCATTCAGTGCTAACTTTAATGTCGTCAGCCCGTCGTCCATTTAATGATCAACTAATTCTCACTCTATTGAATTTCCTTCCATGTGGGTTATGCACTGGAAGTTCAGATCTCCTCTTAGTCTCCTCAAATAGATTAGTTAGGCTATTCTCTTGAATTTCATAAAGGCTATAGAAGAGTTGTTCTTCAAGTCTTAAGTTGTAGGCTTTAAGGAGATGTTTTCTAAGAATGACCACTGATTGATCAATTCTTGTTGCTCTTGGATTCCTAAATAGAGGTGTGGAAATGTAATCATTTTCGACTTTTGGTACTGGAACCACCTTTATTTCTTTAACAATTTCCTCTTTAGCTCCTTTGCTTTCCTTTGGTTCAATAATTTGTTCAAGCATGATTTGAAGGGCAAATTGTTCTGTCACATAAATGGATATCTCTTTATTAATGCTTATAGTGACTTCACAACCCTCTTCAAATATCTACTTCTAAATTTTCTTCAATATAACTGGAAGAAGTTTCTTATTTTCGACTTTGGATTGCAGTACCCAATTGCTCCACCCATTTTTGCATGTTTTTGTTAGACTCCATCTGACTTTGCATGAATTGCTTGAACATGTCCTCTAAAGATGGCTTGTTTGCAGGTGGTGATGGCTCCCTTGCTTGATGTGTTTCAGAGTCCATCGGCGTCATATATTTTGATTATAGATCTACATGATTTTTCTATACAACAATTGGATGATCAATATATCCCATAGATGCTTAGTAATAAAAGCATTAAATTGACAAATGTCCCTCATCTCCACACAAATCGTAGTAAATTGAATAAAAATTGTCCATAACCTGCATTTGATTGTCAAAAGTTGCAACTTAAGCTAGAGGTATCCATGTATTGTTAGACTCATGGATACTCGACATGCTTAATGTAAAAACTCTGCATTTAGCCAATGGTAAGCATTTGAAGCCATTGAAAATTACAATAAGAAGACCCCTGAAACAAAATTTTATAAAAAGCAAAGAAAGAAAAACAAAAACTATATAGAATATATCAAATTCACGGAAGATAGATGAAATTGTCAGATACTACACTTAAAGCACCAATCCCCGATAATAGCGCCAAAAACTTGACGAGCTGCATATATGTCTAATTAAATGCTTGTTTTAACGCAAGTATATATGTCGATCAAGTAATAAAGAGTGAGTAGAGTATCATTTCCATAAGAATTTGTATTTAAATGTAGTATTACTTCAAATTTCAATTATCTTAATTTAATTGGTAAACTAAATGAGAATTGTTTTCAAAGAACTAAATTCAAACTAAACTAAGTAAAGTAGTAGATGATTAAAGGAGCGATATCTACTGTGAGTTTGCCTCTAGATGATTAAGATGGATGGATGTATGAATTCATTGACTCATAACTATGTTAAATTGGTTCCTTTTTAAATTATGCAGAGATTACTAATTTATGTTCATTTATATTTATATATGACTTCCAACACATACAAACCTAACTCTATTTTAGTTATTTGCTATGTTCCCATACACCTAAGTAAAATAAGGTTGATAACCACATAACCTAATCAAGATTACACATGGTTAATAGGTGTATTCCTACCCAAATTAACATCCAACCACCACAAGTAGATGAAAACCTATGCCTTATATATAGTCTCATTCAAATTCCACTTTTCCAAGCATGAATCTGAATATTAAATCAATCTACAAGGTAGCCAAGTTGCAAATACATTAAGCATAATATATAAAGGTAATCTCACGCGACTTAAGTTGCGGCACAACTATATTATCATTCAAGCATAAGGAAACCAAATAACATCATCTATGATATCAAATCATCCATATCTCTCACTAAAGGATGATTCAGCCAAAAAATATGACTTTAAATCCCTTTAAAATCAAGTTTATAATCATCCTAAACAAGGAGAATAACATAAATGAAGAGAAAGATGAGAAGAGTAGATGAAACCTTATGTATTGGCAGTGCATACCTTGATTCTTGTGGCGCCCCGATCCGGGTGCCTAGAAGCCTTACTCCGGGACCGATTTTGATTGGTAAACGTGACTCAAGATTGTTGCCCTGCTCACACGGTAGGATTTTATATATATATATTTATAACATCAATACATGGAAAATTATCAACATTCATTCAACTTGTAATATACTTTACATATCAGCGTTATGATCTTTGTCTGTTCATAAACATCATCATTCCTCAAACTGAAAGAACATTAGATTCTTCATCATTGTCTTTACATAAACATTATCATATACAACATTTCTATCACAATTTTTGCATGTCATTTCGCATGCTACCTTCATCATCATTTCCCGTCTGACGTTTTGAAAAACATGGGTGAGTCATAATACTCAGTAAGCAAGCCATACATAATTTTTAAATCTTTTTCATGCATTTCATAAAATGCAAGTGAAATGCATTCATATCATTCATGACATTCTTTTAGATGCGACGTTAGCTAGACACCCATCTCATACATGTTCCCATCTCAGGGAGGTCGCCGTCGGCCTAGGCCTATATAAGCGACTTGGCGATAGAGAGGGGGACATCCGGTCCGCTTACTACCTCAACTATAGCCTATTCCTCCTGCACCCTGCTCATTTACACACACACGCCGACATGATATTTATAAATCATAAATATTTTATAAAAGCATTTAACAAGTGATTAGCAATCATTTCACCTAAAGCATTATAGGAATAGTCATTCTTAAATATAATTCATAAAACACGTGAGCAAACAATTCACAATCATTTAGAAACATTTTAGAAAGCATATAACTTGGTTACCTTTTCAGTCGGTGTCCTCGGCCTTTTCTTTCCCTTTTCCTATTCAAGAAAAAAGGACAATTTATTCATTCCATTCAGGTTGCTTCTCATGCATGCTTTATAATATTTAGTTACTGTTCACATTGAGTTGGGTACTGTTCATGGATTCCAAAAATTGTCATTTTTTCCAAAAATAAAAAATACCATTATATAGCTTCCGTTTAGTATATCATGGGAAAATTCATGAATTTTGAATTTATCATCATAAACTTGGCTAATTAAATCACTTTCTCCATATACTAAAATTCATCATAATTTCACTTAAGCATAATCCTTAAACCCAAAAACATGAGATTAATATATCATCATTCTGACATCATAACTATCATAAACATTCATCCCAAATCATTATTTATCAATATTGGAGCATTATTTACACATATCATATGTTATCTTCCCGAATGCTCTATTCTTGCTCTAAATTTTTTATGTTTTGGCATAATTCCAATTAAGAATTATAACTATACTTATTTTTTCATGCTTAGGCATTATATAAGCATGATTTTACCCTAATTAACACCTAAAATAAATTTGAAAAGAATCCCCTTACCTGAAGTAGAAAAGCTCTCCTCCTATTTGCCCTTTCTCTCTCTAACCTTCTCTTTCTCTCTTAAAAACGAAATTTGGGGGTGGGAAAGGCTTGAATTTCTCAAGCTTGAGCTGGAATTTGTGTACCTTTGGACGTCCCATGCATCCCCTATTTATAGATGCTCATTTTTCATTAAATTATAATTTACCCCCTTGCTCAAGGTATTAATTTCTGAATAATTTTTTTCCAAATCCCATGCAATGTTTTGAGCTTCGTGAAGCCACCCGACAGCATCTCACCCCCCCCTCTAGCAGCCCTATTTATTTATGATTATTAAAAATAATTATTTTAAGCTAATTCAATCTCAATCATTGATTCTTGATGAGGATGATTTTAAGCCATTGAATTTTTGCCCAAAAGTCTCCCCCTTGCACGCTCCTGCCCACCTTTCTGATTTTCATTAATTATTTTTATTTTTAATTATTTAAATTTAATTAGAAAGTCAAAGGAAATTAATGAAAAAGGTGAGCTACCTTTTTAATCTCCAATTGACATTTCATCTTGACCCTTAATTCATGATTTTTATCACATCTTACACCATTCATCATGTTCATCATAGATTTTTAACCGTCCATAAAAAATTTCATCTAAATTCAATATCCGGATTTCAATTTATGAATTTTTCTTTATTTCCTCACTAAATTCCGAAATTTTCTTAAAATTTTAAAAAGTATTGCTATTTCATCCTTTAGTGCATAAATCTCCTTTTTCGTCTTTTTGTGATTAGGTTAATCCAAGTGATTAACTCTTAATCACGTGTCTTAATCCTTGGGTTACTATTCACGTGCACTATTCATGTGGGTTAAATCCTTAATTGCATTATTTTAATCTCTGATACACATATTTACGAATATAATTCATGAATTTTTATTTATCATAAAAATTATTACAAAAATCTAGGGTTTACGACCTTAGGTAATATGTGTATTGCCTAAAAAGAAGCTGGGTTTCACAATCCTCCCCCCTTATAATAGGTTTCGTCTCGAAACCTATCTTTCCTCGAACAATTGAGGATATTTCTTTTCGATCTCTTTTCATAGTTCCCAAGTGGCTTCGGACTCTGAATATCGATTCCATTGCACCTTTACATACTCAATCTCTCTGTTCCGAAGCTTCTTGATCTTGAAATTCAATATTTTGATCGGCCTTTCCTCATAATTCAAATATTCTTGGATTAACAAATTTTCTGCTATCAACACATGGGTAGGATCGGAAACATATTTTCTTAGTATGGAGTGTGAAACACATTGTGGATGACACTTAGAGCTGGAGGCAGAACTATTCTATAGGCTAGGTTGCCTATCTTTTTTAAAACTTCAAAGGGCCCGACGTATCTTGGGTTTAGTTTTCCTCTCTTTCCAAATCGGGTGACTCCTTTGAATGGCGTTACCTTGACAAACATGTGATCCCCAACTTGGATGTTCAAATCTCTTCTTTTACAATCAGTGTAACTCTTTTGCCTGCTCTGGGCTGTGAGTATACACTGGCGAATCACTTGGACCTTTTCTGCTATTCTTTTTTATAGGTCTGGAGCTAACTTTCTTTCTCCGACTTTATTCTAGTTTCGAGGAGTTCTGCATTTCCGTCCATACAAAGCTTCAAACGGGGCCATTTGAATGCTTGCTTGATAACTATTGTTATAAGCAAATTCTGTCATAGCCAAGTATTCATCCCATGATCCTCCAAATTCTACTATGCACATCCTTAGCATATCCTCAACTATTTGATTTACTCTTTCCGTTTGCCCATCAGTTTGAGGATGAAATATCGTACTGAATTTCAACTGTGTACCTAAGGTTTGATGTAAACTTTTCCAAAATCGAGACATAAAACTGGAATCTCGATCGGAAATTATTGACTTAGGTACTCCATGCAGTCTTACTATCTCCTTATAATAAACCTTAGCCAGTTGCTCAGCAGTAAAATTTTTCTTGATGACTAGGAAATGAGCTACCTTTGATAATCTATCAACTATTATCCATATAGCATCATTCCCATTTTGGGTTCTTGGCAACCCTTCAATGAAATCCATGGTAATATCATCCCATTTCCATTCTGGGACTTCTAGCGACTATAACTTTCTAGTGGTCCTTTGGTGATCAGCCTTAATCCTTTGGCATGTTGAGCACTTAGCCATATACTTAGCAATTTCTCTCTTCATGTTATTCCACCAATACATTCTTTTGATGTCCTGATACATCTTGGTGCTACCTGGATGCATCGAAAATGGAGAGAAATGTGCTTCTTTCAATATCTGATCCTTGATTTCTTCTTGATTGGGTATACACAGGCGACTCCTATATCTGTACATTCCTTGTTTATCTTGTATATATTCATTGAAATTTTTCTTTATCATTTTCTTAACATAACTTTTTAAATCCTAATTTTCTTGTTGAGCTATTTTAATTTGCTCAAATAAATTTGGCTGGATTTGTAATTGAGACAATCTAACTTGTACCCTAGGTGGGCTTACAATTAATTCTAGTTGTCTCAATTCTTGTAGTAGCCCTTCTTCCTTTGTGATGAGATGTGCTAAGCTAATATTTTTACTTAGCGCATCGGCTACTACATTGGCTTTGCCCGGATGATATAAAATATTGAGGTCATAATCCTTAAGTAACTTGAGCCATCTTCTTTGCCTCATATTTAACTCCTTTTGAGTAAAAATGTACTTGAGGCTTTTGTGATCAGTATAGACCTCACATTTAACTTCATACAAATAATGTCTCCAAACTTTCAAGGCAAAGACTATTGCTGCCAATTCTAAGTCATGGATTGGATAGTTTACCTCATTTGGCTTGAGTTGGCTGGATGCGTATGATATAACTTTTTCATTTTGCATTAGTACACATCCTAATCCTTTCTTTGAGGCATCACTATAGATCACAAACCCTTCCTTCTCCGTAGGTAGTGTTAGAATCGACGCTTTTACTAGTCTTTTCTTTAACTTTTGGAAGCTATTCTCACATTCCTGTGTCCATTCATACCTAACTCCTTTCCTTGTCAACTTCGTGAGTGGAGCTGACAATTATGAGAATCCTTCCACAAATCTCCTGTAGTAGCCAGCTAGCCCAAGAAAGCTGCTATTTCTGTAATATTTGTTGGTTGTGACCACTTTGTTATTGCCTCAATCTTTTGGCGATCTACCTGTACTCCCTTCTCGGATATAATGTGGCCGAGAAAGGCTACCTGTTTCAACCAAAATTCACATTTCTTGAATTTAGCATATAATTTCTCCCTTTGGAGACTTTCTAACACTATCCTTAGATGTTTCTCATGCTCTGCTTTTGTTTTCGAATAAATCAATATGTCATCGATGAATACCACCACAAATTGATCCAAAAATTCTCGAAAAACTCTACTCATCATATCCATAAACACAGCTGGGGCATTCGTTAGTCCAAATGACATGACTAAGAATTCATAATGCCCATATCTTGTTCTGAATGCTGCTTTATGGATATCTTTTGGACATATCCTCAACTGGTGGTACCCTGACTGTAAATCAATTTTTGAAAATGTAGAAGCTCCTTTTAACTGATCCAAGAGATCATCTATTCTTGGGAGTGGGTACTTATTTTTTATTGTTACTTTATTCAATTCTCTGTAATTAATACAGAGTCTCAAACTCCCATTTTTTTCTTATAAATAGTACTAGAGCTCCCCAAGGTGATGCACTGAGTCTAATAAACCCTTTATTTAATAAATCTTGGATTTGTATTTTCAACTCAGCCAATTCGACTGGCGCCATCCTATATGGGGCCTTAGATATTGGAGCTGTCCCTGGGATAATTTCTATTTCCATATCCATCTCTCTTTCCGGTGGTAAATTACATAGCTCTTTTGGAAAAATATCTAGAAATTCCTTTACCACTGGAATTTGTTCCATAGGTACCCCATCTCTTTTTATTGTGTTTATAGAGACCAGATATGCTGTACATTGTTGGCGTATCAGCTTAGCTGCTTTGATAGTTGATATCATACTTATTGTGTTTTATGGCTATTTTATTTTATTGATCTCTATTTCATCCGTTGATACTTCAAATTGTACTTTTTTATTCCTACAGTCAATTGTTGCACCCCAATAATTTAGTCAATCCATCTCTAGCATGACATCAAACTCTGTCATTGGCATTAGGATAAGATCCGCTTCTAATATTTTTGATCCTATCCTGATAAGGCATCCTTTACATACTTGATTTATGCTTGCCAATCTATATACTGGGGATTCTACATGCATGGTACTGCTAGTTTCTTCTACCCGGAGTGCGTGTGTGGTTACGAATTGGTATGATATAAATGAATGCGTAGCTCCAGAATCAAATAAAGCTATTGCAGGATTTCCTAAAATGTAAATCATACCTGTAATCACTTTTTCCTCCATCTCCTGTGACTCTGTTCGGGTGAAGGCTTGGATACACACTGGGTTGACAACAATACCAGGCCGATTGGCGATGACGGGGACCTTTTGTTGGGCCGGCCTTCCTCGGGCTGGTGCTCCTTGTGGCTTATTTGTACAGTTGAGTGAAATGTGTCCAACTTGACCATAGATGTAGCACTTTATTATTTTGGCTTCGGCGGTCCCGCAATCTCGGGCCATGTGGCCAACTTGGCCACACTTGTAGCATTTCCCCGATCCTTGTAAACATTCGCCTGAACGGTGTCTGTGGCAAGTTTTGCAGGTCAGGGTGCTTTTTTCCTTGTCGCCAATCTTCTTCCTCCCAGCGATTACCCTTCTGTCTTTTCCTTTGTTAGCCTCGCCTTCTTGGGAGTCTATAAAGAATTATTTTTGAGCTTGCCTAAGCTCTTGAGTCCTCATTGACTCCATTTCTAATGCCCTAGCCCTCTCGATGCTAGAGGCATAGTCTTTTATTAATAATGGGGCCAACCCCTCTCTTAGCTGGGGCCTTAATCCCCTCTGGAACCTTTGTGCCTTATTTTCTGGCATATTGGCAATCCATGACACATATCTTACCAAGGCATTGAACTTTGCAGCATATTCCATGACTGTCATCCTGCCTTGGTAAAGTTTCTCAAACTCTATTACCCTTTGGCTCTGTATCCCTACAGGGAGATATTCTTTGTTAAATTCCTCCAAAAATTCATGTCACGTAACTTGCTCAGGATGTGGCATGGTAACCATCAGCGTTTCCCACCATTCATAGGCGTCTTTTATCAGCAGGTGGGTGGCACATAAGACTTTCTACTGATCATTGCAGGGTGATATCCTGAATAACTTTTTGATTTATGTAATCCATTGCTCTGCAATGAGGGGGTCTGGTTCCCTTGCAAACTTGGGCGGGCGCTGGGCAAGAAAGGCATTGATAGCCTTTCTGTCGGCCTCAAGGAGACTGTCCTCCATCCCCCTTGATGTGCCGATGTTGGCCGAGGGGCCTGGTCTTTCCCCATCCTTTCCCTGTGGTGGGGTCTGCTGGTTCCACATTTCTTGTAGCATCCCAGTGGCCTAGACTATCCATTGCTGCATGGCTTTCTTGACTGCCGCAGCTATCCTATCTTCTATATTGACCTCTGCTTGAGGTCTAGAGCTTCCCTCTCGTCGTGGGCGGGTCCTAGAGGACTGCTCTTCGGATTCTGCCCTATTAGTCCTTTTACTGGCCTCGCCCTTTGCTTGATCGACTGATTCTTCCATCGGGACCTTTTCCTTGTTAGCTCTTGCTTTAGCTCTGGTGAGTGACATTTTCAACTTCATAAAACATTCATTAGTATAACACCAATATTTATCATAATACACTTAGTCAGATAAATTCAAACACATAGTCACATGATCATATAATTCACATATATTATACATTGTCAGCAAACTTTTATACATTGGTCAAACCTTTATACATAGGCTATTTTAGCCTTATGTATCTGTTTTCAACAATATTTACATATTTATAAAAAGAAAAATTAAGATGTCTTGGTGGTGGCTGTCTTCCTGATCCCCATCCCTTTTTAACGTCCCCTTCTCCTTAACCTTAGGAACCTTCTAAGACTGAATAGTACTCGTGTGGGTTCCTTAGTGACCGTACTGGTATCAAACCAGTCTCAAGGTCCTGGGTTCTCATCTTCCTCTTCACTATTAGACCACTCTATAGGGTCTTCATCATCGTCTGCTAGAGGGGTGGGAGGTGGGGCTTCTGGCATTACCTCTAACTCTATGACCCTTAGAATAACCTCACCAGGCTGTTTAGTAGGGGGTTGCTCCATCACTTCTTCTCCCCTTGCTAAAGCCTCCCGACGTTCTTGGGTAGCCTCTCTTTCCCTGCAGTCTATCTGAGCCCATGGTGTTCGATATCGGAACTAAATGTATCTGACATCAAATCTAAACCATGGCCCTGGATTAGGTGGAACTGGGGCAACTCTCCTTTGCCAATACCTTTCTAAGTCTTCCTCAGCAACCCAATCGGTGACCACCGATGGCCTAGGCAGTAGGCTGGCTGGGGTGTATTTGGGAGAAGCTGGAGTGTATATTGGAGAGTTTGGGAGTGCAAGCGTGTGGCGCCCCGAACCGGGGTGCCTAGAAGCCTTACTCCGGGATCTTGTTTATTGGTAAATGTGACTCAGGATTGTTGCCCTGATCACGCGGCGGGTTCTTAATTGGATCTCGTCCAATTTTTTTTTTCTTTTCATTCGTCACTTAAGCATACACTTTATTCATAATAAACTCATCCATATCATCATAAAATCATTCATATCTTCTTTTTATTGAAATAATTCACATAAGTACAATCATGTTTGTAATATCCATAAAACATGTCTTCAACATGATTATCATACATTTTTTCCTTTGGACGCATACATAGAACTGCAATTAAATTTGCAGGTCATTTCTACCTGGCATCCTTTATGAGTCAGCTCCATAGCCTGTTTGTCATTTCGAAAACACATATGAGTACTAATACTCAGTAAGCAAGCCTTTTTCTTTGGCAAGTAAACATTTTCCTTTCATTCAAATGCATTTCTCCCCATTTGGTAGGAGACACTTACCAAGTGATCAATTACCAATGGGATAGAAACTTTTTCATGCATTTCATGAGAATACAATGCATTCATTCATTCATAACTTTCCTTATGCCTCCAACCTCTGGGAGGATGCCGCCGGCACACAGCCCGTGTGACTTGGCAATAGTGAAGGGGGACCCTCTGATCCGCTTACTACCTCTACCAAAGCCTTTTCCTTGTGCACTATATTCATACATACATATGCTGGCATGACATGCTCTATAAAACTTGATAAATCATTTAGAAAGTAATTTAACAAGCAGTTAACAATCATTTCACGTAAAGCATTATAGGAATGGTCATCCTTAAATTTAATTCATAAAACACGTAGGCAAACAATTCGCAATCATTTAGAAATATTTTAGAAAGCATATAGCTTGCTTACCTCCTCAGTCTGTGTCCTCCACCTTTTCCTTTTTTTTTCCTATACAAGGAAAAATGATATTTTATCTATATCATTTCATGTCTTAGTTTACTTCCCATGCATGCTTTATAATCATCCATTACCTCATTTCTATAGAGGTTAATCTTATAAATATATTTGGTTGTTACCTTCTTATATGGATTTTTATCCATAAATCCTTTAAAAATTCCATCCATATATCCTCATAAAAATAAATCTCAATTTTTTTCCCAAAATCACGCTGTTCACTATTCATAATTACTGTTCATGTCACTGTAGCAAAATACTATAGCAATCACTGTTTATGGTACTGTTCACAGCAACATGGGGTTACTGTTCATGGGTTCCAAAAATTGACATTTTTCCCAAAAATAAAAATACCATGACATAGCTTATGTTTAGTATATCATGGAAAAATTCATGAATTTTGAATTTATCATCATTAACTTGGCTAAATAAATCATTTTCTCCATATACTAAAATCAACATAAATTCACTTAAGCATAATTCCAACATCATATTTATCATCATAAAATTAATATATCATCATTCCAACATCATATTTATCATATTCATTCATCCCAAATCATCATTTATCAATTTTAGAGCATTATTTACACATATCATATGCTATCTTCCCGAATGCTCTATCTTTGCTCCAAATTTTTGATGTTTCGACATAATTTCAATTAAGCATTATAAATTTACTTATTTTCTCATGCTTAAGAATTATCTAAGCATTGTTTTACCCTACTTAATGGCCAAAAGAAATTTGAAAAGAAACCACTTACCCGACGTGGAGATATCTCTCTTTTTCTCACACTTTCTCTCTCTAACTTTCTCCTCTTCTTTCTCCTCAAAGCTAAAACGTAGTGGGGTGAAAAATGCTCAAATGGAGCTGGATTTGTTGTGCTTTGGACGTCCCCCCTTGGCCCCTATTTATAGGGCTTGATTTTTCATAAATTTGGATTTTACCCCCTGCTAAAGGTGTGAAATTGCAAATGTGTTTTTTTCCAATTTCAAAAGGTGCATGGAGCCTTATGCACCCACCCTAGGCCTGCTCCAGCCCCCCTATGGCAGCCCTATTTTTCTATATTTTTTTATTTATTAAAATTTATTTATTTTAAGCAAATTAAATCCTAGCCGTTGGTTTATGATGATGATGATCACGGACCATTGATTTTTGGTCAATTATCCACTCACCCCCTGCCATGCTCCTGCAATAGATTCTGTTCATTTAATTTTTTAATTTTTTAATTATTTAATTTAATAAAAAGTCAAATGGAATTTAATGAAAAAGATAAGTTACTTTTTGATCTCCATTTGACGTTTAATCTTGACACTTGATTTATGATTTTCATCACATCTTAACCCATTCATCATGTTCATCATGAATTTTTAATCATCCATAAAAAATTTCATCTAAATCCGACGCCTGAATTGCAAATTATGAATTTTTCTTTAATTTTTCACTAAAATCCAAAATTGGATTAAAATATAAAAAAGAATTGCTATTTCGTCTTGTTGTGATTAAATCTCCTTTTCGTCTTTTTGTGATTAGGTTAATCCAAGTGATTAGCTCTTAATCACGTGTCTTAATCCTCGGTTACTATTCACGTGGGTTAAATTCTTAATTGCATTATTTTAATCTCCAATGCACATATCCATCAATATAATTCATGAATTTTTATTCATCATAAAAATAATTGCAAAGAATCTAGGGTTTACAACCCGAAATGATGCGTATATGGTCTGGGTTTCACAAAGCGCCTTGCTAGAGGACTCTGCCTGGTGGATTTCAGGTAATACTGGAAACCCTAGTGGTTGGCTAGAGAAGATTATAGGTACTGGAGGGCGACGTGCTTCTGGTCTTCTAATATATGATAGAGCCAGGTAACTAGTGGGAACTGGGGGTCTCATGGTTAAATCTTCTCGAGACGCTAACCATCTATCAACTCTTTCCCGAGCCCGTTCCCTTTCTTGTTCCTCTAATTCCCTTGCACTTAATGCAGCCTTTCCTTTATCTATCATCTACATATAGATCATCAATGATAAATCAATTAATCATAATTATGATTTTATGTATTCTAATTTGATCATTTCTTTTCTTTTTTGCCTATTTACCAATCCATGCTCCGATACCAACTTCTGTGGTGCCCCGAACCGGGGTGCCTAGAAGCCTTACTCCGGAACCGATTTTGATTGGTAAACGTGACTCATGATTGTTGCCCTGATCACACGATAGGATTATATATATATTTATAACATCAATACATGGAAAATTATCAACATTCACTCAACTTGTAATATACTTTACATATAGCGTTATGATCTTTATCTGTTCATAAACATCATCATTCCTCAAACTGAAAGAACATTAGATTCTTCATCATCGTCTTTACATAAACATTATCATATACAACATTTCTATCACAACTTTTGCATGCCATTTCGTATGCCACCTTCATCATTATTTCCTGTCTGACGTTTTGAAAAACATGGGTGAGTCATAATACTCAGTAAGCAAGTCATACATAAATTTTCTATCTTTTTCATGTATTTCATAAAATGCAAGTGCAATGCATTCATATCATTTCATGACATTCCTTTAGAAGCGACGCTAGCTAGGCGCCCATCTCATACATGCCCCAATCTCAGGGAGGTCGCCACCGGCCTGAGCCTATATAAGCGACTTGGCGATAGAGATGAGGACATCCGGTCCACTTACTACCTCAACTATAGCCTATTCCTCGTGCACCATGCTCATTTACACACACATGCCGGCATGATATTTATAAACCATAAACATTTTATAAAAGCATTTAACAAGCGGTTAGCAATCATTTCATGTAAAACATTATAGGAATGACCATCCTTAAATATAATTCATAAAACATGTGAGCAAACAATTAGCAATCATTTAGAAACATTTTAGAAAGTATATAACTTGCTTACCTTTTTAGTCGGTGTCCTTGGCCTTTTCTATCCCTTTTCCTATTCATGGAAAAAGGACATTTTATTCATTCCATTCAGGTTGCTTCCCATGCATGCTTTATAATATTTAGTCATTATCTCCTTATACGGATTTTTTATCCATAGGTTCTTTAAAAATTCCATCATTATATAATATAAATATTAATCTCAAATTTTCTTCAAAATCACATTGTTCATTTTCATAGTTAATACTCAAAATCACTGTTCATGATTACTGTAGACAAATTACTGTTCACATTTACTGATCATCCGGGTAACTGTTCACGACGAGTTGGGTACTGTTCATGGGTTCCAAAAATTGACATTTTTTCCAAAAATAAAAATACCATGACACAGCTTATGTTTAGTATATCATGGAAAAATTCATGAATTTTGAATTTATCATCATAAACTTGGCTAATTAAATCACTTTCTGCATACATTAAAATTCATCATAATTTCACTTAAGCATAATCCTTAAACCCAAAAATTATGAGATTAATATATCATCATTTCAACATCATAACTATCATAAACATTCATCCCAAATCATCATTTATCAATATTGGAGCATTATTTACACATATCATATGTTATCTTCCCGAATGCTCTATTCTTGCTCTAAATTTTTTATGTTTTGTCATAATTCCAATTAAGCATTATAACTATACTTATTTTCTCATGCTTAGGAATTATATAAGCATGATTTTACCCTAATTAACACCTAAAATAAATTTGGAAAGAATCCCCTTACCTGAAGTAGAAAAACTCTCCTCCTATTTGCCCTTTCTCTCTCTAACCTTCTCTTTCTCTCTTAAAAACGAAATTTGGGGGTGGGAAAGGCTTGAATTTCTCAAGCTTGAGCTGGAATGTGTGTGCCTTTGGACGTCCCATGCATCCCCTATTTATAGATGCTCATTTTTCATTAAATTATAATTTACCCCCTTGCTCAAGGTATTAATTTCTAAATATTTTTTTCCAAATCCCATGCAATGTTTTGATCTTTGTGCAACCACCCTACAGCAGCTCACGCTCCCCTCTAGCAGCCCTATTTATTTACGATTATTAAAATTAATTATTTTAAGCTAATTCAATCTCAACCATTGATTCTTGATGAAGATGATTTTAAGCCATTGAATTTTTGCCCAAAAGTCTCCCCCCTGCACACCCCTACCCTCCCTGCTGATTTTCATTAATTATTTTTATTTTTAATTATTTAAATTTAATTAGAAAGTCAAAGGAAATTAATGAAAAAGGTGAGCTACCTTGTTAATCTACAATTGACGTTTCATCTTGAACCTTAATTCATGATTTTCATCACATCTTACCCCATTCATCATGTTCATCATAGATTTTTAACCATCCATAAAAAATTTCATCTAAATCCAACGTCCAGATTTCAATTTATGAATTTTTCTTTATTTTCTAACTAAAATCAAAAATTTTCTCACTAAAATAAAAAATTTTCTTAAAATATTAAAAAGTATTGCTATTTCGTCCTTTAGTGCATAAATCTCCTTTTTCGTCTTTTTGTGATTAGGTTAATCCAAGTGATTAACTCTTAATCACGTGTCTTAATCCTTGGGTTACTATTCATGTGGGTTAAATCCTTAATTACATTATTTTAATCTCTAATACACATATTTACGAATATAATTCATGAATTTTTATTCGTCATAAAAATTCTTACAAAAATCTAGGGTTTACGACCCTAGGTAATATGTGTATTGCCTAAAAAGAAGCTGGGTTTCACAATTTTCCACTTAAATCACCCTCTTACCTTGAAGCTCTAGTTTTCCCCCCTTCTCCCACAGCACCCATGTGTCCTAGATTATCTTTTTTGCAAACCCTAAGCTAAGTATTTATACCCCCATGAAATTGAGCTTGGCACGTGTGAGATTTCACACACAAAGTTATTGATGTTGGTTCCGAGTTTATAGCAAAGACCTAGAGGGGAGGGGTGAATTGGGTTTTTTAAGAAATTCTTTCTTTACATGAAAGCTTAACCTCTTGATAGTTTTAACCCCCTTGAATGAAAAACATGAAATATATGAGCAATAAACAATAGAACTCAAGAAATTATTTTGGTTCGGGACAACCCTTCCTACTCCACTCCTCCAAGAACACACCTTAGTATCTTGGGTTCCACTAATCAGAATAGCAATACAGTAGAGCCCTTGCTCTCTTCTAGATTTTAGCTTTAGGGGACTTTATACAAACTCATTACAAGTAGATGACGAGTTACACTCTAATCACAGCTACTTTGCCTTCACTTTATCTTAGTTACCAATACTAAACCAATTGGAACACAAATGATTAATAAATAAAGAAGGAAACTACACTTTACAGATGTGTAGACTGATTCTTGCACAGAGAAGAATTTGTAGAGGAAGTTGATGATGAGGCAATTCAGCACTTAGCAGCTTGACATAGAGTTCTTCTTGAAAACTTTCTTTTAGATCGCATAAATGCTAGAGAATGAGGAGGTTGAACTCAATCAATACCATGTCGTTGGTCTCCCTCGTTCATTTGAAGTATCTTAAATAGGGGAGAGTAAATTCAAACGTTTGGAGGTAGGTGACACGAATTTAATGCGCCAATGTTCGAATTTTTCCGACCGTTGAGATTCAAGTCACACTTGGGGTCGACCTAGTATGCGACTTCATTCAAGTCGCATACTAGAGCCGATTTCAAATGCAACTTTGGTCCTCTGCCTCTTTAGTCAAGTTCTAGACTTGAGTTGACTTAGTCTTCAGACTTGACTTAAGTCGCAGGTGAAGTCGACTTCGGATGCGACTTCACCAGCTATCTGATTTTCTTGAAGCTCATGACTCAATGTGATCTGCTTGTTTGTTTGTCTTCCCTTGATTTTTACATTTCATGCATATGAATCTTCATTTGGACTTTAGTTCTTCCCATTTTTCATGATATTTGAGTTTATTCAAAGTTCCTAGATCATTTGATAAAAACTTTAAGTGATCTTGGCTCAAGCTTGTTTTTATCTCTTGATTGGACTTCGTCTTTCTGAATGATGAGTTTAAGAACATCTTGATCTTTATTTATACTCAAGTCGAGAGTTTGAGTTGACTTCAGGTGCGACTTCACCCAAGTCGCATAATGAGGTCGACTTAAAATGCAACTTGACTTTATCAGCTCCAACTCTTGTCTCTGAAGTTCTCCTAAGTCGCAGGTAGAGTCGACTTGGTGTTGCGACTTCGACTGTCTAAAGGTCCAGATTTCAACGCAGTTGAATTTTTAGGCTTTGAAGTCGACACTGAAGTTAACATCAATACCAACTTCACCTAAGCTGATGCCTGAGTCGACTTGGCATGCGACTTGGCCTGCCAAACTTTTGATCTTTCAACATTTGAACCTTGACATCAGTGAATAATCACATTAGTACTTAGATAATTCTCAAATTGAGTTGTTAATCATCAAAACATTGATAGTGCTTAATTTGCCACATGTTTACAACAGTTGGCACCGCAGTGCCACAATGCTAGAACCACGACATTGGTTTGTCTAGACACTTGGTGAAGCTTGTTGTCTGGAATTTTTTGGAGAGGCGGTGACTTGGTGGCCGCAACCACGGGCATTTTGGAACCAGGCCTATTTTTTGACAGCTTCAAGTGATTTTTTCTAATTCTGTCTACTTTTTGCCTTAAATTACATGAGAATTGCCCCCATTTTCTATAACAAAAAAGTAAAAACAAGTACATGCATTCCTAAATGATTAAATAAAGTTAAAAAAATCAAAAAGATATGAATTTAAACTTAATGCAACTAAAATACATTAAAACCTTACAAGATATAAGAATTATACAAATGATGAAAACTAATGCAAAATCTATGCAAATTTACGTGTTTCTCTTGAACTACCATTCAAAATGAACACAAAATTCGTCTCGATAACTCTATTTTTATAGAGTTATTATTGATCCTACAAGGTGGGATAGTTAAATCATAGCGCAACTAAAAGTTTTAATTGCCAATTATGAATTGTTCATTGAATGGATTTTTATCAAAAGTAAAGAAAATCAACTAAATTGACTAGTGATAAGGGTGTAACTAATGAAGGTTCTCAGGGGGGATGATTAGATAGATGGGATTTATGAATTCCTTAACTCCAATTATACTAAATTTGTTCCTCCTTAATTTGTTGTGTAGAGATTTACTGACTTAGGTTCATTTATATTTACACATCTTCCAACACATATTGATCTAACTTTGTTTTAGTCAATTGTTATGTTCCTTTGCAATGGAGTAATACAAGATTGATTTGCACATAACCTAAACAAGATCACATAGGGTTAACAAGTATAATCCTATCTGTATTAATATCTGACCACCACAAGTAGCTAGAAATCTATGCTTTACATATAGATCTCATTTAAACCTCACTTTTCTAAGCGTATATCTAAGTATTACATCAATATATAAGATGTTCAAACTTGTAGAAATATTAAACATAATATATAAAGGTAAATCTCACACAAACACATATATATTAAATCTGTAAATTTGTTCCAAATATAAGAAATTGTGATACCAAGAACAAGTGAGATCCATACATGTAATTTAGGCAATTAATCATTGTTAACTGTATAATTAAATTGGATGATTGAAATTAAAGCAATTGATTAAGTAAGGTGATTAAGTTAATCACCTTAGCCCAATATGGTTAATTTGTACAAATGATTAAATGAGGTATAGGAAATGATGATATGACATGGTTAATTTTTCCGTTAATTATTATTAAATTGATGATAATAATGGAATTAATGAGGTTATTGTTTGAAAATTTGTAACTTGACGCCCATAAGGCGGATTGACATAAAATTTGAAAGGTAAGCACATGTGGACGTGCTCTACCTCATGAATGGAATGGATTATGTTAATCATGACTAAATCAGGGTGATAATTATTTAATTTCATCAAAATCCAAGAGACATTTTCAAATGCTCATAACTTGCAATGAAAATGTCATTTTGAGATGAAATTTTTTATGAATGGCTAAAATGAGATTGCCTATCATATGGATGACTTTGATTAAGCTAAATCTCATGAAAAATGTTGATTCACTTATGGACAAAATCCTTTGACTTTTGCTTTCAAAAAAGTAGTTTCTCATTTAATGCAAAAGTCAAGACAATTAAGGGGTCATTTGAGGTGTCCAAAGGGGTGAATTTTGAGCAAATTTTGTGATTTTTAAAAATAAAAAATTGCATGAGAAGGAGTTGAATTGCAAGGACGTTCAATGCATGAGAAATGAGTAGCAATTTGGGCAGATTTTGTTGCCACAAAATGTCAAAATAGATGGGCTGCATGGGACGTGATCAAGGACTGTTTAAGCAAATTTTTTATGTTTAAAATTTTTTTAGAAATGGAAATTACATGAGATAAGTATGACAACTCAAAGGTGATAATTATGAACATTATTAACCTAAAAAATGAGGTGGAAATTAGAAGGTAAAAGCAGCAATATAAAAAGGAGAGAGAGGGGCTGCGACACGTCCATTTTGGACAGATTTGAAGAAAAAAAAGAGTTTAAGGGTTCAACAAGGGACGTCCCAATCAGGGGAAAAAGGAAGAAAAAAGGAAGAAAAGAGGAGGACAAGAAGGGAAGAAAGAGGAGGAACTAAGCTAGGCAAAGTGGAAGTAAAACCCCGCAATCACAAGTAGGTATTAAACCAAATTTGGTTTGATAAATTCTAAATTTTCTAGATCAATCATTGAGTCATAAATTTGATTCATTATAAATGTTAAATGATGATTTAAGAAGCCCTTGATAGGATTATTAAATGTCAAATGAATTAGAAGACTCAATTCAAACATTCAAGAAGGTTATATGTGAATCTAGGGTTAGTTACACTAAGTGCACCAAGCTGGAATTTTTATAAATTCCCAATTAAAGTTGCTATTTTGAGCTTATGTCATGTATGGATTATGTGAATAATTTTCATATTTAATATATGTTAAACCAAACATGTTTGATGGACCTTAGAATGGTGAAATTTATGGTTGACAACTTGATGCAAATTCTACTCAAATAGGGTGGAAATGATGCAAGACTTAAACACATGATATGTGGGAAATTAAAAGGGGTAAAATACCCTAAATATGGAGCAAAAAGGGGATGTCCAAGGGCTGAAAATAAAAAGGTAAAAATTTGTTTTGTATGGCCATAGTGATATGGACATCCAAGGTGGAAAGCATGAAGGGAAAGTTGTTGTTCTGATTAATTTGATTGATGAATTTTAATTCCATGCATATATCCTAAATTATGTACAAAATAAGTGTCTAAATTAGGCAAAAATGGAAAGAAAATTTCTGTTTTATATAAACTTGATTAACACATAATGTATGTGTGACTGAGGGAGAGTACATGAAGGGTACGGATGGCAAGAATGGAAAATGACCAAGTATGAGTAGCTAAAATAAAAAAAATAAAAGGAAAATGTGGTAAAATGAGAAAATATAGGGTTGTTTTGACAAAATTGTAAAATCTCAAAAATTTGGGATTAAAAGTAGTAGCCTTAACTCATAAGTAAGTACCTTAAATGAGCACCAATGTGAAAAATATAAAGAATGAGGGTTAAATGATAAATGGGAGGTAATAAACTTCCATTTGTTGAGTTAAATTCATGAATGTAATGAATGTGAAAATTTACCCTAAATAAGGGTATTAAAAATGAAAAGAATGGTTGTTATGGAAACATAAGTCATACCAATGAGGGAATTAGAAAACTGACACCAAACTTGAAAGACAAGTGGGTTAAGTAAATTAATGTAAAATTAAGCAACTTGAAAAACTTTATGATGTTCAAGCATATGGAATTTTATGAATATGAATGAAATGTCATTCTCATGTATTTAGGCAGAGGTAAGAAAAAAGTTGAAAAAAAGACTAAAGTGAATTCAAGTAAGCAAGCAAATTTTTAAAACCTTGCCTTCTTAAAATATTGACAATATGTTGCAAATTGATATTTAAATACTTTGAAATAATATATTGCCAATGGATGTTTAAATGTTTTTGTAATTATTTAAGGATGACCATCCCTATAACTCTTACAAAATGACTTGAATACTGTTTCATTAAATGATGTTGAGAAATCATGATTTATATGGTTATTCATGAAAATCATGCTAGCATGTATGTTCATGGTGCACAAGGTACTAGGTCCACCTTAGAGGTGTAAGCGGATCGATTATCCCTCTCTAGTGTGAACAAGTCGCTAAAATAGGCGACAAGCCGGCGACACCCTCCTTGAGATGGGAGCAGGATGATGGGATGGTTGCCTAGCTAGGGTACGAGCATATGATGTTCATATTATGTTGATAAAAATTCATTTGTATTTTTCATGATATACCCATGTTGGGTATGATGTTGGTTATTCAAAAATGATTATACATGGAAAACTTTGCCTGAAAATTGTTGCCTGAAAACTATGCAGCTTGCTTACTGAGTTAATATTCACGATTTATTTTTTAAACCCTAAGACCGGTGCAAGGATGGCTACAGAGGAGAAGCACAAGTTTAAATGAAGAAATTTCATTCTTGTATTCCTTTGTATGCATCTATATGATGGGAGATGTATTATGGAATGAATGTTTGCAAAATTGTTGTATTTATATGGGATTATACACTGTTGATGTGTGATATGGAGTCGAATATGTCAAATTGTAAAAAAAAATGATGATAGATGGTGTATGTATATCATAACATGATATGAATGTTATAAAGTTTTAAGTTTTATGATGGAAATGATGTGTATGAAATAAATGTAAAATGTGTATATCAGGGCTTGATGATGGCCTAGTTGGACAATTTGATGAATAAATGACTAAGTGTCATGTGATAAATTCCTATGAACTGAATTACTAATACATGTATGTGTTAAGAACTTGCCGTGTGACAGGGCAATAATCCTACTCACATTTACCAATCAATAAACAATCCCAAAGTAAGGCTCGTATTGTGACGCTCGGGTTGGGGCGCCACAGAAATCAATCAAGCATAGTTTAGGAGTATAAGATCATCACAACATAACATTACAAATTTCAGCCCATGAACATAACTAAGACTCCTATCAAAATTGTGTTCGAATACATCATTAGAGAAGAGAATGATAATAATAAGAAAATAAAGAGAAACAGAAGCTGAAACTTAGTTGGATCCCTCCTCCAAGTTGATCTCCTTCTCTTTCCTTGAAATCCCTTCTTTTCTCTTCTTCTTTGCTCCACTTCATGGCTCCTTCAGTTATGCTTTTCAAACCCTAAAATATCAATTTATACACCCTTGCAAATGGAGCTCAACACATGTGGTTTTTTCACATGGGTGGGTCTGGAGTTGTGGTGCCAACTTTCTAGAACTGTCTAGATGTTGCCTGTTTCTAGAATTTTCTGTCTGGTGGTGGTTGAGGCTGGGGTGCCAACTTCTTTGCCTTGAAAACTTACATTTTGCATGAGACAAACTTCTTCTTTCATTCTATCATTTTTTTGCATTGAAATTGTATGGGAATTGCACTACTTTTCCTACAATAAAAAGATAAAATAAGTAAATGCTATCTTAAATGATCCAATTACAAATAACCTAAAATAATATGATTTATATTGAATTCAACTAAAACTGTATGAAATATACACACGATGAATGAAATGCATATATGATGAAAAACTAATGCAAAATCTACGTAAACTTACATGTTTCTCTCAAACTAGCATTCAAAACGGATTCAAAATGAGCTTTGATAACTCTATTTTTATAGAGTTATCACTCTTCAGAACTTAAAACGTTGCTAGTCTTCAATCGACACATGGATCACAAATGCAACTAGCACTTGTAAAATCAAGCCTATTTCTAATCATTACCAATACAATCATATCTCTTTTCTTACCAATGCAAAAAAATAACAATAAATTGAAATAACTCATGGAGAACTTGTTAAAATTAATCCAAGTTATTCATTTCTAATCTAAAAGTTAAGCTATGTGCAAATGTGATCAACAAATAGTCAAAAGTTAAGTTTCACTTTACTAATCATTCTCCTGATCAAAAAGTCTTTCTAAGACAGGTGTAATATGTAGATAAATAAGCTAAAAGTAAATCTATTGTCTCAAGAAAACATAGCATTTTATCCATCTAATTTACTTAGCCTAGACTTAGCAAAATTGCACAATTGGTTCCCTAAAATTTATTGCTTTCCTCTCTTCACCATATTTCAGGATTCTACAGTATTTTTTCTTTTTCTTCTTTTTAGGTCCCTTCACCATATTTTAGGATATCTGGGGAAAATTTTCTATGAAACTCTATTACTGTGGCTTTTTCTTGCTTTTTTACTCAAGCCTTGACATTTGTAAATTTCAAGTCCTGGTTACTCAGCTTGGTTTAGCCACTCTCTTCATCAATTATGCAAAATTTTATTAGGTATAATCTATATATACTGATATACTATGTACACATGTTATCCAACCTAAGTTTGAAGCAAAAAGATGAATTACAATCAACGAGATAATGTATTTACTTTAAAGCATATGGTTGAAAATAAACACATATATAGGTTCAAACATGGGGGAACAAGGATTATAGAAAGATATGATATTCAAGCACAAATAGGCACAAGTACTCATCTTACACAAAAAATTACCTTAATCATCTCATTTGAACATGATAGCATAAACATGAACTATAATTCAACTACTTGATCAATCAAATCATTCAAATATCACTTGAATACTTTAAAAAATTAATAAATTAAAGCTCGATCAACGCATAATCATGGAAAAAATTTCAATCTTCATGAATTAGGTTCAATTTAAATTTTTCTTAAACACTTCAAGTATTCATCAAGATAGATTGCAACTAATCAATTATTACAGGCGAGATTTTAAATGCAATACAACTTAAAACATGATATAAATGCTTGAGAACAATACAGGACAAAATACCCCCCAAACTTGAGAAGTGTCTTATCCTTAATGCATAAAAACTAGGAAAAATCCAAATGACAATGACATGGGAATGCAAATATGATATGCAAATGGAAATGTTAAACAACTAAAAATAAAAGAAAAGAAAAAGGAAAAGATAGGTGACTCCCCTAATCATTATGATGGGACGAATGCTCCTCGTCTTCTTCTCCAGGTTGCCTTAATAATCTCATTTAATGGTGTCTTCAACACTCCAAGCAACTCGCTGCCTTGCTTCTCATCTCGAACTCTTTGCTAAACCTCAACGCTAGCTCCAAGAATGTTCTAAGATGCCTTAGGATGTTCACATAGGGTGTTTATATAGAGTCTGCATAGATACTTGCCCACACAGTTTGTAGTGCATTGATTTCTGTGCAACTAAGGACCAAAGGCCATGTTGGGCTCTGGACTAGGCAATTCAATGCGTAGGTTTGCAAATTCGACGCTCGACATACCTCGATTTGTTTTGAGCATTATTTTGCCTCCTTTTCAATGCATGTTTTGCTCTAGTTTACCTAACTTTGCATGAATCAATCAATCGTGAGTGGTTTGTGTTAAATGAAGCTAAATCCATCAGTAAATGATTCAAATCATCTCAATCACTCAAATTCTCATCTAATTATCACTCAAAATTAGTATGAAAATGACTCAACATTTGTTGCATTACATGTTACTTTATCATGGCCAATATAGATGTGGCGCCCCGAACCAGGGTGCCTAGAAGCCTTACTCTGGGACCGTTTTTGATTGGTAAACGTGACTCAGGATTGTTGCCCTGATCACACAACAAGATTTTTTTTATTTATATATATAACATCAATACATGGAAAGTTGTCACCACTTGTTCAACTTGGAACGTATTTCACATATCATAGCTATAACTATAGTCTTGTTCACAAACATCATCATTGAAAAGATATTCTTTCTCATCTCAAAATTTTCATTATTGTCTTTACATAAAAGTTTACATATACCACATTTATATCAAAAACTACATATTATTTTTCATGCTGCCTTCATCATCATTTCCTGTCTGTAGTTGAAAAAACATGGGTGAGTAATAATACTCAGTAAGCAAGCCATACATAAATTTTCAATCTTTTTTATGCATTTCATAAAATGCAAATGCAATGCATTCATAGCATACATGACATTCCTTTAGATGCGACGCTAGCTAGGCGCCCATCCCATACATGCTCCCATCTCAGGGAAGTCGCCGCCTGCCTGGGCCTATATAAGCGACTTGGCAACAGCGAGGGGGACATCTGGTCCGCTTACTACCTCAACTATGGCCTATTCCTCGTGCACATGCTCATTTACATGCACATGCCGACATGATATTTGCAAATCATAAACAATTTCATAAAAAATATTTAATAAATAATTTAACAAACGTACTTCAGTTCATGTAAAGCAGTTATAGGTATGGCCATCCTTAAATAAATTTCATAAAGCAATTCATAAACAATTTCAAGCATTTTGGAAATAATTTGCAAAATATATAACTTGCTTACCTCCTCAGTTGGTGTCCTCGACTTTTTCTTTTTCTTTTCCTATTCAAGGAAAAAGGATATTTCATTTCTTCTATTCAAGCTTCTTCCCATGCATGCTTTATAATATTTAGGCATTATTTCTTTATACGGATATTTTTTTTATCCATAGGTTCTTCAAAAATTCCATCCTTATATTTAAATATTAATCTCAAATTTTCTCCAAAATCACGATGTTTACTGTTCATGGTTACTGTAGCAATTATTGTAGCAGATTACTATTCCTCCGAGGTTACTGTTCACAGCATGTTGGTTATTGTTCATGGGTTCCAAAAATTGACATTTTTTCAAAAATAAAAAATACCATGAAATAGCTTATGTTTAGTATATCATGGAAAAATTCATGAATTTTGAATTTTCCATAATTAACTTGGCTAAATAAATCATTTTCTCCATATACTAAAAATCAACATAATTTCACTTAAGCATAATCCTTAATTTCGAAAATCATGAGATTAATATATCATCATTCCAACATCATATTTATCATAATCATTCATCCCAAATCATCATTTATCAAATTTGGAACATTATTTACACATATCATATGCTATCTTCGGGAATGCTCTATCTTTGCTCTAAATTTTTGATGTTTTGGCATAATTCTAATTAAGCATTATAAATATATTTATTTTCTTATTATTAGGCATTATTTAAGCATGGTTTTACCCTACTTAACATCCAAAAGAAATTTGGATAGAATTCACTTACCCGAAGTGGAGATATCCCTCTTTTTCTCACACTTTCTCTCTCTAACTTTCTCCTCTTCTTTCCTTGGACGTGTGGGGGTTTTGGGAGCTTGGAATTGCTCAAGTGGAGCTGGGATGAATGTGCATTTGGACGTCCACCCCTGCCCCTATTTATAGGGTTTGATTTTTCAAGAAATTATAATTTACCCCCTTGCTCAAGGTATTAAATTGTAAATGTGTTTTTTTTAATTTTCAAAAGGTTCTTTGAGCCATGTACAGCCCACCCTACAGCACCTCAGCCCCCCTATGGCAGCTCTATTTTTATTTATTATTTTTAATTTTTAAAATTAATTAATTTAAGCTAATTAAATCCTAGCCCTTGATTTATGATGATGATGAATGTGGACCATTGATTTTGGTCAAGGATCCCAACCACCCCTGCCCACGCCCCTGCCATTGCTTCTTTTCATTTAATTTTTTAATTTTTTAATTATTTAATTTTAATAAAAAGTCAAAAGTAGAATTAATGAAAAGTTAAGCTACTTTTTAATCTCCATTTGACATTTCATCTTGACCCTTAATTTTTGATTTTCATTACATCTTAAACCATTCATTATGTCCATCATGGATTTTTATCCATCCATAAAAAATTTCATCTAAATCCGACGCCCGTATTACAAATTATGAATTTTTCTTTAATTTTTCACTAAAATCCAAAATTGTATTAAAATATAAAAATGAATTGCTATTTCGTCCTGTAGTGATTAAATCTCCTTTTTGTCTTTTTGTGATTAGGTTAATCCAAGTGATTAACTCTTAATCACGTGTCTTAATCTCCAGTTACTATTCATGTGCACTATTCATGTGTACTATTCACGTGGGTTAAATTCTTAATTGCATTATTTTAATCTCCAATACACATATCCATAAATATAATTCATGAATTTTTATTCGTCATAAAAATTATTACAAAAATCTAGGGTTTACAATGCGTATATTGCCTGAGAAAGCTGGGTTTCACAATCCTCTCCTCCTTATAATAGGTTTCGTCCTGAAACTTATCATTCCTTGAACAATTGAGGATATTTCCTTTTGACCTCTTCTCGTAACTCCCAAGTTGTTTTGAACTCTGAATATCGATTCCATTGTACATTTACATACTCGATCTCTCTGTTCCGAAGCTTCTTGACCTTGAAATCCAATATTTTAATCGGCTTTTCCTCATAGTTCAAGTGTTCTTGGATTGACAAATTTTCTGCTATCAACACATGGGTAGGATCGAAAACATATTTTCTTAGCATGGAGATGTGAAAAACATTGTGGATGGCACTTAGAGCTGGTGGCAGGGCTATTCTATAGGCTAGATTGCCTATCTTTTCCAAAACTTCAAAGGGCCCGACATATCTTGGGTTTAGTTTTCCTCTCTTTCCAAACCAGGTGACTCCTTTGAATGGAGTTACTTTGACAAATACGTGATCCCAACTTGGATATTTAAATCCCTTCTTTTGCAATCAGTGTAACTCTTTTGTCTGCGCTGGGCTGTGAGTATACACTGGCGAATCACTTGGATTTTTCTGCCATTCTTTTTGAGAGGTCTGGAGTTAACTTTCTTTCTCCCACTTTATCTCAGTTTAGAGGAGTTCTGCATTTCTGTCCATATAAAACTTCAAATGGGGCCATTTGAATACTTGCTTGATAACTGTTGTTATAAGCAAATTCTGCCATAGCCAAATATTCATCCCATGATCCCCCAAATTCTACTGTGCACATCCTTAGCATATCCTCAACTATTTGATTTACCCTTTCTGACTGCCCATCAGTTTGAGGATGAAATGTTATACTGAATTTCAGCTGTGTACATAAGGTTTGATATAAGCTTTTCCAAAATCGAGACGTAAAATTAGAATCTCGATCGGAAACTATTGACTTAGGTACTCCATGTAGTCTCACTATCTCTTTATAATAAATTTTAGCCAGTCGCTTAGCAGTAAAATTTTTCTTGATGGCTAGGAAATGAGCTACCTTTGATAATCTATCAACTATTACCCATATAGCATCATTTCCATTTTGGGTTCTTGGTAACCCTTCAATAAAATCCATAGTAATATCATCCCATTTCCATTCTGGAACTTCTAGCGACTGTAACTTTCCAGGGGTCCTTTGGTGATCAGCCTTAACCTTTTCGCATATTAGGCACTTAGCCACATATTCAGTAATTTCTCTCTTCATTTTATTCCACTAATACATTCTTTGATGCCTTGATACATCTTGGTGCTACCTGGATACATCGAAAATGGAGAGAAATGTGTTTGTTTCAATATCTATTCCTTAATTTCTTCTTGATTTGGTATACACAGGCGACCCTTATATCTGTACATCCCATGTTCATCTTGTATATATTCATTGGGATTTTTCTTGATAATTTTCTCCACGTAACTCTTTAAATCCCCATTTTCTTATTGAGTCATTTTAATTTGCTCAAATGGATTCGACTGGATTTGTAATTGAGGCAATTTAACTTGTATCACAGGTGGGCTTACAATTAATTCTAGTTGTCTCAATTCTTGTAGTAGCCCTTCTTTCTTTGTGATAAGATGTGCTAAGCTAATATTTCTACTTAGCGCATCGGCTACTACATTGGCTTTGCCTGGATGATATAAAATGTTGAGGTCATAATCCTTATGTATCTCGAGCCATCTTCTTTGCCTCATATTTAATTCCTTTTGAGTAAAAATGTACCTGAGGCTTTTGTGATCAGTATAGACCTCACATTTAACTGCATACAAATAATGTTTCCAAATTTTCAAGGCAAAGACTACTGCTGCCAATTCTAAGTCATGGGTTAGATAGTTTATCTCATTTTGCTTGAGTTGCCTAGATGCGTATAATATAACTTTTCCACTTTGCATCAGTACACATCCTAATCCTTTCTTTGAGGCATCACTATAGATCACAAATCCTTCCTTCTCCGTAGGTAGTGTTAGAATTGACGCTTTTACCAGTCTTTTCTTCAACTCCTGGAAGCTATTCTCACACTCCTGTGTCCATTCATACCTAACTCCTTTCATTGTTAGCTTTGTGAGTGGAGCTGATAATTGTGAGAATCCTTCCACAAATCTCCTGTAGTAGCCAGTTAGCCCTAGAAAGCTTCTTATTTCTATTATATTTGTTGGCTGTAGCCACTTTGTTATTACCTCAATCTTTTGAAGATCTACCTGTACTCCCTTCTTGGATATAATGTGGCCGAGAAAGGCTACCTGTTTCAACCAAAACTCACATTTATTGAATTTAGCATATAATTTTTCCTTTCGAAGAATTTTCAATACTATCCTTAAATATTTTTCATGCTCTTCTTCTGTCTTTGAATAAATCAATATATCATCAATGAATACCATCACAAATTGATCCAAAAATTCTTGAAAAATCTTGTTCATCATATCCATAAACATAGCTGGGACAAATTGATCCAAAAATTCTTGAAAAATCTTGTTCATCATATCCATAAACACAGCTAGGGCATTCGTTAGTCCAAATGGCATGACTAAGAATTCATAATGTCCATATCCCACTTTTTCTCACTCTCTCTCGAACTTCCTCATTTTCTTCCTTGGACGTGTGGGAGGCTTTTGGGAGCTGAAATTTCTCAAGTGGAGCTGGAATTTTGATGCCTTGGACGTCCACCCCTTGGCCCTATTTATAGGGTTGGATTTTTCACAAAATTGGATTTTACCCCCTAGCTTGAGGTATTTAATTATAAAAATGTATTTTTTTTATAATTTCTAAAAATGCATTGAGCCAAGAGCAACCACCCTAGGCCTGCTCCAGCCCCCCTATGGCAGCCCTATTTTTTCATAATTGTTTATTTTTAAAATTATTTAATTTAGGCTAATTAAATCTTAGCCATTGATCTTGGATGAGGATGAATTTAAACCATTTATTTTTGGTCAAATATACACCCACCCCCCTGCCATGCTCCTGCAATATCTGCTGTTCATTTATTATTTATTATTTTTTAATTATTTAATTTAATAAAAAGTCAAATGGAATTTAATGAAAAGATAAGTTACTTTTTGATCTCCATTAAATTTTTAATCTTGATCCTTGATTTGTGATTTTCATCACATCTTAACCCATTCATCATGAATTTTTAACCATCCATAAAAAATTTCATCGAAATCTGACGCCCGAATTGCAAATTATGAATTTTTCTTTAATTTTCCACTAAAACCCAAAATTGGATTAAAATATCAAAAAGAATTGTTATTTCGTCCTGTAGTGATTAAATCTCCTTTTCGTCTTTTTGTGATTAGGTTAATCTAAGTGATTAACTCTTAATCATGTGTCTTAATCCCATAGTTACTATTCACGTGCACTATTCATGTGAGTTAAATTCTTAATTGCATTATTTTATTCTCCAATACACATATCCACAAATATAATTCATGAATTTTCATTTATCATAAAAATAATTACAAAGAATTTAGGATTTACAACCCGAAATGACGCGTATATGGTCTGGGTTTCACAACAACCCTAGGGTTTTATACGTGTCTAAGATTGAGGTTTCACAATCCTCCCCCCCTTACAATAGGTTTCGTCTCGAAACCTGTTGCCCTTCAAATACTCCATTACGCTTTTTCTGCATAATTAAATATCTATATTCAAAAGCATATTAGCCTTTCCTGGCTTTTGCTAGTTCATATGGAGGAAATCCCTTCTTTTTCTTGCCTATCTTTAAATGTATTGGGATTGGAAAATAATTTCAAACAATTCCCTTCATCATTGCACCGCATCTATTTAGCCTCAATTTCTATCATAGGATCATCATGCTTATCATGCCTTGCATACTTGATTCTTTACTTGCCATTTTATTTGCTGGGGATTCCTGGTATTACTGATTTTCTCCACCCATAGTGCGTGTGTAGTTATGTATTGGCATGATTCCAATAAATGCTTAACACTTTGTATTAAATAGTGAATTTCTTGAAATTTAAATCATACCTGTAACCACTTCTTCCTCAGTTTCTTGTGATTCCATTCCGGTGAGGGCTTGGACACGCACGGGGTTGTTGGCTATGGTGTGGGCTTTCTGCTGGTCCAACCTTCCTCGAGTTGGAGCTTCCTGTGGTTTGTTCAGATAATTGAATGATATATGCCCGACTTGGTCACACATGAAGCACTTGATCATTCTGCATTCCCGAGCCATATGTCCCGCTTGACCACACTTAAAACATTTCCTCAAGCTTTGGAGGCATTCGCCAGAGTGGTGCTTATGGCAAGTTTTGCAAGGTGAGGCACTCCTTCCCTTGGAACTGGATTCCTCCTTTCCATTTATTGCCTTCTCATTTTTCCCTTTCTTAGCCCCATTTTCCTTGGGAGCCGAGAAGAATTGCTCTTGAGCTTGCCTAAGCTCCTGTGTCCTTATGAACTCCATTTCTAATGCTCTAGCTCTTAGAGGCATATTCTCTTATTAGTAAGGGGGCTAGTCCCTCCCTTAATTGGGGTCTCAGCACATGTTGGAACCTCTGTGCCTTATTCTATGGCACATTGGCGATCCATGGTATATACCTAACCAAGGCATTGAATCTTGTTGCATACTCAGTCACCGTCATCTTGCCTTGGTAGAGTTTCTCAAACTCTATTACTTTTTGGCTCTATAAGCCTACTGGAAGATACTTTTTATTAAATTCTTCTAAAAATTCTTGCCACGTGACCCGTTCTGGGTGTGGCATGGTAACCATCAATGTTTTCCACCATTCATAAGCGTCTTTAACCAGCAGGTGGGTAGCAAATAGAAAATTTCATCTAAATCCGACGCTCGGATTGCAAATTATGAATTTTTCTTTAATTTTTCACTAAAATCCAAAATTGTATTAAAATATCAAAAAGGATTGTTATTTCGTCTTGTAGTGATTAAATCTCTTTTTTGTCATTTTGTGATTAGGTTAATCCAAGTGATTAACTCTTAATCACATGTCTTAATCCCTAATTACTATTCACATGTACTATTCATGTGGGTTAAATTATTAATTGTATTATTTTAATCTCCAATACACATATCCACAAATATAATTCATGAATTTTTATTCATCATAAAAATTATTACAAAAATCTAGGGTTTACAATGCGTATATTGCCTGAGAAAGCTGGGTTTCACAATAGAAATTCTCGATTATATCCCCCTAAGAAATACTTTGATAGGGATACTGGTGCTACAAATCTTTCACGCACTCCCATGCTTCATAAAGAGAGACACCATTTTTTGAATGAATTGGTTGATCTCATTCGTAATCCTCTTTGTTTTGGTAGGTGAAAAGTGTTTTTTAGAAAGGTTGTGGATAGCTCATCCCATATGGTGAAGGAGTTGAGTGCCAAAGAGAAAAATCACTTTCTCACTTTGTCACTTAAAGAGAAAGGGAAGAGTTGGAGACGGATTGCATCTCTTGAGATGCCTTGCACTTTGATTGTGTTACAGAGTTGCAAGAATTTAACAATGTACATGTTTAGGTTTTTAGAAGGAAATCCTACAAACTTAGCTTGTTGAACCATTTTAATAAGCCCTTATTTGAGTTCAAAGTTTCATGCTCCAAGATCAGGTTCAACGATGCATGATTGGAAGCCTTGAGGTTTTGGTCAGTTCCAATCGTTCAACATTAACCTCCATGGCAAGTTATTGTTTTTCACCTAGTCTTCCTCATGCTCCTGATTTGGTGGATCTAAATTGTTTCTTTTCGTCAGGGTTTCTTGCTCACAAGAAGTTTGTTTTCAAGATGGTTGTTGTTGTCGGTATTCTCGAACCTTCTTCTTGAAAGTTCCTTCAATCTTAGGATCTATAGTAAAGAGTTTTTTTAATTACTTATTTAGCAAATCTTCGAGTATGTTAGTGCATACACTATTAATAAATTGAGGGTGTGTTTGAAAAATGGTAAAACTTTTGATAAAAATTTTCAAAGAAGGAGTTTTTGAATCGATAGAAAATGATGTGATACGATAGGAGTAATGAAGAAAAGTAAAGAGAATAAAGTAAAAATAAATAGAATGGTTGTGTAGGTAGTTGTGTAAAAATGATTGAAAAGTAGGGTAGTTATATGGGAAGACATAAAAAATAATTAAAAAGGGCAGTTGTAGATATTGAAAAGTTATAGTTTGAGGAATTTTTTTTTGTCAAACAGCCTCCAGATGTAAAAATTGTGCAGCAAGAGAAATTTTAGGAAGAGAATTTTGAGGGAAAAGAATATAGAAGAGAAATAAAAGATTCCAAAGGTATCAAACTAGGAAGTCCTTTATTAATGCATAATTTCTTGGCAAGAGCACCAAAATATTTATTGTGTGTCTATCCGCAAGTCTATGAGTCATAAACTATAGTATTTAAATAATTGATCCCATAGGAAATTTTGGAATTCTAAATTTCATGATTTAAATACTTTGGATCGAATATGAGAGAGTTGAAATCAAAAGAGAAGAATAAAGAAAATAGTGAATCTCAAGACGGATGATAAGGATTAAAGATTAATAGATGAGAGTTCTTGGATCTAAAGTTTTACATGTGATGTTCAGCGATGGATAATTAATTTGCTTGTTTCATCCGGTTAATGTGTATTACAAGAGAACAAATCCTAATTTCATCATACATCCTCTCCCAAGGCATACAAGATGTATTCTAACCTTTTTAACCTCATATTCTCATGGGATTAAATAAATTAGAATTGATCAAGTTCTATGGTAGTTTATGGAATTCCTCAAGTCATCATGCTTATTCTTATGATCTAGACTTCCAAGTTTAATACATTGATTTTTGTATATTAGATTTCCACATCTTAGTTTTATCACCTAATATATGAAATCATGCCAAAGTGTGGGCTCATAAACCAAACGAACATTCAAACCTTAAGATATTAAAATAATATACAACATCCATCATAAACAAAGGCAAAATCGATCCACACATAATCTCACATACTACATCCTAAACCCTAGATTACAAGTTTAGTCAGACATTTTTAATGAATCCAAATAACAAAATAAGCTTATTAAAAGTATCAATCAAAAAAAGAAAACTAAAATCAAAGAAAAATAAAAATAAAAGCTTATTGATTAAAGTTCTTCAGCAGTGTGTTGAATTGCTCCTTCCAACTCATTACTTTGCTTCTCTCCTTAGCTCTATGCTTTCTCTCAACCCTAGCCTTCAACCTTTGCTTCACTCCTTGGCTCCCCGCTCCTTTGCTTCTTTCCTTCCAACTCGATCAAAAACATGATTAAAGATCCCCTAGTTTGTGTATAACAAAATTATTTATAGTTTCCCTTTGAAAATTTCGCAAAATTTTAAATTTTCATATCAATTGAACACCCTAGGCCTTGACATGGTTTGGACTGTGTGGACCATATGCTGACACAGTTCAAATTGTGTTGCCTTTAGACACTTTAGTTTCACTCCAAATTTTTATGATTTTGTGATACCCAGACCCAAGTAGGTCTATAAGTATGACACATGTGTTATTTAAATGAATTGTGGATGATTTATGATTTTTAGGATTTAATGATTTTTGCAATTAGGGTTACCATTAAGAATGGTGATTAAGATTAATCGCCATAGCCCAATATGAGTCAAGATGACTAAAGGGACTTAATGAGGATTAGGATATGATAATGAGTCATGAATATTTATTTTAATTTTCATGATTTAATTAATGGAGATTAAGATGAAAATTAAGGAATTATGTTGGAAATCGTAGAAAATTCATAACTTGACGCCTATAAGGCGAAATGAGATGAAATTTAAAAGGTAAGCTCATGATTTTGGGCTCGACCTTATGTATGGATTGGATTAGGAAAGAGTGATGGGATTAAGATGAAAATTATTTGATTTTAATCTCACACTCTAAGGTTATTTTCAAAAGCTCATAACTTGACGTAGAAAAGTCGGTTTAAGATGAAATTCAAAACGGTTGAATAAAATTTTGAAATCTATGTTATGAAAGGATTGGATTAAGATAATTACTATAAGAATATTCTTAATTAGAAAAAGGGGCCTAGCATTGACTTTGTGCACCCTAGACTACCATAACATTTATGTTAAAGCAAGTGTGTTAAATGACTGGTTTAATGCTATGAGAGGTGTCAAATGGAGGTGAATGGAGTTGGATTTTTTTAGATTTTTTTAAGGGTCAAATACATGGAAAATTGAGGACTTAAATGCATGGGTTTAATGGCCTAAGTGTAGCTCAAATGGAGGCCACATATGTGGCATGATGTGGTGACGCCCAAGGGATCTCTATATGGATATTTTGTGATTTTTTAACCCAAGTCAAAACCTAGCTATGCTAAGGAAGAAAGGGCATGTAAATGCTCATAAATTGAAGAAGACTTGGTGGCCAAGAAAAGCCATAGGAGCTTGCCATGTGGACGTTAAGGGAGGAGGAGCTAAGTAGCTCATTTAAGAGCTTTGATTTGGAATTTTGTAAATGAGATAATTACCCATTTTACTTGGTTATGAGTTATCCAACACATCAAGGGATAAGAGAAAAATAAATGACCCTCATAAGATGTGGCAAAAGTGGGCCCCACAAAGGGAAAAAATTATAAAAGGGGTATGAGCATGCAGACGTCCATTTGGGGAGAGAAAATTCTCAAAGGGAGAAAAATCTCCAAAGGGGCAGCAGCCTTGAGCATGACCAAGGGGGAGGAAAAGGAAGAAAAAGAAGAAAAAAGAGGAAAAGAAGGAAGGAAAGAGAAGAAACCAATTTAGGGAAACTTGGATTCAAAGTTTCCTAGAATCAAGTAAGAATGGATTGAGTTTTGGATTCTTTAAACCTAATTTTATGGATCATGAATTTGATTCATAATGAACCCTTAAAGGATGATTTGTGATGCCCTTGATTTGGGTATTGAATGAGGATTGAATGATATGAATGAATTTTAAGGGTTTAAAGAGGTTAAGATGGATGTTAGAGATGAATATGGGTAGATAACCTAGCTGGAATTTTCTCAAATCCATATGAAATATTGCTGTTTTGAAGTAATATCATGATTAGAGTATGAATCATGATTTAATGAGTTGCATATGTTGATTTAGGTATAAGACAAGAACCCTAAAAAGGATGGGACTTAGGGTTATGTATAAGACCCGATTTTCATGTTTTTATGATGAATAGGGTGCATGAATTAGCTTAAATGGTTTATGGATGAATTATAGGGTAAATTACCCTAAATTAAGGACCCTTTGGACATCCTAAGTGGGTTGAATGAGATAGCCCTAAATCCGATTTTTAGGGTACATGTATGGAACGTCCAAATGGGCGCCAAAATAGGTACCTTACATATGGATTCTGTTGTTGTTTGTGAACAAATAATTTATGAATGTTATACAGGGTAAATTACCCTAGGATTAGGGTACTTTGAATGTTCAAAAGGTCTTGGAAAGATTTTCCCTAAATTTGATTTTTTGGACATCTACATAAGGACGTCCAAATGGGTAAAAATGGGTACTCTACATATATGTTAAGTTGCTGTTTTGTAAATAATTGAATCATGGATGATTTAGAGGGAAAAATACCCTAATATTAAGTTAATTTGGATGGCCATAAGATATGGGAAAGTTATACCCTAAATCTGATTTTTAAGGGTATTGAAAAGGGTGTCCAAAGAAGGGTGCAAAACTATATCCAAAACATGTATGGAAGTTGCTCTTTGTAAGAAACCAATTTATGAATTTTAAATATGTGATAATACCCTAAATTTGGGTTAAGAAAATCATGATTGATTGCTGAAATTTATGAATTGAAAATCTATTTTGATTTAAGTATCAAAAGAAGCGTTGAAAGGATGAAAAAGGGTCATAACGTTGCTATTTTGGAACCCAATGATGAATGGATTAAAGTTCTAAAATTAAATCCTAAATTATATGTTAATTAATGGGTTTAATCATGCTAAATAAGGACACAAGTTGCGGATTTGAGAAATTTTAAGAAACACCTAAGTTATGTGTATGTGGAAGGCTAAGCATGGATAAGTAATAAATGACTTCTATGATTTGCTAAAATGAAAAAATGCATGAAAATATGATGAAATACATTATTAAGTTTCTGTTTAGATGATTAATTATAATCTCAAATTTTGAGATTAATATATGAGGCCTAAGATGTTGTATATGTGCCAAAAATGAGCACCGACATATGAATTATGGAAAATATGTGAAAAAAATGATAAATGGGAGGTGATGAACCCCATATGATGATTTAATAAAAGATTATGATATGTATAAAAGTTTACCCTACATAGGGGTATTAAACATAAATGAATGGATGATATGATATAAGCTATGTTGCTATTTATAAATACCCACCTTGAAAATACAAGTGGGTTATGTAAGCTAATAGAAATCATATGGAATACACATATGACTTAAGAAATTTGAAGTTGAGAAACCTTTCTTGAACTTGATTGAGGAAGTCTCAAGTAAGTGTTACCCAAGTACTTTGAATGATTAAAAGGAGATTAAATGCAAATTGGAAACTCTATGACATATATATGTCTATGTTATTGAGATATATGAATGGAATGAAGAAAATGAACCACTAACTAAGATTACATAGTTATGTGGTTGTTAAAAGGCTTATGAGTAAATCATATATATATATATATATGTGTGTGTGTGTGTGTGACCATTGACAAGGGTGAAGATGGATATGCATTTCAAAGAAAGGATGATTTAAAGTTAATGTGTTATGGACTATATGAGATTAAACTCATGTGACACATATATGTAAATTGAAGAAAAAGACAAGACATACAAGCACAACACATGATGAAAATGTATAAGGTAATTATGTTTACTTGTCTAGGAAAAGGCAAGGAAAGGATGGAAGGCTTAAAAGGATCGCCGCAGGTAAGCAAGTAGGACCTTTGAAACTGACATTTGATTCTCAAATGCTAAAATGCTTTCAAGTTGTTTTACTTGAATGTTTCTAAAGCTATTTAAAGGTGGCCATCCCTGTATCTCTTTACTATGAATTGATTACTGTTTTCAATGAAATGATTGAACAAATTCTTCTCTATTTGGAGATGGCATGCTAGCATGAATTTAAATGATGTTTTATTGAACCGATGTTCAAGTGGATGGCGCAAAGAATTCTCTACATGAAAATGACAAGTTGTCATGTGTAAGAGCTATATAATTCCGGGGTGACTAAAAGTTATGCGTGGAATGGAAATTAATTAGGCTAGTTAAGGCAGAAGCAAGACACAAGGTCTGCCCTTGACGTTGCCAAGTCGGAAGGTTCGGCACCAAGGATGGAAATGATCATGTTATGAAAGTATGTTCTCCGAGCTAGCATACCCTCACATGAAGGATTATGTCATGAATGGAAATGATGCATTTACATATCCAATGTTTATGAAATGCCCAAAATTGGGATTAAACTGGTTTAAATGATTGGTTTACACAAATGGTTTATGAAAAGGTTTCTGTTCCGTTGGTAGTTGATCACTTGCTAAGTGTCTTCTACCGAATGGAGAGAAATGCATTTAAACGAGAATGAAAGATGCTTGCTTATTGAGTTTCGAATCATATTTTGTTTTCTCCCCTTAGACAGGTGCAGGGAAAATTCAAATGATGAAAGGCATGTTTTCACTGAGAAAGGAAAAAAGAATTTTCAAAAGTTTGTAATCCTTTGTATGTGGAAGCATGAGCAAATGCCCTAAGGGATATGGTACTAATAGTACATATGTTCAAGATACCTTACATAGGTATTATATGATTAAGAAGGTAAAAGATTTAAAATGCCTTGTATAGATATGATATGACTGAGACAAGGAATGCCTTAAATGATAAGTGCTTGTATGCTAAGAACTGATGGGTATATGTATATATGGAATGAAAAGGACATGATTAGGTCAAGAGGACCCTTATTGTAGAAGGGCAAGTTGAGATGTTATGAATGAAATGCGCACTTGATATGTGCAATTGATTACAAGTATATTGTCGCTTGTAAGATGAATGGTGTGGAATGCAAAGAAATGAATGATGATAGATAAAAGAAATGAAATGAAAAAAAAATTTGGACGAGATCCAATTAAGAACTTGCTGCGTGATCATGGCAACAATCTTGATTCACATTCATCAATCGATAAGGTCTTGGAGTAAGGATGTGACGTCTTGGGTTGGAGAGCCACAAATTTTCTGCTCGACACACCCCATACCTTGTCAGAACTTCTTTTACACGTACTTGCCCATTTTCATCACTAATTTGGCTCATTTTTAATCTTCAAATTCATCTAATTAAATGTATCTTTGCCCTTGGCTTTCAACTAACATTGATTTGCACTCGTTTAACAGTGAAATCACTTGAATACAAGCATATTGGCCAATTATAAGTAACATTCACTAAACCAAGCAAATTTTATCATTTAGTTCACTAACTTATAATAAAAATGTTTTACTCATTAAATCACCTAAATTGGGAGGAATAAACTTGACGTAATAGCTTCAGCTACTTGACTCATTGCACATCATTATTGTGCTCATTCTTTTTAGACTCACCACATTAGGATCATTTTTCAGATTAATTTGCTCAAGAAGTTCTTGCCATGCATTATGGGTTGCTTGTCTAAATTGATGGCCTTCCTTTAACTCACTTAGTTCGAGCAAATTGTTGACTTCACAATCATTGTTTTGTGTGCACTATGGATTTCTCACATCAAGTTATTTATTGGCTTCAAAATACTCATTATCACACGAGGTTCGACTCAGGACACCCCTACAAAAGATGGCATGGAGATTTTGTAGATCATTCTCGTCACATCATCTACCAAGTCATTGACCAACCGATTATGTGAATACTTCTTATGAATATGCAACCTACATTCCTACTTTGACAACTTTCTACTAAAGTTTGCAACAATTTTCAAGATAATGTGCTTAATTATATATGGGGTTATCGCACAGTCCAATTCGCTAAAGTTTTACCATTCGATAAGCAGAACAAATGAGTCCAGGTAAATAGTGGACTCATCGCATAATATTATAGGAATCATGCTTTTACACATTGCTATAGTAGCATAGTTCTTGAGGGGGTATTTGAAGATGCAACACACGAGTTTTTTAGATAACATAGATTAAAGCACATTTTTTATTCCAATTTGGTGTCAGATGAAAGGAATTTTAGCATTGAGAAAGAGAGAGTGTGTATTGGATCAACAAGCAGCCCATGTGGCACAGTAACAAGAATGAGCATCATAGATTTTTAGTTACTCGGGCAACGAAAATTTGGAACTTTGTGCTCAACCTTCCCATCAGTGAAATTATGACTTAACATGGATGTGTTTTTTTATTCAAGTTATATATATATATACAAAGCACCCTATACAACATACTAAACTTATCTTAAAGCCCATGGGTAGAAGAGACACAACCCCTACACAAAGAATACGGAGACACGCAGCTCTGCCTATAAATATGAAGATACAACTCCACCCTGGATACTGGGATCAAATCCGGACTAACTACAAATAGGACAACATCCCCTGCCCTTCGCACAAACAGCATTAGCTCATGGATGTGTTGATAGTAGATAATTTGACTTTAGATGGACGGTTGAAGGACTTGTTAGTCCCGAGTTAATGGCAAAACACAAGAGGCAAGGGGTGAATTGAGTTAAAAAAAACTTTTGGTATTGTAAATGTAACCCCTTGTAAAGTAAATCCACTTGAATGAAAAACGTGGAGAATATAAATGCAAGTAGAAAGATCAAAACAAACTCAAGAAATTATTGTAGTTCGGGGCAACTCTCCCTGCTCCACTCATCCAAGAACACACCCTTGTGCCTTGGGTTCCAATAAGCAAATGAAAATACAGTTAGAGCACTTGCTTTCTTCTAGATTCCAACTCTAGGGGGGCCTTTACAAACTCTGCACAAGTAAGTGACAAGTCATACTCCAATTACGCACTACTTTGCCTTCACTTTGTCTTTGTCTCCAATACCAAACTAAGTAAAAACATAAATAAAGAATAAATAGAAATAATACTATACTTTACAAGTGTGTAAAGAACAAGTTTTCGTGTAGAGAAGAACTTGTGGAATGAGTTATTGGTGGAACAGTTTAGCACTTGCGATTAATCACTCAGTTCTTCTTAGAGAGTCTTTTTTATGATCACTTGAATGCTTGAGAATGGGAAAGTTGAAGCTCAATCAATGTTTTTTTCTTTTCCATTTTTATGTATTAAATAGGAGATGAGTAAATTCGAACATTTGGTGGTAGGTGGTGCGCATTAAATGTGCCAACGTTCAAATTTTTTTGACCATTGCGACTCAAGTCGCACTTGGAGTTGACCTTCACCCAAGTCGCAAACTGGAGACAACTTGGGGTGGGACTTTGGTCTTCAGCTCTTCAGTGAGGTTCTATTTTAGGTGGACTTGATCTCAGACTTAACTTAAATCATAGGTGAAATCAACTTGGGATGTGACTTCACTCTTTATTGATTCATTTGAACCTTTACAGAGTGTGATTTTGATTCAGTAGTATGAAGGCCCTTGTTTCTTCATGATTCATCTTCATAAATATTCACTTGTATATGTGGGCTATTTGAAACTTCTTGAATGCTAAACTTGATCAAAATATTTTGAGCATTTTTGAATGATCTCGTCTTATATCTTTATAATATATCTTAAGTTAAGCTTCTCACACGATTACAAGGGATTTCATATTTAATCTCTAAGATTAGGTGATATTGAAACAAATAAGAATGATCGACCTTTAGATCCTCCCCCCAATAAAATTATGCCTATTGAGGATGATCTAGGCCATGAAAGAATGCAAAAGAAGCAGATCTAGGCATCTTATTAAATTTGGAGCAATGCAAACGACCATGGATATTGGGAGGTGGGCTTTCTAGTCTTTAAATCATCAAGGTATAGAAGGTGTTAGTGCAATCAAGGCTACCAAAATGAAGGAAGAGGCATCGAAGGAAGGGGAAGAACAACACACTACATGTTACCATCCTCTCTAGCTTCAATCGCCACCTAGAAGATGATAAAGACCATCACAGATGGCAATAAGAAAATGTAAGATAACTGAAGTAGCAATAGCTAGGGTGCCTCTAACTCCATTACCAAGGAGGACTAGGAGCTCATCTTCGTAAATTTCAATAGCACCTCCCCTACAAATCAGCAATGCTCGAGCAAGAAATCTAAGCTCTCTACGGGCAGTAAGGAGAAGCTTGAAGAAGTTTCCCAAGCCAAGCTGAAGCTCACTGTGAACATGGCTATCACCATTAGTTTAAAAACCATCAATAAAGCATGTAAGAGGAAGACCTTGCTCTTGAAGGAGGATTTGGAAAATGGTGCCCTTGGTACTACTATTGAAACTAAAGTAAAGAAACCTCATAAGGGAAGCTTTGAGATTTGCAAGGAAAATAGCAAGATTTTTTTATCTCTTTTGAATATGCCGATGGAATATTATTTGAAAGAAATATAAAAGAGTGCTAGAATTTATGGAATAGAAGGGAGGAGATTAAAAATAAGGGGAGATAATAAGATTGTATAAACTGTTTAAATTGGAACAAAAAACTCTTACATGAACTGAGTTGGGTTACATTTCATGTTCAACGGGTTGTGCTCTTCTTATACATTTATTAAGTCAGTTTAGATAGTAATATCTAGCCACAAGTTTTGACAATTCATCATCGGCCACACATTTTCTAGACAACTTAACGTATATGCAACTTGCATAAAATCTTCTAGAATATCATGTTGCCGAGTAAACTCTCATGCTACACGCATGTACTACAATCATCATTACAGGAGTTTACATTGCCGAAATTCATCTTTTTTAGATTTTTCTAGATTACTTTTTCAATACTTTCCCTAATCAAAAAAATCTATAACACCAAGTTGTTCTTTGAATTATAAAATTTCTCTATCGAAATAACTTTATTGAATATGTCTACTAGCTATTCGTCTATTTTACAAAATTATAGCTAAATTTCGCCCTTTTCCATAAGCTCTCAAATGAAATGATAATGAATGTTGATATACTTTTAACGACTATGGAAGACTAGATTCTTAGTCATATCAATGGATGACATATTGTCACAGTAGATTATTATAGGAGACTTTGCTTCGTTATGTAGATTTTGTAGAATTCTTCTTAACTATGTTGCTGCTATGCTACTATTGCAAGATGTTATAAGGTATGTTATAAATGGCTTTTGTTACTACATTTAATTATACCCAAGCATTAGTCCCATTTTTGAAGGTGAAGCTATGATTTTTGAAGCATCCAAATGAAGACCATGTTTACATCATGGAGATTATGGAATTTAGTCCAAAATGGCTATGAGCTACCCAAAGATGACATAGAGCTTACATCTTGGGATGAAAATACAAAAAAATAATATTATGAAAATTAAATGCATTATGCAAAACCCTTGCTGTATATTCAATAAGTAGTAAGCAAGGCAATATCCAAGAATCATGGCTGCTACGGGGGCATGGAATATTTTGAAAAATGAATTGAAAGGCCATGACATAGTAATTTTCATCAAGCTCTGATCATTAAGGAAAGATTTCAATACTCTACTAATGAAGGAAGGCAAAATGACATAAATATTTTTCTTCTATGTTTCTAATATTATAAATCAAATTAGAAGCTATGGGAATACAATAGAAGATAAGAGAATTATTTCAAAAATATCAAGAAGTCTTCCTCCCAATTTTGAGCATGTGGTGGCCACAATAGAAGAATCAAAAGATTTATCTACTCTTTCTTTAGTTGAATTAATGAGCTCTCTTCAAGCCCACAAGGAAAGAATGCACAAATTTTCACAATAGCTACTGGAGCAGGCCTTCTAGTCAAAATTCAATATTTCAAAAAGGGAGGCAGAAAAGAAAATTCAAGAAAAAAGAGAAAATATTCATGGAGCTAATTTTCAAAGAAGGCCAACAAATAACCTTGGCAAGGGGAGAGGAAGATTACAAAATTAAAAAAATAGAGAAAATGCTAAATTTTCTTCTTATTACAAATTATGAAATAAAAGTGGTCATGACACGAATAATTGTCACTATAAATGCACAAGATGCAAGAGCCCTACTTACTTTGATCAAGATTGCTGGTATAAAATAGGAGGCAAATTATTCTAAAAATAGTGGCTCAAATGATCAAGTATTTATCTCCTGTTTAAATCTTCAAAAAGAGTACCTGGATAGTTGTCATTCAAACCATATGACAGGTGATAAAAATTTCTTTTGTCAAAATTGATAAAAATATGAAGTCCAAGGTGACTCTTGTGGAGGCAAATTATTCTAAAAATAGTGGCTCAAATGATCAAGTATTTATCTTCTGTTTAAATCTTCAAAAAGGGCCATATGATATTTGGTACCTAGATAGTGGTTGTTCAAACCATATGAGAGGTGATAAAAATTGCTTTGTCAAAATTGATAAAAATATGAAGTCCAAGGTGATTTTTTGGTATGGTAAATCCTAAAATATTGAAGGTAAAGGCATTATTGTAATAAAATTAAAAGAAAAGAATTCTAAATTTATCCATGATGTTCTCTATGTTCCTGGCTTAGCCTAAAATTTATTAAATGTGGACCAACTAGTTCAGGGAGGCTATATGGTGAAATTCGATGATGGAAAATTTCTCATTATTGATAAACAAAAGAGATAACTAATTGTTGCAATGGAAATGGATTCCAACAATATATTTCCTCTTATAATGCCTCCTGCTCAAAGGTATGCATTAAACCATAAAAATGAGGATGAATCCACATTATGGCTTGAGATTCGACTATTTAAATTTCATTAGTTTGAAAGTGCTCAGACAAAAGGTAATGGTTATTGGGCTTTCATATATTACTATTGAGAAAAAAAGTATGTGAAGGTTGTATATATGGGAAAATGAATAGATTGTCATTTTCCAAGTTATCCTGGAGAGCTAAAGCCCCTCTGGAGCTCATTCATACTGATATATAGGGGTCTTCTCAAAATACATCTCTTGGCAGCAAAAGATACTCTTTCTCTTTGTTAATGATTTTACTCTTATGATGTGGGTATATTTTTTGGAACAAAAATCAGAAGCATTTTCTTATTTTATTCAATTTAAGGCTCTTATTGAAAAACTAAGTGAGCATTATCTGAAATATTAAGAACTGATCATAGGGGAGAATTTACAAGTTATCATTTTAATAAATTCTATAAAGTGCATGGTAAAAAAAGAGAGCTCACAGTTCGGTGCACATAACAACAAAATGTTGTAGCTAAAAAAATAGAACAATTGCTAAAATCACCCATAGTATGATGCAAAGTAAAAATATGCTAAAAATTTTTAGGGCGAGGCTATTAATATAACCATTTATAATCTGAATAGGTCCTCCATAGAAGCAATTTTTAATATGACACCCTTTGAAGCTTGGAACAAAAGATAGCCAAAGGTTGAGCATTTTAAAATCATTTGATGTGTCGTGTACGCAACATTCTAAAAGAAAATAGAGAGAAAATGGATGAAATAGGAAAAAATATATTTTTATTAGCTACAATGATGAATATAAAGGCTATCATCTTTATAAGCCTAATGCCAAGCAATACTTACCTCAAGGGATATCATCTTCGATGAAATGGAATCTGGGCCTTGTAATGAGCCTAAAAAATTAGGGTCATAATTACATAAAAAAGATAATAAGAAAATGATCAAGGCCCAAGTTCTCTACCATCATCTCCAAGGGCTAATTCAAGCCCTAGTTCTTCATTTTCGAACTCGTCTCCTTCAAGGAAGTGGCAATTCTTAGAAGATATCTATCAAAGTTATGGTGTGACATTCTTTGCTTATGAGCCATAAAAATTTCAAGATGTTATAAAAGGAGCATTGGATTGATATTGTGAATTAAGAAATGAAAATGATTGAGAAAATTCAAACTTGGATGCTAGTTGACAAACCGAAAGACAAGAAAATTATTGGACCAAAATGGGTGTATAAAACTAGATATAATGAAGATGGCTAGTTACTAAAGGCTATTCATAGTTCTCTGAAATTGATTACATAAAAATATTTGCCCCAATTGTCCATATTGATACTATTAGAACTGTGCTTACTCTTGTCACACAGTTAAACTTGCAAGTATTTCACTTAGACGTCAATTCAGCCTTTCTCAATGGAGAAATTGAAGAAGAAGTATATGTGGAGTAGTCAAAATTATATATCATCGAAGGCCAAGAACACAGTACATAAGTTGTGCAAGGTGTTATATGGCTAAAGCAAGCTCCAAGAGCTTAAAATGGCAATATTGATTATTATCTTCTTTAGCATGGCTTTATAAGAAGTCTAAGTGAATCATCACTCTATGTAAAGGCACAAGAAGCTCAAGATTCCTTTATTCTATGCCAATGTGTGGATGACCTTGTATATATGGGCACCAATCCGCAAGTGGTGGAAGATTTTGAGAACGCTATGATGTAAGAATACTAGATGAAAGATCTTGGTATTATGAACTATTTTCTTGATATGTAGCTAAATTAACATCCAAGTATGATGTTTATTTCTCAAGAAAAATATGCAAATGATATATTAAAGAAATTTAACATGGAAAATTACAAGCCCATAACCTCACCAATGACCATGAATGAAAAAATATCCAAAGATGATGAAAAATAGAGAGTGGATGAGCCAACCTATCATAACTTAGTTGGATCACCAATATATTTAACTAACACTAGGTCGGATGTTGTTCTTGTTGTTTTCATTGTCTCCATGTATATGTCAAACCTAAGCAAGCTTCGTTTTGCAACTGCTAAAAGAATTCTAAGCATATTCAAGGTATGATGAATCATGGGATTTTATATAAGTTAGGAGAAGACTTTTGCCTATCTGGTTGTACAAACAGTGATTGGGCATGATGTATTAATGATCGAAAAAGTACAAGAAGATATGTATTTTCTCTGAGATCAAATATTATCTCGTGGTCATCAATAGTTGCACTATCTGCAACTAAACCAAACATGTTGTAGCAATAAGTGCAACACGCGAAGCAATATGGTTAAGAAGAATTCTATAAGATCTATACTACGAAGCGAAGTCTCCTACAACAATCTATTATGACAAGATGTCATCCACCGCCTTTACCAAAAATTCAGTCTTCCATAGTCATTCGAAGCATATCGACATTCATTATCATTTCATTCAAGAGCTTGTGGAGAAGGGTGAAATTTAGTTACAATTTAAAGAACAAATTGGTGTTATAGATTCAAGATTAAGGGGGAGTGTTGAAAAAAGTAGTCTAAAAAAATATGGATAGCTGCATGTCGGCAACGTAAGCTCATGTAGTGATGAATATGGTACATATATGTAGCATGAGATTTTAGTTAGCAACATGATATTCTAAAAGATTTTATGCAAGTTGCATTCATGTCGAGCTATATAGAAAATTTGTGTTTGTAGTCGGTGATTAATTGTCAAAAAATGCAACTAGATATTATTGTCTAAACTGACTTAATACATGTATAAAAGGAGCATAGGTTCTTTAACATGAAATGTAGTTGGGTTCGTATAAGAGCTTGTTATTCCAATTTAAACAGTTTATACAATCTTATTATCTGCCCTTATTTTTACTTATTTTTACTCTCCTCCCTTCTATTCCATAAATTCTAGCACCTCTTTTATATTTCTTTCAATTAAAATTCCATCAGTAAAAATCTCTCTATTGGAATAACTTTAGTGAAAATGTCTACCAGCTGTTCGTCTGTCCTGTAAAATTATAGCTAAATTTTGCCCTTCTCAACAATCTCTTGAATGAAATGATAATGAATTTCAATATGCTTCAAATGACAATGGAAGACTAAATTCTTAGTCATATCGATGGATGACATGTTGTCACAGTAGATTGTTGTAGGAGACTTTGTTTCCTAGTGTAGATATTGTAGAATTCTTCTTAACCATATCACTTCTCATGCTACACTTGTTGCCGCTACATATTCTTCTTCACTGTAGATAGTACAACTGTATTCTGCTTCTTTGATGACCATGAGATACTATTTGATGTCATCCATAGCTATGATCAATAAACTAGTCTTCCATAGTCGTTTGAAGCATATAGACATTTGTTATCATTTCATTTGAGAGCTTGTGGAGAAGGAAAAATTTAGCTACAATCTTACAGGACAGACAAATAGTTGGTAACCATCTTCAATAAAGTTATTCCGATAGAGAAATTTTTACTGATGGAATTTTAATTGAAAGAAATATAAAAGAGGTGTTGGAATTTATGGAATAGAAGGGAGGAGAGTAAAAATAAGGGGAGATAATAAGATTGTATGAACTGTTGAAATGTGAACATAAGCTCTTACATGAACCAAGTTGGGTTACATTTCACGTTCAAGGAGTTATACTCCTTTTATACACGTACTAAGTCGGTTTAGATATCTATAATGCATTGGGTATTAACTACTATTTTAATGGACGATGATGTGTATAATATAGCCAAGCCAAATAATAGTAAGATTTTCATTAATCAAGAGTTAAATATGTGAAAGACTACACTAGTTGTGCTGAATGTGCAATTCCAGTTCTTGAGAAATAGATATGTGAATTTCAAAAAACAACTTGTTAAATGCTTGGTATGGATTTACATGTGTTAGTTAGATGATTATGGATATGTGAAAATCCTTAATTTGATTGAATGATAAATATTTAATATTTAACCCTAATGTGTGGACTTTGAACTAGATAAGGCATTATTTGGAATTGATTCATCTTAAAATGTGTTTGTCATGAGTGAGATGCCTAGCGTGTTGGTAATGGATATATATGGTTATGGGTGAAATTTGAATGATAGATTTGGATGTATGATGGTAATGGGCCTAATTGTGTAGTTAAGCCCCAAAGAATTGTGATAATAGAAATGATTGAGGATCATTGATGGGAACCATGATTTGCATGGGATGATCCTAGACATGATTTAAATGTGTTTGTGATGTTTCGGAATGAATTTTGGTATGATAATTTCGAGAATGGAGTCATTTGAGACTAATAGTAAAAATTCGGCAAGTAATAAACTTAATGGGTGAAATATTTGAAATGACATAAAACATGATGGTTTCTATCATGGATGAGATGCTAGATGTATACGTGATGTGTGAGAAGTAATTTTGAAGGCATTAGATGTGATATATGCGATTTGGGCCAATGAAGTCCATTGTAGAGGTAAAATGACCAAAGAGTTGAGTTGACAGGTCAAATTTTGTTTAAGACATATTTTGAGCAAATAAATGACTTAAATGTGATATTTTGATGATAAGAGAGGTGTGTGAATGATTGGCTTGGTGTTGGAAATGTTTTGACATGTTGCCACCATTTATCTTGTGAATGGGCGAAAATTGTTGGTAAAGCTGTGTAGTAAAATACATGCCAAATTTTATAGCGATGGAATCCAACGTAGAAAGAATTGTCTCAATCGAAATTGTTTAGAGATAGTTATGAGCAAAATGGTGCAACACAGTTGAAATTGGGCCTTTTATGGGCCAACATGGGTCAAATCGTGTTGTGTCTAAACAACACAGCCCAAGCTGTGTTGGCTGCTGTAACAAGTTTTAAAATTTACATGTGTTGCAGCAGCATATGGGTATTAACTACTATTTTAATGGACGATGATGTGTATAATGCATTGGGTATTAACTGCTATTTTAATGGATGATGATGTGTATAATATAGCCAAGCCAAATAATAGTAAGATTTCCATTAATCAAGAGTTAAATATGTGAAAGACTACACTAGTTGTGCTGAATGTGCAATTCCAGTTCTTGAGAAATGGATATGTGAATTTCAAAAAACAACTTGTTAAATTCTTGGTATGGATTTACATGTGTTACAGCAGCATATGGCTAAAACCATTTTTTAAAATTAAAAAGAAATACCAATTTATAATTAAATACCTCAAAACTAAGGGGGTAAATTCCAAATTCTTGAAAAATGCAACACTATAAATAGGGAAGCAGGGTGAACATCCAAGGCCATCAAAATCCAGCTCCATTTGAGTCATTTTAAGTCCGCAAACCATCCCCCACGTCCAAGGGAAGAAAGAAGTAAGTTAGAGAGAGAAAGTGTGACAAAAAGAGGCGTATCTCCACTTCGGGTAAGTGATTTCTACCCAAATTTCTTTTGGATGTTAAGTAGGGTAAAACCATGCTTAGATAATGCCTAAGCATGAGAAAATAAGTATAGATATAATACTTAATTGAAATTATGCCAAAACATCAAAAATTTGGAGCGAAGATAAGGTATTCGAGAAGATAACATATGATATGTGAAAATAATGATCCAAAATTAATAAATGATGATTTGGGATGTATTATTATGATAAATATGATGTTGTAATAATGATATATTAACTTCATGATTTTTGGAATTAAGGATTATGCTTAAGTGAATTTATGTTGATTTTTAGAATATGGAGAAAATGATTTTTTTCACCAAGTAAATGATGATAAATTCAAAATGTATAAAGTTTTCTATGATATACTAGGCATAAGCTATGTCATGGTATTTTTTATTTTTGAAACCCATGAACAGTAACCACGTAATTGTGAACAGTATCCACGGATGAACAGTAAAGTGCTACAGTAACAGTGTGATTTTGGAGAAAATTTGAGATTAATATTTAAATTTAATGATGGAATTTTTGAGGAATTTATAGATAAAAATATCAGTATAAAGAAATAATGCCCAAATATTATAGAGCATGCATGGGAAGCTGCTTGAATAGAAAAAATGAAATATCCTTTTTCCTTGAATAGGAAAAGGAAAAGAAAAAGTCGAAGACACCAACTGAGGTAAGCAAGTTATATATTTCAAATTATTTCTAAAATGTTTGAAATTGTTTGTGAATTGCTTTATGAAATTTATTTAAGGTTGGCCATACCTATAACTGCTTTACATGAACTGAAGTTCATTTTGTTAAATTGTTTATTAAATGCTTTTTATGAAATTGTTTATAATTTGTAAATATCATGTCGGCATGTGTATATGAATGAGCATGTGCACGAGGAAAAGGCCTTAGTTGGGGTAGTAAGCGGACCGGATGTCCCCCTCACTATTGCCAAGTCGCTTATATAGCCCCAGGCCGGCGGCGACCTCCCTGAGATGGGAGCATGTATGAGATGGGCGCCTAGCTACCGTCGCATCTAAAGGAATGTCATGAATGCTATGTATGCATTGCATTTGCATTTTATGAAATGCATGAAAATGATTGAAAAAAATTATGTGTGGCTTGCTTACTGAGTATTATTACTCATCCATGATTTTTCAACAACAGACAGGAAATGATGATGAAGGCAGCATGCCAAGTGTTATTTAGTTTTTGATATAAATATTGTATATGTAAATTTGATGTAAAGACATGATGTTAATTTTGAAATGGAAAAGAATACCTTTTCAATGATGATATAACTGTGTTATATGAAATATATTTCATGTTGGATGAATGATGGAAATTTTTCATGTATTGATCCTGCCTTGTGATCAGGGCAACAATCTTGAGTCACGTTTACCAATCAAAACGATCCCGGAGTAAGGCTTCTAAGCACCTCGGTTCGAGGCGCCACAATTGGGTACTCTGAAATTTTTACTTAAACAGAAATTTTTCCTTTTTAATTTAATCCCCTTAATGAAACAAATGAATAATATGGAGAGTAATAAAGCAAAAAAATCATAAATGCAAATCACAGTAGTAGGCAAGGGTTTTATAGTGGTTCGGGCAACCTCCCCTACTCCACTCCAAGCTCACACCCTTTGTGACTTGCGTTCTACTATGTATTATCAAATACAACTAGAGCAACAACTCTCTTCTAGATTCCAGCTTTAGGGGGCGTGTACAAATCACAGCACAAGTAGGTGACGAGCCCACTCAAGTCACAACGCTACTTTACTATCACTTCGTTTAAAACACCAATATCAAACGAAGTATCAAATAAAGAAATATACACTTTACAGATTGTGTAGGCAGGTTTCAACTCGTGGAAGAACTTGTAGAAGAGATGATTTGATCAGCTTTAAAGTATACAGCAAGTTGGAGCGTAGTTCTTCACTAGAATCTTGTGTTGATCACTTAATGCTTGGAGAGGATGGTAGTTGGATCTCAGTTAATGCTTTCTCTGACCTCTAGCACGTTCACTTGAATGCATATTTATAATGATAGAGTAAATTCGAACGTTTGGAGGTCGGTAACATACATTTAATGCGCCAACGTTCAAATTTTTCCGACCGTTGTGACCCAAGTCGCCGATGAAGTCGACTTCGGGTGCGACTTCACCCAAGTTGCATACTGGAGTCCACTTGGGTGCGACTTCGGTTCCCAGCAAATACTTCAAGTTCAACATCAGGTCGACTTGGTCCTGGACTTGACCTAAGTCGCAGGTGAAGTCGACTTCGGGTGCGACTTCACTGTCTGTATTTACTTGATGAACTTGAATTTCTTTTGAAACTTGCTTGCTTGTCATTTATCTTGCATTTGTTCTTCCACTAAATACTCAATCTTGAAGCTTTGTTAAGTTTAATTACTCTTGGGAACTTTGTCTTCATGCCTTGGATTTAGGATGCTTTGATATTCTTGATTTTGAAATCCATAGAAATAGCCAAATGATTTTTTTTAGTAGAATATAGTCATGAATGATTTTATCATGTAGAATTGCTTGTCTGGACAATGTTCATCTTCAATCTGACCCAAGTCAAATATCTGGGTTGACTTGGGGATCCACTTCACTTCAAGTCGCATGTGGAGTCGACCTGAGGATGCGACTTCACTCAAGTCGCGTATGGAGTCGACTCGGGTGCGACTTCTCCAGTCTTGGATTCGAATTTCAACACTGGAAGTTTTGAGCATCTGAAGTTGATGGTGGAGTCGACTTAGGTCTGCGACTTCACCCAAGTCGCAGCTGGAGTTGACTTGGACTAGCGACTTCACCTGTCTTGGATCCCATTTTCAACGCTGGAAGGTTTGAGTACTTGAAGTCGATGGTGGAGTCGACTTAGGTCTGCGACTTCACCTAAGTTGCAGATGGATTCAACTTGGCCTTGCAACTTCACCTATCTTGGATCAAAATTCAGCACTGGAAAGTCCTGCTTCTTTCCAAGTTGATCTTGAGGTCGACTTGGGCATCAACTTGACTCAAGTCGATAGCTGAGTCGATTTGGTTTTGCAACTTGATCTGTCAGATTCTAATTTTTAATTTTCTATCCTTTAAACGGTTTTCACAAAACATATTAGTACCCAAAACTTACTCAAATTGAGTTGTTAATCATCAAAACACAGATTTTGCTTAATTTGCCATTGATTCCAACACTCTAAACCCATGAAAAACCACTCAAAAGTTCTTGGATTCATAAATTTTTGCATCACAAAAGCTTCTTGGATCAAGGAGAGATATTGGAGCTTAGGAGAACATGAAGATGTTCGGGTGAAATTGAATATGAGGTAAGTAGGTTGTTTTCTTTTGAATCAAAGCATGGATTTGGGTTAGAATCATGATGTTTTGTAATTTTTTATGGGCACTGTGTTTGTTTTTGTGATTTAGAAGAATTCTTGATAGATGGGGCTTGTGTAGAGATTGCAAGAAAGTTAGAAATTGAGGTTTTGATGAAAATACATGTAAAAGACGAGGGTTTTGATGATAATAAATGTAAAGAACAAAATGGAAGTGTTTAGAAGTGAATTGGTATGATATTATTATGTGTTGGGTGGAATTCTATGAATTTTAAATTTAGTTTGATTTTCATATGTTGCCTATAAAGTGTTTGATGAAAGGCCTAAGTGAGGTTTAATGCCTAAAAATCATGTATAAATTTGTGTGTAGAACCTTAATGAGGTGAATAATGTGTTTCAAATTATTGGAGGCATATGGGATGTTGAATTATTTGGAATGAAACTTGTGGTGGGCATGGTGAATATGAGTTATATGAATTGAAATGGAGTTTGAACTTCGCTTGAGGATAATTGGATAAATGTTAAAATTGTCTAATTCTTATTTGAAATAGGAATAGAAGCTTGGTTTGAATGACGAATGAGAAGCTAATAGATGGGTGATCCATTAGCTAGGTTCCTTTGTATGGATGGGTGATAACTCGTAAAAATGCGAGTTATCATGACCCATTTCAGACTATATTTGTGCTTTAGTCCGAGAGACTAGGCTTAGTTTTCATCCATTTAGATTAATTTTTACTCACTTTGCATTTTAGGAGCATTATTTAGTTTTCATGCATGTTTAGCATAAATTAGGCATTTTTAGTTCATTTATTTGGTTTATTCATTTTTTGCAGGAAGGATGGGCAATATAAAGGCATGTGGGCGAGTGGAATGCAGAACAAAACTAAGTCAAGGAGCAGTGGGTGGCACCCTACATGCCTTTGCTAGAACTCTAGCACATCCAGCAACCAGTAGCTTCTAGGGAGTTGGCGCCTAGGCGCCACTTCACCAACATGCAGACAAGTCCAGAAGGGTTTTGAGGTCACAAAATACAATAGCTTCTAGGGAGTTGGCACCTAGGCGCCATGGCATGATCACACAGGTATTCCAGGACAAGTTTCAAGTCATGATGCATCCAGGGAGTTGGCGCCTAGGTTCCAAGGCATGAATTCCTAGGGTGTCCAGACAGGTTTCTAAGTTACCCAGCATGCAGAGAGTTGGTGCCTAGGCGCCACTACGCATCCGTACACCCGGATTTCTATACATGTGTTGCGCAAATAGATATTATAAATAGAACCTAGGGGTTTGCGCGAGCAAGGGAGAGCCTGGAGACGGAATAGACAGGAGAGAAGGAAGAAAACTCGATTGAAAACGCAGATTGAAGAGAAGATTCAACCCCGTTGGTGGAAACTACCGAAAAACCAATTTTCTCTTCATCTTTCTATTTTTCTTTCTCTGTTTCTTTGGATACTTTTATAATGGATGTAAAGAATTTTTATATGATGTCTGTGAACTAAACTTTCTTTAGATGAATAGTTAGGATGAATTGATATCTAATTATCTTGTATTGCTGCTTTAAGATTCAGGAATGAATATTTGATTTTCTATATGATTGTGTGTGATTTACCCTTGCACATGTGGTTTAATGCTTTTTCCAAGATTAGCTACCTTGTAAGATGATTTAATTGCTTGATTAATCCTTGAAAAAGGAAAATCTTTGCTAGGTCCATGTGTAGGGCATAGGTTTTCTCTTTGTTAAGGGAAATTGTTTAATGGATAGGAATATACCGTTAAACTCTATGTAGTCATGAACAGGTTATGAACTTATCAATTCCACTATAGTTAATGGCATGGGAACATAGCAATTGAATAGGGTGTAATTAGCTTTATATACGTTGGAAGACATATATAAAGATTATTGAACTTGGAGTATTAAATTCATGCACAATCTAATGAAAAAGAACCAATGTGACATAGTTTAGATTCAAGGACTCCGAGCTATCCATCTGTCATCCCCAATTGATAAACCCATTTCCAGTAATCCAGATATTCCACGGACTTATTCTGATTTCTTATTGCGTTTATTAGTTCTAGTTTTAAATTCCAAACCCAGAATTTTCTACTCACCAAAAGCAATTAAACTGATTAATATTTCCGGTTAGACAATTCCTCATGGGAATGATACTCTACTCACTCTTTATTACTTGATTCGGCACGTATACTTGTGTTAAAAGTGAGAAATTTAATTGACATATACGTAGCTCGTCAATGGGTACTAAGCTCTCCTAAATTTTGAATTTTCATGTCAAGCCCTTTGAAACTAGTTTGGTATTGTTGACTATGTGTTTGTGTATGGTTTTAATAAACTGACGATACATGGTTTGAAATAAGCATGAGATATGATTTTAGCATGAGCATGATGCATATGGCATGAGTGGTGCATATGCATGGTTTGCATAGGGTTGTTCATGGTCCTTTATTGACATGAAGATAAGGTCGTTCATGGCCCTTGATGAACATGAGGTTAGTTTGTTTCATATGTGTGTTTGTGGTATGACATGATTGTGTGGAACTAGTTAGAGTCTTGTGTTTGCATTGCATGTAATGGCATGATATATGATGAATTCGACATGGATTTGTTGTTTTTTTTACCAACTACACCTACTTACTGAGTTTTCCTAACTCATGCGCTTATTTTTAACATTTTTGACAAGACTAAAACTGCAGGCACTAAGCTATAAGCTATGTTCTTTAGCTGAAGTAAAATGTTTCAGGTATAATTCATGTTAACTTTAGGTTATAGTTATTTGAGGCTCATGTATTATGAGATATGATGTATACTATATAATTAGTTGTAAGAGATATTTGCATATTGAAAATGAGTCATACATGTATGGCCTGTTGAAGTCTTATTAATGTATTTGAAAATTATAAATGTGTATTTTATCTCTATCGAGATGTAAATGATCAAAATAATTATAATTCAATTCGTTATTATTACTATATGAGTAATTGATGAATTAGTTGTGGATATCTAGGGTTGCCATAGGTAGATTTTTATATATGTGTGTCCATTGCTTTCAAAATTTTGGCAAATTCTAGGAAAATATTGTCGGATCTCTGTTATAACGACCGTCAGTCTAGAGGGTGGCCGGCGGGTGATAACTCGTGAAAATGTGAGTTATCATGGCCCATTTCAGACTATTTTTGTGTGTTAGTCCAAGGAATTAGGCTTAGTTTGCATCCATTTAGCTTAAGTTTTACTCGTTTTGCATTTTAGGAGCATTATACAGTTTTTATGCATTTTTTAGTATAAATTAGGCAAATTTAGTTCATTATTTAGTTCATTAATTTTTTGCAGGAAGGACAAGCAATTACAGGTGAGTCAAATGTAGAACAGAGCCAAGTGAAGAAGCATGTGGGTTGGCACCCAGGCGCCACCCTACATGTCTTAGCCATAATCTTCAGCACATCACACAATAGAAGGCTTCCAGAGAGTTGGCGCCTAGGCGCCACTTCACTAACATGCAAACAAGTTCCAGAAGAGTTTTGAGGTCACAAGATAGAATTACTTCTAGGGAGTTGGCGCCTAGGCGCCATGGCATGATCGTATAAGTATTTCGAAGAGTTTTCAAGTCATAAAACATCCAACGAGTTAGCACGTAGGCGCCAAGATATGAACTCCCAGGGCATTCAGAAAGGTTTCAAAGTCATCCAGCACACAAAGAGTTGGTGTCTAGGCGCCATTACGCATCCGTACGCATGGGTTTCTGCACGTGTGCTGCGCAAACCAACTTGTTTAAATAGAAACCTAGGGGGGTCGTGCGGGGGAGAGAGATAGAGGGACCTAACAGAATAGACACCCGGAGAAGGAAAAGAACACGTTTGAAGTGCAGATTGAATAGAAGATTTAACCCCGTTGGTGGAAACTTTTGGAAAATCAGTTTTCTCTTCATCTTTCTATTTTCCTTTCTCTGTTTTCCTGGATACTATTATAATGTATGTAAAGGATTTTTATAGCATGTCTTTGAGTTAAAGTTCCTTTAGATGGATAGTTAGGATGAATTGATATCTAACTATATTGTATTAGTTCGTTAAGATTCGGTAATGAATATTTGATTTTCATATGATTGTGTGTTGTGGATTTACCCTTGCATATGATATTTAATGTTTTTTACAAGATTAGCTACATTGGAAGATGATTTAATTGCACGATTAATCCTTGGAAAAGGAAAATCTCTTCTAGATCCATGTGAAGGCCATAGGTTTCCTCTTTGCTAAGGGGAGTTGTTTAATGGATAAGAATATACCGTTAAACCCTATGTAGTCAATGAACAAATTATAAACTTATCTATTCCACTTTATTTAATGGCATGGGAACATAGCAATTGAATAGGGTGTAATTAGCTTTATATGTGTTGGAAGACATATATAAAGATTATTGAACTTGGACTACTAAATCCCCGCACAACCTAATGAAAAGGAACCAATGCGATATAGTTTAGATTCAAGGATTCCGAACTATCCATCTGTCATCCCCAATTGATAACTCGTTTTTAGTATTCCAGTTGTTCCGTGAAACTCTTTTTATCTTTTCTTATTGCAATTGATAAAAGTAGTTTGAAGTTTGAAATCCAAATTTTCTACTCACCGAAAGCAACTAAACTGATTAATAATCTCAGTTATATCATTTCCTCGTGGGAACGATACTTTACTCACTCTTTATTACTTGATTGACACATATACTTGTGTTAAAATGAGCATTTTAATTAAACATATACGCAGCTTGTCAGGTTTTTGGCGCCGTTGCCGGGGATTTGGTATAACTAATTATTGTTAGTTTAATTGCTTTCTTGTACGATTCTGTAACCATAGTTTATTTTTATAATTTCTATAGTTTAAAATTTCCCAGCTGGCTTAATTGAATTGGTTTTTGCAGGGTTAATTATTTTTGCATGCGCCGAGGCAGGGCCGAAAAGGAGATCATTATTCCTTTTGATCCGGATCCAGAGAGAACTTATTTGAGAAGGCATCGCAAGAGCAGGGAAGCTAGGAGTCAACAGCATACCATGGAGCGTATTGGGAATCAGGATGAGAACATTCATGCAGACCAACACAGAAACCAAAGGGTTGAGGTTCCAATTCATCCACCACAAAGACGATTTGGGCCAACTTATTTGGGATCTCATTGCGCTGGGACAAAATGTTGTTCAAACTAGCATTTCATCTCCTCCTATAGACACCAACAACTTTGAAATAAAACCGGTGGTATTTCAAATGCTCCAGTCAATTGGGCAGTTTGGAGGATTGTCTTCTGAAGATCCACACCGCCATCTACGGAATTTCCTGCAGATCATGAACACATTCAAGCAGAATGGAGTCTCTAACGAAGCAATGCGACTACGGACTTTCCCGTTTTCACTGTGGGATAGAGCTTTGGAGTGGCTGGATTCTCTTCCATTGAACTCTGTCAATACGTGGAACGACTTGGCTCAGAAATTCCTGGAGAAATATTTTTCGCCCGCCAAGTTAGCCAAACTGAGAATGGACATAGTCTCATTCAAACAATACGAAGAAGAGACTCTATCAGAGGCATGGGATCGGTTCAAAAACTTGCTTCGGAAGTGCCCACATCACGGAATTTATCCATGGGTTCAAATCTAAATTTTCTACAATGGTCTTCAGGACTCCACCCGTCATATGGTGGATTCATCGTCAAACGGTTCCTAGCTGAGGAAAAGCTACCGGGAATCATACGCCCTGCTTGAAAATATGGCGGCCAACACCGATCAACTGTCGTCTGATAGAAGCCGAAGTGGGGGTCTACTCCAATTGGATGTGGTCTCATCGATAAAGGCCCACATCGATGCTCTGTCCAGGCAGATTCAGAATCTATCCAGGCCTGCCAACATAAATGCAGTAGGGGCATCTACACCACAAACAAGAGCTGGAATACCTGTGCCTTATATATGGATCTTATTCAAATCCCACTTTTCCAAGCATGAATCTGAATATTCGATCAATCCACAAGGTTGCAAAGCTGGTAAACGCATTAAGCATGATATATAAGGGTAATCTCAAGTAACACAAGTCGCAGCACAATAGTATTATCAATTCAAGTATAAGAAAACTAAATATCATAAGCTATGAGTTCAAATCCTACATATCTCCCACCATAGGAAGGTTCAGCCCATAAACATGACTTCAATTGCCATTAAAATCAAGTTACAATCATCCTAACCAAGGAGAATAACAAATAGGAAGAGATAGATGATAAGAGGAGATGAAACTCAACGGATTTGCAATAATAGCTTGGATCTCCACTTACTCTTCTCTTCTTCCTTGAAACTTTTGTGTTTCTCCCTTTTTCTCCATAGTAGCCACAATTACTCTCTCCGCTCTCTCTCCGTGTCCCCTCTACACGAAGCCCTAGGTTTCTATGTAAATTCGTTGGTCTGCGCAGTACACGTGCAGAAATTCATGCGTACGGATGCGTAGTGGCGCCTAGGCGACAACCCTCTGTGTGTTGTGTAACTTGAAAACCTTTCTGAATGCCCTAGAGACTCATGCCTTGGCGCCTAGTTCCAACTCCCTGGTGATTTGCGACTTAGAACTCCTCACGATGCCTGTATGCTCATGTCATGGTGCCTAGGCACCCCAAGCTGGTGCCTAGCCAGGCACCAACTCCCTAGAAACAATTTTATCTTGTGAGGTGTTGGAGATTCTGACAAAGGCCTGTAGGGTGGCGTCTGGGCACCAGCCTACTTGCCTCTCTACTTGACTCTGTTCTGCAATTGACTCACTCGCCTGCCTGTAATTGTCTATCCTTCCTGCAAAAAATGAATAAACTAAATAAATGAACTAAAAATGTGTAATATATGCTAAAAATGTGTAAAAACCATGTAACGCTCCTAAAATGCGAAGCGAGTGAAAATTAAGCTAAATGAGTGCAAACCAACCCTAATCTTTTGGACTAACTATGAAACCCCAATTTTATGAACGTGTATGAAACCCTAGGGTTATAAACCCTAGGTAATATAATTATATTTATATAAAATATATATTAATGATATTTTGCAATAGACGGCAATGGAGGATTAAATTCCTAATTATGGAATGTTAATTCGTATGAATAGTGCATGTGAATAGTAAATGTGGGATTAAGGAATATGTTAAGTTAATCACTTTGGATTAACTTAATCATAAAAGACAAAAAAAAGAATCTTCCCGCAAAAGAACAAAATAGCCACTTTTTTATTAGTATTTTCGAATTTTTAGTGGATTTTTGAGAGAAAATGAAGAAAAATTCGTATCTTGCAATCCGGACGTTGGATTTAGATGAAATTTTTTATAGATGGCCAAAATATTATGATGATCATGATGAATGGTTTAAGATTTGACAAAAATCATGAATCAAATGTCGAGATGAAACGTCGTTTGGAGATCAAAAAGTAGCTCACTTTTTCATTAATTACAAATTGACTTTTATTAATTAAAAAGCAAAATAATTAAATACAAAATCCAAGGAGCAGCTTGGGCGTGGATGAGCATGGACTTTTGGAGCCAAATCCAATGGTCCAAAATTAATCTTATCCTAAAATCAACGGTTGGGATGAATTATCTTAAAAAATTAATTTTAATAAATCAAAAATCATTAAAAAAATAGGGGCTAGCTAGGGGACGTGAACCATAGCTTGGAGGGATGCACATGGCTCAAGAAATCTCATGGATTTTGAAGAAAATTATTTATAATTTAACCCATGGAGCTGGGGGGTAAATTGCAAATATGTGAAAAATTCCACCCTATAAATGGGGAGCATGGGGTGAACACCAAAGCACACCACCTAGCTCCAAATTTGGGCATTTTTCCACCCCCAACACGTTTTAGATTGAGGACGAGAGAAGAGAAGGAAAGAGAGAGAAAGAGTGGGGTAGGAGGGAAGTTCTCCACTTAAGGTAAGGGGATTCTCCTCAAATTTCTTTTGGGTATTAAGTAGGGTAAAATCATGCTTAGATAATGCCTAAGCATTAGAAAATAAGTATAGTTACCATGCGAAATTGGAATTATGCCTAAACATCGAAAATTTGGAGCGAAGATAGAGCATTCGGGAAAATAACATATGATATGTGTAAATAATGCTCCAAAATTACTACATGATGATTTGGGATGAATAATAATGATTATTATGATGTGGGAATGATAATATTTTTATTTCATAATTATAGGATTTTTGGGATTAATGTTTAAACAAGATTATGATTGATTTTGAGTATATGGGGAAAATGATTTAATTAGCCAAGTTAATGATGATAAATTCAAAATTCATGTATTTTTAAATGATATACTAACTGAGAGCTATACCATGGTATTTTTTATTTTTGGAAAAAATGTCAATTTTTGAAACCCATGAACAGTAACCAACACGCTGTGAACAGTAATCTCAGATGAACAGTAACATACTACAGTAAATGTGAACAGTAATTATGAACTGTGAACAGCGTGATTTTGGAAAAAATTAAAATTTATTTTTATAAGGATGTATGGATTTAATTTTGAATGATTTTCGGATAAAAATTCATATAAGGAGGTAATGACAAAGTATTTATAAAGGGATAACCTCTATAAAGATGAGGTAATATGTGATCAAAAAGCATGCATGGAAAGCAATCTAAGAGATGGAACAGATAAATAAAATATCCAATTTCCTTATATAGGAAAAGGAAGGAGAAGGTTGAGGACACCGACTGAGAAGGTAAGCAAGCACCATCTCTTGAAATGATGAATGTTTATGAGTTTTTATGAAAAGTCATGCCGGCATATTGATATCATGTGATGTTCATAGACATGTGCATATGTATGATGCATAATGAAGAGGCTTTAGTGGAGGTAGAAAGCGGATCAGAGGGTCCCCCTTCACTATTCCCGAGTCATATGGGCTGTGCGCTGGCGGCGTCCGCCCAAGAGGTGGAGGCAAAGGAATATTATGTGTGAATGAATGCATTGCATTTTCATATATGGATTGAAAAGGAAAGCATGGATGTGAAATGATGTTTTAAAGAGATGGTGCAAATAATTCTCTACATGAGAATGATAAATCACCTGGTGTAAGAGGTATATAATGCCGGGAGAATCAAAAGTCATGCATGTAGGAGACCAGGTAGGCTAATCAAGGTAAAGGACGCGAGGTCCCCTTGACGAGGCCAAGTCGGAGAAGCCGGCGTAATGGACCATGCTATGTGAGATGTTTCCCAGACTAGCATACCCACACACGATGGTTTATGTGATGAATGGAAAGGAAGCATTTGCACATCCAATGTTTATGAAATAATTTTTATGAAAAGGTTTCTGTGCATTTGATAGTTGATCACTTGGTAAGTGTCTTCTATCGAATTGAGAGTAATACATTTAAAATGAAAAATGCTTGCTTATTGTTTCGACTCATGTTTTGTTTTCTCAACCCCAGACAGGTATAGGGAAAGCCAAGAGATGAAAGACATGTGTTGCTAAAGGAAAAGAGAAATCTACAAAGGTTAGTAGATTTTTATATGAATAAATGCCCTAATGGGATATGGTGAAAAAGACGTAGGTTGTATGAAATTATGAAGTTATGAATAATATGAGAAGTTGATAATTTATGACGATATGGATAAGTCCATTATGAATGATGAATGGTGTGGAATGCAAAGACATGAAATGATGATTGATAAAAAAAAATTTTTTTTGGACGAGATACAATTAAGAACCTGTCGTGTGATCAGGGCAACAATCCTGAGTCACGTTAACTAATCGACAAGATCTTGGAGTAAGGTTGTGACGCTCGGGCTGGGGCGCCACAGAAGATGGTATCAGAGCAAGGATTGGTAAATAGGTGTGGAAAGAGAAAAATTATTGATGATAGAAAAGGTGTGATACCACAGAAGTTGATATGAGATTATGAATTGATAGATAGGCAAAGATAATATCTGGATCTTTATGTTTATGAAGCTATGATGCTTTTTATGATGAGACAAAAATGGTATCATATCAAGGAATGGTAGATGAGTATAGAAAGAGTAAATGAAAAGAAAGAAAAGGTATGATACCACAGGAAGTTATATCATAGCAATGATTGGGAGATAGATGTAGAAAGAATAAAGGAATGGAAGAAATAGAAATCATGATATTTATATATCATGATATAGAATTTGAATGACATGGATCAAGGAAGAAAGGAAATTATTCGGGATTAATTTCTAATCTTGATACATTTGAAGATAGGTGCGAGAGGATTATCTCTCCACGATAATGATGAAAGGGATGATAAAGGCCCTTTCTAGTTTACAGAAACTGGAAAGGAGGATAAGGAAAGAAATATTTTATACTAACTTAATCAGTAGTCTACACTAGTATAACCTAGTTGTAGACACTATGGAATGAAATGGAATAGACGAAGTTAGCAAAAGTCTCTTCTGACTTTTGAAAAAAAATCAATGACGTTTTGATAATTTTTGCTATAAAATTAAATTTACACATATACGTCATGTGTATATGGAAAGAGAGCAATGGATACTGACCTCTTTATTAGAGTTGATTGATGATTAATGATATTATAAGTTGAAAGTTGCGCGGCAGAAGCATGATGGAAAATGACATGTTTCGGGACGAAACGTAATGTAAGGGGGGGATAATATATTTATATGAAATCTATATCAATGATATTTTGCAATAGATGGCATTGGAGGATTAAATTGCTAATTATGGAATATTAATTCGGTTGAATAGCGCACGTAAATAGTGCACGTGAATAGTAAATGTGGGATTAAGAAATATGTTAAGTTAATCACTTTGGATTAACTTAATCATAAAAGACAAAAAAGGAATCTTCCGACAAAAGGGCAAAATAGCCACTTTTTTATTAATATTTTCGAATTTTTAGTGGATTTTTGAGAGAAAATGAAGAAAAATTCAAATCTTGCCATCCGGACGTCGAATTGAGATGAAATTTTTTATGGATGACCAAAATATTATGATGATCATGATGAACGGTTTAAGATTTGACCAAAATCATGAATCAAAGGTCAAGATGAAACGTCGTTAGGAGATCAAAAAGTAGCCCACTTTTTCATTAATTACAAATTGACTTTTATTAATTAAAAAGAAAAATAATTAAATGAAAAATCCAAGGAGCAGCTTGGGCGTGGATGATCATGGACTTTTGGGGCCAAATCCATTGGCCCAAAATCAATCTTATCCTAAAATCAACGGTTGAGATGAATTGCTTAAAAAATTAATTTTAATAAATCAAAAATATTAAAAAAATAGGGCTAGCTAGGGGGTGTGAACCATAGCTAGGATGGCTGCAAATGGCTCAAGAAATCTCATGGGCTTTCAAGAAAATTATTTATAATTAGACCTATGGAGCTAGGTGTAAATTGCAAATATGTTAAAAATGCCACCCTATAAATGGGCACCATGGGGTGAACAACCAAAGCACACCACCCAGCCCCGAATTTGGGCATTTTCCCACTCCCAACACGTTTGAGCTTGAGGAGGAGAGAAGAGAAGGAGAAAGAGAAGGAAAGAGAGAGAAAGAATCGGGTAGGAGGGAAGTTCTCCACATAAGGTTAGGGGATTCTCCCCAAATTTCTTTTGGGTGTTAAGTAGGGTAAAACCATGCTTAGATAATTCCTAAGCATGAGAAAATAAGAATAGTTACCCTGCAAAATTGGAATTATGCCTAAACATCGAAAATTTGGAGTGAAGATAGAGCATTCGGGAAAATAACATATGATATGTGTAAATAATGCTCCAAAATTACTACATGATGATTTGGGATGAATAATAATGATGATTATGATGTTGGAATGATGATATTTTGATTTCATAATTATAGGATTTTTGGGATTAATGCTTAAACAGGATTATGATTGATTTTGAGTATATGGGGAAAATGATTTAATTAGCCAAGTTAATGATGATAAATTCAAAATTCATGAATTGTCCCATGATATACTAACTGAGAACTATGTCATGGTATTTTTTATTTTTGGAAAAAAAATGTCAATTTTGAAACCCATGAACAGTAACCAACACGCTATGAACAGTAACCTCGGATGAACAGTAACCTGCTACAGTAATCATGAACAGTGAACAGTGTGATTTTGGAAAAAATTAAGATTTATTTTTATAAGGATGTATGGATATAATTTTTAAAGATTTATGGATAAAAATCCATGTAAGGAGGTAATGACCAAGCATTTATAAAGGGATAACCTCTATAAAAATGAGGTAATATGTGATCATAAAGCATGCATGGAAAGCAGTCTAGGACATGGAATAGATGTATAAAATATTCAATATCCTTGTATCGGAAAAGGAAGGAAAAGGTTGAGGACACCGACTGGGGAGGTAAGCAAGCGAACCCTTTTGAAAATATATTTTATTCTCAAGTATTTATGATATGTGTTTAAGGGTGGTCATTCCTATAATGTTTTGAAATGATGAATGTTTATGAGTTTTTATGAAAAGTCATGCCGGTATATTGGTATCATGTGATGTTCATGTACATGTGCACATGTATGATGCATAATGAAGAGGCTTTAGTGGAGGTAGAAAGCGGATCAAAGGGTCCTCCTTCACTATTGCCGAGTCGTATGGGCTGTGTGCCGACGACATCCTACCAAGAGGTGGAGGCAAAGGAATGTTATGTGTGAATGAATGCATTGCATTTTCATACATGGATTGAAAAGGAAAGCATGGATTTGAAATGATGTTATAAAGGGATGGTGCAAATAATTCTCTACATGAGAATGACAAGTCACCTGGTGTAAGAGGTATATAATGCCGGGAGAATCAAAAGTCACGCATGTAGGAGACCAGGTAGGCTAATCAAGGTAAAGGACGCGAGGTCCCCTTGACGAGCCAAGTCGGAGAAGCCGGCGTAATGGACCATGCTATGTGAGATGTTTCCCAAGCTAGCGTACCCACAGACGATGGTTTATGTCAGGAATGGAAAGAAAGCATTTGCACATCCAATGTTTATGAAATAATTTTTATGAAAAGGTTTCTGTGCATTTGATAGTTGATCACTTGGTAAGTGTCTTCTATCGAATGGAGAGTAATGCATTTAAAATGAAAAATGCTTGCTTATTGAGTTTCGACTCATGTTTTGTTTTCTCAACCCGAGAGAAGTATAGGGAAAGCCAAGAGATGAAAGGCATATGTTGCTAAAGGAAAAGAGGAATCTACAAAGGTTAGTAGATTTTTGTATGAATAAATGCCCTAATGGGATATGGTGAAAAAGACATAGGTTGTATGAAATTATGAAGTTATGAATAATATGAGAAGTTGATGATTTATGACGATATGGATAAGTCCATTATGAATGATGAATGGTGTGGAATGCGAAGACATGAAATGATGATGGATAAAAGAAAAAAAATTTCGGACGAGATACAATTAAGAACCCGCCGTGTGATCAGGGCAAAAATCCGGAGTCACGCTAACTAATCGACAAGATCTTGGAGTAAGGTTGTGACGCTCGGTCTAGGGCGCCACAGAAGATGGTATCAAAGCAAGGATTAGTAAATAGGCGTGGAAAGAGAAAAGTTATGGATGATAGGAAAGGTGTGATACCACAGAAGTTGATATTAGATTATGAATTGATAGATAGGCAAAGATAATGTCTGGATCTATATGTTTATGAAGCTATGATGCTTTTTATGATGAGTATAAAAAGAGTAAATGAAAGAGTATAGATGGTAGCTGAGTAAATGAAAGAGTATCATATCAAGGAATGGTAGATGAGTATAGAAAGAGTAAATGAAAAGAAAGAAAAGGTATGATAAAACAGGAAGTTATATCATAGCAATGATTAGGAGATAGATGTTGAAAGAATAAAGGAATGGAAGAAATAAAAATCATGATATAGAATTTGAATGACATGGATCAAGGAAGAAAGGAAATCATTCGGGATTAATTTCTAATCTTGATGCATTTGAAGATAGGTGCGAGAGGATTATCTCTCCACGATAATGATGAAAGGGATGATAAAGGCCCTTTCTAGTTTACAGAAATCGGAAAGGAGGATAAGGAAAGAAATATTTTATATTGACTTAGTCCGTAGTCTACACTAGTATAACCTAGTTGTAGACACTATGGATTGAAAGGGAATAGATGAAGTTAGCAAAAGTCTCTACTGACTTTTGAAAAAAATCAATGACGTTTTGATAATTTTTGCTATAAAATTAAACTTACACATATATGTCATGTGTATATGGAATGAGAGTAGTGGATACTGACCTCTTTATTAGAGTTGATTGATGATTAATGATATGATAAGTTGAAAGTTGCGCAGCAGAAGCATGATGGAAAATGACATGTTTCGGGACGAAACCTAATGTAAGGGGGGGATAACTGTGAAACCTCAATTTTAGGAACGTGTATGAAACCCTAGGGTTATGAACCCTGGGTAATATAATTATATTTCTATGAAATATATATTAATGATATTTTGCAATAGATGACATTGGAAGATTAAATTGCTAATTATGGAATTTTAATTCGGATGAATAGTACACGTAAATAGTGCACGTGAATAGTAAACGTGGGATTAAGGAATATGTTAAGTTAATCACTTTGGATTAACTTAATCATAAAAGACAAAAAAGGAAGCTTCCTACAAAAGGACAAAATTGCCACTTTTTTATTAGTATTTTCGGATTTTTAGTGGATTTTTGGGAGAAAATGAAGAAAAATTCATATATTGCAATCCGGATGGTGGATTGAGATGAAATTTTTATAGATGGCCAAAATATTATGATGATCATGATGAATGGTTTAAGATTTGACCAAAATCATGAATCAAAGGTCAAGATGAAACGTCGTTTGGTGATCAAAAAGTAGCCCACTTTTTCATTAATTACAAATTGACTTTTATTAAATAAAAAGCAAAATAATTAAATGCAAAATCCAAGGAGCATCTTGGGTGTGGATGAGCATGGACTTTTGTGGCCAAATCCATTGGCCCAAAATCAATCTTATCCTAAAATCAACGGTTGATATGAATTAGCTTAAAAATTAATTTTAACAAATAAAAAATTATTAAACAAATAGGGGATTGCTAGGGGGCGTGAACCGTAGCTTGGAGGGCTGCACATGGCTCATGAAATCTCATGGATTTTGAAGAAAATTATTTATAATTTAACACATGGAGCTAGGGGGTAAATTGCAAATATGTGAAAAATGCCACCCTATAAATGGGGAGCATGGGGTGAACACCAAAGCACACCACCCAGCTCCAAAGTTGGGCAGTTTCCCACCCACAACACGTTTTAGATTGAGGAGGAGAGATGAGAAGGAGAAAGAGAAGGAAAGAGGGAGAAAGAGAAAGAAAGATAGAGAAAGAGTCGGGTGGGAGGGAAGTTCTCCACTTAAGGTAAGGGGATTCTCCCCAAATTTATTTTGGGTATTAAGTAGGGTAAAACCATGCTTAGATAATGCCTAAGCATGAGAAAATAAGTATAGTTACCCTGCGAAATTGGAATTATGCCTAAACATAAAAAAATTGGAGCGAAGATAGAGCATTCGGAAAAATAACATATGATATGTGTAAATAATACTCCAAAATTACTACATGAAGATTTGGGATGAATAATAAATATGATTATGATGTTGGAATGATGATATTTTGATTTCATAATTATAGGATTTTTGGGATTAATGCTTAAACAAGATTATGATTGATTTTGAGTATATGGGGAAAATGATTCAATTAGCCAAGTTAATGATGATAAATTCAAAATTTATGAATTTTTCCATGATATACTAACTGAGAGCTATGTCATGGTATTTTTTATTTTTGGAAAAAAATGTCAATTTTGAAACCCATGAACAGTAACCAACACGCTTTGAACAGTAACCTCGGATGAACAGTAACCTGCTACAGTAATCATGAACAGTGAACAGCGTGATTTTGGAAAAAATTAAGATTTATTTTTATAAGGTTGTATGGATTTAATTTTTAAGGATTTATAGATAAAAATCCATATAAGGAGGTAATGGCCAAGCATTTATAAAGGGATAACCTCTATAAAAATGAGGTAATATGTGATCATAAAGCATGCATGGAAAGCAATATAAGACATGGAATAGATGGATAAAATATCCAATATCCCTGTATAGGAAAAGGAAAGAGAAGGTTGAGGACACCGACTGGGGAGGTAGGCAAGCGAAACCTTTTGAAAATATATTTTATTCTCAAGTATTTATGATATGTGTTTAAGGGTGGTCATTCCTATAATGTTTTAAAATGATGAATGTTTATGAGTTTTTATGAAAAATCATGCCGGCATATTGATATCATGTGATGTTTATGGACATGTGCACATGTATGATGCATAATGAAGAGGCTTTAGTGGAGGTAGAAAGCGGATCAAAGGGTTCTCCACTATTGCCGAGTCGTATGGGCTTTGTGCCGACGACATCCTCCCAAGAGGTGGAGGCAAAGGAATGTTATGTGTGAATGAATGCATTGCATTTTCATACATGGATTGAAAAGGAAAGCATAGATTTGAAATGATGTTTTAAAGAGATGGTGCAAATAATTCTCTACATGAGAATGACAAGTCACCTGGTGTAAGAGGTATATAATGCCGGGAGAATCAAAAGTCACGCATGTAGGAGACCAGGTAGGCTAATCAAGGTAAAGGACGCGAGGTCCCCTTGACGAGCCAAGTCGGAGAAGCCGGCGTAATGGACCATGCTATGTGAGATGTTTCCCAAGCTAGCGTACCCACAGACGATGGTTTATGTCAGGAATGGAAAGAAAGCATTTGCACATCCAATGTTTATGAAATAATTTTTATGAAAAGGTTTCTGTGCATTTGATAATTGATCACTTGGTAAGTGTCTTTTATCGAATGGAGAGGAATACATTTAAAAATACTTACTTATTGAGTTTCGACACATGTTTTGTTTTTCTAACCTCAGATAGGTGTAGGGATAGCCAAGAGATGAAAGGCGTGTGTTGCTAATGGAAAAGAGGAATCTAGAAAGGTTAGTAGATTTTTGTATGAATAAATGCCCTAATGGAATATAGTGAAAAAGACATAGGTTGTATGAAATTATGAAGTTATGAATAATATGAAAAGTTGATGATTTATGATGATATGGATAAGTCCATTATGAATGATGAATGGTGTGGAATGCAAAGATATGAAATGATGATGGATAAAAGAAAAGAAAAAAAATTTGGACGAGATCCAATTAAGAACCCGCCGTGTGATCAGGGCAACAATCCTGAGTCACGTTTACCAATCGACAAGATCTTGGAGTAAGGTTGTGACGCTCGGGTTGGGGCGCCACAGAAGATATTATCAGAGCAAGGATTGGTAAATAGGCGTGGAAAGAGAAAAATTAATGATGATAGGAAAGGTGTGATACCATAGAAGTTGATATTAGAATATGAATTGATAGATAGGCAAAGATAATGTCTAGATCTATATGTTTATGACACTATGATGCTTTTTATGATGAGACAAGAATGGTATCATATCAAGGAATGGTAGATGAGTATAGAAAGAGTAAATGAAAAGAAAGAAAAGATATGATACCACAGGAAGTTATATCATAGCAATGATTGGAAGATAGATGTAAAAAGAATAAAGGAATGGAAGAAATAGAAATCATGATACTTATATATCATGATATAGAATTTGAATGACATGGATCAAGGAAGAAAGGAAATTGTTTGGGATTAATTTCTAATCTTGATGCGTTTGAAGATAGGTGCGAGAGGATTATCTCTCCACGATAATGATGAAAGGGATGATAAAGGCCCTTTCTAATTTACAGAAACTGGAAAGAAGGATAAGGAAAGAAATATTTTATACTGACTTAGTCAGTAGTCTACACTAGTATAACCTAGTTGTAGACACTATGTAATGAAAGGGAATAGATGAAGTTAGCAAAAGTCTCTTCTAACTTTTGAAAAAAATCAATGACGTTTTGATAATCTTTGCTATAAAATTAAATTTACACATATATGTCATGTGTATATGGAAAGAGAGCAGTGGATACTGACCTCTTTATTAGAGATGATTGAAGATTAATGATATGATAAGATGAAAATTGCGCAGCAGAAGCATGATGGAAAATGACAAGTTTCGAGACGAAACCTAATGTAAGGGGGGGATAATTGTGAAACTCTAATTTTAGGAACGTGTATGAAACCCTAGGGTTATGATCCCTGGGTAATATAATTATATTAATATGAAATATATGTTAATGATATTTTTCAATAGATGGCATTGGAGGATTAAATTGCTAATTATGGGATGTTAATTCGGATGAATAGTGCACGTGAATAGTAAACATGGGATTAAGGAATATGTTAAGTTAATCACTTTGGACTAACTTAAATATAAAAAACAAAAAAGGAAGCTTCCCACAAAATGACAAAATAGCTACTTTTTTATTAGTATTTTCAGATTTTTAATGTATTTTTTAGAGAAAATGAAGAAAAATTAATATCTTGCAATCCGGACGTCGGATTGAGATGAAATTTTTTATAGATGGCCAAAATATTATGATGATCATGATGAATGGTTTAAGATTTGACAAAAATCATGAATCAAAGGTCAAGATGAAACTGTTGGTCCCGAGTTGATGGCAATTACCCAAGAGGGGAGGGGTGAATTGGGTATTTAAAAATTTATAACTTAAACAAAAACTTTACCCCGGATTAATCTAGTCCCCTTAATGAAGAAACGAAATGGAAATCAATATAATATAGAGAGCAGAAATATAAATCAAACACACAAGATTTTTATAGTGGTTCGGGCAACCTCCCTACTCCACTCTTCCAAGCTCACACTCCTTGTGACTTGGGTTCCACTATTGTATTCTCTCAATACAATTAGAGTCACTGCTCTCTTCTAGATTCCATCTCTAGGGGGCTTCAACACAACACAGCACAAGTAGGTGACGAGTTCCACTCCAATCACACACTACTTTGCTTACACTTGATCTTAGTTCCTCAAACTAAATCAAGTTCAATACAACAAAATGAAATAACAAAAGGAGTCTAAACTTTACAGATGTGTAGAAGCAATTTGGAGCAGAGAAGAACTCGTAATGTAGACTTTGAAGATTCAGAAATGTAGCTCTTGCAATTTGAAGCAAAGTTCTTCCTCTATGAATGGCTTGATCTCTTTAGAGCTCTTGAATATAGGAGTTAAGCACACTTAATGATTCTCTACTTCTTCCCTCGTCTACCATGAATGCCTTTTATAATTTTGGAGGGAATCCGAACGTTAGAAGGTAGGTGGCACGCATTAAATGCGCCCACGTTCGAATAAATTCCGACCGTTGCGACCCAAGTCGCAGGCGGAGTCGACTTCGGATGCGACTTCGCCCAAGTCGCAGATGGAGTCGACTTCGGATGCGACTTCGCGTTCGGTTTGCGACTTCAAGTTTCAGATCGGGTCGACTTGGGCATCGACTTGACCCAAGTCGTAGGTGAAGTCGACTTTGGGTGCGACTTCACCTTGTCAGGTTCCAAGTCTGAGTCTTGAGTCGACTTTGGCTTCAGACTTCAACTCAAGTCGATCATGGAGTCGACTTGGGTTGCGACTTGACTTGGTCTTTGCAAAATATGCTTTGATCCTCATTGATTTGCTTCTATCTTGTTTGGCTTTCTTCCTTTAGTTGCTTTCATTCTAGAATGGCTCCTTATACTTGTAGATCTTGTGAATCTTGAAGAGCTTTACTTTGATTCTTCTTGGATTAGCTTGAACCTTGTGAATCTTTGAAGAACTTGAATCTTGCATGGTAGATTCATGCACCTTGCTTGCTTTTGATTCATATTGATCTTCATGACTTGATTATTTCTTCATCTTGGAGCATGCCTGAATCTTTGTGAGTCTTTGAAGAACTTGAATCTTGCATGGTAGATTCATGCACCTTGCTTGCTTTTGATTCATATTGATCTTCTTGACTTGATTATTTCTTCATCTTGGAGCATGCTTGAATCTTTGCCTTGGACTTGATAAACTTGAGTTGATCTTGAAAAGGAGCTTGAATCTGTATTTTGGACTTTGAAGATCGTCAAGTCGAACTCGGGGTCGACTTCGTCTGCGACTTCGCCCAAGTCGGAACTGGAGTCGACTTCGACTGCGACTTCGGTATACTTCTCTCCCAAATTCAACTCTGGAGTGATTTTAGCATCTGAAGTCGATGCTGGAGTCGACTTCGTTTGCGACTTGGCTTCCCAAGTCGCAAGTGGAGTCGACTTGGCCTGCGACTTCACCTGCTCTTCTTCCCATTTCAACTCTGGACAGTTTTGGCACTTTCAAGTCGATCTTGGAGTCGACTTGGGAAACGACTTGGCCTTCCATGCTTTATGTTCTTCAAATGTATATCCCTTAAACATATCCACAAACATGTTAGTAACCAAGACTTACTCAAATTGATTTGTTTAATCATCAAAACATAGATTTAACTTGTTTTCCACATATTTCCAACAGAAACGTCGTTTGGATATAAAAAAGTAGCCCACTTTTGCATTATTTACAAATTGACTTTTATTAATTAAAAAGAAAAATAATTAAATGCAAACTCCAAGGAGCTGTTTGGGTGTGGATGAGCATGGACTTTTGGGGCCAAATCCAATGGTCCAAAATCAATCTTATCCTAAAATCAACGATTGAGATGAATTAGCTTAAAAAAATTAATTTTAATAAATCAAAAATCATTAAACAAATAGGGGCTAGCTAGGGGGCGTGAACAGTAGCTAGGAGGGCTGCACATGGCTCAAGAAATCTCATGGATTTTGAAGAAAATTCTTTATAATTTAACCCATGGAGCTAGGAGGTAAATTGCAAATATGTGAAAAATGCCACCCTATGGGGAGCATGGAGTGAACAACCAAAGCACACCATCCAGCTCCAAAGTTGGGCATTTTCCCACCCTCAACACGTTTCAGCTTGAGGAAGAGAGAAGAGAATGAGAATGAGAAGGAAAGAGAGAGAGAAAGAGTCGGGTAGGAGGGAAGTTCTCCACTTAAGGTAAGGGGATTCTCCCCAAATTTTTTTTGGGTGTTAAGTAGGATAAAACCATGCTTAGATAATGCCTAATCATGAGAAAATAAGTATAGTTACCATGCCAAATTGAAATTATGCCTAAACATCGAAAATTTGGAGCGAAGATAGAGCATTCGGAAAATAACATATGATATGTGTAAATAATACTCCAAAATTACTACATGATGATTTGGGATGAATAATAATGATGATTATGATGTTGGAATGATGATATTTTGATTTCGTAATTATAGGATTTTTAGGATTAATGCTTAAACAAGATTATGATTGATTTTGAGTATATGGGGAAAATGATTGAATTATCCAAGTTAATGATGATAAATTCAAAATTCATGAATTTTTCCATGATATACTAGCTGAGAGCTATGTCATGGTATTTTTTTTAAAAAAAAATGTCAATTTTTGAAACCCATAACAGTAACCAACACGCTGTGAACAGTAACCTCGGATGAACAGTAACCTGCTATAGTAAACGTGTACAGTAACTATGAAAAGTGAACAACGTGATTTTGGAAAAAATTAAGATTTATTTTTATAAGGATGTGTGGATTTAATTTTGAAGAATTTATGGATAAAAATCCATATAAGGAGGTAATGACCAAGTATTTATAAAGGGATAACCTCTATAAAAATGAGGTAATATGTGATCATAAAGCATCCATGGAAAGCAATCTAAGACATAGAATAGACGGATAAAATATCCAATATCCTTGTATAGGAAAAGGAAGCAGAAGGTTGAGGACACCGACTGGGGAGGTAAGCAAGCGAACTCTTTTGAAAATATATTTTATTCTCAAGTATTTATGATATGTGTTTAAGGGTGGTCTTTCCTATAATGTTTTGAAATGATGAATGTTTATGAGTTTTTATGAAAAGTCATGCCGACATATTGATATCATATGATGTTCATGGACATGTGCACATGTATGATGCATAATGAAGAGGCTTTAGTGGAGGTAGAAAGCGGATCAGAGGGTCCCCCTTCACTATTGCCGAGTCGTATGGGCTGTGTGCCGGTGGCGTCCTCCCAAGAGGTGGAGGCAAAAGAATGTTATGTGTGAATGAATGCATTGCATTTTCATATATGGATTGAAAAGGAAAGCATGGATTTGAAATAATGTTTTAAAGGAATGGTGCAAATAATTCTCTACATGAGAATGACAAGTCACCTGGTGTAAGAGTTATATAATACTGGGAGAATCAAAAGTCATGCATGTAGCAGACCAGGTAGGCTAATCAAGGTAAAGGACGCGAGGTCCCCTTGACGAGGCCAAGTCGGAGAAGCCGGCGTAATGGACCATGCTATGTGAGATGTTTTCCAGGCTAGCGTAGCCACATACGATGGTTTATGTGAGGAATGGAAAGGAAGCATTTTCATATCCAATGTTTATGAAATGATTTTTATGAAAAGGTTTCTATGCATTTGATAGTTGATCACTTGGTAAGTGTCTTCTATCGAATGGAGAGTAATGCATTTAAAATGAAAAATGCGTGCTTATTGAGTTTCAACTCATGTTTTATTTTTCTAACCTCAGACAAGTCTAGGGAAAGCCAAGAGATGAAAGGCATGTGTTGCTAAAGGAAAAGAGGAATCTACAAAGGTTAGTAGATTTTTGTATGAATAAATGCCCTAATGGGATATGGTGAAAAAGACAGGTTGTATGAAATTATGAAGTTATGAATAATATGAGAAGTTGATGATTTATGATGATATGGATAAGTCCATTATGAATGATGAATGGTGTGGAATGCAAATACATGAAATGATGATGGATAAAAGAAAAGAAAAAAATTTGAACGAGATCCAATTAAGAACCCGCCATGTGATCAGGGCAACAATCCTGAGTCACGTTTACCAATCAACAAGATCTTAGAGTAAGGTTGTGAAGCTCGGGCTGGGGTGCCACACTAACACACAAAAATAGTCTAAAATGGGCCATGATAACTCGCATTTTTACGAGTTATTAACTAGCAAGACCAGTTCAATTCAATCCACCACCTCAAGAAGAAAAGAAATCGGATTTGGAAAACCTTTTCATGCAGTTCATGCAATCCCAGATCATGACAAATAGAAATTCGGAAGCACAGATCGTCCAACTGGCCTCAGCTCTAAACAACCAGCCTCAAGGTGCACTGCCGAGTGACACGGAACATAATCCAAAAGGAAAAGGCAAAGAGCAGGTGCGGGCAGTCACATTTCGTAGTGGAAAGCCGCTAGCTGACGCAACTCTGCCAGAAGCGGTAACGGAAGCCACTAATCTTCTGATTCATCAGTCACAGGAATCAGAAGAACCAGATACAACACAGAAGCAACCGGAGGCTGAAATTGCCACAAATCAAAGGCCACCTCCTCCATTTCCTTAGAGATTCACAAAGAACAAAAAGGAGGGCCAGTTCAAGAAGTTTTTGGAGGTACTAAAACAACTACATATCAACATACCTCTTGTCGAAGCCTTGGAATAGATGCCGAGCTACGCCAAATTCATGAAAGATGTTCTGTCAAAGAAAAGGCGGTTGACGGAATTCGAAACGGTGGCATTAACAGAAGAAACCAGTGCAATGTTGCAGAGAAAACTGCCTCTTAAGCTCAAGGATCCAGGGAGCTTCACTATCCCATGCACGATCGGGAACCAATACTTTGGGAGAGCTCTATGTGACTTGGGAGCTAGCATTAATCTCATTCCCAAGTCAATTTTCAGAAAACTGGGCATTGGGGAAGCTCAACCTACGATAGTCATGTTGCAACTGGCGGACCGGTCCATGACATATCCGGAGGGCATTATGGAAGATGTTCTTGTCAATGTGGACAAGTTCATCTTTCTTGTAGATTTCATTATCTTGGATTATGAAGAAGATCGGGACGTGCCAATCATCTTGGGTCGACCTTTCCTTGCAATGGCCAAAGCTATCATTGGTGTACAAGCTAGAGAGTTGACTATGCGGGTTCAGAATGAACATGTTACTTTTAGCGTGTTCAAAGCGATGCATCTACCAAATGATCCAGATGAATGCCTAATGATCAACATGGTGGATTCAGCAGTTCAAGCTGAATTCCAAGTCTCAGCTTACAAAGACGTCCTAGAAGCATCGCTGGTTGGAGAAATCAATGAATCTGACGACGAATCGACAAAGATGATACGCTACCTGCAATAATCTCTGACTTTTGCACGATACCCGCAGAAGTTCGAATCGTTGGAGCTCATACCAGAAACTTTTAAATAGTTGAAGCCGTCAATTGAAGAGCTGCTTGTTCTGGAGCTGAAACCTCTACCAAAGCACCTCAGATATACCTACTTGGGAGAGGAATCCTCACTCTTGGTGATTATTTCTTCTGCATTGGATCTCGTGCGGGAAGAAAAACTGCTCAAAGTGCTCAATAATCACAAAAGGGCCATAGGATGGACCATCGCCGACATCAAAGGCATCAACCCATCCTTTTACATGTACAAAATTCAAATGGAGGAGAATTTCAGGCCATCCATCAAAGAACAGAGAAGATTGAACCGGATCATGAAAGAAGTGGTCAAAAAGGAGATTATCAAATGGCTAGATGCAGGCGTTATATATCCGATCTCCGACAGCTTTTGGGTCAGCCCGGTACAGTGCGTCCCGAAGAAAGGTGGAATGACGGTCATCTCCAACGAGAACAATGAACTAATTCCAACCAGGACAGTCACTGGTTGGATAGTTTGTATGGACTACCACAAGCTAAACAAAGCCACCCGAAAGGATCATTTTTTGCTCCCATTAACTGATCAGATGTTGGACAGGTTAGCGGGGCGGAAATTCTATTGCTTTCTAGACGGCTATTCAGGTTACCATCAGATCATGATAGCACCGGAAGACCAAGAAAAGACCACATTCACATGTCCACATGGCATGTTAGCATTCAGGCGAACGCCATTTGGCCTATGCAATGGCCTAGCGACATTTCAGCGTTGTATGATGGGCATTTTCACTGACATGGTGGAAGACTTCCTGGAGGTATTCATGGATGATTTCTCAGTATTCGGGAATTCCTATGAAAAGTGCCTGACCAACTTATCAAAGATGCTCCAGCGTTGTGAGGATACGAACCTGGTTCTCAACTAGGAAAAGTGTCACTTTATGGTGCAGGAGGGCATCGTACTTGGGCACCGAGTCTCCAAACAGGGAATCGAAGTGGACAAAGCTAAAATTGAGACGATCGAGAAATTTTCTCCACCCACCTTAGTCAAAGGCATTCACAGTTTTCTAGGACATGCGGAGTTCTACCGACATTTCATAAAAGACTTCTTCAAGATAGCCAAACCGTTATGTTCATTGCTCGAGAAGGATGCGCCATTCGAGTTCACAGACGAATGCATGGAGGCATTCCAGGAGCTGAAAGAGAAATTAGTTTCTGCACCAATCATCATTTCTCCAGAATGAAACCTCCCATTCGAACTAATATGCGATGCAAGTGACTACGCAGTGGGAGCAGTACTGGGCCAGCGAAAGAACAGAGTTTTTCACTCCTACTACGCCAGCAAAACCTTAAACGAGGCTCAAATGAATTATACCACGACGGAAAAGGAATTGCTAGCGGTGGTGTTTGCATTCAACGAATTCAGAGTCTATCTGGTGGGGACCAAAATGATCGTATACACAGACTATTCGGCCATAAAGCATTTGATCGAGAAAAAAGATGCAAAGTCACGCTTGATCTGATGGGTCTTATTGCTACAGGAGTTTGACCTCAAAATTAAAGAATGGAAAGGAGCTGAAAACCAGGTCGTCGATCATTTATCCCGTCTCAAAAGAAACCAGCCAGTTCAAGACACAAAACAGATTTGAGAAGTGTTCCCAGATGAGCATCTATTTTCGTAAACTATATCATCAGTGGACTGTTGCCTTCAGAGATGAATTCACATCAAAGGAAGAAATTTCTCCATGACTTGAAATTCTACTTCTAGGATGATCCATACTTGTTCAAGGAATGCCCAGACCAATTATATCGGAGATGTATTCCCGAATGTGAATGGGAATCAATATCGCAGAGTTGCTATTCATAACCGTATGGGGGCCACTTCCAAGGAGACAAAACTGCAGCTAAAGTACTCTAATCTGGATTTTATTAGCCATCTTTGTTCAAGGATGCCCATTTCTTCGTCAAAAGATGCGACCAATGCCAGCGGACGGGTAATATTTCCTAAAGACAAAATGCCTCTCACTAATGTCATCGAAGTAGAAATATTCGATGTATGGGGTATCGACGGAGCCCGATCGCCTGCTCCCGGGAGCAAGCAGCGTTCCCTGCTCTAGTGAGCTTATACCCATTTTTTTTATTTTTTCTTGAAAATTTCTCCTAAACAGTGTAATCTAGATGTATTTAACATGTGTATAAGTTTTTACCATTTTTGGAGTATTTTAGATATTTATTTTTTATTTTTGAAAATTAGTGGCATTTTAAGTAATTTAAACTTATACACATGTTAAATACACCTGGATTAACATTTTTATAAAAAAAAATTTTAAAAATAAAAACAATGGGTATAAGCTCCCAGGAGCAGGGAACGCTGCTTGCTTCCGGGAGCAGGCGATCGGGCTCCGGTTATCGACTTCATGGGTCCTTTCATCCATTCCTTTGGAAACCAATATATTCTAGTGGCTATGGATTATGTTTCCAAATGGGTCGAAGCGATTCCTACTCAAGCGGGCGATGCCAAAACGGTTCTCAAATTCATTAAGAAGAATATTTTTGTGCGTTTTGGCACGCCCCAGGTGATTATTAGTGATGGAGGCTCTCATTTCTGCAACCGGCAGTTCATGACAATTTTGCACAAATATGGAGTACGCCACAGGGTGACGACAGCTTATCATCCACAAGCCAATGGACAATTCTGGAGAAAACAATTGGGTCATCTCACAAGGACTGGTCTATCAAATTGGATGACGCGCTATGAGTGTATCAAACTACCTACAAAACCCAGTTTGGAATGTCTCCCTACCAACTAGTTTATGGAAAAGTCTGTCATCTGTCGCTGGAGTTGGAACACAATGCTTACTAAGCAATAAAGAAACTAAATCTGGACATGCAATAAGCAGGGGAGCGTCGATTGCTGCAACTCAATGAGTTGGATGAATTCTGAATGCAAGCCTATGAAAATGCCAAGATCTATAAAGAAAAGGTGAAGAAATGGCATGACAAGAAGATTCTGCCATAGAAATTCGAGCCAAGTCAAAGAGTCCTACTTTTCAATTCAAGATTAAAGTTATTTCCAGGAAAGTTCAAATCAAGATGGTCGGGACTGTTTGTGGTGATAAAGGCGACTGAGCATGGAGCAGTGGAGATATTCAACGAGACATCCGGTAACAATTTTGTTGTGAATGGGCAGCGACTAAAACATTATATGGGAGATGATCTGTAGCATTGTAAGGAGGTGGTGGAACTGAAGGACACTTGAATAGCGAGAACGTCGGGCTGAGGACGTTAAACTTAGCGCTGAATGGGAGGCAACCCATTACTCATTTTTATTTCTGTTTTCGTTTTTGTTTTTATTTTTTCTTTTATGTAGGAGAATAACTTGGAGATCAAATTTATAAAGATCATGCTAGGAAGCAGCAGGGAGCATAATTTTCAAAAGAAAAATCACTGAAGAGCATCGACGCCTAAGCGCCACATTGGGGCGCCCCGGCGCTGTAATGAAGATCCCGAAGAACGGAGCGCGCCACTAGCGCCTAGGCGTCGCAAGATGGCGCCCCGGCCTTGGGTCATGGACAACGCGATCCAGACGACTTTATAAGGCTCAGGTTAGGGTTCTAAACCCTACCCCAAGCCCCAGCGTAGCCCATTTTCTCCCCTCTTCATCTCCAACACTTTTTGCCTTGATTCCAAGCCATTTCAACTTCAATCCAACTTCATTTCATCATCAATCTCCTCCCCATTCTATCCTCTCCATTTTCATCTCATTTCCAATGTTTTCCCCTTTCTTAGATCAACCCAAATCAACCCAAAAATCGAGTTTCCCTCATCAAATCTTAAGCCCAATCCCTAAACTCCATTTCCCCTCCTTTTGGGACCCATTTCAAACCCCCATTTCACTTTTTCTTCCGGCCGGAGCCGGATTTCATCGACAGTAGAGCGGCGCCTAGACACCACCATACCGCGCCCCGACGCCAGTTTAGAAAAGTGCTAAATTGCAGAATTTCAAGTTGCTAAGCTCCTGAGGTAAAATTTCTTGTTCTTTGGTGAATTCTAAGTGCTTTGAAAGTTGTTTGGTGTTGGTTTGCTGTAAGATTGGCATTTGGATTGGATTTTGGGTGGTTGGATGGCGGATTGGAATTCATTGTGCAGTTTGTGTGGGTGACTTATTGGATATTGGTTGTGAATTGTTTGTGGATTGTTGTGTTGATTTTTTTATACCGGAGACATGGCCTCCTCTTCCTCTGCCAAGCGGAAGAAGACACAGGATCCAGTTGAGTTTGACGCCAACCAGTTCGTGTTCGCTCAAGCTTTCAAGCGGTACACAGACTCGTTGCAAAAGTGCCACCTAATCTCGGAGAGGGGCATTAAGATAGACTCATTTGGCGAGGTCCTCACCAATGAGCTGAATGCCCAAGGTTGGCATAAGTTCCTGGCATAGCCACAGGCCGCCATCGTACTGGTGGTGAAGAAATTTTATGCCAACGCGGTGGAACACGAGCAGGGAAGGGTCAAGGTTTGAGGAAAGATCGTCCCCTTTCACTCCGAGGCGATCAACTCTTTTTACGGGACGCCCACTTTTGATCACCCAGACCAATATGAGGCCTTCTTGGAGGGAGAGGACAGAGACGTCAACTCCATCACACGACATTTCTGTCAAAGGCCACCGACATGAAAGCCGACAGGCGGACAGCTCACATCCTTCAAGTGCAGTGACATGCTCTATCATAAGAGGATGTTATTCCACTTCATGTCTGCTAGGATGATGCCGTCGACCCACGTCAGCGAGGTCACCATGGATAGGGCGCTCCTGCTACATGTCATTTATAGCGGGATGATGATCGATGTGGGGAGGCTGATTTACCACCAGATATGTGTCAGCGCGATAGCTCCCCGGGGCAGTTACTACTTCCCATCCCTCATCACAGGGCTCTGCAAGAGGGTGGGAGTCAAATGGGACGCGACGAAGGAAGTCTTGAATTGCCAGGCAATCATCGATGACCTATCTTACCGCACCCAGCCACGAGTCTGCACCGCCACGACTCACCCCATGGCAACAGTGGGACCCTCCTCTCAACTGCCAACCATAAGCAAGCGGCTGACCAACCTAGAGAACCTCATGGCGGCTCAAGCCAGGTTTTTGCAGCAGTCCAACCGGGAAATGGAGTCCCACTTCCGCCAGTTTATGGAGGAGCGCCACATCGATGCATGACTCTTCCACAATTCCCATCGACACCTCCGGAGTTCCAAGCTTGCTTCGGACAGTCCTCCCAGCATCAGGGTGGCGGAGCGAGGACAATGATGCAACCGAGTCTGATTCATGAGGGAGTCCTGGTCCTTTCTATTTTATTTTTATTTATTTTTTTTACTTTGTTGTTCTTTATTAGGTCATTTTTAGTATCATGCTGTGGCGCCCCGAACCGAGGCGTCACATTTGTCCTTACTCCAAGATCTTGTCGATTGGTAAGTGTGAATCAGGATTGTTGCCCTGATCACGCGGCGGGTACTTAATTCGATCTCGTCAAAATTTTTTTTTCTTTTTCTTCCATCACATAAAGACATATACTTATCATCATATCTCAATTATCATTGATAACATTCATACTTGTTTTTGTACAATACAGGTTATTTTAACCTGAACATTTTATACATACATAATTTGAAAACTCCTTATCATATATTCATGTCATACCATATATGGATCAGCATATCATAAAATTTTCTTCATACCTTCTTTTTTCTTTTCCTCTTGGCCTGTGCTGTACCTGTCTATGGTTTGAAAAGCAAAACGTGAGTCGAAACTCAGTAAGCAAGCGTCTTTTTTTTCATTTAAAAGCATTTCTCTTGTTCAATAGTAGACACTTATCAAGTGATCTACTATCAACCAGTGGAAACCTTTTCATAAAACCTTTCGTAAAACATATGCTTGCAAACTTAACATGTAAACCTTTTTTTCACGAACATAAAACATTTTTCATAAAACTTTCTTTCTCCAAGGACATTCTCATGTCCTTAAAACATTTTTCATAAACCTTTTTAAAACAAGCATATGCATCATGCATAACGTTTCTGTCCGTCTGGTAGGTGACACTTACCAAGTGATCACCCTTTCCTCCTTAGGAGAGAAACCATCTCTATTGATAACTCGCGAGCCAAGCAGTTATCCGTGTTCTTCTCCCATTTCAGGGAGGGCGCCGCCGGCATTTCGCCTTTTAAAGCGACTTGGCCTATGTAGAGGGGGCCCATCTTGCAACCGCGTCCGGTCTGCATATCCTCTACAGTAGACCTAGTACATAACTCATGTGCACATTCCTTTCTCCATATTCATATGCTAGCATGCTTTTTATAAAACTCCACAGACCCTAGTCTGTGACTTTTCCTTTTTAAAACTTGATGCTAGCATGTCATTTCAAAATAGAACAGACCTCGGCCTGTATTCCCTTTTCTATCTCTAACTTGATAACTCGGCATAGCCCAAGTTAACAAGTTAATAAAAATATTTTGTAAGGATGACCAACCTTAAATAATTTTAAAAACATTTAAATGGCACATTCTTAAAACATTTGAAATATTCGAGAAATAATAAATTTGAAACATTGCTAAAAAATGTTTATAAATCATTTTTGATCGGTAAAACAATTTTGAAAAACATTTTAATATTTGGAAACCAAAGACTTTGGAAACATTTTTCTTCTCGTTTCTAGATTTTTCATGAACAAAGGATGCATAATTCATTTTCTATATATATATATATCATATTCTTTGTCCACATAACACTTAAGTTTCTTCTATACGAAGATATGCTTGTATGATCCTTTGGTCATTTAAAAGAATCTTCATTTAAATCCGTTTCAAAACATTTTAATAAATCATTTTAAATTCATTCGATAAAACAAAATATTATTTTGAAAATCAAAACTTTTCCTTTTCCATTATAATGCAACCATTTCCATCTTTCTCTTCATTTATAAGGATTTGCTTATGATAAAGCAATTCCCACATACTTCAACATTTCTTCTTACTTCCATATGAATTTGCTTATAATAAAGCAAATTTGACATATTCCATAGTTGCACTATATAAAAATCATTTTCAAAAGTTTGCTTGCTTACCTTTGCTTTGCTTTAATCCGACTCCTTTATCCTTTCCTTTCCTTTTCCTATACAAGTGAAAAGGATATACATACTTTATCATGCATATTTTATATTTATTTATGACCTTATTTTCCACCATAAAAATGCGTGATCCTTAAAAATGCGTGATCATCATTTTCTTATATGGATTTTTATCCATAAATCCTTAAAAAAATTCAATCCATTTATCCTCATAAAATATAAAAATAAATCTAAAATTTTCTCCAAAAATACGCTGTTACTGTAGCATATCACTGTAGCAAAATCACTGTAGCCGATATTGTAGCAAAATCACGTGCGTCACATTCTTAATTGCATTATTTTAACCTCTAGTACACATTTGTAAAATATAATATATTTCATAAATTTTATTTATCATAAAATCAGTACAGGGATCTAGGGTTTACAACCCTAGGTTTACATGTGCTATTCTAGGATTGCGGGTTTCACACATGCATTGAGGGCAATGCATCTCTCAAGTTTCGAGAGTGTATAATTCTTGACCATAGGTCTGTTTTTTATGTTTTGTTTAGATTGCATATTATGTCAACTTATGCTAATGAAAGTTATCCTTGTTCAATCCATTTTAATAAAAATGTGCAAGGTTGAGGAAAATGTTGACTTGAAATTGAATTCATAAAAAAATTTGGAAATTCAGATTTAGAACTATGTGTAAAAGCAAGTTGCAAGTGACATGTGAAAGAATCAAAAGAATTTCATAGCACATTGTTCTAATTCCAGTACATGTTAATTTTTCAACTGAAATGATAAGAACTGAGTTAAACAAATGTTAACCAAGTGCTTTAAGGGAATTAATGGATTCAGAAATGGTAATACTTCACAAAAAATTTTATTGCATGTTTAGTATCCCCACCAAGTCATCAGAATAATAAAAAGGGGGGATTGACCCAAGCTGAGTAACCGGGACTTAGCATCAACAAATGTCAAGGTTCACGTAAAAAATAAAAGAAAATCACAGTAATAACGCTTTAAAATCAAAACTCTCCCCAGATACCTTGAAATTTGGTGAGGGGAGCCAAAAAAAAATGCAGGCTCCAGATACCCTGAAATATGGTGAGGAGAGTTTTGCAATAAGTTTGGGGAGGAAAGAATGTGTAGTTGGGAAAAAATTGAATCCAGTGAATGATTACCATTTTTTTGGCTAGTTAGTTTAGCTTAAACCTTGGTTCACCTGTTTGGATTAATTTTCTAACCAGTTTCTTTTGATCAAGAGGAAGATTAGCATGTGGAATTATTACTTTGTACTAGAGAATTCTGTCATCTGCATGTAACTTGGTTCGTGAATGATATATGAAAATGCATGTCCTGTTTTGTGAAATGGATGATTTTTCAAGTCTAGATTATTCTTGACCTTGTTGAATAGAGAAATGGATTGATAAAAGCATAATGGGAAGCAGGTTGAGTTGACGGAGTCCAAATTCATTCATTCATTTATTCATTCATTGTGTTTGCATGTGTTGCTCAAGGACTAGAAACATTTAAGTTTGGGGGTGTGATAACTCGTGAAAATACAAGTTATCATGGCCCATTTCAAACTATTTTTGCGTGTTAGTCTAAGGGATTAGGCTTAGTTTGCACTATTTAGCTTAATTTTCACTCGTTTTGCATTTTAGGAGCATTATACAGTTTTTATGCATTTTTAGTTTAAATTAGGCAGATTTACTTCATTTATTTAGTTCATTCATTTTTTGCAGGAAGGACAGGCAATTAAAGGCGTGCGGGCAAGTCGAATACAGAACAAAGCCAGGTGAAGAAGCATGTGGGTTGGCGCCCAGGCACCACCCTACATGCCTTAGCCAGAATCTCCAGCACCTCACACAATAAAAGGCTTCCCGAGAGTTGGCGCCTAGGCACCACTTCACTAACATGCAGATAAGTTCCGAAAGACTTTTGAGGTCACAAGATAAAATTGCTTCCAGGGAGTTGGCGCCTAGGCGCCATGGCATGATCGTACAAGTATTTCAAAGAGTTTTCAAGTCAGAAAACATCCAGGGAGTTAGCACTTAAGCGCCAAGGCATGAACTCCCAGGACATTCAGAAAGATTTCAAAGTCATCCAACACATAGAGAGTTGGCGTCTAGGAGCCACTACGCATCCGTATGCACGGATTTCTGCATGTGTGCTGCACGAACCAACTTGTTTAAATAGAAACCTAGGGGGATCGTGCGGGAGAGAGAGAGAGAGAGAGAGAGAAACCTGACGGAATAGACACCCGGAGAAGGAAAAGAACTCGTTTGAAGTGCAGATTAAAGAGAAGATTCAACCCCGTTGGTGAAAACTTTTGAAAAACCAGTTTTCTCTTCATCTTTCTATGTGCCTTTCTTGTTTTCCTAGATACTGTTATAATGGATGTAAAGGATTTTTATATCATGTCTTTGAGTTAAACTTCTTTTAGATTGATAGTTAGGATGAATTAATATCTAACTATATTGTATTGGTTCTTTAGGATTCAGTAATGAATATTTGATTTTCATGTGATTGTGTGTTATGGATTTACCCTTGCATATGATGTTTAATCTTTTTTACAAGATTAGCTACCTTGTAAGATGATTTAATTGCACGATTAATCCTTGAAAAAGGAAAATCTCTGCTAGATCCATGTGTAGGACATAGGTTTCCTCTTTGCTAAGGGGAGTGGTTTAATGGATAGGAATATACCGTTAAACCCTATGTAGTCAATGAACAAATTATGAACTTATCAATTCCACTTTATTTAATGACATGGGAACATAGCAATTGAATAGGGTGTAATTAGCTTTATATGCGTTGAAAGACATATATAAAGATTATTGAACTTGGACTAGTAAATCCCTGCACAACCTAATGAAAAGGAACCAATGCGATATAGTTTAGATTCAAAGATTCTGAACTATCCATCTGTCATCCCCAATTGATAACTCCTTTTTAGTATTCCAGTCGTTCCTTGAAACTCTTTTATCTTTTCTTATTGCAATTGATAGAAGTAGTTTTAAGTTTCATATCCAAATCTTCTACTCACTGAAAGCAACTAAACCGATTAATAATCCCAGTTAGATCATTTACTCTTGGAAACGATACTCTACTCACTCTTTATTACTTGATCAGCACGTTTACTTGCGTTAAAATGAGTATTTTAATTAGGCATATACGCAGCTCGTAAGCGGGGCACTACAATAGTAATATGCATTTTTTGACAATTAATTGCTAACCGCACACACGAATTTTCTAGACAGCTCAACATGCATGTAGCACGCATAAAATCTTCTAGAATATCATGATGGATACTAAAATTTAACGTTACATGCATGAACCACGATCGTCATTGCATGAATTTACATTGCTTACATGTAGCTATCCAGATTTTTTTGGATTACTTCTTTCAACATATGCCACATCCACTCACAAAGATGTCGTGGAGAATCGATGACTAGAGGATGAGACTGTCCACTGATTGATGCGATAACATAAATAAATAAAGTTTATTCATGCTAAGTTGCTAAGACCAAATAGTCCATGTGACATGATACAAAGACCCACAAGTAGAGATGAAAGACGTGCCAACAAAACCATTAATAAAAAAACCAAATGAATGTAGAGAATCAGTTTTGCTAAGATATTTTCCTCAAAACCGCGGAATTATATTTCTTGTAGCCCAAGCCATTTATAACCACATAACTATAAAGACCACAGCTCCAAGGGCCTATAAATACATCCCTTTAGCTCCATTTGGAACACACAACCACTTCTTGTTGGAATCAATGGAAAAATAGCAAAATCTAAGTTTTGATGATTAACAATTCAATTTAAGTAAGTTTTGGCTACTAACATATTTTGTGAAATGTTTAAAGAATATAAAAATTAAAAATATCAAGACTAACAGGTCAAGTCGATTCCCAAGTCGACTTAGGCATCGACTTAGGTCAAGTCGATCCTCTAGTCGACTCCAGCATCGACTTCAAACGCGATTTTATGGCCAGCGCTGAAAATGAGGAGCAAGAGCTGCCAAAGTCGCACTCAAAGTTGACTTCGCATGCGACTTTGGTGAAGTCGCAGACCTAAGTCGACTCCAGTATCGACTTCAAGAACTCAGAACTACCAGCACTAAATTTGGGAATTCAAAAAGTGAAGTCGCATACCCAAGTCGACTCCACATACGACTTGAGTGAAGTTGGAACCCAAGTCGACCCGAACATACGACTTGGACAGAAATGAAGATAAATCAAGTCCAAGACAAGCAGAATTACATGAATAAATCAAGGGATACTCATTTGGACAATTCTATGAGATCCAAGAATCAAGCATTCCAACTTCAAGACATGAAGTTAAAAGATTTCAAGAAAAATGATCATACTAAGATACAAGTAAAAGAAATCAGTGGAAGAACAATTAATTGAAGAATATCAAGCAATCAAGGTCACATCCAAGGATTTCAAGTTCATCAAGCAAAGTACAAAAAGTGAAGTCGCACCCGAAGTCGACTTCACCTGCAACTTAGGTCAAGTTCAAGACCAAGTCGACCTGAGGAGGAACTTGAGAAGCTTGCTGAAAACTGAAGTCGCACCCGAAGTCGACTCCAGTCTACAACTCGGGTGAAGCCGCGCCCGAAGTCGACTCCACCTGCTACTTGGGTCACAACAGTCGAAATTTTTTTGAACGTTGGCGCATTAAATGCGCGCCACCTACTTCCAAACATTCGAATACCCTCATCATTTATATAAGGCATTCAAGACAGCGTGGAGGGTAGCTGAAACTTCATTGATTGAGCACAACTTCCATTTTTAAGAGCATTAAGTGATCAAGACAACATCCAGAAGAAGAACTTTGCATTCAACCTGTCAAGAGCTACTTGCTGAACCATTCAGTCTTCTTCACAAGCTCTTCTCCGCGCTAAATCTTCCTTTACACATTAGTAACGTATATAAACTTTCTTCATTCCTTTTCTTATTGTATTGAACTTGTGATATCCCACATCGGTTAAGATGAGGGGGGGAGCCTGGGTTATAAGTGGAGGCCGCCAAGTACCTCAGTGAGGCGCCTTTTGGGGAAGGATGGGATGCGCGTGAACCCAGAGGAGCAAAACCGTGCGGGCCGAGGCCCAAAGCGGACAATACCTTACTGTTAGGCCTGGGGAGTTACAAATGGTATCAGAGCCGACTCTCGACCTCCGGCCGATGGTGTCCAGTGGGGACGCTGGAGCCCCAAGGGGGGGTGAATGTGATATCCCACATCGGTTAGGATGAGGGGGGGAGCCTGGGTTATAAGTGGAGGCCGCCAGGTACCTCAGTGAGGCACCTTTTGGGGAAGGACGGGATGCGCATGAACCCAGAGGGGCAAAACCGTGCGGGCCGAGGCCCAAAGCGGACAATACCTTACTGTTAGGCCTGGGGCGTTACAGAACTTGATTTAGTTTTAGCAACTAAGATCAAGTGTAAGTAAAGTAGTGTGTGATTGGAGTGATCACCTACTTGTGCTAAGTCTATTCTAAGCCTCCTAGAGCTGTGAATCTAGAAGAGAGCAGAGGCTCTATTGTATTTGGTGAAATACTTAGTGACCCAAGTCACAATGGTGTGACCTTGGAGGAGTGGAGTAGGGAAGGTTATCCCGAACCACTATAATTTGTGTGTTTTGTTTGCTGCTCTTAAATCTCTGTTTTATTTGCTTCAAGGAGCTAGCTCGTAATAGGGGCTGTATTCAAGATTATTTAAAAGAATTTTAAAAACCCAATTCACCCTCTCCTCTTGGGTTAAGTCATTAACTCGGGACCAACAAGTGGTATCAGAGCAGGTCTTTGAATTTTTTCAAAAGAGATCTTTTATATAATGGCAAACCTATCTACTTCCATTCCCGCATTTTCCGAATGCGAATCTTTTACTAGGAGACTATTGTTTGATGGGAATAATTTTGGCTATTGGAAGCTACATATGAAATAACTCGTCATGGCTACAGATATGGACTCTTGGATTGCGATCCAAGACGGTGTGACCTTGTCAATTGATGAAAGAGCTTCCAAATGGACCAATGAGGAAGTAAAAATTGTTAAGAGCAACGCTAAGGCTATGAATTCATTATTTTGTGCTCTTACTGCCTCTGAATATGATAGAGTATCCTCTTGTTTGACCGCCAAAGAAATATGAGATACATTAACATCTATCTATGAAGGAACCTCTCAAGTCCAAGGGATAAGAAGAAACATTTTGATTGGAGAATTGGAAAGTTTCAAAATGTTGGATACTGAGAACATTTCTGAAATGTTTGCTAGATTTTCAAAAATTACTAATGCTTTGAAAGGTCTTGGAAAAGCTATCTCAGAATCTGAACAGGTTATGAAAATTCTAAGAGCCCTACCGGACTCATGGACTCTGAAGATCACTGCAATAAAAAAAGCTAAGGACCTAAACACATTGAAGCTAGAAGACATCATTAGCTCATTAATGTCACATGAGCTAATTAAGAAAAGAAATGAAGGTCACCACAAAGGAAAGAGAGCAATTGCATTAAAAGTCACTTAGAACTCGGATGAGTCCACCTCTTCATCTTACAACGATGATGAAGACATTGCTCTGCTAACTCGTAGATTTCGAAAGTTTGTAAGGAAAAAAAAGAACTTCAAAGGTTTCAAAGAGAAACCTCAAAAAGAGAAAAAGAAAAAGATTACAAAGTGCTATAGATGCGGCAGTATGGGACATATGCAAGCTCAATGTCCTACACCGGAAGAAAAATCAAAATATCGTCAAGAAAAGAAGGAAAGATATGAAAGCCGAAAGTTCCAAAAGCCTAAGGGAAGAGGAATATACGTGAATGAGGAAACTTCATCAACAAGTAGCTCCTCAAATGATGATCTTGAAGCAGAAAATTGTGCAAGAATATGCTGCATGACGCGGATTGAACAAGAAGAAACTTTGTTGTGTTTAAACACAACAAAAGTTTTGGAAGAGAAAACCACCTCAACAAAATGTACAAGTAATGAAAAGGTAACTTTCAAACTTAGTTATTCTCAGTCTACACATTTTTCTATACATGAGTGTCTCAAATGTGCTAAATTAGAAAAATTACAACAAGGGTATGATTCATTATATGAGGAAATCAAAAAATTAGGAAACAAATTATCATTAAAGAAACAGCAATGTAATTCCATTATTATTGTAAATGGAAAATTAGCAAAAAGAACAACAAAACTGAAAGAAGAAAATGAATTGCTATTGAAAGAAGTAGAGAAATTGAAAAAGGAGAATGAATCCTTAAATGAATCATTAACTAAGTTCTCTAATCCAGGAGAGAGTGTGAAAATGTTTCTGAACATGACCTCTCAAAACAATAGAAGAGGTCTTGAATATTCCACATTTGAGCAAGGAGAAAGCAGCAAATCAAATGTGCCAAAACTTGGAAAAAATCAAGCTAAAGCTGCACCTATTTACAAACCAATAGGGAAACAAGTTGTTTGGACTAGAAGGCGAATCTGTGAACCACAACATACTTGGAGATCTACTCCTAGATTACCAATGGTCTGTAACTTTTGCAACAAAATGGGTCACAAAATTTATCAATGCAACTTTAAGAAACTGTATGACCATGGTGCAAAATTAGTTTAGGTTCCAAGAAACACTAGATTTGGGCTTTCAAGAATAGAACAATAGAGATTAAACTAGTTTACTAACCCAAATGGACCCATAAAATGGGTACCAAAGAGATAAGCTTTATTTGCTTATTTTTCAGGTATGTTTCAAGGCAAAGGCAAACAACGTTTGGTTCATGGATAGTGGTTGTTCAAGGCATATGACTGGAGAAAGAAGTTTGTTTCATAAACTCAAGCCTTGCAACGATGGAACTGTTGCTTTTGAAAATAATAAGAAAGGTAAAATCAAAGGTAAAGGAAATATTTATAATATTTCAAATGCATGTATAGAGGATGTATTATTTGTTGAAGGACTCAAGCACAATCTGATAAGTATTAGCCAATTATGTGACAAAGGGTACAAGATTATGTTTGAATCATCTATATGCAACGTATTTGATGGAGAACATATCATGTTTAGTGAAAAAAGACATGGAAATTGATAACTCATATTTTTACAAGTTATTATGGCCCATTTCAGACTTAATTTGTATGTTAGTTCGAGAGATTAGGCATAGTTTGCACTCCTTTAGCTTAATTTTCACCCGCTTTATATTTTAGGAGAATTAATTAGTTTTTTAGGCAATTTTAGCATTATTTAGGCATTTTTAGTTTATTTATTTAGTTTTTTCATCTTTTGCAGGAAGGACTGGACGTACGTTGGCAGAGTGGACGAGTTGAATGCCAGCTGAGGCATCTGGAGGCTGATGGATGGTGCCTAAGCGCCACCCTACGCGCCTTAACCATTTGCAGCACACACAGCTGACATGCAGGGCACTCCAGAGAGTTGGCACCTAGGCGCCACTTCTCTACATGAAATCCAAGTCAGAAGCCACAAATCAGGTGGTGCAGTCCAGGGAGTTAGTGCCTAGGCGCCAGTGCAAGAATTCTTAGGGTTTCCAGAATGTGTCCAAACTACTCAGCACACAGAGAGTTGGCGCCTAGGCGCCAATACGCATCCGTACGTGAATATTCTAGTGCGTAAGCTGCACAAATAGGACTCTATATATAGTTCCTAGGGGTTCGCACGAGAAAGAGAGGAGAAGGGAGCCTGAGAACGAACTACAGTGCAAGAGAAAGCGGAAATCAAGATTAAAGCTCGGATTGAAGAAAGGATTCAAGTCCCGTTGGTGGAAACTGCCGGAAAACAGTTTTTCTTATTCTTTCCAATTTTCTTTCTCTATCTTATGGATACTTTTTATTTGGATGTATTGGATGCTAAGATCATGTCTTTGAGCTAAACTTCCATTAGATGGATAGTTAGGATGAACTGAATTCTAAACTATATTGTTTCTTAGTTCATAGAATATTTAGTAATGAATATTTAAGCTTATATATGATTGTGTACGATTGACCTTTGCATGTGTGAGTTTAATGCTTTTCAAGATTAGCTACCTTGTAAGATAATTTAATTGCTTGATTTACCTTGGAAGAGGAAGATCTTTGCCAGATCCATGTGCAAGGCATAGGTTTTGACCTTTGTGTAAGGAGAGTTGTTTAACGGATAGGAATATACCTTAAACCCTGTGCAGTCATTATACAAGTTATGCACTTATCAATTTCACTTTATTTAATCGCATGAGAATATAACACTTAAATAGGGTGTAATTAGCTTTATATACTGTTGAAAAATATATATAAAGATATATGAACTTGGCCTAGTAAATCCATATGCAATCCACTTAAAAAGAACCAACGCAATATAGTTTAGATTCAAGGATTCCGATCTATCCATCCGTCATCCCTATCAGCAAACTCGCTTTTAGTATCCAGTAGTCTCGTGATCTCTACTCTGATTTCTTTTTGCAATCGTTAGCTTAGTTAAATCACAAAACCAAAATTCTCCATACATAGAACGCAGTTTAACTAATTAATAATTCGATTAATAATTCCTCGTGGGAATGATACTCTACTCACTCTTTATTACTTGACATGGCACATATACTTGCGTAAATAGTTAGCATTTTAATTGACATATACATAGCTCGTCAGAAATATATTTTTGGTTTCACTTGACGAGCTAGATGGTCAATATCTAATGGCCATTGACAATGATCCATGGGTTTGGCATAAGAGGCATGGACATATAAATATGTTAAACATTAAGACCTTATGGAAAAAGAGTTTTGTAGAAGGATTGCCAAAATTGAAATATGACAAAGACAAAATTTGTAAGGCATGTCAACTGTCAAAACTGTTGGAAACAATTATTGAAATTGAATGAAAATATCCAAACCACATGTTTTGATGATTAAAACAACACAATTTGAGTAAGTCCAAAGCTACTAATATGAATTGGGGAAGTGTTCAAAGCTGTATACAAAACAGAACAAGTCAAGTCGCAACCCAAGTCGACTTAGACATCGACTTAGCCGAAGTCAATCTCTCAAGTCAACTTCATCTTCAACTTCAAAGAGCATTCTTCTTTCAGCGTTGATTTTGGAGAACAGAAAAGCTGAAGTCGCAGATGAAGTCGACTCCACTTGCGACTTAAGGTCAAGTCGCAGATGAAGTCGACCCCAAGATCGGCTCGAAGCAGCATTTTCCCTCCAGTGTTGATTTTGGGAAGTTGAACAACCGAAGTCGCAGATAAAGTCGACTCCACTTGCGACTTGAGGCCAAGTCACAGATAAAGTTGACCCCAGAATCGACTTGAAGTAGCATCTTCCTTTCAGAGTTAAAATTGGGCAGCGAAACTTTTTGAAGTCGCAACCAAAGTCGACTCCACATGCGACTTGGGTAAAGTCGCAGGCAAAGTTGACTCTAGCATCAACTTCAACATGATAAGACAGTTTTTCAAGCTCAAGTCAAAGCACAAGTCCACTTCAAGATAGACTTGAGTCAAATAAAAGATGAAGACAACTCAAGTTTCTCAAACTTGAGTATATGAAGACTAATTCAAGTTTAAAGCAAGCAAGAGACACTTCAACAAAGATCAAAACTGAATTGGCACAAGGAAATAGCCAGGTCGCACCCCAAGTCGACTCCAAGATCGACTTGAAGCCAAGTCTCAAACCAAGTCGACCCAGAAGACAGACTTGGAAAATGAAGAACAGCTGAAGTCGCACACGAAGTCGACTCCAGCATGCGACTTGGGTGAAGTCGCACACGAAGTCGACTCCACCTGCGACTTGGAGATGTAACGTTTGAATTTTTGAACGTTGGAACATTTATTACACGCCAACCAACTCTATAATGTTCAAAATTCTCCCTCCTCTATATATAGACACTCAAGCAAACGTGGATACACACAAGATAGATCTGAAACAGAGGAAAGAAGTACTACTAAGAGTTTCAATCCACTTTTCTCTACATATGAGTGATCTATACACTTTCAAAGGAAGAACAAGCTTCAAAGTTGTTGTTTGCTTCAACGCAATAAGATTCATTGCTTCTACAGATTCTTCCTCGAGTCGAAACTTGCTACACAAATCTGTAAAGTGTAGATTTCTTCTATTACATCTTGTGATTTGATTTTGGTGCTTGGTTTGAGTTTGGTGTTTCAAACCAAGATATAGCAAGTAGGCTTGTGATTGGAGTGTAACTCATCACCTACTTGCGTTGCTTGTTATACACGCCCCCTAGAGCTAGAATCTAGAAGAGAGCGGAGGCTCTGGTTGTTTATGCCCCCTAGAGCTAGAATTTAGAAGAGAGCGGAGACTCTAGTTGTATTCGCGGAATACATAGTGGAATCTAAGTCACAAGGGAGTGTGAGCTTGGAAGAGTGGAGTAGGGAAAGGTTGCCCGAACCACTATAAATCTTGTCTATTGTTTTTTGTTTTCGCTTTCATTATCTTATTACTTTCTAGTTGTTTCATTAATGGGGTTTAAACTAAATCAGGGTAAAATCTCTAATTAAAGTCTTAAATTTTTTAAATACCCAATTCACCCCTCCCCTCTTGGGTAATTGCCATAAACTCGGGACCAACAAGTGGTATCAGAGCAGGTCTTTGAGTTTTACCAAAGAGATCTATTGATATGGCATCCCAATCCACTTCCGTTCCCGCATTTGTCAAAGGCCAATCCTTTACTAGGCCACCATTGTTTGATGGGAACAATTTTAGATATTGGAAGCTACGTATGAAACAACTCATCATGGCTACAGATATGGACTCTTGGATTGCAATCCAAGATGGTGTGACTTTGCCTATTGATGAAAGAGCTTCCAAATGGACTGATGAGGAAGTAAAAATTGTAAAGAGCAATGCCAAGGCTATGAATTCATTATTTTGTACTCTTACGGCTTCCGGATATGATAGAATATCCTCTTGTTTAACTGCCAAAGAGATATGGGATACACTAACATCTATCTATGAAGGAACTTCTCAAGTCCAAAGGACAAGGAGAAATATTTTGATTGGAAAATTGGAAAACTTTAGAATGTTAGAAACAGAAAATATTTCTGAAATGTTTGCTAGATTTTCCAAGATTACTAACGCCTAGAAAGGGCTAGGAAAAGCAATTTCTGAATCTGAGCAGGTCATGAAGATTCTGAGGGCACTACCTGAATCATGGACTCCAAAAATCACGGCAATAGAAGAAGCCAAGGACCTAAACACATTGAAATTGGAAGATCTTATGTGGCGCCCCGAATCAAGGCGTCACATTTGTCCTTACTCCAGGTTCGTGTCGATTGGTAAATGTGACTCAGGATTATTGCCCTGATCACGCGGCGGGTTCTTAATTGGATCTCGTCCAATTTTTTTTCTTTCTTTTTCTTTCATCATATAAACATATACTCATCATCATTCATAATGGACTTATCCATAACATCATAAATCATCAACTTCTCATATTATTCATCACTTCATAATTTCATACAACCTATGTCTTTTTCATCATATCCCATTAGGGAATCTATTCATACAATTTGTTCATACAAAAATCTACTAACCTTTGTAGATTCTTCTTTTCCTTTAGCAACTGTGCCCTTCATTTCTTGTCTTTCCCTACACCTGTCTGAGGTTGGGAAAACAAAACATGAGTCGAAACTCAATAAGCAAGCATTTTTCATTTTAAATGCATTCCTCTCCATTCGATAGAAGACACTTACCAAGTGATCAACTACCAACGGAATAGAAACCTTTTCGTAAACCATATTTCGAAACCTTTCATAAACCATTCATGTAAATCATTCGTAAATGCATTTCTCTCCATTCGATAGGAGACACTTAGCAAGTGATCAACTATCAATGAAATAGAAACCTTTTCATAAACATAGGATGTGCAAATGCTTCCTTTCCACTCCTGACATAAACCTTCGTGTGCGGGTACGCTAGCCTAGGGAACATCTCACATAACATGGTCCAATACGCCGGCTGTCTCCAACTTGGCCTCATCAAGAGGAACCTCTCTTCCTCTTGACGCCTACATGGTTCCTACATGCATGACTTTTGATTTCCCCAGCGTTATATACCTCTTACACCAGGTAACTTGTCATTCTCATATAGAGAATTATTTGCACCATCCCTTAAAAACATTATTTCAAATACATGCTTTCCTTTTCAATCCATGTATGAAAATGCAATGCATTCATTCACACATAACCTTCCTTTGCCTCCACCTCTGGGGAGGACGCCGTCGGCACACAGCCCATACGACTCGGCAATAGTGAAGGGGGACCCTCTGTTCCACTTTCTACCTCCACCATAGTCTCTTCCTTATACATCATACATGTGCACATGTCCATGAACATCACATGATATCAATATGCCGGCATGACTTTTCATAAAAACTTATAAACATTCATCATTTCAAAACATTATAGGAATGACCATCCTTAAACACATTTCATAAATACTTGAGAATAAAATCACATTTTCAAAAGGGTTGCTTGCTTACCTCCTCAGTCCGTGTCCTCCAGCTTTTCCTTTCCTTTTTTTCCTATACAAGGAAAATGGATATTTTATCCATCCATTCTATGTTTACTTTCCATGCTTGCTTTATAACTTTTCATTACCTCATTCCCATAGAGGTTAATCGTATAAAGATACTTAGTCATTACTCATTTATATGGATATTTATCCATAAATCCTTTAAAAATTCCATCCATATATCCTCATAAAATATAAAAATAAATCTCAATTTTTTCCCCAAATCACGTTGTTCACTGTTCATAATTACTATTCATGGCACTGTAGCAATTACTGTTCACGTACTGTTCATCCGAGGTAACTGTTCACAGAGACGTGGTTACTGTTCATGGGTTCCAAAAATTGATATTTTTTCCAAAAATAAAAAATACCATGACATACCTTATGCCTAGTATATCATAGGACATTTTATACATTTTGAATTTATCATCATTTACTTGGCCAAAAAAATCATTTTCTCCATATACTAAAAATCAACATAAATTCACTTAAGCATAATCCTTAATTTTAAAAATCCTGAAATTAATATATCATTATTCCAACATCATATTTATCATATTCATATATCCCAAATCATTATTTATCAATTTTGGAGCATTATTTTCACATATCATATACTATCTTCCCGAATGCTCCATCTTTGCTCCAAATTTTCGATGTTTCGGCATGATTCCGATTAAGCATTATAACTTTACTTATTTTCTCATGCTTAGGAATTATCTAAGCATGGTTTTACCCTACTTGACATCCAAAAGAAATTTGGGAAGAATCCCCTTACCTGAAGTAGAAAATCTCTCCTCCAACTTGCCCTTTCTCTCTCTAACCTCCTCTTTCTCTCTTAAAACGAATTTGGGGGTGGAAAATGAGCTCTTGCTCAAGCTTGGGAGTGCCTTGGACGTTCACCCCTTGGCCCCTATTTATAGTGCTTGATTTTTCATGAATTTGGAATTTACCCCCTCTTGCTCAAGGTATTAAATTATAAATGTATTTTTTTCTAATTTCCAAAAGGTGCATGGAGCCTTGTGCAGCCCACCCTAGGCCTGCTCCAGCCCCCCTATGGCAGCCCTATTTTTGCCTATTTTTTTATTTTTTAAAATTAATTAATTTAGGCTAAATTAATCCTAGCCATTGATTTTTGATAAGATTGATTTTGGGCCATTGGATTTTGCCCCAAAAGTCCAAGCTCCAGCAACCATAGCAGCTTTTCATTAATTTTATTTAATTAAAATTAATCAAAGTCAAATGCCATTAATGAAAAAGTAAAGTTACTTTTTCCCTTTTCAAATGACATTTAATCTTGACCGTTAATTCACGATCCTTGATTAATCTTGGACCATTCATCATATCCATCATCATATCTTGGCCACCCATAAAAAATTTCATCTCAATCCGATGTCCGGATTGCAAGATATGAATTTTTCTTTATTTTCTCTCAAAAATCCACTAAAATCCGAAAATACTAAATAAATCAAAAAGTGGCTATTTTGTCCTTTTGTGGGAAGCTTTCTTTTTTGTCCTTTTGTGATTAAGTTAATCCAAAGTGATTAACTTAACATATTTCCTTAATCCCACATTTACTATTCACATTTCACTATTCACGTGCACTATTCATCCGAATTTCCTGCATAAATATTTTAACCTTGATTTCCATATATTTCATATCCATCAATATATATTTCTCAAATATATTACCTAGGGTTTACAACCCTAGGGTTTTGTACACGTCTCAAAGATTGGGGTTCCACATCTTATTAGCTCGCTGATGTCACATGAGCTAATCAAGAAAAGAAACGAGGATCACCACAAAGGCAAAAGATTCATCGCCTTGAAAGCTGCACAAGACTCGGATGACACCACCTCATCATCTCAAAACGATAATGAAATTTCCTTACTAACAAAACGATTCAGAAAATTTGTAAGGAAAGGTAGAAATTTCAGAAACTTTAAAGAAAGAAATTCTAAAGAGAAAAGGAAAGAAACAACAAAATGTTACCGGTGTGGTGGTTCGGGGCACATGCAAGCCCAATGCCCAACGCCCGAAGAAAATAAAGCAAAGGAGCAAAGAAAAGATCGAGGCGACAACAGAAAATTTTAAAGAAACAAAGGAAGAGGCATGTACGTAAATGAAGAGGAATCTACAACATGTAGCTCTTCAAATGAAGAATGTGAAGCAGATTGTGCAAGAATTTGTTGCATAGCAAATTCCGACATATGTTTTGCAGCCACGAAAATCTTGGAGGATCAAGCTACTTCAACAAACTGCACAAGTAGTCAAGAGGTAACCTCCAAACAAAAATCTTTTTCAATTTTTTCTTCTACAAATGAATGCATCAAATGTGCTGAATTGGAAGAACTTCAACAAGCCTATGATTCATTATATGAGAAAATAAAGAAATTAGGAAACAAGTTTACAATAAAGAAAAGACAATGTGATGCAGTAATAATTGTGAATGGTAAACTTGCTGAAAAAATAGATAAATTAAAAAGTGAAAAGAATACCTTGGAAGTTGAGTTAGAGAAACTCAAAAAGGAAAATGAATCGCTTGTCAAGTTTTCTAATCCAGGAGAAAATGTGAAAATGTTCTTAAAAATGACAACCCAAACTTGCAAGAAAGGACTTGGGTATAATACATTTGAGCAAGAGAAATCTAATGCTTCGAGAAACAACGCCAAACCCATTTATACTAAACCTAAGATAAATCAAGTAGTTTGGACCAAAAGACCAACCGATGAACAAATTACCAAATGGCTTCCTATTTCTAGACTTCCGAGAGCTTGTAATTTTTACAACAAGTTAGGACACAAGGTTTATCAATGCAAATTGAGAAAATTGCAAAACCTTGGTGCAAAATTGGTTTGGATGCAGAAAAGCATTGGATTTATGGAATCAAAAGTAGACCAACATAGACTCCAAAGGATAACTAACCCAAATGGACCCATAAAATGGGTACCAAAAGGATGAGCTCCACTTGACTTAATTTTTGCAGGTTTGTCTCAAAGCTAAGGGCAATAACATATGGTTTTTGGATAGTGGTTGCTCAAGACATATGACAGGAGAAAAAGGACTGTTCCATAAGATCAACCCACATAATGAAGGAACAGTAGCTTTCGGAAATAATAAAAAAGATAAAATAAAAGGTAAAGGAAATGTTTATGGTATTTCAAATGCATGTATTGAAGATGTACTATTTGTTGAAGGACTCAAACACAACCTAATGAGTATTAGTCAATTATGTGATAAAGGATATAGAGTTATATTTGAATCCTCTACATGTAATGTTTTTGATGATGAACACATAGTATTTAGTGGCAAAAGACATTGAAATATATATTTGGTTTGCCTTGATGAACTAGAAAGAAAATGTCTAATAGCCATAGAAAATGATCCATGGATATGGCATACAAGGCTTGGACATATAAATATGTCAAATATTAAAACATTGTGGAAAAAGAATCTAATACAAGGGTTACCAAAGCTAAAATATGACAAGGATAAGATTTGTAAAACTTGTCAACTATCTAAACAATCCAAAATACCATTTTCTACCAAAAAGGAAATTTCAACAACTAAACCACTTGAGTTGCTACATATGGATCTTTATGGGCCATTAGACATTTTAACTCTTGGTGGGAAAAAGTACGTGTATGTAATTGTTGATGATTTTTCAAGATTTACTTAGGTTATACTCTTAGCTAGCAAAGATGAAACATTTTCTATGTTTGTCACGTTTTCAAATTTGGTACAAAATGAAACACAAAGTTCAATCATTTCCATTAGAAGTGATCATGGTGGTGAATTTGATAATAATCGATTCATAGAATTTTGCAATGAAAAAGGAATTCACCATACATTTTCTGCACTAAGAACTCAACAAAACGGAGTTGTTGAAAGGAAAAACCGGACAATACAAGAAATGACTAGAACCATGCTAAATGAGAGTAAATTGTCCAAAATATTTTGGGGTGAAGCTGTAAGTATAGCTTGTCACGTATTAAACCGAGTTACCATTAGAGCAATATTGAAAAAGACCCCATATGAACTTTGGAAAGGTAGAAAACCAAACATATCATATTTCCATACTTTTGGATACATGTTATGTGTTAAATAATGGAAAAATAAATCTGGGAAAATTAGATGCCAAAAGTGATGAAGCTATTTTCTTAGGTTATTCATCAAATAGCAAAGCATATAGGATTTTCAACAAAAGAAATCAAATTGTAGAAGAATCAATACATGTTGTTTTTGATGAATTTAACCAAACTCCAAGAAAGAATGATGAACTAAGTGATGCAGATGATACAAAAGCAAAACAACAAGAACAACAAAAGGAAACCGAGCTCAAGCCAGAAAATTCCATGGAGGAAGAGGTAAGTGAAGGTAATGACTCCTACAAACCTCCAATTGATTTAAAATTCAAAAATGCCCATCAAATTGAGCAAGTCATTGGAAATATTTATGAAGGAGTAAAAACTAGGAGATCAAAACAAAATATTTGCGGACAATATGCATTTGTGTCAAAAATTGAACCAACCACCATTGAACAAGCTCTTAATGATGAAAACTGGGTTATTGCAATGCAAGAAGAGCTAAATCAATTTGAAAGAAATAATGTATGACATTTAGTTCCTAGACCAAATGATTATACCATTATTGGTACCAAATGGGTATTTAGGAACAAATTGGACGAAAGCGGACTTGTAATTAGAAGCAAAGCTAGACTAGTAGCCAAACGGTATTCCCAGGAAGAAGTGATTGATTTTGAAGAATCGTATGCACCTGTGGCTAGATTAGAAGCCATACGCATTTTACTAGCATTTGCTTCTCACATAAATTTCAAATTATTTCAAATGGATGTAAAAAGCGCATTTTTGAATGGATACTTGAATGAAGAAGTATATGTCGAACAACCCCCTGGATTTGAAGAAAAGGATTAATCAAAATATGTTTATAAGCTGACCAAAGCATTATATGGACTAAAACAAGCCCCAAGAGGTTGGTATGAAAGGTTAAATAGATGCTTGATTGATCATGAATTTTAAAGAGGGAAAGATGATACTACTTTATTCATCAAGTATAAAAGTAAAAATATTTTAATTGTGCAAATCTATGTAGATGATATAATATTTGGTGCTACTGATGAAACTCTGTGCCAAGAATTTTCTAAGATTATGCAGAGCGAATTTGAAATGAGCATGATGGGAGAACTAAATTTCTTCCTTGGACTGCAAATGAAGCAACAAAGCGAAGGAATATTCATAAATCAGTCCAAGTACGTCAAAGAAATGCTAAAGAAATTTAGAATGCAAACTACTAAATGAGCAAATACTCCAATGAGTTCAATAATCAAGATCGACACGGACAAAAACGGTAAATGTATCGATCAAAAGCTTTATAGAAGTATGATAGGATCATTGTTGTATTTAATTGCTTTTAGACCAGATATTCTTTTCAGTGTTTGTATGTGTTCTAAATTTCAAGCATGCCCTAAAGAATCACATTTATTGGCTGTAAAAAGAATTTTTAAATATTTGATAAATACCACTAATCTTAGACTATGGTATCCAAAGGGGTCAACATTTGACTTAATCGGCTACTCGGATGCGGATTTTGCCGGCTACAAAGTAGATAAAAAAAAGTACTAGTGGAACCTGTCAATTGCTTAGAAATATGATGGTTTCATGGTATTCAAGGAAACAAACTAGTGTTGCTCTATCTACGGTAGAAGCCGAATATATAGCCGCCGGAAGCTGTTGTGCCCAACTACTTTGGATGAAACAACAATTAAAAGATTATGGCATTGATTATTATAATATTCCTATCAGATGTGATAACACAAGTGCCATCTGTTTAATAAAAAATCCTGTATTTCATTCTAGAACCAAACATATAGATGTAAGACATCATTTTATTCATGAACATGTTGAAAATCATGATGTTTGTTTGGAATATGTGAAAACTGAGGATCAAATTGCTGATATATTTACCAAGCCCTTAGCAAATGAATCATTTTACAAAATTAGAAATGAAATGGGGATGATTGAATAAATTAGGGATAATTATACAGGAAAATCAAGTCTAAAAAGGTCAAAATCAATGAGTCAAGTCGACTCCAGTGAAGTCGACTTGGAAAATGTGAAGTCGACTTCGCCTAGGGCAAAGTCGACTCCGCGCGCGCGACGGTAGGTCTTCCCCCTATTTCTTCTTCCCTCTTCTTCTCTTCTCCTCATTCTCCTTCCCGCGCCCGACTTCTCATTCTCCAATCTCTCTCTGTTCTCTCTCCCTCGCTCAATCTCTCTCATTGTCTCTCTCCTGCTCACTCTCACTCTCCCACTCGCTGTCTCTCTTATTGTCTCTCTCGCTCTCCCACTCATTCTCTCTCGATTCTCTCCATAAATCTCTCCATTCCTCCCTTAAATTTCAAAACAAACTCAATGGCTCCTAAACCTCAGATTCCTAAGCTAGCAGTATCTAAACCATCTCTGAGGCCTGTATCTAGACCTTCTGAATCAGCCACGAAGGAGGAAATTCCCAGGAGGCAGAGAACTCCTGCAAAACGGGCCAGGGAAGAACCTTCAACTTCAACAAGTCAAAGGGTTAGATTTCAGACTGCCACCCCATCCTCAGCTCGAGCTCAGAGGTCAGAAAGTCAACCTCGAAGCTCAGATACTGGAGAAAGAAGAACTCCAACCACAAAAGGGCAAGTTCTGAAAATGCCCACAACCTACTTTAAAATCGAGCTTCAGCATAGTAGATTTTATAAGCACTTTTATGAAAGAAAGGTATTTGTCCCAAAGATTATCGATTTTAAATTCCTCAGTGATTATGAGTTCGACATAGAAGAACTACTAGATCATCAGGGTTGGACGAGACTGCTGAAGACAGATGAAAGAATATATCCCGATCTGACTAGGATATTCTATTATTTGTGGGATGATGAAAAGTTTTCAACCTTTGTAAAAGTCACCGAGATGTTTTTGGGGACAATGGCAGCCCCAGATCAAACAGAAGCAGAGATACAGATCGCTAGAATTCTCGAAGTTCCATTTGAAGACGAGCGAATTCCTGCAGATCTCACATTAGACAGAATGTACAATGAGCTGACACGAAGCAACAAGTATCATCCAGGAATTAAATTCCTGCATTACATGGACCTATCCCCACAGCTAAGGGTCCTTAGGCTACTCATCGCCCACTGCATCTATCCAAAGGGCGGTGGTAGAAACCAGTTGAACCCGCAGGAGGCAGGAATCCTTTTGAAAGTAGCAAATAAAGTCAAGGTCAGCTTACCAAGATTATTTTTAGAAGCCTTGGCATCTCGAAAGGATAACCCACGAGGAGTTTTACCTTATGGGACATGGATCACGAGGATCCTAGAACAATATGAAGTGGATATTGATGGTGAACCTTTTGAAGTCCCAAAATCCACAAATGCCATCAATAAGGCATTGCTCCAAAGGATGAAAATTAATTTGGAGCAGTTCAGAGTAGACCGGATTCGGGAAGGGATGGGAGAGCCGGCTCCTGAAGAGGCCAGACATGCACAGGTTGAGGGGGAGTAGCCCCCGCTATCTCCAGAAGCTCAACCGGCTCCACCACAGGCTAAGGAGCCAGCCTCACCCGTATCACACGGCTCCTGCTCACCTCATGGCTCACAAATTTCCGATCTTGCACCACATCCCCCATCATGGGACACTTCGGTGAATGCTATTCGAGTTCACCTTGAGCAGTTAGAGGACCGACTAACTAGCCAAATTGCTAGAGTCCAAAATGCGATAACAGATATGCATTCACGCCAAGATCATATCGATCGGGAGCTTCGAACCATTCGCTATCACCTGGCATCCAGGCATCATCGAAATAAGCCCATACCTGAACTAGATCCGTTTGATTCTGGATCAGTTCATCGAGATCCTACCCCAGCACCCGTTTCCTCCTTCTATTCATCTGCCCATAGTAAACCTATCAAACCTACCCAACATTCATATCCCATTTCTAAGTTTCAATTCACCAAATCCTTGGTAATTGAATCTTATTTTGACTGATTGACAAAAAGGGGGAGATAGGATAAGAGTAGGTTGAGTTTTTAGGAGTTAAATTTAGATTTCTTAAGTTCTTTTTGGGTTGGGTAACTTCTATATAGGTTTCTGTTTACTTTGCATTGTAATATGTATGAATTATGCTAATATGAAAAGTTTGAATTATGTTCTGTTTTATGCACTGATTATGTCTTGCTCTGATCACTGATGATATATTTGAAAATTATTGAATGTTTGAACAAGTTAAATGAATATGACATATTGAAAGGTACAAACTCAAATTGGTTTTATCAATCATCAAAAAGGGGGAGATTGTTGGAAACAATTATTGAAATTGAATGAAAATATCCAAACCACATGTTTTGATGATTAAAACAACACAATTTGAGTAAGTCTAAGGCTACTAATATGAATTGGGGAAGTGTTCAAAGCTGTACACAAAATAGAACAAGTCAAGTCGCAACCCAAGTCAACTTAGACATCGACTTAGCCGAAGTCAATCTCTCAAGTCAACTTCATCTTCGACTTCAAAGAGCATTCTTCTTCCAGTGTTGATTTTGGAGAACAGAAAAGATGAAGTCGCAGATGAAGTCGACTCCACTTGCGACTTGAGGCCAAGTCGCAGATGAAGTCGACCCCAAGATCGGCTTGAAGCAGCATTTTCCCTCCAGCGTTGATTTTGGGAAGTTGAATAAACGAAGTCGCAGATAAAGTCGACTCCACTTGCGACTTGAGGCCAAGTCGCAGATAAAGTCGACCCCAGAATCGACTTGAAGTAGCATCTTCCTTTCAGAGTTAAAATTGGGCAGCGAAACTTTTTGAAGTCGCAACCAAAGTCGACTCCACATGCGACTTGGGTAAAGTCGCAAGCAAAGTCGACTCTAGCATCAACTTCAACATGATAAGACAGTTTTTCAAGCTCAAGTCAAATCACAAGTCCACTTCAAGATAGACTTGAGTCAAATAAAAGATGAAGACAACTCAAGTTTCTCAAACTTGAGTATATGAAGACTAATTCAAGTTTAAAGCAAGCAAGAGACACATCAACAAAGATCAAAACTGAATTGGCACAAGGAAATAGCCAAGTCGCACCCCAAGTCGACTCCAAGATCGACTTGAAGTCAAGTCTCAAACCAAGTCGACCCAGAAGACAGACTAGAAAACTGAAGAACAGCTGAAGTCGCACACGAAGTCGACTCCAGCATGCGACTTGGGTGAAGTCGCACACGAAGTCGACTCCACCTGCGACTTGGAGACGTAACGTTCGAATTTTTGAACGTTGGAACATTTATTACGTGCCAACCAACTCTATAACATTCAAAATTCTCCCTCCTCTATATATAGACACTCAAGCAAATGTGGATACACACAAGATAGAGCTGAAAAAGAGGAAAGAAGTACTACTAAGAGTTTCAATCCACTTTTCTCTATAATTGAGTGATCTATACACTTTCAAAGGAAGAACAAGCTTCAAAGTTGTTGTTTGCTTCAACGCAATACGATTCGTTGCTTCTACAGATTCTTCCTCGAGTCGAAACTTGCTACACAAATCTGTAAAGTGTAGATTTCTTCTATTACATCTTGTTATTTGATTTTGGTGCTTGGTTTGAGTTTGGTTTTTCAAACCAAGATGTAGCAAGTAGGCTTGTGATTGGAGTGTAACTCATCACCTACTTGCATTGCTTATTATACACGCCCCCTAGAGCTAGAATCTAGAAGAGAGCGGAGGCTCTGGTTGTTTATGCCCCCTAGAGCTAGAATGTAGAAGAGAGCGGAGACTCTAGTTGTATTCGCGGAATACATAGTGGAATCTAAGTCACAAGGGAGTGTGAGCTTGGAAGAATGGAGTAGGGAAAGGTTGCCCGAACCACTATAAATCTTGTCTATTATTTTTCGTTTTCGCTTTCATTATCTTATTACTTTCTATTTGTTTCATTAATGCGGTTTAAACTAAATCAGGGTAAAATCTCTAATTAAAGTCTTAAATTTTTTAAATACTCAATTCACTCCTCCCCTCTTGGGTAATTGTCATAAACTCGGGACCAACAAAAACAACCTAAAATGTCTTTTTTCTCCAAAAAGGAGATTTCCACCACTTGGCCACTTGAATGGCTACACATGGATCGATATGAGTCATCTGATATTTTAATCATTGGTGGAAAGAAGTATGCATTTGTAATAGTTGATGATTTTTCAAGATTCACATGGATAATTCTCTTAACTAGTAAAGATGAAGCTTTCTCTATGTTTTCAACTTTTGTAAACTTGGTGCAAAATAAAAAATAAAGTACTATTATGACCATTAGAAGTGATCATGGTGGTGAGTTTGAAAATAAATGATTTATAGAATTATGTAATGAAAAAGGAATTCACCACACATTTTCTGCACCAAGAACTCCACAAAAAAATGGAGTAGTTGAAAGGAAAAATAAGACCATACAAGAGATGGCTAGAACTATGCTAAATGAGAGTAAATTGTCCAAAAGATTTGGGGCGAAACTGTAAGTACAGCATGCTATGTCCTGAATCATATAACTATTAGAGCTATCTTGAAAAAGACCCCATATGAGCTATGGAAAGATAAAAAACTAAATATTTCATATTTTCATGCTTTTGGTCGTACATGTTATGTTTTGAATAATGGTAAAACCAACTTGGAAAAATTGGATGCCGAGAGTGATGAGACAATATTCCTTGGTTACTCATCAAACAGCAAAGCATATAAAGTCTTCAATAAAAAGAACCATGTTGTAGAGGAGTCAATACATGTTGTTTTTGATGAATTTAATCTATGCTCCAAAAGAGAAGATGATTTAAGTGATGCAGATGATGTCACAAGTAATCTTGAAAAACTATATGTGGAAAAGCAAGAAGAATCCATGGATAAAAAGGTAAGTGAAGGTAATGTTTTCTACAAACCACCAACTGACTTGAAATTTAAAAATGACCATCTAATTGAGCAAGTCATTGGAAACATATATGAAGGAGTAAAGACAAGAGCCTCAAGACATAACATATGTGGCTTATTTGCTTTTGTATCTAAAATTGAACTAAACTCTATTGACCAAGCTCTTGATGATGAAAACTGGATCATGGCAATGCAAGAGGAGTTAAATCAATTTGAAAGAAACCAAATTTGGCATCTTGTTCCGAGACCAAAAGACTGTATAGTCATTGGCACAAAATGGGTCTTTAGGAACAAATTAGATGAAAGTGGACATGTGGTGAGAAACAAAGCTAGGCTTATGGCTAAAGGATACTCATAAGAAGAAGGAATAGATTTTGAGAAATCCTACGCTCCAGTTGCTAGATTAGAGGCTATTCGCATTTTGCTAACTTTTGCATCTCACATGAACTTTAAGTTGTTTCAAATGGATGTTAAAGTGTATTTTTGAATGGGTATATAAATGAAGAGGTGTATGTTGAACAACCACTTGGATATGAGGAGAAAGATCAATCTAAATTTGTATACAAATTAACCAAATCACTATACGGATTAAAACAAGCTCCAAGGGCTTGGTATGAAAGATTGAGCAAATTTTTGATTAATCACGACTTCCAAAAAGGAAAAGTAGACACCACTCTGTTTATCAAGTACAAAAAAAAAGATATTTTGATTATTCAAATTTATGTAGATGATATTAATTTTGTTGCCACTGATGAAATCCTTTGTCAAGAATTTTCTGAGCTTATGCAGAAGGAATTTGAGATAAGTATGATAGGAGAGCTGAATTTCTTCCTTGGACTGCAAATTAAGCAACTAAGTGAAGGGATCTTCATAAACCAGTCCAAGTATATGAAAGAAATGTTAAAGAAGTTCGACATGGAAAATAACAAGGGGCAAGCACGCCTATGAGCTCAATAATTAAAATTGACAAAGATAAGAAAGGTAAATCTGTTGATTTAAAGTTATATAGGAGCATGATAGGTTCTTTATTATATTTAACTGCCTCTAGACCTGATATAATGTTCAGTGTTTGTATGTGTTCTAAATTTCAATCATGTCCTAAAGAATCACATTTAATGGTTGTAAAAAGAATTTTTAAATATTTCATAAACACTACTAGTCTTGGACTATGGTATCCAAAGGGGTCAGCTTTTGATCTAATCGGCTACTCGGATGCGGACTTTGCCGGATACAAAGTGGATAGAAAAAATACTAGTGAAACATGTCAATTTCTTGGAAACATATTGGTTTCATGGTATTCAAGGAAATAAACTAGTATTGCTCTATCCACGGTGGAAGCTGAATATATTGCCTCCGGGAGCTGTTGTGCCCAACTACTTTGGATGAAACAACAACTTAAAGATTATGGTATTGATTATCAAGATATTCCAATTAGATGTGATAATACAAGTGCAATTTTTTTGACTAAAAACCCAGTACTGCATTCTAAGACTAAGTGTATAGACTTACGACATCATTTTATCAGAGAACATGTAGAAAATCATGATACTTGTTTGGAATATGTGAAAAAAGAAAATCAAATTGCAAATATTTTTACCAAACCTCTAGCAAAAGAACCATTTTACAAAATTAGAAATGATATGGGTTTGATTGAGTTTGATTAGAAACAATAAGATCGAAGGAATGATCTTAGAAAGTCCAAGTTGATAGGCCAAGTCGACTCCAGTCGTCCCAAGTCGACCTCAGTGAAGCCGACTCCGAGAAGTCGAAGTTGACTCCGTAGGGGTGAAGTCGACTTCAGTGCACGACCGTCTGGCTTCCCGCCTTCCTTCTCTTTTTTCTTTTCTTCCTTCTTTCTCTTCCCCATTTCCTCTCTCCCGCACCGTGCCATTTCTCCTCTCTCTCTCCAGCTCTTTCTATCTCTCGAGTTCTGTCTCTCCCTCTATCAGTCTGCTCGAGCTTTCTCTCTCTCAGTTTGCTCTCATCTCTCTCTCTCTCATTCTCTCTCTGTCCCTATTATCTCTCTCTCATTTCCCTCTTTCAGTCTTTTTCTTTCTCGGTTTATCTCACTCTCTCAAACTCTCTCTCATATCTCCATCTTTCTATCTGGTCTCTCCTTATTCCCTCACAAATCCCATTTGAAAAAACCATTTCAAAAATTCAAATGGCACCAAAATCGGCTACCAGACTACCTAAACTAGCCGTCTCCAAACCATCTCTAAGATCGGTACCCAGACGATCTGGCTCCCAAATCGAGGAGGAGATCCTTAGGAGACAACAGACTCCATCCAAGCGAGCCCGGGAAGAACCATCAACATCAACCGGCCGTCGAGTTCGATTCTAAGCCGGAACTCCATCCACCTCAGCTCCAAGAGAAGAGGAACCGCAAACCTTCAACAATTCTAAAACAGGGGCTAGAAGAAGGGGAACCCCAACTCAAAGGGTCAGGTCCTAAAAATGCCGACAACCTATTTCAAGACCGAGCAACAACATAGTAGATTCTTCAAGAACTTCTATGAGTGTAAGATCTTTGTCCCCAAGATTATAGATTTCAAATTTCTAAGTGATTATGAGTTTGGGATTGAAGAGCTATTGGATTTTCAAGGGTGGACAAGGTTGCTAAAGGCCGATGATAGGGTGTATCCAGACCTGACAAGGATTTTCTACTATCTATGGGATCAACAGTATTTTAGCACATTTGTAAAAGGTGTTGAGATATTTTTAGGTACAAGGGGTTCCCAAGCCTAGATCATGCCATTGTGCAGGTTGGACAAATCCTAGAGGTCCCATATGATGATGAACAACTACCTGTTGACCTTTCTCTAACCCAAATGTACAACCAGCTCATTAGGAGCAATAAATATCACCCTGGGATCAAGTTTCTCCACGATATGGATCTATCTCCTAGGTTGAGGGTTCTCAGGCGGTTGATACCCATTGTATATACCCCAAGGGAGGAGGCAGAAATCAAGTAAATCCACAAGAGGCCGAAATTTTATGGAAAGTTGCAAATAGGGTCAAGGTTAGCCTTCCTAGACTTTTCCTTAAAGCCTTAACCTCCAGGAAGGACAACCCATGAGGGATTTTGCCGTATGGGACATTGATCACCAAGATCCTTGAGTATTTTCATGTCGATATCGATGGAGAGTCATTCGAAGTGTTGAAGCCAACCAATGCAATCAACAATGCTTTACTCCAACGGATGAAAATCAATGTTGATCAATTCAGGGAAGAGTGGATAAGGGAAAGGGTGGGAGAACTGGCTCAAGAAGAAGCCGAAGGAGCATAGGCTGAGGGGGAGCAGCCCCCGCCATCACCACAGCCTCAACCCGCTCCTTCTCCACCATAGGATACCCCCGACAAGCCCGCATCGCCTCATTCACACGGATCGTGTTCATTGCGAGGCTTAGAGATCCCAAACTTAGCTCCAAGACCACCGTCATGGGACAACTCGGTAAACGCGACACGGGAGCATCTGAAGCAGATTGAGGATCGGCTAACTTCACAGATCATCGGGGTTCTCAACGCCATCATGGATATGCATACTAGGCAGGATCATATGGACCGGGAGCTCTGAACGATCAAGTATCGGCTGGCATTGGGAAATGGCAGGGTTCGACCGATACCCGATCTGGATCCTTTTGAGAGTGAGTCAGTGCGTCGCGAGCCGACACCTCATCCTGTCTCATCTTTTTACTCCTCAGCTCACGTTCAACCCATTCGACCCATCTGACAGGCTCCATATCCAATATCGGCATTTCTATTTGCCAAATCTCATATTTTTTTATCCCTATTTTTTATCTCTTGACAAAAAGGGGGAGAATAGTTGAGTTTATAGGAGTCGAGTCATGGGTTGGGTAGCTTGTATATATAGGTTTGCATTTCTCTTTGCATTTTGTATGAAATGTTTTGATCATATATGAAAAGTTTGTTTATGCTCTGTTTGTTTATGTTTCTGAATTGAAATGCTTGAATGAATGGTTTTAACTTGTGATTTATATAAGAAATTGTTGGAAATGAAATATGTATGTTAATTTCATTAAGTTCAAAATGCAAATGACCTATGATTATCCTAAACTACCAAAACAAGATAAAATGATATGTTTTAAAGACATTGAAAGGTATAAACTCAAATTGGTTTTGTCAATCATCAAAAAGGGAGAGATTGTTGGAATCAATGGCAAAATAGAAAAATCTAAGTTTTGATGATTAACAATTCAATTTAAGTTTCGGCTACTAACATGTTTTGTGAAATGATTAAAGGATATAAAATTTAAAAATATGAAGACTAACAGGTCAAGTCAATTCCCAAGTTGACTCAGGCATCGACTTAGGTCAAGTCGATCCTCAAGTCGACTCCAGCATCGACTTCACACGTGATTTTATGGCCAGCGCTGAAAATGAGGACAAGAGCTCCGAAGTCGCACTCGAAGTCGACTTCGCATACGACTTGGGTGAAGTCTCAGATCCAAGTCGACTCCAATATCGACTTCAAGAACTCAGAACTGCCAGCACTAAATTTGGGAATTCAAAAAGTGAAGTCGCATACCCAAGTCAACTCCACATACGACTTGAGTGAAGTTGTAACCCAAGTTGACCCGAACATACAACTTGGACAGAAATGAAGATAAATCAAGTACAAGACAAGCAGAATTACATGAATAAATCAAGGGATACTCATTTGGACAATTTTATGAGATCTAAGAATCAAGCATTCCAACTTCAAGACATGAAGTTAAGAGATTTCAAGAAAAATGATCATACTGAACTACAAGTAAAAGAAATCAGTGGAAGAACAATTAATATGAAGAATATCAAGCAACCAAGGTCACATCCAAGGATTTCAAGTTCATCAAGCAAAGTACAGATAGTGAAGTCGCACCCGAAGTCGACTTCACCTGCGACTTGGGTCAAGTTCAAGACCAAGTCAACCTAAGGAGGAACTTGAGGAGCTTACTGAAAACCGAAGTCGCACCCGAAGTCGACTCCACCTGCGACTTGGGTCGCAACAGTCTGAAAATTTTTGAATGTTGTCGCATTAAATGCGTGCCACCTACTTCCAAATATTCGAATACCCTCATCATTTATATAAGGCCTTCAAGACAGACGTGGAGCGTAGCTGAAACTTCATTGATTGAGCACAACTTCGATTTCTAAGAGCATTAAGTGATCAAGATAGCATCCAGAAGAAGAACTTTACATTCAACCTGTTAAGAGCTACTTGTTGAACCATTCAGTCTTCTTCACAAGCTCTTCTCCGCACTAAATCTGCCTCTACACATCAGTAATGTGTAGAAACTTTCTTTATTCCTTTTCTTGTTGTATTGAACTTGATTTAGTTTCAGCAACTAAGATCAAGTGTAAGCAAAGTAGTGTGTGATTGGAGTGTTACTCATCACCTACTTGTTCTAAGTCTGTTCTAAGCCCCCTAGAGCTGTGAATCTAGAAGGGAGCAGAGACTCTATTGTATTTGGTGAAATACTTAGTAGAACCCAAGTCACAACGGTGTGACCTTGGAGGAGTGGAGTAGGGAAGGTTGTCCCGAACCACTATAATTTGTGTGTTTTGTTTGCTACTCTTAAATCTCTGTTTTATTTGCTTCAAGGGGCTAGATCGTAACAAGGGTTGTATTCAAGATTATTTAAAAGAATTTTAAAAACCCAATTCACCCCTCTCCTCTTGGGTTAAGCCATTAACTCGAGACCAACACTTCTCCCACAAATCCCCCAACTCTCACCCGAGAGCTCCCAATTCTTTTCATTAGCTCTCCATAGGTCCACTATGAGCCCCCTTCATTCCAAAATACTTTCCAAAATACTTTCCAAAACTGTCAAAAAAATCTTTAGAAAATCATTTTCCATCTTTCTAGCTTGAAATCAAAGGTGCAAATTTTAACTTTAGCTTGTTGGTCCTGAGTTTGAGGCAAAGACCCAAGAGGGGATCGGTGAATTGGGTTCTTTAAAATTCTTTTGATATATAAAACTTAACCCCTGGTAGACTATGTTCCCTTGAATGAAACTTTGGAGAGTAATAGAGTACAACAAAATGGCAAATAATAGAAGCAAGAAATTATAGTGGTTCAGGTCAACTCTCCCTACTCCACTCTTCCAAGAATACACCTTTGTGTCTTGAGTTCTGCTATATCAAATAGAGATACACTTAGAGCTCTTGCTCTCTTATAGGTTATAACTCTAAAGGGTTTTTATAATCACAACATAAGTAGACAGCGAGTCACACTCCAACCATACACTACTTGTCTTTACTCGACCTTGGTCTTCAACACCAAGCCAAGTGATAATATAAAAGAATAAGTTACAAAGAGGATCTAAGTTACAAAGAGGATCTACACGTTACAAGTTATGTAGATAAGATTCAGCACATAGGAAGAACTCTTAAAAGCTTGGAAATGTTGAGACACTACTACTCTTACAGTCAATAATGGGGTTCTTCTCAATAAATCAATTAAAGGATACTTGATTTCTTGTGATAGGAAGGTGAAGGCTCAATAAATGTTCTTACTAACCCTTATAACTCCCCTTGCCATGTTTTAAATAGAGGAGGTCTTATTTTGAACGTTAAAGGATAGGTGGCAAGCATTAAATGCACCAATATTTGAATTTTTTCGACAATTACGATCCAAGTCGCACTTGGAGTTAACTTCAAGTGCAACTTCACCCAAGCCACAGGCTGGAGTCGACTTGGGTTGTGACTTAGTCTTTCGTACTTCCTTCCCAAGATTATTCTTCTTGTCTTCAGTTTCAAGTTCCATTTTGAGGTCGACATGGTTTGGGACTTAACTCGGGTCGCAAATGAAGCCAACTTAGGTTGCGATTTCACTAGACAATAAGTACTTTGAAACTTCAAAACTTCATCAAGTTTCTGCTCTATTTATCTTAATACTTCTTTAAGCTTGAAATGTAATCTTCTTTATATTGAGACATATTCTTTAGTCTTCAATCCATTGTAGCTTAATCCTCAATTTATAGTGTTTGCGTTTGATTATTCAAGGTATGTGTTTCTTGAACTTTTCTGGTTGATCTTTGAGCTTAAATTTTCTTAGTTTGAGTCCCATTGTGTTCATGTTGGGCACTAGAGTCGATTTGACTTACAACTTGACCCAAGTTGCAAGTAAAGCCGACTTGGGTATGCGACTTTAATATTTGTGGCATGCTTGGAGCTTCATAAATCTGCATTCTTGCACTTGTGTAACCTAAGTCACATGATTAAGTAGACTTGAGTTGAGACTTCACCGAAGTTGCACATCGGAGTCGACTTGGGATGCGACTTGACTTCTTCGGATTTAGCATCAAAGGCTTGAAGCCTTCCAAATCGTATACAGAGTCAATTTAGGTTGTGACTTGACTTAAGTCTCATGCAAAGTTGACTTCAGTTGCAACTGCGCCTGCTCAATTGTCCACAATTTCAGCGTTCTCAAGAAAAACACTGTTGAAGTAGATCTTGGAGTCAACTTAGGTATCAACTTGACTTAAATCGATGCCTAAGTCGAATTGGTTCTATGACTTGATCAGTCATATGTTTCTTTTGAAAATTTCTAGCTCAAAATAATTTAGCACACTTGTTAGTACCTTTAAATTCTCAAATTTGGATTGATAATAATCAAAACATAGATTATGCTTAATTTGCTATTTTTTTCACAACATAGCCCATTTGATAAATCTTTGACTCACAAATTTTTTAAAATGTCGGTTAAGTGTTTTCCTTTCGTTTTCTAAGAACTCCTTTCCATTTCATTCATATACCATTTTTATCTAGCCCAATAAAATTGGGCTACCAAGACATTGTGTTGTTGGATCAATCAAATCATGATGGATCTACATACAGATCTTATCCTTGTTTTGGCAAGATTTTTCTATAATGGATCTTATGCTGACACTTTGCCCCCTTGTTAGAGCACACATGATCTACAAGACCCACTAATTGCTAGGATCTATGGATGTATGGAATCCAAAGTAAGGTGAAGCCGCCTAGTATACAGAAATCATAGAAACTCTCTTATTAAGTCGAAATTAGGAACATGATGGATCTATACATGCATATAGGAACATACTAGATCTATATATGCATAAATTTTATAAAGCTCACATTTAAAAACTAGGTGGACAATTCCAACCTAAAGTCCTTCCATTTTGCCCAGTTTGGTCTAGGCTTTTCCAATTGGGGCCAATATTTCCTAAGTGGGCCTAGAGTCTTTCAATTAGCCCATTTGGGCCCAAAATACCTAAATAGGCCCAAAACTATTCAGTTAAGCTCACTTGAGTCCAAAGCACACCACTTAGGCCCATTTCACTCCAAAACGTTTTGGTCCAGGCCACCTTATCTTTAAACATCCCAGAAAATTCCACTTGAACCCAGAATATTCTACTTGGGTCTAGAACCTTCCATTAGCTTAGTTGGGCCAAAACACATCATTCGGGTCTAAAGTCTTCCAGTTGGACCTAAAATCCTTCAACATATTTGGTGTAACACCCCGCTGGCCACTATCCCAGATCGATGGTCACTACAGCAGAGATTCGACAGTATCTCCTCAAGATCTATCATAATTTTGAAAGCAAAAGACCACATGTATACAAAAATCCACATGTAGTGACTCTAGATATCCACAACTAATTCATCAATTAAGCATATGACAGCAAACAATTAAAATACAGTCATTTCCATCCTTTGTTTCTCAGCGGAAGTAAAATATACATTTATAATTACCAAACACATTAATAAGACCTCAACATGTCATACATCCATGAACCATATCCCAATATGTAATATATAACTTACTACATACACATGTATATCTCACATATAAATCTATCTCAAATACTATAATCCAAAACTATACAACTTACACCTACCATTATCTACCACTGTTTGGAATCAATATAACCTAGCTCAATCTCACAGCTAGATACTTGTAATGCCCATCCTGCTAAACAGTGAGTTGAGTAAACGCAGTAAATAGGTGTGATTGGTAAGAATGACGATAAATCCATTCCAAATTCAGCATATGTCATGCCTCCGCATGTAATGTAAAAACTAGACTCTCACTAACCCAACACAATCATGTCATGCCACAAGTACACACATGAAACTAAATCAACTAACCTAATGTCCACCAAGAGCCATAAAAAAACCTTATCTTCATGTCAATAAATGTGATACCCAGACCCGAATAGGTCTATAAATATGACACATGTGTTATTTAAATGAATTATAGATGATTTATGATTTTATGATTTAATAGTATTTTGCAATTAGGGTTTACAATTAAGAATGGTGATTAAGACTAATCGCCAAAGCCTAACATGAGTTAAGATGACTAAAGGGGATTAATGAGGATTAGGATGTGCTAATGTGGCATGAATATTTATTTTAATTTTCATAATATAATTAATGGAGATTAAAATGGAAATTATGGAATTATGTTGGAAATCGTAGAAAATTCATAACTCGACGCTTATAAGGCGAAATGAGATGAAATTTGAAAGGTAAGCTCATGAATTTGGGCTCAACCTTATGAATGAATTGGATTAAGGCAAAAGTGATGATATTAAGGTGATAATTATTTGATTTTAATCTCACTCTCTAAGGTTATTTTCAAAGGTTCATAACTTGACGTAAAAACGTCGGTTTGAGATGAAATTTGAAACGATGAAATAAAATTATCAAATCTATGGTATGAATGGATTGGATTAAGCTAATTACCATGAAAAAGTGGTTAATTGGAAAAAAGTTCCTAACATTGACTTTGTGCACCCTAGAGTACCATAGCATTTATGTGAAAGCAAGTGGATTAAAGCATTATTTAATGGCATATATGAGGTGTCAAAGGGAGAAAATTCCAAGTGGATTTTATGAATTAAAAAAAAATTCTAAAATCCATGAAAAATCAAGAGCTTAATTGTGTGGTTTTAAATGGCTAAGGGAGCAGCTTCAAGAGGCATGTATGTGTGTCAACACAAGGGACGCCCATGGGTGATAAAGCATGGTTTTTGGATTTTTTAAAAATCCCAAATATGAATATAAAATACCTAAACTTCTAGGGTAAGTAACGATCCATTAATCATGTGAAATTTCAAGGCATAAAATCATCAAAAGGGGCTGCTACATGGAACGTTCCTAAGTGGACAGCAAGACAGGCCATCAATGCATGAATTTTGATAATTTTTGATATATGATAATTGTGTATTTTACTTGGTTATGAGTTATCCAACACATCAAGGGATAAGATAAAATTAAAATACCCTATCTATGATGTGTCAAAGTGGGCCCCAAAAATCAGCAAATATAAAAAGGAGGGAGCATGCCTTGGACGTACATTTGGGTGGAAAAACTCAATGGGAAGAAACCCCCAAAAGAGGGAAGAAAAAAATGTGCCAAGTCCAGCAAGGAAGAGAAGGAAAAAAGAGAAGAAAAAAGAGAAGAAAGAAAGGAATCCAAGTTGGGAAAGTTTGGATTCAAGTTTGATTCGATTCAAGTAAATATATTTCAAGTTTTAGATGCTTTAATCCTAAGTTTTTCACCTCAAGTTATGGGTCATGAATATGATTCATAAATAAATCTTAAATGATGAGTAATTATGCCTTGATAAGGGTATTGAATTAGTTTTTAAATATTTAAATGAGATCAAGAGTTCAAGAGAGTGAAAAGGGAAGTTAGGGTTGAATTTTGAGAAAAATCTAACTTGGAAATTCTCAAAACCCTAAACTAAGTTGCTGTATGATTTAAGCATGATGATTTCGATGTAATTCATGTTATTTTGAATTAAATATGTTGATTTGAGTATTTGTTATTGATTTTAGTAAAAATGGAACTTAGGGTTTCAAGAAATGCCTGATTTTTCCATTTTTTAGTTAAAAATGATACAATGAAGTGCTTAAATGGTTTATGGATGAATTTTAGGTTAAATTAACCTAAATTGAGGACCTTTTGGATGGCCTAAGTGGGTTGGGTGAGTTTGCCCTAAATCTGATTTTTTAGGGTATATGTATGGAACGTCCAAATGGGAGCCAAAACGGGTGCTTTACATGTGATTTTTGTTGCTGTTTGTAGACAAATGATTTATGGATGTTATGGAAGTTAAATTACCCTTGGATTAAGGTACTTTGAGTGTCCAAAAGGGCTTGGAAAGATTTTCCCTAAAACTGATTTTAAGGACATACGGATGGACACGTCGAAACGGGATGAAAAAGGATACCCTACATGCTTATGATGTTGCTGTTTTGGAAGCAACTAAATTATGGATTTTAAATATATGATAATACCCTAAATTTGAGTTAATCAAATCATGTTTAGTTGCTGGAAATTTTGACTTAAAAATCTGTTAAGATTTAAGTCATGAAAGAGGCGTTGAAAGGATGAAAAATGGGTCCTAACGTTGCTGTTTTGAAACCCAATGATGAATGAATTGAAAATCCATAATTAGACCCTAAATTAAATTTTAATTAATGGTTTTAACCATGCTGAGCAAGGACACAAGTTTCTGTGTTAAAATGTTTTAAGAAACACCTAAGTTATGTGTTGTAAGATGGGTGTATGTGGAAGGCTAAGCATGGATAAGTGATATATGACTTATGTGATTTGCTAAAATGCAAAAATGCATGAAAATATGATGAAATGAAAAAGGATGTTTCTGTATGAATGATTATTGAATTATCTCAAATGTTGAGATTTATTTACGAATCTTAAAACGTCACTTATGTGCTTAAAATTAGCATGGACACAGGAAAGGTGAAAAATAGATGAAAAATGATAAATGGGTGATATAAATCCTCATATTTTGATTTATGAATTTTAATTATGTGTTTACGTTAAATATGGGTTTAAAACACAATATGGAATGGATGGTATGATTCACAAGTGAGTGCAATGTATGTATACCCGACTTGGAATTCAAGTGGGTTATGTATGTTAATGGCTTATGGGTTGGAAAACTAAGCAAGCAAATGAAAATATTATGAATACAATGTCATTCTAGGCAAAGGCAAAGAGATAAGCAATACAGAAAGCTAAGGCAAAGTAGGTAAGCAAGCAGTTTTCAAAATGCTTTTCATTTTATTAAAATATGATAAAATGACTGCAAATGATGTTCTAAATGTTTTGAACCATTTTGCAATTAATTGATGAATTATTTTTAAGTTATTTAAGGATGGTCATTCCTTTATTTCAATATGTGTTGAAATGTTATTTCAATTATGATAAATGAATTGCTTACTGTTTTGCAAGTATTTTTGAAAAGTGATGAAGCATGGATTTAAACGATGTTTCATTGAAACGATGTTTAAAAGGAATGGTGCAAAGAATTCTCTACATGAGAATGACAAGATGCCATGTGTAAGAGGTATATAATGCCGGGGTGACTAAAATTCATGCATAGAATGGAAATCAAGTAAGCTAGTCAACGCAAAAAGCAAAACAAGGAGTCCGCCCTTGACGTTGCCAAGTCGAAAGGTCCGACACCAAGGATGGAAAGGATCATGTTATGAAAGAATATTCCTCGAGCTAGCGTACCCTCACACAAAGGATTATGTCATGAATAGAAATGATGCATTTGAACATCTAATGTTTATGAAATTCCCAAAAATTGAGATTAAACTGGTTTACATGAATGGTTTATGAAATGTTTATGAATGTTTATGAAAAGGTTTCTGTTCTGTAGGTAGTTGATCACTTGCTAAGTGTCTCCTACCGAATGGAGAGAAATGCTTTTAAACAGTGTTGCCTTCAAAATGAATTGCCTGAAAACCTATAGCTTACTTACTGAGTTTTGACTCATATTTTGTTTTCCAAAATCAAAGACAGGTAAAAGGAAGGAGCCAAGGAGCACAGGTGGAGATTCAAAGATGAATGAATTTCTACGAATACATGTGTATGAACCTATGGGTTAAATAATTGTAAAAAGAATGACATTAAATTGTTGTTCAATATAAGAATTATGTGGTGTTTATGACTATAAATGGTGAAAAAAAATTTGTGGTCATATGTTAAGGTATGAGTTAGCATGAAATGACTAAAATTGAAATTTATGAGATCATATGTGTATATCTCAAATGGAATAATGACCTAAAAATGCATTTGATGGAAGATGAATGTATGAAATAATATAAACTCCTAAGGAGTTAGGATAAAGTGGATAAATATCCAATAAGCCGCCGTGTGACAGGGCAACAATCCTAATCACGTTTACCAATCAATAGATCTTGGAGTAAAGTTGTGACTCTCGGGCTAGGGGGCCACAATAAACGGTCATGAACAACCCTTTATAAACCATGTGTATGCATCACCATACCTTACGCATCATGCTTATGCTAAAATCGTGCCTCATGCTCATTTCAAAACATACATCTTCGGTGTATCAAAATCATGCACAAACACATAACCAACATTACCAAACCATTTTCAAAGAGCCTAGCCCCAAATCAAATCAATACGTGGCATGCAAATTCCAACATGAGACCATCCTAGAATCTATCCAAACATGCAAACCTAGCTAATGGATCACCATCAATTAGCCTCGTCATACAAACCAACTGTGATACCCAGACCCAAGTAAGGCTTATATATATGCATTTAACATATAAATATGGATCATGTATGATTTAGCATAATTATGAATAATTTCTTTTACAATTTTGATGATTTATTACAATTAGGGGAAATGGTTATGAATGATGATTATAAGCCGATATTGGTCAATGTGATTAAAGTCCTAATGAGGATTAGGGAATTTGAATATATTTAGGATAATCACCTCATATATTATGGTTTAACTAATGGAGATTATGTTGATAATTATGGATTTAAGGCGATGAATGCTAGAAAATTCATAACTTAACGTCTGTAAGGCAGATTAAGATGAAAATTGAAAGGTAAGCATATAATTTCATGCTTAATCTTATGAAAAGATTGGATTATGAAAATTTTGATGAAATTAGGGTGAAAATCGACTATTACCATCTAAAATTCAAAGATGACTTCAAATGATCATAACTTAAGCTAGAAAAGTCGGATTGAGATGAAATTTGAAATGAACAGTTAAAATTATGAGATCAATGCTATGAAAGGATTTGATCAAGCTAATGATGGTGGGATTATGCTTGCACGAAAATGGGTGTATATCTTTGACTTTTTGCACCCATAAAGCAACTAGCATTTAAGTTAAAGTTAAATAAAATAATTAAATAATTAAATGCAAAAATGAGGTGTCAAAAGGAGGTAATTACAAGTGGATTTTGTGAATTTCTTAAAATGACAAAATCCATGAAAATATCAAGTGATTAATGAGAGAATTTAAGGAGCTAATGGGCTAGCTCAAAGGAGCTTGAAGTGGTGGACCCCATGGACGTCCAAGGGCTGGTTACATGATTTTTTTATTTTTAAAAATGTAAAAAATCATACCTAGATGAGCTACATGACTAGGGTGGTTAGTGGCATTGATTTGAGATGGATTTCTATGGTACAAAATGCCAAAATTCAAGGCCATATGGAACGTGTAAATGGTGGACAACAAGATGGGAGCTTGAAGAGGTGCACGGTCAAGCTGTTGTTTGGAATTTTTTATATTTTTTTAAATGCTAAATGGACCTCTAAGTGAGCTCCTAATTAGGATAATTAAGTTTCCATTAAATAAAGCTGTAATTTTATGGAAAAATTGCAAAACAGGCAGCCATATGGGATGTGATCATCAAGTGGACAGCAAGTCGAGCAAGGAAGATGTGGACGTCCAAGACTATTATTTGATTTTATGTGATTTTTTTAAATACGCTAAATGGACCCCTAAGTAAGCTATTAGCTAGGGTAATTAAATACCCATAAATTAAAGCTGAATTAGGTGTGGAAAAAATTACAAAAGCTACTGCATATTGGACGTCCCTGTTGGAATCAATGGCAAATTAAGCACAATCTGTGTTTTGATGATTAACAACTCAATTTGAGAATATTTTGGGTACTAATATGATTTGTTGAAATTTTTTAGAGGCCAAAAAATTAAAATTTAGAACCTGACAGACCAAGTCGCAAATCCAAGTCGACTCAGCTACCTACTTGAATGAAGTCAATACCCAAGTCGACCTCAGTATTGACTTGGAAAGAGCAAATCCTTCTAGCGCTGAATTTTGAATCCAAGACAGGTCAAGTCGCAAGGCCAAGTTGACTCCAGACGTGACTTAGGTGAAGTCGCAGACCCAAGTCGACTCCACTATCGACTTCAACTACTCAAACCTTCCAGCGTTGAAAATGGAATTCAAGACAGGTGAAGTCACAAGTCCAAGTCGACTCCAACTGTGACTTGGGTGAAGTCATAGACCCAAGTCGACTCCATCATCGACTTCAAATGCTCAAACCTTCCAGCGTTGAAATTTGGAAACCAAGACAGGCGAAGTCGCAATCGAAGTCGACTCTATGCGCGACTGGGTGAAGTCGCATCCCAGGTCGACTCCACCTGCGACTTAAAGTGAAGTTGGAACCCAAGTCGACTTAGACATTCGACTTGAGTCAAGATGAAGATATACACAGTCAAGACAAGTATATTTGTCAAAGGATAATCATTTGGGCTACCTCTATGAACTCCAAGATCAAATTACTCTAAGTACAAGACTCCAAGAATAGATGAAGATGTCGAGTTTCAAGATTCAACTTTCAAGTTTAAAGAATATCATTGGAAGAACAAAATGTGATGGATAGCAAGCAATCATGATCACTTTCAAGAAATCCAAGTTCCAACAAGTGCATATAGAAAGTGAAGTCGCACCCAAAGTTGACTTCACATGCGACTTGGGTCAAGTCAGGACCAAGTCGACCTGAAGGGGAACTTGAAGTCTTTACTAGGAACCGAAGTCGCACCCTAAGTCGACTCCAGTATGCGACTTGGGTGAAGTCGCACCCGAAGTCGACTTCACATGCGACTTGGGTCGCAACAGTCAGAAAAATTCGAACATTGGCACATAAAATGTGCGCCGCTTACCTTCAAACGTTCAAATTTACTCCACCATTATAAATTAGCATTCAAGTGAACATGCTAGAGGTTAGAAAAAGCATTAACTGAGATCCAACTACCATCCTCTCCAAGCATTAAGTGATCAACACAAGTTTCAAGTGAAGAACTACGCTTCAACTTGCTGCATACTTCAAAGCTGATCAAATCACCTCTTCTACAAATTATTCCATGAGTTGAAACCTGCCTACATAATCTGTAAAGTGTAGATTTCTTTCTTTGACTCATTACTTGTATTTGATACTTGGTTTGATATTGGTGTTTTGAACCAAGTGAAAGCAAAGTAGCGTTGTGACTTGAGTGGGACTCGTCACCTACTTGTGTTGTGATTTGTATATGCCCCCTAGAGTTGGAATCTAGAAGAGAGCTGTTGCTCTAGCTGTATTTGATAATACAATAGTGGAACCCAAGTCACAAAGGGTATGAGCTTGGAAGAGTGGAGCAGGGGAGGTTGCCCGAACCACTATAAAACCCTTGTCGACTGTTGTAATTTGCATTTGTGATTTTATTACTTTATTACTCTCTATATTATTCGTATGTTTCATTAAGGGGATTAAATTAAAAAGGGAAAAATTTCTGTTTAAGTAAAAATTTCAAAATACCCAATTCACCCATCCCCTCTTGGGTAATAGTCATAAACTCGGGACCAATAAGTGGTATCAGAGCAGGTCTTTAAGTTTAAACTAAAGAGATCTTTGAAATGGCATCCCAATCAACTTCCACACCTACATTTGCCAAGGGCCGATCTTTCACAAGACCGCCTCTATTTGGTGGGACTAACTTCGGTTATTGGAAGTTGAGAATGAAACAATTAATCGTGGCTACGGATATAGATTCTTGGATTTCCATCCAAGATGGTGTTGTGTTGCCTATTGATGAAAAAGCCTCAACATGGTCCGAGGAGGAAGTAAGAACCGTTAAAAGCAACGGAAAGGCCATGAATTCCCTCTTTTGTGCATTAACAGCATCCGAATATGATAGGATATCTTCATGTCATACCGCCAAAGAGATATGAGATACTCTTACTTCAATCTATGAGAGAACTTCTCAAGTCCAAAGGACGAAAAGAAATATTTTGATTGGAGAGTTAGAAAGCTTTAAAATGCTTGAAACTGAAAATATTTTTGAAATGTTTGCTAGATTTTCTAAGATTACTAATGCCTTGAAAGGTCTTGAAAAAGTTATTTCTGAATCTGAGCAGGTAATGAAAATCTTAAGAGCACTACCCAAATCTTGGACTCCAAAGATCACGGCCATTGAGGAAGCAAAGGACCTCAACACGCTACGGCTAGAAGGTCTCATAAGCTCACTCATGTCACATGAGTTAATCAAGAGGAGAAATGAGGAGCAACACAAAGGAAAAAGAGCTATTGCCTTAAAAGCCGCACAAGTTTCAGATGACTCCACTTCATCCTCTCAAAACAACGATGAGGAGATTGCCTTACTTATAAGACGTTTCAGAAAATTTGTAAGGAAAGGAAAGATTTTCAAGATCTTCAAAGAAAGAAATCCAAAGGAGAAAAAGGAGTCTACAAAGTGCTTCCGGTGTGGCGGTATGGGGCATATGCATGCCCAATGCGCAACTCCCGAAGAGACCAAAACGAAGGAGCAAAGAGAAAAGAAAGATCAATGTAAAAATAGAAGATTTCAAAAGGCTAAAGGAAGAGGCATGTACGTCAACGAGGAGATATCCACAACATGCAGCTCCTCAAATGAAGAAAATGAGGCTGCAAATTATGCAAGGATTTGTTGCATGGCCACAATAGAAGAAGATCTCAACTTATGACTTGCAGCAACTGAAATTTTGGAGGGCCAAACTACTTCGACAAACTGTACTAGTAGTGAAGAGGTAACCTCTAAGCCAAAGTCTGTTTCTATTTTTTCTTCCTCAAATGATTGCCTCAAATGTGCTGAATTAGAAGAACTACAACAAGCCTATGATTCATTATATGAGGAAATAAAAAAATTGAGAAACAAGTTCACAATAAAGAAAAGACAATGTGATGCAGTAATTATTGTGAACGGAAAACTTGCCGAAAAAGTTAATCATTTGACAAATGAAAAAAACATCTTGATAAGACAGATGGAAAAACTAAAAAAGGAAAAATAATCACTAAATGAATCACTTCCTAAGTTCTCTAATATAGGAAAAAGCGTCAAAATATTTTTGAAAATGACCGCCCAAAATGACAAGAGAGGACTTGGGTATTCCACCTTTGAGAAGGAAAAAAGTATCAAGTAAAATGCTCTAAGGACTTGTAAAAACCAAGCAAGACCCATTCATGCTAAACCAAAATTGAACAATGTTGCTTTGACCAAAAGACAAATTTGGGAGCTGCTACCACATGGATCCCCACTCCAAGACTTCCGGGAGCTTGTAATTTTTGGAACAAGATGGGACACAAGGTATATCAATGTAAAATAAGAACGTTACATGACCTTGGTGAAAAATTAGTTTAGGTACCTAAAAGCATTGGATTTATGCCTTCAAAAGTAGATCAACGGAAACTCCAATGGTTAACTAACCAAAATGGACCCATAAAATAGGTACCAAAAAAGATAAGCTTTGCTTGACCTTATTTTTACAGGTTTGTCTTAGAGCAAAGACCAACAATATGTGGTTTATGGATAGTGGTTGCTCAAGACACATGACGAGAGAAAAAGGATTATTCCATAAAATTAAACCATGTAGTGAAGGAACGATTGCTTTTAGGAACAATGAAAAAGGTATAATCAAAGGTAAAAGAAATGTTTATGGAATGTCAAATGCGTGTATTGAGGATGTACTATTTGTTGAAGGACTCAAACATAACTTAATGAGCATTAGTCAATTATGTGATAAAGGTTATAAAGTTGTATTTGAATTTTCTGTATGCAATGTATTTGATGATGATCATATAGTTTTTGTGGAAAAAGACATGGAAATGTATATTTAGTTTGTCTAGATGAACTTAATGGAAAATGTCTAATTGCCATAGAAAATGATCCATGGATATGGCATAAAAGGCTTGGACACATTAATATGTCAAATATTAAAACTTTGTAGGAAAAGAGCCTAGTGGATGGGTTACTAAAACTCAAGTATGACAAGGATAAGATTCGTAAGACTTGTCAATTATCCAAGCAACCTAAGATGTCATTTTCCACCAAAAAGGAAATTTTAACGACTAGGCCACTTGAATTATTGCATATGGATCTTTATGGGCCATCAGATATTTTAACTCTTGGTTGGAAAAAGTATGTATTTATAATTGTTGATGATTTTTCAAGATTCACTTGGATAATACTCTTAGCTAGCAAAGATGAAACATTCTCTATGTTTGTGACGTTTTCTAACTTGATGCAAAATGAAAAATAAAATACAATTATCTCCATTAGAAGTGATCATGGTGGTGAATTTAAAAATAAAAAATTTATAGAATTTTGCAATGACGAAGGAATTCACCGTACATTTTCAGCACTAAGAACCCCCCAACAAAATGGGGTTGTTGAAAGAAAAAACCGAACAATACAAGAAATGGCTAGAACTATGTTAAATGAGTAAATTGTCCAAAAGATTTTAGGGTGAAGCTGTAAGTACAGCTTGTCACGTATTAAATCGAGTTACCATTAGAGCAATTTTGAAAAAGACCCCATATAAACTTTGGAAAGGTAGAAAACCAAACATATCATATTTCCATGCCTTTGGATGTACTTGCTATGTGCTAAACAATGAAAAGACCAACTTAGGAAAATTAGATGCTAAAAGTGACGAAGCAATTTTCCTTAGTTATTCATCAACTAACAAAGCATATAGAGTCTTTAACAAGAAAAATCAAATAGTAGAAGAATCAATACATGTTGGTTTTAATGAATTTAACCAAACTCCGAGAAAGGAGGATGAATTAAGTGATGCAGATGAGGCATCAAAGAATCCAAAGGCAGAACAACAAGAGCAACAAGGAGAAGCCGAGGCAAAATAAGAAAATTCCATGGAGGAAAGGGTAAGTAAAGGTAACAATTCTTATAAACCTCCAACTGACTTAAAATTTAAAAATGACCATCCAATTAAGCAAGTTATTGGTAATATCTATGAAGGAGTAAAAACTAGAAGGTCAAGACACAATATTTGTAGAGAATTTGCTTTTGTGTCAAAAATTGAACCAACATCCATTGATCAAGCTCTTAATGATGAAAATTGGATCACCGCAATGCAAGAAGAGCTGAATCAATTTGAAAGAAATAATGTATGACGCCTTGTTCCTAGACCCAATGACTGCACAGTAATTGGTACCAAATGGGTATTTAGGAACAAACTAGATAAAAGTAGACTTGTAGTGAGAAACAAAGCCAAATTAGTAGCCAAAGGTTATCTCCAAGAAGAGGGAATAGATTTTGAAGAATCATATGCTCCTGTGGTTAGATTAGAAGTCAGACGTATCTTACTAGCTTTTGCTTCTTACATGGATTTCAAACTGTTTCAAATGGATGTGAAAAGTGCATTCTTAAATGGATACTTGAATGAGGAAGTTTATGTTGAACAACTTCTGGGTTTTGAAGAAAATGATCAATCAAAATATGTTTACAAATTAACCAAAGCTTTATATGGACTAAAACAAGCTCCACGAGCTTGGTATGAAAGGTTGAGCAAATTTTTTATTGATCATGACTTTTAAAGAGGAAAGGTTGATACAACATTATTCATCAAGTATAAAGACAATGATATCTTACTTGTTCAAATTTATATTGATGATATTATATTCGGTGCTACTAATGAAACTTTGTGCCAAGAATTTTCTGAGATTATGCAGAGTGAATTTGAAGTGAGTATGATAAGAGAATTGAACTTCTTCCTTGGACTGCAAATTAAGCAACAAGAAAAGGGGATCTTCATAATCAGTCCAAGTATGTCAAGGAGATGTTAAAGAAGTTCGGTATGCAGAGTAGCAAAGGTGCAAACACACCAATGAGCTCAACAATCAAGATCGACAAGGATGAAAAGGATAAATCTGTCGAACAAAAATTGTATAGAAGCATGATAGGATCTTTGTTATACTTAATTGCTTCTAGACCTGATATTCTATTTAGTGTTTGCATGTGTTCAAGATTCCAATCATGTCCTAAAGAATCACATTTAATAGCTGTAAAAAGAATTTTTAGATACTTGATAAATACCACTAATCTAGGACTATGGTATCCAAAGGGGTCAACTTTCGACCTAATCGGTTACTTGGATGCGGATTTTGCCAATTACAAAGTAGATAGAAAAAGCGCTAGTAGAACATGTCAATTCCTTGAAAATATGTTGGTTTCATGGTTTTCAAGAAAATAAACTAATGTTGCTCTATCTACCGTGGAAGCTGAATATATAGCCACCGGGAGCTGTTGTGCCCAATTACATTGGATGAAACAACAACTTAGGGATTATGGTATTGATTATCATGATATTCCAATTAAATGTGATAATAAAAGTGTAATATGTTTAACCAAAAATCTTGTGTTGCATTCTAGAACTAAGCATATAGACGTGAGACACTATTTCATTCGTGAACATGTTGAAAATATGATATTTGTTTAGAATATGTGAAAACAGATGATCAAATTGCAGATATCTTTACCAAACCATTAGCAAAAGTGTCATTTTATAAAATTAGGAATGATATGAGTATGATTGAATTTGATTAAAGAATAACATAATAGGGGGAGTATTTTAGAAAAACCAAGTCTGGAGAGCCAAGTCGACTTCAGTTAGTCCAAATCAACTTCGCCGAAGTCGACTCCACAAAATCCAAGTCGACTTCAGATGGGGCGAAGTTGACTTCGGTTAGGGCAAGTCGACTCCAACAAGGCGCCGCTTGGGCTTCCCGTGTGATCTCTTTCCTCTCTCTTTTCTTCTTCATTCTCCCTTCCTCTTCTCCAGCGTCGAAATTCTTTTCCTCCCTCTTTCTAGTTCTTCTTGCTCTCAGCTCTCCCTCCGTTTTTTTCTTTCCAAGTCTATCACTCTCTCTGTGCCTAATTTCTCTCGTCTTTCTTCTCTCCTTCTGTATCTGTCGAAACTCATCTCTCTGCTTGCTCAGATCTCCCTGTTTTTCGGCATTCGCCACTCCCCGTCACTCTCAGTGTCCACCGGCTCTTGGTTTCTCTTGTGCCTTATTTCTTCTTCTCATTCCAGCACTGAAGCCATCTTTTGTCTCTCGCAATTTCTCTCAGCTCTTTCTCCCATTTCTTTCTCACTAATTTCACTAGTCCCTCTTTCTAAGTTGCTTCAGTCCATTATCATAATCTATTGCCACTGCATTCTTGTCTAATCCAATTTTGGTAAAAGTCCTGACTCACTTTGCTCTCTCAAAGTCTCCCACTTAAACCCATCTCAATTACAGATCAATGGCACCTAAAGCAGTAGCTAAGCACTCCAAACAGGTTGTTTCTAGGCCTTCCAGATCAAATATAGGCGAGGGGTACCCTACCGATAATGAACTCCATGCAAACGGGTCTGGGAGGAGGCCTCCGCATCTGCGGGACGCCGTGTGCATTTTCGCGTGGCCAATCCATCTTCGTCGACACCCCGACATGACCACTCCAAATCTGGGTCTAGCAGCGAGACGCTATCAGCTGCAAACAGACAGGGCACTCTGCCTCAGAAGGCACAGGTGCTAAAGATGTCAACTACCTATTTTCGAACTGAGCGACAACACAGTAGATTCTATAAACATTTCTACGAGCGTAAGATTTTTGTCCCTAAGATCATTGATTTCAAGTTTTTGCATGATTATGAGTTTGACGTTGAAGAGTTACTGGACTTTCAAGGATGGACTTGGCTTTTGAAAGCCGATGACAGAGTATACCCTCATCTGACCCGAATGTTCTACTACTTATGGGATTAGGAGTATTACATCACATTTGTCAAAGGAAAGGAGATAAATTTGGAGATTGGAAATGGAACTCACAAGAAAAATGCAATCCATAGAATTGCGCATATTTTGGATGTTCCCGAAGCTGAAGGGAATATTCCTGAAGGGTTAACCATCGCACAGGTGTATAATCAGCTAACTAAGAGCAATAAGTACCACCCTAAGATAAATTTCTTGCATTATATGGATTTGTGTGGCGCCCCGAACCGAGATGTCACTTCCTTACCTCAAGATCCTATCGATTGGTAAATGTGAATTAGGATTGTTGCCCTGATCACGCGGCGGGTTCTTAATTGGAATATGTCTAAATTTTTTTCCGTTTACTCATCTGTCATCATTCATAACTTGACATGACAATCATCACACATTGTGACATTTCACTTGTAATAAAATTCATCATTTCATTCATAGCATCTTTACATGCCTGTCATTATACACTCAATCATTGTACATATCATACTTGTATACATTTAGTCATTAATTCACATGGAACTTAGAACTCTAACTAAGTTCAAATATACATAAACATGTAGCATCTTTTCATGAATTTCTACAGTGAAAGTTTTCTTGACTTAAACATCACATTTTACATCCATACATTCAACCATTGAATCATATATAGAACTTAAAATTCTAATTAAGTTCACATACACATTAGCTTACCTTAGCACATGAAACTGATAATATCTTTCCATTCCTTCAATGCATGGCTCCTGCTCCTTTGCCAGGTCTCTTCTTTCACCTGTCTATGGGTTTGGAAAACAAAAACGTGAGTGACAACTCAGTAAGCAAGCATTTTATCTTTAGGGCAAGGCTTCCTTGAAAACCTTTTTCATAAAATCGGGAAAGGCTTTTTCCTGAGGACATGTATATTCCTAAAATATCATCATGAAATTCTATGTTCATGAGGACAATTCTATGTCCTTGAACATTATCATAAAATATTTATTCTTAAAATCATTTACAAGCTACCTCTGGGCTTGTTAAGGCAAAACATATATGTTTTACCTTCTCTAATGAATTTTCTTTAATTCTTATATGAACATTTTTAATGTTCATAGACATTACATGAAATCATCTTTTGCCGGTGGACATTTTACATCCAAAACATTGTTTCTCATAAACCCTTAGGCAAAGGAGACATCACATGTCTCAAAACATCATTAACATAAGTCATCATAAAATCCTTTAGCCAGGAGACATTTTATGTCTCAAAACATTTTTCACATAGCTTTCTTTGGCAATGGACATTCATATGTCCTAAAATATCAATCACATCGGCAAAGGACAGTTTTATGTCCAAAAATATTTTTCATTGTAAAATCCAATATATTAGCAGGGGACGTTTTACGTCCATAAACCCTTACAATTTAGGTTCTTTAGAAACAGACATCCTTATGTCCAATCCAAGTTTCACATAAATTCTTTTCGTAATCCCTGTCTTAGGGCTTGTTTATAGCAAACAAGGTAAACAAAATACGTAACCCATTTTCATAAATGCATTTGCATAAACACATTTCCTTTAATTCCTGTTATTTACACTTTTGTGTAAAACACCCTTTCTTTTAGAGTAACTTATGCATTTTAGCTCATGAGAATCCAATTTAAGATAACTTGTTGTATAGATGCTTTTCTATCCCAATCTTTGGGCTTTTGAAAAGCAAAACGTATGCAAATGCATTTCTCCCCATCTAGTAGTGACACTTAGCAAGTGATCATGCTGCTACCTTTTGGAAGAGAATCCTTAACAACACGCTAGCCCAGCGACTGTTTATATATTCTACTCCCTTCTCAGGGAGGGCGCCGCTGGCACTCCTGTCATCTCTTAGCGACTTGGCCTTATGTATAGTGGGCCCCGGTCATCCCAACCGTGCTCTATAACTTGCCTATTACTTGTACTGGTGCACCGTACGTTATTATGACGGACCATAGTCCGTTTAGTTTGAAGAACCACAGACCGCAGCCCATGTCCTTTTAAACCGGGATCACAGACCGCAGCCTGCATCCATATGCACAAAAATCTTAGACCGAAGTCTATATTTAGGAATAAATTTCAAAAACACATCACAGACCGCAGTCCGTGTCAACTTGTAAGCGAGCGCACCCACTTTAACAAGTTGTTATTTAAAATCTAGTTCTAGGATGACCTTCCTTAAATTCCTTTAGAAACGTTTTGAGTAAAATATTTTGATAAACATTTGAAATGTTTGAGAAACGATACATCTTAAAACTCTTTTAATAAAAGAATTTCAAAACTTGTGGATTTCCATAAATAAATCATATTTTTCTCTAATATTTGCTTAATTTCCATTTCAGGACCTTTTGTTTACAAAAGTTATGCAATTATGTTATCCCCTTGACCATGACCTAGAAATTTAATAATTGTTCGCATATCAATCATTTTTACATAAAGGGAATTTTACCCTTTTTCACAAAATATTATTTGTAAATGAGTTTTGAGTTATTTCTACAATAACTCGTGATAAACAATGATGAAAAAGATTTGTTTTGCTAGGTTAAGATAATTAAATAATAAATGATGTTTTGGACATATTCCACATGTATTGAAATAACAACATGCTAGCCCAGCGGCTGTTTATTTATCTTGCTCCCATCCCAAGGAGGGCGCCGCTGGCACTCCTGTCATCCCTTAGTGACTTGACCTTATGTAGAGTGGGCCCCGGTCATCCCAACCGTGCTCTACAACTTGCCTATTATTTGTACTGGTGCACTGTACGTTATTATGACGGACCGCAGTCCGTTTGGTTTGAAGAACCACAGACCGCAGCCCATGTCCTTTTAAACCGGGATCACAGACCGCAACCTGCATCTATATGCACAAAAAACTTAGACCGAAGTCTATATTTAAGAATAATTTTCAAGAACACATCACAGACCGCAGTCCGTGTCAACTTGTAAGCGAGCGCACCCACTTTAACAAGTTGTTATTTGAAATCTAATTTTTGGATGACCTTCCTTAAATTCCTTTAGAAACATTTTGAGTAAAATATTTTGATAAACATTTGAAATGTTTGAGAAACAATACATCTTAAAATCCTTTTAATAAAAGAATTTCAAATCCTTTGGATTTTCATAAATAAATCATATTTTTCTCTAATATTTGTTTGGTTTCCATTTCAGGACCTTTTGTTTACAAAAGTTATGCAATTATGCTATCCCCTTGTCCATAGCCTAAAGATTTAATAATTGTCCACATATCAATCATTTTTACATAAAGGAAAATTGCATAGTCTTTTGCATGCCATTAAACAACCTAAAATTAAACCATTTTATGAAATCAATTATAGGAGGTTGGTCATCCATAAATCCCTTTTTAACACATCCGTATAAACATTTTTAACATAGATTTTCTTGTCTAAAGGAAATCAAAACTTTTTGAACATCATTTCAATACATATGGACTATGTCCAAAACATCATTTATTATTTAATTATTTTGACCTAGCAAAACAAATCTTTTTCATAATTATTTATCACGAGTTATTGTAGAAATAACTCAAAACTCATTTACAAACAATATTTTGTGAAAAAGGGTAAAATTCTCTTTTTCTTATAAAATGCTGTTGAATAATATCATATAGAACTTGCTTGCTTAAAAGCAAATTCTTAAAACCATCGGTATCAAATATGAAATCCTTAGAAAGCATTAGCATGGAGAACTTGCTTACTCATAAGCAAAATTCTCAATTCCATTAACTTGAAGCATTCCCATCCTTGGCAACACTTAGGATAAATTATTTATCTTAAGAAGTGTTGCTTACTTCCCATGAAGAAAACCTTAAGACTTTTCATTAAAGTCGTAGTGTTTCAAAACTTATGGCTTTGCATTAAAGCCGTCATATTCAAAACTCGTGTTTGCCCATTCAATAAAACATAAACATAAACATCTCACACACAAACACAAACATTTCAATCATATGAATCCCATAGAAAGAAAATGGCATTTTAGAAAGTTCGCTTGCTTACCTGAGATCGTCATAATCTCTTTTACTTCCATTCTTTTCCTTGCCTATACACATAAACATGACATTGCATTTATACAAAAATTTATCCTAAAAGGGATTTTTATGAGCTAATATGCATAGGTTACCCTAAAAGAAAGGGTGTTTTACACAAAAGTTTAAATAACGGGAATAAACGGAAATGTTTTTACACAAATGCATTTATGAAAATGGTTTATGTATTTTATTTGGCTTGTTTGCTATAAACAAGCCCAAGATGGGAATTATGAAAAATATTTATGTGAAACTTGGATTGGACATAAGAATGTCCTTTTCTAAAGAGCCTAAATGATAAGGGTTTATGGACATGAGAATGTCCAATGTTAATGTGTTGAAATAAAAATTATTTTAGGACATATGAATGTCCATTACCAAAGGAAGCTATATGAAAGATGTTTTGAGACATAGAATGTCTCTTGGCTAAAGGATTTTATGATGGTTTATGTTAATGATGTTTTGCGACATGAGATGTCTCCTTTGCCTAAGAATTTATAAGAAAAATATTTTGGACGTAAAATGTCTACTGGCAAACGATGATTTCATGTAATGTCTATGAACATTGAAAATGTTCATATAAGAATTAAAGGGATTCCATCAGAGAAGGTAAAACGTGTATGTTTTGCCTTAACAGGCCTACACATGGCTTGTAACTAGTTTTATGAATGAATGCTTAATGAAAAAGATTTCATGATGATATTTCAGGACATATACATGTCCTCAGGAAAAAAGGTATTCCCGATGTTTATGAAAAAGGTTTTCAAGGAAGCCTTGCCCTAAAGATAAAATGCTTGCTTACTGAGTTGTCACTCACGTTTTGTTTTCCCAACCCTTAGACAGGTACCGAGGAAACTCAAAAGGTTGTGAACCTAAGATGTGGAGGAAGGTACGTGATGATAGCCTTGAAGGCTATGAGGAATGGAAAAGCATGAATATGCTAAGGTAAGCTAATTGTGTATATGAACTTAGTTAGAATTCTAAGTTCTATGTTTATGTATATGAACTTAGTTAGAATTCTAAGTTTCATGTGAGTCAATGACTAAATGTATGCAAGTATGATGTGTACAATGATTGAGTGAATAATGACAGGTATGAAAGGATGTTATGAGTTAAATGATAAATTTTATTACAAGTAAAATGTCACAATGTGTGATGATTGTCATGTCAAGTTATGAATGATGACAGATGAATAAATGAAAAAAAAATTGGACGTATTCCAATTAAGAACCAGCCATGTGATCAAGGAAACAATCCTGATTCACATTTACCAATCGATAGGATCTTGAGGTAAGGAAGTGACGTCTCGGTTCGGGGCGTTATAATTTGTCACTGAGATTGAGGGTTCTTAGATTGTTGATTGCTCATTGCATATACCTTAAAGGAGGAGGTCAAAACCAATTGAACCCACAGGAGGCCAAAATTTTGTGGAAAGTGAAAAATAGAGTCAAAGTCAGCCTGCCTGCGTTGTTGTTGGAAGCATTGGCCTCAAAGAAAGACAACTCACGAGGCATGCTCCCATATGGAACTTGGATCACAAGAATAATGCACTACATGGGCATTGATCTCGACGACGAGCCGTTTGAAGTCCTAAAACCAACCAATGCGATAAACAAGGCCCTCTTGCAAAGAATGAAAATCAATGTGGAGGATTTACGGGCTGAGAGGATTCGGGAACAAATGGGGTAACCAGCCCAAGGAGAAGCAGGAGGTGCACATCCTGAGGGGGAGCAGCCCCCTCCGTCTCCACCGCAGCAGGCAGCCTCGCCTCCACCACCGGCTGTTGCCGCTAAGCCTGCATCACCCCAATCACATGGGCCATGCTCTCCTAGAGGCTCACAGATTCCTGATCCTCATCCACATCTACCTACTTGGGACACATTAGCTAATGTTATTCAGGAGCATTTGGAGCAGATGGAGGACAGACTTACCTCCCAGATGGTTGAGATCCATACTGCGATTATCGATATGCATTATTGTCAGGATCGCATGGATCAAGAACTAAGGACTATTAAGTATCGGCTTGCATCGGGAAGCAGCCGTGTTCGGCCCATGCCTGATCTAGATCCTTTTGTCAACGAGTCTGTGCGGGCTGCACCCACAGCTCAGCCCTTATCATCTTTTTATTCATCTGCCCACATCATGCCTACCCCAACTACTCATCGATCATCCTATCCCATATTTGCTTTCCAGTTTACTAAATCTCGTTTTCCCTATCTCCTTGTTGATTCATTGACAAAAAGGGAGAGAGAATTCTAAGTTTTTAGAGTTTTTAGGATAGTTTACTTTCATGGGTTGGGTAGTTTGTACTCATATAGGACATTTTGCATTTCAATGCTTTATATTGTATAAAATGTTTGGTTATATATGAAAATGTTTTGTTTTTGAATGAATGACCATAACTCGTGCTTTGAATGATATATGTGTGCAATGGTCGAAAATGAAATATGTATGATGATTTTATTAATTTTGAAATGCAATGCAAATAACTCATATATGCTCTAAAGTACCAAAACAAGGATAAAATAGTAATGTTCTAAGTAAATAAAAGGTATAACTCAAATTAGTTTTGTCAATCATCAAAAAGGGAGAGATTGTTGGAATCAATGGCAAATTAAGCACAATCTATGTTTTGATGATTAACAACTTAATTTGAGAATGTTTTGGGTACTAATATGATTTGTCGAAATTGTTTAAAAGCTAGAAAATTAAAATTCAGAACCTGACAGACCAAGTCGCAAAACCAAGTCGACTCAGCTATCGACTTGAGTGAAGTCGATACCCAAGTCGACCTCAGTATCGACTTGGAAAAAGCAAATCCTTCCAGCGCTGAATTTTGGATCCAAGACAGGTCAAGTCGCAAGGCCAAGTCGACTCCAAACGTGACTTAGGAAAAGTCACAAACCCAAGTCGACTCCACTATCGACTTCAAGTACTCAAACCTTCCAGCGTTGAAAATGGGAACCAAGACAGGTTAAGTCGCAAATCCAAGTCGACTCCAGCTGCGACTTGGGTGAAGTCGCAGACCCAAGTCGACTCCATCATCGTCTTCAGATGCTCAAACCTTCCAGCATTGAAATTTGGGAACCAAGACAGGCGAAGTCACAACCAAAGTCGACTCTATGCGCGACTTGGGTGAAGTCGCATCCCAGGTCGACTCCACCTACCTTCAAACGTTTGAATTTACTCCACTATTATAAATTAGTATTCAAGTGAACGTGCTAGAGGTTAGGAAAAGCATTAACTGAGATCCAACTACCGTCCTCTCCAAGCATTAAGTGATCAACACAAGTTTCAAGTGAAGAACTATGCTCCAACTTGCTGCGTACTTCAAAGATGATTAAATCATCATTTCTACAAGTTCTTCCATGAGCTGAAACTTGCCTACACAATCTGTAAAGTGTAGATTTTTTTATTTGATTTATTACTTGTATTTGATACTTGGTTTGATATTGGTGTTTTGAACCAAGTGAAAGTAAAGTAGCGTTGTGACTTGAATGAGACTCCTCACCTAATTGTGCTGTGATTTGTATACGCCCCCTAGAGCTGAAATCTAGAAGAGAGCTGTTGCTCTAGCTGTATTTGATAATACAATAGTGGAACCCAAGTCACAAAGGGTGTGAGCTTGGAAGAGTTGAGTAGGGGAGGTTGCCCGAACCACTATAAAACCCTTGTCTACTGCTGTGATTTGCATTTGTGATTTTATTGTTTTATTACTCTCCATATTATTCATTTGTTTTATTAAGGGGATTAAATTAAAAAGGAAGAAATTTCTATTTAAGTAAAAATTTCAAAATACCCAATTCTCCCCTCCCCTCTTGTGTAATAGTCATAAACTCGAGACCGACAATCCTAATAGCGGACAGCAACATGATCATCAATGGTATGGATTTTATTTGGATAATTATCAAATTTACTTGGAGCATATTTTGTCATGTCATTAAAGAGGATAAACATGTATCTAATTACCTCTAAATGATGCGGCAAGTGGGGCCCACAAAGCTGAAAAATCCAGCTTATACAAAGGGGGGGCGTCCATATGTGTGAAGGGTTAGAGCGAGAAAATGTCAAGGAGCAAAGCCCCTAAACCAGTAGCTGTGCACGTCCCATTTTCCAGCAAGAAAAGGGTGAGAAAAGAGAAGGAAAAAGGGGAAGAAAGAAAAGAGATTTAAGTTAGGGAAGTCGAGTTCAAGTTGGATTCAATTCATGTAAGTATACCCCATGATTTGAGTTTTTTAATCCTAAGTTATGAGTCATGAATTTGATTCATAATGAACCCTTAAAAGATGATTCATGATGCCCTTGATTAGGGTATTGAATGAGGTTTGAATGAAAAGAATGAAATCAAGGGTTCAAGAGGACGAAAATGGAGATTAGGGTTGAATATGGGTTGATAATCATAGCTGAAATTTCCTTAAACCCCCATACGATGTTGCTGTTTTGATGTGTTATTATGATTATATGATGATTCATGATTAAATGAATTATATATGTTGATTTGGGCATAAGTTATGAATTTTAGGAAGGATGAGAATTGGGGTTGCACATATGACCCGATTTCTATGTTTCTATGTTAAAAATGATACATGAATTAGCCCAAATAATTAATGGATGTTATGAAAGATAAAATACCCATGTTTAAGGTACTTTGAGTATCCAAAATAGTTTGAAAAGATTAGCCCTAAATCTGATTTTATGGACATATGTTTGGACACGTCAAAATGAGTCAAATGGATACCCAATATATGTAAAGATATTGCTATTATGGAAGAAAATGAATTATGAATTTTAATTATGTGATAATATCCTAAATTTGGGTTAATAAAAGCATAATTATTTTCTGAAATTCATGGATTAGAAAACTGTTTTGATTTAAGTGTCAAAAGAGGCATTGAAAGGATGAAAAACGGGTCCCAAAGTTGCTGTTTTGGAACCCTATGATGAATGGATTAAAATTTTAAAATTAAATCATAAATTATATGTTAATTAAGGGGCTTAATCATGCTGAAATAAGAACCAAGTTTCTGTGTTGAAAGATTTTAAGAAACACATGATTTATGTGTTGTGAAGTGGACATATATGGAGAGATAGACATGAGAAAATGATAAATGGTTTATGTGAGATGTTAAAATGCAAAAATGCATGAAAAAAATGATAAAATACATGAATTATGTTTTTATTTTATTAAATAATGATAATCTCAAATTTTGAGATTAATATATGATGCCTAAGTTATCAACTAAGTACTTAAAATGAGCACTGGCGTATGAAAAGTGGAAAATATGTTTAAAATGATAAATGGAGGTAATGAACCTCCAACTAATGATTTAATGAATGATTATAATATGTATGAAAGTTTACTCTACATAAGGGTATTACAAATGAATGAATTGATGATATGATATATATAGGTTATGTTGCTAAGTATGAACACCTGACTTAAAAGACAAGAGGGTTAAGCCAATATAATATAAATCCGAATGAATTTATGTAGGTTGAAAACCCATAAGGGATGTAAACATTTGAAGTTGATGCATATAAATGAAATGTTATTTTTATTTATTTAGGCGAAGGCAAGGAAAAGAATAGAAGAAAGGGATTAAGGCGATCTCAGGTAAGCAAGCGAACTTTCAAAAATACTGTTTTCTTTCTATGTATTAACATGATTAAAAATGATTATGATTATGTTTTGATGAATGGGCAAGCACAAGTATTGACAATGACGGCTTTAATGAAAAGTCTCAATGTTTGCTTCATGGGAAGTAAGTAACACTTTTTAAGATAAAGATTTTATCACAAGTGTTGCCAAAGATTTAGAATGCTTTATGCTAATGGATTTAAGAATTTGCTTACAAGTAAGCAAGTTCTCTATGATGATATTTTTAAAGGATTTTATGTTTTATGCCGATGATTTTAAGAATTTGCTTATAAGCAAGCAAGTTCTTTATGATGTTGTTTTCAAAAGAATTTTATAAGAAAAAGAAAATTTTGTCCTTTTTCACAAAGCAACATTTGTAAATAAATTTTGAGTTATTCTTACGATAATTTCTTATAAACAATTATGTTTAAGAAAGAAAAAAAAGGGGATTTGACTTATGGAAAAAGATTGATTTTTTTATGTCATGATATTTAAATATAAACGATGAATTGGACATAATCCATATGTTTTAAAATGATATTCGAAAAGTTTTGATTTCCTTTAGATAAGGAAAAATATTGAAAATGTCTTGAAAAATATTTATACAGATATTGTTAAAATGAGATTTAAGGATGACCAACCCAATAAGTTGATTTTATAAAATGGTTTGATTTTGGGTTGCTAAAATGGTATGCAAAAGACTATGCAACCCTCTTTATGTAAAAATGGTAAGATAGATATTTGGATAATAATTTGATTTTAGAGTAGTTGAGAAAGAGGAGGCACAATTGCATAACTTTTGTGAGCAAAAGGCCCTGAAATGGAAACCAAACAAATGCTAGGAAAATACATGGTTTACTCTTGAAAATTCAAAAGTTTTGAAGTTCTTTTATCATAAGGGTTTTAAGATGTATTGTTTTTCTCAAACATTTCAAATGATTGTCAAAATGTTTTACTCAAAATGTTTCTCAAAGAATTTAAGGAAGGTCATTCGAAAATTAGATTTCAAATGACAACTTCTTTAAAGTGGGTGTGCTCGCTTTACAAGTTGACACGGACTGCGGTCTGTGATGTTCTTTTTCAAAATGATTTTTAAAGATACAGACCTCGGTCTGTGATTTTTTCAAGAATGGATGCTGATTGCGATCTGTGATCTCGTTTTTCAAGATGGTTTAAAAGGACACGGGCTGCAGTCTGTGATAAGGATGTATGGTGCACCAATACAAGGAATAGGTCGGTTGTAGAGCACGGTCGGAGATCGCAGGAGGCCAGTGGCGCCCTCCCTGAGATGGGAGAAGATGAAGGAATAGCCGCCTGGCTAGCGTGCTATTAAGGATGGATTCTCTTCCGAAAGGTAGAATGATCACTTGTTAAGTGTCACTACTAGATGGGGAGAAATGCATTTGCATATGTTTTGCTTTTGAAAAGCCCAAAGATTGGGACGTAAAAGCATTTTTACGAAAAGTTATCCTAAATGGATTTTATGAAATGATTACCATAACAATAGGGTATTTTACACAAAAGTGTAAATAACAAGGATCAAAGGAAAATGTTTTCCATGCAAATGTTTCTATGAAAATGGATTATGCGTTTTATGTCTTGTTTGTTATAAACAAGCCCCAAGATGGGGATTATGAAAAAGATTTATGTCAAATTTATTTTTGGACATAAGAATGTTCATTGCCAAAGGGTTTAAATGAAAAGTGTTTATGGACATGAGAATGTCCAATGCTAAAGTATTTTGGACACGAGAATGTCCTTTGTTAAAGATTTATGAAGAAAAATATTTTAGGACATATAAATGTCCATTGTTGAAGAAAGTTTATTTTAAAGATGTTTTTGGACATTAAATGTCCCTTGGCTAAAGGAATTTATGATGAAAAATATTTTTGGAATAAAAATGTCCCTTGCCGAAAAGGTTTATGTGAATGATGTTTTGGGACATGGGAATGTCCTTCTCTAAAAAGGATTTATGAGAAAAATATTTTGGACATAAAATGTCCACTGGCAAAAAAATAATTTTATGTAAATGTCTTGGAACATTATAAATGTTCACAAAAGACTAAAGAAAATTAATTAAAGAAGGTAAAATGCATATGTTTTGCCTTAACAAGCCCGGACATGGCTTGTAAATGAGTTTAAGAATGAATATTTATGAAAATATTTTAGGACATAGAATTGTCCTCATGAATAAAGGAATTTTCCGATAATGTTATAGGACATATATATGTCCTCAGGTAAAAAGGTGTTCAAGAGGTTTAAGAAAAATGTTTTAAAGGAAGTCTTGCCCTAAAAGATAAAATGCTTGCTTACTGAGTTATCACTCACGTTTTGTTTTTCCAAACCTTGACAGGTATCGGAAAACTCAGGAGGTTGCGAACCTAAGCAAGGAAGGAAAGGTACGTGATGGTAGTCATATGGGCTATAAGGAATGGGATAGCATGATTAAAGTTCTAAGGTATGTTTACGTATATGTGAACTTATGTAAAGTTCTAGGTTCTATGTGATCCAATGATTGAATGTATATATATATGGAATGTAAATGTCATTGTAGAAAAACATGATGAGATGCTATGAATGAAATATGAAATTCATTACAAGTGTATTGTCATTTGTATGATGAATGATGTAGAATGTAAAGAAATGAATGATGATAAAAAAAAATTGACGAGATCCAATTAAGAACCAGCCGCGTGATCAGGGCAACAATCCTGATTCACATTTACCAATCAATAGATCTTAGAGTAAGGTTGTGACGTCTCGGTTTGGGGCACCATACCAACCATCTATTCCCATTTTAAATATGAATTACACAATTTAACATTCATGCAACTATATCCTCAAGCACAAGTTCAAACTTTAATTTCAAGTTATACAACTCGTGCACATCAAGTCCATCACAGTTTTACTTCCAAGAATTCACTATCCCACATGTTCCAAAGATGATCAATGCATCATTCACATTCACAAAGTTCTGCATTCCCATTTATACATCATTCTCACACATTTAGCCTCATTTAGGCATTTCATCAAACATATCATCGGAGTTATATGGGAATCATGCCCAACTCATTCAAAATGCATAAGATTCCACTCAAGACATCATAATATCATACAAAAGCACTTCTAAATACTTCCATTTCATCATTTACGTGTAATTCCACCAAAACCCCCAAATTTCAACTTCCAAAAATCTATGCACAAGTCTCGTACAATCAAAATCAATTCAAATCATGAAATCAAATATAGTGCCCATAAACAATTGACAAAACACATGATTTGCAACTCAAATTTATCATTTTTTAAAAGAAATCAACCTACTTATCTCAAATTCATTTTTCTACAAAAAAAAATTCAAGATCTTCGAATTTTCAAATTTTTTTCTTGATCCATCAAGCTCCCTTGATGCAAAATCACATGAAATCAAGTACTTTTAAGTGCGTTTTCATGGGGGGAGTAAGCTTGGGTCATCTAGAAAAAAAGAGGAGAAGAAAATGGCATGAAAATGGGGTGGGTTCAAACCCTCCCTGCTTGAAAAAGCTTCCCACATGGTTTGGCCCATGTAATTCTGGAAATCATACGGTTTGGCCCATAAGGGCCCATAAATGGCTTATTTTTAGCTATGTCGCACTATTTTGCTCAAAACTTTCTCTATATAACTCCGATTGAGATAATTCTTTTCACATTGGATTCTTAATTTCAAGTAATATCTCTTCGCAAAATTTTAGTTAAAAATTCCATCATCAAAAAATTTTTCATACATTTTACTATACAACTTTACCTAAATTTCTGCTCATTCACAACATGTAGCTATCTCAAACAAAAATGTTCCCAAATACCAAAAAATTCTTTCATACACAAATTTTATCATCATAATATCATATTTATGTCATTTATTTACTTAAAGCATGTCTTCTATAAAATTTGGCCTGTCAACTCAACTCTTTAGTCGTTATGCTTCTACAACTGTTCTCATTGGCCCAAATCACATATATCATCCCTAATGCCTTCAAAATCACTTCTTACACATCAGACATATATCTAGCATATCATCCATGCTAGAAACCATCATGTTTCATGTCATTTTAAAAACTTTACCTATTAAGTTTATTACTTACTGAATTTTCACCATGAACCCCAAATGACTCAATTCTCAAAACTATCATCTCAATTTCATTGTCAAATATCACGAACACATTTCAATCATGTCTAAATCATTTTCATAAAAATTATGGCTCTCATCAATGATCCTCGATCTTTTTCACCATCGTAATTCTTTCGAGAGTAACTACGCAATTTGAGCCATTTTTTCATTTTATCAAATCTCACCTATAACCATACATATCCATTCCAAACACATTAGGCATTTCACCATGCTTAAATGCTTTTTAAAATTAATCAACTCGAAATAATTTTGTTTTCTAGTTCAAAGTCCACACACGAGGGTTAAATCTCAAATATTTATCATTCAATGAAATATGGGTTTTTGCAAATGTAAAATCATCTACAAACAAATATAAATCCATCCCGAGCATCTATCGAGCTATTTTTTCAAAATTCACTCATCCATTTCTCAATAACTAGAATTGCACATTCACCACAACTCTGATTCATCAATCTCTTACTATCAGCTGGTTTTTCATACTACATTATACATATCGCTATTGATCTACATAATTGCTAATACTTGGGGTATTACACTTATATGAACTAAAAATTATTCAGATCGCCTAGTTGGGCCCAAGAACCGTCAAAGTCAATCGAATTGGGCTTAAAACATTCCAATTGGGCCAGTTGAGCCTAAAACCCTTGAGGCTACCTATTTGAGCTTAAAACTTTTTAGAGAGCCCAATTGGGTCTAAATCTTTCTCGTGTGGCCCAAGTTGGTCTAAAAATTAGTTAAACCCAATTTTCATGGCAAAACCAACAAAAATTAGATCTAAAAGCTATAGGCTAGACATGCTCACTTGTTGTATAAATCTGAAAGTTATATGTGGAATACACCTAGTTGTTATATAGATCCAAAGACTATAAACACTGGTCTACTGTGTAAATCCAAAAGTTGTGTACAAAATGCAACAACTTGCTGTGTAACTCCAGAGGTCGAATGCAAAACATGATGGTCTACTATTTAAATTTAGAAGTTGTATGTGGAACACGTTAGCTTGTCGTGTAAATGTAGAAGTTGTATGCGAAATATGCCTATTGTGTAGGATCATTAGTGTAGCTGACGACCCAAACTAACCCAAACTGAATCATCGTTGGTTGATGAGCTAAGCATAAACTCACCCCAAGTCATAGCACGTGGCTACACGTATTCACCCATCTAGTCATTTGAATCATGATGCATGGTAATGGGCACTTCATTTACCTTTATTAGTCATGCCATGTTATCAATTTAAAACCCTAAGTTATGGCACAACATGCACTTATTCCCTTTTCAAGTCACAGCGTGTGGCAATGTGTACTCACCCATATTTATATTTTGTTAAGCGTAGGTTTCTCATGCACTTGTAAAGTCATAGAAAAAGCATTTACGTATTTTTAGATATCTTTATATTTTGTAAATTTGAAACATAAGGACATTGTCATCATTTTAACAATGAAAATGACCACAGTACCCCTACGTTTAAAAATTCAAGATAGATAAATATATCCAACAGGCAAATCTTTGTTTATAAATAATACACATATAGATTTATAATTTCAAAAACAAAAATTGAAAAATGCAACCAAATGTGTTTTATGACCACGCGGAAATGGAGGGGTAATAAATTATTACATCTCAAAATTAAACGTTCTAAATGTTTGGTATAATTATAAAAACTATTAATTTGGTCGTAATTTTTTTGCAACAATCGATTTTTTGCCAGAGGATATATTAACAGTTTGTTGTCACCCAATTATGTGGCTAAAGCATTTTTTACTGTTAAAAATTTTTACAAAGTTAATTTTCTTATCAATTGTTGGGAGATATTCTAACATACAATTTTTTAAATAAAATTTAAATTTTGTTGCTAATTTACATGTTTTCCGCAACAATAATAAATTTGTTATTCAAAAATTATAACGGCAACAAAGAACTTTTTTTCTCTATTTTATACTTTTTCCTAGGAAAATTTTCTCTTTTGCTAAAAGTATCATTGGTAATAGTAATCTTCTTACAATGTGGCCCTGAGGTTGATTTATCCTGCATGCATGATGGAAGCCATCGATCTGAGTAAATTCTTCAATCATTTGGATTGCTTGACCATCGAATCGTGAATGGAACTTGTAAAAATGTACAAGGAAAAAAGCTGCGTAATTTAATAAACGTAACTTGGATCTCATTGGATGCCATCATGACCAACGTATTCGGCGGACTCTTTCCAAGAAAGCAATATGATAGAAAATGTGAAAAATCATTTTTCTTAAAAAAGAAAACATCTCAACCATCATTTTGTCGAGATTGACGATTTTCGAAAACATATCACCATCATTTTGTCGATATATGATTTTCTCCATCTCTAGAAAACTTTAAAATAACAAGACGATGAAATCATTCGGATTTTAATTCATACTCATCTCATCCATCTGGATCCACCAGAATATTGTGGACAATCAATACCGATCCCGATGAGCTATGATGATGAGCAAGAATTCTTATACTCTAGCTGACTGCCAGGTTTCACACACCTTACTTTGGCTGTGGATGTAAATAACTGCATATACGCCAAGATCGATAGATCGTTTTCTGGAGTAAAGGGGAGGGTAAATCTTTATTTAATCATTATGCAATTCAAAGCAATTAATATTGAATTGTTTCAATCTCTCCTTTTTTCCACCTTATAAAGGCAGGTTTGAGATCCGGCCCACCTCTACGCGTGAAGGAGAGACGGTGGAGAGGGGAGGACCAGCACAGATTTCATTGCAAAGATCAATATCCTTACAGAGGAGATCAGCTATATATAGACATTCAGATTCACAATTAACGGGGCATATTCAGCAAGTGAAGGTGCTACCTCGTTTCCACTGCGGAGAACCCACAAGATGAGTAACACGTCTCCTAGTCCATCAGGACATCCAGGTTTGAAAGAATTGGGCCACTAGCGTTTAACAGGGTAATAAGGATGAGAGAGTCTGAGTCTGCAACAATTTCAGCGTAGTGCAAGCTAGAGATCCACTTCAAACCCAATAGTACCGCTTGTACCTCCATAAGTAATGGATCAGCAAGATCCTTCCGCGTCCAAAGCCCCCCACAAGAACCACCCCAGCTATCACGAGCAATAGCTCCGGGCGCAACTCGGGTTAGATTACACCGAGTTTAAGTGAATCTAAACCCTAAGTCTATCGGATTTAGGCAAATTCAAACCCAAACTCTAATATTAGAATCCGGATTCAGATCGAGTTCATACCGAGTTGGCATTAGTTTTGGTTTTGGTTTCAGATTACTCTAAAACCAATAGAAGTTGAAATTATCGATAGAAATAATAAATTTTTTAAATATTATTGCATTCGCACATGAATAATATATACGTGAATATATGTATATGACATATGATATCTTCGATTTTGATGAAAGTTTATCTTTTAATTAAAAAATAATCCTACATGCACTGAACCTAATGATTTTACACATAACAATCAAGATAAGAAAGATAAATAACATGACATGAAATCGAAATCACTATCTAAAATTTAATAAAAGTGAAATTTATATATCTTGTAGTTAATTAGCATATATGCAATAATTTAAAGAGTTGATATATTTTTAATTATTTGCAAAGAAAATTAATGTAGATGTAATATATTCAACTTTTCTGGACAAATGTACATAACTTTTAGGTTTTAGGATAAACGTTTTACAGTTAATTAAGTTATGATTATATAAAATAACTTTTATTACAATTATACTTGAAATACTTAATGCATAAATAAATATAATTATTTGTATCAAAAATAAATATAATTATTTTAATAAATTATGGAGAATATCGAGTTCGGACCGGATCAGGTTTTGTTACTGGGTTAATGCAAATTCAATATTAGTTTCGGGTTTCTTGGGTTGAGTTGAAACTAAATCTAATTTGAAAATTTTTCAAAAATAAAACTCAAAATTAATTTCGAAACCGGATCAAGTTAGGCGAGTTTGGACCGACCTAATACTAAGTTGCACCCTTAGTAATAGCCCCAAATCCCGCTATGCATCCTTGTAAGTTGAGTCCCACATCAACGTTCAATTTCATAACACCCTCCTGGAATACTGCCCGGCAGAGTTGATCTGATAAATGAAATCAACAGCCAACTTTGGGATCTTATTAATCATGATCGTACCTTCACTATAATGTTTGTTTCTGCAGTATCATATTCGCCAACAGGTGCACAAAAATAAGGTGAAACAATACCTGACTCTCGAAGTTGTAAGTTGCCGGAAGATGTCCGTCAATCCATTGAGTAAAGATCCTGACGGTTTAGTACGAAGGTTTTTGTCCCATACTGCATTTGTGGCAGAGCAGCTCCAGAATAGATGCATAGCGTCTTTAATTTAGTTACTAATAAAATTTAACAGTCCAATCTATTTACATCAACTGATTTTATCAGGGTTCCCACTTCTTTATAACCTATTATATAGAAGTTTGGATGTTAATGGTCATGGTCAACCCGTCAACTCGCTCGCCCAACTAGTTTATAAATGAGTTTGGGTTGAGATTTTTAAATAAATGGGTTATGATCTGCCAACTTATTCAATCATTTAATTAAATAAATAAATTTGGGTTGAGATTTTATAATTCGTCAACCCATTTAGTAACTCATTTAACCCATATTACCAATTCAACCCGTTTAATTTGTTCAACCCATTTAACTCACTTAACTCATTAAAGTTTTATATATATACATGTAAACTTCTTGGTTATTTTCCCTCTCTAAGTCTCCCTCAAGTCATATAATTTTCATTTTTCCATTGCTACTCTAATTCCATTTTCCCGTTACTGCCCTATTTTCATTTCCCCTACACTGAAAACATCCTCTCGTCTCTCCCTGCGAGATCATTATCTACTAGAGTTTTGACTTTCAGGTTATTTGCTATACAATCCATTAACAATCCACCAACTCATTTATTAAATGGGTTGTAAATGGGTTAGAGTTGAGATTTTTTAAATGGATTAATTAACGGATTAGGGTTGAGATATTTTAAATGAGTTAGGATTAGGATTAGACTTCAACCCGTCCAACCCGATCCGTTAACACCCCTATATAGAAGTGAGATGATCTAACCACTTGGATGATGCGTATTGTGATGTAGCCATAGTTAGCTATGTCAGTTCACGTTATTTGCAATTTTTGGATGTGGTGCAAAAAGTATGACTTTTTTTTTATCATGTCACCACTTTGGACCATCAAGCAATTTACAGAAGATAAATTCAAGGGAGGGATAAACAAGTCAAGAATCTCTCCCCAACTTTGAACCTTAGATGTTCCATCCTACATATCTTTACACATACTAAGTGGTGAAAACGTTTAGTGCCAAGTTTTATTACTAAAACATTACATTTTGCAACATCCATTATATGGCTATTACTTAATAGCTAATTTTGTATGACAATTTTTTATGTTGCGAAATAGTGTTTTTTGAATGGAAAAGTGAATAAATGTGACTAAAAATGATTTTATAAGTTTTGACAACATTTTTACGCATTTGTAAATAGATATTAGTTTTGTTTGTAATTTAAAAATAAATATACATGACTCAATTAGTTATGGCCCGCCAAATTTCCACTTTTATGATTTTTGGTACAGTGATAAAATAAATAATTAGAAATATGATGGATTAGATCTTGATACACGCATCAACAGGACTTTCCATGCGTATGATCCCACTTATACAGAAGCGGGACCTTTTTATCATCATCAATTTTTGTTATTTTAATGTACATGTAAACATATTTATTTAATTATATAAAATAAGAATTTATTTCCATGGAGGTGACACAATGGAAATACTTCCCATTTCTCCAAATACGGAAATGCTTGGTCTAGATCTCACCAAGATTATCTTTTGTAATTTAAACAATATTGTAAATAAAAATCATTTAAAATAAAAACACATGCATCAAATTTGATGTAAAATTTTCACTATGTTTATCTATTGTAAAATTACTTCAATTTTATAGTGAAATTTTTTTTTATTAACTCAATACAATACATTAAACATGTTAGGTGCTTTTGATTTTAGTAAATCAGCCTAGCATAGTCGAAAATCAAGCATTTCCAAGTGGAAAAATGATTCAGTGCACCTGGTGCAATGAAGAGTTTATTTTTATTTTTAAAAATCTTTTTATATATTTATGTGGGCTGAAGCATTAATGTCCTATGTAGATATTTTTATATATTTTAAAAAAATAAATTCAAAATAAAATATTTAAAAACACTAAAAAATATAAAAATATGTATACGAGATATTCATACTTGGGCCCATATATAAATTTAAAACCTAAAAACTAAAGAAAAATTTATGTATCTGGTTGCACTGAAGAAAAATACACCTAGGTATACCAGACAATAGGTCTTTTAGACACATACAGGGAAGTAAGACTTGTTTTCACCCAAAAACTTCCTATTTTTATGTAATGTATTAATAAATTATAAATATGAACCAAATTTGTTGTGTGTGACGAGCTGCGTATATGTCTATTAAAATTGCTTGCTTTTAACGCAAGTATATGTGCTGAATCAAGTAATAAAGAGTGAGTAGAGTATCGTTCCCATGAGAAAATGGTTAACTAGGATTATTAATCAATTTAATTGCTTTCGGTGAGTGAAGAATTTGGATTTCAAACTTAAGACTAAAACTATCAATTGCAAAAAGAAAATAGAAAAAAGTTTCACAGAATAACTGGAATACTGAAAGGAGTTATCAATTGGGGATGACAAATGGATAGTTCGGAATCCTTGAATCTAAACTATATCTCATTGGTTCCTTTTCATGAGATTTCGCAGGGATTTACTAGTCCAAGTTCCATAATCTTTATATATGTCTTCCAACGCATATAAAGCTAATTACACTCTATTCAATTGCTATGTTCCCATGCTATTAAATAAAGTCAAATTGATAGATTCATAACTTGTTCATTGACTACATAGGGTTTAACGGTATATTCATATGCATTAAACAACTCCCCTTAGCAAAGAGGAAACCTATGCCCTACACATGGATCTAGCAGAGATTTTCTTTTTCCAAGGATCAATCATGCAATTAAATCATCTTATAAGGTAGCTAATCTTGTAAAAAGCATTAAACATCACATGTAACTGTCAATTCGCAATACAAAATCACATAGAAATCAAATATTCATTCCTGAATCTTAAAGAACCAATATAATATAATTAGATATCAATTTATCCTAACTATCCATCTAAAGGAAGTTTAGCTCAAAGACATGCTATAAAAATCTTTTACACCCATTATAAAAGTATCCGGAAAAATAGAAGGATGAAGAGAAAACTGATTTTCCGGCAGTTTCCACCAATGGGATTGAATCTTCTCTTCAATCCATGCTTCAAAACGAGTTCTTTTCCTTCTCTGGGTGTCTTTTCCGTTAGGGCTCTCTCTTTAGCACACGACCCCCTAGGTTTCTATTTAAACTAGTTGGTTTGTGCAGCACATGTGCAGAAACCCGTGCATATGGATGCGTAGTGGCGCCTAGGCGCCAACCCTCTGTGTGTTGTGTAACTTGGAAACCGTTCTGAATGCCCTGAAGACTCATTCCTTGGCGCCTGGGCGCCCCTATCTGGCACCTAGGCGCTAACTCTCTAGATGTTTTGTGACTTGAAAACTCTTCAAAATACCTGTACGATCATGTCATGGCGCCTAGGCGCCAACTCCCTGGAAGCAATTCTATCTTGTGACCTCAAAATTCTCCTGGAACTTGTCTGCATGTTGGTGAAGTGGCGCCTAGGCACCAACTCTCTGGAAGCTTTTTGTTGTATGAGGTGCTGGAGATTCTGGCTAAGGCATGTAGGGTGGCGCCTAGGCGCCATTCCACATGCCTCTTGCCTTGGTTTTGATCTGCATCCGCTTTGCCCGCATGCCTATATTTTTCCTGTCCTTCCTGCAAAAATTAAATGAACTAAATAAATGAACTAAAAATACCTAATTTATACTAAAAATGCATAAAAACTGTATAATGCTACTAAAATGCAAAGCAAGTGAAAATTAAGCTAAATGGATGCAAACTGTGCCTAATCTCTTGGACTAACATGCAAAAATAGTCTGAACTGGGCCATGATAACTCGCATTTTCACAAGTTATCAATGTGGAACTAATGTCAAAAGTGTAACGTTTTCGTCAATATGAGACTAGTGCAGTTGACAAGAATCTCGCCTTAAGTGGGAGAGGTCTAGGCTTTAAGTCCTAGCATAGGGAGTTTATCCTCCATTTTCTAAAGCAATGTCTCCATAGCTACTTGGTTAGTAATATTGTTAAATTTACACACTAAAGCTAGAATTGAAATATGTACTCTTATTTAAACACAAAATAAAAAAGTGTAACATTTCCCTTTTTGCATTTTTATATTTTTATTCAAATCTAAGTGATGCATTATATGTTGGTCCCGAGTTGATGGCTAAACCCAAGAGGGGAGGGGTGAATTGGGTTCTTTAAAATTTCTTTGATAATTTCAAATATCTTAACCCCTTGAAAAAGTTAATCCCCTTTTTAAGCAAATGGAGAGCAAATAAGATAAAGCAGTAGAACACAAGATTTATAGTGGTTCGGGCAAACCTTCCCTACTCCACTCTTCCAAGCTCACACTCCGTTGTGACTTAGGTTCCACTATGTATTCCACGAATACACTTAGAGTCACCGCTCTCTTCTAGATTCAAAGCTCTAGGGGGCATACACAACTAGAGCCACTTGCTCTCTTCTAGATTCAAAGCTCTAGGGGGCATATACAACTAGAGCCACTTGCTCTCTTCTAGATTCAAAGCTCTAGGGGGCATATACAATCACTTGCACAAGTAGGTGATGAGTCTCACTCCAATCACACCCTACTTTGCATACACTTGATCTTAGCTACCCAAGCTAAATCAAGATTTATACAACCAAATAAAGAAATGAATAAAAACTACACTTTACAGATTTGTGTAGGCAGATTTAGCTCGAGGAAGAAGTTGTAGAAGCAGCTTTGGATGAATATTGATGAAGGCGCATGCAACTTGAAGCTTTCTTCTTCTTCCTTAGAATGTATACGAACCACTCAGAAATGGAGAAAAGCAAATAGGATTCCTTTCTAGATCTTCTTTTCTCACTTTGGACTTTGTAGAGTATATAGTAGTATCTTGTAATGTTCTTCTCTTTTTCACGTTCATTTGAGGGTCCTTTTATAGAGGGAAGAAAATATGAACGTTATGGAGGTGGTTGGTGCGCAATAAATGAACTTCAACGTTCGAAAATTTGACCGTTATACCCAAGTCGAAGATGGAGTCGACTTGGCTTGCGACTTGGCAACCCAAGTCGCATCTGGAGTCGACTTCGTCTGCGACTCCAGTTCTTCCAATTTCCCAAGTCTGAGTTTTAGTCGACTTGATTTCAGACTTCGACTCAAGTCGAATCTGAAGTCGACTTAGCCTGCGACTTGGCTCGGGTTTTGCTGAAGCTGCTTTGTTCTTCAAGATTCGGCTTGATCCTTGCAAAGCTTTTGAGCTGTTAGAGTCCTTGCATGATATATGCTTGTTCCTCGCTTAGTCTTGGACTCACTTGGTCTCCATAACTTGGGTGTTGCCTTATTTGAATAAGCTTGAACATTTGCCTTGGCTTGATAGACTTGATTTGAACATTGAATATGAATCTTAGCTTTGATCTTCAAGAATCTTAATTTGTTTCCTTGTGAATGAACTTTTCATCTCATTTGGGTTTGAAAAAGTTCAGTATGATCCTTGGAATAAACTTGAAACTTCAATCTTCAAGTCTAAAATCCTCAAGTCGAAGTTGGAGTCGACCTTGTCTGCGACTTGACCCAAGTCGCACCTGGAGTCGACTTCGTTTGCGACTTGGGCAGCTTCGTGCCCCCAAAATCAACCCTGGACATTTTCTTTTGTTTGAAGTCGATGCTGGAGTCGACTTCGTCTGCGACTTGACTTCCCAAGTCGCAAGTGGAGTCGACTTGACCTGCGACTTCACCTGTTGCGCTTTTGGGATTCATTCTCAAGTCGATATTTGAGTCGACTTTGGGATCGACTTCACCCAAGTCGAAGTCCAAGTCGACTTGAAGATCGACTTGACCTCTTTGCTTTCCTTAAACATTTATCAAACACATTAGTACCTTTTATATACTCAAATTAGTTCTTGTTAATCATCGAAACTCAAGATTTGGTCAATTTTTATTGTTTTAAACATTGTTTCCAACAATCTCCCCCTTTTTGATGATTGACAAAACTTCATTTGAGTTGATACCTTTCAAGCATTAATCATGTTCATATGTCTTTTTGAAAAACAGAGCATTTGTCATATAGGTCAGAGCTTTTTGAAATTTCAACTATTATATCATTTTGGCATATTGGATTTCAAGCAAATCATTTTCAAGCAAATCATGTTGAATACTTTATAACATATTAAGCAAACATAACATTCATCAATAGCATATATATGTATCAAGTTTCATGCAACACAAAACAAAAATGAAACCTAGATACAAAACTACCCAACCCAAAAGAAAGTTTTACTCAACTCACCTATTCTATCTCCCCCTTTTTGTCAAACTATCAAAAATCGATCAACTTTTAATGATTTTGTGAATTGAAATTGAGAGATCGGATATAAGATTGGTTTGATGGGACGATTTTGGGCAGATGAGTAGATGGAGATATCATGATCGGGAGATGCTGCTTTATGAACTGAACCCGATTCGTATGGATCGAGTTCGGGCATAGGCCTCTTCTTGTGACGTCCGGAGGCGAGGTGATATTTGATGGTACGCAGTTCCCGATCCATGTGATCTTGTCGGGAATGCATATCAGTGATAGCATTCAGCACACCGGTCACTAGGCTAGTCATCCTATCTTCTTGATGACCCATAGCTTCCAAGATCTCATTTTTGAGGCTTTGAAGTGCAGCCATTTGATCTGAAGTAGGCGGCACGCGTTCGGGTGCAACGGATCCTTGAGGAGAATGTGATCCGTGTGACAGAGGAGATGCAGGCCGTTCAGGCGATGCCTCGGGAGCTTGCTCCCCCTCAGCTTGTGCATTGTCCTCTTGTTCTCGGACTGGCTCGCCAAGCTTCTCTCGGATGCGATCATCCCTAAACTGCTCCAAATTGATTTTCATGCGTTGGAGCAAAGCCTTGTTGATAGCGTTGGTCGTCTTGGGGACTTCAAATGGTTCCCCGTCAATGTCGAGCTCAACCCGCTCAAAAATCTTGGTGATCCAAGATCCATAAGGTAACACGCCTCTCGGATTGTCTTTCCTGGATGCTAAGGCTTCTAGGAATAGTCTGGGAAGACTGATCTTGACTTTGTTCACTAATTTCCACAAGATCATTGCTTCTTGTGGATTCAATTGATTCCTTCCGCCTCCTTTTGGCAAAATACAGTGGGCGATCAATAGACGGATAACCCTGAGTCTGGGAGAAAGATCCATGTAATGTAGGAATTTGGTGCCTGCATGGTACTTGTTGCTTTTGGTTAACTCATTGTAGATCTTGTCCATAGTCAGATCCTTGGGAAGCCTCTCTTCATCAAAAGGTACTTGAAGAATATTTCCAATTCTTCTCAAGGCTTCATCTTGATCTGGATAGTTGTTACTCCCAAAATTTATTTCAGTGCCTTTGACATAAGTGCAAAACTTGGTGTTGTCCCATAAATAATAAAACTGTCTTGTGAGATCAGGATAGATCCGTTCATCGGATTTGAATAGTTGTATCCATCCTTGGAAATCCAACAACTCTTCTATGTCGAACTCATAGTCGTTGAGGAACTTGAAATCTATGATCTTAGGAATGAATACCTTTCGTTCATAGAAGTTTCTGTAGAAGCGACTATGCTGTAGCTCTGTCCTGAAATAAGTAGTGGGCATTTTTAGAACTTGCCCCTTCTTGATAGGAATCCTCGAAGAATACGAGCTTTCAGGTTGGCTTTCTGATCGTGGGGCTCTATCAGTTGACTGGGTTGTTGTCTGGAATCGAACCCGTCTACCCGTCGAGGTTGATGGTTCCTCTCTAACTCGTTTGGATGGAGTCCTTGCTCTTCTAGGAATATCTTCCTCTGTGGAGGATTGGGATGGCCTAGGCACTGGCCGTTGGCTTGGCTTTTTGACTGCTAGTTTAGGAGTTTTAGCTTTTGGAGCCATTGAAATTGGAATTTTAGTGACTGAAGAATATGAAATAGAGAATGCTTTAGAGCTGTGAGAGGGAGAGCTTAAAGAGAGAGAGTGAGAGCCAAGGGTGTGAAAACGTGGAAGATGGAGAGACAGCGGCTTGCCGGGAGTGACAGCGGATCGCCGGAGGGGGAGAAAACTGTCGCCGAGAGAGAGAGAGAGAGAAAAACAGAGGATTCGGAGGAAAAATGGGAGGAAAGGAAGAAGAAAGAGAAGAAAAGGGAGAAGTTCGCGGAAGTCGGACGGTCGCGCGCGGAGTCGACTTTGCCCTAGGCGAAGTCGACTTCGGTCCCTCGGAGTCGACTTCGTTATTGAAGCGGAGTCGACTTTGCTCCTGTGGAGTCGACTTCGCTCCTGGAGCGGAGTCGACTTCACTTTCCCAAGTCGACTTGGCGGAGTCGACTTGGCTCCCATGGAGTCGACTTGACCCATCAGTTTTGCCTTTTCAAATTTTGGTTTCTTGTTTTATTTTTCCTAATTTAGCTCTATCATCCCCATATCATTCCTAATTTTATAAAATGATTCTTTGGCTAATGGTTTGGTAAAGATATCAGCAATTTGGTCTTCTGTTTTCACATATTCTAAGCATACATCATGATTCTCAACATGCTCACGAATAAAGTGATGTCTCACTTCAATATGCTTGGTTCTTGAATGCAGTACAGGATTCTTAGTTAAACAAATTGCACTCGTATTATCACATCTAATAGGAATATCAACATAATCAATACCATAGTCTTTCAACTGTTGTTTCATCCAAAGTAGTTGGGCACAACAACTACCGGCGGCTATGTATTCGGCTTCCGCAGTAGATAGTGCAACACTTGTTTGTTTTCTTGAGTGCCATGAAACTAGCATATGTCCAAGAAATTGACAAGTTCCACTGGTACTTTTTCTATCTACTTTATATCCGGCAAAGTCTGCATCCGAATAGCCGATTAGATCAAAGGTTGACCCATTTGGATACCATAGTCCAAGATTTGTAGTTTTTAACAAATATTTAAAAATTCTTTTTACAGCAAGTAGATGTGATTCTTTTGGACATGCTTGGAATCTAGAGCACATACAAACACTAAATAGGATATCGGGTCTAGAAGCAGTTAAATATAACAAGGATCCAATCATGCTTCTATAAAGCTTTTGATCGATACTTTTACCGTTTTCATCCGTGTCGATTTTGATTGTTGAGCTCATTGGAGTGTTTGCCCCTTTGCTATTCTGCATTCCAAATTTCTTGAGCATCTCTTTGACATACTTGGACTGGTTCAGAAATATTCCTTCACTTTGTTGCTTGATTTGTAGTCCAAGGAAGAAATTTAATTCTCCCATCATGCTCATTTCGAACTCACTCTGCATTATCTTAGAAAATTCTTGACAAAGATTTTCATCAGTAGCACCGAATATTATGTCATCCACATAAATCTGTACAATCAAAATATTTTTATTTTTGTACTTGATGAATAAAGTAGTGTCTACTTTCCCTCTTTGAAACTCATGATCAATCAAGAATCTATTTAACCTTTCATACCAAGCTCTTGGTGCTTGTTTTAGTCCATATAATGCTTTGGTTAATTTATAAACAAACTTTGATTGATTCTTTTCTTCAAAACCAGGGGGTTGTTCAACATATACTTCTTCATTCAAATAACCATTTAAAAATGCGCTTTTTACATCCATTTGAAACAATTTGAAGTTCATATGAGAAGCAAATGCTAGTAGGATGCGTATGGCTTCTAATCTAGCCACGGGTGCATACGATTCTTCAAAATCAATTCCTTCTTCTTGGGAATACCCTTTGGCTACTAATCTTGCCTTGTTTCTAATTACAAGACCGCTTTCATCTAATTTATTCCTAAATACCCATTTTGTACCAATGACTGTATGATTGTTTGGTCTAGGAACTAAATGCCATACATTGTTTCTTTCGAATTGATTTAGCTCTTCTTGCATTGAAATAACCCAATTTTCATCATTAAGAGCTTGTTCAATGGTATTTGGTTCAATTTTCGATACAAACGCATATTGGCCATAAACGTTTTGTTTTGATCTTCTAGTTTTTACTCCTTCATATATGTTTCCAATAACTTGTTCAATTGGATGGGCATTTTTAAACTTTAAATCAGTTGGAGGTTTGTAAGATTCATTACCTTCACTTACCTCTTCCTCCTCTGGATTTTCTGGCTTGAGCTCGAGTTCCTTTGGTTGTTCTTTGCCTTTCGTCTCATCTGCATCACTTAGTTCATCCTCCTTTCTCGGAGTTTGGTTAAATTCATCAAATACAACATGTATGGATTCTTCTACAACTTGATTTCGTTTATTGAATACTCTATATGCTTTGCTATTTGATGAATAACCAAGGAATATAGCCTCATCACTTTTGGCATCTAATTTTCCCAAGTTGACTTTTCCATTGTTTAAAACATAACATGTACATCCAAAAACATGAAAATAAGATATATTTGGTTTCCTTCCTTTCCAAAGTTCATATGGAGTCTTTTTCAAGATTGCTCGAATGGTAACACGATTCAAAACATGACAAGCTGTACTCACAGCTTCACCCCAAAATTTCTTGGATAGATTGCTCTCATTTAGCATAGTTCTAGCCATCTCTTGTATAGTTCTATTTTTCCTTTCAACTACTCCATTTTGTTGTGGAGTTCTTGGTGCAGAAAATGTGTGGTGAATTCCTTTTTCATTACAAAATTCCATGAATCGTTTGTTTTCAAATTCGCCACCATGATCGCTTCTTATGGTCACAATAGTACTCTGTTTTTCATTTTGCACCAAATTCACAAAAGTTGCAAACATAGAGAAGGCTTCATCTTTACTAGCTAAGAGAATTATCCAAGTGAATCTTGAAAAATCATCAACTATGACAAATACATATTTCTTTCCACCAATGGTTAGAATGTCGGATGGCCCGTATAGATCCATATGTAGTAATTCAAGTGGCTTTGTGGTGGAAATTTCCTTTTTGGTAGAGAAAGGCATCTTGGGTTGTTTTGATAATTGACATGCCTTGCAAATTTTGTCTTTGTCATATTTCAACTTTGGTAATCCTTCTACCAAATTCTTTTTCCAAAGGGTCTTTATATTTCCCATGTTTACATGTCCAAGCCTTTTATGCCAAACCCATGGATCATTATCAATGGCCATAAGACATTGACCATTCAATTCATCAAGTGAAACCAAGTAAACATTTCCATGTCGTTTACCACTAAACATGATATGTTCTCCATCAAATACATTACATATAGATGATTCAAACACAACTTTATATCCTTTATCACATAATTGGCTAATACTCATTAAATTGTGTTTGAGTCCTTCAACAAACAAAACATCTTCCATGCATGCATTTGAGGTACTAAGTATATTTCCTTTACCTTTAATTTGACCTTTTTCATTATTTCCAAAGGCAACCATTCCATCGTTGCAAGGCTTAAGTTTATGAAACAAACTTCTTTCACCGGTCATATGCCTTGAACAACCGCTATCCATGAACCATTCATTGTTTGCCTTTGCCTTAAAACATGTCTGAAAAATAAGGAAATAAATCTTATCTTTTTGGTACCCATTTTATGGGTCCATTTGGGTTAGTAATAGAATCTAATCTAAGTTGATCTAACTTTGAAAGCCCAAATCTTGTGTTTCTTGGAACCCAAACTAATTTAACACCATGGTCATATAGTTTCTTAAAATTACATTTGTAAGTTTTATGACCCATCTTATTGCAGAAATTACAAGCCAAAGGTAATCTTGGAGTAGGTCTCCAAGCATGCAAAGGTTCAATCATTGGTCTTCTAGTCCACTTAAAATTTTTCTTTTGTGGCTTGTATATAGATGCATTTTTAGTTTGATTTTTCTCAAGTATTTGTTCATTTGATTTGCTACTTTCTCCTTGCTCAAATGTATGATACCCAAGACCTCTTTTATGTGTTTGGGAGGTCATATTCAGAAACATTTTAACACTTTCTCCTGGATTAGAGAACTTAGCTAATGATTCATTTAATGATTTGTTCTCCATTTTCAGCAATTCAGTTTCATCTTTCAATTTGACTAATCTTTCTGCAAGTTTACCATTTACAATTATTGTTGCATCACATTGTCTCTTCTTAATTGTAAACTTGCTTCCTAATTTCTTCATTTCTTCATATAATGAATCATATGCAGTTTGTAGTTCATCTAATTCAGTACATTTGAGGCATTCATGAGAGGAAGAATAACTTGAATTAGAAAGGGAGAGTTTGGAACTTACCTCTTCATTGCTTGTGTCTTTTGTTGAGGTAATTTGTTCTCCTTGCTCGATTTGTGCCATGCAGCAAATTCTTGCACATTCTTCCGCCTCTTTGTCATCGGTTGAGAAGCTACTCGTCGTAGATTCTTCATCATTTACGTACATGCCTCTTCCTTTGTATTTCTGGAATCTTCTATTGTTCCCTCGATCCTTTCTTTGTTCTTTTGCCTTGTTTTCTTCGGGAGTTGGACATTGAGCCTGCATATGTCCCGAACCGCCGCATCGGTAGCACTTGGTTGATTCTTTCTTCTTCTCTTGGGGAGTTCTTTCTTTGAAGCTTCTGAAATTTTTGCCTTTCCTCACAAATTTTCTGAATCGTTTTGTGAGTAGAGCAATCTCGTCGTCATTTTGAGAAGAAGATGTGTCATCGGTGTCTTGTGCGACTTTTAAGGCAATTGCTCTTTTGCCCCTGTGTTGATCTTCATTCCTTTTCTTAATTAGCTCATGTGACATAAGTGAGCTGATTAAGTCTTCGAGCTTCAGCGTGTTGAGGTCTTTGCCTTCTTCAATTGCAGTGATCTTTGGAGTCCATGATTCGGGTAGAGCTCTTAAAATCTTCATGACCTGCTCAGATTCAGATATTGCTTTTCCAAGACCTTTTAAAGCATTAGTAATCTTAGAGAATCTAGCAAACATTTCAGAAATATTTTCTGTTTCTAACATTCTAAAGTTCTCTAGTTCTCCAATCAAAATATTCCTTCTCGTCCCTTGGACTTGAGAAGTTCCTTCATAGATAGAGGTTAGCGTATCCCATATTTCTTTGGCGGTCAAGCAAGAGGATACTCTATCATATTCAGAAGCATTAAGAGCACAAAATAAAGAGTTCATAGCTTTGGCGTTGCTCTTAACAGTTCTTACTTCCTCATCGGTCCATTTGGAAGCTCTTTCATCGGTAGGCAGTATTACTCCATCTTGGATAGCAATCCAAGAGTCCATATCGGTAGCCATGATGAGTTGCTTCATATGAAGCTTCCAATATCCAAAATTGTTCCCATCAAACAACGGTGGCCTTGTAAAGGATTGGCCTTCAGCAAATGCGGGAACGGAAGTAGATTGGGATGCCATTTCAATAAGATCTCTTTGATAAACTCAAAGACCTGCTCTGATACCACTTGTTGGTCCCGAGTTGATGGCTAAACCCAAGAGGGGAGGGGTGAATTGGGTTCTTTAAAATTTCTTTGATAATTTCAAATATCTTAACCCCTTGAAAAAGTTAATCCCCTTTTTAAGCAAATGGAGAGCAAATAAGATAAAGCAGTAGAACACAAGATTTATAGTGGTTCGGGCAAACCTTCCCTACTCCACTCTTCCAAGCTCACACTCCGTTGTGACTTAGGTTCCACTATGTATTCCACGAATACACTTAGAGTCACCGCTCTCTTCTAGATTCAAAGCTCTAGGGGGCATACACAACTAGAGCCACTTGCTCTCTTCTAGATTCAAAGCTCTAGGGGGCATATACAACTAGAGCCACTTGCTCTCTTCTAGATTCAAAGCTCTAGGGGGCATATACAATCACTTGCACAAGTAGGTGATGAGTCTCACTCCAATCACACCCTACTTTGCATACACTTGATCTTAGCTACCCAAGCTAAATCAAGATTTATACAACCAAATAAAGAAATGAATAAAAACTACACTTTACAGATTTGTGTAGGCAGATTTAGCTCGAGGAAGAAGTTGTAGAAGCAGCTTTGGATGAATATTGATGAAGGCGCATGCAACTTGAAGCTTTCTTCTTCTTCCTTAGAATGTATACGAACCACTCAGAAATGGAGAAAAGCAAATAGGATTCCTTTCTAGATCTTCTTTTCTCACTTTGGACTTTGTAGAGTATATAGTAGTATCTTGTAATGTTCTTCTCTTTTTCACGTTCATTTGAGGGTCCTTTTATAGAGGGAAGAAAATATGAACGTTATGGAGGTGGTTGGTGCGCAATAAATGAACTTCAACGTTCGAAAATTTGACCGTTATACCCAAGTCGAAGATGGAGTCGACTTGGCTTGCGACTTGGCAACCCAAGTCGCATCTGGAGTCGACTTCGTCTGCGACTCCAGTTCTTCCAATTTCCCAAGTCTGAGTTTTAGTCGACTTGATTTCAGACTTCGACTCAAGTCGAATCTGAAGTCGACTTAGCCTGCGACTTGGCTCGGGTTTTGCTGAAGCTGCTTTGTTCTTCAAGATTCGGCTTGATCCTTGCAAAGCTTTTGAGCTGTTAGAGTCCTTGCATGATATATGCTTGTTCCTCGCTTAGTCTTGGACTCACTTGGTCTCCATAACTTGGGTGTTGCCTTATTTGAATAAGCTTGAACATTTGCCTTGGCTTGATAGACTTGATTTGAACATTGAATATGAATCTTAGCTTTGATCTTCAAGAATCTTAATTTGTTTCCTTGTGAATGAACTTTTCATCTCATTTGGGTTTGAAAAAGTTCAGTATGATCCTTGGAATAAACTTGAAACTTCAATCTTCAAGTCTAAAATCCTCAAGTCGAAGTTGGAGTCGACCTTGTCTGCGACTTGACCCAAGTCGCACCTGGAGTCGACTTCGTTTGCGACTTGGGCAGCTTCGTGCCCCCAAAATCAACCCTGGACATTTTCTTTTGTTTGAAGTCGATGCTGGAGTCGACTTCGTCTGCGACTTGACTTCCCAAGTCGCAAGTGGAGTCGACTTGACCTGCGACTTCACCTGTTGCGCTTTTGGGATTCATTCTCAAGTCGATATTTGAGTCGACTTTGGGATCGACTTCACCCAAGTCGAAGTCCAAGTCGACTTGAAGATCGACTTGACCTCTTTGCTTTCCTTAAACATTTATCAAACACATTAGTACCTTTTATATACTCAAATTAGTTCTTGTTAATCATCGAAACTCAAGATTTGGTCAATTTTTATTGTTTTAAACATTGTTTCCAACATTATATTCTTTTTCGTAAATATTTTTTATAGGGGAATAATCTTATGAAATCGAATTTCGTAGAAGTAATTTCATGAAATCATCTCCATTTTTTATATGTTAATGATTGATGTAAAATCTAATCTATTCATTCGATTTAACAACATTGTTAGCTAGGAAATCAAATTTTATCCAAATCCAATATATGCATAGGTCAAATTTTCTCAAAAATAGGTACATTCATATGTAAATTAGGGAAAATACTTAGTACCATTCGCATATATATTCGAATATAGTAATATTTATAGAATCATTATCCACATTTTAGTGATATTTTAGATGGTTTGAATATTAAAAGCATTACTTAAAATTTGATATTTAAGATTAAATTATTTTATTGCGTTGATTTTATATATTTGTAGCTGGGGGCTCATATGCAGTGATACTAAATAAATGAAAAAGTTTTTATGATAATATAAATAAGAGTAAATATAATAGATGGAGTAGATTTTTCATCAATTATTTAGATGTTTAAAATGAATGGGTTCCATAGAAGAAAAGTTTCATAAAAGCGTTCTCGTTTTTTATAATATGAAAAATCATCTTAAAGTGCTCCAATTACATTAATTCAAATTTGCGGAAGCTCGCCATTTTGAAGCCCTCCATGTGAGCCCTCCTTGATAATTACATAAATTTCACTTCATCCATTACATTTAAAACAATTTATTTAACAAGTAAACTAAGCCTTGTTTAAATCAAACCATAACATGTGCCTCATTAGTTAAAAGCATAAAATTAATATAATAAAATTGTTTGATTTATAAACTAATTTCAAAGCTATTAGTTTAATATATAAATTTCTAATTCATACATATTGCAATGGATGTAAGTATTTTCTATAGAAGTGTTCCCATGTAACCCTTTAATTTTAAGATGTTGATGATTCGTTTAAAATTCAACCCATTCATTATATTTAACATCATTTGTTTATTTAAAAAATCAAGTTTCATCCCAATTATGTTTATGGGCCACATTTGTTGAAAAAATATATTAATGTGTAAATTATGAAAAATACTTATATTCATTTATGTATGTCTTAAAATGTAATATTACTTTATAGAATCATTTATCCGCAAAAAAAGATATTTTAGATAGTTTAGATTTTGAAAATACAACTTTAAAATTAATATTTAGCAGTACATCATTTTATTATGTTAGTTTTACACATTTTCATATGGAACCCATACACACTAATACTAAACTAAATGAAAGAGTTTCCATAATAATACAAATTATGCTAAAAACAATTGATAGAATGACTTTTCATCAACTATCAAGATATTAAAAATGAAATGGGCTACCTAGAAGTGATGTTCCATAGAAGCGAGCCATTTTTTATAATTTAAATATAGTTCTATACGAGTCCGCTTCTATGTCACCAGGTTATATAGAAGCAATTTCATGTAAACCAGGTATTTTGTATTTTAAACCCTCTAACTTTTCCTATTTGCATTTTAAACTCCGAAGTTTGGTCATTTGCATTTTAAACCCTGAAATTTTGGTTCCTTTTGTATTTTAAAGCCTAACCCATAATGGCTTTAAAAGCTACCGTTAATTCATGTAAAATAACATGAATACCCTCTAATATTTTTTAAAAAACCACCCAAATCTATACTAAAGGTGAAATGTTATTGAAGTCTCTAATAATAAAATCAAGAAGCCTAATAGTCAAGTTTAAATAGTAAAAACAAGTTTTTTAAAAAATATTAGATGATATTTACATCATTTTGTACGGATTAATGGTGATTTTTAATGCTCTTATGGATTAGGGTTTAAAATGCAAAAGAACCAAAGCTTTCAGGGTTTAAAAATGCAAATGACCAAACTTCGGGGTTTAAAATGGAAATTAGCAAAGTTAGAGGGTTTAAAATACAAAAAATCGTGTAAACCTTCAAATTGTAATATTTTGATTCTTGATGAAAACTCCAATTTATTATATTTAACATCATTTATTTAAATATAAGACCAAGTTTCATCCAAATCAAATACGTGCATGGGTTACATTTGCTTAAAAATATAATTTGTTTATATATAAAATAAATGACGCTCGCTTCCATGTAACCGGATTACATAGAAGCGGTCTCATATTTTAAATTTTTGATGCTTGATAGAAAATTCAATCCATTCATTGTATTTATACATCATTTGCTTAGCTATCAGACTAAGTTTCATCCAAATCCAATATGCGCGTAGGCTATATTTGCTCAAAAAAGTATATTCACGTGTAAATTTGGAAAAATACTTAGCTCAATTCACATATATATTGAAATGTGATCATATTTTATAGAATCATTTATCCATGTAGTAACGATATTTTAAATGGTTTAGATGTTGAAAATACTAGTTAAAAATTGATATTTAGCATTAAATTATTTTATTATATTGATTTTGCATATTTATAGATGGGGCCCATATACAATAATATTAGACAAATAAAAGAATTTTCATAATAATATAACTGATATTAAATATAATAGATGGAGTGCATTTTTCATTAAGTACCTAGATGTTGAAAATGGAAGGGGTTTCATAGAAGCATCCCTGTATATAAATATACACCTAATTGGGAAATGACTTATAATGATGATAATGATGATGATATATAAATAATAAAAAATGTTTAAATCTATTTACTTGTATTAAAATATAATAATAATTTATCCATATAAAAATGATATTTTAGACGGTTTAAATATCAAAAATACAACTTTTAAATTGATATCTAACATTAAGTTATTTTATTATTTTGATTTTATACATTTATAAAAGAGCCCCATACATAGTGGAACTAGATAAATAAAAGAGTTTTCAAGATATTATAAATAATACTAAATACAATAAATAGAGTAGATTTTTCATCAAATATCAAAATATTAAAAGTGAAGGGGTTATATAAAAAATAGGTTTCATAAAAGCATTCCTATATTATATACTTAACGGTCCCATTTAAATGATTTTCGATACTATGATTAAACAAATGATGTTAAATTTTGTCATTAGTTGAATTTTTATTTCATAATCAAGATAGGCTATTCGAGAGTTTTTATTAATTTAAATTCGTGCAACCCATTTCATAGTATGTGAATGCTTTTTAAATCCATTACACAGAAAATACAAAGGATGCTATTAGGTGCACCCGGTGCAAATACCCATTTTGATATTTTTTACACAACTTAATCTAAATATATTTAAAATGTGTATCAATTTTTACCATTTTGGAGCTAATTTTTAAAAATTCAAAAAAATCTAAAAATCTCCAAAAAGGTAAAAATTAATACGTATATTAAAAAATGGAAAATCAACAATTTTATGAAAAAAAGTTTCAAACAAAAATGGATTAAATACATCTAGGTGCACTGAAGCTAAGCGCACTCACCCGAGTGCATTTAATAATAACCCAAATACAAATGCATAAGAATCCTTAAAATCATACGTGAACATTACTAATTACAAAATAATTAATTAAGTCGATTTTTTATATTTAGATCAAAGAAATAGTTTCAAATACCATGAGTGTCTTGGATCAAAATGAGAAGAATTTCAAATACGATGAGTGTCCTGGATCAAAATGTGAAGAATTTCAAATACAATGAGTGGCTTGGATCAAAATGAGTAGAGAAACGCAAAACCCAAAAGTTGTCAGTTGCAGGCGGTTTTATGGAGAATTTGCGTATGGTTTTAACTTTTAGTAAGGATTCTCTAATGAGACGTGGTTGCGTCCCGAGGGCTGCACAGGGCATGTGATTTTGGTGGAACCGACGCGGGCTGCAGCTTTTCTGAGGCTAACTCCGCGACCACTGCACGAGCAAAAACGAAGGAAATATGTACATATCAATCATATTGCTCTCCTCTTCAATTATTGAGGAAAAGCTGCTGACAATAATCCAAACGAAAATATATCCATTGCACCTCTTCTCATCCAATCTGATCACGTGTGTCATGATAGACAAGGCAGGAATTAAGGCAATGTATGTATGCACGCGGGACGAACGTTCTGTTCTGGAACTTGAGTGTCATCAGTTGCCTCTCGGGAGTGGCTAGTTGGGCAATCTTAAATGATAGAACCATGTTTTCATTTTGAATAATTTACATATATACCTTTTTAGTTTAATCATAATTGTAAATATATTTACATAGTTTCAAAAATCACAAATAACCCCACATAATTTTACCAAGATTGCAAATATATCCACATTGTTACGACGTCATTACTGCACCATCATAGCATTACTAAAAATACCACTGATTTTTAAAAATAAAAAATAAATACTTAAAAATCTCCAAAAATAGTAAAACTAAATATACATGTTAAATATATTTAAATTAACAGTTGTATAAAAAATTTCAAAAAAACTAAAAGACAATGGGTTAAAGCACCCAAGTGCACCGAGCCTAAGTGCACCCGGGGGTTCAAATTCCAACAAATATTTAGATCAATTCGCATATAAACATTAGAATATAACAATATTTTATAAAATCATATATAAATAAAATTACATAGAAGTCAAATTTGATAGAAGCATAACTTCTTTTTTTGAGTTGTAGGGGTCTTTCATTCATGGAAAATGAAGCATCTGATACATACAAGAAAGTCTTCCAACTCAGAAAACAGCTTCCAGTGGAACCGAGCGAAAAGAGGAAATCTAAGACGAGTGATCCTTAGAAAACAAAAGGAGCTATCGACCCTCTTGAATCTAAGGCCCACAAATAGCAGGGATGTGGCTGTAAGGAAACTAAAATGTGACATCAACCTGCTATTGGATGACGAGGAACAACTATGGAGGCAACGAGCTAAGACCCAATGGCTTCACGAAGGGGACAAGAACACAGGTTTTTTTCACAGGATGGCTTCTAATCGCAGGAGAGCAAATGGGATTGAGGCACTGCAAGACACGAGGGGTAATTGGATCCGTGACCAAGATGGGATGCTTGATTTGGCAGTGGAGCATTTCTTGGAATTATTCACATCCTCGAACCCGAGTGACGCTCATGGGGTTGTGGATCAGATAACTAGGAAGGTATCTGAAGAGCAGAAAAGGGATATGATTAGACCTCTCCAATTGTCTGAAGTTGTTAATGCAGTGAGATCTATGGGCCCGACAAAAGCTCCGGGTCCAGACGGAATGTTTGCCGGTTTCTTTTGCTCGCACTGGGAATTAGTGGGCCAGGATGTCTTTAATTGGTGCAAAGCTTTTATGGAGGTGCAAGATAGCTCTCTACTGGAAGGTTATCTATGCGATATGAATACCACCACCCTGATTCTCATCCCAAAGAGGGCCGATGCTCGGGGTTTATCCCACTATCGACCTATTAGCCTTTGCAACGTTATATACAAAGTTCTGGCAAAAGTGTTGGCTAACAGACTCAAAGTGGTGTTGGACGATATTATTGGAGAGCAGCAAAGTGCTTTTGTTCCCGGGCGGGCAATTACTGACAACATGCTCATCGCCTACGAAGTTATTCATTCGTTGAGGAGGCGTGGAGGGGGGAAGAGGCAGGAGATAGCCATCAAACTCGATATATCAAAGGCATACGATCGTGTGGAATGGTCTTTCTTAAAACAAGTTATGGGTGCAATGAATTTTAGCCCGAGATGGATTGAGTGGATCCTTGCCTGCATATCGACGGTGAAGTACAGGGTTAATGTAAATGGTTTCAAATCTGGGTATTTCTGTCCGTTGAGGGGTCTGCGGCAAGGGGACCCTTTATCTCCATACATGTTCATTCTGTGCGCGGAGGGGCTTTCAGTGATGCTATCAAATGCTGTGGCACAAGGGTGTTTACATGGCATTAAAATCTGCCTGCGGGGGCCGCCCCTCTCACATCTTCTATTTGCAGACGACGCTCTTATCTTTCTTCGGGTAAATGATGGGAACATTAGCTGCTTCCTCGATATCTTACAGCAGTACTCGGTCGCATCGGGCCAGGTGATTAATGTGGATAAAACTGCAATCTTCTACAGCTCAAACATGGATGGTGCCTCTAGGAGAGCCGTCACTCAGCGGTTGGGAGGGGGGATAATGTCATCAACAACTACCTGGGTCTCCCGGCATGGCTTGGAAGATCTAAGAGGGGACTGTTCAGGAACCTTAAGGAGCGTATATGGAGGAAAGTGCAAGGGTGGAAGGGAAGACTTTTGTCTTGGGGTGGAAAGGAGACTTTAATCAAGGCAGTTGCTCAGGCTATTCCCTCATACACGATGAGTGTTTTCCTTCTGCCCAAGACTTTTTGCCATGAACTCAATAGTCTGTTCAGTAGATTCTGGTGGGGAGAACAGGGTAATAAACGCAAAATGAGTTGGATATCTTGGAGCGATATGTGCAAGTCCAAGCTGTCAGGTGGGATGGGATTCAGAGATATATTCTTCTTCAACCGGGCAATGCTAGCAAAACAAGTATGGAGGCTAATGATTAATGTCAACTCGCTATGCCACAAGGTTTTACAGGCTCGGTACTTTCTGTTGGAAACAATGTTCAAAATAATTTAAATTGACCAAAGCCTGAGTTTTGATGATTAACAAGAACTTATTTGAGTATATAAAGAGTACTAACATGTTTGACAAATGTTTAAGGAAAGCAAAGAGGTCAAGTCGATCTCCAAGTCGACTTGGACTTCGACTTGGGTGAAGTCGATCCCAAAGTCGACTCAAATATCGACTTGAGAATGAATCCCAAAAGGCAACAGGTGAAGTCGCAGGTCAAGTCGACTCCACTTGCGACTTGGAAAGTCAAGTCGCATACGAAGTCGACTCCAGCATCGACTTGGAGTATCCAGAGCTGAAAAGTGGAAACGAACATAACGAAGTCGCAAACGAAGTCGACTCCAGGTGCGACTTGGGTGAAGTCGCAGGCCAGGTCGACTCCATCCACGACTTAAGATGTTCAAACTTTCAAAGATGCAGTTTTAAAGATATTCAAGAGGATTTATCACTCAAGTCCAAGGAATCAAGATGAAAAACAAATGAGTCAATTCCAAAGTTAAGAATCATGTTCTACATTCAAATCAAGTCTATCAAGCTCAAAGCGAATCTTCAAGCTAGCTTCCAAATGGAGTAAAATTCAAGTCATAAAGACCAAGTGAGTCCAAAGCAAAGCAAGGAACATACATATATTGTGCAAGAACTCAAAGCTTTCAAATGGTTTGCAAGATTCAAGACATTTCAAGAAGATCAAGGCGTTTCTGCAATAGACCAAGCCAAGTCGCAACCCAAGTTGACTTCAGGATCGACTTGAGTTGAAGTCTGAAAGCCAAGTCGACCCAAGTCTCAGACTTGAGTTTCTGAAGAACCCAAGTCGCAGGCCAAGTCGACTCCATGTGCGACTTGGAAACCAAGTCGCAGGCCAAGTCGACTTCATCTCAGACTTGGAAAATAACGGTCAAATTTTTGAACGTTGGAGTTCATTTATTGCACGCCAACCACTTCTACAACGTTCATATTTTCCTCAATCTATAAAAGGACATTCAAATGAACGTGAGAATATACAAGAGACACTACTCTAAAGATCAAAGAGAGAAAAGAAGTGCAAGAAAGACTATCAAATACGTTTTCTCCATAATTGAGTGTTTCAAAGGAAGAAAGAGCTTCAAACTGCAAGTTGCTTCAACAATCATCATTCAAGCTATTTTTGACTTCTTCCTCGAGCTCAAAACTGCCTACACAAATCTGTAAAGTGTAGTTTTTATTCATTTCTTTATTTGGTTGTATAAATCTTGATTTAGCTTGAGTAGCTAAGATCAAGTGTATGCAAAGTAGGGTGTGATTGGAGTGAGACTCATCACCTACTTGTGCAAGTGATTGTATATGCCCCCTAGAGCTTTGAATCTAGAAGAGAGCAAGTGGCTCTAGTTGTGTATGCCCCCTAGAGCTTTGAATCTAGAAGAGAGCAAGTGGCTCTAGTTGTGTATGCCCCCTAGAGCTTTGAATCTAGAAGAGAGCGGTGACTCTAAGTGTATTCTTAGAATACATAGTGGAACCCAAGTCACAACGGAGTGTGAGCTTGGAAGAGTGGAGTAGGGAAGGTTTGCCCGAACCACTATAAATCTTGTGTTCTACTTATTACTGCTTTATTTTATTTGCTCTCCATTCGCTTAAAAAGGGGATTAACTTTTTCAAGGGGTTAAGATCTTTGAGTCTACCAAAGAAATTTTAAAGAACCCAATTCACCCCTCCCCTCTTGGGTTTAGCCATCAACTCGGGACCAACAAGTGGTATCAGAGCAGGTCTTTGAGTTTATCAAAGAGATCTTATTGAAATGGCATCCCAATCTACTTTCGTTCCCGCATTTGCTGAAGGCCAATCCTTTACAAGGCCACCGTTGTTTGATGGGAACAATTTTGGATATTGGAAGCTTCGTATGAAGCAACTCATCATGGCTACCGATATGGACTCTTGGATTGCTATCCAAGATGGAGTAATATTGCCTACCGATGAACGAGCTTCCAAATGGACCGATGAGGAAGTAAGAATAGTGAAGAGCAATGCCAAAGCTATGAACTCCTTATTTTGTGCTCTCACTGCCTCCGAGTATGATAGAGTATCCTCTTGCTTAACCGCCAAAGAGATATGGGATACACTAACCTCTATCTACGAAGGAACTTCTCAAGTCCAAGGGACGAGAAGGAATATTTTGATTGGAGAACTAGAGAACTTTAGAATGCTAGAAACAGAAAATATTTCTAAAATGTTTGCTAGATTCTCTAAGATTACTAATGCTTTAAAAGGTCTTGGAAAAGCAATATCTGAATCTGAGCAGGTCATGAAGATTTTAAGAGCTCTACCCGAATCATGGACTCCAAAGATCACTGCAATTGAAGAAGCCAAAGACCTCAACACGCTGAAGCTTGAAAACTTAATTAGCTCACTTATGTCACATGAGCTAATTAAGAAAAGGAATGAAGATCAACATAGGGGCAAAAGAGTAATTGCCTTAAAAGCCGCACAAGACACCGATGACACATCTTCTTCTCAAAATGACGACGAGATTGCTCTACTCACAAAACGATTCAGAAAATTTGTGAGGAAAGGCAAAAATTTCAGAAGCTTCAAAGAAAGAACTCCCCAAGAGAAGAAGAAAGAATCAACCAAGTGCTACCGATGCGGTGGTTCGGGACATATGCAAGCCCAATGTCCAACTCCCGAAGAAATCAAGGCAAAAGAACAAAGAAAGAATCGAGGGGACAATAGAAGATTTCAGAAATATAAAGGAAGAGGCATGTACGTGAATGACGAGGAATCTACAACGAGTAGCTCCTCAACCGACGAAATCGAAGCGGAAGAATGTGCGAGAATTTGCTGTATGGCACAAATCGAGCAAGGAGAACAAAATACCTCAACAAAATGCACAAGCAATGAAGAGGTAAGTTCCAAATTCTCCCTTCCCAATTCAAGTTATTCTTCCTCTCATGAATGCCTCAAATGTGCTGAATTAGATGAGCTACAAATGGCATATGATTCTTTATATGAAGAAATGAAGAAATTAGGAAGCAAGTTTACAATCAAGAAAAAACAATGTGATGCAGTAATAATTATAAATGGTAAACTTGCAGAAGAAAATGATTTGCTAAAAAAGGAGAACAAATCATTAAATGAATCATTAGCCAAGTTCTCTAATCCAGGAGAAAGCGTCAAAATATTTTTGAATATGACCTCCCAAACACATAAAAGAGGTCTTGGGTATCATACATTTGAGCAAGGAGAAAGTAGCAAATCAAATGTGAAATTACTTGAGAAATATCAAACTAAAACTGCATCTATATACAAGCCACAAAAGAAAAATTTTAAGTGGACTAGAAGACCAATGATTGAACCTTTGTATGCTTGGAGACCTACTCCAAGATTACCTTTGGCTTGTAATTTCTGCAATAAGATGGGTCATAAAACTTACAAATGTAATTTTAAGAAACTATATGACCATGGTGCAAAATTAGTTTGGGTTCCAAGAAACACAAGATTTGGGCTTTCAAAGTTAGAACAACAAAAATTGATTTATATTACTAACCCAAATGGACCCATAAAATGGGTACCAAGGAGATAAGAATTATTTGCTTATCTTTCAGACATGTTTAAAGGCAAAGGCAAACAATGAATGGTTCATGGATAGCGGTTGCTCAAGGCATATGACCGGTGAAAGAAGTCTGTTTCATAAACTTAAGCCGTGTAATGGTGGAATAGTTGCCTTTGGCAATAATGAAAAAGGTAAAATTAAAGGTAAAGGAAATATACATAGTATTTCAAATGCATGCATGGAAGATGTTTTGTTTGTTGAAGGACTCAAACACAATTTAATGAGCATTAGCCAATTATGTGATAAAGGATACAAAGTTGTGTTTGAATCATCTGTATGTAATGTATTTGATGGAGAACATATCATGTTTAGTGGTAAAAGACATGGAAATATTTATCTGGTTTCACTTGATGAATTAGATGGTCAATGTCTAATGGCCATTAATAACGATCCATGGGTTTGGCACAAGAGGCTTGGACATATAAACATGGGCAACATAAAAACCCTATGGAAAAAGAGTTTGGTAGAAGGATTACCAAGATTGAAATATGACAAAGACAAGATTTGCAAGGCATGTCAATTATCAAAACAACCCAAGATGCCTTTCTCTACCAAAAAGGAAATTTCCACCACTAAGCCACTTGAATTGCTACATATGGATCTATACGGGCCATCCGACATTCTAACCATGGGTGGAAAGAAATATGTATTTGTCATAGTTGATGATTTTTCAAGATTCACATGGATAATTCTCTTAGCTAGTAAAGATGAAGCCTTCTCTATGTTTGCAACTTTTGTGAATTTGGTGCAAAATGAAAAACAGAGTACTATTGTGACCATAAGAAGCGATCATGGTGGCGAATTCGAAAACAAACGATTCATGGAATTTTGTAATGGGAAAGGAATTCACCACACATTTTCTGCACCAAGAACTCCACAACAAAATGGAGTAGTTGAAAGGAAAAATAGAACTATACAAGAGATGGCTAGAACTATGCTAAATGAGAGCAATCTATCCAAGAAATTTTGGGGTGAAGCTGTGAGTACAGCTTGTCATGTTTTGAACCGAGTTACCATTCGAGCAATCTTGAAAAAGACCCCATATGAACTATGGAAAGGAAGAAAACCAAATATCTCATACTTTCATGCTTTTGGATGTACATGCTATGTTTTAAATAATGGAAAAATCAATTTGGGCAAATTAGATGCAAAAAGCGATGAGGCTATATTCCTTGGTTATTCATCAAATAGCAAAGCATATAGAGTATTCAACAAACGAAACCAAGTTGTAGAAGAATCCATACATGTTGTATTTGATGAAATTAACCAAAGTCCGAGAAAGGAGGATGAACTAAGTGATGCAGATGAGACAAAAAGCAAAGAACAACCAAAGGAACTCGAGCTCAAGCCAGAAAATCCAGAGGAGGAAGAGGTAAGTGAAGGTAATGACTCTTACAAACCTCCAACTAATTTAAAGTTCAAAAATACCCATCCAATTGAACAAGTTATTGGAAACATATATGAAGGAGTAAAAACTAGAAGATCAAAACAAAACGTTTATGGCCAATATGCGTTTGTATCGAAAATTGAACCAAATACCATTGAACAAGCTCTTAATGATGAACATTGGGTTATTTCAATGCAAGAAGAGCTAAATCAATTCGAAAGAAACAATGTATGACATTTAGTTCCTAGACCAAACAATCATATAGTCATTGGTACAAAATGGGTATTTAGGAACAAATTAGACGAAAGCGGTCTTGTAATTAGAAACAAGGCACGATTAGTAGCCAAAGGGTACTCCCAAGAAGAAGGAATTGATTTTGAAGAATCATATGCACCCGTGGCTAGATTAGAAGCCATACGTATCTTATTAGCATTCGCTTCACATATGAATTTCAAATTGTTCCAAATGGATGTGAAGAGTGCATTTTTGAATGGCTATTTGAATGAAGAAGTATATGTTGAACAACCTCCTGGTTTTGAAGATAAGGATCAATCAAAATATGTGTATAAATTGACCAAAGCACTATATGGATTAAAACAAGCTCCAAGAGCTTGGTATGAAAGGTTGAACAAATTCTTGATTGATCATGAATTTCAAAGAGGGAAAGTAGACACTACTTTGTTCATCAAATATAAAAATAGCAATATTTTAATTGTACAAATTTATGTAGATGACATAATCTTTGGTGCCACTGACGAAAATCTATGCCAAGAATTTTCTAAGATTATGCAGAATGAATTCGAAATGAGCATGATGGGAGAATTAAATTTCTTCCTTGGACTACAAATCAAGCAACAAAGTGAAGGAATATTTCTGAACCAGTCCAAGTATGTTAAAGAAATGCTCAAGAAATTTGGAATGCAGAATAGCAAAGGGGCAAACACTCCAATGAGCTCTACAATCAAGATCGACACGGACGAAAACGGTAAAAGTATCGATCAAAAGATCTATAGAAGCATGATTGGATCTTTGCTTTATTTAACTGCTTCTAGACCCGATATCTTATTTAGTGTGTGTATGTGCTCTAGATTCCAAGCATGTCCAAAAGAATCACATCTACTTGCTGTAAAAAGAATTTTTAAATATTTGATAAAAACTACAAACCTTGGACTATGGTATCCAAAGGGGTCAACCTTTGATCTAATCGGCTATTCGGATGCAGACTTTGCCGGATATATAGTAGATAGAAAAAGTACCAGTGGAACTTGTCAATTTCTTGGACATATGCTAGTTTCGTGGCATTCAAGAAAACAAACAAGTGTTGCATTATCTACTGCGGAAGCCGAATACATAGCCGCCGGTAGTTGTTGTGCCCAATTACTTTGGATGAAACAGCAATTAAAGGATTATGGTATTGATTATGTTGATATTCCTATTAGATGTGATAATACAAGTGCAATTTGTTTGACTAAAAATCCTGTATTGCATTCTAGAACCAAACATATTGATGTGAGACATCATTTTATTCGTGAACATGTTGAAAATCATGATGTATGCTTAGAATATGTAAAAACAGAAGACCAAATTGCTGATATTTTTACCAAACCTCTAGCCAAGGACTCATTTTATAAGATTAGGAATGATATGGGAATGATAGAGCTAAACTAGGAAAAATAAATAAGAAAATTAAATTGGAAAATGTCAAGTCGATGAGTCAAGTCGACTCCAAGGACGCCAAGTCGACTCCGCTAGGGTCGAAGTCGACTCCGCCTCCAGGCGAAGTCGACTCCAGAAGGACCGAAGTCGACTTCGCCTAGGGCAAGTCGACTCCGCGCGCGCGACCGTCCGAATTCCGGGAATTCCTTCTCTTTTTCTTCTCTCCTCTCTTCTTTCTTTCTCATTTTTTCCGGCCTCTCTGTTTTTCTCTTCTCCTCCGGCGATTCTCCCTATTTCTCCATCTCCGGCGACAGTCTTTTCTCCGGCAATTTCTTCTTCCATCTCCGGCAAAACTTTTCCGGCAAATCCCTTTCTCTCTTTCCAGTTTTATTCACCATTCCTTTCAAATCCCATTCTCAAAATCCAAACTCCAAATGGCACCAAAGAAAGCAGTATCAAAACCATATCCCAAACGGGTTCCCACACAACCACAACCTTCATCTCAACCAAAAGAAGTTCCTAGAAGAACTAGGACTCCATCAAAAAGAGCCAGAGAGGAACCATCAACTTCGACGGGTAAACGGGTTCGATTCCAAACCTCCACTCAATCATCTGATCAAGCACCCAGGTCGGAAAATCAACAAACCACCTCACAGAGCACACAATCCGGGACAAGCAGAAGGGGCACTGCAGCTGGGAAAGCCCAAGTTTTGAAGATGCCCACTACCTACTTCAAAACCGAGCTCCAACATAGCCGTTTCTACAAAAAGTTCTACGAACGGAAGGTATTCATACCCAAGATTATAGATTTCAATTTCTTGAAAGAATATGGATCCGACATAGAAGATCTATTGGATTTTCAAGGATGGACCAATTTGCTAAAGGAAGACGAAAGGGTCTATCCAGATCTTACTCGAATGTTTTATTATCTTTGGGATGAAGAATACTTTGGAACATTCGTCAAAGGAGTCGAAATGGATCTTGGAATCGGGATAGTTGCAGGACCAACTGAAGTAATGAGTCATTTAGGACACATACTTGGAGTCCCGTATGAGGATGAGCCTATTCCAGAAGATCTCACTATAGATCAAATGTATAATCAGCTCACCCGGAGCAACAAGTACCATCCGGGAATCAAATTCCTTCGGTACATGGATTTGTCACCTAGGCTACTGGTATTAAGGCTTCTCATTGCCCACTGCATCTACCCAAAGGGCGGTGGAAGAAATCAATTGAATCCACAGGAAGCTGGGATACTATGGAAAGTGGCCAACAGGGTCAAAGTGAGCATACCCAAATTATTTCTAGAAGCCTTGGCAAATAGAAAGGACAACCCACGAGGAGTCCTTCCCTATGGCACATGGATTACAAAGATTTTGGAATTCTTCAAAGTGGATATTGAAGGCGAGCCTTTCGAAGTGCTCAAATCCACAAATGCCATAAATAAAGCTCTCATACAAAGAATGAAGATCAATTTGCTTGAACTAAGGCATGACGCTTCAGAAGAAGAGCATCAAGAGGACCAAGCACAAGCTGAGGGGGAGCAACCTCCCGAGGCACCGGCTGCTCCAGAAGAGCCACCATCGCCTCAATCCCACGGCTCCTACTCCCCACAATGATCCGCTGCAAGAGAACGGGTGCCTCCAACCTCTTCTGAGGAAATCACCCTAAAGGATTTAAAAGATGAAATCATAGCCATGAGGGCTGAAATGGGACAACAAGAAAACCGGATGACAAGTCTTGTCACCGGTGTTCTTAATGCACTTGAAGATATGCATTCCCGACAAGATAGAATCGAGCGGGAAATGCGACATATCCGCTATCATCTTGCATCAGGCCATCATAAAAAGAGACCCATGCCTGAACTCGATCCCTACGAGTCGGGTTCAGTTCATAGAGAGGCAACTCCCGATCACGCTTCTCTTGTTTACTCCTCGGCCCATCATTGTCCCATCAAACCTATTCCATATCCCATCTCTCAATTTCAATTTACCAAGTCTTTGGTACTTTTTGAATGATTGACAAAAAGGGGGAGGAAGATAGGTTAGATTTGAGTTTTTTTTTGGGTTGGGTAGTTTGTATCTAGGATAGTTTCATTTATGCTTCATTGTATTCTGTAATGAAACTTCATATATATGAAATGATGTTTGGTTTATTTGATATGATAACTAGTTTATGATTGATATATGTTTGATATAGAGTTTGAATGAATGATGTATTTGATCAATGATTACAATACGAAGTACTCTTAATGATTAATAAAGTATTCAACATGATTTACTTGAAACGTATTCAAAAAGCTCTGACCTATAAGACAAATGCTCTGTTTTTCAAAAGACATATGAACATGATTTATGCTTGAAAGGTATCAACTCAAATGAAGTTTTGTCAATCATCAAAAAGGGGGAGATTGTTGGAAACAATGTTCAAAATAATTTAAATTGACCAAAGCCTGAGTTTTGATGATTAACAAGAACTTATTTGAGTATATAAAGAGTACTAACATGTTTGACAAATGTTTAAGGAAAGCAAAGAGGTCAAGTCGATCTCCAAGTCGACTTGGACTTCGACTTGGGTGAAGTCGATCCCAAAGTCGACTCAAATATCGACTTGAGAATGAATCCCAAAAGGCAACAGGTGAAGTCGCAGGTCAAGTCGACTCCACTTGCGACTTGGAAAGTCAAGTCGCATACGAAGTCGACTCCAGCATCGACTTGGAGTATCCAGAGCTGAAAAGTGGAAACGAACATAACGAAGTCGCAAACGAAGTCGACTCCAGGTGCGACTTGGGTGAAGTCGCAGGCCAGGTCGACTCCATCCACGACTTAAGATGTTCAAACTTTCAAAGATGCAGTTTTAAAGATATTCAAGAGGATTTATCACTCAAGTCCAAGGAATCAAGATGAAAAACAAATGAGTCAATTCCAAAGTTAAGAATCATGTTCTACATTCAAATCAAGTCTATCAAGCTCAAAGCGAATCTTCAAGCTAGCTTCCAAATGGAGTAAAATCCAAGTCATAAAGACCAAGTGAGTCCAAAGCAAAGCAAGGAACATACATATATTGTGCAAGAACTCAAAGCTTTCAAATGGTTTGCAAGATTCAAGACATTTCAAGAAGATCAAGGCGTTTCTGCAATAGACCAAGCCAAGTCGCAACCCAAGTTGACTTCAGGATCGACTTGAGTTGAAGTCTGAAAGCCAAGTCGACCCAAGTCTCAGACTTGAGTTTCTGAAGAACCCAAGTCGCAGGCCAAGTCGACTCCATGTGCGACTTGGAAACCAAGTCGCAGGCCAAGTCGACTTCATCTCAGACTTGGAAAATAACGGTCAAATTTTTGAACGTTGGAGTTCATTTATTGCACGCCAACCACTTCTACAACGTTCATATTTTCCTCAATCTATAAAAGGACATTCAAATGAACGTGAGAATATACAAGAGACACTACTCTAAAGATCAAAGAGAGAAAAGAAGTGCAAGAAAGACTATCAAATACGTTTTCTCCATAATTGAGTGTTTCAAAGGAAGAAAGAGCTTCAAACTGCAAGTTGCTTCAACAATCATCATTCAAGCTATTTTTGACTTCTTCCTCGAGCTCAAAACTGCCTACACAAATCTGTAAAGTGTAGTTTTTATTCATTTCTTTATTTGGTTGTATAAATCTTGATTTAGCTTGAGTAGCTAAGATCAAGTGTATGCAAAGTAGGGTGTGATTGGAGTGAGACTCATCACCTACTTGTGCAAGTGATTGTATATGCCCCCTAGAGCTTTGAATCTAGAAGAGAGCAAGTGGCTCTAGTTGTGTATGCCCCCTAGAGCTTTGAATCTAGAAGAGAGCAAGTGGCTCTAGTTGTGTATGCCCCCTAGAGCTTTGAATCTAGAAGAGAGCAAGTGACTCTAGTTGTGTATGCCCCCTAGAGCTTTGAATCTAGAAGAGAGCGGTGACTCTAAGTGTATTCTTGGAATACATAGTGGAACCCAAGTCACAACGGAGTGTGAGCTTGGAAGAGTGGAGTAGGGAAGGTTTGCCCGAACCACTATAAATCTTGTGTTCTACTTATTACTGCTTTATTTTATTTGCTCTCCATTCGCTTAAAAAGGGGATTAACTTTTTCAAGGGGTTAAGATCTTTGAGTCTACCAAAGAAATTTTAAAGAACCCAATTCACCCCTCCCCTCTTGGGTTTAGCCATCAACTCGGGACCAACACTTTCCACATGCAGACATTTAGGAGTGTATGGAGAAGGCGACGGACTCGTTCACTTGGAGGGGCATCCTAAAAGCTAGAGAAGCTATTAAATCGGGGTGCAGATGGCGAATTGGGAATGGTAAGCGGGTTCGTTTTTTTGGTGACAGCTGGCTTGATGGTGGGCTAACAAAGGTGGGCCCTCTGCCTTGTGCCATTCCGAATAACGCTAGAGTTTGCCACTTTATTGACGAAGAACCCACCAGGTGGAAGAGGGAGCTAATTCTGGCTGCGGTGGGTGAGTCTGGCTGGCAGCAGATCAATTCCATCCCCCTCCCGTACAATGGCGAAGAGGACGTCATGTTTTGGAAGCTGGAACCTAGTGGGGTTTTCTCTGTCAAATCAGCATATCGTTTCCTAACGTCGAATGCTGATCTCTCATCTAACGTGGCTACTTACCAAGTTATCTGGAGGACAAAGCTCCCGAGTAAAGTTCTCATTTTTGGGTGGAGACTTTTCAAAAATGTCCTTCCAACACTTTTGAACTTGCAAATGAGGGGTATTGTGGTGGATTCTGTGTGTCTTTTTTGCAGGTCTAAGAATCAATGTTGAACGCCAGGAAACACGGTGAAAGGAAGGTCACGGGGTTTGCTGCGGTTATTCGGGATTCAAATGGAACTTTTGTTGCAGCGAAGGGATGGCGGCGGAGTGGTCTAATGGACCCACTACTCATGGAGGCTAATACTTTCCTCATGGGTGCCGAGTGGGGCATCCACCTTGGCCTTAACCGTATGCAGATTGAAATTGACTCACTACTTCTTTTCAAATATCTAACGACGGACTCTAGGGTTATCTCACCTGCGGGTGTTATTCTGGGGAGGATTAAAGCTGTTTTGTCTGCCCACCCGCATATATCTGTGTCTCATGTGCTGCGACAAGGAAACAGGGTTGCTCACTCTTTAGCTGATTTTGTATCTAATTCTTTTTTGGATCAATCAGTGTGGTGGGAACATCCGCCCCAGGCTATTGTGACAAACATTTGTATAGATAATTTTTTGGCAATGCAATTAGACGTCCAATCTTCCCAAACCGACCCTCAAATTGAGAGCGGTTTGGGTTAGGCTGGGGGTCCTTTCTCATCAAAAAAAAAAGAAAAAGAAAACAGCTTCCACGTACGACCTCTGTGGTGGGTCCCAGTGGTTGTGGCAATCCACGAGCTGGGGCCCAACTAGTCAGAAGTAACAAGGAAGAGGAAGCATTTTATAATGGTGACTGATCATTTACAACTAAGTGGAATAAAATCGATTTCCTTGCTTTTTTATTTTTTTTGGAAATTGTTGATCTAAGTGTTTGTAAATCAAGATTTATCATTTTTGAAGAGTATATATATTTTTAAAAATTTTAAACATAAGATTATTGTTGTCATTTTAAAATGACTACGGTACCCCCGTATGCGTCTAGATTATCAGTTTTGAAAGATCGGTTTTATGACGAAAATGATCAACACCAATTTATAATGGAGCCCAATCCAGTGCACCCGGGTGCATTCAGCCTCAATGCACCCTGGTGCACTGCACCTATTTTTTTTTATTTTTTTTGAAATTTTTTTTTATACAATGGTTAATCTAGGTTTATTTAACATATGTATCAATTTTTACTATTTTTGGAGACTTTTAGATATTTTTTTTAGATTTTTAAAAATCAGTGGCATTTTCGGTAATTTAAAATTACGAAAAATGCCACTGATTTTAAAAAATCTAAAAAAAATATCTAAAATTCTCTAAAAATAGTAAAAATTGATACATATGTTAAATAAATCTATATTAACAGCTTCATGAAAAAATTTTCAAAAAAAAATAAAAAAAAATAGGTGCAGTGCACCCGGGTGCATTGAGACTGAATGCACCCGGGTGCACTAGATTGGGCTCCAATTTATAATAGGGTGCAAACTGATCACCCACCTCTATGTTTTCCTATGTATATATACTTTCACCACTAATTAATGCCACAGGTAAAATACTCTGCATATATTTTAATCTCCTTGGAGGAACGAATTAAAGTGCTGTACGAGAAGGCTAGCTTTCTAGCTAGCCAGATATGAGCTATCTAGGATCCAATTTGTTGTTTTCCATGCCGAGCTGAGCCCCACTATTATATATGAATGGTGGGTCCCACCCCCTGATTTGGGATTCTCATTATCATTTTTCCTAAAGAAAGAAAAAGAATGCAAAGCACGCGAAGTCTGCCATCATTCCTTCCTCCCCGCATTCACAATGGCTAGTGTCCTGGCCTCTACCCTAACAAAAGTAGGCGAGACATTTAAATCCTTGAACTTTATGAGAAAGGCAAGGTAGAAAGACTCAACCGCAAATCTCGCCAACGGCGCTTAGCTCACCATTAGGATCATTCATACACACAGCTTGGCACCCTTATGGGAACAAGATAAATCTTTCAGACCGAAAATAAATTATATCAATTGTGTTTTTTCATTTATCTTGACCATTAGCTACGAAAATACACAGCCCGAAGAGAAATGCCTCAAGCAGATGATTTTTGGGTGGACTGTACTTGCTTAAACATATATAATCATTATATACGTGCAAATTAAAAAAAATTTAGATTCCTTTACATATGAAGGTATAATAAGTTATAAGAGAAATTTTTGCAAATACTACTATTTGACTCATATTTCATCCGTGTTTCTAAGTTTGCCAATATTGCAAATATACCTACAAAGTCCACATGAAATTACAAGCAGGTTCCTTCCATTAAGACGTCGTTAGAATTTTTTGTAAAATGATGATAATGCCTTTTGAGACCAGTGATATACTTGCTTCCAAGTATTTTAGACATATTTGCTATTTATTTTTATATATTTTTTCATATAATATTATTTTAGATTTTTTGCATATGTGCTTATAATATTTGCAAAATTTGTAAGTGTATTACTTAGCTTAAAGATATTTTATAGAAAATCCTAATGACATCTTTATGGAAGGAGCACACTTGCAATTTCATAAAATTTGTAAGCATATTTGTAACATCGATAAACTGAGGGACACAAAAGTAATATTGATCAAACTTTGTAAGCGTATTTGCAAAGATCTCTTTATAACATCTTTCATTTATATAAGATAATGTTTTAATGGTTTAGATGTTGAATTTAAAGTTTTGAAATTAGTGTATAAATTAATCTTTTTGGGTTATATTCTTGTATAATAACTTGTTACTTAGCTAAGTAACAATCAAGTATTTTTTATATTTTTATATTTTTATTTTGTCTCTATTTTACGTAGGCTCACATGTATTAGTTATTAAACTAATTTTTTAAATTGTTTTTGGACTTTTATATATTTTTATAAGATTCCAAAAAAAAAAATTTCAATCATCTCACATTCCCCTACGCGTGAAAAATGATACATTTTTTACAAAATATATACAAGAATAAAAATTATAAGATTTTTTTAATGAATTGAACAACAATGGAACCACATAAAAGTTAAAAATTGTATACAAAATATAAAATATATGAATTTGTCACTTACAATTAGCAAAACATTGTATAAGATTATAATCTGACAATTTTATTGCATTGATCTTTTAATTTTATTAGACAAGAGCCATGAATACCTTTGATTGGGATAAAACTTAGTTCCTAATTAAGAAGTAATTTAAAACTTAATAAATAGAATAAATTTTATATAATCATCAAAGTGGTCCCATATAGAAAGCTTTTAGAAATATGAATTCTTTGAACCAATGAATTAGAAGTATAATTTACAAAGTCAAAGCCTAAGCCGAGCCTGACGATTGCTACCTGCCTTTGTTTCACCTACCAACTCAATTCTCGTGGAAAACCAATGGTCTGATGTTTAATTTGTTTCCTAAAGGGTTGCAAAGTTGGACCCACTTTGCAGCGTATGGGTAATGGGCGTGGGTAATATGGCTCGGAGCAATATTAGCCTCGGAATGCAACATCGACTTGCTATTATGAATTGAGTTCAATTGAGTGGATAAGTTCCATTTGCAATATGTGAAACCGCTTGGTTTGATCCATCCATCACGAATATTACTATTAAAATATTTAACATCCGCTACATTAAAATTAATTTATTTTAGGGAACGAAATTTGTTGGAATTTTATATCGTCGCCAATGGCCAAACCACCACATCCCTAAAATTAAATTTGTGCTGTTATCGTTTATTTGATCATTGATTTCTACCAGAACTTCTGGACATGTTGTACAGGATATAAAATAGGGCTTTGCTTCTGTGAAGCTCCAATTTTACGTAAATCCTTCCATTTTTAATATCTCCATGCTAATGGTAAATTCACTTCATTTATTATGTTTTTCATCATTCATGTTATCGTGATAATTCTTTTATTTTTCTAATATCATTGTGTATGACCTAATCTACAAATATATAAAATCATCTTAATAAAATAATTTAGTGTTAAATATTTATTTTAAGTTGTATTTTCAACATCTAAAAATCAAATAAAATATCATTACAATGTGGATAAATAATTTTCTAAAGTATTATTACATTATAATATATAAATAAATCTAAGCATTTTTTATGAATATATATTTTTCTACAAATGTGGCTCATGCATTATTTGATTTAGATGAAACTTGATTTATTAGCTGAGCAAGTGCTGTTAATTGAATTGCTCATCAAGTATCAATATCTTAAAATTAGAAGAGGTTAGATGAAACCACATAGAATTGGAACCGTATAAAATGATGCATAAAATATAAAAATTACTTAAATGTATCAATATATATAAGTATTAAAAATGAATTATAACCCCGTTAGCTTGGTCTAACAAAAAAATCTAATTTGCTCCAACAATAGTTTTTTTTTTAATTTCTATGAAAATATGAGATCAAATGTATTTAAATTATGTACTAAATTTTTTTATATGCACTATCACCTCTTAATAATTCATAACCCTTCATCATTCATTTAGTTCAAAACTAGACACGCAACTATCTATTTTTTTCTTCACCTTTCCTCTGTTGCCCGTCCTCAAATAACCCATTCTATTTTATTCACCACAAATGCAAGTAATCCCCAAAATCTAAAATAATAATAACTACTAAAATAGAAAAGCTACTTGTAAATTTCTCTTCTTGACGTTGAAGAGGTTTCTATCATCTACTATTGTTGATTTGTCTTTCCCAATGGCCAAAGCTTTCTGAGTGGCCTAACTGTCTACACTTTTAACACTTCGGGCCTTTGTATGGACAAGTAAACTACTTGTGGTCTAGTTGGCCACAACTGAAATAAATTCCTTTTAATTCTAAATACTGCTATTTGTGATTCCTATTGTAATCTCTCCATAAGTGCATGCGTCGTAGATTGTAGTCTAAAATATTGATCTCACGGTAAATTTAGGACTTAAGATATTGGATTTAAATACCTATATGAACACCGAGTAATTAAGAAAGAATAAAAAGAAATGAATAGCAAGAAAGAAAGGGAGTCTGGAGAATGTAAAACAAGAAATAGAAATCGCAGGATGAGAGTACTTAGAGTCCAGGGTATCACATACGTCTTCTACAATAAATACATAGAATACTTACTTAATCTAAATATTCTATGTTAAAGGAGAACTAATCTTAAATTATTTTTGCACATTCTCACAAAACTTGCAAGACATAATCCTAATCTTCTTAACTACCTATATCATGGGATTAATTTAATTAGAATTCATTAAGTTCTATGGCAGTTCATGGAATTCCTAAGGTCATCATACCTATTCTTATGGTCATAGATTTTCAGGTTTAGTATTTTGATTGTTGTATATTAAACTTTCATCTCTCAGTTCCTTCATATAATATATAGGAATCATTGCCAAAGTACAGATTTTAACATCAAGTAAGCATTAAATCACAAAATATTAAATCAACACACAATATCCTTTATAAATAAATCAAAACTATAATATTTTGCTACATTGTACTATGCTATACCTTAAACCTTAGATTAAAGATTTAGCCTAGCATGTTTATGATCAAATCCAAATATAAAATAAAATTGTATCTCAAACTCATCATAAACAAGATAACATAATAAAAAAAGAAAGTTTATTGGTACTGAAGCTTCAATGGTATCTTGACAATTGAGCAACTCGCTGCCTCGCTTCTCTCCTCTTGTTCTACGCCTTCTCTCATTTTCAGACATTAACCTAAGCTCTATGGACATTCTAGGATCATCTAGTATGTGTATAAGAACTGTTTATATAGTGTTTCTCAAAGGATTTATGCAAAACCAACACGTTGTGGATTAATTAAGTAGCTCCACCAAACCCAAAAGGATTTCAGGTCCTAGAATCAAAACCAACACCTTGTGTAATTCATAAATCCAATTTTTTATTAGACCTGAAAAGAATTTCAGGTCTCAAATAAAACACATTTTAGCCTATGATCACTGTTTTGCCTCATCTTGATTTTTCTAAGTCATCAACTTGAATGAGTTTAAGTCATCATGCTTCAAATCTTCTCGAAATAGGTTGTATTGCACAGATTTTACTTGATTTTGCACAAATTAATCAATCGTGAGCATTTTATGCTAAACAAAGCTAAATTAATCAATATATGATTCAAATCATATTAATCACTCAAATTTTGATCGAATTATTATCCAAAAATTTTACTATGAAAATGGCTCAACAATTCCTCCCATGCTTTGCACATTGTTTAACACATCTTTGCTCTTTTATTAGATCTCTCTCCAAGCCTCAACCCATCATTCTCTCATTCTCCATGGTGCTAATTGAAATATATATCTCCATGTGTGAGTCTTTGTAATCTTGCCCTTGTTCCTCTATAGATGTTGGATCATTGAGTAGGAGATGTTGCTTTCATAATTTAATTCTGTTACTACACAAAAGACGTCAACTACTCCCATCATATTATCTTCTGGGTCATCATCATCATAAATTCTCTCGTCACATTCATGCACACATCAAACATAGGGGGTGTCACTACCACTAACGCATCCACAATTATCCTACTTCAGTTGGTTCTTTCATCTTTATATATAGCCGATTTGACTCTTCAATTTCTATCCTTTTTATCATTAGCGAGTCCACCTCTACCTTCACTAAAATAAGCTCTAGACTCTCTATTGGCACATTCTATTACTTTAGCTTAATTCTTTTTGTCATTCGAAGTGTTGCTCTTGACTGCCTTCAAAATTCTTAAGTCATTTTCATGTTATGTATTTTGGATATTAATTAGATGAAAATTTGAGTGATTAAGATAATTTAAGTTATATTTTGATGGATTTAGTTTCTTTTATTGTAAATCACTCAAGTTTGACTAATTAGTATATTGGCAAGTGAAATTAGCGTGATGTTCATCTATTTCGAGAAGGATTTGAAACATAAGGATCAAGACTCATTTGATTTGATGATTTTTAAGGATTGAAAGGAGGAAATCAATGATCAATTCAACCTAGAACATATTATGGAAGTTTCAACACAAAATGAGGCAAAATAAGTAAAGAACGAGGAAACTACGTATGAATTGTGCATGGGTAGAAGCCAACACGGCCAAGGCTATGTTTCATTCTCGATGTGCAATTGTAGTCTACTGTGAACATTGTGTGTGAGTCCTCTCCTATTCTCTATGTAAACACATCTTGTACGTGTCCAAAGGCTAGAACATGGTTTGAGCTTAGGATGAGGTCTAAGAGCGAGAGAAGATGAAGAGTACAAGGTAAGGAGCAAGATGGCAAGTTGTTTGAAGCGTTCAAGACACCATTGAAGTTTCCAATCAATAAACTTTCTTTTCTTCTTTCTTTCTGAGTTTGATTATCTTGTTTAAGATGGATTTGAGTTATAATATTCTTTTGTGTGTCTTAAACATGATAGACTAAATTCTTAATCTAGGGTTTAGGATATAGTATGTGTACAATATAGCTGATATTGTGGTTTTGATTTATTTATAAATGATATTGGTTATTAATTTAATATCTTATGTTCTTAATGCTTACTTTATACGTGGGCCTATATTATTGTATGATTCCATGTATTAGGTGATGGAATTGAGATGTGAAAATCTACCATACGATAATCAATATATTAAACCTGAAAATCTAAGGTCATAAGAATCAACATGATGATATTGAGGAATTCCATGAACTTCCACAAAACTTAATGGATTCTAATTGACTTAGTCCCATATGGATAGATGGTTAAGAAGATTAGGTTACGCCTTGTAGGTTTCGAAACAAGGTGCAAGGATAATTTAAAGATAGTTTTCCTTTAACACTTAATATCCGGATTAAACAACCATTCCACATATTTGTTACAGTTGTTGCATGTGAAATAGTAGACCCTAAGTACTTTCATCTTTTGATTTCTAATCTTTGTTCTAAACTTCTATGATTTTTTTCTTCTTTGCTATTTTTTCTTTTACTCTACTTTATTCTCTTGGCATTTGATATAAGTGTTTGAAAGCAATGTTTTGAATCCTGATTCCCTGTGGATCGCTATGTTATATATTACAATCTATGACCTATGCACTTGTTGAGAGATTACAGCAGAGATCCAACACCTTGATTTTCTCTCTTCCTTTTTTGTTGGTGCCATCTCTATTTGCAATATGAATCTCTATACCTTGAGATGATGTAATTCTTCCCTAATAGGTTTGCTCTTCCACAATCATAAGTCTATTGCCCTTATCAACAACTTTCTTTGGAGTCATCTGTCCCAAGCATAAAAAAAACTATCAATCCACCTCTTCCAAACATGCACCATCTAAATAATCATAATCAACACAACTAAGAAAATCTCATTATGTATAATTCACAACCTAAACTGCACTTCTCACTAGTCCAATTAAATCTAACTTTCATCCTTACTTCCATCTAGTTTCTATTGTTGTTATTCTCATAAGGTTTTCGATCATATTCATTCTTTTTCTTATCATTATTTCACTTCTTAATACCACTTTATGTAGTGCTCCACCAGCCAATTCCCAAATCGGTAGTCTGTATGGTGGAAATTCAGCAACATCTTGTTAAAATGTATAACTATTTGCAAGGAAAAGAAGAACTACATGTACAAGAATAACCTATGGAAATCCTAATATCCACAAATATAGTATACATGATATCAAATCAAATAAATTTTAACATCATCATCAAATTTATCGAGTTTATCATGGAAACAAGGTTATAAACATGAACAGAAGTAATTCCTAACTTTGTGTAACTATACTTACAATTTCATTAGCTATAGGGGTTGTATATGCCAATCCATAATCCAAAAATATAATTATTATCCATAATATATATTTACAAGGATTTACAAAATATATCCATAGCATTTTAACAAATTAAACTCACCCAGATAATACTTGTCAATCTACTCAAACCTATATCTTGAAATATATAAATATTCTAGCCCACAACTAGTATCCACCATCACCTGTCCTACTAAAAATAGCAATAAAATGCATAAGTTTAGATAAACTAAGCTCAACACTAGCCCTGCTCATCAAATGCATCATGTCATGCTACATTCCTTAAGCAAACAATGCATCAGTGCAATCCATCCAAACCGAACTTCAATCATGTGATCACTTGAGCCCTTCCTTTTTCCTTAAGTCAACTAACCACTGTGTGTTGCCACCCTAAATTGTATGCATGCTACCTGTTATGCATCTTTCAAACAAGTGTGCACTCCTCATACAGGTAGTACTGATCAAAGGCTAACAAATCACAACACATGTGGGTGTGTAACGGTTGGACAAGATATAACCAAGCGCATGGAAAAATTCGACACCTAAAACTCTCCGTAAATTTTCATCTTTGGGTCCACACTAAGAACACAACATGTTATATAATGATGTCATGCACAAATGCATCAACTTGTGAACTTATATAATTACCTCTTTTTGATTAGTTTTGATGATAAAAAAAAGAATGTGCCTTTGTGTTCTTGATTTTGATTCCTTGAATTTGTGTTTGGTGCTCTTAAACAACATTTTAAAAAGTGAATTTGAGAAGAAAAATAACAATTTAATGAACATGAGATGTTTCGATTGCAAAGGAGATGGACATCTCAAGAATTCATGCCCTTCTTAATAAATAAAGAATTCAAAATTCAAATTCAAGAGAAGTGAAAGTTATGAATCTTGAAATGATGATCATACACCTCCTTCTGTCAGTTCTGAATCTGATGATGAAATAAGTCAAATTGTAGAGCACATGAATATTGGTTTTCTTGTAGATCATTCTGATGATGATTGTGGATCGGAGGTAAGTTTCATTGATACAATTGAACTTCAAAAGCCATATGAAGAACTGTTTCATGATTTCACTGTTATATCCAAAAAGTGTGACGCCCCAGCCCGAGTGTCACAACCTTACTCCAAGACCTTATCGATTGGTAAACATGATCAGGATTGTTGTCCTATCACACGGCGGGCTTATTGGATATTTGTCCGCCATTATCCTAACTCCTTACGAGTTTACATGATTCCACATGTTTCAATTTTCATCAAATGCCTTTTTAGGTCATTATATCAATTTAGAATACACATATGATATCATAAAGTCCGTACTTAATCATTTCATGCTAATTCATACCTTAACATTTGACCATAAATTTTTTTCACGATTTATAGTCATAAAGCAAATTGTAATCCTTATACAACATTGAACAACAATTTAATGTCATCATTCATACAACCACACAATTCATAATTTCATACACAGGTAACTTATAGAAATTCATATATTCTTGAACGTCCACCTGTGCTCCTTGCATGGTGTTTCCTTTCACCTGTCTTTAGGATTTGGAAAATAAATCGTGAATCGAAACTCAATAAACAAGCTATAAGGTTTTTAGGCAATTCGTTTTCATTTAAAATAACTTGGAAAGTCATATTATACACACTCTAGGGTATATCATAAAAACATGTTTCTTATACCCGTCTAGAGTATATCATAAACAATGCGATGCATTATTTGAAACCATGACATTCCTTGGATAGAAGCTAGCTAGGCAACCATCCATTTTTATCCTCTCTCCCATTCCAGGGAGGCGCCGCTGGCCCAAGGCCTATCTTAGTGACTTGGCCGCACCAAAGGGGTACAATCGGTCGGCTTACACCTTTGAGGTGGACCTCATGCTTTGTGCACATGCATCTTTCATAAACATTCCTTGACATGCTAGCATGATTTTTCATTCATAAATCCATGATTCATCATTTGTCATAAGTACTTGAGAAAGAATAAGCAATTCATTTATCATGTTGGAATATCATTTCAAGACACATTTATATATGGAATGACCATCCTTAAACATCTTAGAAAGGATTTAAAGCATACATTTGCTAAATCATTCAAATATTTAGAACATCATTTATAAGCATTTGAATCACTTTTGATAAAACAAAAGCATTTGGAAAATTGCTTGCTTACCTCGTCTTAGCTTTCCGTATCACTTTTCTCTTTGCCTTTGCCTATACATAAAATAGCATTTCATTCATAACAATTTATTTTCTTGCATTCACTTAGTTTTCCAATCCCATAATCCATTTCATATATAACCAACTTGGATTTTCAAGTTGGACATACATACACAACATTCACTTGTGCATCATTCCATCCATTCCATATTTCATTTTAAACCCATATTTAGGGTAAACACATAAAAATTATTCATAATTCAACATATGAAGATTTATATCTCCCATTTATCATTTTTCATTCATTTTTCATTCATTTTTCATTTTTCCTACATCAATGCTTATTTTAAACACATAAGTGACGTTTTAAGCTTCATAAATAAATCTCGAAATTTGAGATTATTCAATAAACATCCATATAGAAACGTCCTTATGCATTTAATCACATATTCATATATTTTTTGCATTTTAGCAATTCCACATAAGTCATATATCATCCATTCATATATATGTTCTACATACGTTCAACTTTTAACACATAGATTATGTGTTTCTTAAAATTTCTTAACACAGAAACTTACATACAATTTCAACATCATTAAACCCCTTAATTAACATATAATTTAGCGTCTAATTTAGAAATTTTACTCCATTTATCATTGGGTTCCAAAAAAGCCATGTTAGGACCCGTTTTTCATCCTTTCTACACCTCTTTCAATACTTAAATCTTAACAGATTTTTAAGCCATAATTTTCAGCAACTAAACATGATTTTCTTGACCTAAATTTAGGGTATTATCACATATTTAAAATCCATAATTTATTTGCTTCCAAAACAGCAACATTTTAAGCATATAGGGTATCTCTTTTGGCCCGTTTTAACGTGTCCATACATATGTCCTTAAAAATCAGATTTAGGGCAAATCTTTTCAATTACTTTTGGAAATTCAAAGTAACCTAATCCTAGGGTAATTTAACCTTAATAACATCCCTAAATTATTTGGTTACAAACAGCAACAAAATTCACATATAAAGTATCCGTTTTTAGCCCCCATTTGGACGTTCCATACATGTACCCCAAAAAATCAGATTTAGAGAAATCTCATCCAACCCACTTAGGAAATCTAAAGAGTCCTTAATTTAGGGTACTTTACCGTATAATTCATCCATAAACCATTTAAGCTCCTCTTTATATCATTTTTAACTCAAAAATAGAAAAATTTGGTATTAGATGAAACCCTAAGTTCCTTTTTTGCTAAAATCTTTAACAAATGACCAAATCAACATATGCAATCCAAAAGAACATGAATTACATCCTAATAATCATGCTTTAATCATACAACAACTTGATTTAGGGTTTTGAGAAATTTCAAGATAGATTTCTTCTCAAAACGTAACCCGAACTTCCCTTTTCACTCTCTTGAACTCTTAATTTCATTTATACCTTTAAAAAATCATTCAATACCTTTATCAATGCATCATAACTTATCCTTTAAGAGTTCATTATGAATCACATTCATGACTCATAATTTGAGAGAAGAAAACTTGATTTAATTGATTCAAAACTTAGGTTTCACTTACTTGAATTGAATCCAACTTCCTTAGCTTGGTTCCTTCTCTCTTCCTTCTCTTTTTTCCTTCTCTGTTTCTCCTCTTTTTCCCTTCTTCCCTTTCTGGTTTGGACGTGCAAAGGGCTGCTCACCACTTAGAAAATTTTTTAGAAAATTTCTCCCCCTTTCTCAAGTGCACATTTTCATGGATATGGCCGCCTTTTTATAATTTTTAACCAGCCCTTGGGACCCACTTTTTCACATGTCATGAGGGTAATTTAATTCTAGCTTATCCCTTGTTGACATGGTAATTTTATATCCAAGTAAAATACTCATTTAATAATTAACAAAAATATCAAAAATCACTCATTGATGGAGTGCATTGCTGTCCACTAGGGGCGTCCCCCATTAGGCTTGCTTTTTGACATTTTTATGCCTCAAATTCCACACATTTAAGTGTCCCATTAGTTACCCTAGGGTCTTAGCTACTTAGATATGCATTTTAGGATTTTTAAAAATCCAAATATCATGTCATATCATGCCAAATTAGCATATTCTAATCCTCATTAAGCCCCTTTAGTCATCTTGACTCACATTGGGCTTTGGCGATTAATCTTTATCGTCATTCTTAATTGCAAACCCCAATTGCAAAATTCATCAATTCATGAAAATCATCCATAAATCAATCAATTCATACATAAATCATAATTACACCTTAAATGCACTTATATGAGTCCTACTTGGGTCTGGGTGTTAGAAAAAGTATGTCAAACTGAAGAAAAAAATTGAATGTGAGAGATTGAAACGTTTGAAACTGCATGAAAATATTCAAAATTTGACAAATGAAAATGAATCTTTGAAATCTGCAGAAAACCAACAACATGAAAAACAATTATCTAAGAAAATTTCTACTCATAATAAATTGTCATTTTTGTTGTTCTCATTACCATTTTTCATTTATTTGCCCATTAAAGAGAATGCAGACCTAAGGTGTTAACCTCATTTAGAAACTAAAATGACCACGTATATTTGCACTAACAAAGGTGGACCCATGCGATGGGTATCAATGACATAAATTTTTTATTTTGCAGGAAACTGTAATAAGACGGTACATGGATAATGATTGCTCTCATCGTGTGACTGATAATAAAAAGAAAATTTTAAAAATAAAAAGAATCAAAGCAAGTATCAAAATGAATAAAATCACAACATTGTGAAGTAAAATTTCATTCAAGATCATGTGCAATGCTTGGAATTTATTCTTATTGAAGATCAATTGGAGACCATTTTTATTAAACTACTTTTCTATAAAATATTAAGTGTTATTGATCATATTTGTATGATAGTTTAAGATTAATGGATCAAATTGAGCTTAAATATTTCATGATTTTTATTTTTTGAAATTGACATGAAAATGTCAATAGTTTTTGTGAAAAGGTCGACAGTTTTATTTGAATAGAGAAGAACAAAAATGTTTCAAGAGATGTATGTTTTCATTTCAAAATCTTTTCTTTAGGGTTTGGACAACTTAGCAATTTGAGGGTGTTCTATTGACAATCAGAATTGGTGAGACAAACTTCTTTTATATTGATTTCTTTCATTAACCTCATTTTGTTTAAGGTTGTCATCATTCTCCATTTCTTTTCTCTCTGTTTTCATATTCTATTTTTTTGCTCACAAAAATTTGAAAATTCACTTCTGAATTTGATTCTTTATTGCTTCCATTGGTTATTCAACTATGAATGTCATACATTTAATGTCCATCTACTGTGTATCCTTCATTACAACCAAAACACATCAATCTTCCCACCAAAATCCTATTCCTAACCTCACTACCCTATTCTTACTTAACCAAACGATTAACCATCATCCCTAGTCAGAATTCCAAACCAAACCAACTAGCTAAAATCACAATGAAACCAAAATTAAATCCATTTTTCCAAGATCTTGTCTTTCTTGAAAAGTAGTTTCTCAAAATCAAACTATAACCTAAATAGCTCTTACCAAATCTGATTCTAAAATAACTTACAAATAGAAAGGAAAGAGAAAAGTGGATGACATATTTTCTGAGAAATCTCCTCTAAGGATTATAAGAATTTTAGATATTTTCATTGTGGAAAAAAAATATAAAAATCCAAATGTGTATCTCCTTTATCTGAAGCATTTTTGATAAAAATAGTTCACATCAAAGGTTCAACTTCAACGCCTTCAAGAGTAAAAAGAATGTAAAGTGAAAGAATGTTCAAAGGTACAACCTCAACACATTCAAGAGAAAAATGCATGTGAATTATTTCAAAGAAAATTTTTTCTATTTTCAACTTAAGAAAGTGAATGGTGATACAAATATGTTGAAAGATATAAATTTACTACTGAAGGACATGCTTTTATCATGAATTTGTCGTATGAAATGTTTTTTACTCCGTTGTTCAGGCTCATTGGTCTAGATTTGAGATAGGAAGGACTCACCGAATCTAACTTCTACAACGTAATTGAAGAATTTTGCTCAAAAGAATGAAACGCAAACAAGCTAATGATGAAAACTAGCCTTCAATATCCAAAGAGTAGAGGACTTCAAGTGATATGAGACCTCATAGTAAAGAAGGTGGATCTCAAGGTAAAATGTGGAGGAATCTGATAAGAAAAGGAAAGAACCATCTCTAAACCTAAACATCAACCTTCATGCTCTAATCCTTCCATTAAAATTATTTCTAAACTATCTATCACAAAACACACAGTGGACTTGACTACCTTGAATAAGTTCTTGGCTGGTTATTTTGCTTTGAAAATTTCTCATCTTGATTTTTTGAAAAAAGAATGTCAAAGGGTGCAAATTCGATCAAATATCTTATTGTTGAAATTCTTCTTCAAAAAAAAACTAGCTCCACATTCCAAATCATCTTCTCTAAATTCTTTACCTTCTCCCAAACTTTCATATTTGAAAACTTCATATACACTGTTTGAATGAACAAATGAACTATCTTTATGCAAAAAGTTTCTATTTAAAAGTTCATTTCAGGTCAATCTTTAAAGAGAAATCAAAAAGTTATTTTAAAGAAAGTTTTCACTCTGAGCAAGTAAGCTGAAAGTACTATTCAGTACCAAGTTTGACATAGTCTCTAAAAAAGAAGAGATGAGGAGGTTGCACATTCTCAAAAGAAACATACCAAGAAGAGTTTTTTAATTTTCTAAGTTCTTATAAGACCATTTTAATTTCTCAAAATATCTTTCAAGACTTATTAATATTTGTTTGATTTTGTTAAACTCCTATATGTCTATATTTTGGATACATTAGCACTGAAATTTGTGTTTTATTACTAATGTCTGTTGATTTATTTTCATCACTTTGTGATAATGACAAAAAGGAGGAGAAATACAACCATTGTGAGCATGTTGATAGAAGAGCAGTAATATGAGCAATGTGATAGGGGAAGCATATTTAACAATGGTTGTTAATAAGGGAGCAGCAATATGAATAATGTGACAGGGAGAGCAATATTTAACAATGATTTATGTGTTTTTTCATCATCAAAAGGGGGAAGAATGCGAACATATGTAATTACCTCTTTTTATTGGCTGTGATGATGATAAAAGGATGTGCTTTTGTGCTCTTGATTTTGATTTTGAAAATTTCTGTTTAGTGCTCTTGAACATGATTTTGAAAAGTGTGGTTCATTTGTAAAATTATCATTTTGAGTTTATAATACTAATTGTGATAAGATTGAGCTTCAAATTTGAAAATGGAATATGCTTTTGAAATGCTTGGAATAATTTTGAAATATGCTCAATTGATAACTTCACCTGGAATAATCATGGAATATGCTCTTTGCAATATGCTTAATCTTGAATTAAAATTGGTTTATTCATTTATGATTATCTTGAGTGGATTAACATGATTGAAGCAGAACTTTTTTATAAAATTCTTATTTTACAAAAAAGGAAAAATGTCAACCTTTTGGTTCAGCTTTCATGTTGTCTCAACAGGAGCAAGCAAATGGTCAACCTTTTTTTTACAGAAATGGTTAACATCGTGATGTGGCAGAAATGCAAATTTTAAGGATTTTGCAAACCACATCGACCCCAGCATTCCATTGAGTACAAGAGGACTAAAACCAAGAAGTTTCAATAACGAGAATGACATATATGGCTTAAGCAACATTATATTTATATGATTTAAGATCCAAGTCATAAGCCCATTAGTGAACCTTCAAGTGGATGAGGCCAAGCCTAATGATAAAAAAGAACCAAGGACCATGAAAGCTTTTGAAGAAATTATTTGAAGAAATCAAAGACATGTATGCAAAAGGATTAAGATTGTGAAGCACTAAAGTTTCAAAGAGCAAGATGAACTGTAAAGTCACAATCCAAGTCAACTTCAGTGGCCAAGTTGACCCCAAATGGAACTTGAAGCTTGAAGATTGAAGCTTTGAAAGACGAAGTCGCAACCTAAGTCGACTCCAGTTTGCGACTTGGGTGAAGTCGCATTAGAAGTCGACTCCAAAAGTGACTTGCGTCGTAACTGTCAGAAAATTTTAAACGTTAGCACATTAAATGCACGCCACCTACCTTGTAACATTTGAATTTATTCCCTTTCTATTTAAGACACAATAAATAAAGTATAGAGGGTTAGTTAAAGCATTGATTAAGCATCCACCTTCCAACTTACAAGAACTTAAGGGCTCATTAAAGTGATCTACAAGAAGAATTGTGTCATTCATTGCAAGAACTAAAGCGATCTCTTATCAACTCACTTTACACGTTCTTCTACATGTTGAAACCTTTTCTACACATCAGTAAAGTGTAGATTTTCATTTCCATCCATTATTTTTATGATTCCACTTGGTCTGGTTTAGAGACCAAGACCAAGTGAAGACAAGTAGTATGTGGTTGGTGTATGACTCACACCACCTACTTGTGTGATAACTATAAGGCCTCCTCGATTTATAATCTAGAAAAGAGCAGGGGCTCTAGTTGTATTCTCTTTGATATAGTGGAACCCAATACACAAAGGTGTATTTTTGGAGGATTGGAGTAGGGAGGGTTGTCCTGAACCACTATAATATTGTGTCGAACATTGTTTCTCTTGTTTCGTTTTCATTCAAGGAGATCTAGTTTACAAGGGGTTACTTTCAATATACCAAAAGAATTTCAAAAGAACCTAATTCACCCCTCCCCTCTTGGGTTTTGCACAAGCTCGAGACCAAAATCTTGAAGGTAGGGATGTAAGGGAAGAAAGGGAGAATAAATGGGAGCAAAATGAAATAAAACCACACATCCTTTAACTATACCTCCAATGAAAACATGCCCGATGTTTAGAAAACAAAAGACCATGTTTTTTCTCCCCATGTTGGCCCTCTATAAAAACATGGCCTATGGTTTCTTGGGGGAAAACTTATCACCATATTATTTTGCAAACTTCATTTGTGTCGTTTATAATTTTCTCTACACAACTCCAACTAAGACAATTTTTCTATTGAATTTTCAACTTAAAATACTATATTTTTATAATAACTCAAAATTCTCAAGATAAAATTTATAAAATGCACTTTACTACATGTCATTTATTAAAAATTTTCACCCATTCACAACTTAAATTTCTATATGACAAAAATAATTTCTACACAAATCTAATCATCCTTCCACCTCTCTTATCACCTTAAGATCACATTTACAATATTTCTTTAATTAAAATAAGGCTCATACAGAATTTGACCCATTGTAAGGACCAGGTATTTTATTTTATTTTCATTATAACCCTTCTCTATTTATGAGATAACTTATGAACATGCCACTAGGAGTTTATAATGTTAATGGATGCATAACATATATGAATATAGTATCTAGGGAATATATAGTGCATATATGCATGTATTATGATCTTAGCACACTGAGTATAAATTTAAATGTGTATAATTAGTGTGTCATTGTTAAGCACTATAACTATTTTTTTTTCCTTCGCAGAGTAGGTACGGGGTTCGACCTGACCGGTCAGGTCGCGGGGGTGAAGGGGGCAGCGCCCCCGGAGAAATTTTTAATTATTAAGTTGTAGGAGCGGGGAATTAAATTACTAATTGCGACTGGACCCGACCCATGCCCCGACCTGACTCAATGGATTCTATTAACATAAGCGGCCCGCGCTCTGGGGCTTCATCCCATTTCGCGCCCGACTGCGTTCTCTTCTCCTCCTCTTCTGGTTCTTCGCTCCTCTTCTACTTTCTCTTCCACTCAGTTCGAACCACCCGTGATCTCTTGAGGGAAACTATACCAACTACCTTGAAGGTCATAAATCCGAGTCCAGGAAGCTCCAAGGCTCCGAATTTCTACAGTCCACATCTAGGGTCGCTGTCTTGGGAGGGATCACGGTCAATGTAAGTAGATGTCGCCCCTTCTCGATTTAGTGATGGAATTTTATGTTAAACACGATGTGAGGCTAGAGGGAATGTATAGCTTCTAACGACTCCATAGTATTAGGCGTAGAGTTCGTAACAGTTAGGGTTCATGGGGAATTTACTTTGAATGCGCGATTTCTGTGATGTAAAAGACTTCTTAGCAGTTTTTATATTGTTGGAATGTGACGTGAATTGAATTGCCCCAATCGAGAGTATGAATTTAAGGTTCCTTCATTTCGCACCTATCATGTGTTTGATAAAATGCTTGTGTGACAGATTTATGTGTTGAATCTGAATTGTGTTTATGTTGTATGTGTGGTTTGCGACGAGTTTCATTGTCTGTTATGTATGATGTGTTATCTCAAATAGTTGGTTGTAAGGGTTGTTCATGGCCCCTGATTTACATGAGGAGAGGATTGTTCATGGCCCTTTATGGACATGAGTAGATGATTGATTGTGTTGTTCAATTTGTGTGTATGGTTATATGCATACGATCATGGGAGTGGGTATTAGACCCATGTGTATTAGCTTCATCACTATATGAGTATCCATCATTATGCTTATTTTCACTTTGTGCTAACCACTATCTACTTACTGGGTCTATTTAGACTCATATCATTTGTTATTGTGCTTTTAGATCGCAGGTCAGAAGGGGAACTTAAGGATGGGACAAGTTGAAGATCAAACATGAGAGACCCTAGCACAATATGTTGATTTCAGTTCTTTTAGATTTGTGCTCTTTTTGATAATCATATATGTAGACAATTATTTAAGCGGATTCGCTTTGACAACTATAATGTATTTGGTATTTCAGATTGGATTATAATCCTTGTTGATGCATATATGCATGACTATTATATCTGTTTGATGTGTAAGGAAAATATTTAATGATTTCCTTCTATATGAATGTTCTTATTATATGAAGATGCAAGTATATAAATAGGATTGAATGTTACAGATGGAAATGTTATGAATATCAGGTCATGTATTTCATATTACCCCTTGTATGTTATGGGGAGATGTTGCCTAATTTTTCTTAGATTATGTAGTACCCCTTGACTAGTTCTTGAGTAATTCTTGGAATGGGGTGTTACACCCATCAACCTAACTCTTTAATCATTTTGTCTCTAAAAGAAATCTTATTGACCCAAGTAACATTCATCAACTTTAATACTTCTAAAATTACTTCCCACAAATCATATTTATATCTGACATGTCATCCATGCTAAAAATCACTAAGTCTCATCACATTTGCAAAATTTCATCTGTCAAGTTCTTTTCTACTGAATCATCACAATGTAACTTATATTACTTTAAATCATAAAATTAACATTTCAAACTCAACTCAATGAAACATTGATATATTTGTATGATGCTAAGAGTATCTTTGTTACATATATTAACTTCCATCAAGGTTTCTTACTCATTTTGACTCTCTCATTTTCTTTGAAGCAAAATCTCCATCACTAGGCTCTATCACCTCAATTTAAATGTGTGATACCCAAACTTATTTAGGACCATATATGTAAATTAGGCATGTAAATTTGAATTTATTATATTATTCAATCGATTAAATGATTTTAAGGCTATGGATTAAGAAAGGTAATTAAGTTAATCACCATAGCTCAATGTGGGTTAATGTGTATAAAGAGACCTAATAAGGTTTAGAAAATGAGGATAAGTTATGAATAATTATCTCATACATTATGATTTAATTAATGAAAATTATGGTGATAATTATGGATTTCATGTGATAAAAGTTAGAAAATTCATAACTTGATGCTTATAAGGCGGAATGACGTGAAATTTGAAAGGTAAGCACATGATGGTGTACTCAATCTTATGAATAGAGTTGATTATGAAAATTATAATTTAATTAGGGTGACAATTATTTAATTTCATCCAAATCCAAAAGACAATTTCAAATGGTCATAACTTACGCTAGAAAGGTCGTTTTGAGATGAAATTTGTCATGAATGGTTAAAACGATATAGTTAATCATATGAATGGGTTTTGATTAAGCTAATTAGCATGAAAAATTCTTAATCACAAAAAGACAAAAGTGGTTGACTTGTCTTCAAAAAGGGGGACGTGCCATAAATGGAAAAGTCAAAGAAGTTAAAGCCATTGATGATGTGGATTTTTGATGGATTTTTAGAAATTCAAAAATTCAGACAATGAGGGTAAAAGTTATAGCAATATCCTAGGGGATTAATGGCTGGAATTAGGGTGGTTGTTTGTAGTCACAAAAATTCAAAAAGGAGGGTAGCAAGAGGGGACATCCAAGGCTACAAGTGAGCAGGTTTTTCACTTTTAAAAATCTGTAAAAATTGAAATCAATGGATAATGATGCCAGCAACAAATGGATAATTATGAGCATTATCCACACCTCAAATGAAGTGGAAATTAAAAATAAAATGGGCAACAATATATAAGTAAGAGAGAGAGAGAGGGGACGTTCCTAGTGGACAGCTTGCTTGGGAAGAAAAAAAAAACTAAGGACCAACTCTAGTGAACGTCGAAGGCCAGGGGAAAACAAGGAGAAAAAGAGGAGAAAAAGAGGAGGAAAAGAGGAGGAGAAGATGAGCAAACCAAGATTGCTAAAGTTGGAGTGAAACTACTCAAGATCAAGTAGGTATCTAACCAAGTTTGAGTTGTAAATTTCTAAGTTTTTCAAGCTCAATTTATGGGGTCATAAAATGATTTATTTATGAACCCTAAATGATGGTTTAATGAGCCTTTAATAAGGTTAATAAGTGCTAAACAAGTTAGTGGATTCAATTCATAGGTTTAAGCATGCTAGGTATGAATTTAGGGTTGATTAACCTAAGAATATCTTGCTGACATTTTTGGAAAATACCATTTAAGTTTCTGTTTTAAGCATGTGACGTGTTTGAATTATGTTACATATTTTCATGATTAATATATGTTGAACCAAGCATGATTTAGAAACCTTGGAAGGGTAAAACATAGAGTTGACAATATGATGAAATTTCTACTCTTTTGAGATGGAAATTGTGCATGAATTTAACCAACTGATATTTGGTTGAATTGAAGGGTAAAATACCCTAGACATAGGGTATATGGACGTCCAAGTATAGGGCTGAAAAATAAATAAAATTTTTTGTGTTGGTAGGTCATGACACATGGACGTCCAAAGGAGGGAGAAAGATGGGATGGAAAGTTTCTATTTTGGGCAACTTGATTTATGAACTTTATTTCCATGAAAATATCCTAAATAAGGAGCAAGAAAAGGATGTCCAAGGGTTGGAATTTAAAAAATAAAAATCTTTTATGAAGCATATCATGATGTGGGAGCAAGAAAAGGATATCGCGTGGGAAATCAAGGTGGAAAAAGTGCTGTTTTGGAGTTTTGTGATTAAGGGACTTTAATCTCATGATTATACCCTAAATTATGTGTTAATTAAGTTTTTTAATTAAGCTTAAATGGAGGACAAGTTTCTTTTTTGGAAAAATTTTTATAACACATAATATATGTGTAACTAAGAGGGTACACATGAAGGGTATAGATGATAGGAATGAGAAATGACTTAATATGAATTGCTAAAATGAAAAAAATGGAAGGAAATATGTTAAAATATGAAAATAAGGGGCTGTTTTGATAAAATTTAAGAAATCCCAAAAATTTGGATTAATATGTAAAGCTCTAACTCTTAAGTATGTGCCTAAAGTGAGCACCAATGTGAGAAATGTAAAAAATAGGTGTTAAATGGAAAATGAGAAATAATGAACCTTCATATGTGAGTTAAATGAAAGATTATAATAAACTTGAAGTTTACCCCAAATAAGGGTATTAAAAATGAAGAATGGATGATATGGTGCACAAGTTAAGTGGTTATGTATGAACACCCAACTTGAAAATACAAGTGGGTTATGTAAGTTAATAGAAATTATGTGGGTTGGAAAACTATATTATATGCAAGCATATGAAATTATGTATATGAGTGCGATGTCATTCTTATGTGTATAGGCAAAATAAAGAGAAAGTTGACAAAGAAAATTGAAGTAAATTCAGGTAAGCAAGCAACTTTTTAAAACTTGCTTTCTCAAAATTAAGACAAAATATTGCAAATTCTATTCAAATGCTTTGAATTATCTTGCAAATGAATGTTTAATTGCTTTTGGAATTATTTAAGGATGGCCAACCCAACATGTTGTTTGAAATGTTATTTAATATTCCTATAACTTTTGTAAATGGATTGTATAATATTTTATTGAATATTATTGAGATGTAAGCGGACCAATTGTCTCCCTCTAGTGCGGCCAAGTCGCTAAGATAGGCTAAAGGCCGGCGGCACCCTCCTTGAGATGGGAGCGGGATGATGAGAAGGTCGCCTAGCTAGTGTACCATCATATGATGTTCAGGTTTTAATGATAATAATGCATATCATTATTCATGATTTACCCATGATGGGTAAGATGTTTCATTTTTCATAAAATGCCCACGAGTGGGTATCATGTTGATTTCCGAGATGATATTTAAATGCAAACTTTGGCTACAAAATGAATTGCCTGAAAAACTATGCAGCTTGCTTATTGAATTATACTCACGATTTTTTTTCCAAACCCTAAGACAGGTGTGAGGATGGCTACGAAGGAGGAACACATGTTAAATGAATGATGATGATTTTTATGAGTCCCTGTGTATGCTACTATGTATTGGAAAAATGTATTATGAATTGGATGATTGCTACTTATTGCAATTTATGTTGTTACACTGTGGTGTATGTCGGAATGATGGAAAAATTTTATTGACAAATGATGAATGTATATTATGATATGATATGAATACCATGGAATTTCATGATATTTAATGGACATGATGTGTAGGAATTAAATGTTAAATATATATATTAGCACTTGATGATAATCCTGGATAGGCAAGTTGATGTAAAAATGACTAAGGACTATGAGATAACTCTTATGGAGTGAATCACAAATGTATAATTATGAAATGAACCCGCCGTGTGACAGGGCAACAATCCTGATCACATTTACCAATTAATAAACAGTCCCGAAGTAAGACTCATGGTGTGACACTCGGTTTGGGGCGCCACACAATGCATAATTTAAGTCTATTGTAAAACTATCCTAACATATTTTAATCATGATTGACATCATACTCATGCTCATAAACACCTTAAAATCAATTAAATTCAATATTTGACTTTTTTGTTCCTTTTTAGCTCAAAATCCACTCTCGTGGAAAAACTTCAAATAAATGAAATCTAGTCAAACCAATGACTAACACATCTCCGAAATCATTCAAAGAATATCCCAAATCACAAATCATAACTAGGTCATTTGCCACAAACCACTTCCATTAGCCCAAATTTTAAATTTACTGCAATTACCCTAAGTCATCACATATTACCTTCAATGTTACATGTGGGAAGCAATGAAGAGAATTATAGTGGAAGTAAAGGGAAGAAATTAAGCTTGGCTAAGAGATCAATGAATTCAACAAAGATTTTTTGCTTATCTTTTCTAACTTTTATTTTAATTAATCGTCAAAGATTCTTTTATAAATGCATATTGTTTTGACCCTTATCAGAGAAAAAGTTTCTATTAAAGAAAATGTATATTCAAGAAAAATATTTCTTACTTATAATGATGCATAGGGGTGCAACTCGGGCTCATGAAACTCGGGTTTGCCTCAACACTAACCTTAACCCTATTTTTAAAACTTCAACCCTAACCCTAACCCTAACCCTATTTATAAATCTAAACCCTAACCCTATTTTTGAAATTCGGGCTCAGGTTGAGTTTCGGGCTAGAATTTGAGTTGAAATTATTCTATATATTTGTTATCTATCTTATACTTATTCAACTTTAAATTTATCATTAAAAAAATTAAAAATGATATTTTTCTATTTTCAAGAAAAAATTCAAGAGTGTTTAAGAATGTAAAGAAGAAAAAATTTATTTAAACATTCTCTTTATATTAAGTAGACTAATAGTCATTTCTAAAAAAAAAGTAGACTAGTAGTCTGTTTTAAAAAATGAATAGGTACATTATTTTTTTATTTTGCAATTTAATATTAATATCATAAACATATACATAAACATTAATATCTAATTATAAGAAAACCTTATAATGTCAATCATAATAAAAAATATTCAACAATCATAGTATTAAGTCAAATAAATTACAACAAATTTATTTCAAGTAGAATAAACATCTAACTACTAATATCATATTTAAATGACTATATGATAACATCCTACATAAGTAGTTAAGTTAAAACACCAAATAAAATATCTCAAGTTCTAAAAATAGTTTTTATTTTTTTTCTTTGAAACTACAACTAAACCAAACTCTTTTTTTTTCTAAAAAAAATATAAAAATATTATATTATATAATTGAATTTAAGGAGGAATAATGTTTATATATGGTATAAAATAAATATAACATATATAAGGGGAATGAAACTTTATTTAATGGAGTATAAAATATATGTGTTATATATAATTTGGGTTTGGGTTTAGTTCAACCCGGGTTCAAATTCTTTTCAATTCGAGTTCGGGTTGAACCTGGAAAATTGGGCTCGGGTTCTATAGTTGCCAGTTTAACATTGTTTCAATTCGGGTTCGGCGAGCCTGGTTCGGGTTGAGCCCGGCCCAAGTTGCACCCCTAATAATGTGTTTATATACGAAGAAAATTTTTCTTACTAATGGTAATGCTTTTGTTGGCAAGAAAAAATTTGTTTACTTATAACAATATTTTAGTAACCAAATCAAAAATTTTCTTAAATATAAAAATAATGAGTTATTGATAAACAAATTTCTTCTTAGTGGCACTACAAGAAATATCAATTTATCTAGCTAGTTGTTTTGTTGATTGTAACATAAAATTTGTTGTACTCAGTTTTATACGACTATTATTTCACTACCATATTGGTACTTACATTGTTGCATATATCTAAAGGCGATAAATATGGTGCTTTTGCAACCAAATTTGTAACATAATTAGCTGTAGATAAGCTTCATATGAAATAAATTTTGATGTGTTGCAAATCCATATTATATACAAATAATTGTTGCCTGCTTTCTTATGCAATAAATCAAATTTTTTTCTATGTGTGCTTACTTTAAGACATGCTATTTTTTTAATAAAAAAAAAGACATGCTATTTTCAACCAATTTTTCTTTGATAACTAAATTTTAATTTTTGTAAGAAAATTTTGGTTGCCAAAAATTAAAAATTTTATATTATAAGTACCTAACTATATTTTTTATTATTAAATGTACATTTAAATCATCTTCATGTCTACAACACCTCTATCAACTTTATCTTTATTCTGCATACTCATAATCATTGCCCATATTATATCATATCAAATTCTCAATTTTTCAGAAAATTTCTTACAAAATTTTGTACAAACTAACTAATTTATAAAAGAGGAATGATTTTGCTAATCCGGGCTAAGCAAACGGCTCATTTAACCCTTCTAAAAAAACTCTATGTAAAATATTTTTTTATTATTTCTTTGTATATTTGTTTATTTAAGTATATTTAACATGTAAACTAAATTTTACTAAACCTATAAAAAATTAAAAATATATATATTTTAAATAAATTTTTCGAAATAAACTAAGTGACCACTTTGCTTAGCAAAGCTATCACGATCACTTATCTTTATAAAATTTGACTGATAAGCGTACGAGGAGAAAAAAGAGCAAGGAAGCACGTTGTAACTGTAACAAGTTAACTAAGGCGGCTAACGTTCGCCGTTTTAATAACAGTACGCAAGCTCCCGCCTCTTTTTACTCGAAAACTGCGCCCGATAAGTGCCTGTCATCACAGGATGCTGAACTGTCCCGCAGGGGCAGTTAACACCCTTTCCAACCCGATTAGGGAGCACAAGACAGCAATTATTCCTGGGAATGCGAGACAAATTGATACGCGATGGCTTTTTCCACGGAAGGTTGTCCACAAATATGCAATGAAATGATGGCTCAGAATAATTACTTCTTATCTCCCACGTATCTATATACTCCACTCAGAGCAGCACTACCTTGTGGTTACTGGTTAGTCCCCTCTCCGCCCCTCCCTCTCTCTCCCTCTCCACTCCCCACCCTTCTCCGGTTCTCCCTCTCTCATTAACACACAGAAAGAATGTACGGGGATGAAGAAGAGGCTCTGTTCCACAGCTACCCACACGCAATGTACTACGTGCAAAGTCCATCGACATTGTCCCACGCAAACAGCGCTGCCGATGGACGCAACCACGATGACTCCTCTCTTCTTTCTCCCTACAATCATACTCCTTCAGCCGTCCAACCCAACAACAGTACCTCCTCCCTCGTCATTGTCCCCACCCCCACCACCGCCGTCCAAGAAGCCTCCCGTTTCACCCTCTCTCGCTGCTCCTCCTCCCGCGGCTCTAACAATTCCTTCCCTCTCCACCTACACGACAGCAAGAAATTACTGGGCGGCTACAACGTCCAAAGCAACCTTGATAATAACCACCGTATGTTTAATGACGACGGCTGCTGTGATATTGCGAGAGAGGAAGCAGCAGCAGATGACGATGAAGATGAGAAAAATGGTGGAGGCGTTCAGCGACGTCGCCGTCGGTATTCATCGTTGTGCCTATGCTCTCAGATAGGATGGAGGCTGGTGGTGAGCTTGGGAACTGCGCTACTTTTCTTCTTCCTTTTCACAAGGCCCCCACCTCCCAAGATGTCTCTTCAGGTATGCATGCGCCCTACCTAGCTCTAGCTGTGATTTTTTTATTTTTTTTTTGAAACCATATATGCTCATGTGATGTGAGTTGGGGTGTAATTCGGGCTCATGAAACTCAGGTTCATCTCAACCCTAACCCTAACCCTAACCCTATTTGTAAACCTCAACCCTAACCCTATTTTTAAAATTCGGGCTCGGGTTGAGTTTCGGGTTAAGTTTCGGGCTGACATCTTCTATTAATATGTCTTTGTTACTCATCTTATATATAATTTTTATCACAAATCTATTATATAAAAAATTTTAAAAAACAATTTATTGTATGAAATTAAGAAAAATTCAAATACCGCTTAAGAGTAGAAAGAAAGAAACTTATTTTGAGCATTCTCTTTGTATCAAGTAGAATATGGATTATGTGTAAACGTTGTCAATAAAATTGTATTATTAATCATTAATTGTATTTTTTTACTTCTCTATTGTTTTAAGCTTATTTTACAACTATAATTTTAAAGTTCTCATAAATTTTCCTGTTGGAAAAAAAGATCTCAAAAAAATTTAATATTTAGTATCATAGGATTTCGTTGGTCAAAAGGCTTCAGTAGAAAAGGCGTGAAGAGTAATTTTAAAAAAAAAAACTGTTGGACCTGTATCATAATGTAAATTGGGAATAAGTATTTTGTTGAAATCACTTAAGATGTTAGATTATCTTGGCGATGAGCTGTCCATGCCTGTCATGCCGTACTCCTGTTGTCCATCATCCATCCATGAGTAATATGTTATTATTATAATATATTATTATTATAATATAAATTATATATTTTAAATAAATTATATATTTTATATAAATGCAAATTCGGGTTCGGGTTTACAGGGTTCGGGCTTGCCTGAACCCGAAACCGAGCCCTATTTGAATTCGGGCTCACAAATCGGGTTCGGGTTGAAAAGTTCATAGTTTCAACACTGTATTTTTTCGGGTTCGGCGGGCCGGGTTCGGGCTGAACCCGGCCCAAGTTGCACCCCTACATGTGAGTCTTCCTTGTAAAGTGAATTTCTTAATTTAACTTTATCAGCGGCTTTCAAATGGTCCCTTACGATGGTGCGTCATAGACGACCAACCACATCATCAGGACTAGCTAGCTAAGCCAGGAAGGATTGGACTAATAATATAAGTGAATTATCGTCTGAAAGGCAGGCCAATTAATCATCAATCGATGTGCTGTAATAAATTGTAAAATACATGTAGAATGATTTTGAGTTTTTAAGTGTACATATTTATTTTGTATTTTTAAACACAAGGCATTATGGTTAAAATGACTACAACATCAATGTTTAAAAATATAAATTAAATATATTGTATCTTCAAAATTGGTAAAACTTTATTTATAAATAATATAAACTGAGCTTATTCAATAATTTTATTAAAATTTTGTAAAAAATAAAAAGGGTGAATTTTTTTATTAGTGTATTTACCTAAGCTTTAATATTTATTACACTAAAATTTTGTAACATTTTTACAAATTTGGAAGTACAGCTCCACCTAAGAATAAAAAAAATATTTTTTTATGAATCTAAATACACAGCTCAACTTAAAAATGTTGAAAATACAATTCTCAAATAATCAATGGGGACAAAACCCCTCTTGCTGCCATTTGAAACTGGCCACTGGTGTCCTAGGGAACGGTTTTGGCGGCAGGCCTGGTGGTATCATTAGGCGAGTTTTAAATGTAAAGAATAATAAAACTTATTATAAGTTTTGACCTCTACATTTATATTTAGGGGACGTTTGGTAATATTGAGTGTGGTAATTATGATTTATTTATGGTATTTAATTTTCTAAGACCAATCATTATTTAATCAATTACATTATTTTTCTCATTTTTATCCCTACATTCTAATTATTTTTCCTATCAACCAACATACAAGAAATCTATTTATTCTAACTATATTTCTATTATTTTCTCTCAATCACATATTTTTCAAATTCCTGCAATCCCATCATTTTATACATTACCAAACGTATATTAAGAGGGTTTGATATGCAAGCACCGAAATCATATATGCTAATTGGCTATGCCGCAAAACGTTACTGTAGATTTTACAAGCAACCAGGTTCAGAAAATCTATAGGAAGGTGGCCATGTTGTCAGTGCCATTTGACAAACCGCGGCCAGAAAATTAAGCTTACGGCTGCCGGCTTTGGCTGTGATGGTGACCAACCAGATGTGGGGCCCACCTTAGCTTCATAAATGTTTAGGGAGGGAGGACGTAATGATTATTACCCCATGTGCCAAGGGAGTGAATTTTAAATAACGCTGACGCTGGCGGAGCTGCCTCCGACCGATGGAAGAAGCACTGGCTACGTTCTGCGGCCCACTGTACGATGCCTACCTAGGCCAGGGTTGTGCTCCGCTCCGATCCGCCTGACTTTTGAAGAAACCAAAAATATTTTTTTATTATTTTTCATAAATACATGGGCTTTACTATTTTTCAAATCCGAAAATTTGCATTTTATTTTGTATTTTATTTTAATTTTTTAAAAATCAACAAAATAATTATACATCCATACCTATTTTGCTGATTTTTAAAAGTTAATGATCTCAGGTTTCACATAAAGGAAGATTTAGACCGGGCTTACATATTTATAAACAAAAATTAAAACTTTTCACATTATGAAATATCATTTGTTTTATTGACCACAGTTTTAACTTAGTGGTTGCACATCCAAAGGATGAATTCCCGAGCTTCATGGTTCAAAGCTCTGTAATAGCTAGTTTCAGGTTCTTGGACTTGTTACACTATAAAAAACATATCATTTGTGTGATAATAGTATTAAAAATCATTTCTATCAAGTATTAGGTTATACCTACTTAAATATATAATTATATAAATTATGAAAATTATTTATATCCAATCACAAATGTGTTAAATTATTATAATAATTTATGAAGTCATTAATCCATGAAAAAATATTATAATAATTTATGAAGTCATTAATCCATGAACAAAGAATATTTTAGATGATGAATAATAGCTTTGAAATCGATATGGAAATTAAATAATTTTATTACGTTAATTTTACACATCACCCATAAATATGTACGTCATTTAAGAGTGAACGGAAAACTGTTAAAATTTTAGTATGAAAAAAATCTTTAGATGTTAAAATTTTCACGTGAAATAAAAACGACCATTTTTTCGAGGGTTATGAACTTACACCAGTGGCTGTAATTTTTAGATTCTTAAAATTATTTCTAAAATCTAAACCATTTAGAACACAATTGAATATATATTTAATTATGATTTTAAAAATTAAATATTTGTAAATTTCTAATCAAAGTTATAGTTTGCTATAATTATATAGGGCTACACTTTTGTAAAATTCCTCTTCTATGTAATCTCTTTTAATTTTAATATCTTGATAGTTGATAAAAATTCATTTCATTTATTGTATTTAAAATTATTTATATTATCATGAAATTTCTTTTGTTTGTCTAGTATCATTATGCATTGTCTCATTTACAATTATATAAAATCAACATAATAAAATAATTTAGTACTAAATATCACTTTTAAAGTAGTATTTTCAATATCTAAACCATATAAAATATCACTATAATGTATAATGATTTTATAAAGTATTATTATATTTTAATATATATGTAAATAAATCTAATCATTTTCTCAAGTTACACACAATATATCTATTTTTAAGCTAATATGACCCATGAATATACTTGATTTAGATGAAACATGTTCTCCTAACTAATCAAGTGATGTTAAATATAATTAACGGATTCAATTTTGTATCAATCGTGAACATCTTAAAACATCTTAAAAATTAAGGGTGTTAGATAGAACTATTTTTGTGTAAGCTGATTGCATAAATATATATTAATTTATATTCTAGATGATTTAGATGCCAATGAAATATTTTTAAAATATTACAAGTATCCCACAGCCGGTTGTGTATCATCATGTCGCTTTCTTAAGGATTACAGTCTTATGTAAAAGCCGGTTCTACTACTTTTTATATTTTTTTAATACAAACCCCATTTATAGAAAGGTTTGTTTTAAATCATTTATACAAACCCATTTATAGAAAAGCTTGTTTTTAGTCATTTATATAAACCCCATTTATAGAAAGGTTTGTTTTTAATCATTTATACAAACCCCATTTATAGAAAGTTTGTTTTTAATCATTCCTCCTCAACTATTAAACCCAAAATTTTAATACGTTAATATCAGATCCATCAAATCTTTCAATGAAAGTTATCAAAGCTCTTAAATTTAATAACAAATTTAATTTTTTATAATATATTATTTTGAAAAATTTTAAAATTTATATATAGCATACTATTGTGAATAGATTTCTAATATAGTCAGTCGATAATATCTGAAAATTTAACACCATAAATAAAACCTTTTAACTCTTTTGAGAACGCCTATTGGTTAAAAAAGGAAAATTTTGCCTTGTAACCATCGGTTCTCTGAGTGAAGTAAAGATAAAGAGAAGAAACGAAAGCTATCTAAAGGTCCCATTTACGTACTGAGAGGTCGGGTGAGACAACTCAACCAATCTGACAAATCAAATTTCAGTTACAGTCATGAAATGCAAGCGGTGCTTGCATGTGACTATGAGCTCCAGCCTAATAATCAGGCCTTCCAATCTGTCAGTATGCCAAAATCCAAATAACTCCGCAATGAATTGAATTGAATTGAAAAATCCTTTTCCTCGTGAACACACAGTACTGCACATGATCATTTCTCCCTTCTTAGGCCCTTATGAAAAGGCAATCTAGCAGCCGCTATATGCGTGCATGGGCCCACCCCAGTCCCCTAAAGGGAGACCAATTTCCTGATGCAATGCAATCTTCGGTACCGAAAACAGCAGACCAAACTTAATACTCAAAAAATTAACCTAGGTGGAATCAGTTTGCCTTATTTTCGTTTTTTATCTTCTTCTTTATATGATAATGAATATATGGTGAATATAGCGTTCCACTTTTATAAAACCCACTTCTAGGCATCCCCATTCATTTTTTCCATTTTGATGATTAATACAAAATTTACTTCATTTATTATAATTAGTATCATTTATATTATCGCTACTTCATCTATTATATTCGGTAACATTTTGGTTATCATGTAATCATTGTGCATGACCTCATCTACCAATATGTAAAATCAATATAATAAAATAGTTTGATGCTTAATGTTAATTTTAAATTTGTATTTCAACATCCAAGAATGGCGTAATAGAATCCATGCAGCCGACCCCACATAGGTGGGAAATGGCTTATGATGATGATGATGATGATGATTTCAACATCTAAACAATATATAATATTATTATTATTATTTTTTTTGATCAAACAATATATAATATTATTAAACGTAAAGAAATGATTCCATAAAATGTTCTTAAATTCATAAGTGAATGGATCTAAGCATTTTTATAATTTATATAAATGAATAAATATTTTAAGCAAATGTGGCTCATATATATATTCAACTGGATGAACTTGGTGTCTTGGCTAACAAATGATACTACATGTAATAAATAAAGTGAATTTTCTGCTAATCATTAAAGTGAGAAAAAAGATGACGTTAAATAAAATCACTTTTATGTAACCTATTTACACAAAGTGGGACTACTAAACAAATATATATAATCTCCTTGAAAATTAAGATTTTGATCTTTATTAAAAATTCAATATATTCATTACATTTAACATCATTTTTTTAGTAAACAAATCAAGTTTCATCTAAATCAAGCATCTACGTGAGTTAGATTTACTCAAAAATATTTATCTATTTGTAAATTATAAAAAATACTTACATCTATTTATACATATATTAGAAGAGGGATCATCTTATTAGCCCGGGTTAAACAAATATCTTGCTTAGCCCACCTCAAAAGGTCCATTTATAACAATTTTTTTTACTTTTTTCATATACCTATTTATCTAAGTCTATTTAATCTATAAATCAAGTTTTGCCATTTTTGGATATGTGTATATATTTTTTTTAGATTTTTAAAGATAAGAATATTTTAAATATATATATATATATATATATATATAGGGAACCGATCCTGTGCAATCCGCTGTAAAATGGACCCCACACATATTAGATTGTAATGAAACTTTATACACTCATTTATCCATATATAAATCATACTTTAGACGGTTTAGATGTTTAAAAAACCACTTTAAAATTGATATTTACATTAAACTATTTTATTACGTTGATTTTGCACCATTTTAAGATGGAGACTACACACATGTTGGATTTGGATGAAAATTGGTATGGTAATAAAGTGAACAATTTTAAATACAATGGGTGGGGTGGATTTATGGGAAATGATCAGGTGGGGCCCACAGTGCATGGACTGCACGGTACAGTCGCATGCACTGGATCATTTCCCATATATATATATACACACATAGATGTTTAAAAATCTTAAAAATATATATAAACATATCCAAAAATGGTAAAACTTGGCTTATATGTTAAATACACTTAGATAAACACGTGTATGAAGAAAAAAGTAAAAAAAGTTATTTTTTTTAGGTGGGCGAAGTGGAACATTTACTTAGCCTAGACTAACAAGATCACTCTTTATAGAATATTATCATATTTCATAGAACCATTTTCTGCCAGGGTCCTGGTTTCGATTCGATATGGGTGTTTTCATCACCCATTTTAAGAGATATCTATTGTAGTCTTAGTTTTGAAATCCAGAATTTTGATAAAGTACCACAAAAAATAGAAAATGGTTCTAGTGAGGGCAATTTGCATTTTAAGTCCTTTAACTTTGCGTATTGGCATTTCAAACCAAGAGTTTGTGTATTAGCATTTTAAACTTTTAACTTTATGTATTGCCATTTAAACAAAAAGGTTTGCATGTTAGTACTTAAACTCAGTGAAGTTTGATTCTTTGCATTTTAGACCCCCCACCCTAATAGAGTTAAAAATCAGTGTTAAAATCTTGTAAAATATCTAAAATGCTTTTTGCATTTTAAATTATGTGAAGTTTGATTTTAAACTCATTGCCCTTATGGCCTTAAAAAATACTGTTAAAATCTTGATTTGCATATTAGCATTCCAAACTATGTGAAGTTTGGTTTAAAATGCAAACGACATTTTAGATATTTTATAAGATTTCAACAATGATTTTTAATGTCGTTAGGGGCAACAGTCTAAAATGGAAATAATCAAACAATACAAGGTTTAAAATGCTAATATGTAAACCTTGAAGTTAAAAATGCAAATACACAAAATTAGAGAGTTCAAAATGTGAATTTCCCTTCTACCGAGCACAAGCATGGATCTCCATGTACTTGGACCCCACATATGTGAATGCCCATCTAATGCTCTCGGTTGGCCTAACTATAAACTTTTTGGCCAACTTACTATAGCTTGGTTGGTCCTGAGTCTGGGTAGAAAGTGTTGTAGGGGTGGCAGTCATGATTTGAAACAACGTTTCATCCTCCATGTTTGGGAGCTCGGTCTTCCATGATAAGAGGTGTGGTCTCTCATATGAGGACCTTTGGTCTTCTCCCTTCTAATATAAGAAAATTTATAAGGAATCGTAAGGATTCATTAGCTTGATTAGTAAAAAATTAGATAGAAAACTGGAATATTTTAGAGTAAGATTCCGAATGGAACAATAAAAATTCAAACTTTCTGTATATGCAAATTTTTTATTTTTTTAGATTGCTTCAACTATTTTTTTGAATTTCGAAAAAAGAAAAATCTCTTTTTCGATTCCTGCACATGAAAAAGCCTTTTTTCATTTTTAAAATTCAAAAAATACTTAAAAGAATCCAAAAATAAAAAATTTGTATGTATGCAAAGTTCATACTTAGGCCCGCATATGAATGTCAAGAAAAAATCTTTAGACCGGAATGCATTCGATCAGGGTTCCATGTATGTGGCCAAAAAAAAAAAAAAAAAAAAAAAAAAAAAATTTGGACAAACAGTCCATGGAACCAGTAGTGCACATGGATGGACTTGATGTTAAGAAAAAAAGATTATGCACCCGAGTGCACTTGATCAAGTCCAATGTATGGGGCAAAAAAACCAATAAAAAAAAGTCCTATGTATGGGGGCAAAAAATAGAAAGAAATTTAAAAGTAGTCTATGCTTGTGACATGGATGGACTGGATGGGGACTCCATATAATATTTTTATTGTTTCGATTTGAATTTTATCTGCAATGTTATATTTTTCCCATCTCATATTACACATTAAGCTCATGAAACCTTATAAATTTTATATAATCAGCTTATATAAATTTTTCGATGAAAAACTTATATCATTAAGGAGAAAATTAAGGGTTTGTTTGGTTGGAGGTAAAACTTTTGATGAAAAGTTTTTGGAGTAGAAGTTGTCAAATCAATAGAAAGTGATGTGATATAATAGGAGTAATGATGAGGAGTAAAGAGAATAAAGTTAAAATAGATAGGTTAGTTGTATGGGTAGTTGTGTAGAAATGATTGAAAAGTAGGGTAGTTTGTATAAAAAAATGTGAAAAAATAATTAAAAAATAGAGTAATTATGGAGAGTGAAAAGTTTTAGATTGAAAAGTTTTAATTGACATTTTTTTGCCCTAAACAAACACACCCTAAAGCTCCTAAAACAAAAGACACTGCTCCCACTTGGGAACATTATTTTCACTGGGTTTCAAATCCAAAACAGTCGGAGACTTTCCATATATAGTAACAATTGAGCTAGGGATATTTAGTAATTGATATGTTTGTGGGACTGTAGGATGGGTTGGTGAGTGGGAAGAATGTGAATTACAAAAGTGTGAACACTGTCATAGGCCGACAGTCCTTGGTGTTGGTTTTGTCATGTCACTGTTCTGACACATAGCTGCACAGTGTATTGGCAGGCATCACGCTTCAAAGGATGGCGTGGTTCATTTTAAACCAGGGACAGTTGCAGGGCAACAGCGTGAACATTATTGTAATCTCGTTTCAAGTGGACAATCAAATATTTTTAAAATTGCATGATTGATAGAAAATAATAAAGGTAAAGTTGGAATAATTAGAATTATTGTAAGAAAAAATTATTAAAATGTAGAGGATAAAAATGAAAAAATATAATTATTGATAGAATAATGAAACCAGATGCTGATCGTATGTTCCCGGGAGCACTGAGCTCATACACCTTTTTTTTTATTTTTTTTTGAATTTTTTTTATAAAACTGTAAATCTACGTGTATTTAACATGTGTATTAATTTTTACAATTTTTGGAGTATTTTAGATATTTATTTTTTATTTTTGAAAATCAGTGACATTTTAGTAATTTTAAAATGCCACTGATTTTCAAAAATCAAAAATAAATATCTAAAATACTCAAAAAATGATAAAAATTTATACACATATTAAATACACATAGATTAACAATCTTGTAAAAAAGTTTTCAAAAAAAACTAAAAAAAAAAAAAAAGAATGTTTGCGCCCAGAGCATACGATCAGCGTCCCATGAAACATGCCTCATCTCATGCCATGCCATGACTTCATGCTCGTAAGATGCCAAATGTCTCCGACGACTCTATAGCAATTATGTGAGGAATTAATGCCGTAGTATATTTTGTACATGACTATATATGAATGCAGATGGGAGGAGTACCGGAATTTGTGCTTGGCGAAGGAACCGACAGCTCAGGTGTGATAACAAAAATCTTGAGCACCAACTGCTCCGTGGATTTAGAGGTCGAGAACAGATCAAAATTCTTCGGACTCCACATCCGCCCACCAACCATCGAGATGGCCTTCGGACGCTTCAGCTTTGCAACGTCTCGAGTAAATTAAATAAAGAGAGAGAAAAAAAAAAAGAGCACACCCATTTCTTTACCTTCAAAATTAATTAAAATGAGCCCTAATCATTTTTGACCTGTTTGACAGGTCTAAAACACATTTTTTTCTTCGATTTTTTTTACGAAATTGTTATTTTAGTTATGTGTAATTTATGAACCAATTTTGGAGAATGTATATATTTATTTTAGATTTGTAAACATGGTGGTATTTTAGTCATGTTTCAACAATCATGGTTGTATTTTAGTTATTTTAAATTGTTGAAACATGACTAAAATACCTCCTATGTTTAAAAATCCAAAATAAATATACATATGTTTTCAAAATTGGTAAAAAATAGTTTATAGATTAAACATAACTAGATTAATTGTTTTGCAAAAAAAAAAAAATTGAAAAAAAAAAAATTATGTTTTTGGACTTTGTCTGAAATGAGGACATTTCAGATTAGTCTAAACCGATCATTTTGTAATTAATATAGGTTGTGCATTAGGATTTCCATATTTAATTTAATTTCGTTTATTCTATGCATGATCTCTGTAGGGGCCGAGATTGTACGTGGAGGCCAACAGCTTGACTACTTTCAAACTATATATAGGCACTAGAAATAAGGCAATGTATGGTGCAGGGCGAGCCATGCAAGACATGCTGGACTCAGGAAAAGGATTGCCGTTGATTATCCGAGTGCAGTTGAGTTCAAGCGTCCAAGTGATTTGGAAGATAGTTAGACCAAGATATCGGCATCATGCACTGTGCCTTTTGGTGCTTCGTGAGGGATATGACAAGAGACACCACACCTATGTCTACAACAGCAACTGCACCACTCTATAACCTTAATCACATGGACGTATCAATGGTGCCCCATCAGCAATCAATACAGCTTTCTTTTTACCTTCCTTTTTTCCTACTGAATACGGTCCTGCAATTTTCATGGTTTAATTTATTAATTAAGGAGTTTCTGATGATGATCGATGATATGTATCTTCTCTTGAGAAACGAAAATGTGTAAATTAATGTTGGGTGCAATGTTTCAATTTGTAATTTGGAATTTGAACCATGCCTTTAATTAAAGCTTGGTGATCATCACGGAGCTTTAGTTTCGTCCTCAAACCTAATAGATATAGTTTTTTTTTCCATCTTTTTTTGTTACGACATTTGAGCACTATAATAAATTTTGCAATTGGCAAAGAACATGATTCCTTGGCAAAAGTTAACTATTACTGAAGAAATCATAACTCCTTGCTAACAGGGAGTAAACCAATTACTTTAAGTACAAAATATTTTAATTCATCACGGAAAACATTTGCAATCGGAAGCATAGTAATAAACTCATGTATAAAGATTTTCTACTTGATGGGGTCTTAGACTCTGGGCAAACCAAACTCTGGCAATTAATCAAGGAGAATCACTAATAAGACTCAAGACAATAGAACCTGTAAGAGGAGTTTTCAGCAAATGTACTCTCTCAATGAAGTCAATAGGGGAACCATAGTGTACCACGCAAGAGAGATCAGGTGGGACTCAAGTAAGCATATATGGGTATTATAAGTGATCCTTCCTTTTATAAGAATATTTACCAACTATAGATCCTTGTTGCATCTTGACACGAGAACTCAGCTATCATAATTCTAACAGCGGAACACCTTAGTACGTTTAGAGAGTCAATAGGAGAGAGATTAAGGTAAAAAATAACAGTTGTAATTGTAGCGTACCATTTTTTTGTCAATGCAAAAGGTTTTGGAGGCCCAACCCCTGGGAAGTGCTTCCCATGAGAAAAAAAAGGAAGCAGGGGCAATGTGGTAATTTTTCATCGTGAGTATATTTGTTTAAAAACGAGAGTATGTTTGATTTTTTAATAAATTTTGTATTATATACATACAAAATCTCAATCTATTCCATTCATTTGATAGATCAATTACTAAAACGTATGTAAACATAATTTTTAATTATTTGAAAATTTTTAAAAATATTAGTGTACAAAAAATAATTTTTTAATAAGATTTCATTATAATTGGTAAAGTTGGAAAATATAATTTTTATTAGGAGTTATGTTATATTATTTAAAGTTAATGTAATTAAGGTACTCTTAAGAATAACAATTTCTTTTATTTTTCTTGATTTTTTGAAAATTTATTAATATTTTTTATTTTCTGAATATAATAGAATCTAACCGTGTCTAACCGCGTCTAACCGCATCTAATTTTTGAAATTAATAAGTTAATCCTAATTTAACACTTGAAATATGATCCTAGGCTCCTTATAAGACCATTTATAACTTAACAATGGAATTTGAAATCTAGATAATACGATTTAATGAAATCACCCTAATCTAACTGTGTCTAACCGTGTCTAACCGTGTTTAATTTTTTAAATTAATAATTTAATCATAATTTAACACCTGTAATATGATCCTAGGGCCCTTATAAGGCTATTTATATCTTAACAACCAAATTTGAAACCCAAATAATACGATTTAACGAAATCACCCTAATCTAACCGTGTCTAACTGCGTCTAACAGCGTCTAACCGGATCTAAACGCGTCTAACCGTGTCTAATTTTTTAAATTAATAATTTAATCCTAATTTAACACCTGCAATATGATCCTAGGGCCCTTATAAGGCCATTTATATCTTAACAACAAAATTTGAAACCCAAATAATACGATTTAACGAAATCACCCTAATCTAACTGCGTCTAACCGGGTCTAACCACATTTAACCACGTCTAATCGTGTCTAACCGTGCCTAATTTTTTAAAATAATAATTTAATCCTAATTTAACACCTGTAATATGATCCTAGGGCTCTTATAAGGCCATTTATATCTTAACGACCAAATTTGAAACCCAAATAATACGATTTAACGAAATCACCCTAATCTAACTGTGTCTAATCGCGTCTAACCGTGTCTAATCGCGTCTAACCGCGTCTAACTGTGTCTAATCGAGTCTAATCGCGTCTAACCATGTCTAACCATGTTTAATTTTTAAAATTAATAATTTAATCCTAATTTAACACCTATAATATGATCTTAGGGCCCTTATAAGGTCATTTATATCTTAACAACCAAATTCGAAACCCAAATAATACGATTTAATGAAATTACACTAATCTAACAACGTCTAACTGCGTCTAACCACGTCTAACCGTGTCTAACCGGGTCTAACTGCGTCTAACAACATCTAATTTTTTTATAATTTATGAATTTTTTACCTAATCTATGTATTTTGCAAAATATATACACTTAAATATTTATTCGAGGTCTAAATAATTTTAGAACTAAATAAATATATAAAGTTATGATTAAAAATATTAACTCCACTTGATTAAATGAAATAGAAATTTACGTAAAGATATAAAACAGTAAAAAATATTATATATATGATGTTGTAGAACCAAAATTTTGATAAATTATATATAACTATAACTTAGATTTAATATGTAAATATATGTTACTTTTTGGGATTGGTTAAATGATCAATTTTGCAAATAACTATATTTAATAGAAATTTTATAACAAAATTTCTTAAAATTATAAAATAATATTATTATAGTTTATATTATAAATTTAAAGTATTAATATAATAATTTTAATTTATTATTACTATAATTAATTAATTTAAACTAAAAATACAAATTTATTGACTTCAAGTGAAATAAATGTAAACAAACAATTTAATAAATATTTATATTGAACAAAAAATATATAGAAAATTTCATGTTATAGAACACCTCTAAATTTATTACAGTTTATATTACAAATTTAACATATTAATATACTAATTGTGATTTATTTTTACTAGAATTAATAAATTTAAAATAAAAATAAAAATTTATTTACTTCAAGTCAAATCAATGTAAAATTATCAGTTTAATAAATATTTACATTGAAGTAAAAATTTATAGAAAATCTTCATGTTATAGAATACCTCTAAATAAAGTCCAATCAAATTTAAAGTCCAATGAAAATTTTCGATATAAAACTATAATTAGATTTAAATAAACTAAATATATATGATTTTTGGGATTGATTTAAACTTATGTATTTTGTATCTTTGACATTCATGTAGTTTATACAAAAAATAAAAAATATCAATGATTGAATTTTATCTTAAAAATTAATTATAAATTATTATTTTATTTTAATAGACATAAATATACAAATATAAATACATTATGCGTAGTTGATGAAAATAATTACTTTGATTAATTTAGTGCTTTAAATTTGCAAAGATCCATACCGTTCACTATAAATTAAATGAAATAAAAATTTACGTAAATATATAAAACTATAATTAAGTAGAAATTTGACAAAAATTCTAAATATAAAATTAAAAAATATATAAAATTGTAATAATTATATATGACTTTTAGAAATAAATTTGTAATAAATTATATTTATTTAAATTATATGTGTGTTTGGAAAATGATAAAACTTTTAATGAAATTTTTTTTGAAGTACAACTATAATTTAGATCTAAATAAGCTAAATATATATGATTTTTGGAACTAGTTTAACGATTAAATATTTTTGTATTAGCAAAAAATTATTTAATGAATCTACCTAAATCTAACATCTAAATATAAACTTTTGTATGTTTTTCTATTTTTTCACAGAAAAATTACGAAGAATGCATTTAATAAAGCGCTTTTTGTGTATTTTTATGAAAATCAAAATTTTCTCATAAAATTTTAGTTAAATAAATTGGGATATGGATTATTAAAATAATTGGGGCAGAATTGTAAAATTATTTGAATAGTTCATTTTACAAAATGGCTCGCAAGTGCACCAAAACAGTGTGTCGCTGGAGTATTGAACTCCAGTGCTCCACCATCTTCCCTCTCCCGAAGTCATCCATCTCTCTATCCAGTTGTTTCAATATGAAATTAATAAAATTAAAATCAAAATGAAGATTAAAACAAATTAAATCATTATAATGATCAATTTAACAAATAATAAAAATAAATATTAATTTAATTTAAAATAATAATTAATTCAATTAATTATGAACACAATCAATTTTTTGTATTGTGTTAATTTGCAAAGTATTTATTGTTACAAATTTAACATATTAATATACTAATTGTGATTTATTATTACTAGAATTAATAAATTTAAAATAAAAATAAAAATTTATTTACTTCAAGTGAAATCAGTGTAAAATTATCAATTTAAGAAATATTTACATTGAATAAAACATTTATAAAAAAATCTTCATATTATAGAACACCTCTAAATAAAGTCCAATGAAAAATTTTCAATATAAAACCATAATTTAGATTTAAATAAACTAAATATATATGATTTTTTAGACTGATTTAATGATTAAGTATTTTTATATTAGTAAAAAATTATTTAATAAATCCACCTAAATCTAACATCTAACTGTAAAGTTTTTCAAATTAATCCAATTTTTATAATTCAAATTAATTTGGAAAAGGATAAACTCTAGCAAAAACGATTGATTTAAAAATAAGACGGATATTTCTGAATTCCCACACATCCCATTGTTCTCCATAAATGGATGTTACTAGCAAGGCCTAAGAAGGAAAGTTCATACGCATACTTACTAACGTCGTAAGTGTTTGCCATAGTGGCAACGAGGATATTTTCTACTATAGTAAAAGTCATCTATTTGCATTTTTATTTTTTAAATTATTAAGCTAAATATATTATTCATAAAAAATATTTATCATTTTTGAACGTTTACTTTGAATTAGCTAATTTCTTATCCTTCCGATTGCATAAGTTTTCACATTGTATATTATAAATTAGAAAATATTAAAATTAACTTAAATATTATATTTCTATATTTTTATTAAATACAATTTGAAAATATATTAATGATTGAAACTTATTTTTCAAAACTTAGTAACAATTATTATATCATGTAAATGTATAATTTAAAATATATACAAGTCATAGATTTAGTGATTATATCTTGTAAATGTATAATTTAAAACATATATTCACACATAAAATTTGACCATTTTTTAATTTATTTAATTTTCGTATTGATTTTTTTAAAATGAGCACTTGGAGAATGATTCCGAGAATATTATAGAAATATTCTCTATATAATTATTTATACTTTTATTTTTTAATTAAAATTATATCTACTCATGTCAGCTTCTCTCAAACTCAAGATAAAGAAATAACAAAGTTTCATGGCATTGGATTGTGTATATTGCTCATAAAAGCGCTGCATAAAATTTCTTTAATAAAAAAATTATGTAGGTAGAAAATATTAAATTAAATAAAATTAAATATTTACTTAAATTTCTTAATATTTTGTCTTATCTTATTATTTAGTCTTACATATAATAGATTTGTAATTTTTTATATTTATATTTTTCACACATCTATTTTGAATATTTTAAACAATAATCTATATCAATTTATGTATTTGGCAAAAGATATATACTAAGTAATTCATTTTAGAAATATGCAAACCTTGATTTTGAATTAAATAAAATAAAAATTTAATAAATATATGAAGATGTTGATAGAAATAAATGCTAGTTTAAATGAAATGAAATAAAATAAAATTTTAATAAATATATATTGCTCTAATTAAAAATATATAATTTGTCAAATACACACAATTAGCTTAATTTAAAAGTTAAATATTTTAAATTGATGAACAAATATATTTTAAAACTAGATAGAAATAATTATTTTAGTTAACGTAATTTGCATCTACATAATTCTTTATTGTGATATTGTATTTTTGATTAAATAAATTAATTTAGTTAATATCTAGTTAATACGCATTGGTGATATCACACTGCAACAGCGGCGACCACGCGTCCTTAAATCTCATGCAACGGCGGCGTCAATGACTCAACAACGCGTCGTTAAATCTCGCCCAAATTTCTGTCAGTTGCGATAGATGATGCACAGTGCATCATCTTCCAAAAAAACCCAACCGTTCAAGCGCGGCCTCATCCTTAAATCTTGCCCAAATTTCCGTCAGTTACGATAAATGATGCATGGTGCATCATCTTCCAAAAAACCCAACCGTTCAAGCGCGGCCTCAGTTTGTCTTCTCCTTTGCTGCTGCTTGACTACCGGCCCCAGTGTGTTATCGTCGAATCTAAAAACTTCTTTAGCCACCAAAAAATCTGTCGAAAAATGAACTCAAAAAATTGCCGTGCATAAAATTTGCCGCCCAAAAAATTGCTGCCGCTCATCTTCTGTTTATCTTCTTCACAGTCGGGATGAGCTGTTGCTACCGTCTGTTGTCACTTGCTACCGCTGTTGCCGCCTTTATTTACTAGCGAGAGACGCCATCAAGACTATTTTTCGGCTGCCTCGTCCTTTCTCCTCAGATGCCGATGAGGAAAAAAATGGCATAGTAGCAATTTTTCTTAGCAGTTCAAAGTTTAAACCATTTCTGTTGTTCACCATCATAAAAAACCAAGAAAGGAAGACAAAAGAGATAGGGAGGAACGAAGATGGAGAGCTGGGGAGAGAGATAAGACGCGCAGGTCTAACACAGAATCTGATGCTCCCTCTTGATTTTTTAACCTTCCCAAAATGACAAAATGAATCGCAACCATCCATCCTAAATTGATGGTGAATATGCAGCTTCCCTTGAGAAAAACGGGGGAAGCGCTTCCCATTGCATAGACCGTATGTTAGTGGGTTCGAGGCTACTTTCAATTATTGATCACTTTAAGTTCCAGAGTACTACCTCAATCCCACGTTTTAGCCCAATTAAGGTCTGAGCTATTGAGCACTAATTTCGACAGCTTCGATATGGTGACCATGTTACCTGTTCTATGAATATGTGAGGTGATAGAGACATCAACATAACAGTTGTTCCCGACACTACTATACATTTAATTTGAAGATATTATAAAAAAGGATTTTTTATTGCAAAATGAACCAAAAGTTACTTTTTAAGCAACAAAGATATAACATATTGAGTTAAGAGAAACCAACTATTTGTTGGAAATATGTGGAAAACTAGCTCAATCTATGTTTTGATGATTAACAAATCAATTTGAGTAAGTCTTGGCTACTAACAAGTTTGTGAAAATGTTTAAGGAATAACCATTTGAAGGAAAACAAGTATGGAAGGCCAAGTCGTTCCCCAAGTCGACTTCAAGATCGACTTCAAATGTGCAGAACTGTCCAGAGTTGAAAACGAAAGAAGGGAAGGTGAAGTCGCAGGCCAAGTCGACTCCACCTGCGACTTGGGTAGCCAAGTCGCAAACGAAGTCGACCTCACCATCGACTTCAGTCGAGCAAATCCTTCCAGAGTTGAATTTCGGAGCAGCAGAATATCGAAGTCGCAAGTGAAGTCGACTCCAGTTGCGACTTGGGTGAAGTCGCGAACGAAGTCGACCCCGAAGTGCGACTTGAGGTTTTGGAGATTCAAAGATACTGATTCAAGCTGCTTTCAAAGATCAAAGATGCAGTTTCAAGCTCCTTTCCAAGAACAACTTAAGATATCTCAAGTCTAAAATCAACATGAGTCTCTCAAGTCCAAGACAAGAACTTCAAGCATGTTCCAAGATGAAGAAATAAGCAAATCATGAAGATCAATATGAATCAAATACAAAGCAAGATGATGATACACTATGCAAGACTCAAGTTCTCCAAAGATTCAAGATTTAAGAGGAATCAAAGTCAAGCTTCTAAGGATTGCAAATCATGGAGCTAATGAAAGCAAGACACAAGGATCCAGAAAGTAATACAAAAAGTGCAAAAGAACTAAAGGCATAGAGAAGACCAAGCAAAAGAAAACGATTTCCAAGTTCCAAGTTCGTGAAGCCATCTGACGAGGTGAAGTCGAAGCCGAAGTCGACTCCACCTGCGACTTGGGTCAAGTCGAGAACCCAAGTCGACCCTGACAGGAACTTGAAGTTGCGACAGAGAGGCGAAGTCGCACCCGAAGTCGACTCCATCTGCGACTTGGGCGAAGTCGCATCCGAAGTCGACTCCACATGCGACTTGGGTCGCAACGGTCGGATTTTATTCGAACGTTGGAGCATTAAATGCGCGCCACCAACCCTCTAACGTTCGGATTCCCTCCAAAATTATAAAAGGGAGTTATTGTGGACGAGGGAAGTAGTTGGAAAACATTAAGTGAGCATAACTCCTATCTACAAGAGCATTAAAGTGATCAAGCCAATCAAGAGAGGAAGAACTACACTTCAAAACTGCAAGAGCTTCACTTCAGATTCTTCAAAGCCTACCACAAGTTCTTCTCTGCGCTAAACTGCTTCTACACACTTGTAAAGTGTAGATTTCTTTCATTGATTATTTGTGTGTATTGAACTTGATTTAGCTTGGGTAGCTAAGATCAAGTGATAGCAAAGTAGTGTGTGATTGGAGTGTGACTCATCACCTACTTATGCTAGTTGTTGATGCCCCCTAGAGCTAAAATCTAGAAGAGAGCAAGAGGCTCTAGTTGTTGATGCCCCCTAGAGCTAGAATCTAGAAGAGAGCAAGAGGCTCTAATTGTATTGAGAGAATACAATAGTGAAACCCAAGTCACAAGGTGTGTGAGCTTGGAAGAGTGGAGTAGGGAGGTTGCCCGAACCACTATAAAAATTCTTATCTACTTGTTTTTATTTCTGCTCTCTACATTACTTTGCTTTCCATTCTATTTCTTCATTCAAGGGGACTAGATTAATCCGGGGTAAAGTTTCTATTTGAGTTATAAATTTTTAAGAACCCAATTCACCCCTCCCCTCTTGGGTTTTGCCATCAATTCGGGACCCAACACTATTTTGGCCTCATTTCGAGTCAGGGATTAGATTGTTTCGTTTGTGTTGGTGGTTTTAAGAAATAAATGCTCAATTAATCCCCCAATGAATTTTCAAGCATTTAATTCTTTCAACCAAGTTCGAAAATATATTATAGAAGTATTTTGTATTGTGTTTCACACTCTAATTTTACATCTCTAATGAGAAGACCCTTGATTAAAAGAGTTGAATACAATAATCCATAAAAAATGATGCTTTTATAGAAATGATGATAAAATGCATAGAAAGTCTTTCTATGACTTTACAAATACACGAAAAATAGTGTTTGACAAAAATATAAATATGGATAAGTACACTTCGCCCCTCGCTGTGACTCAAAAGAAAAAAGATGAGTGCATGTCGCCATGCGCCATGACTCGAGAGAGTTACATATGGACCGTGTGACATGACCAATAAAAATGAACATAGATCACTTTGTCATGCGCTTGACCAAAAAAGGGTGAGTATACTACTCCACACGCCATGGCTCGAAGTGAGTTTACGCTTAGCTGTTGACCAACGATGACTCGATTGGGGACTAGCAAGAGGCTTATCGGCTACACTAGTGGCCCTATATAGCAAGCTGAGTGCGCTATCAACTTTTGGAGTTATATAGTAGACTAGCATATTCCGCATTCAGCTTAATAAACTAGCGTATCCATCATTTAATCTCTGGATTTACACGGGAGACTAGCATGTTCCGCATACGATCTTTGAGTTGAAAGTTGGGTGGTTTTACCGAGAAAAATAAATTTTTTATTGATATTTATACAAAGTGACATCTTTATATTACAATGAGACACATTCGCAACCCTCGCACTATAAAGGAATTTGCATAAAAACACCTCCATTCGGGAGAAATTTTTAAAAACTCCCACTTTCGGGGAGAAATTATAAACCTCCGTTTCAAAAGGACTAGAATACAAAACCCATCCCATATGGGAGGGAAGGATCGAACGTCGGTATGCTGTGAAACAATCTCTAAAGTTACCACTGGGCCAATTGTCTTGTGGTAAGAAAACTAGGTTTGACCGAATGTTGGGAATGTGTTGGGGTGAACTTGGACAGACTAAAAAAGAATTTAGGACCAACTAGCCTTGTTGAAAAAAGTTTGGGCCCTACTGGGCGTGCGGGCACAAGGATTTTGGGCTCAACTAGTCTGTCAGGAGAATTTTGGGCCTACTCGAACCTGTTGAAGGGTTTATTGAAAAAATTTTGGAGTCCAAGTGAGTAAACTTTGAAGTTCTAAAGACACATAGGTTTATAAGATGGTTTTGTGCCCATTAATCCAGCTAGGGGTTTTTAAGACCAAATGAACTGAAATGGGCCTAAATGAAGTGTTGTAGACCCAAATAGGCTCATTGGAAGGTTTTGGGTCCAGATGAGCATGAAGTGGACTATACCGGGCTTGGTTAGGCTTATTGTGGATTTTGAGCTCGTCGTGCAAGTTATAAGGTCCAACTCGACCAACTATAAATTTTGGACTTGAGTGAAGTGTTTCAGATAAAAACTAAAATAGATCAAAATAGGTTGGACTAGGCCCAATAAAAAGACATAAGTAGAAATTACCTGCTTGGCTTTCCAATGCAAGTTGTGAAAACTTTACATGTATACAGATCACAATAAATCTACATATTTCTAATTTTGGCATGAGAAGAGAGCTTTTCATAGTTTCTCAATGCAAAGCAGCTTTACCCCTTTTTGAATTTTCCATATCCATAGGTTTTTACTACCTAGCTAGTTCCGCAGATCACGCATATTCTTCACGTGAGGACAAAGTGCTAGCAATAGGTTCGCTATAAAAACCTCTTCCTAAAGCAAGAATAAGATTTATGTATATGTGGCGCCCCAACCCGAGACGTCACATCCTTCATGGCACCCCAAACCGAGACGACACTTCCTTACCTCAAGATATTATTGATTGGTAAATGTGAATCAGGATTGTTGCCCTGATCACGTGGCGGGTTCTTAATTGAATTTCGTCCAAAAAAATTTTCATTCATTATCGTTCATATTTTTACATTTCACACCATTATTCATCAATCAACTCTTTACAATCAACATCACACATCATACAAGCGGCAATACACTTGTAATAAATTTCATCATCTAATTCATAGGATCTCTTCATACTTTTCTACAATGACATTTACATTCCACACATACATACATTCAATTATTTAATCACATAGAACTTATAATTATAAATAAGTTCATATACATCAACATACCTTAACACTTCAAACCATGCTATCCCATTTCTTATAGCCCACATGGCTACCATCACGTACCTTTTTTCATTGCTTAGGTTCGCATCCCCTTGAGTTTCCTGGTACTTGTCTAAGGTTTGGGAAAACAAAATGTGAGTGACAACTCAGTAAGTAAGCATTTTATCATTAGGGCAAGACTTCCTTGAAAACCTTTTTCATAAATATCTTGAACACCTTTTTCATGAGGACATTTATATGTCCTGAAACATTATCATAAAATCCTTTATTCATGAGGACAATTCTATGTCCTTGAACATTATCATAAAATATTTATTCTTAAAATCATTTACAAGCCACCTCTGGGTTTGTTAAGGCAAAACATCCATGTTTTACCCTCTTTATTTAATTCCCTTTTGTCTTGAGTGAACATTTTCAATGTTCTAAGACATTTACATAAAACCATCTTTTGCCAGTGGACGTTTTACGTCTAAAACATTTTTCTCGTAAATTCTTTAGCAAGGGAGGACATTCTCATGTCCTAAAACATTATTTATATAAGCCTTTCTTGGCGAAGGATATTTTTATGTCCAAAAATATTTTTCATCAAAAAATCCTTTAGTCAAGAGACTTTTGATGTCTCAAAACATTTTTCACATAGTTTCGTTTGGCAATGGACATTCATATGTCTACAAACACTTTTATCTCTTAAACTCTTTTAGAAACGGACATTTTTATGTCCACACATGTTTCAACATAAATCCCTTTAGGAAATGGACATTCTTATGTCCAAAACATTTTTCAACATAAACCCTTTTTCATAATCCCCATTTTGGGGCTTGTTTATAGCAAACAAGTCATGAATCCTTTTCATGAAAACTTTTGCATAAAAATCATTTCTTTTTATTCTTAATATTTACACATTTTGTGTAAAACACCCTGCTTTTAGGGTAACTTATACATAATGGCTTATAAAAATCCAATTTAGGATAATTTTTCATATAAACGCTTTTATATCCCAATCTTTGGGCTTTTGGAAAGCGAAATGTATGCAAACACATTTCTCCCCATCCAGTAGTGACACTTAGCAAGTGATCATACTACCTTTTGGAAGAGAATCCTTAACAGCATGCTAGCCAGGCGGCTGTTCCTTTATCCTACTCCCATCTCAGGAAGGGCGCCGCTGGCACTCCTGCCACCCCTTAGCGACTTGGCCTTATGTAGAGTGGGCTCCGGTCATCCCAACCGTGCTCTACAACCGGCCTATTCCTTGTACTGGTGCACCATACATTATTATGACGGACCGCAGCCTATTTGGTTTAAAGTATTACAGACCGCAGCCCGTATCCTTTAAAATCGGGATCACAGACCTCTGTCTGCATCCGTAACTTAAAAACATCACAGACCGAAGTTTATCTTTTTAAAACAAATCATTTTGAAAAAAAACACATCATAGACCGCAGTCCATGTCAACTTGTAAAGCGAGCGCACCCACTTTAAACAAGATGTTATTTGAAATCTAATTTTAGGATGACCTTCCTTAAATTCTTTTAGAAACATTTTGAGTAAAATATTTTTACAATCCTTTAAAATGTTTAAAAAACAATACTTTTTAAAACCCTTACGAAAGAACATCAAAGTTGTTAGATTTTCAAAGATAAACCATGTATTTTTTTTTTAGTATTTTTCTTGGTTTCCATTTCAAGGCCTTTTGCTTACAAAAGTTATGCAATTATACCATCCCCTTCTCCACAACCTAAAAATTATATTATTCTCCACATATCTATTATACTATTGTTTACATAAAGGGGGATTGCATAGTCTTTTGCATGCCATTTAGCAACCTGAAATTAAACCATTTTATGAAATCACTTATTAGGTTGGTCATCCTTAAATCTCATTCAACAATATTCGTATAAACATTTTTTAAAACATTTTCGACATAGATTTTCTTGTCTAAAGGAAATCAAAACTTTTTGAATATCATTTTAAAGCATACGAGCTATGTCCAAATTATCATTTATAATTAAATATTTTGACATATAAAATTAATCTTTTTCTTTTATAAGCTTAATCATTTATCATAAAACATCATAAGAAAACTCAAAACTTATCTGATAATATTTCTTTATGAAAAAGGGTAAAATTCCCTTTTTCTTATAAAGTCCTTTTGAAAACAACATCATAAAGAATTTGCTTACTTGAAAGCAAATTGTTAAAATCATCGGCATAAAATATAAAATCCGTTAAAATTAACATCATGGAGCGCTTGCTTACTCATAAGCAAATTTCTCAACTCCATTAACATAAAGCATTGACAATCCATGGCAACACTTGTAATAAACATTTATCTTTAAAAAAAACATTGCTTGCTTCCCATGAAGCAAACCTTGAGGCTTTTCCTTAAAGCCATCATTTTTCAAAACTTATGGCTTTGCATTAAAGCCGTCATTTTCAAAACTTATGCTTGCCTATTCGTCAAAACGTAATCATAAAAGCATTGACATAATCATCATTTCAACATATAGAGAAAAATCCATAATTTGAAAAGTTCGCTTGCTTACCTGAGATCGCCATAATCCTTTTCTTTCATTCTTTTCCTTGCCTTTGCCTAGATAAATGAAAATAACATTTCATTTATTCACATCAACTTTAAATACATAAATCCCTTAGGTATTCCAACATACATAAATTCATTTGGACTTGGCTTGACCCACTTGTCCTTCAAGTCAGGTACTCATACTTAGCACATAGCCTATACATAGAAAATCATCCATTCATTCATTTTAATACCCTTATGTAGGGTAAATTTAAATAAATATAATAATCACTCATTAAATCATTATTTAGAAGTTCATTACCTCCATTTATCATTTTTAACATAGTTTTCATTTTTTTTACACATCGGTGCTCATTTTAAGCACTTAGTTGCTAACTTAGGTATCATATAATAATCTCAAAATTTGAGATTATCATTATTTAATAAAACAGAAACCTAATCCATGTGTTCCAATCATATCTTTATGCAGTTTTTCATTTTAACACTTCACATAATCCATTTATCATTTTCAACATCAAAACATGGAAATCGGGTCTTATACGAAACCCTAAGTTCCATTCTTTCTAAAAACCCATCTCTAATAGGTTAAATCCTCATAATCACTTATGATACTTGTTTATATCCCATCGTAAGTTAAATTTCATCACAAAAATCTGAAATTTAACATTTATCTTGATTTATTACTTAAGCTGTCCATAATGCTGAATTCAGGCACATTGAAACCTCAAAATATTGAATTAATATCAAATCAAGTATTTTTGATCTGAAATTTCTACCATAAATTAATAACTACATTAATTAACCAAAATAAATATTTTAAGAATGAAATATTTAGTATTTCTATTTATTTTGGTATTTTTACTCTGCTGGACAGTAGCATCCCTTTTCAGACGCCTGAATCACGTAAATTACGGGGTATATTTATACTCATAAAAACATAATTTTTATTTTTTTCTGTGATCCTAAATATTTTTTATATATTATTTAAAATTTTTAGCTTCAAATTCCTTGTATATAAATTATTACAAATCATTTGTGTTCCGCTGATCTTGACACCCGTTCAACCCTATTCAGGTTGATTTTCTAGGATTTTTAATTTCCAACATGATTATCGTTTTGAGCTTAAATTTGTATCATTAATTAATAATCCTATCATAAGAAAATCCACAAATTTTCATGATTAAATTAGTTCATTTAATATTTCGTCCATATTTTTTGTTCCTAGTTCAGATTTACTACACTTAAGTGTAGATTAGATGATATGGGCTGATTAATCCCCAAATTAAACTTTATAAATCAACTTATATAATTCATATAATTGTGAATAATCATATAATCATGATTAAACATCAAAACAGCAACATCACATAGGATTTAAGAAAATTTCAGTTATGATTTTCAACCCATAATCAAAGGGTATACTTACTTGGAATTGAATCAACTTGGACTCCATTTTTCCTAGCTTGGTTCCTCTTCTTTCTTCCCATTTTTCCTTCTCTTTTTCCTCCTCTTTTTCTCCCCCTCAAGCTGCTGGAAAATGGGGATGTGAAGGGCTGCTGGAAAATGGGTTTGCTCCTTAGCATTTTCTCTCTCCTCACCCTAAATCAATATGGACGTGCACTTGGGGCAAAGGCTGAATTTTCCAGCTCGTGGGCCCCACTTTCCACTTTATTTAAAGCATGATTAAGACATTATTATCTCCTATTGCTGACATGGCAAAATGTGGTCCATTTAAATTAGCAAATTATTTTTAATAAATCTATTAAAATCTACATCATTAATGGACAAAATCTGTCCATATCATGCAAGGTCCCTTTGCAGCAGTCTTTTGCCATTTTTTCCAACGAATTTTTACTTTAATTTATGGATAATTAACTACCCTAGGTAATAGCCTAATTAGGGGACCATTTAGCTTATTAAAAAAATTATAAAAAATCACATAATGCAACTTAGCCGTCCACACCTTATGCTGTCCATTTAGTGTCCATACATTCACGTCCACATCAGCTGCCCCTTTTTGCAATTTTTCCACAAAATTGCAGTTTTAAATTAATGTATAATTAATCACCCTACCTAGGATATAATTTAGGGGTCAAATTAGCTATTAAAAAATTTATAAAAAATTCAAAAAGCTGCCTTTACCGTGACCTCTCTCTTGCTCCATAATGCTGTCCACTTGGTGGGGTCCACTTATCATGGACTTTTTGGAATTTTCTTGGCATAAAAATCAACCCAAATCTCGTCCACATCTCCCCCTATCTTCCTAGGTCATTTAAATACACATTTTTCATTTTTAAAAATAAAAAAAGATCAAGTATATGGCCCCTTGATCGTCCACATGTATGGCCACCTTTTCAAGCTCCTTTGAGCTAATCCATTAACCATTAATTCATGACATTAAGCACTTGATTTTATTATCATTAGCTTAATCCAAGCCTCTCATTGCAAAGATCTCATAATTTTAACCGTCCATTTCAAATTTCGTCTCAATCCGACTTTTCTAGCTCAAGTTATCAAAATTTTCATAATATAACTTTTCCATGTGATTAAGCACAAAATTATGTGCTTACCTTTCAATTTTCATCTTGATCCGCCTTTTCGGCGTCGAGTTACGCATTTTCTAGCATTTGCTACCTTAATTCCATAATTAGCATCATAATCTCCATTAGTTAACCCATAATACATGAAGTAATTATCCTCAATATATTCACAATTCCTAATCTTCATTAAGCGTCTTTAATCACATTGGCCCATATCGACTTATATTGATCATTCATAATCACTTGCCCTAATTGCAATAAATCGTCAGTATTGCAATTGGAAATCATTCATAGTTCCACTAAATTATACTTGATTCATATTTATATGCCAATTGCATATAAATAAACCTTACTTGTGTCCGGGTTTCACATCCTTACCTTAAGATCTATCGATTGGTAAATGTGAATCAGGATTGTTGCCCTGATCACGCGGGGGGGGGGGGGGGGTTCTTAATTGGATCTCGTCCAAATTTTTTTTCTATCATCATTCATTTCTTTACATTCTACATCATTCATCATACAAGCAGTGATACACTTGTAATAAATTTTATATATCATTTCATAGCATCTCATCATGTTTTTCTACAATAAAAGTCTTCTTGACTAAATCATGATATTTTCATTCCATACATACATACATTCAATCATTGGTACACATAGAACTTATAATTCTAAATAAGTTCACATGTACATCAATATACCTTAGAACTTTAAATCATGCTATCCCATTTCTTTTAGCCCACATGGCTACCATCACGTACCTTCCTTCATTGCTTAGGTTCACATCTTCTTGAGTTTCCCGGTACTTGTCTAAGGTTTGGGAAAACAAAATGTGAGTGATAACTCAATAAGCAAGAATTTTATCATTAGGGCAAGACTTCCTTGAAAACCTTTTTCCATAAACATCTTGAATACCTTTTTACTTGAAGACATTTATATGTCCTAAAACATTATAATAAAATCCTTTGTTCATGAGGACAATTCTATGTCCTTGAATATTTTCATAAAATATTCATTCTTAAAAACCATTTACAAGTCACGTCTGGGCTTGTTAAGGCAAAACATATATGTTTTACCCTCTTTAATTAATTTTCTTTGGTCTTGTGTGAACATTTATAATGTTCCAAGACATTTACATAAACCCTTCTTTTTCCAATGGACGTTTTTACGTCCAAAATATTTTCCTCATAAATCCTTTTTAGAGAAGGACATTCTCATGTCCTAAAACATTATTCACATAAGCTTTTTTTTGGCAAGGGACATTTTTATGTCTAAAAACATTTCTTCATCATAAATTTCTTATAGCCAAGGGACATCTGATGTCCCAAAACATTTTTGACATGACTTTCTTTGGCAATGGACATTCATATGTCCTAAAACACTTTTCATTTAAATACTTTGGCATTGGACATTCTCATGTCCATAAACACTTTTCATCTAGGCACTTTAGAAATGGACGTTCTTATATCCAAAACCAAGTTTGACATAAATCCTTTTCATAATCCTCGTCTTGAGGCTTGTTTATAGCAAACAAGATATAGAATATATAACCCATTTTCATAAAGCATTTGCATAGAAAACATTTCCTTTCATCCTTATCATTTACACTTTTGTGCAAAACACCCTATTTTTAGGGTAACCATTTCATAAAAATCCCTTTAGGATAACTTTTCATAAAAATGATTTTATATCTCATTCTTTGGGCTTTTCAAAAGAAAAACATAAGCAAATGCATTTCTTCCCATCCAGTAGTGACACTTAGCAAGTGATCATTCTACCTTTTGGAAGAGAATCCATCCTTAATAGCACGCTAACCAGACGACTGTTCTTTCTCCTTCTCCCATCTTAGGGAGGGCGCCGTTGGCCTCCCACCATCCCTTAGTGACTTAGCCTTATGTAAAGTGGGCCTCGGTCCATCTCTGATCGTGCTCTATAACCGATCTATTCCTTGTATTGGTGCACCATTCATCCTTATCACAGACCGTAGCCCGTATCCTTATAAACTGGGATCACAGACTGCAGTTCGCATCCATTCTTGAAAAACATTACAAACCGAGGTCTGTATATTTAAAAATCATTTTTGAAAAAAGAACATTACAGACCGCAGTCCGTGTCAACTTGTAAAGTGAGCGCACCCACTTTAAACAAGTTGTCATTTGAAATCTAGTTTTCGGATGACCTTCCTTAAATTCTTTTAGAAGAATTTTGAGTAAAATATTGTGATAAACATTTGAAATGTTTGAGAAATAATACATCTTAAAACCTTTATAAAAGAACTTCAAAACTTTTGGATTTTCAAAAATAAACCATGCAATTTCTTAACTTTTTTTTGTTTTCATTTCAAGGCCTCTTTGCTCACAAAAGTTATGCAATTATGCCATCCCCTTCTCAGCCACCTCAAGGTCAAATTCTTGTCCACATATCTATTGTGGCCTTTTTGTTGGTCCCGAGTTAATGAAAATTACCCAAGAGGGGAGGGGTGAATTGGGTATTTAAAATTTTCAACTTAAACAGAAACTTTACCCCGGATTAATCTAGTCCCCTTTTATGAAGAAATAAATGGAAAGCAATATAGTGCAGAGAGTAGAAATAAATATCAACAAACAAGATTTTATAGTGGTTCGGGAAACCTTCCCTACTCCACTCTTCCAAGCTCACACCTCTTGTGACTTGGGTTCCACTATGTATTTCACAAATACAATTAGAGCCACTGCTCTCTTCTAGATTCTAGCTCTAGGGGCATCAACAATTCACAGCACAAGTAGGTGACGAGTTCCACTCCAATTACACACTACTTTGCTTACACTTGATCTTAGTTACCCAAACTAAATCAAGTTCAATACAACAATTAAAAGTAAAAGAAAGTTTCTACACGTTACTGTTGTGTAGAGGCAGATTTGGCGCAGAGAAGAACTTGTAAAGCAGTTTGAAAGATTCAACGAGCGGCTCTTGGCAATTTGAAAGCAAGGTTCTTCTTCTAGATATTGGCTTGATCACTTAATGCTCTTAGAGATGGGAGTTTGCTCATCCAATGATTTCTCAGCTTCCCTCATCGTTCATATTGAATGCCTTATATAATTTGCGAGGGAATCCGAACGTTTGGAAGTAGGTGGTGCGCATTTAATACGCCAACGTTCGAAAAATTTCCGACCGTTGCGACCCAAGTCGCAGGTGGAGTCGACTTCTGGTGCGACTTCACCCAAGTCGCAGATGGAGTCGACTTCGGGTGCGACTTTGGCTTTCCGCAACTTCTTCAAGTTTCAGTCTGGGTCGACTTGGTCCTCGACTTGACCCAAGTCGTAGGTGAAGTCGACTTTGGGTGTGACTTCACTTCTTCAGCTTGCTAGTTGAACTTGGAGTTCTTTGTAATGCCTTGCTTGCTTGTATTTCTTCATGTTTGATTGTTCTTCCCTTGATTATATCTTTTGGAACTCAGTATAATCATCCTAGCTTGATGTCCTTTTAGCTTCGTGACTTGCAAACTTTGAATCCTTGTAATCTTGAATACTTGAATCTTAGAATGCCTAATGATGTCCAAATGTGTGTTCATAATCTAACATGATGGATTCATGCAACCCTTCTTGGTTTGATCTTCATTTGATCTTCATTTGAGTGTTTGAGTCGTCTTGATCTTCATCTCCACTCAAATCTGTCATTGAGTTAACTCGTTCGGAAATTTCCACACTGAAGTCGCAGCTGAAGTCGACTTGGTCTGCGACTTCACCCAAGTCGCATGCGGAGTCGACTTGGGATTCGACTTCGGCAGCTCTCGTTCTCGATTTCAACTCTGGAAGGAAATGACGTTTCAAAGTCGATGCTGAATTCGACTTGGTCTGCGACTTCACCCAAGTTGCAACCGGAGTCGACTTGGGATGCAACTTTGGCAACTCTCATTCTCGATTTCAACTCAGGAAGGAAATGACATTTTGAAGTCGCTGCTGGAGTCGACTTGGGGATCGACTTGGCTTAAGTCGATGTCTGAGTCGACTTGAAATTCGACTTGACTTGCCATGCTTCATTCTCTTCATTTGTATAACCTTTAATCATTTCCACAAACATGTTAGTAACCAAAACTTACTCAAATTGATTTGTTAATCAGCAAAACATAGACTTGGCTTATTTTCCACATGTTTTCAACACTTTTTACATAGAGAGGGGCTTGCATAGTCTTTTGTATGCCATTTTAGCAACCCGAAATCAAACCATTTTATAAAATCAACTTATTGGGTTGGTCATCCTGAAATCCCATTTTAACAATATCCGTATAAACATTTTTCAAACATTTTCAACATATTTCCTTATCTAAAGGAAATCAAAACTTTTCAAATATCATTTCAAAACATATGGACTATGTCCAAATCATCATTTATATTTAATTATCATGACATAGTAAAACCAATCTTTTTCATAAATCATCTCCTTTTCTTTTTCTTTCATAAACAAAATTATTTATCACAAATTATTGTAAAAATAATTGAAAACTTATTTACAAATGTCTCTTTGTAAAAAAGGGCAAAATTCTCTTTTCCTTATAAAATACTTTTGAAATAACATTATAAAGAACTTGCTTGCTTGAAAGTAAATTTTTAAAACCATCGACATAAAACGTAAAATCGTTTAAAAATATCATCATGGAGAACTTGCTTTCTTATAAGCAAATTCCTAAATTCATTAACATAAAACATTCCCATTCTTTGGAAACACTTGTGATAAAATCTTTATCTTAAAAAGTGTTGTTTGCTTCCCATGAAGCAAACATTGAGGCTTTTCATTAAAGCTATCATTTTTCAAAACTTACGACTTTTCATTAAAGCCGTTATTTTCAAAACTTATGCTTGCCCACTTGTAAAACATTCATAAAAGTATTGACATAACATCATTTCAACATATAGAGAAAAATTAATAATTTGAAAAGTTTGCTTGCTTACCTGAGATCGCCTTAATCCCTTTCTTCAATTTTTTTCCTTGCTTTTGCCTAGATAAATGAAAATAACACTTCATTTATATGCATTAACTTCTAATGCTTGTATCCCTTAGGATTTTTCAATCTACATAAATCCATTTGGATTTACATTATACTAGTTTAACCCTCTTGTCTTTTAAGTCGGGTATTCATATATATATATATATATCATAACCTATACATCACATTATCCATTCATTCCTTTCATTTTTAATACCATTATGTAAGGTAAACTTCCATACATATAATAATCATTCATTAAATCATTATTTGAAGGTTCATTATCTCTATTTATCATTTTTAACATATTTTTCCTTTTTTACACATCAGTGCTCATTTTAAGCACTTAGTTGATAACTTAGACATCATATAATAATCTCAAAATTTGAGAATATTATAATTTACTAAAACAGTACCTTAATCCACATTTTTCATCATGTTTTTATGTATTTTTTCATTTTAATAACTCACATAATCCATATACCATTTATTCATACTTGTTTCTTCATACATGTCCATTTCTCAAAACATAGATCATCATCATCATCATCATAAGCCATTTCCCACCTATGTGGGGTCGGCTGCATGGATTCTGTTACGCCATTCTTGGCGATTTAAGACTAAATTTTCAGTAATTTGTAATTTTTTTAAATCTTGTTTAATTACTTCCATCCATATTTTTTTGGGTCTTCCTCTCATTCTCCTACCACCTTCTACTTGGATAAACTCTGTTTTCCTAACCGGTGTGACTTCAGGCCTCCTTTTAACATGACCAAACCATCTTAATCTATTTTCTCTCATTTTATCATAAATTGGTCTCACTTTTAAGTTTTCTTGAATTATTTCATTCCTAATTTTATCTTTTCTTGTTTTACCACTCATCCACCTTAACATTCTCATTTCTGCTACGCTCATTTTTTGTATATGTTGCTCTTTAACTGCCCAACATTCTGCCCCATAAAGCATAGCAGGTCTAATCGCAGTCTTATAAAATTTTCCTTTTAATTTGACTGGGACTCGACGGTCACATAATATTCCTGACGCACTTCTCCATTTCTTCCATCCTGCTTGAATTCTATGTATTGTATCTTTCTCGATTTCCCCATTCTCTTGAACTATTGATCCTAAGTATCGAAAGTGATTAGTTCTTGTTACTGCTTGATCTAAAATCTTAATTGGTTCCTCATCCGGGTTCTCACTATTATTAAAATTGTATTTCATATATTCAGTTTTTGTGCGACTAATTCTAAAACCATTAGATTCTAAAGCATCTACCCACCTATTCAATTTTAAATTTAGTCCTTCTTTAGTTTCATCTTTAGAACAATGTCATCTGCAAATAACATACACCAAGGTACTTCTTCTTGGAGATGTTTAGTAATTTCATCTCTTACTAAGGTAAAAAGGTAAGGACTCAAGGTTGAGCCTTGATGTAAACCTATTTTAACTAGGAAGACATTAGTATCTCCACTAATGGTTCTCACATTTGTAACAGCCCCCTCATACATATCTTTAATAATATCAATGTATCTGTCATTAATTCCTTTTTTTCTCATCACTTGCCATATTAACTTCCTTTGTACTTGATCATAAGCTTTTTCTAAATCAATAAAAATCATGTATAAGTTCTTTTTCTTCTCCCTATACTTTTCAAATAGTTGTCTAAGTAAGAAAATAGCTTCAATAGTTGATCTTCCTGGCATAAAACCAAATTGATTTTCAGATATATTAGTTTCCCGTCTTAGTCTATGTTCAATTACTCTTTCTCATAATTTCATAGTATGACTCATTAATTTTATTCCACGATAATTTGCACAATTTTGAATATCTCCCTTATTTTTATAAATTTGAACTATAATGCTTTTCCTCCATTCACTTGGCATTAACTTCGTTTTTATAATCTTATTAAAAAAATTTGTTAACCATGTTGCACCTACATCTCCCATGCACTTCCATGCCTCAATTGGTATATTATCTGGGCCTAAAGCTTTTCCTGTTTTCATTTTCCTTAAAGCTTCCTTTACTTCAGATATTCGAATTTTTGTGAAATAACTGATATTCCTATTTTCTTCCCTATTTAGACTAACATCTAATGTTAATTGTTCGTGTGGGGTATCATTTAGTAAACTATAAAAATAAGTTTTCCATCTTTCCTTGATATTATCTTCTTTGACTAGAACTCTTTGGTCCTCACTTTTAATACATCTAATATGTGTTAAATCTTTGCCCTTATTTTCTCTTAATTTAGCCAACTTAAAAATACCCTTTTCACCTTGTCTAGTTCCTAATCTGTTATATAGGTTCTCATAAGCTTTGTGTTTAGCATCACTAATAATCATTTTAGTAGCTTTTTTTGATAGTTTGTATTGTTGTAAGTTTGTATCATTTTTATTTTCCTGCCATGTTTTAAACTTTTCTTGTTCATCATTTATAGCTTTTTGAACATCTTCATTCCACCACCAAGTTTCTCTATGTGAGGATCTACGATTTTTATATATACCTACAATACTTCGCCCTACTTCTTTTATGTTAGTTGCCATTTTATCCCACATCGATTCTACTCCATCTTCTTGTGTGTCCAATTTTACTTCTTCTATCATTCTTTTTCTAAAAAGTTATATGTTGTTTCCTTTTAAATTCCACCATTTAATTTTTGGAATTACATTGCCTTTAGTTTTTGTTGACTCTTTTTGTGTATATATATCCATCACTAATAATCTATGTTGCATAGCTAAGCTCTCACCTGGGATAACTTTACAATTTATACAAAGGGATCTATCCAATTTTCTTATAAGAAAGAAATCTATTTGGCTAGAATTGGTCCCACTCTTAAAAGTTATTTAGTGTTCATCTCGTTTTTGAAATAAGGTATTTGCTATAACCAAATCATATGCTATAGCAAAGTCCAAAATGGCATTCCCCATTTCGTTCCTTATTCCAAAGCCGAAGCCTCCATGACTTCTCTCATATCCTATCTTCTCTTTTCCTACATGTCCATTTAAATCTCCACCTATCACAACTTTTTCTTGGTTAGATGTTCTTTGCATAATACTATCTAAGTCATCCCAAAATTATTTCTTGATTCTATCATCTAATCTTACTTGTGGTGCATAAGCACTAATCACATTTAAAACCTCTGCACCTAATACAAGTTTTATTTGAATAATTCTATCATTTACTCTATTGACATCTACAACTTTATTTATGAAATTGTTATCTACTATTATCCCTACACCATTTCTATTATCATCCTTTCCTATATACCATAATTTGAATCCATTAATCTCTTTAGCCTTCTCTCCTTTCCACCTAGTCTCTTGAAGGCATGCTATATTAATTTTTCTCCTTCTCATAACATCTACTACTTCCATACTTTTCCCTGAAAGAGTCCCAACATTCCACGAAGCAAAACGGACCTTACGTTTTGATATCACCTTCTTCCCTAAACCACGTCCATAAAGGCATGGGAACCTTTGTTGACTTTTCGTCACAACCGGACGTTGTTGTGGCGCGTCGCTTCCGGGGGGACGCCCTAGAAACCCTTGCCCATTTCTCACTACATCCGGGCTCCGATGTAGCGCGTTGCTTCTGGGGAAACGCCCTAGCAACCCTTGCTCATTTCTCACTATAGCCAGGCTCCGCTGCAGCGCGTTGCTTACATGGGACGCCCTAGCATTAACAATTTTTAATATATTTTCAGAATCCATAAGAGATGTGGTGGTGATTTTTAATGGCACCGACTGCCAGCCTGACATGCCAACCCTCGCTTTTTCCCCGGGCTTGGGACCGACAGTAAGATAGAAACTCTTACTGGCAAGGTTTCAACATATAGATCATGTGTTTCTTAAATTTTTTCAACACAACAACTTGTCTCTTATTACAGCATGATTAAACCCCTTAATTAACATATAATTTAGGGTTTGATTTCGGAATTTTAATCCATTCATCATAGGGTTCCAAAACAGCAACTTTGGGACCCGTTTTTCATCATTTCAACACCTCTTTTGACACTTAAATCAAAACAATTTTCTAACCTATAAATTTCAAAAATTAATCATGCTTTTCTTAACCCAAATTTAGGGTATTAACACATATTTAAATTCCATAATCCGTTTACTTTTATAACAGAAATTTTCATACACATTTTGGGTACCCTTCTTGCACCACTTTAGGCGTCCACATGTATGCCCCTAAAAATCAGATTTAGGGAAATCCTTTCTAACCCATTTTGAACATCCAAAGTACTCTAAATTTAGGGTATTTTACCCCTTTAATCATCCATAAATCATTTGGGCTAATTCATATATCATTTTTAACATAAAACATGGAAATCATGTCATATGTGTAACCCTAATTCATATCCTTTCTAAAATTCATAACTTAAGCCCAAATCAACATATATAATTCATCTAATCATGAATCATCATGTAATCATAATAACACATCAAAACAACAACATCATATGGGGGTTTAGGGAAATTTCAGTTAGATTAATCAACCCATTTTCAACCCTAATCTCCATTTTCATCCTCTTGAACCCTTGATTTCATTCTTTTCATTCAAACCTTAATCAATAGCCTAATCAAGGGCATCATGAATCATACTTTAAGGGTTCATTATGAATCAAATTCATGACTCATAAGTTGAGGTAAAAACTTAGAATTAAAGAACTCAAATCATGGGATATACTTACATGAATTGAATCCAACTTGAACTCCACTTTCCTAACTTGAATTCGGCTTCTTTCTTCCCCTTTATCCTTCTCTTTTTATCCTCTTTTTCTTTCCTTCATATTTCTGGAAAATGGGAACGTGCACACTGTCTTGCTTGGGGGGTTTTTTCCCCTTGACATTTTCTCCCTCTAACTATTCACCATATGGATGACCACCTATGTATAAGTTGGATTTTCTAGCTTTACGGGGCCCATTTGCCACATTAATTAGCAGTTAACTAAAGAATGCTTATCTCCTTTGATGACATGGCAAAATATGGTACAAGTAAATTTGATAATTATCCAAATAAAATCTATTAAAATTCATGTCATTAAGGGACCACAAATCTGTCCACCTTTGACTTCTACTTTGCAGTAGCTTTGGCGTAATTTTTCACACCTAATTCAACTTTAATTTATGGGTATTTAATCACCTTAGCTAATAGCCTACTTAGGGGTCCATTTATCATATTAAAAAAATCATAAAAAATCAGATCTCAGCCTTGAACGTCCACATCTCCATTGCTCTCATGTTGTTGTCCACTATGTACACATTCCATATGGCTACCCCTTCTGTAATTTTTTCCACAAAATTACAGCTTTATTTAATGGTCACTTAATTACCCTAACTAGGAGCTCATTTAGGGGTACATTTAGCCTTAAAAAAAATCAATAAAAATCCCAAAAGCTGCTTTGGATGTGCACATCTTCAAGTTCCCATCTTGCTGTCCATTATATGGCCTTGGATTTTGGCATTTTGTGCCATAAAAATCTATCCTAAATCATTTCCATTAACCATTAAATCATGTCATTAATCACTTAATTTTATCATGGATTTTGTCATTTTAAGTAATTCATAAAATTCATGTGTAATTATCTCCTTTTGACACCTCATTTATGTCATTAATTATTTAATTAATCACTTTAACTTTAACATAAATGAGAGCTACTTTATGGTGCACATCCATTTTTTGTGCAACCATGATTCCATCATCATTAGCTTAATCAAAGCCTCTCATTGCATTGATCTCATAATTTTAACCGTTCGTTTCAAATTTCGTCTCAATCCGACTTTTCTAGCTCAAGTTATGATCATTTGAAGTCATCCTTGGATTTTGGATGGTAATAATTAATTTTCATCTTAATCCCATCTAAATTTTCATAATCTCACTTTTCTATAAGATTAAGCATAAAATTATGTGCTTACCTTTCAATTTTCATCTTAATCTGCCTTACCGACGTCAAGTTATGAATTTCCTAGCACTTGCCACCTTAAATTCATAATTATAAACATAATCTCAATTAGTTAAACCATAATATATGAGGTAATTATTCTCAATATATTCTCATTCCCTAATCCTCATTAAGCCTCTTTAATCACATTGACCTATATTGGCTTATAATCATTATTCATAATCATTTGCCCTAATTGCAATAAATCATCAATATTGCAAAGGAAATCATTCATAATTCCACTAAATCCTACATGATCCATATTTATATGCCAAATACATATATATAAGCCTTACTTGGGTCTGGGTATCACAATCCTCCCCCTCTTGTAACAGGTTTCGTCCTGAAACCTATTACATTTCATATATCGGGGAAGACTCACATAAATTTGCTAACTTATCATCTTTTTCTAAATTTCACTGGCTCACTACACTTCCACTGCGCTACTATCTCTTGATGGCACTTTTAGCCTTGGTCCAATAGACCTATCACTTATTTCTATTATTTCTGTTCCCATATGGATTTCCTATTATAATTGTTCTTTTCTTTATGCCATCCATTTCTTATTCTTATGGTAGGCATGCTATTATTCTTATGCATAGAGAAATTATAGAATTTCTCATCTTATCATAGGGTAAGATCTAGACTACCCATTCATTCATACAAAATAGAAATCCATAGCAATCATTTTCATTTTTTTACCATACTATTCATATAACATAATACATTTATTTCTATAGCAAAGAGCAAAAGTTGCTCTCATATAAAATTTCATACATGTCTTAGCAAAAGACACTTTTGCTAACCTATCAATTCATTCCCATATCATAATGTCTACAACTAGGTTTTACCAGCGTAGACTATCTAATAGGAGTACTAGTATTAAACCAGTCTAAAACATTTTCTTCCTTGCCTTCCTTTCCAGTTTTTCATAAACTAGTAAGGGTCCTTATTATTCTTTCTAATCTCATTTCTTATGATTATCATAAAGAGATAATTTCTCTTGTACCTATCTTCTGATGTGGTTGGAATTGAAAAAAATTCCAGCAATCATTCTTGCCTTCATTTTTCTTCATCTATCTACCATTCCTTGCTATGATACATGATACCAAACTTTTGTGATATCATATTTAAGGCTACTAACGAATTTGGATTAAGTTTAGAATTTAGAATTTTCAAATTTCAAGAACAAGCTACTGAAGTTGCAATGTCAAGTCCACTCTAAGATCGATTTGAGTCAAGTTGCAATCCAAGTTGACTCCACAACCGAATTCAAGTGCACTGTTGGAGGAAGAACTTCTCGAGGGAAAATTTCTACAGTCGAAGTCGCACCCCAAGTAGACTTCGCATGCGAATTGGTTGAAGTTGATACCCAAGTTGAATTTACTTGCGACTTGAAGAACATTAGGGCAATAAAAATTTCTCTAACTATAAAGTGTCAATTGGAGTCATATCCCAAGTCCACTCCATTTGCAACTTGGGTATATTTGGACTTGAAATTTGTTGGTCCCGAGTTATATGTTCCACCCAAGAGGGGAGGAGTGTATTGGGTTATAAAATATTTTTGGTTAATTAAAACTTAAACCCTAATTTAATTAATTCCCTTGAGTGAAACATAGAGAGCTAGTAGGAGTAGAAAATGGAGTGAATGCACCAACATAGAGAATACACAAAATTATATTAGTTCGGATAACCTCCTATGAAACCCCGGTTACGATAAACATGGTTAAATGATAAATTTGAGGAAGAGGCGACCAAGATGGAATTTAAGAATGGTGAATTTGAAATTGCAAGAAATAATGGGGGGTAAAATGCAATTATTTAATAGGCACTACAAGACAAAAATGATGACATGTACAAAATGACAAAAAGGGGTGTTGACAATGAGATGAGGTGGCGAAAGCATTAATGGAAATTGATAAGCTAGGTGATGAGGTGGCATGATAGAGATTATGAGGTGGCATGGTAATTAATGCTCCATTTTTATTTTATTAATTGATTAATTGTATGATTAATTCACATCTTATGATATATAAGCTGGAATGATATGAAATTTTAAGGGAAGGCATGCAACCTCGTGCCCGATATGATGAACAGTTTGGATTATGAAAATTATGAATGGAAATGAATTAAATGATGAGGATTATATGATATTTTATGAGTTAATCTCATCTTGCCAATATTTTAGCTTATTTTCATCATTTTGAGATGAATTTTTTCTATGTATAGCTAAGATGAGGTGCCCTAACTTATGAATGGATTTGATTATATCAAATCTTACTAGAAAATCCTAAATCATGTTTCAATTAGGGATGGATAATATCATGATCGACTGAGGAAAGGTATGAGATGGTATGCATGTGTATGCTAAAATGATTAGCTACGATGTCTGTGATAACTCGTGAAAACGCGAATTATCATGACCCATTTTAGATTATTTTTGCATGTTGGTCCAAGAGATTAGATTGAGTTTGCATCCATTTAGCTGAATTTTCATTAGCTTTGCATTTTATGTGCATTATACAGTTTTTATGCATTTTTAGTATAAATTAGGCATTTTTAGTTCATTTATTTAGTTCATCCATTTTTTGCAGGAAGGATGGACAATTATAGGCATGCGGGCGAGTCGAATGCAAAACAGAGCCAAGTGAAGAGGCAAGTAGGCTGGCACCTAGGCGCCACCCTACATGCCTTAGCCAAAGTTTTCAGCACCTCACACAGCAGAATTGCTTCCAGTGAGTTGGCGCCCAGGTGCCACTTCATTAGCATCCAGACAAATTCTAGAAGAGTTTCCAAGTCGCAAAACATCCAGGGAGTTGGCACCTAGGCGCCAAGGCATCAGATTTCAGGGCATTCCGAAAGGTTTCTAAGTTACATAGTACACAGAGAGTTGGTGCCTAGGCGCCACTACGCATTTGTACGCAAGAGTTTCTGCATGTGTTCTATGCAGGCTGACTAATTGAAATAGAAACCTAGGGTATCGTGTGGGAGAGAGCGAGAGTCGACGGAACAGACACCTAGAGAAGGAAAAGAACCCGTTTCAAGCACAGATCAAAGAGAAGATCCGATCCTGTTGGTGGAAACTGCAGAGATCCAGTTTTCTCTTCATTTTTCTATTTTTCTTTCTCTATTTTCCTGGATACTTACAATATGGATGTAAAGGATTTTTATATCATGTCTTCGAGCTAAACTTCCTTTAGATGGATATTTAGGATGAATTGAACCCTAAACTATATTATTTTCATTTTTCAAGTTTCAGGAATGAATATTTGATTTTCTATATGATTGTGCATTGTGGATTTACCCTTGCATATGTTGTTTAATGCTTTTTACAAGTTTAGCTACCTTATAAGATGATTCAATTGCAGGATTCATCCTTGAAAAGGGAAGATCTCTGCTAGATCCACGTGTAGGGCATAGGTTTCCTCTTGGTTAAGGGGAGTTGTTTGATGGATATGAATATACCGTTAAACCCTATGTAGTCATGAACAAGTTATGAACTTATCAATTCCACTTTATTTAATGGCATGCGGACATAGCAATTGAATAGGGTGTAATTAGCTTTATATTGTCGGTCCCGAGTTTATGGCAATTACCCAAGAGGGGAGAGGTGAATTGGGTATTTAAAATTTTTCCCTTAACCAGAAATTTGCCCCTGTTTAATTTAATCCCCTTTTATGAAACAAATGAAAGATATGGAGAGTAATTAAGCAATAAAAGCAAAAATGCAAATCTCAGCAATAGACAAGATTTTTATAGTGGTTCGGGCAACCTCCCCTACTCCACTCTTCCAAGCTCATACCTCTTGTGACTTGGGTTCTACTATGTATTCTCAAATACAACTAGAGCAACAACTCTCTTCTAGATTCCAACTCTAGGGGGCGTATACAAGTCACAACACAAGTAAGTAACGAGCCCCACTTGAGTCACAACACTACTTTGCTTTCACTTGGTTCAAAAACCAAATATTAAACCAAGTATCAATTACAAAAAATGAATCAAATAAAGAAATCTACACTTTACAGATTGTGTAGGCAAGTTTCAGATTGTAGAAGAACTTGTAGAAGCGTTGATATGATCAGCTTTAAGAAGTGCAGCAAGTTGAAACGCAGTTCTTCCTTGGAATCTTGTGTTGATCACTTAATGCTTGGAGATGATGGTAGTTGAATCATAGTTAATGCTCTTTCTGACCTCTAGCACGTTCACTTGAATGCATATTTATAATGGTGGAGTAAATTTGAACGTTTGGAGGTAGGTGATGAACATTTAATGCGCCAACGTTCGAATTTTTCCGACCGTTGCGACCCAAGTCGCATGTGGAGTCGACTTCGGGTGCGAATTCACCCAAGTCACAGGCTGGAGTCGACTTCAGGTGCGACTTTGGTCTTCAGCAATGTTCCTAGTTCCTGCTTAAGGTTGACTTGGTATTGGACTTGACCCAAGTCGCAGGTGAAGTTGACTTTGGGTGCGACTTCACTTTCTTTATTCACTTGATGAACTTGGTTTCTTTGGAAATCAACTTGAGATTGATCTTGTATCTGTTCTTCTTCTGATTCATTTGAACTTTGAGGCTTTGATATGTTTAATCTACACTTGGAGATCTTATCTTCATGTCTTGGTTTTAACGTACTTTGGTAATCTTTGATTAGTAATACTTAGAAGTGGCCAAATGAGGTTTCCTTAATCATAACATCATCTTTAATGGCTTAATCATGTAGATTTTCTTATCTTGGACTAAAACATTCTTCAATCTGACTCAAGTCGGATGCCTGGGTCGACTTGGGTTCCAACTTCACTCAAGTCGCATGTGAAGTCGACTTGGTATGCGACTTCACCATCCTGAATTCCTAATTTCAACGCTGGAAGTTCTGGGTTCTTCAAAGTCGGTGTTGGAGTCAACTTGGGTCTGTGACTTCACTCAAGTCGCTCGTGAAGTCGACTTGACTCTGCGACTTCGCCTGCTCTGGATCCAAATTTCAATGGTGGATTGTTTTGGATTCTCGAAGTGGATGCTGGAGTCAACTTGGGTCTGCGACTTCACTCAAGTCACAGATGGAGTTGACTTGGCTATGCGACTTCGTCTGCCTTGGATCAATTTTCAGCACTGGATAGTTTTTCTTCTCTCAAGTCGCTTTTGAGGTCGACTTGGGTATCGACTTGACTCAAGTCGATCGCTGAGTCGACTTGAATTGCGACTTGATCTATCAGATTCAGATTTTTCATTTTTATATCCTTTAAACAATTCCACAAAACATATTAGTAACCAAGACTTACTCAAATTAAATTTATTAATAATCAAAACATAGATTTTGCTTAATTTGCCATTGATTCCAACATATATGTGTTGGAAGATATATATAAGGACTATTGAACTTGGACTAGTAAATCCCTGCACAATCTAATGGAAAGGAACCAATGCGATATAGTTTAGATTCAAGAATTCTGAACTATCCATCTGCTATCCCTAATCGATAACTCATTTCTAGTATTCCAGTTGTTCCGTGAACTCTTTTCTATTTCCTTATTGCATTTGATAATTTTAGTTTCAAGATTGAAATTCCAATTTTCTACTCACCGAAAGCAACTAAACTGATTAATAATCCTAGTTAGATCATATCCTCGTGGGAACAATACTCTACTCACTCTTTATTAATTGATTGGCACGTATACTTGCGTTAAAACAAGCATTTTAATTAGACATATACGCAACTCGTTAGTCTGGAATAATATGATTGGAATTTCTAAGGAATGTTAATGTGTGTGAACTTACTAATAGTTCTAAATTCTATGTGACTGATGGTTGAATGTATCTATATAAGTATGATGTTGACTATTTAATGATGAATGTATTTGATATAATTATGGCATGACCAGGTTGATAAAATGAATGATGTAAAGGAGCAAGATGAAAATTTTATGAATAATTTGTGTAGTTGATGACAAATGTCAGAACGTGAGATTATGAATGTTGGTCCCGAGTTTATGGCAACAACCCAAGAGGGGAGGGGTGCATTGGATATTTTAAAAATTTTATTCAAATAGAAACTTTTCCTCTATTTAGTTTAATCCCCTTACTGAAGCAAGTAGAGAATATGGAGAAAAATAAAGCAATAAAAGCAGTTGAGCAAGCCACAGCAATAGACACGATTTTTATAGCGGTTCGGGCAACCTTCCCAACTCTACTCTTCCAAGCTCAAGTTGGAAACATGTATTGAAATCAATGGTAAAATAAGCCAAGTCTATGTTTTGATGAATAACAAATCAATTTGAATAATTTTTGATTATTAACATGTTTGTGAGATGATTAAAGGATATAAAAATGAAGAAAATGAAGCATGACAGGTAAAGTCGATCCCCAAGTCGATTCAGGCATAAACTTAGGCCAAGTCGATCCCCAAGTCGACTCCAGCAGCGACTTCAAGAGACATTTTTGGTCCAACATTGAAATTGGGGAGTAAAGCTGTCGAAGTCGCAAACGAAATCGACTTCGCATGCGACTTGGGTGAAGTCGCAGACCAAGTCGACTCCAACTTCGACTTCAGACTGACAGTGCGAAACTTGAAGAGCTAAGTCGCAGACCAAGTCAACTCAATGCTCGACTTGAGTAAAATTGAAGACCAAGTAGACTCAAATATTCGACTTAGAACAAATGAAGATCACAACAAGTCTAAAACTAGTAAAGTGCATGGATTCATCAATTCAAATCAAGAACACACATTTGGACATCTTTAGGCACTCCAAGATTCAAGTATTCAAGATTTCAAGATATAGAGCTTAAAGTTTTCAAGCAAGGATGATTATACTGAGTTCCAAGAGATATAAATAAATGGGAGAACAATCAATATGAAGAAAATCAAGTGATCGAAGTCATCTCCAAGGATTTCAAGTTCATCACGCAAGCACAGAAAGTGAAGTTGCACCCGAAGTCGACTTCACCTGCGACTTGGGTCAAGTTCAGGACCAAGTAGACTAAGAATGGAACTTGAAGTATTTGTGGAAAGCCGAAGTCACACCCAAAGTTGACTCCGCCTGCGACTTGGGCGAAGTCGCACCCGAAGTCGAGTCCATCTGTGACTTGGGTCGCAATGGTCGGAAATTTTTCGAACATTGGCGCATTTAATGTGCGCCACCTACTTCCAAATGTTCGAATTCCCTCTCCATTTATATAAGACATTCAAGTTGAACATGGAGGGTAGCTGAAACTTCATTAATTGAGCATAACTCCCATTCCTAAGAGCATTAAGTGATTAACCCAACATCTAGAAGAAGAACTTTGCATTCAAACTGTCAAGAGCTGCTCGCTAAATTTTTCAGACTGCTTAACAAGTTCTTCTCCGTGCTAAATCTGCCTCTACACATCAGTAACGTGTAAAAATTTTCTTTTATTCTTTCTTATTGTATTGAACTTGATTTAGTTTGGGTAACTAAGATGAAGTGTAAGCAAAGTAGTGTGTGATTGGAGTGGAACTCATCACCTACTTGTGCTGTGAGTTGTTGATGCCCCCTAGAGCTGAAATCTAGAAGAGAGCAAAGGCTCTAGTTGTATTTGTGAAATACATAGTGGAACCCAAGTCACAAGAGGTGTAAGCTTGGAAGAGTGGAGTAGGGAAGGTTGCCCGAACCACTATAAAAATCATGTCCATTGATTTATATTTCTGCTCTTATTGCTTTCCTTTTGTTTCATTGAAGGGGATTGAACTAAGCCAGGGTAAAGTTTCTGTTTAAGTTGAAAAATTTTAATTACCCAATTCACCCATCCCCTCTTGGGTATTTGCCATTAACTCGGGACCAACAAGTGGTATCAGAGCAGGTCTTTGAGTTTTACCAAAGAGATTTTTTGATATGGCATCCCAATCTACTTCCGTTCCTGCATTTGTCGAAGGCCAATCTTTTACTAGGCAACCATTGTTTGATGGGAACAACTTTGGCTATTGGAAGCTACATATGAAATAACTCATCATAGCTATAGATATGGACTCTTAGATTGCGATCCAAGACGGTGTGACATTGCCTATTGATGAAAAAGCTTCCAAATGGACCGATGAGGAAGTAAAAGTTGTAAGAGCAACGCAAAGGCTATGAATTCATTATTTTGTGCTCTTACTGCTTCTGAATATGATAGAGTATCCTCTTGTTTGACTGCCAAAGAAATATGGGATACACTAACATCTATTTATGAAGGAACTTCTCAAGTCGAAGGGACAAGGAGAAATATTTTGATTAGAGAATTAGAAAGTTTTAAAATGATAGAGATAGAAAATATATCTGAAATGTTTGCTAGATTTTTAAGATTACTAACGCCTTGAAAGGTCTAGGAAAAGCAATTTTTGAATTTCAGCAGGTCATGAAGATTCTAAGAGCTTTACCGGAATCTTGGACTCCAAAGATTATTGCAATAGAAGAAGCTAAGGACCTAAACACATTAAAGCTAGAAGACCTCATTAGCTCATTAATGTCACATGAGCTAATCAAGAAAAGAAATGAAGTCCACCACAAAGGAAAGAGAGCAATTGCACTAAAAGGCACTCATAACTCGGACGAATCCACCTCCTCTTCTCACAACGATGATGAAGATATTGCTTTGTTAACTCGAAGATTTTGAAAGTTTGTAAGGAGAGAAAAGAACTTCAAAGGTTTCAATGAGAGACCTAGAAAAGAGAAAAAGAAGGAGGTTACACAATGCTATAGATGCGGCGGTATGAGACATATGCAAGCTCAATGTCCTACACCGAAAGAAAAATCAAAGGATCGTCAAGAAAAGAAGGATAGATATGAAAGCCAAAAATTCCAAAGGCCTAAGGGAAGAGGAATGTACATGAATGAAGAAACTTCATCAACAAGTAGCTCCTCAACCGATGCTTTTAAAGCAGCAAATTGCGCAAGAATATGCTACATGGCACGGATTGAGCAAGAAGAAAATTTGTTGTGTTTAAACATAACAGAAGTTTTGGAAGAACAAACCACCTCAACAAAATGCACAAGTAATGAAGTGGTAGCTTCCAAACTTTGTTATTCTCAATCTACTAATTCTTCTGTTCAAGAATGTCTCAAATGTGCTGAATTAGAAGAATTACAACAAACATATGATTCATTATATGAGAAAATCAAAAACCTAGGAAACAAATTATCATTAAAGAGACAACAATGTAATTCCATTATTATTGTAAATGAAAAACTAGCAGAAAGAACAACAAAACTGAAAGAAGAAAATGAACTACTATTGAAAGAAGTGGAAAAATTGAAAAAGAAGAATGAATCCTTAAATGAATCATTAACTAAGTTCTCTAATCTAGGAGAAAGTGTGAAAATATTTCTGAACATTACCTCTCAAAACAATAGAAGAGGTCTTGGATACTCTACGTTTGAGCAAGGAGAAAGTAACAAATCAAATGTGCCAAAACTTTGGAAAAATCAAGCTAAAGCTGCACCTATTTACAAACCCAAAGGGAAACAAGTTGTTTGGACTAGAAGGCCAACTTTTGAACCACTACATACTTGGAGGCCTACTCCTATATTACCTATGGCCTGCAACTTTTGCAATAAGATGAGTCACAAAATTTATAGATGCAACTTTAAGAAACTGCATGACCATGGTGCAAAATTAGTTTGAGTTCCAAAAAATATAAGATTTGGGCTTTCAAGAATAGAATAACAGAGATTAAATCAGTTTACTAACCTAAGTGGACCCATAAAATGGGTACTAAAGAGATAAGCTTTATTTGCTCATTTTTCAAGTATGTTTCAAGGCAAAGGCAAACAACGTTTGGTTCATGGATAGTGGTTGCTCAAGGCATATGATTGGAGAAAAAAGTTTATTTCATAAACTCAAGCCTTGCAACGATGGAACTGTTGCCTTTGAAAATAATGAGAAAGGTAAAATCAAAGGTAAAGGAAACATTTATAGTATTTCAAATGCATGTATGGAGGATATGTTATTTGTCGAAGGACTCAAGCACAATCTGATGAGTATTAGTCAATTATGTGACAAAGGGTACAAGGTTGTGTTTGAATCATCTATATGTAATGTATTTGATGGAGAACATATCATGTTTAGCGGAAAAAGACATGGAAATGTATATTTGGTTTCACTTGATGAACTAGATGGTCAATGTCTAATGGACATTGACAATGATTAATGGGTTTGGCATAAGAGGCTTGGGCATATAAACATGTCAAACATCAAGACCCTATGGAAAAAGAGTTTGATAGAAGGATTGCCAAAATTGAAATATGACAAAGATAAAATTTGTAAGGCATGTCAACTATTAAGACCTTATGGAAAAAGAGTTTGGTAGAAGGATTGCCAAAATTGAAATATGACAAAGATAAAATTTGTAAGACATGTCAACTGTCAAAACAACCTAAAATGACTTTTTCCTCCAAAAAGAAGATTTCCATCACTAGGCCACTTGAATTGCTACATATGGATCTATATGGGCCATCCAATATTTTAACCTTTTGAGGAAAGAAGTATGTATTCGTAATAGTTAATGATTTTTCAAGATTCACATGGGTAATTCTCTTAGCTAGTAAAGATAAAGTCTTCTCTATGTTAGCAACTTTTGTAAATTTGATACGAAATGAAAAACAAAGTACTATTATGACCATTAGAAGCGATCATGGTGGTGAGTTTGAAAATAAACGATTCATAGAATTGTGTAATGAAAAAGGAATTCACTATATATTTTCTGCACCAAGAACTCCACAACAAAATGGAGTAGTTGAAAGGAAAAATAGAACCATACAAGAGATGACTAGAACTATTCTAAATGAGAGTAAATTATCCAAGAAATTTTGGGGTGAAGTTGTAAGTACAGCATGTCATATCCTAAATTGTGTAACCATTAGAAGAATCTTGAAAAAGACTCCATATGAGCTATGGAAAGGTAGAAAATCAAATATTTCATATTTTCATGCCTTTGGTTGCACATGTTATGTTTTGAACAATGGTAAAACCAACTTGGGAAATCTGGATGCCAAAAGTGATGAGGCAATATTCCTTGGTTACTAATCAAATAGCAAAGCATATAGAGTCTTCAATAAAAGGAACCAAGTTGTAGAAGAGTCAATACATGTTATTTTTGATGAATTTAACCGACCTCCGAGAAAAGAGGATGAATTAAGTGATGTAGATGATACATTGAAGAGTTCGAAAGCAAAACAACAAGAGCAACAAGGAGAAACTGAACCCAAGCCAGAAAATTCCATAGATGGAAGGGTAAGTAAAGGTAATGATTCTTATAAACCTCCAACTGATTTGACATTCAAAGATGCCCATCCAATTGAGCAAGTTATTGGCAACATTTATGAAGGAGTAAAGACTAGAAGGTTGAAACAAAATGTTTGTGGATAATACGCTTTTGTATCAAAAATTGAACCAACTACTATTGATCAAGCTCTTGATGATGAAAACTGGATCATAGCAATGCAATAGGAGTTAAATCAATTTGAAAGAAACGAAGTTTGACATCTTGTTCCAAGACTAAAGACTATATTGTCATTGACACAAAATGGGTCTTTAGGAACAAATTAGATGAAAGTGGACTTGTGGTGAGAAAAAAAGCTAGACTTGTGGCAAAAGGATACTCACAAGAAAAAAGAATAGATTTTGAGGATTCCTATGCTCCGGTTGCTAGATTAGAGGCAATTCGCATTTTGCTAACTTTTGCATCTCACATGAACTTTAAGTTGTTTCAAATGGATGTTAAAAGTGCATTTTTGAATGGGTATATAAATGAAGAGGTGTATGTTGAACAATCACCTGGATTTGAGGAGAAAGATCAATCTAAATTTGTATAAAAATTAACCAAAGCACTATATGGTTTAAAACAAGCTCCAAGGGCTTGGTATGAAAGATTGAGCAAATTTTTGATTGATCATAACTTCCAAAAAGGAAAGGTAGACACCACTCTGTTTATCAAGTATAATGAAAAGGTATACTTGCATAAATAGCGAGCATTTTAGTTGACATATACGCAACTCGTCAAGTTTTTGATGTCGTTGCCGGGGACTTGTTTAGTCAATTATTTTTAGTTTTATTGCTTTCTTGTATAATTCTATAGAATAGTTTATTTTCATAATTTTTTTAGTTTAGAATTTCTTTTTCTGCTAGTTCAATTTCATTGGTTTTTGCAGAGTTATCTCATATTGCATGCGCCAAGGCAGAGCCGAAAAGGAGATTGTTATTCCTTTTGATCCAGAACCCTAACGAGCCTATTTGAGAAGGCATCGCAAGAGCAGGGAGGCTAGGAACCGACAACATACGATGGAGCACATTGAGAACCAGAATGAAAATGTTCACACAAACCAACAGGGAAACAAAAGGATTGAGATCCCAAATCATCCATCTCAAGATGATTTGGACCAACCATTTGGGATCTGATTGCGCTTGGCCAGAATGCAGTTCAAACTAGCATTGCACCTCCTTTGATCGATACCAACAATTTTGAAATCAAATCGGTGATTTTCCAGTTGCTACAGTCTATTGGGCAGTTCGGAGGTCTAGAATTTGAAGACCCGCACCGCCATCTGCGAAATTTTTTATAGATTATGAACACTTTTAAGCATAATGGAGTCTCCGACAAGGCAATGCGGCTTTGGACATTTCCATTTTCTCTGCGTGATCGAGCTTCGGAGTGGCTAGACTCTTTGCCCCCGAACTCGGTCAACACATGGAACAACTTGGCACAAAAATTCCTAGAGAAATACTTTCCGCCTACCAAGTTAGCCAAGCTGAGGATGGATATAGTCTTGTTTAAGCAACACGGAGAAGAGACCCTATCAGAGGCGTGGGATCGCTTCAAAGACCTGCTCTGAAAATGCCCGCATCATGGAATTCAGTTGTGGGTCTAAATTCAGATTTTCTATAACGGTCTCCAGGATTCCACCCGTCACAAGGTGGATTCTTCATCGAACGGTTCTTTTCTATGGAATAGCTATCAGGAATCATATGCCCTACTCGAAAATGTGGTGGCCAATACTTATCAACTGCCATCTGACAAAAGCCGAAGTGGGGGTCTGCTCTAGCTGGACGCAGTTTCTTCGATAAAGGCCCACATCGACGCTTTATCTTGAAAAATTCAGAATTTATCTAAGCCAGCCAACGTCAGTGGGCTAAGGGCATCTACACCACAGCAGTCGACAACGGTAGACAATTGCACGTGGTGTGGTGAATTCGGCCATCCTAGTGATGAATGTGACTCCAACCTGGAGTCCATTAATTACGTGGGAAATTTCCAAAGAAACCCAGCGAATCAGTGTGGAAATAACTACAACCCAGGCTAGAGAAATCATCCCAACTTCTCATGGAACAACCAGACGAGGCCGAATCAGCTGTCTTGATTCTCGCAGCAGCCCCCACAGCAACAGCCTGCAAGACCAATGCAGTTCAATCTGCCACTGCGAGAAGAGAAGAAATCTGATCTGAAAAACCTCTTTATGCAATTCATGCAATCCCAGATCACGATGAACAGGAACCTGGAAGCTCAGATAGGCCAACTGGCCTCAGCCCTGAACAACCGACCCCAAGGATCGTTGCAGAGCGACACCGAGCAAAACTCGAAGGGAAAAGGCAAAGAATAGGTCCAAGCAGTCACATTGCGTAGTGGAAAGCAGTTACCTGATGCAACTCCACTAGAATCGGTGACTGAACCCACTAATCCTCTGATTCAGCAGTCGCAGGAGCCAGAAGAACCAGTTACTACCCAGAAGCAACTGGACGTTGAAATTGCGACGCATCCAAGGCCGCTCCTCCATTTCCTCAGCGATTCGAAAAGACTAAAAAGGAGGGTCAATTCAAGAAGTTCTTAGAGGTATTAAAGCAGCTGCATATTAATATACCTCTCGTTGAAGCCTTGGAATAGATGCCTAGCTACGCCAAATTCATGAAAGACGTGCTATCAAAGAAAAGGCGATTGACGGAATTCGAGACGGTGCCATTAACAGAGGAAACCAGTGTGAGGGTGCAGAGGAAGCTGCCTCCTAAACTCAAGGACCCAGGGAGTTTCACCATCCCATGCACGATTGGAGACCAGTACTTCGGGAGAGCCCTATGAGACTTGGGAGCCAGTATTAATCTCATGCCCAAGTCCATTTTCAGAAAATTGGGCCTCGGGGAAGCCCGGCCTACGACAGTGACGCTACAACTGGCGGATCGATCCATCACATATCCGAAAGGTATTATTGAGGATGTCCTTGTCAAGGTGGATAAGTTCATATTTCCAGCTAATTTTATTATCCTGGACTATGAAGAGGATTGAGATGTGCCAATTATTCTCGGTCGGCCTTTCCTCGCAATGGGCAACGCGATAATCAATGTTTGAGCCGGAGAATTAACCATGCAAGTGCAAAATGAAAAGGTTACTTCAATGTGCTCAAGTCTATACAGAGCCCAACTGATTCAGAGGATTGCTTAAGGATAGATATGGGCAATTCAAAGGTTCAAAAGCTTCCCAGACTGGTATTGAAAAGGACCCAGAGGAGATTGCAACTAGGGGCTGCAAGTTATCTGCTTATGCTAAAGACCGACTCGTTGGTCACATCGGGCTCGAACAACTGACTAAGCCGGTGGAAAGCTAGGACATGGAAATTAAAGCCAATAATGGAATAGAAGGGGTCACAATTAATAAAACTGAACATTTTCAAACCCAAATGCCCCTTTATCATCTGCCAGAAGGTAAAATATGGCATGACTCAATGCATAAATGGGCTAAGATTAGAACTGAACCTTTAGGTTGCAGTCCGAATGGCTAGGACTTCGAGGTGGTGAAATTGAAAGCAGATTGAACAGCAGGAACATCGGGCTGAGGATGTTAAGCTTAGCGCTGAATGGGAGGCAACCCATTGCTTAGTTTCAATTTGATTTGCAAGTTTATTTTTGTTTTTGTTTTTTTTTGGTTTTTTATTTTTATTTTCAGGAAAATAATTTGGAGCATAATTTCATAAAGATCATGCTTGGAAGCAGCCATGAAAAATTGTGAAAAAATTGATGAAAAAAAATCGGCGCCTAGGCGTCGAATGGGGGCGCCCCGGCGCCATGAGGAACACCCCGAAGAACATGGGCACCCCGGTGCCACATGTTGGCACCCCGGTGTCGGGTCGTGGACAGTGCGACTCGGACGCTCTATAAAGCATGGGGTTAGGGTTCTAAACCCTAAATCCCACTCCCCATTTCTCATTTCCAAACATTCCCACCTAGATTTCAAGCCATTTCAACTCAAATCCAACTGCATTTCATCAAGGATTCATCATTCCATTTCATCCATTCCAACCATCCATTTTCATCCTTTTCCCCCTTTACTTAGATCCACTCAAATCCATCAAAAACTTCGGTTTTCATCACCAACTCCTAAGCCTAACACCTACATTGAGTTTCACATCACTTTCCCCTTCATTTGGGCTCCATTTTGAGCCCCATCATCTTCCCTTTTCCGTGTGGCGCTGGAAACCGACTGACAGTAGATCGGCGCCTAGGTGTCGATACCCCCACGCCCCGGCGCCAGTGCAGAAGCAGGGCAGTTTTAGCCTTTCAAGCGTAAATCTTTGTTGGTAAAAATTTCTCCATTTTTGATACATTCCAAGTGCTTTGAAGTGATTTGATAACTGTTGAGTGGAATATTGGATTGGATGGGTGAATATTTGTGGATTGATTTGCTTGAGATTGGTTTGGTGCTTGTTTGGTATTGGTGGTTGGTTGGTGGAGGTTGAACGGTGATTGCTTTTGGTACATTTTGGAGTTTGCCTTGTTGTGTATTGGAGGTTGGATTGTTTGGTTGTTTTTGGATTTGTGATTGATTGAAAAGATTATTCGAGACATGGCTTCATCATCCTCAGCTAAAAGGAAGAAAGTTTAGGAGCCCGTCGAATTTGACGCCAACCGGTTATTGTCTGCTTAGGCGTTCAAGCGGTACACGGACTTGCTTCAGTAGCGGCACCTGATTCCCAAACGGGGAATAAAAATTACCTCTTTCTCCGACAACTTTATCAACACACTGAATGCTCGCGGTTGGCAAAAATTCCTCGCACAACCTGAATCTGCAATAGTGCCAGTGGTGAAAGAGTTCTACGCCAATGCGGTAGAACATGAGCAGGGCGGGGTGAAGGTCTTAGGCAAGATCGTCCCGTTTCATGCTGAAGCGATCAACTCCTATTACGGATTGGGTTCTTTTGACTATCTGGACCAGTATGAGGAGTTTTTGGAGGGAGAAGACCGAGATGTCAACTCTATCACCGAGCATATCTGCCAATGGCCTCTGACATGGAAGTCCACAGGAGGACAACTCACATCATTCAAGCTCAGCGAGATGATGTACGACGGGCGGATGTTCTTCCATTTTATCTCGGCCCAGATGATGCCATCGACCCACGTCAGTGAGGTGACGATGGATAGAGCACTGCTTCTCCATGCTATCTACAGTGGCATGACGATCGACATGGGATGCCTTATCTACCAGCAGATCTATGCCTGTGTGACCGCACCCTGGGGCATCTACTACTTTCCATCCCTCATCACCGGACTCCGCAAGCGGGCCGGCGTCAGATGGGAGCCGACGGAGGAGGTCTTGAACTGTCAGGCCATCATAGACGACCTTTCCTATCGCACCCAGCCCCGGGTTCGCACCGCCACCATGCACCCCAGAGCAGCTCCACCTGCAGCGGGTCCATCCTCGCAGCCGCTATCCACGGCCGAACGGCTAACCAACCTGGAGAATTTGGTTGCCGCCCAAGCCAGGTACAAGCGGCAGCATGACCAAGCGATGGAGGCCTACCTACGGCGGATAGCGGAGGACCGCCAGATCGACATCTCCACCCTCCCGTCCTTCCCACCGACGCCACCTGAGGTCCGAACCTCTTTCGGGCAGCAGTCCCAGCCCCAGCCCGACGACAGAGACGACGACCCAGCCCGAGTGTCACAACCTTACTCAAAGATCTATCGATTGGTAAACGTGATCAGGATTATTGCCCTATCACATGGCAGGCTTATTGGATATTTATCCACTTAAACTTAACTCCTTAGGAGTTTATATCATTTCATACCTTCAATTTTCATCAAATGCCTTTTTAGGCCATTATACCATTTGAGATATACACATATGATCTCATAAATTTCATACTTAATCATATCATGATAAATCATCCTTAATAATTGACCATAATAATTTTTAGCCTTCTATGGTCACAAAACCATAACATAATTCATATACAACATTAATTCACAATTTAATGTCATCATTCATACATAAAGGCATATACAGGTGTTCATAAGAATTCATTCATTCTTGAATCTCCACCTGTGCTCCTTGCCTCCTTCCTTTCACCTGTCTTTGAGTTTGGAAAACAAAACGTGAGTCGAAACTCAATAAGAAAGCTATAGGGTTTTCAGGAAATTCATTTTGAAGGCAACATTGTTTTAAAGCATTTCTTTCCATTCGGTAGGAGACACTTAGCAAGTGATCAACTACCTGCGAAGCAGAAACCTTTTTATAAACTTTTCATAAATAGTTCATAAACATTGGATGTATAAATGCATCATTTTCATTCATGACATTATCCTTCATGTGACGGTACGCTAGCTCGGGAAACATTCTTTCATGACATGATCCTTTTCATCCTTGGTGCCGGACCTTCCGACTTGGCAACGCTAAGGGCGGACTCCATGTCCTGCTTTCTGCCTTGACTAGCCTACTTGATTTCCATTCCATGCATGACTTTTAGTCACCCCCGCATTATATACCTCTTACATATGGCATCTTGTCATTCTCATGTAGAGAATTCTTTGCACCATCCCTTTTAAACATCGTTTCAATGAAACATCGTTTAAATCCATGCTTCATCACTTTTCATAAATACTTGCGAAATAGTAAGCAATTCATTTATCATAATTGAAATAACATTTCAACACATATTGAAATAAAGGAATGGCCATCCTTAAATAACTTGGAAATAATCCATCAATCAATTGCAAAGTGGTTCAAAACATTTAGAACATCATTTGCAGTCATTTTATCTATTTTGATAAAACAAAAATCATTTAGAAGGTCACTTGCTTACCTGCTTCGCCTTAGCTTTCCATATCGCTTATCTCTTTGCCTTTACCTATACATATAAGAATGGCTTTGCATTCATAATATTTTCATTTGCTTGCTTAGTTTTCCAACCCATAATCCATTAACATACATAATCAACTTGGATTTTCAAGTCGATCATACATACATGACAGGCAATTATGCATCATATCATTCATTCCATACTTGTATTTTAATCCCATATTTAGGGTAAACACATAGCATACATTCATATCTCAACATATGGGAATTTATATCTCCCATTAACCATTTTTCATGCATATTCTATTTTTCCTACGTTAATGCTTGTTTTAAGCGTATAGGTGACGTTCCAAGCTTCATAAATAAATCTCAAAAATTGAGATAATTAATCCTTATTCATACAACAACTTCCTCATGCATGTTATCAAATTTTCATGCATATTTTGCATTTTTGCAGGTTCACATAAATCACATAGCTTCCATTCACACATATGCTTCACATATGTTCAACGTACAACACATATATTATGTGTTTCTTAAATTTTTTTAACACAGAAACCTCCACCGATTTTCATCATTGTTAAATCCCCTTAATTAACATATAATTTAGGGTTTAATTTTTAATTTTCAATTCCTTTATCACTGATGTCCAAAACAGCCTTGTTAAGTCTCATTTTTCATCATTTCTACGCCTCTTTCATGACTTAAATCATAACAGATTTTTAAGTCATAATTTTCAGAAACTAAACATGCTTTTCTTAACCCAAATTTAGGGTATTATCACATATTTAAAATTCATAATTCATTGGCTTCCATAACAGCAACATATTCATGCATATAGGGTATTCATTTAACCCATTTTGACGTGTCCAAGCATATGTCCATAAAATCAGATTTAGGGCTAATATTTTCAAACCCTTTTGGAAACTCAAAGTACCTTAAACATAGGGTATTTTACCCTCAATAACATTCATAAATAATTTCATTACAATCAGTAACAAAAATCATAAAAAAATCATCTGTTTTGGCCCCCATTTGGACGTCCCTCATGCATACCCTGAAAAATCAGATTTAGAGAAAATTAATCCAGCCCACTTTGGCCATCTGAAGGGTCCTTAATTTAGGGTAATTTACCCTAAAATTCATCCATAAAAAATTTAAGCACTTCCTTTTATCATTTTTAACCCAAAAATGGAGAAATCGGGTCATTTCTTGAAACTTAGGGTTTCATATTTGCTAAAATCATCAACCAATGCTTAAATCATCATATGTAATTCAAAAGAACATGAATTACATCCAAATCAACATGTTCAAATCATACAGCCACTTAGTTTAGGGTTTTGAGATTTTCCAAGTTGGCTTTCATCTCAAAATCCAACCTAAACTTTCATTTTCACTCTCTTGAACTCATGATTTCATTTAAATCTTTCAAAAATCATTCAATCCCCATATCAAAGCATCTTAACTCATCCTTTAAGATTTATTTATGAACCATATTCATGGCTCATGATTTGAGAGAAGAAACTTAGGATTAAAGCATCCAAAACTTGAAATATACTTACTTGAATCGAATCGAACTTTAATCCAAACTTTCCTAGCTCGAATCCCTTTCTTTCTTCTCTTTCTTTCTTCTTTTTTTCTCCTCTTTTCCCCCTCTTTTCCTTGCTATTTTTGGGTCGTGCAAAGGGCTACTCAAGACTTAGCTGTTGGAAATATGTGGAAAATAAGCTAAATCCATGTTTTGATGATTAACAAATCAATTTGAGTAAGTCTTAGCTACTAACATGTTTGTGGAAGTGTTTAAAGGATATACATTTAAAGAAAATAAAGCATGGAAGGATAAGTCGATTTTCAAGTCGACTCAAGCATCGACTTAAGGCTAAGTCGATCTCCAAGTCGACTCCAATATCGACTTCAAGGCGTCGATTCCTTCCAGAGTTGAAAACGGGGAGCAGAGCTGACGAAGTCGCAAATGAAGTCGACTCCGCATGCGACTTGGGCGAAGTCGCAGACCAAGTCGACTCCAGCATCGACTTCAAAATGACGGTTCCTTCCAGAGTTGAAGTCAAGACTCCGAAGTGCCAAAGTCGCACCCCAAGTCGACTCCACTTGCGACTTGAGGTGAAGTCGCAGGCCAAGTCGACTCCAGTAGCGACTTGGAGGCGTCGTTTTCCGTCCAGAGTTGAAACCAAAATCCGGGGGCACCGAAGTCGCAGACCAAGTCGACTCCAGCATGCGACTTGGGCGAAGTCGCAGACCAAGTCGACTCCGGCATCGACTTCGATCGGGAAGAGGGGATATTTCAGAAGACAAGCTGAGATTAACTATTTTCAAGACAAACTTGTATGAAGATGAAGATCAAGGGAACCTAGATGCTCAAACTGAAACATTTGAAGACTAATCCAAGTCCAAGCAAGATGCATAAACTCGACCAAGAAGTTATTTAAGATTATATGATTCAAGACTATATGGGTTCAAAGGCTTGCAAAACATGGAGCTAATGAAAGCAAGCTAAAATGATGAAAATGATTCAAAAGGAAATGAAAAATGCAAGAGAGCAACAAAAGGCATGAAGGAACCCAAGCAAACTAAAACATTCCAAGTTTTCTAGTTCGTCAAGCTAACTGACGAGGTGAAGTCGCACCCCGAAGTCGACTCCATCTGCGACTTGGGCGAAGTCGCACCCGAAGTCGACTCCACCTGCGACTTAGGTCGCAACGGTCGGAAAATATTCGAACATTGGCGCATTAAATGCGCGCCACCTACCTTCAAACGTTCGGATTCCCTCCATAATTATAAAAGACATTCATTGTGGACGAGGGAAGTAGCTGAAAATCATTAAGTGTGCATAACTCCTACCTTCAAGAGCATTAAGTGATCAAGCCAATCTTTACAAGAAGAACTTTGCTTCAAACTGCAAGAGCTAAACTGCTGATCCTTCAAAGCCAACTCTACAAGTTCTTCTCTGCGCCAAACTGTCTCTACACAACAGTAATGTGTAGATTCTTTCTGTTTTTCTTATTGTTGTATTGAACTTGATTTAGTTTGAGGAACTAAGATCAAGTGTAAGCAAAGTAGTGTGTGATTGGAGTGGAACTCATCACCTACTTGTGCTGCGATTTGTTGATGCCCCTTAAAGCTGGAATCTAGAAGAGAGCAGTTGCTCTAGTTGTATTTGTGAAATACAATAGTGGAACCCAAGTCACAAGGAGTGTGAGCTTGGAAGAGTGGAGTAAGGAGGTTGCCCAAACCACTATAAAATCTTGTGTGTTTGATTTATATTTCTGCTTTCAACATTATTTGCTTTCCATTTCGTTTCTTCATAAAGGGGGAATAAATTAATCCGGGGTAAAGTTTCTGTTTAAGTTATAAATTTTTAAATACCCAATTCACCCCTCCCCTCTTGGGAAAACTAGATGCTAAAAGTGATGAGGCAATATTCCTTGGTTACTCATTAAATAGCAAAGCATATAGAGTATTCAATAAACGGAACCAAGTTGTAGAAGAGTCCATACATGTTGTTTTTGATGAAACTAACCCATGCTTCAAAAGAAAAGATGACTTAAGTGATGCAGATGATATAGCAAGTAGTTTTGAAAAACTACATGTGAAAAAGCAAGATGATTCCTTGGAAAAAAGGGTAAGTGAAGGTAATAATTCTTACAAACCTCCAACTGATTTAAAATTCAAACATGCCCATCCAATTGAACAAGTTATAGGGAATGTGTATGAAGGTGTAAAAACTAGAAGGTCAAAACAAAACATTTGTGGACAATACGCCTTTGTATCTAAAATTGAACCATCCACTATTGATCAAGCTCTTGATGATGAAAACTGGATCATAGCAATGCAAGAAGAGCTAAATCAATTTGAAAGAAATCAAGTTTGGCACCTTGTTCCTAGACCAAACGATTGTACTGTTATTGGCACCAAGTGGGTCTTTAGGAACAAACTAGATGAAAGTGGACTTGTACTAAGAAACAAAGCTAGAATTGTGGCAAAAGGATACTCACAAGAAGAATGAATAGATTTTGAGAAATCCTATTCCCCGGTTGCTAGATTGGAAGCAATTCGCATCTTACTAGCTTTTGCATCTCATATGAACTTTAAATTATTTCAAATAGATGTTAAAAGTGCATTTTTGAATGGATATATAAATGAAGAGGTGTATGTTGAACAACCACCTGGATTTGAGGAAAAAGATCAATCTCAATTTGTATACAAATTAACCAAAGCATTATACGGATTAAAACGAGCTCCAAGGGCTTGGTATGATAGATTAAGCAAATTTCTGATTGATCATGACTTTCAAAAGGGAAAGGTAGACACCACTTTGTTTATCAAATAAAAAGAAAAGGATACATTGATTATTCAAATTTATGTTGATGATATTATTTTCGGTGCTACTAATGAAATTCTTTGTCAAGAATTTTCTGAGCTTATGCAAAAAGAATTTGAGATGAGCATGATGGGAGAGCTGAATTTCTTCCTTGGACTGCAAATCAAGCAACTAAATGACGGCATTTTCATCAACCAGTCCAAGTATATCAAAGAAATGTTGAAGAAGTTTGGCATGGAGAATAGCAAAGGGGCAAACACGCCTATGAGCTCAACAATCAAGATCGACAAAGATGAGAAAGGAAAAACAATTGATTTAAAATTGTATAGAAGCATGATAGGTTCTTTATTATATTTAACTGCTTCTAGGCCCGATATACTGTTTAGTGTGTGTATGTGCTCTAGATTTCAGTCATGTCCTAAAGAATCACACTTGGTAGCTGTGAAAAGAATTTTCAGATATTTAGTAGACACTACCAACTTAGGACTTTGGTATCCAAAGGGCTCTAATTTTGATCAAATCGGCTACTCGGATGCGAATTTTTCCGGTTACAAAGTAGATAGAAAAAGCACTAGTGGAACATATCAATTTCTTGGAAACATGTTGGTTTCATGGTTTTCAAAAAAACAAACTAGTGTTGCTCTATCTACGGTGGAAGCCGAATACATTGCCGCCGGGAGCTGTTGTGCCCAATTGCTTTGGATGAAACAACAACTTAGGGACTATGGCATGGATTTTAAAGATATACCTATTAGATGTGATAATACTAGTGCCATATGTTTGACTAAAAATCCAGTATTGCATTCTCGGACCAAACATATAGACCTTAGACATCATTTTATTATAGAACATGTAGAAAATCATGACATATGTTTGGAATATGTAAGAACTGAAGATCAAATTGCAGATATATTCACCAAACCTCTAGCAAAAGAATCATTTTATAAGATTAGAAATGATATGGGAATGCTTGAATTAACTTAGCACAAACTAAGGGGGAGCACCTGTTTAGGGGGAGCACACCCACCTGTCTCTTATTTTACTCTCTAAATTTTGATATATTGACAAAAAGGGGGAGAAGAGATAGGGATTTGAGTCGGAAATTGAGTCTAAATAGTTTGGAGAAGAGATCAGAATGAGAGTTTAAGTCCTTATGATAGTTTTTGATCGAATGATTTAACTCGATTGTTTGCATGAGTATGATAAAATTTCAAAATACAAAATTAGCATGTTTTTAAGCAATTGGAAGGTATACACTCAAATCAGTTTTGTCAATCATAAAAAAGGGAGAGATTGTTGAAAATATGTGGAAAATAAGCTAAATCCATGTTTTGATGATTAACAAATCAATTTGAGTAAGTCTTAGCTACTAACATGTTTGTGGAAGTGTTTAAAGGATATACATTTAAAGAAAATAAAGCATGGAAGGATAAGTCGATTTCCAAGTCGACTTAGGCATCGACTTAAGGCCAAGTCGATCTCCAAGTCGACTCCAATATCGACTTCAAGGCGTTGATTCCTTCCAAAGTTGAAAACGGGGAGCAGAGCTGACGAAGTCGCAAACGAAGTCGACTCCGCATGCAACTTGGGCGAAGTCGCAGACCAAGTCGACTCCAGCATCGACTTCAAAATGACGATTCCTTCCAGAGTTGAAGTCAAGACTCCGAAGTGCCGAAGTCGCACCCCAAGTCGACTGCACTTGCGACTTGAGGTGAAGTCGCAGGACAAGTCGACTCCAGTAGCGACTTGGAGGCGTCGTTTTCCGTCCAGAGTTGAAACTGAAATCCGGGGGCACCGAAGTCGTAGACCAAGTCTACTCCGGCATCGACTTCGATCGGGCAGAGGGGATATTTCAGAAGACAAGCTGAGATTAACTATTTTCAAGACAAACTTGTATGAAGATGAAGATCAAGGCAACCTAGATGCTCAAACTGAAACATTTGAAGACTAATCCAAGTCCAAGAAAGATGCATAAACTCGACCAAGAAGTTATTCAAGATTATATGATTCAAGACTATATGGGTTCAAAGGCTTGCAAAACATGGAGCTAATGAAAGCAAGCTAAAATGAAGAAAATGATTCAAAAGGAAATGAAAAATGCAAGAGAGCAACAAAAGGCATGAAGGAACCCAAGCAAAATAAAGCATTCCAAGTTTTCTATTTCGTCAAGCTAACTGACGAGGTGAAGTCGCACCCCGAAGTCGACTCCATCTGCGACTTGGGCGAAGTCGCACCCGAAGTCACCTCCACCTGCGACTTGGATCGCAACGGTCGGAAAATATTCGAACGTTGGCGCATTAAATGCGCGCCACCTACCTTCAAACGTTCGGATTCCCTCCACAATTATAAAAGACATTCATTGTGGACGAGGGAAGTAGCTGAAAATCATTAAGTGTGCATAACTCCTACCTTCAAGAGCATTAAGTGATCAAGCCAATCTTTACAAGAAGAACTTTGCTCCAAACTGCAAGAGCTAAACTGCTGATCCTTCAAAGCCAACTCTACAAGTTCTTCTCTGCGCCAAACTGTCTCTACACAACAGTAATGTGTAGATTCTTTCTGTTTTTCTTACTGTTGTATTGAACTTTATTTAGTTTGAGGAACAAAGATCAAGTGTAAGCAAAGTAGTGTGTGATTGGAGTGGAACTCATCACCTACTTGTGCTGTGATTTGTTGATGCCCCCTAGAGCTGGAATCTAGAAGAGAGCAGTGGCTCTAGTTGTATTTGTGAAATACAATAGTGGAACCCAAGTCACAAGGAGTGTGAGCTTGGAAGAGTAGAGTACGGACGTTGCCCGAACCACTATAAAATCTTGTGTGTTTGATTTATATTTCTGCTCTCAACATTATATTGCTTTCCATTTCATTTCTTCATAAAGGGGGAATAAATTAATCAGGGGTAAAGGTTCTGTTTAAGTTATAAATTTTTAAATACCCAATTCACCCCTCTCCTCTTGGGTAATTGCCATTAACTCGGGACCTTTTTGAAACAATGTTTAAAGCAAAACAAAATTGACCAAAGTATGAGTTTTGATGATCAACAAAGTTAAATTTGAGTATAATATGAATACTAATGTTCATGGTTTAAGGAAAGGAAAAAGCCAAGTCGATCTCCAAGTCGACTTGGGCTTCGACTTAGGGTGAAGTCGATCCCAAAGTCGACTCCATCTTCGACTCCAAATTGAACCCCACGACCAGTTTTAAAAATAGAAGAAGAGCAGGTGAAGTCGCAGGCCAAGTCGACTCCACTTGCGACTTGGGAAGCCAAGTCGCAAACGAAGTCGACTCCAGCATCGACTTCAGACGGCAAAAACACTCCAGAGTTGATTTTGGGGCACAAAAATACCGAAGTCGCAGACGAAGTCGACTCCAGTTACGACTTGGGTGAAGTCGCAGACGAAGTCGACCCCAACTTCGACTTGAGGCTTTCAAAGTTCAAAGATGCAGATTCAGGCTCATTCCAAGAGTCAACTTGAGTTTTCTCAAATCCAAATCAAGAGTAGAAGCTCATTATCAACTTAAGTCTCTCAAGTCCAAGGCAAAGCTCCAAGTGTATTTCAAGATGAAGAAACTCAAGTCATGAAGACTAGTGAATCAAAGACAAGTTCTTCAAAGATTTACAAAGACTACAAATATGTGAAGCCATTCCAGAATAAAAATGATCAAAGAAAAAAGCCAAGCAAACTAAAGGAAAAGGGTCAAACTGTTTTTAGCACAAGAACGAGTCAAGTCGCAACCCAAGTGGACTCCAAGATCGACTTGAGGTCAAGTCTGAAACCAAGTCGACCCAGACTCATACTTGAGAAATGCGGAACTGAAGTCGCACACGAAGTCGACTCCAGTTGCGACTTGGGAAGCCAAGTCGCAGACGAAGTCGACTCCACCTGCGACTTGGGGAAGCAACGTTCGAATTTTTGAACGTTGGAACATTTATTGCTTGCCAACCACTTCTATAATGTTCGAATCTTCCCCATTCTATAAATAGACACTCAAGCAAACGTTGGAAAACACACTACATTGTCTAAAGAGAGAAAAGAAGTGCAAACAAGAGCTCCCATTTGCTTTTCTCTAAATTTGAGTGATCTATACACTTCCAAAGGAAGAAGGAGCCTCAACTTGCAAATTGCTTCAACGACATACAACCGATTGCTTCTACAAGTTCTTCCTCATGCTCAATCTTGCCTACACAACTCTGTAAAGTGTAGATCTTCCTTATTTTCATTACTCTTTGTTATTGGTCTTGGTTTGAGTTTGTTGTAACAAACCAAGACGTTGCAAGTAGAGTTGTGATTGGAGTTGAACTCATCACCTACTTGTATCAAGTGTATAAGCCCCCTAGAGCTAGAATCTAGAAGAGAGCATAGGCTCTGATTGTGTATGCCCCCTAGAGCTAGAATCTAGAAGAGAGCGGAGACTCTAAGTGTATCGCGGAATACATATTGGAACCCAAGTCACAATGGTGTGTGAGCTTGGAAGAGTGGAGTAGGGAGAGGTTGCCCGAACCACTATAAATCTTGCCTACGGTTTACCTTATTGCTTTCACTATTTCATTGCTCTCTATTTGTTTCAATTAAGGGGATTAAGCTTTCAAGGGGTTAAGTTTTAATTTATCAAAGAATTTTATAAGAACCCAATTCACCCCTCCCCTCTTGGGTTTTTCCATTAACTCGGGACCAACAAGTGGTATCAGAGCAGGTCTTTGAGCTTACCAAAGAGATCTTATTGACATGGCATCCCAATCTACTTCCGTTCCCGCATTTGCCGAAGGTCAATCATTTACTAGGCCACCATTGTTTGATGGGAACAATTTTGGATATTGGAAGCTAAGAATAAAACAACTCATCATGGCTACCGATATGGACTCTTGGATTGCAATCCAAGATGGTGTAACTTTGCCTATCGATGAAAGAGCTTCCAAGTGGACCGAAGAGGAAGTAAGAATCGTGAAGAGTAATGCCAAAGCTATGAATTCACTATTTTGTGCTCTCACGACATCTGAATATGATAGAGTATCCTCTTGTCTAACCGCCAAAGAGATATGGGATACATTAACCTCCATCTATGAAGGAACTTCTCAAGTCCAAGGGACAAGAAGAAACATTTTGATTGGAGAATTAGAAAATTTTAGAATGTTAGAAACAGAAAATATTTCTGAAATGTTTGCTAGATTCTCAAAAATTACTAATACTTTGAAAGGTCTTGGAAAGGCTATATCTGAATCTGAACAGGTTATGAAGATTTTAAGGGCTCTACCGGAATCTTGGACTCCAAAGATTACTGCGATAGAAGAAGCTAAGGACCTCAACACATTGAAACTAGAAAACCTAATTAGCTCATTAATGTCACATGAGCTAACTAAGAAAAGAAATGAAGATCATCACAAAGGCAAAAGAGCAATTGCCTTAAAAGCCGCACAAGATTCAGACGATACTTCATCTTCACAAAATGACGATGAGATTGTCTTATTCACAAAACGATTCAGAAAATTTGTGAGGAAAGGCAGAAATTTCAGAAATTTTAAAGAAAGAAACTCCAAAGAGAAAAAGAAAGAAACAACCAAATGTTACCGATGCGGCGGTTCGGGACACATGTGTGGAACCCTGACCGTATACGAGTTGTTTCGACTGTATACGCGTCATTTCTACATTTATAATTTTGTAATTATTTTATGAATAAATAAAAATTCATGAATTATATTGATGGATATGTGTATTGGAAATTGAAATAATGCGATTAGGAATTTAACCCCGTGAATAGTGCACGTGAATAGTGTACGTGAATAGTAACCAAGGACTAAGACCCGTGATTAAGAGTTAATCACTTGGATTAACTTAATCACAAAAAGACAAAATAGAGATTTAATCACTACAAGACAAAATAGCAATTCTTTTGGATATTTTAATCCAAGTTTGGATTTTTGTGGAAAAATAGAAAAAAATTCATAAATTGTAACCGGGCGTCGGAATTCGATGAATTTTTTTATGGATGGTTAAAAATTCATGATGGACATAATGAATGGATCAAGATGTGATGAAAATCACAAAACAAAGGTCAAGATGAAACGTCAAATGAAAAATCAAAAAGTAGCATTACTTTAATCAAATACTACTTTTGACTTTTTATAAAAAGTAAATAATAAAAAATAAAAAAATTAAATGAAGTGCAGCAAGGGCAGGGGCGTGATCAGGGGCATTAAATTTCCATTTTACTTTAATCAATGGTTTAAATCCATCCAAATCACAAATCAAGGGTTTAGATTTAATTAGCTTAAAATTAATTAAATAAAAAATAATAAAAATAGGAAAAAGATAGGGCTGCATAGGGTGGGCTGGAGCAGGCCTAGGGTGGCTGCTCTTGGCTCAAGGAAGTTTTCAAAATTAGAAAAAAATACATTTTTATAATTAAATACCTCAAGCTAAGGGGGTAAAATCTAATTTTATAAAAAATCAAAAACTATAAATAGGGGGCAAGGTGAGAACGACCAGAAGCATTCCAAGCTTGAAAACCTCAAGCATTTCCACCCCCAAACACGTTTTTTCCCTTTAGAGAAAGAAGGAGAAAGTTAGAGAGAGGAAGTGTGAGAAAAAAAGACGTATCTCCGCTTTCGGTAAGTAATTTCTACCCAAATTTCTTTTGGATGTTAAGTAGGGTAAAAACATGATTAGATAATTCCTAAGCATGAGAAAATAAGTATAGATATAATGTTTAAATGGAATTATGCCAAAACATCAAAAATTTGGAGCGAATATAGGGTATTCGGCAAGATAGCATATGATATGTGAAAATAATGCTCCAAAATTCATAAATGATGATTTGGGATGAATTATTATGATAAATATGATGTTATAATAATGATATATTAATTTCATGATTTTTGGAATTAAGGATTATGCTTAAGTGAATTTATGATGATTTTTAGTATATGGAGAAAATGATTTTTTTGGCCAAGTAAATGATGATAAATTCAAAATATAAAAAATGTCCAATGATATACTAGGCATAAGGTATGTCATGGTATTTTTTATTTTTGGAAAAAATATCAATTTTTAAAACCCATGAACAGTAACCACGTCGCTGTGACAGTAACCACGGAGGAACAGTGATTTGCTACAGTGATCTGCTACAGTGAACATCGTGATTTTGGAGAAAATATGGAAATTAATATTTGAATATAAGTATGGAATTTTTGAAGAATTTATGGACAAAAATATCTTTGTAAAGAAATAATGCCCAAATATTATAAAGCATACATGGGAAGCAGCTTAAATAGAGGAAATGAAATATCCTTTGTCCTTGAATCGGAAAAGGAAAAGAGAAGGTCGAAGACACCTCCTAAGAAGGTAAGCAAGTTATATGTTTTGTAAATTATTTCCAAAATGCTTGAAATTGTTTGCAAGTTGCTTTATGAAATTTATTTAAGGTTGGCCATACCTATAACTGCTTTACATGAACTGAAGTTCGTTTTGTGAAATTATTTATTAAATGCTTTTTATGAAATTGTTTATGATTTGTAAATATCATGCCGGCATGTGTATGAGAATGAGCATGTGCACGAGGAATAGACCTTAGTCGCGGTAGCAAGCGGACCGGATGTCCCCCTCGCTATTGCCAAGTCGCTTAATAGGCCCAGGCCGACGGCGACCTCCCTGAAATGGGAGCATGTATGGGATGGGCGCCTAGCTAGCGTTGCATCCAAAGGAATGTCATGAATGCTATGTATGCATTGCATTTGCATTTTATGAAATGCATGAAAATGATTGAAAAATTATGTATAGCTTGCTTACTGAGTATTATTACTCACCCATGCTTTTTCAACAACAGACAGGAAATGATGATGAAGGCAGCATGCCAAGTGTTATGTAGTTTTTGATATAAATGATGTTTATGTAAACTTTATGTAAAGTCAACGATGATAATTTTGAGATGAAAAGGGAATATTTTTATTCCAATGAAAATGTTTATGGAATAGTTTTTTATCATAACTGTGTTATGTGAAATATATTTCAAATTGGATGAATGATGGGAATTTTCCATGTATTGATGAAAAAAAAATCCTGCCTTGTGATCAGGGCAACAATCCTGAGTCACGTTTACCAATCAAAACGATCCCGGAGTAAGGCTTCTAGGCACCTCGGTTCGGGGCGCCACAGAAGTTGGTATCAAAGCATGGATTGGTAAATAGGCAGAAAAGGAAAGAAATGACTAAGCTAGATTACATGAAATCATGATTGATTTATTTATTATTGATGAATATTGATGTTATACTAATAAATGCATGAAGTTAAAAATGCCGCTCACCAGAGCTAGAGCGAGAGCCAACAAAGGAAAGGCCCCGATGGAAGAATCAGTTGATCAAACAAGGGGCGAAGCCAGTAAAAGAACTTATAGGGCTGAATCCGAGGAGCAATCCTCTAGGACCCGCCCACGGCGAGAGGAAAGCCCTAGACCTCAAGCAGAGGTTAATATGGAAGAAAAAATTGTTGTGGCTATCGAAAAAGCTATGCACCAATGGACAACCCAGGCTGCTGGGTTATTGCAAGAAATAAGGAACCAACAAGCCCTGCCATCAGGAGGAGACGGGAAAAGACCAGGGCCCTCGGCCAATCCCGGCACATCAAGGGGAGTGGAGGATAGTCTCCTTGAGGCCGACAGAAAGGCTATCAATGCCTTTCTTGCCCAGCGTCCGCCTAAGTTTGCAGGGGAACCGGACCCCCTCATTGCAGAGCAATGGATTACGGAGATTAGGAAATTATTCAGGATATCGCCCTGCAATGATCAGCAGAAAGTGTTGTGCGCTACTCACCTACTGATAAAAGATGCTTATGAATGGTGGGAAACGCTGATGGTCACTATGCCACATCCAGAGCAAGTTTCGTGGCATGAGTTTTTGGAGGAATTCAATAAAGAATATCTCCCTGTAGGGCTACAGAGCCAGAGGGTGATAGAGTTCGAAAAGCTTTACCAAGGCAGGATGACAGTCACATAATATGCTACAAAATTTAATGCCTTGGTAAGATATGTTCCATGGATTGCCAATGTGCCGGAAAATAAGGCACAAAGGTTCCAGAGGGGATTGAGACCCCAGTTGAGAGAGGGGTTAGCCCCATTATTGATAAAAGATTATGCCTCTAGCATTGAGAGAGCTAGGGCATTAGAAATGGAGTCTATGAGGACTCAGGAGCTTAGGCAAGCTCAAAAACAATTTTTTACAGCCTCCAAGGAAAATGAGGCTAATAAAGGGAAAAGGGGATTCGCCGAAAAAAAGAAAATCGGTGACCAGACAAAGAGCGCCCCGACTTGCAGAACTTGCCACAAGCGCCACTCAGGCGAATGTTTACAGGGAACGGAGAAATGCTACAAATGTGGCCAAACGAGTCATGTGGCCCGGGACTGCGGGACCGACGAAGCCAAGATAATAAAATGCTTCAACTGTGGTCAAATCGGACACATTTCGCCCAATTGTCCGAATAAGCCACAAGGAGCACAAGCTCGAGGGAGGCCGGCCCAACAAAAAGTCCCTGCCATCGCTAATCGACCCGGTACTGCTACCAACCCAGTGCGTGTCCAAGCCCTCACCCGAACGGAGTCACAAGAGATGGAGGAAAAAGTGATTACAGGTATGATTTACATTTTGGGAAATTCTGTAGTAGCTTTATTTGATTCTGGAGCTACGCATTCATTTATATCATACCAATTTGTAATCACACATGCACATCGGGTAGAGGAAACCACTAGTACTATACATGTAGAATCCCCAGTATATAGTTTGGCAAGTATAAATCAAATCTGCAAAGCATGTCCTATCAGGATAGGAACAAAAATATTAGAAGCTGATCTCATCCTATTACCCATGACAGAGTTTGATGTCATATTAGGGATGGATTGGCTAAGTCAATGAGGTGCAACAATTGATTGTAGAAATAAAAAGGTGCAATTTGAAGCACCAAAAGATGAAATAGAGATCAGTAAAATAAGACAGCCAGAAAACACAATAAGGATGGTATCAGCTATGGAAGCAGCTAAGCTGATGCGCCAACAATGTACAGCTTATCTGGTCTCTATAAACGCAATAAAAGGAGATGGGGTACCTATGGATCAAATTCCAGTGGTAAACGAATTTCCAGATATCTTTCCAAAGGAGCTATGTAATTTACCACCGGAAAGGGAGATGAATATGGAAATAGAAATTATCCCAGGGACAGCCCCAATATCTAAGGCCCCATACAGGATGGCACCAGCCGAATTGGCTGAGTTGAAAGTACAAATTCAAGATTTATTAGATAAGGGGTTTATTAGACCCAGTGCATCACCATGGGGAGCTCCAGTATTATTTGTAAGGAAAAAGAATGGGAGTTTGAGACTCTGTATTGATTATAGAGAATTGAACAAAGTAACACTAAAAAATAAGTACCCACTCCCAAGAATAGATGATCTTTTTAATCAGTTAAAAGGAGCTTCTACATTTTCAAAAATTGATTTACAGTCAGGTTACCACCAGTTGAGGATATGTCCAAAGGACATCCATAAAACAGCATTCAGAACAAGATATGGGCATTATGAATTCTTAGTCATGCCATTTGGACTAACGAATGCCCCAGCTATATTTATGGATATGATGAACAGAATTTTTTGAGAATTTTTGGATCAATTTGTGGTGGTATTCATTGATGATATATTAATTTATTCAAAGACAGAAGAAGAACATGAGAAGCATTTAAGAATAGTATTGGAAATTCTCCGAAGGGAGAAGTTATATGCTAAATTTAAGAAATGTGAATTTTGGTTGAAACAGGTAGCCTTTCTCGGCCACATTACATCCGAGAAGGGAATACAAGTAGATCCTCAAAAGATTGAGGCAATAACAAAGTGGCCACAGCCAACAAATATCACGGAAATAAGAAGTTTCCTAGGGCTAGCTGGCTACTACAGAAAATTTGTGGAAGGATTCTCACAATCGTCAGCTCCACTCACAAAGCTGACAAGGAAAGGAGTTAGGTATGAATGGACACAGGAATGTGAGAATAGCTTCCAGGAATTAAAAAAAAGACTGGTAAAAGCTCCAATTCTAACACTACCTATGTAGAAGGAAGGGTTTGTGATCTATAGTGATACCTCAAAGAAAGGATTAGGATGTGTATTGATGCAAAATGGAAAAGTTATATCATACGCATCTCGGCAACTCAAGCCAAATGAGGTAAACTATCCAACCCATGATTTAGAATTGGCAGCAGTAGTCTTTGCCTTGAAAATATGGAGACATTATTTATATGGAGTTAAATGTGAGGTCTATACTGATCACAAGAGCCTTAAGTATATTTTTACTCAAAAGGAGTTAAATATGATCAAAGGAGATGGCTCGAATTACTCAAGGATTATGACCTTGACATTTTATATCATCCAGGCAAAGCCAATGTAGTAGCCTATGCGCTAAGTAGAAATGTTAGCTTAGTACATATCATCACAAAGGAAGAAGGGCTATTACAAGAGTTGAGACAATTAGAATTAATTATAAGCCCACCTGGGGTACAAGTTAGATTGCCTCAATTACAAATCCAGTCAAATTTATTTGAGCAAATTCAAATGGCTCAACAAGAAAATGGGGATTTCAAGAATTATGTGGAGAAAATGATTAAGAAAAATTTCAGTGAATACATACAAGATGAACATGGGATGTACAGATATAGGGGTCGCCTATGTATACTCAATCAAGAGGAAGTAAAGGAACAGATATTGAAAGAAGCACATTTCTCTCCATTTTCGATACATCCAGGTAGCACCAAGATGTATCAAGACATCAAAAAGATGTATTGGTGGAATAATATGAAGAGAGAAATTGCTGAATATGTGGCTAAGTGCCTAACATGTCAAAGGATTAAGGCTGATCATCAAAGAACCCCTGGAAAAATACAGTCGTTAGAAGTCCCAGAATGGAAATGGGATGATATTACTATGGATTTTATTAAAGGGTTGCCAAGAACCCATAATGGAAATGATGCTATATGGGTCATGGTAGATAAATTATCAAAAGTAGCTCATTTCCTAGCCATCAAGAAAAATTTTACTGCTGAGCGATTGACTAAAATTTATTATAAGGAGATAGTGAGATTACATGGAGTACCTAAGTCAATAGTTTCCGATCGAGATTCCAGTTTTACATCTCGATTTTGGAAAAGTTTACATCAAACATTAGGTACACAATTAAAATTCAGCATAGCATTTCATCCTCAAACTGATGGGCAGACAGAAAGGGTAAATCAAATAGTAGAGAATATGCTGAGGATGTGCACAATAGAATTTGGAGGATCATGGGATGAATATTTGGCTATGGCAGAATTTGCTTATAATAACAGTTATCAAGCAAGTATTCAAATGGCCCCATTTGAAGCTTTATATGGACGAAAATGCAGAACTCCTCTAAACTGGGATGAAGTGGGAGAAAGAAAATTGGCTCAAGACCTCTCAAAGAGAATGGCAGAAAAAGTTCAAGTGATTCGCCAGTGTATACTCACAGCCCAGAGCAGGCAAAAGAGTTACACCGATTGCAAAAGAAGGGATTTAAATATCCAAGTTGGGGATCACGTATTCGTTAAGGTAACACCATTCAAAGGAGTCACCCGGTTTGGAAAGAGGGGAAAATTAAACCCAAGATATATTGGACCCTTTGAAGTTTTGGAAAAGATAGGCAACCTAGCCTATAGAATAGCTCTGCCACCAGCCCTCAGTGCCATCCACAATGTGTTTCACATCTCCATGCTAAGGAAATATGTTTCCGATCCTACCCATGTGTTGATAGCGGAAAATTTGCCAATACAAAAACACTTGAACTATGAGGAAAGGCCAATCAAGATACTAGATTTCAAGATTAAAAAGCTTCGGAACAGAGAAATTGAGTATGTAAAGGTTCAATGGAATCGATATTCAGAATCCGAAGCCACATGGGAGTTACGGAAAGAAGTTGAAAGAAAGTACCCTCAATTATTCAAAGAAAGATAGGTTTCGGGACGAAACCTATTGTAAGGGGAGGAGAATTGTGGAACCCTGACCGTATACGAGTTGTTTCGACTGTATACGCGTCATTTCTACATTTGTAATTTTGTAATTATTTTATGAATAAATGAAAATTCATGAATTATATTGATGGATATGTGTATTGGAGATTGAAATAATGCGATTAAGAATTTAACCCCGTGAATAGTGCACGTGAATAGTATACGTGAATACTAACCAAGGACTAAGACCCGTGATTAAGAGTTAATCACTTGGATTAACTTAATCACAAAAAGACAAAATAGAGATTTAATCACTACAAGACAAAATAGCAATTCTTTTGGATATTTTAATCCAAGTTTGGATTTTTGTGAAAAAATAGAAAAAAATTCATAAATTGCAATCCGGGCGTCGGAATTCGATGAAATTTTTTATGGATGGTTAAAAATTCATGATGGACATAATGAATGGATCAAGATGTGATGAAAATCACAAAACAAAGGTCAAGATGAAACGTCAAATGAAAAATCAAAAAGTAGCATTACTTTAATCAAATACTACTTTTGACTTTTTATAAAAAGTAAATAATAAAAAATAAAAAAATTAAATGAAGTGCAGCAAGGGCAGGGGCGTGAGCAGGGGCATTAAATTGCCATTTTACTTTAATCAATGGTTTAAATCCATCCAAATCACAAATCAAGGGTTTAGATTTAATTAGCTTAAAATTAATTAAATAAAAAATAATAAAAATAGGAAAAAGATAGGGCTGCATAGGGTGGGCTGGATCAGGCCTAGGGTGGCTGCTCTTGGCTCAAGGAATTTTTCAAAATTAGAAAAAAATACATTTTTATAATTAAATACCTCAAGCTAAGGGGGTAAAATCTAATTTTGTAAAAAATCAAAAACTATAAATAGGGGGCAAGGTGAGAACGACCAGAAGCATTCCAAGCTTGAAAACCTCAAGCATTTCCACCCCCAAACACGTTTTTTCCCTTTAGAGAAAGAAGGAGAAACTTAGAGAGAGGAAGTGTGAGAAAAAAAAACGTATCTCCGCTTTCGGTAAGTAATTTCTACCCAAATTTCTTTTGGATGTTAAGTAGGGTGAAAACATGATTAGATAATTCCTAAGCATGAGAAAATAAGTATAGATATAATGTTTAAATGGAATTATGCCAAAACATCAAAAATTTGGAGCGAATATAGGGTATTCGGCAAGATAGCATATGATATGTGAAAATAATGCTCCAAAATTGATAAATGATGATTTGGGATGAATGATTATGATAAATATGATGTTAGAATAATGATATATTAATTTCATGATTTTTGGAATTAAGGATTATGCTTAAGTGAATTTATGATGATTTTTAGTATATGGAGAAAATGATTTTTTTGGCCAAGTAAATGATGATAAATTCAAAATATAAAAACTGTCCAATGATATACTAGGCATAAGGTATGTCATGGTATTTTTTATTTTTGGAAAAAATATCAATTTTTAAAACCCATGAACAGTAACCACGTCGCTGTGACAGTAACCACGGAGGAACAGTGATTTGCTACAGTGATCTGCTACAGTGAACATCGTGATTTTGGAGAAAATATGGAAATTAATATTTGAATATAAGTATGGAATTTTTGAAGAATTTATGGACAAAAATATCTTTGTAAAGAAATAATGCCCAAATATTATAAAGCATACATGGGAAGCAGCTTAAATAGAGGAAATGAAATATCCTTTGTCCTTGAATCGGAAAAGAAAAAGAGAAGGTCGAAGACACCTCCTAAGAAGGTAAGCAAGTTATATGTTTTGCAAATTATTTCCAAAATGCTTGAAATTGTTTGCAAGTTGCTTTATGAAATTTATTTAAGGTTGGCCATACCTATAACTGCTTTACATGAACTGAAGTTCGTTTTGTGAAATTATTTATTAAATGCTTTTTATGAAATTGTTTATGATTTGCAAATATCATGCCGGCATGTGTATGAGAATGAGCATGTGCACGAGGAATAGGCCTTAGTCGAGGTAGTAAGCGGACCGGATGTCCCCCTCGCTATTGCCAAGTCGCTTAATAGGCCCAGGCCGGCGGCGACCTCCCTGAAATGGGAGCATGTATGGGATGGGCGCCTAGCTAGCGTTGCATCCAAAGGAATGTCATGAATGCTATGTATGCATTGCATTTGCATTTTATGAAATGCATGAAAATGATTGAAAAATTATGTATAGCTTGCTTACTGAGTATTATTACGCACCCATGCTTTTTCAACAACAGACAGGAAATGATGATGAAGGCAGCATGCCAAGTGTTATGTAGTTTTTGATATAAATGATGTTTATGTAAACTTTATGTAAAGTCAAAGATGATAATTTTGAGATGAAAAGGGAATATTTTTATTCCAATGAAAATGTTTATGGAATAGTTTTTTATCATAATTGTGTTATGTGAAATATATTTCAAATTGGATGAATCATGGGAATTTTCCATGTATTGATGAAAAAAAAAATCCTACCGTGTGATCAGGGCAACAATCCTGAGTCACGTTTACCAATCAAAACGATCCCGGAGTAAGGCTTCTAGGCACCTCGGTTCGGGGAGCCACAACATGCAAGCCCAATGTCCAACGCCCGAAGAAAACAAGGCAAAAGAACAAAGAAAAGATCGAGGCGACAACAAAAGATTTCAAAGAAACAAAGGAAGAGGCATGTACGTAAATGAAGAAGAATCTACAACGAATAGTTCCTCAAGTGAAGAATACGAAGTAGATTGTGCAAGAATCTGTTGCATAGCAAACACCGACATATGCTTTGCAGCAATGGAAACCTTGGAGGATCAAGCCACTTCAACGGACTGCACAAGTAGTCAAGAGGTAACCTCAAAACAGAAATCCTTTTCAAATTTCTCTACAAATGAATGTCTTAAATGTGCTGAATTAGAGGAACTTCAACAAGCTTATGATTCACTATATGAAGAAATAAAGAAATTAGGAAACAAGTTTACAATTAAGAAAAGACAATGTGATGCAGTAATAATTGTAAATGGTAAACTTGCTGAAAAATTAGACAAGTTAAAAGATGAAAAGAATACCTTAGAAAATGAATTAGAAAAACTTAAAAATGAGAATAAATCATTAAATGAATCTCTTGCCAAGTTCTCTAATCCAGGAGAAAATATAAAAATGTTCTTGAAAATGACAACTCAAACTTGTAAGAAAGGACTTGGGTACAATGCACTTGAACAAACTGAAACTAACGCTCCAAGAAATAATATGAAAACCAATTTTACTAAAATAAATCGAATAGTTTGGACAAAAAGACCAACTAATGAACAAATTACCAAATGGCTCCCTATTTCTAGACTTCCGGGAGCTTGTAACTTCTGCAACAAGTTTGGACATAAGATATATCAATGTAAACTAAGAAAACTGCAAAACCGAGGTGCTAAATTGGTTTGGATGCCAAAATACATTGGTTTTATGGGATCAAAGTTGGATCAACTCAAACCTCAAAGGTTAACTAACCCAAACGGACCCATAAAATGGGTACCAAAAGGATGAGCTCCACTCAAATTAATTTTTGCAGGTATGTCTTAAAGCTAAGGCCAATAACTATGGTTTATGGATAGCGGTTGCTCAAGACATATGACAGGAGAAAAATGATTATTTCACAAGATCAACCCATGTGATGAAGGAACAGTAGCTTTTGAACATAACGAGAAAGGTAAAATAAAAGGTAAAGGAAATGTCTATGGTATTTCAAATGCATGTATTAAAAATGTTCTATTTGTTGAAGGACTCAAACACAACCTAATGAGCATTAGTCAACTGTGTGATAAAGGATATAAAGTTGTATTTGAATCCTCTATATGTAATGTTATTGATGATGACAAGCGCATAATTTTTAGTGGCAAAAGACATGAAAATGTATATTTGGTTTGCCTTGATGACTTAGAAGGAAAATGTCTAATAGCCATAGAAAATGATCCATGGGAATGGCATGCAAGGCTTGGACATATAAATATGTCAAATATCAAAACCTTATGGAAAAAGAATTTGGTACAAGGCTTACCAAAGCTCAAATATGACAAAGATAAGATTTGTAAAGCTTGCCAACTATCTAAACAACCGAAAATGCCATTTTCCACCAAACAAGAAATCTCAACAACTAGACCACTTGAATTACTACATATGGATCTTTATGGGCCGTCAGACATTTTAACTCTTGGTGGGAAAAAGTATGTATATGTAATTGTGGATGACTTTTCTAGATTTACTTGGATCATACTCTTAGCTAGCAAAGATGAAGCATTTTCAATGTTTGTCTCGTTTTCAAATTTGGTGCAAAATGAAAAACAAAGCTCAATTATTTCCATTAGAAGTGACCATGGTGGTGAATTTGAAAATAGCCGATTCATAGAATTTTCCAATGAAAAGGGAATTCACCATACATTCTCTGCACCAAGAACTCCTCAACAAAATGGAGTTGTTGAAAGGAAAAATCGGACAATACAAGAAATGGCTAGAACCATGCTAAATGAGAGTAAACTATGCAAAAGATTTTGGGGTGAAGCTGTGAGTACAGCTTGTCATGTATTGAACCGAGTTACCATTAGAGCCATATTGAAAAAGACTCCATATGAACTTTGGAAGGGCAGAAAACCAAACATATCATATTTCCATACTTTTGGATGCATTTGTTATGTACTAAATAATGGAAAAAAAAATCTGGGAAAATTAGATGCCGAAAGCGATGAAGCTATTTTCTTAGGTTATTCATCAAATAGCAAAGCATATAGAATTTTCAACAAAAAACATCAAACAATAGAAGAGTCAATACATGTTGTCTTTGATGAATTTAACCAAACTCCCAGAAAGGAGGATGAATTAAGTGATGCAAATGAAACAAAAGGAAAAGAACAACCAAAGGAAATCGATCTCAAGCCAGAAAACTTCATGGAGGAAGAGGTAAGTGAAGGTAATGATTCTTACAAACCTCCAACTGATATAAAGTTCAAAAATGCCCATCCAATTGAGCAAGTCATTGGAAATGTGTATGAAGGAGTAAAAACTAGAAGATCAAAGCAAAACATTTGTGGACAATATGCTTTTGTGTCCAAGATCGAACCAACTACCATTGAACAAACTCTTAATGATGAAAGCTGGGTTAATGCAATGCAAGAAGAGCTAAATCAATTTGAAAGAAATGATGTATGACATTTAGTTCCTAGAAGCCATACGTATCTTACTAGCATTTGCTTCTCATATGAATTTTAAATTGTTTCAAATGGATGTAAAAAGCGCATTTCTGAACGGATATTTGAACGAAGAAGTATATGTTGAACAACCCCCAGGATTTGAAGAAAAGGATCAATCAAAATATGTTTATAAATTGACCAAAGCGTTATATGGACTAAAACAAGCTCCAAGAGCTTGGTATGAAAGGTTAAATAGATTTTTGATCGATCATGAGTTTCAAAGAGGGAAAGTTGATACTATTCTGTTCATTAAATATAAAAATAAAAATATTTTAATTGTACAAATTTATGTAGATGATATAATATTTGGAGCTACTGATGAAACTTTATGCCAAGAATTTTCTAAGATCATGCAGAGCGAATTTGAAATGAGCATGATGGGAGAATTAAATTTCTTTCTTGGACTACAAATCAAGCAGCAAACAGAAGGGATATTCTTAAATCAGTCCAAATATGTCAAAGAAATTCTCAAGAAATTTGGAATGCAAAATGGTAAAGGAGCAAATACACCAATGAGTTCTACGATCAAGATCGACACAGACGAAAACGGTAAATGTATCGATCAAAAGCTCTATAGAAGCATGATAGGATCATTGTTATATTTAACTGCTTCTAGACCAGATATTTTATTCAGTGTTTGTATGTGCTCTAGATTTCAAGCATGTCCTAAAGAATCACATCTATTGGCTGTAAAAAGAATTTTTAAATATTTGATAAATACTATCAATCTTGGACTATGGTATCCAAAGGGGTCAACATTTGATTTAATCGGCTATTCGGATGCGGATTTTGCCGGTTACAAAGTAGATAGAAAAAGTACCAGTGGAACTTGTCAATTTCTTGGAAATATGTTGGTTTCATGGTACTCAAGGAAACAAACTAGTGTTGCCCTATCTACTGCGGAAGCCGAATATATAGCCGCCGGAAGCTGTTGTGCCCAACTACTTTGGATGAAACAACAATTGAAAGATTATGGCATTGATTATTTCAATATTCCTATTAAATGTGATAATACAAGTGCTATATGTTTGACTAAGAATCCTGTACTGCATTCAAGAACCAAGCATATAGATGTAAGACACCATTTTATTTGTGAACATGTTGAGAATCATGATATTTGTTTAGAATATGTGAAAATAGAAGATCAAATTGCTGATATCTTTACCAAACCACTAGCGAAGGAATCATTTTATAAAATTAGAAATGATATGGGGATGATAGAATTAAACTAGGAAGAATTACACAAATCTGATCTAAAAGGAGCCAAGTCGATCAGTCAAGTCGACTCCAGTGAAGTCGACTTTGGAGAAGCGAAGTCGACTCCACTGGGTCGAAGTCGACTTCGCCTAGGGCAAAGTTGACTCCGCGCGCGCGACGGCTCTCCTTCCCCCTTCTCCTTTTCTTCCTCTTTCTTTCTTCTTCCTTCTCCATTTCCCGCCGTTTCCAGCCCCGACGATTTCATTTTCTCTCCGAATCTCCGGCCAGCGCTCTCTCTCTTTCTTTTTTTCCGATAGCCATTTCTTTTCAGCCCTTTCTTCTTTGCTTTCTTATTAAAACTCCGGCAACTTTTCCAGCAATCTGTTCTTCTCCCTGCTTCCAACCTCTCTTTCTCTCAAAATCTCAAAATTGCGTAAATTCGCCAACTCCTCTCTCATTCATTTCTCTTTTTCTTCTCCTTCTCTCTCTGTTTTCAGAAAAACTTGCAACTCCGACAACTCTATTTCTCTCCTTTCAGTAGCTACCTCACTCTTCATCTTCAACCAAATCCCAAAACCAAACTCAATGGCTCCAAAACCCAGACTTTCCAAACTAGCTGTCTCCAAGCCCTCACTTAAACCTGTACCCAGACCTTCGAGGTCAAATACGGAGGAAGAAATTCCTAGGAGACAGAGGACTCCTGCGAAACGAGCCAGAGAGGAACCTTCAACCTCAACGGGTCGAAGGGTCAGATTTCAAACCGCTACCCAATCCTCAGATCGAGCTCAGAGGTCAGAAAGTCAACCTCAAAGCTCAAACACTGGAAGGATCCCAATAAAAAAGGGGCAAGTTCTGAAAATGCCCACAACCTACTTCAAAACAGAGCTTCAGCATAGTAGATTTTACAAACATTTCTACGAAAGAAAGGTATTTATCCCAAAGATCATTGATTTTAAATTTCTCAATGATTATGAGTTCGACATAGAAGAGCTACTAGATTATCAGGGATGGATAAGATTGTTAAAGACAGATGAAAGAGTATATCCTAATCTGACAAGGATATTTTACTATTTGTGGGATGATAACAATTTTTCAACCTTTGTCAAAGGCACAGAAATGTTTTTGGGAACAATGGCTAACCCAGATCAAGAAAGAACAATACAGAGAATAGGAAGAATTCTCGAAGTTCCATCCGAAGAAGAATCACTTCCCCGGGATCTTACAATGGAGAAAATCTACAATGAGCTAACAAAGAGTAACAAGTATAATGCAGGAACCAAGTTCCTACATTACATGGATCTTTCTCCACGGCTGAGAGTCCTCCGATTACTTATTGCTCACTGCATCTATCCGAAAGGCGGTGGAAGGAATCAGCTCAACTCCCAGGAAGCCATGATTCTATGGAAATTAGTCAACAAAGTCAAGATTAGCCTCCCAAGACTATTCCTAGAAGCCTTGGCATGTCGAAAGGACAATTCGAGAGGAGTTCTACCCTACGGGACATGGATCACAAGGATCCTCGAACATTATGAGGTAGACATTGACGGTGAACCATTTGAAGTCCCTAAAACCACAAATGCCATCAATAAGGCATTGCTCCAACGAATGAAGATCAATTTGGAGCAGTTCAGGGATGATAGGATTCGAGAAAAGTTGGGCGAACCAGCAAGACAGGCACAAACTGAGGGGGAGCAGCCTCCCAAGGCACCATCTGCTCCACCCCGAGACGTTCCTGAGGAGCCGGTATCTCCTATGACGCACGGATCCTACTCTCCACAAGGATCTGCTGCACCTGATCGGGTGCCTCCACCGTCATCTCAAGAGGTCACATTACAGAGCATTAAAGATGAGATATCTGCTCTACGAGAGGAAATGGGTCATCAAGAGGATCGAATGACCAGTCTCGTGACCGAAGTTCTTACTGCCATTAATGATATGCATTCCCGACAAGATCGAATCGATCGGGAAATGCGTACCATTAGATACCATCTTGCATTGGGGCGACACAAAAATCGACCCATACTGGAGCTTGATCCATACGATTCAGGATCAGTTCATCGAGATCCGACTCTCGCTCCAGTCTCTTCATTTTATTCATCCGCTCATGATCGTCCTATCAAACCCATCAATCTTCATATCCCATTTCCCAATTTCAATTCACCAAATCCTTGGTGATTGAACAATTTTTGAAAGATTGACAAAAAGGGGGAGATAGAATAGGAATAGAGTTGTTTTTGAGAGTTTTTAGAGCATTTTGGGTCAGGTAGTTTGTATCTAGGTTTCATTTTTGCTTTACAGTGTAATATGTAAAAATGATTGATTTATGAAATTGTTTATGCTCATATATGTGTTTCATGCTTGCTATGTGTTTCATATTTACTATACTCTGTTTGAAAGATATGATCTATTTTGGAAACTATATGATTGTGATTATCTTGAAAGGTACAAACTCAATTTAGTTTTGTCAATCATCAAAAAGGGGGAGATTGTTGGAAACAATGTTTAAAGCAAAACAAAATTGACCAAAGCATGAGTTTTGATGATCAACAAAGTTAAATTTGAGTATAATGTGAATACTAATGTTCATGGTTTAAGGAAAGGAAAAAGCCAAGTCGATCTCCAAGTCGACTTGGGCTTCGACTTAGGGTGAAGTTGATCCCAAAGTCGACTCCATCTTCGACTCCAAATTGAACCCCACGACCAGTTTTAAAAATAGAAGAAGAGCAGGTGAAGTCGCAGGCTAAGTCGACTCCACTTGCGACTTGGGAAGCCAAGTCGCAAACGAAGTCGACTCCAGCATCGACTTCAGACGGCAAAAACACTCTAGAGTTGATTTTGGGGCACAAAAATACCGAAGTCGCAGACGAAGTCGACTCCAGTTACGACTTGGGTGAAGTCGCAGACGAAGTCGACCCCAACTTCGACTTGAGGCTTTCAAAGTTCAAAGATGCAGATTCAAGCTCATTCCAAGAGTCAACTTGAGTTTTCTCAAATCCAAATCAAGGGTAGAAGCTCATTATCAACTTAAGTCTCTCAAGTCCAAGGCAAAACTCCAAGTGTATTTCAAGATGAAGAAACTCAAGTCATGAAGACTAGTGAATCAAAGACAAGTTCTTCAAAGATTCACAAAGACTACAAATATGTGAACCCATTCCAGAATGAAAATGATCAAAGAAAAAAGCCAAGCAAACTAAAGGAAAAGGGTCAAACTGTTTTTAGCACAAGAACAAGTCAAGTCGCAACCCAAGTCGACTCCAAGATCGACTTGAGGTCAAGTCTGAAACCAAGTCGACCCAGACTCAGACTTGAGAAATGCGGAACTGAAGTCGCACATGAAGTCGACTCCAGTTGCGACTTGGGAAGCCAAGTCGCAGACGAAGTCGACTCCACCTGCGACTTGGGGAAGCAACGTTCGAATTTTTGAACATTGGAACATTTATTGCTTGCCAACCACTTCTATAATGTTCGAATCTTCCCCATTCTATAAATAGACACTCAAGCAAACGTTGGAAAACACACTACATTATCTAAAAAGAGAAAAGAAGTGCAAACAAGAGCTCCCATTTGCTTTTCTCTAAATTTGAGTGATCTATACACTTCCAAAGGAAGGAGGAGCCTCAACTTGCAAATTGCTTCAACGACATACAACCGATTGCTTCTACAAGTTCTTCCTCATGCTCAATCTTGCCTACACAACTCTGTAAAGTGTAGATCTTCCTTATTTTCATTACTCTTTGTTATTGGTCTTGGTTTGAGTTTGTTGTAACAAACAAAGACGTTGCAAGTAGAGTTGTGATTGGAGTTGAACTCATCACCTACTTGTATCAAGTGTATAAGCCCCTAGAGCTAGAATCTAGAAGAGAGCATAGGCTCTGATTGTGTATGCCCCCTAGAGCTAGAATCTAGAAGAGAGCGGAGACTCTAAGTGTATTCGCGGAATACATATTGGAACCCAAGTCACAACGGTGTGTGAGCTTGGAAGAGTGGAGTAGGGAGAGGTTGCCCGAACCACTATAAATCTTGCCTACGGTTTACCTTATTGCTTTCACTATTTCATTGCGCTATATTTGTTTCAATCAAGGGGATTAAGCTTTCGAGGGGTTAAGTTTTAATTTACCGAAGAATTTTATAAGAACCCAATTCACCCCTCCCCTCTTGGGTTTTGCCATTAACTCGAGACCAACAGGACCAACATTAGCAAGTTTGGAAATTTTCCTCCCCCTTTCCTCTTTTTGCACGTTTCCAAGGCTCCAACTTTTGATTTTTTAACCAGCTTGTGGGACCCATTTGCCACATGTCATGAGGGTAATTTAATTCTACCTTATCCCTTGATGACATGACATTTTTATAACCAAGTAAACTTTCCATTTAATAATTAACAAAAATCATCAAAAATCACACATTTAAGGGGTGCATTGCTATCCATTGGTAGACGTCCCCTTTTTAGCTAGCTTTTGGCATTTTTTGTCAAATTTTCCACCATTTACACGTACATTAACTTCCCCTAGACATTAGGCAGCTTAGACATATTTTTTAGGATTTTAAAAAATCACATTTCATGCCCTAAAGTACCCTTGGACGTCCACCTTGTTGCCACATGCCGTAAGCTCCACTTTGAGCTAGTGTTTAGGCATTTAACCATGACATTTAATCCTTGACTTGAATTTGACCATTAAATAATTCTTAAAAATTCAGCTCAATCCATTCAAAAATTGACACCTTGCATAGTATTTAAGTATGTCATTTTCTAAAATGCTTTTTATTAAATGTTATGGTAGTCTAGGGTACACAAAGTCAATGCTAGGTACCTTTTTCTAATTAACCACTTTTTCATGGTAATTAGCTTAATCAAATCCACTCATTCCATAGATTTCATAATCTTATTCTATCATTTCAAATTTCATCTTAGACTGACTTTTCTACGTCAAGTTATGAACCTTTGAAATTTTCCTTGGAGTGTGAGATTAAAAATAAATAATTATCACATTAATCTCATCACTTGTACCTTAATCCAATCCACTTCTAAGGTTGAGCCCAAAATCATGAACTTGTTGATCCCGAGTTAATGGAAAATACCCAAGAGGGGAGGGGTGAATTGGGTAATTAAAAAATCTTTCGCTTTAAACAAAAACTTTACCCCGGTTTAGTTCAATCCCCTTCAATGAAACAAAAGGAAAGCAATAAGATAATGAAAGCAGAAATATAAATCAATGGACAGGGTTTTATAGTGGTTCGGGCAACCTTACCCATTCCACTCTTCCAAGCTCACACCCCTTGTGACTTAGGTTTCACTATGGATTTCATAAATATAACAAGAGCCTATGCTCTCTTCTAGATTCCAGCTCTAAGGGGCATAAACAACACACAACACAAGTAGGTGACGAGTTCTACTCCAATCACACGCTACTTTGCTTACACTTGATCTTAGTCACCAACACTAAATCAAGTTCAATACCATAGGAAAAATAATAAAGAAAGTTTCTACACGTTACTATTGTGTAGAGGCAGATTTAGCGCGGAAAAGAACTTGCGAAGCAGTCTGCATGATTCAGCGAGCAGCTCCTGACAGTTTGAATGCAAAGTTCTTCTTCTAGATGTTGGCTTGATCACTTAATGCTCTTAGGAATGGGAGTTATGCTCAATCAATGAAGTTTCAGCTACCCTCCACGTTCATCTTTAATGCCTTATATAAATGGCGAGGGAATTCGAACGTTTGGAAGTAGATGACGCGCATTTAATGCGCCAACGTTCAAAAAATTTCCGACTGTTGCGACCCAAGTCGCAGGTGAAGTCGACTTCGGGTGCGACTTCACTTCCTTAGCTTGCTAGTTGAACTTGAAATTCTTGGAGATGGCTTTGGTCACTTGAATTTCTTCAAATTAAATATTCTTCCCTTGATTTACATCATTTGAAATTCAGTTTATTCATCCTAGCTTGATGTCCCTTAGCTCCGTGTCTTGAAATCTTGAATACTTGAATCTTGGAGTTCATGAAAGAAGTCCAAATGTGTGATCTTGATCCTCCATGATGAATACATGCAACTTTGCTTGCTTTGGACTTGATTTGATCTTCATTTAGCCTAAGTCGAATGCTTGAGTCGACTTGATCCTCAACTTCACTCAAGTCTGGCATCGAGTCGACTTGGTCTGCGACTTAGCTCTTTAAGTTCTGCACTTCAGTCTGAAGTCGAAGCTCGAGTCGACTTGGTTAGCGACTTCACCCAAGTCGCATGTGTTGGTCCCGAGTTAATGGCAATTACCCAAGAGGGGAGGGGTAAATTGGGTATTTAAAAATTTATAACTTAAACAGAAGCTTTACCCCGGATTAATCTATTCCCTTTTATGAAGAAACAAAATGGAAAGCAATATAATGTAAAGAGCAGAAATATAAATCAAGCACACAAGATTTTTATAGTGGTTCGGGCAACCTCCCTACTCCACTCTTCCAAGCTCACACTCCTTGTGACTTGGGTTCCACTATTGTATTCTTCAAATACAATTAGAGCTACTGCTCTCTTCTAGATTCCAGCTCTAGGGGGCTTCAACACAACACACCACAAGTAGGTGATGAGTTCCACTCCAATCACACACTACTTTGCTTACACTTGATCTTAGTTCCTCAAACTAAATCAAGTTCAATACAAACAAAGAAATAATAAAAGAAGTCTACACTTTACAGATGTGTAGAAGCAATTTGGCACAGAGAAGAACTCGTAGTGTAGGCTTTGAAGATTCAGAAGTTAAGCTCTTGCAGTTTGAAGCGAAGTTCTTCTTCTTTGGATTGGCTTGATCTCTTTAATGCTCTTGAAGGTAGGAGTTATGCACACTTAATGATTTCAGCTACTTCCCTCGTCCACAATGAATGCCTTTTATAATTTTGGAGGGAATCCGAACGTTAGAAGGTAGGTGGCACGCATTTAATGCGCCAACGTTCGAATAAATTCCGACCGTTGCGACCCAAGTCGCATGCGGAGTCGACTTCGGATGCGACTTCGCCCAAGTCGCAGATGGAGTCGACTTCGGGTGCGACTTCGCCTCTCCGTCGCAACATCAAGTTCCAAGTCGGGTCGACTTGGGTATCGACTTGACCCAAGTCGCAGGTGAAGTCGACTTCGGGTGCGACTTCACCTTGTCAGTTGGCTTTGATGAACTTGAAGACTTTGGAGATTGCTTTGTTTTGCTTAGGCTTCTCCATTCCTTCAATTCCTTTGCATTTTTCATATCTTGGATTATTGAGTCTTCTTGCTTTCATTTGCTCCGAGTTTTGCAATCCTTGAATCCATGAGATTTGAATCTTCTTGGTATCTTGAACTTGGATTGGTTGTCATATCATGACTTTCTTCATCTTGAGATAAGCTTGGAGCTTTGCCTTGAACTTGAGAGATTTAAGTTGATCTTGCACCTTTGATTAGGTATTGAAAACACTCAAGTTGATTCTTGAAACTGCATCTTTGATCTTAAAAAAAAACTCAAGTTGCACTTGGGGTCGACTTCGTCCGCGACTTCGCCCAAGTCGCAACTGGAGTCGACTTCGTTTGCGACTTCGGCATTCTTCCATCCCAAATTCAGCTCTGGAGTGATTTTCCCGACTGAAGTCGATGCTGGAGTCGACTTCGTTTGCGACTTGGCTTCCCAAGTCGCAAGTGGAGTCGACTTGGCCTGCGACTTCACTTGTTCTTCTCCCGTTTTCAACTCTGGACAGATTTGGCTTCTTGAAGTCGATCTTGGGGTCGACTTGGAGAACGACTTGGCCTTCCATGCTTTATTTTCTTCAAATGTATATGCCTTAAACATTTCCACAAACGTGTTAGTAGCCAAGACTTACTCAAATTGATTTGTTAATCATCAAAACATAGATTTAGCTAGTTTTCCACATATTTCCAACAATCTCCCCCTTTTTGATGATTGACAAAACCGATTTGAGTGTATACTTTTCAATTACTTAAAAATACGATAAGTTTGTATTTGAAGTGTTATCATACATATGCTCATGCAAACTTTCAATAAAAACATTCAACAAACATATCCTACTCTTCTCCCCAAGCATATCCTACTCTTCTCCCCCTCAAATCCTACTCGTCTCCCCCTTTTTGTCAATATATCAAAAGGTTAGAGGGTAAAGAGATACGTGGGTTTGCTCCCCCTAAACAGGTGCTCCCCCTAAGTTTATGCTAAGTTAATTCAATCATTCCCATGTCATTTCTAATCTTATAAAATTCTTCTTTTGCTAGGGGCTTTGTAAATATGTCTGCAACTTGATCCTCTGTTTTTACATATACCAAACATATGTCATGATTTTCTGCATGTTCTCTAATGAAATGATGTCTAAGGTCTATATGTTTGGTCCTAGAATGCAAGACTGGATTTTTAGTTAAACATATGGCACTAGTATTATCACATTTAATGGGTATATCTTTAAAATTCATGCCATAGTCCCTAAGTTGTTGTTTCATCCAAAGTAATTGGGCACAACAGCTCCCGGCGGCAATGTATTCGGCTTCCGCCGTAGATAGAGCAACACTAGTTTGTTTTCTTGAAAATCATGAAACCAACATGTTCCCAAGAAATTGACATGTTCCACTAGTGCTTTTTCTATCTACTTTGTAACCGGCAAAATTCGCATCCGAGTAGCCGATTAGATCAAAATTACAGCCCTTTGGATACCAAAGTCCTATATTGGTAGTGTCAACTAGGTATCTGAAAATTCTTTTCACAGCTACCAAGTGTGATTCTTTTGGACATGATTGAAATCTAGAGCACATACACACACTAAACAATATATCAGGCCTAGAAGCAGTTAAATACAACAAAGAACCTATCATACTTCTATACAATTTTAAATCAACTATTTTTCCTTTTTCATCTTTGTCGATTTTGATTGTTGAGCTCATTGGCGTGTTTGCTCCTTTGCTATTTTCCATACCAAACTTCTTCAGCATTTCTTTGATATACTTGGACTGGTTGATGAAGATTCCTTCATTTAATTGCTTGATTTGCAGTCCAAGGAAGAAGTTTAGTTCTCCCATCATGCTCATCTCAAATTCCTTCTGCATAAGCTCAGAAAATTCTTGACAAAGTATTTCATTAGTAGCACCGAAAATGATATCATCAACATAAATTTGAATGATCAATATATCATTTTCTTTATATTTGATAAACAAAGTGGTGTCTACCTTTCCTTTTTGAAAATCATGATCAATCAGAAATTTGCTTAGTTTATCATACCAAGACCTTGGAGCTTGTTTTAATCCATATAATGTTTTGGTTAACTTGTACACAAATTTAGATTGATCTTTTTCTTCAAATCCAGGTGGTTGTTCTACATACACCTCTTCATTTATATATCCATTTAGAAATGCACTTTTAACATCCATTTGAAATAATTTAAAGTTCATGTGAGATGCAAAAGCTAGTAAGATGCGAATTGCTTCCAATCTAGCAACCGGGGCATAGGATTCCTCAAAGTCTATTCCTTCTTCTTGTGAGTATCCTTTTGCCACAAGTCTAGCTTTGTTTCTCACTACAAGTCCACTTTCATCTAATTTGTTTCTAAAGACCCACTTGGTGCCAATAACAATACAATCGTTTGGTCTAGGAAGAAGGTGCCAAACTTAGTTTCTTTCAAATTGATTTAGTTCTTCTTGCATTGCTATAATCCAGTTTTCATCATTAAGAGCTTGATCAATATTGGATGGTTCAATCTTGGATACAAAGGCATATTGTCCACAAACATTTTGCTTTGACCTTCTAGTTTTTACACCTTCATATACATTCCCTATAACTTGTTCAATTGGATGGGCGTGTTTGAATTTTAAATTAGTTGGAGGTTTGTAGGAATTATTACCTTCACTTACCCTTTCCTCCATGAAATCTTCTTGCTTTTCCACATGCAGTTTTTTAAGATTGCTTGCTATATCATCTGCATCACTTAAATCATCTTTTCTTTTGAAGCATGGGTTAGTTTCATCAAAAACAACATGTATGGACTCTTCTACCACTTGGTTTCATTTATTGAATACTCTATATGCTTTGCTATTTGATGAGTACCCAAGGAATATTACCTCATCACTTTTGGCATCTAATTTTCCCAAGTTGGTTTTTCCATTGTTCAAAACATAACATGTGCATCCAAAAGCATGAAAATATGAAATATTTGGCTTCCTTCCTTTCCATAACTCATATGGGGTCTTTTTCAAGATTGTTCTAATGGTAACTCGATTCAAAACATGACAAGCTGCACTCACAGCTTCACTCCAAAATTTCTTGGATAGTTTGCTCTCATTTAGCATTGTTCTAGCCATCTCTTGTATAGTTCTGTTTTTCCTTTCAACTACTCCATTTTGTTGTGGAGTTCTTGGTGCAGAAAATGTGTGATGGATTCTTTTTTCATTACATAACTCTATGAATCGTTTGTTTTCAAATTCACCACCATGATCACTTTTTATAGTCATAATAGTACTTTATTTTTCATTTTGCACCAAATTTACAAAAGTTGAAAACATAGGGAAGGCTTCATCTTTGCTAGCTAAGAGAATTATCCATGTGAATCTTGAAAAATCATCAACAATCACAAATACATATTTCTTTCCACCAATGGTTAAGATATCGGATGACCCATATAGATCCATGTGTAGCAATTCAAGTGGCCTAGTGGTGGAGATTTCCTTTTTGGTAGAGAAAGGCATCTTAGGTTGTTTAGATAATTGACATGCCTTGCAAATTTTGTCTTTGTCATATTTCAACTTTGGCAAGCCTTCTACCAAACTCTTCTTCCATAGGGTCTTTATATTTTCCATGTTTATATGTCCAAGCCTTTTATGCCAAACTCATGGATCATTATCAATGACCATTAGACATTGACCATCTAATTCGTCAAGTGAAACCAAATATACATTTCCATGTCTTTTTCCACTAAACATGATATGTTCTCCATCAAATACATTACATATAGATAATTCAAACACAACCTTGTATCTTTTGTCACATAATTGACTAATGCTCATTAGGTTATGCTTGAGTCCTTCAACAAACAAAACATCTTCCATGCATGCATTTGAAATACTATAAATATTTCCTTTACCTTTAATTTTACCTTTCTCATTATTGCCAAAGGCAACCGTTCCATCGTTGCAAGGCTTAAGTTTGTGAAATAAACTTCTTTCTCCGGTCATATGCCTTGAACAACCGTTGTCCATGAACCATACATTGTTTTCCTTTGCCTTGAAACAAATCTCTTCATTGCTCGTGCATCTTGTTGAGATGGTTTGTTCTTCCAAAACTTCAGTTGTGTTCAAACATAACAAGTCTTCTTCTTGTTCGATCCGTGTCATGCAGCATATTCTTGCGCAGTTTGCTGTATAGTTATCGTCGGTTAAAGAGCTGCTTGTTAATGAAGTCTCTTCATTGACGTACATGCCTCTTCCCTTTGGCCTTTGGTATTTTCTGCCTTCATGTCCTTCCTTCCTCTCTTGAAACTCTTCCGGCGTAGGACATTGAGCTTGTATGTGTCCTATCCCGCCGCATTTGTAGCACTTCGTTGGCTCCTTCTTCTTCTCTCTTCTTGTTCTTTCTTTGAGGTCTTTGAAGTTCCTTTCTTTTCTCACAAATTTTCAGAATTTGCGAGTGAGTAGTGCTATGTCTTCATTGTCGTTGTGAGATGAGAGGTAGATTCTTCTGAGTTGTGGGTGGCCTTTAGTGCAATGGCTTTCTTCCCTTTATGATTGTCTTCGTTTCTTCTCTTAATTAGCTCATGTGACATTAATGAGCTAATTAGATCTTCTAGCTTTAGTGTATTTAGGTCTTTGGCTTCTTCTATTGCAGTAATCTTTGGAGTCCAAGATTCCGGTAGAGCTCTTAGTATCTTCATGACCTGTTCGGATTCAGAGATAGCCTTTCCAAGACCTTTCAAAGCGTTAGTAATCTTAGAAAATCTAGCAAACATTTTAGAAATATTTTCTGTTTCTAGCATTCTAAAACTTTCCAATTCTCCTATTAAAATATTTCTCCTAGTCCCTTGGACTTGAGAGGTTCCTTCATAAATGGATGTTAGAGTATCCCATATTTCTTTAGCGGTTTGACAAGATGATACTCTATCATATTCGGAAGCTGTAAGAGCACAAAATAGTGAGTTCATAGCTTTAGCATTGCTCTTTACAGTTCTTACTTCCTCTTCGGTCCACTTGTAAGCTCTTTCATCTATAGGCAATGTTACACCATCTTGGATTGCAATCCAAGAGTCCATGTCGGTAGCCATGATGAGTTACTTCATTCGAAGCTTCCAATAGCCGAAATTGTTCTCATCAAACAATGGTGGCCTAGTAAATGATTGGCCCTCGGCAAAAGCAGGAACGAAAGTAGATTGGGATGCCATATGATTAGATCTCTTTGGTTTGTCTCAAAGACCTGCTCTGATACCACTTGTTGGTCCCGAGTTAATGGCAATTACCCAAGAGGGGAGGGGTGAATAGGGTATTTAAAAATTTATAACTTAAACAGAAGCTTTACCCCGGATTAATGTATTCCCCTTTATGAAGAAACAAAATGGAAAGCAATATAATGTAAAGAGCAGAAATATAAATTAAGCACACAAGATTTTTATAGTGGTTCGGGAAACCTCCTTACTCCACTCTTCCAAGCTCACACTCCTTGTGACTTGGGTTCCACTATTGTATTCTTCAAATACAATTAGAGTCACTGCTCCCTTCTAGATTCCAGCTCTAGGGGGCTTCAACACAACACACCACAAGTAGGTGATGAGTTCCACTCCAACCACACACTACTTTGCTTACACTTGATCTTAGTTCCTCAAACTAAATCAAGTTCAATACAAACAAAGAAATAATAAAAGAAGTCTACACTTTACAGATGTGTAGAAGCAATTTGGCGCAGAGAAGAACTCGTAGTGTAGGCTTTGAAGATTCAGAAGTTAAGCTCTTGCAGTTTGAAGCGAAGTTCTTCTTCTTTGGATTGGCTTGATCTCTTTAATGCTCTTGAAAGTAGGAGTTATGCACACTTAATGATTTCAGCTACTTCCCTCGTCCACAATGAATGCCTTTTATAATTTTGGAGGGATTCCAAACGTTAGAAGGTAGGTGGCGCGCATTTAATGCGCCAACGTTCGAATAAATTCCGACCGTTGCCACCCAAGTCGCATGCGGAGTCGACTTCGGATGCGACTTCGCCCAAGTCGCAGATGGAGTCGACTTCGGGTGCGACTTCGCCTCTCCGTCGCAACCTCAAATTCCAGGTCGGGTCGACTTGGGTATCGACTTGACCCAAGTCGCAGGTGACGTCGACTTCGGGTGCGACTTCACCTTGTCAGTTGGCTTTGATGAACTTGAAGACTTTGGAGATTGCTTTGTTTTGCTTAGGCTTCTCCATTCCTTCAATTCCTTTGCATTTTTCATATCTTGGATTATTGAGTCTTCTTGCTTTCATTTGCTCTGAGTTTTGCAATCCTTGAATCCATGAGATTTGAATCTTCTTGGTATCTAGAACTTGGATTGGTTGTCATATCATGACTTTCTTCATCTTGAGATAAGCTTGGAGCTTTGCCTTGAACTTGAGAGATTTAAGTTGATCTTGCAGCTTTGATTAGGTATTGAAAACACTCAAGTTGATTCTTGAAACTGCATCTTTGATCTTAAAAAAAAACTCAAGTTGCACTTGGGGTCGACTTCATCCGTGACTTCACCCAAGTCGCAACTGGAGTTGACTTCGTTTGCGACTTCGGCATTCTTCCATCCCAAATTCAGCTCTGGAGTGATTTTCCCGACTGAAGTCGATGCTGGAGTCGACTTCGTTTGCGACTTGGCTTCCCAAGTCGCAAATGGAGTCGACTTGGCCTGCGACTTCACTTGTTCTTCTCCCATTTTCAACTCTGGACAGATTTGGCTTCTTGAAGTCGATCTTGGGGTCGACTTGGAGAACGACTTGGCCTTCCATGCTTTATTTTCTTCAAATGTATATGCCTTAAACATTTCCACAAATGTGTTACTAGCCAAGACTTACTCAAATTGATTTGTTAATCATCAAAACATAGATTTAGCTAGTTTTCCACATATTTCCAACAGCATGTGGAGTCGACTTAGTTTGCGATTTCACCCAAGTCGCATGTGGAGTCGACTTGGTCTGCGACTTTGGCAGCTCTCGTCCCTAATTTCAATGTTGGACAAAAAATCATGTTTGAAGTCGATGCTGGAGTCGACTTGGTCTACGATTTCGCCCAAGTCACATGCGAAGTCGACTTTGTTTGCGACTTCAACAGCTCTTGCTACCAATTTCAACGCTGGACGTAAAAACGCGTTTGAATTCAATGCTGGAGTCGACTTGGGGATCGAATTGGCCTAAGTCGACTTGGAAATCGACTTGACCTATCATGCTTCATTTTCTTCATTTTTATATCCTTTAATCATCTCACAAACATGTTAGTAACCAAAACTTACTCAAATTGATTTGTTAATCATCAAAACACAGACTTGCCTTATTTTGTCATTGATTTCAACACATGTTTCCAACAATCTCCCCCTTTTTGATAATTGACAAAACCGATTTGAGTATATACCTTTCAATATCTTTAAAATATACTATTTTATCTTGTTTTGGTATCTTTAGAATAATCACTAGTCTTTTGCATTTTGAAGTTTAACATACATATTTCATTTTCAACATTTGCATATTTCATTTCCAATGATTCACAAGTTAAAATCATTTATATCATTCATTTAAAAATAGAACATAAGCAGAACAAACTTTTCATATGCAAACTTATGTACAATCCGCCCAAACTGAGACTCAAATCCTAATCTATTCTCCCCCTTTTTGTCAATTGATCAAAAAATAAGGATGGTGGGATGCTTAGGGACATGCGGTGGTGGAGTGGGTTAATCCTTTGAGAACGGCGGGGGCTGCTCCCCCTGAACCTGTGCTCCCCCTCAGCTTGTGCTCCCCATCGCCTTGCACTTTTCTAAGTTCATTTCTCCTATCTTATTGTTCCTAATTTAATTCAATTATCCTCATATCATTTCTAATTTTATAAAATGGTTCTTTTGCTAGAGGTTTGGTAAAAATATCTGCAATTTGATCTTCTGTTTTCACATATTTCAAACAGATATCATGATTTTCTACATGTTCTCTGATAAAATGGTGTCTTAGGTCTATATGCTTGGTCTTAGAATGTAGTATTGGATTTTTAGTTAAACATATTGCACTAGTATTATCACATCTAATAGGTATATCTTTGAATTTCGTGCCATAATTCCTAAGTTGTTGTTTCATCCAAAGAAATTGGGCATAACAGCTCCCTACGGCAATGTATTCGGCTTCCGCGGTGGATAGAGCAACACTAGTTTGTTTTCTTAAAAACTTATGAAACCAACATTTTCCCAAGAAACTGACATGTTCCACTAGTGCTTTTTCTATCTACCTTGTAACCGGCAAAATCTGCATCCGAGTAGCCGATTAGATCAAAATTAGAACCCTTTGGATACTAAAGTCCTATGTTAGTAGTATCTACTAAGTATCTGAAAATTCTTTTTACAGCTACCAAATATGATTCTTTTGGACATGATTGAAATCTAGAGCACATACAAACACTGAATAGTATCGGGTCTAGAAGTAGTTAAATATAATAAAGAGCCTATCATGCTTCTATATAACTTTAAATCAATAGATTTACCTTTCTCATCTTTGTCAATTTTAATGGTTGAGCTCATAGGCGTGTTTGCCCCTTTGCTGTTTTCCATGCCGAACTTCTTTAATAATTTCCTTGACATACTTGAATTGGTTTATGAAAATCCATTCACTTAGTTGCTTAATTTGTAGTCCAAGGAAGAAATTCAGCTCCCCCATCATACTCATCTCAAATTTCTTCTGCATAAGCTCAGAAAAATCTTGACAAAGGATCTCATTAGTATCACCAAAAATAATATCATCTACATAAATTTGAATAATCAGAATATCCTTTTCTTTATACTTAATCAACAATGTGGTGTCTACCTTTCCTTTTTGGAAGTCATGATCAATCAGAAATTTGCTTAATCTTTCATACCAAGCCCTTGGAGCTTGTTTTAATCCATATAGTTCTTTGGTTAATTTGTATACAAATTTAGATTGATCTTTCTCGTCAAATCCAGGTGGTTATTCAACATACACTTCTTCATTTATATACCTATTCAAAAATGCACTTTTAATATTCATTTGAAACAACTTAAAGTTCATGTGAGATGCAAAAGCTAGTAGAATGCGAATAGCCTCTAATCTAGCAACCGGAACATAGAATTTCTCAAAGTCTATTCCTTCTTCTTATGAGTATCCTTTTGCCACAAGCCTAGCTTTGTTTCTCACTACAAGTTCACTTTCATCTAATTTGTTTCTAAAGACCCATTTTGTGTCAATGACGATACAGTCTTTTGGTCTTGGAACAAGATGCCAAACTTGGTTTCTTTCAAATTGATTTAGCTCTTCTTGCATTGAAATGACCCAGTTTTCATCATTAAGAGCTTGATCAATAGTTGTTGGTTCAATCTTTGATACAAAAGCATATTCTCCACAAATATTTTATTTTGACCTTCTAGTCTTAACACCTTCATAAATATTGCCTATAACTTGCTCGATTGGATGAACATTTTTGAACTTTAAATCAGTTGGAGATTTATAGGAATTGTTATCTTCACTTACCCTTTTCTCTATGAAATTTTCTGGCTTGGGTTCAATTTCTTCTTGTTGCTCTTGTTGTTTTGCTTTTGAATTCTTTGATGTATCATCTGCATCACTTAATTCATCATCCTTTCTCCGAATTCGGTTAAATTCATCAAAAACAACATGTATTGGCTCTTCTACAACTTGGTTCCTTTTATTGAAGACTCTATATGTTTTGCTATTTGATGAGTAACTAAGGAATATTACCTCATCACTCTTGGCATCCAGTTTTCCCAAGTTGGTTTTACCATTGTTCAAAACATAACATGTGCAACCAAAAGCATGAAAATATGAAATATTTGATTTTCTACCTTCCCATAGCTCATATGGGGTCTTTTTCAAGATTGCTCTAATGGTTACATGATTTAGGACATGACGTGCTGTACTTACAGCTTCGCCCCAAAATTTCTTGGATAATTTACTCTCATTTAGCATAGTTCTAGCCATCTCTTGTATGGTTCTATATTCTTTCTTTCAACTACTCTATTTTGTTGTAAAGTTCTTAGTGCAGAAAATGTGTGGTGAATTCCTTTTTCATTACATAATTCTATAAATTGTTTATTTTCAAACTCACAACCATGATCACTTCTAATAGTCATAATAGTATGTTTTTCATTTCGCACCAAGTTTACAAAAGTTGCAAATATAGAGAAAGCTTCATCTTTGCTAGCTAAGAGAATTACCCATGTGAATCTTGAAAAATCATCAACTATTACAAATACATATTTCTTTCCACCAATGGTTAAGATATCGGATGATCCATATAAATCCATGTGTAGCAATTCAAGTGGCCTAGTGGCGAAAATCTCTTTTTTGGAGGAAAAAGACATTTTAGGTTGTTTTGATAGTTGACATGTCTTACAAATTTTATCTTTGTCATATTTCAATTTTGGCAATCCTTCTATCAAACTCTTTTTCCATAGGGTCTTGATGTTTGACATGTTTATATGCCCAAGCCTCTTATGCCAAACCCATGGATCATTGTCAATAGCCATTAGACATTGACCATCTAGTTCGTCAAGTGAAACCAAATATATATTTTCATGTCTTTTTCCACTAAAAATGATATGTTCTCCATCAAATACATTGCATATAGATGATTCAAACACAACCTTGTACCCTTTGTCACATAACTGGCTAATACTCATTAGATTGTGCTTGAGTCCTTCAACAAATAATACATCCTCCATACATGTATTTGAAATACTGTAAATGTTTCCTTTACCTTTGATTTTACCTTTCTCATTATTTCCAAAGGCAACAGTTCCATCATTGCAAGGCTTGAGTTTATGAAATAAGCTTCTTTCTCCAGTTATATGCCTTGAGCAACCACTATCCATGAACCTTTGCCTTGAAACATACCTGAAAAATGAACAAGTAAAGCTTATCTCTTTGGTACCCATTTTATGGGTCCATTTGGGTTAGTAAACTGGTTTAATCTGTACTGTTCTATTCTTGAAAGCCCAAATCTTGTGTTTCTTGGAACCCAAACTAATTTAGCACCATGGTTATATAGTTTCTTGAAGTTGCATTTATAAATTCTGTGACCCATCTTGTTGCAAAAGTTACAGGCCATTGGTAATCTAGGAGTAGGCCTCCAAGTATGTTGAGGTTCAAAATTTGGCCTTCTAGCCCAAACAACTTGTTTCCCTTTTGGTTTGTAAATAGGTGCAACTTTAGCTTGATTTTTCCCAAGTGTTGTGTGGAACCCTGACCGTATACGAGTTGTTTCAACTATATACGTGTCATTTCGACATTTATAATTTTGTAATTATTTTATGAATAAATGAAAATTCATGAATTATATTGATGGATATGTGTATTGGAGATTGAAATAATGCGATTGGGAATTTAACCCCGTGAATAGTGCACGTGAATAGTAAACATGAATAGTAAACAAGGGGTTAAGATGTATGATTAAGAGTTAATCACTTGGATTAACTTAATCATAAAAGACAAAATAGAGATTTAATCACTACAAGACAAAATAGCAATTCTTTTGGATATTTTAATCCATGTTTGGATTTTTGTGGAAAAATAGAAAAAAATTCATAAATTGCAATCCGGGCGTCGGAATTCGATGAAATTTTTTATGGATGGTTAAAAATTCATGATGGACATGATGAATGGGCTAAGATGTGATGAAAATCACAAATCAATGGTCAAGATGAAACGTCAAATGCAAAGTGAAAAAGTAACTTCACTTTTTCATTAATTATGTATTTGACTTTAATTAAAATTAATAAATAAAAATTAAAAAAATTAAATGCAATGCAGAAACATATCAGGTCGTGCAGGGGGAGTACCATGACCAAATCAATGGTCCAAATTCATCCAAATCATAAATCAAGGGCTAGGATTAATTTAGCTTAATTTAATTAATTTTAAAAAATCAAAAAATAGGTAGAAAACTAGGGCTGCTATAGGGGGGCTGGAGCAGGCCTAGGGTGGCTGCTCTTGGCTCAAGGAACCTTTGAAAATTAGAAAAAAATACATTTGCAATTTTACACCCTAAGCTAGAGGGGGTAAAATGCAAATTCATGAAAAATGGACCCATATAAATAGAGGAGCAGGCCATGGAAGAAATTCACAACCATCCCAGCTCAAAAATCACTTGAGCAACTTCATTTCCCATCCCCACACGTTTTAGCCTTAAGGAAAGAGGAGAATCGAAGGTTGGAGTGAGAAAAGGCGAGTTGAAGAGGCATAACTTCGTTTAAGGTAAGTGGATTCCCCTCAAACTTGTTTTGAATGTTAGATGAAGTAAAACCATGCTTAGATAATTCCCAAGAATGATAAAATAAGTATAGATATAATGTTTAAATGGAATTATGCCAAAACATCAAAAATTTGGAGCGAATATAGGGTATTCGGCAAGATAGCAAATGATATGTGAAAATAATGCTCCAAAATTGATAAATGATGATTTGGGATGAATTATTATGATAAATATGATGTTAGAATAATGATATATTAATTTCATGATTTTTGAAATTAAGGATTATGCTTAAGTGAATTTATGATGATTTTTAGTATATGGAGAAAATGATTTTTTTGGGCAAGTAAATAATGATAAATTCAAAATATAAGAAATGTCTAATGATATGCTACAGTGAACAGCGTGATTTTGGAAAAAATTTGGAAATTAATATTTGAATATAAGTATGGAATTTTTGAAGAATTTAAGGGCAAAAATATCTGTGTAAAGAAATAATGCCCAAATATTATAAAGCATACATGGGAAGCAGCTTAAATAAAGGAAATGAAATATCCTTTGTCCTTGAATAGGAAAAGGAAAAGAGAAGGTCGAAGACACCTCCTAAGAAGGTAAGCAAGTTATATGTTTTGCAAATTAATTTCAAAATGCTTGAAATTGTTTGTGAATTGCTTTATGAAATTTATTTAAGGTTGGCCATACCTATAACTGCTTTACATGAACTGAAGTTTGTGAAATTGTTTATTAAATGCTTTTTATGAAATTGTTTATGATTTGCAAATATCATGCCGGCATGTGTATGAGAATGAGCATGTGCACGAGGAATAGGCCTTAGTCGAGGTAGTAAGCGGACCGGATGTCCCCCTCGCTATTGCCAAGTCGCTTAATAGGCCCAGGCCGGCGGCGACCTCCCTGAAATGGGAGCATGTATGGGATGGGCGCCTAGCTAGCGTCGCATCCAAAGGAATGTCATGAATGCTATGTATGCATTGCATTTGCATTTTATGAAATGCATGAAAATGATTGAAAAATTTTGTATAGCTTGCTTACTGAGTATTATTACTCACCCATGCTTTTTCAACAACAGACAGGAAATGATGATGAAGGCAGCATGCCAAGTGTTATGTAGTTTTTGATATAAATGATGTTTATGTAAACTTTATGTAAAGACAACGATGATAATTTTGAGATGAAAAGGGAATATTTTTATTCCAATGAAAATGTTTATGGAATAGTTTTTGATCATAACTGTGTTATGTGAAATATATTTCAAATTGGATGAATGATGGAAATTTTCCATGTATTGATGAAAGAAAAAAAAAAGAATCCTGCCGTGTGATCAAGGCAACAATCCTGAGTCACGTTTACCAATCAAAACGATCCCGGAGTAAGGCTTCTAGGCACCTCGGTTCGGGGCGCCACATGTTGGCACATTTGATTTGTTGCTTTCTCCTTGCTCAAATGTGAAGTATCCAAGACCTCTTCTATTAGTTTGAGAGGTCATGTTCAGAAATATTTTCACATTCTCTCCTAGATTAGATAACTTAGTTACTGATTCATTTAAGGATTCATTCTCCTTTTTCAATTTCTCCACTTCTTTCAATAGCAGTTCATTTTCTTCTTTCAGTTTTGTTGTTCTTTCTGCTAGTTTTCCATTTACAATAATAATGGAATTATATTATTGTTTCTTTAATGATAATTTGTTTCCTAATTTTTTGATTTCCTCATATAATGAATCATATGCTTGTTGTAATTCCTCTAATTTAGCAGATTTGAGACATTTTTGAATAGAAGAATGAGTAGATTGAGAATAATAAAGTTTGGAAGTTACCTCTTCATTACTTGTATATTTTGTTGAGGTGTTTGCTCTTCCAAAAATTCTGTTGTGTTTAGACACAGCAAAGTTTCTTCTTGCTCAATCAGTGCCATGTAACATATTCTTGCGCAACTTGCTGCTTCAAAATCATCAGTTGAGGAGCTGCTTGTTGATAACGTTTCTTCATTCACGTATATTCCTCTTCCCTTAGGCTTTTGAAATTTTTGGCTTTCATATGTTTCCTTCTTTTCTTGACGATCCTTTGATTTTTCTTCCGGTGTAGGACATTGAGCTTGCATATGTCCCATACTGCCGCTTCTGTAGCACTGTGTAACCTCCTTCTTTTTCTCTTTTCTAGGTCTCTCTTTGAAACCTTTGAAGTTCTTTTCTTTCCTTACAAACTTTCGAAATCTTCGAGTTAACAGAGCAATGTCTTCATCATCGTTGTGAGATGAGGGGGTGGACTCATCCGAGTTACGAGTGACTTTTAGTACAATTGCTCTCTTTCCTTTGTGATGATCTTCATTTCTTTTCTTGATTAGCTCATGTGACATTAATGAACTAATAAGGTCTTCTAGCTTCAATGTGTTTAGGTCTTTGACTTTTTCTATTGCAGTGATCTTTGGAGTCCATGATTCCGGTAGAGTTCTTAGAATCTTCATGACTTGTTCAGATTCAGAAATTGCTTTTCCTAGACCTTTCAAGGCGTTAGTAATCTTAGAAAATCTAGCAAATATTTCAGATATATTTTCTATCTCTAATATTTTAAAACTTTCTAATTCTCCAATCAATATATTTCTTCTTGTCCCTTGGACTTGAGAAGTTCCTTCATAGATAGATGTTAATGTATCCCATATTTCTTTGGCGGTCAAACAAGAGGATACTCTATCATATTTAGAAGTAGTAAGAGCACAAAATAATGAATTCATAGCCTTAGCGTTGCTCTTAACAGTTTTCACTTCCTCATCGGTCCATTTGAAAGTTCTTTCATCAATTGGCAAAGTCACACCGTCTTGGATCGCAATCAAAGAGTCCATATCTGTAGCCATGATGAGTTGTTTCATACGTAGCTTCCAATAGCATAAGTTGTTCCCATCAAACAAAGGTGGGCTAGTAAAAGATTGGCCTTCGGCAAATGCGAAAACGGAAGTAGATTGGGATGCCATATTAAAAGATCTCTTTAGTTTAAACTCAAAGACTTGCTCTGATACCACTTGTTGGTCCCGAGTTAATGACAAATACCTAAGAGGGGAGGGGTGAATTGGGTAATTAAAATTTTTTTTGCTTTAAACAGAAACTTTTTCCCGGTTTAGTTCAACCCCTTTAATGAAACAAAAGGAAAGCAATAAGATAATGAAAGCAGAAATATAAATCAATGGACAGAGTTTTATAGTGGTTCGGGCAACCTTCCCTACTCTACTCTTCCAAACTCACATCCCTTGTGACTTGGGCTCCACTATGTATTTCACAAATACAACAAGAGTCTTTGCTCTCTTCTAGATTCCAGCTCTAGGGGGCATAAACAACACACAACACAAGTATGTGACGAGTTCCACTCCAGTCACATGCTACTTTGCTTACCCTTGATCTTAGCCACCAACACTAAATCAAGTTCAATACAATAGGAAAAATAATAAAGAAAGTTTCTACACGTTACTGTTGTGAAGAGGTAGATTTAGCGCGGAGAAGAACTTATGAAGTAGTCTGAATGATTCAACGAGCAGCTCTTGACAGTTTGAATGCAAAGTTCTTCTTCTAGATGTTGGCTTGATCACTTAATGCTCTTAGGAATGGGAGTTATGCTCAATTAATGAAGTTTCAGCTACCCTCCACATTCATCTTGAATGCCTTATATAAATGGCGAGGGAATTCAAACATTTGGAAGTAGGTGGCGCGCATTTAATGCGCCAACGTTCAAAAAATTTCCGACCGTTGCGACCTAAGTCGCAGGTGGAGTCGACTTCGGGTGCGACTTCGGCTTTCCGCAAATACTTCAAGTTCCATTCTAGGTCGACTTGGTCCTGGACTTGACCCAAGTCGCAGTTGAAGTCGACTTCGGGTGCGACTTCACTTCCTTAGCTTGCTAGTTGAACTTGAAATTCTTAGAGATGGCTTTGGTCACTTGAATTGCTTCAAATTAAATATTCTTCCCTTGATTTACATCATTTGAAATTCAGTTTATTCATCCTAGCTTGATGTCCTTTAGCTCCGTGTCTTGAAATCTTGAATACTTGAATCTTGGAGTTCATGAAAGAAGTCCAAATGTGTGATCTTGATCCTCCATGATGAATACATGCAACTTTGCTTGCTTTAGACTTGATTTGATCTTCATTTAGCATAATTTGAATGCTTGAGTCGACTTGATCTTCATCTTCACTCAAGTCTGGCATCGAGTCGACTTGGTCTAGGACTTATCTCTTCAAGTTCTGCACTGCCAGTCTGAAGTCGAAGCTGGAGTCGACTTGGTCTGCGACTTCACTCAAGTCGCATGTGGAGTCGACTTGGTCTGCGACTTCGCCCAAGTCGCGTGCGAAGTCGACTTCGTGTGTGACTTCAGCAGCTCTTGCTCCCAATTTCAATGTTGGACGTAAAAATGCGTTTGAAGTCGATGCTGGAGTCGACTTGGGGTTCGACTTGGCCTAAGTCGATGCCTGAGTCGATTTGGAAATTGACTTGACTTGTCATGCTTCATTTTCTTCATTTTTATTTCCTTTAATCATCTCACAAACATGTTAGTAACCAAAACTTACTAAGATTGATTTGTTAATCATCAAATCATAGACTTGCCTTATTTTTCCATTGATTTCAACACATGTTTCCAACAGAACTTATCTTTAAAATTTCATCTCATTTGTCCTTGTAGACGTAAAGTTATGAATTTTCTATGATTTTCAACACAAATTCCATAATTTTCATTTTAATCTCTATTAATTAAATTATAGAAATTAAAATAAATATTTATGCTACATTAGCATGTTCTAATCCTCATTAAGCCCCTTTAGTCACCTTGACTCATATTAGGCTTTGGCGATTAATCTTAATCACCATTCTTAATTTCAAACCCTAATTGCAAAAATTCATAAATTCATGAAAATCATCCAAAATTCAATCAATTCACACATAAATCATAATTACATATTAAATGTAATTATATGAGTCCTACTTGGGTCTGGGTATCACAATGGTATTGCAGGCTGCTGGAGAAGATAGAAGAGATGGGAGAGAAGAAGAGAGAAGAATCCAGAAAGAAACGGGAGTCAGAGAGAGAAAGAGAAATGAGATGAGGAAGAAGCTGTAAGAGAAAGGGGCTAAAGAGAAACAGCGAGAGAGAGAGAGAGAGAGAGAGAGAGAGAGAGAGAAAGCCCGGAGAGAAAGTTGCTGGAATGGAGAAGGGAAAGAGAATTGAGGATATGAGGGCTGGAATGAGGAAGAAAGAAGTTTGACGCCAGAGGAGAAGGAAGAAAGAAGAAGAAGAGAGGAAGAAGAAAGGATTGCGCACGGGAAGATGAGGCGTCTCGCTGGAGTCGACTTGCCTTAACCGAAGTTGACTTCACCCCTTGTGGAGTCGACTTCGACCTGTCTGAAGTCGACTTGGGCAGACCGAAGTCGACTTGGCTCTCCAGACTTGGTTTTTCTAATATGCTCCCCTTATCATGTTATGTTTCTAATGAAACTCAATCATACCCATATCATTTTTAATCTTGTAAAATGGTTCCTTAGCTAATGGTTTGGTGAAAATGTCTGCAATTTGGTCCTCTGTTTTGACATATTCTAAACAAATATCATGATTTTCAACATGTTCATGAAGAAAATGATGTCTCACATCTATATGCTTTGTTCTAGAATGCAACACAGGATTTTTGGTCAAACAAATAGCACTTGTATTATCACATCTAATTTGAATGTCATGATAATCGACATCATAGTCCTTGAGTTATTGTTTTATCTAAAGTAATTGGGCACAACAGCTCCCAGCAGCTATGTATTCATCTTCCACAGTAAATAGAACAACACTAGTCTATTTTCTTGAAAACCATGAAACCAACATGTTTCCAAGAAACTGACATGTTCCACTAGTGCTTTTTCTATTTACTTTGTAATCGACAAAATCCACATCCGAGTAGCCGATTAGCTCAAATGTTGATCCTTTGGATACCATAGTCCTAGATTAGTGGTATTAATCAAATATCTGAAAATTATTTTTACAACTATTAAATTTGATTCTTTAGGACATGATTGGAATCTAGAACACATGCAAACACTAAACAAAATATCCGATCTAGAAGCAGTTAAATATAATAAAGAACCTATCATGCTTCTATATAGTTTTTGTTCAACAGATTTACCCTTTTCATCCTTGTCAATCTTGAAAGTTGAACTCATTGGTGTGTTTGCGCCTTTGCTATTTTGCATTCCAAACTTCTTCAACATCTCTTTGACGTACTTGAACTGATTTATGAAGATCTCTTCTGCTAGTTGCTTAATTTGCAGCCCAAGGAAGAAGTTCAATTCTCCCATCATGCTCATTTCATATTCACTCTGCATAATCTTAGAAAATTCTTGGCACAGAGTTTCATTAGTAGCACCAAATATTATATCATCGACAAAAATTTGAACAATTAAAATATTTTTGTCCTTATACTTGATTAATAAAGTTGTATCAATATTTCTTTTTTGAAAGTCATGATCAATCAAGAATTTACTTAACCTTTCATACCAAGCTCGTGGAGCATGTTTTAGTCCATTTAATGCTTTGGTTAATTTGAAAACATATTTTGATTGAACATTTTCTTCAAATCTTGGAGGTGTTTAACATAAACTTCTTCATTCAAGTATCCATTCAAAAATGCATTTTTCACATTCATTTAAAATAATTTAAAGTCCATGTGAGAAGTAAATGCTAGTAGGATATGTATGGCTTCTAATCTAGCCACAGGAGCATAGGATTTCTCAAAATCAATTCCCTCTTCTTGGGAATATCCTTTGACTACCGATCTGGCCTTGTTTCTCACCACAAGTCCACTTTCATCTAATTTGTTCCTAAAAACTCATTTGATACTAATAATTATGCAAAACTCATTTGATACTAATAATTATGCAATCTTTGGGTCTAAGAACTAGGTGTCATACGTTATTTCTTTCAAATTGATTTAACTATTCTTGCATTGCAATAATCCAGTTTTCATCATTAAGAGCTTGATCAATGGATGTTGGTACAATCTTTGACACAAAAGTAAATTCTCCACAAATATTGTGTCTTGACCTTCTAGTTTTTACTCCTTCATAGATACATGCATCTAAATGTAAGTTTATGCCTTGGCACGCTTTCTGATGCACTCAAGTTAGGTAATTTAGTCAACTACTTTTCATAATATGATCCGTTTAGATTAAAGAGCACATAATTTAGTACTTTTTATTAAATTCTCCTGTCCATCCGAGTTATATATGCTTAGATCTAATGAAAACAACGAAGATGAATATAAGCCTTTAGTTAGGACCCCTAATTGGCCAAAATTTTCCATTTATTTTTATTTTTCCTTAAGGTCCGTGAATTTAAATAGTCTCACTTAGTATAGTTTAGAATTTTGAAATTTCTTCCCGAAAATTTGTAAAAATTCATTTTTATATCTAATCTTTATGAAATCATAAAGTACCCCTTTAGTTTTCTTATAAATCTCAAATTTAACTTTTGTAAAATTAAATCCTTTTTTTCTATTCTTGTCAAATTTACCAATCAATCCTTTATTCTAGATTTACAATTCATTTTTCTAAAATTGAAATTTGATCTTTTTGTAAACATACACATTTTTCTATAATCTTATTGAAATAACATATACACTGTAAGTTTTTTCAGTATAAATTACATTCACGAAGTTTCAAATAACACGGGTTTCACATTATATGCCTTGTCCACACAACATCTTTACCACTCTTATATAGAGAAGAATTTGCATAAACTTTTGAACATCGTTTAATAAAATCATTTTATATCATCAATTTCTTGAGTGGGTCATTCTTAAAACCTTTTGACAACATCAATATAAACATTTTGAAAGTATTCCAATTTTCAAATAGACTTAAAACATTTCAATAGACCATTTCAAAGCATCTATATAAACCATTTTAAAACATATAAATAAGTCATTTCAAAAGCCTTATTTATTTGCAAATACCCTTATATGAAGAATTACATTTTTTTCTCACAAAAACCCCCTTGAGGAATAGAATTCCCAAATCTTGTTTTCAAATATCCTTTCATAGAAGAGTAGAAACTCTCTCAGCATAAAATGCTTTTGAAATAGCATTTCTAAGAACTTGCTTAACATGAAACCATCTTGAAATATGTCAGTAGTAAGGAGTAAAATCATACTTTCAAGAATTGAGTTTGCTTACAATGAATCAATGCTGAAGCTTTCTATTAAATCTATATTTTCAAGAATTGAACTTTCTTACTTTGTAAGTAATTCTAAAATCATCCATATAAACATTAATACTTGAACAAAATTACATTCTTGAAAAGTTACTTGCTTACCTCGTAAGCAATCTTGAAACCATCTTGATAAAACAAGTTCATATCATCTCAATATTTGCCAATAAGATAATATTTTGGAAATGCTTAATAGAGCATCATTATAAAGCACTTTTAATCATTTCAATATTTGAAATGAAATCAATATTTTCAAAAGGTTGCTTGTAGGATCTTTCCTTACCTCATTTTTATAGAGGTTAATCTTATAAAGATACTTGGTCATTACTTCCATATATGGATTTTTATCCATAAATCCTTTAAAAATTCTATCCATATTCCTCAAAAAAATATAAAAATAAATCTCAAATTTCCCAAAATCACGCTGTTTACTGTTCATGTCAATGTAGCAAATTACTGCTCATCATCACTGTTCACGATCACTGTTCATGAGGTACTGTTCACGTTTATTGTTCACCCGAGGTACTGTTCACAGCAACGTGGGTTACTGTTCATGGGTTCCAAAAATTGACATTTTTTTCAAAAATAGAAAATACCATGACATAGCTTATGTTTAGTATATCATGGAAAAAGTCATGAATTTTGAATTCATCATCATTTACTTGGCCAAATAAATCATTTTCTCCATAAACTAAAATTCATCATAATTTCACTTAAGCATAATCCTTAAATCCAAAAATCATGAAATTAATATATCATCATTACAAAATCATATTTATCATATTCATATATCCCAAATCATCATTTATCATTTTTTGAGCATTATTTATACATATCATATGCTATCTTCCCAAATGCTCCATCTTTGCTCCAAAATTATCATGTTTTGGCATGATTCCATTTTGGCATGGTAAATATACTTAATTAATCATACTTAGGCATTAGCTAAGCATGTTATACCCTAAATAACATCATGCACAAATTTGAGGAGGATCCACTTATCTTAAGTGAGCCAAAATCTCCTTTCCTCCACCCTTTCTCTCCTCCTCTCTTGCTTAGAACGTAGATGGGGTGGGGAAATGAGCTTGCTCAAGTATTTTGAGCTTGGGATGGGTGTGAAATTCGTTCAAGGCACCCTCCCCTTTATATAGTGCTCCAAATTTCATGAATTTGCATCTACCCCCTTGAAATTTGGATTAAATTATAAATATATCATTTCCATGTTATTTCCAAGCAACTTCTCATTATCCTAGGTGGAAAATTTCTGGCCACAAGTTTCCATAGCTGATCCATCCATTAATTGCTTGATTTTCATCAAAAGATGTGATTAATCTCAACCTTTGCTTATCCTTGATTGAGCTCATCTCAACCATTGAATTTTTGGCACAAATCCCCATGCTAGCTCACGTTTTCCCATGGTGGACTTTGGGGGATTTTTTTTATTTTTTTTATTTCATTAAAATATCATATCTTAAGCTACTTTTTCAAAAAGTAAAAAGTAGAATTAATGACTTCCTTTGAAAAAATTAAGCCTTGCTTACTTGCTCTCTAAGAAACACATTTTCCATTATATTTGGCTTAATCCAATCCATCCATCATATTCGGCATAATATTTTAGCCATCCATACAAAATTTCACCTTAATCCGACTTCCGAATTGTAAGATATGAATTTTTCTTCATTTTCTCTCAAAAATCCACTAAAAATCCGAAAATACTAAATAAATCAAAAAGTGGCTATTTTGTCCTTTTGTGGGAAGCTTCTTTTTTGTCTTTTATGATTAAATTAATCCAAAGTGATTAACTTAACATATATCCTTAATCCCATATTTACTATTCATGTTTCACTATTCATCCAAATTTCATAATTAATTATTTTAATCTCTATTCCCACATATTTTTACACTCAAAATATATATTTTATTAATATATTACCTAGGGTTTACAATCTTAGGATTTTATACACGTGTCTAAAATTGGGGTTTCACAACATATGAATGTCCATTGCCAAAAAGGCTTACGGGAAATGTATTTTGGACATAAAAATGTCCATTATCAAAGTGTTTATGTGAAAAATATTTTAGGACGTATAAACGTCCGTTTCCAATCATGTTTACGTGGATAAATGTTTTAGGACGTATAAACGTCCATTTCCAACAAGGTTTACGTGGAAAATTATTTTAGGACGTATGAACGTCCAGTGCCAAAATGATTTATGTGGAAAAACGTCTTTTCATGGACATGAGAATGTCCATTGCCAAATATGGTTTTTGTCAAGATGTTTTAGGACATAAAATGTCCCCTGGCCAAAATGATTTATGAGAAAAATGTTTTAGGAAATGATTTTCAAGGAAGTCTTGCCCTAAAAGATAAAATACTTGCTTACTGAGTTGTCACTAACGTTTTGTTTTCCAAACCTTAGACAGGTATTGGGAGATTCAAGCGGTCGAGGACCTAAGAAATAGATAAAAGGTATGAGATAGTACCATATGGGCTAAAAGGATTAGCCATGGTGAGTAGAATGATATGAATGAAAGTATTCAGGTATGCTGACGTATATGAATTTATTTAAAGTTCTAAGTTCTGGGAGAACTAATTACGGAATGAATGAATGTATGTCTGGAATGGCAATGTCATGATTAGGTTAAAATGGCCTATGATGTATAACAGCATGTTGAAATGGTTTAAAGGATATGTACAAGTGTATCATTACTTATGTTATAAATGAAATGATAATGAATGCTATGAGTGAAATAGAATTTGAAATTTTATTACAAGTCTATCGCCACTTGTTTGATGCATGATGTGAGATGTAAAGATATGAACGATGATGAACGAAAATTTTTTTTTGGACGAGTTCCAATTAAAATCCAGCCGCGTGATCAGGGCAACAATCCTGATTCACATTTACCAATCTATAAGGTCTTGAGGTAAGGAAGTGACGTCTCGGTTTGGGGCACCACAGGTGTTTTACACAAAAGTGTAAATAACAGGAATAAAGGGAAATATTTTTAAGCAAATGCATTTATGGAAATGGTTTATATATCTTATATGCCTTGTTTGTTATAAACAAGCCCCAAGAGGGGGATTATGCAAAGGATTTATGTCAAACTTATTTTTGGACATAAGAATGTCCATTATTAAAGAGCCTAAATGAAAAGTGTTTATGGACATGAGAATGTCCAATGCCATAGTGTTTTCATAAAAGGTGTTTTAGGACATATGAATGTCCATTGCCAAAGTAAGTTGTGTAAAAAATGTTTTGAGACATTAAATGTCTCTTGGCTAAAGAATTTTATAATGAAAAATATTTTTGGACATAAAAATGTCCTTTGTCAAGAAAGGCTTATGTGAATGATGTTTTAGGACATGAGAATGTCCGTCTTTGCCAAAGGAATTATGAGAAAAATGGTTTGGACGTAAGACGTCCACTGGCAAAAGATGGTTTTATGTAAATGTCTTGGAACATTGTAAATGTTCACTCAAGACAAAAGGGAATTAATTAAAGAGGGTAAAACATGAATGTTTTGCCTTAACAAGCCCAGACGTGGCTTGTAAATGATTTAAAGAACGAATGTTTTATGATAATGTTCAAGGACATAGAATTGTCCTCATGAACAAAGGATTTCATGATAATGTTTTAGGACATATAAATGTCCTCAAGAAAAAAAAGGTGTTCAAGATGTTTAATGAAATGATTTTCAAGGAAGTCTTTCCCTAAAAGATAAAATGCTTGCTTACTGAGTTATCACTCACGTTTTGTTTTCCAAACCTTAGACAGGTACTGGGAGACTCAAGCGATCGAGTACCTAAGAAATGTAGAAAAGGTACAAGGTAGTACCATGTGAGATAAAAGGATTAGCCATGGTGAGTGGAATGATACGAATGAAAATATTCAGGTATGCTGACGTTTATGAATTTATTTAAAGTTCTAAGTTCTAGGAAAACTAATGAATAAATGAACGAATGTATGTATGGATGAATGTATGTCTGGAATGGCAATGCCATGATTAGGTGAAGAGGGCCTATGATGTATAACAGCATGTTGAAATGGTTTAAAGGATATGTACAAGTGTACCATTGCTTATGTTATAAATAAAATGATGATGAATGAAGAAACAAAAAAAATTTGGACGAGTTCAAATTAAAATCCCGCCGCATGATCAGGGCAACAATCCTGATTCACATTTACCAATCAATAAGGTTTGAGGTAAGGAAGTGACGTTTCGGTTTGGGGCACCACATGATTAATAATAAAAATTTATAAATGAACCTGTTTAGTTGGGCATACTTTAAACATGGAACATGCTAATAAACAACTACATAACTAAATTTTAGGAGAGGAGTTACTCCTCTTTAGAAATCTTGAAGATGCCCTCCTTTCTCTTCTCTCCTTTCCCTTCTCTCTCTCTCTCTCTCTTTCTCTCTCCTCTCTCTCTCTCTCTCTCTCTCTTTGGACGTCCAGTTGCTGCCCTTCTTTTCTCTTTTTTCTATCTTAGTGCCTAAGAAACGTCCCTTGACCAATTGTATTTATACATTTTTTTCATTTTTTAATTTTTAATTTCATCAGAATGCCTTAAAATCTCGTTACTAAAACACATCCATATAAGCTGGTTTTAATCATGCTTTTCATTTAATTGCTGCATTAATCTAAACCATTCATTACGCTTTATTGTTGCCTAACTTGAGCCATACATGTGTCTCATTTTGGACCTTCCACATAGAGATGCAATTATCTTGCATTTTTACATTTTTATAAAAATGAAAATCTACTTAATTTCTATGCCACACATCCAAGGGTTGCCCATTAATTAATTTTCTACTTTTTACCTTCAGTTGACTTCTTCTTGCTTCAACTAATCCCATCTTGACACCTCAAAGGTGGGTTCTAAAGTCAAAGTTGACTTTTACATCTCATTTATGGCAATTGACTTTTAAAAGTCAATTAATTACATCCTCATCTTTAATATTTAATCTCTCTTATCACATGTCATTTAGGGCTTCATAAGCTGGTTTGATATAATCAAATTCACTCATAACTTAGGGCACACAAATTTACCCTTTCATTAAAATTTTCATTTCAAGATGATAACCATAGGCTAAGATATTGGCCATTCAATTTAATTCATGAAATCTCATGAATTTCTAATTGTTTAGCACATTTCTAATCATACTTTTCATAATCCAAACCGTTCATCATGTGGGGCATGTCAATTTAAGCTTTCCCTTCAAATTTCATCCAAATTCAACTTCTATATCATAAGATATGAATTAATCAAATAATTAATCAATAATTAAAAGGAAAATGGGGCATTAAGTAACATGGAGGAAAGTTGGCATTCTTGCAGACGTACCTCTAAAAGTCAGCAAACTGTTCATTCTCGTCGACTTTGTGGTCCTTGACTTGGAGGAAGACCGCCAAATTTTCATCATTCTTGGACGACCTTTCCTAACCACCGCTGGAGCCATCATAGACATCAAGAATGGTTAACTTCCGCTGACAGTTGGAGATGAAAAGGTGAAGTTCAACCTTTCTAAAGCCACAAAACATTCATCAACCAACAATTCTTGCCTGCGAGTTGACATCATCGACCCTTTTCCGATTGTAGAAAAAGGCGACCCAATGGAGGTATGTATCATTCAAGGTGCGACAATTGAAAATTCTAATCCTGAACTTTCTGCTTGTGCAGCCCTCTTGGATAAAAGCCCACCAATTTTATCTACTACTACTGCAAATTGTGCGAAACTGGACATGGATGCCAATTCTCTGAACTCGATGCAACCAAAGGAAGAAGCACCAAAGATAGAACTCAAACCTATTCCTAAAAACCTCAGGTATGCGTTTCTCGGCCACGATTCTAATTATCCAATCATAATTAATGTCAATCTCTCTAAATCTCAATCTGAGGCTCTTTTAATTAAATTGAGATAGCATAGGAAGGTCATTAGTTACTACATTAATGATTTACCTAGCATAAGCCCTTCTTTATGCATGCATAGAATACACATGGAAGACAATTGCAAAACGAGCATTGAATCCCAAACGCGTCTAAACCCAAACATGAAAGAAGTGGTGAAAAAAGAAATTTTAAAACTTCTTAATGTCGGAATCATATGCCCTATCTCAGATAGTAGTTGGGTAAGTCTAGTACATGTGGTACCAAAGAAAGGAGGTATGACTGTTGTGAAAAATGATAAAATAAACTGATACCAACTAGGATAGTCGCGGGTTGGCAAATGTGCATTGATTACTGCAAACTGAACAAGATCACCTGAAAGGATCACTTTTCCCTACCTTTCATCGATCAAATGCTTGAACGACTTGCAAACCACTCCTACTTTTCCTATTAGATGGGTATTATGGTTACTTTTAAATTCCCATTAACCCATAGGATCAAGAGAAAACGACCTTTACCTGTTCATATGTCACTTTCGCATACTGATGTATGTCATTCGGACTCTATATGCACCTGCCACTTTTCAACGACGTATGATGTCAATATTCTCTGGTTATATTGAAAATATTATGGAAGTTTTTATAGATGATTTGTCTATCTATGGAACTAATTTTGAATCATGCTTATCTAACATGTCTAAGGTTTTACAGAGGTGCAAAGAGACCAATCTGGTTTTGAATTGGGAAAATGTCATTTTATGGTATAGGAGGAAATTATTTTGGGATATTTAGTTTCAAACATAGGCATAGAAGTTGACCGGGCGAAAATTGAAGTCATTGAAACACTACCTGTGGCGCCCCGAACCGAGGCGTCCACATTGTCCTTACTCCGGGATCTTATCGATTGGTAAGTGTGAATCAGGATTGTTGCCCTAATCACGCGGCGGGTACTTAATTGGATTTGTCCAATTTTTTTCATTTCTTTTTCTTTCATCATATAAACATATACTCATCATCATTCATAATGAACTTATCCATAACATCATAAATCATCAACTTCTCATATTATTCATCGCTTTATAATTTCATACAACCTATGTCTTTTTCACCATATCCCATTAGGGCACACATTCATATTTCAATATACAAAGGATTACATACCTTTGTAACTATGCTTCTTTCATTCATTCATCATATCACTTATAGGCAATTCAACCTGATCTTTTTTCATCACTTGGCTTTCCTTGAACCTGTCTGAGGTTGGAAAAACAAAACATGAGTCGAAACTCAATAAGCAAACATTTTTTTTATTTTAAATGCATTCCTCTCCATTCGGTAGAAGACACTTACCAAGTGATCAACTACCAACGGAATAGAAACCTTTTCGTAAACCATTTTTGGAAACCTTTCATAAACCATTTATGTAAATCATTCGTAAATGCATTTCTCTCCATTCGATAGCAGACACTTATCAAGTGATCAACTATCAATGGAATAGAAACCTTTTCATAAACATTGGATGTGCAAATGCTTCCTTTCCACTCCTGACATAAACCTTCGTGTGCGGGTACGCTAGCTCGGGGAACATCTCACATAACATGGTCCAATACGCCGGCTGTCTCTGACTTGGCCTCATCAAGAGGAACCTCTCTTCCTCTTAACGCCTACATGGTTCCTACATACATGACTTTTGATTTTTTCAGCGTTATATAACTCTTACACCAGGTAACTTGTCATTCTCATGTAGAGAATTATTTGCACCATCCCATAAAAACATAATTTCAAATCCATGCTTTCCTTTTCAATCCATGTATGAAAATGCAATGCATTCATTCAAACATAATAGTCCTTTGCCTCCACCTTTGGGGAGGACGCCGTCGGCACACAGCCCATATGACTCGGCAATAGTGAAGGGGGACCCTCTGATCCGCTTTCTACCTCCACCAAAGCCTCTTCCTTATACATCGTACATGTGCACATGTCCATGAACATCACATGATATCAATATGCCGACATGACTTTTCATAAAACCTCATAAACATTCATCATTTCAAAACATTATAGGAATGGTCACCCTTAAACACATTTCATAAAACATGTGAGCAAACAATTTGCAATCATTTAAAACACTTTAGAAAACATATAGCTTGCTTACCTCCTCAGTCTGTGTCCTCCACCTTTTCCTTTCCTTTTCCTATACAAAGAAAAATCATATTTTATCTATATCATATCATGTCTTAGTTTACTTCCCATGCATGTTTTATAATCATCCATTACCTCATTTCTATGGAGGTTATCCTTTTATAAATACTTGGTCATTACTCATTTATATGAATTTTTATCCATAAATCCTTTAAAAATTTCATCCATATATCCTCATAAATATATAAAAAAAAATATCAATTTTTTCCCAAAATACGCTGTCACTGTTCATAATTACTGTTCATGACACTGTAGTAGATTACTGTTTTTCATCACTGTTCACGTTTACTGTTCACCCCCCCGAGGTTACTGTTCACAGCAACGTGGGTTACTGTTCATGGGTTCAAAAAATTGACATTTTTCCCAAAAATAAAAAATACCGTGACGTAGCTTATGCTTCGTATATCATGGGAAATTTCGTACATTTTGAATTTATCATCATTTACTTGGTTAAATAAATCATTTTCTCCATGTACTAAAAATCATCATAAATTCACTTAAGCATAATCCTTAATTCCAAAAATCATGAAATTAATATATCATCATTCCAACATCATATTTATCATAATCATACATCCCAAATCATCATTTATCAAATTTTGAGCATTATTTTCACATATCATATGCTATCTTCCCGAATGCTCCATCTTTGCTCCAAATTTTTGATGTTTCGGCATAATTCCAATTAAGCATTATAAATTTACTTATTTTCTCATGCTTAGGTATTATCTAAGCATGGTTTTACCTTACTTAACACTCAAAAGAAATTTGGGAAGAAATCACTTACCCGAAGTAAAGATATCCTTCTTTTTCTCGCACTTTCTCTCTCTAACTTCCTTCTCTTCTTTCTCCTCAAGGCTAAAACGTGGTGGGGGTCGAAAAATGCTCAAATGGAGCTGGGTTTGTGTGCTTTGGTCGTTCACCCCATGCTCCTATTTATAGTTTTTGATTTTTCATCAAATTGGAATTTACCCCCTTGCTTGAGGTATTAAATTATAAATATATTTTTTTCTAATTTTCAAAAGGTGCATGGAGCCTTGTGCAGCCCACCCTAGGCCTTCTCCAGCCCCCCTATTTCAGCCCTATTTTTCTAGCTTTTTTATTTCTTAAAATTTATTTATTTTAAGCAAATTAAATCCTAGCCGTTGGTTCTTGATGAGGATGAATGTGGACAATTGATTTTGGTCAAAAATCCAACCACTCCCCCTGCAATTTCTGCTGTTCATTTATTATTTATTATTTTTTAATTATTTAATTTAACAAAAAGTCAAAAGTAGCATTAATGGAAAATTAAGCTACTTTTTGATCTCCTTTTGACGTTTCATCTTGACCCTTGATTTGTGATTTTTGATCAATCTCGACCACTCATCATGTTCATCATCATATTTTGGTCATCCATAAAAAATTTCATCTCAATCCGACATCCGGATTGCAATATATGAATTTTTCTTCATTTTCTTCACAAAAATCCATAAAAATCCGAAAATTATTATTTTAATCCAAAAAACACTTTTGTCCTTTAGTGGGAAACTTCCTTTTTTGTCTTTTTGTGATTAAGTTAATCCAAAATGATTAACTTAACATATTTCTTAATCCCACATTTACTATTCACGTGCACTATTCATCTGAATTCCATAAATAATTATTTTAACCTTTATTCCCACATATTTTTCATACTCATGAATATATATTTTATTAATATATTACCTAGGGTTTACAACCCTAGGGTTTCATACATGTGTCTAAGATCGGGGTTTCACACTACCGCCGCCTAATTCGGTCAAAGGAATCAGAAGTTTTCTTGGACATGCCGGTTTTTATTGATGTTTTATTAAGGATTTCTCTAAAATTACTAAATAGGTTAAAAGAGGCCTTGACACTGCCCTAATTAGACAACTACCTAACTGGAGTTTACCATTTGAAATAATATGTGATGCAAGTGACCATGCAATTGGGATTGTTCTAGGACAAAGGAAAGATAACAAACCGGTGGTGATCTACTATGCAAGCAAAACCTTGGATGATACTCAAGTTAACTATGCAACCACTTAGAAATAATTGCTAGCTGTTGTGTTTGCTATTGATAATTTTTTTTGTATCTTGTAGTGTGGAATCCCACATCGGTTCGGACGAAGGAGTGAGCCTGGGCTATAAGTGCAGGTCGCTGGTCGAACTGTCGAGGCGCCTTTTGGGGAAGGACGGGAGCATGAACCCAGAAGGACAAAACCGTGCGGGCGAGGCCCAAAGCGGACAATACATGCGATAGTAAGGGCCGGGGCGTTACATAATGGTATCAGAGTTGACTCCCGACATCTGGTCGATGTGTCAAGTGAGGGCGCTGGAGCCCCATGGGGGGGTGGATGTGGAATCCCACATTGGTTCGGACGAAGGAGGGAGCCTGGGCTATAAGTGGAGGCTACTGGTCGAACTGTCGAGGCACCTTTTGGGGAAGGACGGGGGCGTGAACCCAGAAGGACAAAACCGTGCGGGCAAGGCCCAAAGTGGACAATACCTGCGACAGTAAAGGTCGGGGCGTTACATAATGGCATCAGAGTCGACTCCCGACATCTGGTCGATGTGTCCAGCGAGGGCGCTGGAGCCCCAAGGGGGGGTGGATGTGGAATCCCACATCGGTTCGGACGAAGGAGGGAGCCTGGGCTATAAGTGGAGGCTGCTGGTCGAACTGTCGAGGCGCCTTTTAGGGAAGGACGGGAGTGTGAACCCAGAAGGACAAAACAGTGCGGGCGAGGCCCAAAGAGGACAATACCTGCGACAGTAAGGGCCAGGGCGTTACATGTAGGGTCAAAGGTGATTGCTTACATGGACCATGTGGCCATTCGCTAGTTGCTCGCCAAGAAAGGTGCTAAGCCGAGGTTGATCCGCTGGATTCTATTATTACAAGAATTTAACCTCAAAATTCGAGACAAGAAAGTCATGGAGAATATGGTAGCTGATCATCTATCTAGACTACCGCTAACTAAAGAAATTGAGCTAACAAAAGATGAGCAGATCAACGAGAACTGTCTTGATGAGTCCCTACTTGCACTCAAGGGAGCGCCAATGCCTTGGATGGAGACGTTGTCAATTAGTTGGTCTACAAAGTCATTCCACCCGATTTCAGCTATCAATAGAAGAAGAGATTCATGGCAGATGTGAAATACTACATCTGGGAGGACCCTTACCTTTACAAGAGATGCGGCGATGGTCTGATTCGTCGATGTGTATCAAATGAGGAAAGCCAAAGCATTCTCTACTATTGTTACTCTTCACCCTACAGTGGATACATGGGTCCCACTAAAGCTGCAGTAAAAGTCATACAATCAGGTTTTTCCTAGCCCACTTTATTCAAAGATGCTAATCTTTTACATTAACCTATGATAGGTGCCAAAGAACGAGAAATATCCTTAAGCTAAATGAGGTATCACTCATAAACATTCTCGAGGTCGAACCATTTGATGTCTGGGTCATGGATTTCATGAGACCATTCCTATCCTCATTCAACAACCAGTACATACTGCTTGCAGTCGACTACATAACTAGATGGGTGGAGGCAATTGCTTCTCCAACAAATGACTCAGGGTGGTCGCTAAATTCTTGACACAACATCTTTACCAGATTCGGCATACCACGAGCAATCATAAGCCATAGAGGAAGCCACTTCTGCGACAACAAATGGAACAACTGCTCAAGAAATATGGGGTCACACACAAGAACACCACCCCATATCACCCACAAATGAGTGCCTAGGCTGAAATCATGAATCATGAAATTAAATGCATACTTGAGAAGATGGTATCTCAGTCACAACGAGATTGGTCAAGGCAACTCAACGATGCACTTTGGGAATACCGCACTGCTTTCAAGACGCTAATTGGGACAACACCTTTCCAACTTGTCTATTGAAAATCTTGTTGCCTGCCTGTTAAGCATACTAGGCAATCAAATTTTTAAATTTTGATCTGAAATCTATAGGAGAAAAGCATTAGCTTCAACTTAATGAACTCAAGGAGATCCAACTTGATGCCTATGAAAATTCAAGGATGTACAAGGAAAAGATAAAATTTTAGAATGACAAACACATCCGATAGAAGGTAATCAAAGAAAATGACTTAGTTTTGCTATTTAACTCTTGTTTTAAATTATTTCCAGGTATATCAAAGTCGAGGAGGTCGGGACCTTTCAAAGTATTACAAGTGTTTCCTCAAGGAGTTGTCAAAATATGGAGCGAGAAAACTAGAGCATTCAAAGTCAATGGGCAGCGTCTCAACCCTACTTTGTAGGGGATCAAATTCTAAGAGTCATCTACTCCTTCTCTGAAATCACACCACCAAACTGAGGATCTGAAGTTAGGTTGATGACTTTAAACCAAACACTTTTTGGGAGGCGACCTAAGAAATTTCTTTCCAGTGAGTTTCAGTTTTAGTTTTTCTTTTAGTTTCTTTTGTTTTAGAATTTTAATATTTTTTTAATTTGGAGTTTTATTGATTACTTTTTAGAACCTACCTGGATAAGAAGCACCATGGGATGAAGAGTCGGTTCAACTAGCAAAAACAAGAAAGTAAACATCTCACACTCATTAAAATCACTTAATTTTGATTTATCTTTGTGATTGATTGGTTAACATGGAGGACAATGTCAGTTTCAAGTGTTAGGGTGAATGCATTACATTAATTTTCTCTGACTATTTCTTTCACTACCCTGATTATTATAATTTTAGTCACATTTTGAAGGAAAATTTTGAAAAATTCATAGTAATTGATATTGGACTGATTGAGACCCCACTCCCACTTTGAACTCTCATGAGTCTTGTAAGCAAACCATATGTGACGCCCCAACCCAAGACACCGAAGCCTTACTCCAAGATCATTTTTTATTAGTAAATGTGAGTCAGGATTGTTGCCCTGATCACGCGGTGGGTGCTTTATATACGTTTCGTTTTGTGGAATAATTTTTTTTCATTTCCTTCATCATTTTTCTAGCAATATATACTTGAAGTTAACTATACCTCTCCTTTACATCTGCCAACATATTCATTTGCACCACATACTTTTTTATACTAGCATCAAAATTTTTATATCGCATAATCGATACACAAGCAACCTCACTTCCATGTTGCTAATAATCATATATTCATAAGTTGAATTCAAATAGAATTCTAAACATAAAACTTATCTGTTCACATCACGTTAGAGATACTCATAACCTGAAACTTTATTATCATTGCATACATTCATTCATTGTCAACATGCAGGTAATTAATATTAATCTTTGCTCCTCTGCTTATGCCTTGTACCTACCTAGGGTTGGGAAAAATAAAATGTGAGTGATAAAATCAGTACGCAAGTATTTTTCATTTTCAAGAATCATTTTCATGTAAACATTTTCATGACCTCATTTAGGGTAAACCTTTTCGTATAAACTATTTCATATCCCAGATTATGGGTTTCTCAAAAGGCGAAGCATATGCACATAACCTTTTCATGTAAATCTTTTCCATGGGACATTTTCATGTTCTAAAATATTTTGATATAAACCTTTTTTCATGTGGACATTTTTATGTCCTAAAACATTTTCATGTGCCCATTTTATGACTTTTTAAAGCATATGCAAATATGCCTCTATCCCTCTAGTAGGTGACACTTACCAAGTGATCATCCGTTCATAAGAAAGAAACCTTTCATGTGATAGCACGCGAGGCAGTCGGCTTGGCCACATGTAGAGGGGGGCCCCGATCCACCTGCGATCGCCTCTACGATGGACATATTCTTCATTCTAGTGTACCATACATCATTCTTATCCACACTGACATGCTAGCATGATTTCATAAAAATAACACAGGCATTAACCTATGTCAAAACTTGGATTAATCATGTTGAACACAACATTTCATAAACCAACACAGTCATCATTCTATACCCTTCTCAAACCAAGAACTCATCATAATCATTTAAAAAAAACAATTTGTGAACCCACTTTCAAATAATTGTATTGGGATGACCACCCTCAAATGGTTTTAAAATCATCAATATAAAGTAGTTTTCAAACATTTCAAGATTCAAGGAATTTCAAGCCACGTCAACTTTTAAGAAAATCAATAATTTTAAAAGTTTTGCTCATTTGTTTATAAAATAATTTTAAAAACCATCATGATAAAGCAATACTATAATATTTCAATTTTCAAGAAGAAAATAATGTTTTTTTTAAAAAAAAAAAAAAACTTTTCTTGCAACATTTTCGTTTCTTGTTTCTGGGCTTTTCATGACAAAGGATATGCAAATGCATCATTTCTTGTTACCCAACATCATGTATCTCATTTCCACAACAACCTTGTCATACTGATATAAAGAAGAGCTTGCATCATCCTTGATCATCACTTTAACAAAATAAAAATCAAATTCTTGTATAAAATCAACTTATTGAGTTGGTCGTCCTTAAACTCTTTTAGAAACATCAGTATAAATCATTTTCAAATCATTTTACTATTCAAAGAGATTCCAAACATTCTAAGAACATTTTTTTTTCAGATGCTTTGCTTTCAAATACCATTTTTGTAAAGAAATCAAACATTCTTTTCACAAATCAAACATTCTTTAATCAAACTTTCTTTTCACAAACTGTTTTGAAATATTCAAATGAAACAATTTCTATACACTTCAACATTTAGAAAAGGCTTGCTTACAATGAAGCAATCCCAAAGCATTTCCATATTTGGAAGATAGCATTTTCAAAAGGTTTTGTTTGCTTACAAACATTATTTCATAAAGGAATCAAATTTCCTTACCATAAAAATCCTTTATGGAATAAGATTTTGAAGGGCTTATCTACACATATCATTTCAATAAAGTAATTCACAATTCATCTCAATAATTGACAATAAACATCATTTTCAAAAGTGTTGTTTTCTTACCTGTGGGAAGTTTAACTCGTCCCTTGGATCTTTTCCTTGCCTTTATCTAGACAAGTGGAAATGATTATCTTATATGCTTGCATGTCTTGTCTTCTATTTAATTCATGTTCATATATCATTTGTTCCTAACCCTTACACGATCTCAGTCTATGTGACTCATAACATGTTTGCCTTAATTATTTCTTTCTTGGAGATGAACACCATCATCTCTTTAAGTCCCATATTTTCATTTTTTTCTTAATGATTAACCATTCCTTTCTCTCAATACCCTAATCTAGGGCATTTTACTCTTTTTAGTTAGTCCAGATACTTACTTGAAACTATAATGAGTTAAGTTCAAGTAAGGTTTCTCAAATCTACATTTCTTGAATTACACAAGCGTCCACCCTTATTTAACTTCTATGGTCAGTATACATTTTATTTAATACCCAAACCGAGGGTATTAATCTTTTGTAATTCCTTAAAACCTTCATCCTTATTCTATTCTTAGCCATATGAAATTACAATTTCTGGAATTTAAACTTATTTTCCAAAACATCCCTAAACATACATACGTTGGTTTTAAATCCTTCTTAAAATTGAACTTTTAGCATACCCATATGCTAAATTATCAATTGACAATTTTTGTAGACATTTTTAGGGTTAGTATACACCCTTTTTCCATTTAAACTTCCAAAATTTTCTGGAATTTTCGTCCCCTACTCAAACAGCCCTATTTGATCTTAGTTTCACTAAGTGCACTTACACAATTGAACCTTAATGATATACACATGGAAAATCATCAACCCACAATTCTTTTGGTCATATTAAGTGCTTTTTTGCATCCCATAATACCTTAAATTCCATTAAATTTTTTGGAACCATCATCCACTCTCAAAATAGCCACATACATGTGTATATTCATTAAGTTTTATTTTCATGCATGCATCTTAACTTAACATACATACTAAACCCTTAGTCACTAACACTAAATTCCAAAATTCTATATACATCATTTGTTTTAATCATGGAATTAGCTTAAGTAAACAAAAATTTCATTCATATATAACATCCAGTTTGGACGTCCCACTTATATGGGTTTAAATGCTTCATTCCAAGCACTTATGAACATCAATACACATTGTATGAAAGCTCTACTTACTTGAACATTCATTGAACATGCAAAACTTAATAAATCACAATTTATAACTCAATATACCCACTTATCTTGGCATCCAAAGCTGTTAGGTCTATATTTAATTTCCTTAAAACCCTAGTTACTTAAACATTAATTAAACATGAGATGACTAATAAATCATAACTTGTTAATCAACCTTAGCATAGAACATCAACTAAATATAACTTTGGCAATGGCTAACAAATAAAAATTCCTTAATAAACCTATTTAGCTGTCCATTTTTCTTCTCCTCTTCTCTTTCCTTCTTCCTCGTTTTGGGCGTCCACCTTCCCTTTGCTGCCCCTTTTTTGTTTCTTTTTTTCCTCTAGTTTTGAATGTGAGATGTTGCCCTCTCTTTCTATTTATATATGCCGGTTTTAACCCTATCTTGACACCTCATAATTTTTGTTTAAATATATCTAATTTGTCAATTAATTTCTATCCAATTTCAGCCATCCAATGCCCCATTTGCTGCATTAATATGGACCATCCAAGTGTCCAATTTTTAGCCATATTATCATCATCATTATCACTTGATTTCTGCTCAATCTAAACTGTCAATTTCTACCACCTTTTGATCACATTTTGCTGCCCAATATCCAACTAGACACATCCACATATTAATGTATTTATCATGCCATTTGTTGCATTTTTATTCCATAAAATTTGCCCAAATCTAAGCCATACGTTTGCCCTTGTTGCTATCCATTATTAGCAGCATTTCCTCAAAAAAAATTTGTCAAAATTCTGCTCATTTCACCATGTTATCATGTCTCCTATTAGAGCTACATTATCATTTCATTTTTGTAATTTTTGTGAATTGAAATCTGCCCTATTTATCCTAACATGCCACATATCCATAAAGGTGTCAAAAGTAAACTTTGACTTTAATATTTCATTTATGGAAATCACCTTTTGTTCACATAAGTCAATAGCTTTAAGTTAATGTCATCATTAATTTTTTATACCCATTCATAGCATCACTTTTTAAGGGGATTAGGTTTAATCTAATCCATCCATCACTTAGACCACCCTAACTTAGCTATACATAAAAAATCTCATCTCATAATGATGAATATATGCTAAGATATTAACAAAATATATTTAATTCATAAAATATCGATAACTCCAATCATTTAACCCCTTTCCAAACCATTCATCATGTCGGGCATGCCAACTTATGTGTTCCCCTGAAATTTCATGTCAATCCACCTTATATATCATAAGATATGAATTAATCAAACTATTAATCATATAATAAGTCAAAATGACATAGAAAATGAACTTCAATGAGCATGTCATCTCACCATTTTCTACACTTAATTTGGTCTTTTAGTGGAAATTTCCTCTTTTATCATTTAGTGGCACACCTTTCCAAGTTAATCAAAAGTGATTATCTTAATCACTTTGCTCAATTGGTTTCCCTAATCACATTCATTTAAATCAAAGGGCATGCAATTTTAATCATTTCCTACTAATCTTCCATCTCAATATAAGTTATGCCTAAACCCCCCATTTTATGAAATTCTCAATTTCCTCCTTAAACTAATTCCAAGCTAGATTCATTAAGCTTAAAATCGGAGTTTCACACCATACTTGGAATTTTAAAATCTTTGAGTGAGGAAAAGAACTGAACACCAATGAGATGTTAAATTTTCTTTTGAACATGTACTTCTTCAAAATACTTGGATTTTTGTCGTGAATTACTTCATGAAACTGATATACCAAGGAACCGATTCTATTTTCTTTCAAAATCAGAACAATTTTCTCTAATTTATCAAATGATATTTCTAATACACATAATTGGTCAGTTAAAAAAGTAGTTTTTTCATATACATGAAAATCTTATTCTGGTAAAAGAATTTCCAAAGCTAAAACTCAACTTGACCTATTCATGAATATAATTAAGGCATTCCTTTTTCTAATGAGCCTATCTTTGAGAGAAGAACTGTTGTTTACCCCTATTGAGCCTGAATTAAAAATTTCTTCTCTAAACCTCAATTCCTACTTAATTGAACCAACATTGAAATTGAATTTTGAGCTGAAAAGTAAAACGAGAATAAGGTTTGACCTCCTGGCTTGTGCAAATAATAAAAATGAATTCCTAGATACCCTAAAATATGGTAAGGAGATGCCAAACTTGGTTTGAAAAATAAAACATTTGTGTTAAACCAAGGGTAAGAGTAGGCTAAAAAAATATAAAAAGCACTAAGTGTGGGGGTAGCATTATTTCCTACGCAAAATGAGGCTCAAATAATGTGGATGTTGGAACTTGAAGCAAATTAAGCACAATCCATATTTTCATGATTAACAACTCAATTTGAGAATCATTTAAGTACTAATTAATTTGCTAACTGATGATAAGGTTCAAATAAACAAAGGACAAAAGTGCAGCAGACCAAGTCGCATGCCAAGTTGACTCAGACATCGACTTAGGTCAAGTCGATACCCAAGTCAACTCCAGGATCGACTTCAAAGGCCTCAAAATCGACAACGCTGAAATTGGGACTCCGTGACAGGCGAAGTAACAACCGAAGTCGACTCCACTTGCGACTTAGGTGAAGTCGCAATACCAAGTCTACTCCAGCTGCGACTTGGGTGAATATGACAGAGTTAAGTCACACAACAAGTCAACTCCACTATGCGATTTGGGTAAAGTCGCATCTCGAGTCGGCCCCAACATACGACTTGGGTGAAGTTGCACCTCAAGTTGACTCAAGCTTGTGACTTAAGTATAAATCCACATCAAATTGTCTCTAAAACACTTTATTAGAAAATGGAAGACAAACTCAAGAGGAAATCACAACCTTGAGTCAAGGCTACTGAAGAGGATCTTTATCAAGAGACCAAGGAATACTATACAAACTCAAGCACCGTAATACATGTCAAGGACTATTATACCAAATGAAGATCCAAGCATTTGAAAAGAGAAGAAAGAGAGGCCAAGCACCTAAGTAGATCACAAACAAAGTTCCAAAAAGCATGTGGATAGTGAAGTCCCACCCGAAGTTGACTCTACCTGCGACTTTGGTCAAGTCAAAGGCTAGATCGACCTGAATATGGAACTTGAGTTGAAAGTTGGACGCTAAGTCGCATCCGAAGTCGACTCCGGTCTGCGACTTCGGTGAAGTCGCACCCGAAGTCGATTCGACTCTGCGACTTGGACAAAATTGTATACCAGGTCGACTCCAAGTGTGACTTGGCTCACAACAGTAGGAAAAATTTAAACGTTGGTGCATTAAATGCGCGCTACCTACCACCAAACGTTTCGAATTTAATTTCCTTTATTTAAGAAGATTCAAGTGAATGAGGAAGAAAGTTGAATGAGCATTGATTAAGTTCACCTTCCTCTTCCTCTAGCATTCAAGTGATCTACAAGAAGATTTTCAAGAAGAACACTACAATACAACTGCTAAAAGCTAAACTGTTTCATCTACAACCCCTACAATTATTATCCGCGATTAAATCTTCCTACACACTTGTAAAGTATAGAATTCTTGTTTATTCTTTGACCACTTGTTTTTCACTTGGTTTAGTATTGGAGACTAAGACCAAGTGAAGGCAAAGTAGCGTGTGATTGGAGTGAAACTCATCACCTACTTGTGCAGAGATTGCAAAAGGCCTCCTAAAGCTAAAATCTAGAAGAGAGCAAGGGATCTGCTGTATTGTAAACTTATTTTAGTGGAACCTAAGACACTAGGGAGTGTTCTTGGAAGAGTGGAGTAGGGAGGGTTTTCCCGAACCACTATAACTTCTTGCGTTTTATTATTTATTGCTTTAAGTTTCACATTTTTTATTCAAGGGGGCAAAACTATCAAGGGGCTGAGTTTCTGCTATTGCAAAAAGAATTTTTAAAAGACCCAATTCACCCCTCCCCTCTTAGGCTTTGCCATGGACTCGGGACCAACAAGTGGTGTCAGAGCAGGTCTTTGAGTTTATACCAAAGAGATCTTATTAATGTCATCTCAATCAACTTCCACTCCTGCATTTGCTAAGGGCCAATCATTTATAAGTCCACCACTATTTGATGGAAGTAACTTTGGTTACTGAAAGTTGAGAATGAAATAACTCATCATGGATACTTCTATAGATTCTTGGATTGCTATCTAAGATGGAGTTACTTTACCAATTGGTGAAAGAGCCTTCGCATGGCCTGAAGAGGAAGTTAGGACCATGAAAAGCATTGCCAAAGCCATGAACTTCCCCTTCTATGCTCTAATATCTGCTAAATATGATAGGGTATCCTCAGGTCAAACAGTCAAAAAAATACAGGATACCCTAACATCAATTTATGAGAGAACTTCTCAAGTCCAATGGATGAGAAGAAACATATTGATTGTAGAATTAAAAAGTATCAAAATGCTAGATACTGAAAATATATCTAAAATGTTTGCTAGATTTTTCAAGATTATTAACGCACTAAAGGGTCTTGGAAAAGCAATTTCTGAATCTGAACAGGTCATGAAGATTTTAAGGGCTCTACCTGAGTCATGGACTCCAAAGATCAAACAATTGAAGAGGCAAAAGACCTGAACACTTTAAGACTGGAAGATCTTATCAGTTCTCTCATGTCACTGAGCTGATAAAGAGAAGAAATGAGGAGCAATATAAAGGCAAAAGAGCCATTGCTTTGAGGGCTGCACAAAACTCAGATGAATCCACATCATCTTCTCAAAACGATGATAAAGAGATCGCCTTACTCACCCAGTGATTTAGAAAGTTTGTGAGAAAATGGAAGAACTTCAAAGGATTTAAAGAAAGAACTAGAAAGGAGAAAAAGAAGGAAGTAACCAAATGTTACAGATGTGGTAGAGTAGGACATATGCAAGCTCAATGTCCTACACCAGAAGAGAGTAAGATAAAAGAATGGCAAGAGAAGAAAGATAGAAATGAAAATAGAAAATTTCATAAAGTTAAAGGAAGAGGAATGTACGTAAATGAGGAGACATCTATAACGAGCAGCTCGTCAAATGAAGACAATAATGCAGCAAACTGTGCTTGAATTTGCTGCATGGCAAGGATAGAGGAAGAACATGACATGGTTTGCCTCACTGCAATAAAAATTATAAATGGACAAACTGCCTCAATAAACTATACAAGCAGTAAAGAGGTAACCTCCAAACTCAATCACTCAAATACCAAGTCTATTTACTCTTCTACACATGATTGTCTCAAATGTGCTGAATTAGAAAAATTGCAACAAGCATATGATTCATTGTATGATGAAATAAAGAAATAAGGAAATAAATTCACATTAAAGAAAAGACAATGTGATTCAGTTATTATTGTGAATGGAAAGCTAGCTGAAAAGGTCAACCACCTGACAAATGAAAATAATGTTTTAACTAACAAGGTGGAAAGACTGAAGAAAGAAAATGAGTCTTTAAATGAATCATTAGCTAAGTTCTCTAATCCAAGGGAAAGTGTGAAAATATTCTTGAACATGACCAGCCATAACAACAAAAGAGGACTCGGATATTCCACATTTGAAAAAGGTGAAAGCAGTAAATCAAATGCTCCAAAGTTTGGTAAATACCAAACCAAGCCTATTTTTCTTAAACCAAGAATGAGTCATGTTACTTGGACAAAAAGGCCAATTTGGGAACCTCATACTACATGGATTCCCGCTCCAAGACTTCCAAGGGCATGCAATTTCTGCAACAAAATGGGCCACAAGATTTATCAATGTAAAATAAAGAAATTATATGACCATGGAGCAAAATTGGTTTGGGTACAAAAAAACATTGAATTTATGTCTTCTAAAGTAGAGCAACGTAGACTCCAATGGCTTACTAACCCAAATGGCCCCATAAAATGAGTACCAAAGAGATAAGCACTACATGATTTTGTTTTACAGGTATGTTTTAAAGCAAAGGCCAGCAACATATGGTTGAAGGAAATAATGAGAAATGTATAATAAAATGTCTTACAAGCGACAATACACTTGTAATCAATTGCACATATCAAGTGCGCATTTCATTCATAACATCTCAACTTGCTCTTCTACGTTAAAGGTCCTTTTGACCTAATTATGACATTTTCATTCCATGCATACATACATACATTCATCAGTTCTTAGCATACAAGAACTTATCATTTAAGGCATTTTTTGTCTCAGTCATATCATATCTATACAAGGCATTTACAATATAATCTATTACTTTCTCAATCATAAAGGATACCAAGCTCTATGGTATCATATTCACCTTTCATGGTGTAAGGTTGCTTTTCCTTACACATTCAGATTATATTTGCAGACTCTAGATCACAATAGGGTGTTTATTCATATTTCATATACAAAGGACTACAAAGCTTTGAAAATTCTTTTTTTCCTTTCTCAGCAAGAACGTGCCTTTCATCACTTGAATTTTCCTTGCACTTGTCTAAGGGGGAAATTTTCATTCCATATCAATAACAAGTATCCATCAACTCTTGTTCTTATGGTAGGAGGCACTTAGCAAGTGATCAACTACCAATGGGACAAAAATCTTTTCATAAACCATTCGTAAATCCTAATTTTTGGGCATTTCATAAACATTGGATGTGCAAATGCATCATTTCCATTCATGACATAATCCTTCATGTGAGAGTACGCTAGCTCGGGAAACATACTTTCATAATATGATCCTTTCCATCCTTGGCGTCGGACCTTCCGACTTAGCAATGTCAAGGGTGGACTCCTTGTCCTGCTTCTGCCTTGACTAGCCTATTTGATTTCCATTCCATGTATGACTTTTAGTCACCCCGGCATTATATACCTCTTACACATGGTAACTTGTCATTCTCGTGTAAAGAATTCTTTGCACCATCCATTTGAACAGCATTTCGATGAAACATCGTTGAAATTCATGTTGGCATGTCATTTCCAAATAGAGAAGAATTTATTCAATCATTTCATTAAAAGCAGTAATCAATTCGTAACAAGAGATAAAGGGATGAAGGGATGGCCACCCTTAAATAACGTCAGAAATATTCAAGGAAAACAACTTGAAAGCATTTTAGCATTTGAGAATAAAATGTAATTTTCAAAAGTCCTGTTTGCTTACCTGTGACGATCCTTTTGCGCCTTCCATCCTTTCCTTGCCTTTTCCTAGACAAGCAGACATGATTACCATATACATTTTCATCATATGTTGTGCTTGTATGCCTTGTCTTTTTCTTCACTTCACATATAAGTGTCATATGAGTTTAATCTCATATGGTCCATAACACATTAACTTTAAATTATTCTTTCCTTGGAATGCATATCCATCTTCACCCTTGTCAATGGTCACATATATATATGACTTACTCATAAGTCTTTTGACAATCACATAACTATGTAATCTTAGTTAGTGGTTCATTTTCTTCATTCCATTCATGTATCTCAATAACATAGGCATATATATGCCATAGGGTTTTCAACTTGCATTTAATCTCCTTTTAATATTCAAAACACTTAGGTAACACTCATTCGAGACTTCAGCAATCAAGTTCAAGCAATGTTTCTCAACTTCATATTTCTTAAGTCATATGTATATCCCATATGATTTCTATTAGCTTACATAACTCACTTGTATTTCAAGTTGAGTATTCATATATAGCTATATAGCTTATATATCATATCATCCATTCATTCATTTTTAATACCCCTATGTGGGGTAAACTTTTATACAAATCATAATCTTTTATTAAATCATCATATGGAGGTTCATTACCTCACATTTGTCATTTTTCACATATTTTTCATATTTCATACGTCGATGTTCATTTTAGGCACATATTTGACGTCTTAGGCCTCATATATTAATCTCAAATTTTGAGATTATAATTAATCATCCAAAGAGAAACTTAATCATGCATTTCATCATATTTTCATGCATTTATGCATTTCAGCAAATCATATAAGTCATTTATCATTTATCCATTCGTATTCGTTCATATATACCCATCTTACAACACATATCTTATGTGTTTCTTAAAATTTTTCAAAACAGCAACTTACATTCTAATTCAGAATGATTAAACCCCTTAATTAACACATAATTTAGGGTTTATTTATGAAATTTTAATTCATTTAGGGTTCCAAAACAGCAACTTTGGTGCCCATTTTACACACTTTCAACGTTTTTTGTGATACTTAAATTAAAATAGATTTTTAATCCATAAATTGCAGCAATTAATCATGCTTTTCTTAACCCAAATTTAGGGTATTATCACATATTTAAGATCCATAATTTGGTTGCTTACAAAATAACAACTTTCATATACATTTTGGGTACCCTTTGCAGCCCTCTTTGGACATCCCTATGCATACCCTTAAAAATCAGATTTAGGGCAAACCTTCCCAAGCCATTTTGGATGCCCTAAGTACCCTTAATTTAGGGTACTTTACCCTCTAAATCATCCATAAACTCATAAGCACAATTCATGCTTCATACTTATCATAAAAATATGAAAACTGGGTGATATAAGTAACCCTAAGTTCCATCCTTTCTAAAATCCATAACTTATGCTTAAATCAACATATATAATTCATAAAAGCATGAATTATAACCTAATCATAATAATTAATCAAGCTAGGTTATTCACCCATAAACAACCCTAGCATTCAATTTAACCCTCTTGAACCCTTGAATTCATTCATACCATTCAATCCTCATTCAATACCCTGATCAAGGGCATCATGAATCATCCTTCAAGGGTTGATTATGAATCAAATTAATGACCTATAATTTGAGGTGAGAAACTTAGGTTTCAAGAATCTAAAACTTGAAGTATACTTACTTGAATCTAAGCAAACTTGATTCCAAACTTTCCCAACTTGGATTCTTCCCTTTCCTCCTCTTTTTCCTTCTCCTTTTCTCCTCTTTTTCTCTTCTTTCCTTGCTGGATTTTGGGACGTCCACATATGCCTTGGTTTGGAGATTTTTCTCCTTGAAGCTTTCTCTCTCTAACCCTCTTGCTTGGAACGTCCATATGCATCATATAAGCCCTTGATTTTCCAGATTTTTGGGCTCACTTACCACATCATTTAAGGGTAAATTAAAGCATGCTTATACCTTGTTGACATCGCATATTCACATCCAAGTAAAATGGGTAATTATCATATATAAAAAATTCATCAAATCATAGCTCATTTAGGGCCTACCTTGCTATCCACTATTCATCACCTCCACATGGCCTGGATTTTGGCACGTTTTGCAACAAAAATCAACCTTGATTAAATGGAAATTACTTACCCTAGCTTCCTAGGTAATTTAGATGCATATTTTACATTTTAAAAAAATCAAAAAGTCCCTTTAAGAGACCCCTTGGACGTCCATGGAGAGCCACCTCATCATGCCTCTTTGAGGCTAGCCATTAGCCACTTAACTCAAGCATTTAATCCCTTGATATTATCTTGAATTTTTCAATTTTAGGAAATTAAGAAAATCACTTCAAAAATCCCTCCTTTTGACACCTCATATGGATCATTAAACCAAGCCATTAAGGCACTTACTTTAGCATTAATGTCATGCTACATTATGGAGTAAAAGTCAAAGCTATTTGTCCTTTTGTGATTAAGCATATTTTCATGATAATTATCTTAATCAAATCCTTCCATAATATTCACCATATCGTTTGATCCGTTCATTTCAAATTTCATCTCAAAACGACTTTTCTATCTTGAGTTATAGCCATTTGAATTTAACTTTTGGATTTGGGATGAAAATAAATAATTAACACCCCAATCTCATCACAATTTCCATAATCCAATTCATCCATAAGATTAGGTACAAAATCATGTGCTTACCTTTCAAATTTCATCTCAATCTGCCTTATAGACGTCAGTTATGAATTTTCTAACATTCTTCGCATTAATTCCAAAATTATCATCATAACCTCTATTAATTAAATCATAATAAATTAATTAATTATTCATTACTCATTGACATTTTCTAATTCTTATTAAGCCACCTTGGTCATATTAACCCACATTAGGCCTTGGCAATTAATTTAATCACCATCTTTAATCATTTTCCCTAATTGCAATAATTCATCAAATCATTAAAATCATTCATAAATCAACCAATAAATACATAATTCATGTTTACATGCCAAATGCTCATATATGAGTTCTACTTTGGTCTGAGTATCATAAAGATCTAGACATAATATTTGTGGACATTTTGCTTTTGTGTCAAAAATAAAGTCAAATTCAATTGATCAAGCTCTTAATGATGAAAATTAAATTTTGGCAATGCAAGAAGAGCTAAACCAATTTGAAAGAAATCAAGTTTGACACCTAGTTCCTAGACCCAAAGATTGCATTGTTATTGGTACCAAATGGGTTTTCAGGAACAAACTAAATGAAAGTAGACTTGTAGTGAGAAACAAAGCCAGACTTGTAGCCAAAGGATATTCTCAAGAAGAAGGAATTGATTTTGAGGAATCATATGCTCCAGTGGCTAGATTGGAAGCCATACGTATCCTACTAGCTTTTGCTTCTCACATGGACTGATGTGAAAAATACATTTCTGAATGGATATCTAAATAAGGAAGTATATGTTGAGCAACCTCCCAGTTTTGAAGAGAAAGATCAATCAAAATTTGTTGTCAAATTAACCAAAGCATTGTATGGACTTAAACAAGCTCCAAGAGTTTGGTATGAAAGATTAATCAAATTTTTGATTGATCATGATTTTCTGAGAGGAAAAGTTGATACAACATTGTTTATCAAATATAAGGGAAAATATATATTAATTGTTCAAATTTATGTAGATGATATTATATTTGGTGCTACTAATGAAACTCTATATCAAGAATTTTCTAAGATTATGCAGAGTGAATTCGAAATGAGCATGATGGGCGTGCTAAACTTTTTCCTTGGACTGCAAATTAAGCAACTAGCTGAAGGCATCTTCATAAATTAATCCAAATACGTCAAAGAAATGCTCAAGAAGTTTAGAATGCAAAACGGCAAAGGGGCATACACACCCATGAGTTCAACCATCAAAATCGACAAGGATGAAAGAGGTAAATTAGTTGAACAAAAGTTATATAGAAGCATGATAGGATCTTTGTTAACTGCATCTAGACCGGATATCTTATTCAGTGTTTGTATGTGTCCTAGATTTCAATCATGTCCCAAAGAATCACATTTAATTGCTGTAAAAAGAATTTTTAGGTATTTGATCAATATTACTAATCTAGGTCTTTGGTATCTGAAGGGTTCAACACTTGATCTAATCGACTACTCGGATGCAGATTTTGTCGGTTACAAAGTAGATAGAAAAAGTACTAGTGGAACATGTCAGTTTCGTGGAAACATGATGGTTTCATGGTTTTCAAGAAAATAAATTAGTGTTGCTCTATCTACTGTGGAAGCTGAATATATTGTCGTCGGAAGCTGTTGTGCCCAACCACTTTGGATGAAACAATAATTTAAAGATTATGGAATTGAATACAAAGATATACCAATTAGATGTGATAATACTAGTGCAATATGTTTAACCAAAAATCCTGTACTACATTCTCGAACTAAACATATAGATGCGAGACACCATTTCATTAGGGAATATGTTGAACATCATGATAATTGCCTAGAATATGTGAAAACTAAGGACCAAATTGTAGATATTTTTACCAAATCATTAGCAAAAGAATCATTTTACAAAATTAGGAATGATGTAAGTATGATTGATATTGATTAGGAATATGATATATTGCAATTAAATAGGGGGAGTAGAAAATAGCAAGTGCATCTAACTCAAGTCGGAGGAGCCAAGTCGACTTCGGGGGCGTCGTTTCGGCTGCCCTGCGCCATTCCTATCATTTCTCCCATTCTCTCTCATTCTCGTTCTCTCTCACTCTCATTCTCAAAGATCTCAATACCCATTTACATCTTCTAAATCCAGTTACCCTAAACCCATGGCACCCAAGGCCATTTTCAAACCAAACAAACTACCCATTTTAAGATCGTCCCAATCACATACAGGGGAGGACGTACCCCGTAGGCAGAGGACTCCATCCAAAAGAGCCCGGGAAGAGGCTACAAAATCTACAGGCCAACGGGTCAGGTTCAATGAAGGTAATCTATCTACCTCTACACCTAGAGAAGAGGAAAATGAGGAAACAAGTGGTAGCTCTGAGTTGGGTGGAAAAACGAAGGGAACCCCCACTCAATGGGGACAAGTTCTCAAAATTCCTACGGATTACTTCAGAACAGAACGGCAACACGACAAGTTCTACAGGCACTTCTACGAGAGGAAGACTTTTGTGCCAAAGATCATCGATTTCAAGTTTCTGCAAGAATATGAGTTTAGAATAGAGGAACTAACAGATTTCTAAGGATGGACCAGGTTGTTAAAGGAGGATGACAGGATATATCCTGACCTGACCTAACTATTTTACTATTTATGGGATCAGGAGTACCTCAGTACTTAAGTCAAAGGGGTCGAGATAAACCTGGGGCATGGACAAGGGATCAGCAAAATGAATGTCATTGCCCAAGTCTCCAACATCCGAGGCGTACCTAGAGACAACGACCCCCTTCTAGAAGGCCTATCCCTTATTCAGATGTATAAACAACTCACCAACAACAACAAATACCATCTAGCGATCAAGTTCTTACATTACATGGACTTATCCCCAAGACTAAGGGTCCTCAGGTTACTGATTGTCCACTGTATCTATCCCATGGGAGGCGGCCGGAATCAACTCAATCCACAGGAGGCCGAAATCATACGGAAAGTAGCAAACCGAGTCAAGGTCTATCTTCCCAAGCTATTCTTGGAGACTCTTGAGCTAAAGAAAGAAGAATCCACAGGGAGTTCTACCTAATGGCACATGGATTACCAAGGTCATGGCTCATTATCATGTTGATTTAGATGGCGACCCATATGAGGTGCTCCAACCAATGCCATCAACCTGGCCCTTCTGACTTGGATGAAGATCGATGTGGAGGCATTGTGGGCTGAACGGTTACAAGAGCGAGTGGAAAACCAATTTCAACACTTTCCCGCTCAACCAAAAGTACCGGAAGCTGATCCTGAGGGGGAGGATATCCCCAGACATGATCCCATTCCATCTCCACCGCCAGCACCTCCAGCTCCAACTTCTCCTGCATCACACGGATCCTGTTCCCCTCAACGATAGCGGGCAATCGATCACTTCACCTACTCCCCAGATCATCCATCCACCTCAAAGGCTATCCTTGAGTACTTATAACAAACGGAAAGCCGGATATCTCAAGAGTTGGGAAATATAAACATTGCTTTAATGGAAATGCACGGCCGGTAAGACATGTTGGATCAAGACATGACCGCGATCAAATATCAACTTGCCTCGAGTAGTAGTCGTGACGGACCCATTACTAGCCTTCTCGATTTTGATCCATATTGGGGTGAATCGGTCAGAGTTGAACCCACCGTTCAGGCTCCGCCATCCCCATTTTCCTCGACTTGCACCCATCCCATCCCTCCATCTCATCTCATTACCTATCACATTTCAGCTTTCCAATTTCATAAGTCTCGCTTTCCATACATACCCTTTTGATGATTCGACTAAAAGGGGCAGAGAGAAAGAGATTACTAAGACATTTTTGGTTGGGTAGTATGTAAAAATTGAATAATTCTTGTATGTTTCGCACTAACATGTAAATGCTTTGCATTAAATGAAAATTTCTTATGTTATATGGTTGATTGAACTGAATGTTTCACCATATGCTTGAACTGTTATGACTTACATTGAATTGTTTGCATGAAATGCTGTGTAACAAATATGTTGACAGCTGCGTTTAATACAAAATGTTATCTATAACATAAAATGCCTATTTAATGACCAAAATGAAAGGTTTATCTCAAATTGGTTTTGTTAATTATCAAAAAGGGAGAGATTGTTAGAACTTGAAGCAAATTAAGCACAATCCATGTTTTGATGATTAACAACTCAATTTGAGAATCATTTAAGTACTAATGGATTTGCTAAGTGATGATAAGGTTCAAATAAACAAAGGACACATGCCAAGTCGACTCCAGGATCGACTTCAAAGGCCCTAAAATCGACAACACTGAAATTGGGACTCTGAGACAGGCGAAGTTGCAACTGAAGTCGACTCCACTTGCGACTTAGGTGAAGTCGCAATACCAAGTCGACTCCAGTTAGGACTTGGGTGAACATGATAGACTTAAGTCGCACAACAAGTCGACTTCAGTTGGGACTTGGGTGAACATGATAGACTTAAGTCACACAACAAGTCGACTTCGCTATGCGACTTGGGTGAAGTCGCATCTCAAGTCGACCCCAACATGCGACTTGGGTGAAGTTACACCCCAAGTCGACTTAAGCTTGCGACTTAAGTAGAAATCCACATCAAATTGTCTCTAAAACACTTTATTTGAAAATGGAAGACAAACTCAAAAGGAAATGACAACCTTGAGTCAAGGATACTGAAGAGGATCTTTATCAAGAGACCAAGGAATACTATACAAACTCAAGCATTGCAATACATGTCAAGGACTATTATATCAAATGAAAATCCAAGGATTTGAAAAGTGAAGAAAGAGAGGCCAAGCACCTAAGTAGATCACAAACAAAGTTCCAAAGAAGCATGTGAATAGTGAACTCGCACCCGAAGTCGACTCCACCTGCGACTTGGGTCAAGTCTAAGGCCAGGCCGACCTAAGTATGAAACTTGAGTTAAAAGCTGGAGGCGAAGTCACACCCGAAGTCGACTCGAGTCTGCGACTTCAGTGAAGTCGCACCTGAAGTCGACTCCACTCTACCACTTTGTGATACCCAAACCCAAGTAGGTCTATAAATATGATACATGTATTATTTAAATGAATTATGAATGATTTATGATTTTTATGATTTAACGTTATTTTGCAATTAGAGTTTGCAATTAAGAATGGTGATTAAGACTAATCGCCATAGCCCAAAGTAAGTCAAGATGACTAAAGGGGATTAATGAGGATTAGAATATGCTAATGTGGCATGAATATTTATTTTAATTTTCATGATTTAATTAATGGAGGAAAATTATGGAATTATGTTGGAAAATCGTAGAAAATTCATAACTTGACGCCTATAAGGCGAAATGAGATGAATTTGAAAGGTAAGCTCATAAATTTGGGCTCAAACTTATGATTTAATTGGATCAAGGCAAAAGTGATAGGATTAAGGTGATAATTATTTGATTTTAATCTCACACTCTAAGGTTATTTTCAAATGTTCATAACTTAACGTAGAAACGTCGGTTTGATATGAAATTTGAAACGATTGAATAACATTATGAAATCTATCGTATGGATGTATTGGATTAAGCTAATTACCATAAAAAATTTCTTAATTGGAAAAAGGTACCTAGCATTGACTTTGTGTACCCTAGACTACCATAGCATTTATGATAAAGAAAGGGAGTTAAATGACTTGGTTTAATGCTATGCAAGCTGTCAAATGGAGGTGAATGGAGCTGAATTTTATGGATTTTTTTAAGGGTCAAATCCTTGGAAAAGTCGAAGGCTTAAATGCATTGGTTTAATGCCTAATATGTAGCTCAAATGAGGCACAGATTATGTGGCAACCAAGGGGACGTCCAAGGGCAAGTGGGGCATGAAAAATGGAATTTTAAAAATCCTAAAATGCATATATAAATTTCCTAACACCTAGGTGAAGTAAATGACCAATTAAATGTGTGGAATTTCATGGCAAAAATCGTTAAAGAGGAAGCTTCATGGATGTTGTAAATAGTGGACAGCAAGGTTGCTCTTAAATGAGCTTGATTTTGATGATTTTTGATAAATGGAAAATGGGTATTTTACTTGGGTATAAATTAGACAAGTCATCAAGGGATAAGATGGAATTAAAATACCCTATCTACGATGTGTCAAAATGGGCCCCACGAGATGGAAAAAAATCAGCAAGTATAAAAAGGGGGGAGCATCATATGAATGTTCATTTTGAGAGAGAATTCTCAAAGGGAGAAAATATCTCCAAAGGGGCAGCAGCCTTGAGCACGACCAAGGGGGAGGAAAAGGAAGAAAAAGAAGAATAAAAAAAGAGGAAAAGAAGGAAGGAAAGATGTAACACCCCATTCTAAAAATACTCAATAACTAATCAACGGCGCTACACAATCTAAGAAAAATTCGGCAGCATCTCCCCATAACATACAAGGGGTAATATGGAATACATGACCTGATATTCATAACATTTCCATCTGTAACATTCAATCCTATTTATATACTTGCATCTTCATATAATAAGAACATTCATATAGAAGGAAATCATTACATATTTTCCTTACACAACAAACAGATATAATAGTCATGCATATGTGCATCAACAAGGATTATAATCCAATCTGAAATACCAAATACATTATAGTTGTCAAAGGGAATCCGCCTAAGTAATTGTCTACATATATGATTATCAAAAGAGCACAAGTCTAAAAGAACTGAAATCAACATATTGTGCTAGGGTCTCTCATGTTTGATCTTCAACTCGTCCCATCCTTAAGTTCCCCTTCTGACCTGCGATCTAAAAGCACAATAACAATGATATGAGTCTAAATAGACCCAGTAAGTAGATAGTGGTTAGCACAAAGTGCAAATAAGCATAATGATGGATACTCATACAGTGATGAAGCTAATACACATGGGTCCAATACCCACTCCCAAGATCGTATACATATAACCATACACACAAATTGACCAACACAACCAATCATCTACTCATGTCCATCAAGGGCCATGAACAACCCTCTCCTCATGTCAATCAGGGGCCATGAACAACCCTTACAACCAACTATTTGAGATAACGCATCATACATAATAGACAATGAAACACATCGCAAACCACGCATACAACATCAACACAATTCAGATTCAACACATAGATCTGTCCACAAGCATTTTATCAAACACATGATAGGTGCGAAATGAAAAGACCTTCAATTCATACTCTCGATTGGGGCAAATCAATTCACGTCACATTCCAACAGTATAACAACTGCTAAGAAGTCTTTTACGTCATAGAAATCACGCATTCAAAGTAAATTCACCATGAACCCTAACTGTTACGAACTCTACGCCTAATACCATGGAGTCGTTAGAAGCTATACGTTCCCTCTAGCCTCGCATCGCGTTTAACATAAAATTTCATCACTAAATCGAGAAGGGGCGACATCTACTTACTTGAATCGAAATTTCCCCCAAAAACAGTGCTCCAGACTTAGACGGAGAGATTCGGAACTTCCACGATTCGAGTCGATGATCCTCAAACAGTCGGTAGAGCTTCCTTGAATGAATCCGTGGCTAGCCCGAACTGAATGGTGGGGAAAGAAGAGAAGACGCAGAGAACGGAAAGAGAAGAAGAAGGAAGATAGCCGGGTGCGGGATGAAAAATGAACCCTAGCGCGCGCGGGCTTCCTTTATTACTGAATCCCTATCGGGTCGGGTCGGAACATGGATCGGGTTTAATTGCAATTAGTAATTTACTCTCCCACTCATACGACTTAATAATTAAAATTTTCTTCGGGGGCGCTGCCCCCTTGACCCCCGCGACCTGACCGGGCAGGTCGAACCCCGTACCTACTCTGCGAGGGAAACAATAGTCATAGTGCCCATCAATGGAACGCTAATCATACATGCACATATGCACTATACATCTCCTAAATGTCGTGTCCATGTATGTTATGTATCCATTAATATCGTAAAATTCTTACTAGCATGTTCATAAGTTACCTCATAAATAGAGAAAAGTTATAATAAAAATAGAATAAAATACCTGGTCCTCACAAAAGAGGAGAAACCAATTTAGGGAAGCTTGAATTCAAAGTTTCCTAGAATCAAGTAAGTATGGATTGAGTTTTGGATTCTTGAAACCTAAGTTTCTTCTCTCAAGTTATGGATCATGAATTTGATTCATAATGAACCCCTAAAGGATGATTCATGATGCCCTTGATTTGGGTATTGAATGAGGATTGTGTTGGAAATATGTGGAAAATAAGCCAAGTCTATGTTTTGATGATTAACAAATCAATTTGAGTAAGTTTTGGTTACTAACATGTTTGTGGAAATGAATTAAGGTTATAAATTTGAAGAATATGAAGCATGGCAAGCCAAGTCGATTTCCAAGTCGACTCAGGCTTCGACTTACGCCAAGTCGATCCCCAAGTCGACTCAAGAACGACTTCAAGACGTCATTTCCTTCCAGAGTTGAAATCAAGAACGAGAACTGCCGAAGTCGCATCCCAAGTCGACTCCACTTGCGACTTGAGGTGAAGTCGCAGACCAAGTCAACTCCAGCCGTGACTTGGAGGCGTCATTTCTGTCCATAGTTGAAACCGAGAACAAGGGCCGCCGAAGTCGCATCCCAAGTCGACTCCGCATGCGACTTGGGTGAAGTCGCAGATCAAGTCGACTCCGACTTCGACTTCAATACGGAAACATGCAGATCAAGATAAATGGTAGATTCAAGAGTTTCAAAAGAGGATGAAGGTAAAAGACAACTCTAAGACTCAAGACTCAAGACATAAGACATGAAGTCAAACGTGAGAATTATAAAGAGTCTCAAAAGAAGAACAACCAAACAATGAAGGAATTCAAGCAAGCAATGAAGGAATTCAAGTACTCAAGAACTCAAGGTATTTTATATAAGAGAGAACATTCAATATGAAGAAAATCTAATGATCAAAGTCATCTCTGAAGATTTCAAGTTCATCAAGCAAGCTGCCGAGGTAAAGTCGCACCCGAAGTCGACTCCACCTGCGACTTGGGTCAAGTCGAGGACCAATTCGACCCAGTTAGGAACTTGAAGAAGTTGCGAACAGGCAAAGTCACACCCGAAGTCGACTCCACCTGCGACTTGGGTCGCAACGGTCGGAAAATTTTTAAACGTTGGCGCATTAAATGCGCGCCACCTACTTCCAAACGTTCGGATTCCCTCCACAATTATAAAAGGCATTCAATATGAACGAGGAGGGTAGCTGAGAATTCATTAAGTGAGCATAACTCCCATCTTTAAGAGCTTCAAGTGATCAAGCCAATTTTTAGAAGAAGAACCTTGCTTCAAACTGTCAAGAGCTGCTAGCTGAATCTCTATGCCTACACTACAAGTTCTTCTTTGCGCCAAATCTGAGTCTACACAACAGTAACGTGTAGAAACTTTCTTTTATTCTTATTGTTGTATTGAACTTGTTTTAGCTTGGGTAGATAAGAACAAGTGTAAGAAAAGTAGTGTATGATTGGAGTGGAACTCGTCACCTACTTGTGCTGTGTATTGTTGATGCCCCTTAGAGCTAGAATCTAGAAGAGAGCAGAGGCTCTGGTTGTATATGCCCCCTAGAGCTAGAATCTAGAAGAGAGTGGAGACTCTAGTTGTATTCGCGGAATACATAGTGGAACCCAAGTCACAAGAGGTGTGAGCTTGGAAGAGTGGAGTAGGGAGGTTGCCCGAACCACTATAAAATCCTGTGTGTTGATGTTTATTTCTGCTCTCTACACTATATTGCTTTCCATTCTGTTTCTTCATAAAGGGGATTAGATTAATCCGGGATAAAGTTTCTGTTTAAGTTGTAAATTTTTAAATACCCAATTCACCCCTCCCCTCTTGGGTAATTGCCATTAACTCGGGACCAACAGATTGAATGGTATGAATGAATTTAAGGGTTTAAAGAGGTTAAGATGGATGTTAGGGTTGAATTTGGAGAAGAAATCTAACTTGAACTTTCTCGAAACCCTAAACCAAGTTGTTGTATGATTAAAGCATGATTATTAGGATGTAATTCATGTTCTTTTGGATTACATATGTTGATTTTAGAATTTTTTAATGATTTTAGCAAAAATGGATCTTAGGGTTTCAAGTAATACCCGATTTTTCCATTTTTGAGTTAAAAAAATACAAAGAAGTGCTTAAATGATTTATAGATGAATTGTAGGGTAAAGTATCCTAACGTAAGGACCCTTTGGACGTCCTAAGTGGGCTGAATGAGTTTTCCCTAAATCTGATTTTTTAGGGGCCAAAACGAGTACTTTCCTTGTGATTTTTGTTGCTTTTTGTAAATAAATTATTTATGGATGTTATGAATGGTAAATTACCCTAGGATTAGGTGACTTTGAGTGTCCAAAAGGTCTTGGAAAGATTTGCCCTAAATCTGATTTTAAGGACATGTGTATGGACATGTCAAAATGGATCAAAATGGATACCCTACATGCTTAAGATGTTGCTGTTTTGGAAGCAACTAACTTATAGATTTTAAATATGTGATAATACACTAAATTTGGGTTAATAAAATCATATTTAGTTGCTGAAAATTATGGCTTAAAAATCTGTTAAGATTTAAGTCTTGAAAGAGGCTTTGAAAGGATGAAAAACAGGTCCTAACGTTGCTGTTTTGAAAGCCAATGATGAATGGATTGAAAATCCGTAATTATACCCTAAATTAAAATTTAATTAAGGGTTTTAACCATGCTGAGTAAGGACAGAAGTTTCTGTGTTAAGAAATTTTAAGAAACACCTAAGTTATTTGTTGTAAGATGGGTGTATGTGGAAGGCCAAGCATGGATAAGTGATATATGACTAATGTGATTTGCTAAAATGAAAAAATTCATGAAAATGTGATGAAATGCAAAAAGATGTTGTTGTATGAATGATTATTAAATTATCTCAAATGTTGAGATTTATTTATGAAACTTAAAACATCACTTATGTGCTTAAAATGAGCATGGACGTAGGAAAGGTGAAAAATTGATGAAAAATGATAAATGGGTGATATAAATCCCCATATGTTGATTTATGAATGATAATTATATGTTTACCTTAAATATGGGTTTAAAACACAATATAGAATGGATGGTATGATGCACAAGTGAGTGCGATGTATATATACCCGACTTGGAATTCAAGTTGGTTATGTATGTTAATGGATTATGGTTTGGAAAATTAAGCAAGCAAATGGAAAGTGTTATGAATGCAATGTCATTCTTATATATATAGGCAAAGGCAAAGGAAAAATTACTACAAAAAGCTAAGGAAGCAGGTAAACAAGCGACCTTCTAAATGATTTTTATTTTATCAAAATATGATAAAATTATTGCAAATGATGTTCTAAATGTTTCGAACCATTTTGCAATTGATTGATGAATTATTTCCAAGTTATTTAAGGATGTTCATTCTTTTAGTTCAATATGTGTTGAAATGTTATTTCAAATCTGATAAATGAATTACTTACTATTTTGCAATTATTTATGAAAAGTGATGTAGCATGAATTTAAACGATGTTTCATTAAAACGATGTTTAAATGGGGATGGTGCAAAGAATTCTCTACATGAGAATGACAAGTTACCATGTGTAAGTGGTATATAATGACGGGGTGACTAAAAGTCATGCATGGAATGGAAATCAAGTAGGCTAGTCAAGGCAAAAAGCAGGACAGGAAGTCCGCCCTTGACGTTGCCAAGTCGGAAGGTCTTGCGCTAAGGATGGAAAGGATTATGTTATGAAAGTATGTTCCCCGAGCTAGTGTACCCTCACTTGAAGGATTATGTCATGAATGAAAATGATGCATTTGCACATCCAATGTTTATGAAATGCCCAAAAGTTGGGATTAAACTAGTTTACATGAATGGTTTATGAATGATTTATGAATGGTTTATGAAAAGGTTTCTATTCCATTGGTAGTTGATCACTTGCTACGTGTCTCCTACTGAAGGGAGAGAAATGCTTTTAAACAGTGTTGTCTTCAAAATGAATTGCGTGAAAACCTATACATTGCTTATTGAGTTTCGACTCATGTTTTATTTTCCAAACCGAAAGACAGGTGAAAGGAAGGAGGCAAGGAGCACAGGTGGAGATTCAAGAATGAATGAATCCTTATGAACACCTGTATATAACTTTATGTATGAATGGTTGTATGATGATCCTAAAGGATTATTCAGATGATGTATATGAATCATGTTATGTTTTGTGCCTATAGATTAGCAAAATTTTTTTATGGATAAATACCAAGGCATGAAGTATTATGTTATGATTAAGTATGGAATTTATGAGATCACACGCGTATGTCTCAAATGTTATAATGACCTAAAAAGGCATTTGATGGAAATTAGCAAGTATGAAATGGTATAAACTCCTAAGGAGTTAAGATTAAGTTGATAAATATCCAAAAAGCCTGCCGTGTGACAGGACAACAATCCTGATCACGTTTACCAATCGATAGATCTTAGAGTAAGGTTGTGACGCTCGGGCTGGGGCGCCACACACTTGGATGAAGTCGTATCCCAGGTCGACTCCAAGTGACTTGGCTCGTAACGATCTGAAAAATTCGAACGTTGGCGCATTAAATTCGCGCCACCTACCACCAAACGTTCGAATTTACTTCCCTTTATTTAAGAAGTTTCAAGTGAACGAGGAAGGAAGTTGAATGAGAATTGATTAAGTTCACCTTCCTCTTCCTCTAGCATTCAAGTGATCTACAAGAAGATTTTTAAGAAGAACACTGAAATACAACTGCTGAAAGCTGAGCTGTTTCATCTACAACTCCTTCTACAGTTCTTCTTCGTGCTTAAATTTGCCTACACACATGTAAAGTGTAGAATTTTTGTTTATTCTTTGATTACTTGTTTTCCACTTGGTTTAATATTGGAGACTAAGACTAAGCGAAGGCAAAGTAGCGTGTGATTGGAGTGAAACTCATCGCCTACTTGTGCTGAGATTGTAAAAGGCCTCATATAGCTAAAATCTAGAAGAGAGCAAGGGCTCTACTGTATTGTAAACTTGTTTTAGTGGAACCCAAGACACTAGGGAGTGTTCTTGGAGGAGTGGAGTAGGGAGGGTTGTCCCGAACCACTATATCTTCTTGTGTTTTATTATTTATTGCTTTAAGTTTCACATTTTTCATTCAAGGGGACAAAACTATCAAGGGACTGAGTTTCTGCTGTTTCAAAAAGAATTTTTAAAAGACCCAATTCACCCCTCCCCTCTTGGGCTTTGCCATAGACTCGGGACTAATAGTGGAGATGGTTCAATTTTTGAATTATTTTTTTGAAATTTTCTTTCTTGTGCTGAATTGGTGAAGGGAATTTAGATGCGAGAATTTGATGAGATGTATATGTGGTAATTTGCTTGATATTTTTCTGCATTACTACTATTACTTGAATTGTTGAATGTGTGTATTGAATATCCAGATAAAAAAGGAAGATGCCTAATACCTAGGAGTTTATTACGGGAGTTTTTGAAATCTTATGATTGAAAGCGGAGTAGGTGGCTGTGTGCAGTATCAATTGAGTAAGAAAGGATTTTTGATGCAGATTTTTAATAAGTGTCATGTTTAAAAAATTTTATTTAACATTCTCACTAATTCCTCAGTCACATTTGCTTTTTGCTCAAAATTTTGAAATTCTGCAATTTAATCTTGAATTCTTCTGTTTTTGCTTGAGGACAAGCAAAAGTTCAAGTATAGGGGTATTTAATAATTTGTAAATAAAAATATATTTAGGTATTTTTATACCAATTTGGTAGGTAATTAATTGAGTTTAATGTGAAATTTGTTTTAAAATATGTTTTGGTAACATTTGGGTATTAAATCTTAATTTCAAGTTACTCAAATAGTTTTTATAATCTTTGGCTTGAAATTACATTTTATTTGTTGTCATAAAATCAAATGGGCTTGAAATAATTTTTGTATATTGATAACCCATTAATGAATTTGATGACTTAACGATTTAAATAACTTTTACGCAGGTTTTACAACTTCAAGAAGTGGGGCCCACCATTCAAAGCAAGAAATTTAAGAAATAATTCAAGTCATCCAAACCGTTAATCCATTATCAGACAACCAGCAATTCACGTCCAATCTCCAATTTTGACCATCCAGATTTTTCAGCAACCAAAATGAAACTGTCCATTTAAGTGGGGCCCACAAGATAATCCAACCGCCCAAGCATCTAAGCTGTCCAACCTTTGCAGCTGTCCAGATTCTTTTCAGAAAATCATAAATCCCATCCGTCGGTCATTCAAGTAGTCCATCTCCACCATCCAAAGATGTCCAGAAAAATCGGATCTTTCATCTAAGCCGAACAATCCCACCATGCAATCCATGGCAGCGAAATTCCCGTGCAAAAATGTCGAGATTTCTCCATCAAATAATCAGCCCATCTCAGCCATTAAAAATAATATTTTTAACGGTTGAAAATTCTGCAAGGTAACGTGTCCAAAATCAAATTCATGTACATCAGAACCATGCTTGATCATATCCAGAAAATGTCACATCCAAGTCTCCGGCAGATCAAAACTGTTCTTCAGTCTCTATCAACGATCAGCCAATCCAACGGTCTAGAAATTCCAGCATTGTGCATCCAAACATTCCACCGCCTAAGCTAATACCCTGAAATCAACGTCCAAACCATGCGCCAGATCAATTGGAGAATTAATGCCGAGCAAATAGATTTTTCAGCCATCCAAAGCAGACGTCAAATCAGCTAAAAAAATTCCATGCAAATTGTGCAATTCAATTTGCGTTAGTTCTTTTCCTAGCTATCGACAATTTCTGGCCGTCCATCAATACGTGTGCAATTCAACTCCTATGCAGCAATTTGCACAATTCTCAAATAGCGTAGAATCGCTATTATAAATAGTGGAGGTCAGACAGCAGATGGGAGATTCTACACACGACAGAACTACACGGAGATTAGAGAGAGAGAGCAAGGAGGAGAGCATGGGCAAGAGGTAGACCAGCGAGTTGCATGGAGCAGCCGACACACCACTGAGGCTTGCAACCAATAAGCTTCCCTATCTCTTTTCCCTTCTTAATTTTAATTTCCTTGTTTAAGATAGTTTTGATTTTAATTTTATTTTGGACTTAAACATGCTCGGCTAAGCCCTAAATCTAGGGTTTAGGATGTAGAATGCGTACAATATAGCATGGTGTGTGGTTTTAATTTATTTATGATGGATATTATTATTAATTTAATATCTTGTGATTTTAATACTTGCTTTGTATATGGGTCCGTATTTTGGCATGATTCCATATATTAGGTGATGGAACCGAGAGGTGAAAATCTAATATAAGACTAAACAAATCCTACTGAAACTCAAGATGAAAGCAGTGAGAAAATTAAAGCAGCTAGCCCATTTAAAGAAACAATGATCAAGGAGTCATCTATACCATCAAAGTCGCACAAGCTATCATTTGTTTTTCCGAAGAGAGTCGATGAACATTGCATTAATCCTAAAGAGATGGACATTGGTGAACATAACCTTAGGAAAAATTCTCTCTCATTTTATTTGGATCCATTTTTAAACACTAACTGCATCTACGATTTTGCAAGAAACCACAATAAGATGATGCTGTAAAAAGAGATGTTGGATATCATGTCTGGTGATAGTCCAAATTACACAATAGTGCAGAATGCACCACAAAAGAAGATAGAGAAAGACCCGCATGAACTTGTATTCGAAAGATTGGGTGTTGGTTGATACATTTTCAACAAATCCAGCTGAAGATGTTAAACTTAGCGTTGCTTGGAAGGCAACCCAGGGTTTAGTTAGGGGAGTATTAATTTTTTTAGTATTTTTATTTTTATTTTTAGAATTTGGATACTTTTAATTTGGGGCTTTATTAGTTACTTTTCAGAGCCTAACTGGCTAGGAAGCCACACGGGGTGAAGATTTGATTCAACTCACAAAAATAGGGAAGTTAACATCTCACACTTTTTACAACTACTCCCTTATTTTTTATATATCTTTTTGATTGATTTATTTACATTAAGTACAATGTTAGTTTCAATCGTGGAGGTGAATCTATTGTATTATTTTTTCTGACTATTTCTTTCACTACCTCAATGATTACATTGATCGAACATTGACTCAATTTTTGTCACATTTTTTAAAATTTTTTTTGAAAATTGTTCGTAATTCTGGCACAATTTTGAACTCTGGACTGATTGAGACTGTACTTTGAACTATTATAAGTCTTTTAAGTAGTATATGCAATTTCAAAATCTTTGAGTTAGGCAAATAACTGAACCCTAGTGAGATGTTAAATTTATTTTTGAATATGTACTTGTTGAAAATATTTGGATTTTTGTCCTAAATCACTTGATGAAATTGATATACCAATGAACCAATTCTGTCTTCTTTCAAAATCAGAGCAATCCTTTCTAATTTATCAAAAGTTATTCTAATACACACAATTGGTTAATTTAAAAAAAATGTATTGTTTTCCCGTATACATAAAAATCTTATTCTAGTTGAAGAATTTCCAAACCTAAAACTCGACTTGACGTATTCATGGACATGATTAAGGCATTTCTTTTTCTAATGAGCCTATCTTTGAGAGCATAACTGTTGTTTACCCCTATTGAGCTTGAATTAAAATTTTCTTCTCTAAACCTCAATTCCTACTTAATTGAACTAACTTTAAATATGAATTATGTGCCGAAAAGTATAACAAGAATAAGGTTTGGCCTCTTGGCTTGTGCAAATAATGAAAATGACTCTCTAGATACTCTGAAAAATAGTGAAGAGAGTTGTTTGTGAAAAATAAAAAAAGTTTCCTAGGTACCCTGAAATATGTCGAGGGGAATTATTGCCAGACTTAGTTTTAAAAAATTAAAATTAAAGAAAAACAATGCTAAACCAAGGGTAAGAACAGATTTAAAAAAATGATGATAAGAGCACTAAGTGCGGGGTTAACACTATTTCCTATTGTAAAATGAGGCTTGAATCATGTGGAGACAGGTTAATTTTTTGAAACTTTTTAAATTTTATTTCTTGTGCTGAGAATAATCGTTGTCCTACCAAGTTCTTATTATCTTATGAAATGGTTGATTTAGTTGGTAGAGGAAATTTAGATGTAAGACCTTGAGGAGATGTATATGAGGTAATTTGACTAATATTTTTCTAAGTTCCTACCATTAATTGAATTATTGAATATGTGTATTGAATAATCAAATAAAAGGAGATGATACCTGATAATTAAGAGTTTATTATGTGAGTTTTTGAACTCTTAATAATTGAAAGCAAAATAGGGGATAGTGTATTTTGTGTTAATTGAGTAGGAAGGGATTTTTTATCAAGGTTTTTAATAAGTGTTGTGTTTAAAATTTTTTATTTAACATTCTCACTAATTCCTCAATCACATATGCTTTTTGCTCAAAATTTTAAAATTTCACAATTATTTATGAACTCTTTCATATTTTGCTTAAGAACAAGCAAAAATTCAATTGTGGGGAGTGGTCTTAAAGTTGAAATTTCATTTTTAGGTGAAAAATAATCTTCGATTGTTTGGACATTTGTTGGTAATTGCTAAGTGAGTTTTCTCACTCATGTAGTCCTTATGGATTTTGGTTGGCCCTTAAATGTAACTACTTTGATTTGGGTTTTAACCCATTTTTGTGCTTAGGTATTACTATACTCGCTATGGTCAAATGTGGAATATCCAAGTCCCTTTTTGCTTATTTGTGTTGTAATTTTAAGGAAGATTTAAATACCTTCTTCTTTATAAGAAATCCTTGTCAATGATTAATTAAGTGTTTGGCTCTCCTTCTTTGATTTTTCTAGTTCATTTGTTTAAATTTTCACTTTCTATACTAGAGATTTGACTCTTTTAGCAAGTTATTCATTTACAATAATTTTGGTAATACATTGCTTCTTTGTCTCTACATATTTGATGTCAAGCTCTTTGGTTACATCATAAATTGCATCATATAATTATTGTAATTCTTTCAGCATTGTACACTTGATGCATGCACTTGAGGATGAGAATATTGATTAAGAAATTGAATGGTAAGATGTAGAAGATACCTCTTCATTCCTTGTATGAATTGTGCTTATTGTTTTACTTCCTATTGTGTCCTGAATCATCTCGATCGCTAGCAATTGAGTGATTCACTTTCTTTAATTCATGCTATGTAGCGTATTCTTGCATAAAGTAGCTATGACTTAACTCTCACTTGATGAGCTGCTCAAAGATGATGGTTCTACATTCACATACATTTTCCTTGCTCATTACTTAGGGATTCTTCTTGAACTACTTATTCCATTTTTCTCTTATTTGTCTTTTGGCTTTTGCTCATCTGGAGTGGGACGTTAGGCTTGCATGTAGCTGAGTCCTCCACACTTGAAAGATTTGGGTGTTTCTCTTCTTTTGTCCCTCTTACTTCTGTCATCATAGGCATTTGAAGGACCTACATTTTTCTCTTTGCATACAAACCTTTTGAATTTTCTTATAAGTAATGTGATTCCCTCATCCTCTTTCTGCGAGGTTGGAGAGGACTCATCTAAACTTTATTGACTTCCTTTGAGTACGGGAGTCTTCTTCCCTTTGTTGTACTTTTCATTCTTCTTCTTCTTTATTAGTTCATGAGACATTAATGAGTTGATTAAATCTGACAACTTTAAAGCAGTGAGATCTTTAGTCTCCTCTATAGCAGTAGTCTTCAGAGTTCATGATTTAGGTAGTGCTTCCAAAATCTTCATGTGATACCCAAACCCAAGTAGAACCCTTACATGTAAATTATGCATGTAAATTATGTTAATGATATGGTTTATGTGGTCGGATGAGATTTGGGCGAATGACTAAGTAAGGTGGTTAAGTTAATCACCTTAGCCCAAATGAGCTAATGAGCTAAAAAATGCCTAATAAGGATCAGGAAATGTGGATATATTATGAATAATTATATCATATAATACGATGTAATTAGTGGAAATGATGATGATAATTATGAATATAAAGTGATAAATGTTAAAAAAATTCATAACTAGATGCCTATAAGGCGGAATGAGATGAAATTTGAAAAGTAAGCACATGAGTATGTGCCTAACCTTATGAATGGACTAGATTATGAAAATTATAATGAGATTAGGGTGATAATGATTTATTTTCATCCAAATCCAAAGGTTGATTTCAAATTGCCATAACTTATGCTAGAAAGGTCATTTTGGGATGAAATTTGATATTAACGGTTAAAACAATATGGAAAATCTTATGGATGGGTTTGATTAATTTAATTATCATGAGAAATTACTTAATCACTAAGGGATGAAAGCGGTTGATTTATGTTCTTGAAAAGTGATATGCCATTAATGAACCTAAAGCAACAAGTGACACGTGTCAACGTAGGATTCATCGAGCAAGATTTAAAGCCAACTCATTAAATGGGAAGTGGATTTTTGAAAGGGACGTGAGACACGTTGTGATACCCAGACCCAAGTAGGGCTTATATATATGCATTTGGCGTATAAAAATGAATCATATATGATTAGTTGAATTAGGAATGATTTTGTTTGCAATTTTGATGATTGATTGCAATTAGGGCAAATGGTTATGAATGATGATTATAAGTCGATATGGGTCAATATGATTAAAGTATCCTAATGTGGATTAGGGAAAGTGAATATATTGAGGATAATTACCTCATATATTATGGTTTAACTAATGGAGATTATGTTGATAATTATGGATTAAGGTGATAAATGCTAGAAAATTCATAACTTGACGCCTGTAAGGCGGATTAAGATGAAAATTGAAAAGGAAGCACATAATTTCATGGTTAATCTTATGAAAATGTTAGATTATGAAAATGTGGATGGAATTAGGGTGAAAATCGATCATTACCATCCAAAATCCATAGATGACTTCAAATGATCATAGCTTGAGATAGAAAAGTCGGATTGAGATGAAATTTGAAATGAACGGTTACAATTATGAGATCAATGCTATGAAAGGATTGGATTAAGATAATTGTGATGGGATCATGCTTGCACGAAAAAGGGGTGTGCAAGTGGAGCAAGGAAGATGTGGACGTCCAAGGCTGTTATTTGATTTTTTAGTATTTTTTTGAATGTGCTAAATGGACCCCTATGTAAGCTATTAGCTAGGGTAATTAAATACTCATAAATTAAAGTTAAATTAGGTGTGGAAAATTGCACAAAGGCTGCTGAAAGTGGACGTTCCAATGGTGGACAGCAACATGGACTTCAATGCATGGATTTTTGATGGATTTTTCAAAGATAATTTACTAATTTACTTCGAGCATATTTTGCCATGTCATCAAAGGGGATAAACATGCCTTAATTATCCTCTAATTGATGTGGCAAGTGGGGCCACAAAGCTGGAAAACTCATCTTATACATAAGGTGCACGTCCAAATGTGTAAAGGGGTTAGAGAGAGAAAAGTAAAGAGGGGAAAACTCCAAGCAAGGCAGCAGTGTGCACGTCCCCATTCCAGCAGCATGAGGGCAAGAAAAAGAGAAGAAAAAGAGAAGGAAAAAGGGGAAGCAAAAAGAGGGATTCAAGCTAGGAAAGTTGTGTTCAAGTTGGAACCAATTCATGTAAGTATATTTCATGATTTGAGTTTTTTAAATTTATGTTTTTCACCTCAACTTATGAGTCATGAATTTGATTCATAATGAACCCTTAAAGGGAAGATTCATGATGCTCTTGATTAGGGTATTGAATAAGGATTGAATGAAAAGAATGAAATCAAGGGTTCAAAAGGAAGAAAATGGAGATTATGGTTGAATATGAGTTGATAAACTTAGTTGAAATTTGCTTAAACTCACATGTGATGTTGTTGTTTTGAGGTGTTATTATGATTACATGATGATTGATGATTAGATGAATTATATATGTTGATTTGGGCATAAGTTATGAATTTTAGAAAGGATGAGAATTAGGGTTACACATATGACCTGATTTCCATATTTCTATGTTAAAAATGATACATGAATTAGCCCAAATGATTTATGGATGATTAAGGGGGTAAAATACTCTAAACCTAGGATACTTTGGACGTTCAAAATGGGTTAGAAAAGACTGCTCTAAATCTGAATTTTAGGGGCATATATGTGGACGTCCAAAGTGGTGTAAGAAAGGGTACCCTACATGCATGTGAAGTTGCTGTTTTGTAAGCAACTAATATATGAACTTTAAATATGTTATAATATCCTAAATTTGGGTTAAGAAAAGCATGATTAATTGCTGGACTTTATGGATTAGAAATCTTTTTTTATTTAAGTATCAAAAGAGGTGTTGAAAGAATGAAAAAGGGGTCCCAAAGTTGTTATTTTGGAACCCTATGATTAGTGGATTAAAATTGAAATTAAACCCTAAATTATATGTCAATTAAGGAGTTTAATCTTGCTGAAATATGAAACAAGTTGCTGTGTTGAAAGATTTTAAGAAACACATAAGTTATGTGTTGAAAAAGTTGAGTGTATGTGTAAGGCTAAACATGGACAAGTGATGAATAAGTTATGTGAATTCTTAAAATGCAAAAATGCATGAAAATGTGAAGGAATACATGATTAGGGTACTGTTTTGGTAATTAATTATAATCTCAAATTTTGAGATTAATATATGATGCCTAAGTTATCAACTAAGTGCTTAAAATGAGCACCAACGTATGAAAAGTGAAAAATATGTTAAAAATGATAAATGGAGGTAACGAACCTCCAATTAATGATTTAATGAATGATTATAATATGTATGAAAGTTTACCCTACATAAGTGTGGAACCCTGACCGTATACGAGTTATTTCGACTGTATACGCGTCATTTTGATATTTGTAATTTTGTAATTATTTTATGAATAAATGAAAATTCATGAATTATATTGATGGATATGTGTATTGGAGATTGAAATAATGCAATTAGGAATTTAACCCTGTGAATAGTGCATGTGAATAGTGCACGTGAATAGTAATCAAGGACTAAGACCCGTGATTAAGAGTTAATCACTTGGATTAACTTAATCACAAAAAGACAAAATAGAGATTTAATCACTACAAGACAAAATAGCAATTCTTTTGGATATTTTAATCCAAGTTTGGATTTTTGTGGAGAAATAGAAAAAAATTCATAAATTGCAATCCGGGCGTCGGAATTCGATGAAATTTTTTATGGATGGTTAAAAATTCATGATGAACATGATGAATGGATCAAGATGTGATGAAAATCACAAATCAAAGGTCAAGATGAAACGTCAAATGAAAAATCAAAAAGTAGCATTATTTTAATTAAGTGCTACTTTTGACTTTTTTAATAAATTAAATAATAAAAAAATTAAAATTAAATGAAAAGCAACATGGCAGGGGCGTGAGCAGCAGGGGAGTTATGTCCATTTGACTTTGATCAATGGTCCAAATTCATCCAAATCACAAATCAAGGGTTTAGATTTAATTAGCTTAAAATTAATTAAATAAAAAAATAAAAAAATAGGAAAAAGATAGGGCTGCATAGGGTGGGCTGGAGCAGACCTAGGGTGGATGCTCTTGGCTCAAGGCATTTTTCAAAATTAGAAAAAAATACATTTTTATAATTAAATACCTCAAGCAAAGGGGGTAAAATCTAATTTTGTGAAAAATCAAAAACTATAAATAGGGGGCAAGGTGAGAACGACCAGAAGCACTCCAAGCTTGAAAAATTCAAGCATTCCCACCCCCAAACACGTTTTTTCCCTTTAGAGAAAGAAGGAGAAAGTTAGAGAGAGAAAGTGTGAGAAAAAGAGGCGTATCTCCGCTTCGGGTAAGTGATTTCTACCCAAATTTCTTTTGGATGTTAAGTAGGGTAAAAACCATGCTTAGATAATCTCCAAGCATGAGAAAATAAGTATAGATATAATGTTTAAATGGAATTGTGCCGAAACATCAAAAATTTGGAGCGAAGATAGGGTATTTGGGAAGATAGCATATGATATGTGAAAATAATGCTCCAAAATTGATAAATGATGATTTGGGATGTATGATTATGATAAATATGATGTTATAATAATGATATATTAATTTCATGATTTTTGGAATTAAGGATTATGCTTAAGTGAATTTATGATGATTTTTAGTATATGGAGAAAATGATTTTTTTGGCCAAGTAAATGATGATAAATTCAAAATATAAGAAATTTACAATGATATACTAGGCATAAGGTATGTCATGGTATTTTTTATTTTTTAAAAAAATATCAATTTTTAAAACCCATGAACAGTAACCACGTCGCTGTGAACAGTAACCACGGATGAACAGTGATTTGCTACAGTGATATGCTACAGTGAACAGCGTGATTTTGGAGAAAATTTGGAAATTAATATTTGAATATAAGTATGGAATTTTTGAAGAATTTATGGACAAAAATATCTATGTAAAGAAATAATGCCAAAATATTATAAAGTATACATGGGAAGCAGCTTAAATAAAGGAAATGAAATATCCTTTGTCCTTGAATAGGAAAAGGAAAAGAGAAGGTCGAAGACACCTCCTAAGAAGGTAAGCAAGTTATATGTTTTGCAAATTAATTTCAAAATGCTTGAAATTGTTTGTAAATTGCTTTATGAAATTTATTTAAGGTTGGCCATACCTATAACTGCTTTACATGAACTGAAGTTCATTTTGTAAAATTATTTATTAAATGTTGTTTATGAAATTGTTTATGATTTGCAAATATCATGCCGGTATGTGTATGAGAATGAGCATGTGCACGAGGAATAGGCCTTAGTCGAGGTAGTAAGCAGACCGGATATCCCCCTCGCTATTGCCAAGTCGCTTAATAGGCCTAGGCCGGCGGCGACCTCCCTAAAATGGGAGCATGTATGGGATGGGCGCCTAGCTAGCGTCGCATCCAAAGGAATGTCATGAATGCTATATATGCATTGCATTTACATTTTATGAAATGCATGAAAATGATTGAAAAATTATGTATAGCTTGCTTACTGAGTATTATTACTCACCCATGCTTTTTCAACAACAGATAGGAAATGATGATGAAGGCAGCATGCCAAGTGTTAGGTAGTTTTTGATATAAATGATGTTTATGTAAACTTTATGTAAAGCCAACGATGATAATTTTGAGATGAAAAGGGAATATTTTTATTCCAATGAAAATGTTTATGGAATAGTTTTTTATCATAACTGTGTTATGAGAAATATATTTCAAATTGGATGAATGATGGGAATTTTTCATGTATTGATGAAAAAAAAAAATCCTGCCGTGTGATCAGGGCAACAATCCTGAGTCACGTTTACCAATCAAAACGATCCCGAAGTAAGGCTTCTAGGCACCTCGGTTCGGGGCGCCACAATAAGCGTATTAAAAATGAAAGGGATGCATGGATAATGATATATATATAGGCTATGCTGATATGTATGAGCACCAGACTCGAAAGACAAAAGGGTTAAGCTAGTATAATGTAAATCCGAATGAATTTATATAGGTTGAAAAACCATAAGGGATTTAAGTATTTGAAGTTGATGCATATAAATAAAATATTATTTTCATTTATCTAGGCAAAGGCAAGGAAAAGAATGAAAGAAAGGGATTAAGGCTATCTCAGGCAAGCAAGCGAACTTTTCAAGTTATTGATTTTTTCCTATGTGTTAAAATGATGTTATGTCGATGCTTTTATGAATGTTTTATAAGCGGGCAAGCATAAATTTTGAAAAATGACGACTTTAATGAGAAATCGTAAGTTTTAGAAAATGATGGCTTAAATAAAAGGCTTCAAGATTTGCTTCATGAGAAGCAAGCAACACATTTTAAGGAAATTATTTTATCACAAGTGTTGCCAAAGATCGGGAATGCTTTATGCTAATGGATGTAGGAATTTGTTTACAAGTAAGCAAATTCTTCATGATGATTTTTTCAAAGGATTTTATGCTTTATACAGATAATTTTAAGAATTTTCTTGCAAGCAAGCAAGCAAGTTCTTTATGATATTATTTTCAAAAGGATTTTATAAGAAAAAGGGAATTTTGCCCTTTTTCACAAAATAATATTATCAAATAAGTTTTAAGTTTACTCTTACGATATTTTTGTGATAAACAACTATGTTTATGAAAGAAAAAGAAAAACGAATTTGATTTATGGAAAAACTAATTTTTTTCTATGCCATGATATTTAAATATAAATGATAATTTGGATATAGTCCATATATTTGAAATGATATTCGAAAAGTTTTGATTTCCTTTAGATAAGGAAATATATTAAGAATGTCTTGAAAAATGTTTATACGGATGTTGTTAAAACGGGGTTTAAGGATGACCAACCCAATAAATTGATTTCATATAATAGTTTGATTTCGGATTGCTAAAATGGCATGCAAAAGACTATGCAAACCCCTTCCTATGTAAAAATGGCAAGATAGATAAGTGGACAAGAATTTGATTTTATAGTGGTTGAGAAGGGAAAGATACAATTGTATAACTTTTGTGAGCAAAATGCCCCGAAATAGAAACTAAGAAAATGCTAGGAAAAATACATGGTGTATTCTTGCAAATCCAAAAGCTTTGAAGTTTTGTCATCATAAGGATTTTAAGATTTATTGTTTTCTCAAACATCTCAAATACTTATCAAAATGTTTTACTCAAAATATTTCTAAAAGAATTTAAGGAAGGTCATCCTAAAACTAGATTTCAAATGAAACTTGTCTAAAGTGGGTGCGCTAGCTTTACAAGTTGACACAGACTGTGGTCTGTGATGTTCTTTTTTAAAATGATTTAAAAAGACATAGACTTCGGTCTGTGATGTTTTTTTAAGAATGGATGCGGACTGCGGACTGCAGTCTGTAGTGATGATGATGTATGGTGCACCAATACAAGAAATAGGTCGGTTGTAGATTATGGTTGGAGATGGACCGGGGCCCACTCTACATATGGCCAAGTCGCTAAGGGATAACAGGAGGCCAGTGGCGCCCTCCCTGAGATGGGAGAAGATAAAAGAACAGCCGCCTAATTTGCGTGCTGTTAAGGATGGGTTTTCTTGTAAAAGGTAGAATGATCACTTGCTAAGTGTCACTACTGGATGGGGAGAAATGCATTTGCATATGTTTTGCTTTTGAAAAGCCCAAAGATTGGGACATAAAAGCATTTTTAAGAAAAGTTATCCTAAATAGATTTTATGAAATGATTACCCTAAAAATAGGGTGTTTTACACAAAAGTGTAAATAACAAGGATGAAAGGAAAATGTTTTCTATGCAAATGCTTTTATGAAAATGGATTATGTGTTTTATGTCTTGTTTGTTATAAACAAGCCCCAAGATGGGGATTATGAAAAGGATTTATGTCAAACTTTTTTTTGGACATAAAAACGTCCATTGCCAAAGGGCTTGATTGAAAAGTGTTTTAGGACATATAAATATCCATTTCCAAAGAAAGTTATGTTAAAAATATTTCGGGACATCAGATGTCCTTTGGCTAAAGGAATTTATGATGAAAATTATTTTAGAAGTAAAAACGTCCATTGGCAAAAGATGATTTTATGTAAATGTCTTGGAACATTATACATGTTCACACAAGACTAAAGAAAATTACTTAAAGAAGGTAAAACGCATATGCTTTGCCTTAACAAGTCCGATGTTGCTTGTAAATGATTTTAAGAATGAATGTTTATGAAAATATTCTAGGACATAAATTGTCCTAATGAACAAAGGATTTCATGACAATGTTTTAGGATATACAAATGTCCTCAGGTAAAAAGGTGTTTAAGATGTTTAATGAAAATGTTTTAAAGGAAGTCTTGCCTTAAAAGATAAAATGCTTGCTTACTGAGTTATCACTCACGTTTTGTTTTCCGAAACCTTAGACAGATATTGGGAAACTCAGAAGGTTGCAAACCTAAGCAATGAAGGAAAGGTACGAGATGGTAGCCATGTGAGCTATAATAACTAGCATGATAATAGGATAACATGATTTAAAGTTCAAAGGTATGTTGATGTATATGTGAACTTATTTAGAGTTTTAAGTTCTATGTGAGCCAATGATTGAATATATGTATGTATGAAATGAAAATGTCATGATTAAGTCAAGAAGACTCTTATTGTAGAAGAGCATGATGAGATGCTATGAATGATAAATGCAATTTATTACAAGTGTATTGTAGCTTGTAAGATGAATGGTGTGGAATGCAAGACATGAAATGATGATGAAACGAAAAAAAATAATTTGGACGAGATCCAGTTAAAAACCCGCCGCGTGATGAGGGCAACAATCCTGATTCACATTTACCAATCGATAAGATCTTGAAGTAAAGATGTGACGTCTCGGGTTAGGGCGCCACAGAAGTTTGTATTAGAGTAAGGATTGATAAATAGGCATGGAAAGAAAAGACTTGATATCACAAATATGATATCTTAGCAAGGATTGATAGATAGACGTAGAGGAAAGAATGGAAAATGATGAAAGAGATAGATTGAAATTGTAAGACATATACGATATGTATTGTCTTTTACTGTGTGTCATTATGATGCAATGATATGGCTATTTAAGGAAATGTAGCTGTTTTGCTATGTTTCATGGTGTAGATGGTATATGAAGAAAAAATGATATGAGGCCAGAGGAGATGAAGAAGGAGGTAAGGAGAATCTAAGGAAAGACAAAGAATAGAAGGGAATAGGAACAGATGATGGGCTGAATAATGGAACCCTACATAGAGACCCCCCATACTTAAAGTTTATCACACCTGATTAAAGATAGCACCGGATTGTGCTATACTTTACACATGCTTAAGGTGTGGCGCCGTGCCAACATATGGAAGGCACCAAGGCACCAACTTTCTAATTGATTGTTGGTTTAGAGTCTATGTTTATGATGAAATGACAGATTATGCAAATATAGTCTGAATGTGTAAGAAAAAACAACCTTACACTATGAAAGGCGAAGATAGAAATGAGAAAGGTAGGAAAAAAAATTTCTTTTGATTCCTAAATAAATGTATGACGTTTGATGTTATGAAAATATAAATGCATTTGATTTTATTCAAACGCTAAGTGTATATTGAAAAAGGAAAGGTCATTGATCTTTCTAGATCATATAATTGACTATGTATGATGTGAATAATTCTATGATAAGATATGATCATATTAATATGATTTTACATGTTGCTTTCTACAACATTCCTATCACCTTAGCTCTTGAATATGGGAAAGGCAGTTGCAGATATGAGTCAACAAGGAATAAGAGAAGTCAGTAGCAAATCTAATCGACCAGGGCGAAGAGAACAAGTAAGTCCAAGGACTCGTCAACGACAGGCAAATATAAACCCTGAGTCAAAGGATTGAAGGTGGAGCCGCTGCAGGTAACACCTCACAGGTACAAAGAGTGGAGGAAAGGATAATTGTAGCTGTAAAAGAGCTGCATAGTAGGCCACTTGAGATTGCGCGGCCTAAGCAGCAGAAGTAATACAAAGCCTTTGGGAAAATATCCAATAGGACCAATTAGAAGAAGGTAGAAGAGACGGACCGGTAGAGGTAATAATTTTTAACCTAGTACCCAAACCTTTAAGGGTTGGTAATAGTAAGATAAAAGCAAATGGAAAGGTTATTAACGCCTTTTTAACTCAGCATCCACCTAAGTTTTCAGGTGAATCAAGTCTTATTCAGGCTGAGCAGTGAATGAATGAAACAAAGAACATGTTTAAAAGTTTGTACATGTAGTTTTATGTGTTACCCAAGCATTGATTGGCAATGCTTTTGAGTGATAGGAAACCCTAATAGCTATTATGCCATAATCAAAGAAGGTAATCGGTGAGCTTTTAAGAAATATCTTTCAATAGGACACCAGGATATAATACATGTTGATAGTGAACATGTACAATCAGGGCAAGAATAACTTCATCCTAAAGACTAAGGAACCTGGTGTAGGGAAAGGAAAGAGTAAGAAAGGCTAGCTCAACCAAAGCTAATTACAGCTACCGGTTGATAAAAAGTCTCTGCAAATTATTTCAGAAAAGTGTAGCAAAATGTGTCTAGTCAACATGGATGGAAGGAAAAGAAGATTACACATATGATACCATAGAGGTTGGTGTCATGTATCATAGCAAGTGATAGTAGATGGCTGCAGAAAAATGAAGGCAAGAATGATTGTCGGAATTCTCTTCAATTCCGATGTGGTCGGAAGATAGGTATGAGAAAAATTATCTCTCTATGATATTCGTAAGAAATGAGATTAGAAAAAAATGATAAGAACCCTTACTAGTTTATGGAAACTGGAAAGAGAGACAAGGAAGAAAATGTTTTAGACCTGTTTATTACCAGTACGTCTATTAGGTAGTCTACGTTGGTATAACCTAGTTGTAGACATTATGAAGTGAGAAGAAATGGATAGGTTAGCAGAAGTGTCTTTCACTAAGACATGTATGAAATTTTATGTGAGAGCAACTTTTGCTCTATGCTATAGAATGAATGTATTATGTTATATGAATAGTATGTGTAAGAAAAGAAGATGATTGTTGTTGATCTCTACTTAATATGATTAAATGGGTAGCTTGAATCTTATCCTATGATAAGATGAGAAATTCTATAATTTCTTTATATATAAGAAAAGTAGTATGCCTATCATAAGAACAAGAGTTGGAAAGCACAAAGAAAAGGGTAATTGTTGATGAGAAACCCAAATGAGAACAGGAAACAGTAGAGATAAGTAATAGGTCTAACGGACCAAGGCTAAAAGAGCCACCAAGACAGAGTAGTGCAGTAGAAGCGTGGTGAGTCATTAGAAGTATTGGAAAAAGATGATAAGATTAGCTATTTCATATAAGCCTTACCCCAATAGTTGAAATGTAATAGGTTTCGGGACGAAACCTGTTATAAGAGGAGAGGATTGTGATACTCAGATCCAAGTAGGGCTTATATATATGCATTTGGCGTATAAACATGAATCATATATGATTTAGTTGAATTATGAATGATTTTTTTTGCAATTTTGATGATTGATTGCAATTTGGGAAAATGGTTATGAATGATGATTATAAGTCAATATGGGTCAATATAATTAAAGTAGCATAATGTGTATTAGGGAATGTGAATATATTGATGATAATTACCTCATATATTATGGTTTAACTAATGAAGATTATGTTGATAATTATGGATTTAAGGTGATAAATGCTAGAAAATTCATAACTTGACGCCTGTAAGGCGAATTAAGATGAAAATTGAAAAGGAAGCACATAATTTTGTGCTTAATCTTATGGAAATATTGTATTATGAAAATTTAGATGGAATTATGGTGAATATCGATCATTACCATCCAAAATCCACAAATGACTTTAAATGATCATACTTGAGATAGAAAAGTCGGATTGAGATAAAATTTGAAATGAACGGTTAAAATTATGAGATCAATGCTATGAAAGGATTTGATTAAGCTAAGTATGATGGGATCATGCTTGCACGAGAAAGGGGTGTGCACCATTGACTTTTGTGCACCATAAAGTAGCTTTCATTTATGTTAAAGTTAAAGTAATTAATTAAATAATTAATGACATAAATAAAGTGTCAAAAGGAGGTAAGTGGATTTTGTGAATTACTTAAAATGATAAAATCCATAATAATATCAAGTGATTAATGAGATAATTTAAGGAGCTAATGGGATAACTCAAAGGAGCTTGAAGAGGTGGCGTCCCATGGACGATTAAGGGGCTATTTACCTGAAATTTTTTATTTTTTTTTAAATACAAAATATGCATTTAAATGACCTAGGCAACTAGGGTGAGATATAAATGTGATAGAGGTTGATTTTTGTGGCAAGAAAATGTCATAAGGTCAATTACAAGTGGACATCTCCATGTGGACAGCAACGTGGAGACTAGGAGAAGTGCACGTTCAAGCTGTTGTTTGGAATTTTTTATGATTTTTTTAAAAGCTAAATAGACCTCTAAATGAGTTCCTAATTAGGGTAATTAAGTTTCCATTAAATAAAGCTTCAATTTTGTGGAAAAATTGCAAAAGGGGCAGCCATACGGGACATAATCATCAAGTGGACAGCAAGTGGAGCAAGGAAGATGTGGACGTCCAAGGCTGTTACTTGATTTTTTTGTGATTTTTTTAAATATGATAAATGGACCCCTAAGTAAGCTATTAGCTAGGGTAATTAAATACCCATAAATTAAAGTTAAATTAGGTGTGAAAATTGCACAAAGGCTGCTGAAAGTGGATGTTCCAATGGTGGCCAACGACATGGACTTCAATGCATGAATTTTGATGGATTTTTCAAAGATAATTTGCTAATTTACATGGAGCATGGGATAAACATGCTTTAATTATCCTCTAATTGATGTGGCAAATGGGGCCGCAAAGCTGGAAAAATTTAGCTTATACATAAGGTGCACATCCATATGTGTAAAGGGGTTAGAGAGAGAAAAGTAAAGAGGGGAAAACTCCAAGCAAGGCAGCAGTGTGCACGTCCTCATTCAAGTAGCATGAGGGCAAGAAAAAGAGGAGAAAAAGGGGAAGAAAAAAGGGGAAGAAAAAAGAGGGATTCAAACTAGGATAGTTGAGTTCAAGTTGGATCCAATTCATGTAAGTATATTTCATGATTTGAGTTTTTTAAATTTATGTTTTTCACCTCAACTTATGAGTCATCAATTTGATTCATAATGAACCCTTAAAGGAAGATTCATAATGCTCTTGATTAGGGTATTGAATAAGGATTGAATGAAAAGAATGAAATTAAGGGTTCAAAAGGAAGAAAATGGAGATTAAGGTTGAATATGAGTTGATAAACTTAGTTGAAATTTTCTTAAAATCACTTGTGATGTTGCTGTTTTGAGGTGTTATTATGATTACATGATGATTTATGATTAGATGAATTATATATGTTGATTTGGGCATAAGTTATGAATTTTAGAAAGGATGAGAATTAGGGTTACACATATGACCCGATTTCCATATTTCTATGTTAAAAATGATACATGAATTAGCCCAAATGATTTATGGATGATTAAGGGGGTGAAATACTCTAAACCTAGGATACTTTGGACGTTCAAAATGGGTTAGAAAAGACTGCCCTAAATCTGAATTTTAGGGGCATACATGTGGACGTCCAAAGTGGTGTAAGAAAGGGTACCCTACATGCATGTGAAGTTGCTGTTTTGTAAGCAACTAATATATGAACTGTAAATATGTGATAATATCCTAAATTTGGGTTAAGAAAATCATGATTAATTTCTGGACTTTATGGATTAGAAATCTGTTTTGATTTAAGTATCACAAGAGGCGTTGAAAGGATGAAAAACGGGTCCCAAAGTTGCTGTTTTGGAACCCTATGATTAGTGGATTAAAATTCCAAAATTAAATCCTAAATTATATATTAATTAAGGGGTTTAATCATGCTGAAATAAGAAACAAGTTTCTATGTTGAAAGATTTTAAGAAACACATAAGTTATGTGTTGAAAGTTAAGTGTATGTGAAAGGCTAAACATGGACAAGTGATGAATAACTTATGTGAATTCTTAAAATAAAAAAAGCAAGAAAATGTGAAGGAATACATGGTTATGGTACTGTTTTGTTAATTAATTATAATCTCAAATTTTGAGATTAATATATGATGCCTAAGTTATCAACAAAGTGCTTAAAATGAGCACCAGCATATGAAAATTGAAAAAAATGTTAAAAATGATAAATGGAGGTAATGAACCTCCAAATAATGATTTAATAAATGATTATAATATGTATGAAAGTTTACCCTACATAAGGGTATTAAAAATGAAAGGGATGAATGAATAATGATATATATATAGGCTATGCTGATATGTATGAGCACCAGACTCGAAAGACAAGAGGGTTAAGCTAGTATAATGTAAATCCGAATGGATTTATGTAGGTTGGAAAACCATAAGGGATGTAAGTATTTAAAGTTGATGCATATAAATGAAATATTATTTTCATTTATCTGGGCAAAGTCAAGGAAAAGAATGGAAGAAAGGGATTAATGCTATCACAGATAAGCAAGTTAACTTTTCAAATTATTGATTTTTCCCTATGTGTTAAAATGATGTTATGTCGATGCTTTTATGAATGTTTTATAAGCGGGCAAGCATAAGTTTTGGAAAATGACGGCTTTAATGAAAAGTCGTAAGTTTTAGAAAATGATGGCTTAAATAAAAAGCCTCAAGGTTTGCTTCACGAGAAGCAAGCAACACTTTTTAAGGTAATTATTTTATCACAAGTGTTGCCAAAGATTGGAAAGGTTTTATGCTAATGGATGTAGGAATTTGCTTACAAGTAAGAAAATTCTTCATAATGATATTTTCAAAGGATTTCATGTTTTATACCGATGGTTTTAAGAATTTACTTGCAAGCAAGCAATTTCTTTATGATATTATTTTCAAAAGGATTTTATAAGAAAAAGGGAATTTTGCCCTTTTTCACAAAGTAATATTAGCAAATAAGTTTTGAGTTTACTCTTACGATATTTTGTGATAAACAACTATGTTTATGAAAGAAAAAAAGGGATTTGATTTATGGAAAAACCAATTTTTTCTATGCCATGATATTTAAATATAAATCATAATTTGGATATAGTCCATATGTTTGAAATGATATTCGAAAAGTTTTGATTTCCTTTAAATAAGGAAATAAGTTGAGAATGTCTTTAAAAATTTTTATATGGATGTAGTTAAAACGTGGTTTAAGGATGACCAACCCAATAAATTGATTTCATATAATGGTTTGATTTTGGGTTGCTAAGATGGCATGCAAAAGACTATGCAAACCCCTTCCTATGTAAAAATGGCAAGATAGATATGTGGACAAGAATTTGATTTTAGGGTGGTTGAGAAGGGGATGATACAATTGCATAACTTTTGTGAGCAAAAGGCCCCGAAATAGAAACCAAGAAAATGCTAGGAAAAATACATGGTGTATTCTTGCAAATCCAAAAGCTTTGAAGTTTTGTCATATAAGGATTTTAAGATTTATTGTTTTCTCAAACATCTCAAATACTAATCAAACTGTTTTACTCAAAATATTTCTAAAAGAATTTAAGCAAGGTCATCCGAAAACTATATTTCAAATGAAACTTATCTAAAGTGGTTGCGCTCGCTTTACAAGTTGACACGGACTGCGGTCCGTGATGTTCTTTTTCAAAATGATTTAAAAAGACACAGACTTCGGTCTGCGATGTTTTTTTTTAAGAATGGATGCGGACTATGGTCTGTGACCCTGCTTTTTCAAGATGGTTTAAAAGGACATGGGCTGCGGCCTGTGATACTTTAAACCACACGGACTGCGGTCTATAGTGATGATGATGTATGGTGCACCAATACAAGGAATAGTTGATGTATATGTGAACTTATTTAGAGTTTTAAGTTCTATGTGAACCAATAATTGAATATATGTATGTATGGAATGAAAATGTCATGATTAAGTCAAGAAGACTCTTATTGTAGAAGAGCATGATGAGATGCTATGAATGATATATGCAATTTATCACAAGTGTATTGTAGCTTGTAAGATGAATGGTGTAGAATGCAAGACATGAAATGATGACAAAATGAAAAAAAAAAAATTTGGACGAGATCCAATTAAAAACCCGCCGCGTGATCAGGACAACAATCCGAATTCACATTTACCAATCGATAAGGTCTTGCAGTAAGGATGTGACGTCTCGAGTTGGGGCGCCACACACGTGTCATCGTAGCATCCATTTGGGATCAATGCAATTAATGCAAAAATCAATGATTTAATGAGACAATTAAAGGGATAAAATGAAGTGGCATGAGGAGGAATTTTTGGGAGCATTTTGCATTTCCAAAAATTGAAAATCACATGAAAAGGGGTTGCACATTAATGGGAGTTTAATGAGGTGGATTTGGGCAGATTTTTATGCCCATAAAATAAAAAAGGGTCTACCCTAGGTGGGGACATCCAAGGGGCATTTGGGTTGATTTTGTGATTTTTAAAAATGCTAAAATCACATGTCATTAGTCTATATGACTAGGTATGTTTAATGCCATGAATATGAGATGGATTTTGATGGCATAAAATGCTAAAAATCAAGCCACTTGTGGACGTGAATGGATGGACAGCAATATGAATGGATTTTGGGGCAATTAAGCTCCCTTAACGATGGTTAAATGATGGCTAACCAAGGGTAAAATCCCAAATATATATAAAGGGGTTTCTTGGGCAACAATAAATGAGGAAATAAAGAGAAAAGTGGGCAGCAAGGTGGACGTTCCGACAAGAAAAGGAGAGAGGAAGAGAGAGAAAGAAAGAGAGAAAGAGAGAAAGAAGGAAAGAGAAACTTTTCTCCACAAAGGGGCAGCAGCTAGGGACATTCCAAGAAGGCCAAGAAAGGAGGAAAAGGAAGAAGAAAGGAAGGGAAAAAGGATTCAACAAGGCTTAACCATGTTCATGTTTAATTTGGGTGAGTATTATGCGTTTTTGATTCATATACATTAACCTAAATCATGTTTGGTTGATGATTAATGTAAAGATGGTTATAAATATTAAATCATGAGTAAATATCTCCTTGAATGCTTGATGAATGATTAAGCAAACCAAACTCTCATATAGATTATGTGTTAATACTTAAAGGGTGAAATGAATCACATGGATATGTTCATATGTATTGAATCTGAAATAGGAAAGAAAAATATGAACAAAAATAAATGAACGATTTTTATCATGGGAGTTTGTGTGAGAACTCAAGATACGGTGATTAAGGAACGACCTAATTTTTAGCTCAAAAGGATAAGTAGGTTGTAAGTTAAAAATCCGGGAAAATCAACCTGAACAGGGTTGAACGGGTGTTAGGATCGGCTGCACCAAATGATTTTTAATAATTTTTATACAAGTAATTTTGAGCTGAATATATTATATGATTTCTAATACATCTTTACTGACACTCGGCCAAAATAAAAATTTATTTTTCAAGGGTATAAATATACCTAATAATTAACGTAATATGAACTATCTAAAAATTGATGCTGCTGTCTAGCAGAGTAAAAATACAAAAATAAATATAAATGCTTATTATTTTGTGATTAAAATATTTATTTTAATGTAGTTATTAAGGTAGGGTATAAATTTCAGATTTAAATTCCTTAATTTGATTATGATTCAAAAATTAGAGAGATCAGTGTGTCTGATTTCGGCATTAAGGACAGAATGAGGAATAAATCAAAATAAATGTTGAATTCCAGATTTTTGGGATGAAATTTAACTTATAATGGGATATAAACAAGTATCATAAGTGATTATGAGGGTTTATTAGAAGTGGATTTTAAAAAAAGAATGGGTGCTATGAAAGCACAGGTTATATTAATGAGGGAATTGGAAAATGGACACCCAACTTGAAAGACAAGTGGATTAATCTAGTTTAACGCAAATCCAAATGGATTATGTAGATTGGAACCCTAAGGGATGCAATTATTTAAAAAATTATGGATATAAATGAAATATTATTTTCATTTATCTAGGCAAAGGCAAAGACAAGTATATGGAGAAAGGGATAAAGGCTATCTCAGGTAAGCAAGCGAACCTTCAAAAATATTGATTTTCTCTTATGTGTTGAAATGGTTGAATATGTTTATAATTGATGTTTTACGAATTTCTAATGCATGGCAAGCACAAGATTTGAAACTGATGGCTTTAATGGAAAGTCACACGTTTCGAAAAGGATGACTTTAATGAAAAGCCTCAAGGATTGCTTCATGAGAAACAAGCAACACTTTTCAAATAATTACTTTATCATAAGTGTTGCAAAGATTAGGAATGATTTATGTGAATGATTTTAAGAATTTGCTTCCAAGTAAGCAAGTTCTTCATGATGTTGTTTTTAAAAGGGTTTTAAAAGGAAAAGGGAATTTAGACCCTTTTTACAAAAAAAAATACTTCCAAATGAGTTTAAGTTTATTTCTACGAGATTTTTATGATAAACAACTATGATTATGAAAGATAAAGAAAAAAGAATTTGGCTTATAGGAATAAATTGGTTTCTTCTTGCTAGAACACTTAAACGTAAGCAATGATTTAGACATGGTCCATCGGTTTAAAATGATGTTAGAAAAATTTTGAATTTTCTTCAAATAAGGAAATATTCTAAAAATGTCTCGACAATGTTTATACGGATGTTGTTAAAAGGGGTTTAAGGATGGCCAACCCAAAAAGTTGATTTCCTAAAATAATTAAATTTCGAGTTGCTGAAATAGCATACAAAAGGCTATGCAAGCTCCTTCTCATATAAGAATAACAAGAAGGACATGTGGACAAAGAGATGATCCTAGGATGGATAAAAGGGAATGATGCGATTGCATAACTTTCGTGGGCAAAGGCCCCAAAATGAAAACCAAGAAAATATTAGGAAAATATGTTGATTATTCTGGCAAATTAAAAGTTTTGAAGTTTCTTTAACATGATAATTTTTAGGTTTATTTCAAGAACTATTTTTAGAAAAGATTGTTTTCTCAAACATCTTAAATGCTTATCAAACATAATTTACTTAAAATATTTCTAAAAGAATTGAAAGAAGGTCATCCTAAAACTAGATTTCAAATGATAACTTGTTAAAGTAGGTGCGCGCTCACTTTACAAGTTGACACGGACTGCGGTTCGTGACGTTCTTTTTTCAAAATGATTTAAAAAGGACACGGACTATGGTTTGTGATGGTTTTCAATATGGTTTAAAAGGACACGAGTTGCGGACTGTGATACTTTAAACCACACTGACTGCGATCTGTGATGTTTTATGAGATCATGCTAGCATATGAACATTTATGATGATGATGTCTGGTGCACCAATACAAGGAATAGGTCGGTTGTAGAGCGCGGTCGAAGATGGACCGGGGCCCACTCTACATATGGCCAAGTCGCTAAGGGATGACAGGAGGCCAGCGGTACCCTCCCTGAGATGGGAGAAGATGAAGGAACAGCCACCGGGCTCACATGCTGTTAAAGATTCTCTTCCAAAAGGTAGACGGATCACTTGTTAAGTGTCACTACTGGATGGGGAGAGATGCATTTGCATATGTTTTCTTTTTTAAAAAAAACCCAAAGATTGGAACATAAAAGTATTTTTACGAAAAGTTATCCGAAATAGGATTTTATGAGCCATTATGAACAAGTTACCCTAAAAACTGAGTGTTTTACACCCAAAGTGTAAATAACAAGGATGAAAGGAAATGTTTTCTATGCAAATGTTTTCAAGAAAAGGATTATGTGTTTTATATCTTATTTGCTATAAACAAGCCCCAAGATGAGGATTATGAAAAAGGATTTATGTCTTGTTTGCTATAAACCAACCCCAAGATGGGGATTATGAAGAAGGGTTTTTATGGAAAACGTTTTATACGTCATGTTTGCTAGAAACAAGCCCCAAGATGGAGATTATAAAAATGATTGATGTGATAAATGTTTTTAGACATAAAAATGCCCATTGCCGATATGCTTATGCGATAAATGTTTTAGGACATATAAATGTCCGTTGCCGACAAGGTTTATGTGGAAAAAAATGTTCGGACATAAGAATGTCCATTGTCAAAAGGATTTATAAGAAATATATTTTTGGACATAACAATATCCATTGCCAAAGAAGGTTTAGGTCACAAAGTTAAAAATATTGTAGGACATAAAATGTCCCTTGATTAAAGGAATTTATGATGAAAAATATTTTGGACGTAAAAACGTCCATTGGAAAAAAAAAAATTTTATGTAAATGTCTTGGAACATTATAAATGTTAACACATGACCAAAAAAATTACTTAAAGAGGGTAAAACCCATATGTTTTGCCTTAACAAGCCCAGACATAACTTATAAATGATTTTAAGAAGGGATGTTTATGGAAATATTTTAAAGGAAAGTGCTTGCCTAGAAATAAAATGTTTGCTTACTGAGTAATCACTCACGTTTTGTTTTCCCAAACCTTAGACAGGTGCAGGGAAGCTCAAGAGGTCGTGGACCTGAGCATTAAGAAAAGGTATGACAAGTATAAGATGGTATTCATGTATGCTAAAAGGATTAGCCATGATGAATAGAATGCTATGAATGTATGCTTTCAGGTATGTTGGAATATATGAACTTATTAAAGTTCTAAGTTCTATGTGAACTGATGGTTGAATGAATGTATGTATGTATGTAATGAAAATGTCATGATTAGGTCAAGATGACCTTTAATATAGAAGAACAAGTCGAAATGTCATGAATGATATGTGTAATTGATTATGAGTGTGTCATTGATTATGTTATGAATTGAATGATGAATGAAAAGGAATAAAAAAATTTTTGGATGAGATCCAGTCAAGAACCCACCGCGTGGTCAGGGCAACAATCCTGATTCACATTTACCAATTGATAAGATCTTGGAGTAAGGCTTAGGATGTGACATCTCGGGTTGGGGGCGCCACAGAGCTTGGTATCAGAGCATGGATTGGTAAATAGGCGTGGAAAGAAAAGAGTTGATATCACAGAGCTTGATATCTGAGCAAAGATTGGTAAACAGGCGTGGAAATAGAAAATGAGATGAAAAAGAAAGAGATAGTTTGGAATCATAGGACATGTAAGACATACGTTGTCTTTTACTTTGTCTAATTATGATGCTATGATATGATCATTTAAGGAAATGTAGCTGGTTTATTATATTTCATAATGTAGATGGTATATGAAGGAAGAATGATAAAATGAATCAGATGAGATGAACAAGGAGGTAAGGGGAAGCTAAGAAATAACAAAGGATAGAAGAGAATATGAATAGATATTGGGTCGAATAATGACACCCTACATCTATGCCCCCCATACCTAAGGTTTACCACACCTCACTTAATATAACACAAAAATTGTGTTAGATTTTACCTATGTTTAAGGTGTAATGCTATGGTGCTATATGGGCGGCACCTAGGTACCGACTCTCTAATGATTGTTGGTTTAGAGTTTAAGTTTATGATAAAATGACAGGTTCTGTAAATATAATCTGTATGTGTAAGAAAAAACAACCTTACACCATAAAAAGCGAAGGTAGAAATGAGAAAGGTAGGAAAGAGGAAACTCCTTTTAATTCCTAAATGAATATATGATGTTTGATGTTATGAAAATATAAGTGCATTTGATTTTATTTAGATGCTAAGTGTATATGAAAAAGGAAAGGTTATTAACCTTTCTAGTTAATATAATTGATTATGTATGATATGAATTGTTTTATGATAAGAGATGATCATATTAATATGATTTTACATGTTGCCTTCTACAACATGCCTATCACCTTAGCTCTTGAACAAGGGAAAGACAGTTACAAATGATGAATCTATGAGTCAACAGGGAATAAGAGAAGCTAGTAGCAAATCTAAGCGACTAGGGCAGTGAGGACAAGTAAGTCCAAGAACTCATTAACGACGAACCACTATAAACCCTGAGTCAAAGGTTGAAGTGCTACCGCGGTAGGTAACATCTCACAGGTAGAAAGAATGGAGGAAAAGATAACCATGAGTGTAAAAGAAACCGTGCAGCAGGCCACTCGAGATTGGGCGGCCCAAGCAGCAGCAGTAATATAAGGTCTTTGGGAAAAATACACAACGGGACTAATTAGAAGAAGGTAGAAGAGATGGACCGGTACAGGTAATAACTCCTAACCTAGTACCCAAACCTTTAATGATTAATGATGCCATGATAGAAATGAATGGGAAGGATATCAATGCCTTTCTAGCTCGGCATCCACCTAAGTTCTCAGGTGAATCAAATCTTATTCAGGTTGAGTAGTGGATGACTGAAATCATGAAGTTGTTTAATGTTTTCCATGTAGTAATGATCAGGAAGTTTTATGCATTCCTAATCAATGCTTATGAATGGTGGGAAATCCTAATAGCTCCTATGTCACAACCAAGGAAGGTAACGTGGCAAATTTTATGAAAGAATTTAATAAAAATTTCTTCCAGTAGGACACCAGGGTACAACACATGTTGAGGCTGAATAAGTACAATCAGGGCAAGGACAGCTTGCCACTAAAACTAAGGAACCTGGTGTCGGACAAGAAAGGAGTAAGAAAGCGGTGACAAGAAAAAGGAAAACAAGCTATACCATAATAGATCCTCCAATTTGTGGTATTTTTGACAAATAACACTTTGGAGAAGGTTTAAAAGGTTTAAACTGATGTTATAAATGTGAATAGGCTGGCCATGTGGTAAGAACTTGTCAAGTTATTAAGGCAGGAGAGAAAAAGTGCTTTAACTGTGACCAATGGGGTCATGTTGCCTCAAATTGCCCAACCAGGCCATAAAGGGCAATAAGATAAGTATGGGCTAGCTCAATAAAATCTAATTGTAGTTACTAGTTGATAGAAATATAGGTGTAGCAAACTATGTCTAGTCAGCATGGATGGAAGGAAAAGAAGATTACACATATGATACCATAGAGGTTGGTGTCGCATATCATAGCAAGGGATGGTGGATAACTAAAGAAAAATGAAGACAAGAATGATTGTCGGAATTCTTTTTAATTCCGATGTGGTTGGAAGATAGGTATGAGAGAAATTATCTCTCTATGATGTTCATAAGAAATGAGACTAGAAAGGAAGATAAGGACCCCTACTGGTTTATAGAAACTGGAAAGGGGGATAAGAAAGAAAATGTTTTAGACTGGTGTCAGTGCTCCCATTAAGCAGTCTACACTTGTATAACTTAGTTGTAGACATTATGAGGTGAGAAGGAATGGATGAGTTAGCAAAAGTATCTTTTGCTAAGATATGTATGAAATGTTATGTGAGAGCATCATTTGCTCTTTGCTATAGAATGAAGATATTTATGTTATATGAACATTATGTGTGCAATGATGATGATTGCTATTGATCTCTACTTGATATGAATGAATGGGTAGCTTAAATCTTATTCTATGATAAGATGAGAGATTATATAGATATAATTTCTCTTCGCATAAGAAAAATAGTATGCATACCTTAAGAACAAGAGTGGGATGACACAATGGAAAGGGTAATTGCCAATGAGAAACTCATATGGGAACAGGAGACAGTAAAAATCAGAAATAGGTCTAATGGACCAAGGCTGATAGCGCCACCAAGACAAAGTAGCGCAGTTGAAGCATGGTGAGCCATTGAAAATATTCGAAAAAGATGATAAGATTGGATACTTCATATGAGCCGTGCCCCGATATTTGAAATGCAATAAGTTTCGGGACAAAACCTTTTATAAGGAGGGGAGGATTCTGATACCCAGACCCAAGTAGAACCCTTACATGTAAATTATTCATGTAAATTATGTTAATTATATGGTTTACGTGGATGGATGAGATTAGGGCTAATGACTAAAGAAGGTGGTTAAGTTAATCACCTTAGCCCAAATGAGCTAATAAGCTCAAAAAAAGGCCTAATAAGGATTAGGAAATGTGGATATATTATGAATAATTATATCATATATTATGATGTAATTAGTGGAAATGATGATGATAATTATGAATATAAGGTGATAAATGTTAAAAAAATTCATAACTAGAAACCTATAAGACGGAATGAGATGAAATTTGAAAAGTAAGCACATGAGTATGTGTCTGACCTTATGAATGGGTTGGATTATGAAAATTATGATGAGATTAAGGTGATAATGATTTATTTTCATCCAAATCCAAAGGTTGATTTCAAATGGCCATAACTTATGCTATAAAGGTCATTTTGGGATGAAATTGGACATGAGCGGTTAAAACGATATGGTGAATCTTATGGATGAGTTTGATTAAGTTAATTATCATGAAAAATTACTTAATCACTTGTGAAACCCCGACAATATACGTGTCATTCAGGTTGTAAACCCTAGATTCTTTTGTAAATAATTTTTATGATAAATGAAAATTCATAAATTATATTGGTGGATATGTGCATTGGAGATTGAAATAATGCAATTAGAAATTTAACGCACGTGAATAGTGCACGTGAATAGTGAATGTGAATAGTAACCGAGGATTAAGACACGTGATTAAGAGTTAATCACTTGGATTAACCTAATCACAAAAAGACAAAATAGGAATTTAATCACTACAAGACAAAATAGCATTACTTTTTATTATTTCAATACAAATTTGGATTTTAGTGAAAAAATAGAAAAAAAATCATAATTTGCAATCCGGGCGTCGAAATTCGATGAATTTTTTTTATGGATGGTTAAAAATTCATGATGAACATGATGAATGCGTTAAGATGTGATGAAAATTACAAATCAAAGGTCAAGATGAAGCATCAAATAGAGATCGAAAAAGTAGCTTAACTTTTAATTAAATCTACTTTTGACTTTTGAATAAAATAAATAATAAAAAAATAAAAAATTAAATGAAAAGGGCAGCTGCAGCAGGGGCATGGCAGGCTAGGGTGTCTGAGCATTTGACCAAATCAATGGTTTAAGATCATGCTCATCATCAACCAATGACTAGGATTAATTTAGCCTAAATTAATTAATTTTAAAAATCAAAAAAATCAAGGAAAAATAGGGCTTCATAGGGTGGGCTGGAGCAGGCCTAGGGTGGCTGCACAAAGCTCCATGAATTTTCAAAATTATTAAAAAAATAAATTTTTATAATTAAATACCTCAAGCTAAGGGGGTAAAATCCAATTTGATGAAAAATCAAAAACTATAAATAGGGGGCAAGGTGAGAAAAACCAAAGGCACTACAAACTTGAAAAATTCAAGCATTCCCACCACCAAATACGTTTTTGGCCTTTAGAGAAAGAAGGAGAAAGTTGGAGAGAGAAAGTGTGAGAAAAAGAGGCGTATCTCCACTTCGGGTAAGTGATTTCTATCCAAATTTTTTTGGATGTTAAGTAGGGTAAAAAAATTCTTATATAATGTCTAATCATGAGAAAATAAGTATAGATATAATGTTTAATTGGAATTATGCTAAAACATCAAAAATTTGGAGCGAAGATAGGGTATTCGGGAAGATAGCATATGATATATGAAAATAATGCTCCAAAATTGATAAATGATGATTTGGGATGAATGATTATGATAAATATGATATTTAAATGATGATATATTAATTATATGATTTTTGGAATTAAGGATTATGCTTAAGTGAATTTATATTGATTTTTAGTATATGGAGAAAATGATTTTTTTCACTAAGTAAATGATGATAAATTCAAAAGTATAAAATTTTCTATGATATACTAGGCATAAGCTACGTCATAGTATTTTTTATTTTTGGAAAAAAAATCAATTTTTGGAACCCATGAACAGTAACCACGTCACTGTGAAATTATAGAGGAAAATAAGGTCATAAATAAATATAACATATGTATGATAAAGTATGTATATCCTTTTTACTTGTATAGGAAAAGGAAAAGAAATTATAAAGGATTAAAACTAATGCAAAGCAAAGGTAAGCAAGCAAACTTTTTGAAAATAATTTTTATATATTTTATATTGCAACCATGGAATATGTCAGAATTGTTTTATTATAAGCAAATCCATATGGAAGTAAGGAGAAATGTTGAGATATGTGGGAATTGCTTTATCCTAAGCAAATCCTTATGAAAATGAGGAGAAAGGTGGAAATGGTTGCATTATAATGGAAAAGGAAAATTTTGGATTTCCAAATAATATTTGGTTTTATCGAATGAATTTAAAATGATTTATTAATATGTTTTGAAACAGATTTAAGGAAGGCCAACCGATAATCGATTTAAATGAAAATTTTTAAGATAATGACCAAAGAATCATACTAGCTTACCTTCATATAAAAGTAACTCATGTGTCATGTGGACAAAGAATATGATACCATATAAACAAAATGAATTATGCATTGGTATATCCTTTGTTCATGAAAAACTCATAAATTGCAAGAAAAGCGTTTGCAAAATCTTTTGTCTTTAGATATTAAAATTTTTTTGAAATTATTTTACCGCTCAAAATTTATTTAAAAACATTTTAGAAAAATTTTGAAATTACTATTTCTCAAATATTTTAAATGATTTAGAAAAGTGTTATTTAAATATTTTCAAAATTATTTAAGGTTGGTCATCCCTATAAAATATTTTTATTAACTTGTTAACTTGGGCTGTGCTAAGTTTTCAAGTTAGAAAAGAGAATACAGGCCGAAGTCTGTACTATTTTAAAATGACATGCTAGCATCAAGTTTTGAAAAGGAAAAGTCACAGACTAGGGTTTGTGGAGTTTTATAAAAAGCAGGCTAGCATATGAATATGGAGAAAGGAATGTGCGCATGAGTTATGTACTAGGTCTACTGTAGAGGATATGCAGACCGGACGTGGTTGCAAGGTGGGCCCCCTCTACATAGGCCAAGTCGCTTCAAAAGGCAAAACGCCTACGGCGCCCTCCCTGAAATGGGAGAAGGACCGGATAACTGCCTGGTTTGCGAGTTATCAAATGAAATGGTTTCTCTCCTAAGGAGGAAAGGGTGATCACTTGATAAGTGTCACCTACCAGATGGACATAAACGTATTGCATGATCCATATGCTTGTTTTAAAAAGGTTTTATGAAAAATGTTTTAAGGACATGAGAATGTCCTTGGAAAAAAGGAAGTTTTAAGAAAAATGTTTTTATGTTCATGGAAAAGAGGTTTACATGTTAGGTTTGCAAGCATATGTTTTATGAAAGGTTTTATGAAAAGGTTTCCACTGGTTGATAGTAGATCACTTGATAAGTGTCTACTATTGAACGGGAGAAATGCATTTAAATGGAAAAACGCTTGCTTACTGAGTTTAGACTCACGTTTTGCTTTTCAAATCATAGACAGGTATAGCACAGGCCAAGAAGAAAAGAAAAAAGAAGGTATGAAGAAAATTTTATGATATGCTGATCTGTATATGGTATGACATGAACATATGATAAGGAGTTTTCAAATTATGTATGTATGAAATGATCAGGTTAAAATAACCTCTATTGTACAAAAAAAATAAGTATGAATGATATTAATGATAATTGAGATTTGATGATAAGTATGTGTCTTTATATGATGAAAGAAAAGAAAAGAAAAAAAATTGGACGAGATCGAATTAAGTACCCGCCGCGTGATCAGGGCAACAATTCCGATTCACACTTACTAATCGACAAGATCTTGGAGTAAGGACAAATGTGAAGTCTCGGTTCGGGGCGCCACAGAAGTTGGCATCAGAGCAAAGATTAGTAATGGCGTGGAAAGAAAAGATTTGATATCACAGAGTTGATATCAAAATTAGGATTGGTAAATAGGAGTGGAAAGAAGAAAAGTAAAGATGACTTGGTTAGTTTAGCACTAGCTAAGTAGACTATATGTGGTAAGAAAAAGGCAAAGGAAGATAACAAAAGTCTCTTTTGACTTTTGAAATCATAAATGAAAATAGATTATTTTAGACACAAGTGAAAATATTTTACACTTGTATAATAAAAATGTATGATTAATGATTAATTATGCTATGAATTATTAATGATATGAATTTTGAATATGTAGAAAGATGCCTATCCCCAGAACAGGAGCTAGGCTAAACAAAGGAAAGACGGTCACGAATAATGAACCTATAAGTCAATAGGAAAAAGGGGAGACCAGTAATAGGTCTAAGTGACCAAGGCAAGAGGAATAATCACGTTCAAGGACTCGTCAACTACGAGAAGAGGTTAGTCCTAAACCCCGTATAGAAAAAGGAGTTAACCAAATAGAGGAAATGGTAGCTGCAGCTGTAGAAAAAGCAATGCAGCAATGGACAACACAAGCCATGGGCATGATCCAAGGATTATGGGAGGAACATCAAAGTGCCCAACTAGGAAACAAGGATAGGGAAAGAATCGGCCCATTGGTCAACCCTACCCCTATAATAGGAATTGAAGATAGCCTATTAGAAGCTGATAGAAGGGCTATCAGTGCTTCCTTAGCACAGTACCCCCCTAAGTTTGCAGGCGAACCGGACCCTATAAAAGCTGAGCAATGGATGATTGAGATTAAGAAGTTATTTAGAATCTCTCCATGCAATGATTAACAGAAGTTATTGTACGCCACCCACTTATTGGTTGGGGACGCCTATGAATGGTGGGAGACTCTACTAGTTACTATGCCACACCCGGAAGAGGTGACATGACAAAAATTTTTGGAAGAATTTAATAAGGAGTACCTTCCAGCAGGTCTTCAAAGTCAAAAGGTGATTGAGTTCGAGCAATTATGTCAGGGCGAGATGACTGTTACGAAATATGCTACAAAATTTAATGCGCTGGTAAGATTTGTTTCATGGATAGCGAATGTGCCCGAAAATGAGGCACAAAGGTTCCAGCAAGGGTTGAAGCCGTGTTTAAGAGAAGGTCTTGCACCTCATTTGATTAGAGATTATGCCTCAAGCATAGAAAGTGCAAGAGCCTTAGAATTAGTAATATTAAGAACCCAAGAAGAACAAGAGCAGTTTAATTTTGACACCCAGGAGCATGATATGGGAAAAGAAAGGAGCAAGAAGATAGTAACAAGAATAATGAAGTCAGACTCCATCTCAGTAGGTGCTCCAATGTGTAGAAATTGTCAAAGGTGTCATTTTGGTAAATGTTTAAAGGGTTCTAATAAATGTTATAGGTGTGGCCAGACCGGTCATATAGCAAAGAATTGCAGAAGTGCTGAGGCAAAATTATTAAAGTACTTCATTTGTGATCAAGTAGGACACGTTGCCACCAAATGTCCGAACAAAGCACAAGAAGCAAGAGGTCAAGAGAGATCTGCCCAGCAAAGGAATATGACTGCTAACCAACAGGGTACCTCTACTAACCCAATGCGGATGTATGCGTTGACTCACGAAGAGTCACAAGAACAAGAGCAGGAAGAAGTTGCAGGTATGGATGATGAATTAATTAATGATGACATTATGTGATTCCCATGTCAACTACAACTGCACTATTAATAGAAGGAATGAATAGTATCTCTATATAAAACCCTGTGTATGAAAGACGCAGCAGAAGTGTGATGGGTTATAACAGATTTCGGCACGAAACCTATTGTAAGCGGGGAAGATTGTGAAACCCCGACAATATACGCGTCAATTGGGTTGTAAATCCTAGATTCTTTTGTAAATTATTTTTATGATAAATGAAAATTTATGAATTATATTGGTGGATATGTGTATTGGAGATTGAAATAATGCAATTAGGAATTCAACCCACGTGAATAGTGAACGTGAAAAGTAACCGAGGATTAAGACATGTGATTAAGAGTTAATCACTTGGATTAACCTAATCACAAAAAGACAAAATAGGGATTTAATCACTACAAGAAAAAATAGCATTACTTTTTATTATTTTAATACAAATTTGGATTTTAGTGAAAAAATAGAAAAAATTCATAATTTGCAATCCGAGCGTCGAAATTCGATGAAATTTTTTTTATGGATGGTTAAAAATTCATGATGAACATGATGAATGGGTTAAGATGTGATGAAAATTACAAATCAAAGGTCAAGATGAAGCGTCAAATAGAGATCGAAAAAGTAGCTTAACTTTTAATTAAATCTACTTTTGACTTTTGAATAAAATAAATAAATAAAAATAAAAAATTAAATGGAAAGGGCAGCTGCAGTAGGGGCATGGTAGGCTAGGGTGGCTGAGCATTTGACCAAATCAATGGTTTAAGATCATGCTCATCATCAACCAAAAAATCAAAAAAATCAAGGAAAAATAGGACTGCATAGGGTGGCCTGGAGCAGTCCTAGGGTGGATGCACAAAACTCCATGCATTTTCAAAATTATAAAAAAATATATTTTTATAATTAAATACCTCAAGCTAAGGGGGTAAAATCCAATTTGATGAAAAATCAAAAACTATAAATAGGGGGCAAGGTGAGAACGAACAAAGGCACTCCAAGCTTTAAAAATTCAAGCATTCCCACCACCAAACACGTTTTTGGCCTTTAAAGAAAGAAGGAGAAAGTTGGAGAGAGAAAGTGTGAGAAAAAGAGGCGTATCTCGACTTCGGGTAAGTGATTTCTACCCAAATTTCTTTTGGATATTAATTAGGGTAAAAAAATTCTTAGATAATGCCTAAGCATGAGAAAATAAGTATAGATATAATGTTTAATTGGAATTATGCCAAAACGTCAAAACTTTGGAGCGAAGATAGGGTATTCGGGAAGATAGCATATGATATGTGAAAATAATGCTACAAAATTGATAAATGATGATTTGGAATGAATTATTATGATAAATATGATGTTGGAATTATGATATATTAGTTTCATAATTTTTAGAATTAAGAATTATGCTTAAGTGAATTTATGTTGATTTTTAGTATATGGAGAAAATAATTTTTTTTGCCAAGTAAATGATGATAAATTCAAAATGTATGAAATCTTCTATGATATACTAGGCATAAGCTATGTCATGGTATTTTTTATTTTTGGAAAAAATATCAATTTTTGGAACCCATGAACAGTAACATCTTTATGAACAGTAACCTCGAATGAACAGTATCTACTACAGTAATTGCTACAGTAATTTGCGTGATTTTGAAAATAATTTTTATATGTTTTATATTGAAACCATGGAATATGTCGGAATTATTTTATTATAAGCAAATTCATATGGAAGTAAGGAGAAATGTTGAGATATGTAGGAATTGCTTTATCATAAGAAAATCCTTATGAAAATGAGGAGAAAGGTGGAAATGGTTGCATTATAATGGAAAAGGAAAATTTTTGATTTCCAAATAATATTTGGTTTTATCGAATGAATTTAAGATAATTTATTAATATGTTTTGAAACGGATTTAAGGAAGGCCAACTGATAATCGATTTAAATGAAAATTTTTAAGATAATGACCAAAGAATCATACAAGCTTACCTTCATATAAAAGTAACTCATGTGTCAGGTAGACAAAGAATATGATACCATATAAAGAAAATAAATTATGCATTGGTATATCCTTTGTTCATGAAAAACCTAGAAATTGGAAGAAAATCGTTTGCAAAACCTTTTGTCTTTAGATATTAAAATGTTTTCGAAATTATTTTACCGCTCAAAATTTATTTAAAAACATTTTAGCAAAATTTTGAAATTACTATTTCTCAAATATTTTAAATGATTTAGAAAAGTGTTATTTAAATATTTCCAAAATTATTTAAGGTTGGTTATCCCTACAAAATATTTTTATTAACTTGTTAACTTGGACTGTGCCAAGTTTTCAAGTTAGAAAAGGGAATACAGGCCGAAGTTTGTACTATTTTGAAATGACATGCTAGCATCAAGTTTTGAAAAGGAAAAGTCACAGACTAGGGTCTGTGGAGTTTTATAAAAAGCATGCTAGCATATGAATATGGAGAAAGGAATGTGCACATGAGTTATGTACTAGGTCTACTGTAGAGGATATGCAGACCGGACGCGGTTGCAAGGTGGGCCCCCTCTACATAGGCCAAGTCGCTTCAAAAGGAGAAATGCCTTCGGCGCCCTCCCTGAAATGGGAGAAGGACACGGATAACTGCCTGGCTTGCGAGTTATCAAATGAAATGGTTTCTCTCCTAAGGAGGAAAGGGTGATCGCTTTGTAAGTGTCACCTACCAGACGAACAGAAACGTATTGCATGATGCATATGCTTGTTTTAAAAAGGTTTTATGGAAAATGTTTTAAGGACATGAGAATGTCCTTGGAAAAAGGAAGTTTTATGAAAAACGTTTTTATGTACATAGAAAAGAGGTTTACATTTACGTTTGCAAGCATATGTTTTATGAAAGGTTTCCATTGGTTGAGAGTAGATCACTTGATAAGTGTCTACTATTGAACGGGAGAAATGCATTTAAATGGAAAAACGGTTGCTTACTGAGTTTCGACTTACGTTTTGTTTTTCAAATCATAGACAGGTATAGCACAGACCAAGAAGAAAAGGAAAAAGAAGGTATGAAGAAAATTTTATGATATGCTGATCTGTATATGGTATGACATGAACATATGATAAGGAGTTTTCAAATTATGTATGAATGAAATTATCAGGTTAAATTAACTTGTATTGTACAAAAAAATAAGTATGAATGTTATCAATGATAATCGGGATTTGATGATAAGTATGTGTCTTTATATGATGAAAGAAAAAAAATTGGACGAGATCGAATTAAGTACCCGCCGCGTGATCAGGGAAACAATCTTGATTCACACTTACCAATCGACAAGATCTTGGAGTAAGGACAAATGTGACGTCTCGGTTCGGGGCACCACATCACTAAGGGACGAAAGCGGTTGACTTTTGTTCTTGAAAAGTGACATGCCATTAATGAACTGAAAGCGACAAGTGACACGTGTCAACGTGGGATTCATTGAGCAAGATTTAAAGCCAACTCACTAAATGAGAAGTTGACTTTTGAAAGGGACATGAGACACGTGTCATCGTAGGATCCATTTGGGATCAATGCAATTAATGCAAAAATCAATGATTTAATGAGGCAATTAAAGGGATAAGATGAGGTGGCATGAGGAGGAATTTTTGGGAGCATTTTGCATTTCCAAAAATTCAGAAAATCACATGAAAAGGGGCTGCACATTAATGGGCGTTTAATGAGGCGGATCTGTGTGAAACCCCGATTTTAGGACCATGTATGAAACCCTAGGGTTATAAACCCTAGGTAATATATTAATCTTTATATGAAATATATTGATGATATTTTTGCAATATGTGGAATTAGAGGATTAAATAGCTAATTATGGAATGTTAATTCGGATGAATAGTGAAACGTGAATAGTAAATGTGGGATTAAGGAATATGTTAAGTTAATCACTTTGGATTAACTTAATCATAAAAGAGGAAAAAGGAAGCTTCCCACTAAAAGACAAAAGAGGAATAGTGATGCTTTTTGAATTTTTTAATAATTTTCGGATTTAAGGGTGATTTTGAAGAAAAAATGAAGAAAAATTCAGAATTTGCAATCCGGATGTCGGATTGAGGTGAAATTTTTTATAGATGACCAAAATCTTATGATGAACATGATGAGTGATCCAAGATCTATCAAAAATTATGAATTAAGGGTCAAGATTTAACGTCATTTGAGGATCAAAAAGCAAATTTACTTTTTCATTAAATTAGGTTTGACTTTTAGTTAAACTTAATTAATTAAATAATAAAAAATTAAATGCACAAACTCCAAGGGGGGTAGGGGTGTGCAAGGGGGAGGAATTTTGGGGCCAAAATCTAATGGCCTAAAATCATCCTCATCAAGAATCAACGGTTGAGATTTAATTAGCTTAAAAATATGATTTTTCATAAATCAAAAATTATTAATTAAATAGGCTAGCTAGGGTGGCGTGAATAGTAGCTAGGGGTGGCTGCACATTGCTCAAGACAAATAATGGAAATTGGAAAAAAAATTAGAATTAAGTACCTCAAGCAAGAGGGTAAATTATAATTTTATGAAAAATACAAAACTATAAATAGGGGGTGCTATGAACGACCAAAGGCACTCCAAACTGGCTCCAAGCTTGAAAAATTCAAGCCTTCTGTGATACCTGGATCCAAGTAGGACTCAATGGGATGCATTGAACATATATATTTGATTTATGTATGATTTAAATGATTTTTGTGAATCATGTCACATTTTGAATTAGGGTTTAATTAGGAATAGTGATTAAAAATTTAATCGCTGGAGCCCAAAGTGAGTCGGTATGACCTGTGGGGCTTAATGAGAATTTAAAGATGAAAATGTGTTATGAATAATCATTTTAATTATCATGATTTAATTTATGGAGATTAAAGTATAATTATGGAATTAAGGTGAAAAATGATAGAAAATTCATAACTTGACGCCTAAAAGGCGGATTTCGATGAAATTTGAAAGGTAAGTTCACGACGGTGGGCCCAATCTTAGGAATGGATTGGATTAATGGAATCATGATGGGATTAGGGTGATAATTAATTATTTTTATCCCAAATCCAAAAGATAAATTCAAGTGGTCATAACTTGAGTTAGAAACGTCGGTTTGAGATGAAATTTAAAATGATGGAATAAAATTATGAAATCTATGAGATGAATGAAATGGATTAAGCTAATTATCATGAGAATTTACTTTCTTGGAGAGCAAGTAAAGTAAATTACTTAAGAGCTAAGCAAAGAGGGTAATTTGGGAAAGGTAAAAATAGAATTTACAAAAATGCCCTAGGGGATTTCTTAAGCACCAAGAAAAGTGACTTATAAAAAGAAAAAAAAAGCAAGAGCAAGCTGCTACACGTCCCAGCAGGGGGGAGAAGGAGAGAGAGAAGGAGAGAGAAAAGAGAGGAAAAAGGGAGAAAAATGGGATTTTCTCCAAGGGCAGCAGCTAGGGCATGTCCAACCCAGCAAGGGAAGGAAGAAAAGAAGGAAATTTCAAGTGCTCAAAGGAGGGATTACCAATTAATCAAGCAAGTATATGTTAATTTTGATTTTATACTTCAAATCTGGAAGTTATATGATGTTATAAATAAAAATATGAAGAAAATAGTAAACGAATGATTTTAACCATAAAAATTTGTTTAAAATCTCATTATTGTATGATTAACGGACAACCAAAAATTTCAGATTGAAATATTAAGTAGGTTACAAATTAAAAATCTGAGAAAATCAACCCGGACAGGATTAATCAGGTGGCAGGATCAGCTGCACGAAATGATTTTTAGTAATTTTTATACAAGGAATTTTGGGCTAAAAAGTTTACAGGATATATAAGACATATTTCGGATAACACTAACAAAATAAAAATTAGTTTTGGATGGGTATAAATATACCCCCTAATTAATGTTATTTGGACTGTCTGAAAATGGATGCTGCAATCTAGCAAGGTAAAAATACTAAAATAAATATAAATGCTTAATTTTTTGTGCTGAAAATATTTATTTTGGTTAATTAATGTATTATTGAGGTATGGTAGAAATTTCAGATCAAAACCACTTGATTTGATATTAATTCAAGATTTTGAGAATTCAGTGTGTCTGAATTCAGCATTATGGACAACTTAAGGAATAAATCAAGATAAATGTTAAATTCCAGGTTTTTTTGATGGAATTTAACTGATAATGGGATATAAAACAATTTATTATGAGGGTTTAACCTATTAGAGGTAAACAAGATTACCCTAAATATGATTGTTTGAAGATATGCAAAGAGATGTCCAAAGAGGAGTGCAAAGGGTATCCAAGATGTATATGAAAGTTGCTGTTTTTGAAGCAACCAATATATGGATTTATGTAGGTTGGAAAACCTAAGGAATATAAGTATTTGAAGATGATGCAAATAAATGAAATGTTATTTTCATTTATCTAGGCAAAGGCAAGGAAAAGAATGGAAGAAAAGGATTATGGCGATCTCAGGTAAGCAAGCGAACTTTCTAAAATGATGTTTTCTTTCTATGTTATGATATGTGATTGAAATTGTTTATGATTATGTTTAAATGAATGGGAAAGCACAATTTTGGAAAATAATGGCTTTAATGAAAAGCCACAAGTTTTGAAAAATGACAGCTTTAATGAAAAGTTGTAAGTTTTGGAAAAAGAATGGCTTTAAGGAAAAGCTTCAAGGTTTGCTTCATGGGAAGCAAGCAATACATTTTAAAATAAGGATTTTATCATCAGTGTTGGCAAAGATTGGCAATGCTTTATGTTAATGGATTGAGAAATTTGCTTATGAGTAAGCAAGTTCTCCACGATAATGTTTTCAAAGGATTTCATGTTTTATGTCGATTATTTTTAAGAATTTTCTTTTAAGCAAGCAAGTTCTTTATGATGTTGTTTCAAAAGTATTTTATAAGAAAAAGAGAATGTTGCCCTTTTTTCACAAAACAACAAATGTAAATAAGTTTTGAATTTCACTTATGATATTTAATGAAAAATAATCATGTTATAAAAGAAAAAAAAGATTTGATTTATGAAAAAGATTTGTTTTGCTAGGTCATTATAATTAGATAATAAATGATGATTTGGACATAGTTCATATATTTTGAAATTATATTCAAAAAGTTTTGATTTCCTTTAAATAAAGAAATCTATGTTGAAAATATCTTGAAAAACATTTATACGAATGTGTTGAAAGGAACTTAAGGATGACCAACCTCCTATGTTAATTTCATAAAATGGTTCGATTTCGAGTTGCTAAATGGTGTGCAAAAATTATGCAAGCCCTTTATGTAAAAATGACAAATTGATATGTGGACAAGAAATTGATTTTAAGGTGGTTGAGAAGGGGTTAGCACAATTGCATAACTTTTGTGAACAAAAGGCCCCGAAATAGAAACCAAGAAAATGCTAGAAAAAATGTATAATTTATTCTTGAAAATCTAAAAGTTTTAAAATTCTTTTATAAATATTTTAAGATGTATTATTTTTCAAACATTTCAAATGTTTATCAAAATTTTTTACTCAAAATATTTCCACAAGAATTTATGGAAGGTCATCCTAAAACTAAATGACAACTTGTTAAAGTGGGTGCGCTCTCTTACAAGTTGACATGGACTGCAGTCTGTGATGTGTTTTTGGAAATGATTTTTAAAGATATAGACTTCAGTCTAAGATTTTTTGTGAGTATGGATGCTGGCCGCGGTCTGTGATCCCGGTTTAAAAGGACATGGGCTGCGGTCTGTGGTTCTTCAAACCAAACGAACTGCGGCCCGTCATAATAATGTACGGTGCACCAGTACAAGAAACAGGCAGGTTGTAGGGCACAGTTGGGATGACCGGGGCCCACTCTACATAAGGCCAAGTTGCTAAGGGATGGCAGGAGTGCCAGCGGCACCCTCCCTGAAATGGGAGCAGGATAAATAAACAGCCGCCTGGCTAGCGTGCTGTTAAAAATTCTCTTCCAAAAGATAGCATGATCACTTGCTAAGTGTCACTACTAGATGAGGAGAAATGTGTTCGCATACGTTTTGCTTTTCAAAAGCCTCAAGGTCAAGCCTCAAAGATTGGAATATAAAAGCATTTATATGAAAAATTATCCTAAATTGGATTTTTATGAGCCATTATGTATAAGTTACCCTCAAAGCAGGGTGTTTTACACAAAATGTGTAAATATTAAGAATAAAAAATAATTTTTATGCAAAGTTTTCATGACAAGGATTGTTCCGGCCTCGTGAAAATTGTTTTCCTCCGATTTTGAAAATAAATGTTTAATTAATTCCCCAACAAAATTTTAAAGCATTTAATCCTTTAACAGAGTCCGAAAAGTATATCACAGAAATATTTTGCATTTTGTTCACAAGTGGACGAAAAATTGTGTCTGACAAAAATATAAAGCTAAGTGAGTACACTTCGCCCCGCGCCGTGACATAAATGTGTGGTACATGACGCCATGCACGATGACTTAAATGTGAATTTACGCTTAGCCCATCAACCAGCAATGACTCGGTTTGGGCATAGTGAGAGGCCCGTCGGCTACACTAGTGACCCTACACAGCAAGCTATGTATGCTCTCAGCTTCTGGATTTGCACAACACACCAACGTCTCCTGCTTTCAGCTTAATAAGCTAGCGTGTCCCGCCTTCAGTCTCTGGATTGAATAATTGGGTGATTTTACCAAGAAATGGATTTAACCAAATTTTAAAAATATGTTTGGGTCAACTTGGACCATCTAAAGAGGTTTGGGCCCAACTGCGCTTGTTGAAAAGAGTTTGGGCCTAATCGCGCCTGTTGAAGAGTTTTGGGCCCAGTGGGCTTGTTGGAGAATTTTGGGCCTGAGTAGGTTTGTTGAAGAGTTTTGGGCCCATCCTGGGCTTGTTGAAGAGTTTCGGGCCGTAGTGGGCTCGTTGAAGAGATTTGGGCCCATCCTGGGCTTGCTGGAAGTTTTGGGCCTGAGTAGGTTTGTTGGAGGGTCTTGGGCCCAAGTGGACTTGTTCAGATATTAAGGTTCAGGTTGAGCAAAGTGGTTGTTTTTTTTCATATATATATATATATAATAGAAAGGTACTTAGCCCCTATATCAACTTAACCCACTACCTGGGGAGTATTTACTCGGGGAGAAGCATATAAATTTTTTTTATAATATACACATATAATTTTTTTTTGAAGGCCTCTAAGATATATGTGTGTATTTTAAAATAATATATATATTTTTGCGAGCCCGTGGAACAAAATATATATATTTTAGAAGATAAAATATTCATTTTTGGAGGCCCACGGGACACATATATATTTTTTAGAAGATAAAATATTCATTTTTGGAGGCCCGCGGGACACATATATATTTTTTAGAAAATAAAATATTCATTTTTGGAGGCCCATGGGACGTATATATATTTTAGAAAAAATAAAATATTCATTTTTGGAGGCCCGCGGGATACATATATATTTTGAAAAAATAAAATATTCATTTTTGGACGCCCTCGAGACACACACATATATATATATATATTTTTTAGAAAATAAAATATTCATTTTTGGAGGCCCGCGGGACATATATATATTTTAGAAAACAAAATATTCATTTTTTGAGGCCCGCGGGACAAATATATATTTTTAGAAAATAAAATATTCATTTTTGGAGGCCCGCGGGACATGTATATATATTTTTATAAACAAAATATTTTTTTGGATGCCTGCGGGACACACATATATATTTTATAAAAACAAATATTAATTTTTGGACACCCGTGGGACATGTATATATATTTTTAGAAAACAAAATATTCATTTTTGGATCCCATGATATCCCGGGACCCCGGGCCTTTTTAGATATATTTTATATTTTTTTATCATGTAAAAAAAAATACTTAGCTTTATATATATATATATATATGGTGCACCCGTGAGATCCCGGGACCCCGGGCCTTTTTATATATGTTATTATATTTTTTTATCATAAAAAATACTTAGCTTTATATATATATATGGCGCGCCCATGAGATCCCGGGACCCCGGGCCATTTTAGATATATTATTATATTTTTTATTGTAAATAATAATAATAATAATATATGTATATATGTATATATATAGAAACTATATATATACGTATTTTCTTAGGGAGAAAAATAATTCATTCGCGTGTCAATTCAACCTGCCAGTTGGGGAGTATCCATGTTGGGAAAAGTAGTTTTTTTTTTAAAATAATATATATGTATATCTGTATATATATATACTTTTAATAACATATATATATTAAAAATATACTTAACCAGTGTGTCAATTCAACCCGCCAGTCGAGGAGTATCCACGTTGGGAATAGTATTTTTTTTCGAAAATAATATATATACTTTTAATAAAACATATATATATTAAAAATATGCTTAACCCGTGTGTCAATTCAACCCGCCAGTCGGGGAGTATCCACGTTAGGAAAAGTATTTTTTTGAAAATAATATATATATATATGCATATATATTTATAATTATTTTTTTTTTTACTAAAAAAGAAATTTTTTTCCTTAAATAAAAAATTTTGAGAACTTATGTTCTCTATTGGAAGAAAGAGCGGGAATGCTTGTGTTTGGAGCTCCGTGTCCTTTCCGTCTCTCCTCTCGTCGTGTCTCTTGAGAAGCCAAAGGCAGCTATTTTCAGAATTCGGGTGGCTGTGATTAAGGTGCCCCGTAATATCTACGAGGAACTAAAGTTCAGCGGCAACAATTTTGAAATGGTCTTGAAAAGTTCGTAGCTTCGCAGCCTACATACGGTAGTTCCGCGGTAGTACTTGGGCGTCGAGAAATGCTTTTGTGCGCATTTGCTGTCATGTACGGCAGAACACAGAATACAGGTCGTTGTTGCGTGTTGACCAGACAACTCATGTCCTTTCAAGTTTTTCGATTTCTCTTCCGCTTCATGGTGCGTCTCTCTTTCTTTTTTGTTTTTTTTTTCTTGCTAGTTAATAGCTCAATCACAATCTGCTTCAAAGCTTCCTTGATCTCCCTTCCAGGTGGAAAAAAAACCAGTACTGATTATGTTCCTTGTCTTTTCCCAGAGCATCAGTCCGCACGAAAAGTTTTCCCGTCTCTTGAACGAAGCGCTGCTTCCTCGGCTCTCTTTTTCTTTCTTTAGCTTCTTTCTCCCTGATTCTTGCAGCTTGTCTTTTTATCTCAATCGTTCTCTTTTTTTTTGGTTTTGTTTTGATAAAACATCTCAATCATTCTTGCAGCTTCTTTTTCCCTTTCCATTGCAAACTTTGTTTCCAATCTTTGATTCATGTGAGCTCTTCTTGATTCTCTGGCGGTTCTGTAGAGATCCCATGCTTGATTGCACGTTCTTCTCGGATCACCCATGTGTCACTTTGTGAAGTCGACTCTTTTATGAATAACTTGATGAAGTCAGTAGATCTCTAGAAAATGGAGCGCAATTCAGTGCACCCGGGTGCATTCAGCCTCAACGCACCCGGGTGCACTGCACCTATTTTTTTTTATTTTTTTTTGAAAATTTTTTCATGAAGCTGTTAATATAGGTTTATTTAACATATGTATCAATTTTTACTATTTTTGGAGATTTTTAGATATTTTTTTTAGATTTTTAAAAATCAGTGGCATTTTTCGTAATTTTAAATTACCGAAAATGCCACTGATTTTTAAAAATCTAAAAAAAATATCTAAAAGTCTCCAAAAATAGTAAAAATTGATACATATGTTAAATAAACCTAGATTAACCATTGTATACAAAAATGTTTAAAAAACAATAAAAATAAATAGGTGCAGTGCACCCGGGTGCGTTGAGGCTGAATGCACCCGGGTGCACTGAATTGCGCTCCCTAGAAAATGGTTCTTCTTGCCAAATTCTTGAAATCCCCAGTAGAAGTACTGACCACTCCCTTTTTTTTATCAAGCCACCCGTCGATGGTTAAGAGACCTTTAAAACTCTCCATGGGCGAAGGGAATTCCCGTTTCTTCCATGCGACGCTTCACCTTTTTTTTTTTAACTCCGCCTTGTAATCATATGATGCAATTTCATGATCTTGCAGTGGGCCCAAGGTCCATATCATGCCCCGTCAAAATCCCCCCTTTCAAAATCATGCAAATTAATCTAAGCATTTTTTTTTTTTGAAATCTTTTGTAGGGCCCACCACTTTTGATGATATGGGGATATCTATATTCCTTAATACATTTTAATGGACAAAGGGAGCGCACTGATCTTTCATACATTAGTGTGCAGAAAAGTGTTTTTTTTATCCTTTTGTGGAAGTTTATGCGTGATTTCCTATATAGATATATTTCATTTACAAATTTTTTTTTGCTATCAATTTTCTTTTTATTCTGATTTTTCTCTTTTTTTCATTTTCTCTTTTCTTTTTTCTTCTCTTTTTTTTAGATGGAGAATCATATCAATCATATAATCGTAGTAGACCCATGGTTAAAAATATACCTCATCAAATGCCCCTCAGGAATTATGCCGTCGTGGGCTACTTGTAAGGGCGTGATTCCTGACATGTTGTCTAGCAGGCCTCCCCCCTTTTTTTCTTTGATTTTTTTTTGCTGGAATAAAACGGTGCGCTTTTATCATTAATGAGACTTTTTTTTGCAGCTAAACACAGCGCCTCAAGAGCTTTAAGAAGTCAACGGGCCCGTAGCCCTATGATTTGTGGGTTTTAGGTACCGCTCCACAGCTATTTATACTTAGCGGATTTCATTCAATGCCCCCCTTTTATGCTGAGCCGTATATATCTTTCCCTCTCTTTTTCTCTCTTTTTTTGTTTTTATTATTATTATTATTTTTTTTTGAAATGGCCCACCTACGGGTTCCACTGGCTTCTTGTTTCAGATTTGACGGCCAGTGCTTGATTTGGGTTCTTAAGAGGAGGAGCATCTTGATTGCTAGCACTAAAGCATCATTAACTTTCTTCATTTACACTTTTGTAGCAAAGCTGTAACGTGCGGTAGTTCTTTTCTTTTTCTTTTTCTTTCCTTTTTTTCTCTTTTTTTTCTTTTTTTTTGAAATTTGATATATATATATATATATTTGCAGGCAATGTCTTCTCCAGAATTTTCTATTCTTTCACCAAGAGAGAAATCAACGGTGAAAAAGAGGCGTTCTTCCCTTGAGGAGCCAAAGGATAGCACGACTCCTTTTTCCAAATTAGTTTCAATTGCGGCGCCTCCGACGTCACCTTCTCTTGTGAAGAAGCGTAAGGCTATTGCATATGCCCATGGGGAGTCTAAAAGGCTTCTCCTCGAAGAAAATTGAATCTTCCAAGAAGAGCTCTCTTGAAGAAATGATGACATTTAAGAAAAAGCAGTGTGTTCCGAGGAAGAGAACTACGCAGAGTGCCAAGAAGTACGATATCTTCTTCGGTCGCCCTTGTGGGGGCTCCTCTTCTTATTTTGGGTGGTATCCTGCCTTGGCAAGCCGTGAATGCTTCGAATGTTCAATGGACCTTCTCACTTCAGCCTCATGCGCTGCCACCTTATGGAAGATATTAATGGTCGCTCTACTCGAATCTTTATGATCCCAGAGAAGATTTTCACCGAGCGTTTGAACTGTCAAGAAGGTATATCTTTGGGAAAGGTGTTGCTGCAATCGATCCCCGCAAGACCTTTTCTAGTTGCTTTCTACTCCCGATCAGGGCATTAGGCAATCCCCATAATTTTATCATAGAGACTCCTCGCTGGTTGCAAAAGGAACTAGAAGACTATTCTTTTATATGCAAAGAGGGTGCGAATGTCTACCGTGGCTGCTTGGGTAACATCCCAGGTTTTAATCAATGGGCACAACATCTGGTCTCTCATCATGAGGTGGTGCTTACAGCCGCTGGTGTGAAAGATGCGATCTTAGCCACTGGAGAGGGTTTTTGGAAAGACAACAACATCATCAATGCCTTTGTAAGCTTCTGGTCATCGACGACTAACTCCTTCATATTTCCATTTGGAGAGATGAGCATTACTTTGTGGGATCTGAAGGGGATATGACGTCTCCCTGTATGTGGATTGCCTTTTGATGAGTGTACCCCTCCAAACTCTACCTTCAACAAGAAGCCGATTGCTTTAAAGGTCATAGATCTTCTTGACGAGTTATATCAAATGACCAAGAAGGAAAAGTTCACAGCGAGAGACTGGGTGACATTATTCTCAAGGATTTCTGACCAACAGGTATCTAATGACAACTGGCCTTCTAATACTGTTGAGTTTCATGCCAGTGGGCAAGGCGGCCTGTGGCTTCCCCTTGAGCGCCTACAACAAGTATAGTCTGAGGTCGAGCTTATCCTTTTTTTGTGGCTTTGGATTTCCGTGGTCATATGTCCTTCCTCTTCGACCTATGGTCTTGTAAAATGGTCATGTTTTATGTTGCTTGCGAGATGGCTCAAGGCAACTGCTTCGCTTTGGTACCACGAGTATTGTGTGATATTTATAAGGGTTTAAATCATATTATATGTAATGAGAAAGGCCCAGGGCATGCCATTTTTTTTTTCTGGCTCATTTTCTCCTTGGCTGGCTTGGATTCTGTTTCTCAGAGATTTATGGAGTCAAGAAAGTTACCCGATTTCCTTCTCAAGGTTTGATATTGAAGAAATTTGCCAGGCGTAGCTTAGCCAGCTATAGTTTTGAAGACATGACCGAGCTTCTTATCCAGGATGGTTATTTTGAAGATAGGTTCTTCCGTATGGTTGCCCTCTGCGAGTGGTCGACAAAATCTTCCTCTGAGGGACTGACCCTTGATGAGAAGGACTTTGCGTTGTCGCTTCAACCAGGTCTCTTCGCTTATAGGGATGGTCCTCGTTTTGAGGTTGAGCCGTACTATCCTCATAGGTTTGCCCGTCAATTCGGCTTTGATCAGGACGTTCCTGCATATCTTCCTCGCATCCCAAGATATCAAAGGGAAGTTGGGGTCAGATCTCTTCACTGGCTCGCGGTATGTTCGCGCTTTGAGGGAGTTAAGTTCTCATGTGAGCTGAAATTTCCTTCATTTGACCGTCGAGTCCGAGCAACTCAAGATTATGTTCATTGGTATGGCATCTATGCGGTAAAGTTTGTCGAGCAAGTTGTGCTTAAATCCCGCTTTTGGGCTTTTAAACCCCTTGACTTGACCACCAGCTGGGGTGAACTGGGCTTGGTGATGCCCTTTGAGATTAAACGCTTCAAGGAACCAGATGTGGAGGAGACTGAGGCTCGTTGTGTCCAACACATTGATTCCTTCAAGGCCTACCCCGGGATCGTCGGTTGTAGCTTTCACTGTATTGACTGGGTTGCGGAAGGAAAAGAGTATATTCGTTGTGACACCGAACTAGTCAAGAAGACCTTATGGGAGTTAGCTGCTGAAAAGGAAGCTTCTGAAAAGGACCAGAAACCTACGGAGACTTGGAATATGTTTCTTCTGTCTTTTCTTTTCTCTTCTTTTTTTTAATGTTTTTATCCTTAACTATTCCCCCTCTTTTTTTTTAGAATACAATGTCAAGCTTCCCGAGGTTATATATCCGCCAAAGCCAATCAGTCGCTTTTGGTTTCCCAATCGTCTCACCAACTTAGAGGCTACAGAGTCATCGACAATGCGTGACACTTGTTGCAAGAAGTGAAAAATTTGGAAAATGAGGGATTCATCTTCAATTGCTGGACTTTCAGATTCTTCCCAAGGAAAAGATTCCTCAGATCAAGGAGAAGCTGTGAGACATTCTAAAGTTGATATACAAGGAGAGTTTGATAAAAGGTCATATCCCATTTGCAAGCCACCCGAGCTATCTGAGGAAGGGGTCGTTGTAGCAGAGCCGATTGTTGCCATAAATTCTTCCAATGACCATGAAGTGAGTAAGGGAATGCGTGCCGAGGTGCAAAAAAACTCCCCTGTGCTACCGGATTCCAGCGACCATGCTCTGAGTGATCTCTTGGGATTCCATGTAAATCTAAATATGGGTCAAACTGACCAACCAATGCGGTCTTGTGATAGCGGGCTTATATTTTCTGATAACATCTTCATGAGGCATGTCAGTCTCCTCGTTCTATAGCCCAAGATACTCCTGTGAAGGCAGCTTCTCATTCAGGGTCTGGTTCGGGAGGGAAAATCCGCTCGGAGGCTCCGTGTAATCACCCAGAAGGTGCGGGTATGAATTTTGAAGGTAAACCCCCTCTTTCCTTTTTTTTTTGGTTGGCCGCCTTAGTTGTCGAAGTATCTGATGACGATGCTCATGGCGGGGAGAATTCGACACCAATAGAGCCGTTGCCCGTTTCTCCTACGTCACCAGGTATTTGTATTTATGCTTTTCACCTAGTTAACTTGCTGTTCTGACATCTTGACTTGTACTTTTCAGCGTTAGGACCTAGTCACTCAGGTAGTCCTCACTTTAGTTCAACCGGTCCTAGTACTGGCACGAGCTCGAGTGGGGCTCGTTAGCTTCCTGATGTCAAAGATCGCTTCTTGGATCCCTTGCATCATTTCTTTTCAACTTTCAAGGTGATCGGGGCGAAGCGGTTAGAGCAGTGGGATCTCAAGCGTTTAAGGCGTGCAATAGCACAATTCAAGGGATGCATCGTTTCTTCTTTGAGGGACATGGATTCTCCTGATGATGTCACCGAAGTGTTGGATATTTGTGAAGATTTTTCCATAATCCTGGATAGGCTCCAACTTCGCGTTTTTAGTTTTGGTGACGTCATACTCTTACTGGAGAAGTTGCGTGCCCATTGGCACGAGCTCGAGGCTGCTGCACGACCCTTGGTTTCTGCAGAAGATCTAGCGTCCGCAGAAGCCGACCTTGCTAAATGTAGAGATAGCCTTGCTCAACTTAAGGAACGTAACCTCTAGGTTGCAAAGGAGATGGAAGGTAAAAAGATGATTGCCGAGGAGATTCGAGCATCTATAGTGGCCAAACAGGCTGAGGGCCGTCGCATTGTCACTTCTACCTCCAACGAACTTCAAGTCGAAGTTGACCTCTACAAAGTGAGAATTGATTCAGAGAGTCAGGATATTTCTACTATAGAGGCAAAGGTCAAAGAGCTGTGGGTGTATACAGTTCCTCCTGCTGATATAGTGAACTCTATCCGGGTTTTGAAGGAGTCCCTTCCTTCTACAAAGGAGACTGTAAAGATTCTCTTGCAATTTTTTGATGTATGACTCCCTTTGTTACTTCTACGGATAGTATTTTTTTAAGTAATTCCCATTTACAGTTGATTTGACTTGATTCTCACAATTAATAACTTCGTATGTGCCATTGCCATAGATCCTCTCAATGATGTAAGGCCCTTCCCATTTAGGCTCGAATTTACCGGTAAGTTTGCCCCCGACCATAAACTCCGTGCATAGATTTAGCACCAAATTTCCTCTTTTAAATGAGCGATGCTTTACAACTTTATTGTATGCTTTGACCATCCGAGCTTGATAGAGTTTGATTCGTTGTCGCACTTGAATTCGCTTTTCATCTAGTGATTCGAGTTTGTCGAAACGAAGTTTGGCTTGTTGTTAAATAGTTAACCCAGAATGGATAGCAACTCTTAAGGATGCTAACTGGATCTCCACTAGTAAAATTTCTTCAGCGCCAAAAAGTAGTGAATATGGCGTTGCTCCCATCGCAGTTCGATGTGTGGTTTTGTAGGCCCATAGTGCTTCAGTTAGCTTCTCGTGCTAATCACGCTTATTTTTCACAGTGGTCCTTTTGAGGATTCGAATGATATTTTTGTTAAATGCCTCTGCTTGACCATTCCCTTGTGGGTAATAGGGCGATGAGAATACTTGTTTGATTCCAAACTTTCAGCACAACTGATTTACTTTGTCGTTTTTGAATGGTGTGCCATTATCTAAGGTGATTTGATAGGGGACACCATAATGGTAAATTATTTTGTGCTTGATAAATTCAACCACCTCTTGCGCTCAAACTCTCTTGTAAGCTTTAGCTTCTGCCCACTTGGAGAAATAATCCGTAGCAGCTAAAATATATAAGTGTCCTTTGGATGATGACGGATTTATCGGACCGACAATATCAAAGCCCCACAAAGAGAAAGACCATGAAATAGGTGCTGGAGACATTATTGAAGCAGGAATATGATAAATATCTCCATGCATTTGACAGGCTTCACAGGATTTTGCAAAATTGATGGAGTCTTAGACCATTGTGGGCTAATAATAGCCCAATGTTCTGATCTTATGATAAAGATGTCGTCCAGATTGGTGGGCGCCACACTCGCTGGAGTGTGTCTCTTGAAGAACCTGACAGATATCATTCCTGTTAATGCAGCGAAGCCAAAGTCCATCAAAAGCAATCCGATACAAATCATCTTGAAACACGGTATATCGGATCATCTGGTACAATACCATATTTGAGGTAGTTGATGATAGGGATGCTCCAGTCATCATTGTTTGTAGTTACCTCGGATACACACCGTCCAACTTGATTTACTTGGAGCTCTTCGTCATCTTCTAGTCTTTGCACTCAAACCATCTTGTCATCAAGCTCATGGAAAGCGAGAATATTGGCCAACTTTGATAGTGCATCAGCAACTACATTTTCTGACTAAGGAACGTGCTTAACAGAAATAATTTTGAACTTCGCCAATAAAGTTTGAGCTTTGTCATAATATTTTCTCAAATGAGGCTGGTGCACTTCGTATTGATTGTTTAACTGTTTAATAACCAATTCAGAATCCCCAAATATTCGCACAAATAAAATGTCTGATTGCAAAAGAAGTTCCATGCGAATGAGTAAAGCCTCATATTCAACTTCATTATTCGTTGCGCTTTTTTCAAGAAAATATGAGTGCGGGAACAAGTCAATATGAGGGGAGACTATGATAATTTCAACGCCAGCTCCGGATCGATTTGAAGCGCCATCGAAATACATTTGCCACATTGGATCATCATTTGCATAGAAAACCTTCTCATCAGCTAGGTTTTCTAAGATAGAAAATTCTTCTACAAGCGGATGGGCTGCTAGGAAATCTGCTAACACTTGCCCTTTCACTGCCTTTCGTGGCACATATTTGATATCAAATTCAGATAACAACAATGACCATTTTGCTAGGCGTCCTGAAAGCATTGGTCTAATGATCAAGAATTTAGTGATTAAGAATTTAAGGGGGTCATCTTTCGATATAAGTATGATTTGATGCGCGAGGAAGTAATGTCTAGACAAATCTTCTCGATCGAGGAATAATTACATTCAGCTTGCAATAATCGACGACTGAAATAATATGCGGCTTGTTCTTTGCCTTGGGCATTTTCTTGTGCAAGCAATGCCCCCAGTGATTGTGGACTGACAGCAATATAGAAAATGAGCGGCTTTCCTTTTACTGGGGTCGTCAAAATAGGAGGATTCTGCAGCAATTCTTTAATTGCTTCAAAAGCTCGTTGGCATTTTGCGTCCCACTGAAAAGTCGTATCTTTTTTCATTAACTTGTGAAAGAGCTGGCACCGGCTGGACAAGTTGGAGATGAAACGCCGGATATACGACAATTGGCCTTGCAGGCTCCTAAGTTCTCTGAGGTTTCATGGAGGCAACATATTTTGAATTGCTTCTATCTTGAGTGGATCAACCTCGATTCCCCTTTGGCGGATTACGAACCCGAGGAATTTCTCGGATGATACTCCGAATGCACATTTGAGAGGATTCATCTTGAGATCATACTTTCTTAGACGCAGAAACACCGACCTCAAATCTTCTTTATGCCTATTCTGACCTTCAGATCTTACAACTAGGTCATCGACATAATACTCAACATGTTTGTGTAACATATCATGAAATATATTTTGCAGCTCTTTGATAAGTTGCGCCAGCATTCTTAAGACCAAAAGGCATGACTTTGTAGCAAAAGACAGTCATCGGTGTTCGAAATGCTATTGCGGCTTCATCTGCTAGAGCCATCTTGATTTGATTGTATCCTGAATATTCATCCATAAAGGAGAATGTGTCGTACAGAGCCATGCTGTCGATTAGCAAATCAGTGAAAGGAAGGGGAAATTCATCCTTAGGGCATGCTTCGTTTAGATCTCGAAAATCTATGCAAATGCGGATTTGCCCATTTTTCTTTTTGACAGGAACAACGCTAGAAATCCATCTCGAAAATTTGATTTCTGAAATGAATTCAGCATCAATGAGTTTTTTAACTTCTTTAATGATTTGTTCTTCGAGCTCCAGTCGAAACCTTCTCGGAGCTTGCTTGACTAGGTTTTTATCCCGCGTAATATGCAGATGGTGCATTACAACCGCGAGGTTGAGCCCTGGCATCTCCGAATACTCCCAAGCAAAGACATCTTTGAATTCACTCAAGAGCTACCTCAACGTCGCCTTTTCTTTTTCGGCCAGGTTTTTGGCAATAAAAATGGGTCTCGAGTTCTCCTCAGTCCCAAGATTGAATTCCTCGAGTACATCAATAGTAGGTTGCCCTCCATCCTTGATCGCAGGTGGGGCGTCCTCTAGTTCCATTAATGCCTCTTGATCGTTACTGAAGTCGTCGCTTGCGGAGATGCTGTAGGTGGTAGTGAAGTCAACGTCTTCTTCTTCTTTGTACCCGAGACCGAGTCTTTTGTTACCCTTTTGATAACCAAGAGGTCTTTCAGATAACAGGATAGGGATGTCACTTCCAAGGCCTGATAGATGTGGTTCGTCGGGGTAGAATCCTATCAAATCCATAATTTTCTTGCTTTCTTTGCTATAGCGATCGAAATCCCATTTCTTAGGCTTAGCGGTGGGCAAGCAAGAGGATTTGTTAGGGCTTCTGTAAACTTTGCCATATTGCTTTATAAAATATTTTTTGGCAAAATTTTTATCTTGAGGTCCCTGCACACTTGGAGTAGATACATTAAACCCCACAAGCAATGCTAAAACCTTGTCGAGCGCTTCCCTAGGTTTTTGGTTTTAGTAAGCGGCTTCAGTGGCCATTTCGTCACTCTCACAGCAAAGTGACTTGGCTTCCTTACTGGCCTGGTTCCAGAATCTCCGAAGAGCTTCCAGATCCACCTCAAATCTAGGGGAATTGGCTCAAGGAAGTTTAGCAACCTTTTTCAGGACTTCTAGGTCCAAGTAGAACCGTGAGTCTGTAGCAGTGTTGCTATAGCTGGTAGGAGGTGGTATGGCTGCCCCTTGTCGTTGTCGCGATAGTGGCTGTGCTGGATCGAGACTCATATTTTCAAATTTATTTTGAAACTGAGCCTTGGTTTTGTCGTTCCTCGTCCATGACCGCGTCCTCGACCACGACCTTGACCTTCCATCTTCTCACCCCTTGAGAATATGTCTGTGCTTACTGGTGCGGGGGGGTGGCTAATATACTTCCTGTTGACCTTCTAATGTGGTTACTTCGATTGCTTTCATTGATGTGTTGACAACAAATGCCAAGTCATAATACTTAGCATCAGAGTAAAATGATTCCGCCCTTGTGAATGGTTTATGGTCAGCAAAGATCCTTTTTTCGACTCCATCTTTGCAGTACTTGAAGCATTGATCACCATTGATGCGATGATCTTATTGCTGTGGAGCCAAGGCCTCCCTAGTAGCAAGTTATATGAGGTCGAAGCATTAATCACAAAGCATGAGATTTCAGTGCAGAAATCTTCTATGCTTAGTTCCAACTCAATTAGGCCCATCGCCTTTTGAGTCCCTTGATTAAACCCGTGAATCACCACACTAGTGTCTTTTAATGCTGATGGAGAAATCCCGATCCTCTTGAGTGTTCGAAGGGGCAGGATATTAATCGTGGATATGACATCGATCATGATTCTGTTAACCAGTTCATCGGCCAGGTTGGCCGTAACATATAAAGGTCTGTTGTGATTAATGTCTCCAAGAAACATATCATCATCAGTGAATGAGATGATCTCATCACATTCAGTGGTGTCGACCAGGTAAGCAAGACAGACATTCTCGTCTGTTAGAGCACTGACTAGTGCATCCCTAGCTTCTTGCGACAACTGCAAAGCATCGTAAATACTGAGTCGAGCAGGGAGTAGCTTCAAGTGTTCAAGCACATCATAGCTTACTGAGGACTTCCCACGATTGGCTGGTATGTGTTGTTTTGGCTAAGTATAAATTTCTTGCGCCGGGGCTTTACCCTTGTTTTCTGGTGTGATTCGACCAAATCGAAGGATTGCAAGAACGTCCTCTCCAACTTGCACCATGTTGCAAGAGGCAGAGTCCTGAATGTTCGTAGCTGATGTTCATAGTACGTCTGAGAAAAATGGCTGTACTTTTAGGATTTTAGGGAAATACCCACTCATTGACTTTGATGCACTGGTGAACCATGATTCTTTCTTTATCGAATTGTTGATTGATTATTTTGCAGTTTAACCATCTCAAGATGCAATCATACTGAGATTCTCCTGATAGGGGGTGCATGACTTCTATCATCTCTGGAGGGAACTTTGTTTCATATTCGTGGAATCTTAGGATAAACATATCAACGAACTCTTCCCAAGAACCAAATGCTTCTTCGGGAAGCGAGGAGATCCAGAGAAGAGCACAACTGTCATGGGCCAAGCTCAATACAAAGTGTCCGAGTGCGAACTCTTCTGTCTGCCCCATTTGACAGACCGCCGGCGAACAATCAAACAAGTGCGGCAATGCATACTTATGATTCTCATGGAATAACTAAATATGCGGCCAATCATAGCTTAACTCCCTAGTTAAGAAAGGGAACACTCGAAGGATAGGCGCATCATTTAATTGTAGTATGTGTAGGACTTGGAGTTGATTTGTCCTCCCAAAACTTTTGGCATCGCTAAAAATTGCCTCTTATTTGAAGCCTTCGTTGCCGACCCACCGAATTGCCTTTATGAAAGTTTTGGCTCCAAAGGTCTTGTACTCATTGTCAGTCGGAGGGCATACTGCATCTGAAAGGTACTTTGTGACCACTTCAGGTTCAGGCAACCATATGGCTAAGGGATCGCTCCTTGTACTGTCTTTGAGATAATTTACGTAATGAGCAGTGGATTCTTGGATGTATTGTATTTCCCTCAAGTAATTACTAAGGAACTGCTCTTTTTGCCTTGACAGGAAGCGGACCAAGAACGCGTCTATCAAGATGACCCACTCGGTAATTTCTTCGATATGATTATCTCGGAACCAAGACATCACTGATTCCCCCAGTGAGTACAAGAAGTATTCCACTCTGGTTTCCCAGGATGCTGGCAGTAGTCGAGATTCTCGCAAATATGTGATGATGTGGTTTACTGGTGACATCCCAACTTCAAACTTGGTGTAGTTAGGGATAAGCATTGAGGTAGTTCTTCGCCGCTTTGTAGGTTTGGATGCAAACATATTTATATGATAGCAAGTTTCAGTCTCTCCTTTGTTGCTATCTAGGTCCCAAAACGGACCATCCTCAAGGAACTCACATGGAGTAATGTTCTGTAATTCCTCGAGAATGTATCTTTCTTTTGCTGGTTGAGGTGATTTACCAGCAAGCCGTTGATAGAATGGGAGTAGCAACTCGGGCTGAAGAAAGTCCATGATCAGGAATGGTTACACCCGTAAGGATTGCCTCAAATGTATTGAGAAGAAAGGGAGAATGACCTTATCCCTTATTCTTTCATCTTCTTTGTATAGATTTTTGAGACATCTTTTTGTCCGTCTTAGGCTTGGTGGTTTTCGAACCGCTTCCTAATCACCTCTTTCTGCCATCTCAATTGTCACAACATTCGATGAAGCCTGCGCTGGAGGATTGAGTTTTATAATCCCCTTTTCAATATAGTCTTGTAATATTGCTTGAAGATCCCAGCAATTCTTGGTGCGGTGACCGACATATCGGTGATAACTGCAATATCGCTGATGAGAAGTACGTCCAAGTTCTTTCGGTCTTTTTGGGGCGGGCAGCTCAAATATCCCGGTCGACATGAGGTGCTGGAATAACATCTCCACATCATCTTCCCTGAAGGTGTATTGGATTTCCTCTCTTCGGAAGGGCTTTGCAGGCTGCTCTTTGCGGGCGGCTTTGCTTTCTCTGGCTGCTTCTTAACCTCCATGGTGTTCGCAGAGGTCTCTCCAGCTTTCTTCTTCTTAAATGTAGTGGTTGTGGATGACTCCTTCTTCCAGGCTTTTTGCTGAGACAACAAATACTCTTTTTGACAAGCTTCTGTGGCTAGGGCCTGAAATGTACTTAGTTGTTCATTCATCAGCAAGGAAATTTCCGTCTTGATGCCATTTCGACAAAGATTGACCTTCATCGCTTGAGAGAGGGGTGCTTGACACCGGTTAGCGGCCCTCTGCCATCTGGTGATGTAGTCTTCAATCGGCTTGTCCTTCTTTTGGAACAAGGTTGATAATTTCGATAGTTGTACTTCTTGTGTAGTATCAACGAATCAGGAGGTGAACATTTCCTTCATCTCTTCCCATGTTCGCACCGAGCCGGTTGGGAGAGATATGTACCACTGGAAAGCATCACCAGAAAGAGTATTGGGGAACATTCGAAGACAAAAATTTGAATAGTGCGCCCAGTTGCCCATGGCATAGTGGAATGATGTCAGGTGCTTTAACGCACTCCCGGTCCCATCGAATTGGATCTTTGGTGGCTTCAAATCCTGAGGTAGCAACTCTGCTTCAACCTCTGGGGGATAAGGCCTGTTGATTATCGTTTAGGGACCCCAGTAAGTTGAGGTGGCTGGCGACGAAGGCATTCAGCCACAAGCTGATGCACCATCTCCTTTTGCGCGACAAACCCGGGTGGAGACCCCATGGGTGTGTTTACCCGTGCGTCTTGAGGTCGAGGGGTATTGATACGCAGATTATTGAATTGCGGAAAGCCTTATTCAAATTCTACATTTTCATCTTCCTCGGTCCGCTGCCTGATTGGTTTCTTGGGCTTATGGACTGATTGGCGGTTCCTTGGTGATAGCGGCTGATGAGAACTTGTTGTCTTCTCGGCTGGAGTTTCCATAGCCTGTTTCATACGCTTAATTTCCTCCTGGAGATCATGAATGAGTTGGGACTTGGGTGTAGGAACCTCTTCTTCTTCGCCCACCATGTAAGAGGCTTCAAATTGGCCTCTTTGGAGAGCGGCCCTAATACCTTCAGGATGAGAGAGGCTGCAGAATGGTGGCATAATGGGCATTGCAGGTGCCCTTGACCGGGTCAACATCTCCGAAGCTTTTGAAGTGCTTTGCTGGGTGAGGTCCACCATGTTGACTTCCGTCGTTTGGAGGAGATGCCTCTTCCTTTTAGCTTCTCTCTTTGGGTGCAGCATCCGGTGCTCTCCTCGGGACGAGGCCACAACAGACGCATAAGTCATATCCTCCCTCAGTCTGATCAATGAAGCGAATTAATTTTTGTGTATAAAATTTAGGATCAGCTTGAGCGCCAAATGTGGATACGTTGTATGACGCTTGTGAGGATACTGCCACTCGTCAAAGAGTCTTGGCTTTTGAGATGCTCTTAATTTGCGAGCGTTCTGCAGTGGCTTCTTTTATTGCCTACCCCTTTGTCGGGGGTGTGAGAATAGCCTGTACCTCGGCCCTGGTGGCAGTGGTGGTGAAGCCTTCAAGTTTAAATGGGAAGTTGTTTTCCCGAACTGCTTTTTCGGATGTGCTTCTTTCCTCAGTTTTCTTGATACAGGATAAGGAACCCTTACTATCTTGGCAATATCATGGTGACCTAGAGACTTAGCTCTAGCTTGTAAGCTAGACAGAGTAGCAGCTGGCTGATGAGGTGGGTATGTTGGATCAGGAATTGATAATTGGAATTTGGTAACAAATTTTATGGAAATTTTATACCAAATTGGTGGCTAATTAATTGAAATTAATATGAAATTTGGTTTAAAATATGGTTTTGCAACTTTTGGGTATTAAATATTAATTTCAAGTAATGTAAATTATTTTTATAATCGTTTGGCTTGAAATTATATCTTAAATTGTTACCATGAAATTAAATGGATTTGAAATAATGTTTATAATAATAATCCACTAATAATTTTGACAAATTAATGATTTAAATATTTTTATGCAGGGAAAACAAGTTTCACCAAGGTGGTCCCACATAGAAATCAAATCATGCAAAAATCCAAGCCATCCATTTTATCACCGGCCAATCATCACCGCTAATCCAACATGTCAAGCCATCACAACCATTTAAACTCAGCAACTCATTCATTTAGTGGGTCCCACTAGCTGCGTTTCACATGATCTATCCACACAATGCAGCAACGTGATCAAGTTTATGCAATGGCCTAAATTTTCCAGCACAATAAATTAGCAGCAACTCACGTGATTTCCATCCCATGCCATTCATTTATACTAGCTGCCCATTTCTATTTCAAGTAGCACACCGTCCAGCAGCATTTTTATGATGGACCCCACCAAGACTAGCAGCCATTCATGTGAACCAGCAGCAAATCTGCCCATCCAGATTTTTAATCCAGGTCGTTGATTCCAACTCTCCAAATCAGCTGTCCAAGCTCCCATGTATGGCCCGCCAGCACATCACGTATCCGATGCAACAACTGCTCATTTTTTATTTCTAAACAGCAATATATCCCATTCATTCCTCATACTCACGTGAAAGCAATAAAATCAACAGCAGCACAATGGCTACCCACACCATGCATAGCTGCTAGTGGACCCCACCATGCTCTCATAGCTGATCACGTAAAACAGCAGCAGCATTTTTTCCACCCCAATTCACGTGATTTTTTTTATTGCACCCATGCTACCTATTGAACATTCAGCAGCAGCAGCATTTTGATGGATCAGTAGTAATGTTTTCATTTCAAAATCATGTCACGTGTCCAGCAGAACTTATGTACGGTCCACTAGAAATTCGACACCAGAAATCACGTGTACAGCAGGCTGATCAGAACAGCTACATTAAAATCCATTCATCCAGATTTTTAATCAATGCATAAACATGATTTCATCAGCAGCATGGATGTGATTTCATGCAGATGGACCCCATAACAAAATCAGCAGCAATGCTTCTGCCCACAAAAGCATTTCACGTGAATTCCAGCATGCATTTACATCCAGCAATGAAGTAGAATAAATCAACAATTGATGGAGATAGGGCCCACAGCAATTGAAGTACGCATCTATAAAAGGGGAGCAATCGGAAAAGGAGAGCATTCCGCAGCAGAAAAATTCTGAGGAGCAAGCAACAGAAAATCCCTGCAAGAATACCACTGCAAAATATTTTAGCGGGAATTTTAGAAAAAGATTAGAGCATCAGAATATTTTCGAGAGAGAATTTTGACCAGAACAGAGAGAGAACAAGCAGTTGGAGAGAAGATAGAAAATTCCAACACAGAATTTGGAGTAGAGAAAGTTCACAACCAGAAAGTTGAGAGAGATAGAGAAAGCAAGGTGGAGAGCACGAAAAAAAAGGGCGAACTGGCCAGTTGCATGGAGCAGCCGACACACCATCGGGGCTTCGAACCAATAAGCTTTACTATCTTTTCCCTTTATAATTTTTGTTATCTTGTTTAAGATGGATTGTAATTTTAATTTTATTTTGAACTTAAACATGCTTGGCTAAACCTTAAATCTAGGGTTTAGGACGTAGCATGCGTACAATGCAGCGTGGTGTGGATTTTTAATTTATTTATTTTGAATGTTGTTGTTAATTTAATATCTTGTGATTTTTATGCTTGCTATGTACATGGGCCCGTACTTTGGCATAATTTCATATATTAGGTGATGAAACCGAGAGGTGAAAATCTAATATACGAAAATCAAGATATTAAACCTGAAAATCTAAGATCATGAAAATAAGTATGATAACCTTGAGGAATTATATGAACAAACCACAGAAGTTAATGGATTCTAAATAACTTAATCCCATGAGAATAGGTGGTTAAGAAAATTAGGGTACACCTTGTCGGTTTCGAGAGAAGGTGCAAGGATAAATTAGTGTTTGTTCTCCTTTAACAAACAATATCCAAATAAAATATTTATACCACTACCCGTTGCAAAATACGCATGTGAAATCCTAGACCCTAGGTATTTGCACTCTCGCTTTCTCTCCTCATTTTTAGTTTGCAATTCTTCCCATTTTATTTATTTTCTTTCCCTTTTATTTACTGCATTTCCTCCCTACTTTTCTATTTTATTTGTTATATTATCTCCATATCCGACGCGAAAGCATTTAAAAGTAAAATTTTATAGTCCTGAATTCCCTGTGGATCGATAATTTATATACTACAATCTACTACCCGTGCACTTGTAGTGAGATTGCGAACAAGTATTTTGGCGCCGTTGCCGGAGAATTCGACGTTGCTTTAAATTTTATTTTTAGATACTTTCTTTATTTTTATTTGTTTTATTGTTCTAAATTAGCTAGTTAATCTTTGTATGCACCCACATACCCAAAATTTTGCAAAACAACTAGCTGAAAAACTTTTTGTTGCTGACCCTGAGATTAAACGTTCTCGTAGGAGAAGAATCCGTGATTACAAGCAACAGAAATATCCCGAAGACACCATGGCGGAACGCAACAATCAAAACCCGCCACATCAAGGGAAAGAGGAAGGGCATGCAGAGAACAACGCTCCTCCAAGAAAAATGACTCTTAGTGATCGGAACCGCCCGAATCCTCGTGGATTCCGATCATACATAGTTGAACCAAAGATTGATGGAAGAAATTTTGAACTAAATCTCGGTCTCATCCGGATGGTTCAACAGGACCAATTTGTAGGATTTCTCTCTGAAAACCCAACTGTACATATCACTAAATTCCTGCAATTATGCAACACAATCAGGGTGCAAAACATTCCACGAGAGGTAATTCGTCTGTAGTTTTTCCCATTTTCTCTTCGAGACAGGGCAAGCGAGTGGTTCTATTCTATGCCGCCTGACACTTTCAACACATCGAATGAGCTCTCTACAACATTCTTGGAAAAAAAAATTCCACCAAATAAAACCAAGAAAATTAGAGAAGAGATTAATCAATTCGTCCAAAAAGATGGCGAAAGCTTATATGATGTGTGGGAGAGGATGAAATATCTGCAGCGCAAGTGCCCTCATCATGGTATCTCGCAAGGAGATATTATTGAAAATTTTTTCAATGGACTCGATCGACCTAGCCGAAGTGCCGTCAATTCAACCACTAGTGGCCGATTCATGTGACTTACTAAGAAGGAGGCCCTCAAACTCCTCGATGATTTAGCTCTTTATGATTCTTAGTACGGCAATGTTCGAGGAACCTCTCGACGAGGAAACATATATGATATCGAATCCATACATGCTATACATGATAAACTTGATAAAATTTTGCAGCAAAAGAAGCAGGAATCCAAGGACCAGAATGCATCTTCTTCTGGACACATATCATGCGAAATATGTGCAGCTTCACACTACACAACTAAGTGAAGTTTTGCCATTAAAGACACCACAGGCGAGTAAGATAATGCAATCAACAACCAGTATGGTACTCGCGCATATGGTAACCCTTACTCTAATACTTATAACCCTGGATGGAGAAACCACCCCAATTTTTCTTGGGCAAACCAGTCAAACACTCGAAATTTTGCTCAAAATAATAAGCCACCTGGTTTTCTTAGAAAACCATTAAACCATCCTTCATATTAAACACAATAAGCCCTACCTGCACCACCTCAAGCACAACCCACTGAGTCCATGCTCGAAAATATCATCCTAATGCTCAAGAAAAATGATGAAAAAATGGACCAAATGCAAACCCACATCAAGTTGCTTGAAAATCAAATTGCCCAAAATGCCACAACCTCATCCCAAAAAAATCAGGGTAAACTCCCTAGCCAACTGAAGTAAATCCTAGGGAGCAGGTGCAGGCGGTTACCTTGCGGAGTGGAAAGCAGCTCGATCCACCTCAAATGGTCAAAGAAGAGGATGCCGAACAGAGAAAGAAGCAAGAAGAGGAGCCACAGCCAGAACCAATGGTGAAAAAGTCTTATGTACCACCACCTCCTTATCAGCCTCCTCTCCCCTTCCCTCAAAGGCAGCGACTGGCTAAGCTCCAAAAGCAGTTCAAGAAGTTTATTTCTATTCTCAAGAACCTGTCAATCAATGTGCCTTTCATTGACATGCTTTCCCAAATGCCAACTTATGCAAAATTTCTCAAGGACATGCTATCCAACAAAAGAAAACTCGAGGAGTACGGAACCATTTCACTCACTGAGGAATGCAGCGCTATTTTGCAGAATAAGTTACTAGAGAAGCTAAAGGACCCTGGAAGCTTCTCCATTCCATGTTCTCTCGGGAATGTCCAAATCAGCAAAGCACTATGTGATCTCGGAGCTAGTGTAAGTCTGATCCCACTCTCCATCTGTAAAAAGTTGAACATGGGTGATCCAAAATTAACATCTATGTCTCTCCAACTTGCCGACCGATCAATTAAATTTCCAGTCGACATCCTTGAAGACGTTCCCTTGAAAGTCAGCAAATTGTTCATTCCAGTCGACTTTGTGGTCCTCGACATGGAGGAGGATCGCCAAATCCCAATCATTCTCGGACGACCTTTCCTAGCCACGGCTGGAGCCATCATAAACATAAAAAATGATTGACTCTCATTGACAGTTGGAGATGAAAAGGTTGAATTTAATCTTTCTGAGGCAACAAAGCACCTATCAACTGATAACTCTTGCCTACGGGTCGACGTCATTGACCCTTTGCCGATTGAAGAAAAGGGTAACCCGATAAAGGTATGTATCATTCAAAGTGCTACTGTCGAAAATGATTACCCTGAACTATCTGCTTGTGCAGCTCTCTTGGATGGAAACCCTTTCATCTCACCTGTTGCCGACTCATCTCGTGAGACGCTGGATATAGACATCAATTCCTTCCTATCGACAAAAACAAAGGAAGAAGCGCAAAAGGTAGAACTCAAACCTCTTCTTAAAGATCTAAGGTATGCATTTCTTGGCTCAAACGATACCTACCCAGTCATAATCAATGCAAATCTTTCCGAATCCCAATCAAACGATCTATTAACTGTACTAAGAAGACATAAGAAGGCAATTGGCTACTGCATTAATGACCTACCTGGTATTAGTCCTTCTCTATGCATGCACAGAATTCTAATGGAGGAAAATTGTAAGACAAGCATTGAACCTCAAAGGCGTCTGAATCCAAACATGAAAGAAGTGGTGAAAAAGAAAAATTTAAAACTTCTTGATGCCGGAATCATCTACCCTATTTCTGATAGCAATTGGGTAAGCCCTGTACATGTGGTACCCAAGAAAGGCGGTATGACTGTCGTGAAAAATGATAAAAATGAACTTATTCCCACAAGGACAGTCACAGGTTGGTGAATGTGCATCGATTATCGCAAATTAAATATTGCCACCCGAAAGGGTCATTTTCCTTTGCCTTTCATTGATCAAATGCTTGAACGACTTGCCAATCACTCTTACTTTTGCTATCTGGATGGTTACTCTGGCTACTTTTAGATTCCAATTCACCCACAGGATCAAGAGAAAACCACTTTCACCTATCCATACGGCACTTTTGCATACAGATGCATGCCTTTCGGTCTTTGTAATGTCACTTTTCAACGATGCATGATGGCCATATTCTCTGATTACATTGAACACATAATGGAAGTATTTATGGATGATTTTTCAGTTTATGGCACTACATTTGAATCATGATTATCAAACTTGTCTAAGGTTTTACAGAGATGCGAGAAAACCAACTTGGTGTTGAATTGGAAAAAATGTCATTTCATGGTACAGGAAGGAATTGTATTAGGGCATTTAGTCTCAAGCAGAGGTATTGAGGTTACCGGGCAAAAATTGAAGTCATTGAAAAACTACCGCCACCCAATTCGGTCAAAGGAATTCGGAGTTTCCTGGGACATGCCGGTTTCTATCGGCGTTTCATTAAAGATTTTTCTAAAATTGCTAAGCCACTGAATAACTTGCTAAATCAAGATGTAAAATTTAATTTTTTTTTATGACTATTTAAATTTATTTTGCAGGTTAAAAGAAACTTTGACCACTGCCCCAATTATACAGCCGCCTGACTAGAGCCTACCATTTGAGATCATGTGTGATGCAAGTGACCATGCGGTTGGGGCAGTTTAAGGTCAACGGAAGGACAACAAACCAGTGGTGATTTATTATGCAAGCAAAACCCTAGATGACGCTCAAGTCAACTATGCTACCACTGAAAAGGAATTATTAGCTGTTGTATTCGCTATTGATAAATTCCTTTCTTATCTTGTAGGGTCAAAGGTGATTGTCTACACAGACAACGTAGCCATTCGCTATCTAATTGCCAAGAAAGATGCTAAACCAAGGTTGATTCGCTGGATTTTGCTATTATAAGAATTTGACCTTGAAATCCGAGACAAAAAAGTCACAACAGAGAATGTGGTAGCTGATCATCTGTCGAGATTACCATCAACTGAGAAAATTGATGAGCAAATTGACGAGAAATTTCCCGATGAATCCCTGCTTGCACTAAAAGAAGCGTCGATGCCATGGTATGGAGACATTATTAATTACTTAGTCTGTAAAGAAATTCCATCCAATTTCAGTTATCAACAGAAAAAGAGATTCATGGCAGACGTAAAATACTACATATGGGAGGACCCATACCTTTACAAAAGATGCGACGACGGTCTGATTCGCCAATGTGTACCAATTGAAGAAATCCAAAGCATCCTTTATCACTGTCATTCTTCACCATATGGTGGACACATGGGTCCCACCAAAACTGCAGCAAAAATCCTACAATCAGGTTTCTTCTGGCCCACTTTGTTCAAAGATGCTCGATCTTTTACACTAACCTGTGACAGGTGCCAAAGGACAGAAAACATTTCAAAGCGAAATGAGATGCCACTCACAAGCATTCTCGAGGTCGAACCGTTCGATGTCTGGGGCATGGATTTCATGGGACCTTTCCCATCCTCATTCAACAACTAGTACATACTTTTGGCAGTTGATTATGTAACTAGATGGGTGGAGGTGATCGCTTCTCCAACAAATGTCTCACGGGTGGTCGCCAAATTCTTAAAACGCAACATTTTCACTAGATTCGGTGTACCACGAGCAAACATAAGTGACGGAGGAAGCCACTTCTGTAACAACAAAATGGAGCAACTGCTTAAGAAATATGGGGTCACACATAAAATCACTACCCCATACCACCCATAAATAAGTGGTCAAGCTGAAATCTCGAACCGCGAGATTAAACTGATACTTGAGAAGATGGTATCCTAATCATGGCGAGATTGGGCAAGGCCACTTGATGATGCTCTTTGGGCATACCGCACGACATTCAAGACTCCGATTCAAACAACACCTTTCAGACTAGTCTATGGAAAATCATGCCACTTGCCTGTAGAGCTGGAGCACAAAGCATACTGGGCAATCAAATTTTTAAATTTTGATATGAAATCTGCAGGAGAAAGGCGTCTACTACAGCTTGATGAACTCGATGAGATTCAGCTCGACGCCTATGAAAATTCAAAGATGTACAAGGAAAAGACAAAATTTTGGCATGAAAAACTCAAACGGCAGAAGGTAATCAAAGCTAATGACATGGTGTTGCTTTTTAATTCTTGTTTTAAATTATTTCCAGGAAAATTGAAGTCGAGGTGGTCGGGACAATTCAAAGTATTACAAGTGTTTCTGATAAGTTTAAAAATTTTCATTTAATTTCATATTAAATGCACACCGTTAAGTATTAAATAATTAATTAAATGTAGGTTCTAAGTGAAATTTAATGAAAATCATATTTTTAATAGAATCTTTAATTTTGCTATAAAAGAAGCTATTTTGCAACGTTCTTGAAAATATAAAACTATGACACAATCCCCTAGAAAATTTTAATGTTAAAATTTGTATTAGCATATTAATGTAATTTGGGCAAAATTATAAAATCATCTAATTTGGAAAATCATACATAAAATTATAAATATAATTTAAACTATGGTTATAAAGCAAACTGTCAAAACATTTTAAGATAAAAATAATAATAATAATAAATAAATTCAAAAAAGGGCTAAAAAGTAAATTAAAAATCTCAGCAAGCTTATTAAACTTATTTTGACAAAATTTAAATATTGAAATCTACGTTTTTGCCTGCTGCATGAGTACACGCGACCATACACCGCCGGAGCACCATATTCCGGTGCTCCATCTTCCTCAAAGTGGCAGAAAAATCTGGTAACATTTCCGCCGTGAACCAGCCCTGTTCTTCCGCACCGACCAGCTTCCATATCCTTCTCCATGTCATAAGCAGAAACCAAAGCATCACCCCCAAATCGCCCAACCTGAGTTACGGCTGAAAACCCATTCTACCGAGCATCCATTTGTTCCAGCTTCGAACCGACTGGCCCTTTTGAAAAATTTACCTATCCACCGAAATCGACCAAGAAAGCAGCAACCCCTAATTTCAGCCATGGATTCCAGCAACTCAAAACCAGCAGCAGAAAACTAATCTTCTAAACCCATCAACCAAGCAGCTAGCCAAATCAGAAATTTTAATCATCTCTTTTAATCGCAGCAACCATGCACAATTGCCAGCCACATCTTCGGCCGTCCAGGCAATTCCGGCGAGCCCCTTCTCCATCAAATCCGGCAGCCACAATTCAGCCCCAATCATCAGGCGTCTTCTACGCCTAATTCCAGCAAATGGATTTGCCTGCTTCGCCCATGAGCTCCAATCAAAGCAGTCCTCTTCAACCGGCAAAACCCATTTCCAGTGGCTGTCTCCCAACGAAAAAGCAGCAACTCCACTAAAATCGGCCAAGCATCTAGCCACCAAATAGAAAAACCCAACTTTCGGCCGACCCCCAATTAACCGCATCAGGCAGTTCTAAACCAAGTTCGCCAAAATCAAAAGGACTGCTTCAAGGATTCAACCTCAACCCATCTTATCTCGAACCAAACCTACAACGAAGCAGCTGCCCTTCTCTCCGAACTTTACCCCAGCATCTTCTCCAGCAAACACCTCAGAAAACCGCACAAGCATGCAAGGTCTCACGAATCATTATCCGAGTCCTCAGAGCTGCTTCCGACCTTCCCCTCATTCGACAATGACGGTTTTCTGCTCACCCAACAAATCCCTGAGAGGCCGATTTCTCCGGTTGAGCTTAAACCATCATATTCCATCGGAAAGCCCCGCCCAAGCACAACCAATACCGAAATCCAGCCGACGTCTCCAGTAGAACCGCATGATGGATACGACGAAGATTTCGATGCAGAATCAATCCTCGACGAAGAGGTGGAAGAGGGCATCGACAGCAAGGTGGCCGTCAACGTCCTCCGCACGAGCAACCGTCCACATCCAAACATTCGCCTAGTAGCATCCACCGATACTAATTCTAGCCGTTCACAAACCCGCAAAATCCAGCTCCATAAAATGCAGGCGGCAACTCTTCCGCATGTCTGAACCCGCTGCCACTGAAGGCCAAAGCCGCAGGCATCAACAGATTTACCGGCCAAGACATATGCAGAGGCCAAACAAGAAGGCAACGAGGAGACGAACTGATGCAACTTTAGGGAACGCAATCCCACATCGGATTCCACGTTGAAGGGAGGGCCCCTCACACTTCTATAAAAGGGACCCTCCACTCATCCCAAGACACACAACTCATCCTCCCATCACTTGAAGTGGGGCCCATTGAGGTGGGACCTTTGCCAAGTGGGAAAAACTTCAAAGGCTTGGATTGCTCCTAAAAAAGAATGGTTTTTCAAGAATTGGGGTAAATAAATTTTCTGTTAATTATAGTTTTCTTTAATGCTTTGTAGTTGTTAATTTTAGATTTGTAATATTTAGCATAGATTTATCGCTTTTATGCATTGTAATTCTCAGATTACATTTAATGCAATTTTCATTCCTGCTTTCGTAGATTAATTTCTGTAGTCTTTTAATTACTGTCCTAGTTTAGATTTAATTTTTAGTTATTTACAATTTCTTCTTTCCTTTCTCTGTCTCTTTCTCTCTCTTATTTATATGCTTTCTCTCTCTTCTTTCTTCTCTCTCTAATTTCTTCTCCTTTCTCTCTAATTTCTTTTTCTCTAATTTCTTTCTTTTTCTTCTCTGCACCCTCTTTCACTTTTCTCTTTTATTTTTGCTTAAAATAATTCAAAATATATAGCCTCTCTGTGGATTCGACCCGACTCACCGTTATTCTACACTATCACTCGTATAGTGGTAGCTTTAATGTGTTTCGGTTAATTTAAATTAAACTGGTGATCACAATGCTCTTAACGACAAGTACTTGGTGCGCATCAAGTTTTTGGCGCCGTTGCCGGGGAGGCATGAAATTTTGAATTATTTTCTTTAAATTTTCTTTAATTAAATCTCATCTTGTGTTGCTTTATTTCTTGAAGTACTAATTGCGTCTAATTGAGATACATGGGTGTGATTGACTAACTCGCATCATTTAAAAAATTTCTAAAAAAAACTCGCATCATCTAAAAGCCTTAACAGTTGCATCTCCCTTCTTTAACCCCCATGTCTACACCTTTTCATATTTTTTCTCATTTCTGATCTTGAACCCCTTTTCTACACCGTTTACATTTTACTCTTTGCACGTTTAATTTCTGTCATTAACTCGCATTATATCTAACTAGCTAACCCGCTAACTTGTATTTCATATCTGGTTGCGCATTTACACATTTATTCTGAAAAAAAAAAAACTTCATATCTCATACTTATTATTGTTATTATTTTTCTTGGTGCTTGCATATTTTATTCTCTCATTCAGTTCATAGTTCTATTTTTTGAGCTTGCCTTACCCCTTTTAGGTCCATTTAACGGCTTATCTAGCACGCTAAAAAAAAATATATATATTAAAACAAAATATAGTTCTAGTGATATATGCATGGTAGGAAATCTTTAAATCCTGAGTTGATTAAACCAAACCTTGAAATTGAAAGATTCCTACATCAATTAAGAAAAGCACAAAAATATATAATGGATCAAAATCGAATGTTAGAAATTAATAATCCTGAACCCGATCCTCCTAAACAAATGAAAGAATATTTCATTCAAACCAATTATAATCCCTCTTCTTGCATTCAACTACCTCAAACGCAAGCCAATCAATATGAAATCAAACCAGGAACCATCCAAATGCTTCCATCTTTTTATGGAAATACTAATGAAGATCCTTATAGGCATCTGGATGAATTTTTAGAAATTTGCTCCACAGTAAAAATACAAGGTTTTTCTGACGATGCTCTCAAATTAAGGCTTTTTCCATTTTCCCTCAAAGATAAGGCTAAATATTGATTAGGAACGCTAAGTAGACCTATTACTACTTGGAAAATGATGCAACAAGAGTTTCTAAAAAAATTCTATCCTATAGGCCGAACCAATACCATGAGAAGAGCAATTACCCAATTTTCCCAAACACCTGGGGAGAAAATCCATGAATCCTGGGAAAGATTAAAAGAATTATTAAGAAAATGTCCGCATCACGGATTATCTAAATGGCAAATTGCCCAAGCATTTTATGAAGGATTAGCCGAGCATTATAAACAAATGGTAGACGCATCATGTGGAGGAGCATTTATGAGTATGAAGCATATGATTTATTTGAAATGCTTAGTGAAAATTCCATAAATCATGCTTCATTATCATCGTATGAAAGAAATATGGGCTCATCTAAAAAGGCAGGATTATATGAAGTTAGAAATCATATGGAACCTAATTCAAGAATAGATATAAATTTTATTGCACAAAAATTAGAAAAATTAGAAAAAATGGATGAGCTAACACAAAAAGTAAATCAAATGTGGAATAATCAACCTCCACCTTGTCCATATCCCAATCTTCAATCGCCTCAAGAAATTTGTGCTTTGTGTTCAAGCCCAACACATGCTATAAGTGAATGCCCTACTGCAGCTCAACTCCCACCTTTCATCCAAGAGCAAGTGCAGGCAGCTCAAGGATTTTCCAAACCAAATAATGATCCATACTCCAATACCTATAATACAGGTTGGAGAAATCATCTTAACTTTTCTTGGAAAAATCAAACTCAATACCAAGTTGCAAATCCTTCTACTTCACAATTTTCCAAACCTTCAACACAAAATTATTACCAAAATCAACAACCGCAACTTAATTTTCAAACCAATACGTACTCAAAAGGACCGCAAATTGAGTCACAAGCCAATTATTCATCAAGCTACCAACCCCCTTTTCCAGCTAATGATGTTAATGAAAAATTTGTAGAATTAAAATAATTTTTCCAACAATCTATATCTAAGTTGGAAAGTCATATGGGTCAATCGATATCGAACTTAGAAAACCAGATAGGTCAGATAGCTGAAACAAACAGAAGAAGAGAGGTAGGACATCTACCTAGTCAACCAATACCCAATCCAAGAAATTACCCTCCAGGTTTTCAAAATAAACCAGGTATTTCAAAAAACCCACAATTTGAAAATGCAAGAGCGATCTCTACGTTAAGAAGTGGTAAAATTTTAGAAGACCCATATAAATCTAAAGTTATTAATCAAACAGAACAAAAATAAATTTTAGAGGATGACCAAGAATTAGTAGAAACCAAATTGGGGGGAGAAGATAAAGGAAAAGAAACAATAGATGAAGACCCCAATCAATACCAACCTGTAGCCCCCTTCCCAAGTGCCTTAAAAGCTAAATCTGCTAATAAACAAAAGATTGCACAAAATGAGGAAATGATGGAATTATTCAAACAAGTTAATATTAACATTCCTCTTATTGACGCTATCAAACATGTTCCAGCCTATGCGAAGTTCTTAAAAGACCTTTGCACTCAAAAGAGAGAACCTCGTTCCACCTTGCAAAAGATCATGCTCCCAGCAAAGGCGAGTGCAGCAATTTTAGATAAACTTCCACAAAAATTACAAGATCCTAGTACTCCACTTATTTCTTGTGATATAGGCGGAATAACATTTGATAAAGCACTTTTAGACCTTGGGGCTAGTGTTAATCTCTTACCCACTTCTGTTTATGAAAAATTTTAACATGGGAGAATTAAAACCCACTTCAGTCATCTACAACTTGCAGACAGATCGGTGAAAACTCCACGAGGACTTATTGAAGATGTCATAATAAAGATTAATGATTGTTATTTCCCAGTGGATTTTCTTATTCTTGACATGACCTCGAATTCAGAGCTAAACAATGCACCTATCATTTTAGGGCGCCCGTTCTTAGCCACTGCAAAAGCTAATATTAATTGTGAAACTGGTATAATGGACATCTCATTTGGAGGTGAAAAATTCAAAATTGATATTTTTAAAGCTTCTAAGTACCCACACGGTGATGAAGGGTGTCTTACGGTTGACATTATCAATGATTTGTCAAGTTTCACGCTCGATTTTGAACATGATTCCATAAAAGAGGTAAATGCTTTTAATAATTGTCCTCCGTCCTTTAACAATTGGAATACTGTTGAACCTTTACCAATTTTGCAATCTCAGCCATCACCTCCATCTACTGAGTTACCACCACAACTTGAGCTTAAATCTCTACCTACCTCTCTTAAATATGCATTTTTGGGTCCTAATCAAACGCTACCAGTAGTGATAGCCTCAAATCTAATTATAACTCAAGAAAAACAACTTATTGATATTCTTAGAATACATAAGAGTGCTATAGGTTGGTCAGTGGCTGATTTAAAAGGAATTAGTCCATCTATTTGCATGCATCATATATACTTAGAGGAAAATGCTAAACCAAGTAGAGAAATGCAAAGAAGACTAAACCCCATTATGAAAGAGGTAGTGAAAAAGGAAGTTGTCAAATGGCTTGATGCAGGAATCATTTATCCAATTTCTGATAGTAAATGGGTAAGCCCAACCCAAGTCGTACCAAAGAAATCTGGACTCATAGTAATAACCAATGAAAAAGGTGAAACAATACCTACTAGATTGACCACAGGATGGAGAGTTTACATTGATTATAGAAAATTAAATGCTATGACTAAGAAAGATCATTTTCCACTCCCATTCATTGATCAAATTCTAGAAAAATTAGCAGGTCAAAAATACTTTTGCTTCCTAGATGGATATTCAGGATACAATCAGGTCGCCATTTATCCAGAAGATCAAGAAAAGACCACCTTTACTTGCCCATACGACACATTTGCATTTAGGAGAATGCCATTCGGGCTATGCAACGCATCGGCAACCTTTCAACGATGTATGATGGCAATCTTCTCAGATATGGTAGGGGAATTTCTTGAAATTTTTATGGATGATTTTTCACTTTTTGGGGAGTCATTTGACACTTGTTTAGAAAAAGTGCTAAAAATATGTATAGAAAAGAATCTAGTACTGAGTTGGGAAAAGAGCTATTTCATGGTAAATGAAGGAATAGTTCTTGGCCATATAGTCTCAGAACGAGGGATAGAAGTAGATAAAGAAAAAATCGATTTAATTACTAATCTACCTCCTCCAACTTCAGTGAGACAAGTTAGGTCATTCCTTGGTCATGCTAGTTTCTATCGCCGATTTATTCAAGATTTTTCTAAAATCTCCAGACCATTAACCAGTTTACTATGTAAAGATTCTCCATTCAACTTAGATGAATCATGCTTGAAGGCATTTGAGCTACTAAAAGAAGCATTAACTAAAGCTCCAATTCTTCAATCCCCTGACTGGTCCCTCCCATTTGAAATCATGTGTGATGCCTCTGATTTTGTTGTTGGGGCTATTTTAGGGCAAAGGGTAAATAAGAAGCCTGTGGTAATTTATTATGCAAGTCATACACTTACTGAAGCCCAAATCAACTATACCACCACTGAAAAAGAACTGCTTGCAGTGGTATTTGCCCTTGAAAAATTTCTTTCTTATCTACTAGGAGCCAAAGTTATCATCTACTCAGATCATTCAGCGTTGAAATATCTATTATCTAAAAAAGAGGCAAAACCAAGACTTATTAGATGGATTCTCTTATTACAGGAATTTGATCTTGAAATTCGAGATAAAAAAGGTTCTGAAAATGTAGTCGCTGATCATCTTTCTCGAATTATTACACCAAAGAGCACATCTATAAACGACTCTTTTCCAGATGAGTATCTTTTAGCCGTTACTCAAGCAGCACCTCCATGGTTTGCACACATTGTCAATTATAAAGCAGTAGGACAGATTCCAAAAGATTGGACAAAGCAAGAAAGAGACAGATTCTTTGCTCAAGATAAATATTATATTTGGGAAGATCCGGAACTTTTTAAAATTTGTTCTGATAATATTATTCGCAGATGTGTTCCAGAAAATGAACAATAAAGTATTTTGAATTTTTGCCACAATCTCGAATGTGGAGGACATTTTTCAAGAAAGAAAACAGCAGCTAAGGTATTGCAATGCGGTTTTTATTGGCCGACTCTTTTCAAAGATGCCTACAATTTTACCCAATCTTGCATTAAATGTCAAGCAATAGAAAATATTACAAAAAGAAATATGATGCCTTTGAACCCTATTCTTGTCGTTGAAATATTTGATATATGGGGAATAGATTTTATGGGGCCATTTCCACCATCTTATGGATATGAATACATCTTAGTGGCAGTAGACTATGTATATAAATGGATTGAGGCTGCCGCAACTAAGACTAATGACCACAAGGTAGTTTTAAAATTCATTCAGAAAAATATTTTTTCTCGATTTGGTTTTCCTAGAGCTATCATTAGCGACGGTGGAACACATTTTACCAACTACCAGTTTAGAGCCTTACTAAAGAAATATGGAATCACTCATAAAATAGCCAGAGCTTATCATCCTCAGACCAGTGGTCAAGTAGAGGTTTCTAATAGGGAAATTAAAAATATATTGCAAAAGACTATTAGGACTGATCGTAAAGATTGGTCAGATAGATTAGATGATGCACTATGGGCCTATAGAACAGCATTTAAAACTCCTATTGGAATGTCTCCTTTCAGGTTAGTGTATGGAAAAGCTTGTCATCTTCCTGTAGAATTAGAACAGAAGGCTTACTGGGCTATCAAACAATACAATTTGGATTTAAATACCGCAGGATCACATCGAAAATTGCAATTAAATGAGTTGGAAGAATTACGCAAAGAAGCGTATGAAAATTCTCAAATTTATAAAAGCAAAATGAAAACATTTCATGATAAACATATATCTAGAAAAACTTTTGAACCCAATCAAAAAGTATGGTTATTTAATTCAAAGTTACGCTTATTTCTTGGAAAATTAAGATCTCGATCGGATGGACCTTTCATTGTAGATAAAATATTTCCTTATGATGCTGTAAAAATTCGTGATCCACAGAGTGGAAATATTTTTACAGTGAATGGTCAACGACTTAAGCCATATATTGAGGACATTTCTAATGATAAGATTATTAAAAAGGTTGGACTGATTGACCCTCATTGAACTAAACTTCACAATTTCTGGCTGAAGACGTTAAACTTAGCACTGATTGGGAGGCAACCCAATATTTCCCATATATGTTTGTTTCTTTTTACAGGAAAAGAAAATTTTGCAGGAGAATACTGTTGCATTATTCAATTACAAAATGACACCCCAGGTTGTCTCCTTCCCTGCTATCTTATTTTTATAAAATTATATTTTGTATAGCAACATTTAAGTTGGGGGGTCTGGCTTGCTTAATGTGATTTTTTTTTTAAAAATATATATATAATATAAAAGAAATAAAATAATTATTATTATATAAAATAATTTTTTAAAAAAACATAGAGATAAATCAAAGTACACTTGCTATGCTTGATACTAAGTGAAGAAGCAAACTGTAATTAGTTATATTTGTAAAAATATTTTCATGGTGTTTTCAAAATTTTATTATCACTGATTGCACTTACACGTCAATGAACCATGTGGGTACCATGATAATATAGTTTTTCTCTCTCATCCAAGCAAGTAATCTTTAATATCATTGTAATTGATAGCTGTTTTAGTAAAAAAAATAATAAAAAAAAATTTTAGATTCCCAGATACCTTGAAATATGGTGAGGGGAGAATAGAAAAAAAATAATAATAAAAAAATTTTAGATCCCCAGATACCCTGAAATATGGTGAGGGGAGAATAGAAAAAAATAGAAAAGAAAATCCCTAGATATCCTGAAATATGGTGAGGGGAAGAAAAAAAAATGTTGAAAAAAAAAATAATAACTGTTACTATCATAATTTTGATGAGAATATTACTTAGATTGGATGAGTTGAAAATAATTTATTTATCTAATACCCATTTGTTCATTAATACACATACACACGTGTTATAATCTTTTATATGCATCATGAAAAATATTTTACTCATATTTACTAAAGAAAATTTTCTTCTAAAGCTTAATATCATTATTAGCAATGCACCTAGATTTTTATAAAAATTAGTAGTACATTATGATTTTAAAAAAAAAGGGGAATAATATATTAAACTATTTCCATTGCTAAGGGACTAGCAATGTTTAAGTTGGGGGGTGTGATAAGTTTAAAAATTTTCATTTAATTTCATATTAAATGCACACCGTTAAGTATTAAATCATTAATTAAATGCAGGTTCTACGTGAAATTTCATGAAAATCATATTTTTAATAGAATCTTTAATTTTGCTACAAAAGAAGCTATTTTGCAACGTTCTTGAAAATATAAAACTATGACACAATCCCCTAGAAAATTTTAATGTTAAAATTTGTATTAGCATATTAATGTAATTTGGGCAAAATTATAAAATCATCTAATTTGGAAAATCATACATAAAATTATAAATATAATTTAAACTATGGTTATAAAGCAAACTGTCAAAACATTTTAAGATAAAAATAATAATAATAATAAATAAATTCAAAAAAGGGCTAAAAAGTAAATTAAAAATCTCAGCAAGCTTATTAAACTTATTTTGACAAAACTTAAATATTGAAATCTACGTTTTTGCCTGCTGCATGAGTACACGCGACCATACACCGCCAGAGCACCATATTCCGGTGCTCCATCTTCCCCAAAGCGGCAGAAAAATTTGGTAACATTTCCGCCGTGAACCAGCCCTGTTCTTCCACACCGACCAGCTTCCATATCCTTCTCCATGTCATAAGCAGAAACCGAAGCATCACCCCCAAATCGCCCAACCTGAGTTACGGCTGAAAACCCATTCCACCGAGCATCCATTTGTTCCAGCTTCGAACCGACTGGCCCTTTTGAAAAATTTACCTATCCACCGAAATCGACCAAGAAAGCAGCAACCCCTAATTTCAGCCATGGATTCCAGCAACTCAAAACCGGCAGCAGAAAACCAATCTTCTAAACCCATCAACCAAGCAGCTAGCCAAATTAGAAATTTTAATCATCTCTTTTAATCGCAGCAACCATGCACAATTGCAAGCCACATCTTCGGCCGTCCAGGCAATTCCGGCGAGCCCCTTCTCCATCAAATCCGGCAGCCACGATTCAGCCCCAATCACCAGGCGTCTTCTACGCCTAATTCCAGCAAATGGATTTGCCTGCTTCGCCCATGAGCTCCAATCAAAGCAGTCCTCTTCAACCGGCAAAACCCATTTCCAGTGGTTGTCTCCCAACGAAAAAGCAGCAACTCCACTAAAATCGGCCAAGTTCGCCAAAATCAAAAGGACTGCTTCAAGGATTCAACCTCAACCCATCTTATCTCGAACCAAACCTACAACGAAGCAGCTGCCCTTTTCTCCGAACTTTACCCCAGCATCTTCTCCAGCAAACACCTCAGAAAACCGCACAAGCATGCAAGGTCTCACGAATCATTATCCGAGTCCTCAGAGCTGCTTCCGACCTTCCCCTCATTCGACAATGACGGTTTTCTGCTCACCCAACAAATCCCTGAGAGGCCGATTTCTCCGGTTGAGCTTAAACCATCATATTCCATCGGAAAGCCCCGCCCAAGCACAACCAATACCGAAATCCAGCCGACTTCTCCAGTAGAACCGCATGATGGATACGACGAAGATTTCGATGCAGAATCAATCCTCGACGAAGAGGTGGAAGAGGGCATCGACAGCAAGGTGGCCGTCAACGTCCTCCACACGAGCAACCGTCCACATCCAAACATTCGCCTAGTAGCATCCACCGATACTAATTCTAGCCGTTCACAAACCCGCAAAATCCAGCTCCATAAAATGCAGGCGGCAACTCTCCCCCATGTCTGAACCCACTGCCACTGAAGGCCAAAGCCGCAGGCGTCAACAGATTTACCGGCCAAGACATATGCAGAGGCCAAACAAGAAGGCAACGAGGAGACGAACTGATGCAACTTTAGGGAACGCAATCCCACATCGGATTCCACGTTGAAGGGAGGGCCCCTCACACTTCTATAAAAGGGACCCTCCACTCATCCCAAGACACACAACTCATCCTCCCATCACTTGAAGTGGGGCCCATTGAGGTGGGACCTTTGCCAAGTGGGAAAAACTTCAAAGGCTTGGATTTCTCCTCAAAAAGAGTGGTTTTTCAAGAATTGGGGTAAATAAATTTTCTGTTAATTATAGTTTTTCTTTAATGCTTTGTAGTTGTTAATTTTAGATTTGTAATATTTAGCATAGATTTATCGCTTTATGCATTGTAATTCTCAGATTACATTTAATGCAATTTTCATTCCTGCTTTCGTAGATTAATTTCTGTAGTCTTTTAATTACTGTCCTAGTTTAGATTTAATTTTTAGTTATTTGCAATTTCTTCTTTCCTTTCTCTGTCTCTTTCTCTCTCTTATTTCTATGCTTTCTCTCTCTTCTTTCTTCTCTCTCTAATTTCTTCTCCTTTCTCTCTAATTTCTTTTTCTCTAATTTCTTTCTTTTTCTTCTCTGCACCCTCTTTCACTTTTCTCTTTTATTTTTGCTTAAAATAATTCAAAATATATAGCCTCTCTGTGGATTCGACCCGACTCACCATTATTCTACACTATCACTCGTATAGTGGTAGCTTTAATGTGTTTCGGTTAATTTAAATTAAACTGGTGATCACAGTGCTCTAACGACAAGCACTTGGTGCGCATCATGTTTCCGCATGGAGCTGTTGAAATCTGGAGTGAAAAGACGGGAGCATTCAAAGTCAATGGGCAGCGCCTTAAACCCTACTTCTCAGGGGATCACATTCCAATAGGAGTCATCTACTCCTTCTGCCAAACCAAGCCACTCAATTGAAAATTTGCAGTCAGGCTGATGACTTTAAACCAAGCGCTATCCAGGAGGCAACCCGAATTTTTCCTTTTTCTTTCAGGGAAGTTTTAGTTTCATTTTTTCTTTTAGTTTCTTTTTAGAATTTTGATACTTTTTAATTTTGAGCTTTATTGGTTATTTTTAGAGTCGACTTGGAAAGAAGCACCATGGGATGCAAATTCGGTTCAACTCGCCAAAACAGGGAAGTTAACATTTCACATTTTTACAATTACTCCCTTTTATTTTGATGGCATGATTTACATTGAGGACAATGTCAACTTCAAGTGCGGGAGTGAATGCGTTGCATTAATTTTCTCTAAATATTTCTTTCACTACCCTGATGTTTATATTGTTGTTAATTTATTAAAAAAAACTTTGGGGAAATTCTTGCATAAAATGTGATATTAGACCCCACTTTGAACTCTTGAATGCCTTGAAAGCAAACCATACGTGGAATTTCATCATCTTTGAGTAAGGAAAAGTTGAAGCTTAATGAGATGTTAAATTTGTTTTTAAACATGTACTTGTTGAAAATACTTGGATTTTTTTATCCCAAATCACTTGATGAAACTGATATACCTAGGAGCCAATCTTGTTTTCTTTCAAAATCAGAGTAATCCTCTCTAATTTATTAAAAGTTTTTCTAATACACACAATTGTCATTTAAGAAGGTAGTTTTTCTCATATACATGAAAATTTTCATTCTGGTTGAAGAAATTTCCAAAGCTAAAACTCTATTAAACCAATTCATGGACATGATTAAGGAGATTTTTTTTAAAGATGAGCCTATATTTGAAAATATGACTGTTGTTTACCCCTATTGAGCCTGAACTTAAATTTTTCCTAAACTACAATTCTCACTTCGTTGAACCAACTTTGAAATTGAATTCTGAGCTGAAAAGTGAAACAGGGAATTATATCTCCTGGCTGTGCAAATAATGACTTCCCAGATATCCTGAAATATGGTGAGGGGAATTATTGGCGAACTTGGTTAAAAAAAAAACTAAACCAAGGATAAGAACAGGCTTAAAAATAAATAAAAGCACTACATGTGGGGGTAATATTATTTCCTGTTATAAAATGAGGCTCAAGTCATGCAGAGACGGTTCAAATTTCATTTCATGTGCCACACCTGACCGTTGTCCTACTAAGTCCTTATGATCTTATGAATTGGCTAATTGAATTGGCAGAGGAAATTTAAATGCAAAAATTTGATGAGATGTTATTTGACTAATATTTTCTGCACTACTACCACTTGAATTATTAAATGTGCGTATTGAATAACTTTACAAATGGGGAAGATATCTGATAATTAAGAGTTTATTGCGGGAGTTTTTAACTCTTAATGATAGAAAACAAATTAGGTGATAGGGTGTACAATATTAGTCATGTGAGAAGGGATTGTTGACTGAGATGTTCAATGAGTATCATGTTCCAAATTTTTTAGTTTAATACTCTCATTAGTTTTGATGATGGGCTAAACATTTATTTTTGCTCAAAGCTTTGAATTTTTGCAATCTGTTCTTGAATTCCTTTATATTTGCTTAAGGACAAGCAAAAGTTCAAGTGTGGGGGTATTTGATAATTGGAATTTGGTAACATATTTTATGGACATTTTATACCAAATTGGTGGCTAATTAATTGAAATTAATATTAAATTTGGTTTAAAATCCCACATAGAAATCAAATCATGCAAAAATCCAAGCCATCCATTTTATCACCGGCCAACATCATCGCTAATCCAACATGTCAAGCCATCCCAGCCATTTAAACTCAGCAACTCATTCATTTAGTGGGTCCCACTAGCTGCATTTCACATGATCTATCCACACAATGCAGCAACGTGATCAAGTTTATGCAATGGCCTAAATTTTCCAGCATAATAAATTAGCAGCAGCTCACGTGATTTCCATCCCATGCCATTCATTTATACTAGCTGCCCATTTCTATTTCAAGCAGCACACCGTCCAGCAGCATTTTTATGATGGACCCCACCAAGACTAGCAACCCATTCACGTGAACCAGCAGCAAATCTGCCCATCCAGATTTTTAATCCAGGCCGTTGATTCCAACTCTCCGAATCAGCCGTCCAAGCTCCCATGTATGACCCGCCAGCACATCCCGTATCCAATGCAACAGCTGCCCATTTTTTTTCCAAACAGCAATATATCCCATTCATTCATCATACTCACGTGAAAGCAATAAAATTAGCAGCAGCACAGTGTTGCCCACACCGTGCATAACTGCTAGCGGACCCCACCATGCTCTCATAGCTGATCACGTAAAACAGCGGCAACATTTTTTCCACCCCAATTCACGTGAATTTTTTTATTGCACCCATGCTACCTATTGAATATTCAGTAGCAGCAGCATTTTAATGGATCAGCGGTAATGTTTTCATTTCAAAATCACGTCACGTGTCCAGCAGAACTTATGTGCGGTCCACTAGAAATTCGACACCAGAAATCACGTGTACAGCAGGCTGATCAGAACAACTACATTAAAATCCATTCATCCAGATTTTTAATCAATGCATAGACCTGATTTCATCAACAGCATGGACGTGATTTCATGCAGATGGACCCCACAACAAAATCAGCAGCAATGCTGCTGCCTACAAAAGCATTTCACGTGAATTCCAGCATGCATTTACGTCCAGCAATCAAGCAGAATAAATCAACAATTGATGGAGATGGGGTCCACAGCAATTGAAGTACGCATCTATAAAAGGGGAGCAATAAAAAAAGGAGAGCATTTCGCAGCAGAAAAATTTCGAGGAGCAAGCAACAGAAAATCCCTGCAAGAATACCACTGCAAAATATTTTAGCAGAAATTTTAGAAAAAGATTAGAGCATCAGAATATTTTAGAGAGAGAATTTTGACCAGAACAGAGAGAGTACGAGCAGTTGGAGAGAAGATAGAAAATTCCAACACAGAATTTAGAGTAGAGAAAGTTCACGAGCAGAAAGTTGAGAGAGATAGAGAAAGCAAGGTGGAGAGAACAAAAAAAGGGCGGACCGGCCAGTTGCGTGGAGCAGCCGACACACCATCGGGGCTTCGAACCAATAAGCTTTTCTATCTTTTCCCTTTATAATTTTTGTTATCTTGTTTAAGATGGATTGTAATTTTAATTTTATTTTGAACTTAAACATGCTTGGCTAAACCTTAAATCTAGGGTTTAGGACGTAGCATGCGTACAATGCAGCGTGGTGTGGATTTTTAATTTATTTATTTTGAATGTTGTTGTTAATTTAATATCTTGTGATTTTTATGCTTGCTATGTACATGGGCCCGTACTTTGGCATGATTCCATATATTAGGTGATGGAACCGAGAGGTGAAAATCTAATATACGAAAATCAAGATATTAAACCTAGAAATCTAAGACCATGAAAATAAGCATGATAACCTTGAGGAATTATATGAACAAACCACAGAAGTTAATATATTCTAATTAACTTAATCCCATGAGAATAGGTGGTTAAGAAAATTAGGGTGCACCTTGTAGGTTTCGAGAGAATGTGCAAGGATAAATTAGGGTTTGTTCTCCTTTAACAAACAATATCCAAATTAAATAATTATACCACTACCCGTGGCAAAATATGCATGTGAAATCCTAGACCCTAGGTATTTGCACTCTCGCTTTCTCTCCTCATTTTTAATTTGCAATTCTTCCTATTTTATTTATTTTCTTTCCCTTTTATTTACTGCATTTCCTCTCTACTTTTCTATTTTATTTGTTATATTATCTCCATGTCTGACGCGAAAGCATTTAAAAGTAAAATTTATAGTCCTGAATTCCCTGTGGATCGATAATTTATATACTACAATCTACAACCCGTGCACTTGCGGTGAGATTGCGAACAGGAATGACGAATCGTAGGGTGTCCAAACTGGATCGGACAATAATACGTCATTGTGGCTCGAATCGGTCATCCCTTCCATCAGCTGGTGGAGCATTAGGCTGAGAAACTTTGGCCGGTCTTCTTGACTTCTTTCTCTCCCGGGTGTCATCTCGGTCAGGTCGGGAGCTAGGTCAACAACCCTTGAGGCAGCCCAACCGAATTGGCGAGTGATAGTGCATTGAACAAAATTTGGTACAGATTTTCTCCCATTTTGGGAAACATTGGCTTCTGGTCGGCAAGTTGGCGCTAGCCGAGTTGCAGTAGATTGTCTTACAGACCTTCTCGTGGGGTGGGACCGCAAGACAGGTTATCCTACAGGCTATTATGCTGCTGGTTGGGCTGGTGCAGCAAACTGATGGGCGGACTTCTCGGCATAGTCTAATTTTACATCTCCAATGAGAAAATCCTTGATTAAAAGAGCTGAATACAATAGTCCATAAAAATGCTTATTTTAATTGAAATAATGATGAAATGCGTAGAAGGCCTTTCTACGTCTTTACAAGTGCACGAAAAATCGTGTCTGAAAAAAATATAAAGATAAGTGAGTATACTTCGCCCCGCGCCGTGACTCGAATGTGTGGTACATGACGCCACACGCTATGACTTAAATGTGAGTTTACGCTTAGCCCGTCGACCAGCGATGACTCGGTTTGGGCATAGTGAGTGGCCCGTCGGCTACACTAGTGTCCCTACACATCAAGCTAAGTATGCTCTCAGCTTCTGGATTTGCACAGCAGACCAGCGTCTCCCGCTTTCAGCTTAATAAGCTAGCGTGTCCCGCCTTCAGTCTCTAGATTGAATAATTGGGTGGTTTTACCAAGAAATGGATTTAATAGAATTTTAAAAATATGTTTGGGTCAACTTGGACCATCTAAAGAGGTTTGGGCCCAACTGGGCTTGTTGAAAAGAGTTTAGGCCTAACTGGGCCTGTTGAATAGTTCTGGGCCCAAGTGGGCTTGTTGGAGAATTTTGGGCCTCAGTAGGTTTGTTGAAGAGTTCTGGGCCATCTTAGGCTTGTTGAAAAGTTCAAGCCCTAGTGGGCTCGTTGAAGAGTTTTGGGCCCATCCCGGGCTTGTTGGAAGTTTTGGGCCTGAGTAGGTTTGTTGGAGGGTCTTGGGCCCAAGTGGGCTTGCTCAGACATTAAGGTTCAGGTTGAGCAAAGAGGTGGTTTTTTTTTCACATATATATATATAATAGAAAGGTACTTAGCCTCGTGTATCAACTTAACCCACTACCTGGGGACTATTTACTCGGGGAGAAGCATATAAATTTTTTTTTTATAATATACACATATATATTTTTTTGAAGGCCTCTAAGATATATATGTGTATTTAAAAATAAAATATATATTTTTTTGGGGGCCCGCGGGACAAAATATATAAATTTTAGAAGACAAAATATTCATTTTTGGAGGCCTATGGGACACATATAAATATTTTAGAAAAAACAATATTCATTTTTGGAGGCCCGCGAGACATATATATATTTTAGAAAATTAAATATTCATTTTTGGATGCTCGCAGGATAAATATATATTTTGGAAAAATAAAATATTCATTTTTGGAAGCCCTCGGGACACATATATATATTTTAGAAAAAAATATTCATTTTTGGATGCCCACAGGACACATATATATTTTGGAAAAACAAAATATTCATTTTTGGAAGCCCTTGGGACATATATATATTTTTTAGAAAACAAAATATTCATTTTTGGAAGCCCGCAGGACAAATATATATTTTTAGAAAACAAAATATTCATTTTTTGAGGCCCGTGAGACATATATATATTTTTAGGAAACAAAATATTTTTTTGAACGCTCGCGGGACACACATATATATTTTATAAAAACAAATATTCATTTTTGGACGCTCGCGGGACATGTATATATATTTCTAGAAAACAAAATATTTATTTTTGGATGCCCATGAGATCCCGGGACCCCGGGCCTTTTTAGATATATCATTATATTTTTTTATCATGTAAAAAAAATACTTAGCTTTATATATATATATATATATATATATATATGGCGCGCCCGTGAGATCCCGGGACCCCGGGCCTTTTTATATATATTATTATATATTTATATATATAAAAAAGTACTTAGCTTTATATATATAATAATAATAATAATATATGTATATATGTATATATATAGAAACTATATATATATGTATTTTTTTAGGGAGAAAAATACTTAACCCACGTGTCAATTCGACCCGCCAGTCGGGGAGTATCCACGTTGGGAAAAGTTGTTTTTTTTAAATAATATATATGTATATTTGTATATATATATATATATACTTTTAATAATATATATATATATATATTAAAAATATACTTAACCCGTGTGTCAATTCAACCCGCCAGTCGGGGAGTATCTGTTGGTCCCGAGTTAATGGCAAAACCCAAGAGGGGAGGGGTGAATTGGGTTCTTATAAAATTCTTCGGTAAATTAAAACTTAATCCCTTGAAAGCTTAATCTCCTTGATTGAAACAAATAGAGAGCAATGAAATAGTGAAAGCAATAAGGTAAACAGTAGGCAAGATTTATAGTGGTTCGGGCAACCTCTCCCTACTCCACTCTTCCAAGCTCACACACCGTTGTGACTTGGGTTCCAATATGTATTCCGCGAATACACTTAGAGTCTCCGCTCTCTTCTAGATTCTAGCACTAGGGGGCATACACAATCAGAGCCTATGCTCTCTTGTAGATTCTAGCTCTAGGGGGCTTATACACTTGATACAAGTAGGTGATGAGTTCAACTCCAATCACAACTCTACTTGCAACGTCTTGGTCTGTTACAACAAACTCAAACCAGACCAATAACAAAGAGAAATGAAAATAAGGAAGATTTACACTTTACAGAGTTGTGTAGGCAAGATTGAGCATGAGGAAGAACTTGTAGAAGCAATCGGTTGTATGTCGTTGAAGCAATTTGCAAGTTGAGGCTCGTTCTTCCTTTGGAAGTGTATAGATCACTCAAATTTAGAGAAAAGCAAATGAGAGCTCTTGTTTACACTTCTTTTCTCTCTTTAGACAATGTAGTGTATTTTCCAATGTTTGCTTGAGTTTCTATTTATAGAATGGGGAAGATTCGAACGTTATAGAAGTGGTTGACGTGCAATAAATGTTCCAACGTTCAAAAATTCGAACGTTGCTTCCCCAAGTCGCAGGTGGAGTCGACTTCGTCTGCGACTTGGCTTCCTAAGTCGCAACTGGAGTCGACTTCGTGTGCGACTTCAGTTCCGCATTTCTCAAGTCTGAGTCTGGGTCGACTTGGTTTTAGACTTGACCTCAAGTCGATTTTGGAGTCGACTTGGGTTGCGACTTGACTCGTTCTTGTGCCAAAAACAGTTTGACCCTTTTCCTTTAGTTTGCTTGGCTTTTTTCTTTGATCATTTTCATTCTGGAATGGCTTCACATATTTGTAGTCTTTGTGAATCTTCGAAGAACTTGTCTTTGATTCAGTAGTCTTCATGACTTGAGTTTCTTCATCTTGAAATACACTTGGAGCTTTGCCTTGGACTTTGAGAGACTTAAGTTGATAATGAGCTTTTACCCTTGATTTGGATTTGAGAAAAGTCAAGTTGACTCTTGGAATGAGCTTGAATCTGCATCTTTGAACTTTGAAAGCCTCAAGTCGAAGTTGGGGTCGACTTCGTCTGCGACTTCACCCAAGTCGTAACTGGAGTCGACTTCGTCTGCGACTTCGGTATTTTTGTGCCCCAAAATCAACTCTGGAGTGTTTTTGCCGTCTGAAGTCGATGCTGGAGTCGACTTCGTTTGCGACTTGGCTTCCCAAGTCGCAAGTGGAGTCGACTTGGCCTGCGACTTCACCTGCTCTTCTTCTATTTTTAAAACTGGTCGTGGGGTTCAATTTGGAGTAGAAGATGGAGTCGACTTTGGGATCGACTTCACCCTAAGTCGAAGCCCAAGTCGACTTGGCTTTTTCCTTTCCTTAAACCATTCAACATGAACATTAGTATTCACATTATACTCAAATTTAACTTTGTTGATCATCAAAACTCATGCTTTGGTCAATTTTGTTTGAAGTTAAACATTGTTTCCAACAATCTGCCTCTTTTTGATGATTGACAAAACTAAATTGAGTTTGTACCTTTTAAGATAATCACAATCATATAGTTTCCAAAACAAATCATATCTTTCAAACAGAGTATAGTAAATATGAAACACATAGCAAGCATGAAACACATATATGAGCATAAACAATTTCATAAATCAATCATTTTTACAGATTAGACTGTAAAGCAAAAATGAAACCTAGATACAAACTACCCGACCCAAAATGCTCTAAAAACTCTCAAAAACAACTCTATTCCTATTCTATCTCCCCCTTTTTGTCAATCTTTCAAAAATGGTTCAATCACCAAGGATTTGGTGAATTGAAATTGGGAAATGGGATATGAAGATTAAATGGGTTTGATAGGACGATCATGAGCGGATGAATAAAATGAAGAGACTGGAGCGGGAGTCGGATCTCGATGAACTGATCCTGAATCGTATGGATCAAGCTCCGGTATGGGTCGATTTTTGTGTCGCCCCGATGCAAGATGGTATCTAATGGTACGCATTTCCCGATCGATTCGATCTTGTCGGGAATGCATATCATTAATGGCAGTAAGAACTTCGGTCACGAGACTGGTCATTCGATCCTCTTGATGACCCATTTCCTCTCGTAGAGAAAATATCTCATCTTTAATGCTCTGTAATGTGACCTCTTGAGATGACGGTGGAGGCGCCCGATCAGATGCAGCAGATCCCTGTGGAGAGTAGGATCCGTGCGTCATAGGAGATACCGGCTCCTCGGGAACGTCTCGGGGTGGAGCAGATGGTGCCTCGGGAGGCTGCTCCCCCTTAGTTTGTGCCTGTCTTGCTGGTTCACCCAACTTTTCTTGAATCCTATCATCCCTGAACTGCTCCAAATTGATCGTCATTCGTTGGAGCAATGCCTTATTGATGACATTTGTGGTTTTAGGGACTTCAAATGGTTCACCGTCAATGTCTACCTCATAATGTTCGAGGATCCTTGTGATCTATGTCCCGTAGGGTAGAACTCCTCTCGGATTGTCCTTTCGACATGTCAAGGCTTATAGGAATAGTCTTGGGAGGCTAATCTTGACTTTGTTGACTAATTTCCATAGAATCATGGCTTCTTGCGGGTTGAGCTGATTCCTTCCACCGCCTTTCGGATAGATGCAATGAGCAATGAGTAATCGGAGGACTCTCAGCCGTGGAGAAAGATCCATGTAATGTAGGAACTTGGTTCCTGCATGATACTTGTTACTCTTTCTATGAAACCCGCAATCCTAGAATAGTATATGTAAACCTAGAATTGTAAACCCGTACTGATTTTTATAATAAATAAAAATTTATGAAATATGTTATATTGATAAATGTGTATTAGAGGTTAAAATAATACAATTAAGAATGTGATGCACGTGAATAGTACACGTGAATAGTGTACGTGAATAGTACACGTGAATAGTGTACGTGCAAAGTAATTATGGATTAAGACATGTGATTAAGAGTTAACCACTTGATTAACCTAATCATAAAAAGTCAAAAAGGAGAATTAATCACTACATGACAAAATAGCAATACTTTTGGATATTCTAATCCAAATTTGGATTTTTGTGGAAAAATAGAAAAAAATTCATAAATTGCAATCCGGGTATCGGAATTAGATGAATTTTTTTATGGATGGTTAAAAATACATGATGAACATATTGGATGGTTTAACGTGAACAGTGATTATGAACAGTAATATGCTACAGTGACGTGAACAGTAATTATGAATAGTGAACAGCGTATTTTGGGAAAAAATTGAGATTTATTTTTGTATATTTATGAGGATATATGGATGGAATTTTTAAAGGATTTATGGATAAAAATTCATATAAATGAGTAATGACCAAGTATTTATAAAAGGAAAACCTCTATAAAAATGAGATAATATGTGATCGTAAAGCATGTATGGGAAGCAAGCTAAGACATGGAATAGATGAATAAAATATCAAATTTCCTTGTATAGGAAAATGAAAGGAAAGGATAAAGGAGTCAGGTTGAAGCAAAGCAAAGGTAAGCAAGCACAACTTTGAAAATATGTTTTATTCTCAAGTATTTATGAAATGTGTTTAAGGGTGGCCATTCCTATAATATTTTGAAATGATTAATGTTTATGAATTTTTATGAAAAGTCATGCCGGCATATTGATATCATGTGATGTTCATGGACATGTGCACATGTATGATGTATGATATATGAAGAAGAGGCTTTAGTGGAGGAAGTAGGATCAGGGATCCCTCTCCACTATTGCCGAGTCGTATGGGCTGTGTGCCGACGGCGTCCTCCCGAGAGGTGGAGGCAAAGGAAAAGTTATGTGTGAAGGAATGTATGTGTGAATGAATGCATTGCATTTTCATACATGGACTGAAAAGCATGAATTTAAAATGATGATTTTAAGGGATGGTGCAAATAATTCTCTACATGAGAATGACAAGTTACCTGGTGTAAGAGGTATATAATGCCGGGAAATCAAAAGTCATGCATGTAGGAACCATGTAGGCGTCAAGAGGAAGAGAGGTTCCCTTGATGAGGCCAAGTCGGAGACAGCCGGCGCATTGGACCATGCTATGTGAGATGTTCCCTGGGCTAGCGTACCCGCACACAATGGTTCATGTCAGGAATTGAAAGGAAGCATTTGCACATCCAATGGTTTATGAAAAAGTTTCTGTTTCGTTGGTAGTTGATCACTTGGTAAGTGTCTTCTATCAAACGGAGAGAAATGCATTTAAAATGAAAAATGCTTGCTTATTGAGTTTCGACTCATGTTTTCCCCCCTTAGACAAGTGCAGGGAAAATTCAAGTGATGAAAGCCAAGTGATGAAAAAGAACAGGTTGATTTGCCTGGAAGTAATATGATGAAAGAAGCATAGATACAAAGGTATGTAATCCTTTGTTATTGAAGTATGAATGTAGGCTATAATGGCATATGATGAAAAAGAATATAGGTTATATGAAATTATGAAAGTATGAATAAAATGAGAAGTTGATGATTTATGATGTTATGGATAAGTCAATTATGAATGATGACGAGTATATGTTTATGTGATGAAAGAAAAGAAAAAGAAAAAAAAAATTTGGACGAGATCCAATTAAGTACCCGCCGCGTGATCAGGGCAACAATCCTGATTCACACTTACCAATCGACAAGATCCCGGAGTAAGGACAAATGTGACGCCTCCGTTCGGGGCACCACACTTTCTTAGCTCATTGTAGATTTTCTCCATTGTAAGATCTCGGGGAAGTGATTCTTGTTCGGATGGAACTTCGAGAATTCTTCCTATTCTCTGTATTGTTCTTTCTTGATCTGGGTTAGCCATTGTTCCCAAAAATATTTCTGTGCCTTTGACAAAGGTTGAAAAATTGTTATCATCCCATAAATAGTAAAACATCCTTGTCAGATCAGGATATACTCTTTAATCTGTCTTTAGCAATCTTATCCATCCCTGATAATCCAGTAGCTCTTCTATGTCGAACTCATAATCATTGAGAAATTTAAAATCAATGATCTTTGGGATGAATACCTTTCTTTCGTAGAAATGTTTGTAAAATCTACTATGCTGAAGCTTTGTTTTGAAGTAGGTTGTGGGCATTTTCAGAACTTGCCCCTTTTTGATTGGGATCCTTCCAGTGTTTGAGCTTTGAGGTTGACTTTCTGACCTCTAAGCTCGATCTGAGGATTGGGTAGCGGTTTGAAATATGACCCTTCGACCCGTTGAGGTTGAAGGTTCCTCTCTGGCTCGTTTCGCAGGAGTCCTCTGTCTCATAGGAATTTCTTCCTCCGTATTTGACCTTGAAGGTCTGGGTACAGGTTTAAGTGAGGGCTTGGAGACAGCTAGTTTGGGAAGTCTGGGTTTTGGAGCCATTGAGTTTGGTTTTGGGATTTAGTTGAAGATGAAGAGTGAGGTAGCTACTGAAAGGAGAGAAATAGAGTTGCCGAAGTTGCAAGTTTTTCTGAAAACAGAGAGAGAAGGAGAAGAAAAAGAGAAATGAATGAGAGAGGAGCTGGCGAATTTAGGCAATTTTGAGATTTTGAGAGAAAGAGAGGTTGGAAGCAGGGAGAAGAACAGATTGCTGGAAAAGTTGCCAGAGTTTTAATAAGAAAGCAAAGAAGAAAGGGCTGAAAAGAAATGGCTGTCGGAAAAAGAGAGAAAATGAAATCGCCGGGGCTGGAAACGGCGGGAAATGGAGAAGGAAGAAGAAAGAAAGAGGAAGAAAAGGAGAAGGGGGAAGGCAAGCCGTCGCGCGCGCGGAGTCGACTTTGCCCTAGGCGAAGTCGACTTCGACCCAGTGGAGTCGACTTCGCCTCAAGGGCGGAGTCGACTTCGCTTCTCCCAAGTCGACTTCACTGGGGTCGACTTGACTTTGCTGGAGTCGACTTGACTGATCGACTTGGCTCCTTTTAGATCAGATTTGTGTAATTCTTCCTAGTTTAATTCTATCATCCCCATATCATTTCTAATTTTATAAAATGATTCCTTCGCTAGTGGTTTGGTAAAGATATCAGCAATTTGATCTTCTGTTTTCACATATTCTAAACAAATATCATGATTCTCAACATGCTCACGAATAAAATGGTGTCTTACATCTATATGCTTGGTTCTTAAATGCAGTACAGGATTCTTAGTCAAACATATAGCAATTGTATTATCACATTTAATAGGAATATTGAAATAATCAATGCCATAATCTTTCAATTGTTGTTTCATCCAAAGTAGTTTGACACAACAGCTTCCGGCGGCTATATATTCGGCTTCCGCAGTAGATAAGGCAACACTGGTTTGTTTCCTTGAGTACCATGAAACCAACATATTTCCAAGAAATTGACAAGTTCCACTGGTACTTTTTCTATCTACTTTGTAACCGGCAAAATCCGCATCCGAATAGCCGATTAAATCAAATGTTGACCCCTTTGGATACCATAGTCCAAGATTGATAATATTTATCAAATATTTAAAAATTCTTTTTACAGCCAATAGATGTGATTCTTTAGGACATGCTTGAAATCTAGAGCACATACAAACACTGAATAAAATATCTGGTCTAGAAGCAGTTAAATATAACAATGATCCTATCATGCTTCTATAGAGCTTTTGATCGATACATTTACCGTTTTTGTCTGTGTCGATCTTGATCGTAGAACTCATTGGTGTATTTGCTCCTTTACCATTTTGCATTCCAAATTTCTTGAGCATTTCTTTGACATATTTAGACTGATTTAAGAATATCCCTTCTGTTTGCTGCTTGATTTGTAGTCCAAGAAAGAAATTTAATTCTCCCATCATGCTCATTTCAAATTCGCTCTGCATGATCTTAGAAAATTCTTGGCATAAAGTTTCATCAGTAGCTCCAAATATTATATCATCTACATAAATCTGTACAATTAAAATATTTTTATTTTTATATTTAATGAACAGAGTAGTATCAACTTTCCCTCTTTGAAACTCATGATCGATCAAAAATCTATTTAACCTTTCATACCAAACTCTTGGAGCTTGTTTTAGTCCATATAACGCTTTGGTTAATTTATAAACATATTTTGATTGATCCTTTTCTTCAAATCCTGGGGGTTGTTCAACATATACTTCTTCGTTCAAATATCCGTTCAGAAATGCGCTTTTTACATCCATTTGAAACAATTTAAAATTCATATGAGAAGCAAATGCTAGTAAGATACGTATGGCTTCTAATCTAGTCATAGGTGCATATGATTCTTCAAAATCAATCCCTTCTTCCTGGGAATACCCTTTGGCTACTAATCCAGCCTTGTTTCTAATTACAAGTCCGCTTTCGTCCAATTTATTTCTAAATATCCATTTGGTACCAATAATGGTATGACCATTTGGTCTAGGAACTAAATGTCATACATCATTTCTTTCAAATTGATTTAGCTCTTCTTGCATTGCATTAACCCAGCTTTCATCATTAAGAGCTTGTTCAATGGTAGTTGGTTCGATCTTAGACATAAAAGCATATTGTCCACAAATGTTTTGCTTTGATCTTCTAGTTTTTACTCCTTCATACACATTTCCAATGACTTGCTCAATTGGGTGGGAATTTTTGAACTTTAAATCATTTGGAGGTTTGTAAGAATCATTACCTTCACTTACCTCTTCCTCAATGGAGTTTTCTGGCTTGAGCTCGATTTCCTTTGGTTGTTCTTTTCCTTTTATTTCATCTGCATCACTTAATTCATCCTCCTTTCTCGGAGTTTGGTTAAATTCATCAAAGACAACATGTATTGACTCTTCTATTGTTTGATGTTTTTTGTTGAAAATTCTATATGCTTTGCTATTTGATGAATAACCCAAGAAAATAGCTTCATCGCTTTTGGCATCTAATTTTCCCAGATTTGTTTTTCCATTATTTAGCACATAACAAATAAATCCAAAAGTATGGAAATATGATATGTTTGGTTTTCTACCCTTCCAAAGTTCATATGGAGTCTTTTTTAATATGGCTCTAATGGTAACTCGGTTCAATACATGACAAGCTATACTCACAGCTTCACCCCAAAATCTTTTGGATAGTTTACTCTCATTTAGCATGGTTCTATCCATTTCTTGTATTGTCCGATTTTTCCTTTCAACGACTCCATTTTGTCGAGGAGTTCTTGGTGCAGAAAATGTATGGTGAATTCCCTTTTCATTGCAAAATTCTATGAATCGGCTATTTTCAAATTCACCACCATGGTCACTTCTAATGGAAATAATTGAGCTTTGTTTTTCATTTTGCACCAAATTTGAAAACGAGACAAACATTGAAAATGATTCATCTTTGCTAGCTAAGAGTATGATCCAAGTAAATCTAGAAAAGTCATCCACAATTACATATACATACTTTTTCCCACCAAGAGTTAAAATGTCTGACGGCCCATAAAGATCCATATGTAGTAATTCAAGTGGTCTAGTTGTTGAGATTTCTTGTTTGGTGGAAAATGGCATTTTCGGTTGTTTAGATAGTTGGCAGGCTTTACAAATCTTATCTTTGTCATATTTGAGCTTTGGTAAGCCTTGTACCAAATTTTTTTTCCATAAGGTTTTGATATTTGACATATTTATATGTCCAAGCCTTGCATGCCATTTCCATGGATCATTTTCTATGGCTATTAGACAATTTTCTTCTAAGTCATCAAGGCAAACCAAATATACATTTCCATGTCTTTTGCCACTAAAAATTATGCGCTTGTCATCATCAATAACATTACATATAGAGGATTCAAATACAACTTTATATCCTTTATCACACAGTTGACTAATGCTCATTAGGTTGTGTTTGAGTCCTTCAACAAATAGAACATTTTCAATACATGCATTTGAAATACCATAGACATTTCCTTTACCTTTTATTTTACCTTTCTCGTTATTTCCAAAAGCTACTGTTCCTTCATCACATGGGTTGATCTTGTGAAATAATCCTTTTTCTCCTGTCATATGTCTTGAGCAACCGCTATCCATAAACCATACGTTATTGGCCTTAGCTTTAAGACATACCTTCAAAAATTAATTTGAGTGGAGCTCATCCTTTTGGTACCCATTTTATGGGTCCGTTTGGGTTAGTTAACCTTAGAGGTTTGAGTTGATCCAACTTTGATCCCATAAAACCAGTGTATTTTGGCATCCAAACCAATTTAGCACCTCGGTTTTGCAGTTTTCTTAGTTTACATTGATATATCTTATGTCCAAACTTGTTGCAGAAGTTGCAAGCTCCCGGAAGTCTAGAAATAGGGAGCCATTTGGTAATTTGTTCATTAGTTGGTCTTTTTGTCCAAACTGTTCGATTTATTTTAGTAAAATTGGTTTTGATATTATTTCTTGGAGCGTTAGTTTCAGTTTGTTCAAGTGCATTGTACCCAAGTCCTTTCTTCCAAGTTTGAGTTGTCATTTTCAAGAATATTTTTACATTTTCTCCTAGATTAGAGAACTTGGCAAGAAATTCATTTAATGATTTATTCTCGTTTTTAAGTTTTTCTAATTTATTTTCTAAGGTATTCTTTTCATCTTTTAACTTGTCTAATTTTTCAGCAAGTTTACCATTTACAATTATTACTGCATCACATTGTCTTTTCTTAATTGTAAACTTGTTTCCTAATTTCTTTATTTCTTCATATAGTGAATCATAAGCTTGTTGAAGTTCCTCTAATTTAGCACATTTAAGACATTCATTTGTAGAGAAATTTGAAAAGATTTCTGTTTGGAAGTTACCTCTTGACTACTCGTGCAGTCCGTTGAAGTGGCTTGATCCTCCAAGGTTTCCATTGCTGCAAAGCATATGTCGGTGTTTGCTATGCAACAGATTCTTGCACAATCTGCTTCGCATTCTTCACTTGAGGAGTTATTCGTTGTAGATTCTTCTTCATTTATGTACATGCCTCTTCCTTTGTTTCTTTGAAATCTTTTGTTGTCGCCTCGATCTTTTCTTTGTTCTTTTGCCTTGTTTTCTTCGGGCGTTGGACATTGGGCTTGCATGTGTCCCGAACGGCCGCATCGGTAACATTTGGTTGTTTCTTTCTTTTTCTCTTTGGAGTTGCTTTCTTTAAAATTTCTGAAATTTCTGCGTTTCCTCACAAATTTTCTGAATCATTTTGCGCGTAGGGCAATCTCATTGTCATTTTGTGAAGATGAAGTATCGTCTGAATCTTGTGCGGCTTTTAAGGCAATTGCTCTTTTGCCTTTGTGATGATCTTCATTTCTTTTCTTAATTAGCTCATGTGACATTAATGAGCTAATTAGGTTTTCTATCTTCAATGTGTTGAGGTCCTTAGCTTCTTCTATCGCAGTAATCTTTGGAGTCCAAGATTTCGGTAGAGCCCTTAAAATCTTCATAACCTGTTCAGATTCAGATATAGCCTTTCCAAGACCTTTCAAAGCATTAGTAATTTTTGAGAATCTAGCAAACATTTCAGAAATATTTTTTATTTCTAACATTCTAAAATTTTCTAATTCTCCAATCAAAATGTTTCTTCTTGTCCCTTGGACTTGAGAAGTTCCTTCATAGATGGAGGTTAATGTTGGTCCCGAGTTGATGGCTAAACCCAAGAGGGGAGGGGTGAATTGGGTTCTTTAAAATTTCTTTTGGTAAACTTAAAAATCTTAACCCCTTGAAAAGGTTAATCCCCTTTTTAAGCGAATGGAGAGCAAATAAGATAAAGCAGTAAAAATAAGTAGAACACAAGATTTATAGTGGTTCGGGCAAACCTTCCCTACTCCACTCTTCCAAGCTCACACTCCGTTGTGACTTGGGTTCCACTATGTATTCCAAGAATACACTTAGAGTCACCGCTCTCTTCTAGATTCAAAGCTCTAGGGGGCATACACAACTAGAGCCACTTGCTCTCTTCTAGATTCAAAGCTCTAGGGGGCATACACAACTAGAGCCACTTGCTCTCTTCTAGATTCAAAGCTCTAGGGGGCATATACAATCACTTGCACAAGTAGGTGATGAGTTTCACTTCAATCACACCCTACTTTGCATACACTTGATCTTAGCTACCCAAGCTAAATCAAGAATTATACAACCAAATAAAGAAATGAATAAGAACTACACTTTACAGATTTGTGTAGGCAGTTTTGAGCTCGAGGAAGAAATCAGAAATAGCTTGAATGATGATTGTTGAAGCAACTTGCAGTTTGAAGCTCTTTCTTCCTTTGAAACACTCAAATATGGAGAAAAGGTATTTGAAAGTCTTTCTTGCACTTCTTTTCTCTCTTTGATCTTTTTAGTAGTGTCTCTTGTTTTTTCTCATGTTCATTTGAATGTCCTTTTATAGATTGAGGAAAATATGAACGTTGTAGAAGTGGTTGGCGTGCAATAAATGAACTCCAACGTTCAAAAATTTGACCGTTATTCTCCAAGTCTAAGATGAAGTCGACTTGGCCTGCGACTTGGCTTCCAAGTCGCACATGGAGTCGACTTGGCCTGCGACTTGGGTTCTTCAGAAACTCAAGTCTGAGACTTGGGTCGACTTGGCTTTCAGACTTCAACTCAAGTCGATCCTGAAGTCGACTTGGGTTGCGACTTGGCTTGGTCTATTGCAGAAATGCCTTGATCTTCTTGAAAATGTCTTGAATCTTGCAAACCATTTGAAAGCTTTGAGTCCTTGCACAATATATGTATGTTCCTTGCTTTGCTTTGGACTCACTGGGTCTTCATGACTTGGTTTTTACTCCATTTGGAAGCTAGCTTGAAGATTTGCTTTGAGCTTGATAGACTTGATTTGAACTTGAACTTGGATTCTTGCTTTGATCTTAAGTCACTTTAAGAATAGTCTTTAAAGCTCATTTGTATGTGAGAAACTTCAAATGGATGTCTTGGATATGCTTGAATCTTCATCTTGGACTTCAAAACTTCTCAAGTCGAAGTTGGAGTCGATCTGGTTTGCGACTTCGCCCAAGTCGCACTTGGAGTCGACTTCGTCTGCGACTTCGCATCTTCGGGAGCCAGATTTCAACGCTGGACATTTTTGTGTACTTCGAAGTCGATGCTGGAGTCGACTTCGTATGCGACTTGACTACCCAAGTCGCATGTGGAGTCGACTTGGCTTGCGACTTCACTCGTCAGAATTCCATTTTCAACTTTGTCCAGTTTTGGCTTGTTTGAAGTCGTTAGTGGAGTCGACTTCACTATCGACTTCACTCCCAAGTCGAAGTTCAAGTCGATTCGAAGATCGACTTGACTTCTCTGCTTTCCTTAAACACTTGGCAAACATATTAGTCATATATATATATACTCAAACTAGTTCTTGTTAATCATCAAAACTCAATCCTTGGCCAATTTGTTTTATTTTGAACATTGTTTCCAACAATCTCCCCCTTTTTGATGATTGACAAAACTTCATTTTGAGTTGATACCTTTCAAAAATTCAAACATGTTCATTTGAGAAAACAGAGTATATTTCTTGAACATATAATTTAGAGTTGAGAACTTTTTCAGAACATTAGTCATTTTGGCATAGAATATGCTTGAATACCTTTCAAGCCATATATTGAGTATTAATCATTAAGAATACTTTGTATTTATAAAAATTGCAATCACTTATCAAATATATCAATCATATCAATCAAAAACCAATAAAACATCTTTTCATATATATACTATGAAGTTTCATTACAGAGAACAAAAATTAAAGCATAAATGAAACCTTAAATACAATGTACCCAACCCAAAACTTAAAAAAAAAAAAAACTTTCAACTCCTCAATTCCTATTCTATCTCCCCCTTTTTGTCAATCAAGCAAAAATAATGATTTGATGAATTGAAATTGAGAGATCGGATATGGAATAGGTTTGATGGGACAATGATGGGCCGAGGAGTAAACAAGAGAAGCGTGATCGGGAGTTGCCTCTCTATGAACTGAACCCGACTCGTAGGGATCGAGTTCAGGCATGGGTCTCTTCTTATGATGGCCTGATGCAAGATGATATCGGATTTTTCGCATTTCCCGCTCGATTCTATCTTGTCGGGAATGCATATCTTCAATCGCATTAAGGACACCGGTGACAAGACTTGTCATCCGGTTTTCTTGATAGCCCATTTCTGCCCTCATGGCAATGATTTCATCTTTGAGATCCCTTAGGGTGACTTCCTCAGAAGCGGTTGGAGGTACCCGTTCTCGTGAAACGGATCCTTGTGGGGAGTAGGAGCCGTGGGATTGAGGTGATGGTGGCTCTTCTGGAGCAGCCGGTGCTTCGGGAGGTTGCTCCCCCTCAGCTTGTGCTTGGTCCTCTTGATGCTCTTCTTCTGGAGCATCGGGTCGGAGTTCAAGTACATTGATTTTCATCCTCTGAATTAGTGCCTTGTTGATTGCATTTGTGGACTTGAGCACTTCGAATGGCTCGCCTTCAATGTCCACTTCAAAATGTTCGAGGATCTTTGTGATCCAAGTGCCGTAAGGAAGGACGCCCCTTGGATTATCCTTTCGACTTGCCAAGGCTTCTAGAAATAATTTAGGTAGACTCACTTTGACTTTGTTTGCTACCTTCCATAAGATCCCAGCTTCTTGTGGGTTTAACTGATTTCTACCACCACCTTTGGGGTAGATGCAATGGGCAATGAGAAGCCTTAGTACCCGAAGTCTGGGTGACAAATCCATGTATCGAAGAAACTTGATCCCCGGGTGAGCTGATTATATATCTGATCCATGGTAAGATCTTCCGGAAAAGGCTCTTCGATGAAAGGGACTCCAAGTATCTGTCCTAAATGACTCATTGCTCTGGTTTGGCTTGGACTTAACCCGATTCCAAAATCTATATCTACTTCTTTGACATGTGTGCCAAAATTTTCTTCATCCCATTCATAGTAAAATATTCTGGTAAGATCTGGATAGACCTTGTCATCCTCTTTGAGCAATTTGGTCCATCCTTGAAAATCCAATAGGTCTTCTATGTCGGACCCATAATCTTTCAAAAATTTGAAATCTATGATTTTCGGTATGAATACCTTTCGTTCATAGAAGTTCTTGTAGAATCGGCCGTGATTGATTTCGGTTCTGAAGTATGTAGTGGGCATCTTCAAAACTTGAGTTTTGCCCGTTGCCGCAGTACCCCTTCTGCTTGCTCCGGAGTGTGTGCTCTGTGAAGCTTGGGCATGAGGTTGGCTTTCCGACCTTGTAGCTTGTTCCGATGTGTGAGTAGAAGTTTGGAACCGAACCCTTCTACCCGTAGAAGTTGAGGGTTCTTCTCGAACCCGTTTTGCAGGTGTCCTAGCTCTCCTAGGGACTTCTTCCTCAGTGTGAGATGTGGGAGGTCTAGGCACAGGCCTTTTTGACGGTTTGGAGACGGCTTTCCTCGGGGCCATTGAGATGGGAGTTTTGGAGTTTGGAATCTGTGAGAGAGGAAAATGGAGAGGAGTAGAGGAAATGGAGAAGAAAACTTGAGAGAGAAAGGGATTTGCCGGAGATGGAGGAGGAGGAAAAATGCCGGAAGATTGGAGAGGAAAGACGGAAAAAAGGGTTGCAGTCGCCGGAGGAGAAAAAGAAAACAGGGAGGCCGGAAAAATGAGGAAGAAAGAAGAGAGAAAGAAGAAATAAGAAGTCGGCCGAATGCGAAACGTCGCGCGCGGAGTCGACTTGCCCTAGGCGAAGTCGACTTCGGTCCTTCTGGAGTCGACTTCGCCTGGAGGCGGAGTCGACTTCGACCCTAGTGGAGTCGACTTCGCTTCTGAAGCGGAGTCGACCTGGCGTCCCTGGAGTCGACTTGACTCATCGACTTGACATTTTCATATTTAATTTTCTTATGTATTTTTCTTAGTTAAGCTCTATCATCCCCATATCATTCCTAATCTTATAAAATGAATCTTTGGCTAGAGGTTTGGTAAAGATATCAGCAATTTGGTCTTCTGTTTTCACATATTCTAAGCACACATCATGATTTTCAACATGTTCACGAATAAAATGATGTCTTACATCAATATGTTTGGTTCTAGAATGCAATACAGGATTTTTAGTCAAACAAATTGCACTTGTATTATCACATCTAATAGGAATATCAACATAATCAATACCATAATCCTTTAATTGCTGTTTCATCCAAAGTAATTGGGCACAACAACTACCGGCGGCTATGTATTCGGCTTCCGCAGTAGATAGTGCAACACTTGTTTGTTTTCTTGAATGCCATGAAACTAGCATATGTCCAAGAAATTGACAAGTTCCACTGGTACTTTTTCTATCTACTTTGTATCCGGCAAAGTCTGCATCCGAATAGCCGATTAGATCAAAGGTTGACCCCTTTGGATACCATAGTCCAAGGTTTGTAGTTTTTATCAAATATTTAAAAATTCTTTTTACAGCGAGTAGATGTGATTCTTTGGGACATGCTTGAAATCTAGAGCACATACAAACACTGAATAAGATATCGGGTCTAGAAGCAGTTAAATAAAGCAAAGATCCAATCATGCTTCTATAGAGCTTTTGATCGATACTTTTACCGTTTTCGTCCGTGTCGATCTTGATTGTAGAGCTCATTGGAGTGTTTGCCCCTTTGCTATTCTGCATTCCAAATTTCTTGAGCATCTCTTTGACATACTTGGACTGGTTCAGAAATATTCCTTCACTTTGTTGCTTGATTTGTAGTCCAAGGAAGAAATTTAATTCTCCCATCATGCTCATTTCGAATTCATTCTGCATAATCTTAGAAAATTCTTGGCATAGATTTTCGTCAGTAGCACCGAAGATTATGTCATCTACATAAATTTGTACAATTAAAATATTGCTATTTTTATATTTGATGAACAAAGTAGTGTCTACTTTCCCTCTTTGAAATTCATGATCAATCAAGAATTTGTTCAACCTTTCATACCAAGCTCTTGGAGCTTGTTTTAATCCATATAGTGCTTTGGTCAATTTATACACATATTTTGATTGATCCTTATCTTCAAAACCAGGGGGTTGTTCAACATATACTTCTTCATTCAAATAGCCATTCAAAAATGCACTCTTCACATCCATTTGGAACAATTTGAAATTCATATGTGAGGCGAATGCTAATAAGATACGTATGGCTTCTAATCTAGCCACGGGTGCATACGATTCTTCAAAATCAATTCCTTCTTCTTGGGAATACCCTTTGGCTACTAATCTTGCCTTGTTTCTAATTACAAGACCGCTTTCGTCTAATTTGTTCCTAAATACCCATTTTGTACCAATGACTGTATGATTGTTTGGTCTAGGAACTAAATGCCATACATTGTTTCTTTCGAATTGATTTAGCTCTTCTTGCATTGAAATAACCCAATGTTCATCATTAAGAGCTTGTTCAATGGTATTTGGTTCAATTTTCGATACAAACGCATATTGGCCATAAACGTTTTGTTTTGATCTTCTAGTTTTTACTCCTTCATATATGTTTCCAATAACTTGTTCAATTGGATGGGCATTTTTGAACTTTAAATTAGTTGGAGGTTTGTAAGAGTCATTACCTTCACTTACCTCTTCCTCCTCTGGATTTCCTGGCTTGAGCTCGAGTTCCTTTGGTTGTTCTTTGCTTTTTGTCTCATCTGCATCACTTAGTTCATCCTCCTTTCTCGGAGTTTGGTTAAATTCATCAAATACAACATGCATGGATTCTTCTACAACTTGATTTCGTTTATTGAATACTCTATATGCTTTGCTATTTGATGAATAACCAAGGAATATAGCCTCATCGCTTTTGGCATCTAATTTGCTCAAATTGGTTTTTCCATTGTTTAAAACATAGCATGTACATCCAAAAGCATGAAAATATGAGATATTTGGTTTCCTTCCTTTCCATAGTTCATATGGGGTCTTTTTCAAGATTGCTCGAATGGTAACTCGGTTCAAAACATGACAAGCTGTACTCACAGCTTCACCCCAAAATTTCTTGGATAGATTGCTCTCATTTAGCATAGTTCTAGCCATCTCTTGTATAGTTCTATTTTTCCTTTCTACTACTCCATTTTGTTGTGGAGTTCTTGGTGCAGAAAATGTGTGGTGAATTCCTTTTTCATTGCAAAATTCCATGAATCGTTTGTTTTCAAATTCGCCACCATGATCGCTTCTTATGGTCACAATAGTACTTTGTTTTTCATTTTGCACCAAATTTACAAAAGTTGCAAACATAGAGAAGGCTTCATCTTTACTAGCTAAGAGAATTATCCATGTGAATCTTGAAAAATCATCAACTATGACAAATACATATTTCTTTCCACCAATGGTTAGAATGTCGGATGGCCCATATAGATCCATATGTAGCAATTCAAGTGGCTTAGTGGTGGAAATTTCCTTTTTGGTAGAGAAAGGCATCTTGGGTTGTTTTGATAATTGACATGCCTTGCAAATCTTGTCTTTGTCATATTTCAATCTTGGTAATCCTTCTACCAAACTCTTTTTCCATAGGGTTTTTATGTTGCCCATGTTTATATGTCCAAGCCTCTTGTGCCAAACCCATGGATCGTTATCAATGGCCATTAGACATTGACCATCTAATTCATCAAGTGAAACCAAATAAATATTTCCGTGTCTTTTACCACTAAACATGACATGTTCTCCATCAAATACATTACATATAGATGATTCAAACACAACTTTGTATCCTTTATCACATAATTGGCTAATGCTCATTAAATTGTGTTTGAGTCCTTCAACAAACAAAACATCTTCCATGCATGCATTTGAAATACTATGTATATTTCCTTTACCTTTAATTTTACCTTTTTCATTATTGCCAAAGGCAACCATTCCATCATTACAAGGCTTAAGTTTGTGAAACAAACTTCTTTCACCGGTCATATGCCTTGAGCAACCGCTATCCATAAACCATTCATTGTTTGCCTTTGCCTTAAGACATGTCTCTTCATTGCTTGTGTCTTTTGTTGAGGTAATTTGTTCTCCTTGCTCGATTTGTGCCATGCAGCAAATTCTTGCACATTCTTCCGCCTCTATGTCATCGGTTGAGGAGCTACTCGTCGTAGATTCTTCATCATTTACGTACATGCCTCTTCCTTTGTATTTCTGGAATCTTCTATTGTTCCCTCGATCCTTTCTTTGTTCTTTTGCCTTGTTTTCTTCGGGAGTTGGACATTGAGCCTGCATATGTCCCGAACCGCCGCATCGGTAGCACTTGGTTGATTCTTTCTTCTTCTCTCGGGGAGTTCTTTCTTTGAAGCTTCTGAAATTTTTGCCTTTCCTCACAAATTTTCTGAATCGTTTTGTGAGTAGAGCAATCTCGTCGTCATTTTGAGAAGAAGATGTATCATCGGTGTCTTGTGCGGCTTTTAAGGCAATTGCTCTTTTGCCCCTGTGTTGATCTTCATTCCTTTTCTTAATTAGCTCATGTGACATAAGTGAGCTAATTAAGTTTTCAAGCTTCAGCGTGTTGAGGTCTTTGGCTTCTTCAATTGCAGTGATCTTTGGAGTCCATGATTCGGGTAGAGCTCTTAAAATCTTCATGACCTGCTCAGATTCAGATATTGCTTTTCCAAGACCTTTTAAAGCATTAGTAATCTTAGAGAATCTTGCAAACATTTCAGAAATATTTTCTGTTTCTAGCATTCTAAAGTTCTCTAGTTCTCCAATCAAAATATTCCTTCTCGTCCCTTGGACTTGAGAAGTTCCTTCGTAGATAGAGGTTAGTGTATCCCATATCTCTTTGGCGGTTAAGCAGGAGGATACTCTATCATACTCGGAAGCAGTGAGAGCACAAAATAAGGAGTTCATAGCTTTGGCATTGCTCTTCACTATTCTTACTTCCTCATCGGTCCATTTGGAAGCTCGTTCATCGGTAGGCAGTATTACTCCATCTTGGATAGCAATCCAAGAGTCCATATCGGTAGCCATGATGAGTTGCTTCATACGAAGCTTCCAATATCCAAAATTGTTCCCATCAAACAACGGTGGCCTTGTAAAGGATTGGCCTTCAGCAAATGCGGGAACGGAAGTAGATTGGGATGCCATTTCAATAAGATCTCTTTGGTAAACTCAAAGACCTGCTCTGATACCACTTGTTGGTCCCGAGTTGATGGCTAAACCCAAGAGGGGAGGGGTGAATTGGGTTCTTTAAAATTTCTTTTGGTAAACTTAAAAATCTTAACCCCTTGAAAAGGTTAATCCCCTTTTTAAGCGAATGGAGAGCAAATAAGATAAAGCAGTAAAAATAAGTAGAACACAAGATTTATAGTGGTTCGGGCAAACCTTCCCTACTCCACTCTTCCAAGCTCACACTCCGTTGTGACTTGGGTTCCACTATGTATTCCAAGAATACACTTAGAGTCACCGCTCTCTTCTAGATTCAAAGCTCTAGGGGGCATACACAACTAGAGCCACTTGCTCTCTTCTAGATTCAAAGCTCTAGGGGGCATACACAACTAGAGCCACTTGCTCTCTTCTAGATTCAAAGCTCTAGGGGGCATATACAATCACTTGCACAAGTAGGTGATGAGTTTCACTTCAATCACACCCTACTTTGCATACACTTGATCTTAGCTACCCAAGCTAAATCAAGAATTATACAACCAAATAAAGAAATGAATAAGAACTACACTTTACAGATTTGTGTAGGCAGTTTTGAGCTCGAGGAAGAAATCAGAAATAGCTTGAATGATGATTGTTGAAGCAACTTGCAGTTTGAAGCTCTTTCTTCCTTTGAAACACTCAAATATGGAGAAAAGGTATTTGAAAGTCTTTCTTGCACTTCTTTTCTCTCTTTGATCTTTTTAGTAGTGTCTCTTGTTTTTTCTCATGTTCATTTGAATGTCCTTTTATAGATTGAGGAAAATATGAACGTTGTAGAAGTGGTTGGCGTGCAATAAATGAACTCCAACGTTCAAAAATTTGACCGTTATTCTCCAAGTCTAAGATGAAGTCGACTTGGCCTGCGACTTGGCTTCCAAGTCGCACATGGAGTCGACTTGGCCTGCGACTTGGGTTCTTCAGAAACTCAAGTCTGAGACTTGGGTCGACTTGGCTTTCAGACTTCAACTCAAGTCGATCCTGAAGTCGACTTGGGTTGCGACTTGGCTTGGTCTATTGCAGAAATGCCTTGATCTTCTTGAAAATGTCTTGAATCTTGCAAACCATTTGAAAGCTTTAAGTCCTTGCACAATATATGTATGTTCCTTGCTTTGCTTTGGACTCACTGGGTCTTCATGACTTGGTTTTTACTCCATTTGGAAGCTAGCTTGAAGATTTGCTTTGAGCTTGATAGACTTGATTTGAACTTGAACTTGGATTCTTGCTTTGATCTTAAGTCACTTTAAGAATAGTCTTTAAAGCTCATTTGTATGTGAGAAACTTCAAATGGATGTCTTGGATATGCTTGAATCTTCATCTTGGACTTCAAAACTTCTCAAGTCGAAGTTGGAGTCGATCTGGTTTGCGACTTCGCCCAAGTCGCACTTGGAGTCGACTTCGTCTGCGACTTCGCATCTTCGGGAGCCAGATTTCAACGCTGGACATTTTTGTGTACTTCGAAGTCGATGCTGGAGTCGACTTCGTATGCGACTTGACTACCCAAGTCGCATGTGGAGTCGACTTGGCTTGCGACTTCACTCGTCAGAATTCCATTTTCAACTTTGTCCAGTTTTGGCTTGTTTGAAGTCGTTAGTGGAGTCGACTTCACTATCGACTTCACTCCCAAGTCGAAGTTCAAGTCGATTCGAAGATCGACTTGACTTCTCTGCTTTCCTTAAACACTTGGCAAACATATTAGTCATATATATATATACTCAAACTAGTTCTTGTTAATCATCAAAACTCAATCCTTGGCCAATTTATTTTATTTTGAACATTATTTCCAACAGTTAATGTATCCTATATCTCTTTGGCAGTTAGACAAGAGGATACTCTATCATATTCAGATGTCGTGAGAGCACAAAATAGTGAATTCATAGCTTTGGCATTAGTCTTCACGATTCTTACTTCCTCTTCGGTCCACTTGGAAGCTCTTTCATCGATAGGCAAAGTTACACCATCTTGGATTGCAATCCAAGAGTCCATATCGGTAGCCATGATGAGTTGTTTCATTCTTAGCTTCCAATATCCAAAATTGTTCCCATCAAACAATGGTGGCCTAGTAAAGGATTGACCTTCGGCAAATGCAGGAACGGAAGTAGATTGGGATGCCATGTCAATAAGATCTCTTTGGTAAGCTCAAAGACCTGCTCTGATACCACTTGTTGGTCCCGAGTTAATGGCAAAACCCAAGAGGGGAGGGGTGAATTGGGTTCTTATAACATTCTTCGGTAAATTAAAACTTAACTCCTTGAAAGCTTAATCTCCTTGATTGAAACAAATAGAGAGCAATGAAATAGTGAAAGCAATAAGGTAAACAATAGGCAAGATTTATAGTGGTTCGGGCAACCTCTCCCTACTCCACTCTTCCAAGCTCACACACCGTTGTGACTTGGGTTCCAATATGTATTCCGCAAATACACTTAGAGTCTCCGCTCTCTTCTAGATTCTAGCACTAGGGGGCATACACAATCAGAGCCTATGCTCTCTTGTAGATTCTAGCTCTAGGGGGCTTATACACTTGATACAAGTAGGTGATGAGTTCAACTCCAATCACAACTCTACTTGCAACGTCTTGGTCTGTTACAACAAACTCAAACCAAGACCAATAACAAAGAGAAATGAAAATAAGGAAGATTTACACTTTACAGAGTTGTGTAGGCAAGATTGAGCATGAAGAAGAACTTGTAGAAGCAATCGGTTGTATGTCGTTGAAGCAATTTGCAAGTTGAGGCTCGTTCTTCCTTTGGAAGTGTATAGATCACTCAAATTTAGAGAAAAGCAAATGGGAGCTCTTGTTTGCACTTCTTTTCTCTCTTTAGACAATGTAGTGTATTTTTCAATGTTTGCTTGAGTGTCTATTTATAGAATGGGGAAGATTCTAACGTTATAGAAGTGGTTGGCGTGTAATAAATGTTCCAACGTTCAAAAATTCGAACGTTGCTTCCCCAAGTCGCAGGTGGAGTCGACTTCGTCTGCGACTTGGCTTCCGAAGTCGCAACTGGAGTCGACTTCGTGTGCGACTTCAGTTCCGCATTTCTCAAGTCTGAGTCTGGGTCGACTTGGTTTCAGACTTGACCTCAAATCGATCTTGGAGTCGACTTGGGTTGCGACTTGACTCGTTCTTGTGCCAAAAACAGTTTGACCCTTTTCCTTTAGTTTGCTTGGCTTTTTTCTTTGATCATTTTCATTCTGGAATGGCTTCACATATTTGTAGTCTTTATGAATCTTTGAAGAACTTGTCTTTGATTCAGTAGTCTTCATGACTTGAGTTTCTTCATCTTGAAATACACTTGGAGCTTTGCCTTGGACTTTGAGAGACTTAAGTTGATAATGAGATTTTACCCTTGATTTGGATTTGAGAAAACTCAAGTTGACTCTTGGAATGAGCTTGAATCTGCATCTTTGAACTTTGAAAGCCTCAAGTCGAAGTTGGGGTCGACTTCGTCTGCGACTTCACCCAAGTCGTAACTGGAGTCGACTTCGTCTGCGACTTCGGTATTTTTGTGCCCCAAAATCAACTCTGGAGTATTTTTGCCGTCTGAAGTCAATACTGGAGTCGACTTCGTTTGCAACTTGGCTTCCCAAGTCGCAAGTGGAGTCGACTTGGCCTGCGACTTCACCTGCTCTTCTTCTATTTTTAAAACTGGTCGTGGGGTTCAATTTGGAGTCGAAGATGGAGTCGACTTTGGGATTGACTTCACCCTAAGTCGAAGCCCAAGTCGACTTGGAGATTGACTTGGCTTTTTCCTTTCCTTAAACCATTCAACATGAACAGTAGTATTCACATTATATTCAAATTTAACTTTGTTGATCATCAAAACTCATGCTTTGGTCAATTTTGTTTTGCTTTAAACATTGTTTCCAACAGTATCCACGTTGGGAAAAGTAGTTTTTTTTCGAAAATAATATATATATATATATATATCTATTTGTATATATATATACTTTTAATAACACATATATATATATATTAAAAATATACTTAACCCGTGTGTCAATTCAACCTGCCAGTCGGGGAGTATCCACGTTGGGAAAAGTATTTTTTTTGAAAATAATATATATATATATATACGTATATATTTATTATTATTATTATTATTATTATTATTTTAATAAGAAAGAAACTTTTTTTCCTAAAATAAAAAAAAATTAAGAACTTACGTTCTCTATTGGACGAAAGAGCGGGAATGCTTGTATTCGGAACTCTGTCTCCTTTCCGTCTCTCCTTTCGTCGTGTCTCTTGAGAAGCCGAAGGTAGCTATTTATAGAGTTCGGGTGGCTGTGATTTGGGTGCCCCGTAATATCTACGCGGAACTAAAGTTCCGCGGCAACAATTTTGAAATGGCCTTGAAAAGTTCGTAGCTTCGCAGCCTACATGCGATAGTTCCGCGGTAGTACTTGGGCGCCGAGAAATGCTTTTGTGCGCATTTGCTGTCATGTATGGCAGAACACAGAATACAGGTCGTTGTTGCGTGTTGACCAGACAACTCGTGTCCTTTCAAGTTTATCGATTTCTCTTCTACTTCATGGTGCGTCTCTCTTTCTTTTTTCTTTTTTTTTCTTGCTAGTCAATAGCTCGATCACAATCTGCTTCAAAGCTTCCTTGATCTCCCTTCTAGGTGGAAAAAAACCAGTACTGATTATGTTCCCCGTCTTTTCCCAAAGCATCAGTTCGCACGAAATGTTTTCCCATCTCTTGAACGAAGCGCTGCTTCCTCGGCTCTCTTTTTCTTTCTTTAGCTTCTTTCTCCCTGATTCTTGCAGCTTGTCTTTTCATCTCAATCATTCTCTTTTTTTTTTTTGGTTTTGTTTTGATAAAACGTCTCAATCATTCTTACAGCTTCTTTTTCCCTTTCCATTGCAAGCTTTGTTTCCAATCTTTGATTCATGTGAGCTCTTCTTGATTCTCTGGCGGTTTTGTAGAGATCCCATGCGTGATTGCACGTTCTTCTCGAATCACCCATGTGTCACTTTGTGAAGTCGACTCTTTTATGAATAACTTGATGAAGTCAGTAGATCTCTAGAAAATGGTTCTTCTTGCCAAATTCTTGAAATCCTCAGTTGAAGTACTGACCACTCCCTTTTTTTTATCAAGCCACCCGTCGGTGGTTAAGAGACCTTTAAAACTCTGCATGGGCGGAGGGAATTCCTATGTCTTCCATGCAACGCTTCACCTTTTTTTTAACTCGGCCTTATAATCATATGATGCAATTTCATGATCTTGCAGTGGGCCCAGGGTCCATATCATGCTTCGTCAAAATGCCCCCCTTTCAAAATCATGCAAATTAATCTAAGCATGTTTTTTTTTGAAATCTTTTGTAGGGCCCACCACTTTTGACGATATGGGGATATCTATATTCCTTAATATATTTTAATGGACAAAGGGAGCACACTGATCTTCCATACATTAATGTGCAGAAAAGTGTTTTTTTGTCCTTTTGTGGAAGTTTATGCGTGATTTCATATATATATATATATATTTTCATTCTTTTTTGCCATCAATTTTCTTTTTATTCTGATTTTTCTCTTTCTTTTTTCGTTTTCTCTTTTCTTTTTTCTTTTCTTTTTTTTAGATGAAAAATAATATCAATCATAAAATCGTAGTAGACCCATGGTTAAAAATATACCTCATCAAGGATTTATGACTAGTTTGCTATAAACAAGCCCCAAGATGGGGATCATGAAAAAGGGTTTATGTTGCAAAATATTTTGGAAATAAGAATGTCCATTTCCAAAGGGTTTATGTTGAAAAATGGATGGACATGAGAGTGTCAATTTTCTAAAGGGATTTATGTTGGAACATGTGTGGACATAAAAATGTCCATTTCTAAAAGAGTTTAAGGGATAAAGGTGTTTGTGGACAAATGAATGTCCATTGCTAAAAAAGCTTATGGGAAATGTGTTGTGGACATAAAAACGTTTTAGGATGTATAAACGTCCGTTTCCAACAAGGTTTTGGTGGATAAATGTTGTAGGACGTATAAACGTCCGTTTCCAACAAGGTTTAAGTGGAAAAACATTTTAGGACGTATTAACGTCCAATGCCAAAATGATTTATGTGGAAAAATATCTTTTCGTGGACATGAGAATGTCCATTTGCCAAATATGGTTTATGTCAAGATGTTTTGGGACATAAAATGTCCCCTGGCCAAAATGATTTATGAGAAAAATATTTTAGGAAATAATTTTCAAGGAAAGCCTTGCCCCAAAATGCTTGCTTACTGAGTTATCACTCACGTTTTGTTTTCCAAACCTTAGACAGGTACTGGGAGACTCAAGCAGTCGAGGAACTAAGAAATGGAGAAAAGGTACGAGATAGTACCATGTGGGCTAAAAGGATTAGCCATGGTGAGTGGAATGATATGAATGGAAGTTTTCAAGTATGTTGATATATATGTGAACTTGTTTAAAGTTTTGAGTTCTAGGTGAAGTAATGATTGATTATATGAATGTATGCAATGGAAATGTCATGATTGGGTCAAGAGGACCTTTAATGTATAAGTTCATATTGAGAAGTTATAAAGGATATGTACAAGTGTACCATTGCTTATGTTATTAAATGAAATGATGATGAATGAAGAAACGAAATTTTTTTTTGGAGGAGTTCCAATTAAAATCCTGCCGCGTGATCAGGGCAACAATCCTGATTCACATTTACCAATCTATAAGATCTTGAGGTAAGGAAGTGACGTCTCGGTTCGGGGCGCCACACCTGTTGGTCCCGAGTTAATGGCAAAACCCAAGAGGGGAGGGGTGAATTGGGTTCTTATAAAATTCTTTGGTAAATTAAAAACTTAACCCCTTGAAAGTTTAATCCCCTTGATTGATGAAATGAAATGGAAAGCAATATAATGTAGAGAGCAGAAATATAAATCAAGCACACAAAATTTTTATAGTGGTTCGGGCAACCTCCCTACTCCACTCTTCCAAGCTCACACTCCTTGTGACTTGGGTTCCACTATTGTATTCCTCAAATACAATTAGAGCCACTGCTCTCTTCTAGATTTCAGCCCTAGGGGGCTTCAACAAATCTCAGCACAAGTAGGTGATGAGTTCCACTCCAATCACACACTACTTTGCTTACACTTGATCTTAGTTCCTCAAACTAAATCAAGTTTAATACAATCAAATGAAATAACAAAGAAATCTACACGTTACAATTGTGTAGAAGCAGTTTGGCGCAGAGAAGAACTCGTAGAATTGGCTTTGAAGATTCAGAAGTTGAGCTCTAGCAGTTTGAAGCAAAGTTCTTCTTCTTTGGATTGACTTGATCTCTTTAATCCTTTTGAAGATGGGAGTTATGCACACTTAATGATTTTCAGCTTCTTCCATCGTCCATAATGAATGCCTTTTATAATTATGGAGGGAATCCGAACGTTTGAAGGTAGGTAGCGCGCATTTAATGCGCCAACGTTCGAATATTTTTCGACCGTTGCGACCCAAGTCGCAGGTGGAGTCGACTTCGGGTGCGACTTCGCCCAAGTCGCAGATGAAGTCGACTTCGGGTGCGACTTCGCCTTCCGTAGCAACTTCAAGTTCCAGATTGGGTCGACTTGGGCATCGACTTGACCCAAGTCGCAGGTGGAGTCAACTTCGGTATGCGACTTCACCTCGTCAGTTAGCTTGACGAACTTGAAAACTTGGAATGCTTTAGTTTGCTTGGGTTCCTTCATGCCTTTTGTTGTTCTCTTGCATTTTTCATTTCCTTTTGAATCATTTTCTTCATTTTAGCTTGCTTTCATTAGCTCCATGTTTTGCAACCCTTTGAACCCATATAGTCTTGAATCATATAATCTTGAATAACTTCTTGGTCGAGTTGATGCATCTTGCTTGGACTTGGATTAGTCTTTAAATGTTTCAGTTTAAGCATCTAGGTTGCCTTGATCTTCATCTTCATACAAGTTTATCTTGAAAATAGTTAATCTCAGCTTGTCTTCTGAAATATCCCCTCTGCCCGATCGAAGTCGATGTCGGAGTCGACTTCGTCTGCAACTTCACCTCAAGTCGCAAGTGGAGTCGACTTGGGGTGCGACTTCGGCACTTCGGGTCTGGACTTCAACTCTGGAAGGTTTTGTCATGTTGAAGTCGATACTGGAGTCGACTTGGTCTGCGACTTCGACCCAAGCCGCATGCGAAGTCGACATCATTTGCGACTTCGGCAGTTCAGCTCTCCCTTTTCAACTCTGGAAGGATTTGGCGCATTGAAGTTGATGTTGGAGTCGACTTGGGGATCGACTTGGCCTTAAGTCGATGCCTGAGTCGACTTGGGAATCGACTTATCCTTCCATGATCTATTTTCTTCAAATGTATGTCCCTTAAACACTTCCACAAACATGTTAGTAGTCAAGACTTACTCAAATTGATTTGTTAATCATCAAAACATAGATTTAGCTTATTTTCCACATATTTCCAACAATCTCCCCCTTTTTGATGATTGACAAAACCGATTTGAGTGTATACCTTTCAATTGTGTAAAAAGCATGCTAAGTTTGCATTTTTGAAATGTTATCATACTTATGCTCATGCAAACTTTCAAGTTGAAAATATTCAACAAACATTCAATTTAAACACAATCATAAGAACTTGTACTCTTAGCCTATTTAGACTTAAATCATCCTATTTAGACTTAAATCATTTGAACTCAAATCCTACTCTTCTCCCCCTTTTTGTCAATATATCAAAAAGTTAGAGGATAAAGAAAAAGACAGGTGGGTTTGCTCCCCCTAAACAGGTGCTCCCCCTCAGTTTGTGCTAGTTTAATTCAATCATTCCCATATCATTTCTAATCTTATAAAATGCGTTTTTTGCTAGAGGCTTTGTGAATATATCAGCAACTTGATCTTCTGTTCTTACATATACCAAACATATGTCATGATTTTCTACATGTTCTCTAATAAAATGGTATCTAAGGTCCATATGTTTGGTCCTAGAATGCAATACTGGATTTTTGGTTAGACATATGACACTAGTATTATCACATCTAATGGGTATATCTTTAAAATCCATGCCATAGTCCCTAAGTTGTTGTTTCATCCAAAGTAATTGGGCACAACAGCTCCCGGCGGCAATGTATTCGGTTTCCGCCGTAGATAGAGCAACACTAGTTTGTTTTCTTGAAAACTATGAAACCAACATGTTCCCAAAAAATTGACATGTTCCACTAGTGCTTTTTTTATCTACTTTGTAACCGGCAAAATCCGCATCCGATTAGCCGATTAGATCAAAATTAGAGCCCTTTGGATACCAAAGTCCTATGTTGGTAGTGTCCACTAAATATCTGAAAATTCTTTTCACAGCTACCAAGTGTGATTCTTTTGGACATGACTGAAATCTAGAGCACATACACACACTAAACAATATATCAGGCCTAGAAGCAGTTAAATATAATAAAGAACCTATCATGCTTCTATACAATTTTAAATCAACTATTTTTCCTTTCTCGTCTTTGTCGATTTTGATTGTTGAGTTCATAGGCGTGTTTGCTTCTTTGCTATTCTCCATGCCAAACTTCTTCAGCATTTCTTTGATATACTTGGACTGGTTAATGAAGATTCCTTCATTTAGTTGCTCGATTTGCAGTTCAAGAAAGAAATTCAGGTCTCCCATCATGCTCATCTCAAATTCTTTCTGCATAAGCTCAGAAAATTCTTGACAAAGAGTCTCATTAGTAGCACCGAAAATAATATCATCAACATAAATTTGAATAATCAATATATCCTTTTCTTTGTATTTGATAAACAAAGTGGTGTCTACCTTTCCCTTTTGAAAGTCATGATCAATCAGAAATTTGCTTAATCTATCATACCAAGCCCTTGGAGCTTGTTTTAATCCATATAATGCTTTAGTTAATTTGTATACAAATTAAGATTGATCTTTTTCCTCAAATCCAGGTGGTTGTTCAACATACACCTCTTCATTTATATATCCATTCAAAAATGTACTTTTAACATCCATTTGAAACAATTTAAAGTTCATGTGAGATGCAAAAGCAAGTAAGATGCGAATTGCTTCCAATCTAGCAACCGGGGCATAGGATTCCTCAAAATCTATTCCTTCTTCTTGTGAGTATCCTTTTGTCACAATTCTAGCTTTGTTTCTCACTACAAGTCCACTTTCATCTAATTTGTTCCTAAAGACCCACTTGGTGCCAATAACAGTACAATCAATTGGTCTAGGAACAAGGTGCCAAACTTGGTTTCTTTCAAATTAATTTAGCTCTTCTTGCATTGCTATAATCCAGTTTTCATCATCAAGAGCTTGATCAATATTGGATGGTTCAATCTTAGATACAAAGGCGTATTGTCCACAAACATTTTGCTTTGACCTTCTAGTTTTTACACCTTCATATACATTCCCTATAACTTGTTCAATTGGATGGGCATGTTTGAATTTTAAATCAGTTGGAGGTTTGTAAGAATTATTACCTTCACTTACCTCTTCCTCCATGGAGTTTTCTGGCTTGAGCTCGATTTTTTTTTGTTGTTCTTTTCATTTTGTTTCATCTGCATCACTTATTTCATCCTCCTTTCTCGGAGTTTGGTTAAATTCATCAAAGACAACATGTATTGACTCTTCTATTTTTTGATGTCTTTTGTTGAAAATTCTATATGCTTTGCTATTTGATGAATAACCCAAGGAAATAGCTTCATCGCTTTTGGCATCTAGTTTTCCCAGATTTGTTTTTCCATTACTTAGCACATAACAAGTACATCCAAAAGTATGAAAATATGATATGTTTGGTTTCCTGCCTTTCCAAAGTTCATATGGGGTCTTTTTCAATATAGCTCTAATGGTGACTCGGTTTAATACATGACAAGCTGTACTTACAGCTTCACCCCAAAATCTCTTGAATAGTTTACTCTCATTTAGCAAGGTTCTAGCCATTTCTTGTATTGTCCGGTTTTTCCTTTCAACAACTCCATTTTGTTGAGGAGTTCTTGGTGCAGAAAATGTATGGTGAATTCCCTTTTCATTGCAAAATTTTATGAATCGAGTATTTTCAAATTCACCACCATGGTCACTTCTAATGGAAATGATTAAACTTTGTTTTTCATTTTGCACCAAATTTGAAAACGAGACAAACATTGAAAATGCATCATCTTTGCTAGCTAAGAGTATAATCCAGGTAAATCTAGAAAAGTCATCCACGATTACATATACATACTTTTTCCCACCAAGAGTTAAAATGTCTGATGACCCATAAAGATCCATATGTAGTAATTCAAGTGGTCCAGTTGTTGAGATTTCCTGTTTGGTCAAAAATGGCATTTTCGGTTGTTCAGATAGTTGGCAGGCTTTACAAATCTTATCTTTGTCATATTTGAGCTTTGGTAAGCCTTGTACCAAATTCTTTTTCCATAAGGTTCTAATATTTGACATAATTATATGTCCAAGCCTTGCATGCCATTTTCATGGATCATTTTCTATGGCTATTAGACATTTTCCTTCTAAGTCATCAAGGCAAACCAAATAAATATTTCCATGTCTTTTGCCACTAAAAAGCGCTCGTCACCATCAATAACATTACATATAGAGGATTCAAATACAACTTTATATCCTTTATCGCACAGTTGACTAATACTCATTAGATTGTGTTTGAGTCCTTCAACAAATAGAACATTTTCAATACATGTATTTGAAATACCATAGACATTTCCTTTACCTTTTATTTTACCTTTTTCGTTATTTCCAAAAGCTACTGTTCCTTCATCACATGGGTTGATCTTGTGAAATAATCCTTTTTCTCCTGTCATATGTCTTGAGTAACCGCTATCCATAAACCATACGTTATAGGCCTTAGCTTTAAGACATACCTGTAAAAATTAATTTGAGTGGAGCTCATCCTTTTGGTACCCATTTTATGGGTCCGTTTGTGTTAGTTAACCTTTGAAGTTTGAGTTGATCCATCTTTGATCCCATAAAACCAAAGCATTTTGGCATCCAAACCAGTTTAGCACCTAGGTTTTGCAGTTTTCTTAGTTTACATTGATAGATCTTATGTCCAAGCTTGTTGCAAAAGTTACAAGCTCCCGGAAGTCTAGAAATAAAGAGCCATTTGGTAATTTGTTCATTGGTTGGTCTTTTGGTCCAAACTGTTCGATTTATCTTTGGTTTAGTAAATTGGTTTTGATATTATTTCTTGGAGCGTTAGTTTCAGTTTGTTCAAGTGCAATGTACCCAAGTCCTTTCTTTCAAGTTTGAGTTGTCATTTTCAAAAATATTTTTACATTTTCTCCTGGATTAGAGAACTTGGCAAGAGATTCATTTAATGATTTATTCTCGTTTTTAAGTTTTTCTAATTCATTTTCTAAGGTATTCTTTTCATCTTTTAACTTGTCTAATTTTTCAGCAAGTTTCCCATTTACAATTATTACTGCATCACATTGTCTTTTCTTAATTGTAAACTTGTTTCCTAATTTCTTTATTTCTTCATATAGTGAATCATAAGCTTGTTGAAGTTCCTCTAATTCAGCACATTTAAGACATTCATTTGTAGAGAAATTTGAAAAGGATTACTATTTGGAGGTTACCTCTTGACTACTCGTGCAGTCCGTTGAAGTGGCTTGATCCTCCAAGGTTTCCATGGCTGCAAAGCATATTTCGGTGTTTGCTATGCAACAAATTCTTGCACAATCTGCTTTGCATTCTTTACTTGAGGAGCTATTCGTTGTAGATTCTTCTTCATTCACGTACATGCCTCTTCCTTTGTTTCTTTGAAATCTTTTGTTGTCGCCTCGATTTTTTCTTTGTTCCTTTGCCTTGTTTTCTTCGGGCGTTGGACATTGGGCTTGCATGTGTCCCGAACCGCCACATCGGTAGCATTTTGTTATTTGTTTCTTTTTATCTTTGGAGTTTCTTTCTTTAAAATTTCTGAAATTTCTGCCTTTCCTCACAAATTTTCTGAATCGTTTTGCGAGTAGAGCAATTTCATCGTCATTTTGTGAAGATGAGGTGTCGTCCGAGTCTTGTGCGGCTTTCAAGGCAATTGCTCTTTTGCCTTTGCGATGATCTTCATTTCTTTTCTTAATTAGCTCATGTGACATCAAAGAGCTAATTAGGTTCTCTAGCTTCAATGTGTTAAGGTCCTTGGCTTCTTCTATCGCAGTAATCTTTGGAGTCCAAGATTCTGATAGAGCCCTTAGAATCTTCATAACCTGTTCAGATTCAGATATAGCCTTTCCAAGACCTTTCAAAGCATTAGTGATTTTTGAGAATCTAGCAAACATTTTAGAAATATTTTCTATTTCTAACATTCTAAAATTTTCTAATTCTCCAATCAAAATGTTTCTTCTCGTCCCTTGGACTTGAGAAGTTTCTTCATAGATGGAGGTTAATGTATCCCATATCTCTTTGGCAGTTAGACAAGAGGATACTCTATCATATTCAGATGTCGTGAGAGCACAAAACAGTGAATTCATAGCTTTGGCATTGCTCTTCACGATTCTTACTTCCTCATCGGTCCATTTGGAAGCTTTTTCATCAATAGGCAAGGTCACACCATCTTGAATCGCAATCCAAGAGTCCATATCGGTAGCCATGATGAGTTGTTTCATTCTTAGCTTCCAATATCCAAAATTTTTCCCATCAAACAATGGTGGCCTAGTAAAGGATTGGCCTTTGGCAAATGCGGGAACGGAAGTAGATTGGGATGCCATGTCAATAAGATCTCTTTGGTAAGCTCAAAGACCCGCTCTGATACCACTTGTTGGTCCCGAGTTAATGGCAAAACCCAAGAGGAGAGGGGTGAATTGGGTTCTTATAAAATTTTTTGGTAAATTAAAAACTTAACCCCTTGAAAGTTTAATCCCCTTGATTGATGAAATGAAATGGAAAGCAATATAATGTAGAGAGCAGAAATATAAATCAAGCACACAAGATTTTTATAGTGGTTCGGGCAACCTCCCTACTCCACTCTTCCATGCTCACACTCCTTGTGACTTGGGTTCCACTATTGTATTCCTCAAATACAATTAGAGCCACTGCTCTCTTCTAGATTTCAGCCCTAGGGGGCTTCAACAAATCTCAGCACAAGTAGGTGATGAGTTCCACTCCAATCACACACTACTTTGCTTACACTTGATCTTAGTTCCTCAAACTAAATCAAGTTTAATACAATCAAATGAAATAACAAAGAAATCTACACGTTACAATTGTGTAGAAGCAGTTTGGCGCAGAGAAGAACTCGTAGAATTGGCTTTGAAGATTCAGAAGTTGAGCTCTAGCAGTTTGAAGCAAAGTTCTTCTTCTTTGGATTGGCTTGATCTCTTTAATCCTCTTGAAGATGGGAGTTATGCACACTTAATGATTTTCAGCTTCTTCCATCGTCCATAATGAATGCCTTTTATAATTATGGAGGGAATCCGAACGTTTGAAGGTAGGTAGCGCGCATTTAATGCGCCAACGTTCGAATATTTTTCGACCGTTGCGACCCAAGTCGCAGGTGGAGTCGACTTCGGGTGCGACTTCGCCCAAGTCGCAGATGAAGTCGACTTCGGGTGCGACTTCGCCTTCCGTAGCAACTTCAAGTTCCAGATTGGGTCGACTTGGGCATCGACTTGACCCAAGTCGCAGGTGGAGTCAACTTCGGTGTGCGACTTCACCTCGTCAGTTAGCTTGACGAACTTGAAAACTTGGAATGCTTTAGTTTGCTTGGGTTCCTTCATGCCTTTTGTTGTTCTCTTGCATTTTTCATTTCCTTTTGAATCATTTTCTTCATTTTAGCTTGCCTTCATTAGCTCCATGTTTTGCAACCCTTTGAACCCACATAGTCTTGAATCATATAATCTTGAATAACTTCTTGGTCGAGTTAATGCATCTTGCTTGGACTTGGATTAGTCTTCAAATATTCCAGTTTGAGCATCTAGGTTTCCTTGATCTTCATCTTCATACAAGTTTGTCTTGAAAATAGTTAATCTCAGCTTGTCTTCTGAAATATCCCCTCTGCACGATCGAAGTCGATGCCGGAGTCGACTTCGTCTGCAACTTCACCTCAAGTCACAAGTGGAGTCGACTTGGGGTGCGACTTCGGCACTTCGGGGTCTGGACTTCAACTCTAGAAGGTTTTGTCATGTTGAAGTCGATACTGGAGTCAACTTGGTCTGCGACTTCGACCCAAGTGGCATGCGAAGTCGACTTCGTTTGCGACTTCGGCAGTTCAGCTCTCCCTTTTCAACTCTGGAAGGATTTGGCGCATTGAAGTTGATGTTGGAGTCGACTTGGGGATCGACTTGGCCTTAAGTCGATGCCTGAGTCGACTTGGGAATCGACTTATCCTTCCATGATCTATTTTCTTCAAATGTATGTCCCTTAAACATTTCCACAAATATTTTAGTAGCCAAGACTTACTCAAATTGATTTGTTAATCATCAAAACATAGATTTAGCTTATTTTTCACATATTTCCAACAACACCTTCCCACCCCAAATTCATTCCAAGCCTTGAGAGAGAGAAGGAGAGAAGAAAAGAGAGAAAAAGAGCCAAGTAGGAAGAGAATTCTCCACTTGAGGTAAGAGGATTCTTCCTAAATTTCTTTTGAATATTAAGTAGGGTAAAACTATGCTTAGTTAATGCCTAAGCATAAGAAAATAGGTATAGTTATGCTGCTTAATTGGAATTATGCCAAAACATCAAAAATTTGGAATGCAAATAGAGCATTCAGGAAGATCATGTATAAAATGAGTAAATAATGCTCCGATATTGCTAAATGATGATTTGGGATGAATTTTTATGATAGTTATGATGTTGGAATGATGATATATTAATCTCATGATTTTTGGATTTAAGGAATATGCTTAAGTGAAATTATGATGAATTTTAGTATATGGAGAAAAAGATTTAATTGGCCAAGTTAATGATGATAAATTAGAAATTCATGAATTTTTCCATGATATATTAAACATAAGCTATGTCATGGTCTTTTTTATTTTTGGAACCCATTAACAGTAACTTTCAACGCTGTGAACAGTAACCTGCTACAGTTATATGCTACAGTATCATGAATAATGATTTTCAACAGTAATATGAACAGTGAACAGCGTGATTTTGAAGAAAATTTGAAATTAATATTTGAGGATTAAGACATCAACTAGTGCTTAAGAATGAGCACAATGTGCGAAATGTGGAAAATATGTGAAAAATGAGAAGTGGATGTAATAAATTTCTATATGATGTCAAATGAATGACTAATGAATGTGTTATGGTATATGAGAATGATACTTCAAAAATGGGTATTAAAAATATGGTAAAATGAATGGTATAATGCATAAGTTACGATGTGTATGTACACCTGACTTGTAAATCAAGTGGGTTGTGAATGTTAATGGAAATGGATTGAAAAACTGAGTTGAATGCAAGCAAAAGAAAGTATATGAATGTTATGTCATTCTTATATGTATAGGCAAAGGCAAAGAGCTAAGCGAGACAGAAAGCTAAGCAAGCAAGGTAAGCAAGCACGACTTTGAAAATGTGATTTTATTCTCAAGTATTTATGAAATATAATTAAGGGTGGTCATTCCTATAATGTTTTGAAATGATAAATGTTTATGAGTTTTTATCATGTCGGAATATTGATATCATGTGATGTTCATGGACATGTGCACATGTCTGATGCATAATGAAGAGGTTTTGGTGGAAGAAGTAGGATCAGAGGATTCCTCTTCACCATTGCCAAGTCGCTAGGGCTGTGTGCCAGCGGCATCCTCCCTAGAGCTGGAGGTAATAGAATGTTATGTGTGAATGAATGCATTACATTGAAAAGGAAAGCATGGATTTGAAATGATATTTTAAAGGGATGGTGCAAATAATTCTCTATATGAGAATGACAAGTTACCTGATGTAAGAGGTATATAATGACCGAAAAAATCAAAAGTCATGCATGTAGGAAACCAGGTAAGCTAATCAAGGTAAAGGACGCGAGGTCCCCTTGACGAGGGTAAGTCGGAGAAGCCGGCGTAATGGACCATGTTATGTGAGATGTTTCCCGAGCTAACGTACCCACACACGAAGGTTTATGTCAGATATGGAAAGGAAATAGTTGCACATCCAATATTTATAAAATGATTTTTATGAAAATATTTTTGTTCCGTTGGTAGTTGATCACTTGGTAAGTGTCTTCTATCGAATGGAGAGAAATGCATTTAAATGAAAGAAAAATGCTTGCTTATTGAGTTTCAACTCATGTTTTATTTTTCCAACCTCAGACAGGTGTATGGAAAAGCCAAGAGATAAAAGACATGTATTGCTAAAGGAAAAGAGGAATCTACAAAGGTTAGTAGACTTTTATATGAATAAATGCCCTAGTGGGATATGGCGAAAAAGACATAGGTTGTATGAAATTATGAAGTTATGAATCATATGAGAAGTTGAAGATTTATGATGTTATGGAGAAGTCCATTATGAATGACGATGAGTATATGTTTATTTTTGGACGAGATCCAATTAAGAACCCGCCGCGTGATCAGGGCAACAATCCTGAGTCATGTTTACCAATCCATAAGATCCCGGAGTAAGGTTTCTAGGCACCCCGGTTCAGAGCACCACAATTTGGGCAGATTTTTAAGCCCACAAAAATCCAAAAGGGGCTACCCTAGGTGGGGACGTCCAAGGGGCATTTGGGTTGATTTTGTGATTTTTAAAAATGCTAAAATCAAATGTCATTAGTCTATATGACTAAGTATGTTAAATGACATTACTATGAGATGGATTTTGATGGCATAAAATGCCAAAAATCAAGCCAGATGGGGATGTGAATGGATGGACAGTAATATGAATGGATTTTGGGCAATTAAGCTCCCTTAACCATGGTTAAATGATGGCTAACCAAGTAAAGGAGAGAGAAAGAGAGAGAAAGAAAGAGAAAATTTTCTCCACAAAGGGTCACCAGCTAGGGACATCCCAAGCAGGCCAAGCAAGGAGGAAAAGGAAAAAGGAAGGAAGGGAAAAAGGATTCAACAAGGCTTACACATGTTCATGTTTAATTTGGGTGAGTATTATGCGTTTTTGATTCATATACGTTAACCTAAATCATGTTTGGTTGATGATTAATGTAAAGATGGTTATAAATATTAAATTCATAGCTAAATATCTCCTTGAATGCTTGATGAATGATTAAAAAAATCAAACCCTCATACAGATTATGTGTTAATACTTATAAGGGTGAAATGAATCACATGGATATGTTCATATGTATTGAATCTGGAATAGGAAAACAAAATATAAATGAAATAGTAAATAAATGATTTTTAGCATGGAAGTTTGTGTGAGAACTTATGATAGTGTGATTAAGGAACAACCAAATTTTCAACTCAAAAGGATAAGTAGGTTGTAAATTAAAAATCCAATAAAATCAAGCTCAAGAGGGTTGAACGTGTGTTAGGATTGGCTACACCAAATGATTTTTAATAATTTTTATACACGTTATTTTGAGCTGAAATTTTATATAATGTAGAATACATCTTTAATGACACTTGTCCAAAATAAAAAATAATTTTTGAAGGGTATAAATATACCTAATAATTAACGTTATTTGAACTATCTGAAAAATACCAAAATAAAAGTAAATACTTATTATTTTATACTGGAAATATTTATTTTGGTTAATTCATGTAGTTATTAAGGTAGAGTATAAATTTCAGATTTAAATTCCTTGATTTAATTATGATTCAAAAATTAGAGAGATCAATGTGTCTGATTTCAGCATTAAGGACAGATTAAGGAATAAATCGAAATAAATGTTAAATTCTAAATTTTTGGGATGAAATTTAACTTATAATGGGATATAAACAAGTATCATAAGTGATTATGAATCAATAACCTATTATAGGTGGATTTAAAAAAAAATGGGTGTTATGGAAGCATAAGTTATATTAATGAGGGAATTAAAAAATGGACACCCAACTAGAAAAACAAGTGGGTTAATCTAGTTTAAGGTAAATCCAAATGGATTATGTAGATTGGAAAACCCTAAGGGATGCAAGTATTTGAAAATTTATGCATATAAATAAAATATCATTTTCATTTATCTAGGCAAAGGAAAGGACCAGTATATGAAGAAAGGGATTAAGGCTATCTCAGATAAGCAAGCGAACCTTCCAAAAAATTGATTTTCTCTTACGTGTTGAAATGGTTGAATATGTTTATGATTGATATTTTATGAATTTCTTACGAATGGCAAGCACAAGATTTGAAAATGATGGCTTTAACGAGAGTCACACATTTCTAAAATGATGGCTTTAATAAAAAGCCTCAAGGATTGCTTCATGAGAAACAAGCAACACTTTTCAAATAATTACTTTATTATAAGTGTTGCAAATATTAGGAATGATTTATGTGGATTATTTTTAGAATTTGCTTCCAAGTAAGCAAGTTCTTCAGGATGTTGTTTTTAAAATGGTTTTAAAAGGAAAAGGGAATTTAGACCCTTTTTACAAAGAAATACTTCCAAACGAGTTTAAGTTTACTCCAACGAGATTTTTGTAATAAACAACTATGATTATGAAAGATAAAGAAAAAGGGATTTGGCTTATAGGAATAAATTGGTTTCTTCATGCTAGAACACTTAAACATAAGCAATGATTTGGACATGGTCCATTGGTTTGAAATGATGTTAGAAAAGTTTTAATTTTCCTCAAATAAGGAAATATTCTGAAAATGTCTTGACAATGTTTATACAGATGTTGTTAAAAGGGGTTTAAGAATAGTCAACCTGATAAGTTGATTTCCTAAAATAATTTGATTTCGGGTTGCTGAAATAGCATACAAAAGGCTATGCAAGCTCCTTTTCATATAAGAATAACAAGAAGGACATGTGGACAAAGAGATGATGTTAGGATGGATAAAAGGGAATGATGTAATTGCATAACTTTGCGAGCAAAGACCCCGAAATGAAAACTAGGAAAATATTAGGGAAATATGTTGATTATTCTAGGAAATTTAAAGTTTTGAAGTTTCTTTAATAAGATAATTTTAAGGTTTATTTCAAGAACTATTTTTAGAAAAGATTATTTTCTCAAACATCTCAATTGCTTACTTTACAAGTTGACACAGACTGCGGTCCGTGATGTTCTTTTTTCAAAATGATTTAAAAAGGACACAGACTGCGGTCTGTGATGTTTTATGAGATAATGCTAGCATATAAACATTTATGATGATGATGTATGGTGCACCAATACAAGAAATAGGTCGGTTGTAGAGCACGGTCGGAGATGGACTGGGGCCCACTCTACATATGGCCAAGTCGCTAAGGGATGATAGGAGGCCAGTGGCGCCCTCCTTGAGATGAGAGAAGATGAAGGAACAGCCGCCGGGCTCGCATGCTGTTAAGGATTCTCTTCCAAAAGGTAGACTGATCACTTGTTAAGTGTCACTACTGGATGGGGAGAGATGCATTTGCATATGTTTGCTTTTGAAAAAAAACCCAAAGATTGGGACATAAAAGCATTTTTACGAAAAGTTATCCTAAATAAGATTTTATGAGCCATTATGAACAAGTTACCATAAAAACAGGGTGTTTTACAAAAAAAAGTGTAAATAACAAGGATGAAAGGAAATATTTTCTATGCAAATGTTTTCAAGAAAAGGATTATGTGTTTTATATCTTGTTTGCTATAAACAAGCCCCTAGATGGGGATTATAAAAAAGGATTTATGCCTTGTTTTCTATAAACAAACCCCAAGATGGGGATTATGAAGAAGGGTTTTTAAGGAAAACGTTTTATATGTCTTATTTGCTAGAAACAAGCCCCAAGTTGGGGATTATAAAAAAGATTGATGTGATAAATGTTTTTAGACATAAAAATGTCCATTGTCGATATGCTTATGCGATAAATGTTTTAGGACATAAATGTCCGTTGTCGACAAGGTTTATTGTGGTGCCCTAAACCGGGGTGCCTAGAAGCCTTACTCTGGGATCTTGTCGATTGGGAAATGTGACTTAGGATTGTTGCCCTGATCACGCGGTGGGTTCTTAATTGGATCTCGTCTAATTTTTTTTCTTTCTTTTTCTTTTCTTTCATCACATCTTAAACTATTCATCATGTTCATCATAATATCTTGGCCATCCATAAAAAATTTCACTCCAATCCGACATCCAGATTGCAAGTTATGAACTTTTCTTTATTTTCTCTAAATTTCCACTAAAATCTAAAATTCCATTAAAATATCAAACAGTATTGCTATTTCGTCCTGTAGTAATTAAATCTCCTTTTTCGTCTTTTTGTGATTAGGTTAATCAAAGTGATTTACTCTTAATCACCTCGGTTACTATTCACGTGCACTATTCATGCGCTTAGTTCACATGGTTTAATCCCATAATTGCATTTCTTTAACCTCTAATACACATGTTTTTATACTCATGAATATATATTTCATTAATACATTACCTAGGGTTTAGAACCCTAGGGTTTGATACATGTGTCTAAGATTGGGGTTTCACATTTATGTGGAAAAAATGTTTGGACATAAGAATGTCCGTTTCCAAAATAGTTTACGTGGAAAAGTGTTTTTGGACATAAAAATGTCCATTGTCAAAAGGATTTATAATAAAAGTGTTTTTGGACATGAGAATATCCATTACCAAAGAAGGTTTATGTCACAAAGTTAAAAATATTATAGGACATAAAATATCCCTTGATTGAAGGAATTTATGATGAAAAATATTTTGGACGTAAAAACGTCCATTGGAACATTATAAATGTTCACACAAGACCAAAGAAAATTACTTAAAGAGGGTAAAACGCATATGTTTTGTCTTAACAAGCCCAGACGTGGCTTGTAAATGGTTTTAAGAATGGATGTTTATGAAAATATTTTAAAAGAAAGTGCTTGCCTAGAAATAAAATGCTTGCTTACCGAGTAATCACTCACATTTTGTTTTTCCAAACCTTAGACAGGTGCAGGGAAGCTCGAGAGGTCGTGGACCTGAGTATTAAGGAAAGGTATGACAAGTATAGGATGGTATTCATGTATGCTAAAAGGATTAGTCATGATGAATGGAATGCTATGAATGTTTGCTTTCAGGTAAGTTGGCATATATGAATTTATTAAAGTTCTAAGTTCTACGTGAACTGATGGTTGAATGAATGTATATATGTATGTAATGAAAATGTCATGATTAGGTGAAGAGGACCTTTAATGTAGAGGAACAAGTCGAAATGTCATGAATGATATCTGCAATTGATTGCGAGTGTATCATTGCTTATGATATGAATGAAATGATGAAAGAAAAGGAATAAAATTTTTTTTGGACAAGATCCAATTAAGAACCTGCCGCGTGGTCAGGGCAACAATCCTGATTCACATTTACCAATCGATAAAATCTTGGAGTAAGGCTTAGGATGTAACATCTCAGGTTGGGGGTGACACACTTCATCACTTATTCAGATTCAAAGATGGCCTTTCCGAGGCCCTTGAAAGCATTTGTTAATCTTGAAATCTAGCAAACATTTTAAAAATATTTTTAGTTTCAAGTATTTTGAAACTTAGCTATCAAATGAGAATGTTTCTTCTAGTCTCTTGGACATAAGAAGGGCCCTTATAAATTAATGTAAGAGCATCCGGAACCTATTTAGTAATTTATAATGAAGATAGTTTATCATACTCAGTGCTGTGAGTGCACAAAACAATGAGTTCAAAGCCTTGATATCATATTTTACAACTTTTATTTCCTTTTCGGTCCATATAGAGGCTTTATGACTTTTGTGCAAAGTAACATCATCTTTGATAGCAATCTAAGAGTCCATATATTGGCCACGATCAATTATTTCATTCTCAACTTTCAATAAATGAAATTGTTCATATCAAACAGATGTGGCCTAGTGAAGGATTGTTCTTGGGCAAATGCAGGAACAACAGTTGATTGAGAAGCCATTTAATTTAGGATCTCTTCAAAAATAGTTTCAAGCCTACTGTGATACCACTTGTTGGTCTCGGAGGAATGACTCTACACAAGAAGGGAGTGGTGAATTGGGTAATTTAAAATTTTTTTCTTATTTAAACTTGACCCATTTGGGATTAATTCTCCTTGAATGAAATGTATGGAGGCAATGCAATAAAGCAAGAGAATAAAGTAGATGCTCAAGAGGACATACAACTTTTTATAGTGATTTAGGCAACACTCCTTGTATCTTGGGTTCCTGTGGCGCCCCGAACAGAGGTGCCTAGAAGCCTTACTCCAGGATCTTATCGATTGGTAAGCGTGACTCAGGATTGTTGCCCTGATCACACGGCAGGTTCTTAATTTGATCTCGTCCAAATTTTTTTAAATTTTTTTTTTCTTTTCTTTCATCACATAAACATATACTCACCATCATTAATAATGGACTTATCCATTTAATCATAAATCATCAACTTCTCATATTATTCATAACTTCATAATTTCGTACAACCTATGTCCTTTTTCATCATATCCCATTAGGACATCTATTCATACAAAAATCTACTAACCTTTGTAGATTCTTCTTTTCCTTTAGCAACACATGCCCTTCATCTATTGGCTTTCCCTACACCTGTCTGAGGTTGGAAAAATAAAACATGAGTCAAAACTCAATAAGAAAGCATTTTTCTTTTGTTTAAATGCATTTCTCTTCATTTGATAGAAGACACTTACCAAGTGATCAACTACTAACGGAATAGAAACCTTTTCGTAAACCATTTTTGAAAACCTGCCATAAATCATTCATGTAAACCATTCGTAAAAGCATTTCTCTCCATTCGATAGGAGACACTTAACAAGTGATCAACTATCAATGGAATAGAAACCTTTTCATAAAAATCATTTCATAAATATTGGATGTGCAAATGCTTCCTTTCCATTCCTGACATAAACCTTCATGTGTGGATACGCTAGCTTAGGGAAAATCTCAAATAGCATGGTCCAATACACCGGCTGTCTCCGACTTGGCCTCATCAAGGGGAACCTCTCTTCCTCTTGACGCGTACATGGTTCCTACATGCATGACTTTTGATTTCCCCGTCATATATACCTTTTACACCAGATGACTTGTCATTCTCATGTAGAGAATTATTTGCACCATCCCTTAAAAACATCATTCCAAATCCATGCTTTCCTTTTCAATCCATGTATGAAAATTCAATGCATTCATTCACGCATAACATTCCTTTGCCTCCACCTCTGGGGAGGACGCCGTCGGCACACAACCCATACGACTTGGCAATAGTGAAGGGGGACCCTTTGATCTGCTTTCTACCTCCACCAAAGCCTCTTCATTATACATCATACATGTGCACATGTCCATGAACATCACATGACATCAATATGCCGGCATGGCTTTTCATAAAAGCTCATAAACATTCATCATTTCAAAATATTATAGGAATGACCACCCTTAAACACATTTCATAAATACTTGAGAATAAAATATATTTTTAAAAGGGTTTGCTTGCTTACAATGAAGCAATAAAATCATATTTTTAAAGTTGTGCTTGCCGAGATTTCCTTGAGATGATTAAGATAGGTGGGAATACGAAGTCATTGAATCATAGCTATGTTATTTGGTCCTAATTAAGTTAGTTGTGCAGAGATTACTAATCTAGGTTCATTCATATTCATATACGTCTTCCAACACATACAAACCTAACCAAGTTTTAGTTATGTGCTATGTTCCCATGCATACAAGTAAAACAAGGTTGATAACCATATAACCTAATCATGATTACACAGGGTTAATAAGTATATTCCTATCCATATTAACATCTAATACAACATGAGTTAGAATACCTATGCCTTATATATGGATCTTATTCAAATCCCACTTTTCCAAGCATGAATTTGAATATTAGATCAATCCACAAGGTTGCAAAGCTTGTAAATGCATTAAGCATGATATATAAGGGTAATCTCAAGTAACACAAGTCATGACACAACAGTTTTATCAATTCAAGCATAAGAGAACCAATTATCATAAGCTATGAGTTCAAATCCTACATATCTCCCACCATAGGAAGGTTTAGCCCATTAACATGACTTTAATTCCCATTAAAATCAAGTTACAATCATCTCCAAGAACATAGAGGAAAGGAAAGAGAAAGAGAAAGAGAAAACTAAATCTCAGAAGCTTCCCCCTAACGAGATCGGATCTCCTCTTCTGCTTGCGATGGAAACGGGTCCTTCCTCCCCTTGTCTCTCTAATTCAAGGTTTCCATTTAAACATAAGAACCTGCGCAATAAAACCCTCGTGTACGGATGCGTATTGGCGCCTAGGCGCCAACTCTCAGGAAGCATTTGACCTAAAAACTTTTTTGGGTGTGTCTGCATGTTAATGAAGTGGCGCCTAGGTGCCAACTCTCTGGAAGCTTTTGGCCTAAAAACTTTTCTGGGCGTGTCTGCATGCGGCGCCTAGGCGCCAACTCCCTGGATGCAATATGACTTAGAAATCTCCTGGAGCAGCTATGATCATGTACTGGCGCCTAGCCGCCAATTCACTAGAAGCTACTGGTTACTGAATTGTGCTGGAGTTCTGGCAAGGGCATGTAGGGTGGCGCCTGGGCGCCATCCACATGCCTCGTGACTTGGTTCTGATCTGCATCGCTTCGCCTGCATTGCTTGTAATTCGTCCGTCCTTCCTACAAAAATTACATAAACTAAATAAATGGACTAAAAATACCTAATTTATGCTAAAATTGCATAAAAACTAAATTATACTCCTAAAATGCAAAGTGAGTGAAAATTAAGCTAAATGGATGCAATTTATGCTTAATCTCTTGGACTAACACGCTAATATAGTCTAAAATGGGCCAATGATAACTCGTCGGTGCCTGGGCGCCATCCACCTGCCTCGTGACTTGGTTCTGATTTGCATCTGCTTCGCTCGCATTGCTTGTAATTCGCCCGTCCTTCCTGCAAAAATTATATAAATTAAATAAATGGACTAAAAATGCCTAATTTATGCTAAAAAGGCATAAAAACTAAATAATGCTCCTAAAATGCAAAACGAGTGAAAATTAAGCTAAATGGATTAATGAATGAATGAATGAATAAATGAATAAGGACTTTCTCAACCCAACATAATTCCAATTATGCTTCTAACAATCATATTTCTCTACTCAACAAGATCAAGAATAACCCTAACTTGAAACATTGCATAAAAAATCATCTATTTCTCAATATAGGACATGCGTTTTCATCGAGTTACATGTAAATGACGGTATTATTAGTCCACAGTCATAATTCAATCCTGCTAATCTTCCTCTCGATCAAAAGAAACTGGTTAAAAAAAAATCAACACAAAACAGATGAACCAAGGCTTAAGTATAACTTTCTGTCAAAGAACATGACATTAATTCACTTGATCCCATTTTGCGTCAATGCACATTCTTTCCCCCCCAAACTTATTGCATGACTCTCCTCATCATATTTCAGAATATCTAGAGAGATGTTTTTATCTTTTATTTGATTTGTTTTGGCTCCCCTCGCCATATTTCAGAGTATCTGGGGAAAGTTTTCTTTTTAAAGTGTTATTAATGTGACTTTCCTTTGCCTTTTTACACGAACCTTGACATTTGTTGATGCCAAGTCCTGGTTACTCAGCTTAGGTCAGTCACCCCCTTTTTATTATTCTGATAACTTGGTAGGGATACTGAACATGCAATTAAATTTTGTGAAGTATTACTATTTCTGAGACCATTAATTCCCTTCAAGCAATGGTTAAATTTGTTTAACTCAATTCTTATCATTTCAATTGAAAAGATTAGCATGGAATTGAATTATAACAATGTACTATGAGATTTAGTCCAATTCATTCACATGTTGCTTGCAAATTTCCTTAACACATAGTCCTTAGCTTGAATTTCCAATTCTTCATAAAATCGATTTCAAGTTAAAGTATTTCTCAACGTTGCGCATATTTCCTCAAAATGGATTGAAACAAGATAATTTTCACAGGCAAAATTTGACATGATATGCAATCTAACACATGTATACAAGATATGAATCAAAACACACCAAAAGGAATTATACACCCCCCCAAACTTGAGGGATGCATTGTCCTCAATGCATGCAACTACATGAAACCTACATGATCATAGACTGATAAATAAATATAAAAGGAATATAAAATGGAAAGAACAGGTACTCCCCTAGGCGTCTGATGCGGAGTCGTCGTCGTCGTCGCGCTCACTTTCTTCACTAGGCTGATATAAAGATTGACCAAAATAGGCTCGGAATTCGGGAGGTGTTGATGGGAATGGTAGTAAAGCCTTCGTATCAATCTGTTAGTTCTCTATGAGTCTTCGAAAGGGTGCCTCCATAGCCTGATTGGACAGCTGTAGGAACCGGGCTTGGGCTGAAGAGCAAGGAAGGACAAGAACCCTGCTGTAGAAACCGGTATTGGCCTGAAGAGCCCTGCTGGTATGAGCCCTGCTGGTATACCCTCAGCTCTAGGAGCCCTGCTGCTAGACTCCACAATGTTTGGCCTCTGCTGGGATCTTGTGAAACCCCAACCTAAGGAGGATTTAATGTGTGCATTGAATATGTACATGTGACTTATATGTGAATTAAATGTTATTTTTGGATGATTTTAGAATTTTATGATATTTTGCAATTAGGGTTTAATTAAGAATGGTGATTAAAAATTTAATCGCCGGAGCCCAAAGTGAGTTGGTATGACCCGAGGGGCTTAATGAGGATTTAAAGGTGACAAGGTGTCATGAATAATCATGTTAATTACCATGATTTAATTTATGGAGATTAAAGTGTAATTTTGGAATTAAGGTGAAAAATGATAGAAAATTCATAACTTGACGCCTACAAGGCGGATTTCGATAAAATTTGAAACGTAATCTCACGAAGGTGGGCCCAATCTTATGAATGGATTGAATTAAGGGAATCATGATGGGATTAGGGTGACAATTAATTATTTTTATTCCCAAATCCAAAAGATAAATTCGAGTGGGCATAACTTGATGTAGAAACGTTGGTTTGAGATGAAATTTGAAATGATGAAATAAAATTATGAAATATATGAGATGATTGGAATGGATTAAGCTAATTATGATGGAAAATTGGTTTCTTGGAGAGCAAGTAACAAGTTGCTTAAGGGCTAAGTAAAGAAGGGCAATTGTAGACAAGTGGACGGTCAAGATGTGAGCTAATTTTTGGATTTTCAAAAATGGTGAAAAAGTATTTTACTTGGCTGTAAATGTGCCACCACATATGGTAGATAAGGGAGGATTTAAGGAGTGTGGAATTGCAGCACCAAATGGGCCCCACAGCTGGAAATTCCAGCTCTATAAAAGGGAATGCAAGTTCAAGTGATATGGGTGTTATGATATTTTCTAAGTGCTGAAACTTGCACCCCAAGGCAGAAGCTCATGTCCCAGATCTAGGACACCAAGGAGGAAGAAAAGAGAAGAAAAAAATAAGGGGAAAAAGAGGGATTATCATTTAATCAAGTAAGTATATGATTATTTTGATTTTATGCCTCAAATATGGAAGTTATATGATGTTGTAAACTAAAATACGAACGGAATAGTAAATGGATGAATTTTAGCATGAACATGTTTTCAAAGAATAATTATGGGGTGATTAAGGAACAAAAAAAATTTTCGGCTAAAAGGATAAGTACTTTGCAAATTAAAAATCTGAGAAAATCAACTTAAACAAGGTTGTATGGGTGTCAAGATCAGCTGAACAAAAGAATTTTTAATAATTTTTATACAATGAATATTGAGCTAAAATTTTCACAGGATATATAGGAAATATTGAGGATCATATAAATAAAATACAAATTAGGTTTTGATGGGTATAAATATACCCGATAATTAACGTCATTCAGGCTGTTTTGAAATGGATTCTGCTGTCCAGCAAGGTAAAAATACCGAAATAAATTGAAATATTAAATATTTCGCGATGGAAATATTTATTTTGGTTAATAAATATATTTATTGAGCTATGGTAGAAATTTCAGATCAAAAATACTTGATTTGATATTAATTCAATATTTTGAGATTTCATTACGTCTGATTTCAGCATATGTGGATAGTTTGAGGAAAAAATCAAAAAGAAATATGAAAGCTCTGTAGAAATGATCCAAATAGATATATGTGTTAAATAATTAAATATATACTAATAAAAGTGGTATTATTTGATGAAAATTCAGATTTATAAATCTGTTTAGGGTTATGTGTCAAGCGACACGTTAAATGAGTGAAAAATGAGTTCCAAAGTTGCTATTTTGGAAACCTATGATTAGTGAATTTAAATTACATAAAAATACCCTAAGTATAGTGGTAATTAAGGATAATTATCATGCTTAAATGTGGATTAAATTTCTGACTTGGAAAATTTTATGAAAGGCCTCATATATGTGTTGTTAAATGGCTATATGTGAAAGGATAGACATGCATGAGTGGTAAATGACTAAGTAATTTGGTTTTGTGCAAAAATGCATGAAAATATAAAAAATTTTGTGAATATATCACTGTTTATAATTACATGATGTTAATCTTAAATTTTGGGATTAATTAATGAGGCATAAGGCAACGACATGTGCTTAAAATGAGCACCGATGTGTGAATTTTGGAAAAGGAGTGAAAAATGGCGTAAGGAAGGTAGTGAGCTATTAAATAATAATTATTGGATGATTATTATGTGATTGAATGATTACCCTACCTATGGGACCAAATGTGATGAGTAATAGCCCATGTAGTGCACAAGTATGTGCTATACGGGCATAACGACTTGAGAAGTCGAAGGAATTATGTATGTTAAAGAAAATGAGTTGGAAAACTGAGTTGAATGCAAGCAAAGAAAATATATGAATATTATATCATTCTTATATGTATAGGCAAAGGCAAAGGGATAAGCGAAACGGGAAGCTAAGCAAGCAAGGTAAGCAAGCAGCTTTCTAAATGATTTTGGTTTTCATTACAAGCTGTTTAAGGATGGCCATTCTTTGTTTATATGAGTATTGAAATGTTTATTTCTGTTGAAATAAATGATTACTTATGGTTTTGCAATTATTCTTGAAATGTGTTGAAACATGAATTTATACGATGTTATGTTGAAATTGTGTTCAAAGATGGATGGTGCAAAGAATTCTCTACATGAGAATGACAAGTTCCGTGTGTAAGGGGGTATATAATGCCAGAGTGACTAAAAGTCATGCATGGAATGGAAATCAACTAGGCTAGTCGAGGTAGTAAGTGGACAAGGAGTCCCCCTTGACGTTGCTAAGTCGGAAGGTCCGGCGCCAAGGATGGAAAGGATCATGTCATGAAAAGAGGGTTCCCCGAGCTAGCGTACCATCACATGAAGGATAACGTCATCAATGGAAATGATGAATTTGCACATCCAATGTTTATGAAGTGTTTATGAAAAGTGTTCGAATGTTTTATGAAAAAGTTTCTGCTCCGCAGGTAGTTGATCACTTGCTAAGTGTCTCTACTGAATGGAGGAAAATGTTTTTAAAGAATGTTGCTTTCAAAATGAATTGCATGAAAACCCTAAGCTTGCTTACTGAGTTATCACTCACGTTTTGTTTTCCAAACCCATAGACAGGGGAAAGGAAGGAGGCAAGGAGCACAGGTGGAGATTCAAGGATGAACGAATTCCATGAGTACCTATATATGAACTTATGAATGTTAACAATTAAATTATTATTCGATGTTGTAGAAGAATTATGCTATGTTTTATGCCTATAGATTGGCGAAATTTTTTTTATTGGTAAATACTAAGGCATGAAATATCATGATATGGTTAAGTATGAAGATTATGAGATGACATGTGTGTTGGTCCCGAGTTAGTGGCAAAACCCAAGAGGGGAGGGGTGAATTGGGTTCTTTAAAAAATCTTTGGTAAATAAAGACTTAACCCCTTGAGTAATTAATCCCCTTTTGAAAAGAGCTAGAGAGCAATAAAGATAAAGCAGTAAAAAGAAATATAACACAAGATTTATAGTGGTTCGGGCAAACCTTCCCTACTCCACTCTTCCAAGCTCACACTCTGTTGTGACTTGGGTTCCACTATGTATTCCACGAATACACTTAGAGTCACTGCTCTCTTCTAGATTCCAGCTCTAGGGGGCATATACAACTAGAGCCACTTGCTCTCTTCTAGATTCTAGCTCTAGGGGGCATAAACAACTCACATGCAAAAGTAGGTGATGAGTCTCACTCCAATCACACCCTACTTTGCATATACTTGATCTTAGCTACCCAAGCTAAATCAAGATTTATACAACAAGACAATGAAATAAATGAAACTACACTTTACAGATTTGTGTAGGCAGATTTAGCTCGAGGAAGAAGTTGTGGAAGCAGCTGTGGATGAATATTGTTGAAGGCGCTAGCAACTTGAAGATTTCTTCTTCCTTAGAATTTATACGGACCACTCAACAATGGAGAAAAGCAAATAGGAAACCTTTCTTGCACTTCTTTTCTCTCTTTGAACTTTTAACGTAGTGTCTTGTGTTCTCTTGTTGTTGTTTTCACGTTCATTTGAGGGTCCTTTTATAGAGGGAAGAAAATATGAACGTTATGGAGGTGGTTGATGCGCAATAAATGAACTCCAACGTTCGAAAATTTGACCGTTATACTCCAAGTCGAAGATGAAGTCGACTTGGCCTGCGACTTGGCTTTCAAGTCGTACATGGAGTCGACTTGGCCTGCGACTTGGGTTCTTTAGAAACTCAAGTCTGAGACTTGGGTTGACTTGGCTTTCAGACTTTAACTCAAGTCGATCCTGAAGTCGACTTGGGTTGCGACTTGGCTTGGTCTATTGCAAAAATGCCTTGATCTTCTTGAAATGTCTTGAATCTTGCAAACCATTTGAAAGCTTTGAGTCCCTGCACAATATATGTATGTTCCTTGCTTTTCTTTGGACTCACTTGGTCTTTATGACTTGGGTATTACTCCATTTGGAAGCTAGCTTGAAGATTTTCTTTGAGCTTGATAGACTTGATTTGAATGTAGAACATGATTCTTGACTTTGAATTTGACTCATTTGTTTTTCATCTTGATTCCTTGGACTTGAGTGATAAATCCTCTTGAATATCTTGAAAACCGCATCTTTGAAAGTTTGAACTTCTCAAGTCGTGGATGGAGTCGACCTGGCCTGCGACTTCACCCAAGTCGCACCTGGAGTCGACTTCGTTTGCGACTTCGTTATGTTCGTTTCCACTTTTCAGCTCTGGATACTCCAAGTCGATGCTGGAGTCGACTTCGTCTGCGACTTGACTTCCCAAGTCGCAAGTGGAGTCGACTTGACCTGCGACTTCACCTGTTGCCTTTTGGTATTCATTCTCAAGTCGATATTTGAGTCGACTTTGGGATCGACTTCACCCAAGTCGAAGTCCAAGTCGACTTGGAGATCGACTTGACCTCTTTGCTTTCCTTAAACATTTAGCAAACATATTAGTACCTTTTATATACTCAAAATTAGTTCTTGTTAATCATCAAAACTCAAGATTTGGTCAATTTTATTGTTTTAAACATTGTTTCCAACAATCTCCCCCTTTTTGATGATTGACAAAACTTCATTTGAGTTGATACCTTTCAAGCATTAATCATGTTCATATGTCTTTTGAAAAACAGAGCATTTGTCTTATAGGTCAGAGCTTTTTGAAATTCCAACCATTATATCATTTTGGCATATTGGATACCTTTCAAGCAAATCATGTTGAATACTTTATTAATCAAGCATAACATATTAAGTAAACATAACATTCATCAAAAGCATTTATATATATCAAGTTTCATTTTTACAAAATGCAATACAAAACAAAAATGAAACCTAGATACAAAACTACCCAACCCATAAGAAAATTTTACTCAACTCACCTATTCTATCTCCCCATTTTTGTCAAACTATCAAAAATTTATCAAAAATCGATCAACTCTTAATGATTTTGTGAATTGAAATTGAGAGATCGGATATAAGATTGGTTCGATAGGATAATGATGGGCCGATGAGTAAACAAGAGAAGCGTGATCTGGAGTTGCTTCTTTATGAACTGATCCTGATTCGTAAGGATCGAGTTCAGGCATGGGTTTCTTCTTATGTCGGCCTGAGGCAAGATGATAGCGGATAGTCCGCATTTCCCGCTCAATTCTGTCTTGCCGGGAGTGCATATCCTCGAGGGCGTTGTGAACACCGGTGATAAGACTTGTCATCCGGTCTTCTTGATGACCCATTTCTGCCCTCATAACAACAATTTCATCTTTTAAATCCTTTAGGGTGACCTCCTCAGAAGAGGTTGGAGGCACCCGTTCTCTTGCAGCGGACCCTTGTGGAGAATAGGATCCGTGCGATATGGGAGATGCTGGCTCCTCTTGAGCGAGTGGTGCCACGGGAGGTTGCTCCCCCTCAGTCTGTGCATTGTCTTCTTCCTCTTCTTCTGAAGCTTCATGCCTTAGTTCAAGCAGATTGATCTTCATTCTTTGTATGAGAGCTTTATTTATGGCATTTGTGGATTTGAGCACTTCGAAAGGCTCGCCTTCAATATCCACTTTGAAGAATTCAAGAATTTTTGTGATCCATGTGCCATAGGGAAGGACTCCTCGTGGGTTATCCTTTCTAGAAGCCAATGCTTCAAGAAATAATTTGGGTATGCTCACTTTGACCCTGTTGGCCACTTTCCATAGTATCCCTGCTTCTTGTGGATTCAATTGATTTCTTCCACCGCCCTTTGGGTAGATGCAGTGGGCAATGAGAAGTCGGAGTACTCGTAGCCTTGGTGAAAGATCCATGTACCGAAGGAATTTGATTCCCGGATGGTACTTGTTGCTCCGGGTGAGCTGATTATACATTTGATCCATAGTGAGATCTTCTGGAATAGGCTCATCCTCATACGGGACTCCAAGTATGTGTCCTAAATGACTCATTACTTCAGTCGGTCCTGCAACTATCCCGATTCCAAGATCCATTTCGACTCCTTTGACGAAGGTTCCAAAGTATTCTTCATCCCAAAGATAATAAAACATTCGAGTAAGATCTGGATAGACCCTTTCGTCTTCCTTTAGCAAATTGGTCCATCCTTGAAAATCCAATAGATCTTCTATGTCTGATCCATATTCTTTCAGGAAATTAAAATCTATAATCTTGGGTATGAATACCTTCCGTTCGTAGAACTTTTTGTAGAAACGGCTATGTTGGAGCTCGGTTTTGAAGTAGGTAGTGGGCATCTTCAATACTTGGGCTTTCCCAGCTGCAGTGCCCCTTCTGCTTGTCCCGGATTGTGTGCTCTGTGAGGTTTGTTGTTGATTTTCCGACCTGGGTGCTTGATCAGATGATTGAGTGGAGGTTTGGAATCGAACCCGTTTACCCGTCGAAGTTGATGGTTCCTCTCTGGCTCTTTTTGATGGAGTCCTAGTTCTTCTAGAAACTTCTTTTGGTTGAGATGACGGTTGTGGTTGTGTGGGAACCCGTTTGGGGTATGGTTTTGATACGGCTTTCTTTGGTGCCATTTGGAGTTTGGACTTTATGGATCTGAGAGGGAATGCGAGTGAGAGAAAGAGAGAGTTTGAGAGATAGTGTGTGACGATTTGCCGGAGACAAGGGAAAAAATCGCCGGAGAAAAGGCTGTCGCCGGAGAGGGAGAAATAAGGAGAATCGCCGGAGGAGAAGAGGAAAAATAGGGAGGCCGGAAAAATGAGGAAGAAAAGAAAGAGAAGAGAAGAAATAGAGAGGAGAGTCGGCCGAATGCGAAACGTCGCGCGCAGAGTCGACTTTGCCCTAGGCGAAGTCGACTTCGGTCCCTTGGAGTCGACTTCGCCTGGGGGTGGAGTCGACTTCGACTCTGGCGGAGTCGACTTCGCTTATAAAGTGGAGTCGACTTGACGCCCTTGGAGTCGACTTGACTCATCGACTTGACATTTTTCAATTGTAATTTTCTTATATAATTTTTCCTAATTTAGCTCTATCATCCCCATATCATTCCTAATCTTGTAAAATGATTCTTTAGCTAGAGGTTTGGTAAAGATATCAGCAATTTGATCCTCTGTTTTCACATATTCTAAGCACACATCATGATTTTCAACATGTTCACGAATAAAATGATGTCTCACATCAATATGTTTGGTTCTAGAATGCAATACAGGATTTTTAGTCAAATAAATTGCACTTGTATTATCACATCTAATAGGAATATCAACATAATCAATACCATAGTCTTTCAACTGTTGTTTCATCCAAAGTAATTGGGCACAACAACTACCGGCGGCTATGTATTCGGCTTCCGCAGTAGATAGTGCAACACTTGTTTGTTTTCTTGAATACCATGAAACTAGCATATGTCTAAGAAATTGACAAGTTCCACTGGTACTTTTTCTATCTACTTTATATCCGGCAAAGTCTGCATCCGAATAGCCGATTAGATCAAAGGTTGACCCCTTTGGATACCATAGTCCAAGATTTGTAGTTTCTAACAAATATTTAAAAATTCTTTTTACAGCAAGTAGATGTGATTCTTTTGGACATGCTTGGAATCTAGAGCACATACAAACACTAAATAGAATATCGGGTCTAAAAGAAGTTAAGTATAGCAAGGATCCTATCATGCTTCTATAAAGTGTTTGATCGATACTTTTACCATTTTCGTCCGCATCGATCTTGATTGTAGAGCTCATTGGAGTGTTTGCTCCTTTGCTATTTTGCATTCCAAACTTCTTGAGCATCTCTCTGGCGTATTTGGACTGGTTTAGAAATATTCCTTCACTTTGTTGCTTGATTTGCAGTCCAAGGAAGAAATTTAATTCTCCCATCATACTCATTTCGAATTCGCTCTGCATTATCTTAGAAAACTCTTGACAAAGTTTTTCGTCAGTAGCACCAAATATTATGTCATCAACATAAATCTGCACAATTAAAATGTTCTTATTTTTATATTTAATGAACAGAGTAGTGTCTACTTTCCCTTTTTGAAACTCATGGTCAATCAAAAATTTATTCAATCTTTCATACCAAGCTCTTGGAGCTTGTTTTAGTCCATATAATGCTTTGGTCAATTTATAGACATACTTTGATTGATTCTTTTCTCCAAAGCCAGGGGGTTGTTCAACATATACTTCTTCATTCAGATAGCCATTCAAAAATGCACTTTTTACATCCATTTGAAACAATTTGAAATTCATATGAGAAGCAAATGCTAGTAAAATACGTATGGCTTCTAATCTAGCCACGGGTGCATATGATTCTTCAAAATCAATTCCTTCTTCTTGGGAATACCCTTTGGCTACTAATCTTGCCTTGTTTCTAATTACGAGTCCGCTTTCATCTAATTTGTTCCTAAATATCCATTTAGTACCTATGATAGTGTGATTATTTGGTCTAGGAACTAAATGCCATACATTGTTTCTTTCGAATTGGTTTAGCTCTTCTTGCATTGCAATAATCCAATGTTCATCATTGAGAGCTTGTTCAATGGTATTTGATTCAATTTTAGATACAAAGGCATAATGACCATAAACATTTTGTTTTGATCTTCTAGTTTTCACTCCTTCATATATATTTCCAATAACTTGTTCAATTGGATGGGCATGTTTGAACTTCAAATCAGTTGGTGGTTTGTAAGAATCATTACCTTCACTTACCTCTTCCTCCACGAGATTTTCTGGCTTGAGCTCAAGTTCCTTTGATTGTTCTTTGCCTTTTGTTTCATCTGCATCACTCAGTTCATCCTCCTTTCTCGGTGTTTGGTTAATTTCATCAAATACAACATGTATGGATTCTTCTACAACTTGGCTTCGTTTATTGAAAACTCTATATGCTCTGCTATTTGATGAATAACCAAGGAATATAGCCTTGTCTCTTTTAGCATCTAACTTTCCCAAGTTAGTTTTTCCATTGTTCAAAACATAACATGTACATCCAAAAGCATGAAAATAAGAGATATTCGGTTTCCTTCCTTTCCATAGTTCATATGGGGTCTTTTTCAAGATTGCTCGAATGGTAACACGGTTCAAAACATGACAAGCTGTACTCACAGCTTCACCCCAAAATTTCTTGGATAGATTGCTCTCATTTAGCATAGTTCTAGCCATCTCTTGTATAGTTCTATTTTTCCTTTCTACTACTCCATTTTGTTGTTGAGTTCTTGGTGCAGAAAATGTGTGGTGAATTCCTTTTTCATTGCAAAATTCCATGAATCGTTTGTTTTCGAATTCGCCACCATGATCGCTTCTTATGGTCACAATAGTACTTTGTTTTTCATTTTGCACCAAATTTACAAAAGTTGCAAACATAGAGAAGGCTTCATCTTTACTAGCTAAGAGAATTATCCATGTGAATCTTGAGAAATCATCAACTATGACAAATACATATTTCTTTCCACCAATGGTTAGAATGTCGGATGGCCCGTATAGATCCATGTGTAGCAATTCAAGTGGCTTGGTGGTGGAAATTTCCTTTTTAGTAGAGAAAGGCATCTTGGGTTGTTTCGATAATTGACATGCCTTACAAATCTTGTCCTTGTCATATTTCAATCTTGGTAATCCTTCTACCAAACTCTTTTTCCATAGGGTTTTTATGTTTCCCATGTTTATATGTCCAAACCTTTTATGCCAAACCCATGGATCATTATCAATGGCCATTAGACATTGACCATTCAATTCATCAAGTGAAACCAAATATACATTTCCATGTCTTTTACCACTAAACATGATATGCTTTCCATCAAATACATTACATATAGATGATTCAAACACAACTTTGTATCCTTTATCACATAATTGTCTAATGCTCATTAAATTGTGTTTGAGTCCTTCAACAAACAAAACATCTTCCATGCATGCATTTGAAATATTATGTATATTTCCTTTACCTTTAATTTTACCTTTTTCATTATTGCCAAAGGCAACCATTCCATCATTACAAGGCTTAAGTTTGTGAAACAAACTTCTTTCACCGGTCATATGCCTTGAGCAACCGCTATCCATAAACCATTCATTGTTTGCCTTTGCCTTAAAACATGTCTGAAAAATAAGCAAATAAATCTTATCTCCTTGGTACCCATTTTATGGGTCCATTTGGGTTAGTAATATAAATCAATTTTTGTTGTTCTAACTTTGAAAGCCCAAATCTTGTGTTTCTTGGAACCCAAACTAATTTTGCACCATGGTCATATAATTTCTTAAAATTACATTTGTATATTTTGTGTCCCATTTTATTGCAGAAATTACAAGCCATAGGTAATCTTGGAGTAGGCCTCCAAGTATGCAATGGTTCAAATGTTGGTCTTCTAGTCCACTTAAAATTTTTCTTTTGTGGCTTGTACATAGATGCATTTTTAGTTTGATATTTCTCAAGTGTTTGTACATTTGATTTGCTGCTTTCTCCATGCTCAAATGTATGATACCCAAGACCTCTTTTATGTGTTTGGGAGGTCATATTCAGAAACATTTTAACACTTTCTCCTGGATTAGAGAACTTAGCTAATGATTCATTTAATGATTTGTTCTCCATTTTCAGCAATTCGTTTTCATCTTTCAATTTGTCTAATCTTTCTGCAAGTTTACCATTTACAATTATTGTTGCATCACATTGTTTCTTCTTAATTGTAAACTTGCTTCCTAATTTCTTCATTTCTTCGTATAATGAATCATATGCAGTTTGTAGTTCATCTAATTCAGTACATTTGAGGCATTCTTGAAAGGAAGAATAACTTGAATTAGAAAGAGAGAGTTTGGAACTTACCTCTTCATTGCTTGTGCATTTTGTTGAGGTAGCTTGTTCTTCTTGCTCGATTTGTGCCATACAGCAAATTCTCGCACATTCTTCCGCTTTGATTTCGTCGATTGAGGAGCTACTCGTTGTAGATTCCTCGTCATTTACGTACATGCCTCTTCCTTTGTATTTCTGGAATCTTCTATTGTCCCCTCGATCCGTTCTTTTTTCTTTTGCCTTGTTTTCTTCGGGAGTTGGACATTGAGCCTGCATATGTCCCGAACCGCCGCATCGGTAGCACTTGGTTGATTCTTTCTTCTTTTCTCTGGGAGTTCTTTCCTTGAAACTTCTGAAATTTTTGCCTTTTCTCACAAATTTTCTGAAGCGTTTTGTGAGTAGGGCAATCTCATCGTCGTTTTGAGAAGAAGAGGTGTCGTCAGTGTCTTGTGCGGCTTTCAAGGCAATTGCTCTTTTGCCCCTGTGTTGATCTTCGTTTCTTTTCTTAATTAGCTCATGTGACATGAGTGAGCTAATTAAGTCTTCAAGCTTTAGTGTGTTAAGGTCCTTGGCTTCTTCTATTGCAGTGATTTTTGGGGTCCATGATTCGGGTAGAGCTCTTAAAATCTTCATGACCTGCTCAGATTCAGAAATAGCTTTTCCAAGACCTTTTAGAGCATTAGTAATCTTTGAGAACCTAGCAAACATTTCAGAAATATTTTCTGTTTCTAGCATTCTAAAGTTCTCTAGTTCACCAATCAAAATATTCCTTCTCGTCCCTTGGACTTGAGAAGTTCCTTCATAAATAGAGGTTAGCGTATCCCATATTTCTTTGGCGGTCAAGCAAGAGGATACTCTATCATATTCAGAAGCATTAAGAGCACAAAATAAAGAGTTCATAGCTTTGGCATTGCTCTTAACAATTCTTACTTCCTCATCGGTCCATTTGGAAGCTCTTTCATCGGTAGGCAAGGTTACTCCATCTTGGATAGCAATCCAAGAGTCCATGTCCGTAGCCATGATGAGTTGCTTCATACGAAGCTTCCAATATCCAAAATTGTTCCCGTCAAACAACGGTGGCCTTGTAAAGGATTGGCCTTCAGCAAAGGCGGGAACGGAAGTAGATTGGGATGCCATATCAATAAGATCTCTTTGGTAAACTCAAAGACCTGCTTTGATACCACTTGTTGGTCCCGAGTTAGTGGCAAAACCCAAGAGGGGAGGGGTGAATTGGGTTCTTTAAAAAATCTTTGGTAAATAAAGACTTAACCCCTTGAGTAATTAATCCCCTTTTGAAAAGAGCTAGAGAGCAATAAAGATAAAGCAGTAAAAAGAAATATAACACAAGATTTATAGTGGTTCGGGCAAACCTTCCCTACTCCACTCTTCCAAGCTCACACTCTGTTGTGACTTGGGTTCCACTATGTATTCCACGAATACACTTAGAGTCACTGCTCTCTTCTAGATTCCAGCTCTAGGGGGCATATACAACTAGAGCCACTTGCTCTCTTCTAGATTCTAGCTCTAGGGGGCATAAACAACTCACATGCAAAAGTAGGTGATGAGTCTCACTCCAATCACACCCTACTTTGCATATACTTGATCTTAGCTACCCAAGCTAAATCAAGATTTATACAACAAGACAATGAAATAAATGAAACTACACTTTACAGATTTGTGTAGGCAGATTTAGCTCGAGGAAGAAGTTGTGGAAGCAGCTGTGGATGAATATTGTTGAAGGCGCTAGCAACTTGAAGCTTTCTTCTTCCTTAGAATTTATACGGACCACTCAACAATGGAGAAAAGCAAATAGGAAACCTTTCTTGCACTTCTTTTCTCTCTTTGAACTTTTAACGTAGTGTCTTGTGTTCTCTTGTTGTTGTTTTCACGTTCATTTGAGGGTCCTTTTATAGAGGGAAGAAAATATGAACGTTATGGAGGTGGTTGGTGCGCAATAAATGAACTCCAACGTTCGAAAATTTGACCGTTATACTCCAAGTCGAAGATGAAGTCGACTTGGCCTGCGACTTGGGTTCTTCAGAAACTCAAGTCTGAGACTTGGGTCGACTTGGCTTTCAGACTTTAACTCAAGTCGATCCTGAAGTCGACTTGGGTTGCGACTTGGCTTGGTCTATTGCAAAAATGCCTTGATATTCTTGAAATGTCTTGAATCTTGCAAACCATTTGAAAGCTTTGAGTCCTTGCACAATATATGTATGTTCCTTGCTTTTCTTTGGACTCACTTGGTCTTTATGACTTGGGTATTACTCCATTTGGAAGCTAGCTTGAAGATTTGCTTTGAGCTTGATAGACTTGATTTGAATGTAGAACATGATTCTTGACTTTGAATTTGACTCATTTGTTTTTCATCTTGATTCCTTGGACTTGAGTGATAAATCCTCTTGAATATCTTGAAAACTGCATCTTTGAAAGTTTGAACTTCTCAAGTCGTGGATGGAGTCGACCTGGCCTGCGACTTCACCCAAGTCGCACCTGGAGTCGACTTCGTTTGCGACTTCGTTATGTTCGTTTCCACTTTTCAGCTCTGGATATCCAAGTCGATGCTGGAGTCGACTTCGTCTGCGACTTGACTTCCCAAGTCGCAAGTGGAGTCGATTTGACCTGCGACTTCACCTGTTGCCTTTTGGGATTCATTCTCAAGTCGATATTTGAGTCGACTTTGGGATCGACTTCACCCAAGTCGAAGTCCAAGTCGACTTGGAGATCGAGTTGACCTCTTTGCTTTCCTTAAACATTTAGCAAACATATTAGTACCTTTTATATACTCAAAATTAGTTCTTGTTAATCATCAAAACTCAAGATTTGGTCAATTTTATTGTTTTAAACATTGTTTCCAACAATGTGTAACTCTCAAATGATATAATGACCTAAAATGGCATTTGATGGAAACAGAATGTATAAATGATATAAAATCCTAAGAAGTTAGGATTAAGTGGATAAATATACGTTAAAACCCACTGTGTGACAGGGCAACAATCCTGATCATGTTTACCAGTCGAACGGTCTTGAGATAAGGTTGTGGCGCTCGGGCTGGGGCACCACAGATCTATTTTGCAGATAAGGTGGATGCTATATAGGAGAAAAACCTGGAGGTGCTGATGAAAAAGGATCTGCATCACATTGTGATTCTAACCACCTATTAACACTCTCTTCGATTTTTCGTTTCTTTTCTTCTTCCATCTCCTTCTTTAACTCTTTTGCACTCATCACTCGTTTTCGCTTATTGGCCATCTATTCAAATATATAACTGCATTAGTTATATACTAAAAATAACACATTGCAAATCATTTTGCAACACATTATGATATATCATGATAATGACCTATAAAATTCTCATAGAATCATATATATCATTTTTTATCATTAGACTTAGACTTTTCCATGCCTATTTATCAGTCCATGCTCTGATACCAAGCTCTATGGCGCCCCCAACCCCAGCGTCACATCCTGAGACTTACCTCAGGATCGGTATTGACTGGTAAACATGATCAGGATTGTTGCCCTATCACACGACGGGTTTTTAACAGATAATTATCCAATTTAAATATATTTTTATAGAAGTTTATTTCCTCATAATTATATCTCAAGAAATAACTAAGTCATTTCCAACCATTCAATACACAACAAAGCATGGTATTCAAAGACATTACAACTTTTTCCTAAATCAGATGTCACTGCATGTTATAACCATAGTTGTCCATATGAAAATAATAACTTAGTTACATCCATTCAGCATACGTTCTACTACATCATCATGACTGCAAAAGTTTTTCTCTTGCTTAAATGATATTTTATTTTCTCCTCTACCGAGTCTCTTCATTCACCTGTCTATGGGTTTGGAAAACAAAAATGTGAGTTGTATACTCAATAAGCAAGCATTAAATATTTCCAAGCAAATCATTTTAAAGGAAATCTTTTTCAACAAAAAGGTTTCTCTCCATTTAGTAGAGACACTTATCAAGTGATCAGCTACCTGCGGAGAAGAAATCTTTTATTTAAAATTGTTAGGAAAAGCAACCTTATACCCCCTCGGGGATATACAATGACCCAGTAATGAATGAATTCATGATCCCTTAGGATGGAGGCTAGCTAGGCGACTATCTATCTTCATCTCCTTTCACACAAGGAGACGCCGCCGGCCCTTGGCCTATTTTAGCAACTCGGTAACACCAAAGGGGGACAATCGGTCCGCTTATTCCTTTAAGGTGAACCTTATGCATTGTGTGCATGAATTTATCCATAACATGCTAGCATGAGTTTTCACACATTATATCACAGGACAACAGTTTTCATTTATCACAAAGCAGTTATATAAATCAATTTAAAATACCTAGTGAACTAAGGAATGGCCATCCTTAAAAATTTAGAAATAAATTTCAAATAAAATTTGTTAAATCAAGAAAAGCAGTTAAAACATCTTTTACAATTATTTCAAAGAAATTTTAATAAATAGAAATTCATTTAGAAAAGTTGCTTGCTTACCTTGTTCGTGAGAGCTTCCCGGATCAACCTTTTCCTTTCCTTAGCCTATGACAGAATAACATAATTTCTATATAAATTCTATTTGCTTGCATTTATTTAGTTTTCCAACCCATTTCTATAAATATTCATGATCCGTTTAGTTCCAAGTCGGGTATGCGTATTTTACACTTACGTATCTAAATTATTCATTATGCCTCATATTAAATTCTCATATATTAATCTCAAAATTAGAGATTATTAATTCATCAATGCATTTCACGTTTTTCCATCATATTTTAACATATTTTTTCATTTTAATATTTCACATAATGTATTTATCCTTTTATCATGTGCATTGCTTCACATATGTACGTCTAACTGTGTCTAATTCATATATTTCTTAAAAATTTTCAAATCAACAACTAATCCACTAATTCAGAAAGTTTATTCACTTCATATAACACCTAATTAATGCATTTTTACGAATTTTTAATACACAATTCTCGAAATTACAAAAACAGCCACTTTGACATCCAATTTCCACACTTTATACGTCTCTTTCGATACTCCAACATAAAAAGATTTTTATCTGTTTAATTCCAGAAATTTAACTCAATTTATTTGCCCTAAATTTGATGCATTTTCACATATTTAAACTCCATATATAAGTTATTTCTAAAACAGCAACATTTTCCACATGTATAGGGTACTCGTTTACAACCTTTGGACGTCCACTTTTCACTTGTATTAAAATCCGAATTTAGGCACTTTATGTAATGCCCTTATTCCTGTCCAAATTGTCCAATATTTAGGATATTTTACCCTATATTTCATCCATAATTTATTTAAATCATTTCATATATCATTTTCATCATTTAGGAGTGAATTTCGGGTCTTAGATGATACCATAACTAGTTTACCTTCTATACTTCACAACACATTCACAACACATGCTAAATTTCAGATATAATCAACATTAAGTCATGAATTATCATGTGATTACATTCACTAATTCAAACAGCAACTTAAAACACAATTTTAGCATGATTAAGCTAGAGTAAAAGTTTATACATCACACCAAACACTCTCTATTCACACCTAGCTCTTCATTGTACTTATTGCAAATAAATTTCCATTAAAGCATCCAAAATCTTCATTAAAAGTTCCATTTATGAAACATATTCATAGCTCATAAATTAAATTAGATAAAGTAGATTAAAATCACTCAACTTAAGTCATATACTTACTTGTATAGGGAGCAACACTCAATTCTCCTTCCCAAGCAAGCTTTCTCTTCTCAACTCCTCCTTTTCTTTCTTTTTTTCTTCACTAAATTTTTGGGTTTGAAAGGGGTGAAAAATATGGACGTGGGGTGCTTCTGAAATGAAGACTCAAAATGCAGATTTTTTTCTAAGTACCCAGCCCTATGCTTAGACGTCCCCTTGCTTATATGCAATTAGCTGAAAATTTCCAGCAAATGGGCCCCACATGCCACATCATCCATGCAATTTCCAATGCATTCCTATCCTCTTAGCTGACATGGAAGCTTGTGGGCCATTAAAATTATTTTTCTTCGTAATTATAAATTCACTAATTATCCATTGGATTAAATCATCACAAGGCTGTCCATCTGTTGCACGTCCACCATCAGCTGCTATTCTCCCATTTTTCAACGAATTTTTGCAACTAATAAATGCACATTTACATCCCCTATTACCTAATCTAATTATCTATGCATTTTACGATTTTTAAAAAATTTTAAAAATCATTTTTCCAGCCACTTGAACGGTCACAATTTTCTGTCCATTTTTTTATGCCTGTCCACGTCCCAACTTTGCAGCAGATGATCTTATCATAATAAATTTTTTCACTGATTTAATTAATCACTCATTTAATTATCTAGTAGATTAGGGCATTTAGGGTCAATTTAGGTTAATAAAAAAATTATAAAGTAAGCATTGAGCTGCCAAACCGTCCACATCTCCCTTAGATTATGCTGCTGTCCACTTTTTCATCTTCCATTCAACAGTTCAGAGCAGCTCCTAATAAATCCGAATTCCACTTACATTTAATGCAAAATTATCCACATTAACTCCTTGTTGACTTTGGGTATACATTTTATTATTAAAAAATTCCAAAAATCCAACTATAAGGCTGTTTGGATCCATTTTCCATTTGACCCATTAATTATGCATTTAATTAAGAGATAATTGCAGGGATTTTCTCACTTTTAGTAATTTACATAATACCCTACAAATTACCCTCTCTTTGACACCTCAAATTTGTCTTCTTTCATTTCTTTATTTTATATAATTTCATCATAAATGCTATTTACTTTATGATTTGAAAAATCAAATCTCTCATTCTAATTTCGTGCTAGCTTAATCCCTTAGTCATTTTCATGATCAAATCCGATCTTTCTAGCCCAAGTTATGATCATTTTAAGCTTTGAACGGTGATGATCAATTTTTCTCAAAATTTTCATAATCGAATTTTTCCATGAGATTAAGCACAAAATTATGTGCTTCCCCCTCAAATTTTACCTTAATTTGACTTAATGTCACCAAGTTATGAATTTTTCAATATTATCTCAACTTGGTTCTATAATTAATCTCCTAATCTTCATTAATCACTTATGAGATTTAATTAGACTTTTTATAGCATGCTAATATTTATCCATCTTTAATATGATATTTCAATCATACTAAACCATGTTATTTTCACTTAGTAATTTTTTAAACAATCATTCACACAGATGACCTAATTGAAAAAATCTTAAAAATTGCAAATACTTCAAATATGAATACATCATTCATACATAGTTCATTCAATATCTTTTACATGACTTCTATACAAACTAGGGTTTCACAATCCTCCCCCCTTTATAATAGGTTTCGTCCCGAAACCGTTTATTCTTTAAATAACTGGGGGTATTTCCTTTCTACTTCCTCCCTTAATTCCCATGTAGCTTCGCCTTCGGAATATCGATTCCACTGAATCTTTACATATTCTATTTCTCTATTTCGAAGCTTCTGTATTTTATAATCCAAGATTCTAATAGGTATTTCCTCATAATTCAAGTGATCTTGGATCGGTAAGTTTTCTGCTACTAGTACATGGGTCGGATCTGCTACATATTTCCTAAGCATGGAAATATGAAAAACATTGTGCACTAAGGCAAGTGCCGGAGGTAAAGCAATCCTATAAGCTAACTTTCTAATTTTCTCCAACACTTCAAATGGTCCAATATACCTGGGATTTAGCTTACCCCTTTTTCCAAATCTCGTAACTCCCTTGAATGGCGTGACTTTGATGAATACATGTTCGCCAACTTGGATATTTAGATCTTTTCTTTTACAATCTGTATAACTCTTCTGCCAACTCTAGGCTGTGAGTATACACTGGCGAATAATTTGTACTTTGTCTGCCATTTTCTGAGACAAATCTGGGGCTAGCTTCTTTTCTCCAACTTCATCCCAGTTCAACGGTGTTCGACATCGTCGTTCATACAATGCCTCGAATGGAGCCATTTGAATACAAGACTGATAGCTGTTATGATATGCGAATTCAGCTATAGATACATATTCATCCCATGAACCACCAAATTCCAAGGTACACATACGAAGCATATCCTCGATGATCAGATTGACTCGCTCTGTCTGTCCATCTGTCTGGGGATGGAAAGCGGTACTGAACTTGAGTTAGGTGCCTAGGGTTTTGTGCAAACTTTTCCAGAATCGAGATGTGAATGTTGTGTCTCTATCAGAAACTATTGATTTAGGCACTCCATGTAGTCATACTATTTCCTTATAGTAGACTTTTGCTAACCTCTCTGTTGTGTATGTTTTCTTTATGGGTATAAAATGAGCAACTTTAGACAATCGATCAACGATTACCCATATAGAATCATTCCCATGCTGAGTCTTAGGTAGTCCTTCAATGAAATACATAGTAATATCATCCCATTTCCACTTGGGAACTTCCAGAGATTGTAATTTTCCAGATACCTTTTGATGATCAGCTTTCACTCTTTGGCAAGTTAGGCACTTGGCAACATATTCAGCGATCTCTTTTTTCATATTATTCCACCAATATGCTTTCTTGAGATCCTGATACATCTTAGTGCCTCCTGGATGAATGGAAAAAGGGTGAAAAATGTGCTTCCTTAAGAATTTGCTCCTTCAACTCAGTTGTACTAGGTATGCATAAGCGACCTTTGTATCGATACATACCTTGCTCATCCATAGAAAATTCTGTCAATCCTTTTCTCTTCATTTTCTCCACATAGGCATGTAGATCTGCATCTTGTTGCTGTGCAGTTTTAATTTGATCAAACAACGATGACTGTATGTACATTTGTGATAACCTTATTTGAACTCCAGGGGGACATACAATTAATTCTAACTGTCTCATTTCCTGAAGCAACCCTTCCTGTTTTGTGATAAGATGCGTCATGCTGACATTTATGCTCAATGCATCGGCTACTACATTTGCCTTACCATGATGATACAGTATCTCCAAGTCATAATCTTTTAATAACTCAAGCCATCTCCTTTGTCTCATGTTCAATTCCTTTTGTGTGAAAATATACTTAAGGCTTTTATGATCTGTATAAATTTCACACCTAGTACTATACAGGTAATGTCTCCATATTTTTAAGGCAAACACCACTGCTGCTAATTCCAAATCATGAGCGGGGTAATTAACCTCATTGGGCTTCAACTGTCGTGATGCATAAGCTATCATCTTGCCTCTTTGCATTAATACACAACCCAAATCTTTCCTTGAAGCATCACTGTATACCACAAAATCATCATTTCCCTCAGGTAGGGTTAGAATAGGTGCTTCCACTAACCGCTGCTTTAATTCTTGAAAACTGTGCTCACATTCCTCAGACCATACATACCTAACTCCTTTGCGAGTCAATTTTGTTAATGGAGCTGATAATCGAGAAAATCCTTCAGCAAATCTTCTGTAATACCCTGCTAAGCCAAGAAAACTTCGAATTTCTGTAATGGTCGTTGGCCTTTGCCATTTCAAAATTGCCTCGATCTTTTGAGGATCAACTTGAATTTCTTGTTCTGTTATTATGTGACCCAGAAATCCTACTTGTTCCAGCCAAATGTCACACTTCTTTAGCTTAGCATACAATTTCTCTTTTCTCAATCTTTCCAATACCTTTCGCAAATGAAATTCATGTTCTTCCTCTGTCTTTAAGTAAATTAGAACATCATCAATAAATACCACCACAAATTGATCAAGATAGTCCCGAAATACCCTATTCATCATATCCATGAATACAGCAGGGGCATTAGTGAGCCCAAAAGGCATCACTAAAAATTCATAATGTCCATGCCTAGTTCGAAAAGCTGTTTTGTGAACATCAGTCGGACATATTCTTAACTGATGATACCCTGACTATAAATCAATTTTAGAGAAAGTGGTAGCTCCTTGTAATTGATCAAATAAATCATCAATTCTGGGCAATGGGTATTTATTTTTCACTGTGACCTTATTTAATTCCCGATAATCAATGCACAATCTTAAACTTCCATCTTTCTTTCTCACAAATAATACCGGAGCTCCCCAGGGTGATACACTGGGTCTGATAAAACCTTTATCTAACAGCTCCTGTATTTGAGTTCTCAGCTTATTCATTTCGGCCGGTGCCATTCTGTATGGAGCCTTTGAGATTGGAGCTGTAACTGATATGATATCAATAGTCATATCCGTTTCTCTTTGCGGAGGTAACATGGTCAATTCCTTTGGAAATACATCAGAAAATTCTTTAACCATCGGAATTTGATTTATTCCTATCTCCATGTCTTTCTCCACATTAACTGATACCAGATAAGCTTGGCACCTTTGGCGAATCATTTTGACAGCTTTCATGAATGATATTAATATCATAGTGGTTTCAGGCTGTCTTAGCTTTCCAATGACTATCTCTTTTTCTGGAGCTTTTTCTAACTGAACCTTCTTATTTTTACAATCAATCGTAGCTCCCCACTGACTCAACCAATCCATCCCCAATATCACATCAAATTCTGTCATAGGAAGTAGGATCAAATTGGCTTCTAAAATCAATGATCCTATCCGAATTGGGCATGCTTTGCATACTTGGCAAACACTGGCTAACTGATATACAGGGGACTCTACATGAATTATCTCATTGGTTTCCTCTACCGGTAGTGCATGGGTGGCCACAAATTGGCATGCTATGAATGAGTGACTAGCACCAGAATCAAACAAAGCAACTGCCAAATTTCCTAAAATGTAAACCATACCTGTGACCACCTTCTCTTCTTCTTCCTGAGATTCAGTCCGAGTCAAAGCATGCACATGTACCGGATTTGCAGTAGTTCCCTGCCTATTCGCTGTTCCCGATATCCTGAGCCGTGCAGGTCTTCCACGACCTTGGAATGTTTGTGCTTTATTCGGACAGTTCGGAGCGATATGTCCTGTTTGGTCACAAATATAACATTTAATGACCTTTGCTTCACCCGCTCTGCATTCCTTGGCTATATGGCCTGCTTGCCCGCATTTATAGCACCGATTTGATCCTTTAGGCATTCGCCTGAATGTCGCCTTTGACATTTTTTGCAAAAAGATGGGAGCTTCTTCTTTGGAGCCCCTTTTCCTCTCTTTACATTTCCCTTCTTACCCCTTTATTTACTTGATTCAGTTTCCTTTGTTCCAAAACCAAACATTTTTTATCCAAACCTTAATTCCTGTGTTCTTAATGCCTCAATTTCTAATGCTCTTGCCCTTTCAAGACATGAAGCATAATCTTTAATTAATAAAGGAGCAAGGCTTTCTCTGAGATACGACCTCAGTCCTTACTGGAATCTTTGTGCCTTATTGCTTGGCTCATTAGCAATCCAGGGCACATATCGAACTAGGGCATTAAACTTAGTAGCGTATTCGGTAACAGACATTCTTCCCTGATAAAGCCTTTCAAATTCTATCACTTTCTGACTTTTTAAACCAACAGGAAGATATTCCTTATTAAACTCCTCAACAAATGTTGGCCATGATACCTCTTCTGGTTGTGGCATCGTGACCAACATCGTTTCTCACCACTCATGCGCATCCTTAATCAATAAATGAGTGCCACACAAAACCTTCTGCCGATCATTACACGGAGAGGTTCTAAATAATTTATTAATCTCTGTTATCCATTGTTCAGCCTGTACCGGATCGAGTTCTCTTGCAAATTTTGGGGGTCTCTGAGCCAAGAATGCATTAATCGCCTTTCTATCAGCTTCCATTACCTGATTTTCATCTTCTGTGTGTGCTGTCATGGGGGACGGGCCAACCGTCGGAATGGCTCTCTCTCTATCAGTACTGCCTAATTGGACCTTCTGTGTTCTTTCCCACAACCCTTAAATAATATCTGCTGTCTGCGCTGCCCAACCCTTTACTTTGCCTATGACAGAATAACATAATTTCTATATAAATTCTATTTGCTTGCATTTATTTAGTTTTCCAACCCATTTCCATAAATATTCATAACCTGTTTAGTTCCAAGTCGGGTATGCGTACTTTACACTTACGTATCTAAATTATTCATTATGCCTCCTATTAAATTCTCATATATTAATCTCAAAATTAGATATTATTAATTCAGCAATGCATTACACGTTTTTCCATCATATTACAACATATTTTTGCATTTTAATATTTCACATAATGTATTTATCCTTTTATCATGTGCATTGCTTCACATATGTACGTCTAACTACGTGTAATTCATATATTTCTTAAACTTTTTCAAATAAAAAACTTATCCACTAATTCAGAAAGTTTATTCACTTCATATAACACCTAATTAATGCATTTTTACGAATTTTTAATTCACAATTCTCGAAATTACAAAAACAGCCACTTTGACATCCAATTTCCACACTTTATACGTCTCTTTTGATACTCCAACATAAACAGATTTTTATCTTTTTAATTCCAAAAATATATCTCAATTTATTTGCCCTAAATTCAATGCATTTTCACATATTTAAGCTACACATATAAGTTATTTGTAAAACAGCAACATTTTCCACATGTATAGGTTACCCGTTTACACCCTTTGGACGTCCACTTTTCACTTCTATTAAAATCCGAATTTAGGCATTTTATGTAATGCCCTTATTCACTTCCAAAGTGTCCAATATTTAAGATATTTTACCCTATATTTCATCCATAATTTATTTAAATCATTTCATATATCATTTTCATCATTTAGGAGTGAATTTCGGGTCTTAGATGATACCGTAACTAGTTTACCTTCTATACTTCACAACACATTCACAACACATGTTAAATTTCAGATATAATCAACACTAAGTCATGAATTATCATGTGATTACATTCACTAATCCAAACAGCAACTTAAAATATAATTTTTAGCATGATTAAGCTAGAGTAAAAGCTTATACATCACACCAAACACTCTCTATTCACACCTAGCTCTTCATTGTACTTATTGCAAATAAATTTCCATTAAATTCTCTAATTAAAAGAGTCCAAACTCTTCATTAAAAGTTCCATTTATGAAACATATTCGTAGCTCATAAATTAAATTAGAGAAACTAGATTAAAATCACTCAACTTAAGTCATATACTTACTTGTATAGGGAGCAACACTCAATTCTCCTTCCCAAGCAAGCTTTCTCTTCTCAACTCCTCCTTTTCTTTCTTTTTTTCTTCACTAAATTTTTGGGTTTGAAAGGGGTGAAAAATATGGACGTGGGGTGCTTCTGAAATGAAGACTCAAAATGCAGATTTTTTTCTAAGTACCCAGCCCTATGCTTAGACGTCCCCTTGCTTATATGCAATTAGCTGAAAATTTCCAGCAAATGGGCCCCACATGCCACATCATCCATGCAATTTCCAATGCATTCCTATCCTCTTAGCTGACATGGCAGCTTGTGGGCCATTAAAATTATTTTTTTCTTAATTATAAATTCACTAATTATCCATTGGATTAAATCATCACAAGGCTGTCCATCTGTTGCACGTCCACCATCAGCTGCTATTCTCCCATTTTTCAACGAATTTTTGCAACTAATAAATGCACATTTACATCCCCTATTACCTAAGCTAATTATCTATGCATTTTACAATTTTTAAAAAATTTTAAAAATCATTTTTCCAGCCACTTGAACGGTCACAATTTTCTGTCCATTTTTTTATGCCTGTCCACGTCCCAACTTTGCAGCAGATGATCTTATCATAATAAATTTTTTCACAGATTTAATTAATCACTCATTTAATTATCTAGTATATTAGGGCATTTAGGGTCAATTTAGGTTAATAAAAAAATTATAAAGTAAGCATTGAGCTGCCAAACCGTCCACATCTCCCTTAGATTATGCTGCTGTCCACTTTTTCATCTTCCATTCAACAGTTCAGAGCAGCTCCTAATAAATCCGAATTCCACTTAAATTTAATGCAAAATTATCCACATTAACTCCTTGTTGACTTTGGGTGTACATTTTATTATTAAAAAATTCCAAAAATCCAACTATAAGGCTATTTGGACGTCCAAAATCTGCCACCTATTCCATTTTCCATTTGACCCATTAATTATGCATTTAATTAAGAGATAATTGCATGGATTTTCTCACTTTTAGTAATTTACATTATACCCTACAAATTACCCTCTCTTGACACCTCAAATTTGTCTTCTTTCATTTATTTATTTTATATAATTTCATCATAAATGCTATTTACTTTATGATTTGAAAAATCAAATCTCTCATCATAATTTCGTGCTAGCTGAATCCCTTAATCATTTTCATGATAAAATCCTTCTAAAAGCTTGATTTCATAATTTTAGCCGTTCATTTCAAATTTCATCTTAATCTGATCTTTATAGCCCAAGTTATGATCATTTTATGCTTTGAATGGTGATGATCAATTTTCCTCAAAAGTTTCATAATATAATTTTTCCATGGGATTAAGCACAAAATTATGTGCTTCCCCCTCAAATTTTACCTTAATCTGACTTAAGGTCTCCAAGTTATGAATTTTTTAATATTATCTCAACTTGGTTCTATAATTAACCTCCTAATCTTCATTAATCACTTATGAGATTTAATTAGAATTTTTATAGCATGATAATATTTATCCATATTTAATATGATATTTCAATCATACTAAACCACGTTATTTTCACTTAGTAATTTTTTAAACAACCATTCACACAGATGACCTAACTGAAAAAATCTTAAAAATTGCAAGTACTTCAAATATGAATACATCATTCATACATAGTTCATTCAATATCATTTACATGACTTCTATACAAACTAGGGTTTCACAACTTGTGCCTTATATATGGATCTTATTCAAATCCCACTTTTCCAAGTATGAATCTGAATATTCGATCAATCCACAAGGTTGCAAAGCTTGTAAACGCATTAAGCATGATATATAAGGGTAATCTCAAGTAACACATGTCACAGCACAACAGTATTATCAATTCAAGCATAAGAAAACCAAATATCATAAGCTATGAGTTCAAATCCTACATATCTCCCACCATAGGAAGGTTCAGCCCATAAACATGACTTCAATTCTCATTAAAATCAAGTTTACAATCATCCAAAGCAAAGAGAATAACAAATAAGAAGAGATAGATGAGAAGAGGAGATAATACTCAATGGGTTTGCACTGATAGCTTGGATCTCCACTTGCTCTTCTCTCCTGCCTTGAAGCCTTGGTTTCTCTACTCCTTTCTCAGCAACCACAACCCTCTCTCTGAGTCTCTCTATCTCTCTTGAATCCCTAGGTTTCTATTTATAATAGGTAGCTTGCGCAGCACATGTGCAGAAACCCGCGCGTACGGATGCATAGTGGCACCTGGGCGCCAACTCCCTGTGTGCTGGGTAACTTGAAAACCTTTTTGGAAACCCTAGGACTTCATGCCTTGGCGCCTAGGTGCACCTAGCTGGTGCCTAGGCGCCAACTCCTTGGAAGCTACTAGTTGCTGGATTATGTTGGAGTTCTGGCAAGGGCATGTAGGTTGGCGCTTGGGCGACACTGGTCGGTGCCTGGGCACCATCCACCTGCCTTATGACTTGGTTCTGATTTGCATCTGCTTCGCCCGCATTGCTTGTAATTCGCCCATCCTTCCTACAAAAATTACATAAACTAAATAAATGGACTAAAAATGCCTAATTTATGCTAAAAATGCATAAAAATTAAATAATGCTCCTAAAATGCAAAATGAGTGAAAATTAAGCTAAATGGATGCAAAATATGCCTAATCTCTAGGACTAATGCACAAATATAGTCTAAAATGGGCCATGATAACTCACATTTTTACGAGTTATCAGAAGTCAGTTACAAAGTCGACTTGGGTTGTAACTTTAACCTAAGTCGCTTTTGAAGTCGACTTGAATGGGCAACTTTAGGTATATGCTCTTGTATTCTGAAATTTTATCTTTCATGCACATACCTAAAATTGCACTAGTGGTCTATAGCATTTTAAATTGGTTGTTAATCATCAAAATTCAAAGTTTTATTTATAATTTGCATTAGTTGATTTCACAGGGAGATCGTAAACCCATGTCCATATCACTGCAACTAGTAGCTCGCTTTATAAAATACCCAATACGCATCATCGAGGACGTGCAATTGAAAGTAGGGAAACTATTCATCCCTATTGATTTTGTCGTGCTAAATATGAACGGACATTGTCAAATTCCAATCATATTGGGCAAACTGTTCTTGGAAACAACTAGTGCTCTCATTGATGTGAAAAATGGGCAACTAATGTTGACAAGTGGAGATTAGTAGATGGAATTCAATCTATTTCAGCTATGAAACAACCATATTTTAAATAATTTTGTGTACAAATCAATGCACTAGATGGGGTGAGGATTAAAGAAAATTTGGATGATTCCAAGAAAACATGCATCTTGAAAGGAGGAACTACTAAAGATCAAAACTAAGAGTTTGCTACATATTTTATGTTACCTGAGACCAGAAAATCAAAATTATCACAGGAGATGACATCTGAAGAAAGGGGGAGCCATGTTAACAAAAAAAAAATTCTCCTTATTCCTTTTTTGTTGTTAAAATGATTACTACGGCTTGTTGATAGGTAAAATTCACAAACAAATTAAAAAGATATGAAGTGCATGCAAAGATGTAAAAAAGCTGCTAGATTGAGTTGATGCAAGAGCTGGAATTTGATGATTTATGCAAATTAGAAAAACTATAGTTGGGATGAAGACTTTAATCTAAACACCGCTTATGAGGAAACCTAATATGGTAGGGGAATTTTAGTTTCTTTCTGATTTTTTTTTTGGTTTTAGGATTTTGATGCATTTCTAGTTTTTGTGTGTTATTTTGAAGGAACATGCTTAGGAGAATGCAACTCAAAGGCTTGGCACATTAACAGGGAAGATCACTCACACACTACTATTTGTTATTTTTAGTCATGATTTGAATTTGATCTGGATAATGGAAATCTATAAAAAACACTTTGTTTGAGTAAATATTTGATTGATATTTCGATAGGGAGCTAATGATTTATCCTAGACATTGAGGGAAATATCAAATTTTGAATGTGGAGGCATCAATGCGTTGCATTATAATTTTAATTGAAAACACTAGATTCATTGGAGCTGAAATTTGATTGATTTTTAGTTAGCACACTTAAATAGGTTAAAAATTGACCTCACACTGAACTTTCTGCGAATCTCTGAGCAAATACTATCAATCAAGATGTAACTAAATTTTTTCAATTAGTACAAATGTTGAGACTAATTGATAAAGTATGTCCGTGAAACTCAGCAAAATTTTTAAAAATATCAGGAGTAAAAAATTGAGAATGATATTTAGTGATGTACGCCAAACTAATTGTTTATGCATGTGTTTGTCACATTGATGCATTTTTTCTAGATTACTTGGAAATATTTAGATGCAAAGAAACAATTTTTATTCCACCTATCCTAGAACAAATCTCTTTAATTTATTGAAGCGAAATTTTAGTGCATATATGAGAAAAAGGATGATAAAGGTGATTCTTTAGTTTGGACTTTGTGCTATATTTTTTTGTGGGAATTACTTTTTTCCCAACTTTGAGCATAACACTTCTTTTTTGCCTTGATATCTGAGTTGTGAAACAAATCATTTTTGAATATTTAGTTATGAATTGAAGGGAATTAAGGTGTCTAGTTTATTGGGCATTATTGATTTTTTTATATTTTGTAGCTACTTTAAAATATGGTGAGAGAAAGTAATTTAGACTTGGTTAAAAAAGAAAAAAGAAAAAACAACTAAGGGTAATGCATGCTTTGAAAAGAAAGAAAAAATAAGTGTGGTGGTTGTGCATATATATAAGAAGCTCAATTTAGTTTGAAGATGTTTGCAATTTGAATTCTATTCTTTAACCTGGAATTAATGAGTTTGAACCTCATGTTTTAACCTATAAAAAACCTCTTGATTATTCAATTACATGTATTGAATTAGCGAATATAAAGAGGAGAGAGTTGCATATAGGATAGAAGAGTTTAGAGTTTTTTATTTCATAAATTTTGAACTCTTAATTAGTGATGAAATAGTGGAAGTGCATGCAAGTAATTTACATATGATGGAATTTTTATGGTTGATTGATGGATACATGTCAAGATTTTTGTTTAGCAAACTAGCTAATATACATTTGACTTTTATATTCTTAATACTAGGCATCTTAATTTTGTTCTTCAAATCAAATAAAACCCTCATTTTGTATTATTCAAAGTTTTGAAATCCTAATATTTTTGTCTTATGACCTATAGTTAACTATATTTGTCTGGCAATAACCAAAGGAAGTGTGGGGGTAGTTATTGTGTCAGTTTTGTATTTCGTGTTTTAAATATTTTCATACTGTAATGTTGATTAAATCATATTTTTACGAGATTAAATAAAAAATTTAGCTTAGTTAAATGCAAGTGCTCATATTCAGGTGTTATTTGTACAAATAGGTAAATTAAACGTAAAACTAGCATGAAGGTTGAAATTTTGAAAACTGAGAGGATATATGACATCAACAAGGAAATTTTGAGGAGAATAATGAAGTTAAAATAGAGATCAAAATAGCCTAAAATGTTCTAAGAAATTTTGACACAATTTCTGAAATGTGCAGGGTGTAGAACCGGCAAAAATTAGAGTGAAATCGTGTGCAAGTGAAGTACACATAGGTCCAAAACACTTCATTTGGGTTAAGAACACTCCACTTGGGCTCGAAATGTTCCTTTTCAATTAGAACCTCCTCCCATTTGCCCTAGTTGGGCTTAAAACACTCCAGTTAGCCCCAAAACCCTAAAAGGTGTGGCCCGGTTGAGCCAAGTTGGTCTAAAACTTTTCAATCGGCCAAGATGGTCCAAATGCATCTCAAATTTTGGTTAAACCAAATTTTCTTGGTAAAACGACCTAGAATGATAAATTTAGAAGTTGAATGCAAGATATACCGGCTTGCTGTGTTAATGCAGAAGTTGTGTAGAATGTACTAACTGGTTATGTAGATCTAGAAGCTATTTGTGGAATACGTTGGTCTGGTGCGTAAATCTAGAAATTATGTGCGAAATGCACCAACTTTCCATTTAGGGCCATTAATATAGTTGATGAACCTCTCGCTAACCCCAAACTTAGTCATCACTTGTCGATGGACTAAGCGTAAACTTATCCTGGGTTATCATACATGGCAATATGTATTCACTTATTCTTTTAGATTATGGTACGAAGCGACATGCACCTACCTTCTTTCAGTCATGGCATGCGGGGATGTGCACTCAACCCTTATATTATTTGTTAGATATAATTTTTTATGTAGTTGTAAGGTTGTAAAAAGATCTTTTACACATTTTATTACTATTTTTAATAAAAGTAATGATTTTAAGCATAGACTATTATCTTCACCTCTTTCGATCAGAGGTTTTAATTTCAAAGATGTAATCAATATGAAAAACATAATATAAAATACTTTTGCACTACTCCTTTTGAAGTCGATTAAAGAAATTGATGTTTTGAAATTTATGGAATGATTAAATAATTAAGCATTTATTTCTTAAAACCACATAACAAAAGGAAAAATTGGACATTTTTGCCCAAAATGAGGCCTGAAACATCTATTATAATGTACAAGGAGGCAAGCTCTACTCTTTTGATCTCCTCTTCAATTCCTTATTGTACCCCATTTTTGTTCTAAATAAAAGGCAATACTTTTCTTTTAGTTTTTTAGGCAAGTCTTAAAACTTACTTTGACTGCCTTTTTTCCCATAAATTCCCCATCTCCTATGTCTAATGGTTGTCTCTCAATATCTTAAGCTCTTAGCTTCATATGGCAACACTTTTTTTGGCTTCATCAACAATTAAATTTGCAAGTTTACCCCATATACACATCGGAATCACTATAAAAAACATGGGGTCTCACACTCTAGGGCCCTTTTTTATTTTAATTTTATCTAAGTCAAGCTCAAATAGTTTAGTTGTATACAATTTTTTTCATTTTTGGATTAATTTTTTTATAATAACTTTGTATATTTTCATAGTCAAATGGGATGAAAACTATTGAAATTTTAGATTTTTATAAAAATAGGTACAAAAATTTTTTAAAAAATAATTTTAATATATGAGTAAATACACATGGCCCCGTGAATCAATTAAAATTGAAAAAAGCACTATACAAGTAGCTGCAACTTAGTTAAGTTGCAACCGGTTATATATGATGCTTATCCTTTAAAAAAAATATTAGTATAGACCTATTCAGAATCATCCTAAGGAATTAGATTTGAATAAGGAGATAAAATGTGGAGGTGCTACTGTGTATTGAAAAATTAGATATCATATTGTGAATGGGAATTGTTGTTTTTATTGGGAAATGAGGAATTGTATGGAAAATTAAGAAAAACGATATTGAAAACGAAAAAATTGATAATATGAAATTTCTTCCCATTGGATCCAATGGAATGATCTAGAACACCCCTATATATTTAATAAATTTTTTAATTAGAAACAATTTTTAGAATCATAAAAATTCACATGGACAACCATGATAACTATTTATATTTGAAAAAATATTTTCAGACAAATTAATTTTGATAAAATTTGGTTGTGTTGAATCAGTACTTTCATAAAAGTTAGGAGTGTTATGCTCATGATCAACCTGTCAACCCGTTCATCCAACCCGTTTATAAATAGATTTTGGTTGAGATTTTTGAATAAATGAGTTATGGTCCGCCAACATGTTCAACCGTTTAATTAAATAAATAGATTATGGTTAAATTTTTTATAACCCATTAACCTGCTAACTCGTTTAACCCGTTTAACCCATTAAAGTTATATATATATATAAATATAAACCCTTTAGTTATTTTCCTCTAATAAGTCTTCCTCCCTCTGCCTAATATTCATTTTCCCATTGCTACCTTGTTTCTATTTTCCCTGTGCCAAAAACATTCTCTTGCCTTTCCCTGCGAGATTAAAGCTTGATAGAGTCTAGACTTTTAGATTGTCTATTAGAGTCTAGGCCTTCAAGTCTTCTACTATACAACTCGTTAATAACTTGCCAACATGTTTATAAAATGGGTTGTAAATAGGTTAGAGTTGAGGTTTTTCAAATGGGTTAATAAATAGATTAGGGTTGAGATATTTCTAATCAGTTAGGATTAGGATTAGACTCCAACTTATCCAACCCGATTCATTAACACCCGTAGCAAGAGTGCATCATATTGGACTTTGTTTAAAGTGTGTCATGAGTGTTAAATTTTTCCATAGCCCTGTCCAAAACAATGTCAAACCAATGTAATATAATTGTTTACTTTACATTTCAATTTTAAAAGGGTTAATACTACTTCCAAATCGTCTATAAGATCATCACAAGTGGAAAAATGAATTATAAAGTATTTTAAAATTATAATCCACCTACGAATGTATCTTTCATAATTTACACATTATTATATCAATATTTAAGAAAATGCAGCCCATCAAAAATTCCAATTGAGATGATTTTTAGCACTGTGATAAAATAAATATTTTTAAATGAAAGATAAAGTATATAATTTTTAATTGTGTTTTTAATGGATTTTGATTTTTATGACTTAGTTTATTGACGATAAGCGGTTCCAAACTCGTTACAAAGAAATGAACGGTTCAAAAATTAAGATGAAAATTTATATGGGTAATAATCTTGTTAACCCTAGCTAAGAGGGAGAAATGATCATTTATGCCTGGGCATAAATTTCCTGGCTTTTCAACCAGTTCATCTAGCCATATGATTAAAGCTTGGAAAATCTCATCCATTAAAATTTTAAACTCCCATTACAAAGCATGCAAACATTTATTGCAAGCACAGACGGTGGCAGCATGCCAAACCATCCGTGTTCAACTCTCCCCTTGTAAAAGTATGTAATATTTCTTCCCTTGATGGTAGTTTAGGAAATTTGTCCTTCCATGCTATGGGGGTTGTAATTTCCTCTTGGTAATGAGGGTTTGTAGAAATTTTTTCTCTGTGGTATAAAGATTATGCATGTACTTCATTGTAATATTAAAAGCCTTGTCCTGTAAAAACACATAAAAAAAACATTTATCGGAGGGGAATTTTACCCGCAACCCCTCAGCCATGTTTGCTCCTACTGTGAAACCCCGACCGTATACGCATCATTTCGACCGTATACGCATCATTTCAATATTTATAATTTTGTAATTATTTTATGAATAAATAAAAATTCATGAATTATATTAATAGATATGTGTATTGGAGATTGAAATAATGCAATTAGGAATTTAATCCCGTGAATAGTGCACGTGAATAGTAAACGTGCATAGTAATTGTGGATTAAGATATGAGATTAAGAGTTAATCACTTGATTAACCTAATCACAAAAAGTCAAAAGGAGAATTAATCACTACAAGACAAAATAGTATTTCTTTTGGATATTTTAATCCAAATTTGGATTTTTGTGGAAAAATAGAAAAAAATTCATAAATTGCAATCCAGGTGTCGGAATTAGATGAAATTTTTTATGGATGGTTAAAAATACATGATGAACATGATGGATGGTATAAGATGTGATGAAACTCACAAATTAATGGCTAAGATGAAGTGTCAAATAAATGTTGAAAAAGTAACTTAACTTTTTATTAAATATACTTTGACTTTTTAATAAAGTAAATAATTAAAAAATAAAAAAATTAATTAAAACCAGCTGATGCAGGGGCTGGAGCAGGCTAGGGTGGCTGGAGGTTTGACTATGATCAATGGTCCATGATCATCATCATCTTTAATCAACGGCTAGGATTTATTTAGCCTAAATTAAATAATTTTAAAAATTAAAAAAATAGGTTAAAAATAGGGCTGCAATAGGGTTGCTGGAGCAGGCCTAGGGTGGGCAGCACATGGCTCAAAGCATTTTTCAAAATTAAAAAGAAATACCAATTTATAATTAAATACCTCAAAACTAGGGGGTAAATTCCAAATTCTTGAAAAATTCAACCCTATAAATAGGGCAGCAAGGGGAGAACGTACAAGGCATCCAAAACCACTCCATTTGAGCATTTTTCACCACCCACCACGTTTTAGCCTTGAAGAATAGAAGGTTGGAGAGAGAAAGTGTGAGAAAAAGAGGCGTATCTCCACTTCGGGAAAAGGAAAAGAAAGGATAAAGGAGTCGGATTAAAGCAAAGCAAAGGTAAGCAAGAAAACTTTTGAAAATAATTTTTATATAGTGCAACTATGGAATATGTCAAATTTGCTTTATTATAAGCAAATTCATATGGAAGTAAGATGAAATGTTGAAGTATGTGGGAATTGCTTTATCATAAGCAAATCCTTATAAATGAAGAGAAAGATGGAAATGGTTGCATTATAATGGAAAAGGAAATGTTTTGATTTCCAAAATGGTATTTTGTTTTATCGAATGAATTTAAAATGATTTATTAAAATGTTTTGAAACGGATTTAAGGAAGGCCAACCAATAACCGATTTAAATGAAGATTTCTTTTAAATGACCAAAGGATCATACAAGCGTATCTTTGTATAGAAGAAACTTAAGTGTTATGTGGACAAAGAATATGATATATATATATATAAAATGAATTATGCATTAGTATATCCTTTGTTCATGAAAAATCTAGAAACGAGAAGAAAAATGTTTCCAAAGTCTTTGGTTTCTAAATATTAAAATGTTTTTCAAAATTGTTTTACTGATAAAAAATGATTTATAAACATTTTTTAGCAATATTTCAAATTTATTATTTCTCAACTATTTCAAATGTTTTAAGAATGTGCCATTTAAATGTTTTTAAAATTATTTAAGGTTGGTCATCCTTACAAAATATTTTTATTAACTTGTTAACTTGGGCTATGCCGAGTTATCAAGTTAGAGATAGAAATACAGGCCGAGGTCTGTACTATTTTGAAAGGTTATGCTAGCATCAGATTTTGAAAAGGAAAAAGACATAGACTAAGGTCTGTGGGGTTTTATAAAAAGTATGCTAGCATATGAACGTAAAGAATGTGCACACGAGCTATGTACTAGGTTTATTGTAGAGGATATGCAGACCGGACGCGGTTGCAAGATGGGCCCCCTCTACATAGGCCAAGTCGCTTTAAAAGGCGAAATGCCGGCGGCACCCTCCCTGAAATGGGAGAAGAACACGGATAACTGCCTGGCTCGCGAGTTATCAATAGAGATGGTTTCTCTCCTAAGGAAGAAAGGGTGATCACTTGGTAAGTGTCACCTACCAGATGGACAGAAACGTTATGCATGATGCATATGCTTGTTTTAAAAAGGTTTTATGAAAAATGTTTTAAGGACATGAGAATGTCCTTGGAGAAAGAAAGTTTTATGAAAAACGTTTTATGTTCGTCAAAAAGAGGTTTACATGTTAAGTTTGCAAGCATATGTTTTACGAAAGGTTTTATGAAAAGGTTTCCACTGGTTGATAGTAGATCACTTGATAAGTGTCTACTATTGAACGGGAGAAATTCATTTAAATGGAAAAAAAATGCTTGCTTACTGAGTTTCGACTCACGTTTTGCTTTTCAAACCATAGACAGGTACAGCACAGGCCAAGAAGAAAAGGAACAAGAAGGTATGAAGAAAATTTTATGATATGCTGATCCATATATGGTATGACATGAACATATGATAAGGAGTTTTCAAATTATGTATGTATAAAATGTTCAGGTTAAAATAACCTGTATTGTACAAAAACAAGTATGAATGTTATCAATGATAATTGAGATTTGATGATAAGTATGTGTCTTTATGTGATGAAAGAAAAAGAAAAAAAAATTGACGAGATCGAATTAAGTACCCGCCGCGTGATCAGGGCAACAATCCTAATTCACACTTACCAATCAACAAGATCCCGGAGTAAGGCCAGTGGACGCCTCGGTTCGGGGCGCCACAGAAGTTGGTATCAGAGAAAGGATTGGTAATGGCGTGGAAAGAAAAGATTTGATATCACAAAGTTGATATCAAAATTAAGATTGGTAAATAAAAGTTGAAAGAAGGAAAGTAAAGATGACTTGGTTGGTCTAGCACTAGCTAAGTAGAGTATATGTGGTAAGAAAAGGGTAGGGGAAGATAACAAAAGTTTCTTTTGACTTTTGAAATGATAAATGAATATAGGTTGTTTTAAGATACAAGTGAAAATATTTTACACTTGTATGATAAGTACGTAAGATTAATGATTTATATAATTAATTATGCTATGAATTATTGATGATATGATTTTTGAATATATAGAAAGATGCCTAACACCAGAGCAGGAGCTAGATTGAACAAAGGAAAAGCGGTCGCAAATAATGAAGTTGTAAGTCAACAGGAAAAAGGAGAGACTAGTAATAGGTCTAAGAGACCAAGGCAGGAGGAACAATCAGGACCAAGAACTCGTCCCCGACGAGAAGAGGTTAGTTCCGAACCCCGTATAGAAAGAGGACCTAACCAAGAAAGGCAAATAGAGGAAATAGTAGCTGCAGTTGTAGAGAGAGTAATGCAGCAGTTGACAACACGAGCCATGGGCATGATCCAAGGATTATGGGAGGAGCATCAACATGCCCAGCTAGGAAACAAGGATAAGGAAAGAATCGGCCCATTGGTCAACCTTACCCCTATAATGGAAGATAGCCTATTAGAAGCCGATAGAAGGGCTATTAGTGCTTTCTTAGCACAACATCCCCCTAAGTTTGCAGGCGAACCGGATCCTATTAAAGCCGAGCAATGGATAATTGAGATTAAGAAGTTATTTAGAATCTCCCCATGCAATGATCAACAGAAGTTATTGTGCGCCACCCATTTATTGGTTGGGGATGCCTATGAATGGTGGGAGACCTTACTAGTTACTATGCCACACCCGGAAGAGGTGACGTGGCAAGATTTTTTGGAAGAATTTAATAAGGAGTGCCTTCCAGCAGGTCTCCAAAGTCAAAAGGTGATTGAGTTCGAGCAATTATGTTAGGGCAAGATGACTGTTACAGAGTATGCTACAAAATTTAATGCCCTGGTAAGATTTGTTCCATGGATAGCAAATGTGCCCGAGAATAAGGCACGAAGGTTTCAGCAAGGGTTGAAGCCGTGTTTAAGAGAGGCCTTGCACCTCATTTGATTAGAGATTATGCCGCAAGCATAGAAAGTGCAAGAGCCTTAGAATTAGAAATATTAAGAACCCAAGAAGAACAAGAGCAGTTTAATTTTGACACCCAGGAGCATGATATGGGAAAAGAAAGGAGCAAGAAGACAGTGACAAGAATATTGAAGTAAGACTCCATCTCAGTAGGTGCTCCAATGTGTAGAAATTGTCAAAGGTGTCATTTTGGTAAATGTTTAAAGGGTTCTAACAAATGTTATAGGTGTGGCCAGACCGGTCATATAGCAAAGAATTGTAAAAGTGTTGATGCAAAATTATTAAAGTGCTTCATTTGTGATCAAGAAGGACACGTTGCCACCAAATGTTCGAACAAAGCACAAGAAGCAAGAGGTCAAGGGAGATCTGCCTAGCACAGGAATATAGCTGCCAATCAACGGGGTACCTCTACTAACTCAGTGTGGATGCATGCGTTCACTCACCAAGAGTCACAAGAACAAGGAGAGGAAGAAATTGCAGGTATGGATGATGAATTAATTAATGATGACATTATGTGATTTTTCATATCAACTACTCCTGCACTGTTAGTAGAAGGAATGAATAGTATCTCTATATAAAAACCCTGTATATGAAAGGCGCAGCAGAAGTGTGATGGGTTGTAATAGGTTTCGGGACGAAACCTATTGTAAGGGGGGGAGAATTGTGAACCCCCGACCGTATACGCATCATTTCGACCGTATACACATCATTTCAATATTTATAATTTTTTAATTATTTTATGAATAAATGAAAATTCATGAATTATATTAATAGATATGTGTATTGGAGATTGAAATAATGCAATTAGGAATTTAATCCCGTGAATAGTGCACATGAATAGTAAACGTGCATAGTAATTGTGGATTAACATATGAGATTAAGAGTTAATCACTTGATTAACCTAATCACAGAAAGTCAAAAGGAGAATTAATCACTACAAGACAAAATAGTATTACTTTTGGATATTTTAATCCAAATTTGGATTTTTGTGGAAAAATAGAAAAAAATTCATAAATTGCAATCCAGGTGTCGGAATTAGATGAATTTTTTTATGGATGGTTAAAAATACATGATGAACATGATGGATGGTATAAGATGTGATGAAACTCACAAATTAATGGCTAAGATGAAGTGTCAAATAGATGTTGAAAAAGTAACTTAACTTTTTATTAAATACACTTTGACTTTTTAATAAAGTAAATAATTAAAAAAAAAAAATTAATTAAAAGCAGCTGCTGCAGGGGCTGGAGCAGGCTAGGGTGGCTGGAGGTTTGACTATGATCAATGGTCCATGATCATCATCATCTTTAATCAACGGCTAGGATTTATTTAGCCTAAATTAAATAATTTTAAAAATTAAAAAAATAGGTTAAAAATAGGGCTGCAATAGGGTTGCTGGAACAGGCCTAGGGTGGGCAGCACATGGCTCAAAGCATTTTTCAAAATTAAAAAGAAATACCAATTTATAATTAAATACCTCAAAACTAGGGGGTAAATTCCAAATTATTGAAAAATTCAACCCTATAAATAGGGCAGCAGGGGGAGAACGTCCAAGGCATCCAAAACCACTCCATTTGAGCATTTTTCACCACCCACCACGTTTTAGCCTTGAAGAATAGAAGGTTGGAGAGAGAAAGTGTGAGAAAAAGAGGCGTATCTCCACTTCGGAAAAAGGAAAAGAAAGGATAAAGGAGTCGGATTAAAGCAAAGCAAAGGTAAGCAAGCAAACTTTTGAAAATGATTTTTATATAGTGCAACTATGGAATATGTCAAATTTGCTTTATTATAAGAAAATTCATATGGAAGTAAGAAGAAATGTTGAAGTATGTGGGAATTGCTGTATCATAAGCAAATCCTTATAAATGAAGAGAAAGATGGAAATGGTTGCATTATAATGGAAAAGGAAATGTTTTGATTTCCAAATTGGTATTTTGTTTTATCGAATGAATTTAAAATGATTTATTAAAATGTTTTGAAACGGATTTAAGGAAGGCCAACCAATAACCGATTTAAATGAAGATTTCTTTTAAATGACCAAAGGATCATACAAGCGTATCTTTGTATAGAAGAAACTTAAGTGTTATGTGGACAAAGAATATGATATATATATATATATAAAATGAATTATGCATTAGTATATCCTTTGTTCATGAAAAATCTAGAAACGAGAAGAAAAATGTTTCCAAAGTCTTTGGTTTCTAAATATTAAAATGTTTTTCAAAATTGTTTTACTGATAAAAAATGATTTATAAACATTTTTTAGCAATATTTCAAATTTATTATTTCTCGACTATTTCAAATGTTTTAAGAATGTGCCATTTAAATGTTTTTAAAATTATTTAAGGTTGGTCATCCTTACAAAATATTTTTATTAACTTGTTAACTTGGGCTATGCCAAGTTATCAAGTTAGAGATAGAAATACAGGCCGAGGTCTGTACTATTTTGAAAGGTTATGCTAGCATCAGATTTTGAAAAGGAAAAAGACATAGACTAAGGTCTGTGGGGTTTTATAAAAAGTATGCTAGCATATGAACGTAAAGAATGTGCACACGAGCTATGTACTAGGTTTATTGTAGAGGATATGCAGACCGGACGCGGTTGCAAGATGGGCCCCCTCTACATAGGCCAAGTCGCTTTAAAAGGCGAAATGCCGGCGGCGCCCTCCCTGAAATGGGAGAAGAACACGGATAATTGCCTGGCTCGCGAGTTATCAATAGAGATGGTTTCTCTCCTAAGGAGGAAAGGGTGTTCACTTGGTAAGTGTCACCTACCAGATGGACAGAAACGTTATGCATGATGCATATGCTTGTTTTAAAAAGGTTTTATGAAAAATGTTTTAAGGACATGAGAATGTCCTTGGAGAAAGAAAGTTTTATGAAAAACGTTTTATGTTCGTCAAAAAGAGGTTTACATGTTAAGTTTGCAAGCATATGTTTTACGAAAGGTTTTATGAAAAGGTTTCCACTGGTTGATAGTAGATCACTTGATAAGTGTCTACTATTGAACGGGAGAAATGCATTTAAATTGAAAAAAATGCTTGCTTACTGAGTTTCGACTCACGTTTTGCTTTTCAAACCATAGACAGGTACAGCACAGGCCAAGAAGAAAAGGAAAAAGAAGGTATGAAGAAAATTTTATGATATGCTGATCCATATATGGTATGACATGAACATATGATAAGGAGTTTTCAAATTATGTATGTATAAAATGTTCAGGTTAAAATAACCTGTATTGTACAAAAATAAGTATGAATGTTATCAATGATAATTGAGATTTGATGATAAGTATGTGTCTTTATGTGATGAAAGAAAAAGAAAAAAAAATTGACGAGATCGAATTAAGTACCCGCCGCGTGATTAGGGCAACAATCCTGATTCACACTTACCAATCGACAAGATCCCGAAGTAAGGCCGGTGGACGCCTCGGTTCGGGGCGCCACACCTACGGAGGAAAAATGCAATAGCACCCAACTAGCTACTTTCAAGCGTTCCCAGATCCCATTCAATTTTCTCAGATGCCTCTACCTCGTCTCGTATTCTTCTCTTTAATCTCTGCCAAAAGTCGTCGCCACTGGAAGCTATCGCCAGTGCATGCCACTCCTCTCAATCGCCCTTCCTCTCTCTTGCATGCGGTTGTCCTCTTCCTTTCCGACGACAGCAGTTATTCTTTAACTTGTTGCATCAGTCTTAGCAATCTTACTCATTCAATGACAATAATGAGTTGGCCACCCCATTTGTTATTTAAGGATACTCTATGGCCTGCTTCAGCCCTATCAAAAACTAGGTCTCAGTTGTCGCTCTTTCAAGTAGGATATGCTCAACTTCTGCCATAGAAAGAGCCGAGTCCTCTCTCCTAAGGAGATGGGTCGTGGTCAATTGGAGAACGAGATTTGAGAGGGAGAGGAAGAGGGAAAAGTAGAGGGAATGTTATACCTAGAACATTTGAGTTCAATAAATGTAATTTAGGTATTTGATAGTTATTAATGTATACTTTGAAATGGATAAATGAGATTAGGGCGAATGACTAAGTGAGGTAGTTAAGTTAATTACCTTTGCCCAATGTGGATTAATGGGCACAAAAAGGACAAAATGAAGTATGAAAATAATGATGTGGCGTGATTTTAATTCCATTAATTATGAATAAGTTGAAGATAATGATGGAATAAATTAGGTCATTACTTGAAAAATTCATAACTTGATGCCCATAAAGCGGATTGATGTGAAATTTGAAAGGTAAGCAGAAGTTGACGTGCTCTACCTCATGAATGGTATGGATTATGTTAATCATGATTAAATTATGATGATAGTTATTTAATTTTATCAAATTCCACATGATATTTTCAAATGCTCATATCTTGAGCTAAAATTATCATTTTGAGATGAAATTTTTTATGGATGGCTAAAATAAGATGTTCTATCATATGGATGGATTTGATTAAGCTAAATATCATGAAAAATTACTTAATCATATAAGGACAAAACCGTTTGACTCTTGCACATGAAAAGTGACATACCATTAGTGAAACAAAAGTAATAAGTGACACATGTCAATATAGGATTCGTTGAGCAAGATTTAAAGTCAGCCAAGTAAATGGAAAGTTTACTTTTGAAAAGCAAATGGGATATGTGTCAAACAAGGATTGTATGAGAGAATCAAAGTTGAGAAAAGTGCCAAATATGACTTTTTCAACCTCCACTCAACATGATCAAGGGGCAGATTTTTGGGCAACATTTTGTAATTTTTAAAATGAAAATGCATGGAAAAAGGGGCTGAAAAAGGGATGTTCCAATGGGCTTACTTGGGCAGCAAATTCCATTATTTTGAACCTCAAAAATGAGGTGAAATTCAGGAGTGGAAATTCAGGAAAATAAAACAAGAAGAGTGGGCAACTACAAGTCCATTTCCTTGGACGGTAAGTTGGAAAAAAGAAAGAGGAAAACATCCAGCAGGGTGGACGGCCAAGCAAAGGGTAAAAAGGAGAAGAAAAGAAGGGAAGAAAAGAAGTAATAAGCTTGAGCAAAGAGGAGGCAAACCTAGCAACATCGAGTAGGTACTAAACCAACTTTGGTTTGATAATTCCATGTTTTCGAGCTCAATTCATGAACCCTAAATGATGATTCATTATGAACCCTAAATGATGATTTATGAAGCCCTTGATAGGGTTATGGAATGTCAAATGAATTAGAAGAGTTAATTCCAACTTTCAAGAAAGGATGTGGGACTTAGGGTTCATATGCACATGATAACCAAGCTGAAATTTTGATTAATTTCAGATTTAAGTTGCTGTTTTAAGCATGTTATATGAATGGATAATGTGAAAAATTTTCATGTTTAATATATGTTAAACCAAGCATGTTTGATGGACCATAGATGGGTGGAACTTTGGTTTAACAACTAGGTGAAATTTCCATTCATTTAGGATGGAAATGATGCATGACTTAAACACATGATATGTGAGTGATTATGAGGGTAAAATACCCTATATATGGAGTATTGTGGACATCCAAATGGGCTGAAAAATAAATTATAAGAATCTGTTTTGTATGGCCTTGAAGATGTGGACGTCCAAGGTGGAGAAAAGAGGGAGAAAAGTTGCTGTTTTCGGTAATTCGATTGATGAATTTTAATTTCAGGATTATAACCTAACTAATGTGAAAAAAAGTGGTTAAATTAAGCCAAATGAACAGGAAAATTTTCGGTTTTATATGAATTTTCTTAACACGAAATGTGTGTTTGAAGGAGTAAACATGGAAGGTATGGATGGCAAGTAGGAAGAATGACCACGTATAATTAGCTAAGGTGCAAAAATGAAACGAAAATATGGTAAAATTAGAAAATATGGGGCTGTTTTGAGAAGATTATAAAATCTCAAAAATATGAGATTGAAACTAGTAGACCTAACTCATAAATAATGCCTTGAATAAGCACTAATATGAAAATGCTAGTATGGGTGTTAAATAATAGGTGAGAAGTGTTAAACTTCCATATGGTGAGTAAATTCAATGATTATAATGAGCTTGAAAACTTACCCTAAATAAGGGTATCAAAATAAAAGAAATGAGCACAAGTGAACCATAAGTCACACCAATGTGTGTATTGAAAAGTTGACACCGAACTCGAAAGACTAGTGGGTTAAGTTAGTTGATGCAAATTCATGTAGGTTGGAAAACACTAAGAGATGCAAGAATTTGAGATTTTATGTATATGAACGAAATGTCGTTTTTATTTATCTAGGCAAAGGCAAGAAAACTAATGGAACAAGAGGATTGAAGCTATTACAAGTAAATAAGCAAATTTTTAAAATTTTTAATTTCATCTCAAAGTATTGAAATGATTGAAAGTGTTTTATGTTGATGCTTTTATGAATTTCTTACAAGTGGGCAAGCATAAGTCTCAAAAATGATGACTTTAATGAAATCTCTTAAGGATTGCTTCATGGGAAGCAAGCAATACTTTTTAAATATTTATTTTATCACAAGTGTTGCAAAGATTTGAAAATGCTTTATGTTGATGAGTTTAAGAATTTCTTATAAGTAAGCACATGTTTTTAGATGCTATTTCCAATGGATTTTATGGAAAAAAGGGAGTTTTGACTGTTTCACAAAGAAATACTTGCAAACAAGTTTCGAGTTTACTTCCACGAGATTTTTTGAAAAACTAGTATATTTATGAAAGAGAAGAAAAAGTGATTTGAATTATAAAGAGAAATTATTTACGTCTTGACATGACACTCGAAAATAAAAATGATCGAAAAATGGTCCAATTGTTTGAAATGGTTTACTAAAAAAGTTTTAATTTCCTTTAAATAGGAAAATACTTTTAAAATGCCTTGAAAATGTTTACATGGGTGTTCTAAAGAGGATTTAAGGGTGGCCAACCCGATATGTTAACACAACAACATGAATTGAGTTTTGAATTGCTAAAATAGTATTCAAAGGATTATGCAAGCTCTTCTTTACATAGAATTGGCAAGAATAATATGTGGACTAGTATATGATACTAGGATGGATAAAGAAAAAAAAGATGCAATTACATATCCTATGTATACGAGAAGCTCGAAAATAGAAATAAAGAAAACGTTTCAAAATTCTTTCTCATGATGATCTCGAGATTTATTACAAGTAACACTTTTAAAAAAATAGTTTTCTCAAACATTATAAATGCTTATCAAAATGTTTTACTTAAATGTTTCTAAAAGTATTTAAGGGTGGTCATTCTAGAATTAGATTATAAATATGTTAGAGTGGTTGCACCCACTTTTCAAGATATTTTAAAAGGACACGGACTGCGGTCTGTGATGTTTTATAAAATCATGATAGCATGTGGAAATATATGATCGATGTATGGTGCACCAGAACAATGAATAAGTCAATTATAGAGACAGTCGCAGATGGACCAGAGCCTACTCTACATATGACCAAGTCGCTAAGGGATTACGGGAGACCAGCAACGCCCGCCCTGAGATGGGAGTAGAATTATGGAACAACCACCTGGCTAGCTTGTTGTTATATGATGGATTCTCTTTCATAAGGTAGAATGATCACTTGGTAAGTGTCACTACTGGATGGGAAGAAATGCATTTGCATACTTTTTGCTTTAAAAAACTTAGAAAACTAGGATACAAAATTATTTGTGCAAAAAGATTACCCTAAATGGAATTTTATGAGCCTATACGAAGAAGTTTACCCTAAAAAAGGATGTTTACACCAAAAGTATAAATATCAAGCTTGAGATGAAATATTTTCTATGCAAATGCATTCATGAAAATGGATTATGCGCACATGCCTTGTTTGATTTAAACAAGCCCCAAAATGGGATTATGAAAAATGATTTACAAGAAAAATAGTTTAGGACATAAAAATGTCCATTGCCAAAAAGAGCTTATATGAAAAGAGTTTTAGGAAATAATAATGTCGGTTGCCAAAAAGGGCTAATATGAAAAGAGTTTTAAGACATAAAAGTATACATTGCCAAAGAAGGCTTATGTAGAAAAAAATAGTTTAGGACATAAAAATGTCCAATTGTTAAAAGGGTTAACGTGATAAATGTTTTTGGGACATAAAAATGTCCATTAGCAAAATGGGTTTATGTGACAAATGTTTTGAGACATAAAAATGTCTGATTAAGAACAAAGAAAACTACTTAAAAACGTTATATGCATATGCATCGCCTTTGAAAAGCCCAGACGTGGCATATAAAAGGTTTATATGAAAAGATGTTTATGAAAATATTTTACAGGAAAGTGCTTGCGTAAAAGATAAAATTCTTGCTTACTGGGTTGTCACTTATGATTTATTTTCCAAACCTTAGACAGGTACAGGGAAGCTTAAGAGGTTGAGAACCTGAGCATTTAAGGAAAGGTATGACATGATGTTCATGTGTGTGCTATAATGACTAGCTACAATGTATGGAATGGTATGACTAGAATGTTTAAGGTATGTTAATATATGTGAACTTGATGATAGTTCTAAATGCGATGTGAATCGATGATTGGATGTATGCATCTAACTATGTATGTCAAATATTTGAAGATGAATGTATTTTATATGATTATGACATGGCCAGGTTGATGAAACCAATGATATAAGAGAACAAGATAGAAGTTTATGAATGATAGGTGCAGTTGATGACCATTGCCAGAATGTGAGATTATCTACAAGTATAAGATGAACAAGAAAACTACGTGGTATTTTTTAAATACTAAGTGCAATGATTCACAAGAGTATCATTGCTTATAAGATGAATGGAGTGAAATGTAAAGAAATGAAATGATGAAGCAAAAGAAATGAAACGATAAAAATTGGACGAGATCCAATAAAGAACCCGTCACGTGATCAGGACAACAATCTTGATTCACATTTGCCAATCAATAAGATCTTAGAGTAAGGCTTTGTGTGACGCCTCAAGTTAGAGGTGCCATAGAGCTTGGTATCAGAGCAAGGATTGGTAAACAGGAGTGGTAATAGAAAATGAGAGGAAAAAGGAAAATGATAAAAGAGTTAGATTGAAATTATAAGACATATACGATATGTACTGTCTTTTACTATGTTTCACAATGTAGATGTTATATAAAGGAAAAATGATAATGGAACTAGATTAGAAGGGGGAAGCCGAGAGAAGACAGAGGATAGAAGGGAATATGAATAGATTATGAGCTTATGAGAAATGAGACTAGAAATGATGATAAGGACCCTTCACTGGTCTATAGAAAATAGAAATGAAGATAAGAAAGAAAATGTTCTAGACTGGTTTAGCACCATTACTCTCGCTAAGTAGTCTACATTAATATAACCTAGTTGTAGGCATTATGTAGTGACAATGAAAAGATGGGTTAACGAAAGTTTCTTTGTTTTTAATAGGATATGTATAAAATTTTATATGAGAGGATCTTTGGTCTTTGCTATAGAAGTAAAGGTACTTATGTTATATGAATAGCATATGTGGAAAAAAAGATTATTACTATTGATCACTAATTGATGTGATTGAAGGATATAATACCAGATATTCTATGATAAGATGAGAAATTATACAGATATAATTTCTTTTGTATAAAAAAAGGGCAATTGCCAATGAAAAAACTCACAAGTTGATGGAAAATAGTAGAGGTAAGTAATAGGTCTAACTAACCAAGGTCAAGAGCACCACCGAGACAGAGTAGCGTAGTGGAAGTGTGGTGAGTCATTGGAAGTATTGGAAAAACATGATAAGCTGGCAATTTTATGTGAGTCTACCCCAATTCTTTGAAAAGTAAGATAGTTTTAGGACAAAACCTTTTATAAGGGGGAAAGATTGTTATACCTAGAATATTTGAATTCAATAAATGTAATTTAGGTATTTGATAGTTATTAATGTAAGCTTTGAAATGGATAAATGAGATTAGGGCAAATGACTAAGTGAAGGGGTTAAGTTAATCACCTTAGCCCAATGTGGATTAATGGACACAAAAAGGGAAAAATGGAGTATGAAAATGATGATGTGGCATGATTTTTAATTCCATTAATTATGAATAAGTTGATGATAATGAGAGAATAAATTAGGTCATTACTTGGAAAATTCATAACTTGATACCCATAAGGCAGATTGATGTGAAATTTAAAAGGTAAGCACAAGTTGACATGCTTTACCTCTTGAATGGTATGGATTATGTTAATCATGATTAAATTATGATGATAATGATTTAATTTTATCAAATTCCACATGATATTTTCAAATGCTCATATCTTGAGCTAAGATTATCATTTTGAGATAAATTTTTTTATGGATGGTTAAAATAAGATGTTCTATCATATGGATGGATTTGATTAAGCTAAATATCACGAAAAATTTCTTAATCACATAAGGACAAAACCGTTTGACTTTTGCTCATGAAAAGTGACATGCCATTAATGAAACAAAAGCGATAAGTGACACATGTCAATATAGGATTCGTTGAACAAGATTTAAAGTCCGCCAAATAAATGAAAAGTTGACTTTTGAAAAGCAAATGGGACGTGTCAAACAAGGATTGGTTGAGAGAATTGAAGTTTAGAAAAGGTGTTGTGGCGCCCCAAACCGAGACGTCACTTCCTTACCTCAAGACTTTATTGATTGGTAAATGTGAATCAGGATTGTTACCCTGATCACGCGGCGGGTTCTTAATTGGATCTCGTCCAAATTTTTTTTATATCTATCATCATTCATTTCACTCCACATTACATCTTTCATCATACAAACACCAATACACTTGTAATAAAATTCATAACTTCTCAACATGCATTTCTACAATGAAAGTCTTCTTGACCTAATCATAACATATACATTCGATACATTCATACATTCAATCATTGAATCATATAGAACTTAGAACTTTACATAAGTTCTCATATACATTAACATACCTTGGAACTTTAATCATGCTATCTCATTCCTTGTAACCCACATGGCTATCATCACATACCTTTCCTTCATTGCTTAGGTTTGCATCCTCCTTGAGTTTCCCGTTACCTGTTTAAGATTTAGAAAAAACAAAACGTGAGTGACAACTCAGTAAGCAAGCATTTTATGTTTTAAGGGCAAGGCTTCCTTTAAAACCTTTTTCTTAAACATCTTGAACACTTTTTTAGTTGAGGACATATATATGTCCTAAAACATTATCATAAAATCCTTGTTCATAAGGACAGTTCCATGTCCTTGAACATTCTCATAAAACATCATTCTTAAAATCATTCACAAGCCACGTCTGGGCTTGTTAAGGCAAAACATATGTGTTTTACCCTCTTTAATTACTTTTCCTTGGTTTTGTATGAACATTTCTAATATTCCATAACGTATACATAAAACCATTTTTCATTAGTGGATGTTCTACATCCAAAATATTTTCTTCATAAATCCTTTTTAGAGAAGGACATTCTCATGTCCTAAAATATCATTCACATAGGCCTTTTCAGCAAAGGACATTTCTATGTTCAAAAATATTTTTCATCATAAAATTCCTTTAGCTAAGAGACATTTGATGTCTCAAAACATTTTTGGCATGACTTTCTTGTCAGTGGACATACATATGTCCTAAAACACATTCTATTAAAATACTTGAGCATTGGACATTCTCATGTCCATAAACATTTACCATTTAATCCTTTGAAAATGGACATTCTTATGCCCAAAACCAAGTTTCACATAAATTCTTTTCATAATCCCCGCCTTGGGGCTTGTTTATAACAAACAAAGCATATAAAATACATTGTGGCACCCCTAACCCGAGCGTCACATCCTAAGCCTTACCTCAGAATCGTTATTGACTGGTAAACATGATCAGGATTATTGCCCTGTCACACAGTGGGATTTTAACGGATAATTATCCAGTTAAATATATTTTCATAGGAGTTTATTTCCTCCTAATTATATCTCAGATAATAACTAAGTCATTTCCAACCATTCAACACACAACAAAGCATGTTATTCAAAAATATTTCAACATTCTCCTAAATCAAATGTCACTGCATGTTATAATCATGGTTGTTATCATGAAAACAACAACATAATTACATCCATTCAACATAAATTTTTCTACATCAGAATATTAGTTAATGTTTTTCTCTCAATTTAATGATATTTCATTTGCTCCGTTGTCGAGTCTTCTCTTTCACCTGTCTATGGGTTGGGAAAACAAAACGTCAGTTGTACACTCCATAAGCAAGCATTATATATATTTTCAAGAAAGGCATTTTAGAAACAACATTTTCCAAAAGCATTTCCCCTCATTTAGTAGAGACACTTATTGTGGCGCCCTAAACCCGAGCGTCACATCCTGAGCCTTACCTTGGGATCGTATTGATTGGTAAACGTGATCAGGATTGTTGCCCGGTCACACAGCTGGTTTTATCGGATATTTATCCAATTAATTATGATCATATAGAAATTCATATAACAATTCAAGTTCTCATATTTTCAAATTCAAACATATCCAAGTCATTTTTATCCATTCATCACATACAAATATGTTGTTCAAGAAACATTTCAACAAGTGCCTAAATCAGACGTCACGACATATATACATCATCAACACAACATAAAATTTCGGTTTACATTCTTTCCACATAAGTTCCATAACATGAAACTTCTATATTTTTCCACAAATTCCTTAAGCTGGCACTTGCTCCTTTGCCATGATATGTCTTTCACCTGTCTTTGGGTTTGGAAAACAAAATCGTGAGTCGAAACTCAATAAGCAAGCTATTTTCATTTTACAGGCAAATCATTTCAGGCAACATTTTGCATTTAAAATCATCTTGGAAAGCATCTTATACCTTGTTTAAAGGTATATCTTAAAAACATGAAATCTTGTACCCATCACGGGTCCCATATGCATAATTCCATATGAAAACATGAACATATATATACAATTTCTCCCTTAGGATGGAAGCTAGCCAGGCGACCATCCGTCACGTTAACTCCCATTTTAGAGAGGACGCCGCCGGCCTTGGGCCTATTTTAAGCGACTTGGCCACACCAAGGGGGGACAATCGGTCCGCTTATACCCTTCAAGTGGACCTAGTATCCTGTGCACATGAAATTTTTCATAAACTCATCTTTAACATGCTAGCATGATTTTCAATCAGAAACATAGAATCACATCATTTTTCCATAGCATTTATCAAATAAAGGTTTCATAATATTGCATTTGAAGTAAAATATTATTTCAACATCATTTTACTAAGGGATGACCATCCTAAAACACAGTAGAAATAATTTTCATAGTTTCATCAAACAAGTTAAAGTAAAAATTACATTTATGGAAACAATTTAGAAAAGCAAAAATCCTTTAGAAAATTTGCTTGGTTACCTGAATTCCTTAGCTTTCCATCACAGCTTTTTCTTTGCCTTTGCCTACATGAGAATAATATGATTTTTTTTCATATATTTCCTTTTCTCATATTTTATTTAGTTTTCCAACCCATTCTACTCACATATAACATTTATTTGACTTCATAAGTCATCATACACATATATAGCTCATTTTGCACATATTAGCACATTTTATACACATTTCTTCGGCTACCATATAACATCACATGTATAACCCCATACATAGGGTATTCTTTTCAATTACACAATATTCATACAATAACCATCATACATAGGTTCATTAAGCTCACCTTGCCATTTTTTTACTCTTTTTCCACAATACATACATCGGTGCTTGCTTTAGCACATATTATCACCTTAGGCTTCCTTAAACAAATTTCAAAATTTGAAGTAAATCATCATACACTCATAACAGTTGTATCATCATGGAATTCATCTTATTTTCATGCATTTTTGCACAAAAATCTTTTTTAATAAGTTATTCATCACCTATTCACATGTATCATTAACATAAGCCCATTTAGCACGTATACATAAAAGCATTTTATAAACTTTTCTAACTCAGAAATTTAATCCAAATTTCAGCGAATTAATTACCCTTAATTACCACTGCATTTAGGATATTTTCATGGGATTTAAATCTATTCACCATAGATTTCCAAAACAACAAGTTTGGAACCCGTTTTTCACCCGTTCAATGTGTCTTTTGGCACATAACCCTATGCAGTCATATAATCCCGAAATTACAGAAAATAAATCCATTTTTCATAATCAATATTTAGGGATTAAACACATATAAAACATCCATACATTATCATTTCTCAAAACAGCAAGTAGCTTACACGTTTTGAGTCCCGTTTCACATCGGTTTGACGTTCTTTCATAAATTCTATAAAAATCAGTTTTAGGGTTTATTTTCCCAAATATTTTTTGGAATCCATAATAAATTAAACCTAGGGTATTTTAACCTACATAACCTGCATAAAACATGCAAATCCATTTTCATACCATTTTTAGCATAGAAACATAGAAATTAGGTCAAAATCCTCACTTTGCATTCCATAACTTCAAAAATTCATCACTTAAGCTTAACCCATTATATATTTTGCATGGATACATGATTCATAATCTAATCACATCATCAAACCAAAACAAAAACTTGTTTTGGAGATTTAAGGCTTACCAACTTGGGTTTTCCCACTTAATACACATGCAAAACCTTATTTTAATCAACTTAAACTTAAAAATTTATACATAAAACCTAATATTAATTCCATATTAATTCAAAAGAATGTTAAATCACCATTTTATAGATCCTTTAATCATCCTTTTCATTTCCAAGTTTTGAGTTTAACAACTCAAGTTAAACAAGTTAAAACGAAACACATACTTACTTGGTTTTGAGCTAACCCAAACCCTAATCCTTTGAGTTGCTTTTCTTCTCAAATTCTCCTCCTTTTATCCTTGATTTTCTTCCTCTTTTTGCTGGGTAAATTGGACGTGAGCTGCTGCTATGGCTTTGGGGTGAAAAATTCTACACTTAGCAATTTTCCAAATTCCTCTCTCAAGTTACGTGCATGGCCTATAAGAGCTGGAATTTTTCCAGCTGTGGGCCCCACAATTTGGGCAATTTCCACACCCTTAAATGCACCTTTATCTACCTTATGTGCTGGGTGAATGTCAGCCAAGTAAAATGAAGTTTTACCATTTTATAAAAATCATAAAATTTGCTCCAAAATCCAAGTCGTCCAAGTGTTCAGCATTGCACGTCCATTGCTGCCCATTTTTGCATCCATTTTTGATTTTTTTTCAACCCTAATTTAAGGGTAAATTGTACAATTAATTACCCATTAATTCATGTATTAATTTGGTGTAAATAAATTTAACAAAAACTGCAGCAACTTAGCATATGAAATCACATTTTCCATCCCCATATGCTGTCCACGTTTCAGCTGCATGCTTCTGCCTTTTTCAATTTTTTTAATGCTCCAAATATTCATAATTACATGCAATTCTCATGTACTTTCATCTCAGAAACATATATGCATATTTTAATATTTAAAAAAATAAAAAATAAAAATCAAACAGCGCCTTGGACGTCCCATGTTGCCACCTTAGCTATGCATAGGTTTTGCCTTTTGTAGCTACATCATGATATGCATTCAATGGATGGATAATTCACACATTTTTGCATTTCAAATAATTGCACAAAATACCCTAGAAATGGCCTGCAATTGCCACCTCAAATCTCATTCACATCATGCATTTATGCTTGGTACTCTAGCATTAAATGCATTATACTCATGTGGAGCATTAGTCAACCATGCTCACCTTTTTCAATGAAGATATTTTCCCAAAATTTTATGCTTAATCGAAGCCATTCAAAATAAATATCTCACAATTTCATTTAACGGTTTCAAATTTCATCTCAATCCGAGTTTCCTAGCTCCCGTTATAATCATTTAAAGTTAACGGTTGAAATTGAAATATGATCAATAAATCATAATTCTCATTTCATCAAGAATTTTCATAACCCATTTATTCTATAATACCAAGCCCAACATTAATAATTTCCATTTCAAATTTCACCTGAATCCGCTTTACAGCCGTTGAGTTATGAATTTTTCAACATTTTTGCATTAAACTTGTCAATTACCATAATAATTCCCATAATTCATTTTAAATAATGGAAAATGATTTTTCATGATATATTTGCATATTTAAATCAACATCAATATGCTCTAATCCCATTGTCTCATTTTAGCTCAAAATGCTCAATCACATCATTATTGCTAATCCATAACCCTAATTACAATAATTAGAAAAAATCATATAATACCTTCATAATTCAGTACTTCACAAATAATATCATATACATGATTAATGCATACATATGGTTTCTACCTGGTTAGGGTTTCACAATCCTCCCCCCTTATAACAGGTTTCGTCCCGAAACCGTCTTTTCTTTAAATAGATGGGGGTACTTCCGTTCCACTTCTTCCTTTAGCTCCCAAGTGGCTTCATTTTTGGAATATCGGTTCCATTGCACCTTTACGTACTCGATTCTTGATTCCGAAGCTTTTGTACCTTGTGATCCAAGATCCTCACTGTCCTTTCTTCATAATTTAGATAATCTTGAATCGGCAAATTCTCAGCCACTAATATGTGTGTTGGGTCCGAAACATATTTTCTAAGCATCATACATGGAACACATTGTGAACTAGGGCTAGCATTGGGGGTAAGGCTACCCGATATGCTAGTTTCCCAATCTTTTTTAAAACTTCAAATGATCCAATATACCTGGGATTCAGTTTTCCCCTTGTCCCAAACCTTGTAACTCCCTTGAATGACGTGACCTTAATAAACACTTGTTCGCCAACTTGGATGTTTAAATTACTTCTCTTGCAATCGATGTAACTCTTTTGCCGACTTTGGGCAGTGAGTATACACTGGCGAATAGTTTTCACCTTATCTGTCATTCGTTGAGATAAGTCTGGGGCTAATCTTTTCTCTCCAACTTCATCCCAGTTCAACGGCGTTCGACATCGTCAACCATACAACGCCTCAAATGGAGCCATTTGGATGCTTCCTTGATAACTATTGTTATATGCGAACTCCACAATTGAGATATACTCATCCCATGATCCTCCAAACTCCAAGGTACACATACGGAGCATATCTTCAATGACTTGGTTCACCCGCTCCATTTGTCCATCGGTTTGAGGATGAAAAGTTGTACTGAACTTGAGTTTGGTGTCTAAGGTTTCGTGCAAGCTTTTCCAAAACCTCGATGTAAACATCGCATCTCGATCTGAGATGATCGACTTTGGCACTCCATGTAATCGTACAACTTCTTTATAATAAACCTTAGCCAGCTTTTCCGCTGTATAAGTCTTTCTGATAGGTAGAAAGCGCGTGACTTTTGATAACCTATCCACGATTACCCATATAGAATCATTTCTTGCTTGGGTTCTAGGTAATCCTTCAATGAAATCTATAGTAATGTCGTCCCACTTCCATTCAGGGATTTCTAAGGACTGTAGCTTACCAAGATTTTCTGGTGATCCGCCTTCACCTGTTGGCAAGTTAAACACTTAGCCACATATTCAGCGATCTCCCTCTTCATGTTATTCCACCAATATGCTTTTTTGGAATCCTTATACATCTTAGTACTCCCTGGGTGAATAGAAAATGACGAAAAATGTGCTTCCTTAAGAATTTGTTCCTTCAATTCAACAATGTTAGGTATGTAAAGGCGACCCTTGTACCTGTACACACCTTGTTCATCAATATCAAATTCTGTCAACCCCTTTCTCTTCATTTTCTCAACATGTGTATGTAGGTCTGTGTCCTTTTGCCACGCAACCTTGATCTGTTCAAAAAGTGATGATTGTATGTGTAATTGTGACAGTCAAACTTGGACTCCTGGTGGACATACAATCAATTCCATTTGCTCTATTTCCTTAAGCAGTCCTTTCTCCTTAGTGATAAGATGCGCTAAGCTGACATTTCGGCTCAATGCATTGGCTACCACATTTGCCTTACCTGGATGGTATAAAATCTCTAAATTATAATCCTTCAGTAACTCGAGTCATCTCCTTTGTCTCATATTTAACTCCTTCTGAGTGAAAATATATTTGAGGCTCTTATGATCAGTGTAAATCTCCCATCTTGCACCATACAGGTAATGACTCCATATTTTTAAGGCAAATACCACCGCTGCTTACTCTAAATCATGCGTGCGGTAGCTTACCTCATTGGGCTTTAATTGCTGTGACACATAAGCTATCACCTTATCCTTTTGCATCAAAACGCAACTCAATCCTTTTCTCGACGCATCACTATAAACTACAAACCCTTCATTTCCTTCGGGTAGGGTTATGATGGGTGCTTTCACTAACTGTTGTTTTAATTCTTGAAAACTGGGCTCACATTCCTCAGACCATACGTACCTGACTCCCTTACGAGTCAACTTGGTTAACGGGGCTGATAACTGTGAAAACCCTTCGATAAACCTTCTGTAATAGCCGACCAACCCTAGAAATCTTCGAATTTCCATAATAGTCGTTGGACTTGGCCATTTCAATACCGCCTCAATCTTTTGAGGATCAACTTGAATACCCTTATCAGATATTATATGTCCGCGAAATCCTATTTATTTCAGCCAAAACTTACATTTCTTCAGTTTGGCATACAATTTCTCTTTTCTCAACCTTTCTAAGACCCTTCGCAGATGGTCTTCATGTTCTTTCTCCGTTTTAGAGTAGATCAGGACATCATCAATAAAAACAACCACAAATTGATCTAGATAATCCCAATAAACCCTATTCATCATATCCATGAATACAGCAGGGGCATTAGTAAGTCCGAAAGGCATTACCAGAAACTCATAGTGTTCATACCTGATTCGGAATGTCGTTTTATGAGTATCGACCAAAATTATTCTTAATTGATGGTACCCTGACTGTAAATCAATCTTAGAGAAAGTTGTGGCTCCTTGCAATTGATCAAATAGATCATCTATCCTGGGCAATGGATATTTATTCTTTTTTGTGACCTTATTCAGCTCTCGGTAGTCAATACATAACCTTAAGCTTTCGTCCTTTTTTCTCACAAACAGTACCGGAGCTCCCCAAGGAGACACACTTGGTCTAATAAAACCTTTCTCCAGCAGCTCCTGTATTTGCGCCCTTAGTTCATTCATCTCAGCTGGAGCCATTCTATATAGAGTTTTAGAAATCGGAGTTGTACCCGACATTACATCAATTGTCATATACATCTCCCTTTTGTGGAGGCAACGTGGTTAATTCCTTGGGAAATACATCTGGAAATTCTTTAACCACAGGTATTTGATTAATTTATACCTCCATGCCTTTATCTACATTCACAGACACCAAGTAAGCTTGACACTTTTGTCGAATCATTCTGACAGCTTTCATAGATGATATTAGTATACTTGAACTGTCGGGTTGTCTTAATTTTCCAATAGCAATCTCCTTTCCTGGAGTTGCTTCAAACTGCACTTTCTTATTCTTATAGTCTATAGTCGCTCCCCATTAGCTTAGCCAATCCATACCCAATATCACGTCAAACTCCGTCATAGGCAATAGGATCAAATCATCTTCTAGGATTAATGATCCTATCCTAATTGGGCAGGCTTTGCATACTTGGCTAGTACTTGCTAACCTTTAGATTGGAGATTCTACGCGTATAACTTGATTGGTCTCTTCTACTGGTAGTGCATGGGTGGTCACGTATTGGCATGCTATGAATGAATGGGTGGCACCAAAATTAAACAAAGTTACTGTCATATTTTCTAAAATATAAACCGTACCTGTGACCACCTTTTCTTCTTGTTCTTGAGATTCTGTCCGGGTCAGGGCATGCACATGCACCGAGTTCGTAGAAGTTCCCTGCTTGCTTGTTACTCCAGGTATCCTAAGTTGAGCAGGTCTTCCACGTCCTTGAGATGACTGCACCTTGTTCAGGCAGTTCGTGGCTATGTGACCCACTTGGTCACATATATAACACTTAACCACCTTCGCTTCCCCTGGCTTGCACTCCTTGGCAATATGACCCGTCTGTCCGCATTTGTAACACCGATTCAAGCCCTCTAGACACTCGCCTGTATGTCGCCTTTGACATTTCTTGCACAATGGCGAATTTGTCTTCTTTTGAATTTCTTTTCCCTTCCTTAGGTTGACTTTTCTAGTTTTCTCTTTCCTAATTTTTGGTTCCTTAGGACCCATATTGAACGCCCTTGAACCCAATCTTAATTCTTGAGTTCTCGAGGCTTTAATTTCCAAAGTCCTTGCTCTTTCAAGACTTGAAGCATAATCCTTAATTAGTAGAGGTGCAAGGCTTTCCCGCAGATATGGCCTCAACCCTTGTTGAAATCTGTGTGCCTTATTTTGTGGCATATTTGCGATCCAAGGACATATCTGACCAGAGCATTAAACCTTGTAGCATACTCAGTACTGTCATTCTCCCTTGATACAACTTTTCAAATTCTATTACCTTTTGACTCTGCAGTCCAACTGGGAGGTATTCTTTGTGAAACTCTTCCACAAAAGTTTGCTAGGACACTTCTTCGGGTCATGGCATTGTGATTAACATGGTCTCCCACCATTCATGTGCGTCCTTTGCTAACAAATGGGTGGCACACAGTACTTTTTGACGGTCGTTGCATGGAGATATCCTGAACAATTTCTTAATCTCCATCAACCATTTCTCTGCTTGGACCGGGTCTGGTTCTCCAGAAAATTTTGGGGGTCGCTATGCTAGAAAGGCATTTATGGCTCTTCTATCAGCTTCCATTAGCTGATTTTCATCCTTTAGCGGTGCCGGTGTGGCAACGAGGTCCGCTATAGGAGCAGGCCTTCTCTTTCTGCATTTCCCAACTGAGCTTGTTCGGTTCTTTCCCATAATCCTTGTATAACGGCAGTTTGCGCTGCCCAATCTCTAGTGGCCTGCCGTATTGCTCTTTCCACCGCTACAGCCACTCTTCCCTCCATAAGTCTATTCTGCCTCGACTCACTTTCCTCTTCCACATTTCATTTTGTGTTTTAATCATTCCGCCTTTGTTGGTTCCTTTGGTTCTGTGTCACTGGCCTTCCCTTTTAGGTGGCTAGATTCGCCAACTTCATGTTGGCTTGGAACCTCTGTTGCTGCCTCTTCTCCTTTATTTTTCCTCAATCCTGCTCTCGTTTCCACCATTGTGTTAATCTGAGTATATAACAGACACTTTTCATTTTCAATTACAATTAGATCATTATATATACATTTCATTAATAATCATCATGGAATCATTGCATACGCATTTCAATTTCATTCAATGTTAAATCATTGCATATGCATCCCATCATCATATGGTCACAACCAATTCATTCAATCATAATATATCACACCATTCAACTCATGCTCATTCATCCATGCATGTCTAAAACATCAAGAGTTCGATATATCAACATATTCATTCACATACACCATATTCATAGTTAGTACATACAAAAATAAGTCATACTCATGTACATACTCAACATAGCATACCTATTTCATATTTACATATATGGCAATTCACCATAGTAACCATAGTGTCATCCAGCCATAATTATACATATACCACATGATCATCAACCACACTTATACATACACAACTGTTTAAAGAAAAGCAAAACAAGTAAATTCATTGTCGTCCTGGACCTCTCCCTCAACGTCTACGTCTATGTGTAACTTGTGAGGGTGCCTCTGTGATAGTGTTGTGTCAGACCTTGCCTGAATCTCCTCATCATCACTATCATCATCATCATCATCCACTACAAACTCCACTATTTCCTCTTCTACCTCCTCCTCTACTTCTTCCCCTTCATCCTCCTCCTCTTCTTCCTCAAACAGTTCGAGGAATTCCATCGAGTCATCATCATCATTGATTTCGGTCAGAGGAACAATTTCACATGTGTTCTCCATTATATATAACATAACCTCGTCAGGTTTAGGAGGTGCAGGCATATCGATGACTCCCTCGGCACGACGCCTGTTTATATAGAGGGCCATGTCAACTTCCTACGATGGAGTCTGTCCCAAGATGCTCCGTAACGAAACCGGACACATCCGTCAATGAACCTATACCATGGGCCTGGGTCGGGGGTTTTAGGTGCTTGAGTCCTCATCCAAAAGTCCTGTAGGTCTTGTGGATCTACTCTGTTGGTTGGAACAGGGGGATCCCAGGGAATGCCGAGGTAAGTGCCTACTAACACTCGTGCCCTAGGTTTATAACTGGAGAGCTCTCCTAGATCTTGTGTATGTTGACTAGAGGAGTCATAGTAGCTTCCCTTAGTTTGATCATGTGTGCGTATTGGTGAAAATCCTAGGGGAACTAATGGTAACGGTGCATTGTCGTGCTGTGATCCCCACCATCTATTAATATTTTCTTCTCTTCGCTGTCTCCTATCCTCTTCCTCTCTTTCTCTTCGTATCTCCTCCGCACTCATAACACCCTTTCCTCTATCCGCCATCTGTATAGACATAGAAATCAAATCGCATTGCAACAATAATTAATTATCATTTGGCATGCACTTCATCATGTTAGAAGCATACCTAATCATCACATAAACATGTCTATTTCATCATCAAGCATGTAATTCATCATGTTATAATCATACATGAGCATCATTTAATAACATCTAATTCATCACAGGATCATGTATAATCATACATATCTCATCATATTCTATCAATTTTCTATACTTAGAAATTTGTCCACGCCTATTTACCAATCCATGCTCTGATACCAAGCTCTGTGGCGCCCCAAACCCGAGCATCGCATCCTGAGCCTTACCTCGGGATCGTATTGATTGGTAAACGTGATCAGGATTGTTGCCCTGTCACACGGTGGGTTTTATCGGATATTTACCCAATTAATTATGATCATATAGAAATTCATACAATAATTCAAGTTATCATATTTTCAAATTCAGACATATCTAAGTCATTTCGATCCAATCATCGCATACAAATATGTGGTTCAAGCAACTTTTCAACAAGTGCCTAAATCAGATGTCACGCATATATACATCATAGTCATCAACACAACATAAAATTTCAGTTTACATTCTTTCCACATAAGTTCCATAACATGAAACTTCTAAGTTTTTCCACAAATTCCTTAAGCTGGCACTTGCTCCTTTGCCATGACCTGTCCTACACCTGTCTTTGGGTTTGGAAAACAAAATCGTGAGTCGAAACTCAATAAGCAAGCTATTTTCATTTTACAGGCAAATCATTTCAGGCAAATCATTTCAGGCAACATTTTGCATTTAAAATCATCTTGGAAAGCATCTTATACTTTGTCTAAAGGTATATCTTAAAAACATGAAATCCTATACCCATCACGAGTCCCATATGCATAATGCCATATGAAAATATGAACATATATATACCATTTCTCCCTTAGGATGGAAGCTAGCCAGGCGACCATCCATCACGTTAACTCCCATTTTAGAGAGGACACCGCCGGCCTTGGGCCTGTTTTAAGCGATTTGGCCACTCCAAGAGGGGACAATCGGTCCGCTTATACCCATCAAGCGGACTTAGTATCTTGTGCACATGAACTTTTGCATAAACTCATCTTTAACATGCTAGCATGATCTTCAATCAGAAACATAGAATCACATCATCTTTCATAACATTTATCAAATAAAGGTTTCATAATATTGCATTTGAAGTAAAATATCATTTCAACATCATTTTGCTAAGGGATAGCCATCCTAAAACACAGTAGAAACAATTTCCATAATTTCATCAAACAAGTTGAAGCAAAAATTGCATTTATGGAAACAATTTAGAAAAGCAAAAATCCTTTAGAAAATTTACTTGCTTACCTGAATTCCTTAGCTTTCCGTCACAGCTTTCTCTTTGCCTTTACCTACATAAGAATAATATGATTTTTTTTCATATATTTCCTTTTCTCATATTTCATTTAGTTTTCCAACCCATTCTACTCACATGTAAAATTTATTTGACTTCATAAGTCATCATACGCATATATAGCTCATTTTGCACATATTAGCACATTTTATACACATTTCTTCGGCTACCATATAACATAACATGTATAACCCCATACATAGGGTATTTTTTTCAATTACACAATATTCATACAATAACCATCATACATAGGTTCATTAAGCTCACCTTGCCATTTTCTACTCTTTTTCCACAATACATACATCGGTGCTTGCTTTAGCACATATACCTACATAAGAATAATATGATTTTTTTTCATATATTTCCTTTTCTCATATTTCATTTAGTTTTCCAACCCATTTTACTCACATGTAAAATTTATTTGACTTCATAAGTCATCATACGCATATATAGCTCATTTTGCACATATTAGCACATTTTATACACATTTCTTCGGCTACCATATAACATAACATGTATAACCCCATACATAGGGTATTTTTTTCAATTACACAATATTCATACAATAACCATCATACATAGGTTCATTAAGCTCACCTTGCCATTTTCTACTCTTTTTCCACAATACATACATCGGTGCTTGCTTTAGCACATATTATCGCCTTAGGCTTCCTTAAACAAATTTTAAAATTTGAAATAAATCATCATACACTCAAAAAAAATGTATCATCATGTAATTCATCTTATTTTCATGCATTTTTGCACAAAAATCATTTTTCATAAGTCATTCATCACCTATTCACATGTATCGTTCACATAAGCCCATTTAGCACATATACATAAGGCATTTCATAAACTTTGCTAACTCAGAAATTTAATCCACATTTTAGGGGGTTAATTACCCTTAATTACCACTGCATTTAGGGTATTTTCATGGGATTTAAATCTATTCACCATAGATTTCCATAACAGCAAGTTTGGAACCCGTTTTTCATCCATTCAACGTGTCTTTTGACACATAACCCTATGTGGTCATATAATCCCGAAATTCCAGCAAATAAATTCATTTTTCCTAATCCATATTTAGGGATTAAACACATATAAAACATCCATACATTATCATTTCTCAAAACAGCAAGTAACTTACACGTTTTGAGTCCCGTTTCACATCGGTTTGACGTTCTTTCATAAAATCTATAAAAATCAGTTTTAGGGTTTATTTTCCTAAATATTTTTGGGCATCCATAATACCTTAAACCTAGGGCATTTTATCCTACATAACATTCAAATCCATAAAACATGCAAATTTGGTGTAAATAAATTTAACAAAAACTGCAGCAACTTAGCATATGAAATCACATTTTCCATCCCCATATGCTGTCCACGTTTCAGATGCATGCTTCTGCCTTTTTCAATTTTTTTAATGCCGCGAATCTTCATAATTACATGCACTTCTCATGTACTTGCATCTCAGAAACATATATGCATATTTTAATATTTAAAAAAATAAAAAATATGCATCAAACAGCCCCTTGGACGTCCCATGTTGCCACCTTAGCTATGCATAGGTTTTGCCTTTTGTAGCTACATCATGATATGCATTCAATGGATGGATAATTCACACATTTTTTCATTTCAAATAATTGCACAAAATACCCTAGAAATGGCCTGCAATTGCCACCTCAAATCTCATTCATATCCTGCATTTATGCTTGGTACTCTAGCATTAAATGCATTGTACTCATGTGGAGCATTAGTCAACCATGCTCACCTTTTTCAATGCAGGTATTTTCCCAACATTTCATGCTTAATCCAAGCCATTCAAAATAAATATCTCATAATTTCATTCAACCGTTTCAAATTTCATCTCAATCGGAGTTTCCTAGCTCCTGTTATAGTCGTTTAAAGTTAACGGTTGAAATTGAAATATGATCAATAAATCATAATTTTCATTTCATCAAGAATTTTCATAACCCATTTATTCCATAATACTAAGCCCAACATTAATAATTTTCTTTTCAAATTTCACCTGAATCCGCTTTACTGGTGTTGAGTTATGAATTTTTCAACGTTTTTCCATTAAACTTGTCAATTACCATAATAATTTCCATAATTCATTTTAAATAATGGAAAATAATTTTTCATGATATATTTGCATATTTAAATCAACATCAATATGCTCTAATCCCATTGTCTCATTTTCGCTCAAAATGCTTAATCACATCATTATTGCTAATCCATAACCCTAATTATAATAATTAGCAAAAATCATATAATACCTTCATAATTCAATCTTTCACAAATAATATCATATACATGATTAATACATACATATGGTTTCTATCTGGTTAGGGTTTCACAATATGTGAGTGATTATAAGAGTAAAATACCTTACATATGGAGTATTGTGGACTTCCAAATGGGCTGAAAAATAAATTACAAAAATCTGTTTTATATGGCCTTGAAGATGTGGACGTCCAAGATGGAGAAAAGAGGGAGAAAAGTTGTTGTTTTGGGCAATTCAGTTGATGGATTTTTCATGATTATATCCTAACTAATGTGCAGAAAAGTGCTTAAATTAAGCCAAATGAAGAGGAAAATTTTCTGTTTTATATGAATTTTCTTAACACAAAATATGTGTGTTTGAAGGAGTAAACATGGAAGGTAAGGATGGAAAGTAGGAAGAATGACCATGTATAATTAGCTAAGGTGAAAAAATGAAAGGAAAACATGGCAAAATTAGAAAATATGGGGTTGTTTTGAGAAAATTATAAAATCTCAAAAATCTGAGATTGAAACTAGTAGACCTAACTCATAAATAGTGCCTTGAATGAGCACTAATATGAAAATGCTAGTATGGGTGTTAAATAATAGGTGAGAAGTGTTAAACTTCCATATGGTGAGCTAAATTCAATAATTATAATGAGCTTGAAAACTTAACCTAAATAAGGGTATCAAAATGAAAGAAATGAGCACAAGTGAACCATAAGTCACACCAATGTGTGTATTGAAAAGTTGACACCCAACTCGAAAGACTAGTGGGTTAAGTTAATTGATGCAAATTCATGTAGGTTGGAAAACACTAAGGGATGCAAGCATTTGAGATTTTATGTATATAAATGAAATGTCGTTTTCATTTATCTAGGCAAAGGTAAGAAAACTAATGGAACAAGAGGATTGAAGCTATTACAAGTAAGTAAGCAAATTTTTAAAATTTTTGATTTCATCTCAAAGTATTGAAATGATTGAAAGTGTTTTATGTTGATGCTTTTATGAATTTCTTACAAGTGGGCAAGCATAAGTCTTAAAAATGATGACTTTAATGAAATATCTTAAGGATTGCTTCATGGGAAGCAAGCAATACTTTTTAAATATTTATTTTATCACAAGTGTTGCAAAGATTTGAAAATGCTTTATGTTGATGAGTTTAAGAATTGCTTACAAGTAAGCACATTCTTTAAGATGCTATTTCCAATGGATTTTATGGAAAAAAGGGTGTTTTGACTGTTTCGCAAAGAAATACTTGCAAACAAGTTTTGAGTTTACTTCCATGAGATTTTTTGAAAAACTAGTATATTTATTAAAGTGAAGAAAAAGAGATTTGAATTATAAAGAGAAATTATTTACGTCTTGACATGACACTTGAAAATAAAAATGATCTAAAAATGGTCCAATTGTTTGAAATGGTTTACTAAAAACGTTTTGATTTCCTTTAAATAGGAAAATACTTTTAAAATGCCTTGAAAATGTTTACATGGGTGTTCTAAAGAGTATTTAAGGGTGGCTAACCCGATAAGTTAACAGAACAACATAAATTGAGTTTTGAATTGCTAAAATAGTATTCAAAGGATTATGCAAGCTCTTCTTTACATAGAATTGGCAAGAATAATATGTCGACTGGTATATGATACTAGGATGGATAAAGAAAAAAAGATGCAATTGCATATCCTATGTATACAAGAAGCTCCAAAATAGAAATAAAGAAAACATTTCAAAATTCTTTCTCATGACGATCTCGAGATTTATTACAAGTAACACTTTTAAAAAGATAGTTTTCTCAAACATTACAAATGCTTATCAAAATGCTTTACTTAAATGTTTCTAAAAGTATTTAAGGGTGGTTATCCTAAATACGTTAAAGTGGGTGCGCCCACTTTTCAAGATGGTTTAAACGGACACGGATTGTTGTTTGTAATGTTTTGTGAAATCATACTAGCATGTGGATATATATGATTGATGTATGGTCCGCCAGAACAATGAATAAGTCAATTGTAGAGACGGTCGCAGATGGACCGAAGTCTACTCTACATATGGCCAAGTCGCTAAGGGATTATGGGAGACCATTAGCACCCGCCCTGAGATGAGAGTAGGACTATGGAACAGCCACCTGGCTAGCTTGCTGTTATATGATGGATTCTCTTCCAAAAGATAGAATGATCACTTGGTAAGTGTCACTACTGGATGAGGAGAAATGCATTTGCATACTTTTTCTTTGAAAACGCAGAAAACTAGAATATGAAATTATTTATGCAAAAAGATTACCCTAAATGAGATTTTATGAGCCTATACGAAGAAGTTTACCCTAAAAAAGAGTGTTTTACACCAAAAGTGTAAATATCATGCTTGAGATGAAATGTTTTGTATGCAAATGCATTCATGAAAATGGATTATGCGCATATGCCTTGTTTGATTTAAACAAGGCCCAAAATGGGATTATGAAAAATGATTTAAAAGAAAAATATTTTAAGTCATAAAAATGTCTGTTGCCAAAAAGGGCTATATGAAAAGAGTTTTAGGACATAAAAATGTCTGTTGCCAAAGAAGGTTTATGTGGAAAAAAATATTTTAGGACATAAAAATGTCCACCGACTAAAAGGGTTTACGTGATAAATGTTTTTGGGACATAAAATGTCCAATTAAGAACAAAGGGAATTACCTAAAAAGGTTATACGCATATGCATCGCCTTTGAAAAGCCCAGAAGTGGCATATAAAAGGTTTATATGAAAAGTTATTTATGAAAATATTTTACAGGAAAGTGGTTGCGTAAAAGATAAAATGCTTGCTTACTGGGTTATCAGTCACGATTTATTAACTACAATGTATGTAGTGGAATGACCGGAATGTTTAAGGTATGTTAACATGTGTGAACTTGATGATAGTTCTAAATGCTATGTTTATCGATGATTGGATGTGTGTATTCAACTATGTATGTGGAATATTTGAAGATGAATGTATTTTATATGATTGTGGCATGGCCAGGTTGATGAAACCAATGATGTAAGAGAACAAGATGGAAGTTTATGAATGATATTTGCAGTTGATGACCACTACTAGAATGTGAGATTATGAACAGGTATAAGAATGAAAGGGAAACCAAGTGGTATTTTTAAAATACTAAGTGCCACAATTCACAAGAGTATCGTTGCTTATGAGATGAATGAAGTGAAATGTAAAGAAATGAAATGATGAAGGAAAAGAAATGAAACCAAAAAAATTTAGACAAGATCAGGGCAAAAATTCTGATTCACATTTACCAATCAACAAGATCTTAGAGTAAGGCTTTGTGTGACACCTCGGGTTGGAGGCGCCATAGGGAGGGAGGAAGGGAGGGCAAGAGGTTTTTGTAAAATTCCTACAGAGGGGCCTACATAGCAATATTCCCTTATATTAATGCCTAACAACAATAGTTTAGCCTCGGTTAAATTTCAACGGCTCAGATTACAGCAGCTGTGATTGAACAGTACCAAGAGCTGGTCAAAAATGCCTTGGTCCTTTTTTTTTGGATGGGTAAATGCCTGGGGTCTTATGATCGAGCATAAATGATCAAATCTCACTAAAAGGTGTATTTTTATATTTCATTTTTCATGAAAATAATTTTCCAAGTATATTTAATTGTATACAAAAAATTCTATTTTTAAATATATTTTTTTATCTTCAAAAATCAACATTTTGGAGTGTCTTTTAAGTCACTTTACCCCTAGAAATGTGGTTTATTGAAAATAAAAATAATATATGTACATATCTGAAAATTGGAAGATTTGGTATATACGTTAAATACATTTGGTAGAATATGTCAGGAAAAAATAGAAAAATAAAAATATACAAATTAGCCTGGGCTAACCTCAGCTAAAAAGATCATAACCTAGATAAAATTATAATATATATGCAAATGGACGTCGTTTTTTTTATAATTTACACATAACTATGTACTAAAGTTAGTAAAGTCTTCTTCCTTTCTTTTAAAAAAGAAACATTCAAATGATTTATCGTACTACAAAATAAAAGATATTAAGAAATATGTGGCGCCCCAAACCCAAGCGTCATATCCTGAGCCTTACCTCGGGATCGTATTCATTGGTAAACGTGATCAAGATTGTTGCCCTGTCACACGGTGGGTTTCATTGGATATTTATCCCATTAATTATGATCATATAGAAATTCATATAACAATTCAAGTTCTCATATTTGTTGGAAACAATGTTTAAAACAAAACAAAATTGACCAAAGCATGAGTTTTGATGATTAACAAAAGCTAATTTGAGTATATTGAGAATACTAATGCCTATGTTGAATGATTTAAGGAACTGAAGTAGCCAGGTCGATATCCAAGTCGACTTGGACTTCGACTTAGGATGAAGTCGATCCCAAAGTTGACTCCATATTCGACTTGGAACAGAACCTCACAGCAAAATTCAAATTGGAAGGAAAAGCAGGTGAAGTCACAGGCCAAGTCGACTCCACTTGCAACTTGGGAAGCCAAGTCGCAAACGAAGTCGACTCCAGCATCGACTTCTGACGGCAAAAACACTCCAGAGCTGATTTTGGGGTATAAAAATGCCGAAGTCGCAGACGAAGTCGACTCCAGGTGCGACTTGGGTTAAGTCACAGACGAAGTCGACCCCAAGTTCGACTTGAGTTCTTCAAAGTTCAAAATACATATTCAAGCTCCTTTTCAAGATCAACTTAAGATTATCAAGTCCAAGGCAAAGCTCCAAGCATATTTTCAAGATATGAAGATTAATGAATCAAAGGCAAAATCAACCAATATAAAGTTTTCAAGCTTCATAAGGTCTACAAAATATTGTTGAAGGAAAGAAGCCAAGCAAGCTAAAGGAAAAGACCAAACTGTTTTCGGCACAAGAACGAGTCAAGTCGCAACCCAAGTTGACTCCAAGATCGACTTGAGGTCAAGTCTGAAACCAAGTCGACCTAATCTCAAACTTGGAACTGAAGTCGCAAACGAATTCGACTCCAATTGCGACTTGCGAAGCCAAGTCGCAAACGAAGTCGACTCCACCTACGACTTGGGGAACCAACGTTCGAATTTTTGAACGTTGGAACATTTATTGCGCGCCAACCACTTCTATAACGTTCATATCTTCCCCATTCTATAAATAGACACTCAAGCAAACGAGAATAAAAAAAACTACGTTGTCTAAAGAGAGAAAAGAAGTGCAAACAAGAGCTCCCATTTGCTTTTCTCTAAATTTGAGTGATCTATACACTTTCAAAAGAAGAACGAGCTTCAAGTTGCAAGTTGCTTCAACGATATCCAACCGGTTGCCTCTACAAATTCTTCCTCAAGCTGAATCTTTCCTACACAACTCTGTAAAGTGTAGATCTTCCTTATTTTCATTATTCCTTGTTATTGGTCTTGGTTTGAGTTTGTTGTAACAAACCAAGACGTTGCAAGTAGAGTTGTGATCGGAGTTGAACTCATCACCTACTTGTATCTAGTGTATAAGCCCGTAGAGCTAGAATCTAGAAGAGAGCATAGGCTCTGATTGTGTATGCCCCCTAGAGCTAGAATCTAGAAGAGAGCGGAGTCTCTAAGTGTATTCGCGGAATACATAATGGAACCCAAGTCACAACGGTGTGTGAGCTTGGAAGAGTGGAGTAGGGAAAGGTTGCCCGAACCACTATAAATCTTGTTTACTGTTTACTTTATTGCTTTCATTATTTCATTGCTCTCTATTTGTTTCAATCAAGGGGTTTAAGCTTTCAAGGGGTTAAGTTTTAATTTACCGAAGAATTTTATAAGAACCCAATTCACCCCTCCCCTCTTGGGTTTTTGCCATTAACTCGGGACCAACAAGTGGTATCAGAGCAGGTCTTTGAGTTTACCAAAGAGATCTTATTGACATGGCATCCCAATCTACTTCCGTTCCCGCATTTGCCGAAGGCCAATCATTTACTAGGCCACCAATGTTTGATGGGAACAATTTCGGCTATTGGAAGCTTCGTATGAAGCAACTCATTATGGCTACCGACACGGATTCTTGGATTGCAATCCAAGATGGTGTAACTTTGTCTACCGATGAAAGAGCTTCCAAGTGGACCGAAGAGGAAGTAAGAACCGTCAAGAGCAATGCTAAGGCCATGAATTCTCTATTTTGTGCTCTTACGGCTTCTGAGTATGATAGAGTATCCTCTTGTTTAACCGCCAAAGAGATATGGGATACATTAACATCCATCTATGAAAGAACTTCTCAAGTCCAAGGGATGAGAAGAAACATTTCGATTGGAGAATTAGAAAATTTTAGAATGCTAAAAACAGAAAATATTTCTGAGATGTTTGCTAGATTTTCTAAAATTACTAACGTATTGAAAGGTCTTGGAAAGGCTATCTCTGAATCTGAACAGGTTATGAAGATTCTAAGGGCTCTACCGGAATCATGGACTCCAAAGATTACGGCAATAGAAGAAGCCAAAGACCTAAATACTTTAAAGTTAGAAGATCTTATTAGCTCATTAATGTCACATGAGCTAATCAAGAGAAAAAATGAAGATCGACACAAAGGGAAGAAAGCTATTGCACTAAAGGCCACCTCAGAAGAATCTACCTCCTCATCTCACAACGATGATGAAGACATAGCACTGCTCACTCGCAAATTTTGAAAATTTGTGAGAAAAGGAAGAAACTTCAAAAACTTCAAAGAAAGACCACGAAGAGAAAAGAAGAAGGATTCAACAAAGTGCTATAGATGCGGCGGTATGGGACATATGCAAGCCCAATGTCCTACACCGGAAGAGAGACCAAAGGATCAACAAGAAAGGAGGGAAAGACATGAAAACAAAAAATATCAAAGGCCAAAAGGAAGAGGCATGTACGTCAATGAAGAAACCTCATCAACAAGCAGCTCCTCAACCGACGAATTCGAGGCGGCAAATTGTGCTAGTATGCTGCATGGCACGGATCGAACAAGAAGAAAACTTGTTGTGTTTGAACACAACTGAAGTTTTGGAAGAACAAACCATCTCAACAAAGTGCACAAGCAATGAAGAGGTAACTTCCAAACCTTGCCATTCTCAATCAAGTTATTCTTCTTTTCAAGATTGCCTCAAATGTGCTGAATTAGAAGAACTGCAAATTGCATATGATTCATTATATGAAGAAATCAAAAAAGCTAGGAAACAAGTTGTCATTAAAAAGACAACAATGTAACTACGTTATTGTTGTAAATGGAAAACTAGCTAAAAGTTCATCAAAATTGAAAGATGAAAATGATTTGCTTTTGAAAGAAGTAGAAAAATTGAAAAAGGAAAATGAATCATTGAATGAATCATTACCCAAGTTCTCTAATCCAGGAGAAAATGTAAAAATATTTCTGAACATGACCTCCCAAACAAATAAAAGAGGTCTTGGATACTATACATTTGAGAAAAAAGAAAGTGGCAAATCGAATGTGCCAATACTTGAGAAATATCAAACCAAAACTGCACCTATATACAAGCCACGAAAGAAAAATTTTATGTGGACTAGAAGGCCAATGCTTGAACCTTTACATACTTGGAGGCCTACTCCAAGATTACCTATGGCTTGCAATTTCTGCAATAAAATGGGTCATACAACCTATAAATGTAACTTTAAGAAACTATATGATTATGGTGCAAAACTAGTTTGGGTTCCAAGGAACACAAGATTTGGGCTTTCTAAGTTGGTGCAACAAAGATTGAATCATATTACTAACCCAAATGGACCCATAAAATGGGTACCAAAGAGATGAGATTTTTTCAGATATGTTTTAAGGCAAAGGCAAACAATGTATGGTTCATGGATAGCAGTTGTTCAAGACATATGACCGAAGAAAGAAGTTTATTTTATAAACTTAAGCCTTGCAAAGATGGAACAGTTGCCTTTGGTAATAATGAGAAAGGTAAAATTAAAGGTAAAGGAAACATCTATAGTATTTCTAATGCATGCATGGAAGATGTTTTGTTTGTTGAAGGACTCAAGCATAATCTAATGAGCATTAGTCAATTATGTGATAAAGGATACAAGGTTGTGTTTGAATCATCTATATGTAATGTATTTGATGGAAAACATATCATGTTTAGTGGAAAAAGACATGGAAATGTATATTTGGTTTCACTTGATGAACTAGATGGTCAATGTCTAATGGCCATTGATAATGATCCATGGGTTTGGCATAAAAGGCTTGGACATGTAAACATGAGAAATATAAAGGCCCTATGGAAAAAGAGTTTGGTAGAAGGATTACCAAAGTTGAAATATGACAAGGATAAAATTTGCAAGGCATGTCAATTATCAATATAACCTAAGATGCCTTTCTCTACCAAAAAGGAAACTTCCACCACTAGGCCACTTGAATTGCTACACATGGATCTATATGGGCCATCCGATATTTTAACCATTGGTGGAAAGAAATATGTATTTGTAATTGTTGATGATTTTTCAAGATTCACATGGATAATTCTCTTAGCTAGCAAAGATGAAGCCTTCTCTATGTTTGCAACTTTTGTAAATTTGGTGCAAAATGAAAAACAAAGTACTATTGTGACTATAAGAAGTGATCATGGTGGTGAATTTGAAAACAAACGATTCATAGAATTATGTAATGAAAAAAGAATTCATCACACATTTTCTGCACCAAGAACTCCACAACAAAAAGGAGTAGTTGAAAGGAAAAACAGAACTATACAAGAGATGGCTAGAACAATGCTAAATGAGAGCAAACTATCAAAGAAATTTTGGGGTGAAGCTGTAAATACAGCTTGTCATGTTTTGAATCGAGTTACCATTAGAGCAATCTTGAAAAAGACCTCATATGAGCTATGGAAAGGAAGAAAACCAAATATCTCTTATTTTCATGCTTTTGGATGCACATGCTATGTTTTGAACAATGGAAAAACCAACTTGGGAAAACTAGATGCTAAAAGTGATGAAGCAATATTCCTTGGTTACTCATCAAATAGCAAAGCATATAGAGTATTCAATAAACGAAACCAAGTTGTAGAAGAGTCCATACATGTTGTCTTTGATGAGTTTAACCAAACTCCTAGAAAGGAGGATGAGCTAAGTAATGCAGATGAGACAAAAGGAAAAGAACAACCAAAGAAAATCGAGCTCAAGCCAGAAAACCTCATGGAGGAAGAGGTAAGTGAAGGTAATGATTCTTACAAACCTCCAATTGATTTAAAGTTCAAAAATGCCCATCCAATTGAGCAAGTCATTGGAAATGTGTATGAAGGAGTGAAAACTAGAAGATCAAAGCAAAACGTTTGTGGACAATATGCTTTTGTATCAAAGATCGAACCAACTACCATTGAACAAGCTCTCAATGGTGAAAACTGGGTCATTGCAATGCAAGAAGAGCTAAACCAATTTGAAAGGAACAATGTATGACATTTAGTTCCTAGACCAAATGATCATACAATTATTGGTACCAAATGGGTGTTTAGGAACAAATTAGACGAAAGCAGACTTGTAATTAGGAACAAGGCTAGATTAGTAGCCAAAGGGTATTCCCAAGAAGAAGGAATTGACTTTGAAGAATCATACGCACCCGTGGCTAGATTAGAAGCCATACGTATTTTAATAGCATTTGCTTCTCATATGAATTTCAAATTGTTTCAAATGGACGTAAAAAGTGCATTTCTGAACGGATACTTGAATGAAGAAGTATATGTTGAACAACCCCCAGGATTTGAAGAAAAGGATCAATCGAAATATGTTTATAAATTGACCAAAGCATTATATGGACTAAAACAAGCTCCAAGAGCTTGGTATGAAAGGTTGAATAGATTTTTGATTGATCATGAGTTTCAAAGAGGGAAAGTTGATACTACCTTGTTCATTAAGTATAAAAGTAAAAACATTTTAATTGTACAAATTTATGTAGCCGATATAATCTTTGGAGCTACTGACGAAACTTTATGCCAAGAATTTTCTAAGATCATGCAGAGCGAATTCGAAATGAGCATGATGGGAGAATTGAATTTCTTTCTCGGGCTACAAATCAAGCATCAAAAAGAAGGGATATTTGTAAATCAGTCCAAATATGTCAAAGAAATGCTCAAGAAATTTGGAATGCAAAATGGCAAAGGGGAAAATAATCCAATGAGTTCTACGATCAAGATCGACACAGACGAAAACGGTAAATGTATCGATCAAAAGCTCTATAGAAGCATGATAGGATCTTTGCTATATTTAACTACTTCTAGACCAGATATTTTATTCAGTGTTTGTATGTGCTCTAGATTTCAAGCATGCCCTAAAGAATCACATCTATTGGCTGTAAAAAGAATTTTTAAATATTTAATAAATACTACCAATCTTGGACTATGGTATCCAAAGGGGTCAACATTTAATTTAATCGGCTATTCGGATGCGGATTTTTCCGGCTGCAAAGTAGATAGAAAAAGTACCAGTGGAACTTGTCAATTTCTTGGAAATATGATGGTTTCATGGTACTCAAGGAAACAAACCAGTGTTGCCCTATCTACTGCGGAGGCCGAATATATAGCCGCCGGAAGTTGTTGTGCCCAACTACTTTGGATGAAACAACAATTGAAAGATTATGGCATTGATTACTTCAATATTCCTATTAGATGTGATAATACAAGTGAAATATGTTTGACTAAGAATCCTGTACTGCATTTAAGAACCAAGCACATAGATGTAAGACACCACTTTATTAGAGAACATGTTGAGAATCATGATATTTGTTTAGAATATGTGAAAACAAAAGACCAAATTGCTGATATCTTTACCAAACCTCTAGCTAAGGATTCATTTTATAAAATTAGAAATGATATGGGGATGATAGAATTAAATTAAGGAAAATTTTAAGGAAAAATCAAAATCTGAAAAATCATAAGTCAAGTCGACTCCATAGGAGCCAAGTCGACTTGGGAAAATGAAGTCGACTCCGCTTCTGTAGCGAAGTCGACTCCACAGGGTCGAAGTCGACTTCGCCTAGGGCAAAGTCGACTCCGCGCGACCGTCCGTCTTCCTCTTTTTCCCCCTTCTCCTTTCTTCCCTCTCTTTCTCCTCTCATTTCTTCCCGGCAGCTCTGTCTCTCCTCTGCGATTTCCCTCTCTCTCTTCCTGTTTTCCGGCCGTAGCTCATCTCCTTCTTTCTCTCCGGCAAAGACCTTCCCTTTCTCTCTCCAAACTCCGGCAGTGCATCTCTCTCTGTCCAACAGCCTCCTCCCGTTTTAACTCTCTCTCTCTCTCCGGCAACTGTCGTTCCGGCAATACCTGTTTCTCTCCAAACTCCGGCAGTCCAAACCCAGTCTCTTCTTCTCACTGACTCCTCAGTGTTTTGTCCGGCCAATCCAGCATTAGTCTCTTCATCTCTTTGTTTTCACAACTCCTGCCAGTTTTCATTTCTGCTTCTCCTTCTCATTCTCTCTTCTTCTCACACTGCCCAGTCTTCTTTTTCTCTTTCTCATCTTCTCTCTCAAATCTCACCTTCTCTCCAAGTTCTCTCTCTTTCCTTATTTTTATTTCTCCAGCACTGTTTTCCTCTCTCTCTCATTTGCCTCAGTCACTTTCCTTCTCTTAAATTCAAATCAATGGCTCCAAAACCAAGACTCCCAAAGCTAGCAGTCTCCAAACCAACACAAAGACCTGTGCCTACACCTTCAAGGTCAAATACAGAGGAGGAAGTTCCTAGGAAACAAAGGACACCTGCTAAGCGAGCAAGAGAGGAACCCTCAACGTCAACGGGTAAAAGGGTTAGATTTCAAACCGCTACCCAATCGTCAGGTCGAGCTCCGAGGTCTAAAAGTCAACCTCAAAGCTCAAGTTCAGGGAGCATCCAGATCTGTGGCGCCCCTAACCCAGGCGTCCACATAGTCCTTACTCCAAGATCTTATCGATTGGTAAACGTGAATCAGGATTGTTGTCCTGATCACGCGGCGGGTTCTTAATTGGATCTCGTCCAATTTTTTTTTTCTTTTTCTTTTCTTTCATCACATAAATATATACTCATCATCATTCATAATGGACTTATCCATAACATCATAAATCATCAACTTCTCATATTATTCATCACTTCATAATTTCATACAACTTATGTCCTTTTTCATCACATCCCATTAGGGAATCTGTTCATACAAAAATCTACTAACCTTTGTAGATTCTTCTTTTCCTTTAGCAACTCGTGCCCTTCATTTCTTGTATTTCCCTATACCTGTCTGAGGTTGGGAAAACAAAACATGAGTCGAAACTCAATAAGCAAGCATTTTTCATTTTAAATGCATTTCTCTACATTCGATAGAAGACACTTACCAAGTGATCAACTATCAAATGCACAGAAACCTTTTCGTAAACCATATTTCGAAATCTTTCATAAATCATTTGTAAATGCATTTCTCACCATTTGATAGGAGACACTTAGCAAGTGATCAACTATCAATGGAATAGAAACCTTTTCATAAACATAGGATGTGCAAATGCTTCCTTTCAATTCCTGACATGAACCATTGTGTGTGGGTAAACTAGCCCAGGGAACATCTCACATAGCATGGTCCAATGCGCCGGCTGTCTCCGACTTGGCCTCATCAAGGGAACCTCTCTTCCTCTTGACGCCTACATGGTTCCTACATGCATGACTTTTGATTTCCCAAGCACTATATACCTCTTACACCAGGTAATTTGTCATTCTCATGTAGAGAATTATTTGCACAATCCCTTAAAATCATCATTTTAAATTCATGCTTTTCAATCCATGTATAAAAATGCAATGCATTCATTCACACATACATTTCTTCATACATAACTTTTCCTTTGCCTCCACCTCTCGGGAGGACGCCGTCGGCACACAGCCCATACGACTCGGCAATAGTGGAGAGGGATCCCTGATCCTACTTCCTCCACTAAAGCCTCTTCCTCATACATCATACATCATACATGTGCACATGTCCATGAACATAACATGATATCAATATGCCGGCATGACTTTTCATAAAACCTCATAAACATCCATCATTTCAAAACATTATAGGAATGGCCACCCTTAAACACATTTCATAAAACATTTGAGTAAACAATTTGCAACCATTTAAAACATTTTAAAAAATATATAGCTTGCTTACCTTTGCTTTGCTTCAACCTGACTCCTTTATCCTTTTCTTTCATTTTCCTATACAAGGAAATTGGATATTTTATCCATCTATTCCATGTCTTAACTTGCTTCCCATGCATGCTTTACGATCACATATTACCTCATTTTTATAGAGGTTATCCTTTTATAAATACTTGGTCATTACTCAATTATATGAATTTTTATCCATAAATCCTTTAAAAATTCCATCCATATATCCTCATAAATATACAAAAATAAATCTCAATGTTTTCCCAAAATACGCTGTTCACTGTTCATAATTTACTGTTCATGTAACTGTAGCAGATTACTGTTCTTCATCACTGTTCACGTTACTGTTCACAAGAGGTTACTGTTCACAGCAACGTGGTTATTGTTCATGGGTTCCAAAAATTGACATTTTTCCCAAAAATAAAAAATACCATGACATACCTTATGCCTAGTATATCATTGGATATTTCATACATTTTGAATTTATCATCATTTACTTGGCCAAAAAAATCATTTTCTCCATATACTAAAAATCAACATAAATTCACTTAAGCATAATCCTTAATTCCAAAAATCATGAAATTAATATATCATCATTCCAACATCATATTTATCATAATCATACATCCCAAATCATCATTTATCAAATTTGGAGCATTATTTCCCCATATCATACGCTATCTTCCCGAATGCTCCATCTTTGCTCCAAATTTTCGATGTTTCGGCATAATTCTAATTAAGCATTATAACTTTACTTATTTTATCATGATTAGGAATTATCTAAGCATGGTTTTACCTTATATAACATTCAAAAGAAATTTGGGAAGAAATTGCTTACCCGAAGTGGAGAACTCCTCCTTTCCTTCCCACTTTCTCTCTCTTCCCTCCTTTCTCTCCTCCTCTCTTGCTTAGAACGTGGATGGGGTGGGGAAATGAACTTGCTCAAGTATTTTGATCTTGGGATGGGTGTGAAATTCGTTCAAGCCCTTCACCCCTATTTATAGCATCCCAAATTTCATGAAATTGCAATTTACCCCCTTGAATTTTGGGCTAAATTATAAATATCTTTACTTAAGTCATTTCCACCTCATTTCCAAGCAATTTCTCATTATCCTAGGTGGAAAATTTCTGGCCACAAGTTTCCATAGCTGATCCATACATTAATTGCTTGATTTTCATCAAAAGACGTGATTAATCTTGGCCATTGATCATCAACCACTCTTCTCATCTTGGCCCTTGATTTTTCACACTTTTCAAGGTTTGAAAAATGTGCATTTGCAGCTCCAAATTTCGTTCATAGCTGCCCCCTATTGATTTATTTGATATTTTGCTTCAAATCACATTAATTACAATTTAATCCAAGTCATCCATCAAGTGAAAAAGCAATCGATCTCAACCGTTGCTCCAATTACGTTTTCCAAGCCTCCATATGAGTCCAAGCATAGTGGATTTGCTAGGATTTAACGGATTAATTAATCCATTAAAATATCATATCTTAAGCTACTTTTTGAAAAAGTAAAAAGTAGAATTAATGACTTGCTTTGAAAAAGTCAAGCCTCGCTTACTTGCTCTCCAAGAAACACATTTTCCATAATATTTAGCTTAATCCAATCCATTCATCATATTCGGCATAATATTTTAGCCATCCATACAAAATTTCACCTTAATCCGACTTCTGGATTGCAAGATATGATTTTTTCTTCATTTTTTCTACAAAAATCTATAAAAATCCGAAAATTAATATTTTAATCCAAAAAGCACTTTTGTCCTTTAGTGGGAAGCTTCCTTTTTCGTCTTTTATGATTAAGTTAATCCAAAGTGATTAACTTAACATATTCTTTAATCCCACGTTTACTATTCACGTGCACTATTTATCCGAATTTCATAAACAATTATTTTAACCTCTATTCTCACATATTTTATACTCATAAAAGTATATTTTCCAATTATATTTCCTAGGGTTGTACCCTAGGGTTTTATACACGTGTCTAAGATCGGGGTTTCACAATCCTCCCCCCCTTACAATAGGTTTCGTCCCGAAACCTGTCTTACTTGAAATAATCCATCACGCTTCTGCTGTGCAACTTTGATATTTTTCATCTTATCATATTATCAATCATTGATCATCAATCATCAAATAGTCATAGCATCATATCTCATAAAGATGTTAATATTAACCACTTTTAATTCCATATACACGTGACATGCATGTGTAAATAAATTTGATTTTATAGCAAAGAATCATCTCTCCATCAAAATATCCTCTATTCATTAATTTTTCAAAAGTCAAAAGAGACTTTTACTAAACTTCCTTAATACATACATATTATCTAGTGAAAACACTAAGGCGAGACCAATTAGGTCATCTTTACTTTGATTTATTCATCATAGAGGAAACTCCTCTCTTGCCTATCTTCCAAAATACATTGGGATTGGAAAGAATCCCAAACAATTCCTTTCTTTCCTTCATCCATGACATTCCAAATCATAGGAGACAATTCATGATATACAAATATCATGATTTTCATTTATTTTCTTCATTCATTCTTTCTATACTTACCTATCATTTCTTTCTATGATATCATTCTTGTCTCTTCATAAACATATAGATCTAGATATTATCTTTGTCTATCTATCAATTCATATTCTAATACCAACTTATGTGGTATCACACCTTTCCTATCATCCATAATTTTTTCTCTTTCCATATCTATTTATCAATCCTTGTTCTAGTATCACATTCTGTGATATCAGACCTATCCTTTCATCACAATTTATTTTCTTCTTTTCCCGCCTATTTACCAAATCTGGCTTTGATACCAATTTCTGTGGCGCCCCGAACCCAGGCGTCCACATAGTCCTTACTCCAAGATCTTATCGATTGGTAAACGTGAATCAGGATTGTTGTCCTGATCACGCGGCGGGTTCTTAATTGGATCTCGTCCAATTTTTTTTGTCTTTTTCTTTTCTTTCATCACATAAATATATACTCATCATCATTCATAATGGACTTATCCATAACATCATAAATCATCAACTTCTCATATTATTCATCACTTCATAATTTCATACAACTTATGTCCTTTTTCATCACATCCCATTAGAGAATCTGTTCATACAAAAATCTACTAACCTTTGTAGATTCTTCTTTTCCTTTAGCAACTCGTGCCCTTCATTTCTTGTATTTCCCTATACCTGTCTGAGGTTGGGAAAACAAAACATGAGTCGAAACTCAATAAGCAAGAATTTTTCATTTTAAATGCATTTCTCTACATTCGATAGAAGACACTTACCAAGTGATCAACTATCAAATGCACAGAAACCTTTTCGTAAACCATATTTCGAAATCTTTCATAAATCATTTGTAAATGCATTTCTCTCCATTTGATAGGAGACACTTAGCAAGTGATCAACTATCAATGGAATAGAAACCTTTTCATAAACATAGGATGTGCAAATGCTTCCTTTCAATTCCTGACAAGAACCATTGTGTGTGGGTACGCTAGCCCAGGGAACATCTCACATAGCATGGTCCAATGCGCCGACTGTCTCTGACTTGGCCTCATCAAGGGAACCTCTCTTCCTCTTGACGCCTACATGGTTCCTACATGCATGACTTTTGATTTCCCAAGCATTATATACCTCTTACACCAGGTAATTTGTCATTCTCATGTAGAGAATTATTTGCACAATCCCTTAAAATCATCATTTTAAATTCATGCTTTTCAATCCATGTATGAAAATGCAATGCATTCATTCACACATACATTTCTTCATACATAACTTTTCCTTTGCCTCCACCTCTCGGGAGGACGCCGTCGGCACACAGCCCATACGACTCGGCAATAGTGGAGAGGGATCCCTGATCCTACTTCCTCCACTAAAGTCTCTTCCTCATACATCATACATCATACATGTGCACATGTCCATGAACATAACATGATATCAATATGCCGGCATGACTTTTCATAAAACCTCATAAACATCCATCATTTCAAAACATTATAGGAATGACCACCCTTAAACACATTTCATAAAACATTTGAGTAAACAATTTGCAACAATTTAAAACATTTTAAAAAATATATAGCTTGCTTACCTTTGCTTTGCTTCAACCTGACTCCTTTATCCTTTCCTTTCATTTTCCTATACAAGGAAATTGGATATTTTATCCATCTATTCCATGTCTTAACTTGCTTCCCATGCATGCTTTACGATCACATATTACCTCATTTTTATAGAGGTTATCCTTTTATAAATACTTGGTCATTACTCAATTATATGAATTTTTATCCATAAATCCTTTAAAAATTCCATCCATATATCCTCATAAATATACAAAAATAAATCTCAATTTTTTCCCAAAATACGCTGTTCACTGTTCATAATTTATTGTTCATGTAACTGTAGCAGATTACTGTTCTTCATCACTGTTCACGTTACTGTTCACACGAGGTTACTGTTCACAGCAACGTGGTTATTGTTCATGGCTTCCAAAAATTGAAATTTTTCCCAAAAATAAAAAATACCATGACATACCTTATGCCTAGTATATCATTGGATATTTCATACATTTTGAATTTGTCATCATTTACTTGGCCAAAAAAATCATTTTCTCCATATACTAAAAATCAACATAAATTCACTTAAGCATAATCCTTAATTCCAAAAATCATGAAATTAATATATCATCATTCCAACATCATATTTATCATAATCATACATCCCAAATCATCATTTATCAAATTTGGAGCATTATTTCCCCATATCATACGCTATCTTCCCGAATGCTCCATCTTTGCTCCAAATTTTCGATGTTTCGGCATAATTCTAATTAAGCATTATAACTTTACTTATTTTATCATGATTAGGAATTATCTAAGCATGGTTTTACCTTATCTAACATTCAAAAGAAATTTGGGAAGAAATTGCTTACCCGAAGTGGAGAACTCCTCCTTTCCTTCCCACTTTCTCTCTCTTCCCTCCTTTCTCTCCTCCTCTCTTGCTTAGAACGTGGATGGGGTGGGGAAATGAACTTGCTCAAGTATTTTGATATTGGGATGGGTGTGAAATTCGTTCAAGCCCTTCACCCCTATTTATAGCATCCCAAATTTCATGAAATTGCAATTTACCCCCTTGAATTTTGGGCTAAATTATAAATATCTTTACTTAAGTCATTTCCACCTCATTTCCAAGCAATTTATCATTATCCTAGGTGGAAAATTTCTGGCCACAAGTTTCCATAGCTGATCCATACATTAATTGCTTGATTTTCATCAAAAGACGTGATTAATCTTGGCCATTGATCATCAACCACTCTTCTCATCTTGGCCCTTGATTTTTCACACTTTTCAAGGTTTGAAAAATGTGCATTTGCAGCTCCAAATTTCGTTCATAGCTGCCCCCTATTGATTTATTTGATATTTTGCTTCAAATCACATTAATTACAATTTAATCCAAGTCATCCATCAAGTGAAAAAGCAATCGATCTCAACCGTTGCTCCAATTACGTTTTCCAAGCCTCCATATGAGTCCAAGCATAGTGGATTTGCTAGGATTTAACGGATTAATTAATCCATTAAAATATCATATCTTAAGCTACTTTTTGAAAAAGTAAAAAGTAGAATTAATGACTTGCTTTGAAAAAGTCAAGCCTCGCTTACTTGCTCTCCAAGAAACACATTTTCCATAATATTTGGCTTAATCCAATCCATTCATCATATTCGGCATAATATTTTAGCCATCCATACAAAATTTCACCTTAATCCGACTTCTGGATTGCAAGATATGATTTTTTCTTCATTTTTTCTACAAAAATCTATAAAAATCCGAAAATTAATATTTTAATCCAAAAAGCACTTTTGTCCTTTAGTGGGAAGCTTCCTTTTTCGTCTTTTATGATTAAGTTAATCCAAAGTGATTAACTTAACATATTCTTTAATCCCACGTTTACTATTCACGTTTTACTATTCACGTGCACTATTTATCCGAATTTCATAAACAATTATTTTAACCTCTATTCTCACATATTTTATACTCATAAAAGTATATTTTCCAATTATATTTCCTAGGGTTGTACCCTAGGGTTTTATACACGTGTCTAAGATCGGGGTTTCACAAGATCACAAAAGGGGAAGTCCTGAAAATGCCCACAACATACTTCAGAACAGAGCTTCAACACAGTCGCTTGTATAAGCACTTCTACGAGAGAAAGGTATTCATTCCAAAGATTATCGATTTCAAATTTCTCAACGATTATGAATTCGATATAGAAGAGTTATTGGATTTTCAAGGATGGATACAATTGTTGAAGATAGATGAAAGGGTATATCCTGATCTGACTAGGATGTTTTACTATTTATGGGATGACGATAAGTTTTCAACTTATGTTAAAGGAACAGAGATGTATTTTGGGACTATGAATAACCCAGATCAGAATGAAGCCATAAAGAGAATAGGAAGAATTCTCGAAGTGCCATTTGAAGAAGAACGACTACCCAAAGATCTTACAATGGAGAAAATCTATAATGAGCTAACCAAGAGTAACAAGTATCATGCAGGAACCAAGTTCCTACACTACATGGATCTTTCTCCACGGCTGAGAGTCTTCCGCTTACTCATCGCTCACTGCATCTATCCGAAAGGCGGCGGAAGGAATCAGCTCAACCCGCAGGAGGCCATGATTCTATGGAAATTGGTCAATAAGGTTAAGATCAGTCTTCCCAGATTATTCCTAGAAGCCTTGGCATGCATAAAGGACAATCCGAGAGGTGTTCTACCCTACGGGACTTGGATCACGAGGATCCTAGAATTCTTCGAGGTGGATATTGAAGGGGAACCATTTGAAGTCCCTAAAACCACAAATGCCATTAATAAGGCATTGCTCCAACGAATGAAGATAAATTTGGAGCAGTTCAGGGATGATAGGATACGAGAAAAGTTGGGCGAACCAGCTCGTGAGCAAGAAGGCCATGCACAGACTGAGGGGGAGCAGCCTCCCGAGGCACCATCTGCTCCACCCCGAGACGTTCCTGAGGAGCCGATATCTCCTATGACGCACGGATCCTACTCTCCACAGGGATCTACTGCACCTGATCGGGCGCCTCCACCGTCATCTCAAGAGGTCTCATTACAGAGCATTAAAGATGAGATATCTGCTCTACGAGAGGAAATGGGTCATCAAGAGGATCGAATGACCAGTCTCGTGACCGAAGTTCTTACTGCCATTAATGATATGCATTCCCGACAAGATCGAATCGATCAGGAAATGCGTACCATTAGATACCATCTTGCATCGGGGCGACAAAAAAATCGACCCATACCGGAGTTTGATCCTTTCGATTCAGGATCAGTTCATCGAGATCCGACTCCTGCTCCAATTTCTTCCTTCTATTCCTCTGCTCATGTTCGTCCTATCAAACCCATTCAATCTTCATATCCCATTTCCCAATTTCAATTCACCAAATCCTTGGTGATTGAACCATTTTTGAAAGATTGACAAAAAGGGGGAGATAGAATAGGAATAGAGTTGTTTTTGAGAGTTTTTACAGCATTTTGGGTTGGGTAGTTTGTATCTAGGTTTCATTTTTGCTTTACATGTAATCTGTAAAAATGATTGATTTATGAAATTGTTTATGCTCATATATGTGTTTCATGCTTGCTATATGTTTCATATTTACTATACTCTGTTTGAAAGATATGATCTATTTTGAAAACTATATGAATGTGATTATCTTGAAAGGTACAAACTCAATTTAGTTTTGTCAATCATCAAAAAGGGGGAGATTGTTGGAAACAATGTTTAAAACAAAACAAAATTGACCAAAGCATGAGTTTTGATGATTAACAAAAGCTAATTTGAGTATATTGAGAATACTAATGCCTATGTTGAATGATTTATGGAACTGAAGTAGCCAAGTCGATATCCAAGTCGACTTGGACTTCGACTTAGGGTGAAGTCGATCCCAAAGTCGACTTCATATTCGACTTGAAACAGAACCTCACAGCAAAATTCAAATTGGAAGGAAAAGCAGGTGAAGTCACAGGCCAAGTCGACTCCAGCATCGACTTCAGACTGCAAAAACACTCCAGAGCTGATTTTGGGGTACAAAAATGCCGAAGTCGCAGACGAAGTCGACTCTAGGTGCGACTTGGGTGAAGTCGCAGACGAAGTCGACCCCAAGTTCAACTTGAGTTCTTCAAAGTCCAAAATACAGATTCAAGCTCCTTTTCAAGATCAACTTAAGATTCTCAAGTCCAAGGCAAAGCTCCAAGCATATTTTCAAGATATGAAGATTAATGAATCAAAGGCAAAATCAACCAATACAAAGTTTTCAATCTTCACAAGGTCTACAAAATATTGTTGAAGCAAAGAATCCAAGCAAGCTAAAGGAAAAGACTAAACTGTTTTCGGCACAAGAACGAGTCAAGTCGCAACCCAAGTCGACTCCAAGATCGACTTGAGGTCAAGTCTTAAACCAAGTTGACCTAATGTCAAACTTGGAACTGAAGTCGCAAACGAAGTTGACTCCAGTTGCGACTTGGGAAGCCAAGTCGCAAACGAAGTCGACTCCACTTGCGACTTGGGGAACCAACGTTCGAATTTTTGAACGTTGGAACATTTATTGCGCACCAACCACTTCTATAACGTTCATATCTTCCCCATTCTATAAATAAACACTCAAGCAAACGAGAATAAAAAAATACTACATTGTCTAAAGAGAGAAAATAAGTGCAAACAAGAGCTCCCATTTGCTTTTCTCTAAATTTGAGTGATCTATACACTTTCAAAGGAAGAACGAGCTTCAAGTTGCAAGTTGCTTCAACGATATCCAACCGGTTGCCTCTACAAATTCTTCCTCAAGCTGAATCTTGCCTACACAACTCTGTAAAGTGTAGATCTTCCTTATTTTCATTATTCCTTGTTATTGGTCTTGGTTTGAGTTTGTTGTAACAAACCAAGACGTTGCAAGTAGAGTCGTGATCGGAGTTGAACTCATCACCTACTTGTATCTAGTGTATAAGCCCCCTAGAGCTAGAATCTAGAAGAGAGCGGAGTCTCTAAGTGTATTCGCGGAATACATAGTGGAACCCAAGTCACAACGGTGTGTGAGATTGGAAGAGTGGAGTAGGGAAAGGTTGCCCGAACCCCTATAAATCTTGTTTACTGTTTACTTTATTGCTTTCATTATTTCATTGCTCTTTATTTGTTTCAATCAAGGGGTTCAAGCTTTCAAGGGGTTAAGTTTTAATTTACCGAAGAATTTTATAAGAACCCAATTCACCCCTCCCCTCTTGGGTTTTTCCATTAACTCGGGACTAAAAATATTTTCAAACTCGGACATAACTAAGTCATTTCGATCCATTCATCACATACAAATATGCTGTTCAAGCAGCATTTCAACAAGTGCCTAAATCAGATGTTCCATAACATGAAAGTTCTAAGTTTTTCTATTGATTCCTTAAGTTGGCACTTGCTCCTTTTCCATGACCTGTCCTTCATCCGTCTTTGGGTTTGGAAAACAAAACCGTGAGTCGAAACTCAATAAGCAAGTTATTTGCATTTTACAGGCAAATCATTTCAGGCAACATTTAGCATTTAAAATCATATTGGAAAGCAATTTATACATTGTCTAAAGGTATATCTTAAAAGCATGAAATCCTGTACTCATCACTGGTCTCATAGGCATAATGCCAAATGAAAATATGAACATATATATCATTTCTCACTTAGGATGGAAGCTAGCCAGGCGACCATCCGTCACGTTAACTCCCATTTCAGAGAAGGCGCCGCCGGCCTTAGGCCTGTTTCAAGCGACTTGGCCACACCAAGGGGGCACAATCGGTCCGCTTATACCCTTCCAAGTGGACCTAGTATCCTGTGCACATAAAATTTTGCATAAATCCATCTTTGACATGCTAGCATGATTTTTCAATCAAAAACATAGAATCACATCATTTTTCCATAGCATTCATCAAAGAAAATTTTCATAATATTGCATTTGAAGTAAAACATCATTTCAACACCATTTTGCTAAGGGATGGCCATCCTTAAACATATTAGAAACAATTTCTATAGTTTCATGAAACAAGTTCAAGCAAAAATTGCATTTATGTAAGCAATTTAGAAAACCAAAAATCCTTTAGAAAATTTTCTTGCTTACCTGAATTCCTTAGCTTTCCGTCACAGCTTTTTCTTTGCCTTTGCCTACATGAGAATAATATGATTTTTCATATATTTCCTTTTCTCATATTTCATTTAGTTTTCCAACCCATTCTACTCACATATAACATTTATTTGACTTCACAAGTCACTATGCATACATTTAGCATATATGTGCATATTTTGCACATTTCGTTGGCTAACCCATAACATGACATATACACATAATCCCAAAATTAGGGTATTCATTTCAATCTAATAAAATTCATTCAATAATCATCATACATAGTTTCATTAACCTCACTTTGCTATTTTTCCACTCTTTTTCCACAGTTAAACATCGGTGCTCGCTTTAGCACATGTTATCGCCTTAGGCTTCATTAATTAAGTCCAAAATTTTGGAATTAATATCATAAAATCTTAAACAGATATATAAACATGGAATTTATCTTATTTTCATGTATTTTTGCACAAAATCATTTTTTTCATAAGTCATTCATCTCTTATTCACATGTATCATTCACATAAGCCCTTTTAGCACATATACATAATGCATTTCATAAAATTTGCTAACTCAGAAATTTAATCGATATTTCAGTGGGTTAATTACCCTTAATTACCACTACATTTAATGTATTTTCATAGGATTTAAATCTATTCACCATAGGTTTCCAAAACAGCAAGTTTGGAACCCGTTTAGAACCCGTTTAACGTGTCTCTTGACACATAACCCTATGCAGTCATATAATTCCGAAATTCCAGCAAATAAATCCATTTTTCCTAATCCAATTTTATAAATTTGACACATATATAACATCCATGCGTCATCATTTATCAAAACAGCAAGTTGCCTACACGTTTTGAGTCCCGTTTCACATCGGTTTGACACTCTTTCATAAAATCTATAAAAATCAGTTTTAGGGCTTATTTTTCCAAATATTTTTGGGCATACATAATACCTTAAACCTAGGGTATTTTACCCTACATAATATGCATAAAACATGCAAACCCATTTTCATAACATATTTGGCATATAAACATAGGAATTAGGTCAAAATCATCACTTTGCATTCCATAACTTCAAAAATTCATCATTTAAGCATAAACCATCATATATTTTGCATGGATACATGATTCATATCCTAATCATATTTTCAAACCAAAACATTAACTTGTCTTGGAGATTTAAAGTTTATCAACTTGGATTTTCCACTTAATACACGTGCAAAACCTCATTTTCATCAACTTAAATTTAAAAATTCATACATAAACCCAATATTCATTCCATATTTAATCAAAAGCAAGTTATATATTCATTTTTCATATCCTTTAAATATCCCTTCCATATTCCCATTTTAGAGTTTAAAAACTCAAAATAAACCATTCTAACAACACATATACTTACTTGGTTTTGAGCTAAATCAAACCCTAGCACTTGAAGATGATTTTCCTCCACAAATCCTCCTCCTTTTTTCTTGTTTTTCCTTCTTCCTTGCTGGGGAAAAATGGACATGAGCTGCTGGTTGCTTGGGGAGTGAAAATTCAGCACTTAGCAAATTTTTCCATCTCTCTCCCAAAGTGAACGTGCATGGCTTTTGTGGGGCTGGATTTTCCAGCTGTGGGGCCCACTTGCAAGGCATTTTCTGTTGGAAACAATGCTTCAAAAAAAAATAAAATTGACCAAAGATTGAGTTTTGATGATTAACAACAACTAACTTGAGTATATTTAAAGGACTAATGAGTTTGCCATTTGTTTTAAGAAACTTAAGTAGCCAAGTCGATCCCCAAGTCGACTTGGACTTCGATTTAGGGTGAAGTCGATCCCAAAGTCGACTCAACTACCGACTTGAGAAAGAACCTCAAAGGCAAAATCAACTTGCAGGTGAAGTCGCATCCCAAGTCGACTTCACATGCGACTTGGGAAGCCAAGTCGCAAACGAAGTCGACCTCGCTATCGACTTCAATCGTGAAAAACTGTCCAGAGCTGAATTTTGGGGCACGAAGCTGCCCAAGTCGCAGGCCAAATCGACTCCAGGTGCGACTTGGGTGAAGTCGCAGACAAAGTCAACTACATCCGCGACTTGAGAAGTTCAGACTTCAAAGATGCAGTTTCAAAGCCTATTCAAAGAATCTCTCACTCAAGTTCAAAGCAAAGATTCAAGATGGAGATCAAATCAAGTTTATCAAGTCCAAGGATTCAAAGATAAAGGTCAAATGAGTTCAATTCAAAGAAAAGATTCATGTTCAACTTCAAATCAAGTCTATCAAGTCTTAAAGACCAACTGAGTCAAATGCAAAGCAAGGCGCATGATTCAACCAAGCAAGACTCAAGCTCTCCTAAGAATCACAAGATTCAAGACAATCCAAGATAAACCAAAGACAAGGACTTCAAGATCAACAAGATCTACAAGTATAAGGGATTATTTCAGAATGAAAATGATTAAAGGAAACAAGCCAAGCAAGATAGAGGAAGATCAAATGAAGAACAAAGCATATTTTGCAAAGACCAAGTCAAGTCGCAACCCAAGTCGACTCCATGATCGACTTGAGTTGAAGTCGGAACCCAAAGTCGACTCAATACTCAGACTTGGAAACTGACAAGGTGAAGTCGCACCCGAAGTCGACTTCACCTGCGACTTGGGTCAAGTTGATGCCCAAGTCGACCCTGACTGAAACTTGAAGTTGCGACGGAGAAGCGAAGTCGCACCCGAAGTCGACTCCATCTGCGACTTGGGCGAAGTCGCATCCGAAGTCGACTCCACATGCGACTTGGGTCGCAACGGTCGGAATTTATTCGAACGTTGGCGCATTAAATGCGCCACCTACCCTCTAACGTTCGGATTCCCTCCAAAATTATAAAAGGCATTCATGGTGGACGAGGGAAGTAGCTGAGAATCATTAAGTGTGCATAACTACCATCTACAAGAGCTTTAAAGAGATCAAGCCAATTAAAGAGGAAGAACTTTGCTTCAAACTGCAAGAGCTCAACTACTGATCATTCAAAGCCAATTCAACAAGTTCTTCTCTGCGCCAAACTGTTTCTACACAACCGTAAAGTGTAGTTTTCTTATTGTTTATTTTGTATGTGTTGAACTTGATTTAGTTTGAGGAACTAAGATCAAGTGTAAGCAAAGTAGTGTGTGATTGGAGTGTAACTCATCACCTACTTGTGCTGTGATTTGTTGATGCCCCCTAGAGCTGGAATTTAGAAGAGAGCAGTGGCTCTAATTGTATTGAGAGAATACAATAGTGGAACCCAAGTCACAAGGAGTGTAAGCTTGGAAGAGTGGAGTAGGGAGGTTGCCCGAACCACTATAAAAATCCTGTGTGCTTGATTTATATTCCTGCTCTCTACATTATATTGTTTTCCATTTCATTTCTTCATTAAGGGGACTATATTAATCCGGGGTTAAGTTTCTGTTATAAATTTTAAATACCCAATTCACCCCTCCCCTCTTGGGTTTTTCCATCAACTCGGGACCAACATTTTCCACACACATAAATGCATGGATATCACCCTTGAAGTGCTGGCACAATTACAGCCACATAAAAATGCATTTTCACCATTTTCAAAAATCACAAAATCTGCACCAATCCTAGCCGTCAATCTGCCCATCCATTCACGTCCAGCTGCTGTCCAGATTTTCCATCTATTTTTCATTTTTTTTTCAACCCTAATTTAAGGGTAAATTGTACACTTAATTAACCCTTAATTTATATATTAATTTAGTGTAGATAAATTTAACAAAAACAGTAGCAACTTAACATTTCAAATCACCTTCTCCACCCCTATATGTTGTGCACGTTTCAGCTGCATGCATCTGCCTTTTTCAGTTTTTTTAATGCTGCAAATCTTCATAATTGCATGCACATCTCATGTACTTGCATCTCAGCAACATATATGCATATTTTAAAAATAAAAAAATTAAAAATATGCAGCAAAGTAGCCCCTTGGACGTCCCATGTTGCCACCTCCTCTATGCTAGGTGGTTTGCGTTGTAGCTCCATCATGATATGTATTTAATAGCTGGATAATTCTCATATTTTTTCATTTCAAATAATTACATAAAATACCCAAGAAATGGCCTGCAATTGCCACCTCAAATTCCATTAATTTCAAGCCATCATGCTTTGTACTCTAGCATTAAATGCAATGTACTCATGTGGAGCATTAGTCAACCATGCTCACCTTTTTCAATACAGATATTTTTTCAAAATTTTATGCTTAATCCAAGCCATTCAAAATAAACATCTCATAATTTTATTCAACCGTTTCAAATTTCATCCCAATCCGAATTTCCTAGCTCCCGTTATAGCCGTTTAAAGTTATCAGTTAAAATTGAAATATGATCAATAAATCATAACTCTCATATCATTAAGAATTTTCATAATCCATTTATTCCATAATACCAAGCCCAACATTAATAATTTTCATTTCAAATTTCACTTGAATCCGCCTTACAATCATTGAGTTATGAATTTTTCAATGTTTTTCCATTAAACTTGTCAATTATCATAATAATTCCCATAATTCACATTAATTAATAGAAATTGATTTTTCATGATATATTTTTACATTTAAATCAACATCAATATGCTCTAATTCCCTTGTCTCATTTTAGCTCAAAATGCTTAATCACATAATTATTGCTAATCCATAACCCTAATTACAATAATTAGCAAAAATCATATAATACCTTCATAATTTAATAATTCCCAAATAATATCATATACATGATTAATGAATACATATGGGTTCTACCTAGTTAGGGTTTCACAATCCTCCCCCCGTTATAATAGGTTTCGTCCCAAAACTTACTATTCTTTAAATAGATGAGGGTACTTTCGTTCCACTTCTTCCTTTAGTTCCCAAGTGGCTTCATTTTTGGTATATTGGTTTCATTGTACCTTTACATACTCGATTTCCCGATTTCGAAGCTTTTGTACCTTGTAATCCAAGATCCTCACCGGTCTTTCTTCACAATTTAGATAATCTTGGATCGGCAAATTTTCAGCCACTAATATATGTGTTGGGTCCAGAACATATTTCCTAAGCATCGATACATGGAACACATTGTGAACTAGGGCTAGCGCTGGGGGTAAGGCTACCCGATATGCTAGTTTTACAACCTTTTCCAAAACTTCAAATGGTCCAATATATATGGGATTCAGTTTTTCCCTTTTTACAAACCTTGTAACTCCCTTGAATGGCGTGACCTTTATAAACATATGTTCGCCAACTTGGATGTTTAAGTCCCTTCTCTTGCAATCGGTGTAACTTTTTTGCCGACTTTGGGCAGTGAGTATACACTGGCGAATTATCTTTACCTTGTCTACCATTCGTTGAGATAAGTCTGGGGCTAATCTTTTCTCTCCAACTTCATCCCAGTTCAACGGCGTTCGACATCGTCGACCTTATAACGCCTCAAATGGAGCCATTTGGATGCTAGCTTGATAACTATTGTTATATGTGAATTCCGCAGTCGAGATGTACTCATCCCATAATCCTCCAAACTCCAAAGTACACATACGGAGCATATCTTCAATGACTTAATTCACCCGCTCCGTTTGTGCATCGGTTTGAGGATGAAAAGCTATACTGAACTTGAGTTGGGTGCCTAAGGTTTCGTGAAAGCTTTTCCAAAACCTTGATATAAACATCGCATCTCGATCCGAGATAATCGACTTTGGCACTCCATGTAATCGTACTTCTTTATAATAAACCTTAGCTAGCTTTTCTGCTGTATAAGTCCTTCTGATAGGTAAGAAGTGCGCGACATTTGATAACCTATCCATGATTACCCATATGGAATCATTTCCTGCTTGGGTTCTAGGTAATCCTTCAATAAAGTCCATTGTGATATTATCCCACTTTCATTTGGGAATTTCTAAGAACTGTAGCTTTCTAGGTATTTTCTGTTGATCCGCCTTCACTCATTGGCAAGTTAAACACTTAGCCACACATTCAACGATCTCCCTTTTCATATTATTTCACCAATATGTTTTCTTGAGATCCTGATACATCTTAGTACTCCCTGGGTGAATATAAAATGGCAAAAAATATGTCTCTTTAAGGATCTATTCCTTCAATTCAGTTATGTTAGGTATGCAAAGGCGACCCTTGTACCTGTACACACCTTGTTTATCAATAGCAAATTCTGTCAACCCCTTTCTCTTCATTTTCTCAACATGTGTATGTAGGTCTGTATCCTTTTGCTGCGCAACCTTAATCTGTTCAAAAAGTGATGATTGTATGTGTAATTGTGATAGTCGGACTTGGACTCCTGGTGGACATACAATCAATTCCATTTGCTCTATTTCCTTAAGCAGTCCTTCTCCTTAGTGATAAGATGCGCTAAGCTGACATTTCAGCTCAATGCATCGGCTACCACATCACCTTACCTGGATGGTATAAAATTTCTAAATCATAATCCTTCAGTAACTCGAGCCATCTCCTTTGTCTCATGTTTAACTCCTTCTGAGTGAAAATATATTTGAGGCTCTTGTGATCAGTGTAAATCTCACATCTTGCACCATACAGGTAATGTCTCCATATTTTTAAGGCAAATACCACCACTGCTAACTCTAAATCATGCGTGGAGTAGCTTACCTCATTAGGCTTTAGTTGTCGTGACGCATAAGGATCACCTTACCCCTTTGCATCAAAATGCAACCCAATCCTTTTCTCGACACATCACTATAAACTACGAAACCTTCATTTCCTTCGGGTAGGTTAGGACGGGTGCTTTTACTAACTGTTGTTTCAATTCCTGTAAGTTGCGCTCGCATTCTCAGACCATACATACCTGACTCCCTTACGAGTCAACTTGGTTAACGGGGCTGATAATTATGAAAACCCTTCGACAAACCTTCGGCAATAGCCGACCAACCCTAGGAAGCTTCGAATTTTCGTAATAGTCGCCGGCCTTGGACACTTCAATACCACCTCAATCTTTTGAGGATCAACTTGAATACCCTTTTCAGATATTATATGTTCAGGAAATCCTATTTGTTTCAGCCAAAACTCACATTTCTTCAGTTTGGCATATAATTTCTCTTTCCTCAACCTTTCTAAGACCCTTCGCAGATGGTCTTCATGTTCTTTCTCCGTTTTAGAGTAGATCAGGACATCATTGATAAAAACAACCACAAATTGATCCAGATAGTCCCAAAAAACCCTATTCATCATATCCATCAATACAGCAGGGGCATTAGTAAGTCCGAAAGGCATTACCAGAAACTCATAATGTCCATACCTGGTTCGAAATGCCATTTTATGAGTATCGGCCGAACTTATTCTTAACTGATGGTACCTTGACTGTAGATCAATCTTGGAGAAAGTCATGGCTCCTTGCAATTGATCAAACAGATCATCTATCTTGGGCAATGGATATTTATTCTTTATGGTGACCTTATTTAACTCTTGGTAGTCAATACATAACCTTAAGCTTCCGTCCTTTTTCCTCACAAATAGTACTGGAGCTCCCCATGGGGATACACTTGGTCTAATGAAACCTTTGTCCAACAGCTCCTATATTTGTGCCCTTAGTTCATTCATCTCAGCTGGTGCCATTTTATATGGAGTTTTAGAAATCGGAGCTGTACCCGACATCACATCAATAGTCATATCCATTTCTCGTTGTGGAGGCAACGTGGTTAACTCCTTTGGAAATACATCTGAAAATACTCTAACCACAAGTATTTGATTAATTTTTACCTCCATGCCTTTATCTACATTCACATACACCAAGTAAGCTTGACAAAGCTTGACACTTTTGTCGAATCATTCTGACAGCTTTCATAGATGATATCAGTATACTTGATTTGTCAGGTTGCCTCAATTTTTCAATGACAATCTCCCTTCCTGGAGTTGCTTCAAACTGCATTTTCTTATTCTTACAGTCTATGGTCGGAGCCTATTGGCTTAGCCAAACCATACCCAATATCACGTCGAACTCAGTCATAGGCAATAGGATCAAATCAGCTTCTAGAATCAATGATCCTATCTTAATTAGGCAGGCTTTACATACTTGGCTAGTGCTTGCTAACCTATAGACTGGAGATTCTACATGCGTAACCCGATTGGTCTCTTCTATCGGCAGTGCCTGGGTGGTCACATATTGGCATGCTATGAATGAATGGGTGGCACCAGAATCAAACAAAGCTACTGCCATATTCCCTAGAATATAAACCGTACCTGTGACCACCTTTTCTTCTTGTTTTTGAGATTCTGTTTGGGTCAGGGCATGCACATGCACCGAGTTCGTAGAAGTTCCCTGCTTACTTGTTGCTCCAGGTATCCTAAGCTGAGCAAGTCTTCCACGTCCTTGAGATGACTGCGCGTTGTTTGGGCAGTTCAGGGCTATGTGACCAACTTGATCACATATATAACACTTGACCACTTTCGCTTCCCCTGACCTGCACTCCTTGGCAATATGACCCGTCTGTCCACAATTGTAACATCGATTTGAGCCCTTTAGACACTCACCTGTATGTCGCCTTTGACATTTCTTACACAACGATGAGCTTTTCTTCTTTTGAATTCCTTTTCCCTTCCTTAAGTTGCGTTTTCTAGCTTTCTTTTTCCAATTTACGATTCCTTGAGACCCATACTGAACGCCCTTGAACCCAATCTTAATTCTTGAGTTCTCAAGGCTTATATTTCCAAAGCCCTTGCTCTTTCAAGACTTGAAGCGTAATCCTTAATTAGTAGAGGTGCAAGGCTTTCCCGCAGATATGGCCTCAACCCTTGTTGAAATCTCTATGCCTTATTTTGTGGCACGTTAGCTATCCAAGGGACATATCTGACCAGAGCGTTGAATTTTGTAGCGTACTCGGTGACCGTCATCCTCCCTTGATATAATTTTTCAAATTCTATTACCTTTTGACTCTGCAATCCAACTAGGAGGTATTCTTTATTAAATTCTTCCACAAAAGTTTGCCAGGACACTTCTTCGGGTCGTGGCATTGTGATTAACATGGTCTCCCACCATTCATGTGCATCCTTTGCTAACAAATGGGTGGCACACAATACTTTCTGACGGTCGTTGCACGGAGATATCCTGAACAATTTCTTAATCTCTGTCAACCACTGCTCTGCTTGGACCAGGTCTGGTTCTCTAGAAAATTTCGGGGGTCGCTGCGCTAGAAAGGCATTTATGGCCGTTTTATCAGCTTCCATTAGCTGATTTTCATCCCTTAACGGTGCCGGTGTGACAACGGGGTCCACCATAGGAGCAAGTCCTCTTTCTTCATTTCCCAACTAGGCTTGTTGGGTCCTTTCCCATAATCCTTGTATAATGTCAGCAGTTTGCGTTGCCCAATCCTTAGTGGCCTGCTGCATTGCTTTTTCCACTGCTGCAGCCACTCTTTCCTCCATGAGTCTATTCTGCCTCGACTCAATTTCCTCTTCCACATTCCGTTTTGGACTTTCATCACTCTGCCTTTGTTGGTTCCTTTGGTTCTGTGTCACTGGCCTTCCCCTTTTAGGTCTGCTAGATTCGCCAACTTCGTGTTGGCTTGAAACCTTTGTCTCTGCATCTTTTCCTTTATTTTTTCTCAATCCTGCTCTTGTTTCCACCATTATTTTAAATCCGAGTATATAACAACACACCTTTCATTTTCAATTAGTATTAAATCATTATATATGCATTTCATTGATAATCATCATAAAATCATTGTATACACATTTCAATTTCATTCAATATTAAATCATTGCATATGTATCTCATCATCACATGGTCACAATCATTTTATTTGATCATAATATACCACATCATTCAGCTCATGATCATTCATTCATATATATCTAAGACATCGGAAATTTAGTATTTCAACATATTCACAACATCACATTCATAGTTAATACATACAAAAGTGAGTCACACTTATGTACATATTCAGCATAGCATACCCATTTCACACTTACATACATGTCAGTTTACCATAGCAACCATAGTGTCATCCAACCATAATTATACATACACCATATGATCATCAACCACACTTATATATACACAACTGTTCAAAGAAAAGCAAAACAAGTAAGTTCATCGTCCTCCTGGATCTCTCCCTCGACGTCTACGTCTACGTGGAACTTGTGAGAGTACTTCTGTGATAGTGCTAGTGTCGGACCATGCCTGAACCTCATCATCACTATCATCATCATCCTCATCCTCATCATCCTCTACAAACTCCACTATTTCTTCCTCTACTTACTACTCTACTTCATCCTCTTCCTCCTCCTCTTCTTCCTCAAAAGGTTCGAGGAATTCCATCGGGTTGTCATCATCATTGACCTCGGCCAATCGAACAATTTCCCCTGCGTTCTCCATTATATAGAGCATCACCTCATCAGGTTTAGGGGCAGCAGGTACTTCGATGACTCCCTCGGCACGAAGCCTTTTTATATAGAGGGCCATGTCCACTTCCCGTTGATGGAGTCTCTTCCAAGATGCTCCGTAACGAAACTGGGCACATCCATCTGTTGGAAATATGTGGAAAACTAGCTAAATCTATGTTTTGGTGATTAGCAAATCCATTTGAGTAAGTCTTGGCTACTAACATGTTTGTGGAAATGTTTAAGGCATATACATTTGAAGAAAATAAAGCATGGAAGGCCAAATCGTTCTCCAAGTCGACCCCAAGATCGACTTCAAGAAGCCAAATCTTTCCAGAGTTGAAAATGGGAGAAGAACAAGTGAAGTCGCAGGCCAAGTCGACTCCACTTGCGGCTTGGGAAGCCAAGTCACAAACGAAGTCGACTCCAGCATCGACTTCAGACGGGAAAAATCATCCAGAGTTGAATTTGGGACAGAAGTATACCGAAGTCGCAATCGAAGTCGACTCCAGTTGCGACTTGGGCGAAGTCGTAGTCGAAGTCGACTCCAGTTGTGACTTGGGCGAAGTCGCAGACGAAGTCGACCCTGAGTTCAACTTGACATTCTTCAAAGTCCAAAATGCAGATTAAAGCTCATTTCAAAGATCAACTTAATATTCTCAAGTCCAAGGCAAAGCTTCAAGCATATTTCAAGATGAAGAAATTCAAGATTTGAAGACTAATATCAAAAGAAAGCAAGATGCATGAATCAAAGGCAAATCAATCATACAAGTTTTCAAGCTTCACAAGGTCTACAAAATATTAGTGAAATAAAGAAGTCAAGCAAGTTAAAGGGAAGACAAAATGATCCAAGAAGATATGAAAAATGCAAAACAACAAAAGGCATGAAGGAACAAAGCATCCTGGAAATTATTCAAGTTCATCAAGCCAACTGACAAAGTGAAGTCGCACACCGAAGTCGACTTCACTTGCGACTTGGGTCAAGTCGATACCCAAGTCGACCTGACCTGGAACTTGAAGTCGCTACGGAAGGCGAAGTCGCACCCGAAGTCGACTCCATCTGCGACTTGGGCGAAGTCGCACCCGAAGTCGACTCCGCCTGCGACTTGGGTCGCAACGGTCGGATAATTTTTGAACGTTGGCGCATTAAATGCGTGCCACCTACCTTCAAACGTTCGGATTCCCTCCACAATTATAAAAGCCATTCATTGTGGACGAGGGAAGTAGCTGAGAATCATTAAGTGTTCTTAACTCCTATATTCAAGAGCTCTAAAGAGATCAAGCCATTCAAAGAGGAAGAACTTTGCTTCAAATTGCAAGAGCTACATTTCTGAATCTTCAAAGTCTACATTACGAGTTCTTCTCTGCGCCAAATTGCTTCTACACATCTGTAAAGTGTAGACTCCTTTTGTTATTTCATTTTGTTGTATTGAACTTGATTTAGTTTGAGGAACTAAGATCAAGTGTAAGCAAAGTAGTGTGTGATTGGAGTGGAACTCATCACCTACTTGTGCTGTGTTGTGTTGAAGCCCCCTAGAGCTGGAATCTAGAAGAGAGCAGTGGCTCTAATTGTATTTGAAAAATACAATAGTGGAACCCAAGTCACAAGGAGTGTGAGCTTGGAAGAGTGGAGTAGGGAGGTTGCCCGAACCACTATAAAAATCTTGTGTGCTTGATTTATGTTTCTGTTCTCTACATTATAATTGCTTACAACTTCATTTCTTCTATCAAGGGGATTAAACTTTCAAGGGGGTTAAGTTTTTAAGTTACCAAAGAAATTTTTAAGAACCCAATTCACCCCTCCCCTCTTGGGTTTTGCCATTAACTCGGGGTCAACACCATCAACAAATCTATACCATGGACCATCATTGGGGCGTATAGGTGCCTGAGTCTTATCCCAAAAGTCTTGTAAGTCTTGTGGATCTACTGTGAGGACCAGGTATTTTATTCTATTTTTATTATAACTTTTCTCTATTTATGAGGTAACTTATGAACATGCTAGTAAGAATTTTACGATATTAATGGATACATAACATACATGGACACGACATTTAGGAGATGTATAGTGCATATGTGCATGTATGATTAGCGTTCCATTGATGGACACTATGACTATTGTAATTAGACCCGACCCATGTTCCGACCCGACCCAATAGGGATTCAGTAATAAAGGAAGCCCGCGCGCGCTAGGGTTCATTTTTCATCCCTTACCCGGCTATCTTCCTTCTTCTTCTCTTTCCGTTCTCTGCGTCTTCCCTTCTTTCCCCACCATTCAATTCGGGTTAGCCACGGATTCATTCAAGGAAGCTCTACCGACTGTTTGAGGATCATCGACTCGAATCGTGGAAGTTTCGAATCTCTCCGTCTAAGTCTGGAGCACAGTTTTTGGGGGAAATTTCGATTCAAGTAAGTAGATGTTGCCCCTTCTCGATTTAGTGATGGAATTTTATGTTAAACGCGATGCGAGGCTAGAGGGAATGTATAGCTTCTAACGATTCCATGGTATTAGGCGTAGAGTTCATAACAGTTAGGGTTCATGGTGAATTTACTTTGAATGCGTGATTTCTATGATGTAAAAGACTTCTTAACAGTTGTTATATTGTTGGATTGTGACGTGAATTGATTTGCCCCAATCGAGAGTATGAATTGAAGGTTCTTTCATTTCGTACCTATCATGTGTTTGATAAAATGCTTGTGTGACAGATCTATGTGTTGAATCTGAATTGTGTTGATGTTGTATGCGTGGTTTGCGATGTGTTTCATTGTCTGTTATGTATGATGCGTTATCTCAAATAGTTGGTTGTAAGGGTTGTTCATGGCCCCTGATTGACATGAGGAGAGGGTTGTTCATGGACCTTGATGGACATGAGTAGATGATTGGTCGTGTTGTTCAATCTGTGTGTATGGTTATATGCATACGATCTTGGGAGTGAGTATTGGATCCATGTGTATTAGCTTCATCACTATATGAGCATCCATCATTATGCTTATTTCCATTTTGTGCGAACCACTATCTACTTACTGGGTCTATTTAGACTCATATCATTTGTTATTGTGCTTTTAGATCGCAGGTCAGAAGGGGAACTTAAGGATGGAACAAGTTGAAGATCAAACATGAGAGACCCTAGCACAATATGTTGATTTCAGTTCTTTTAGACTTGTGCTCTTTTTGATAATCATATATGTAGACAATTACTTAGGCGGATTCGCTTGACAACTATAATGTATTTGGTATTTCAGATTGGATTATAATCCTTGTTGATGCACATATGCATGACTATTATATCTGTTTGTTGTGTAAGGAAAATATGTAATGATTTCCTTCTATATGAATGTTCTTATTATATGAAGATGCAAGTATATAAATAGGATTGAATGTTACAGATGGAAATGTTATGAATATCAGGTCATGTATTCCATATTACCCCTTGTATGTTATGGGGAGATGCTGCTGAATTTTTCTTAGATTGTGTAGTGCCGTTGATTAGTTATTGAGTATTTTTATGAATGGGGCGTTACATCTACTCTGTTGGTTGGAACAAGGGGATCCCGGGGAATGCCAAGGTAAGTGCCTGGCAACACTCGTGCCCTAGGTTTATAACTAGAGGGCTCTCCTAGATCTTGTGCATGTTGACTGGAGGAGTCATAGTAGCTTCCCTTAGTGTGATCATGTGTGCGTATTGGTGAAAATCCTAGGGGAACTGATGGTAACGGTGCATTATGATGCTGGGATTCCTGCCACCTATGTATACTCTCTTCCCTTTGCTGTCTCTTCTCCTCTTCCTCTCTTTCTTTTCGTATCTCCTCCGCACTCATCACCCTCTTCCCTCTATCTGCCATCTGTGTAGACATAGCAATCAAATTACATTGCAATAATAATTCATTGTCATATGGCATGCATTTCATCATGTTAGAAGCATACCTAATCATCACATGAACATGTCTATTTCATCATCTAGCATGTATTTCATCATGTTATAATCATGTATGAGCATCATTTAATCACATCTAATTAATCACATAATCATGTATAATCATGTGTAATCATGCATATCTCATCATATTCTATCCATTTCCTATACTTAGAAATTTTTCACGCCTATTCACCAATCCATGCTCTTATACCAAGCTCTGTGGCGCCCCAAACCTGAGCGTCACATCCTGAGACTTACCTTAGGATCGTATTGATTGGTAAACGTGATCAAGATTGTTGCCCTGTCACACGGCGGATTTTATCGGATATTTATCCCATTAATTATGATCATATATAAATTCATATAACAATTCAAGTTCTCATATTTTCAAACTCAGACATATCGAAGTCATTTCGATCCATTCGTCACATACAAATATGCTGTTCAAGCAACATTTCAACAAGTGCCTAAATCAGATGTCATGACATATATACATCATAGTCATCAAACACAACATCAAATTTCAGTTTACATCCTTTTCGCATAAGTTCTATTACATGAAAGTTCTAAGTTTTTCCATTGATTCCTTAAGCTGGCACTTGCTCCTTTGCCATGACCTGTCCTTCACCTGTCTTTGGGTTTGGAAAACAAAATCATGAGTCGAAACTCAATAAGCAAGCTATTTACATTTTACAGGCAAATCATTTCAGGCAACATTTTGCATTTAAAATCATATTGGAAAGCAATTTATACCTTGTCTAAAGGTATATCTTAAAAGCATGAAATCATGTACCCATCACGGGTCTCATATGCATAATGCCATATGAAAATATGAACATATATACCATTTCTCACTTAGGATGGAAGCTAGCCAGGCGACCATCCATCACGTTAACTCCCATTTCAGAGAGGGCGTCGTCGGCCTTAGGCCTGTTTCAAGCGACTTGGCCACACCAAGGGGGGACAATCAGTCCGCTTATACCCTTCCAAGTGGACCTAGTATCCTGTGCATATGAACTTTTGCATAAATTGATCTTTGACATGCTAGCATGATTTTTCAATCAGAAACATAGAATCACAACATTTTTCCATAGCATTCATCAAAGGGGTTTTTTGCATGGTAAACCCTCTAACTTTGGCTAATTGCTTTCCAAACCCTGAAGTTTGGCCGTTTGCTTATTAAACCCTGCGAACTTTCAGCTTTTGCATTTTGAACCCCGAGGCATAACGGCGTCGAAAAGCACCGTCAAATGGAGTGAAATGTCCAAAATGTCCTTGCTAAAAAACAAAACGACACCCTAACAGACACCCCAGACGAAAGGACGAAAACCTAAAAAACCCCAAATCATAAATACCCAAATCGAAACCTAGAATTCGAAATCCCTAAATCAGAAACCCCAAAGAAGAATCCACGAACAGATCGAGCTCTGGAGTGTTTCTCGGTGGGTCGTCTTCCTCACAGCCGCTGTGTTTCTCTGTGGGTTTCGCCCGAATTCTGAAAATAAAATACAAAATACATGTTGGCATCCATTCTTGATCACGCGTCAGCAACTCCTTCTAAGTGCGTCTTCTGAACTTGGGTTTTTTTGCTTGGAAATGAACTGACGATTTGTTATAAGGGATGAGTTTTTACAAGGCCATTTTTGGGATTTCTAAAAAATTGAACTTGAGAGCCCTTTGAATACGCGTGTTCTGAAACACCGTTATGCCCCGGGGTTCAAAATGCAAAAGCTGAAAGTTCGCAGGGTTTAATAAGCAAACGGCCAAACTTCAGGGTTTGGAAAGCAATCGGCCAAAGTTAGAGGGTTTACCATGCAAAAAACCCTTCATCAAAGAAAATTTCATAATATTGCATTTAAAGTAAAACATCATTTCAACACCATTTTGCTAAGGGATGGCCATCCTTAAACATATTAGAAATAATTTCTATAGTTTCATCGAACAAGTTCAAGCAAAAATTGCATTTATGTAAATAATCTCGAAAACCAAAAATCCTTTAGAAAATTTGCTTGCTTACCTGAATTCCTTAGCTTTCCGTCACAGCTTTTTCTTTGCCTTTGCCTACATGAGAATAATATGATTCTTCATATATTTCCTTTTCTCATGTTTCATTTAGTATTCCAACCCATTCTACTCACATATAACATTTATTTGACTTCACAAGTTACTATGCATACATTTAGCATATATGTGCATATTTTGCACATTTCGTTGGCTAACCCATAACATGACGTATACAAATAATCCCAAAATTAGGGTATTCATTTCAATCTCATAAAATTAATTCAATAATCATCATACATAGGTTCATTAACCTCACTTTTCCATTTTTCCACTCTTTTTTCGCAATATACACATCGGTGCTTGCTTTAGCACATGTTATCGCCTTAGGCTTCATTAATCAAGTCGAAAATTTTAGAATTAATATCATAAAATCTTAAATAGATATAAAAATATGGAATTCATCTTATTTTCATGCATTTTTTCACAAAATTATTTTTTTCATAAGTCATTCATCCCTTATTCACATGTATCATTCACATAAGCCCTTTTAGCACATATACATAATGCATTTCATAAAATTTGTTAACTCAGAAATTTAATTCATATTTTAGTGGCTTAATTAACCTTAATTACAAATTTATTTAGGGTATTTTCATTGGATTTAAATCTATTCACCATAGGTTTCCAAAACAGCAAGTTTGGAACCCGTTTGGAACCCATTCAACGTGTCTCTTGACACATAACCCTATGCAGTCATATAATTCCGAAATTCCAGAAAATAAATCCATTTTTCCTAATCAATTTTTAGAGATTTAATACATATATAACATCCATGTGTCATCATTTCTCAAAACAGCAAGTTGCATACACATTTTGAGTCCCGTTTCACATCGGTTTGACACTCTTTCATAAAATCTATAAAAATCAGTTTTAGGGCTTATTTTCCCAAATATTTTTGGGCATCAATAATAACTTAAACCTAGGGTATTTTACCCTACATAGCATGCATAAACCATGCAAACCCATTTTCATAACATATTTAGCATATAAACATAGGAATTAGGTCAAAATCATCACTTTGCATTCCATAACTTCAAAAATTCATCCTTTAAGAATAAACCACCATATATTTTGCATGGATACATGATTCATACCCTAATCATATTATCAAACCAAAACAGTAATTTGTCTTGGAGATTTAAGGTTTATCAACTTGGATTTTCCACTTAATACACATGCAAAACCTCATTTTCATCAATTTAAACTTAAAAATTCATACATAAACCCAATATCCATTCCATATTCATTCAAAACCAAGTTATATCTTCATTTTTCAGATCCTTTAAACATACCTTCCATATTCCCATTTTAGAGTTTAAATACTCAAAATAAACCATTCTAACAACACATACACTTACTTGGTTTTGAGCTAAATCAAACTCTAGCATTTGGAAATGATTTTCCTCCACAAATCCTCCTCCTTTTTTCTTGTTTTTCCTTCTTCCTTGCTGGGGAAAAATGGACATGAGCTACTGGTTTCTTGGGTAGTGAAAATTCAGCACTTAGCAAATTTTTCCATCTCTTTTCCAAAGTGAACATGCATGGCTTTTGTGGGGCTGAATTTTCTAGCTCTGGGGCCCACTTTCAAGGCATTTTCCACGCACATAAATGCATGCATATCACCCTTGAAGTGCTGGCACAATTACAGCCACATAAAAATGCATTTTCACCATTTTCAAAAATCACAAAATCTGCACCAACCCTAGCCGTCAATCTGCCCATCCATTCACGTCCAACTGCTGTCCAGATTTTCCATCCATTTTTCATTTTTTTCAACCCTAATTTAAGGTTAAATTGTACACTTAATTAACCCTTAATTTATATATTAATTTAGTGTAGATAAATTTAACAAAAACTGCAGCAACTTAACATTTCAAATCACCTTCTCCACCCCTATATGTTGTCCACGTTTCAGCTGCATGCATCTGCCTTTTCTAATTTTTTTAATGCTGCGAATCTTCATAATTGCTTGCACATCTCATGTACTTGCATCTCAGCAACATATATGCATATTTTAAAAATTAAAAAAATCAAAAATATGCAGCAAAGCAACCCCTTGGACGTCCCATGTTGCCACCTCCTCTATGCTAGGTGGTTTGCTTTGTAGCTCCATCATGATATGTATTTAATAGCTGGATAATTCTCATATTTTTGCATTTCAAATAATTACATAAAATACCCAAGAAATGGCCTGCAATTTCCACCTCAAATTCCATTAATTTCAAGCCATCATGCTTTGTACTCTAGCATTAAATGCAATGTACTCATGTGGAGCATTAGTCAACCATGCTCACCTTTTTCAATGCGGGTATTTTCCCAAAATTTCATGCTTAATCCAAACTATTCAAAATAAAAATCTCATAATTTCATTCAACCGTTTCAAATTTCATCTCAATCCGAATTTCCTTGCTCCCGTTATAGCCGTTGGTTGAAATTGAAATATGATCAATAAATCTTAACTCTCATTTCATCAAGAATTTTCATAACCCATTTATTCCATAATACCAAGCCCGACATTAATAATTTTTATTTCAAATTTCATTTGAATCCGCCTTACAGGTGTTGAGTTATGAATTTTTTAACGTTTTTCCATTAAACTTGTTAATTATCATAATAATTCCCATAATTCACATTAATTAATGGAAATTGATTTTTCATGATATATTTGCACATTTAAATCAACATCAATATGCTCTAATCCCCTTTTGTCATTTTAGCTCAAAAAGCTTAATCACATAATTATTGCTACTCTATAACCCTAATTACAATAATTAGCAAAAATCATATAATACCTTCATAATTCAATAATTCACAAATAATATCGTATACAAGATTAATGCATACATATGGGTTCTACCTGGTTAGGGTTTCACAAAATATGTGGCTGGTGGGACTTATATTTCACATCATAGTGGGTCCTTCTACCTAAGTTCCGTAGGATCCCATTATATGTAATATAATGCAAGGCATGGTCTACAAAGATTATAGAAAATCTTGCTGCCCCGACTGTTCGAACTTCACTATTTTAATACGAGCTCGATGCATATATTTATCATGACGAGTTAATATAAAAATGCAGAAGCCAGGAATTGAAGGCAAGCAGAAACGTGTATTTGACTCCTATTTGTACATGTGAATGGACAAATGAAGATGCGGAGCAGTGCATGCAAAGTTATACGAATTCAAATGTTGCCCAGTACTTCTAATCTCCTCGAAAATGCTTTTGCATTTGACTGGAAGCTTTCATTTCCTTGTGGAGATTTTATGATGAGCATTTAGTCACTTTTCATTTCAACTCTACTAATCCTTGATGCCAAGAGCATTTGATTTCCAAGTTCAAACAACGTCACCCTTGCTTCCCCTGCAGGTTAGAAACCCTTTGCTGGTTTCTTGCAGGAGTGTCGTCTAGATTACCCTTACCCTCTAAACTATTAATAGCTGAGGTATAATGATGAAGAATCTGTTGGTCCCGAGTTAATGGCAAAACCCAAGAGGGGAGGGGTGAATTGGGTTCTTAAAAATTCTTTGGTAAATTAAAAATTAACTCCTTTAAAGTTTAATCCCCTTGAGTGTAACAAATAGAAAGCAATAAGATAATGAAAGCGAAAATGAAAAACAGTAGACAAGATTTATAGTGGTACGGGCAACCTTTTCCTACTCCACTCTTCCAAGCTCACACACCCTTGTGACTTGGGTTCCACTATGTATACCGCGAATACAACTAGAGTCTCCGCTCTCTTCTAGATTCTAGCTCTAGGGGGCATATACAACCAGAGCCTCCGTTCTCTTCTAGATTCTAGCTCTAGGAGGCATATACAATCAACACAAGTAGGTGATGAGTTACACTCCAATCACAACTCTACTTGCTATGTCTTGGTTCGAACCACCAAACTCAAACCAAGTACCAAAAACAAACAATAGTATGAAAATAGAAGAAATCTATACTTTACTGACTTGTGTAGCAAGTTTCAGCTCGAGGAAGAATCTGTAGAAGCAACCAATCGTATTACGTTGAAGCAAACCGCAACTTTGAAGCTTGTTCTTCCTTTGAAAATGAATAGATCACTCAATTGTAGAGAAAAGTAGATAAAAGCTCTTAGTAGCACTTCTTTCCTCTTTTACAATTCTTTCTTGTGTGTATTCACGTTTGCTTGAGTGTCTATATATAAAGGAGGGAGAATTTTGAATGTTATAGAGTTGGTTGGCGCGTAATAAATGTTCCAATGTTCAAAAATTCGAACGTTACGTCTCCAAGTCGCAGGTGGAGTCGACTTTGTGTGCGACTTCGCTGTTCTTCAGCTTCCAAGTCTATCTTCTGGGTCGACTTAGCTTGAGTCTTGGCCTCAAGTCGATCTTGGAGTCGACTTGGGGTGCGACTTGACCTCAAGTCGATCTTGGCGTCGACTTGGTGTGCGACTTGGCTATTTCCTTGTGCCAAGTCAGTTTGATCTTTGTTGATATATCTCTTGTTTGCTTAACTTCTTCTTCTTCTTATGTATTTCAATACTTAGAAGCTTATTTGTACAGACTTAGCTTTAAGTCCCGTGAACTTGAGGAACTTGAATCTTGTATGAACTATTCCAACTTTGATTTGGAATGAATCCATGTTTCTTCCTTGCTTTAAACTTGAATTAGTCTTCATACATTCAAGTTTGAGAAACTTGAGTTGTCTTTATCTTGAAGTGGACTTGTGCTTAGACTTGTTTTTTAAAATCTGTCTTATCATGTTGAGGTTGATGCTAGAGTTGACTTTGCCTGCGACTTCACCCAAGTTGCATGTGGAGTCGACTTCAGTTGCAACTTCAGAAGTTTTGCTGCTTAATTTTAACTTTGAGAGGAAGATGCCTCCTCAAGTCGATTCTAGGGTCGACTTCATCTGCGACTTAGCCTCAAGTCGCAAGTGGATTCGACTTCATCTGTGACTTTGATTGTTTTGTCTTCCAAAATCAACGCTGGAGGGAAAATGCTGCTTCAAGTCGATACTGGAGTTGACTTCATCTACGACTTAGACTCAAGTTGCAAGTGGAGTCGACTTCATCTGCGACTTCGGATGTTCAAATCCCCAATTTCAACACTGTCAAAAAACCGCCTGTTGAAGTCGCTTGTGGAGTCGACTTCGGGATCGACTTCGCCTAAGTCGAAGTCGGAGTCGACTTGATGATCGACTTGGTTTGATTTTTCATTCCTTAAAGATATTCACAAAACTCATTAATAATCATAACATACTCAAATTTGTATTTGTTAATCATCGAAACTTGTGCTTTGGTCAATTTGTTTTTCGATTCAACTATTGTTTCCAACAGAAACTCCATAAACTACTCCATTAACTCTCCATAACTATCTTATTTTTTAATTATTTTTCATATTCTCCTATACAACTGCCCTACTTTCTAAGTATTTCAACTACTCATACAATTAACCTATCTATTTCAACTTTATTCTCTTTATTCATTAACATTACCTCTACCATATCACATTATTCTCTTCTACTTTAAAAATTTTTAAACAAAAAAATTTTCATCTAAAAGTTTTATCACTTTTCAAACACACCTAAAAGTATATTTGTCCATACATGTAGCAAAATGGTTGATTAGGTCTTTGAAATTTTCCCTTGCATGGTCCCTCAAATAGATCCTCACCCTATGCAAACGATTCCCACCAAAGACACCTTACACTCTTGTACCCAAAATAAGTTCCTAGTATCTTTAATGGCCCTAGGCAACTGTCACAATGAATAGATGGTATCAATAGTGCGGCGCCCCAAACTGAGACGTCACTTCCTTACCTCAAGACCTTATTGATTGGTAAATGTGAATCAGGATTGTTGCCCTGATCACGCGGAGAGTTCTTAATTGGAACTCGTCCAAATTTTTTTTTTCGTTTCTTCATTCATCATCATTTCATTTATAACATAAGCAATGATACACTTGTATTCACTTATACAAATCCTTTTTAACTTCTCAACATGCAGTTATACATTAAAGGTCCTCTTGACCTAATCATGGCATTTTCATTGCATACATACATATATTCAATCATTAGTTCACCTAGAACTCAGAACTTTAAACAAGTTCACATATATATCAACATACCAGAAAACTTCCATTCATAGCATTCCACTCATCACGGCTAATTGTGAAACTCTGATCTTAGACACGTATATAAAACCCTAGGGTTGTAAACCATAGGTAATATATTAATAAAATAAATATTCATGAGTATGAAAATATGTGGGAATAGAGGTTAAAATAATTAATTATGAAATTCGGATGAATAGTGCACGTGAATAGTAAATGTGGGATTAAGGAATATGTTAAGTTAATCACTTTGGATTAACTTAATCATAAAAGACGAAAAAGGAATCTTCCCACTAAAGGACAAAAGTAATTTTTGGATTAAAATAATAATTTTCGGATTTTTTTGGATTTTTGTGAAGAAAATGAAGAAAAATTCATATCTTACAATTCAGACGTCGGATTGAGATGAAATTTTTTATGGATGGCCAAAATATGATGATGAACATGATGAATGGTCCAAGATTAATCAAAAATCATGAATTAAGGGTCAAGATTAAATGTCATTTGAAGATCAAAAAGTAGCTTTACTTTTTCATTAATTAGAATTTGACTTTGATTAATTTTAATTAATTAAAAAATCAAATAATTAATGAAAATCTGCAATGGCTGCTGGAGGCTTGACTTTTGGGCCAAATCCAATGGCCACAAATTAATCTTATCATGTATCAACGGTTGAGATTAATTTTCTTAAAAATAATTAATTTTAATAAATTAAAAAATCTAGAAAAATAGGGCTGCCATAGGGGGGCTGGAACTACTGTAGGGTGGCTGCACATGGCTCCATGCACCTTTTGGAAATTAGAAAAAAATACATTTATAATTTAATACCTCAAGCAAGGGGGGGTAAATTCCAATTTAATGAATAATCAAAAAGTATAAATAGGGGGCAGGGGTGAACATCCAAGGCACTTCATCTAAGCTCCATTTGCGCATTTTTCACCCCCACCACGTTTTAGCCTTGAGGAGAAAGAAGAGGAAGAAGTTAGAGAGAGAAAGTGTGAGAAAAAGTGGGATATCTCCGCTTCAGGTAAGTGAATTCTATCCAAATTTCTTTTGGATGTTAAGTAGGGTAAACACCATGCTTAGATAATTCCTAATCATGAGAAAATAAGTAAATTTATAATGCTTAATTGGAATTATGCCGAAACATCGAAAATTTGGAGCGAAGATAGAGCACTCGGGAAAATCATGTATGATATGTGTAAATAATGCTCCAAATTTGATAAATGATGATTTGGGATGAATGATTATGATAAATATGATGTTGGAATGATGATATATTAATTTCATGATTTTTGAAATTAAGGATTATGCTTAAGTGAATTTATGTTGATTTTTAATATATAGAGAAAATGATTTATTTAGCCAAGTAAATGATGATAAATTCAAAATGTATGAAATTTTCCATGATATACTAAGCATAAGCTATGTCATGGTATTTTTTATTTTTGGAAAAAATGTCAATTTTGGAACCCATGAACAGTAAGCCACGTAGCTGTGAACAGTAACCTCGGGTGAATAGTAAATGTGAACAGTAATATGAATAGTAAATGTGAACAGTAATCTTCTATAGTAATCTGCTACAGTAACATCGTGATTTTGGGAAAAATTGAGATTTATTTGTATATTTTATGAGGATATAAGGATGAAAATTTTAAAGGATTTATGGATAAAAATTCATATAAATGGGTAATGACCAAGTATCTTTATAATATTAATCTCTACGGGAATGAGATAATGAATGGTTATAAAGCAAACATGGAAAACAACATAAGACATGGAATGGATGGATAAAATATCCATTTTTCTTGTATAAGGAAAAAGGAAGGAGAAGGTTGAGGACGCCAACTGAGAAGGTAAGCAAGCACAACTTTGAAAATGTGATTTTATTGCTTCATTGTAAGCAAGCAAACTCTTTTGAAAATATATTTTATTTTCAAGAATTTCTGAAATGTGTTTAAGGGTGGTCATTCCTATAACGTTTTGAAATGATGAATGTTTATGAGTTTTTATGAAAAGTCATGCCGGCATATTGATATCATGTGATGTTCATGGACATGTGCACATGTATGATATATAATGAAGAGACTTTGGTGGAGGTAGAAAGTGGATCAGAGGGTCCCCCTTCACTATTGCCGAGTTGTATGGGCTGTGTGCCGACGGCGTCCTCCCCAGAGGTGGAGGCAAAGGAATGTTATGTGTGAATGAATGCATTGCATTCTCATACATGGATTGAAAAGGAAAGCATGGATTTGAAATGATATTTTTAAGGGATGGTGCAAATAATTCTCTACATGAGAATGACAAGTCACCTGGTGTAAGAGGTATATAATGCCGGGGAAATCAAAAGTCATGCATGTAGGAACCATGTAGGCGTCAAGAGGAAGAGAGGTTCCCCTTGATGAGGCCAAGTCAGAGACAGCCGGCGTATTGGACCATGTTATGTGAGATGTTCCCTGGGCTAGCGTACCCGCACACGAAGGTTTATGTCAAGAGTGGAAAGGAAGCATTTGCACATCCAATGTTTATGAAATGATTTTTATGAAAATGTTTCTATTCCATTGATAGTTGATCACTTGCTAAGTGTCTCCTATCGAATGGAGAGAAATGCATTTACGAATGGTTTACATGAATGGTTTATGAAAGGTTTCAAAAAAATGCTTTACGAAAAGGTTTCTATTTCGTTGGTAGTTGATCACTTGGTAAGTGTCTTCTACCAAATGGAGATGAATGCATTTAAAATGAAAAATGTTTGCTTATTGAGTTTCGACTCATATTTTATTTTCCCAACCTCAGACAGGTGTAGGAAAAGCCAAGAGATGAAGGGCATGTGTTTCTAAAGGAAAAGAGAAATTTACAAAGGTTAGTAGATTTTTGTATGAATAGATTCCCTAATGGGAAATGATGAAAAGGACATAGGTTATATGAAATTATGAAATTATGAATAATATGAGAAGTTGATGATTTATGATGATATGGATAAGTCCATTATGAATGATAATGAGTACATGTTTATGTGATAAAAGAAAAGAAAAAGAAAGAAATGAAAAAAATTTTTGGACAAGATCCAATTAAGAACCCGCCGTGTGATCAGGGCAACAATCCTGAGTCACGTTTACCAATCGACAAGAACCCAAAGTAAGGCTTCTAGGCACCCCGGTTCGGGGCGCCACACTAATCCTTTTAGCCCACCTAGGTACTACTTCGTACTGTTGGAAACAATACTTCAAAACAAGGTAAATTTGACCAAAGATTAAGTTTTGATGATTAACAACAACTAACTTGAGTATATTTAAAGGACTAATGAGTTTGCCATTTGTTTTAAGGAACTTAAGTAGCCAAGTCGATCCCCAAGTCGACTTGGACTTCGACTTAGGGTGAAGTCGATCCCAAAGTCGACTTAACTATCGACTTGAGAAAGAACCTCAAAGGCAAAATCAACTTGCAGGTGAAGTCGCATCCCAAGTCGACTCCACATGCGACTTGGGAAGTCAAATCGCAAACGAAGTCGACCTCGCTATCGACTTCAAACATGATAAACTGTCCAGAGCTGAATTGTGGGGCACGAAGCTGCACAAGTCGCAGGCCATGTCGACTCCAGGTGCGACTTGGGCGAAGTCGCAGACAAAGTCGACTTCATCCGCGACTTGAGAAGTTCAGACTTCAAAGATGCAGATTCAAAGCCTATTCAAAGAATCTCTCACTCAAGTTCAAAGCAAAGATTCAAGATAGAGATCAAATCAAGTCTATCAAGTCTTAAAGACCAACTAAGTCAAATGCAAAGCAAGGCTCATAATTCAAAACTCAAGCTCTCCTCAGAATCATCAAGGAAACAAGCCAAGCAAGATAGAGGAAGATCAAATGAAGAACAAAGCATACTTTGACGAAGACCAAGGCAAGTCGCAACCCAAGTCGACTCCATGATCGACTTGAGTTGAAGTCAGAAGCCAAAGTCGACTCAAGACTCAGACTTGGAACCTGACAAGGTGAAGTCGCACCTGAAGTCGACTTCACCTACGACTTGGGTCAAGTTGATGCCCAAAGTCGACCCTGACTGAAACTTGAAGTTGCAACGGTGAAGCGAAGTCGCACCCGAAGTCGACTCCATCTGCGACTTGGGCGAAGTCGCATCCGAAGTCGACTCCACATGCGACTTGGGTCGCAACGGTCGGAATTTATTCGAACGTTGGCGCATTAAATGCGCGCCACCTACCCTCTAATGTTCGGATTCCCTCCAAAATTATAAAAGGCATTCATGGTAGACGGGGGAGGTAGCTGAAAATCATTAAGAGTGCATAACTACCATCTACAAGAGCTTTAAAGAGATCAAGCTAACCAAAGAGGAAGAACTTTGCTTCAAACTGCAAGAGCTCAACTACTGATCATACAAAGCCACTTCAACAAGTTCTTCTTTGCGCCAAACTGCTTCTACACATCTGTAAAGTATAGTTTTCTTATTGTTTCTGTTGTATGTGTTAAACTTGATTTAGTTTGAGGAACTAAGATCAAGTGTAAGCAAAGTAGTGTGTGATTGGAGCGTGACTCATCACCTACTTGTGCTGTGTTTTGTTGATGCCACCTAGAGCTGAAATCTAGAAGAGAGCAGTGGCTCTAATTGTATTGAGAGAATACAATAGTGGAACCCAAGTCACAGGGAGTGTGAGCTTGGAAGAGTGGAGTAGGGAGGTTGTCCGAACCACTATAAAAATCCTGTGTGCTTGATTTATACTTCTGCTATTTACATTGCTTTCCATTTTGTTTCTTCATTAAGGGGACTGGATTAATCCGGGGATAAGCTTCTGTTTAAGATATAATTTTTAAATACCCAATTCACCCCTCCCCTTTTGGGTTTTGCCATCAACTCGGGACCAACAAGTGGTATCAGAGCAGATCTTTGAGTTTACCAAAGAGATCTTATTAATATGGCATCCCAATCTACTTCCGTTCCCGTATTTGCTGAAGGCCAATCCTTTACAAGGCCACCTTTGTTTGATGAGAGCAATTTTGGATATTGGAAGCTTCGTATGAAGCAACTCATCATGGCTACCGACATGGATTCTTGGATTGCTATCCAAGATGGAGTAATCTTGCCTACCGATGAAAGAGCTTCCAAATGGACCGATGAGGAAGTAAGAATTGTTAAGAGCAACGCCAAAGCTATGAACTCTTTATTTTGTGCTCTTACTGCTTCTGAATATGATAGAGTATCCTCTTGCTTAACCGCCAAAGAGATATGGGATACGCTAACCTCTATCTATGAAGGAACTTCTCAAGTCCAAGGGACGAGAAGAAATATTTTGATTGGAGAACTGGAAAACTTTAGAATGCTAGAAAGAGAAAATATCTCTGAAATGTTTGCTAGATTCTCGAAAATTACTAATGCTCTAAAAGGTCTTGGAAAGGCTATATCTGAATCTGAACAGGTCATGAAGATTTTAAGAGCTCTACCCGAATCATGGACTCCAAAGATCACTGCAATAGAAGAAGCCAAGGACCTTAACACGCTAAAACTTGAAGACTTAATTAGCTCACTCATGTCACATGAGCTAATTAAGAAAAGAAATGAGGATCAACACAAAGGCAAAAGAGCAATTGCTTTGAAAGCCGCACAAGACACAGATGACTCCTCTTCTTCTCAAAACGACGACGAAATCGCCCTACTCACAAAACGTTTCAGAAAATTTGTGAGGAAAGGCAAAAATTTCAGAAGCTTCAAGGATAAAACTCCCAGAGAAAAGAAGAAAGAATCAACCAAATGCTATCGATGCGGCGGTTCGGGACATATGCAAGCTCAATGTCCAACTCCCGAAGAAAGCAAAGTAAAAGAACAAAGAAAAGATCGAGGGGACAATAAAAGATTCCAAAGATACAAAGGAAGAGGCATGTACGTGAATGACGAGGAATCTACAACGAGTAACTCCTCAACCGATGAAATCGAAGTAGAAGAATGTGCAAGAATCTGCTGCATGGCACAATTCGAGCAAGAAGAACAAACTACCTCAACAAAATGCACAAGTAATGAAGAGGTAAGTTCCAAACTCTCCCATTCTAAGTCAAGTTATTCTTCTTTTCAAGACTGCCTCAAATGTACTGAATTAGAAGAACTACAAACTGCATATGATTCATTGTATGAAGAAATGAAGAAATTAGGAAGCAAGTTTACAATTAAGAAGAAACAATGTGATGCAGTAATAATTGCAAATGGTAAACTTGCAGAGAAATTAGACAAAATAAAAGAAGAAAATGATATGCTGAAAAAGGAGAACGAAACATTAAATGAATCATTAGCCAAGTTCTCTAATCCAGGAGAAAGTGTTAAAATGTTTCTGAATATGACCTCCCAAACACATAAAAGAGGTCTGGGATATCATACATTTGAGCAAGGAGAAAGTAGCAAATCAAATGTGCAAATACTTGAGAAATATCAAACTAAAACTGCATCTATATACAATCCACAAAAGAAAAATTTTAAGTGGATTAGAAGACCAACTATTGAACCATTGCATACTTGGAGGCCTACTCCAAGATTACCTATGGCTTGTAATTTCTGCAATAAATTGGGTCATAAAACTTACAAATGTAATTTTAAGAAATTATATGACCGTGGTGCAAAATTAGTTTGGGTTCCAAGGAACACAAGATTTGGGTTTTCCAAGTTAGAACAACAAAGATTAATTTATATTACTAACCCAAATGGACCCATAAAATGGGTACCAAGGAGATAAGATTTACTTGCTTATTTTTTTCAGACATGTTTTAAGGCAAAAGCAAATAATGAATGGTTCATGGATAGCAGTTGCTCAAGGCATATGACCGGTGAAAGAAGCTTATTTCATAAACTTAAGCCTTGCAACGATGGAATGGTTGCCTTTGGCAATAATGAAAAAGGTAAAATTAAAGGTAAAGGAAATATACATAGTATTTCAAATGCATGCATGGAAGATGTTTTGTTTATTGAAGGACTCAAACACAATTTAATGAGCATTTTTATCCAATTATGTGATAAAGGATACAAAGTTGTGTTTGAATCATCTATATGTAATGTATTTGATGGAGAACATATCATGTTTAGTGGTAAAAGATATGGAAATGTATATTTGGTTTCACTTGATGAATTAAATGGTCAATGTCTAATGGCCATTGATAATGATCCATGGGTTTGGCATAAAAGGCTTGGACATATAAACATGGGAAACATAAAGACCCTATGGAAAAAGAGTTTGGTAGAAGGATTACCAAGATTGAAATATGACAAGGACAAGATTTGTAAGGCATGTCAATTATCAAAACAACCCAAGATGCCTTTCTCTACCAAAAAGGAAATTTCCACCACTAAGCCACTTGAATTGCTACACATGGATCTATACGGGACATCCGACATTCTAACCATTGGTGGAAAGAAATATGTATTTGTCATAGTTGATGATTTTTCAAGATTCACATGGATAATTCTCTTAGCTAGTAAAGACGAAGCCTTCTCTATGTTTGCAACTTTTGGAAATTTGGTGCAAAATGAAAAACAAAGTACTATTGTGACCATAAGAAGCGATCATGGTGGCGAATTCGAAAACAAACGATTCATGGAATTTTGCAATGAAAAAGGAATTCACCACACATTTTCTGCACCAAGAACTCCACAACAAAATGGAGTAGTAGAAAGGAAAAATAGAACTATACAAGAGATGGCTAGAACTATGTTAAATGAGAGCAATCTATCCAAGAAATTTTGGGGTGAAGCTGTAAGTACAGCTTGTCATGTATTGAACCGAGTCACCATTCGAGCAATCTTGAAAAAGACCCCATATGAACTATGAAAAGGAAGAAAATCAAATATTTCTTATTTTCATGCTTTTGGATGTACATGTTATGTTTTGAACAATGGAAAAACTAACTTGGGAAAGTTAAATGCTAAAAGCGATGAGGCTATATTCCTTGGATATTCATCAAATAGCAAAGCATATAGAGTTTTCAATAAACGAAACCAAGTTGCTGAAGAATCCATACATGTTGTATTTGATGAAATTAACCAAACTCCGAGAAAGGAGGATGAACTAAGTGATGCAAATGAGACAAAAGGCAAAGAACAATCAAAGGAACTCGAGCTCAAGCCAGAAAATCTCATGGAGGAAGCGGTAAGTGAAGGTAATGATTCTTACAAACCTCCAACTGATTTAAAGTTCAAAAATGCCCATCCAATTGAGCAAGTTATTGGAAATGTATATGAAGGAGTGAAAACTAGAAGGTCAAAACAAAACGTTTATGGTCAATATGCTTTTGTATCTAAAATTGAACCAAATACCATTGAACAAGTTCTCAATGATGAAAATTGGGTTATTGCAATGCAAGAAGAGCTAAACCAATTCGAAAGAAACAATGTATGACATTTAGTTCCTAGACCAAATAATCACACTATCATTGGTACCAAATGGGTATTTAGGAACAAATTAGATGAAAGCGGACTTATAATTAGAAACAAGGCCAGATTAGTAGCCAAAGGGTATTCCCAAGAAGAAGGAATTGATTTTGAAGAATCATATGCACCCGTGGCTAGATTAGAAGCCATACGTATTTTACTAGCATTTGCTTCTCATATGAATTTCAAACTGTTCCAAATGGATGTAAAAAGTGCATTTTTGAATGGCTATTTGAATGAAGAAGTATATGTTGAACAACCCCCTGGTTTTGAAGAAAAGAATCAATCAAAGTATGTTTATAAATTGACCAAAGCATTATATGGACTAAAACAAGCTCCAAGAGCTTGGTATGAAAGGTTGAACAAATTTCTGATTGATCATGAGTTTCTAAGAGGGAAAGTAGATACTACTTTGTTCATCAAATACAAAAATAAAAATATTTTAATTGTACAGATTTATGTAGATGATATAATTTTCGGTGCTACTGACGAAAATCTTTGTCAAGAATTTTCTAAGATTATGCAGAGCGAATTCGAAATGAGCATGATGGGAGAATTAAATTTCTTCCTTGGATTGCAAATTAAGCAACAAAGTGAAGGGATATTCTTGAACCAGTCCAAGTACGTCAAGGAAATGCTCAAGAAATTTGGAATGCAGAATAGCAAAGGGGCAAACACTCCAATGAGCTCTACAATCAAGATCGACACGGACGAAAACGGTAAAAGTATCGATCAAAAGCTTTATAGAAGCATGATAGGATCCTTGTTATATTTAACTGCTTCTAGACCCGATATTCTATTCAGTGTTTGTATGTGCTCTAGATTTCAAGCATGCCCAAAAGAATCACATCTACTTGCTGTAAAAAGAATTTTTAAATATTTGATAAAAACTGCCAATCTTGGACTATGGTATCCAAAGGGGACAACCTTTGATCTAATCGGCTATTCGGATGCAGATTTTGCCGGATATAAAGTAGATAGAAAGAGTACTAGTGGAACTTGTCAGTTTCTTGGACATATGTTAGTTTCATGGTACTCAAGAAAACAAACAAGTGTGGCTCTATCTACTGCGGAAGCCGAATACATAGCCGCCGGTAGTTGTTGTGCCCAATTGCTTTGGATGAAACAGCAATTAAAAGACTATGGTATTGATTCTGTTAATATTCCTATTAGATGTGATAATACAAGTGCAATTTGTCTAACTAAAAATCCTGTACTGCATTCAAGAACCAAGCATATTGATGTGAGACACCATTTTATTATTGAACATGTTGAAAATCATGATATATGTTTAGAATATGTAAAAACAGAGGACCAAATTGCTGATATCTTTACCAAACCATTAGCCAAAGAATCATTTTATAAAATTAGGAATGATATGGGGATGATAGAGCTAAATTAGAAAAATTTAAACAAGAAACTAAAATCTGAAAAAAAAATCAAATTGATGGGTCAAGTCGACTCCATGAGAGCCAAGTCGACTCCGCCAAGTCGACTTGGGAAAGTGAAGTCGACTCCGCTTCAACAGCGAAGTCGACTCCGAGGGACCGAAGTCGACTTCGCCTAGGGCAAAGTCGACTCCGCGCGCGACGTTTCTCATTCGGCCGATCTCTTCTTCTTTTCTTTCCTTCCTCTTTCCTTCTCATTTTCCCGCCTTTTCTTTCTCTCCTCCTATCTCCGGCCAATCTGTTCTCCTCCTCTCCGGAAATCGACAAGCTCTTCATCTCCGGCGCCTCCCTCTCGGATTCCGGTTCTCCCTGTCTCCGGCAAACTGCCGTTTCCGCTCCTCTTCATTTCCGGCAAGTCTCCTTCTTCCTATTTTCCCCGAATCCTCTGCCTCCGGCAATTCCTCTTCCCCCCGGCAAAGCCCTCCGTCCGGCGTCTCTCTCTCTCACAGCTCCTCTTCTCTCTCACTGTCATTCCCTCTCAAATTCCCAAAGCTCTAAATTTCTAACTCCAAGCTCCAATCGCACCAAAGAAAGCCGTATCAAAACCATACCCCAAACGGGCTCCCATACAAACAGAAGAAGATATTCCTAAGAGAGCTAGGACACCTGCCAAAAGAGCAAGGGAGGAACCATCGACTTCAACGGGTAGAAGAGTTCGATTCCAAACCACTACTCAATCAACCGATCGAGCTCCAAGGTCTGAAAGCCAACCTGAAAGCTCATACTCATCAAGAATTCCGATCAAGAAGGGGCAAGTCTTGAAAATGCCCACAACTTACTTCAAGACCGAGCTGCAACATAGTCGCTTTTACAAACACTTCTATGAGCGAAAGGTATTCATTCCTAAGATCATAGACTTCAAATTTCTCAGCGATTATGAGTTCGACATAGAAGAACTGCTAGACTTCCATGGTTGGACACTACTATTCAAATCCGACGAAAGGATCTATCCTGATCTCACAAGGCTCTTCTACTATTTGTGGGATGATACAAAATTCTCAACATATGTCAAAGGAAGCGAGATATGCCTAAGTTCTCAAAATTACCCAAATCAAAATGAAGCCTTAAGGAGAATCGGGAACATTCTCCAGGTACCCTATGAAGAAGAAAGGCTTCCCAAAGATCTGACAGTGGACAAGATTTACAACGAGCTGACAAAAAGCAACAAGTACCATGCAGGCACAAAATTCCTGCATTATATGGATCTTCCTCCCAGACTTAGGGTCATCCGTCTGCTAATTGCACATTGTATCTTGCCAAAAGGAGGCGGAAGAAATCAACTTAATCCACAAGAAGCCGTGATCCTATGGAAACTGGTCAATAAGATGAAGATAAGTCTCCCTCAACTCTTCCTCGAAGCCCTGGCAGGTAAAAAGGATAACCCACGAGGCATGCTACCTTATGGATCCTGGATCACTCAGATCCTGGAGCGGTGCGAGGTAGACATTGAAGGGGAACCATTTGAAGTTCCCAAGACGACAAACGCCATCAACAGGGCTCTGCTCCAACGCATGAAGATCAATCTGGAGCAGTTTAGGGAGGATCGAATAAGGGAGAAGCTTGGCGAGCTAGTCCGAGAACCAGAGGAAAATGCACAAGCTGAGGGGGAGCAAGCTCCTGAGGCATCGCCTGCTCAACCTGCATCTCCCATGTCGCACGGATCTCATTCTCCTCACAGATCTGTTGCACCCGATAGAGCGTCTCCTACTTCATCTCATGAGGCTAAGCTGCAAAGGATTCAAGACGATATCTCCACTCTACGGGAAGAAATGGGTTACCAAGAAGATCGAATGACGAGTCTTGTAACTGAGGTGTTGACGGCGATCAACGACATGCATTCCCGACAGGATCGAATCGATCGGGAATTGCGTATCATCCGATATCATCTCGCCTCAGGCCGTCACAAGAAGCGACCCATGCCTGAACTTGATCCCTTCGAATCGGGTTCAGTTCATCGCGAGCCTTCTCCCGCACCCGTTTCCTCCTTCTACTCATCAGCTCATGTCCGTCCCATCAAACAAACTCAGTCTGTCTATCCCATTTCCCAATTTCAATTCACCAAGTCTTTGGTAATTGACTCATTTTTGATAGATTGACAAAAAGGGGGAGATAGAATAGAAATTGAGTAGAATTTTTGTTATTTTGGGTTGGGTAGTTTGTATTTAGGAGTTTCATTCCTTTAGCTTTACATAGTAAATTGAAAACATGAATGATATGAAACTTGCTTATGATTGAAATGTGCTTATATGAATTGAATGATTGCTAAAAATCTGTTTTGAAAGTTATGGAATGATTACTTATACTCTGTTTTCAAAGATTATTTAAATGCATCCATCTTGAAAGGTATAAGCTCAATTTAGTTTTGTCAATCATCAAAAAGGGGGAGATTGTTGGAAACAATACTTCAAAACAAGGTAAATTTGACCAAAGATTTAGTTTTGACGATTAACAACAACTAACTTGACTATATTTAAAGGACTAATGATTTTTCCATTTGTTTTAAGGAACTTAAGTAGCCAAGTCGATCCCCAAGTCGACTTGGACTTCGACTTAGGGTGAAGTCGATCCCAAAGTCGACTTAACTATCGACTTGAGAAAGAACCTCAAAGGCAAAATCAACTTGCAGGTGAAGTCGCATCCCAAGTCGACTCCACATGCAACTTGGGAAGTCAAGTCGCAAACGAAGTCGACCTCGCTATCGACTTCAAACATGAAAAACTGTCCAGAGTTGAATTATGGGGCACGAAGCTGCCCAAGTCGCAGGCCAAGTCGACTCCAGGTGCGACTTGGGTGAAGTCGCAGACAAAGTCGACTTCATCCCCGACTTGAGAAGTTCAGACTTCAAAGATGCAGATTCAAAGCCTATTCAAAGAATCTCTCACTCAAGTTCAAAGCAAAGATTCAAGATAGAGATCAAATCAAGTCTATCAAGTCTTAAAGACCAACTAAGTCAAATGCAAAGCAAGGCGCATAATTCAAAACTCAAGCTCTCCTCAGAATCATCAAGGAAACAAGCCAAGCAAGATAGAGGAAGATCAAATGAAGAACAAAGCATACTTTGACGAAGACCAAGTCAAGTCGCAACCCAAGTCGTCTCCATGATCGACTTGAGTTGAAGTCGGAAGCCAAAGTCGACTCAAGACTCAGACTTGGAACCTGACAAGGTGAAGTCGCACCTGAAGTCGACTTCACCTACGACTTGGGTTAAGTTGATGCCCAAAGTCGACCCTGACTGAAACTTGAAGTTGCAACGGTGAAGCGAAGTCGCACCCGAAGTCGACTCCATCTGCGACTTGGGCGAAGTCGCATCCGAAGTCGACTCCACATGCGACTTGGGTCGCAACGGTCGGAATTTATTCGAACGTTGGCGCATTAAATGTGCGCCACCTACCCTCTAACGTTCGGATTCCCTCCAAAATTATAAAAGGCATTCATGGTAGACGGGGGAGGTAGCTGAAAATCATTAAGAGTGCTTAACTACCATCTACAAGAGCTTTAAAGAGATCAAGCTAACCAAAGAGGAAGAACTTTGCTTCAAACTGCAAGAGCTCAACTACTGATCATACAAAGCCACTTCAACAAGTTCTTCTCTACGCCAAACTGCTTCTACACATCTGTAAAGTGTAGTTTTCTTATTGTTTCTATTGTATGTGTTAAACTTGATTTAGTTTGAGGAACTAAGATCTAGTGTAAGCAAAGTAGTGTGTGATTGGAGTGTGACTCATCACCTACTTGTGTTGTGTTTTGTTGATGCCACCTAGAGCTGGAATCTAGAAGAGAGCAGTGGCTCTAATTGTATTGAGAGAATACAATAGTGGAACCCAAGTCACAGGGAGTGTGAGCTTGGAAGAGTGGAGTAGGGAGGTTGCCCGAACCACTATAAAAATCCTGTGTGCTTGATTTATACTTCTGCTATTTACATTGCTTTCCATTTTGTTTCTTCATTAAGGGGACTGGATTAATCGGGGGATAAGCTTCTGTTTAAGATATAATTTTTAAATACCCAATTCACCCCTCCCCTCTTGGGTTTTGCCATCAACTCGGGACCAACACGTACCTTCCTTCTTTGCTTAGGTCCATTGACCCCTTGAGTTTTTCGGTACCTATCTAAGGTTTGGGAAAACAAAACGTGAGTGACAACTCAGTAAGCAAGCATTTTATCATTAGGGCAAGACTTCCTTGAAAACCTTTTTCATAAATATCTTGAACACCTTTTTCCTGATGACATTTATATGTCCCAAAACATTATCATAAAATCCTTTGTTCATGAAGACAATTCTAAGTCCTTGAACTCTTTCATAAAACATTCATTCTTAAAATAATTTACAAGCCACGTCCGAGCTTGTTAAAGCAAAACATACATGTTTTACCCTTTATAATTAATTCCTTTTTGTCTTGAGTGAACATTTCCAATGTTCTAAGACCTTTACATAAAACCATCTTTTGCCAGTGGACGTCTTACGTCCAAAATATTTTTCTCATAATTCCTTTGGCAAAGGAGGACATTCTCATGTCCTAAAACATCATTCACATAAGCCTTTCTCGGCAAAGGACTTTTTATGTCCAAAAATATTTTTAATCATAAAATCCTTTAGCCAAGAGACATTTAATGTCTCAAAACATTTTTCACATAGCTTCCTTTGGCAATGGACATTCAAATGTCCTAAAACATCTTTCATTAAAACACTATGGCATTGGACATTCTCATGTCCATAAACACTTTTCATTTAGGCTCTTTAATAATGGACATTCTTATGTCCAAAAACAAGTTTGACATAAATTCTTTTCATAATCCCCATCTTAGAACTTGTTTATAACAAACAAGGCATATAAACCATTTCCATAAATGCATTTGCATAAAAACATTTCCTTTCATTCCTGTTATTTACACTTTTGTGTAAAATAACCTATTTTTATAGTAATCATTTCATAAAAATATCTTTAGGATAACTTTCATAAAAACATACTTTCATGTCCCAATCTTTGGGCTTTTCAAAAATAAAACATAAGCAAATGCATTTCTCTCCATCCAATAGTGACACTTAGCAAGTGATCATCCTACCTTTTAGAAGAGAATCATTAACAGCACGCTAGCCAGGTGGCTATCCATTCATCCTACTCCCATCTCGGGGAGGGCGCCGCTGGCACTCTTGTCATCCCTTAGCGACTTGGCCTTATATAGAGTGGACCCCAGTCATTCCAACTGTGCTCTACAACCGACCTATTCCGTGTACTGGTGCACCATACATTATTCTGACAGACCACAGTCCGTTTGGTTTAAAATATCACAGAACGCAGCCCATGACCTTTTAAACCGGGATCGCAAACCACAGCCTACAACCATACTCACAAAACATCATAGACCGAAGTCTATATCTTTAAAAATTATTTTCAAAAACACATCACAGACTGCAGCCCGTGCCAACTTGTAAAGCGAGCGCACCCATTTTAAACAAGTTGTCATTTGAAGTCTAATTTTAGGATGACCTTCCTTAAATTCTTTCAGAAATATTTTGAGTAAAACATCTTGATAAACATTTGAAATGTTTGAAAAATAACACATCTAAAAACCTTATAAAATAATTTTAAAACCTTTGAATTTTCAAAATTAAACCATATATTTTCTAAGATTTTCTTAGTTTCCATTTCGAGGCATTTTGCTCACAAAAGATATGCAATTTTGCTACCCCTTCTCAACCACCCTAATAATCAAATTATTGTCCACCTATCTATTATACCATTTTTATATAAGGGGGCTTGCATAATCTTTTGCATACCATTTAGCAACCCGAAATCAAACCATTTTATGAAATCAACATAGGAGGTTGGTCATCCTTAAATCCCCTTCAACACATCCGTATAAATATTTTTCAAAATATTTTCATCATATATTTCCTTATCTAAAGGAAATCAAAATTTTTTCAAATATCATTTCAAAACATATATACTATGTCCGAATTATTATTTATATTTAATTATCCTGACATAGAAAAATCAATCTTTTTCCATAAATTATATCTTCTTTTTCTTTTTCTTTTATATCACGAATATTTATCATAAACCATCATAAGAGAAATTTAAAACTTATTTACATTTGTTATTTTGTGAAAAAGGGTAAAATTTCCTTTTTCTAATAAAATACTTTTGAAACAACATCATAAAGAACTTGCTGACTTATAAACAAATTCTTGAAAACCATCGGCATAAAACATAAAACTCTCTAAAATTAACGTCATGGAGAACTTGCTTACTCATAAGCAAATTTCTCAATCCTATTAACATAAAGCATTGCCAATCCATGGCAACACTCGTGATAAATTCTTTTTCTTAAAAACATTGTTTGCTTCCCATGAATCAAACCTTGAAGCTCTTCCTTAAAGCCATCATTTTTCAAAACTTATGGCTTTGCATTAAAGCCGTCATTTTCAAAACTTGTACTTGCCCATTCATCAAAACATAATCATAAAAGAATTTACATAATCATCATTTCAACCTATAGAGAAAAATCCATAATTTGAAAAGTTCGCTTGCTTACCTGAGATCCTCATAATCCTTTTCTTCCATTCTTTTCCTTGCCTTTGCCTAGATAAATGAAAATAACATTTCATTTATTTGCATCATCCTTAAATACTTATATTCCTTAGGTTTTTCAACCTACATAAGTTCATCTAGCTTAACCCACTTGTCTTTCAAGTCGGGTATTCATATGTATCGACATAGCCTATACATATCAAATCATCCATTCATTTTTAATATCCTTATGTAAGGTAAACTTTTATACACATCACAATATTTTATTAAATCATCATATGGAGGTTCATTACCTCCCGTTTGTCATTTTCACATATTTTCTATATTTCATACATCGGTGCTCACTTTAGGAACATATATGACGTCTTAAACCTCGTATATTAATCTAAAAATTTGAGATTATACTTAATTATAAAAACAGTAACATAATCATACATTTTATCATAATTTCATGAATTTTTGAATTTTATCAATTCACATTAGTCATTATTTGTCACTTGTCCATGTATATCCTTCCATACATACTCATCTTATAACACATATGTTTTGTGTTTCTTAAACTTTTTCAAAACAGAAACTTGTATCTTAATTCAGAATTATTGAACCCCTTAATTAACATATAATTTAGGGTTTATTTCTGGAATTTTAATCCATGTATTATAGGGTTCCAAAACAGTAACTTTTGGACCCGTTTTACACACTTTCAATGCCTCTTTGGATACTTACTTCAAAAAAGATTTTTAATCCCTAAATTTCAGAAATTAATCATGATTTTCTTAACCCAAATTTAGGATATTAACACATGTTTAAAATCCATATATTGGTTGCTTCCAAAACAGCAACTTCCATATACATTTTGGATACCCTCTGCACCCCTCTTTGAACATCCCTTTGCATATCTTCAAAAAATCATATTTAGGGTGATCTTGTTTACCTCTAATAGGTTAAACCCTCATAATCACTTGTTTATATCCCATTATAAGTTAAATTCCATCACAAAACCTAGAATTTAACATTTATCTTGATTTATTCCTTAAGCTGTCCATAATGCTAAATTCAGGCATACTGAATTCTAAAAATCTTGAATTAATATCAAATCAAGTAGTTTTGATCTAAACATTTTAACATACCTTAATAACTACATGAATTAATCAAAATAAATATTTCCAGTACGAAATATTTAGTATTTCTATTTATTTTTGTATTTTTACTCTGCTAGATAGAAGCATCATTTTTCAGACAGCCTGAATCACGTAAATTATGGGGTATATTTATACCCATAAAAACTAATTTTTATTTTGATATATAATCCTAAATATTTCTTATATATCCTTTAAACTTTTTAGCCCAAAATTCCTTGTATAAAAATTATTAAAAATCATTTGGTGCAGCTGATCCTGCCACCCGTTCAATCCTATCCAAGTTGATTTTTCCAGATTTTTAATTTGTAACGTGCTTATCATTTTAAGCTGAAATTTTTTCTTTCATTAATCATCCCATCATGAGTATTTACACAAATTTTTATGATAAAATTCGTTCATTAACTATTTTGTCATCATTTTCCTTTCTAGGTCCAGATTTACTACACATAAGTGTAGATTAGAGGATATGGGCTGATTAATCCCCAAATTAAAATTTATAAATCAAATCATTTGACTAAGAATATTTAATCCTTGAAACATGTTCTTTAATAGGTCCTTTATGACTTAAAACCATGATTCCAAATCAATAAGAAAATTTGGAAATTGGAAGGCTTAAACTCAACAGGTACTTACTCGATTTCATTGATTCTTTGTCCCAAACTTCCCAAGCTTGCTACCAAGCCTTGCCTTCCTCTTTTCCTTCTCCTTTTCCTCCTTTTTTATCCTCTTCCTTGCTGGGTTGGACGTGCCCTAGCTGATCCTTGGAGAAAATCTCCTTTCTCTCTTGTTTTCCTCTCTTTCCTCTCTTCTTTCTCCCTCTCTCACTTGCACGTTATCTTCTCTTGGAAAGTTGCTGGAATTTTCTAGCAACTCATTCCCTTATTTGCGCCCTCCTTTAATTCCCACTTTAATGCCTCTTTATCCCCTTAAACACATGGCATTATTTGCTCCAAGATAATTCCATCATTTATCTCTTCATAATGTCACAAAATCATGCATTAATTGGAGGATATTGTTGTCCACTTGCAACGTCTCACATGGCAGCCCTTTAGTTTGGTATTTTATGCCTTAAATGCACCTCAATCTACTATACATTAAATTTCCTAGCTCATAGCCCATTTACATGTAATTTTTTGGATTTTTAAAAAATAAAAAAGGTCAGATTTTCTTGAGCTTAGACGCCCATATCTCTACACCTTGCTTCATGCATTAATATTTTATCTTTTTCTCCATAAATGGGTTTCATCCTTTTGTCATTAAGAAAATCCCATGATAATTAGCTTAATCCATTCTTACCATATCGTTTATCATATCGATTTATCCATCTCTCTCAAGTTTCGTCTCAAACCGAGTTTTCTAACTCAAGTTATGATCACTTGAATATGTCCTTGGAGTGTAGGATAAAAATAAATAATTATTATCTTAATCCCATCATGATTTCTATAATCCAATCCATTCACATGATTGGGTCCACCGTTGTGAGCTTATCTTTGAAATTTCATCGAAATCTGCCTTATAGGCGTCAAGTTATGAATTTTCTATCATTTTTCATCTTAATTCCATAATTACACTTTAATCTCCATAAACCAGATCATGGTAATTAACATGATTATTCATTACACATTTTTACCTTTCAATCCTCGTTAATCCCCTCGGGTCATACCGACTCACTTTGGGCTCCGGTGATTAAATTTTTAATCACCATTCTTAACTAAAACCCTAATTGCAAAATATCATTAATCAAAAAATCATCCAAAATTCATTCAAGGAATACATGTATCATAATTACATGTCAAATGCCTTCATATGAGTCCTACTTGGATCCTGGTATCACAAATAGTGACATCATTTCTCCTTAGATTCACCTTTGTTGAGAGGAAATCCATTATCGATCTCTAACCAAATAATTGCACTCTCTTGTGTATTTTTGTACTAGAGATGGCATTGAGTATTTCCTTGTAAACAATCCTCTCTCAATGTTTGCCCTACCATTGTTGATAATTAGATTGTTTCTCTTCTAAAACTTGTCTATAAGTCAACTAATAACTGAATTAACCATTCTATTCCAAATTCTAAAAAACCACTATTTTGGATATTACCTTGTAATAATAATATATTTCAAATCTGTTGCCAACCCCCTTCACCTGCGCTCATTTTTATATCATTTTATTTCCATCTTCTTATGTTCCTATCCATATATCTTTCCATTTGATCAGCTCTACTGAACCCCTTAGGAAGAGGTCCTCAAAATTTAGCTTTCCCACTGCCCACTTATCCCATAGAGCCTTGTCTTCCTGTTATTTTCTATTCAACTACACTCCTTTTGAAGGATGACTTTGACCTGCATGATACAATTCCACATATACAAACATCCCCACCAAACATCCCGTGCCAAAAGTTGCTATGAGGAAAAATGTTGAACCTTTAAAATTTTGTAACAAAGGGATTCTTGGAATGTAAGTAATCTCAAACTCTACTTGGCTATCAAAGCTTAGTTAAATGCAGCCATGTAACGCCCCATTCCTAGAAATACTCAATAACTAGTCAATGGGTGCTACACGACCTAGGAAAAATTCGACTGCATCTCCCCATAATATACAAAGGGTAATATGGAATACATGACCTGATATTCATAATCATTTCAATCTGTAACATTCAATCCTATATTTATATACTTGCATCTTCATATAATAAGGACATTCATATATAAGGAAAATCATTGAATATTACCCTTACACATCAAAAAAATCATGCATATATGCATCCACAGGGATTATAATCCAATCCGAAATACCAAATACAATATAATTGTCAAAGCAAATCCGCCTCAATAATTGTCTACATATATGATTATCAAAAGAGCACAAATTTAAAAGAACTGAAATTTAAATATTGTGCTATGGTCTCTTAGATTTGATCTTCAACTTGTCCCATCTTGAAGTTCCCCACCTGGCCTGTGATCTAAAGGCACAATAACAAATGATATGAGTCTAAATAGACCCAGCAAGTAGATAGTGGTTAGCACAAAGTGGAAATAAGTATAATGATGGATGCACATATAGTGATCAAGCTAACACATATGGGTCCAATACCCACTCCCAAGATCGTATGCATATAACCACTTATAAATAGAATAACACAACCAATCATCTACTCATGTCCATCAAGGGCCATGAACAACCCTCTCCTCATTTCAATTAGGGGCCATGAACAACCTTTTTACAACCAACCATTTTAAATCACACATCATACATAATGGACGAGGAAACATGTCACAAACCGCACATACAACATCAACAAAATTTAAATTCAACATATAAATCCGTCACACAAGCATTTTGTCAAACACATGATAGGTGCGAAATGAAAGAACCTTTAATTCATACTCTCGTTTGAGGTGAATCAATTCATGTCATATTTCAACAATATGAAAACTGCTAAGAAGTCTTTTATATCATAGAAATCGCACATTCAAAGTAAATTCCCCATGAACCCTAACTGTTACGAACCCTATGCCTCATACCATGAAGTTGCCAGGTGCTACACATTCTCACCAGTCTTACATCACGTTTAACATAAAATTTCATCACTAAATCAAGAAGGGGCGACATCTACTTACCTCGACCGTGATTTCTCACAAAACAGCGACCCTAGATTTGGATTGCAGAGATTTGGAGCTTCGGAGCTTCCCGGACTAGGATCTATAACCTTCAAGGCAGTCGGTATAGTTTTCCTTAAGAGATCCACGAGTGGTTCAAACTGAGTGGAAGAGAAAGAAGAGGAGGAGCGAAGAACAAGAAGAGGAGAAGAAGGAAGGACAGTCGGGCGTGAAATGGAAAAATGAAGCCCTAGAGCGCAGGCCGCCCATGTTAACTAAACCCATTGAGTCAGGTCGGGGCATGGGTCGGGTCTAGTCACAATTAGTAATTTAATTTCCCTCTCCTACAACTTAATAATTAAAAATTTCTCCGGGGGCGCTGCCCCCTTCACCCCCGCGACCTGACCAGTTAGGTCGAACCCCGTACCTACTCTGCGAAGGGAAAAAAAAAGTTATAGTGCTCAACAATGACACACTAATCATACACATTTAAATTTATACTCAATGTGCTAAGATCATAATACATGCATATATGCACTATATGTCCCCTAGATGTCATATTCATATATGTTATGCATCCATTAATATCATAAACTCCTAGTGGCATGTTCGTAAGTTACCTCATAAATAGAGAAGGGTTATAATGAAAATAAAATAAAATAAAATACCTGGTCCTTACAAGCCATTTCTTTGAAACCATGGTTGCCCCTAGATTAAGATGTGAACAACTTGTTCCACACGATTCAACTTATTCACTTCTTGCCATCCCTTTCCCCTCCAAAATAGGTTCATTGAACATTGCCTTAATAAAAGTCACCTTCCCTCCACTAGATATGAATTTTTTTTATCACCCTTGGGTCTTCTCCTCACTTTCTCCTAGAGGCTATCAAAGACCTTTATTTTTCGTTTACCAACTCACAATGGGAGACCTAAATAAATAGAGAAACCTCAACCTACTAAGCCCAATTGTATCTTCATGGTTTCCTTAACCTCTCCACTTGTATTGCTACTGAGGAATATTCAGGTTTCCCCTATAAACTTTCTGACTAGATGCCCATTCATATTGCTATAGAATCAAATTAAGAGCCACCCTTTCTTTCTGATTAGCTCTAAACAATAGTAATATGTCATCAAGAAAGAATAAATGGGTATTAATGGCCCTAATCTACATAACTTAATTCCACAAATCCTACCATCCACATGTGCCCTTCTTAGCAAAAAAGAGAGGCCCTCCACACAAAAGAAAGAGGTACGGTGATATAAGACACCTTGTCGAAGACCTCTACTAGGATTGATAAGTTCAGTTGTGCCACCATTCACCGCCACCTTATATGTAACTAACATAATTCAACATCTAATCCATTGTACCCACTTGTTAGAAAAGCCCATCATCCTCATCAATATGGAAAGATAACCCTATTTGACCTGGTCATATATTGTAAACATCTCAAGCTTCACAGGCATTTCCGATCTTTTTCCTTGCTTCCTTCCATAAAGATCATGAATTATTATATATGCCAAAAAAGCATATTATCCATGATAAATCTCCTTAGAACAAAAGTACTTTGCTCCTAAAACATAATCCCACCCCCACAACCACTTAAACTGTTGGTCAACACTTTCGATGTGATACCTGTTGGCCAACACTTTTGATGTGATTCTGTAGAAAACATTACAAAGGCTAATTGTGTAAAAGTTTGCAAGATTGGTTTGCCTTTCTTCTTAAGGATAAGCACCACCAATCTTTGATTAATTTCCTTCATTCTATTGATTTGGTCCTCTTCATCATTCATACCAAAAAACTACTCACACACTGAAGCTACCTCATTTCCAACCACCTGCCAATGTTGCTGGAATAAGCCCGCCGGCATTCCATCAAGATCCAGTACTTTCATTTAGTCCATATCCATTAAAGCCTTCCTCACCTCCTCCTTACCAAATTCCTTGTCAAGAAATCATTATTTGTGTTAGAAACCTAGTAATTAACTTGATTAGATATGGAATCCCCACATCCTTAACAAGTAAGAGAATTTGTGTCATTGAAGTGCTCCCATACCCATTTCTCCATTTTGTCCTAATCATCAGTTATTTGATGCTATTAGTCTCTAACACTAGTATTTAATTTTTTTGCCCCCATTCCAATGCTACTTTGTGAAAAAATAAAGTGTTTCTATAATAATCAGGGAAAAAAGTAAAAAGTTGACTATTCAAATGATGATGTGTCTGTTGATATGGCATCTTGACCATTGACCGTTTGACCCACAAATGGGTTAGGAATAAGTGGAAAGTTAATGAGCTAAGCCCATTTAAGCTCATTTAGGTTGAAAAAGTTGGGTAATATAAAGTGTTGTAAATATTTAACTTAACAGCCCAATATACTTAACTGGTTAAGGTATTAGTCTTTTGTAGGGGAGGTCTCAAGGTCGAGTCCTAGTAAATGAATGAATAGTGTTGTAAACATATGACAAATTAAGCACAATCTACGTTTTGGTGATTAACAATTCAATTTAAGTAATGTTAAGGTACTAACAAGAGCGTTGAGTTGTTTTAAGGTTTACATATTGTGGAACCCCGATCTTTGAGACGTGTACAAAACTTTAGGGTTGTAAACCCGAGGTAATATATTTGAGAAATATATATTGATGGATATGAAATATATGAAAATGAAGGTTAAAATAATTATGCATGAAATTCGGATGAATAGTGCACGTGAATAGTGTACGTGAATAGTGAAACGTGAATAGTAAATGTGGGATTAAGGAATATATTAAGTTAATCACTTTGGATTAACTTAATCATAAAAGACAAAAAAGGAAGCTTCCCACAAAAGGACAAAATAGCCACTTTTGGAATTTTTTATTATTTTCGGATTTTTAATTGATTTTTGGAAGAAAATGAAGAAAAAATCATATCTTGCAATCCGGACATCGGATTGAGATGAAATTTTTTATGGGCGGCTAAGATGTGATGATGGACATGATGAAAGGTCCAAGATGTGATGAAAATCACAAATCAAGGGTCAAGATTCAACGTCATTTGAAAATGAAAAAGTAGCTTTACTTTTTCATTAATGAGAATTGACTTTTGATTAATTTTAATTAATTAAAGAGATGAGTAATTAATGAAAAGCTTCTGGAGCTTGGACTTTTGGGACCAAATCCAATGGCCCAAAATCAATCTTATCAAAAATCAACGGTTGAGATGAATTAGCTTTAAAATAATTAATTTTAATAAATAAATAGGGGCTAGCTAGGGGGCAGGAGCTGCTGATTAGGGTGGCTGCACAAGGCTCAAAATATTGCATGGGATTTGGGAAAAAATATTTAGAATTAAATACCTCAAGCAAGGGGGTAAATTACAATTTGATGAAAAATCAAAAGCTATAAATAGGGGAGCATGGTGAACGACCAAGGCACACCCATTACAGCTCCTTTGAGCATTTCCAACCCCCAAAACACGTTTTGGCCATAAAGAGAGAAGGAGAGAAGGAAGGAGAGAGAAAATGGGAAGGAAATGAGGAGTTCTCCACTTCGGGTAAGCAATTTCTTCCCAAATTTCTTTTGAATGTTAAGTAGGGTAAAATCATGCTTAGATAATTCCTAAGCATGAAAAAATAAGTAAATTTATAATGCTTAATTAGAATTATGCCGAAACATCGAAAATTTGGAGCAAAGATGGAGCATTCGGGAAGATAGCGTATGATATGCGGAAATAATGCTCCAAATTTGATAAATGATGATTTGGGATGTATGATTATGATAAATATGATGTTGGAATGATGATATATTAATTTCATGATTTTTGGAATTGAGGATTATGCTTAAGTGAATTTATGTTGATTTTTAGTATATGGAGAAAATGATTTTTTTGGCCAAGTAAATGATGATAAATTCAAAATATATGAAATGTCCAATGATATACTAGGCATAAGGTATGTCATGGTATTTTTTATTTTTGGAAAAAATATTAATTTTTGGAACCCATGAACAGTAACCACGTCTCTGTGAACAGTAACCACGTCTCTGTGAACAGTAACCACGTCGGATGAACAGTAACTGCTACCGTGATTTGCTACACTGACCATGAACAGTAAACAGCGTGATTTAAGGAAAAAATTGAGATTTATTTTTATATTTTATGAGGATATATGAATGAAATTTTTAAAGAATTTATGGATAAAAATCCATATAACGTGGTAATGACCAAATTAACCTCTAGAGAAAATAGGTAATGAATTATGCATGTATGGAAAATGAACTAAGACATGGAATGATATAAATAAAATATCATTTTTCCATGTATAGGAAAAGGAAAGGAAAAGGTGGAGGACACGGATTGGAGAGGTAAGCAAGCACAACTTTGAAAATGTGATTTTATTGCTTCATTGAAAATGATGATTTGTAAGCAAGCAAACCCTTTTGAAAATGTGATTTCAATTCTTATTGTAAGCAAGCTATCTTTTGAAAATGATTTACTCTTTTGAAATTGATGATTTGTAAGCAAGCTATCTTTTGAAAATGATTTACTCTTTTGAAATTGATGATTTGTAAGCAAGCACAACTTTGAAAATGTGATTTTATTGCTTCATTGTAAGCAAGCAAAGCTTTTGAAAATGTGATTTTATTGCTTTATTGTAAGCAAGCTATCTTTTGAAATTGATGATTTGTAAGCAAGCTATATATTTTCTAAAATGTTTTAAATGGTTGCAAATTGTTTACTCAAATTTTTTATGAAATGTGTTTAAGGGTGGTCATTCCTATAATGTTTTGAAATGATGAATGTTTATGAATTTTTATGAAAAGTCATGCCGGCATATTGATATCATGTTATGTTCATGGACATGTGCACATGTATGATGCATGATGTATGAAGAAGAGGCTTTAGTAGAGGAAGTAGGATCAGGGATCCCTCTCCACTATTGCCGAGTCGTATGGGCTGTGTGCCGACGGCGTCCTCCCGAGAGGTGGAGGCAAAGGAAAAGTTATGTGTGAAGAAATGTATGTGTGAATGAATGCATTGCATTTTCATACATGGACTGAAAAGCATGAATTTAAAATGATGATTTTAAGGGATTGTGCAAATAATTCTCTACATGAGAATGAAAAATTACCTGGTGTAAGAGGTATATAATGCTTGGGAAATCAAAAGTCATGCATGTAGGAACCATGTAGGCGTCAAGAGGAAGAGAGGTTCCCTTGATGAGGCCAAGTCGGAGACAGCCGGCGCATTGGACCATGCTATGTGAGATGTTCCCTGGGCTAGCGTACCCACACACAATGGTTCATGTCAGGAATTGAAAGGAAGCATTTGCACATCCTATGTTTATGAAAAGGTTTCTATTCCATTGATAGTTGATCACTTGCTAAGTGTCTCCTATCGAATGGAGAGAAATGCATTTACAAATGATTTACATGAATGGTTTATGAAAGGTTTCGAAATATGGTATACGAAAAGGTTTCTGTGCATTTGATAGTTGATCACTTGGTAAGTGTCTTCTATCGAATGTAGAGAAATGCATTTAAAATGAAAAATGCTTGCTTATTGAGTTTCGACTCATGTTTTCCCCCCTTAGACAAGTGCAGGGAAAATTCAAGTGATGAAAGGCAAGTGATGAAAAAAGAACCGGTTGATTTGCCTGGAAGTGATATGATGAAAGAAGCATAGATACAAAGGTATGTAATCCTTTGTTACTGAAGTATAAATGTAGGCCATAGTAGCATATGATGAAAAAGAATATACGTTGTATGAAATTATGAAAGTATGAATAAAATGAGAAGTTGATGATTTATGATGATATGGATGGGTCCATTTTGAATGATGATGAGTATATGTTGTGTGATGAAAGAAAAAGAAAAAAAAAAAAATTGGACGAGATCCAATTAAGAACCCGCCGTGTGATCAGAGCAACAATCCTGAGTCACGTTTACCAATCGATAAGATCTTGGAGTAAGGACTATGTGGACGCCTGGGTTCGGGGCGCCACAGAAATTGGTATCAGAGCAAGGATTGGTAAATAGGCGGGAGAAGGAGAAAATAAATGATGTTGAAAGGATAGGTCTGATATCACAGAGTGTGATACTAGAACAAGGATTGATAATTAGATATGGAAAGGGATAAATTATGGGTGATAGGAAAGGAATAATACCACAAAAGTTTGTATTAGAATATGAATTGATGGATAGGCAAAGATAATGTCTATATTTATGAGGCTATGATATTTTTATGATGAGATAAGAATGGTATCATATCAAGGAATGGTAGATGAGTATAGAAGGAGCAAAACGAAAAGAAAGAAAAGGTATGATACCACGGGAAGTTATATCATAGCAATGATTGAGAGATAAATGTACATCATGATATTTATCTATCATGATATAGAATTGTAATGTCACAGATTGAAGAAGAAAAGGAAATTGTTTGGAATTATTTTCCAAACTCAATACATTTAAAGATAGGCAAGGAAGAGGAAGGAATTTCTTCCATACAAAATAGAAAGTTAGCAAAAGTCTCTTCTGACTTATGAAAAAAAGATTAATGATGTTATGATGCAAAGATAATTTTTGCTATAAAATTAATTTTACACATATATGAGAGTAGTGGATACTGAGCTCTTTATTGGAGATGGTTGATGATTGATGACTAATGATTGATGATTGATGAGATGAAAATTGCGCAGCAAAAGCGTGATGGAAAAAGACAGGTTTCGGGACGAAACCTAATGTAAGGGGGGGAGGATTGTGGAACCCCGATCTTTGAGACGTGTACAAAACTTTAGGGTTGTAAACCCTAGGTAATATATTTGAGAAATATATATTGATGGATATGAAATATATGAAAATGAAGGTTAAAATAATTATGCATGAAATTCGGATGAATAGTGCACGTGAATAGTCTACGTGAATAGTGAAACGTGAATAGTAAATGTGGGATTAAGGAATATATTAAGTTAATCACTTTGGATTAACTTAATCATAAAAGACAAAAAAGGAAGCTTCCCACAAAAGGACAAAATAGCCACTTTTGGAATTTTTTATTATTTTCGGATTTTTAATTGATTTTTGGAAGAAAATGAAGAAAAAATCATATCTTGCAATCCGGACATCGGATTGAGATGAAATTTTTTATGGGCGGCTAAGATGTGATGATGGACATGATGAATGGTCCAAGATGTGATGAAAATCATAAATCAAGGGTCAAGATTCAACGTCATTTGAAAATGAAAAAGTAGCTTTACTTTTTCATTAATGAGAATTGACTTTTGATTAATTTTAATTAATTAAAGAGATGAGTAATTAATGAAAAGCTGCTGGATCTTGGACTTTTGGGACCAAATCCAATGGCCCAAAATCAATCTTATCAAAAATCAACGGTTGAGATGAATTAGCTTTAAAATAATTAATTTTAATAAATAAAAAATCATAAATAAATAGGGGCTAGCTAGGGGGCAGGAGCTGCTGATTAGGGTGGCTGCACAAGGCTCAAAATATTGCATGGGATTTGGGAAAAAATATTTAGAATTAAATACCTCAAGCAAGGGGGTAAATTCCAATTTGATGAAAAATCAAAAGCTATAAATAGGGGAGCATGGTGAACGACCAAGGCACACCCATTCCAGCTCCTTTGAGCATTTTCAACCCCCAAAACACGTTTTGGCCATAAAGAGAGAAGGAGAGAAGGAAGGAGAGAGAAAATGGGAAGGAAATGAGGAGTTCTCCACTTCGGGTAAGCAATTTCTTCCCAAATTTCTTTTGAATGTTAAGTAGGGTAAAATCATGCTTAGATAATTCCTAAGCATGAGAAAATAAGTAAATTTATAATGCTTAATTAGAATTATGCCGAAACATCGAAAATTTGGAGCAAAGATGGAGCATTCGGGAAGATAGCGTATGATATGCGGAAATAATGCTCCAAATTTGATAAATGATGATTTGGGATGTATGATTATGATAAATATGATGTTGGAATGATGATATATTAATTTCATGATTTTTGGAATTGAGGATTATGCTTAAGTGAATTTATGTTGATTTTTAGTATATGGAGAAAATGATTTTTTTGGCCAAGTAAATGATGATAAATTCACAATATATGAAATGTCCAATGATATACTAGGCATAAGGTATGTCATGGTATTTTTTATTTTTGGAAAAAATATTAATTTTTGGAACCCATGAACAGTAACCACGTCTCTGTGAACAGTAACCACGTCGGATGAACAGTAACTGCTACCGTGATTTGCTACACTGACCATGAACAGTAAACAGCGTGATTTTAGGAAAAAATTGAGATTTATTTTTATATTTTATGAGGATATATGAATGAAATTTTTAAAGAATTTATGGATAAAAATCCATATAACGTGGTAATGACCAAATTAACCTCTAGAGAAAAGAGGTAATGAATTATGCATGTATGTAAAATGAACTAAGACATGGAATGATATAAATAAAATATCATTTTTCCATGTATAGGAAAAGGAAAGGAAAAGGTGGAGGACACGGATTGGAGAGGTAAGCAAGCACAACTTTGAAAATGTGATTTTATTGCTTCATTGAAAATGATGATTTGTAAACAAGCAAACCCTTTTGAAAATGTGATTTCAATTCTTATTGTAAGCAAGCTATCTTTTGAAAATGATTTACTCTTTTGAAATTGATGATTTGTAAGCAAGCTATCTTTTGAAAATGATTTACTCTTTTGAAATTGATGATTTGTAAGCAAGCACAACTTTGAAAATGTGATTTTATTGCTTCATTGTAAGCAAGCAAAGCTTTTGAAAATGTGATTTTATTGCTTTATTGTAAGCAAGCACAACTTTGAAAATGTGATTTTATTGCTTCATTGTAAGCAAGCAAAGCTTTTGAAAATGTGATTTTATTGCTTTATTGTAAGCAAGCTATCTTTTGAAATTGATGATTTGTAAGCAAGCTATATATTTTCTAAAATGTTTTAAATGGTTGCAAATTGTTTACTCAAATTTTTTATGAAATGTGTTTAAGGGTGGTCATTCCTATAATGTTTTGAAATGATGAATGTTTATGAATTTTTATGAAAAGTCATGCCGGCATATTGATATCATGTTATGTTCATGGACATGTGCACATGTATGATGCATAATGTATGAAGAAGAGGCTTTAGTAGAGGAAGTAGGATCAGGGATCCCTCTCCACTATTGCCGAGTCGTATGGGCTGTGTGCCGACGGCGTCCTCCCGAGAGGTGGAGGCAAAGGAAAAGTTATGTGTGAAGAAATGTATGTGTGAATGAATGCATTGCATTTTCATACATGGACTGAAAAGCATGAATTTAAAATGATGATTTTAAGGGATTGTGCAAATAATTCTCTACATGAGAATGACAAATTACCTGGTGTAAGAGGTATATAATGCTTGGGAAATCAAAAGTCATGCATGTAGGAACCATGTAGGCGTCAAGAGGAAGAGAGGTTCCCTTGATGAGGCCAAGTCGGAGACAGCCGGCGCATTGGACCATGCTATGTGAGATGTTCCCTGGGCTAGCGTACCCACACACAATGGTTCATGTCAGGAATTGAAAGGAAGCATTTGCACATCCTATGTTTATGAAAAGGTTTCTATTCCATTGATAGTTGATCACTTGCTAAGTGTCTCCTATCGAATGGAGAGAAATGCATTTACAAATGATTTACATGAATGGTTTATGAAAGGTTTCGAAATATGGTATACGAAAAGGTTTCTGTGCATTTGATAGTTGATCACTTGGTAAGTGTCTTCTATCGAATGTAGAGAAATGCATTTAAAATGAAAAATGCTTGCTTATTGAGTTTCGACTCATGTTTTCCCCCCTTAGACAAGTGCAGGGAAAATTCAAGTGATGAAAGGCAAGTGATGAAAAAAGAACCGGTTGATTTGCCTGGAAGTGATATGATGAAAGAAGCATAGATACAAAGGTATGTAATCCTTTGTTACTGAAGTATAAATGTAGGCCATAATAGCATATGATGAAAAAGAATATACGTTGTATGAAATTATGAAAGTATGAATAAAATGAGAAGTTGATGATTTATGATGATATGGATGGGTCCATTTTGAATGATGATGAGTATATGTTGTGTGATGAAAGAAAAAGAAAGAAAAAAAAATTGGAAGAGATCCAATTAAGAACCCGCCGTGTGATCAGGGCAACAATCCTGAGTCACGTTTACCAATCGATAAGATCTTGGAGTAAGGACTATGTGGACGCCTGGGTTCGGGGCGCCACACATATTTTAAGAATCAAAGCTTGGCAGGTCAAGTTGCATGCCAAGTTGATTCAAGCATCAAATTAGGTCAAGTCGATATCGAAGTCAACTTCAGCATCGACTTCAGAGCACCATTTTTTGACAGTGCTGAAATGTGGATAGTTGAGCAGGCATACGACTTGGGTGAAGTCGCAACTCCAAGTCAACTCCGTCAGTGACTTAGGATATCTTTAGGGTCCAAAGTTGAAACTGACAAAGTCAAGTCGCAATCCAAGTCGAGCCCGACATGCGACTTGAATGAAGTCGGACATGAAGTCGACTCAGACATGCGACTTGAGTAGAGTGGTAAATCAACTTTACTTAGGGTATTTTCATGGGGTTTAAATTCATTCACTCATAGGTTTCCAAAACAGCAAGTTTGGAACCCGTTTTTCACCCGTTTTACGCGTCTTTCGACACTTAACTATAGGCAGCCCTAAAATCCGAATTTTCCAGAAATAAAATCCATTTTTCTTCATCCATATTTACTGATTTAACACATAATTAACATCCATGCATTATCATTTCTCAAAACAGCAAGTTACCCTCACGTTTTGAGACCCGTTTCACGTCGGTTTGACGTTCCTTCATAAAAGTCATAAAAATCTGATTTAGGGTTTATTTCTCCCAAATATTTTGGGCATCCATCATAACTTAAATCTAGGTTATTTTACCCTACATAACATGCCTAAAACATGCAAGTCCATTTCCATAGCATTTTTAACCCAAAAATTAAGAATTTAGGTCAAAATCCATGCTTTGCATTCCATAACTTCAAAATTTCATCACTTAAGCATAAACCCTCATATTTTTAGCATGAATACATGATTTATAGCTTAATAAACTCACCAAATCCAAACAGAAACTTATCTTGGAGATTTAGGGTTTAACAACTTGGATTTTCCATTTCATATGCATGCATAACTCCATTTCCATCAACTTTAACTTAAAAATTCATGCTTAAAACTTAATACCCATTCATATTCAAGAAAAGGCATGTTAAAATATCATTTTACAGATTCTTTAAGCATGCTTTTCATTTCCAAGTTTTGAGTAAAAAACTCAAGTTAAACAACTCAAAATCATCACATACATACTTGGATTTGTAGCAAATCAAATCTTAGCAACTTGAAGTGATTTCTTCTTCAAGTTTTCCTTCTTTTTCCCTTGATTTTCTCCTCTATTTTTCTGGCTATGAGGGACGTGAGCAGCTGATGTGGTTTGCTTGGTGAAATTTAACACTTAGCAATTTTTTTCCAAGCTTCTCACAAGTAACGAGTATGACTTTTAAAGGCTGGATTTTTCCCAATTGTGGGACCCACTTGTGCTGCAATTCCACATCCCATAAATGCATCTCTATCTACCATATGAGGTGGGTGAATTTGGGCCATGTAAATTGCATTTTTACTTTTTACAAAATCACGAAACCTGCATCATCTTGACCGTAAATCTGCATTGCCATTTCACGCCCAAATCTGTCCAGATTTTTGCATCCCATTTTTCATTTTTATTTCATGTATAAACATGGATAATTTATGCTCCTAATCACCCTTTAATTCCTCCACAAATTTGGTGTTAAGAAAAATTAATAAAATGGCTAAAACTGCCACTTTTCTGCACACTATTCCACCCACTATGCTGTCCACGATCAGCTGGGTTGCACATGCCTTTCCCATTTTTTTTATTGCTGAAACCTTGCATAATTGCATCCACATTCATGTACTTGCATCTCAGAAACATGTGGTATTTTTTTAATATAAAAAAAATCAATTTGGGCAGTCCAATAGCCCTTGGACGTCCCTTATGTGGCCACCTTAGCTATGCTCCCATAGTTTCGTCATTTTGGGCATTAAATAGTTGGATAATTCATGGCATTATACATTTTATTTAAATGCATAACTTCCCTCAAAAATTGCTGCAATTGACACCTCAAATTCCCTTTCCATCGAGCATTTATGTATGGTACTCTAGCATTAATGCTATGGTACTTTTGTTGAGCATAGGTCAAACTTGATCACCTTTTTCAATGCAGGCATTTTCCCAATATTACATGATTAATCCAAGCCTTCCAAAATAAATATTTCACCATTTCATTCAACCGTTTCAAATTTCAACTCAATCCGAGTTTTCTACCTCCCGATATAGCCGTTTAAAGTTAACGGTTGGAATGAACTTATACTTAAAAATTAATAATTCTCATTTCATCAAGAATTTTCATAATATTTTCATTCCATAATACCAAGCCCATCATTAACAATTTTCATTTCAAATTTCACTTGAATTCGCCTTATAGGCGTTGAGTTATGAATTTTTCAATATTTTCCATCAAACTTGTCAATTTCCATATTAACTTCCATAATTCATTTTAAATAATGGAAAATGATTTTTCATGACATATTTGCACATTTAAATCACAAATAATTCATTCTAAACCCATTGTCTCATTTAGGCTCAAAACACTTAATCATATCATTAATGTTAACCCATAACCCTAATTGCCATAATTAGCAAAAATCATAAAATGCCTTCATAATTCCAAAATTCATGAATAATTATCATATTCGTGTTCAATGCATACATATAGGTCCTACATGGGTTAGGGTTTCACAATCCTCCTCCCCCTTATAACAGGTTTCGTCCCGAAACCGTCTATTCCTTAAATAGGTGGGGGTACTTTCGTTCCACTTCTTCCTTTAGCTCCCATGTGGCTTCATTTTCGGAGTATCGGTTCCATTGTACTTTCACATACTCAATTTCCCGATTCCGAAGCTTTTGCACCTTGTGATCTAAGATTTTCACTGGCCTCTCTTTATAGTTTAGATAATCATGAATTGGCAAATTTTCAGCCACCAATACATGCGTTGGGTCTGGAACATATTTCCTGATCATCGATATGTGGAACACATTATGAATCAAAGATAACGTTGGGGGTAAAGCTACCCGATATGCTAACTTCCCAACCTTTTCCAAAACCTCAAATGGTCCAATATACCTGGGATTCAGTTTTCCCCTTTTTCCAAACCTTGTAACTCCTTTGAATGGCGTGACCTTTATAAACACATGTTCGCCAACTTGGATATTCAAATCCCTTCTCTTGCAATCTGTGTAACTCTTTTGCCGACTCTGGGTTGTGAGTATACACTGGCGAATAGTCTTCACCTTGTCAGCCATTCATTGAGATAAGTCTGGGGCTAATCTTTTCTCTCCAACTTCATCCCAATTCAACGGTGTTCGACACCGTCGACCATATAACGCCTCAAATGGAGCCATTTGGATGCTAGCTTGGTAACTATTATTATATGCGAATTCCACAATGGAGATGTACTCATCCCATGATCCTCCAAACTCCAAAGTACACATACGAAGCATATCTTCAACGACTTGGTTCACCCGCTCCGTTTGTTCATCCGTTTGAGAATGAAAAGTTGTGCTAAACTTGAGTTGGGTGCCTAAGGTTTCGTCCAGGCTTTTCCAAAACCTTGACGTGAATGTCGCATCTCGATCGAGATGATCGACTTCGGCACTCCATGGAGTCTTACAATCTCTTTATAATAAACCTTAGCTAGCTTTTCCGCCATATACGTCTTTTTGATAGGTAGAAATTGCGCGAATTTCGATAACCTATCCACGATCACCCATATAGAATCATTCCCGGCTTGGGTTCTAGGTAATCCTTCTATGAAGTCCATTGTAATGTCATCCCACTTCCATTCAGGAATTTCTAAGGACTGTAACTTACCAGGAATTTTTTGGTGATCAGCCTTCACCCGTTGGCAGGTTAGACACTTAGCCACATATTCAGCGATCTCTCTCTTCATATTATTCCACCAATATACTTTCTTGAGATTCTGATACATTTTAGTACTCCCTGGGTGAATAGAAAAAGGCAAAAAATGGGCTTCCTTAAGGATCTGTTCCTTCAACTCAACAATGCTAGGTATGCAGAGGCGACCCTTGTACCAATACATACCCCGTTCATCAATAGCAAATTCTGTCAACCCCTTTTTCTTCATTTTCTCAACATGTGTATGTAGGTCTGTATCCTTTTGCTGCGCAACCCTAATCTAGTCAAAAAGTGAGGATTGTATGTGTAATTGGGATAGTCTAACTTGGACTCCTGGTAGACATGCAATCAATTCCATTTGCTCAATTTCCTTAAGCAGTCCTTTCTCCTTAGTGATAAGATGCGCTAAGCTGATGTTTCGGCTCAATGCATCAGCTACCACATTTGCCTTACCTGGATGGTATAATATCTATAAATCATAATCCTTCAATAACTCAAGCCATCTCCTTTGTCTCATATTCAACTCCTTCTGAGTGAAAATATATTTAAGGCTCTTATGATCAGTATAAATCTCACATCTTGCACCATACAGGTAATGTCTCCATATTTTTAAGGCAAATACCACCGCTGCTAACTCTAAATCAAGTGTGGGGTATCTTACCTCATTGGGCTTTAATTCTCATGACGCATAAGCTATCACCTTACCCCTTTGCATCAATACGCAACCCAATCCTTTCCTTGACGCATCACTATAAACTACAAACCCTTCATTTCCTTCGGGTAGGGTTAGGATGGGTGCTTCTACCAATCATCGTTTTAACTCCTGAAAACTACGCTCGCATTCATCAGACCATACATACCTGACTCCTTTACGAGTCAACTTGGTTAACGGGGCTGACAATTGAGAAAACCCTTCGACAAACCTTCTGTAATAGCCGGCCAACCCTAGAAAACTTCGAATTTCCGTAATGGTCGTTGGCCTTGGCCATTTCAATACCGCCTCAATCTTTTGAGGATCAACTTGAATACCCTTCTCAGATATTATATGCCCGAGAAATCCTATCTGTTTCAGCCAAAACTCAAATTTCTTCAGTTTGGCATATAATTTCTCTTTCATTAGTCTTTCTAAGACCCTTCGAAGATAGTTTTCATGTTCTTCTCTGTTTTGGAGTAGATCAGGACATCATCAATAAAAACCACCACAAATTGATCCAGATAGTCCTGAAAAACTCTATTCATCATGTCCATGAATACAGCAGGGGCGTTAGTAAGTCCGAAAGGCATTACCAGAAATTCATAATGTCCATACTGGGTTCGGAATGCCGTTTTATGAGTATCAGCTGGACTTATTCTTAATTGATGGTACCCTGACTATAAATCAATCTTAGAGAAAGTTGTTGCGCCTTGCAACTGATCAAACAGGTCATCGATCCTGGGCAATGGATATTTGTTCTTTATCATAACCTTATTCAGCTATCGGTAATCAATACATAATCTTAAGCTTCCATCCTTCTTCCTCACAAACAGTACCGGAGCTCCCCAAGGGGGTACACTTGGTGTTATGAAACCCTTGTCCAATAGCTCTTGTATTTGCGCCCTCAGTTCATTCATCTCAGCTGGCGCCATTCTATATGGGGTTTTAGAAATCGGAGCTGTATCTGGCATTACATCAATTGTCATATCCATTTCCCGTTGTGGAGGTAATGTGGTTAACTTCTTTGGCAATACATCTGAGAATTCTTTAACCATGGGTATTTGATTAATTTCCACCTCCATACTATTATCCACATTCACAGATACCAAATAGGCTTGACATTTTGTCGAATCATTCTGACAGCTTTCATAGATGAAATCAATATACTTGAGTTGTCAGGTTGCCTTAACTTTCCAATAGCAATCTCCTTCCCTGGAGTTGCTTCAAATTTCACTTTCTTATTTTTAGAGTCTATAGTCTCTCCTCATTGGCTTAGCCAATCCATACCCAAAATCACGTCGAACTCGGTCATAGGCAATAGGATCAAATCAGCTTCTAGAATTAATGATCCTATCCTGATTGGGCAGGCTTTGCATACTTGGCTAGTACTTTCTAACCTATAGACTGGAGATTCCACATGTATAACCTGATTAGTTTCTTCTATCGGCAGTGCATGGGTGGTCACGTATTGGCATGCTATGAATGAATGGGTGGCACCAGAATCAAACAAAGCAACTGCCATATTCCCTAAAATATAAACCGTACCTGTGACCACCTTTTCTTCTTGTTCCTGAGATTCTGTCCGGGTCAGGGCATGCACATGCACCGGGTTCGTAGAAGTTCCCTGCTTACTGGGTGCTCTAGGTATCCTTAGCTGAGCAGGTCTTCCACGTCCTTAAGATGACTGCGCCTTGTTTGGGCAAATCGTGGCTATATGACCCACTTGATCACATATATAACACTTAATCACCTTTGCTTCCCCTGGCCTGCACTCCTTGGCGATGTGACCCGTCTGTCCACATTTGTAACACCAGTTCGAGCCCTTTAGACACTCGCCTGTATGTCGCCTTTGACATTTCTTACAGTATGGCGAGCTTTTCTTCTTTTGAATTCCTTTTCCTTTTCTTATGCTGCCTTTTCTAGCTTTCTCTTTTCCCGTATCCGATTCCTTGGGACCCATATTGAATGCCCTCAAACCCAATCTTAATTCTTGGGTTCTCAAGGACTCAATCTCCAAAGCTCTTGCTCTCTCCAAACTTGAAGCATAATCCTTTATTAGCAGAGGTGCAAGGCTTTCTCGCAGATATGGCCTCAGCCCTTTTTGGAATCTCTGTGCCTTATTTTGTGGCACATTTGCGATCCAAGGGACATATCTGACCAGAGAATTAAATTTTGTGGCGTACTCGATGACCGTCATCCTCCCTTGATATAATTTTTCAAATTCTATTACCTTTTGACTCTGCAAACCCACCGGGAGGTATTCCTTATTAAATTCTTCCACAAATGCTTGCCAAGAGACTTCCTCGGGTCGTGGCATTGTGATAGCATTGTCTCCCACCATTCGTGTGTGTCTTTTGCTAATAGATGAGTAGCACACAATACTTTTTGACGGTCATTGCATGGAGATATCCTAAATAATTTCTTAATCTCCATCAGCCACTGCTCTGCTTGAACCGGGTCGGGTTCTCCAGAAAATTTCGGGGGTCACTGCGCTAGAAAGGCATTTATAGCTCTTTATATAAGAAGGCGTCGTGCCGAAGGAGTCATCGAGGTACCTGTTCTGTGGCGCCCCAAACCGAGCGTCACATCCTAGCCCTTACCTCAAGATCGAATTGATTGGTAAACGTGATCAGAATTGTTGCCCTGTCACACGGCGGGATTTATCTGATATTTATCCTGTTAAATATGGTCATGTAACTGATCATATAACACCTCATGTTCTCACAATTTCATATTCATACATTTTTAAGTCATTTCGATCCATTCATTACATACAAACATGCTGTTCAGCGACATTTCATCTTTTACCTAAATTAGATGTCACTGCATGTACATATCACAGTCATTCGTATAAAACATTCAAGTAGTTCACAACTATTCATTATAAAGCACGACATGAAATTTTACAATCATTCCACATCAACTTCATAACATAAGTTCCATAAATTTTTCCATGAACTCCTTAATCCGGTGCTAGATCCTTCACCGTGTCCTGTCCATCACCTGTCTTTGGGTTTGGAAAACAAAATCGTGAGTCGAAAATCAATAAGCAAGCTATTTGCATTTTTCAGGAAAATCATTTCAGGCAACATTTTTCATTTAAAATCAACTTGGAAAGCATTCTTATACCTTATTCAAAGGTATATCTTGAAAACATGAAATCCTGTACCCATCACGGGTCTCATATGCAAAATGTCATATGAAAAACATGAACATGAACATCATATCTCCCTTAGGATGGAAGTTAGCTAGGCGACCATCCGTCACGTTAACTCCCATTTCAGAGAGGGCGCCGCCGGCCATCGGCCTATTACAAGCAACTTGGTCACACCAAGGGGGGACAATCGGTCCGCTTACACCCTTCAAGTGGACCTAGTATCCTGTGCACATGAACTTTTCATAAATCCATCTTTGACATGCTAGCATGATTTTTCAACCATAAACATCAATCCACATCATTTTCCATAGCATTTATAAAAGAAACATTTCATAATCATTGCTTTCGAAATAAAACATCATTTCAACATTATTTTGCTAAGGGATGGCCATCCTTAAACCCATTAGAAACAATTTTATAGTTTCATCAAACAAGTTAGAATACAAATTGCATTTATGGAAATAATTTAGAAAAGAAAAAATCCTTTAGAAAATTTGCTTGCTTACCTGAACTTCTTAGCTTTCCTCCACCACTTTCTCTTTGCCTTTGCCCACATGAAAATGATATGATTTTTCATATATTTCCTTTTCTCATATTTTCTTTAATTTTCCAACCCATTCCATATACACACATCTTTTATTTGACTTCATAAGTCATCATACACATATATGGCTCATTTTGCACCCATTAGCATAATTTACACACATTCGGCTATCATACATCGTAGCATATACATATAACCCTAAAATTAGGGTATCCATTTCAATTTTCATAAATTCATTCATAAATCATTGTACATAGGTTTCTTAACCCCTTTTTGCTATTTATCACATTTTTACTACCATTCATTCATCACGTCCATTTCAAACACCTGTTATCATCATAAATGGCATTATAAAATTTCGCAATTGGAATTTCACATCATATCATGTAAAACAGACTTATATTCATGAATTTAATCATATTTTATGCATTTTTTTCATAAAATTACTTTTCACAAGTTATTTCTCACATAAGCCCATCTAACCCTTTCACATATGCCCCTTTTTGGCATGCATACGTATGGTGTTTTCATAAAATCCTCTAGGCAACATTTCATCTTATTTTATAGTGGTTTAATTACCCTTTAATACCACTTTACTTAGGGTATTTTCATGGGATTTAAATTCATTCACTCATAGGTTTCCAAAACAGCAAGTTTGGAACCCGTTTTCACTCGTTTTACGCGTCTTTCGACACTTAACTATGGGCAGCCCTAAAATCGGAATTTTCCAGCAATAAAAACCATTTTTATTCATCCATATTTAGTGATTTAACACATAATTAACATCCATGCATTATCATTTCTCAAAACAGCAAGTTACCCTCACGTTTTGACACCCGTTTCACATCGGTTTGATGTTCCTTCATAAAAATCAGATTTAGGGTTTATTTCTCCCAAATATTTTGGGCATCCATCATTACTTAAACCTAGGGTATTTTACCCTACATAACATGCCTAAAACATGCAAGTCCATTTCCATAGAATTTTTAACCCAAAAATTAAGAGTTTAGGTCAAAATCCATGCTTTGCATTCCATAACTTCAAAATTTCATCACTTAAGCATAAAACCTCATATTTTTAGCATGAATACATGATTTATAGCTTAATAAACTCATCAAATCCAAACATCAACTTATCTTGGAGATTTAGGGTTTAACAACTTAGATTTTCCATTTCATATGCATGCATAACACCATTTCCATCAACTTTAACTTAAAAATTCATGCTTAAAAATTAATACCCATTCCATATTCATGAAAAGGCATGTTAAAAAATCATTTTATAGATTCTTTAGGCATGCTTTTCATTTCCAAGTTTTGAGTTAAAAAACTAAAGTTAAACAACTCAAAATCATCACATACTTGGATTTGTAGCAAATCAAATGTTAGCAACTTGAAGTGATTTCTTCTTCAAGTTTTCCTTCTTTTTCCCTTGATTTTCTCCTCTATTTTTCTGGATAGGAGGGACGTGAGCAGCTGCTGTGGTTTGCTTGGTGAAATTTAACACTTAGCAATTTTTTTCTAAGCTTCTCACAAGTAACGAGCATGGCTTTTAAAGGCTGGATTTTTCCCAATTGTGGGACCCACTTGTGCTGCAATTCCACATCCCATAAATGCATCTCTATCTAACATATGAGGTGGGTGAATTTAGGCCATGTAAATTGCATTTTTACTTTTTACAAAATCACAAAACCTGCATCATCTTGACCTTAAATCTGCATTGCCATTTCAGGCCCAAATCTGTCCAGATTTTTGCATCCCATTTTTCATTTTTATTTCATGTATAAACATGGGTAATTTATGCTCCTAATCACCCTTTAATTCCTCCATAAATTTGGTGTTAAGAAAAATTAATAAAATGGCTAAAACTGCCACTTTTCTGCACACTATTCCACCCACTATGCTGTCCACGATCAGCTGGGTTGCACATGCCTTTCCCATTGTTTTTATTGCTGAAACCTTGCATAATTGCATCCACATTCATGTACTTGCATCTCAGCAACATGTGGTATTTTTTTAATATAAAAAAATGAATTTGGACAGTCCAATAGCCCTTGGACGTCCCTTATGTGGCCACCTTAGCTATGCTCCCATAGTTTCGTCATTTTGGGCATTAAATGGTTGGATAATTCATGGAATTATACATTTTATTTAAATGCATAAATTTCCTCAAAAATTCCTGCAATGGACACCTCAAATTCCCTTTCCATCGAGCATTTATGTATGGTACTCTAGCATTAATGCTATGGTACTTTTGTTGAGCATAGGTCCAACTTGCTCATCTTTTTCAATGTAGTCATTTTCCCAATATTACATGCTTAATCCAAGACATCCAAAATAAATATTTCACCATTTCATTCAACCGTTTCAAATTTCAACTCAATCCGAGTTTTCTAGCTCCCAATATAGCCTTTTAAAGTTAATGGTTGAAATGAACTTATACTTAAAAATTCATAATTCTCATTTCATCAAGAATTTTCATAATATTTTCATTCCATAATACCAAGCCCATCATTAACAATTTTCATTTCAAATTTCACTTGAATTCGCCTTATAGGCGTTGAGTTATGAATTTTTCAATATTTTCCATCAAACTTGTCAATTTCCATATTAACTTCCATAATTCATTTTAAATAACGGAAAATGATTTTTCATGACATATTTGCACATTTAAATCACAAATAATTCATTCTAAACCAATTGTCTCATTTAGGCTCAAAACACTTAATCATATCATTAATGCTAACCCATAACCCTAATTGCCATAATTCGCAAAAATCATAAAATACCTTAATAATTCCAAAATTCATGAATAATTATCATATACATGTTCAATGCATACATATAGGTCCTACATGGGTTAGGGTTTCACAGGAATGTTATGTGTGAATGAATACATTGCATTTTCATACATGGATTGAAGAGGAAAGCATGGATTTGAAATGATGTTTTAAAGGGATGGTGCAAATAATTCTCTACATGAGAATGACAAGTTACCTGGTGTAAGAGGTATATAATGCCGGGAAAATCAAAAGTCATGCATGTAGGAGATCAGGTAGGCTAATCAGGGTAAAGGACGCGAGGTCCCCTTGACGAGGTCAAGTCGGAAAAGCTAGCGTAGTGGACCATGGTATGTGAGATGTTTCCCAGGCTAGTGTACCCACACACGAAAGTTTATGTCAAGAATGGAAAGGAAGTATTTGTACATCCAATGTTTATGAAATAATTTTTATGAAAAGGTTTCTGTGCATTTGATAGTTGATCACTTGGTAAGTGTCTTCTATCTAATGGAGAGGAATGCATTTAAATGAAAGAAAAATGCTTGTTTATTGAGTTTCGACTCATGTTTTGTTTTTCCAACCTCAGACAAGTGTAGGGAAAGCCAAGAGATGAAGGGCATGTGTTACTAAAGAAAAAGAGGAATCTACAAAGATTAGTAAATTTTTGTATGAATAGAAGACCTAATGGGATATGATGAGAAAGGACATAGGTTGTATGAAATTATGAAGTAATGAATAATATAAAAAATTGATGATTTATGATGATATGGATGAGTCCATTATGAATGATGATGAGTATACGATTATATGATGAAAGAAAAAGAAAGAAAAAAAATTTAGACGAGTTCCAATTAAGAACCCGCCGCATGGTCAAGGCAACAATCCTGAGTCACGTTTACTAATCAATAAGATCCCGGAGTAAGGCTTCTAGGCACCCCGGTTCGGGGCGCCACGTAAAATTTGCAAGGCATGTCAACTGTCCAAGCAGCCTAAAATGTCATTTTCCTCTAGAAATGAAATTTCAACATCAAGGCCAGTTGAACTATTACACATGGATCTCTATGGGGCATCCGACATCTTGACTCTTGGAGGAAAGAAGTATGTTTTTATTATTGTTAATGATTTTTCAAGATTCACATGGATAATACTATTAGCTAGTAAAGATGAAGCCTTCTCAATGTTTTTTACTTTTTCAAATTTGGTGCAAAATGAAAAACAAAATACAATCATATCAATTAGAAGTGATATGATGGTGAATTGAAAACAAATGATTTATAGAATTTTGTAATGAAAAAAGGAATTCACCATACATTTTCTGCACCAAGGACTCCCCAACAAAATAGGGTAGTTGAAAGAAAAAATAGAACAATACAAGAGATGACTAGAACTATGCAAAATGAAAGCAAATTATCCAAGAAATTTTGGGGTGAAGCTGTAAGTACAACATGTCATGTATTAAATCAAATTACCATAAGAGAAATCTTGAAAAAGACCCCACATGAGTTATGGAAAGGTAGACAACAAATATTTCATACTTTCATGCTTTTGATTGCATTTGCTATGTTTTGAACAATAGAAAAATAAATTTAGCAAAAATTAGATACTAAGAGTGATGAGGTAATATTTTTTGGATATTCATCAGATAGCAAAGCATATAGAGTTTTCAACAAAAGAAATCAAGAAGTAGAAGAATCTATTCATGTTGTATTTGATGAATTTAACCCAATTTATAAGAAGGAGAATGAGCAAAGTGATGCAGATGACCTATCAAAGAATCTTGAAAAACTACATGTGGAAAAAGCAAGACGGAGTCGAATTGAAGCTATAACAAAATCCGGACAAGAAGGTAAGTGAAGGTAATAATTCCTACATGCCCTCAAAGGATGTGAAATTAAAAAACGATCATCCAATTGAGCAAGTAATTGGTAACATATATGAAGGTTTAAGAACTAGGGGCTCTAGACATAATACATGCGAACATTTTGCTTTTGCATCTAAAATAGAGCCAAATTTAGTTGATCAAGTCCATAATGACGAAAATTAGATTATGGCAATGCAAGAAGAGCTAAATCAATTTGAAAGGAACCAAGTATGATACCTAGTTCCTAGACCCAAAGACAACACAATTATTGGTACCAAATGGGTCTTTAGGAACAAATTAGATGAAAGTGGATTTGTGGTAAGAAACAAAGCTAGACTTGTGGCCAAGGCATATTCATAAGAGGAAAGAATTGACTTTGAGGAATCATATACTCCTATGGCCAGATTAGAAGACATACCCATCCTATTAGCATTTTCATCTCATATGAATTTCAAATTGTTTCAAATGGATGTAAAAAGTGAATATTTATGTTGATGACATTGTATTTGGTGCTACTAACGAATCTTTATGTCAAAATTTTTTTGAGCTTATGCAGAATGAATTCAAGATGCGCATGATGGGCGAGCTAAATTTCTTTCTTGGGCTGCAGATTAAACAATTAAGTGAAGGAATTATAATAAATCAGTCCAAGTACGTCAATGAAATGCTCAAGAAATTTGGTATGCAAAACAGCAAAGGAGCAAATATACCCATGAGCTCAACTATCAAGATTGACAAAGATGAAAGAGGTAAACCAGTTGAACAAAAGTTCTAGAGGAGTATGATAGGATCTTTATTATATTTGACTGCATCCAGACCAGACATATTATTTAGCGTTCGCATGTGTTCTAGATTTCAATCATGTCCCAAAGAATCACATTTAGCAACTGTAAAAAGAATTTTTAGATATCTAATTGACACTACTAATCTAGGGCTATGGTACCTTACGGATTCAACATTCGATTTAATTCGCTAATCAGATGCGGATTTTTCTAGTTACAAAGTAGATAGAAAAAGCACTAGTGGTACATGTCAATTCTTTGGAAACATTGTGGTGCCCCGAACCGGGGTGCCTAGAAGCCTTACTTCAGGATCTTGTCGATTGGTAAATGTGACTCAGGATTGTTGCTCTGATTACGCGGCGGGTTCTTAATTGGAACTTGTCCAATTTTTTCTTTTCTTTTCTTTTATCACATAACATATACTCATCATCATTCATAATGGACTTATCCATATCATCATAAATCATCAACTTCTCATATTATTCATAACTTCATAATTTCATACAACCTATGTCCTTTTTCATCATATCCCATTTGGGCATCTATTCATACAAAAATCTACTAACCTTTGTACATTTTTCTTTTCCTTTAGCAACACATGCCCTTCATCTTTTGGCTTTCCCTACACCTGTCTAAGGTTGGAAAAACAAAACATGAGTCGAAACTCAATAAGCAAGCATTTTTATTTTAAATGCATTCCTCTCCATTCGATAGAAGACACTTACGAAGTGATCAACTATCAAATGCACAGAAACCTTTTCATAAAATTCATTTCATAAACATTGGATGTGCAAATGCTTCCTTTCCATTCCTGACATAAACCTTCGTGTGCGGGTATGCTAGCCCAGGGAACATCTCACATAGCATGGTCTAATACGTCGGCTTTCTCCGACTTTGCCTCATCAAGGAGAACCTCTCTTCCTCTTGACGCCTACATGGTCTCCTACATGCATGACTTTTGATTTCCCTGACATTATATACCTCTTACACTGGTGACTTGTCATTCTCATGTAGAGAATTATTTGCACCATCCATTGAAAACATCATTTCAAATCCATGCTTTCCTTTTCAATCCATGTATGATAATGACATTCATTCACACATAACATTCCTTTGCCTTCACCTCTTGGGAGGACGCCGCCAGTGTGGCGCCCCGAACCGAGAGTCACAACCTTACTCCAAGATCTTATCGATTAGTAAATGTGAATCAGGATTGTTGCCCTGACCACACGACGGGTTCTTAATTGGATCTCGTCCAATTTTTTTTTCATTTCTTTCTTTTTCTTTTCTTTCATCACATAAACATATACTCATCATCATTCATAATAGACTTATCCATATCATCATAAATCATCAACTTCTCATATTATTCATAACTTCATAATTTCATACAACCTACATCCTTTTTAATCATATCCCATTAGGGCATCTATTTGTACAAACATCTACTAACCTTTATAGATTCCTCTTTTCCTTTAGCAACACATGCCCTTCATCTTTTGGATTTTCCTACACTTGTCTGAGGTTGGGAAAACAAAACATGAGTCAAAACTCAATAAGCAAGTATTTTTCATTTTAAATGCATTCCTCTTCATTCGATTGAAGACACTTACCAAGTGATCAACTATCAAATGCACAGAAACCTTTTCATAAAATTCATTTCATAAACATTGGATGTGCAAATGCTTCCTTTCCATTTCTGACATAAACCTTCGTGTGCGGGTACGCTAGCCTAGGGAACATCTCACATAGCATGGTCCAATACGCCAGCTTTCTCCGACTTGGCCTCATCAAAGGGAACCTCTCTTCCTCTTGACGCCTACATGGTCTCCTACATGCATGACTTTTGATTTCCCCGACATTATATACCTCTTACACCAGGTGACTTATCATTCTCATGTAAAGAATTATTTGCACAATCCCTTAAAAACATCATTTTCAAATCCATACTTTCCTTTTCAATCCATGTATGACAATGCAATGCATTCATTTACACATAACATTTCTTTGCCTCCACCTCTAGGGAGGACACCGCTGGCACACAGCCCATACGATTCAGCAATAGTGAAGGGGGACCCTCTGATCTGCTCTCTACCTCCACCAAAGCCTCTTCATTATACATCATACATGTGCACATGTCCATGAACATCACATGACATCAATATGCCGACATGAATTTTCATAAAAACTCATAAACATTCATCATTTCAAAACATTATAAGAATGACCACCCTTAAACACATTTCATAAATACTTGAGAATAAAACATATTTTCAAAAGGGTTTGCTTGCTTACAATGAAGCAATAAAATCACATTTTCAAAGTTGTGCTTGCTTACCTCCTCAGTCGATGTCCTCAACTTTCTCCTTCCTTTTTCCCTATACAAGGAAAATGGATATTTTATCCATCCATTTCATGTCTTAGGTTGCTTTCCACGCTTGCTTTATAAACATTTATTACCTCATTCCTATAGAGGTTAATCTTATAAAGATACTTGGTCATTACCTCCTTATATGGATTTTTTTTATCCATAAATCCCTTTAAAAATTCTATCCATATATCCTCATAAAAATAAATCTCAATTTTTCCCAAAATCACATTGTTCACTGTTCATAGTTACTGTAGCATATTACTGTTCACAGCGGGTTGACTACTGTTCATGGGTTCCAAAAATTGACATTTTTCCCAAAAATTAAAAATACCATGACATAGATTATGTTTAGTATATCATGAGAAAATTCATGAATTTTGAATTCATCATCATTTACTTTGTCAAATAAATCATTTTCTTCATATACTAAAATTCTTCATAATTTCACTTAAGCATAATCCTTAAATCTAAAAATCATGAAATTAATATATCATCATTCCAACATCATAACTATCATAAATATTCATCCCATATAAGAATTTAATAATATTGGAGCATTATTTTCACATTTAATACATGATTTTCTCGAATGCTCTATCTTCGCTCCAAATTTTTGATGTTTCGGCATAATTCCACTTTGGCATTGTAACCATACTTATTTTCTCATGCTTAGGCATTATCTATGTATTATTTTACCCTACTTAATATTCAAAAGAAATTCGAGAAGAATTCACTCACCTTAAGTGAAGATATCATTCTTCTCTTCTCACTTTCTCTCTCTATCCTTCTCTCCTCTCCTCCTCAAGGCTTGAACGTGTGGGTGGGGGTTGGAAATGCTCAAATGAGCTGGGTTTGTGTGCTTTGGTCATTCACCCCATGCCCCTATTTATAGGATTTGATTTTTTCATGAATTTACAATTTACCCCTTGAAATTGGACTAAATTATAAATATTTTTTCCAAGGAAATTTCCAAGCAACCCTTGAGCAATGTGCAGCCCCCCTAGCTACTGTTCACACCACCTTAGCTAGCCCCTATTTATTTAATGATTTTTGATTTATTAAAATTAATTTTTTAAAGCTAATTCATCTCAACTATTGATTTTTAATAAGATTGATTTTGGACCATTGGATTTTGGCCCAAAAGTCAAGCCTCAAGCAGCCATTGCAGCTTTTCATTAATTATTTGATTTTTAATTAATTAAAAATAACCCAAAAGTCAAATTATAATTAATGAAAAGTGGGCTACTTTTTTTATCTTCAAATGACGTTTAATCTTGACCCTTGATTCATGATTTTTGATAGATTTTGGACCACTCATCATGTTCATCATAAGATTTTGGTCATCCATAAAAAATTTCACTTTAATCCGACGTCTGGATTGCAAGTCATGAATTTTTCTTTATTTTCTCTCAAAATTCCACTAAAAATCCGAAAAGACTAAATAAATGAAAAAGTGGCTATTTTGTCCTTTTGTGGGAAGCTTCCTTTTTCGTCTTTTATGATTAAGTTAATCCAAAGTGATTAACTTAACATATTCCTTAATCGTACAGTTACTATTCACATTTCACTATTCACGTTTCACTATTCATCCAAATTTACATTTCATAATTCATTATTTAATCTTCCAATTCCATATATTGCAAAATATAATCCATATATTTTCTATAAGGATCAATACATCATCTAGAGTTTTTAAACCTAGGGTTTCATACATGCCTCCAAGATCGGAGTTTCACAGCCAGCACACAGCCCATACAACTTAGCAATAGTGAAGGGGGACCCTCTGATCCGCTTTCTACCTCCACCAAAGTCTCTTCATTATGCATCATACATGTGCACATATCCATGAACATCACATGATATCAATATGCTGGCATAACTTTTCATAAAAACTCATAAACATTCATCATTTCAAAACATTATAGGAATGACCACCCTTAAACACATTTCATAAGTACTTGAGAATAAAACATATTTTCAAAAGAGTTGTTTGCTTACCTTTGCTTTGTTTTAATCTGACTCCTTTATCCTTCCTTTTCCTTTTCCTATACAAGTGAAAAGGATAATTTACACTATCATATATGTGTCATAATCATTTATGACCTTCCATACTTCCTATAAAAGTTAAACCTAAAAGTTAGGTTTCTACTCCCTATGAGTTTTTTACCCTAATGCTTTATAGAACTAATATCATTCCTTATAAATATCAATCTTATTTTTACTTAATTTACACTGTTTACTGTTCATGGTACTGTTCACGATTACTGTTCACCCAGGTTACTGTTCACAGCGAGTTGGGTATTGTTCATGGGTTCCAAAAATTGACATTTTTTCAAAAATAAAAAATACCATGACATAGCTCTTAGTTAGTATATCATAGGAAATTCATGAATTTCGAATTCATCATCATTAACATGGCTAAATAAATCATTTTCTCCATATACTAAAAATCAACATAATTTCACTTAAGCATAATCCTTAAATCCAAAAATCATGAGATTAATATATCATCATTCCAACATCAGAACTATCATAAAAATTCATCCCATATCATCATTTAGCAATATTGGAGCATTAGTTTTACATTTTAGACATGATTTTTCCGAATGCTCTATCTTCGCTCCAAATTTTTGATGTTTTGGCATAATTCCAATTAGGTATTATAACTTTACTTATTTTTTCATGCTTAGGCATTATCTAAGCATGGTTTTACCCTACTTAACACTCAAAATTTTTTTTGGAAAGAATTCCCTTGCCTTAAGTAGAAAAACTCTCCTACTACTTGGTCTTTCTCTCTCTTTCCTTCTATCCTTCTTTCACTAAAGGCCAAAAACGTGTTTAGGGGTGGGAATGCTGAATTTCTCAAGCTTGGAGCTGGGAATGGTGTGCCTTGGTCGTTCATAGCATCCACTATTTATAGTTTTTCATTTTTTATTAAATTATAATTTACTTCCTTGCTCAAGGTATTTAATTCTAAATATTTTTTCAATTTCCATGATCTGTCTTGAGCAATGTGCAGCCCCCCTAGATACTGTTCACGCCACCCTAGCTAGCCTATTTAATTAATAATTTTTGATTTATTAAAAATCATATTTTTAAGCTAATTAAATCTCAACCGTTGATTCTTGATGAGGATGATTTTGGGCCATTGAATTTTGGCCTCAAAAGTCCATGCATGTCCACATCCCAGCTGCTCCTTGCAGATATGCATTTAATTTTTTGATTTTTAATTAATTAAAAATAACCCAAAAGTCAAATATAATTAACGAAAAAGTGAAGCTACTTTTTGATCTCCAAATGACATTTAATCTTGACCTTTAATTCATGATTTTTATCACATCCTAAACCATTCATCATGTTCATCATAATTTTTTGGCCATCCATAAAAAATTTCACTTCAAACTGACGTCCGGATTACAAGTTATGAATTTTTCTTCATTTTCTCTTCAAAAATACCTTAAATCCGAAAATTAATATTTTAATCCAAAAATAACTTTTGTCCTTTAGTGGGAAGCTTCCTTTTTCATCTTTTATGATAAAGTTAATCCAAAGTGATTAATTTAACAAATTCCTTAATCCCACGTTTCACTATTCACGTTTACTATTCATCCGAATTAACATTCCATAATTAGCTATTTAATCCTCCAATGCCATATATTGCAAAATGTCATTAATATATATTTCATATAAATATCATTACATTACTAAGGGTTTATAACTTTAGGGTTTCATACATGTTCCGAAAAATCGGGGTTTCACAAACATGATGGCTACTACATGTCAATTCTTTGGAAACATGATGACTTCATGGTTTTCAAGAAAATAAATTAGTGTTGCTTAGCCGAATATATTGCCACCGGGAGTTGTTGTGCCCAATTGCTTTGGGTGAAATAACAACTTAAAGATTATGGAATAAATTACAAAAATATACCTATTAAATGTGACAATATAAGTGCTATATGCTTAACAGAAAACCCCATATTGCACTCTAGAACCAAACGCATAATTGTGAGACATCATTTTATTAGAGAACATGTTGAAAACCATGATATTTGCCTAGAATATGTTAAAAAAAATCAAATTGTTGATATTTTTACTAAACCATTAGAAAATGAATCATTTTACAAAATTAGAAATGAAATGGGTATGATTGATATTGAATTATGAAGTTAGTGAAACATTACAAATGTATTGAGTAATGTCTATGAATGCTATGACTTGCTTAAATGAGTAAGAAAAGGTGTAGGAAATAGTATATGTCTTTTTACTTGGGTCAGAGGAGCCAAGTCGAATCTACTCATCCCAAGTCGACTTCAAACTCAAATTAAGGTTCAAAGTCGACTCCGCGGGCGTCGGTTCGGCTGGCATCCTTTTTAGGAGCAAACGGTGTGAACTCTCCCTCACTCCCATTCTCAAATATGTCCCTCTCATTCCCATTTTTGAATCCTCTTCAAGCTCTAAATCAATCTCTAAATTGGAATCTCCCCACCAAACCTCAAAGTTTCCATCTTCTCCACAATCGATGACACCTAAAGCAATTTCAAATCCAAGCAAACTTCTCATTACTAGACCCTTCAAATCTAATACAGGGGAGGACGTGCCTCAACGGCAACGAACGCCATCTAAACGTGCTAGGGATGAGGTCATGACATCCACGGGTCCTCAAGTTCGATTTTAAGAAGGTAATCCCTCCACTTCTGCACTAGAGAAGAGGGAATTTGGAATCCAATGATAGCAAGGAAGTTATCAAAAAATGAAAGGGTACCCCCATTCCAGGGGGACAAGTTCTCAAGATGCCAGTAGAATATTTCAGAACTGAGCGTCAACACAGTCAATTCTATAAGCGCTTCTAGGAGAGGAAGACTTTCCTACCAAAAATCATTGATTTCAAGTTTTTACATGAATATGAATTTGGTATTGAGGAACTACTTGATTTTCAAGGGTGGACCACTTTATTAAAGGAAGATGAAAAGATTTACCCAGATTTAACAAGAGTATTCTACTATTTATGGGATCAGGAATATTTGAATACATATGTAAAAGGAGTAAAAATTAATCTGGGTGTGGGACATAGTATAAGCAAAGGAAATGCAATTATAGGGGTGGCTAATATTTTAAGCGTTCCTCCCTTTGATGAACCGCTTCCAACAGGGTTGACACTCACTCAAATGTATAACCAATTGACCAGGAGAAATAAATACCATCCGAGTATTAAGTTCCTACATTATATGGATCTATCTCCACAATCGAGAGTATTAAGATTGCTTATAGCTCACTGCATTTACCCAAAAGGTGGAGGAAGAAATTAGCCTAATCTCCATGAGACCGAAATTCTATAGAAAGTAGCCAATCGGGTCAAAGTAAGTCTGCCCAAACTATTTTTGGAGGCAATGGAGTTGAAAAAGGAAAATCTTTGAGGAGTATTGTCATATAGCACATGGATTACCAAAATACTTACCTATTATCATGTTAATCTGGATGGAGAACCATACGAGGTCTTAAATCCTACAAATGCTATAAATCAAGCACTTCTGACCCATATGAAGATTGATATTGAGGCACTTAGAGACGATCAATTACAAGCTAGAATGGGAGGAGATTTTCAAGGAGCCTAAGATTGACAAGAACTGCAAGCTGAGGAAGCTCCACTTGAGAGGGAGGATCAACCACATCATGATTTCCATCCATCTCCACCTCCTACTCCTGAAGCTCCGACATCCCCTGCTTCTCATGCCTCCTATTTCCAGCGAGGATCTCTAGGTACAGATCACTTTGCCTATTCTCCCGCTCAACCGTTTACCGCCAATGCTATTCTAGAATATTTGCAAGGCATGAATAGTAGAATTTCTCAGGAACTCGGGGCTATTAACATTTCACTCATGGAAATTAAGGGTGTAAATCGGGTCGGGTTGACTCGGGTTGGCACAAATACAACCCTAACCCACCTTGTAAAATCACAACCCAACCCTATTTTCAACCCTACTTTTCACATCTTAACCCAACCCTATTTCAACCCACCTCAAATCGGTTCGGTTCGGGTTAGAAATCGGGCTAATAGATTACACATGTTATCAATGCTAGTTAAAGTTTTGTTCACCTGAATTTCTAAAATAATAAAAATAATTATAATTATAAAAACAATAAGTACCAATAAAAGTTCTACATAGCTCAAAAGTAGATGATAAGTTTAGTAATTGATTCTTTTTTTGTTTTTGTATTTTTGAGCAATCGATGTCTTCTGCAAGTCAAAAAGTGAAAGCCAAGTAAAATTATTACAGTAAATTATGCAAAATAGAAAAATGAATATTATAGTCTTACTTACCTTCTTAGTTGGCTTCCAATCAAAGCTACAAATATCTTAAGTTCTCAGTTGACCTGTTATGTTATTCTAAATCACCAATGCGAGCAAATATCTAAACAACCTATTTACGATGCAATATAACCAAATAATCCAAACACAATTTCACAACTAATGAACCAAATATATTTCCAAACCAAATAAATTCAAATAACATTTGACAACCAAATAGTCAAACAAATTTTCAAACTCAACACAATTTAATTTAAATATCTAAATGAATGAAATACACTCTCATAAATATATGTAAATACATATCTTATGAAATCGGGTCGGGTCGGGTTGACCGACCCCTAACCCAACCCAACCCATTTTTAAAATCGGGTCGGGTTGAACCCATTTTTTAAAAACCAAATTTCCAAAACCTCAACCCAACCATGGTATAAATCGGTTCGGGTTGATGCGGGCTCGGGTTGAACCCAACCCTATTTACACCCCTAATGGAAATGCATGGTCGGTAAGATAAATTGGACCCAGAGCTTACCACCATCAAATATCACCGTGCCTTTGTAGTAGGTGCGGCAAACCAATTCCTAATTTACCTGATTTTGATCCTTATGGGGGAAAATCTGTCCGGGCAGATCCAACTATTCAAGCTCCATCATCACCTTTTTCTTTTGCCTACCCATGTTCTATGCCTCCCACTCACCAGCTATCCTATCCCACTATCCTATCCCATATCATCCTTTGTCTTTCGTAAATCTCGCTTACCATATCATACTTTTTGGTGATTGACAAAAAGGGGGAGATAGGTATAGGTTTTGGGAAGTAGTTTTGGGTAGACTGTATTTAGGAATACATGTGATTGTATTGATATGTTTTAATTGTATTGTGATACATTGCCCTGAATTATGTTTTGAGTATCTGCTATGCTTTGAATGTAAATTTTATGATTGGTGAGTCAAATGCAATTGGTAAAGTCACTTGAAATCTTTGTTGCATTATCAACATGACAAATACTTACTTGATAAATGAAAGGTCTATCGCAAATTGGTTTTGTCAATCATCAAATAGGGGGAGATTGTTGTAAACATGTGGAAAATTAAGCACAATCTATGTTTTGATGATTAACAATTCAATTTGAGTAATGTCAAGATACTAACGAGAGTGTTGAGTAATTTTAAGGTTTATATATTTCAAGGATCAAAGCTTGGCAGGTCAAGTCGCATGCCAAGTTAATTCAGGCATCGACTTAGGTTAAGCCGATATGGAAGTCGACTTCAGCATCGACTTCAAAGCACCATTTTTCGACAACGCTGAATGTGGATAGTTGAGCAGACGAAGTTGCAACCGAAGTCAACTTTACATGCTACTTAGGTAAATTCGCAACCCCAAGTCGACTCCATGAGCGACTTAGGATATCTTCAAGATCCAGAGTTGAAACTGTCAAAGTCAAGTCGCAATCCAAGTCGAACCCGACATGCGATTTGGGTGAAGCCGCACATGAAGTTGACTTAGACATGTGACTTGAGTAGAGTGGTAAATCAAGTTGACCCTTACACTAAATTCAGATAGATGAAGTCCAAGTCATGGAGTCTTAAACTCAAGAATGACAATTTTAAACTAAAGATACATTAAGCTTTCATCAAATGTTCGAAAGAGTTTGACCAAGTTCAGTTTTTAAGAAGATTGAAAAGACTTCTAATACAATTGAAAATTTATAAGGATGAATCATGAAGAAATAAGGAAAATTATACAAACGAATCAAGATCACACTCTGTCAAAGTTCAGATAAATTGAATTGTAAGTGAGTCCAAGTCATCTTCATCTGCGACTTGGGTCAAGTCAGCGAACAAGTCGAATCAAGAGTGGAACTTGATTGAAGAAATGAAGACCGAAGTCACAACCCAAGTCGACTCTAGTTTGCGACTTGGGTGAAGTCGCATCCGAAGTCAACTCCAGTCTACGACTTGGGTGAAGTCGCATCCCAGGTCAACTCCAAGTGCGACTTGAATCTCAATGGTTGGAAAAATTTGAATGTTGGAGTATTAAACGCGTGCCACCTAGCACCAAATGTTTGAATTTACTCCTCCCCTATTTAAGACACTTCAAATGAAAGGAAGAGGTAGAGAAAAACATTGATTGAGTTCAACTTTCTCATTCTCAAGCATTTAAGAGATCATCAAAGATAACTTCCAAGAAGAACTGAGTGACAAATTGCAAGTGCTGAACTGCTCCATCAACAACTCATTCCACGCATTTTTCTCTGAAAGAAACCTATTTTCTATAAACCTATAAAGTGTAGCATTATTTTTCTTTATTGTTCATTTGTGTTTCCAGTTGGTTAGGTATTAGAGACCAAGACCAAGTGAAGACAAAGTAGAGTGTGACTAGAGTGTGTCTCGTCATCTACTTGTGCTGAGCTTGTAAAGGCCCCTTAGAGCTAAAATCTAGAAGAGAGCAAGTACTCTAACTATATTATCATTTTTCTTAGTGGATTAAACTCATAAGGGGTTAAGCTTCTAATTACGAAAGAATTTTCAAGAATCCAATTCACCCCTCCCCTCTTGGATTTAGCTACAAACTCGGGACCAACAAATAGTATTTTTTCCTTTTTGAGCTCTGTGGGCCCCGCCACTTTGAAATTCAAAATTTAAAAGGAAATGAATCAGATTATGAGTGACCACTTCTTTGGTGAATCCTCTTAGAAGTTGTAGTGAAACTATAAATAAACCGTATGGGGAGTTGATGGAGGAATATCTGAGAAAAAGAAAAGAAATGTTGCCACTAGAGGGAAAGAAGAGATGAACTAATCCATTCAAGTGTCCCTTTTTATTTTCTTCTTTAAGGCTTGGATGTTGCCTCTTTTAGCCTTTGATTATGACCTGATTTATTGAAAGTTTATCACATGATTATATTAGAGGTTGTCCTACTATGTGATTTTATAGTCATTAATCATGATGAGACAATGCGAGATATTATATGCTATATTGCATAAGGAATGGATGTCTCATAATTAATTTAGAAATGTATTATTTACATTAAATTAATTACAGGAGGAATTATCAATAATTTTAAGATTTTTAACATAAAGATAATTTTAGGTAAGATGGAAAGCATAAATGACATAATTATAATTTATTTGAGTGAAATAAATTAAGACGAATAATTATGCATATTGCATTGTGCTTGATGGACTAAAATTAAATATGTTTGCCAAATTATTGATGGAAGGAATTTTAATGCATTGAAGATATTAAGAAAATTAAAGGAGATATATATGAAAATAATATTAATATATTATTAATATATCTCTTATATAAATTTCCACTTAGGAAATGTGAAAGTCACTGCTTGTTTTCGTGTTTTTTAGATGTTTACAATTTCGCCTATTAGTTTTTTAAAAATCCTATGTTGTCATGGAGTTTTCTGTAAAATCAAATGTGCGTTAGGAGATTCTGCAATTTTTAGAAACTAGAATGGGTTTTTCAAGACTAGGTTGGATCCAGTCTGAGCGCAGCAGCAAACGAGCCCAGACTGTGTCATGGGCTTAGGGCAAGAGAAAGATAACTCATTGAAGGGAAGAGTCCAAAGCTGAAAGCCCAAGCAAAAGCCCAAATAGCGGAGCCAGGTAGAGAAGCCCAAATAGAGACCCACCAAGGAGCCCAACCTAGTAGAAATGCTGGTGGTAAGCCCAAGTCGCTGGGGTGAGGGACATGTGGCACTAATGGTGCTTCCATTTTTAAATTGATGTAAATTGAGCTCTAGAAGTTCGATTTTAGTGATTTAGGGATCATTTTCTATAGATTTGGACATTTTGAATTCAACGGAAGGACTAGATTAGCCAAATGAGGCCTAGACGTTTCAGTTTTGGGGATAGAAGAGTATCTTAAGGGTTTTTAGGCTCTAAGTCCTTAGGGTAGTCTCCAAATTTAAAAGTTGATACTTCTAGGAAAAGATGATATGAGAAATGACATATAAGATGTGTTAACGGCTTAAAAAATTGAGCAATTAAGAGAAGATAATGGATCTTGTAATCTTAATTATATGACATAATCTTACTTACAAAGTTCTTGTTAACTTACTCATTTTTCTTTGACTCTAAGATGATCCAACGGTTGGTGGCCAATGAGATGGTGATGGCATGATGAACTTATCTAATTTATTTTTTATTTTATTTAATAAGTGGCTTGACTCGGATGTAAATATTTTTATTGATGTTGCCATGATTGTAATAAAATTATGAACATGACTGCTTGGATGTAATGACGTAAGTTTATTTCTGGTTTCCTATCTAAGATGGTTTTATTCAATGTATGGAAAGATCTTGAAGATTTAAATGACTTGGATTGAAAATTAGGGCAAAAGGTTTGATTTTTAGTTTAGGCCATTATAGATTATATGAAAGTAATTGTTGGTCCCGAGTTTATGGCAAAACCTAATAGGAGAGGGGTGAATTGGGTTCTTTAAACTTCTTTTTGGTGTGTTGAATGTAACCCTTTGTAGACTAAGTCTCATGAGAAGTGAAAATACAAACAGAGTAGACATTCAACATAGGAGATTATAGTAGTTTGCGATAACCCACCCCACTCCACTCCTCCAAGAACAAATCCTTGGGCCTTGGGTTCCACTATATCAATAGAGTTACAACTAGAGCTTTTGTTCTCTTTTAGATTTTAGCTTTGGGGGCATTTATAATTTCCACACAAGTAGATACACACTCCAACCACACACTATTTTCCTTCACATGGTCTTAATCTCCAACACCAAACCAAGTGGAATCACAAAAATAATGAATGAAAATGAAAATCTACACTTTATAGGTATATAGAAAAGTTTTCAGCTCGATTAAGAATGTCTAGAATGAGTTGATGAGAAGTCAGTTCAGCACTTGTAGTGAATCATAAGTTCTTATTTTAAGGTTTATAACCACATAATTTAATCAATATTACACAGGGTTAATAGATATATTTCTATCCATATTAACATCCAACACAAACAACAATTGTAAAACCTATGCCTTATATATGGATCTCATCCAAAACTCACTCTTCCAAGTATAAATTTGGATATTAAATCAATCTACAAGTTGCAAGGCTTATAAACACATTAAGCATGATATATAAGGATAATCTCATGTGACAGAAGTTACAACACAACTATAATATCATTCAAGCATAAGAAAACCAAATAATATAGTTTATGACATCAAATCTTCCATAACTCCCATCACGAGAAGATTTAGCCCATAAACATGACTTCAATTCTTATTAAAAATCAAGTTTACAATCATCTAAGCAAGGAGAATAGCAAAAATAGGAAGAGAGATGAGATGTGAATCAGGATTGTTGCCCTAATCATGCGGCGATTTTCTTATTCGGAACTTGTCCAATTTTTTTTTTCAATTTATTCATCAATCATTTCTTTACAATCAACATTATTCATCATATAAGCGACAATACAATTGTAATACATTTCATATTTCATTGATAGCATCTCATCCCGCTTTTCTACAATGAAAGTTTCCTTGACTAAATCATCATATTTTACATCTATACATCCATACATTCAATCATTAAATCATATAGAACTTAAAATTCTAATTAAGTTCACATATACATTATCATACCTTAGCATATTCATGCTTTCCCATTTCTTATAGCCTGCATGGCTACCATCACGTGCCTTTCATCGTGACTCAGATTTGTAACCTCTTGAGTTTCCCACTACCTGTCTAAGGTTTGAGAAAACAAATCGTGAGTGACAACTCAGTAAGCAAGTATTTTATCATTAGGGCAAGACTTCCTTGAAAACCTTTTTCATAAATATCCTGAACACCTTTTTCATGAGGAAATTTATATGTCCTGAAACATTATCATATAATCTTTGTTCATAAGGACAGTTCCATGTCCTTGAACATTCTCATAAAACATCATTCTTAAAATCATTTACAAGCCACATCGGGCTTGTTAAGGCAAAACATATGTATTTTACCCTCTTTAATTAATTCCCTTTTGTCTTGAGTGAACATTTCCAATATTCTAAGACATTTACATAAAACCATCTTTTGCCACTGGACATTTTATGTCTAAAATATTTTTCTCATAAATCTTTTGGCATAAAATCCTTTAACCAAGAAACATTTAATGTCTCAAAACATTTTTCACATAGCTTCCTTTGGCAATGGAGGACATTCTCATGTCCATGAAAAGACATTTTTCCACATAAATCATTTTGGCATTGGACGTTCATATGTCCTAAGACATTTTACCACGTAAACCTTGTTGGAAACGGACGTTTAAACGTCCTAAAACATTTATCCACGTAAACCTTGTTGGAAACGGACGTTTATACGTCTTAAAATATTTTTCACAGAAACACTTTGATAATGGACATTTTTATGTCTACACATGTTCCAACATAAATCCCTTTAGGAAATGGACATTCTCATGTCCAACCATTTTTTACACATAAACCTTTTGGAAATGGACATTCTTATGTCCAAAACATTTTCCAACATAAACCCTTTTTTCATAATCCCCATCTTGGGGCTTATTTATAGCAAACAAGGCAAATAAATCCTTTTCATGAAAACTTTTGCATAAAAACCATTTCTTTTTATTCTTAATATTTACACATTTTGTGTAAAATATCCTGCTTTTAGGGTAATTTATACATAATGGCTCATAAAAATCCAATTTAGGATAATTTTTCACATAAATGCTTTTATATCCCAATCTTTGAGCTTTTGAAAAGCAAAACGTATGCAAACACATTTCTCCCCATCCAGTAGTGACACTTAGCAAGTGATCATGCTACCTTTTGGAAGAGAATCCTTAACAGCACGCTAGCTAGGTGGCTGTTTATTGATCCTATTCCCATCTCAGGGAGGGCGCCGCTGGCACTCCTGTCATCCCTTAGCCACTTGGCCTTATGTAGAGTGGGCCCCGGTCATCCCAACCGTGCTCTACAACCTACCTGTTCCTTATACTGGTGCACCATACATTATTATGATGGACCGCAGTCCGTTTGGTTTGAAGAATCACAGATCGCAGCTCATGTCCTTTAAACAAAAACACATCACAGATCGCAGTCCATGTCAACTTGTAAAGCGAGCGCACCTACTTTAAACAAGTTGTTATTTGAAATCTAATTTTAGGATAACCTTCCTTAAATTCTTTTAGAAAAATTTTGAATAAAACAGTTTGATATACATTTGAAATGTTTGAAAAATAATACATCTTAAAATCCTTATAAAAGAATTTCAAAACCTTTGAATTTTCAAAATTAAACTATATATTTTCTAACATTTTCTTGGTTTCCATTTCGGGGCCTTTTGCTCACAAAAGTTATGCAATTGTGCTACCCCTTCTCAACCACCCTAATAATCAAATTATTGTCCACCTATCTATTATACCATTTTTATATAAGGGGGCTTGCATAATCTTTTGTATACCATTTAGTAACCCGAAATCAAACCATTTTATGAAATCAACGTAGGAGGTTGGTCATCCTTAAATCCCCTTCAACACATCCGTATAAATATTTTTCAAAACATTTTCATCATAGATTTCCTTATCTAAAGGAAATCAAAACTTTTTCAAATATCATTTCTAAACATATATACTATGTCCAAATCATTATTTATATTTAATTATCCTGACATAGAAAAATCAATCTTTTCCATAAATTATATCTTCTTTTTCTTTTTCTTTCATAAACATAATTAATTATCACAAATTGTTGTAAAAATAATTCAAAACTTATCCACAAATGTTGTTTTGTTAAAAAGGGTAAAACTCCCTTTTTCTTATAAAATACTTTTGAAACAACATCATAAAGAACTTGCTTACCTGGAAGCAAATTCCTAAAATCATTAGCATAAAACATAAAATCCTGTAAAATTAACATCATGGAGAACTTACTTACTTATAAGCAAATTTCTCAATGTTATTAACATAAAGCATTGCTAATCCATGGCAACACTTGTGATAAATTCTTTATCTTAAAAACATTGTTTGCTTTCCATGAAGCAAACCTTGAGGCTTTTCCTTAAAGCCATCATTTTCCAAAACTTAAGGCTTTCATTAAAGCCGTCATTTTCAAAACTTGCGGCTTTTCATTAAAGCCAAAATTTTCAACACTTGTGCTTGCTCATTTGTTTAAACATAATCATATACATTTTTAATCACATATCATCACATAGAAAGAAAATATTATTTTAGAAAGTTCGCTTGCTTACCTGAGATCGTCATAATCCCTTTTCTTCCATTCTTTTCCTTGCCTTTGCCTAGATAAATGAAAATAATATTTCGTTTATTCACATCAACTTCAAATACATAAAGCTTCTTCCTTGTGCACCATGAGCATACACATATGTCGGCATAACATGCTCCATAAAACTTGATAAATCATTTAGAAAGTAATTTAACAAGCAGTTAGCAATCATTTCATGTAAAGCATTATAGGAATGACCATCCTTAAATTTAATTCATAAAACACGTAAGCAAACAATTTGTAATCATTTAGAAATATTTTAAAAAGCATATCGCTTGCTTACCTCCTCAATCTGTGTCCTCCACTTTTTCCTTCCCTTTTCCTATACATAATAATATTTTATCTATATCATTCCATATCTTAGTTTGCTTCCTATACATGCTTTATAATCATTCATTACCTCATTTCTATAGAGGTTAATCTTATAAAGATACTTGGTCATTACTCATTTATATATATTTTTATCCATAAATTCTTTAAAAATTCCATCCATACATCCTCATAAAATATAAAAATAAATCTCAATTTTTTCCAAAATCACGCTGTTACTGTAGCAAATCACTGTTCATTCGAGGTTACTGTTCACAGAGACGTGGTTACTATTCATGGGTTCCAAAAATAAAAAATACCATGACATAGCTTATACTTATTATATCATAGGAAATTTTATACATTTTGAATTTATCATCATTTACTTGGCGAAAAAAATCATTTTCTCTATATACTAAAAATCAACATAAATTCACATAAGCATAATCCTTAATTTCAAAAATTATGAAATTAATATATCATAATTCCAACATCATATTTATCATAATCATACATCTCAAATCAACATTTATCAATTTTGGAGCATTATTTTTACATATCATATGCTATCTTCCCGAATACCCTATCTTCGCTCCAAATTTTTGATGTTTTGGAATAATTCCATTTAAGCATTATATCTATACTTATTTTCTCATGATTAGGCATTATCTAAGCATGTTTTTAACCTACTTAAAATCCAAAAGAAATTTGGGTAGAAATCACTTACCCGAAGTGGAGATACGCCTCTTTTTCTCACACTTTCTCTCTCTAACTTAATCCTTTCTTTCCTTGGATGTATGGGATGGTTTGGGGGCTTGGAATGGCTCAAGTGGAGCTGGGATTTCTTTTCCTTGGACGTTCTCCCTGCTGCCCTATTTATAAGGTTGGATTTTTCAAGAATTTGGAATTTACCCCCTAGCTTTTCGGGTAGAGCTCTTAAAATCTTCATGACCTGCTCAGATTCAGATATTGCTTTTCCAAGACCTTTTAAAGCATTAGTAATCTTAGAGAATCTAGCAAACATTTCAGAAATATTTTCTGTTTCTAACATTCTAAAGTTCTCTAGTTCTCCAATCAAAATATTCCTTCTCGTCCCTTGGACTTGAGAAGTTCCTTCATAGATAGAGGTTAGCGTATCCCATATTTCTTTGGCGGTCAAGCAAGAGGATACTCTATCATATTCAGAAGCATTAAGAGCACAAAATAAAGAGTTCATAGCTTTGGCGTTGCTCTTAACAGTTCTTACTTCCTCATCGGTCCATTTGGAAGCTCTTTCATCGGTAGGCAGTATTACTCCATCTTGGATAGCAATCCAAGAGTCCATATCGGTAGCCATGATGAGTTGCTTCATACGAAGCTTCCAATATCCAAAATTGTTCCCATCAAACAACGGTGGCCTTGTAAAGGATTGGCCTTCAGCAAATGCGGGAACGGAAGTAGATTGGGATGCCATTTCAATAAGATCTCTTTGATAAACTCAAAGACCTGCTCTGATACCACTTGTTGGTCCCGAGTTGATGGCTAAACCCAAGAGGGGAGGGGTGAATTGGGTTCTTTAAAATTTCTTTGATAATTTCAAATATCTTAACCCCTTGAAAAAGTTAATCCCCTTTTTAAGCAAATGGAGAGCAAATAAGATAAAGCAGTAGAACACAAGATTTATAGTGGTTCGGGCAAACCTTCCCTACTCCACTCTTCCAAGCTCACACTCCGTTGTGACTTAGGTTCCACTATGTATTCCACGAATACACTTAGAGTCACCGCTCTCTTCTAGATTCAAAGCTCTAGGGGGCATACACAACTAGAGCCACTTGCTCTCTTCTAGATTCAAAGCTCTAGGGGGCATATACAACTAGAGCCACTTGCTCTCTTCTAGATTCAAAGCTCTAGGGGGCATATACAATCACTTGCACAAGTAGGTGATGAGTCTCACTCCAATCACACCCTACTTTGCATACACTTGATCTTAGCTACCCAAGCTAAATCAAGATTTATACAACCAAATAAAGAAATGAATAAAAACTACACTTTACAGATTTGTGTAGGCAGATTTAGCTCGAGGAAGAAGTTGTAGAAGCAGCTTTGGATGAATATTGATGAAGGCGCATGCAACTTGAAGCTTTCTTCTTCTTCCTTAGAATGTATACGAACCACTCAGAAATGGAGAAAAGCAAATAGGATTCCTTTCTAGATCTTCTTTTCTCACTTTGGACTTTATAGAGTATATAGTAGTATCTTGTAATGTTCTTCTCTTTTTCACGTTCATTTGAGGGTCCTTTTATAGAGGGAAGAAAATATGAACGTTATGGAGGTGGTTGGTGCGCAATAAATGAACTTCAACGTTCGAAAATTTGACCGTTATACCCAAGTCGAAGATGGAGTCGACTTGGCTTGCGACTTGGCAACCCAAGTCGCATCTGGAGTCGACTTCGTCTGCGACTCCAGTTCTTCCAATTTCCCAAGTCTGAGTTTTAGTCGACTTGATTTCAGACTTCGACTCAAGTCGAATCTGAAGTCGACTTAGCCTGCGACTTGGCTCGGGTTTTGCTGAAGCTGCTTTGTTCTTCAAGATTCGGCTTGATCCTTGCAAAGCTTTTGAGCTGTTAGAGTCCTTGCATGATATATGCTTGTTCCTCGCTTAGTCTTGGACTCACTTGGTCTCCATAACTTGGGTGTTGCCTTATTTGAATAAGCTTGAACATTTGCCTTGGCTTGATAGACTTGATTTGAACATTGAATATGAATCTTAGCTTTGATCTTCAAGAATCTTAATTTGTTTCCTTGTGAATGAACTTTTCATCTCATTTGGGTTTGAAAAAGTTCAGTATGATCCTTGGAATAAACTTGAAACTTCAATCTTCAAGTCTAAAATCCTCAAGTCGAAGTTGGAGTCGACCTTGTCTGCGACTTGACCCAAGTCGCACCTGGAGTCGACTTCGTTTGCGACTTGGGCAGCTTCGTGCCCCCAAAATCAACCCTGGACATTTTCTTTTGTTTGAAGTCGATGCTGGAGTCGACTTCGTCTGCGACTTGACTTCCCAAGTCGCAAGTGGAGTCGACTTGACCTGCGACTTCACCTGTTGCGCTTTTGGGATTCATTCTCAAGTCGATATTTGAGTCGACTTTGGGATCGACTTCACCCAAGTCGAAGTCCAAGTCGACTTGAAGATCGACTTGACCTCTTTGCTTTCCTTAAACATTTATCAAACACATTAGTACCTTTTATATACTCAAATTAGTTCTTGTTAATCATCGAAACTCAAGATTTGGTCAATTTTTATTGTTTTAAACATTGTTTCCAACAATCTCCCCCTTTTTGATGATTGACAAAACTTCATTTGAGTTGATACCTTTCAAGCATTAATCATGTTCATATGTCTTTTTGAAAAACAGAGCATTTGTCATATAGGTCAGAGCTTTTTGAAATTTCAACTATTATATCATTTTGGCATATTGGATTTCAAGCAAATCATTTTCAAGCAAATCATGTTGAATACTTTATAACATATTAAGCAAACATAACATTCATCAATAGCATATATATGTATCAAGTTTCATGCAACACAAAACAAAAATGAAACCTAGATACAAAACTACCCAACCCAAAAGAAAGTTTTACTCAACTCACCTATTCTATCTCCCCCTTTTTGTCAAACTATCAAAAATCGATCAACTTTTAATGATTTTGTGAATTGAAATTGAGAGATCGGATATAAGATTGGTTTGATGGGACGATTTTGGGCAGATGAGTAGATGGAGATATCATGATCGGGAGATGCTGCTTTATGAACTGAACCCGATTCGTATGGATCGAGTTCGGGCATAGGCCTCTTCTTGTGACGTCCGGAGGCGAGGTGATATTTGATGGTACGCAGTTCCCGATCCATGTGATCTTGTCGGGAATGCATATCAGTGATAGCATTCAGCACACCGGTCACTAGGCTAGTCATCCTATCTTCTTGATGACCCATAGCTTCCAAGATCTCGTTTTTGAGGCTTTGAAGTGCAGCCATTTGATCTGAAGTAGGCGGCACGCGTTCGGGTGCAACGGATCCTTGAGGAGAATGTGATCCGTGTGACAGAGGAGATGCAGGCCGTTCAAGCGATGCCTCGGGAGCTTGCTCCCCCTCAGCTTGTGCATTGTCCTCTTGTTCTCGGACTGGCTCGCCAAGCTTCTCTCGGATGCAATCATCCCTAAACTGCTCCAAATTGATTTTCATGCGTTGGAGCAAAGCCTTGTTGATAGCGTTGGTCGTCTTGGGGACTTCAAATGGTTCCCCGTCAATGTCGAGCTCAACCCGCTCAAAAATCTTGGTGATCCAAGATCCATAAGGTAACACGCCTCTCAGATTGTCTTTCCTGGATGCTAAGGCTTCTAGGAATAGTCTGGGAAGACTGATCTTGACTTTGTTCACTAATTTCCACAAGATCATTGCTTCTTGTGGATTCAATTGATTCCTTCCGCCTCCTTTTGGCAAAATACAGTGGGCGATCAATAGACGGATAACCCTGAGTCTGGGAGAAAGATCCATGTAATGTAGGAATTTGGTGCCTGCATGGTACTTGTTGCTTTTGGTTAACTCATTGTAGATCTTGTCCATAGTCAGATCCTTGGGAAGCCTCTCTTCATCAAAAGGTACTTGAAGAATATTTCCAATTCTTCTCAAGGCTTCATCTTGATCTGGATAGTTGTTACTCCCAAAATTTATTTCAGTGCCTTTGACATAAGTGCAAAACTTGGTGTTGTCCCATAAATAATAAAACTGTCTTGTGAGATCAGGATAGATCCGTTCATCGGATTTGAATAGTTGTATCCATCCTTGGAAATCCAACAACTCTTCTATGTCGAACTCATAGTCGTTGAGGAACTTGAAATCTATGATCTTAGGAATGAATACCTTTCGTTCATAGAAGTTTCTGTAGAAGCGACTATGCTGTAGCTCTGTCCTGAAATAAGTAGTGGGCATTTTTAGAACTTGCCCCTTCTTGATAGGAATCCTCGAAGAATACGAGCTTTCAGGTTGGCTTTCTGATCGTGGGGCTCTATCAGTTGACTGGGTTGTTGTCTGGAATCGAACCCGTCTACCCGTCGAGGTTGATGGTTCCTCTCTAACTCGTTTGGATGGAGTCCTTGCTCTTCTAGGAATATCTTCCTCTGTGGAGGATTGGGATGGCCTAGGCACTGGCCGTTGGCTTGGCTTTTTGACTGCTAGTTTAGGAGTTTTAGCTTTTGGAGCCATTGAAATTGGAATTTTAGTGACTGAAGAATATGAAATAGAGAATGCTTTAGAGCTGTGAGAGGGAGAGCTTAAAGAGAGAGAGTGAGAGCCAAGGGTGTGAAAACGTGGAAGATGGAGAGACAGCGGCTTGCCGGGAGTGACAGCGGATCGCCGGAGGGGGAGAAAACTGTCGCCGAGAGAGAGAGAGAGAAAAACAGAGGATTCGGAGGAAAAATGGGAGGAAAGGAAGAAGAAAGAGAAGAAAAGGGAGAAGTTCGCGGAAGTCGGACGGTCGCGCGCGGAGTCGACTTTGCCCTAGGCGAAGTCGACTTCGGTCCCTCGGAGTCGACTTCGTTATTGAAGCGGAGTCGACTTTGCTCCTGTGGAGTCGACTTCGCTCCTGGAGCGGAGTCGACTTCACTTTCCCAAGTCGACTTGGCGGAGTCGACTTGGCTCCCATGGAGTCGACTTGACCCATCAGTTTTGCCTTTTCAAATTTTGGTTTCTTGTTTTATTTTTCCTAATTTAGCTCTATCATCCCCATATCATTCCTAATTTTATAAAATGATTCTTTGGCTAATGGTTTGGTAAAGATATCAGCAATTTGGTCTTCTGTTTTCACATATTCTAAGCATACATCATGATTCTCAACATGCTCACGAATAAAGTGATGTCTCACTTCAATATGCTTGGTTCTTGAATGCAGTACAGGATTCTTAGTTAAACAAATTGCACTTGTATTATCACATCTAATAGGAATATCAACATAATCAATACCATAGTCTTTCAACTGTTGTTTCATCCAAAGTAGTTGGGCACAACAACTACCGGCGGCTATGTATTCGGCTTCCGCAGTAGATAGTGCAACACTTGTTTGTTTTCTTGAGTGCCATGAAACTAGCATATGTCCAAGAAATTGACAAGTTCCACTGGTACTTTTTCTATCTACTTTATATCCGGCAAAGTCTGCATCCGAATAGCCGATTAGATCAAAGGTTGACCCCTTTGGATACCATAGTCCAAGATTTGTAGTTTTTAACAAATATTTAAAAATTCTTTTTACAGCAAGTAGATGTGATTCTTTTGGACATGCTTGGAATCTAGAGCACATACAAACACTAAATAGGATATCGGGTCTAGAAGCAGTTAAATATAACAAGGATCCAATCATGCTTCTATAAAGCTTTTGATCGATACTTTTACCGTTTTCATCCGTGTCGATTTTGATTGTTGAGCTCATTGGAGTGTTTGCCCCTTTGCTATTCTGCATTCCAAATTTCTTGAGCATCTCTTTGACATACTTGGACTGGTTCAGAAATATTCCTTCACTTTGTTGCTTGATTTGTAGTCCAAGGAAGAAATTTAATTCTCCCATCATGCTCATTTCGAACTCACTCTGCATTATCTTAGAAAATTCTTGACAAAGATTTTCATCAGTAGCACCGAATATTATGTCATCCACATAAATCTATACAATCAAAATATTTTTATTTTTGTACTTGATGAATAAAGTAGTGTCTACTTTCCCTCTTTGAAACTCATGATCAATCAAGAATCTATTTAACCTTTCATACCAAGCTCTTGGTGCTTGTTTTAGTCCATATAATGCTTTGGTTAATTTATAAACAAACTTTGATTGATTCTTTTCTTCAAAACCAGGGGGTTGTTCAACATATACTTCTTCATTCAAATAACCATTTAAAAATGCGCTTTTTACATCCATTTGAAACAATTTGAAGTTCATATGAGAAGCAAATGCTAGTAGGATGCGTATGGCTTCTAATCTAGCCACGGGTGCATACGATTCTTCAAAATCAATTCCTTCTTCTTGGGAATACCCTTTGGCTACTAATCTTGCCTTGTTTCTAATTACAAGACCGCTTTCATCTAATTTATTCCTAAATACCCATTTTGTACCAATGACTGTATGATTGTTTGGTCTAGGAACTAAATGCCATACATTGTTTCTTTCGAATTGATTTAGCTCTTCTTGCATTGAAATAACCCAATTTTCATCATTAAGAGCTTGTTCAATGGTATTTGGTTCAATTTTTGATACAAACGCATATTGGCCATAAACGTTTTGTTTTGATCTTCTAGTTTTTACTCCTTCATATATGTTTCCAATAACTTGTTCAATTGGATGGGCATTTTTAAACTTTAAATCAGTTGGAGGTTTGTAAGATTCATTACCTTCACTTACCTCTTCCTCCTCTGGATTTTCTGGCTTGAGCTCGAGTTCCTTTGGTTGTTCTTTGCCTTTCGTCTCATCTGCATCACTTAGTTCATCCTCCTTTCTCGGAGTTTGGTTAAATTCATCAAATACAACATGTATGGATTCTTCTACAACTTGATTTCGTTTATTGAATACTCTATATGCTTTGCTATTTGATGAATAACCAAGGAATATAGCCTCATCACTTTTGGCATCTAATTTTCCCAAGTTGACTTTTCCATTGTTTAAAACATAACATGTACATCCAAAAACATGAAAATAAGATATATTTGGTTTCCTTCCTTTCCAAAGTTCATATGGAGTCTTTTTCAAGATTGCTCGAATGGTAACACGATTCAAAACATGACAAGCTGTACTCACAGCTTCACCCCAAAATTTCTTGGATAGATTGCTCTCATTTAGCATAGTTCTAGCCATCTCTTGTATAGTTCTATTTTTCCTTTCAACTACTCCATTTTGTTGTGGAGTTCTTGGTGCAGAAAATGTGTGGTGAATTCCTTTTTCATTACAAAATTCCATGAATCGTTTGTTTTCAAATTCGCCACCATGATCGCTTCTTATGGTCACAATAGTACTCTGTTTTTCATTTTGCACCAAATTCACAAAAGTTGCAAACATAGAGAAGGCTTCATCTTTACTAGCTAAGAGAATTATCCAAGTGAATCTTGAAAAATCATCAACTATGACAAATACATATTTCTTTCCACCAATGGTTAGAATGTCGGATGGCCCGTATAGATCCATATGTAGTAATTCAAGTGGCTTTGTGGTGGAAATTTCCTTTTTGGTAGAGAAAGGCATCTTGGGTTGTTTTGATAATTGACATGCCTTGCAAATTTTGTCTTTGTCATATTTCAACTTTGGTAATCCTTCTACCAAATTCTTTTTCCAAAGGGTCTTTATATTTCCCATGTTTACATGTCCAAGCCTTTTATGCCAAACCCATGGATCATTATCAATGGCCATAAGACATTGACCATTCAATTCATCAAGTGAAACCAAGTAAACATTTCCATGTCGTTTACCACTAAACATGATATGTTCTCCATCAAATACATTACATATAGATGATTCAAACACAACTTTATATCCTTTATCACATAATTGGCTAATACTCATTAAATTGTGTTTGAGTCCTTCAACAAACAAAACATCTTCCATGCATGCATTTGAGGTACTAAGTATATTTCCTTTACCTTTAATTTTACCTTTTTCATTATTTCCAAAGGCAACCATTCCATCGTTGCAAGGCTTAAGTTTATGAAACAAACTTCTTTCACCGGTCATATGCCTTGAACAACCGCTATCCATGAACCATTCATTGTTTGCCTTTGCCTTAAAACATGTCTGAAAAATAAGGAAATAAATCTTATCTTTTTGGTACCCATTTTATGGGTCCATTTGGGTTAGTAATAGAATCTAATCTAAGTTGATCTAACTTTGAAAGCCCAAATCTTGTGTTTCTTGGAACCCAAACTAATTTAACACCATGGTCATATAGTTTCTTAAAATTACATTTGTAAGTTTTATGACCCATCTTATTGCAGAAATTACAAGCCAAAGGTAATCTTGGAGTAGGTCTCCAAGCATGCAAAGGTTCAATCATTGGTCTTCTAGTCCACTTAAAATTTTTCTTTTGTGGCTTGTATATAGATGCATTTTTAGTTTGATTTTTCTCAAGTATTTGTTCATTTGATTTGCTACTTTCTCCTTGCTCAAATGTATGATACCCAAGACCTCTTTTATGTGTTTGGGAGGTCATATTCAGAAACATTTTAACACTTTCTCCTGGATTAGAGAACTTAGCTAATGATTCATTTAATGATTTGTTCTCCATTTTCAGCAATTCAGTTTCATCTTTCAATTTGACTAATCTTTCTGCAAGTTTACCATTTACAATTATTGTTGCATCACATTGTCTCTTCTTAATTGTAAACTTGCTTCCTAATTTCTTCATTTCTTCATATAATGAATCATATGCAGTTTGTAGTTCATCTAATTCAGTACATTTGAGGCATTCATGAGAGGAAGAATAACTTGAATTAGAAAGGGAGAGTTTGGAACTTACCTCTTCATTGCTTGTGTCTTTTGTTGAGGTAATTTGTTCTCCTTGCTCGATTTGTGCCATGCAGCAAATTCTTGCACATTCTTCCGCCTCTTTGTCATCGGTTGAGAAGCTACTCGTCGTAGATTCTTCATCATTTACGTACATGCCTCTTCCTTTGTATTTCTGGAATCTTCTATTGTTCCCTCGATCCTTTCTTTGTTCTTTTGCCTTGTTTTCTTCGGGAGTTGGACATTGAGCCTGCATATGTCCCGAACCGCCGCATCGGTAGCACTTGGTTGATTCTTTCTTCTTCTCTTGGGGAGTTCTTTCTTTGAAGCTTCTGAAATTTTTGCCTTTCCTCACAAATTTTCTGAATCGTTTTGTGAGTAGAGCAATCTCGTCGTCATTTTGAGAAGAAGATGTGTCATCGGTGTCTTGTGCGGCTTTTAAGGCAATTGCTCTTTTGCCCCTGTGTTGATCTTCATTCCTTTTCTTAATTAGCTCATGTGACATAAGTGAGCTGATTAAGTCTTCGAGCTTCAGCGTGTTGAGGTCTTTGGCTTCTTCAATTGCAGTGATCTTTGGAGTCCATGATTCGGGTAGAGCTCTTAAAATCTTCATGACCTGCTCAGATTCAGATATTGCTTTTCCAAGACCTTTTAAAGCATTATTAATCTTAGAGAATCTAGCAAACATTTCAGAAATATTTTCTGTTTCTAACATTCTAAAGTTCTCTAGTTCTCCAATCAAAATATTCCTTCTCGTCCCTTGGACTTGAGAAGTTCCTTCATAGATAGAGGTTAGCGTATCCCATATTTCTTTGGCGGTCAAGCAAGAGGATACTCTATCATATTCAGAAGCATTAAGAGCACAAAATAAAGAGTTCATAGCTTTGGCGTTGCTCTTAACAGTTCTTACTTCCTCATCGGTCCATTTGGAAGCTCTTTCATCGGTAGGCAGTATTACTCCATCTTGGATAGCAATCCAAGAGTCCATATCGGTAGCCATGATGAGTTGCTTCATACGAAGCTTCCAATATCCAAAATTGTTCCCATCAAACAACGGTGGCCTTGTAAAGGATTGGCCTTCAGCAAATGCGGGAACGGAAGTAGATTGGGATGCCATTTCAATAAGATCTCTTTGATAAACTCAAAGACCTGCTCTGATACCACTTGTTGGTCCCGAGTTGATGGCTAAACCCAAGAGGGGAGGGGTGAATTGGGTTCTTTAAAATTTCTTTGATAATTTCAAATATCTTAACCCCTTGAAAAAGTTAATCCCCTTTTTAAGCAAATGGAGAGCAAATAAGATAAAGCAGTAGAACACAAGATTTATAGTGGTTCGGGCAAACCTTCCCTACTCCACTCTTCCAAGCTCACACTCCGTTGTGACTTAGGTTCCACTATGTATTCCACGAATACACTTAGAGTCACCGCTCTCTTCTAGATTCAAAGCTCTAGGGGGCATACACAACTAGAGCCACTTGCTCTCTTCTAGATTCAAAGCTCTAGGGGGCATATACAACTAGAGCCACTTGCTCTCTTCTAGATTCAAAGCTCTAGGGGGCATATACAATCACTTGCACAAGTAGGTGATGAGTCTCACTCCAATCACACCCTACTTTGCATACACTTGATCTTAGCTACCCAAGCTAAATCAAGATTTATACAACCAAATAAAGAAATGAATAAAAACTACACTTTACAGATTTGTGTAGGCAGATTTAGCTCGAGGAAGAAGTTGTAGAAGCAGCTTTGGATGAATATTGATGAAGGCGCATGCAACTTGAAGCTTTCTTCTTCTTCCTTAGAATGTATACGAACCACTCAGAAATGGAGAAAAGCAAATAGGATTCCTTTCTAGATCTTCTTTTCTCACTTTGGACTTTATAGAGTATATAGTAGTATCTTGTAATGTTCTTCTCTTTTTCACGTTCATTTGAGGGTCCTTTTATAGAGGGAAGAAAATATGAACGTTATGGAGGTGGTTGGTGCGCAATAAATGAACTTCAACGTTCGAAAATTTGACCGTTATACCCAAGTCGAAGATGGAGTCGACTTGGCTTGCGACTTGGCAACCCAAGTCGCATCTGGAGTCGACTTCGTCTGCGACTCCAGTTCTTCCAATTTCCCAAGTCTGAGTTTTAGTCGACTTGATTTCAGACTTCGACTCAAGTCGAATCTGAAGTCGACTTAGCCTGCGACTTGGCTCGGGTTTTGCTGAAGCTGCTTTGTTCTTCAAGATTCGGCTTGATCCTTGCAAAGCTTTTGAGCTGTTAGAGTCCTTGCATGATATATGCTTGTTCCTCGCTTAGTCTTGGACTCACTTGGTCTCCATAACTTGGGTGTTGCCTTATTTGAATAAGCTTGAACATTTGCCTTGGCTTGATAGACTTGATTTGAACATTGAATATGAATCTTAGCTTTGATCTTCAAGAATCTTAATTTGTTTCCTTGTGAATGAACTTTTCATCTCATTTGGGTTTGAAAAAGTTCAGTATGATCCTTGGAATAAACTTGAAACTTCAATCTTCAAGTCTAAAATCCTCAAGTCGAAGTTGGAGTCGACCTTGTCTGCGACTTGACCCAAGTCGCACCTGGAGTCGACTTCGTTTGCGACTTGGGCAGCTTCGTGCCCCCAAAATCAACCCTGGACATTTTCTTTTGTTTGAAGTCGATGCTGGAGTCGACTTCGTCTGCGACTTGACTTCCCAAGTCGCAAGTGGAGTCGACTTGACCTGCGACTTCACCTGTTGCGCTTTTGGGATTCATTCTCAAGTCGATATTTGAGTCGACTTTGGGATCGACTTCACCCAAGTCGAAGTCCAAGTCGACTTGAAGATCGACTTGACCTCTTTGCTTTCCTTAAACATTTATCAAACACATTAGTACCTTTTATATACTCAAATTAGTTCTTGTTAATCATCGAAACTCAAGATTTGGTCAATTTTTATTGTTTTAAACATTGTTTCCAACAATTAATACATTACCTAGGGTTTACAACCCTAGGATTTTATACGCGTCTAAGATTGGGGTTTCACAATATGGATGACAAGAATGGGAAATGCCCAAGTATAATTAGCTAAAATGTAAAAAAGAAAGGAAAATGTGGCAAAATGAGAAAAGAGAAGGCTGTTTTGAGAACATTATAAAATCTCAAAATTTCGAAATTGAAATGAGTAGCTCTAACTCATAAATAGATGCCTTGAATGAGCACCAATGTGAAAAATGGAAAGTATGAGTGTCAAATGACAAATGGGAGAGGTTGAATCTCCATATGTTGAGTTAAATTTAATGGTTGAAATGAATGTGAAAATTAGCCTAAATAAGGGTGTTAAAATGAAAAGAATGGTTGCTATGGAAGCATAAGTCATACCAATGAGTAAATTGGTAAAATTGACACCCAACTTGAAAGAAACGTGGGTTAAGTAAGTCGATGTAAATTTGAGTGGGTTGGAAAACTTTAAGATGTGCAAGCATATAGAATTTTATGTCTATGAATGAAATGTCATTCTCATGTATCTAGGCAAAGGCAAGGAAAAAGTTGAAGAAAGGGACTCGAGTGAATTCAGGTGAGCAAGCAAACTTTTGAAAATCTTGCTTTCTCAAAATGTAGAAAATTGCAAATTGAGATTTAAATGCATTGAAATATTTCTTGCAAATGAATTTTAAATGCTTTTGGAATTATTTAAGGATGACCATTCCTATAACTCCTGCAAATGGACTTGAACATTGTTTTATTAAATTTGTGTTGAGAAATTATGGTTCAAATGATTATTCATGAAAATCATGCTAGCATGTCTATGTTTATGGTGCACAAGGTACTTGGTCCACTTTAGAGGTGTAAGTGGACCGGTTGTCCCCCTTTAGTGTGACAAGTCGCTAAAATAGGTTAAAGGCCGGCGGTGCCTTCCCCGAGATGGGAGCAGGATGATGGGGATGGTTGCCTAGCTAGCATACCATCATAAGATGTTCATATTATATTGATAATAATCCATTTGCATTATTCATGATATACCCATGTTGGGTATGATGTTGATTATTCAAAAATGTTTATACAAAGAAAACTTTGTCTGAAAATTATTGCCTGAAAACTATGTAGGTTGCTTACTGAGTTAATACTCATGATTTGTTTTCCAAATCCTAAGATAGGTACATGATGACTACAGCGGAGAAGCACATGTTAAATGAAGAAAAAATAACTCTTGTATTCCTTTGTATGTATCGATATGAAGGGTAATGTATTATGAAATGAATGTTTGCAAACTTGTTTCATCCCTATGGAATTATATGTTTGGATGTTATGTGAAATGGAATATGTCAAATTGTTAAAAAAAATGATGATGGGTAATGTATGTATATTTTAACAGGATATGAATGCGATAAAGTTTTATGTGATATGATGGAAATGATGTGTAGGAAATAAATTGATGATGGCTAAGATGGACAAATTTGTTTAAAAATGATTAAGTGTCATGAGATAAACTCCTATGGAGTAGATTATAAATGTATAGGCATGCTATAAACCTGCTGTGTGACAGGAAAACAATCTTCCTCACATTTACCAATCAATAAACAATCCTGGAGTAAGGCTCATGTTGTGACGCTTGGGTTGGGGCGCCACAGAGCTTGGTATCAGAGCATGAATTGGTAAATAGACAAGAAAATATACTAATTATGAAGAATGGATTGAAATTAAGGAAACATATATGATTATATGTTGATTGCTATGCTATTTGAAGATGACTTGTGTTATGATGATTGTAAAATATAGCTAACTTGCTATATTTTAAAATATAAATGGTGGATAAAGGGAAAGCTATAATGAGTCTCGAGGAGATGATGAGGGAGATAGAGGAGGAGCTGAAAAGACATAGAATAGAGGAGAACGTCCATAGGTGGTGGGCTTCCCAGCAGGGTGTATCTTATAGCACACCCCCCAAGCAAGTATCACCACACCTACCCTCCACCGCTTATAAAGAGGGAAAATGACGCAGATTCCTACCTCCACCACATGCAGACTGGATACGATCCAGGAGAATCCACTAGCAGGGTGTGGCGCCCTCAACTCGAGACATTACATCCTGAGCCATACTCCAAGATCTTATCTATTGGTAAATGTGAATCAGGATTGTTACCTTGATCACGCGGCGAGTTCTTAATTGGATTTTGTCCAATTTTTTTTTCATTTCATTCCTTCTCCTTCAACATGTCATTTCTTTACATTTCCAATTCATATAATAAGCAACGATACCTTTGTGAATCATCGCACTTGGTATTTTAAAAATACCCTTTGACCCTTTTCATTCATATTCCTGTTCATGATCCTACAACCTAACAGTTGTCATCAATTGCACATATCATTCATAACATCTCTTTCTACATTAAAGGTCATCTTGACCTAATCATGACATTTCCATTCCATACATACATACAATCAACCATTAGTTCACATAGAACTTAGAACTTTAAATAAGTTCATATACGTTAACATACCTTAAAGCTTTAAATCATATCATCTCATTCATCATGACTAATCCTTTTAGCACACATGGATACCATCTCATACCTTTTCTTAATTGCTCAGGTCTGTGACCTCTTGAGCTTCCCTGCACCTGTCTAAGGTTTGGAAAAACAAAACGTGAGTGAAAACTCAGTAAGTGATAATTGGAAATTAATAATATATTTTATGGGCATTTTATACCAATTTGGTGGGTAAATATTTGAGAATAATGTGAAATTTGATTTAAAATATATTTTTACAACAATTGGGTGTTAAACATTAATTTCAAGATATTTAACAACTTTTATAATCTTTTGGCTTGAAATTACATTTTATTTGTTACTATAAAATTAAATAGGTTTGAATTAAGTTTTATATTGGAAACACAGTTATTAATTTTAGCAATTGATGACTTAAAATATTTATTTTTTTAAGCAGGAAAAATAAATTTCAGCAAGCGGGCCCTACCAGAAAATCAACGGCCAAAAATCAGCCATTCAGCGTCCAGCATATTCCTTTGTAGCCGTCCATTTAATCCAAACCAGCAAGAGCTTGGAACGTCCATTCCAGTCATTCAAAAGTTCAACGGGGCCACTACAACCGTCCAAAAATTTCTGCCTAACAAAGTCGTCCAATGCATCAGCAAAATCCCAGCCGTCCATTGTAGAAATCTGTGATCAGCAGCAAAAAGCCATGCATCCAAAAAATTAAGCAGTCCAATGTCATGCATCCAACATCAAGATCAGAGCCATCCAACACCCATGAAGAAATCAGGGCCCACCTCAGATTCACCGTCCAAGGCAGAAATTTTGCACCGTCCAGCAGCCAAAATCCAGCCGTCCGTGCAATTCATCTAGACCGTCCATCTGCAACAGCTGTCCTAGCTAATCAACGGCTGAAAGATGGACCGTCCAGATTTTTTTAAAAACATCAGCAGCTGTCCATTTAATCCACCGCCGAATTAAACCATACGGGCCATGCAAATTTATGTCCATCACCAAGCTGTCCACTAGATTTGTTCAAAGATCATCGCCCTTGTCATCCACGTAGTTCCAGCACACATCCAATTTTGATTCAAAGATCACCGGAGCCCAATTCAGTGCACCCGGGTGCACTGAACCTATTTTTTTTTATTTTTTTGAATTTTTTTTATACAATGGTTAATCTAGGTTTATTTAACATATGTATCAATTTTTACTATTTTTGGAGACTTTTAGATATTTGTTTTAGATTTTTTAAAATCAGTGGCATTTTCTGTAATTTAAAATTACGAAAAATGCCACTGATTTTAAAAAATCTAAAAAAAATATCTAAAAATCTCCAAAAATAGTAAAAATTTATAAATATGTTAAATAAACCTATATTAACAGCTTCATGAAAAAATTTTCAAAAAAAAATAAAAAAAAATAGGTGCAGTGCACCTGGGTGCATTGAGGCTGAATGCACCCGGGTGCACTGAATTGGGCTCCAAGATCACCACCCTTATCATCCATGCAGTTCCAGCACACATCTTATTTTCCAGCACGCATCCAATTTTGATTCAAAGATCACCACCCTTATCGTCCACGCAGTTCCAGCACACATCCTATTTTCCAGCACACATCTGAATTGGATGCGTTAAAATTGGCGCAATGGCAAATGCAACTTGCTAGGAGATAAGATTTGTCATGTAAATCCTCGAGGCGCATGTGCGCAAAAGAGGGTTACGCAACCATTGTAAGACCTGGTGCACTCTTATAAATTGAGGAGATTCCCAGCGGGCAGCGGGAGGAGAAAAATTCCAGTGAGCTGAAATTCTAGAAATTCAACGGGCAGCAAGAGAAATTGAGAGCCGAACAGTGTGATTTTTGAGGAGAAAATTAGAGAGAGAGAGAGAGAGAGAGAGAGAGAGAGAGAGAAAAAGAGAGCAAGGTGGAGAGCACGGTGATAACTCGTAAAAATGTGAGTTATAATGGCCCATTTTAGACTATATTTGCACATTAGTCCAAGAGATTAGACTTAGTTTGCATCCATTTAGCTAAATTTTCACTTGCTTTGCATTTTAGGAGCATTATGTAGTTTTTATGCATTTTTAGTATAATTTAGGCATTTTTAGTTCATTTATTTAGATTCATTCATTTTTACAGAAAGGAAAGAAAATTACAAGCACGTGAGTGAGTCGAAGGATGAACAGAGCCAAGTGAAGAGCCAGCTAGGGGCGCCTAGGCGCCACTTCATTAACATGCAGACACGCCCAAAAGAGTTTTTAGGTCAAAAGTTTCCAAAGAGTTGGCGCCTAGGCGCCACTACGCATCCGTACGCGCGGGTTTCTGCTCGTATGCTGCACAAGCTACCAATATAAATAGATCTCTTAGGGCTGTGTGAAGGGGAGTTACAGAAGGGAGACCAGAACAAGGAGAGGCATGGAGAGAGCTACTAGAGCATCCGCACAAAGAAGGAAAATGATCTATTTTCTATTGCAAGCAGTAGAAGGAGATCTGATCTCGCTAGTGGAAGCTTCCGAGATTGAGTTCTTCTTTTTCTCATTCTCTTTCTTTTCTCTTTCATTTTCTCTGTGTTCTTGGAGATGATTGTAACTTGATTTTAATGGGAATTGAAGTCATGTTAATGAGTTAAACCTTCCTATGGTGTGAGATATGTAGGATTTGAACTCATAGCTTATGATATTTGGTTTTCTTATGCTTGAATTGACAAAACTGTTGTGTTGTGACTTGTGTTACTTGAGATTACCCTTATATATCATGCTTAATACGTTTACAAGCTTTGCAACCTTGTGGATTGATTTAATATTCAGATTCATGCTTGGAAAAGTGAGATTTGAATAAGATCCATATATAAAGCACAGGTATTCTAACTCATGTTGTGTTAGATGTTAATGTGGATAGGAATATACCTATTAATCCTGTGTAATCAGGATTAGGTTATACGGTTATCAACCTGATTTTACTTGTATGCATGGGAATATAGCACATCACTAAAACTTGGTTAGGTTTGTATGTGTTGGAAGACGTATATGAATATGAATGAACCTAGATTAGTAATCTCTGCACAACTAACTTAATTAGGACCAAATGACATAGCTATGATTCAATGACTTCATATTCCCACCTATCTTAATCATCTCAAGACAATCTCGACAATATCCACCCCACTCTGGTCATTTACTGTTTTGTTTAGTTTAGTTTAATTCAATTCTTTAAAAGCAAACTCTCATTTATTTTACCAATTCACTTAGACAATTGAGATTTAAGGTGCTAATCCGTTTAACACAATCCTCGTGGGAACGATACTTTATTCACTCTTTATTACTTGATCGGCACGTATACTTGCATTAAAACGAGCATTTTAATAGACATATACGCAGTTCGTCGCATGGGCAAGAGGCGGACTGGCGAGTTGCGTAGAGCGGCCGACACACCATCAGGAGCTTCAAACTAATAAGCCTTTCTATCTTTTTCCTTTTTAATTTTAATTATCTTGTTTAAGACGGATTTGAATTTTAATTTTATTTTGGACTTAAACATGCTTGGCTAAACCCTAAATCTAGGGTTTAGGATGTAGCATGCGTACAATGTAGCGTGGTGTGGATTTTTAATTTATTCATGATGGATATTGTTGCTAATTTAATATTTTGTGATTTTTATGCTTGCTTTGTACATGGGCCCGTACTTTAGCATGATTTTATATATTAGGTGATGGAACCGAGAGGCAGAAATCTAATATACGATAATCAAGATATTAAACCTGAAAATCTAAGACCATGAGAATAGGCATGATGACCTTGAGGAATTCCATGAACAAACCACATAACTTAATAGATTCTAATTAACTTAATCCCATGAGAATAGGTGGTTAAGAAAATTAGGGTACGCCTTGTAAGTTTCGAGAGAAGGTGCAAGAACAAATTAGGGTTTGTTCTCCTTTAACAAACAATATCTAGATTAAATAATTATACCACTACCCATTGTAAAAGATGTATGTGAAATCCTAGACCCTAGGTATTCGCACTATTGTTCTCTAATCATTTTAGTTTTCAATTTTCTCTTCCCAATTTTCTATTTCTTTTCCATTTTATTTACTATATTCTCCTCATATCCGACACGAAAGCATTTAAAAGCAAAGTTTATAGTCCTGAATTCCCTGTGGATCGATAATTTATATATTACAATCTACGACCCATGCACTTGTGGTGAGATTGCGAACAGTAAGCAAGCATTTTATTTCTAGGCAAGCACTTTCCTTTAAAATGTTTCATAACCATCCTTTCTTAAAACCATTTACAAGCCACGTCTGGGCTTGTCAAGGCAAAACATATGTGTTTTACCCTTTTTAAGTAATTTTCTTTGGTTTTGTGTGAATATTTATAATGTTCCAAGACATTTACATAAAACCTTCTTTTTCCAATGAACGTTTTTACGTCCAAAACATTTTTCCACATAAATCCTTTTGGAAATAAACATTTATATGCCCTAAAATATTTATCACATCAGCACTATGGCAATGGACATTTATATGTCCTAAAATATTTTTCACATAAGCACTTTGGCAATGGACATTTTTATGTCCAAAAATATTTTTCACTTAAACCTTTTTGGTAATGGACATTCTTATATCCAAAGCATTTTCCAACATAAACCCTTTTTCATGATCCCATCTTGGGGCTTGTTTATAGTAAACAAGACATATATCCTTTTTCGTTATCTCCATTTTGGGGCTTGTTTATAGCAAACAAGACATATAAATCATTCTTCATAATCCCCATCTTTGGGCTTGTTTATAGCAAACAAAATATAAAATACATAAACCTTTTTCATGAAAGCATTTGCATAAAAATCATTTCATCTCATCCTTAATATTTACACTTTTTGTGTAAAACACCCTACTTTTAGGGTAAACTTGTTCATAATGGCTCATAAAATCACATTTAGGAGAACTTTTTGTGAAAAAATACTTTTATGTCCCAATCTTTGGATTTTTCAAAAGCAACCATATGCAAATGCATATCTCCCCATCCAGTAGTGACACTTAACAAGTGATCAGTCTACCTTTTGGAAGAGAATCCTTAGCAGCACGCTAGCTAGGCAGCTGTTTCTTCATCTTCTCCTATCTTAGGGAGGGCGCCGCTGGCCTCCTGTCATCCCTCAGCGACTTGGCCATATGTAGAGTGGGCCCCGGTCCATCTCTGACCGTGCTTTACAACCGACTTATTCCTTGTATTGGTGCACTATACATCGTCATAGATATCCTTATGCTAGCATGATCTTTTGAATCATCACAGACCGCAGTTTCTGTGGTTTAAAGTATCACAGACCACAGCCCATGTCCTTTTAAACCATCTTGAAAAACATCACAGACCGTAATCTGTATCTTTTTAAATCATTTTGAAAAAGAACATCATAGACCGCAGTCCGTGTTAACTTGTAAAGTGAGCACATCCACTTTAAACAAGTTATCATTTGAAATCTAGTTTTTAGGATGACCACCCTTAAATTTTTTTAGAAACACTTTAAGTAAACCATTTTGATAAACATTTGTAATGTTTGAGAAAACAATCTTTTTTAAAATTGTTGCTTAAAATCATCATGATAAAGAACTTCAAAACTTTTAATTTTTAAGGATAAAAAATGCATTTCCTAATATTTTCTTGGTTTCCATTTCAAGGCCTTTTGATCACAAAGGTTATACAATTGCATCATTCCCTCTTATCCACCCTAGTATCATATCTCCGTTCACATATTCTTCTTGTCATTTCTACATAAAGAAGGGCTTGCATAGCCTTTTATATGCTATTTCGGCGACCCGAAATCAAATCATTTTGTGAAGTCAACTTATCGGGTTGGCCATCCTTAAACCCCATTTTAACAACATTCGTGTAAACATTTTTCAAGACATTTCAACATATTTTCTTATTTAAAGGAAACCAAAACTTTTCAAATATCATTTCAAACATATAGACCATATCTAAATTATCATTTATGTTTAAGTTTTCTATCATGAAGAACCAATCTTTTCCTATAAGCCAAATCCCTTTTTCTTTTTCTTTCATAAACATAGTAGTTTATCTCAAAACCTCATAGGAGTAAACTCAAATCTTGTTTGGAAGTATTTCTTTGTGAAAAGGGGCTAAAATTCCTTTTCCTTTATAAAACCTTTTTGAAAATGGCAACATAAAGAACCTGCTTACTTGTAAGCAAATTCTTAAAATCATCAACATAAAACATGAAATCTTTTGGGAATCACACACAAAAAACTTGCTTGCTTGCAAGCAATTTCTTAAAACCATCATCATAAAACGTGAAATCCTTTGAGAATAGCATCATGAAAAACTTTCTTGCTTGTAAGAAATTTCTTAAAACCATCAATGTAAAATATTCCCAATCTTGGCGACACTTTTCATAAAATATTTATTTTAAAAAAGTGTTGCTTGCTTTCCATGAAGTAATCCTTGAGGTTTTTCATTAAAGCCATCCTTTTCAAAATGTGCGGCTTTTCATTAAAGCCATCCTTTTCAAAACTTGTGTTTGCCCATTCGTAAGAAATTCATAAAAACATCAATCATAAACATATTCAACCACTTCAACACACGAGAGAAAATTAATATTTTGGAAGGTTCACTTGCTTACCTGAGATAGCTGTAATATCCTTCCTTCATACCTTTCCTTGCCTTTGCCTAGATAAATGAAAATGACATTTCATTTATATGCATCAATTTCAAATGCTTGCATCCCTTAGGATTTTTCAACCTACATAAATTCATTTGGATTTACGTTAAACTAACTTAACCCACTTGTCTATCAAGTCGGGCGTTTGCACATGACAACGTACTTGTGCATCATACCATCTATTCATTCTATTTCATTTCTAAATACCCTTATGTAGGGTAAACACGTAAGCATATCATAATCTTTCATTAAATCATCATATGGAGGTTCATTACCTCCCATTCATTATTTTTCATATATTTTTCACATTTCACCTATCGGTGCTCACTTTATGTACATATCTAATAGCTTAAGCCTCATATATTAATCTCAATATTTGAGATTACAATTTATTAACAAAAAAGCACCATACTTTGTCATTTTATTACATTTTCATTTATTTTTGCATCTTAGAAAATCATACTTAGGCATTTTTCATTCTTGCCACACATACCCTTTATGTGCACCCTTCTTACTACACATATATCATGTGTTTTTTACTATTTTTCAAAACAGAAACTTATCCTCCCTTGCAGCTTAATTAAACCACTTAATTAGCACATAATTTAGGATATTTTCATAGGATTAAAATCCCTTAATCTTATGGTTCTAAAACAGCAACTTTGGCACCAATCTTTCTCACTTTCAACGACCCTTTTGACATGTGTTTCGAAATAGATTTTTAAACCTTTAATTCCAGCCCTTAATCATAATTTCTTGTTCCATATCTAGGTTATTTTAATGGATTTAAAGTTCATGATTTAAGTTGCTCAAAACAGCAACTTTTCATGCACGTTAGGGTACCCTTTGGATACCCTTTGGACGTTCACATCATGTGTCCACAAAAAAAATCAGATTTGTGCTAATCCTTTCCACCCTATGTTGAACGTCCCATGCATCATTAATTTAGGGTATTTTACCCTTTAATTCATCCATGTATTAGTTGGGTTAATTCATGCATCATAATCATCTCAAAAGAGTGAAAATTGGGTCATGTTGACAACCCTAAGTTCCATCCTTTCTAGGGTTCATAATTTGTACCCAAATCAACATATATAAATCATATAATCATGAATCATAATCTAAACACAAATCATGATTAGTTAAATGGAAATTTAAGAAAATTCCAGCTAGTTATATGGGTTGTAACCAACCCTAACATCATGTATACCTCTCTTGAACCCTTGAATCCATTCCCTTCATTCATTCCTCATTTAGTACCCTAATTAAGGGTTTAATAATTCATCATTTAGGGTTCATTATGGATCAAATTTATGATCCATAAACGAGGGTAAGAAACTTAGAATTAAATGAACCAAAAATTGAATCATACTTACTTGGAGTTGTGAACTTTTACTCCAATTCTTCCTAGCTTGGTTTCTTCCCTTTCTTTTCCTCTTTTCCTCCTTTTTTCTTCTTCCTTTTTCTCCCTTTTCCTCCTTGCTTGGACGTCCATACTGCTGATCTCTTTTGGGATTTTTTTTCATACTCAAAAACATCCAAGTGAACGTCCCATATGCCCTTCTCTCTCCTTCTCTCTTTCTCTCCATGCCAAGGACATTCCCAAGGCTGCCCCTTTTGCCTCTTTTATAAGGGTGATTTCCACCTTGCTTGCTTCCTAAGTTTCCTACCTTTCTTGCTCCCTAAATTTTCCATTTTTTTGAAAAAAATAAAAAATCACTTAAGGAAGCCCCCTTGGACGTGTCATATGGCCACCTCATCTTGGCCATTTATGGCTACACAACCTAGCCTACATCCATGCATTTATGCCCCTTGATTTACATGGATTTTTCTGAATTTTTGAAAATGCAAAAATTCTCTCAAAAATTCCTCCTCATGCCACCTCATCTTATCCCTTAATGATCTCATTAAATCATTGATTTTTGCATTAATTGCATTGATCCCAAATGGATCCTACGATGACACGTGTCCCATATACTTTTAAAAAGTCAATTCTTCATTAATTTAGTTGATTTTAAATCTTGCTAAACGAATCCCGTATCGACACGTGTCACTTGTCACTTTTGGTTCATTAATGGCATGTCACTTTTTAAGAACAAAAGTCAACCGCTTTCATCCTTTTGTGATTAAAAAATTTCCATGATAATTAGCTTAATTAAATTCATCAATAAGCTTCACCATATTTTTTTAACCGTTTATGACATATTTCATTCTAAAACGACCTTTCTAGCATAAATTATGGCCATTTGAAGTTAACCTTTGGATTTGGATGGAAATAATTAATTATCACCATAATCTCATCATAACGTTCATAATCTAATCCATTCATAAGGTTGGGCACATTATCATGTGCTTACCTTTCAAATTTTACATTATTCCGCCTTATAGGCGTCGAGTTATGAATTTTCTAATATTTTTTCACATTAAATTCATAATTATCAACATAACCTCATTAATTAGACCATAATATATGAGGTAATTATTCCTAATATATTCACATTTCCTAACCCTCATTAGGTTACTTTAGTCGCGTTGACCCACCTTGAGTTATGGTGATTAATTTAATCACCTTTCTTAATCAATAGCATTAAAATCAATCAATCAATTGAATCATGCATAAATTACATATACATGCCTAATTTACATGTAAGGGTTCTACTTGGGTCTAGGTATCACACAGGGCTCCTAGAGCTGAAGTCATACTAGCCACTCAGCCTGACCCACAACCGTTTCTGCCTGTACCCACTGATAAGTTTAATGCTAGAGAGCTTCAGGCCTTCTAAGATTAGATACCAGCTTCTACACCCCCAGATCGTGGCCCATGGTATCGGCTTGCCGATGGCTATGTTCAGTTCCGACACAAAATGAGTTGGGAGCACATAGATCAAAAGGAAACAGAATTTGTGAGAGTACGAGAGCAGTATCACACTCAGGTGAGCATGTAGTGGAAAAGCCTCCCTCACCCCACCCCGATGAGCACATATTGAGGGTGGTAGAAAGTGATGGTGGGTCCATAGACATGGGGAGAGAAAATGATGACGATGACCCTATAGAGGAGTTCATCGAACCCGAAGAAGAAAGTGATGATGACAGTAATAATGAAAACCTCGCCAACTGGTTCGATACCAGCACTATTACCGATGAGCTTACATAGGTGTCGTCTAGTCGTAGGCGATACCTAAGGGGCAGGAGGTAGATGGGTATGGTGAAGGCTTTCTTTGTTTCTTGATGTGTATATGAATGTATTATATGGTGATGCAGTGAAGCTTTGGTTTACAAGATGGAATGTTTAATATGTGAATGTATAATATGTAAATGTATGGATATTTTTGATGTATATATGAAGCTGTTATGCTTGAAAATCATGAATGTGTGAACAGAATGGTTGACAACCTGTGTATATACCTAATTATAATGCACGTTTTAACTCAAGTATACGTGCCGATCAAGTAATAAAGAGTGAGTAGAGTATCGTTCCCACGAGGATTGTGTTAAACAGATTAGCACCTTAAATCTCAGTTGTCTAAGTGAATTGGTAAAGTGAAGGAGAAGTTGTATCAAAGAACTGAATTAAACGAAACTATGAAAACAATAAATGACCAAGGTAGGGTCGATATTGCCGAGATTGCCTTGAGACGATTAAGATAGGTGGGAATACGAAGTCATTGAATCATAACTATGTCATTTGGTCCTAATTAAGTTAGTTGTGCAGAGATTACTAATCTAGGTTCATTCATATTCATATAGGCTTTCCAACATATACAAACCTAACCTAATCTTAGTCATATGCTATGTTCTCATGCATATAAGTAAAACAAGATTGATAACCATATAACCTAATCATGATTACAAAGGGTTAATAGGTATATTCCTATCCATATTAACATCTAACACAACATGAGCTTGAATACATGTGCCTTATATATGGATCTTATTCAAATCCCACTTTTCCAAGCATGAATCTGAATATTAGATCAATCCACAAGGTTGCAAAGCTTGTAAACGCATTAAGCATGATATATAAGGGTAATCTCAAGTAACTCAAGTCACAGAATAACTGTATTATCAATTCAAGCATAAAGAAACCAAATATGATAAGCTATGAGTTTAAATCCTACATATCTCCCACCATAGGAAGGTTTAGCCCATTAACATGACTTCAATCCCCATTAAAATCAAGTTACAATCATCTCTAAGAACACAAAAGAAAGGAAAGAGAAAGGAAAGAGAATGAGGAAGAGAAGAACTAAATCCCGGAAGCTTCCACCAGCGAGATCAGATCTCCTCTTCCACTTGCGATGGAAAACAAATCCTTTTCCCTCTCTGTGCGACTGCTCTAGTGGCTCTCTCCACGCCTCTCTTTGTTCTGGTCTCTCTCCTGTAACTCACTCCGCACGCAGCTCTAAGAGATCTATTTATATTGGTAGCTTGCGCAGTATATGAGCAGAAACCCGCGCGTACAGATGTGTAGTGGCGCCTGGGCGCCCCCATCTAGCGTCTAGGCGCCAACTCTCTGTGTGATGAGTGATTTTGAAACCTTTCTAAATGCCCTGGTAGTTCATACCTTGGCGCCTAGGCACCCACTATCCGGAAACTTTTGACCTAAAAACTCTTCTGGGCGTGTCTGCATGTTAATGAAGTAGCGCCTAGGCGCCAACTCCCTGGATGCAATATGTTGTGTGAGGTGTTGGAATTTCTTGCTAGGCATGTAGGGTGGCGCCTAGGCACCACTAGTCTGTGCCTGGGCGCCATCCTACCTGCTTCTTCACTTAGCTCTATTCATCCTTCGACTCGCTCGCGTGCCTGTAATTCTCCATCCTTCCTGTAAAAATGAATGAATCTAAATAAATGAACTAAAAATGACTAATTTATATTGAAAATACATAGAAACTACATAATGCTCTTAAAATGCAAAGCGAGTGAAAATTTAGCTAAATGGATGCAAACTAAGCCTAATCTCTTGGACTAACGCGCAAATATAGTCTGAAATGGGCCATGATAAACGCATTTTTACGAGTTATCACACCCCCAAACTTAAATGTTGCTAGTCCTCGAGCAATACTTGCAAACATAATAAATGAATGAATGAATGAACAAGTGAATTTGTACTCCATCAACTCAACCTGATTCCCATTATACTTCTAACAATCACATCTCTCTATTCAACAAGATCAAGAATAATCTTAACTTGAAAAATCATCCATCTCTCAAAATAGGATATGCATTTTCATTTTTCATTCTCAAACCAAGTTAAATGTATATGACAGCATTTCTAGTACAGAGTAATAATTCAAACATGTTAATCTTCCTCTTGATCAAAAGAAACTTGTTAAAAAACAATCCAAACAGGTGAACCAAGGTTTAAGCCGAACTAACTAGTCAAAGAACATGATAATCATTCACTGGATTCAATTTTGCCCAACTGCACATTTTTCCCCCCAAACTTATTGCAAAACTCTCCTCACCATATTTCAGGATATCTGGAGATCTGTTTTTTTTTTGGCTCCCCTCACCATATTTCAGGGTATCTAGGGAGAGTTTTCTTTTTAAAGCGTTATTACTGTGATTTTCCTTTGCTTGTTTTACGCGAACCTTGACAATTGTTGATGCCAAGTCCCAGTTACTTAGCTTAGGTCAATCACCCCCTTTATTGTTCTGATAACTTGGTAGGGGTACTGAACAACAAGAAATTTTTTGTGAAGTATTACCATTTTTGAGACCATTAATTCCCTTAAAGCACGTAGTTCACATTTGTTTAACTCAATTCTCATCATTTCAGTTGAAAAGATTAGCATGGAATTGAATTATAACAATGTATTATGAGATTTAGTCCAATTCTTTCACATGTTACTTACAAATTTTCTTAACACATAATTCTTAGCCTGAATTTTTTATTTTTCATGAAATTGATTTCAAGTTAAAGTTTTTCTCAACCTTGCACATATTTCATCAAAATGGATTGAAACAAGATAATTTTCACCGAAAAAATTTGACATGATATGCAATCTAAACAAAACATGGAAAACAAACCTACGATTGAGAATTATACGCCCCCCAAACTTGAGAGATGCATTGTCCTCAATGCATGCAACTAGATGAAACCTACATGATCATAGACTGCGAAATAAATACAAAAAGAATATAAAATGGAAAGGACAGGTACTCCCCTAAGCGTCTGATGCGGAGGAGTTGTCGTCGTCGTGCTCACTTTCTTCACCAGGCAGATGTGAAGATTGACCAAAATAAGCTCGGAACTCGAGAGGTGTCGATGGGAATGGTGGTAAAGCCTTCATATCAATCTTTCGGTCCTCCATGAGTCTTTGAAAGTGCGCCTCCATAGCCCGATTGGACAGTTATAGAAACTAGGCTTGGGCATGGTTTTCATGTCGACGGGCTCGAAAAATACTTTCTGTTGATATGTGGTAGCTCCCGTAACTCCTCCGAGATCAAAAGTTATGGCCAGTTCAAGTTGGCACGCTGAAAACTCATGTTTTGCTATTTTTTATGTTGGCTAGGGGGATGGCGCCGGGGTACCAAAAATTAAGGCCTAGGCACCGATTTGCTGACTCAAAAGTTGCAACATATTGTTTCTTTGAAAAATATGGCGTCGGGGCGCCACTTCTCTGATCCCAACTTGCTGCAACATGTTCTTCAAAAACTTAGCGCCGAGGCACCAAAAATTGAGGCCATGGCCTCACTCCAACTGCATTGTCTTGTCTTGAATGATGAATATAAACTTGAAACTCCTTGATTCCATCATTTATCAACTTGAAAGTGGATTGAAAGTCCATATTTGAGCATGATAATCCTGTCCTTCCTTTCCTTGGGAGATACCGCTTTATTCTTGGATTAAAAATTAAAAAGTGTAATGGGTTGCCTCCCATTCAGCGCTAAATTTATCGTCTTTAGCCCGACGTCCCATTATGATTAGCCAATTCTTGCTCTGTCAAAGTTCCTTCCATGCGGTTTGTTCACTGGAAGTTCAGATCTCTTCCTAGCCTATTCAAATGGATTTGTTCGCCTCTTTCTTTGAATTTTATAGAGACTATAGAAGAGTTGTTCCTCAGGGTCTTGAATTAATGATGGCTTCAAAGAGCTAATTTCCAAGGCTATGCATTGATCACTTAAATATTGCTGCACCTAAATTTTAGGAAGACCAATTAGAGGTATGTTGATATGACAATTTTCAACTTTCTCCAATATATCAACCTCTATTTCTTCATCAATTTTCTCTCTTGCTTCCTGGCTTTTCATTGGATCGGCCAATTGTTCAAGAATGAATTGAGGTACAAGTTGCTGTATCACATCGACTGATGTATCTTCATTAACGCTCGGAGTGACTTCGCAGCCCTGTTCCAACTTGTCTTCTTCTGAAATTTCCTCAATATGACTAGAAGACGGTTCTTGATGCCTACCTTGGATTGTGGTAGCCAATTGTTCCACCTGCTTCTGCATGTTCTCATTAAATTGCATCTGATGTTGCATAAATTGCATGAACATATCTTCCAAAGATGGCTTGCTTTCAGGTGGTGATGGCTCCTCAATTTCCTGTGTTGGACAATCAAAATGCATCATATTCCTTGATTGCAAGTCTCCATGGTAGTCCTGTGTATCATTTGAATCCTCATAATAGCCCACGGATGCTGAATAATACACGAATTGGATTGACAGATGTCCTTCACCTCCACATAGATCATAGTAATTGAATAGGAATTATCCATTCCCTGCATTTGATAATCAAAACCTGTGAATTGATCTGAGGGTTCTAGTGCGTCACTAAACCCATGAAAACTATAGGTGCTTGGGTTGAAAATTTTGCATTAAGCCATTGGTAAGGATTTGAAGCCATTGGAGATTGCAAAACAAAGACCCCTAAAATAGAATTGTATCAAAAGAAAAAGAAATAAAAGAAAAACTATGTATAATATATACACATTCATAGAAGACAATTGAAATTGTTAGGTACTAAGTTTAAAGCACCAATCCCCAGCAACGGCGCCAAAAACTTGACGAGTTGCGTATATACCTAATTATAATGCTCGTTTTAACGCAAGTATACGTGCCGATCAAGTAATAAAGAGTAAGTAGAGTATCATTCTCACGAGGATTGTGTTAAACGGATTAGCACCTTAAATCTCAATTGTCTAAGTAAATTGGTAAAGTGAAGGAGAAGTTGTATCAAAGAACTGAATTAAACTAAATATGAAAACAATAAATGACCAAGGTAGGGTTGATATTGCCGAGATTCTCTTGAGATGATTAAGATAGGTGGGAATATGAAGTCATTGAATCATAACTATGTCATTTGGTCCAAATTAAGTTAGTTGTGCAGAGATTACTAATCTAGATCATTCATATTCATATATGCTTTCCAACATATACAAACCTAACCCAATCTTAGTCATATGCTATGTTCCCATGAATACAAGTAAAACAAGGTTGATAACCATATAACCTAATCATGATTACACAGGGTTAATAGGTATATTCCTAGCCATATTAACATGTAACACAACATGAGCTAGAATACCTATGCCTTATATATGGAATTTATTCAAATCCCACTTTTCCAAGCATGAATCTGAATATAAGATCAATCCACAAGGTTGCAAAGCTTCTAAACGCATTAAGCATGATATATAAGGGTAATCTCAAATAACTCACAACATAACTGTATTATCAATTCAAGCATAAAGAAACCAAATATCATAAGCTATGAGTTTAAATCGTACATATCTCTCACCATAGGAAGGTTTAGCCCATTAACATGACTTCAATCCCCATTAAAATCAAGTTACAATCATCTCCAAGAACACAGAAGAAAAGAAAGAGAAAGGAAAGAGAATGAGGAAGAGAAGAAATAAATCCTCTTCCTCCATGCCTCTCCTTGTGCTGGTCTCTCTCTTGTAACTCACTTCGCAAGCAGCCCTAAGAGATCTATTTATATTTTAGCTTGTGCAACATACAAGTAGAAACTCGCGCATACGAATGCGTAGTGGTGCCTGGGCGCCCCCATCTAGCGCCTAGGCGCCAACTCTCTGTGTGCTAAGTGACTTTGAAACCTTTCTAAATGCCCTGGGAGTTCATGCCTTGGCGCCTAGGCGCCCTAATCTCCAACTCTCTAGAAACTTTTGACCTAAAAACTCTTCTGGACGTGTCTGCATATTAATGAAGTAGCACCTAGGTGCCCCTATTTGGCGCCTAGGCTCCAACTCCCTGGATACAATATGTTGTGTGAGGTGTTGGAACTTCTAGCTAAGCATGTAGGGTGGCGCATAGGCGCCATCTTACCTGCTTCTTCACTTAGCTCTGTTCATCCTTTGACTCACTCGTGTGCCTGTAATTCTCCGTCCTTCCTGTAAAAATAAATGAAACTAAATAAATGAACTAAAAATGCCTAATTTATACTAAAAATGTATAAAAACTACATAATTCTCCTAAAATGCAATGAGAGTGAAAATTTAGCTAAATTGATGCAATCTAAGCCTAATCTTTTGGACTTACGCACAAATATAGTCTGAAATGGGCCTTGATAACTCACATTTTTACGAGTTATCAATGGTTATGAATGCTTATGTTGATAAATGATTGAGAATGACTTGACTAGTATTGCATTATGATAAATAATGTGGTTATGATAAATTAATTGAATGACGATGGTATATGCATGATATGATTAAACCCTAATCATAAATGAAAGCTATGTTAATGTATTTTTGTATATAGCAACAACACCATGGTTAACACAAGAGTAAGAATTTGGCAGAACAAAGGAAAGGCAATAGCCAATGATGAAATTTCAAGTCAGCATAAAGCAGGAGAGACTAGTAATAGGTCTAAACAACCTGGACCGGGACTAAGAGGCCAAAACCTAATGACTCATCAACGACGAGAACACATAACCTTGGAACTGAACGTTGAAAATGAGAATGAAGTGAGACAGGCAAGGATGATAGAGGAAAGAGTGGCCGTAGCCATAAAGGAGGCTATGCAGTAGGCTACTCGAGAATGGGCAACCCAGACTACGGATATAATCCAAGGCTTATGGGAAAGGACCTAGCAAGCACAATTGGATGGTAATGAGAGAGAAAGACCCACACAAACGACTAACCCTACTCCCACACTGGCACCAGTGGGAGACGAAAATCAAATATTTATGTCCTCCTAAGTTCCTAGCAAGCTGAGCAGTGGATGATGAAAATCAAAAAGTTATTTTGAATATCTCTGTTCAATGATAGGTAGAAGGTTTTATGTGCTACTCATTTGTTAGCTAAAGATGCCCATGAGTGGTGGGAGACCATGTTAATCACTATGCCACACCAGGAGGAGGTGACTTAGCAAACCTTTGTCGAAGAGTTCAATAAGAAATAACTTCTAGTGGGACTCTAAAGTCAGAAGGTGATTGAGTTTGAACGACTATATCAAGGAAGGATGTCAGTCACCAAATATGCCACCAAGTTTAATGCCTTAGTGAGATATATGCCATGGATCACCAATGTGCCAGAAAATAAGGCACAAAGGTTTCGACAAGGATTGATGACATATCTAAGGAGAACCTTGCACCTTTATTGATTAAGGATTATGCATCAAGTCTCGAAAGTGCAAGGGCACTAGAAGTGGAGGCATTGAGGATCCAAGAACTAAGTCAAGGGCAAAAATTTTTCAGCCCGGGTGTTAAAGAGACAGAAACAGGGAAAGAAAAGAGTAAGAAAGGAGAAATGAGAAAGGGAAAAAGAATCCCTAAGAAGAAAAACTCCCCACTTTGCAAAAAGTGTCAAAAGCGCCATCTAGGCGAATGTTTGAAAGGATCAAACAAATACTTCAAGTGTGGGCAGATAGGACATATAGCTAAGGAGTGTAGAACTGTTGATGCAAAGGTCATTAAGTGTTTTGTTTGTGACCAAGTAGAGCATATTGCCCCGAATTATCCAAATAAAGCACTAACGACACAAGGGTGAGGAAGACCATCCCAGCCAAGGTTAACCACGACTACTAATCGACAGGGTACTTCTACCAACCTGGTGCACGTGCATACATTGACTCATACATAGTCACAGGAGCAAGAAGAAAAGAAGGTTACAGGTATGGTTTATATTTTAGGAAATTTTGTGATAGCTTTGTTTGATTCTGGTGCTACCCACTTATTTATAGCTTGCCAATATGAAACCCCACATGCACTGCCTGTAGAGGAAACAAATAAAATAATTCATGTAGAATCCCCTATGTACAGGTTTGCTAGTACTAGCGAAGTATGTAAGGCATGTCCAATTAGGATAGGGTACATGATATTAGAAGCAGAGCTAATCCTGTTGCCAATGACAAAATTCGATGTGATTTTGGTAATGGATTGGCTAAGCCAATGGGGAGCCACCATTGATTGCAAAAATAAAAAGCTGCAATTCAAAGCAGGTCCAGATAAAGATATAGTTACTAGCAGACTAAGATAGCCTGAGAATTCCACTATACTGATATCATCCATGAAGGCGGCTAAGATGGTCCACCAACAATGTCAAGTTTATTTGGTATCAATCAGTGTAAAGGAAGGAAAGGAAGTGGAAATAGATCAAATTTGGGTAGTCAAGGAGTTTCTGAATGTGTTTCTAAAGGAATTAACGAACCTACCTCCGGAAAGGGAAATGGACATGGTGATTGATGTCATACCGGGTGACAAGCTGCGTATATGTCAATTAAAATGCTCGCTTTTAACATAAGTATACGTGCCAAATCAAGTAATAAAGAGTGAGTAGAGTATCGTTCCCACGAGGAATTGCTTAACCGGAATTATTAATTAGTTTAACTGCTTTCAGTGAGTAGAATATTTTGAATTTTTGAATTTAAACTAAGCTAACAAATGCAATAAGAAATCAAAATGGAGTCCACAAAATCGCTGAAATACTAGAAACGGGTTAACAATTAGGGATGACAGATGGATAGCTAGAAATCCTTGAATCTAGATTATATTGCATTGGTTCTTTTTCATTAGATTGTGCATGAATTTACTAGCCCAAGTTCAATAATCTTTATATATGTCTTCCAACACTATATAAAGCTAATTACTGTTGGAAAACATATGGAAATAAGCCAAGCCTATGTTTTGATGATTAACAAATCAATTTGAGTGAGTTTTGGTTACTAACATGTTTGTGAAAATGATTAAAGGATATACAAATGAAGAATATGAAGCTTGTCAAGACAAGTCGTTTTCCAAGTCGACTCAGGCATCAACTTAGGCTAAGTCGATCCCCAAGTCGACTCCAGCAGCGACTTGAGAACAACATTTTCTTCTAGAGTTGAAATCAAGAATGAGAGGTGCTGAAGTCGCATCCCAAGTCGACTCCGCTTGCGACTTGAGGTGAAGTCGCAGACCAAGTCAACTCCAGTAGAGACTTGGAGGCGTCTTTTTTCGTCCAGAGTTGAAATCAAGAACGAGAGTTGCCGAAGTCGCATCCCAAGTCGACTCCGCATGAGACTTAGGTGAAGTCGCAGACCAAGTCGACTCCAACATCGACTTCAATCGAACAGGGTAGAAATTTCAAAAGCCAAGTCGAGGAATAAGTCAACTTCAAGATAAACTTGAGTCAAGTTGAAAACCAAGTCAACTTAGATATTCGACTTGGAACATATGAAGACTAATCCAAGTCCAAAGAAAGCAAGATGCATGAATTCAAATATTCTAATCAAAATATGTTGGACTTTTTCATGCATACAAAGATTCAAGACTCAATAATTCAAAGTTTGCAAGTTATGGAGCTAAAGGACATCAAGCTAGAATGATCATACAATGTTCCTAGAAATATAAATTAAGGGAAGAACAACCAAACATGAAGAAATTAAAGCAAGCAAGGCATTCCAAGGATTTCAAGTTTATTAAGCAAGCTGACAAAGTGAAGTCGCACCCGAAGTCGACTTCACCTGCGACTTGGGTCAAGTTGAGGACCAAGTCGACCCAGACTGGAACTTGAAGAAGCTGCGGACAGGCAAAGTCGCACCCGAAGTCGACTCCATCTGCGACTTGGATTAAATCACACCCGAAGTCGACTCCAACTGCGACTTGGGTCGCAACAGTCGGAAATTTTTCGAACGTTGGCGCATTAAATGCACGCCACCTACTTCCAAACGTTCGGATTCCCTCAACAATTATATAAGGCATTCAATATGAACGATGAGGGTAGCTGAGAAATCATTGAATGTGCATAACTCTCATCTTCAAGAGCATTAAGTGATCAAGCCATTATATAGAAGAAGAACTTCGCTTCCAAACTGCCAAGAGCTGCTTGCTGAATCATTAAGCCTACGTTACAAGTTCTTCTCTGCGCCAAATCTGCCTCTACACAATAGTAACGTGTAGAAATTTCCTGTTGTTATTTTCTTGTTGTATTAAACTTGATTTAGTTTGGGTAACTAAGATCAAGTGTAAGCAAAGTAGTGTGTGATTGGAGTGGAACTCGTCACCTACTTGTGCTATGTATTGTTGATGCCCCCTAGAGCTGGAATTTAGAAGAGAGCAGTGACTCTAGTTGTATTTGTGAAATACAATAGTGGTACCCAAGTCACAAGAGGTGTGAGCTTGGAAGAGTGGAGTAGGGAGGTTGCCCGAACCACTATAAAAACCTTGCTTGTTGATTTTTATTTCTTCTCTCTACACTATATTGCTTTCCATTTTGTTTCTTCATAAAGGGGACTAGATTAATCTGGGGTAAAGTTTCTGTTTAAGTTGAAAAATTTTAAATACCCAATTCACCCCTCCCCTCTTGGGTAATAGTCATTAACTCGGGACCAACAATTACACCCTATTCAATTGTTATCTTCCCAAGCCATTAAATAAAGTGAAATTGATAAGTTCATAACCTGTTTACTGATTACACAGGGTTTAACGGTATATTCCTATCTGTTAAACAACTCCCCTTAACAAAGAGGAAACTTATGCCCTACACACGGATCTAGCAGAGATTTTCCTTTTTCAAGGATAAATCAAGCAATTAAATCATCTTACAAGGTAGCTAGTCTTGTAAAAAGTATTAAACCACAAGTGTAAAGGTAAATCACACACAATCATATAGAAAAATCAAATATTCATTCCTAAATTTCAAAGAACCAATATAATATAATTAGATATCAATTCATCCTAACTATCCATCTAAAGGAAGTTTAGTTCAAAGACAAGATCATAAAATCCTTTACATCCATTATGAAAGTATCCAGAGAATTAGAGAAAGAAAAATAGAAAGATAAAGAGAAAATAGGTTTTCTGGCGATTTCCACCAACGGGGTTGAATCTTCTCTTTAATCTATGTTTCGATTGAGTTTTCGTTCTTCTCTGGATGTCTATTCCGGCTCTGGGCTCTTTCTCCATCGTCCCCCGCGTGCAAACCCCTAGGATCTATTTATAATCTCGAATTACACAGCACAAGTATAGAAATCTGTGCGTACGGATGCGTATTGGCGCCTAGGCGCTAACTCCCTATGTGCTGGGTAACTTAGAGACCTATCTGGAAACCCTAGAAATTCATGCCTTGGCGCCTAGGCGCCAACTCCCTGGATACTTCATGACTTGATGGCTCTTGTGAAACCCCGATCTTAAACACATGTATAAAACCCTAGGGTTGTAAACCCTAGGTAATATATTTGGAAAATGTACATTCATGAGTATGAAATTATGTGGAAATAGAGGTTAAAATAATTATTTATGAAATCCGAATGAATAGTGCACGTGAATAGTAACCCTAGGATTAAGACACGTGATTAAGAGTTAATCACTTGGTTTAACCTAATCACAAAAAGACAAAAAAGGAGATTTAATCACTACAGGACGAAATAGCAATTCTTTTTCATATTTTAATGGAATTTCAGATTTTAGTGAAAAATTGAAGAAAAACTCATAACTTGCAATCGGGACGTAGCATTGAGATGAAATTTTTTATTGATTGTTAAAAATCTATGATGGACGGATGAATGGTTTAAGACGTGATGAAAATTACAAATCAATGGTCAAGATAGAACGTCAAATGGAGATTAAAAAGTAGCTTAATTTTTCATTAATTCCACTATTGACTTTCTAATAAAATTAAATAATTAAAAATAAAAAAATTAAATGCAAATCTGCAAGGGTGGCTGGATGTGCAGGGGCTGTGGAAAATGGAGCCAAATCCAACGGCTCAAAATTCATCCTCTTCCGAGATCAATGGCTAAGATTTTATTAGCCTAAACTAAATAATTTTAAAAATCAAAAAATCATGAAAATAGGGCTGCTATAGGGGAGCTGGAGCTGCTGTATGGTGGGCTGCACAAGGCTCCATGCACCTTCTAAAATTAGAAAAAACATGTTTGCAATTTAACACCTCAAGCAAGGGGGTAAAATCCAATTTTATGAAAAATCAAGCCCTATAAATAGGGGCCAAGGGGGTACGTCCAAAGCACAGAAAACCCAGCTCCATTTGAGCATTTTTCACGCCCACCAGGTTTTAGCATTGAGGAGAAAGAAGAGGAGAAAGTTAGAGAGAGAAAGTGTGAGAAAAAGAGGGATATCTCCACGTCGGATAAGTGATTTCTTCCCAAATTTCTTTTGGGTGTTAAGTAGGGTAAAACCATGCTTATATACTTGCTAATCATGAGAAAATAAGTAAAATTATAATGCTTAATTGGAATTATGTCAAAACATCAAAAATTTGGAGCAAAGATAGAGCATTCGGGAAGATAGCATATGATATGTGTAAATAATGCTCCAAAATTTATAAATGATTATTTGGGATGAATGAATATGATAAATATGATGTTGGAATGATGATATATTAATTTCATGATTTTTGAAATTAAGGATTATGATTAAGTGAATTTATGTTGATTTTTAGTATATGGAGAAAATGATTTATTTAGCCAAGTTAATGATGATAAATTCAAAATATATGAATTTTTTTCATGATACGAAATGATATAGATAAAATATCATTTTTCCTTGTATAAGAAAAGGTGGAGGACACAGACTGAGGAGGTAAGAAAGCTATATGCTTTCTAAAATATTTTCGAATGATTGCAAATTGTTTGCTTACGTGTTTTATGAATTATATTTAAGGATGACCATTCTATAATTCTTTACTTGAAATGATTACTAACTGCTTGTTAAATTTCTTTCTAAATGATTTATCAAGTTTTATGGAGCATGTCATGTCCGCATATGTATGAACATGGTGCACAAGGAAGAGGCTTTGGTGGAGGTAGTAAGCAGATCAGAGGGTCCCCCTTCACTATTGCCAAGTCACAAGGGCTGTGTGCCGGCGGCGTCCTCCCAGAGGTTGGAGGCACAAGAAAAGTCATGAATGAATGAATGCATTGCATTCTCATGAAATACATGAAAAGGTTTCTGTCCCATTGGTAATTGATCACTTGGTAAGTGTCTCCTACCAAATGGGGAGAAATGCATTTGAATGAAAGGAAAATGTTTACTTGCCAAAGAAAAAGGCTTGCTTACTGAGTATTATTACTCGTATGTGTTTTTAAAATGACAAACAGGCTATGAAACTGACTCATAAAGGATGCCAGGTAGAAATGACTTGCAAATGTAATTGCAGTTCTATGTATGCGTCCAAAGGGACAAATGTAGGATAATCATGTTGAAGACATGTTTTATGGATATTACAAACATGATTGTACTTATGTGAATTATTTCAATAAAAAGAAGATATGAATGATTTTATGATTATATGGATAAGCCCATAATGAATGATGATGAATATATATTTATGTGATAAAAGAAAAGATAAAGAAAGGAAAAAAATTTGGATGCGATACAATTAAGAACCGCCGCGTGATCAGGGCAACAATCCTGACTCACATTTACTAATCAACAAGATCCCGGAGTAAGGCTTCTAGGCACGCCTCGATTCGAGGCGCCACGGAAATTGGTGTCGGAGCAAGGATTGACAAATAGGCGGGAGAAAGAGAAAATAAAGGATGATGAAAGGATAGGTCTAATACCACAGAATATTGTATCAAAGCAAGGATTGGTAAATAGGTGTGGAAAGAGAAAAATTAAGAATGGTGATAGAAAATGAATGATACCACAGAAGTTAGGAATAGAGCATGGATTGATAGATAGACATGAAAAGAAAGAACTAATGTCTAGATCTACATGTTTAAGAGGTTATGATACTTCTATGGTATTGATATGAAATGGTATATATGTGAAAAACATATATAGATGTGTGTGACATATATGCTTGAATATGAATAATGTTATGAATATTATAAATGTTAGTATTATAAAAATGTTATGATACTAACCAAAGTTTTGTGCATATAGAAAGCAAAAATACCAACTACAAGAGCCGGAGCTAGGCTGAATAAAGGGAAGGCACCAATAAGAGAATCGGTTAGCTGACCCGAAGTAGGAGAAACCAGTAAACGGACCAAAAGGTCCGAGTCAAAAGGACAGACGTCAAGGAGCCGTCAACGACGGGAAGAGGCTAGCTCTGAGATTCATGTAGAAAAGAGAGCTAACCAAGAAAGGCAGATAGAAGAAAGGATAGCTGCAGCCGTGGAAAAGGCAATGCAGCAATGGGCAACCAAGGCCGCCGATATAATACAAGGTATGTGGGAGAGAAATAGGCAGGCCTCGCCACAAGGCGATAATAGGGGAACACCTGACCCATCGACCAACTATAATTTTTCTAGAGGTGTAGAAGATGCCCTCCGAGAGGCTGATAGAAAGGCTATTAATGCCTTCCTAGCCTAACGACCCCCTAAGTTTGCTGGGGAACCAGACCCCATCATTACAAAGCAATGGATCATGAAAATTAAAAAGTTATTTAGGATTTTGCCCTGCAATGATCAACAAAAAGTTCTATGTGCTACCCACCTGCTGGTAAAAGACGCTTATGAATGGTGGGAAACATTGATGGCTACTATGCCATGCCCAGAGCAGGTCACGTAGCAAGAATTTTTAGAAGAATTTAATAAAGAGTATCTTCCAGTAGGCTTACAGAGCCAAAAGGTGATAAAATTTGATAAACTCTACCAAGGCAAGATGACGGTGACTGGATATACAATAAGATTCAATGCCTTGGTTAGGTATGTACCTTGGATTGCCAATGTGCTAGAAAATAGGGCACAGAGATTCTAGCATGGGCTGAGACCCCAATTAAGGGAGGGATTAGCCCCATTACTAATAAAAGATTATGCCTCTATCATAGAAAGAGTTAGGGCATTAGAAATAGAGTTCATGAGAACCAAAGAGCTTAGGCAAGCTTAAGAGAAATCCTTCTCGGCTCCCAAGGAAAATTGGGCCAAGAAAGGGAAAAATGAGAAGGCAATGGATGGAAAGGAGGAATTCAGTTCCTAGGGAAGGAGTACCTCACCTTGAAAAACTTGCCATAAGCACCACTCTGGCGAATGCCTCCAATGATTGAGGAAATGTTTTAAGTCTGGTCAAGCGGGACATATGGCTCGGGAATATAGAACGACTAAGTGCTTCATATGTGGCCAAGTCGGGCATATATCATTCAACTGCCCGAACAAACCATAGAAGCTCCAACTCGAGGAAGGTTGGACCAGCAGAAAGCCCCCGCCATAGCCAATAATCCTGTGCGTGTCCAAGCCCTTACCAAAATGGAGTCTCAAGAAATAGAGGACAAACTGGTTACAGGTATGATTTAAATTTTACGAAATTCACAATTTAATACAAAGTGTTAAGCATTTATTGAAATCATACCGATACATAACCACACAAGCACTATAGGTGGAGAAAACCAGCAGTACCATGAATCCCCAAGATATAAAATGGCAAGTAAAGAATCAAGTATGCAAGGCATGATAAGCATGATGATATTTAATCCTATAATAGAAATTGAGGCTAAATAGATGAGGTGCAATGATGAAGGGAATTATTTGAAATCTCAATACATTTAAAGATAGGCAAGAAAAAGGAAGGATTTCTTTCATATGAATTAGCAAAAGCCAGAAAAGGGTAATATGCTTTTGAATATAGATGACTAATTATGTAGAAAAAGCGTAATGAAATATTTGAAGGGCAATAGGTTTCGGGACGAAACTTATTGTAAGGGGGGGGAATTGTGAAACCCCTGTTGGAAATATGTGGAAAACTAGCTAAATCTATGTTTTGATGATTAACAAACTAAATTTGAGTAAGTCTTGGCTACTAACAAGTTTGTGGAAATGTTTAAGGAATATTCATTTGAAGAAAATCAAGTATGGAAGTCAAGTCGTATACCAAGTCGACTCCAAGATCGACTTCAAGAAGTCAAATCTGTCCAGAGCTGAAAAGGGGAGAAGAACAAGTGAAGTCGCAGGCCAAGTCGACTCCAAGTGCGACTTAGGAAACCAAGTCGCAGACGAAGTCGACTCCAGCATCGACTTCAAGCATCCAGAGTTGAAAAAGTGGAAACGGACATGACGAAGTCGCAGGCGAAGTCGACTCCAGGTGCGACTTGGGCAAAGTCGCAGATGAGGTCGACTCCAACTTCGACTTGAGGAGTTCAGACTTGAAGATTGAAGTTTCAATCTTATTCCAAGGATCCATTTGGAATTTATCAAATCCAAATAAGATGCAAAGTTCATTCTCAAAAAGCAACTGAAGTTTCTTGAAGATCAAAAGCTAAGATTCATATTCAAAGTTCAAATCAAGTCTATCAAGTCCTAAGCTAATCTTCAAGCTTATTCCAAATGAAGCAATATCCAAGTCATGAAGACCAATTTAACAAAGTTCAAGCCAGTTCAAGAAGATCAAGGTGTTCTTGCAAAAGACCACGCCAAGTCGCAACCCAAGTCGACTCCAGGATCGACTTGAGTTGAGGACTGAAGGCCAAGTTGACCCAGACTCGGACTTGGAAATCTGAAGAACTGGAGTCGCACACGAGGTCGACTCCAGGTGCGACTTGGAAGCCAAGTCGCAGACCAAGTCGACTCCACATGCGACTTGGGTCGCAACGGTCGGAATTTATTCGAACGTTGGCGCATTAAATGCGCGCCACCTACCTTCTAACGTTCGGATTCCCTCCAAAATTATAAATAACATTCATGGTGGACGAGGGAAGTAGCTGAGAATCATTAAGTGTGCATAACTACTATATTCAAGAGCTCTAAAGAGATCAAGCCATTCAAGGAGGAAGAACTTCACTTCAAGTTGCAAGAGCTATATTTCAGAATCTTCAAAGCCATTACAACAAGTTCTTCTCTGCGCCAAAACTGCTACTACACAACTGTAAAGTGTAGTTTTCTTATTGTTTCATTTGTTTGTGTTGAACTTGATTTAGTTTGAGGAACTAAGATCAAGTGTAAGCAAAGTAGTGTGTGATTGGAGTGTAACTCATCACCTACTTGTGCTGTAATTTGTTGATGCCCCCTAGAGCTAGAATCTAGAAGAGAGCAGTGGCTCTAATTTTATTGAGAGAATACAATAGTGGAACCCAAGTCACAAGGAGTGTGAGCTTGGAAGAGTGGAGTAGGGAGGTTGCCCGAACCACTAAAAAAATCTTGTGTGTTTGATTTATTTATCTGCTCTCTACATTATATTGCTTTCCATTTCGTTTCTTCACAAAGGGGACTAGATTAATCCGGGGTAAAGCTTCTGTTTAAGTTGTAAATTTTAAATTACCCAATTCACCCCTCCCCTCTTGGGTTTTGCCATCAAACTCGGGACCAACAAGTGGTATCAGAGCAGGTCTTTGAGTTAAACCAAAGAGATCCATTGATATGGCATCCCAATCGATTCCCGTTCTCGCTTTTGCTGAGGGCCAATCATTCACTAGGCCACCATTGTTTGATGGGAACAACTTTGGTTATTGGAAGCTTCGTATGAAGCAACTCATTATGGCTACCGATATGGACTCTTGGATAGCAATCCAAGATGGTGTAACATTGCCTATAGATGAAAGAGCTTCCAAGTGGACCGAAGAGGAAGTAAGAACTGTAAAGAGCAATGCTAAAGCTATGAACTCACTATTTTGTGCTCTTACAGCTTCCGAATATGATAGAGTATCATCTTGTCTAACCGCTAAAGAAATATGGGATACTCTAACATCCATTTATGAAGGAACCTCTCAAGTCCAAGGGACTAGGAGAAATATTTTGATAGGAGAATTGGAAAACTTTAGAATGTTAGAAACAGAAAATATTTCTGAAATGTTTGCTAGATTCTCTAAAATTACTAACGCCTTGAAAGGTCTTGAAAAAGCTATTTCTGAATCCGAGCAGGTTATGAAGATACTAAGAGCTCTACCGGATTCATGGACTCCAAAGGTTACAGCTATTGAAGAAGCCAAAGACCTCAACACCCTAAAGCTAGAAGATCTAATTAGCTCATTAATGTCACATGAGCTAATTAAGAGAAGAAACGAAGAGAATCATAGAGGCAAGAAAATCATTGCATTAAAAGTTGCACGCAAATCTGAAGAATCTACCTCCTCGTCTAATAATGGTAATGAAGATATCGCACTTCTTACTCACAAGTTTCGAAAATTTGTAAGAAAAGAAAAGAACTTCAAAGACTTCAAAGAAAGACCACAAAGAGAGAAGAAGAAGGAGGTTACAAAATGTTACAGATGCGGGGGCGTAGGACATATGCAAGCTCAATGTCCTACACCGGAAGAAAGGCCAAAGGAGAGCCATGAAAGAAGAAAATTCCAAAGGCCACGAGGAAGAGGCATGTTCGTCAACGAGGAGACTTCATCAACATGCAGTTCCTCAACCGACGACAATGATGCAGCCAACTGTGCGAGAATTTGCTGCATGGCACGAATCGAGCAAGAAGAAGAAGACTTACTATGTCTAAACACAACGGAAGTTTTGGAAGAACAATCTACCTCAACAAAATGCACAACTAATGAAGAGGTAACTTCCAAACCTTGCTATTCTCAATCAAGTTATTCTTCTTTTCATGATTGCCTCAAATGTGCTGAATTAGAAGAACTACAAATTGCTTATGATTCATTATATGAGGAAATTAAGAGGCTAGGAAACAAGCTGTCATTGAAGAGACAACAGTGCAACTTTGTTATTGTTGAAAATGGAAAACTAGCTGAAAAATCAGCAAAACTGAAAGAAGAAAATGAATCACTGTTGAAAGAGGTAGAAAAATTGAAAAAGGAGAACAAATCATTAAATGAATCATTAGGAAAGTTCTCTAATCCAGGAGAAAGTGTGAAGATGTTTCTGAACATGACCTCACAAAAGGATAAAAGAGGTCTTGGGTACAATACATTTGAGCAAAAAGTAAGTGGTAAATCAAATGTGCCAAAACTTGGAAAATATCAAGCTAAAACTGCACCAATTTATAAGCCACAAAAGAAAAATGTTATGTGGATTAAAAGACCAACTTTTGAACCAAAATGAAATTGGAGGCCTACTCCTAGACTACCAATGGCCTGCAATTTCTGTAATAAAATGGGTCATAAAGCTTACAAGTGTAACTTCAAGAAGTTATATGACCATGGTGCAAAGCTAGTTTGGGTTCCAAGGAACACAAGATTTGGGCTTTCTAAATTAGAAATACAAAGATTGAATCATTTTACTAACCCAAATGGACCCATAAAATGGGTACCAAAGAGATGAGATTTACCTGTTTATTTTTCAGATTTGTTTAAAGGTAAAGGCAAACAACATATGGTTCATGGACAGTGGTTGCTCAAGGCATATGACTGGAGAAAGAAGTCTATTTCACAAACTTAAGCCTTGCAACGACGGAACGGTTGCCTTTGGTAATAATGAGAAAGGTAAAATCAAAGGTAAAGAAAATATTTACAGTAGCTCAAATGCATGCATGGAGGATGTTTTGTTTGTTGAAGGACTCAAGCATAACTTAATGAGCATTAGCCAATTATGTGATAAAGGATATAAGGTTGTGTTTGAATCATCTATATGCAATGTATTTGATGGTGAGCATATCATGTTTAGTGGAAAAAGACATGGAAATATATATTTGGTTTCACTTGATGAACTAGATGGTCAATGTCTAATGGCCATTGAAAATGATCCATGGGTTTGGCATAAAAGACTTGGACATGTGAATATGTCAAACATAAAGACCCTATGGAAAAAGAGTTTGGTAGAAGGCTTGCCAAAGTTGAAATATGACAAAGACAAAATTTGCAAGGCATGTCAATTATCTAAACAACCAAAGATGTCTTTTTCTAACAAAAAGGAGATTTCCACCACAAGGCCACTTGAATTGCTACACATGGATCTATATGGACCATCCGACATTTTAACCATTGGTGGAAAGAAATATGTATTTGTTATTGTAGATGACTTTTCAAGATTCACCTGGATAATTCTCTTAGCTAGCAAAGATGAAGCCTTCTCTATGTTTTCAACTTTTGTAAACTTGGTGGAAAATGAAAAACAAAGTACTATTATGTCTATAAGAAGTGACCATGGTGGTGAATTTGAAAACAAACGATTCATAGAATTATGTAATGAAAAAGGAATTCATCACACATTTTCTGCACCAAGGACTCCACAACAAAATGGAGTAGTTGAAAGGAAAAACAGAACTATACAAGAGATGGCTAGAACAATGATAAATGAGAGCAAATTATCCAAGAAGTTTTGGGGTGAAGCTGTGAGCACAGCTTGTCATGTTTTAAATCGAGTTACCATTAGAGCTATCTTGAAAAAGACCCCATATGAGCTATGGAAAGGAAGGAAACCAAACATATCTTATTTTCATGCTTTTGGATGCACATGTTATGTTCTGAACAATGGAAAAACCAACTTGGGAAAACTTGATACTAAAAGTGATGAAGCAATATTCCTTGGTTATTCATCAAATAGCAAAGCATATAGAGTTTTCAATAAACGAAACCAAGTTGTAGAAGAATCCATACATGTTATTTTTTATGAAACTAACACATGCTTCAAAAGAAAAGATGATCTAAGTGATGCAGATGACATAACAAGCAATCTTGAAAAATTGCATATGGAAAAGCAAGAAGAATCCATGGAGGAAAGGGTAAGTGAAGGTAACAATTCCTATAAACCTCCAACTGATTTAAAATTCAATCATGCACATCCAATTGAGCAAGTTATAGGAAATGTGTATGAAGGTGTAAAAACTAGAAGGTCAAAGCAAAATGTGTGTGGACAATATGCTTTTGTATCCAAGATTGAACCTTCTAATATTGAACAAGCTCTTGATGATGAAAACTAGATTATAGCAATGCAAGAAGAGCTAAATCAATTTGAAAGAAATCAAGTTTGGCACCTTGTTCCTAGACCAAATGATTGTACTATTATTGGCACCAAGTGGGTCTTTAGGAACAAATTAGATGAAAGTGGACTTGTAGTGAGAAACAAAGCTAGACTTGTGGCAAAAGGATACTCACAAGAAGAAGGAATAGATTTTGAGGAATCCTATGCCCCGGTTGCTAGATTAGAGGCAATTCGCATCTTACTAGCTTTTGCATCTCACATGAACTTTAAATTGTTTCAAATGGATGTCAAAAGTGCATTTCTGAATGGTTATATAAATGAAGAGGTGTATGTAGAACAACCACCTGGATTTGAGGAAAAAGATCAATCTAAATTTGTATACAAGCTAACCAAAGCATTATATGGATTAAAACAAGCTCCAAGAGCTTGGTATGATAGACTAAGAAAATTTCTGATTGATCATGATTTTTAAAAAAAAAATGTAGACACCACTTTGTTTATCAAGTACAATGGGAAGGATATATTGATCATTCAGATTTATGTAGATGATATTATTTTTGGTGCTACTAATGAAACTCTTTGCCAAGAATTTTCTGAGCTTATGCAGAAAGAGTTTGAGATGGGCATGATGGGAGAGCTAAACTTCTTCCTTGGACTGCAAATCAAGCAATTAAATGAAGGAATTTTCATTAACCAGTCCAAGTATATCAAGGAAATGCTAAAGAAGTTTGGCATGGAGCACAGCAAAGGAGCAAGCACACCTATGAGCTCCACAATCAAAATGGACAAAGATGAGAAGGGCAAAGTAGTTGATTTAAAATTGTATAGAAGCATGATAGGTTCTTTATTGTATTTAACTGCTTCTAGGCCAGATATTTTGTTTAGTGTGTGTATGTGCTCTAGATTTCAATCATGCCCAAAAGAATCACACTTGGTAGTTGTGAAAAGAATTTTCAGATATCTAGTAGACACTACCAATTTAGGACTATGGTATCCAAAGGGCTCTAATTTTGATCTAATCGGCTACTCGGATGCGGATTTTGCCGGTTACAAAGTGGATAGAAAAAGCACTAGTGGAACATGTCAGTTTCTTGGGAACATGATGGTTTCATGGTTTTCAAGAAAACAAACTAGTGTTGCTCTATCTACGGCGGAAGCCGAATATATTGCCGCCGGGAGCTATTGTGCCCAATTACTTTGGATGAAACAGCAACTTAGGGACTATGACATGGATTTTAAAGATATACCTATCAAATGTGATAATACCAGTGCCATATGTCTAACCAAGAATCCAGTCTTGCATTCTAGGACCAAACATATAGACCTTAGACATCATTTCATTAGAGAACATGTAGAAAATCATGACATATGTTTGGTATATGTAAGAACAGAGGATCAAATTGCAGACATATTCACAAAACCCCTAGAAAAAGAAGCATTCTATAAAATTAGAAATGACATGAGAATGATTGAGTTAGGCTAGCATAAATTTAGGGGGAGCAACCCCACCTATCTCTTTCCTTACCCTATAATCTTTTTGATTTATTGACAAAAAGGGGGAGAAGAATAGGATTTGAGGATTTGAGATCCTTATGATTATGCTTAAGGAGAAAAGAGTAGGATATGATTGGGGAGAAGAGTTTGAATGTGTGTTAAATATTGAAGGATTGCATGAGCATATGTTAAATGATTGCATGAGTTTAAGTATGATTTCAAAATGCATAATGAACATGATATTTTAAGCAATTGAAAGGTATACACTCAAATCGGTTTTGTCAATCATCAAAAAGGGGGAGATTGTTGGAAATATCTGGAAAACTAGCTAAATCTATGTTTTGATGATTAACAAACTAAATTTGAGTAAGTCTTGGCTACTAACAAGTTTGTGGAAATGTTTAAGGAATATTCATTTGAAGAAAATCAAGTATGGAAGTCAAGTCGTATACCAAGTCGACTCCAAGATCGACTTCAAGAAGTCAAATCTGTCCAGAGCTGAAAAGGGGAGAAGAACAAGTGAAGTCGCAGGCCAAGTCGACTCCAGGTGCGACTTAGGAAACCAAGTCGCAGACGAAGTCGACTCCAGCATCGACTTCAAGCATCCAGAGTTGAAAAAGTGGAAACGGACATGACGAAGTCGCAGGCGAAGTCGACTCCAGGTGTGACTTGGGCGAAGTCGCAGATGAGGTCGACTCCAACTTCGACTTGAGGAGTTCAGACTTGAAGATTGAAGTTTCAATCTTATTCCAAGGATCCATTTGGAATTTATCAAATCCAAATAAGATGCAAAGTTCATTCTCAAAAAGCAACTGAAGTTTCTTGAAGATCAAAAGCTAAGATTCATATTCAAAGTTCAAATCAAGTCTATCAAGTCCTAAGCTAATCTTCAAGCTTATTCCAAATGAAGCAATATCCAAGTCATGAAGACCAATTTAACAAAGTTCAAACCAGTTCAAGAAGATCAAGGTGTTCTTGCAAAAGACCACGCCAAGTCGCAACCCAAGTCGACTCCAGGATCGACTTGAGTTGAGGACTGAAGGCCAAGTTGACCCAGACTCGGACTTGGAAATCTGAAGAACTGGAGTCGCACACGAGGTCGACTCCAGGTGCGACTTGGAAGCCAAGTCGCAGACCAAGTCGACTCCACATGCGACTTGGGTCGCAACGGTCGGAATTTATTCGAACGTTGGCGCATTAAATGCGCGCCACCTACCTTCTAACGTTCGGATTCCCTCCAAAATTATAAATAGCATTCATGGTGGACGAGGGAAGTAGCTGAGAATCATTAAGTGTGCATAACTACTATATTCAAGAGCTCTAAAGAGATCAAGCCATTCAAGGAGGAAGAACTTCACTTCAAGTTGCAAGAGCTATATTTCAGAATCTTCAAAGCCATTACAACAAGTTCTTCTCTGCGCCAAAACTGCTACTACACAACTGTAAAGTGTAGTTTTCTTATTGTTTCATTTGTTTGTGTTGAACTTGATTTAGTTTGAGGAACTAAGATCAAGTGTAAGCAAAGTAGTGTGTGATTGGAGTGTAACTCATCACCTACTTGTGCTGTAATTTGTTGATGCCCCCTAGAGCTAGAATCTAGAAGAGAGCAGTGACTCTAATTGTATTGAGAGAATACAATAGTGGAACCCAAGTCACAAGGAGTGTGAGCTTGGAAGAGTGGAGTAGGGAGGTTGCCCGAACCACTAAAAAAATCTTGTGTGTTTGATTTATTTATCTGCTCTCTACATTATATTGCTTTCCATTTCATTTCTTCACAAAGGGGACTAGATTAATCTGGGGTAAAGCTTTTGTTTAAGTTGTAAATTTTAAATTACGCAATTCACCCCTCCCCTCTTGGGTTTTGCCATCAAACTCGGGACCAACAACCCCGATCTTAGACACATATTTAAAACCCTAGGGTTGTAAACCCTAGGTAATATATTTGAAAAATGTACATTTATGAGTATGAAATTATGTGGAAATAGAGGTTAAAATAATTATTTATGAAATCCGGATGAATAGTGCATGTGAATAGTAACCCTAGGATTAAGACACGTGATTAAGAGTTAATCACTTGGATTAACCTAATCACAAAAAGACAAAAAGGAGATTTAATCACTACAGGACAAAATAGCAATTCTTTTTTATATTTTAATGGAATTTCAGATTTTAGTGAAAAATTGAAAAAAAATTCATAACTTGCAATCGGGACGTAGGATTGAGATGAAAATTTTTATGGATGGTTAAAAATCTATGATTGACACGATGAATGGTTTAAGACGTGATGAAAATCACGAATCAATGGTCAAGATAGAACGTCAAATGGAGATTAAAAAGTAGCTTAACTTTTCATTAATTCCACTATTGACTTTCTAATAAAATTAAATAATTAAAAATAAAAACATTAAATGAAAATCTGCAAGGGTGGCTGGACGTGCAGGGGCTGTGGAAAATGGAGCCAAATCCAACGGCTCAAAATTCATCCTCATCCAAGATCAATGGTTAAGATTTAATTAGCCTAAATTAAATAATTTTAAAAATCAAAAAATCATGAAAATAGGGCTTCTATAGGGGGCTGGAGCAGCTGTATGGTGGGCTGCACAAGGCTCCATGCACCTTTTAAAATTAGAAAAAAACACGTTTGCAATTTAACACCTCAAGCAATGGTGGTAAAATCCAATTTTATGAAAAATCAAGCCCTATAAATAGGAGCCAAGGGGGCGACGTCCAAAGCACAGTAAACTCAGCTCCATTTGAGCATTTTTCACACCCACCAGGTTTTAGCCTTGAGGAGAAAGAAGAGGAGAAAGTTAGAGAGAGAAAGTGTGAGAAAAAGAGGGATATCTCCACGTCGGGTAAGTGATTTCTTCTAAAATTTCTTTTGGGTGTTAAGTAGGGTAAAACCATGCTTAGATAATGGCTAAGTATGAGAAAATAAGTAAAATTATAATGCTTAATTGGAATTACGCAAAAACATCAAAAATTTGGAGCAAAGATAGAGCATTTGGGAAGATAGCATATGATATGTGTAAATAATGCTCCAAAATTTATAAATGATGATTTGGGATGAATGAATATGATAAATATGATATTGGAATGATGATATATTAATTTCATAATTTTTGGAATTAAGGATTATGCTTAAGTGAATTTATGTTGATTTTTAGTATATGGAGAAAATAATTTATTTAGCCAAGTTAATGATGATAAATTCAAAAATGAATGAATTTTTTTCATGATATACTAAGCATAAGCTACGACATGGTATTTTTTATTTTTTGAAAATATCAATTTTTGGAACCCATGAACATTAACCCACGTAGCTAGGAACAATAACTTCGGGTGAACAGTACCGTGTACAGTGACGTGAACAGTAACTATGAACACAGTAAATAGCGTAATTTTAGGAAAAATGGAGATTTAGTTTTATATTTTATGAGGATATATAGATGAAATTTTTAAAGGATTTATGGATAAAAATCCATATAAGGAGGTAATGACCAAATATCTTTATAAAATTAACCTCTATAGAAAAGAGGTAATGAATGATGCATGAAAAGCAATCTAAGACATGGAATGATACAGATAAAATATCATTTTTCCTTGTATAGGAAAAGGTAGAGGACACATACTGAGGAGGTAAGCAAGCTATATGCTTTCTAAAATATTTCCAAATGATTGCAAATTGTTTGCTTACGTGTTTTATGAATTATATTTAAGGATGACCATTCCTATAATGCTTTACCTGAAATGATTGCTAACTGCTTGTTAAATTACTTTCTAATGATTTATCAAGTTTTATGGAGCATGTCATGCCGGCATATGTATGAACATGGTGCACAAGGAAGAGACTTTGGTGGAGGTAGTAAGCAGATTAGAGGGTCCCCCTTCACTATTGCCAAGTCACAAGGGTTGTGTGCCGGCGGCTTCCTCCCAGAGGTTAGAGGCACAAAGAAAGTCATGAATGAATGAATGCATTGCATTTTCATAAAATGCATGAAAAGGTTTCTGTCCCATTGGTAATTGATCACTTGGTAAGTGTCTCCTACCAAATGGGGAGAAATGCATTTGAATGAAAGGAAAATGTTTACTTGCCAAAGAAAAAGGCTTGCTTACTGAGTATTACTACTCATATGTGTTTTTAAAATGACAAACATGCTATGGAACTGACTCATAAAGGATGCCAGGTAGAAATGACCTGCAAATGTAATTGCAGTTCTATGTATGCGTCCAAAGGGACAAATGTATGATAATCATGTTTTATGGATATTACAAACATGATTGTACTTATGTGAATTATTTCAATAAAAATAAGATATGAATGATTTTATGATGATATGGATAAGCCCATAATGAATGATGATGAATGTATGTTTATGTGATGAAGGAAAAGAAAAAGAAAGGAAAAAAATTTAGACGAGATCCAATTAAGAACCCGCCGCGTGATCAGGGCAACAATCCTGACTCACATTTACCAATCGACAAGATCTCGGAGTAAGGCTTCTAGGCACGGCTCGGTTCGGAGCACCACAGCTCTCCTAGAACACTTGTGATCATGTATTGGTGCCTGGGTACCCTAAGCTGGCGCCTAGGCGCCAACTCCCTGAAAGCTATTGTGTCATGTGACCTCAAAAACCCTTATGGACTTGTCTGCATGATGATGAAGTGGCGCCTGGGCGCCAACTCATTCGAAGTTGTTTATTTGTTGGATTGTGCTGGAGTTCCACCCTTTCTAAAATCCATAGCTGATGCCCAAATCAACATATATAAGGTATGTTTGGCAATTGATAAAAAATGTCAAGTTAAAACTTTTCAATTTAAAATTTTTCACTCTCTACAACTATCATATTTTTTAATTATTTTTCACACTTTCCTATACAACTACCCTACTTTTCAATTATTTCTACACAACTATCCACATAACTAACCTATCTATTTTAACTTTATCCTCTTTACTACTCATCAATATCCCTATCATATCACATCATTTGACAACTTTTACTCTCAAAAACTTTTCAGCAAAAGTTTTATTCATTACCAAAAACACCCATAATTGATAAGAACAAGAATCTTATTCTAATCATGATATTTAATCAAAACAGAAACTTATCATGTGGATTTAAGAAAGTTCAAGATACGTTATTCACTCATAAACAACCCTAGCCTTCAATTTCACCCTCTTGAACCCTTGATTTCATTCATACCATTCAATCCTTATTCAATACCCTAATTAAGGGCATCATAAATCATCCCTTAAGGGTTCTTTATAAATCATATTCATGACCCATAATTAGAGGGAAGAAACTTGGGTTTAAATGATTCAAAAACTCAACTTATACTTACTTAAATCTAAGCAAACTTGGTTCCAACTTTCCCAACTTGTATTCCCTTCTTTCCTTCCTTCTTTTCCTCTTTTTTCTTCTTCTTTTTCTTCCTTTTCCTCCCTTCTCCCTTGCTGAATTCGGGACGTCCAGCAACTGCTCTTGATTTGGAGAGAATTTTCTCTCTCTAACTCACCTTCTAGGAACGTCCAAGCATGCCCCCTTTCATGTGTATAAATCTGATTTTTTTGGGGTCCACTTGCCACATCATTTGAGGGTAAATTAAAGCATACTTATCCCTTGTTGACATGACACATTCACATCCAAGTAAAATGGGTAATTATCATAAGTAAAAATTCATCAAATCAAGCTCATTAAAGAGCTATATAGCTGTCCATTATTGGAACCGTCCATGCAGCCTCCTTTTTTGGCATTTTGTGCCACAATTTCTACTTCAATTAAATGTTCATTACTTACCCTAGGTGCATAGGTAACTTGGATGCTTATTTAGCATATTAAAAAAAATCAGAAAATCAAAGGGGAAGACCCCTTGGACGTCCACACCATGCCACCTCTCCATACCTCTTGAGCTACTCCTCTTAGCTCCTTAAGTCTTGCATTAATCACTTGGTCTCATGACATTTATTCACCTTAGCTTCCTAGGTATCTTAGGTGCAAATTTTGTATTTAAAAAAAATTCACAAATCCAATCAAGAGGGCCCTTGGACGTCCATGCATGTGCCACATCTCTATGCCTCTTTGAGGCTAGCCCTTAGCCTCTTAAACCAACATTTAATCCACTTGACTTTTCAAGGATTTTGTAATTTAAATAATCCATAAAAATTAAGCCAAAATCACCCTTTTTGACACCTCTCATTTGCCATAACTCATGCCATTAAGTCTCTTGCTTTTTCATAAATGCATGTTACTTTATGGAGCCTAAAGTCAAAGTTATTCGTCCCTATGTGATTAAGCATGTTATTATAATAATTAACTTAATCCAACCCTTCCATAATATTCACCATATAGTTTTATCCATTCGTCTCAAATTTCATCTCAAAACAACTTTTCTATCTCAAGTTATAGTCATTTGAAATTAACTTTTGGATTTAGGATAAAAATAAATAATTATCACACTAATCCCATCATAATTTTCATAATCCAATCCATCCATAAGATTGGGCACATAATCATGTGCTTACTTTCAAATTTCATCTCAATCCGCCTTATAGGCGCCAAGTTATGAATTTTCTAGCATTTTTCAACTTAATTCCATAATTATCATCAAAACCACTATTAATTAAATCATAAAAAATAAATTAATTATTCATTACCATTGACATCTTCTAATTCTTATTAAGCTACCTTGGTCGTATTAACCCACATTGGGCCTTGGTGATTAATTCAATCACAATCTTTAATCATTAGCCCTAATTGTAATAATTCATCAAATCTTTAAAATCATTCATAAATCATTTAAATAATACATGTGTCATATTTATATGCCAAATGCACATGTATGAGCCCTACTTGGGTCTGGGTATCACAGTATGTATCAGTACAAAAGTTGCTTTTGCGTACCTAATTTAGCCGATTTGAAAGAGCAAATATTAAAGGAAGCGTTTTTTCTCCATTTTTTATACACCTAGGAAGTACGAAGATGTATCAGGATCTCAAGAAAAGATATTGGTAGAACAATATGAAAAGAAAAATCGATGAATATGTAGCTAAGTGTTTGACATGTCAAAAGGTGAAGGCAGATCATCAGTGAACACTCGGTAAACTAGAATCACTTAAAGTTCTTGAGTGGAAATGGGATGATATTACAATGGATTTTATCGAAGGGTTACCTAAAACATAGGCTGAAAATGACTCTATATGGGTAATAGTAGATCGATTATCGAAGGTTGCCAAAGTATATTATAAGGAGATTGTACATCTCCATGGATTGCCGAAGTCAATAGTATCTGATCGAGATACGACTTTTACATCTTAATTTTAGAAATGTTTGCACCAAACCCTATGCACATAGCTCAAGTTTAGCACTATATTTTATGCCCAGACGGATGGGCAAACAGAGTGAGCGAATCAAATTATTGAGTATATGCTCCGGATGTGCACAATGGAATTCAGAGGATCATGGGATGAATATGTATCCATGCTGAGTTTGCCTACAACAATAGCTATCAAGCCAGTATTCAGATGGCCCCTTTTGATGCGTTATATGGGCGTAGATGTCGAACCCTATTGAACTAGGATGAAGTTGGAGAGAGAAAGTTAGCCCCGGACTTGTCCAAATGAATGGTAGACAAAGTGCAAGTGATATGTCAGTGTATACTCACAGCCCAGAGTTGGCAAAAGAGTTACACCAATTGTAAGAGAAGAGATTTGAATATTCAAGTTTGCAAGCACGTGTTTATAAAGGTAATGCCATTTAAAGGAGTTACAAAGTTTGGAAAAAGGAGTAAACTGAATCCCAGGTATATAAGGTCATTTGCAGTACTAGAGAAAGTTGGAAAACTGTCCTACAAGATAGCCTTACCCCCGGCCTTAGCCTTAGTGCACAACGTATTTTATATTTCCATGGTCACAAAATATATCCCAGACCTCACCCATGTCCTGATAGCAGAAAATTTGCTAATTCAAGATCATTTGAATTAAGAGGAGAGACCAGTCAACATCTTGTATTAGTAACCTAGGTATTCAAGGGTTATTAATGTGTGCATTGAATGGATGAATGAGAATAGGGCAAATCACTAAGCGAGGTGGCTAAGTTAATCACTTTTGCCCAATATGGATTAGTGTACATAAAAAGACAAAAGGAGGTATGGAAATGATGATGTGACATGGCTAAATATTCCACTAATTATGATTAAGTTGAAGATAATGATGAGATAAATTAGGTTATTGTTTGAAAATTCATAACTTAACACACGTAAAGCGGATCGATAAGAAATTTGAAAGGTAAGCACATGTTGACATGTTCTATCTCATGAATAGAATGGATTACGTTAATCATGATTTGATTTTGATTATAATGATTTAATTTTATCAAATTCCATATGATATTTTCAAATTCTCATATTTTAATCTAGGATGAACATTTTGAGATGAAAATTTTTATGAAGGGCTGAATAAAGATGGCCTATCACAAGGATGGATTTGATTAATTTAAAATACATACGAAAATGCTTAATCACTTAGGGTTAAAACCGTTTGACTTTTGCTTATGAAAAGTGACATGCCCTTAATGAAACAAAAGTGACAATTGACACATGTCAATGTAGGATTTGTTGAGCAAAATTTAAAGTCAACAGAATAAATAAAAAGTTGACTTTTGAAAAGAAAATGGGACATGTGTTAAACAAGGATTTGTTGAGAGAAATGAAAGGTGCTAAACTTGACTTTTGCAACTTCCACTCTACGTGTAGCAAGGCTAAGTGATTGGGCAGATTTTTAATTAATAAAAATCCATGAAATTAACATGAAATGGGACTGAAAGAGGGAGGTTCCAAAAAGTATTCTTGAGCAGCAAGAAAGGAAGAGGAAAAAAATGAAAATCAAGGAGAGGAAGGGACAACCTTGCACGTTCATTTGGTGGACAACTTTGCCGTCCATTTTGGGCAAAAAAAAATTTTAAAAAAAGAAAAAGGACGTGCAGCTGGGATTTCCAAGGAGAGGAAGGAAATGAGAAGAAAAGAGGAGGAAAATAAAGGAAGAAAGAGGAGCAAACAAGTCGAGCAAGAGGTGGTAAACTACACATCATCAAGTAGGTGTTTAAACTAAGTTTGGTTTTGATAATTGCTCAATTTTCTAACTCAAATGATGATTCATAATTTGATTTCTTATGAATGCTAAGTGATGATTTAAGAAGCCCTTGATACAATATTAAATGTTAAAGGAGTTGAGAGATTCAATTCAAGCATCAAGCAAATGATATGCATGACCTAGAGTTGTTTCCAACATGACGACCATGCTGAAATTTTATTAATTTCAGATTTAATGTTACTGTTTTAATCATTTATCATGTACGGATTATGTGAATTATTCCCATGTTTAATTTATGTCAAACCAAGCTTGTTTGATGAACCTTAGTTGGGTGAAACTTTGGTTTAATAACTAGGTGAAATTTTCATTCATTTAGGGTGGAAATGATGCATGACTTGAACAACAAGTTATATGGATAATCATAAGGGTAAAATACCCTAAATATGGAGCAAGATCGGATGTCCAAAGGGATGAAAATAAAAATGTAAAAATCTGTTTATAGTTCGCATATAATGGGGACATCCAAGGTGGAGAAAAGAGGGAGAAAAGTTTTTGTTTTGGAAAACTTAATTGGGGAACTTTGATTCTATCATTATACCATGACTAATGTGCAAAAAAGTGCTTAAACTAAGCCAAATGAAGAGGAAAAGTTTCTGTTTTATATGAACTTTCTTAACACATAATATATGTGTGATTAAAGGAGTGAACATGAAAGGTATGGATGGCAAGAAAGGAGAATGACCATGTATAATTAGTCTAAGTGAAAAAATGAAAGGAAAACATGGCAAAATGAAAAAAGAGGGCTGTTTTGAGAAAATTATAAAATCTCAAAAATTCGAGATTGAAACTAGTAGCCCTAACTCATAAATAGGTGCCTTGAATAAGCATCAATGTGAAGAATCTAAAGAATGGGTGTCAAATAATAAATGGGAAGTGATAAGCTTTCATATGTTGAGTTAAATTTAATGGTTATAATTGCTTTAAAAAGTTACCCTAAATAAGGGTGTTAAAATGAAAGGAATGGTTACAAGTGAACCATAAGTCACACCAATGTGTGAATTGGGAAAGTTGACACCCAACTTGAAAGAAAACTGGATTAAGTGATGTAAATTCATGTAGATTCGTTGGAAAACCCTAAGGGATGCAAGCATTTGAATTTCTATGTATATAAATAAAATGTCATTTTCATTTATTTCGGTAAAGGCAGAGAAAAGGATGAAAGAAGGGGATTAAAGCTATCATAGGTAAGCAAGCAAACTTTTGAAATTATTGATTTCATCTCAAAGTGTTGAAATGATTGAAAGTGTTTATATTGATGCTTTTAAGAAATTCTTAAAAGTGAGCAAGCACGAGTTTTGAAAATTATGACTTAAATAAAATGCCCCAAAATTGCTTCATTGTAAGCAAGCAACACTCCTTAAAATATTTATATTATCTAAAGTGTTATAAAGAATGGAAATGCTTTACATTGATGATTTTAAGAATTGCTTATAAGTAAGCAAGTTCTTTAAGATGCTATTTCTAAAGGATTTTATGAAGAAAAAATGGAGTTTTGATCTTTCCACAAAGAAATACTTGCAAACGAGTTTTTCAATTTTACTCCCATAGAATTTGTGAAAAGCAAGTGCGTTTATGAAAGAAAAGGAAAAGGGGTTTGATTTATAGAAATTTTTTACTTCTTGACATAACACTTGAAAATAAATGATGATTGGAAAACGGTCCATTTGTTTGAAATGGTTTATTAGAAAAGTTTGATTTCCTTTAAATATGGAAATACTTTGAAAATAGCTTGAAAATGTTTATACGGGTGTTTCTAAAGAGCGATAAGTTAATCGAACAAAATAAATTGATTTTTTATTTGCTAAAATAGTATTCAAAGAGTATGCAAGCTCTTCTTTACGTAATAATGACAAAGATGATACGTGGACAAGTATCTGATGCTATGATGGATAAATGAAGATGATGTAATTGCATAACCTTTGCTTACCAAAAGCCCCGAAATGGAAATGGAAATAAAAAAAAATACTAGTGAGAAAAGTTTCTCTTCATGAATATTGAAATGCTTCGAAATCCTTTTATCATGATGATTTTAAGGCTTATTACAAGCAACACTTTTAGAAAGATCATTTTCTCAAACATTACAAATGCTTATCAAAATGTTTTAATTAAATATTTCTAAAATTATATAAGGGTGGTCATCCTAAAACTAGAATTCAAATGATATTTATGAAATATGTTTAAAGTGGGTGAGGTCACTTTACAAGTTGCTAAAAAAGACACGGACTGCGGTCTGTGATGTTTGATCAAATCATACTAGCATATGGAAATATATGATGATATATGGTGCACCAGAACAATGGATAGATCAATTGTAGAGACGGTCGTAGATGGACCGGGGCCCACTATACACATAGCCAGTCGCTAAGGGAAGGCAAGAAGCCAGCGACGCCCTCCCTGGGATGGGAGCAGGTTCAAGGAGCGGCTGCCTGGCTAGCATGCTGTTATATGATGAATTCTCTTCCAAAAGGTGGAATGATCACTTGGTAAGTGTTACTATTGGATGGGAAGAAATGCATTTGCATATGTTTTGTTTTTGAAAAATCCAAAAACTAGGATATGAAAATATTTATGCAAGAAGATTACCCTAAATGGGATTATAAGCCCCTATACAAAAACGTTTACACTAAAAATAGGGTGTTTTACACGAAAAGTGTAAAATATCAAGGTTGAGATGAAATGATTTCTATGCAAATGCATTCATGAAAAAGGATTACATGCATATGTCTTGTTTGTTTTAAACAAGCCCCAAAATGGGGTTATGAAAAATGATTTACAAAAAAATATTTTAGGACATAAAAATGTCCATTGCCAAGAAAGATAATGTGGGAAGAGTTTTAGGACATTAAAATGTCTATTGCCAAAAAGAGTTCATGTAGGAAATATTTTTAGGACATAAAAATGTTCATTGCCAAAAAAAGGTTTATATGGGAAATATTTTTAGGACATAAAAATACCCATTGGAAAAATAAGTTTATGTGAAGACTGTTTTGAGACATAAAAACGCCCAATTAAGAACAAAAAGAATTACCTAAAAGGGTTTGTATGCATATGTGTCGCCTTGAAATGCCCAAATGTGGCATATAAAAGGTTTATATAAAAAGATGTTTATGAAAATGTTTTACAGGAAAATGTTTGCCTAAAAATAAAATACTTGCTTATTGAGTTTCGACTCACATTTTGTTTTCTCAAACCTTAGATAGGTATAGGGAAGCTCAAGAGGTAAAGAACTTAAGAATTTGAGGAAAGGTATAAGATGGTATGAATGTGTGTGCTAAGATGATTAGCTACAAGTATGGAATGGTATGATTGGAATGTTTAAGGTGTGTTAATGTATGTGAACTTATTAATAGTTCTAAATTCTGGTGAATAGATGATAGAATGTGCGTACCCAAGTATTTATGTCGAATATTTGATGATGAATGTATTTCATGTGATTATGGCATGGCCAGGTTGATAAAACCAATGATGTAAGGGAGCAAGTTGAATTTTATGAATCATATGTGTAGTTGATGACAACTGCTAAGAGATGAGATTATGAACTGATATAAGAATAAACGGGGAACCAAGTGGTATTTTAAAATGCTAAGTGTGATGAATTACAAGTGTATCATTGCTTGTAAGATGAATGGAGTAAAATGTAAAGAAATGAAATGATAAAGAGAAAAGGGAATAAAATGAAAAAAATTTGGATGAGATCTAATTTAAGAACCCGCCGTGTGATCAGGGCAACAATCCTGACTCATATTTTCCATTCAAAAACGATCTTAGAGTAAGGCTTTGTGTGACACCTCAGGTTGGGGGCACCATAGAGCTTGGTATCAGAGCTAGGATTGGTAAACAGGTGTGGATGTAGAAAATGAGAGGAAAAAGAAATGATGAAAGAGATAGATTGAAATTATAGGATATGTGTGTCATGTATTGTCTCTTATTGTATGTAATTATGATGCATTGATATGGATATTTTTGAAAATGTAGCTGACTTGCTATGTTTCATAATGTAGATGGAATGTAAAGAAACGATGATAATGGGGCCAAATGAGATGAAGAAGAGGGAAGCTAAGAAAAGATAGAGGATAGAAGGGAATATGAATAGATGATGAGTCATATAATGGGACCTTACATTTAGACACCCCATACTTGAAGCTTACTACACCTCACTTCACATAGCACAAGACTATGCTAGAAATTACATGTGTGGGGTGCGACACCTGATAACTCGTAAAAATACGAGTTATCATGGCCTATTTCAAATTATTTTGTGTGTCAGTTAAAGAGATTAGGTTTAGTTTGCATCCATTTAGCTAAATTTTCACTCGCTTTGCATTTTAGGAGCATTATGTAGTTTTTATGCATTTTTGGTATAAATTAGGCATTTTTAGTTCATTTATTTAGTTTCATTCATTTTTACAGGAAGGACGGAGAATTACAAGCATGCTAGCGAGTCGAATGCAGAACAAAGCCAAGTGAAGGAGCATGGGGTTGGTGCCCAGGCGCCGCCAGTAGCGCCTAGGCGCAATTCTACAGGCCTTTGCTAGAATCTCAAACACTTCACACAACACATTGCATCCAGGGAGTTGGCGCCTAGGCGCCACTTCATTAACATACAGACACGACCAGAAGTGTTTTTATGTCAAAAGCTTCCAGAGAGTTAGTGCCTAGGCCCTAAGTCAAGAATTCCTAGGGCATCTAGGAAGGTTTCAAAGTCACCCAGCACACAGGGAGTTGGCGCTTTGGCGCCACTACGCATCCGTATGCGCGAATTTTTGCTCGTACGCTGCGCAAGCTACCAATATAAATAGATCTCTTAGGGATGCGTGCTGGGAGAGATAGGAGATTCATAAGCAGAGACCAAGAACAACAAGGGGAGGCGTGGAAAGATCTGGTAGAGCAGCCGCACAGAGAAGGAAAAGGACGTTGTTCTAGCGAAAACGGAAGAGGAGATCCAATCTCGCTGGTGGAAGCTTCCGGGATTTAGTTCTTCTCTTTCTCATTCTTTTTCCTTTTCTTTGTGTTCTTGGAGATGATTGTAACTTGATTTTAATGGGAATTGAAGTCATGTTAATGGGCTAAACCTTCCTATGGTGGGAGATATATAGGATTTGAGCTCATTGCTTATGATATTTGGTTTTCTTATGCTTGAATTGATAAAACTGTTGTGCTGTGACTTGTGTTACTTGAGATTACCCTGATATATCATGCTTAATACGTTTACAAGCTCTGTAACCTTGTGGATTGATCTAATATTCAGATTCATGCTTGGAAAAGTAGGATTTTTATAAGATCCATATATAAGGCACAGGTATTCTAACTCATGTTGTGTTAGATGTTAATATGGATTGGAATATACCTACCAACCCTATGTAATCATGATTAAGTTATATAGTTATCAACCTTGTTTTACTTGTATGCAAGGGAACATAGCGCATAACTTGTGGCGCCCCGAACCGGGAAGCCTACAAGCCTTACTCCGGGATCTTTTCGGTTGGTAAACGTAACTCAGGATTGTTGCCCTGATCACACGGCGGGTTCTTAATTGGATCTCGTCCAAAAAAAATTTCATTTTTTTCTTTTTCTTTCATCACATAGGCATACACTTTATTCGTAATAGACTCATCCATATCATCATAAAACCATTCATATCTTCTTTTTATTGAGATAATTCACATAAGTACAATCATGTTTGTAATATCCATGAAACATGTTTTTAACATGATTATCATACATTTGTCCCTTTGGACGCATACATAGAACTGCAATTAAATTTGCAGGTTATTTCTACCTGGCATCCTTTATGAGTCAGCTCCATAGCCTGTCCGACATTTTGAAAACACGTACGAGTAATAATACTCAGTAACCAAGACTTTTTCTTTGGCAAGTAAACATTTTTCTTTCATTCAAATGCATTTCTTTCCATTTGATAGGAGACACTTATCAAGTGATCAACTACCAATGGAAAAGAAAACTTTTCATAAAAATCGTTTCATAAATATTGGATGTGCAAATGCTTCTTTTCCATTCCTGACATAGACCTTCGTGTATCGGTACGCTAGCCTAGGAAACATCTCACATAGCATGGTCTAATACGCCGGTTGTCTCCGACTTGGTCTCATCAAGAGGAACCTCTCTTCCTCTTGACGCCTACATGATTCCTACATGCATGAATTTTGATTTCCCCGACATTATATACCTCTTACACCAGATAATTTGTCATTCTCATGTAGAGAATTATTTGCACCATCCCTTTTTGAAATATTTTTTCGATAAAACATCATGTAAACCTTTTCATGCATTTCATGAGAATGCAATGCATTTATTCATTCATGACTTTCCTTGTGCCTCCAACCTTTGGGAGGACGCCGCCGGCACACAGCCCTTGCGACTCGGCAATAGTGAAGGGGAATCCTCAGATCCGCTTACTACCTCCACCAAAGCCTCTTCCTTGTGCACCATGTTCATACATACATATGCTGGCATGACATGTTCATAAACTTGATAAAAATCATTTGAGAAGCAAACAAACATTTATCGTTTCAAACATTATAGGAGTGGCCATCCTTAAACACATTTCATAATCATATTTCAATCATTTGAAATATTTGAAAAGAAATTTCAAAATAGAACTTGCTTACCTCCTCAGTCTGTGTCCTCCACCTTTTCCTTTCCTTTTCCTATACAAGAAAAAATGATATTTTATCTATATCATTCCATGTCTTAGATTGCTTCTCATGCATGCTTTATAATCATCCATTACCTCATTTTTATAGAGGTGAATCATATAAATATACTTGGTCATTACCTCCTTATATGGATTTTTATCCATAAATTCTTTAAAAATTCCATCCATATATCCTCCTAAAATATAAAAAAAATCTCAATTTTTCCCAAAATCACGCTGTTTACTGTTGCAAATCATTGTAACAGTTACTGTTCATCCGAGGTTACTGTTCACAGAGACGTGGTTACTGTTCATGGGTTCCAAAAATTAATATTTTTTACAAAAAATAAAATACCATGACATAGCTTATGCTTAGTATATCATGGAAATTTCATACATTTTGAATTTATTATCATTTACTTGGCTAAAAAAAATTATTTTCTTCATATACTAAAAATCAACATAAATTCACTTAAGCATAATCCTTAATTTCAAAAATTACGAAATTAATATATCATCATCCCAACATCATATTTATCATAATCATACATCCCAAATCATGAGTTAATTAAGAAAAGAAATGAAGATCATCACAAAGGCAAAAGAGCAATTGCCTTAAAAGCCACACAAGATTCAGATGATACTTCATCTTCACAAAATGACGATGAGATTGCCCTACTCACAAAACGATTCAGAAAATTTGTGAGGAAAGGCAGAAATTTCAGAAATTTTAAAGAAAGAAACTCCAAAGAGAAAAAGAAAGAAACAACCAAATGTTACCGATGCGGCGGTTCGGGACACATGCAAGCCCAATGTCCAACACCCGAAGAAAACAAGGTAAAGAAACAAAGAAAAGATCGAGGCGACAACAAAAGATTTCAAAGAAACAAAGGAAGAGGTATGTACGTAAATGAAGAAGAATCTACAACGAATAGCTCCTCAAGTGAAGAATGCGAAGTAGATTGTGCAAGAATCTGTTGCATAGCAAACACCGACATATGCTTTGCAGCAATGGAAACCTTGGAGGATCAAGCCACTTCAACGGACTGCACGAGTAGTCAAGAGGTAACCTCCAAACAGAAATCCTTTTTAAATTTCTCTACAAATGAATGTCTTAAATGTGCTGAATTAGAGGAACTTCAACAAGCTTATGATTCACTATATGAAGAAATAAAGAAATTACGAAACAAGTTTACAATTAAGAAAAGACAATGTGATGCAGTAATAATTATAAATGGTAAACTTGCTGAAACATTAGACAAGTTAAAAGATGAAAAGAATACCTTAGAAAATGAATTAGAAAAACTTAAAAATGAGAATAAATCATTAAATGAATCTCTTGCCAAGTTCTCTAACCCAGGAGAAAATGTAAAAATGTTCTTGAAAATGACAACTCAAACTTGCAAGAAAGGACTTGGGTACAATGCACTTGAACAAATTGAAACTAACACTCCAAGAAATAATATTAAAACCAATTTTACTAAACAAAAGATAAATCGAACAGTTTGGACCAAAAGACCAACCAATGAACAAATTACCAAATGGCTCCCTATTTCTAGACTTCCAGGAGCTTGTAACTTTTGCAACAAGCTTGGACATAAGATCTATCAATGTAAACTTAGAAAACTGCAAAACCTAGGTGCTAAATTGGTTTGGATGCCGAAATGCATTGGTTTTATGGGATCAAAGATGAATCAATTCAAACTTCAAAGGTTAACTAACACAAACGGACCCATAAAATGGGTACCAAAGAGATAAGATTTACTTATTTATTTTTCAGATATGTTTTAAGGCAAAGGCAAACAATGTATGGTTCATGGACAGTGGTTGTTCAAGGCATATGACCGGAGAAAGAAGTTTATTTCATAAACTTAAGCCTTGCAACGATGAAACGGTTGCCTTTGGTAATAATGAGAAAGGTAAAATTAGAGGTAAAGGAAACATATATAGTATTTCAAATGCATGCATGGAAGATGTTTTATTTGTTGAAGGACTCAAGCACAATCTAATGAGCATTAGTCAATTATGTGACAAAGGATACAAGGTTGTGTTTGAATCATCCATATGTAATGTATTTGATGGAGAACATATCATGTTTAGTGGAAAAAGACATGAAAATGTATATTTGGTTTCACTTGATGAATTAGATGGTCAATGTCTAATGGCCATTGATAATGATCCATGGGTTTGGCATAAAAGGCTTAGACATATAAACATGGGAAATATAAAGACCCTATGGAAAAAGAGTTTGGTAGAAGGATTGACAAAGTTGAAATATGACAAGGACAAAATTTGCAAGGCATGTCAATTATCAAAACAACCTAAAATGCCTGTCTCTACCAAAAAGGAAATTTCCACCACTAGGCCACTTGAATTGTTACACATGGATCTATATGGGTCATCCGATATTTTAACCATTGGTGGAAAGAAATATGTGTTTGTAATTGTTGATGATTTTTCAATATTCACATGGATAATTCTCTTAGCTAGCAAAGATGAAGCCTTCTCTATGTTTGCAACTTTTGTAAATTTGGTGCAAAATGAAAAATAAAGTACTATTATAACTATAAGAAGTGATCATGGTGGTGAATTTGAAAACAAACGATTCATAGAATTATGTAATGAAAAAGGAATTCATCACACATTTTCTGCACCAAGAACTCCACAACAAAATGGAGTAGTTGAAAGGAAAAACAGAACTATACAAGAGATGGCTAGAACAATGCTAAATGAGAGCAAAGTATCTAAGAAATTTTGAGGTTAAGCTGTAAATACAGCTTGTCATGTTTTGAATCGAGTTACCATTAGAGCAATCTTGAAAAAGACCCCATATGAGCTATGGAAAGGAATAAAATCAAATATCTCTTATTTTCATGCTTTTAGATGCACATGCGATGTTTTGAACAATGAAAAAACCAACTTGGGAAAACTAGATGCTAAAAGTGATGAGGCAATATTCCTTGGTTACTCATCAAATAGCAAAGCATATAGAGTATTCAATAAACGAAACCAAGTTGTAGAAGAGTCGATACATGTTGTCTTTGATGAATTTAACCAAACTCCAAGAAAGGAGGATGAGTTAAGTGATGCAGATGAAACAAAAGGAAAAGAACAACAAAAGGAAATCGAGCTCAAGCCAGAAAACCTCATAGAGGAAGAGGTAAGTGAAGGTAATGATTCTTACAAACCTCCAACTGATTTAAAGTTCAAAAATGCCCATCCAATTGAGCAAGTCATTGGAAATGTGTATGAAGGAGTGAAAACTAGAAGATCAAAACAAAACATTTGTGGACAATATGCTTTTGTATCAAAAATCGAACCAACTACCATTGAACAAGCTCTCAATGATGAAAACTGGGTCATTGCAATGCAAGAAGATCTAAACCAATTTGAAAGGAACAATGTATGGCATTTAGTTCCTAGACCAAATGGTCATACCATTATTTGTACCAAATGGATATTTAGGAACAAATTGGACGAAAGCGGACTTGTAATTAGAAACAAGGCTAGATTAGTAGCCAAAGGGTATTCCCAAGAAGAAGGAATTGACTTTGAAGAATCATATGCACCCGTGGCTAGACTAGAAGCCATACGTATCTTACTAGCATTTGCTTCTCATATGAATTTCAAATTGTTTCAAATGGATGTAAAAAGCGCATTTCTAAACGGATATTTGAACGAAGAAGTATATGTTGAACAACCCCCAGGTTTTGAATAAAATGATCAATCAAAATATGTTTATAAATTGACCAAAGCGTTATATGGACTAAAACAAGCCCCAAGAGCTTGGTATGAAAGGTTAAACAGATTTTTGATCGATCACGAGTTTCAAAGAGGGAAAGTTGATACTACTTTATTCATTAAATATAAAAGTAAAAATATTTTAATTGTACAAATTTATGTAGATGATATAATATTTGGAGCTACTGATGAAACTTTATGCCAAGAATTTTCTAAGATTATGCAGAGCGAATTTGAAATGAGCATGATAGGAGAATTAAATTTCTTTCTCGGACTACAAATCAAGCAGCAAACGGAAGGGATATTCTTAAATCAGTCCAAATATGTCAAAGAAATGCTCAAGAAATTTGGAATGCAAAATGGCAAAGGGGAAAATACTCCAATGAGCTCTACGATCAAAATCGACACAAACGAAAACGGTAAATGTATCGATCAAAAGCTATATAGAAGCATGATAGGATCTTTGCTATATTTAACTGCTTCTAGACCAGATATTTTATTCAGTGTTTGTATGTGCTCTAGATTTCAAGCATGTCCTAAAGAATCACATCTACTTGCTGTAAAAAGAATTTTTAAATATTTGATAAATACTATCAATCTTGGACTATGGTATCCAAAGGGGTCAACATTTGATTTAATTGGCTATTCGGACGCGGATTCTGCCGGCTACAAAGTAGATAGAAAAAGTACTATTGGAACTTCTCAATTCCTTGAAAATATGATGGTTTCATGATACTCAAGGAAACAAACCAGTGTTGCCCTATCTACTGCGGAAGCCGAATATATAGCTGCCGGAAGTTGTTGTGCCCAACTACTTTGGATGAAATAACAATTGAAAGATTATGGCATTGATTATTTTAATATTCCTATTAAATGTGATAATACAAGTGCTATATGTTTGACTAAGAATCCTGTACTGCATTCAAAAACCAAACATATAGATGTAAGACATCATTTTATTAGAGAACATGTTGAAAATCATGATATTTGCTTAGAATATGTGAAAACTGAAGATCAAATTGCTGATATCTTTACCAAACCACTAGCAAAGGAATCATTTTATAAAATTAGAAATGATATGGGGATGATAGAATTAAACTAGGAAGAATTAGACAAATTTGATCTAAAAGGAGTCAAGTCGATGAGTGAAGTCGACTCTAGTGAAGTCAACTTGGGAAAAGCGAAGTCGACTCCGCCTCTGAGGCGAAGTCAACTCCACTAGGTCGAAGTCGACTTCGCCTAGGGCAAAGTCGACTCCGCGCGAGTGACCGTCCGTCTTCCCCCTTTTTCTTTTTCTTCCTCTTTCTCCTTCTTCCTTCTCCATTTTCCGCCGTTTCCAGTTTTCTTCCCACTCCGGCGACCTCATTTTTTTCTCTCTGAAATCACCGGCCATCGCTCTCTCTCTCTCTTTCTGTTTTCCGGCCCTTTTTCATCCAGATTTATCTCTCTTTTCTCTCTTCCTTCTTTTTCTTCTTTCTTATTTCTTTCGCTGTTTTTCAGCTTCTCTAGCATAGCCTCGCTCTCCCGCTCTTCTCGGCTTTCTCTCCATTTCTCCGGCCAGGCCCTCTCTCTCTCTTTCTCCTTCTCTCTCTGTTTTCAAAAAAACTTGCAACTCCGGCAACTCTATTTCTCTCCTTTCAGTAGCTACCTCACTCTTCATCTTCAACCAAATCCCAAAACCAAACTCAATGGCTCCAAAACCCAGACTTCCCAAACTAGCTGTCTCCAAGCCCTCACTTAAACCTGTACTCAGACCTACAAGATCAAATACAGAGGAAGAAGTTCCCAGAAGGCAAAGAACTTCTGGAAAACGAGCTAGAGAGGAACCTTCAACATCAACGGGTAGAAGGGTCAGGTTTCAAACCACTACCCAATCTTCAGATCGAGCTCCGAGGTCAGAAAGTCAACCTCAAAGCTCAAACACTGGAAGGATCCCGATCACAAAAGGGCAAGTCCTGAAAATGCCCACAACCTATTTCAGAACAGAGCTTCAACATAGTCGATTCTATAAGCATTTCTATGAAAGAAAGGTATTCATCCCAAAGATCATTGATTTTAAATTTCTCAATGATTATGAGTTCGACATAGAAGAGCTACTGGATTATCAGGGATGGATAAGATTGCTGAAGACAGATGAAAGAGTATATCCTGATCTGACAAGGATGTTTTACTATCTATGGGATGATAACAATTTTTCAACCTTTGTCAAAGGCACAGAAATATTTTTTGGAACAATGGCTAACCTAGATCAAGAAGAAGCAATAGAGAAAATAGGCAGTATTCTCGAAGTCCCATTCGAAGAAGAGCGACATCCCCAGGATCTTACAATGGAGAAAATCTACAATGAGCTAACCAAGAGTAACAAGTATCATGCAGGAACCAAGTTCCTACATTACATGGATCTTTCTCCACGGCTGAGAGTCCTCCGATTACTCATTGCTCACTGCATCTATCCGAAAGGCGGTGGAAGGAATCAGCTCAACCCGCAGGAAGCCATGATTCTATGGAAATTAGTCAACAAAGTCAAGATTAGCCTCCCAAGACTATTCCTAGAAGCCTTGGTATGTCGAAAGGACAATCCGAGAGGAGTTTTACCCTACGGGACATGGATCACGAGGATCCTCGAATATTATGAGGAAGACATTAACGGTGAACCATTTGAAGTCCCTAAAACCACAAATGCCATCAATAAGGCATTGCTCCAACGAATGAAGATCAATTTGGAGCAGTTCAGGGACGATAGGATTCGAGAAAAGTTGGGCGAACCAGCAAGACAGGCACAAACTGAGGGGGAGCAGCCTCCCGAGGCACCACCTGCTCCACCCCGAGACATTCCAGAGGAGTTGGTATCTCCTATGTCCCACGGATCCTACTCTCCACAGGGATCTGCCATCCCAGACTAGACGCCTCAACCTCCATCACAAGAGGTCACCTTACAGAGCATTAGAGATGAAATATCCGCTCTCCGAGAGGAAATGGGTCACCAAGAGGATTGAATGACCAGCCTTGTCTCCGAGGTTCTCACTGCTATCAATGATATGCATTCCCGACAAGATCGAATCGATTGGGAAATGCGTACCATTAGATATCACCTGGCATCGGGGCGATACAAAAATCGGCCCATACCTGAACTTGATCCATTCGATTCCGGATCAGTTCATCGAGATCCGACCCCCACTCCAGTTTCTTCATTCTATTCATCCGCTCATGACTGTCCTATCAAACCCATTCAATCTTCATATCCCATTTCTCAATTTCAATTCACCAAATCCTTGAGAATTGATAAATTTTTGAAGGATTGACAAAAAGGGGGAGATAGAATAGAGTTTTTTAGTACATAGGTTTTAAAGCATTTTGGGTCGGGTAGTTTGTATTTAGGTTTCATTTTTTGCTTTACATTGAAATCAGTAAAAATGATTGATTTATGAAACTTATTTATGCTCAAATATGTGTTTCATGCTTGCTATACTCTGTTTGAAAGCTATTATGATGATCTGTTTTGGAAACTATATGATTGTGATTATCTTGAAAGGTACAAACTCAATTTCGTTTTGTCAATCATCAAAAAGGGGGAGATTGTTGGAAACAATGTTTAAAACAAAACAATGTTTAAAACAAAACAAAATTGACCAAAGCATGAGTTTTGATGATTAACAAAGTTAAGTATAAGGTGATTACTGATGATTTTGCTTAATGATTTAACGAATAAATTAGCCAAGTCGATATCCAAGTCGACTTGGACTTCGACTTAGGGTGAAGTCGATCCCAAAGTCGACTCCATATTCGACTTCAAAACAGACCACACAGCCAAATTCAGAATGGAAGAAGAGCAGGTGAAGTCGCAGGCCAGGTCGACTCCACTTGCAACTTGGGAAGCCAAGTCGCAAACGAAGTCGACTCCAGCATCGACTTGAGATGGCAAAAACACTCCAGAGTTGATTTTGGGGCACAAAAATACCGAAGTTGCAGACGATGTCGACTCCAGTTATGACTTGGGTGAAGTCGCAGACGAAGTCGACCCCAAGTACGACTTGAGGTTTTCAAAGTTCAAAGATGCAGATTCAAGCTCATTCCAAGAATCAACTTGAGCTTTCTCAAATCCAAATCAAGGGTACAAGCTCATTATCAACTTAAGTCTCTCAAGTCCAAGGCAAAGCTCCAAGTGTATTTCAAGATATGAAGATTAATATCAAAAGAAAGCAAGGTGCATGAATCAAAGGCAAAATCAACCATACAAGTTTTCAAGCTTCACAAGGTCTACAAAATATTATTGAAGGAAAGAAGCCAAGCAAGCTAAAGGAAATCAAACAAAGGTCAAACTGTTTTCAGTACGAGAACTGGTCAAGTTGCAACCCAAGTCGACTCCAAGATCGACTTGAGGTCAAGTCTGAAACTAAGTCGACCTAGACTCAGACTTGAAAAATGCAGAACTGAAGTCGCACACAAAGTCGACTCCAGTTGTGACTTGGGAAGCCAAGTCGCAGACGAAGTCGACTCCACCTGCGACTTGGGGAAGCAACGTTCGAATTTTTGAACGTTGGAACATTTATCGCGCGCCAACCACTTCTATAACGTTCAAATCTTCCCCATTCTATAAATAGACACTCAAGCAAACGAGAACATAGACACTACATTATCTAAAGAGAGAAAAGAAGTGCAAACAAGAGCTCCAATTTGCTTTTCTCTAAATTTGAGTGATCTATACAGTTTCAAAGGAAGAACGAGCTTCAAGTTCCAAGTAGCGTCAACGATATACAACCGGTTGCTTCTGCAAACTCTTCCTCAAGCTGAATCTTGCCTACACAACTCAGTAAAGTGTAGATTTTCCTTATTTTCATTATTCCTTGTTATTGGTCTTGGTTTGAGTTTTGTTGTAACAAACCAAGACGTTGCACGTAGAGTTGTGATTGGAGTTGAGCTCATCATGTACTTGTATCAAGTGTATAAGCCCCCTAGAGCTAGAATCTAGAAGAGAGCATAGGCTCTGATTGTATATGCCCCCTAGAGCTAGAATCTAGAAGAGAGAGGAGACTCTAAGTGTATTCGCGGAATACATAGTGGAACCCAAGTCATAACGGTGTGTGAGCTTGGAAGAGTGGAGTAGGGAGAGGTTGCCCGAACCACTATAAATCTTGCCTACTGTTTACCTTATTGCTTTCATTATTTCATTGCTCTCTATTTGTTTCAATCAAGGGGATTAAGCTTTCAAAGGGGTTAAGTTTTACTTTACCGAAGAATTTTATAAGAACCCAATTCACCCCTCCCCTCTTGGGTTTTTCCATTAACTCGGGACCAACAAACCTCTCTTCCTCTTGACGCCTACATGGTTCCTATATGCATGACTTTTGATTTCCCCAACATTATATAACTCTTACACCAGGTGATTTGTCATTCTCATGTAGAGAATTATTTGCACCATCCCTTTTTGAAACATTTTTTCGATAAAACATCAAGTAAACCTTTTCATGCATTTCATGAGAATGCAATGCATTCATTCATTCATGACTTTCCTTGTGCCTCCAACCTCTGGGAGGACGCCGCCGGCACACAGCCCTTGCGACTCGGCAATAGTGAAGGAGAATCCCTTGATCCGCTTACTACCTCCACCAAAGCCTCTTCCTTGTGCACCATGTTCATACATACATATGCTGGTATGACATGTTCATAAACTTGATAAAAAATCATTTGAGAAGCAAACAAACATTTATCGTTTCAAACATTATAGGAGTGGTCATCCTTAAACACATTTCATAATCATGTTTGCAATCATTTGAAATATTCGAAAAGAAATTTCAAAATAGAACTTGCTTACCTTCTCAGTCTGTGTCCTCCACCTTTTCTTTTAATTTTCCTATACAAGAAAAAATGATATTTTATCTATATCATTCCATGTCTTAGATTGCTTCCCATGCATGCTCTATAATCATCCATTACCTTATTTTTATAGAGGTTAATCATATAAATATACTTGGTCATTACCTCCTTATATCGATTTTTATCCATAAATTCTTTAAAAATTCCATCCATATATCCTCATAAAATATATAAAAAATCTCATTTTTTCCCAAAATCACGCTGTTATTGTTCATGGTTACTGTAGCAGTAACTGTTCACAGAGACGTGGTTACTGTTCATGGGTTCCAAAAATTGATATTTTTTCCAAAAATAAAAAATACCATGACATAGCTTATGCTTAGTATATCATGGAAAATTTTATACATTTTGAATTTATCATTATTTACTTGGCTAAAAAAATCATTTTCTTCATATACTAAAAATCAACGTAAATTCACTTAAGCATAATACTTAATTCCAAAAATTATGAAATTAATATATCATCATCCCAACATCATATTTATCATAATCATACATCCCAAATCATCATTTATTAATTTTGGAGCATTATTTACACATATCATATGTTATCTTCCTGAATGCTGTATTTTCTATCCAAATTTTTGATATTTTGGCATAATTCCATTTAAGCATTTTATCTATACTTATTTTCTCTTGCTTAGGCATTATCTAAGCAAGATTTTACCCAACTTAACATCCAAAATAAATTTGGAAAGAAATTGCTTACCCGAAGTGGAGATATCCCACTTTTTCTCTCACTTTTTCTCTCTAACTTTCTCCTCTTCTTCCTTGAACGTGTGGGGGAGGATTTTGGGAGCTGAAAATTCTCAAATGGAGCTGGGATTTTGATGCCTTGGACTTCCTCCCTGCTGCCCTATTTATACTTTTTAATTTTTCAAAAAATTGGATTTTACCCCCTTAGATTGAGGTATTTAATTATAAAATGTATTTTTTTATAATTTTAAAAATGCATGGAGCTTTTTCCAGACACCCTAGGCCTGCTCCAGCCCTCATATGGCAGCCCTATTTTTCCTAGATTTTTAATTTATTAAAAATAATTATTTTTAAGCAAATTAATCTCAACCGTTGATATATGATAAGATTAATTTGTGGCCATTGGATTTGGCCCCAAATGTCAACAGGCCCTGCACATCCCTGCATTGCAGCTGCATTTGCATTTAATTTTTTTATTTTTTTTTATTTATTTTATTAAAAAGTCAAAAATAGGTTTAATTAAAAGTTAAGCTACGTTTTCGATCTTCATTTGACGTTTCATATTTACCCTTAATTTGTGATTTTCATCACATCTTAAACCATTCATCATGTCCATCATAAATTTTTAACCATCCATAAAAAAATTCATCGAATTCCGACGCCCGGATTGCAAATTATGAATTTTTCTTTAATTTTCCACTAAAATCCAAAGTTGGATTAAAATATCAAAAAGTAATGCTATTTTGTCTTGTAGTGATTAAATCTTTTTTTATCTTTTGTGATTAAGTTAATCCTAATAATTAACTCTTAATCACGTGTCTTCATCGCAGAGTTACTATTCACATGTACTATTCACGTGCACTATTCATCCGAATTTCATAATTATTTTAATCTCTATTTCCACATATTTTCATACTCATAAATATATATTTTATTAATACATTACCTAGGGTTTACAACCCTAGGGTTTTATACGTGTCTAAGATCGGGGTTTCACATAACTAAAGCTTGATTAGGTTTGTATGTGTTGGAAGACATATATGAATATGAATGAACCTAGATTAGTAATCTCTACACAACTAACTTAAATGGAACCAAATGACATAGCTATGATTCAATGACTTCATATTCCCACCTATCTTAATCATCTCAAGGCAATCTCGGGAATATCGATCCTACCTTGGTCATTTACTGTTTTCATAGTTTTGTTTAATTCAGTTCTTTGATACAACTTCTCCTTCATTTTACCAATTCACTTAGACAATAGAGATTTAAGGTGCTAATCCGTTTAACACAATCCTCGTGGAAACGATACTCTACTCACTCTTTATTACTTGATCGGCACGTGTACTTGGGTTAAAACGAGCATTTTAATAGAAATATACGCAGCTCGTCAAGTTTTTGACACCTTTGCCGGGGATTGGTGCTTTAAACTTAGTACCTGACAATTTCAGTTGTCTTCTGTGAATATGTATATATTGGGTGCGTTTGGTTGGAGGTAAAACTTTTTGATGAAAACTTTTCAGAGTAGAAGTTGTCAAGTTGATAGAAAATGATGTGATATGATAGGGGTAATAATGAGGTGTAAAGAGAATAAAGTTAAAATAGATAGGGTAGTTGTATGGGTATTTGTGTGGAAATGATTGAAAAGTAGGGTTGTTTATATAGAAAAATGTGAAAAAATAATTAAAAAATAAGGTAGTTATGGGGAGTGAAAAGTTTTTGATTGAAAAGTTTTCATTGACATGTTTTGTGTGTAACCAAACACACCCATTATACATAGTTTTTCTTTTCTTTCTTTTCTTTTGATGAAATTCTATTTCAAGAGTCTTTCTTTTCTTTCTTTTCTTTTGATAAAATTCTATTTTAGGAGTCTTTGTTTTGTAATTTTCAATGGCTTCAAATCCTTACAAATGGCTAAATGCAGAATTTTCAACACCAAGCACTTACCATTTCCATGGGTTTAATGACGCACCGGCACCCTCAGATCAATTCACAGGTTTTGATTATCAAATGCAGGGAATGGATAATTCTTATTCAAGCTACTACAATTTATGTGGAGGTGAAGGACATCTGTCAATCCAATGCGTGTATTATTCAGCGTCCGTGGGCTATTATGAGCATTCAAATGATACACAGGGCTACCATGGAGATTTGCAAGTGAGGAATATGATGCCTTTCAATTGTCAAACACAGGAGTTTGAGGAGCCATCATTACCTGAAAGCAAGTTATCTTTGGAGGACATGTTCATGCAATTCATGCAACATTAGATGCAATTTAATAAGAAAATGCAGAAGCAAGTAGAGCAATTAGCTAACGCAATCCAATGTCGGCATCATGAACCGTCTTTCAGTCATATTGAAGAAATTGCAAAAGAAGACGAGTTGGACCAGAGCTGCGAAGTCACTCCGAGCATTAATAAAGTGTGAAACCTCGATCTTAGACACGTGTATGAAACCCTAGGGTTATAAACCCTGGGTAATATAATGATATTTTGCAATATATGAAATTGGAGGATTAAATAGCTAATTATGGAATGTTAATTCGGATGAATAGTAAATGTGAATAGTAAACATGGGATTAAGGAAAGGGTGGCCATTCCTATAATATTTTCAAATGATGAATGTTTATAAGTTTTTATGGAAAGTCATGCCGACATATTGATATCATGTGATGTTCATGGACATGTGCACATGTATGGTATATAGGGAAGAGGCCTTGGTGGAGGTAGAAAGCGGATCAGAAGGTCCCCATTCACTATTGTCGAGTCGTATGGGTTGTGTGCCGACGGCGTCCTCCCCAAAGGTGGAGGCAAAGGAATGTTATAAGTAAATGAAATGCATTGCATTTTCATACATGGATTGAAAAGAAAAGCATGGATTTGAAATGATGTTTTTAAAGGAATGGTGCAAATAATTCTCTACATGAGAATGACGAGCCACCTGGTGTAAGAGGTATATAATGCCGGGAAAATCAAAAGTCATGCATGTAGGAACCATGTAGGCGTCAAGAGGAAGAGAGGTTTCCCTTGATGAGGCCAAGTCGGAGACAGCCAGCGTATTAGACCATGTTATGTGAGATGTTCCCTGGGCTAGCGTACCCACACACGAAGGTTTATATCAGGAATGGAAAGAAAGTATTTGCACACATGGATTTGAAAAGATATTTTTAAGGGATGGTGCAAATAATTCTCTACATGAGAATGACAAGTCACCTAGTGTAAGAGGTATATAATGCCAGGAAAATCAAAAGTCATGCATGTAGGAACCATGTAGGCGTCAAGAGGAAGAGAGGTTCCCCTTGATGAGGCCAAGTCGGAGACAGCCGGCGTATTGGACCATGCTATGTGAGATTTTCCCTAGGCTAGCGTACCCGCACACGAAGGTTTATATTAGGAGTGGAAAGGAAGCATTTGCACATCCTATGTTTATGAAAAGGTTTCTATTCCATTTATAGTTGATCACTTGCTAAGTGTCTCCTATCGAATGGAGAGAAATGCATTTATGAATGATTTTCATGAATGGTTTATGAAAGGTTTCCAAAAATGGTTTACAAAAAGGTTTCTATTCCGTTGGTAGTTTATCACTTGGTAAGTGTCTTCTACCGAATGGAGAGGAATGCATTTAAAATGAAAAATGCTTGCTTATTGAGTTTCGACTCATGTTTTGTTTTCTCAACCTCAGACAGGTGCAGGGAAGCCAAGTGATGAAAAAGATCAAGTGGATTTGCCTGTAAGTGATGAATGAACGTCCTAATGGGATATAATGAAAAAAGACATAGGTTGTATGAAATTATGAAGTGATGAATAATATGAGAAGTTGATAATTTATGATGATATGGATAAGTCCATTATGAATGATGATGAGTATATGTTTATGTGATGAAAGAAAAGAAAAAAAAAGAAAAAAAAATTTGGACGAGTTCCAATTAAGAACCCGCCGTGTGATCAGGGCAACAATCCTGAGCCATATTTACCAATCAATAAGATCCCGGAGTAAGGACAATGTGGATGCCTCGGTTCGGGGTACCACATAAAGATACATCAATCGATGTGATAAAATAACCTGTACCTCAAAATGTGCTTGAACAGATGGTGGAAACAATAGAAAGCAAAGGAGTTAAAGAAAGGAGTAAAGAAGGAATAGAGGTGGTTACAACACCAAAGGCTGAAAATGATCAAAATTTAACACCTCTACTACATTTTCCAGGAATCCAAGAGCAATAAGAATTGATCAATCAATGGGCATTCTTGGAAATCAACTCCTTGAAGCCTACAATTGAATACCCTGAAGAACAACTCTTATATAGTCTCTACGAAACTCATGAAATGAGACTAACTGATCTATTTGAAGAGACTAAGAAGAGATATGAACTTCCAATGCACAATCCGCATGGAAGGAAGTTCGATAGAGCGAGAATTGGTTAATCATCATCGGACGTCGGGCTGAAGACGATAAATTTAGCGCTGAATGGGAGGCAACCCATTACACTTTTTTATTTTTGATCCAAGAATAAAGCAGTATCTCCCAAGGCAAGGAAGGATAGGATTATCATATGGACTTTCAATTCACTTTCAAGTTGATAAAAGATGCAATCAAGGAGTTTCAAGTTTATATTCATCATTCAAGACAAGACAATGCAGTTAGAGTGGGGCCGCGACCTCAATTTTTGGTGCTCCCACTTTAAGTTTTTGCAGAAGAACATGTTGCAGCAAATTAGGATCAGAGAAATGGCGCTCTGGTGCCATGATCCGACGCCCTAGCGCTATATTTTTTTCAAGGAAACAACATGTTGCAACTTTTGAGTCAGCAAGTCGGCGCCTAGGCCTCGATTTTTGGCACCATGGCGCCATCCACCCAGCCAGCATAAAAAAACAACAAAACACGATTTTTCAGCATGCCAACTACAACCGGTCATAACTTTTGATCCCGGAGGAGTTACAGGAGTTACCACATATCAATAGAAAGAATTTTTCGAGCCCGTCGACATAAAGACCATGGTTTGCTTATTTGATATCATTTTCAATATCAACATCCTCCATTTTTGCATATTTTGGGGCCGTTGAAGTTCTACGCAATTTTTTTACTATTTTTAGTGAATCACCCATTTTATTACTTCAAATAAAAGATGTGCGAATGGGTGGCTTGCATCTTTCATATATTTGTGGGCATGTGGATGTGCTACTTGTGGGGAACTTTTTGGCTCAAGCTGTTCTATTATTTTGTTGTGGCTAAAAGTTTAAAGTACTGGGGGAGGAGTTTATGAACTGCACTTGTGGTATCAATCATATGGCTTGAAACTTGAGTTGAATTGTCTGAGAAGAGATTTTACGGAATATATTTGGGGTGTAGAGTCCGGGACATTTGAGCTTACAGTGTACTTTTCAATATTGTGCTGATCGATTTCTTCCTTCTTCCTATTTGTGACGTCGCTCTCAACAGCTCCTAACCAATGTGAGGATAACCAACTTGGAGAATCTAATGGCAGCCCAAGCCCAGTTCTACAGCAGTCTAATCAGGCTATGGAGGCGCATTTTCACAGACTTATAAAGGATCGACACATCAATATGACGAAATTACCACCATTCCTATCGACACCTCACGACTTCCGAGCATGTTTCGGTCAGTCTTCACAGCAGCCGGGTGAAGAGAGTGAGCATGATGAAGATGATTCCTCCGCATTAGACACCTAGGGGAGTTCCTGTCCTTTCCATTTTGTTTTACTTTTGTATTTATTTATCAGTTTATGATCATGTAGGTTTCATGTAGTTGCATGCATTGAGGACAATGCATCCCTCAAGTTTGGGGGGTGTATAATTTCTTTTGTTGTGTTTTGATTCATATCTTGTATACATGTGTTAGATTGCATATCATGTCAAATTTTTCCTGTGAAAATTATCTTGTTTCAATCCATTTTGATGAAATATGTGCAAGGTCAAGAAAAACTTTAAACTTGAAATCGATTTCATGAAAAATCAAAAATTCAGGCTAAGGACTATGTGTTAAGGAAATTTGCAAGTAACATGTGAATGAATTGGACTAAATCTCAGAGTACATTGTTATAATTCAATTCCATGCTAATCTTTTCAACTGAAATAATAAAAACTGAGTTAAACAAGTGTGAACCACGTACTTTAAGGGAATTAATGGATTCAAAAATAGTAATATTTCACAAAAATTCTTCTTGCATGTTCAGTATCCCTTCCAAGTTATTAGAAGAAAATGGGGTGATTGACCTAAGCCGAGTAACCGTGACTTGGCATCAACAAATGTCAAGGTTCGCGTAAAAAAGCAAAGGAAAATCACAGTAATAATGCTTTAAAAAAATTTTAATCTCCAGATATCCTGAAATATGGTGGGGAGAGTTTTGCAATAAGTTTGGGAGAGGAAAGAATGTGCAGTCAGGCAAAATTGAATCCAGTGAATGATTATCATGTTTTTTTTGTCAGTTAATTCAGCTTAAACCTTGGTTCACCTATTTTGTATTGATTTTCTAACAAGTTTCTTTTCATCAAGAGGAAGATTAGCATGTTGAATTATTACTTTGTACTAGAATTACTATCATCTACATGTGACTTGGTTTGCGAATGATAAATGAATATGCATGTCTTGTTTTGAGAAATGGATGATTTTTCAAGTTTAGATTATTCTTGATCATGTTGAATAGAAAGATGGATTGTTGGAAGTATAATGGGAATCAGGTTGAGTTGACGGAGTCCAAACTCATTCATTCATTCATTGCGTTTGCATGTGTTGCTCGAGGACTAGCAACATTTAAGTTTGGGGGTGTGATAACTCGTAAAAATACGAGTTATCATGACCTATTTCAGACTATTTTTGTGTGTTAGTCTAAGAGATTAGCTTTTGTTTGCATCCATTTAGCTAAATTTTCACTCGCTTTGCATTTTAGGAGCATTATGTAGTTTTATGCATTTTTAGTATAAATTAGGCATTTTTAGTTCATTTATTTAGTTTCATTCATTTTTACAGGAAGGATGGAGAATCACAAGCACGCAAGCGAGTCGAATGCAGAATAGAGCCAAGTGAAGGAGCATGGGGTTGGCACCCAGGCGCCGCCTAGTGGCGCCTAGGCGCAATTTTACAGGCCTTTGGCAGAATCTCTAACACTTCACACAACGCGTTGCATACAGGCAGTTGGCGCCTGGGCGCCACTTCATTAATATACAGACACGACCAGAAGAGTTTTTAAGTCAAAAGTTTCCAGAGAGTTGGCACCTAGGCACTAAGCCAAGAATTCCTAGGGCATCCAGGAAGGTTTCAAAGTCACCCAGCACACAGGGAGTTGGCGCCTAGGCGCCACTACTCATCCGTATGTGCGGGTTTCTGCTCGTACGCTGCGCAAGCTACCAACATAAATAGATCTCTTAGGGCTGCGTGCTGGGAGAGATAGGAGATTCACAAGCAGAGACCGAGAACAACAAGGGGAGGCGTGGAAAGAGCCGTTAGAGCAGCCACACAGGGAAGGAAAAGGACGTGGTTCTAGCGAAAACAGAAGAGGAGATCCGATCTCACTGGTGGAAGCTTTCAAGATTTAGTTCTTCTCTTTCTCATTCTCTTTCCTTTTCTCTGTGTTCTTGGAGATGATTGTAACTTGATTTTAATGGGAATTGAAGTCATGTTAATGGGCTAAACCTTCCTATGGTGGGAGATATATAGGATTTGAGCTCATTGCTTATGATATTTGGTTTTCTTTTGTTTGAATTGATAAAACTGTTATGCTGTGTCTTGTGTTACTTGAGATTACCCTTATATATCATGCTTAATATGTTTACAAGCTTTGTAACCTTGTGGATTGATCTAATATTCAGATTCATGCTTGGATCTAATGCGGGAACGGAAGTCGATTGGGATGCCATATTAAAAGATCTCTTTAGTATAACTCAAAGACCTGCTCTGATACCACTTGTTGGTCCCGAGTTAATGGCAGTTATCCAAGAGGGGAGGGGTGAATTGGGTATTTAAAAATTTGCAACTTAAACAGAAACTTTACCTCGGATTAATCTAGTCCCCTTTATGAAAAAACAAAATGAGAGCAATAATTTAAAGAGCAGAAACAAAAATGAACACACAAGATTTTATAGCGGTTCGGGCAACCTCCCTACTCCACTCTTCCAAGCTCACACCCCTTGTGACTTGGCTTCCACTATGTATTCCGCGAATACAACTAGAGTCTCTACTCTCTTCTAGATTCTAGCTCTATGGGGCATATACAACCAGAGCCTCTGCTATCTTCTAGATTCTAGCTCTAGGGAGCATCAACAATACACAGCACAAGTAGGTGACGAGTTCCACTCCAATCACACACTACTTTGCTTACACTTGTTCTTAGCTACCTAAGCTAAAACAAGTTCAATACAACAAGTAATAACAAAACAAAGTATCTACCCGCTACTGTTGTGTAGACGCAGATTTGGTGCATTGAAGAACTTGTAATGTAGGCTTAGAGATTCAGTAAGCAGCTCTTGGCAGTTTGAAGCAAGGTTCTTCTTCTAAAAATTGGCTTGAACACTTGAAGCTCTTAAAGATGGGAGTTATGCCCACTTAATGAATTCTTAGCTCTCCTCCTCATTCATATTGATTGCCTTTTATAATTGTGGAGGGAATCCGAACGTTTGCAGGTAAGTGGCGCGCATTTAATGCGCCAACGTTCGAAAATTTTCCGACCATTGCGACCCAAGTCGCAAGTGGAGTCGACTTCGGGTGCGACTTCGCCCAAGTCGTAGATGGAGTCGACTTCGGGTGCTACTTCACCTTGGCAGCTTGCTTGACGAACTTGAAATCCTTGAAATGCTTTGCTTGCTTGAGTTTCTTCATGTTTGGTTGTTCTTCCTTGATTTATATGTCTTTGGACCACTGTGTTGTCATTCTAGCTTGATGTCTTTTAGCTCCATGATTTGCAAACCTTGAGTCCTTGAGTCTTGAATCTTTTGTATTCATAAACAAGTCCAATATTTTGATTAGAATAGTTGAATTCATGCCCCTTGCTTTCTTTGGACTTGGATTAGTCTTCATATGTTCCAAGTCGAACATCGAAGTCGACTTGATCTTCAACTTGACTCAAGTTCTACCTTGAAATCGATCTAATCCCCGATTTGGCTTCTGAAGTTTCTGCCCTGTCCAACTGAATTCGATACTGGAGTCGACTTGGTCTGCGACTTCACCCAAGTCGCATGAGGAGTTGACTTCGTCTCCGACTTCGGCAGCTCTGTTCCTCGATTTCAACTCTGGACAGAAATGACGCCTCCAAGTCGCGACTGGAGTCGACTTGGTCTGTAACTTAACCTCAAGTCGCAAGCGGAGTCGACTTGGGATGCGACTTCGGCAGTTCTTGTTCTCGATTTCAAATCTGGAAGGAAATGACATTTCGAAGTCGATGCTGGAGTCGACTTGGTCTGCGACTTCACCCAAGTCGCGAGCGGAGTCGACTTGGGATGCGACTTCGGCACCTCTCATTCTCGATTTCAACTCTGGAAGGGAATAACGTCTTGAAGTCGCTTCTTGAGTCGACTTGGGGATCGACTTTGCCTAAGTCGAAGCCTGAGTCGACTTGGCAATTGACTTTACTTGCCATGCTTCATATTCTTCTAATTTATAACCTTAAGTCATTTCCACAAACATGTTAGTAACCAAAACTTACTCAAATTGATTTGTTAATCATCAAAACATAGACTTGGCTTATTTTCCACATATTTCCACAATCTCCCCCTTTTTGATGATTGACAAAACTGATTTGAGTGTATACCTTTTAATGTCTTAAAAACATGCCAATTTTGCATTTTGAAGTTTTTAACATACTCATGCAAACAATCAAAAAACATTCAAACAAAAAACTTAAAACCAGTCATAAAAACTTAGACTCAAATCACGATCTCTTCTCAAAGCCACTTAGACTCAAATTCCGATCTCTTCTCCCCCTTTTTGTCAATGTATCAAAAAATTGAGATAGAGTAGTAACATTTTATGAGAATGGTGGGGTTGCTCCCCCTCAACCTGTGCTTTGCTAAGTTAATTCAAGCATTCTCATATCATTTCTAATTTTATAAAATGGTTCTTTTGCTTGAGGTTTAGTGAATATATCTGCAATTTGATCTTCTGTTCTTACATATTCCAAACATATGTCATGATTTTCTGCATGTTCTCTAATAAAATGATGTCTAAGGTCTATATATTTGGTTCTAAAATGCAATACTGGATTTTTAGTTAAACATATGGCACTTGTATTATCACATTTAATAGGTATATCTTTAAAATCCATGTCATAGTCCCTAAGTTGTTGTTTCATCCAAAGCAATTGGGCACAACAGCTCCAGGCGGCAATATATTCGGCTTCTGCCGTAGATAGAGCAACACTAGTTTGTTTTCTTGAAAACCATGAAACCAACATGTTCCCAAGAAATTGACATGTTCCACTAGTGCTTTTTCTATCTACTTTGTAACCGGTAAAATCCGCATCCGAGTAGCCGATTAGATCAAAATTAGAGCCCTTTGGATACCAAAGTCCTATGTTGGTAGTGTCTACTAAATATCTGAAAATTCTTTTTACAGCTACCAAGTGTGATTCTTTTGGACATGATTGAAATCTAGAGCACATACACACACTAAACAATATATCAGGTCTAGAAGCGGTTAAATATAATAAAGAACCTATCATGCTTCTATATAATTTTAAATCAATTATTTTTCCTTTCTCATCTTTGTCAATTTTAATTGTTGAGCTCATAGGCGTGTTTGCCCCTTTGCTATTTTCCATGCCAAACTTCTTCAACATTTCTTTGATATACTTGGACTGATTGATGAAAATCCCTTCATTTAATTGCTTGATTTGTAGTCCAAGGAAGAAATTTAGCTCCCCCATCATACTCATCTCAAATTCTTTCTGCATAAGCTCAGAAAATTCTTGACAAAGAATCTCATTAGTAGCACCAAAAATAATGTCATCAACATAAATTTGAATAATCAATATATCTTTTTCTTTATACTTGATAAACAAAGTGGTGTCTACCTTTCCCTTTTGAAAGTCATGATCAATCAGAAATTTGCTTAATCTTTCATACCAAGCTCTTGGAACTTGTTTTAATCCATATAATGCTTTGGTTAATTTGTATACAAATTTAGCTTGATCTTTCTCCTCAAATCCAGGTAGTTGTTCAACATACACCTCTTCATTTATATATCCATTCAAGAATGCACTTTTAACATCCATTTGAAACAATTTAAAGTTCATGTGAGATGCAAAAGCTAGTAAAATGCGAATAGCTTCTAATCTAGCAACCGGGGCATAGGATTCCTCAAAATCTATTCCTTCTTCTTTGAGTATCCCTTTGCCACAAGTCTAGCTTTGTTTCTCACTACAAGTCCACTTTCATCTAATTTGTTCCTAAAGACCCACTTTGTGCCAATGACAGTACAATCTTTTGGTCTTGGAACAAGATGCCAAACTTAGTTTCTTTCAAATTAATTTAGCTCTTCTTGCATTGCTATGATTCAGTTTTCATCATCAGGAGCTTGATCAATAGTGGATAGTTCAATTTTGGATATAAAGGTGTATTGTCCACAAACATTTTGTTTTGACCTTCTAGTCTTTACACCTTCATAAACATTCCCTATAACTTGTTCAATTGGATGGTCATTTTTGAACTTTAAATCAGTTGGAGGTTTATAGGAATTATTACCTTCACTTACCCTTTCCTCCATGGATTCTTCTTGCTTCTCCAAATGCAGTTTTTCAAGATTGCTTATAACATCATCTGCATCACTTAAATCATCTTTTCTTTTGGAGCATGGGTTACATTCATCAAAAACAACATGTATTGACTATTCTACAACTTGGTTTCTTTTATTGAAGACTCTATATGCTTTGCTATTTGATGAGTAACCAAGGAATATTGCCTCATCACTTTTAGCATCCAATTTTCCCAAGTTGGTTTTTCCATTGTTCAAAACATAACATGTGCAACCAAAGGCATGAAAATATGAAATATTTGGTTTTCTACCTTTCCATAGCTCATATGGGGTCTTTTTCAAGATTGCTCAAATGGTAACTCGGTTCAACACATGACAAGCTGTACTTACAGCTTCACCCCAGAATTTCTTGGATAATTTACTCTCATTTAGCATTGTTCTAGCCATCTCTTGTATGGTTCTATTTTTCCTTTCAACCACTCCATTTTGTTGTGAAGTTCTTGGTGCAGAAAATGTGTGATAATTCCTTTTTCATTGCATAATTCTATGAATCATTTATTTTCAAATTCACCACCATGATCACTTCTTATGGTCATAATAGTATTTTGTTTTTCATTTTGCACCAAATTGACAAAAGTTGCAAATATAGAGAAGGCTTCATCTTTGCTAGCTAAGAGAATTACACATGTGAATCTTGAAAAATTATCAACTATTACAAACACATATTTCTTTCCACCAATGGTTAAAATGTCGGATGGCCCATATAGATCCATTTGTAGCGATTCAAGTGGCCTAGTAGTGGAAATCTCCTTTTTGGTAGAGAAAGGCATTTTAGGTTGTTTTGACAATTGACATGCCTTGCAAATTTTATCTTTGTCATATTTCAATTTAGGCAATCCTTCTACCAAACTCTTCTTCCATAGGGTCTTTATATTTGTCATGTTTATATGCCCAAGCCTCTTATGCCAAACCCATGGATCATTGTCAATGGCCATTAGACATTGACCATCTAGTTCATTCAGTGAAACCAAATATATATTTCCATGTCTTTTTTTGCTAAACATGATATGTTCTCCATCAAATACATTACATATAGATGATTCAAACACAACCTTGTACCCTTTGTCACATAATTAGCTAATACTTATTAAATTGTGCTTGTGTCCTTCAACAAATAATACATCTTCCATACATGCATTTGAAATACTATAAATATTTCCTTTACCTTTGATTTTACCTTTTTCATTATTTCCAAAGGCAACAATTCCATCGTTGCAAGGCTTGAGTTTATGAAATAAACTTCTTTCACCGGTCATATGCCTGAAGCAACCGCTATCCATGAACCAAACGTTGCTTGCCTTTGCTTTGAAACATATCTGAAAAATGAGCAAATAAATCTTATCTCTTTGGTACCCATTTTATGGGTCAATTTGGGTTAGTAATCTGATTTAATCTTTGTTTTTCTAATTTAGAAAGCCCAAATCTCGTGTTTCTTGAAACCCAAACTAATTTTGCACCATGGTCATATAATTTCTTAAAATTACATTTATAGACTTTATGACCCATCTTATTACAAAAATTGCAAGCCATTGGTAATCTAGGAGTAGGCCTCCAAGTATGTATTGATTCAATAATTGGCCTTCTAGTCCACGTAGTATGTTTCCCTTTGGGCTTGTGGATAGGTGCAGTTTTGGTTTGATGTTTCCCAAGTATTGGCACATTCGATTGCCACTTTCTCTTTGCTCAAATGTGGAGTATCCAAGACCTCTTTTATTTATTTAAGAGGTCATGTTCGGAAATATTTTTACATTTTCTCCTGGATTAGAGAATTTAGCTAATGATTCATTTAAGGATTCATTCTCCTTTTTCAATTTCTCTACTTCTTTCAAAAGCAATTCATTTTCATCTTTCAGTTTTGATGTACTTTCAGCTAGTTTTCCATTTACAATAATAATGGAATTGCATTGTTGTCTCTTTAATGATAACTTATTTTCTAGTTTTTTGATTTCCTCATATAATGAATCATATGCATGTTGTAATTCTTCTAATTCAGCACATTTGAGACATTCTTGAATAGAAGAGTGAGTAGATTGAGAATAGTAAAATTTGGAAGTTACCTCTTCATTACTTGTGTACTTGGTTGAGGTGGTTTGCTCTTCCAAAACTTTCGTTGTGTTTAAACACAACAAATCTTCTTCTTGCTCAATCCGCGCCATGCAGCATATTCTTGCACAATTTGCCGCATCAAAATCATCGATTGAGGAACTACTTATTGATGAAGTTTCTTCATTCACATACATTCCTTTCCTTTCGGCCTTTGAAATTTTCTGCTTTCATATCCTTCCTTCCTCTCTTGATGATCCTTTGATTTTTCTTCCGGTGTAAGACATTGAGCTTGCATATGTCCCATACCGCCACATCTATAGCACTTTGTGACCTCCTTCTTTTTTCTCTCTTCGTGGTCTTTCTTTGAAGTCTTTGAAGTTCTTTTCTTTTCTCACAAACTTTCGAAATTTGCGAGTGAGTAGAGCAATGTCTTCATCATCCTTGTGAGATGAGGAGGTGGACTCATCCGAATTATGAGTGACTCTTAGTGCAATTGCTCTCTTTCCTTTGTGATGATCTTCATTTTTTTTCTTAATTAGCTCATGTGACATTAATAAGCTAATAAGGTCTTCTAGCTTCAGCGTATTGAGGTCCTTTGCTTCTTCTATCGCAGTAATTTTTGGAGTCCAAGATTCCGGTAGAGCTCTTAAGATCTTCATGACCTGTTCAGATTCAGAGATAGCTTTTCCAAGACCTTTCAAAGCATTAGTAATTTTAGAGAATCTTGCAAACATTTCAGAAATATTTTCTGTTTCTAGCATTCTAAAACTTTTCAGCTCTCCAATCAGAATGTTTCTCCTTGTCCCTTGGACTTGAGAAGTTCCTTCATAGATAGATGTTAATGTATCCCATATCTCTTTTGCAGTTAAACAAGATGATACTCTATCATATTCGGAAGCGGTAAGAGCACAAAATAAAAAATTCATAGCCTTGGCGTTGCTCTTAACAGTTTTCACTTCCTCATCGGTCCATTTGGAAGCTCTTTCATCAATAGGCAAGGTTACACCGTCTTGGATTACAATCCAAGAATCCATATCTGTAGCCATGATGAGTTGCTTCATACGAAGCCACTAATAGCCGAAATTGTTCCCATCAAACAATGGTGGCCTAGTAAAAGATTGGCCTTCGGCAAATGCGGGAACGAAAGTCGATTGTGATGCCGTATTAAAAGATCTCTTTGGTATAACTCAAAGACCTGCTCTGATACCACTTGTTGGTCCCAAGTTAATGGCAGTTACCTAAGAGGGGAGGGGAGAATTGTGTATTTAAAAATTAACAACTTAAACAAAAACTTTACCCTGGATTAATCTAGTCCCCTTTATGAAGAAACAAATTGAGAGCAATAATGTAAAGAGCAGAAACAAAAATGAACACACAAGATTTTATAGTGGTTCGGGCAACCTCCCTACTCCACTCTTCCAAGCTCACACCCCTTGTGACTTGGGTTCCACTATGTATTCCGCGAATACAACTAGAGTCTCCACTCTCTTCTAGATTCTAGCTCTAGGGGGCATATACAACCAGAGCCTCTGCTCTCTTCTAGATTCTAGCTCTAGGGGGCATCAACAATACACAGCACAAGTAGGTGACGAGTTCCACTCCAATCATACACTACTTTGCTTGCACTTGTTCTTAGTTACCCAAGCTAAAACAAGTTTAATACAACAAGTAATATCAAAAGAAAGTATCTACGCGTTACTATTGTGTAGACGCAGATTTGGTGCAGAGAAGAACTTGTAGTGTAGGCTTAGAGATTCAGCAAGCAGCTCTTAGCAATTTGAAGCAAGGTTCTTCTTCTAAAATTTGGCTTGAACACTTTAAGCTCTTAAAGATGGGAGTTATGCTCACTTAATGAATTCTCTACTCTCCTCCTCGTTCATATTGATTGCCTTTTATAATTGTGAAGGGAATCCGAATGTTTGGAGGTAGGTGGCGCGCATTTAATGCGCCAACATTCAAAAATTTTCAGACCGTTGCGACCCAAGTCGCAGGTGGAGTCGACTTCGGGTGCGACTTCGCCTGTTCACAACTTCTTCAAGTCCCAGTTTGGGTCGACTTGGTCCTCGACTTGACCCAAGTCGCAGGTGGAGTCGACTTCGGGTGCGACTTCACCTCGGCAGCTTGCTTGACGAACTTGAAATCCTTGAAATGCTTTGCTTGCTTGAGTTTCTTCATGTTTGGTTGTTCTTCCTTGATTTATATGTCTTTGGACCACTGTGTTGTCATTCTAGCTTGATGTCTTTTAGCTCCATGATTTGCAAACCTTGAGTCCTTGAGTCTTGAATCTTTTGTATTCATGAACAAGTCCAATATTTTTATTAGAATAGTTGAATTCATGCACCTTGCTTTCTTTGAACTTGGATTAGTCTTCATATGTTCCAAGTCGAACATCGAAGTCGACTTGATCTTCAACTTGACTCAAGTTCTATCTTGAAATCGATCTAATCACCGATTTGGCTTCTGAAGTTTCTACCTTGTCCAACTGAAGTCGATACAAGAGTCGACTTGGTCTGCGACTTCACCCATGTCACATGCGGAGTCGACTTCGTCTCCGACTTCGGCAGCTTTGTTCCTCGATTTCAACTCTGGACAGAAATGACGCCTCCAAGTCGCGACTGGAGTCGACTTGGTCTACAACTTCACCTCAAGTCGCAAGCGGAGTCGACTTGGGATGCGACTTTGACAGTTCTCGTTCTTGATTTCAACTCTGGAAGGAAATGACGTTTCGAAGTCGATGCTGGAGTCGACTTGGTCTGCGACTTCACCCAAGTCGCAAGCGAAATCGACTTGGGATGCGACTTCGGCACCTCTCATTCTCAATTTCAACTCTGGAAGGGAATGACGTCTTGAAGTCGCTTCTTGAATCGACTTGGGGATCGAGTTGGCCTAAGTCGAAGCCTGAGTCGACTTGGAAATCGACTTGACTTGCCATGCTTCATATTCTTCAAATTTATAACCTTAAGTCATTTCCACAAACATGTTAGTAACCAAAACTTACTCAAATTGATTTGTTAATCATCAAAACATAGACTTGGCTTATTTTCCACATATTTCCAACAATATCCACCCTACCTTGGTTATTTACTGTTTTCATAGTTTAGTTTAATTCAGTTCTTTGATACAACTTCTCCTTCATTTTGCCAATTCACTTAGACAATTGAAATTTATGATGCTAATCCATTTAACACAATCCTTGTAGGAACGATACTCTACTCACTCTTTATTACTTGATCTGCATGTATACTTGCATTTAAACGAGCATTTTAAAAGACATATATGCAGCTCGTCAACACCGTGGCGCCACTTGGGCAGCACCTAGATGCTGATGCTTATCGATTTAGGGTTTATGTTTATGATAAAATAACAGATTGTGCAAATATAATCTGAATGTGTAAGAAAAGCAACCTTACACGATGAAAGGTGAGGATGGAAATGAGAAAGGTAGAAAAAATTTCCTTTTAGATTTTAAGATAATAAATGAATTATGATGTTTGGATGAAAAGATATTATTCAGATACAAGTGCACTTGATTTTATTCATATGATAAGTGCATGTGTAACGGAAAGGTCAGCGACCTTTCTAGTTAATATAATTGACTATATATGATATGAATTGTTTTATAATAAGTGATGATATTAACATCTTTTTTACATATGTAGAAAGCAACATGCCTATCACCAGAGCAAAAGCTAAGCTGAACAAGGGGAAGGCAGTTGTGAATCATGAATCTATAAGTCAACAGGAAGTAGGAGAAGCTAGTAACAAATTTAAGCGACCAAGGCAGAGAAGACAACCAAAGCCAAAGACTTGTCAAAAATAGGTAAATATAAGCCCTAAGTCAAAGGTTGAAGGTGCTGCCACTAGAATTAATAGGAGAAAAGATAAATGTGGCTGTAAAAGAAGCCATGCAGTAGGCCACCCGAGATTTGGCCGCCCAAGAAGTAGAAGTAATACAAGATCTATGGAAAAGAACCCAACAGAATCAATTAGAAGGGAATGAAAGAGATAGGCCGGTACAGGTGATGATTCCTAACCTAGTACCAGAACCTTAAGGATTGATAACAATACGATAGAAGCAGATGGGAAGGTTATCAACGCCTTTCTAGCTTAGTGTCCACCTAAGTTCTCAGGTGAATTAGACCCCATTCAGGCTAAGTAGTGGATGACTGAAATTAAAAAGTTGCTTTAAATTTTTTCATGTAGTGATGATCAGAAAGTTTTATGCGCCGCCCAATTATTGATTGGGGATGCTTATGGATGGTGGGAGACTCTAATAGGCATTATGCCACAACCAAAGAAGGTAACATGGCAAACTTTTATCGAAGAATTTGATAAGGAATACCTCATAGCAGGACTTCAAAGTATAACACATGTTGAGGTTGCACAATTACAACAGGGCAAGGACAACTTGACCCTAAAACCAAGGAACTTGGTGCAAGGAAGGAAAGAAGCAAGAAAGCTGTGACAAGAAAGAGGAAATCAAACTATACCATAATAGGTCCTCCAATTTGTGGAAATTGTCAAAAATGTCACTTTGGTGAATGTTTAAGGGGATTAAATTGATGTCATAAATGTGGACAAGCTGGCCATGTGGCAAGGAATTCTCAAGTTATTGAGGCAAGGGAGATAAAGTGATTCAATTGTGATCAAGTGGGACATATTGCCTCAAAGTGTCCGATCAAGACATAAGGAGGGCTAGCTCAGCAAAAGCAAATTGCAACTACCAATCATTAAGGAATCTCTACAAATTCAGTGCAGATATGTGTGTTAAACCATGTCGAGTTATCATGAATGGGAGGAAAAGAAGGTTATAGTATGATACCACGGAGGGTGATATCATAGCAAGAATGGTAAATAGGTGTAAAAAATTAAGACAAGAAAGATTGTTTGGGATTCTCTCCAATCCCGATGTGTTTGGAAGAGAAAGGTTTCTCTCTATGATGATGATAAGCTTATTGGAAATGAGGATAAAAAAGAAAATGTTCTAGACTAGTTCAGCACCAGTACTCCCGCTAAGTAGTTTACACTTGTATAACCTAGTTGTAGGTATTATGTAGTGAGAATGAATAGATGGATTAGCAAAAGTCTATTTGTTTTAATAAGATATGTATGAAAATTTATGTGAGAGCACCTTTGCTCTTTGCTATAAAATTGAAAATATTTATCTTTATATGATAAGTATATGTGGAAAGAAAGTGGTTATTATCGATCTCTATTTGATATGACTGAATGGGTATGATATGAGTTATCCTATGATAAGATGAGAGATTATACAAATATAATTTCACTGTATAAAAAGAATGTACATATATATCATGCCTATTATAAGGATAAGAGTCAGACTGAACAAAAAAAAGAGGCAATTGCCAATGAAAAACCCATGAGTGAACAGGAAAGAGTTGAGATGAGTAGTAGGTCTAACAGACCAAGACCATGAGAATAACCAAACTAGAGTAGTGCAGTGGAAGCATGATGAGCAATTGGAAGTATTGGAAAAAGAGGATAAACTGGTCATTCCATGTGAATCTTACCCTAATATTTGAAATGTAATAGGTTTCAGGATGAAACCTGTTATAAAGGGGGAGGATTGTGATACCTAGAACATTTTGAGACCCATAAATGTAATCTAGGTATTCGAGAGTTATTAATGTCTGCATTGAAGTGGATGAATGAGATTAGGGCAAATGACTAAGTGAGGTGGTTAAGTTAATCACCTTTGCCCAATACGGATTAATGTGTATAAAAAGACAAAATGAGGTATGAAAATGATGATGTGGCATGGCTAAATATTCTACTAATTATGATTAAGTTGGTGATAATGATGAGATAAATTAGACTATTGTTTGAAAATTCATAACTTGACGTCCATAAGGCGGATTGATGTAAAATTTGGAAGGTAAGCATAGGTTGATGTGCTCTATCTCATGAATGGAATGGATTATGTTAATCATGATTTTATTTTGATGATAATGATTTAATTTTATCAAATTCCATATGATATTTTCAAATACTCATATCTTGATCTAGGATGATCATTTTGAGATGAAAATTTTTATGAATGACTAAAATAAGATGGCTTATCATATGGATGAATTTGATTAAGCTAAATTACATGGAAAAATGCTTAATAACTTAGAGTTAAAACCATTTGATTTTTGCTTATGAAAAGTGACATGTCACTAATGAAACAAAAGTGATAATTGACATATGTCAATGTAGGATTTGTTGAGCAAGATTTAAAGTTAACCAAATAAATGGAAAGTTGACTTTTGAAAAGTAAATGAGACATGTGTCAAACAAGGATTTGTTGAGAGAAATGAAAGGTGCTAAACTTAACTTTTGCAACCTCCACTCAACATGTAGCAAGTCTAAATGATTGGGCAAATTTTTAATTAATAAAAATGCACGAAGTTAACATGAAAATGGGGCTGAAAAAGGGACATTCCAACAAGTATACTTGGGCAACAAGAAAGGAAGCAAAGAGAGGAAGGGACAACCATGCATGTTCATTTGGTGAACAGCTTGGGCGTCCATTTTGGGGAGAAAAATAAAAACAAAAAAGAAAAAGGACCAGCAGCCGAGACGTCCAAGGAGAGGAAGGAAAGGAGAAGAAAAGAGGAAGAAAAGAAAGGAAGAAAGATGAGCAAACAAGTTGAGCTTGAGGTGGTAAACTACACATCATCAAGAAGGTGTTCAAACTAAGTTTGGTTTTGATAATTGCTCAATTTTCTAACTCAAATGATGATTCATAATTTGATTCATTATGAATGCTAAGTGATGATTTAGGAAGCCCTTGATAGGGTATTACATGTTAAAGGAGTTGAGAGATTCAATTCAAGCATCAAGGAGATAATTTGCATGACCTAGAGTTGTTTTGAACATGATAACCATGCTGAAATTTAATTAATTTCAGACTTAATGTTGCTGTTTTAATCATTTATCATATATGTGAATTATTCCCATGTTTAATTTAGGTCAAACCAAGCTTGTTTGATGAACCTTAGTTGAGTGAAACATTGGTTTAACAACTAGGTGAAATTTTCATTCATTTAGGGTAGAAATGATGCATGACTTGAATAACAAGTTATATGGATAATCATAATGGTAAAATACCCTAAATATGAGCAAGATGGGATTTCCAAAAACCTTAAAATAAAAATGTAAAAATCTGTTTATAGGGCTCATATAATGGGGACGTCCAAGGTGGAGAAAAGAGGCAGAAAAGTTGCTGTTTTAGAAAAATTAATTGGGGAACTTTGATTATATGATTATACCCTAACAAATGTGAAAAAGTGCTTAATCTAAGCCAAATGAAGAGTATTTTTTTTTGTTTTATATGAACTTTCTTAACACATAATATATGTGTGATTAAAGGAGTGAACATGAAAGGTATGAATGACAAGATGGGAGAATGACCATGTATAATTAGTTTCAGTGTAAAAATGAAAGGAAAACATGGCAAAATGAGAAAAGAGAGGGATGTTTTGAGAAAATTATAAAATCTCAAAAATTTGGGATTGAAACTAGTAGCCCTAACTCATAAATAGGTACCTTGAATGAGCACCAATGTGAAGAATGTAAATAATGGATGTTAAATAACAAATAGGAAGTGATAAGCTTCCATATGTTGAGTTAAATTTAATGGTTATAATGGATTTGAAAACTTAACCTAAATAAGTGTGATACCCAGAACAAATGTGACTCATACATGCAATCTAGGCATGTAATTAGTGTTAATTATATATTGAAGTGGACGGATGAGATTAGGGCAAATGATTAAGTAAGGTGGTTAAATTAATCACCTTAGCCTAATATGAGTGAATGTGCTCAAGAAGGACAAAATGAGGTATGCAAACAATGATTTGGCATGAACTTTAACTCCTTTAATTATGATTAAGTTGATGATAATTATGGGATTGATATGGCTATTGTTAGAAAATTCATAACTTGACGCCCATAAGGCGGATTGACGTGAAATTTGAAAGGCATGCACAAGTTGACATGCTCTACCTCATGAATGGTATAGATTATGTTAATCATGAATGGTTTATGATGATAATGATTTAATTTTATCAAATTCCACATGATATTTTCAAATGCTCATATCTTGATCTAGGATGATCATTTTGAGATGAAAATTTTCATGAACGATTAAAACAAGGTGTTCTATTATATGGATAGATTTGATTAAGCTAAAAATCATGAAAAATTGCATAATCACATAAGGATGAAAGCGTTTGACTTTTGCTCATGAAAAGTAATATGTCATTAATGAACCGAAAGTGACAAGTGATACGTGTCAACATGGGATTCGTTGAGCATGATTTAAAGTCAGCCAAATTAATGAAGAGTTGACTTTTGAAAAAGCAAATGGACATGTGTCATTGTAGTATTGATTCGAGCAAAAGTAAATTCAAGTCAGTTAATGTTGAGGTTGACAAATTTATATCAAGTGGACACATGTCAACGTAGGGTGAAATGGGTAGATGTGGAAATGTGTCATTGTAGGATGCATTTAGATTAATGCATGGTTGACTTTGAGGACCCACTTTTGACGTGTCATGAGATGGGAATTTTGAGCAATTTGTGATTTTTAGAAAATGCAAAATGCATGGATAATGATGATGATAATGTGGATGAAAATTAGGAATGTGTACGGCTCAAGTTGAGTAGGAATAAAGTAAGATGAATGGACACTTAAACGGTCCATATTGTGACACTTGGACAGTCTAGTTTAATGCCTCTAGCAATTGTTAAAATAGTGCAAACCAAGGTTGAATTACAATCCTATATAAGGAGGCAAAGGGGGCAGCCCTTGGTCGTGTTTAGGAAGGGCATCAAAGTGAGGAAAAAACTTCTCAAAATGGGCAGCACTTGGGATGCCCTTAGTGGACAGCTTGGGACGTCCACTTTTGGGCAGAAAATGAGAAAAAAAGAAAAGAAAAAGGAACCAGCAGCAAGGGACGCCTAAGCAAGGAAGAAAAGAAGGAAAAAGGAAAGAAAAAGAAGAGAAGAAAGGGAAGGAACTAAGCTAGGAAGGGTTGGAGCAAAAGTTCACAACTTCAAGTAAGTATTGAATCAAGTTTGATTCATTAAATTCTAAGTTTTCTAGCTTCATTCATGGGTCATAAATTGGATCCATTATGAATCCTAAATGATGAGTTACGAAGCCCTTAATTAGGGTACTAAATGCTAAATGAATGAGAGGATTCAATTCAAGGGTTCAAGGAGGTTGTACATGACTTTATGGTTAATTACCCTAGAAATACCTAGCTGGAATTTTTGGAAAATTTCCAAATATGTTGCTGCTTTAAGCATGTTACATGATTTGATTATCATAATTATTTCCATGATTTATATATGTTGAACGGAGCATGATTTAAGTATCTTAGAAAGGTAAAACCTAGAGTTGATAATATGATGGAATTTCCACTCTTTTGAGATGGCTATGTGCGTGAATTTAACTAACTAATATGTGGTTAATTTAAAGGGTAAAATACCCTAAGTTTAGGGTAGAAGGGACATACAATATGGGGATGAAAATATTTTCAAAAATCTGATTTTTTTGGAACATAGTATGTGGATGTCCAAGGGTGGCAAGAATATGCATGAAAAGTTATTGTTTTGAGCAAGAACTTTGAATATATGAAAATACTCTAAATATGGAGTAAGATGGGATGTCCAAATGGAGGTAACAAGGTGGAGAAAGAGGGAAGGAAAGTTTCTGTTTTGGAACAACTTGATTTATGAGTTTTAATTCCATGAATAAACCCTAAATTAAGTGTAAAATAAGTGTCCAAATTAGGCAAAAATGAAGGGCAAGGTGTTGTTTTATATGAACTTAAATTACACATAATATATTTGTGTTTAAGTTGTTGGAATTCAAGGCAAATTAAGCACAACCCATGTTTTGATGATTAACAACTCAATTTGAGAGATATTTTAGTACTAATGAGGTTACTAAGTGTTGCCAAGGTTTACAAAATAAAGATTCAAAAGATAGCAGGTCAAGTTACAACCCCAAGTCGACTCAGCCATCGACTTAGGTCAAGTCGATACCCAAGTTGACTCCAGATTCGACTTCAAGCGTCATAAAATCGACAGAGCTGAAATTGAGACTCGAAGATAGAAGTCACAGTCAAATTTGACTCCGCGTGCGACTTAGATGAAGTCGCAATCCCAAGTCGACTCCATATGCGACTTGGGTGTGGCCTGGTTGAAGACTTCGAAATATCAGAGTTAAGTCACTTTCTAAGTCGACTCTATCATGCGTATTAGGTGAAGTCGCATCTCAAGTTGACCCGAGTATGCGACTTGGGTAAAGTCAAAGTCAAAGTCGAAGTCGACCCAAGCCTGCGACTCAAGTATGTGGCTACTTCATATTAATTCAAAATTGTCTTGTTAAATATTGGACAACTAGACCAAGAAGAAATAGCTATCATGAATCAAGGCCACAAGAAAGAATCTTTCAAGAGACTAGCACAATGCTTAACCTCGGCAAAAACACTAAGCAAACAAAGACATTTGATGAAGTTCAAAAGAAGAAAGAAGATATAAATAACATATAGATCACTTGCAAAATCTTGAAGTTCCAAAATGATCAATGGCTGGTGAAGCCACATCCGAAGTCGACTCCACCTGCGATTTGGGTCAAGTCTGAGACCAAGTCGACCTGAACCTGGAACTTGAGATTGGAAGATGAAGACCGAAGTCACTCCCGAAGTTGACTCTAGCCTGCGACTTGGGCGAAGTCGCACTCGAAGTCGACTCCAGCCTAAGACTTGAACGAAGTCACATGCCAAGTCGACTCCAAATGCGACTTGCCTCTCAATGGTCAGAAAAATTCAAACGTTGGTGCATTAAATGCACTCCACCTACCGCCAAACGTTCAAATTTACTTCTCATTATTTAAGGAGCATCAAACGAACATAAATGCAGTTGGAGAAACATTGAATGAGCTCACCTTCCACTCTCTCTTGCATTTAAAGTGATCTATAAAAAGTTTGAAGAAGAACTTAACACTAAAACTGCTGAAAGCTGTATTGCTCAACCAACTACTGCTTCCACAAGTTCTTCTATGTGCTTGAAACTGCCTACACAAATCTGTAACGTGTAGATCTTTTTATTCATTCTTTACTTATTTTTCCCACTTCGTTTGATATTGGAGATGGAAACCAAGTGAAGGCAAAGTAGTGTGTGATTGGAGTGAAACTCGTCACTTACTTGTGTCGAGATTGTACAAGCCCCCTAGTGCTCATGAAAAATATAATAGTAGAACCCAAGCCGCAACGGGTGTGTGCTTGGAAGAGTGGAGTAGGGGAGGTTGCCCGAACCACTATAAATCTCTGTCTCTTGAAGTGGCTTGATTTCTTGTGTTTTATTCTTTCTATTGCATTTTTTCTCTCCAATTTACAATTCGTTTCAATAAGGGGATTAATTCCAAAAATGGGGAAATTTTTGTTTAAATAAATTTTTTTAAAAATATCCAATTCACCCCTCCCCTCTCGGGTAACTGCCATAAACTCGGGACTAACAAGTGGTATTAGAGTAGGTCTTTGAGTTTGTACCAAAGAGATCTTACTAATCGCAACCCAATCAACTTACACCCCCGTATTTGCTGAAGGCCAATCATTCACAAGGCCACCACTATTTGATGGAAGTAACTTCGGTTACTGGAAGTTGAGAATGAAACAACTTATCACGACCATAGACATAGATTCTTGGATTGCTATCCAAGATGGAGTTGTTTTACCAATAGATGAAAGAGCCTCCGCATGGTCCGAGGAGGAGGTTAGAACCGTAAAAAGCAATGCTAAAGTCATGAACTCCCTCTTCTGTGCTCTTATCGCTTCTGAATATGATAGAGTATCCTCATGTCAAACCGCCAAAGAAATATGGGATACACTAATATCTATCTATGAGGGAACTTCTCAAGTCCGAGGGACAAGAAAAAATATTTTGATTAGAAAGTTCGAAAGTTTTAAAATGCTAGAGACCGAAAATATATCTGAAATGTTTGCTAGATTTTCAAAGATTACTAATGCACTAAAAGATCTCAAAAAAGCCATTTCTGAATCTGAGCAGGTCATGAAGATCTTAAGGCCTCTACCTGAGTCGTGGATTGCCAAGATTACGGCTATTGAAGAAGCAAAGGACCTGAACTCCCTAAGGTTGGAGGATCTCATCCGCTCACTCATGTTACATGAGCTGATAAAGAGAAGAAATGATGAGCAACACAAAGGTAAAAGGGCAATTATTTTGAGGGCTATAGCAAACTCAGATGAGTCCACTTCATATTCTCAAAATGATGATGAAGAGATTGCCCTACTCACCTGAAGATTCAGAAAATTTGTGAGAAAGGGAAAGAATTTCAAAGGATTCAAGGAGAGAAACAGAAAGGAGAAAAAGAAAGAGATAACTAAGTGCTACTGGTGTGGTGAAGTGGGACATATGCAAGCTCAATGTTACACAAGAGGAAAATAAGACAAAGGAACAGTGAGAGCAGAAAGATAGAAATGAAAACTGAAAATTTCAAAAAGCTAAAAGAAGGGGAATGTATGTAAATGAGGAAATGTCCACAACAAACAGCTCGTCGAATGAAGACAATGAAGCTGCAAACTGTGCTAGGATATGTTGCTTGGCTACGATGGAGGAAGAAAACAACATAACCTGCCTTGCTACAACAGAAATTTTGGATGGACAAACTACCTCAACAAACTGCACAAGTAGTGAAGAGGTAACCTCTAAGCCAATACTTAGTCTATTTTCTCTTCTACAAATGATTGTCTCAAATGTGCTGAATTAGAAGAACTACAACAAGCTTATGATTCATTATATGATGAAATAAGGAAACTAGTAAATAAATTTGAAAATAATGAAAAAGGTATATTTAAAGGTAAAAGAAATATTTATGGTATTTCAAATGCGTGTATTGAGGATGTACTATTTGTTGAGGGACTCAAACATAACTTAATGAGCATTAGTCAACTATGTGACAAAGGCTATAAAGTTGTATTTGAATCCTCTATATGCAATGTTTTTTACGAGGATCACATAGTCTTTAGCGGAAAAAGATATGGAAATGTATATTTGGTTTGCTTTGATGAACTTGATGGAAAATATCTTATAGCCATTGAAAATGATCCATAGATATGGCATAAAAGGCTCAGACATATAAATATATCAAATATTAAGACTTTGTGGAAAAAGATCCTAGTGGAAGGATTGCAAAACTCAAATATGACAAAGACAAAATTTGCAAAGCATCTTAATTATCCAAACAACCTAAAATGTCATTTTTCACCAAAAAGGAAATTTCAACAACTAGGCCACTTGAATTATTACATATGGACCTTTATAGGCTATCTAACATTTTAACTCTTGGTGAGAAAAAGTATGTATTTGTCATAGTTGATGATTTTTCAAGATTTACATAGATAATACTTTTAGCTAGTAAAGATGAAGCCTTCTCGATGTTTGTTACTTTCTCAAATTTGATATAAAATGAAAAGCAAAATACCATCATATCCATTAGAAGTGATCATGGCGGTGAATTTGAAAATAAACGATTTATAGAATTTTGCAATGAGAAAGACATTCACCACACATTTTCTGCACCAAGAACTCCTCAACAAAAAGGGTTTAGTTGAAAGAAAAAATAGAACAATACAAGATATGGCTATAAATACGCTAAATGAAAGTAAATTATTCAAAAGATTTTGGGGTGAAGCTGTAAGTACAGCATGTCATGTACTAAATTGAGTTACCATAAGAGCAATCTTGGAAAAGACCCCATATGAACTGTGGAAGGGTAGAAAACTAAACATTTCATATTTCCATATTTTTGGTTGCACTTGCTATGTGTTGAATAATAGAAAATCAAACTTAGGAAAGTTAGATGCCAAAAGTGATGAAGCAATATTTCTTGGATATTCATCAAATAGCAAAACATATAGAGTTTTTAACAAAAGAAATCAAATAGTAGAAGAATCAATACAAGTTGTACTTGATGAATTGAATCCAAATCCCAAAAAGGAAGATGAGCTAAGTGATGCAAATGAAATATTAAAAAATACATAAAAGGAACAGTTAGGACAACAAGGAGAAGCTGAAACAAAGCACGAGCAATCCACGGATGGAAGGGTAAGTGAAGGTAATGATTCCAACAAACCTCCCACGGACTTAAAATGTGAAACCCAAACCTAAGGAGGATTCAATATGTGTCTTGAACATGTACATGTGACTTATATATGATTAAATAGAATTTTTGGATGATTTTAGAATTTTATGATACTTTACAATTAGGGTTCAATTAAGAATGGTGATTAAAAATTTAATCGCCGGAGCCCAATATGAGTCAAGGTGACTAAAGGGGCATAATGAGGATTAAAACATGCTAATGTGGCATGAATGTTTAGTTTAATTTCCATGATTTAATTAATGGAGATAAAAGTGGAAATTATGAAATTATGTTGGAAAATCATATAAAATTCATAACTCAAAGCCCGTAAGGCGGAACCAAGTGAAATTTGAGATGGAAGTTGATGATTTTCAGCTTGGTATTATGGAATTATTGGGTTATGAAAATCTTTGATGAAATTGGTTTAATGATTTATTGATCATATCTCAATTCTAACCGTTAATTTCAAACGGCTATAACTTGAGCTAGGAAAATCGGATTAAGATGAAATTTGAAACGGTTGAATGAAATTATGAGATCAAAATTTTGGAAGGTTTGGATTAAGCATATTATGCTGGAAAAATATTTGAATTGGAAAAGGTGTATATGTTTGACTTTTGCACCTCAAGAGTACCATGCATTAAATGCTAGAGTACATGACTTAAATGCAATTTTTAATGAACCAAATAGGTGTCAAATGCAGATGCAATGCAGGGTATTTTATGCATAATTATAAAATGCAAAAAATTCATGAATTGTCCATGCATTGATGTCCACATTTAAGGGGTTAAGGAGAGCTCAAATGAGCATAGGCAAATGAGACATTGCATGGATGTTCTAAGGTGCTATTGCTGGAATTTGTTTTCAATTTTTTATTTTATAAAATGTGCACATAAATAGCTGACATGTTGGGACACATAAATGATCATTTAATCATGTGGAAAAATCACTGAAAATTCGTGATTATCAGATGCCCATTGAAAGATGCAAAAGTGGACAGCTTTGTCTCATGCAAATGATGTCCAAATGATGGGCTGATTGCTGCCATTTTGCTAAAATTATTAATGCCGAATTAATGGATTAAATAAGGGATAATTAGGTGTATGAATTACCCTCATTTTGAGATTTTAAAAAAATGAAAATGCTAGAAAATGGAGGCAGCTATGGACGTGTAAGGGCTGGACAGTTGGACGGTTGAGATAAGAGCATAATTATGGATTTTTAAAAATTGGTAAAAATCATTTTACTTGGCTGTGAGTTCACGAGCAAATAGTGGGGGATAAACCTGCATTCAATGGTGTGGAAAATGCTCCAAAAGTGGGGCCCACAGCTGGAAAAATCCAGCTCCACAAAAGCATTGCACGTTCACATGATTTGGGCATTTTGCTATTAGTAAAATTGATGCCTAAAGACTCCTTAAATCTTAATTAAACATTCCCTTTGATCAAGTATTGAATGGGTATCAAGATTTATGCATGGATGATAAATGACTTATGAAATTTGATTTTATGCCTCAAATCTGGAAGTTATATGATGTTATAAAAACCAAAATATGAAAGGAATAGTAAATGGATGAACTTTATCATGAATATTTTTGAGAAGAATCACCACGGGGTTATTAAGGAAAGACGCAAATTGTAGCATAAAAAAATAATCCAGTTGAAAATTAAAAATCCGAGAATATCAACCTGAACAGGGTTGCACGGGTGGCAGGATCACCTGCACCAATGAATTTTTAGTAATTTTTATACAAGTAATTTTGTGCTTAAAAGTTTACAGGATATACAATACATATTTAGAATCACATTAAAAAAATAAAAATTAGGTTTTGATGGGTATAAATATACCCCATAATTAATGTGATTCAGGCTGTCTGAAAATAGATTCTGCAGTCCAGCAAGGTAAAAATACCAAAATAAATATAAATGATTAATTTTTTGTTCTAGAAATATTTATTTTGGTTAATTAATGTATTTATTAATTTATTATAGAAATTTCATATTAAAAATACTTGATTTGATATTAATTCAAGTTTTTGAGATTTCAGTACGCCTGATTTCAGCATATGTGGATAGTTGGAGACAAAAATCAAAAAGAAATATGAAACCTATGTATAAATGACCCAAATAGATATATATGTTAACACCCTAAATTTGGGTTAGGAAACGTTGGATTAATTGCTGAAAATTTGGATATATAAAACTGCGTAGGGTTATGTGTCAAAAGACACGTTAAATGGGTGAAAAATGGGAGCCAAAGTTGCTGTTTTGGAAACCTATGATTAGTGGATTTAAATTCCATGAAAATACCCTAAGTACAGTGGTAATTAAGGATAATTATCATGCTTAAATTTGGATTAAATTTCTGACTTGGGAAATTTTATGAAATGCCTCATATATGTGTTGTTAAATGGCTATATGTGAAAGGATAGACATGCATGAGTGGTAAAGGACCTATGTAATTTGGTTTTGTGCAAAAATGCATGAAAATATGATAATTTTTGTGAATATATATCTGTTTGAAATTACATGATGTAATTCCAAATTTTGAATTAATTAATGAAGCTTAAGGCGACCACGTGTGTTTAAGATGAGTAACGATGTGTGAATTTTGGAAAATAAGTGGAAAATGTCTTAAGAAAGGTAATGATCCATTAAATAATAATTATTGGATGATTATTATGTGATTAAATGATTACCCTACTTAAGGGACTAAATGTGATGTGTAATACCCCATGTAATGCACAAGCAAGTGCTACACGGGCATAACGACTTGAGAAGTCGAAAGAATTATGTATGTTAATGAAAATGGGTTAGAAAACTGAGTTGAATGCAAACAAAGAAAATATATGAATTTTATATCATTCTTATATATATAGGAAAAGGCAAAGGGATAAGCGAAACGGAAAGCTAAGCAAGCGAGGTAAGCAAGAAGCTTTCTAAATGATTTTGGTTTTCATTACAAGGTATTTAAGGATGGTCATTCCTTGTTTATATGTGTATGGAAATGTTTATTTCTATTGAAATAAATGATTGCTTATAGTTTCGCAATTATGCTTGAAATGTGATGAAACATGAATTTATACGATGTTTCATTGAAATGGTGTTTAAAGGGGGATGGTGCAAAGAATTCTCTACATGAGAATGACAAGTTCCATGTGTAAGGGGGTATATAATGCCGGGGTGACTGAAAGTCATGCATGGAATGGAAATCAAGTAGGCTAGTCAAGATAGTAAGTGGACAAGGAGTCCCCCTTGACGTTGCCATGTCGGAAGGTCCGGTGCCAAGGATGGAAATGATCATGTCATGAAAGAGGGTTCCCCATGCTAGCGTACCGTCACATGAAGGATAATGTCATCAATGGAAATGATGAATTTGCACATCCAATGTTCATGAAATGTTTATGAAAAGTGTTAGAATGATTTATGAAAAGGTTTTTGTTCTATAGGTAATTGATCACTTGATCAGTGTCTCTACTGAAGGGAGAAAAATGCTTTTGAACAAATATACCTTCAAAATGAATTGCCTGTAAAATATAAGCTTGATTATTGAGTTTCGACTTATGCATTTTGTTTTCCAAACCCATAGACAGGTAAAAGAAGAGACCTGGCAAAGAAGCAGGAGCTGACCATTGAGGAAATGGAGAACCTTATAAGTTTCATGTTTATGAAAAACTTATGTTGGATGGTTGTAAATTACTTTGAGGTTTTATGTTGACAACTATGATAATACATGCAGTGACATCTGATTTATGTGATAGATGAAATGTCTTTTGTCCATTGATGTTTTTGCTATGTGCTGATGGGTTTGAAAATGACCTAAATATGCATGAGATAAAATATGAGGAATTAAACTCCTTTGAGAACATATTTAAATTGGATAAATATCTGTTAAAACCCGCCGCGTGACAGGGCAACAATCCTGATCACGTTTACCAGTCGAACGATCTTGATGTAAGGTTGTGACGCTCGGGCTGGGGCGTTACAGGGCTTGGTATCAGAGCATGGACTGGTAAATAGGCGTGGAAAATTTTAAGTGTAATGATTAAATATGATATGCATGATTTTATGATGAATGCATAAGTGATTATCATGATAGGATGCATGATATATGATGATGATAGTTGTGAAATTTATGATGTGAATAATATCACATGATTGTGATTGTGTGAATTAGCATGTTAAGATGCTAAGACTTTATTTTATGAGTGGATGCTTTGATAATGAGCATGATATGATTAGTTATGATAATATAACTATTTCTAAGGATTTTGAATGCATAAAATGTATGCATGTGATATGATAGCTTTGTTTATGAGATTAGGTCATATGTCTATGTGACAAGATGATAAGTATGTGATTAAGATGATAGCTATCAGATGAGATAAAATCTATGTGAATAGATGATAAGCTATATCTATGTGATATAATAGGTATGATGCCACAGAAGTTGGTATCAGATGTTATGTTTGTAATCAGGTAGGGCACATCGCTCTGAATTGTCCAAATAAGGTACAAACGTTGCAAAGGCAAGGAAGATCAGCTCAGTCAAGGCTAATAGAAGCAGCTAACCGACAGGTTACCTCTACGAACCTGGTACATGTGCATGGAGTCACGGGAGCAAGAGGATGAGGTGGTTACAGGTATGGATTATATTTTAGAAAGTTTGGCAATGGTCTTGTTTGATTTCAATGATAATCATTTAGTCATAAATTGCCAATATGTAACCACGCATGCACTACCTGTAGAGGAGACCAATAAGATAATATATGGAATTCTTTATATGCAGGTTAGTTATGATTAGTTAAATATAGATGATATGGTTAGGATAAGAATCCTAGATCATAAAATACAAAAACTTTGAATAGAAAAATTAAATATGTTGAGGTCCAATGGACAAAGGCCAAAAATATCACTAAGACAGAGTAGCACAATGGAAGCATGGTGAGCCAATGGAAGTATTGGGAAAAAAGATGATAAGTTGGTTATTTCACATGAGCCTTACCCCGATATTTGAAATGTAATAGGTTTCGGGACGAAACCTATTATAAGGGGGGGAGGATTGTGAAACCCCAACCTAAGGAGGATTCAATGTGTGCCTTGAACATGTACATGTGACTTATATATGATTAAATAGAATTTTTGGATGATTTTAGAATTTTATGATATTTTGCAATTAGGGTTCAATTAAGAATGGTGATTAAAAATTTAATCGCCGGAGCCTAATATGAGTCAAGGTGACTAAATGAGAATAATGAGGATTAAAACATGCTAATGTGGCATGAATGTTTAGTTCAATTTCCATGATTTAATTAATGGAGATTAAAGTGGAAATTATGAAATTATGTTGGAAAATCATAGAAGATTCATAACTCAAAGGCGGAATCAAGTGAAATTTGAGATGAAAGTTGATGATGTTGGGCTTGGTATTATGAAATTATTGGGTTATGAAAATCCTTTATGAAATTGGTTTAATGATTTATTGATCATATCTCAATTCTAACCATTAATTTTAAACGGCTATTATTTGAGCTAGGAAAATCGGATTGAGATGAAATTTGAAACGGTTGAATGAAATTATGAGATCAAAATTTTGGAAGGTTTGGATTAAGCATATTATGCTGAGAAAATATTTGAATTGGAAAAGGTGTATATGTTTGACTTTTGCACCTCGAGAGTACCATGCATTAAATGCTAGAGTACATGGCTTAAATGCAATTTTTAATGAACCAAATAGGTGTCAAATGCAAGTGCAATGCAGGGTATTTTATGCATAATTATAAAATGAAAAAATTCCATGAATTATCCATGCATTAATGTCCACATTTAAGGGGTTAAGGAGAGCTCAAATGAGCATAGGCAAATGAGACATTGATGGACATTCTAAGGTACTATTGCTGGATTTTTTTTCAATTTTTTATTTTATAAAATATGCACATAAATAGCTGACATGTTGGGACACATAAATGAGCATTTAATCATGTGAGAAAATCCCTGAAAATTCGTGATTATCAGCTGCCCATTTAAAGATGCAAAAGTGGACAGCTTTGTCTCATGCAAAAGACGTCCAAATGATGGGCTGATTGCTGCCATTTTGCTAAAATTATTAATACCAAATTAATGGATTAAATAAGGGATAATTAGGTGTACAAATTACCCTCATTTTGAGATTTAAAAAAAATGAAAATGCTGGAAAATGGAGGCAGCTATGGACGTGTAAGGGCTGGACAGTTAGACGGTTGAGATGAGAGCATAATTATGGATTTTTAAAAATTGGTAAAAATTATTTTACTTGGCTGTGAGTTCATGAACACATAGTGAGGGATAAACCTGCATTCAATGGTGTGGAAAATGCTCCAAAAGTGGGGCCCACAGCTGGAAAAATCCAGCTCCCCAAAAGCATTGAACGTTCACATGATTTGGGCATTTTGCTAAGTGCTGAAACTCCCCCTCTAGACCAGCAGCTCACGTCCCCGACTTGGCCAGCAAGGAGGAAGGAAAATAGAAGAAAATGAAGGGAAAAAGAAAGGAAAATTGGAGGAGAAGAGTAGCTCATGTGATTAGGGCTTGGAGTGCATCAATCAAGTAAGTTGATTATGTTGCTTTGAGCTTTTGATTATCAGTGTTAAACTCCAAGATTTTGGAGATGAAATTGATGCCTAAAGACTCCTTAAATCTTAATTAAACATTCCCTTTGATCAAGTATTTAATGGGTATCAATATTTATGCATGGATGATAAATGACTTACGAAATTTGATTTTATGCCTCAAATCTGGAAGTTATATGATGTTATAAAAACCAAAATATGAACGGAATAGTAAATGGATGAAATTTATCATGAATATTTTTGAAAAGAATCACCACGGGGTGATTAAGGAACGACCCAAATTTTAGCATAAAAGGATAAGCCAGTTGCAAATTAAAAAGCCGAGAATATCAACCTGAACAGGGTTGCACAGGTGGCAAGATCAGCTGCACCAAAGGATATTTAGTAATTTTTACACAAGTAATTTTGTGGTTAAAATTTTACAAGATATAAAATACATATTTAGGATCATACAAAAAAAATAAAAATTAGGTTTTGAATCGTATAAATATACCCCATAATTAACGTGATTCAGGCTGTCTGAAAATGGATTCTGCTGTCTAGCAAGCTGAAAATACAAAAATAAATATAAATAATTAATTTTTTGTGCTAGAAATATTTATTTTGGTTAATTAATGTATTTATTAAGGTATGGTAGAAATTTCAGATCAAAACTACTTAATGTGGTATTAATACAAGTTTTTGAGCTTTCAGTACGCCTGATTTCAGCATATGTGGATAGTTGGAGAAACAAATCAAAACGAAATATGAAACCTATGTAGAAATGACTCAAATTGAAATATATGTTAATAACCTAAATTTGGGTTAGGAAAAGTTAGATTAATTGCTAAAAATTCGAATTTATAAAACTGCTTAGGGTTATATGTCAAAAGACACGTTAAATGGGTGAAAAATGGGTTACAAAGTTGCTGTTTTGGAAACCTATGATTAGTGGATTTAAATTCCATGAAAATACCCTAAGTACAGTTTTCATTAAGGATAATTATCATGCTGAAATGTGGATTAAATTTCTGACTTGGGAAATTTTATGAAATGCCTCATATATGTGTTGTTAAATGGCTATATGTGAATGGATAGACATGCATGAGTGGTAAATGACCTATGTAATTTGGTTTTGTGCAAAAATACATAAAAATATTATAAATTTTGTGAATATATATCTGTTTAGAATTGCATGATGTAATTCCAAATTTTAGAATTAATTAATGAGGCTTAAGGCGACCACGTGTGTTTAAAATGAGCAACGATATGTGAATTTTGGAAAATAAGTGGAAAATGGCTTAAGAAAGATAATGAATCATTAAATAATAATTATTAGATGATTATTATGTGATTAAATGATTACCCTACTCTAGGGACTAAATGTGATGTGTAATAGCCCATTAATGCGCAAGCATGTGCTATACGGGTATAACGACTTGAGAAGTCGAAGGAATTAAGTATGTTAATGAAAATGGGTTGGAAAACAGAGTTGAATGCAAGCAAAGGAAATATATGAATGTTATATCATTCTTATATGTATAGGCAAATGCAAAGGGATAAGCGAAACGGAAAGCTAAGCAAGCGAGGTAAGCAAGCAACTTTCTAAATGATTTTGGTTTTCATTACAAGGTATTTAAGGATGGTCATTCCTTTTTTATATTTGTATTGAAATGTTTATTTCTATTGTAATAAATGATTGCTTATGGTTTCGCAATTATGCTTGAAATATGATGAAACATGAATTTATACGATGTTTCATTGAAATGGTGTTTAAAGAGGGATGGTGCAAAGAATTCTCTACATGAGAATGACAACTTCCATGTGTAAGGGGGTATATATGTCGGGGCGACTAAAAGTCATGCATGGAATGGAAATCAAGTAGGCTAGTCGAGGTAGTAAGTGGACAAGGAGTCCCCCTTGACGTTGCCATGTCGGAAGGTCCGGCGCCAAGGATGGAAATGATCATGTTATGAAAGAGGGTTCCCCATGCTAGCGTACCGTCACATGAAGGATAATGTCATCAATGGAAATGATGAATTTGCACATCCAATGTTCATGAAATGTTTATGAAAAGTGTTAGAATGATTTATGAAAAGGTTTTTGTTCTATAGGTAATTGATCACTTGATCAGTGTCTCTACTGAAGGGAGAAAAATGCTTTTGAACAAATATACCTTCAAAATGAATTGCCTATAAAATATAAGCTTGATTATTGAGTTTCGACTGATGCATTTTGTTTTCCAAACCCATAGACAGGTAAAAGAAGGGACCTGGCAAAGAAGAAGGAGCTGACCATTGAGGAAATGGAGAACCTTATAAGTTTCATGTTTATGAAAAACTTATGTTGGATGGTTGTAAATTACTTTGAGGTTTTATGTTGACAACTATGATAATAAATGCAGTGACATCTGATTTATTTGAAAGATGAAATGTCTTTTGTCCATTCATGTTTTTGTTATGTGCTGATGGGTTCGAAAATGACCTAGATATGCAGGAGATAAAAATATGAGGAATTAAACTCCTTTGAGAACATATTTAAATTGGATAAATATCGGTTAAAATCCGCCGTGTGACAGGGCAACAATCCTGATCACGTTTACCAGTCGAACGATCTTAAGGTAAGGTTGTGACGCTCGGGCTGGGGCGTTACAGAGCTTTGTATTAGAGCCTAGACTGGTAAATAGGCGTGGAAAAGTTTAAGTGTAATGATTAAATATGATATGCATAAGTGATTATGATGATAGGATGCATGATATATGATGATGATAGTTGTGAAATTTATGATGATGAATAATATCACATGATTGTGATTGTGTGAATTGGCATGTTAAGATGCTAAGACTTTGTTTCATGAGTGGATGCTTTGATAATGAGCATGATATGATTTGATAATGAGCTTTGATAATCGAGCAAACGTGGATAGATACAAGATAGAGCTGAAAAAGAGGAAAGAAGTGCTACTAAGAGTTTCAATCCACTTTTCTCTAGAATTAAGTGATCTATACACTTTCAAAGGAAGAACAAGCTTCAAAGTTGTTGTTTGCTTCAACGTAATATGATTCGTTGCTTCTACAGATTCTTTCTCGAGCTGAAACTTGCTACACAAATCTGTAAAGTGTAGTTTCTTCTATTTCATCTTGTTATTTGATTTTGGTGCTTGGTTTGAGTTCGCTGTTTCAAACCAAGATATAGCAAGTAGGGTTGTGATTGAAGTGTAACTCATCACCTACTTGTGTTGCTTGTTATACACGCCCCCTAAAGCTAGAATCTAGAAGAGAGCAAAAGTTCTGGTTGTATATGCCCCCTAGAGCTAGAATCTAGAAGAGAGCGGAGACTCTAGTTGTATTCGCGGAATACATAGTGGAACCCAAGTCACAAGGGAGTGTGAGCTTGGAAGAGTGGAGTAGGAAAAGGTTGCTCGAACCACTATAAATCTTGTCTACTGTTTTTCATTTCCGCTTTCATTATCTTATTGCTTTTTATTTGTTTCATTAAAGGGGTTTAAACTAAACCGGGGTAAAATCTCTAATTAAAATTTTAAATTTTTAAATACCCAATTCACCCCTCCCCTCTTGGGTAATTGTCATTAACTCGGGACCAACAAGTGGTATCAGAGCAGGTCTTTGAGTTTTACCAAAGAGATCTTTTTGATATGGCATCCCAATCCACTTCCGTTCCCGCATTTGTCAAAGGTCAATCCTTTACTAGGCCACCATTGTTTGATGGGAATAATTTTGGATATTAGAAGCTACGTATGAAACAACTCATCATGGCTATAGATATGGACTCTTGGATTGCAATCCAATACGGTGTGACTTTGCCTATTGATGAAAGAGCCTCCAAATGGACCAATGAGGAAGTGAAAATTGTAAAGTGCAATGCCAAGGCTATGAATTCATTATTTTGTGCTCTTACGGCTTCCGAATATGATAGAGTATCCTCTTGTTTAACTGCCAAAGAGATATGGGATACACTAACATCCATCTATGAAGGAACTTCTCAAGTCCAAGGGATAAGGAGAAATATTTTGATTGGAGAATTGGAAAACTTTAGAATGCTAGAAACATAAAATATTTCTGAAATGTTTGCTAGATTTTCTAAGATTACTAATGCCTTGAAAGGGCTAGGAAAGGAAATTTCTGAATCTGAACAGGTCATGAAGATTCTAAGGGCACTACCCAAATCATGGATTCCAAAAATCACGGCAATAGAAGAAGCCAAGGACCTAAACATATTGAAGTTGGAAGACCTTATTAGCTCGTTAATGTCACATGAGTTAATCAAAAAAAGAAACGCGGATCACCACAAAGGCAAAAGAGCCATTTCCTTGAAAGCTGCACAAGACTCGAATGACACCACCTCATCATCACAAAACGACGATGAAATTGCCTTACTTACAAAACGGTTCAGAAAATTTGTAAGGAAAGGTAGAAATTTCAGAAACTTTAAAGAAAGAAATTCTAAAGGGAAAAAGAAAGAATCAAAAAAATGTTACCGGTGTGGTGGTTCGGGGCACATGCAAGCCCAATGCCCAACGCCCAAAGAAAATAAAGCAAAGGAGCAAAGAAAAGATCGAGGCGATAACAGAAAATTTTAAAGAAACAAAGGAAGAGGCATGTACGTAAATGAAGAGGAACCTACAACATGTAGCTCTTCAAGTGAAGAATGTGAAGCAGATTGCGCAAGAATTTGTTGCATAGCAAATTCCAACATATGTTTTGCAGCCACGGAAATCTTGGAGGATTAAGCTACTTCAACGAACTGCACAAGTAGTCAAGAGATAACCTCCAAACAAAAATCTTTTCAATTTTCTCTTCTACAAATGAATGCCTCAAAATGTGATGAATTGGAAGAACTTCAACAAGCCTATGATTCATTATATGAGGAAATAAAGAAATTAGGAAACAAGTTTACAATAAAGAAAAGACAATGTGATGCAGTAATAATTGTGAATGGTAAACTTGCTGAAAAGATAAATAAATTAAAAAGTGAAAAGAATACCTTGGAAGTTAAGTTAGAGAAACTCAAAAAGGAAAATGAATCATTAAATGAATCGCTTGTCAAGTTTTCTAATCCAGGAGAAAATGTGAAAAATGTTCCTAAAAATGACAACCCAAACTTGCAAGAAAGGACTTGGGTATAATACATTTGAGCAAGAGAAATCTAATGCTCCGAGAAACAACGCCAAACCCATTTATACTAAACCTAAGATAAATCAAGTAGTTTGGATCAAAAGACCAACCGAGGAACAAATTACCAAATGGCTTCCTATTTCTAGACTTCCGGGAGCTTGTAATTTTTGCAACAAGTTAGGACACAAGGTTTATCAATGCAAATTGAGAAAATTGCAAAACCTTGGTGCAAAATTGGTTTGGATGCTGAAAAGCATTTGATTTATGGCTTCAAAGGTAGACCAACATAGACTCCAAAGGATAACTAACCCAAATGGACCCATAAAATGGGTACCAAAAGGATGAGCTCCACTTGACTTAATTTTTGCAGGTTTGTCTTAAAGCTAAGGCCAATAACATATGGTTTATGATAGTAATTGCAAAAAACATATGACAGGAGAAAAAAGACTATTCCATAAGATCAACCCATGCAATGAATGAACAGTAGCTTTCGAAAATAATGAAAAAGGTAAAATAAAAGGTAAAGGAAATGTTTATGGTATTTCAAATGCATGTATTGAAGATGTACTATTTGTTGAAGGACTCAAACACAACCTAATGAGTATTAGTCAATTACGTGATAAAGGATATAAAGTTGTATTTGAATCCTCTATATGTAATGTTTTTTATGATGAACACATAGTATTTTGTGGCAAAAGACATGGAAATGTATATTTGGTTTGCCTTGAGGAACTAGAAGGGAAATATCTAATAGCCATAGAAAATGATCCATGGATATGACATACAATGCTTGGACATATAAATATGTCAAATATTAAAACGTTGTGGAAAAAGAATCTAGTACAAGGGTTACTAAAGCTCAAATATGACAAGGATAAAATTTGTAAAGCTTGTTAACTATCTAAACAACCCAAAATGTCATTTTCTACCAAAAAGAAAATTTCAACAACTAGACCACTTGAGTTGTTACATATGGATCTTTATGGGCCATCAGACATTTTAACTCTTCGTGGGAAAAAGTACATGTATGTAATTGTTGATGATTTTTCAAGATTTACTTGGATTATACTCTTAGCTAGCAAAGACGAAGCATTTTCTATGTTTGTCACGTTTTTAAATTTGGTGCAAAATGAAAAATAAAGTTCGATCATTTCCATTAGAAGTGATCATGGTGGTGAATTTGAAAATAATCGATTCATAGAATTTTGCAATGAAAAAGGAATTCACCATACATTTTCTGCACCAAGAACTCCTCAACAAAACAGAGTTGTTGAAAGGAAAAACCGGACAATACAAGAAATGGCTAGAACCATGCTAAATGAGAGTAAATTGTCCAAAAAATTTTGGGATGAAGCTGTAAATACATCTTATCATGTATTAAATCGAGTTACCATTAGAGCAATATTGAAAAAGACCCCATATGAACTTTGGAAAGGTAGAAAACCAAACATATCATATTTTCATACTTTTGGATGTACTTGTTATGTTTTAAATAATGGAAAAATAAATTTTGGAAAATTAGATGCCAAAAGTGATAAAGCTATTTTCTTAGGTTATTCATCAAATAGCAAAGCATATAGGATTTTTCAACAAAAGAAATCAAATAGTATAAGAATCAATACATGTTGTTTTTGATGAATTTAACCAAACTCCGAGAAAGGAGGATGAACTAAGTGATGCAGATGATATAAAAGTAAAACAACAAGAACAACAAAAGGAAACCGAGCTCAAGCCAGAAAACCCCATGGAGGAAGAGGTAAGTGAAGGTCATGACTCCTACAAACCTCCAATTGATTTGAAATTCAAAAATGCCCATCCAATTGAGCAAGTCATTGGAAATATTTATGAAGGAGTAAAAACTAGGAGATCAAAACAAAATATTTGTGGACAATATGCATTTGTGTCAAAAATTGAACCAACCACTATTAAACAAGCTCTTAATGATGAAAACAGAATTATTGCAATGCAAGAAGAGCTAAATCAATTTGAAAGAAATAATGTATGACATTTAGTTCCTAGACCAAATGATTATACCATTATTGGTACCAAATGGGTATTTAGGAACAAATTGGACGAAAGCGAACTTGTAATAAGAAACAAAGCTAGACTAGTAGCCAAAGGGTATTCCCAGGAAGAAGGGACTGATTTTGAAGAATCATATGCACCCGTGGCTAGATTAGAAGCCATACGCATTTTACTAGCATTTGCTTCTCACATGAATTTCAAATTATTTCAAATGGATGTGAAAAGCGCATTTTTGAATGGGTACTTGAATGAAGAAGTATATGTTGAACAACCCCCTGGATTTGAAGAAAAGGATCAATCAAATATATTTATAAGCTGACCAAAGCATTATATGGACTAAAACAAGCCCCACGAGCTTGGTATGAAAGGTTAAATAGATTTTTGATTGATCATGAATTTCAAAGAGGAAAAGTTGATACTACTTTATTCATTAAGTATAAAAGTAAAAATATTTTAATTGTGCAAATCTATGTAGATGATATAATATTTGATGCTATTGATGAAACTCTGTGCCAAGAATTTTCTAAGATTATGCAAAGCGAACTTGAAATGAGCATGATGGGAGAATTAAATTTCTTCCTTGGACTCTAAATCAAGCAACAAGCCGTAGGAATATTCATAAATTAGTCCAAGTACATCAAAGAAATGCTAAAGAAATTTAGAATGCAAACTAGCAAAGGAGCAAATATTCCAATGAGTTCAACAATCAAGATCGACACGGACGAAAACGGTAAATGTATCGATCAAAAACTTTATAGAAGTATGATATGATCATTGTTGTATTTAACTGCTTCTAAACCGGATATTCTTTTCAGTATATGTATGTGTTCTAGATTCCAAGCATGTCCTAAAGAATCACATTTATTGGCTGTAAAAAGAATTTTTAAATATTTGATAAATACCACTAATCTTGGACTATGGTATCCAAAGGGGTCAACGTTTGATTTAATCGGCTACTCGGATGCGGATTTTGTCAGTTACAAAGTAGATAGAAAGAGTACTAGTGGAACTTGTCAATTTCTTGGAAATATGTTGGTTTCATGGTATTCAAGGAAACAAACTAGTGTTGCTTTATCTACGGCAGAAGCCGAATATATAGCCGCCGGGAGTTGTTGTGCCCAACTACTTTGGACGAAACAACAATTGAAAGACTATGGTATTGATTATTGTAACATTCCAATTAAATGTGACAATACAAGTGCAATTCGTTTAACTAAAAAACCAGTATTGCATTCAAGAACCAAACACAGATGTAAGACATAATTTTATTCGTGAACATGTTGAAAATCATGATGTTTGTTTGGAATATGTGAAAACTGAGGATCAAATTGCTGATATATTCACCAAACCTTTAGCAAAGGAATCATTTTACAAAATTAGAAATGATATGGGGATGATTAAGTTAACTTAGGAAAAGTTAGATGAAAAATAGACTTATTCAAGTCGATAAGCCAAGTCGACTCCGAGGCCACCAAGTCGACTCCACTGAAGTCGACTTGGGCATAGTGAAGTCGACTCCGCCTCTGGGTGAAGTCGACTCCACTGGGATGAAGTCAACTTCGCCTAGGGCAAAGTCGACTCCGCGCGCGCGACCGTTGACCTTCCGGCCTTCTCCTTCTTCTTTCTTTTTTTCTCTCATTTTCTCTCATTTTTCCCACGCCAGCAGCCTTCTCTCTCTCATTTTCTCCTTCCATCTCGTTTTCTTCTCTCCGGCATTTCTCCGGCTTTCCTTTCTTCTCTGATTCTTTCTCTCTCTCTCAGATTCCCTTTCACTACTCTCTCAGCTCTCGATCTCTATTTGTCTCCATCTCTCTCTCCATCTCTCCTCACTGAACTCTCTCTCTCTCTCTCAATCCATCCATCCCTCTCTGTTCTCTCCATTGATCTCTCTATTCCTCTCTCAAGTCTATTTGAAAATCTCATTTCCCAAAATCCATCTCAAATGGCTCCTAAATCCCGACTGCCTAAACTAGCTGTGTTGAAGCCATCACTAAGGCCCGTACCCAGACAAACAAACTCCCAAACTGAGGAGGACATTCCCAGGAGACAACGGACTCCTACGAAACGAACTCGGGAGGAACCATCAACTTCCATAAGTCGACGGGTTCGGTTCCAGATTGCTACTCCATCTACAGCAGGAGCTCAAGGGTTCGAAAATCAAACTAGAAGTACTGATACTGGAGATAGGAGAAGAGGGACTCCTGCTACCAAAGGTCAAGTCTTGAAGATGCCTACGACATATTTCAAGACTGAATTACAGTACAGCCGATTCTACAAATCGTTCTATGAACGGAAGGTATTCATTCTAAAAATTTTAGACTTCAAGTTCTTGAGCGATTATGAATTTGGAATTGAAGAACTGTTAGATTTCCAAGGCTGGACTAGTTTGCTAAAAGCAGACGACAGAGTATATCCCGACCTGACTAGGATATTCTACTACTTATGGGATGATAACTCCTTTAACACATATGTGAAAGGAGTGGAAATGTTCTTAGGAACTATGGGAACAACAAGTCTAGGAAATGCATTGATGAAAGTAGGAAGAATCCTACATGTACCGTACGAAGAAGGGCAGCTTCCTGAGGATGTAACCCTGGATCAGATGTATAATCAACTAACACGGAGCAACAAGTATCATCCAGGAGTTAAATTCCTGCACTACATGGACCTATCCCCAAAGCTAAGGGTCCTTCGGCTACTCATCGCCCACTGCATCTATCCAAAGGGTGGTGGAAGAAACCAGCTGAACCCACAGGAGGTGGGAATTCTTTGGAAAGTCACGAATAAAGTCAAGGTCAGCATACCACGACTATTTTTGGAAGCACTAGCCTCGAGGAAGGACAACCCACGAGGGGTTCTTCCATATGGAACATGGATCATAAGGATCTTGGAATTCTATGGGGTTGACATTAATGGTGAACCGTTTGAAGTTCTGAAATCGACGAATGCCATCAACGAAGCCCTGCTCCAACGCATGAAAATCAATGTGGAGCAATTTAGAGCAGAGCAAATACAAGAAAGAATGGGCAGACCAGCTCAAGAGGAAGTTGAGGATGCACAGGTTTAGGGGGAGCAGCCCCCGCCACCAGAGGATGAGCAACCTGCTCCACATGTAGACGCTCCCGAAGATCCAGCCTCACCCATGTCACATGGCTCCTGCTCACCTCACGGTTCACAGATTCCTGATCTCGCACCACATCTCCCATCATGCGACACTTCGGTGAACACTATTCGAATTCACCTTGAGCAGTTAGAGGACCGACTAACTAGCCAAATTGCCGGGGTCCAAAATGCGATAACAGATATGCATTCACGCCAAGATCGTATAGATCGGGAGCTTCAAACCATTCGCTATTACTTGGAATCCGAGCATCATCGAAATCAGCCCATACCAGAACTGGATCCTACCCCAGCACCCGTTTCATCATTTTACTCCTCAACCCATGTTCGACCAATCTGACCAATTTCCTATCCTATATCTGCATTTCAATTCACCAAATCTCTGCGAATCGACCCCTATTTGATCGGTTGAAAAAAAAGGGGGAGAAGTTTGAGAGTTTTGAGTTTAGATTTTTAGGTTTTTGGGTTGGGTAGCTTGTATATAGGATTCATTTGCATTTGAAACTTATATAAAACTCTTTGATCATATATGAAAAGGTTGCTTATGAAAAAGTTTGTTTATGTTCTGATTACTTTTGCAAAGTTTATTATCACTTGAATTATGCTCTAATTACAAATGCTCTATGCTCTAATTTATTATGTTTGCTCTAGTCATTAATGTTCTATTTTTTTTCAAAAAGTAAAATGACTTATGATTATCCTAAAAATGTCGAAATAGGATATTGGAAGACATAAACTCAAATTGGTTTTGTCAATCATCAAAAAAAGGAGATTGTTGGAAACAATTAATGAAAAATATCCAAACCATGTGTTTTGATGATTAAACAACACAATTTGAGTAAATATTAGCTACTAATCTGTTTGTGCAATGTTTAAGGATATAAAAATAAGGTATGCAAAGAATAACAGATCAAGTTGATCTCCAAGTCGACTTAGACATCGACTTAGGTGAAGTCGATCCCGAAGTCGACTCCAGCAGCGACTTCAAATGACAATTCTTGGACAGCGTTGAAATTGAGGACTTGGACATACTGAAGTCACAGATGAAGTTGACTCCACTTGCGACTTGGGTGAAGTCGCAGACGAAGTTGACTCCAGTATCGACTTCAAGATGCAATTTCCTTCCAGCGTTGAAATTGGATTGCCAAGATTCTGAAGTCGCAACCAAAGTCGACTCCACATGCGACTTGGGCGAAGTCGCAGGCAAAGTCGACTCCAGCATCAACTTCAACTTGGCAAGGTAGATCTTCAAGATCAAGTCGAAGGACAAGCCTACTTCAAGATAAACTTGAGTCAAATTAAGGATAAAGTCAACCTAAATTTTTCAACTTGAATATATGAAGACTAATCCAAGTTTAAAGCAAGCAAGACACATGGATTCAACCATTATAAATCAAAATTGGATTTGTTCATACAAGATTCGAGTTTTTCAAGTTCTCTAGACTTAAAGCTAAAGAAATTTTGTACAAATAAGTTCCAAGTATTGAAAGACAAAAGAAGAAGAAGAAGTTAAGCAAGCAAGAGACACTTCAACAAAGATCAAACTGACTTGGCAAAAGAAAGAAGCCAAGTTGCACCCGAAGTCGACTCCAAGATCGACTTGAAGACAAGTCTCAAACCAAGTCGACCCAGAGGTCAGACTTGGAAACTGAAGAACAGCTGAAGTCGCACACGAAGTCGACTCCAGCATGCGACTTGGGTGAAGTCATATACGAAGTCGACTCCTCATGCGACTTGGAGGCGTAACGTTCGAATTTTTGAATGTTGGAACATTCATTACGCGCCAACTAACTTCATAACGTTCAAAAATCTCCCTCCTTTATATATAGACACTCAAGCAAACGTGGATAGATACAAGATAGAGCTGAAAAAGAGGAAAGAAGTGCTACTAAGAGTTTCAATCCACTTTTCTCTACAATTAAGTGATCTATACACTTTCAAAGGAAGAACAAGCTTCAAAGTTGTTGTTTGCTTCAACGCAATACGATTCGTTGCTTCTACAGATTCTTCCTCGAGCTGAAACTTGCTACACAAATCTGTAAAGTGTAGATTTCTTCTATTCATCTTGTTATTTGATTTTGGTGCTTGGTTTGAGTTCAGTGTTTCAAACCAAGATATATCAAGTAGGGTTGTGATTGGAGTGTAACTCATCACCTACTTGTGTTGCTTGTTATACACGCCCCCTAGAGCTAGAATCTAGAAGAGAGCGGAGGCTCTGGTTGTATATGCCCCCTAGAGCTAGAATCTAGAAGAGAGCGGAGACTCTAGTTGTATTCATGGAATACATAGTGGAACCCAAGTCACAAGGGAGTGTGAGCTTGGAAGAGTGGAGTAGGAAAAGGTTGCCCGAACCACTATAATCTTGTCTACTATTTTTCATTTCCGCTTTCATTATCTTATTGCTTTCGATTTGTTTCATTAAAGGGGTTTAAACTAAACCGGGGTAAAATCTCTAATTAAAGTTTTAAATTTTTAAATACCCAATTCACCCCTCCCCTCTTGGGTAATTGTCATTAACTCGGGACCAACAGCTCTATCTATTGCGGAAGTTGAATACATTGCTATCAGGAGCTATTGTACGCAATTACTTTGGATGAAACAACAACTTAAAGATTATGACATTGAATTTTAAGATATACCAATTAGATGTGATAATACTAGTGCAATATGTTTAACAAAAAATCTGGTATTGCATTCTAGAACTAAGCATATAGATGTGAGACACAATTTTATTAGGGAACATGCTGAAAACCATGATATTTGCATAGAATATGTTAAAACTGATGACCAAATTGCAGATATTTTCATCAATCCATTGGCAAAAGAATTATTCTACAAAATTAGAAATGATATGTGTATGATTGACATTGATTAAAAATATGAAATTTTAAATTTAAATAGGGGGAGCAAATTAGAAAACAGTTCGATATAGAAGAACTTTTGGATTTTCAAGGATGGATGGGTCTACTCAAAGAGGATGATAAAGTATATCCTGATTTAACCAAACTGTTCTATTACTTGTGGGATCAGGAATATCTCAACACATATGTCAAGGGGGTTGAGATAAATTTGGGAATTGGGCATGGAATCAGCAAGTCCACTGCCATTAGTTGAATTGACAACATCCTAAGTGTGCCAAGAGATAATGAACCTATTCCTGAAGGGCTGTCCCTCATGCAAATGTACAATCAGCTTACAAACAGCAACAAGTATCACCCCGAGATCAAGTTTTTGCACTATATGGACTTACACCAAGGTTGTGAGTTCTTAGGCTACTCATTGGCCATTGCATTTATCCAAAGGGAGGCGACCGAAATCAGTTGAATCCACAAGAAGCTGAAATCTTGTGGAAAGTTGCCAATAAGGTCAAAGTCTGTCTCCCAAGACTATTTTTGGAGGCCCTCCAACTTAAGAAGGAGAATCCACGAGGTGTATTACCATATCTGATGTGGATCACCAAAATCATGGCATATTTTGGTGTTGATCTAGAAGGCGAACCATTTGAGGTTCTGAAACCTATGAATGCCATCAACTAGGCTCTCCTGATCCGCATGAAGATTAACTTAGAGGAGTTTAGGGCTAGAAGGTTACAAGAACGGATGGGCAATGAATTTCAAGCTAATCCCGAGGTCGAGGGTGCTCGTCCTGAGGGGGAGGACCTACCCCGTTATGAACCGATTCCATCTCTGCCTCCAGCACCAGCTGCTCTTGCGTCACCACAATCTCATGGATCATGTTCCCCACATAGATCACAGGCCACAGACCACCATGCTCGCTCTCCAGATCAATCTTATACCTCCCAAGCTACCATGGATTATTTACAAAAAGATGGAGGGTCGGCTTTCACAGGAATTGGGGTCTATTCACATGACATTGATGGAAATGCATAGTCGCCAAGACAAACTGGATCGGGAGTTAATAGCCATCAAATATTGCCTCGGGTAGTTGTCGTGGCAGATACTGGGGCAAGTCTGTGAGAGCTGAACCCACCGTTCAGGCTCCCTCGTCTCCATTTTCATCAGCCTGCACCCGACCCATTCCACCAACTGACGAGCTGCGTATATGTCTATTAAAATGCTCATTTTAACGCAAGTATACATGCTGATCAAGTAAAAAAGAGTGAGTAGAGTATCGTTCCCACGAGGATTGTGTTAAACGGGTTAGCACCTTAAATCTCAATTGTCTAAGTGAATTGGTAAAGTAATGAGAGTTTGTTTTTAAAGAATTGAATTAAACTAAACTAAGAAAAGCAGTAAATGACCAAAGTGGAGTGGAATACTGCTGAGATTGCCTTGAGATAATTAAGGTAGGTGGGAATATGAATTCATTGGATCGTAACTATGTTATTTGGTCCCATTTAAGTTAGTTCTGCAGAGATTACTAATCTAGGTTCATTCATATTCATATATGTCTTCCAACACATACAAACCTAACCAAGTTTTAGTTTGTGTTATGTTCCCATGTACACAAGTAAAACAAGATTGATAACCACATAACCTAATCAAGATTACACAGGGTTAATAGGTATATTCGTATCCATATTAACATCCAACGCAAACAAGAGCTGGAAAACCTGTGCCTCATATATGGACCTTATTCAAATCTCACTTTTCCAAGCATGAATCTAAATATTCAATCAATCCACAAGGTTGCAAAGCTTGTAAACACATTAAGCATGATATATATGGGTAATCTTAAGCAACATAAGTGACAGCGCAACTATATCATCATTTCAAGCGTAAGAAACCAAATAACATAGACTATGAGTTCAAATCCTACATATCTCCCACCATAGGAAGGTTTAGCTCATAAGCATGACTTTAATTCCTATTAAAATCAAGTTACAATCATCTCACGCAAGAAGAATAACAAATAGGAAGAGATAGATGAGAAGAGGAGATGAAACTCAATGAATTTGCAGTGATAGCTTGGATATCCACTTGCTCTTCTCTCCTTCCTTGAAGCTTTTGTGTTTCTCCCTTTCTCCACAGCAGCCACAACCACTCTCTCCGTCTCTCTCTCCGTGTCTCTCTACTTCCTAACGAACCCTAAGCAGGTATCTCCATAAGTCCATTCGAAACACATGTAAAGACACACGTGTGCAGGGTCGCCGTGGCGCCTAGGTGCCAACTCTCTGGAGGCTAATTGACTTAAAAGCTTCCGAGATATTTCTGCATGGTAGTGAAGTGGCGCTTAGGCGCCAAGTCCCAGGAAACTTTTCATCATGGGGATGCTGGAGTATTCTTCTAAGGTTGCAGGTTGGCGCCTGGGCGCCAGCCTACTTGCTTCTTTCTTTTCTCGGTTCTTCATCTCGACTCACTCGTGCATGAAAAGTTACCCGTCCTTCCGACAAAATCAACTAAAACTAAATAAATGAACTATAAGTGCCTATTTTATATTAAAAATGCATAAAAACTATATTATGCTCCTAAAATGCAAAGTGAGTGAAAACTAAGCTAAATGGGTGCAAATTAACCACATTCTCTTGGACTAACATGCAAAACTAGTCTGAAACGGGCCATGATAACTCGCATTTTCAGGAGTTATCACACCCTCGAACTTAAATATTGATAGTCCTCGAGCAACACATGAAAACGTAATGAATGAATTTGGACTCTTTTAATTCAACCTGGTTCTCATTATACTTCTAACAATTACATCTCTCTATTCAACAAGATCAAGAATAATCTTAACTTGAAAAATCATCCATCTCTCAAAATAGGACATGCATTTTCATTTTTTCATTCTTGAACCAAGTTACATGTAGATGACAGTATTTCTAGTTCAAAGTAATAATTCAATCATGTTAATCCTTCTCTTGATCAAAAGAAACTGGTTAGAAAATCAATATAAAATAGGTGAACCAAGGGTTAAGCAAAATTTTCAGTCAAAGAACATGATAATAATTCATTGGATTCCATTTTGTCTAACTGCACATTCTTCCCCCCCCCCCCCGAAACTTATTGCAGGACTCTCCTCACCATATTCCAGGATATCTGGAGAGCTGTTTTTATTTTTTATTTCTTTTTTTTGGCTCCCCTCACCATATTTCAGGGTATCTGGGGAGAGTTTTCTTTTTAAAGCATTATTACTATGACTTTCCCTTGCCTTTTTACGCGAACCTTGACATTTATTGATGCCAAGTCCCGGTTACTCAACTTAGGTCAATCACCTCCTTTTATTATTCCGATAACTTAGTAAGGATACTAAACATGCAAGTTAACCCATTTTAAATTTTATTAGAAAAATTTGTGAAATATTACCATTTCTGAGACCATTAATTCCCTTAAAGCATGTGGTTAACATTCATTTAACTCAGTTCTTATCATATCAATTGAAAAGATTCACATGGACTTGAATTAGAACACTTTACTAAGAAATTCTCTTGATTCATTCACATGTTACTTGCAACTTTCTTTTTTACATAGTCCTTAGCATGAATTACCATTTTTTTTATGAAATCAATTTCAAGTTTAAAATTTTTCTTAACCTTGCACATTTCCATCAAAATGGATTGAAACAAGATAATTTTCATCAGTAGAGTTTGACATAACATGCATATAATCAAACATGAAACACAAACTTATAAGAGAGAATTATACACCCCCCCAAACTTGAGGGATGCATTATCCTCAATGCATGAAACTATATGAAACCTACATGATCATAAACTGATAAAGAAATACAAAAGTAAAACAAAATGGAAAGGACAGGAACTCCCCTAGGTGTCTGATGTGGAGGAGTCGTCTTCATCATGCTCACTCTCTTCACCCGACTGTTGTAAAGACCGACCGAAACATGCTCGGAACTCGGAAGGTGTCGACGGGAATGGTGGTAATGTCGTCATATCGATGTGTCGATCTTCCATAAATCTACGAAAAATGCACCTCCATAGCCCGATTAGACTGCCGTAGAAACCGGGCTTGGGCTGTCATTAGATTCTCCAAGTTGGTTAGCCTCACACTGGTTGTGAGCGGTTGAGAGTGACGTCACAAATAGGAAGAAGGAAGAAAACGAGCAGCACAATATTGAAAGGGGCAATGCAAGCTCAAATGTCCAGGACTCTACACCCCAAATATATTCCATAGAAGCTCTTCTTAGGCAATCAAACTCAAGTTTCAAGCCATATTATTAATACTACAAGTGCAGTCCATAAACTCCTCCCTCACTACTTTAAACTCTTAGTCACGATAAAATAATGGAATAGCTTGAACCAAAAAGTTACCCACAAGCAACACATCCACATGCCCGCAAATATATGAGAAATGCAAACCACCCACTTGCACATGTTTTACTTAAAGTAAAAAAAATAGTGATTCACTAAAAGTAGTAAAACAAATTGCATAGAACTTTAACGACCCCAAAATATGCAAAAATGGAGGATTTTGATATTGAAAATGATATCAACTAAGAAAACCATGGTTTTCATCTCGATGGGCTCAAAAAATACTTTCCGTTGATATGCGGTAGCTTCCATAACTCCTCCAGGATCAAAAGTTATGGCCAGTTGAAGTTTGCATGCTGAAAAATCGTATTTTGCTGTTTTTTTATGCTGGCTGGGGGAACGGCACCGGGGCGCCGACTTGCTAACTCAAAAGTTGCAACATCTTGTTTCCTTGAAAAAATATGGCGCCGGAGTGCCACTTCTCTGATCCCAATTTGCTGCAACATGTTCTTCTGCAAAAACTTAGCGTCGGGACACCAAAAATTAAGGCCGAGGCTTCACTCCAATTGCATTGTCTTGTCTTGAATGATGAATATAAACTTGAAACTCCTTGATTCTATCATTTATCAACTCGAAAGTGGATTAAAATTCTAGAATTGAGCATGATAATGCTGTCCTTCTTTGCCTTGAGAGATGAATGGCTTTGAGCTCCATCCTAAAAAAAGAAAAAACTAAAAGTGTAATGGGTTACCTCCCATTCAGCGGTAAATTTATCGTCTTCAGCCTGACGTCTCGTTTATGATTAGCCAATTCCCTCTCTATCGAACTTCCTTCCATGTAGATTGTGCACTGGAAGTTCAGATATCTTCTTAACCTCTTCAAATGGATCAGTTGACCTCTTTTCTTGAGTTTCATAGAGGCTATAGAAGAGTTTTTCAAGGTCTTGAATTAATGATGGCTTCAAGATGCTGCTTTCCAAGGCTATGCATTGATCAATTAACTCATGTTGTACCTGAATTTCAGGAAGACAAATTAGAGGCATGTTGATATGATAATTTTCAACTTTCTCCACTATATCAACATCTATTTCTTCATCGATTTTCTCTTCTACTTCCTGGCTTTCCATTGGCTCGGCCAATTGTTCAAGCACATGTTGAGGTATAGGTTGCTCTATCACATCGATTGATATATCTTCATTAATGCTCGGAGTGACTTCACAGCCTTGTTCCAACTCATCTTCTTCTAAAATTTCTTCTATATGACCGAAAGACGCTTCTTGATGCCGACATTGGATTACGATAGCTAATTGCTCCACCTATTTCTGCATGTTTTCATTAAATTTCATTTGGCTCTTCATGAATTGCATGAACTTGTGCTCCAAAGCTGACTTGTTTTCAGGTGGTGATGGCTCCCCTACTTGATATGCTTGAAATCCTATTGGCATCATATTTTCTGATTGAGGGTCCCCATAGTTCTCCTGTGCATCATTTGAATGATCAAGATGACCCATGGATGCTAAGTAATACACGCATTGATTTGATAAATGTCCCTCGCATCCACACAAATCGTAGTAAGTTGAATAAGAATTATCCATATCCTGCATTTGATTGTCAAAACCTGCAAATTGAACTGGAGGTGCCCATGTATTGTCATACTCATGGAAACCCATTGTGCTTGGTGTTGAAAATTCTGCATTTGGCCAGTGGTAAGCATTTGAAGCTATTGAAAATTGCAATAAAAAGATCCCTGAAATAAACTTTTATCAAAAGCAAAGAAAGAAAAAAAAACTATGTATAATATATACACATTCACAGAAGGCAACTAAAATTGTCAGGTAATAAGTTGAAATCACCAATCCCCAGCAACGGCGCCAAAAACTTGACAAGCTACATATATGTCTATTAAAATGCTCATTTTAACGCAAGTATACGTACCGATCAAGTAATAAAGAGTGAGTAGAGTATCGTTCCAACGTGGATTGTGTTAAACGGGTTAGCACCTTAAATCTCAATTGTCTAAGTGAATTGGTAAAGTAATGAGAGTTTATTTTTAAAGAATTGAATTAACCGAAACTAAGAAAAGCAGTAAATGACCAAAGTGGAGTGGAATACTGCTGAGATTGCCTTGAGATGATTAAGGTAGGTGGGAATATGAATTCTTTGAATCATGGTTATGTTATTTGGTCCCATTTAAGTTAGTTATGCAGAGATTACTAATCTAGGTTCATTCATATTAATATATGTCTTCCAACACATACAAACCTAACCAAGTTTTAGTTTGTGTTATGTCCCATGCACACAAGTAAAGTAAGATTGATAACCACATAACCTAATCAAGATTACATAGAGTTAATAGATATATTCCTATCCATATTAACATCCAACGCAAACAAGAGCTGGAAAACCTATGCCTCATATATGGATCTTATTCAAATCTCACTTTTTCAAGCATGAATCTGAATATTCAATCAATCTACAAGGTTGCAAAGCTTGTAAATGCATTAAGCATGATATATAAGGGTAATCTTAAGCAACATAAGTCACAACGCAACTATATCGCCATTTCAAGCATAAGAAACCAAATAATATAGACTATGAGTTCAAATCCTACATATCTCCCACCATAGGAAGGTTCAGCCCATAAGCATGACTTAATTCCCATTAAAATCAAGTTACAATCATCTCATGCAAGGAGAATAACAAATACGAAGAGATAGATGAGAAGAGGAGATGAAACTCAATGGATTTGCAGTGATAACTTGGATCTCCACTTGCTCTTCTCTCCTTCCTTGAAGCTTTTGTATTTCTCCCTTTCTCCATAGCAGCCACAACCACTCTCTCCGTCTTTCTCTCCGTGTCTCTCTACTTCCTAACGAACCCTAAGCAAGTATTTAAATCTCCATGAGTCCGTTCGAAACACGTGCAGAGACACATGTGTGCGGGGTCGTCGTGGTGCCTAGGCGCCAACTCTCTGGAGGCTAATTGACTTAAAAGCTTCCGACATATTTTTGCATGGTAGTGAAGTGGTGCCTAGGCGCCAAGTCCCTGGAAGCTTTTCATCGTGGGGATGCTGGAGTATTCTTCTAAGCGCCACTGGTTGGCGCCTGGGCGCCAACCTACTTGCTTCTTCCTTTGTTCGGTTCTTCATCCTGACTCACTCGCGCATGGAAAGTTGCCCGTCCTTCCTACGAAATCAACTAATAAATGAACTATAAGTGCCTATTTTATACTAAAAATGCATAAAAACTACGTTATGCTCCTAAAATGCAAAGTGAGTGAAAACTAAGCTAAATGGGTGCAAACTAACCACATTATCTTGGACTAACATGCAAAACTAGTCTAAAACGGGCCATGATAACTCGCATTTTCAGGAGTTATCACCAACCTACCCAACTACCTATCCTATCATAGCATTCTAATTTCACAAGTCTCGCTTCCCTTATATCCCATTTTGATGCATCGACAAAAAGGGGGAGAAAGAGATTAGGACTTAGGAGATTTGGACTAAGATTCTGTTTTGTTTTTAGGAATATGTAACATATAATGTAATTTTTTGCATGAGTAGCACAAAATGTAACTTTGGGAACCATTTTGTATAAATACATGATATGAACTTATTTTGGAATCATTTTGCGTACGAATGAATGATATGAACTTCGCTTGGATTTATTTTTGTATGTTTTGGAATGAATTGGTTCAAATGATATTTAATAACATGAGACTTTTGAGTTTTCAATACATTAAATCAAATGTAAAGGATGATATAACTTTTATGTAAGAAAAATGAAATGTATATCTCAAATTGGTTTGGTCAATCATCAAAAAGGGGGAGAATATTGGAATTCAAGGAAAATTAAGCATAACCCATGTTTTGATGATTAACAACTCAATTTGCGAGATATTTTAGTACTAATGAGGTTACTAAGTGTTGCCAAGGTTTACAAAATCAAGATTCAAAAGATAGCAGGTCAAGTCGCAACCCCAAGTCGACTCAGCCATCGACTTAAGTCAAGTCGATACCCAAGTCGACTCCAAATTTGACTTCAAGTGTCATAAAATCGACAGAAATTGAGACTCCAAGACAAGCAAAGTCACAGTAGAAGTCTGACTCTGCATGTGACTTAGGTGAAGTCGCAATCCAAAGTCGACTCCATATGCGACTTGGGTATGGCCTGGCTGGAGACTTTGAAATATCAGAGTTAAGTCGCTTTCCAAGTCGACTCCATCATGAGACTTAGGTGAAGTCGCATCTCAAGTCGACCTAAGTATGCGGCTTGGGTAAAGTCGAAGTCTAAGTCGACCCAAGCTTGCAACTCAAGTATGTGGCTACTTCATATTGATTCAAAATTGTCTTGTTAAAGATTTGACAACTAGAACAAGAAGAAATAACCATCATGAATCAAGGCCATAAAAAAGAATCATTCAAGAGACTAGCACATTGCTCAATCTTGGCAAAAACACTACACAAACAAAGACATTTGATGAAGTTCAAAAGCAGAAAGAAGATATAAACAACATATAGATCACTTGCAAAATCTTGAAGTTCCAAAATGATCAATGGCTGGTGAACTCGCATCCGAAGTCGACTCCACCTATGACTTGGGTCAAGTCCGAGACCAAGTCGACCTTAACCTGGAACTTGAGATTGGAAGATGAAGACTGAAGCTGCTCCCGAAGTAAACTCCAGCCTGCGACTTGAATGAAGTCGTTGTTGTAATCAAAGGCAAAATTAAGCATAATCCATGTTTTGATGATTAACAATTCAATTTGGGAATGAATTGGGTACTAACATGGTTTGTTAAACTTGGTTAAAGGATAAAAACTTAGAATTCAGAACTTGGCAGACCAAGTCACAAAGCTAAGTCGACTTAGCCATCAACTTGGGTGAAGTCGATGCCCAAGTCGACTTCAAGATCGACTTCAAGTGGGAAAAACCTTCCAGCGTTGAATTTGGGAACCAAGACAGGCGTAGTCGTAGTCAAAGTCGACTCCACCTGCGACTTGGGTGAAGTCGTAGACCCAAGTCGACTCCACTATCGACTTCAGATGATCAATTCCTTTCAGCGTTGAAATTGGGGTAGGAGATAGGTGAAGTCGCAATCGAAGTCGACTCAACATGCGACTTGGGTGAAGTTGCATTCCCAAGTCGACTCCACATGCGACTTGAGTAAAGTTGGACCCTAAGTCGACCCAGGCATCCGACTTGAGTCAAGCTGAAGTCCAAGACAGTCCATACAAGCAAATATCCAAAACAGAATCATTCAAGATGGTATATTACTCAAGGGAAGATTACTAATTACAACTTTGGACTACAAACTCAAGGAAGGCGAATCATTTTAAGATCAAGGCCTTGAAAGATAAAGTTTTCAAATGAAGATGAGCATGTCGAGTTTCAAGACTAAGCATTTAACATCAAGGACATTATTGGAAGAACAAAGATTTGAGATGAACAATAAGCATCAAGGATCACTTTCAAAGAAATTCAAGTTCCATCATATGAATACAGAAAGTGAAGTCGCAACCGAAGTCGACTCCAGTCTGCGACTTGGGTGAAGTCGCATCCAAAGTCGACTCCACATGCGACTTGGCTCGCAACGGTCGGAAAAATTTGAACATTGACTCATTAAATGTGCGCCACCTACTACCAAATGTTTTAATTTACTCCACCATTATAAATGGGCATTCAAGAGGTCGTACTAGAGGTTAGAGAAGCATTTATTGTGTTCACCTTCCACCCTCTCTAAGCATTAAGTTATCTACACCAACTTCAAATGAAGAACTTTGCTCCAACTTGCTGAAAGCTACATCGCTGATCAAATCATTCTCTCAACAAGTTCTTCCATGAGCCGAAATCTGCCTATACAACTTGTAAAGTGTAGTTTCTGTATTTGATTCATTATTTGTATTTGACACTCGGTTTGATATTGTGTTGGTCCCGAGTTAATGGCAAAACCCAAGAGGGGAGGGGTGAATTGGGTTCTTAAAAAATTCTTCGGTAAATTAAAACTTAACCCCTTGAAAGCTTAATCCCCTTGATTGAAACAAATAGAGAGCAATGAAATAGTGAAAGCGATAAGGTAAACAGTAGGCAAGATTTATAGTGGTTCGGGCAACCTCTCCCTACTCCACTCTTCCAAGCTCACACACCGTTGTGACTTGGGTTCAACTATGTATTCCGCGAATACACTTAGAGTCTTCGCTCTCTTCTAGATTCTAGCTCTAGGGGGCATACACAATCAGAGCTTATGCTCTCTTCTAGATTCTAGCTCTAGGGGGCTTATACACTTGATACAAGTAGGTGATGAGTTCAACTCCAATCACAACTCTACTTGCAACGTCTTGGTTTGTTACAACAAACTCAAACCAAGACCAATAACAAAGAGTAATGAAAATAAGGAAGATCTACACTTTACAGAGTTGTGTAGGCAAGATTGAGCTTGAGGAAGAATTTGTAGATGCAACCGGTTGTATGTCGTTGAAGCTACTTGCAACTTGAAGCTCATTCTTCCTTTGAAAGTGTATAGATCACTCAAATTTAGAGAAAAGCAAATGGGAGCTCTTGTTTGCACTTATTTTCTCTGTTTAGACAATGTAGTGTGTTTTCCAACATTTGCTTGAGTGTCTATTTATAGAATGGGGAAGATTTGAACGTTATAGAAGTGGTTGGCGCGCAATAAATGTTCCAACGTTCAAAAATTCGAACATTGCTTCCCCAAGTCGCAGATGGAGTCGACTTCGTCTGCGACTTGGCTTCCCAAGTCGCAACTGGAGTCGACTTCGTGTGCGACTTCAGTTCTGCATTTCTCAAGTCTGAGTCTGGGTCGATTTGGTTTCAGACTTGACCTCAAGTCGATATTGGAGTCGACTTGGGTTGCGACTTGACTCGTTCTTGTGCCGAAAACAGTTTGACCCTTTTCCTTTAGTTTGCTTGGCTTCTTTCTTTGATCATCTTCATTCTGGAATGGTTTCACATATTTGTAGTCTTTGTGAATCTTTAAAGAACTTGTCTTTGATTCACTAGTCTTCATGACTTGAGTTTCTTCATCTTGAAATACACTTGGAGCTTTGCCTTGGACTTAAGAGACTTAAGTTGATAATGAGCTTGTACCCTTGATTTGGATTTGAGAAAACTCAAGTTGATTCTTGGAATGAGCTTGAGTCTGCATCTTTGAACTTTGAAATCCTCAAGTCGAAGTTGGGGTCGACTTCGTCTGCGACTTCACCTAAGTCGTAACTGGAGTCGACTTCGTTTGCGACTTCGGTATTTTTGTGCCTGAAAATCAACTCTGGAGTGTTTTTGCCGCCTCAAGTCGATGCTGGAGTCGACTTCGTTTGCGACTTGGCTTCCCAAGTCGCAAGTGGAGTCGACTTGGCCTGCGACTTCACCTGCTCTTCTTCTATTTTTAAAACTAGTCGTGGGGTTCAATTTGGAGTCGAAGATGGAGTCGACTTTGGGATCGACTTCACCCTAAGTCGAAGCCCAAGTCGACTTGGAAATCGACTTGGCTATTTCCTTTCCTTAAACCATTCAATATGAACATTAGTATTCACATTATACTCAAATTTAACTTTGTTAATCATCAAAACTCATGCTTTGGTCAAATTTGTTTTGTTTTAAACATTGTTTCCAACATATTGGAGATTGGAACCTAGTGAAAGCAAAGTAGTGTTGTGACACTCGTCACCTATTTGTTCTGTGTTTTGTGCAAGCCCCCTAGAGCTGGAATCTAGAAGAGAGCTGTTACTCTAGTTATATTTGACAATACACTAGTGGAACCCAAGTCACAATGAGTGTGAGCTTGGAAGAGTGGAGTAGGGAAGGTTGCCCAAACCACAATAAAAATCGTGTCTATTGCTGTGGCTTGCTCTACTTCTTTTATTGCTTTATTTCTCTCCATTTTTTCTGCTTGTTTCATTAAGGGGATTAAACTAAACAGGGAGAAAGTTTCTGTTTAAGTGAAAATTTTAAAATACCCAATTCACCCCTCCCCTCTTGGGTTATTGCCATAAATTTGAGACCAACAGTCGCATGCCAAGTAGACTCCAAATGCGACTTGGCTCGCAACAGTCAAAAAAATTCGAACGTTGGCGCATTAAATGCGTGCCACCTACCACCAAATGTTCGAATTTATTTCTCATTATTTTAGGAGCATTAAATGAACGTAAATGCAGTTGAAGAAACATTGAATGAGCTCACCTTCCACTCTCTCTTACTTTTAAAGTGATCTACAAGAAGTTTGAAGAAGAACTTGGCACTAAAACTACTGAAAGCTACATTGCTCAACCAACTACTGCTTCCATAAGTTCTTCTATGTGCTTGAAACTGCCTACACAAATCTGTAACGTGGAGATATTTTTATTCATTGTATACTTGTTTTTCCCACTTGGTTTGATATTAGAGATCGAAACCAAGTGAAGGCAAAGTAGCGTGTGATTGGAGTGAAACTCGTCACCTACTTGTGTTGATATTGTACAAGCCCCCTAGAGCTAGAATCTACAAGAGAACTGCTGCTCTGAGTTGTATTGAAAATACAATGTGGAACCCAAAGCCACAACGGGTGTGTGCTTGGAAGAGTGGAGTAGGGGAGGTTGCCCGAACTACTATAAATCTCTGTCTCTTAAAGTGGCTTGATTTCTTGTGTTTTATTCTTTTATTACATTATTTCTCTCCAATTTACAGTTCGTTTCATTAACGGGATTAATTCCAAAAAGGGAGAAATTTCTATTTAAACAAAGATTTTTTAAAATATCTAATTCACCCCTCCCCTCTTGGGTAACTGCCATAAACTCGGGACCAACACAAGTGAGTGAACATGGAAAGTATGGATGACAAAAAGGGAGAATGACCATGTATGATTAGCTAAGGTGCAAAAATGAAAGGAAAACATGGTAAAATGAGGAAATATAGGGCTGTTTTGAGAAAATTATAAGATCTCAAAATTTTGAGATTGAAACTAGTAGCCCTAACTCATAAATAAGTGCCTTGGATGAGCACCAATGTGAAAATCTAAAGAATGGATGTTTAATGATAAATGAAAAGTAATAAACTTCCATATGTTGAGTTTACCTTAGAGGTTATAATAAGTTTGAAAAATTACCCTAAATAAAGGTATCAAAATAGGAAGAATGGTCATAGTTAAGTCACAAGTCACACCAACATGTGAATTGGGAAGATTAACACCCGACTTGAAAGACAAGTGGGTTAAACTAGTTTAATGTAAATCAAAATGGATTCATGTAGATTGGAAAACCTAAGGGATGCAAGCATTTGAAATTTATGCATATAAATGAAATGTTATTTTTTTTTATCTAGGCAAAGGCAAGGAAAAGTATGGAAGAATGGGATTAAGGCTATCACAGATAAGCAAGCGAACTTTCCAAAATATTGATTTCCTCCTATGTGTTGAAATGATCTAAGATGTTTATGTTAATGCTTTTATGATTTTCTTATAAGTGGGCAAGCACAAGTTTTGAAAATGATGACTTTAATGAAAAGACTCAAGGATTACTTCATGGGAAGCAAGCAATACTTTTTAAAATAATTATTTTATCACAAGTGTTGTCAAAGATTGGGAATGCTTTACTTTGATGGTTTTAAGAATTTGCTTACAAGTAAGCAAGTTCTTCATGATGCTGTTTTCAAAAGGGAGTTTTATCCTTTTCACAAAGTGATATTTGCAAACAAGTTCTGAGTTTTATTTCTACAGGATTTTGTGAAAAGAAAATGTGTTTGTTAAAGAAAAAGAAAAAAAAGCATTTTGCTTATTGAAAAACATTGGTTTTTCCATGCTATGACACTTAAACGAAAATGATGACACTCAAACATAAACGACGATTTGGACATGGTCCATTTGTTTGAAATGATGTTAGAAAAGTTTTGATTTTTTTTAAATGTGGAAAGGCTATGCAAGCCCCTCTTTATATAAAAATGACAACATAGATATGTGGAACAAGGATATGATACCAAGGTTGATAAAAAGGAAATGATGCAATTGTATAACCTTTGTGGGCGAAAAGCTCCGAAATGGAAACAAAGAAAATGATTGTGAAATATGTTGTTTATTCTTGAAAATTCAAAAGCTTCGAAGTTTCTTTATCATGATGATTTTAAGATTTATTACAAGCAAAATTTTTAGAAAAGATTATTTTTTTCAAACATTACAAATGCTTATCAAAATATTTCACCTAAAATGTTTCTAAAAATATTTAAGGGTGGTCATCCTAAAATTAGATTTCAAATGATGTTTATGAAAGCTTTTTTAAAGTGGGTGCGCTCACTTTATAAGTTGACACGGACTGCGGTCTGTGATGTTTTTCAAAATGATTTAAAAAGACACGGACTGCGGTCTGTGATGTTTTTCAAGATGATTTAAAAGGATACAGACTGCGGTCTGTGATGTTTCATGAGATCATGCTAGCATCTGGACATCTATGATGATATATGGTGCACCAGAACAATAAATAGGCCGGATTGTAGGGACAGTTAGAGATGGACAAGGGCCCACTCTCCATATGGCCAAGTCTCTAAGGGATGGCAAGAGGCCAGCGGCGCCCTCCCTGAGATGGGAGAAGGATTAAGGAATAGTCGCCTGACTAGCGTGCTGTTAAGGATTCTCTTCCAAAAGGTAAAATGATCACTTGTTAAGTGTCACTACTGGATAGGGAGAAATGTATTTGCATATATTTTTCTTTTGAAAAACCCAGAGTCTGGGATATAAAAGCATTTATACGAAAAATTATCCTAAATGGGATTTTATGAGCCAATACAAAAAGGTTACCCTAAAAATAGGGTGTTTTACACAAAAAGATGTGGAAATTTTTTTTAGGACATATGAATGTTCGTTTCCAAAAGATTCTATATGGAAAAATATTTTAGGACATATGAATGTTCGTTTCCAAAAGGGTTTTTGTGGAAAAAATGTCCGTTCCAAAAAGGGTTTATAAGAAAAATGTTTTGGACATAAAAATATCCATTGGAAAAAGAAGGTTTTATGTCGAATATCTTGGAACATTATAAATGTTTACACAAGACAAAGAGAATTACCTAAAAAGGTTTATTCTCATATGCATTTCCTTTGAAAAGCCCAGACATGGCATTCAAAAGATTTTAAGAAAAGATGTTTGTGAAAATGTTTTAAAGGAAAGTGCTTTCCTGAAAGTTAAAATGCTTGTTTACTGAGTTATCATTCACGTTTTGTTTTCCCAAACCTTAGACAGGTGCTAGGAAGCTCAAGAGATTGCGAACCTGAGCAATTAAGGAAATGTATGAGATGATATTCATGTGTGCTATAATGATTAGCCATGATGTATGGGATGGTATGATTGGAAGTTTTTAGGTATGTGAACTTATCGAAAGTTCTAAGTTTTATGTGAACTGATGATTGAATGTATGTATACAAGTGTGGATGTTGAATAATTCATGATGAGTGAATTTTATATGATTATGGCATGACTAGGTTGATAAAACCAAGGAAGTAAGAGAATAAGATAGAAGTTTATGAATGATATGTGTAGTTGATGACAACTACCAGGTTGTAAGATTATGAACAAGAATAAGGATGAAAGGGGAGCCAAAGAGTATTTTTAAAATATTAAGTGCGACAATTCACAAATGTATGATTGCTTATGTTATGAATGAAGTGAAATGCAAAGGAATGGAATGATGAAGAAAAAGGAATGAAACGTAAAAAAATTTGGATGAGATCCAATTAAGAGCTCATCGCGTGATCAGGGCAACAATCCTGATTAACATTTACCAATCAACAAGATCTTACAGTAAGGCTCAGGATGTGATGACTCGGGTTGAGGGCGCGGTGTTAAAATGAAAGGAATGGTCACAAGTGAACCATATATCACGCCAATGCGTCAATTGGGAAAGTTGACACCCAATTTGAAAGAAAAGTGGATTAAGTGGTGTAAATTCATGTGGATTCATGTAAGTTAGAAAACCTTAAGGGATGCAAGCATTTGAATTTCTATGTATATAAATGAAATGTCATTTTCATTTATCTAGGCAAAGGCAAAGAAAATGATGGACGAAGGAGATTGAAGTTATCATAGGTAAGCAAGCAAACTTTTGAAATTATTGATTTCATCTCAAAATATTGAAATGATTGAAAGCGTTTATATTGATGCTTTTAAGAATTTCTTACAAGTTAGCAAGCAGAAATTTTGAAAATTTTAACTTAAATGAAATGCCTCAAAATTGCTTCATTGCAAGCAAGCAACACTCCTTAAAATATTTATGTTATCTTAAGTGTTGCAAAGATTGGAAATGCTTTACATGGATGATATTAAGAATGACTTATAAGTAAGCATGTTCTTTAAGATGCTATTTCTAAAGGATTTTATGAAGAAAAAAGGGAGTTTTGATCGTTCCACAAAGAAATACTTGCAAACGAGTTTTTGAGTTTTACTCCCATAGAATATGTGAAAAGCAAGTGCATTTATGAAAAAAAAGAAAAAGGGATTTGATTTATAGAAAGATATTGTTTACTTCTTAACATGATACTTGAAAATAAACGATGATTGGAAAATAGTCCATTTGTTTGAAATGGTTTATTAGAAAAGTTTGATTTCCTTTAAACATGGAAATACTTTGAAAATGCCTTGAAAATTTTTATACGGGTGTTTCTAAAGAGGGTTTAAGGGTGGCCAACCCGATAAGTTAACTATACAAAATAAATTAATTTTTTGTTTGCTAAAATAGTATTCAAAGAGTATGCAAGCTCTTCTTTACGTAATGATGACAATGATGATATGTGGACAAGTATTTGATGCTATGATGAATAAAGGAAGATGATGTAATTGCATTACCTTTGCTTACGAAAACCCCTGAAATAGAAATAAAGAAAATAGTAGTGAGAAAGTTTCTCTTCATGAATATTGAAATGCTTTGAAATCCTTTTATCAAGATGATTTTAAGACTTATTACAAGCAACACTTTTAGAAAGATTGTTTTATCAATCATTGTAAATGCTTATCAAAATATTTTACTTAAATATTTCTAAAGTTATTTAAGGGTGGTCATTCTAAAACTAGAATTTAAATGATATTTATGAAATATGTTTAAAGTGGGTGAGGCCACTTTACAATTGTTAAAAAGGACACGGACTGCTGTCTGTGATATTTCATCAAATGATGCTAGCATATGGATATATATGATGATGTATGGTACACCAAAACAATGGATAGGTCAATTGTAGAGACGGTTGCAGATGGACCAAACCCACTCTACATATGGCCAAGTCACTAAGGGAAGGCAGAAGGCCAGTGACACCCTCCCTAAGATGAGAGCAAGTTCAAGGAATGGCCACCTAGCTAGCGTGCTGTTATATAATTGATTCTCTTCCAAAAGGTAGAATGATCACTTGGTAAGTGTTATTACTGGATGGGGAGAAATGCATTTGTATATATTTTGTTATTCAAAAATCCAAAAACTGGAATACGAAAGTATTTATGCAAAAAGATTACCCTAAATGGGATTATATGAGCCTAGACGAAAAAGTTTACCCTAAAAACAGGGTATTTTACAAAAAAAGTGTGAATATCAAGGTCGAGATGAAATGACTTCTATGCAAATGCATTCATGAAAAAGGATTACATGCATATGCCTTTTTTGTTTTAAACAAGCCCCGAAATGAGATTATGAAAACTGATTTACAGAAAAAAAATTTTAGGACATAAAAATGTCCATTGCCAAAAAGGATTATGTGGGAAGAGTTTTAGGACATAAAAATGTTCATTGGCAAAAAGGGTTTATGCAGGAAATGTTTTTAGTCCATTGGCAAAATGGGTTTATGTGAAGAATGTTTTAAGACATAAAAATGTCTAATTAAGAACAAAGGGAATTACCTAAAAGGGTTTGTGTGCATATGCGTCGCCTTGAGAAGCCCAGATGTGGCATATAAAAGGTTTATATGAAAAGATGTTTATGAAAGTGTTTTACAGGAAAATGCTTGCCTAAAGATGAAATGCTTGTTTATTGAGTTTCAACTCAAGTTTTGTTTTTCCAAATCTTAGATAGGTACAGGGAAGCTCAAGAGGCATATAACCTGAGCATTTGAGGAAAGGTATGAGATAATATGCATGTGTGTGCTAAGATGATTAGCTTCGAGTATGGAATGATATGACTGAAATGTTTAAGGCATATTAATGTATGCAAACTTACTAATAGTTCTTAATTCTGGTGAATAGATGACCTTTCCTTCGTGGAATTTTCTTACTTTGCTTTTGTTTCTCCTTGTTGTTCTGGTGTTCCACCTTTGGATTCCTTGATGCCTCATCTGCATCATTCAACTCATCCTCCTTTTTCAGAGTTTGGTTAAATTCATAAAAAAAAACATGTATTGATTCTTCTACTATTTGATTTTTCTTGTTAAAGACTCTATATGCTTTGCTATTTGATGAATAACCAAGAAGTATTGCCTCATCACTTTTAGCATCTAAAGAAATGAAACGATGAAGGGAAAAAGAATGAAACGAAAAATTTTTTTGGACGAGATCTGATTTATGAACCTGCCACGTGGTTAGAGCAATAATCTTAACTCACATTTACCAATCAATAAAAATCTTGGAGTAAGCCTTTAAGACATCTCGGGTCGGGGGATTCACAATGGACATGCTAGCAAGATTTTCATGAATAACCATTTGAACCCTAATTTCTCAACACAACTTTAATAACACAATTTTTAAGTCAATTTGCAAGAATTATAGGAGTGGTCATCCTTAAATAATTTCCAAAGCATTTAAACATTCATTTGCAATATATATTTCAAAAGCATTTAAACATCAATTTGCAACATAATATCAATATTTTGAAAAAAGAAAGTTTTCAAGGTTTGCTTGCTTACCTATAGTCACTTTAGTCTCTTTCTTCAACTTTTTCTTTGCCTTTGCCTAGATATATGAAAATGACATTTTATTCATGCACATAGAATTTCATAGGCTTGAATACCTTATAGTTTTCCAACCCACATAAATTTACATCAACTTACTTAAACCACTTTTCTTTCAAGTTGGATGTCAATTTTCCAATTCATACTTTAGTGTGATTTATGATTCCATTTTGACCATTCTTTCCATCTAATACCCTTATTCGGGGTAAGTTTTCAAACTTATTATAATCTTTAAGGTTAAATCAACATATGGAAGTTCAACACCTCCTATTTATCATTTAACACCCATCCTTTGCATTTTCACATTGGAACTCATTCAAGACACTTATTTATGAGTTAGGACTACTAATGTGAAACCCCGATCTTAGACACATATATGAAACCCTAGGGTTGTAAAACCTAGGTAATATGTTAATAAAATATATATTCATGAGTATGGAAAATATGTGAGAATAAAGGTTAAAATAATTATTTATGAAATTCGGATGAATAGTGCACGTGAATAGTAAAACGTGAATAGTAAACGTGGGATTAAAGAATAAGTTAAGTTAATCACTTTGGATTAACTTAATCACAAAAAGACAAAAAAGGAAGCTTCCCACAAAAGGACAAAATAGCAACTTTTTGATTTATTTAGTATTTTCGGATTTTTATGAATTTTTGTGAAGAAAATGAAGAAAAATTCATATCTTGCAATCCGGATGTCGGATTGAGATGAAATTTTTTATGGATGGCCAAAATATGATGATGAACATGATGATTGGTCCAAGATTAATCAAAAATCATGAATTAAGGGTCAAGATTAAACGTCATTTGAAGATAAAAAAGTAGCTTTACCTTTTCATTAATTAGCATTTGACTTTGGATTAATGTTAATTAATTAAATGGATAAATAATTAATGAAAAGCTGCTATGGCTGCTGGAGCTTGGACTTTTGGGGCCAAATCCAATGGCCCAAAATCAATCTTATCAAAAATCAATGGCTAGGATTAATTTAGCCTAAATTAATTAATTTTAAAAAATAAAAAACTAGTTAAAATAGGGCTTCCATAGGGGGGCTGGATCAGGCCTAGGGTGGGCTGCACAAGGCTCCATGCACATTTTGGAAATTAGAAAAAAATACATTTATAATTTAATACCTTGAGCAAGAGGGGTAAAATTCCAAATTCATGAAAAATCAAGCCCTATAATAGGGGCCAAGGGGTGAACGTCCAAGGCACTCCCAAGCTTGAGCAAGAGCTCATTTTCCACCCCCAAATTCGTTTTAAGAGAGAAAGAGGAGGTTAGAGAGAGAAAGGGCAAGTTGGAGGAGAGATTTTCCACTTCGGATAAGTGACTTCTTCTCAAATTTCTTTTGGATGTTAAGTAGGGTAAAATCATGCTTAGATAATTCCTAATCATGAGAAAATAAGTAAAGTTATAATGCTTAATTGGAATCATGCCGAAACATCGAAAATTTGGAGCAAAGATGGAGCATTCGGGAAGATAGCATATGATATGTGAAAATAATGCTCCAAAATTGATAAATGATTATTTGGGATATATGAATACGATAAATATGATGTTGGAATGATGATATATTAATTTCATGATTTTTGGAATTAAGGATTATGCTTAAGTGAATGTATGATGATTTTTAGTAGATGGAAAAAATTATTTTTTTCATCGAGTAAATGATGATAAAATTAAAATGTATGAAATGTCCTATGATATACTAGACATAAGGTATGTTATGGTATTTTTTATTTTTGGAAAAAATATTAATTTTTGGAACCCATGAACAGTAACCTCGGGTGAACAGTAACGTGAACAGTGATGATGAACAGTGAACAGCGTATTTTGGGAAAAAATTGAGATTTATTTTTATATATTTATGAGGATATATGGATGAAATTTTTAAAGGATTTATGGATAAAAATTCATATAAATGAGTAATGACCAAGTATTTATAAAAGGAAAACCTCTATAAAAATGAGGTAATATGTGATCGTAAAGCATGCATGGGAAGCAAGCTAAGACATAGAATAGATGGATAAAATATCCAATTTCCTTGTATAGGAAAATGAAAGGAAAGGATAAAGGAGTCAGGTTGAAGCAAAGCAAAGGTAAGAAAGCAAGCTTTTTAAAATGTGATTTTATTGTTTCATTGTAAGTAAGCGAACTTTTTTTTAGAATATGGTTTTATTGCTTTATTGTAAGCAAGCAAAGCTTTTGAAAATGTGATTTTATTGCTTTATTGCAAGCAAGCAATCCTTTTAAAAATGATGATTTGTAAGCAAGCACAACTTTGAAAATATGTTTTATTCTCGAGTATTTATGAAATGTGTTTAAGGATGGCCATTCCTATAATGTTTTGAAATGATGAATGTTTATGAGTTTTTATGAAAAGTCGTACCGGCATATTGATATTATGTGATGTTCATGGACATGTGCACATGTATGATGTATAAGGAAGAGGCTTTGGTGAAGGTAGAAAGCGGATCAGAGAGTCCCCCTTCACTATTGCCGAGTCGTATGGGCTGTGTGCCGACGGCGTCCTCCCCAGAGGTAGAGACAAAGGAATGTTATGTGTGAATGAAATGCATTGCATTTTCATACATGGATTGAAAAGAAAAGCATGGATTTGAAATGATGTTTTTAAATGAATTGTGCAAATAATTCTCTACATGAGAATGACAAGCCACCTGGTGTAAGAGGTATATAATGCCGGGATAATCAAAAGTCATGCATGTAGGAACTATGTAGGAGTCAAGAGGAAGAGAGGTTCCCCTTGATGAGGCCAAGTCGGAGACAGCCGGCGTATTGGACCATGTTATGTGAGATGTTCCCTGGGCTAGCGTACCCGCACACGAAGGTTTATGTCAGGAGTGGAAAGGAAGCATTTGCACATCCAATGTTTATGAAAAGGTTTGTATTCCATTGATAGTTGATCACTTGGTAAGTGTCTTCTATCGAATGGAGAGAAATGCATTTACGAATGATTTACATGAATGGTTTATGAAAGGTTTCGAAATATGATTTACGAAAAGGTTTCTATTCCGTTGGTAGTTGATCACTTGGTAAGTGTCTTCTATCGAATGGAGAGGAATGCATTTAAAATGAAAAATGCTTGCTTATTGAGTTTCGACTCATGTTTTGTTTTCCTAACCTCAAACAGGTATAGGGAAAGCCAAGAAATGAAGGACATGTGTTGCTAAAGGAAAAGAGGAATCAACAAAGGTTAGTAGATTTTTGTATGAATAGATTCCCTAATGGGATATGATCAAAAAGACATAGGTTGTATGAAATTATGAAGTGATGAATAATATGAGAAGTTGATGATTTATGATGTTATGGATAAGTCCATCATGAATGATGATGAGTATATGTTTATATGATGAAAGAAAAAGAAATGAAAAAAAATTAGACGAGATCCAATTAAGTACCCGCCGCGTGATTAGGGCAACAATCCTGATTCACGTTTACCAATCGACAAGATCTTGGTGTAAGGACAAATGTGACGCCTCGGTTCGGGGCGCCACCACTAATTTCAATCCCACATTATGAGATTTCATAATTTTTTTCAAAAAAGTCCTAACTTTTCTCATTTTGCCATATTTTCCTTCTCATTTTTTGCACTTAAACTAATTATACATGATCATTCCCCCTCCTTGTCATCCATACCCTTCATGTACACTCTTTATTCACATGTATATCATATCTTAAATAAGTTAACATGAACCAGAAATTTTTCCTTCAATTATTGCTTAACTTAATCACTTATTTGCACATAAATTAGGGTATAATTATGAAACTAAAACCCTTGAATTAAATTACTCAAAACAGCAACTTTTCTTTCTCATTTCACAACCTTGGACGTCCCCATCATTAAGGTTATAAAAACAGATTTTTAATTTTTGTATCAACCCATTTGGGCATCCAATCTTACTCAAAAAATGGGGTATTTTACCCATATAATTTTCCATATATCTTGTTGTTTAGGTCATTCCTCATTTCCACCCTAAACGAATGGAATTTTCACTTAGTTGTCAATCCAAGGTTCTACCCAACAATGGTCCATTAAACATGCTTGGTTTGACGTAAATTAAACATGGAAATAATTCACATAATTCATACATAAAACATGCTCAAAACGGCAACATTAATCTGAAATTGATTAAATTTTCAGCATGGTTATCATGTTCATAACGACCCTAAATCACCCATCCTTTCTTGAAAGTTTGAATTGAATCTCCTAACTCATTTATCATTTAATAACCCTATCAAGGGCTGCATAAACCATCACTAAATTTTCATAAATTAATCAATTTATGATTCATTATTTGAGCTAGAAAACTAGGCAATTATCAAAACCAAACTTGGTTTAAACACCTACTTGGAATTGTTAGAGTTGCTTGCTTCTTGCCAAGCTTGAAATCTCCCTTTCTTCCTTTCTTTTCCTCCTTAGGTTGGACATTCCCTTGCTGGACTTTAGTTCTTTTCTCACCTTGCTGTCCACCAAATGAACGTGCAAGCTGCCTTTTCATTTCACTTTTATAATGAGGTTTTTAATCCTCATTTTGAGGTTTAATAATTTCATACTTATCCCGAATTGAGTTTTCATGATTTTAGCCATGTAAATTCCATTATATATATATATATTTGCTGTTTTCAAAAATTTGCTCCAAATCTAGTCCATTAATCACGTCACCAACTGCCCATGTTTTTGTCATTTTGTTGACAACAAAATTTGTCCACTTGCTGCCCATTTTATGCCCCTGATGTGAACTAGCTTTTGATGCATTCTTTTTTGAATTTTTGAAATTGTAAAAATTGCACAACTATCCCTTAAGACACCTCCATTGCACCCTTAAATGCATTGACTTTTGCATTAATGAAACCCACTTTTTCAATGGTGAAAGTTCAATGATTTTAAGCATAAGTGGTTTAATATTTTCTCATGATAATTAGCATTCATATGATAAGTCACTTTATTTTAGCCATCCATAAAAAATTTCATCTCAAAATGACCTTTCTAGTGTAAAATATGAGCATTTGAAAATGCCTCATGGAATTTGATGAAATTTAATCCTTGTCACCATAACGAAATCATGATTATCATAATCCATAACATTCATGACGTAAAGCACGTCAACATGTGCCTACCCTCCAAATTTCATGTCAATCCGCCTTATGGGCGTCAAGTTATGAATTTTCTAAGTAATGACTCAATTTATCCCATACCTATCATCAATTTAAACATAATTAGTGGAATAATTAACCATGCCACATTATCATTCCCTACACCTTGTTTTGTCTTTATTTCCATTAACCCACATTGGGCTAAGGTGATTAGCTTAATCACCTTACTTAATCAATTGCCTTAATCTCATTCATCCAATTGAATCATATCATTAACAATAATTAAATACCTAAATTACATGTATGGGTCTCAACATTTTCTTAGTATCACATTTGCATACCACGGTAGATTGCTCTTAGAGATGGAAAATAGCTGCACGTTTGGAAACACTTCTCCGATATGATCTGTATCCTAAAAATGTTAACCGCTTTCAAGACAGGATATGTGATCAACTACTTGACTCTTAGATCCCTTCTGGTCTTTAATTTCAAGGTCAAACTCTTAAAGTAATAAAACCCACCAGGTTAAGCGAGGTTTTGCATCCTTATTTTCAATTGGGTACTTGATGGCTGAATGATTAATATATACAATCACATTTATCCCAACCAAATAAGCTCTGAATTTAACAAATGCAAACACCACTGGCAATAACTTTTTCTCTATAGTGGTGTAGTTCAGTTGCTCCTCATTCAAGGTCTTTCTTGCGTAATAAATTAAATAAAAGATCCTATTCTTCCACTGCCCCAAGCTACCCCAATTGGAAAGTCACTAGCATGGCACATCAGCTCAAAGGGGAGACTCCAATCAGAAGAAATGATAATTGATGTACAGATAAGCCTTCTCTTGAATTCTGGAAATGCTTGCATACATGCATTATCAAAATTGAATGGCACATCCTTCTCTAGTAGATTGCAAAGAAGCTTAGAAATTTTAGAAAAATCCATTATAAATCGCCGATAGAATCCTACATGCCCCAAAAATTTACGAATGCCCTTAACCGAAGTGGGAGGAGGAAGGTTTTCAATTGTCTCGATCTTTACTTTGTTGACTTCCATGCCCTATCTGGAAACCTAGTGTCCGAGTACTATACTCTCTTGCACCATGAAATGACATTTTTCCTAGTTTAAAACCAGGTTAGTGTCTTCGTAATGTTACAACACCTTCACTAAATTGGCAAGACACTCCTCATATGAATTTCAAAATACCGAGAAGTCATCCATAAATATTTCTAAGAAGTCCTCAACCATATCAGTAAAAATGGCCATCATGGAACGCATAGGCCAAATGGCATTTGCCTGAATGCAAATGTTCCATATGGGAATGTGAAAGTAATCTTTTCCTAGTCCTCGAGCTCGATCATGATCTGGTGGTAGTCGAAATAACCATCCAAAAAGCAATAGAATTCCCATCTCGCAAGATTATCTAACATCCGATCAATGAACGGAAGCGGGAAATGGTCCTTTCTGGTGGCCTTATTCAGTTTCGAGTAGTCCATGCACACCCTCCAACCCATAACCACCCAAGTTAGAATTAATTCATTTTTTCATTAGAGACTACTTTCATACAACCCTTTTTTGGAACACATCGAATTGGGCTGACCCAAGAACTGTTAGAGATAGGATAAATAACACTTGAATCAAGCCATTTGATTATATCCTTCTTGACTACTTTCATCATAACGAGATTCAATCTTCTTTGAGCGGTAATGAAAGACCTTGAATTCTCTTTTAATATAATCTTGTGCATGCAAAATGATGAACTAATGCCTCGAATGTTCGTAATGGTCCATCCTATAGCTTTCTTGTGATCTCAGAGTAGTCTAAGCAACTTTTCTTCTTGAAGAGAACTCAATTCAACTGTAATGATGACTAAAAGTGTTGATTCTCTGTTCAAATATACATATTTCAAATGGGAAGGGAGAGGCCTTAATTCCAATGTTGGTGGCTCTTCTATTGATGGCCTTAGGTTCTTGGATGATTTCGACTGGAGCTCTAATGACTCAAACTTCTGCGGGTAGTGTGTAATTGTTGGATATTGCTGCAAATAATGCACTATTTTTGCTAATTCCTCATTAGTTTCATCTGTTTTACAGGCTAATAATGCCACCAAGATATCCTTATGCGAAGTAATCTAAAATTCAGCTTGTATAGTTGAATCTACTCTATCAATCATAAGGCATTCATCTAGATCACTTGAAAACTACATCCTGCACCTGCATAGTAAGCTCACTAGCCTGCACATTAATGATCACTTTGCTGCCTGTAGCTAGGAATGGTTGACCAAAAATAATTGGCACATTTCGGTCCTCTTCGTAGTCCAAAATAATAAAAGCTGCAATGAATATAAATTTGTCGACTTTAACCAGCACATCTTTAATAATTCCATCTAAATATATTATGGAACAATCTGCCAGTTGGAGTGTAACTGTTGTAGGTCTTGCCTTTCCAATACCAAGTTTGCTGAATATTGATTTTGGTATTAAATTAATACTAACTCCTAGGTCACAAAGAGTTCTCCCAAAGCAGTGATTTCCAATAGTGCATAGAATGGTAAAGCTCCTTAGATCCTTGAGCGTAGGTGGCAACTTCCTTTGCATCATGGTGCTGCATTCTTTGGATAATGCCACTGTTTTAAACTCAGTTAATCACCTTTTCTTTTTCAAAATGTCCTTCATAAATTTTGCATAACTAGGCATTTGTTCAAGAGCTTCCACGAGAAGTATATTGATATGCAACTGCTTTAATACCTCTAAAAATTTCTTGAACTGGCCCTCCTTCTATTGCTTCTCTAGCCTTTGAGGAAATGGAGGAGGTGGCCTTTGAATAGCACTAAGAATATCAGCTGCTTGCTTTAAGAGAATTTCAATTATTTCTTCCTCCGCTTCTTGTCAATTATCTAGAGAAGGGTTAGTGGTTGTAGCTTATTCCTTTGGATGAGTAAATTCATGCAATTCTCAGCCACTCCTCAAATTGACAACTTTAATTTGCTCCTTGCCCTTGCCTTTCAGATTCGGCTCTGTGTTACCTGACAATGTGCATTGTGGACGACTATTAATTACAGACGCAAGTTCCCTAATTGTGCTTCCAAATTCCTATTAGTTTTAAGCTGTGCCAACATGAATTGCATGAACATATTCTCTAGATCTAACTTCTTTTCTTCTTTTGGCAGTGGTGCAGAAAGAGTTGGTCTCATGGGCTGTTGTTGTGGTGGTTACAAAAATCGTGGTGGGTGGCTTGACCTAGCTTCATTATTCCAAGAAAAGTTAAGATCATTCTATTAGTCCCGAGTTAATGGTAAAACCTAAAAGGGGAGGGTGAATTGGGTTCTTAAAAATTTTTGATATTACAGATGCAACCCCTTGTGAAATAAGTCCCCTTGAATGAAAAACGTGGAGAATATAAATGCAAGTAGAAAAGCAAAAACAAACTCAAGAGATTATAGTAGTTTGGGACAACTCTCCTTACTCCACTTCTCCAAGAATGTATCTTTGTGCTTCAGGTTCCACTATGCAAATGGAAATACAATTAGAGCACTTTCTCTCTCTTTTAGATTCCAGCTCTAGGGGGCTTTATAGACGCTTGTGGCGCCCCGAACCGGGGTGCCTAGAAGCCTTACTCCGGGACCGATTTTGATTGGTAAATGTGAGTCAGGATTGTTGCCCTGATCACGCGACGAGTACTTAATTGGATCTTGTCCAAAAAAAAATTCTTTCTTTTTCTTTCATCACATAAGCATATTTATCATAAATTAATCATATCACCTTTCATCGAATAATCATATCAATACAATCATATTTGTAATATTCATAAAACATGATCCAAATATGATCATCATACATTTGTCCATTTGGATGCATACATAGAACTGCAAATAGATTTGCAGGTCATTTCTACCTGGCATCCTTTATGATTCAGCTCCATAGCCTGTTTGTCATTTTGAAAACACATGTGAGTAATAATACTCAGTAAGCAAGCCTTTTTCTTTGGCAAGTAAATATTTTCCTTTCATTCAAATGCATTTCTCCCCATTTGATAGGAGACACTTACCAAGTGATCAACTACCAATGGGACCGAAAACTTTTTCATATAAACCTTTCATGTATCTCATGAAAATGCAATGCATTCATTCATATATGACTTTCCATGTGCCCCCACATCTTGGAAGGACGCCGCCGGCCGCAGCCCTAGCGACTTGGCAATAGTGAAGGGGGATCCCCGATCCACTTGCTACCTTCACCAAAACCTCTTCATTGTGCACCATGTTCATACATACATATGCATGACATGAACCATCAAATTTTCAAAAAGGCATTTAATAAGCAAGTTGGTAATCATTTCATGTAAAGTAGTATAGGAATGACCATCCTTAAATATATTTCATAAAATAGTAAAAATTTCCAAACATTTAGAAATTATTTTGCAAAGCATATAACTTGCTTACAAATCATCATTTTCAAAAGGGTTTGCTTGCTTACCTTCTCAGTTGGTGTCCTCAACCTTCTCCTTCCTTTTTCCCTATACAAAGAAAATGGATATTTTATCCATCCATTCCATGTCTTAGGTTTCCATGCTTGCTTTATAATCATTTATTACCTCATTCCCATAGAGGTTAATCTTATAAAGATACTTGGTCATTATTCATTTATATGAATTTTTATCCATAAATCCTTTAAAAATTCCATCCATATATCCTCATAAAATATAAAAATAAATCTCAATTTCTTTCAAAATCACGTTGTTTACTGTTCATAGTTACTGTTCATAATTATTATTCACGTTTACTATAGCATGTTACTGTTCATCCGAGGTTACTGTTCATGAGTTCCAAAAATTGACATTTTTTCCAAAAATAAAAAATACCATGACATAGCTCTTAGTTAGTATATCATGGAAAAATTCATGAATTTTGAATTCATCATCATTAACTTGGCTAAATAAATCATTTTCTCCATATACTAAAAATCAACATAATTTCACTTAAGCGTAATCCTTAAATTCAAAAATTATGAAATTAATATATCATCATTACAACATCATAATTATCATAAAAATTCATCCCATATCATCATTTAGCAATATTGGAGCATTATTTTCACATTTTAGAAATGATTTTCCCGAATGCTCTATCTTCGCTCCAAAATTTTTGATGTTTTGGCATAATTCTATTTAGGCATTATAAATTTACTTTTTTTCTCATGCTTAGGCATTATCTAAGCATGTTTTTACCCTACTTAACATCCAAAAGAAATTTGGATAGAATTCACTTACCCGAAGTGGAGATATCCCTCTTCTTTTTACACTTTCTCTCTCTAACTTTCTCCTCTTCTTTCTCTCACAACCTAAAACAAATTTGGGAGTGGGGAGACTTAGATTTCTCAAGCTTGAGTTGAGAATGAGGTGCCTTGGATGTTCTCACCTTGCCCCTATTTATACTCCTCAATTTTTCATCAAATCACAAATTTTTAACCATTCATAAAAAATTTCATCCCAATCCGACGTCTGGATTGCAAATTATGAATTTTTCTTCAATTTTTCACTAAAATCCGAAATTCTATTAAAATATCAAAAAGTATTGTTATTTTGTCCTTTAGTGCATAAATCTCCTTTTTCGTCTTTTTGTGATTAGGTTAATCCAAGTGATTAACTCTTAATCATGTGTCTTAATCGTTGAGTTACTATTCACGTTCACTATTCATCTGAATTGCATAAATAATTATTTTAACCTTTATTCCCACATATTTTGATACTCATGAATGTATATTTTCCTAATATATTACCTATGGTTTATAACCCTAGGGTTTTATACACGTGTCTCAGATCGGGTTTCACAACGTTGCACAAGTAGGTGATGAGTCACATTCTAGTCACACACTACTTTTCCTTCACTTGATCTTGGTCACCAATAGCAAACCAAGTGAAAACCCCAATAAACAATAAATAGAAATAATACTACACCTTATAGATGTGTAGAGAACAAGTTTTCGAGCAGAAAAGAACATATGGAATGTGTTATTGGTAGAACAGTTCAGCACTTGCAGTCAATCACTTAATTCTTCTTGGAAAGTCTTTAGATGACCACTTAAATGCTTGAGAATGGGAAAGTTGAAGCTCAATCAATGCTCTTTCTTAACCTTTTCCCTTCCACTGACGTGTATTAAAAATGATAGGAGTAAATTTGAACATTTAGTGGTAGGTGGAGCGCATTTAATACGCAAATGTTCAAATTTTTCAACCGTTGCGATTCAAGTTGCACTAGGAGTCGGCCTCGGATGCGACTTCACCCAAGTCACAAACTGGAGTCAAATTGAGTTGCAACTTTGGTCTTCAGCTCTTCAGTCAGGTTCATTTTAGGTCGACTTGATTTTAGACTTGACCCAAGTCACAGGCGAAGTCAACTTGGGTTGCGACTTCACTCTCCATTTGATTCATTGAAACCTTAACACAAAGTGATCTTCATCCATTAGTATAATTATCTTTGTTTCTTCATGATTCATCTTCATGAGTCTTCACTTCTATATGTGGGCTTCTAGATCTTCTTGAATGCTGAACTTGGTCAAAAACTTTTAAACATTTCTGAATGATCCTATCTTTTATGATAGCACAATGTATTTTAAGTTAAACTTCTCATTCTTGAGCTTGAAACTTCATGACTTGAGCTTTGTCTATCCAAGTTGAATGCTGGGGTCGACTTGGTTTGCAACTTCACTCAAGTTGCATGTCTGAGTCGACTTCATGTGTGGCTTCGCCTAAGTTGTATGTTGAAGTTGACTTAGGTTGTGACTTGAAAATGAGAAGCATGTTTTAAGCTATATCCTCGAGAGGGTATGAAGTGGCTTTCCATGGATGGTTTATGAAAAGGTTTCTATTCCATTGGTAGTTGATCACTTGCTAAGTGTCTTCAATCGAATGGAGAGAAACACTTTTATATAATTTGCCTTGAAAATGAATTTCCTGAAAACCTTATAGCTTGCATATTGAGTATCGACTCACAGTTTTATTTTCCAAATCCTAAAGACAGTTGAAGGGGAGAGCCATGCAAGGAGCACGGGTGGAGATTCAAGGAAAAAAATGAATTTCTACAAGTTCTTATGATAGAACTCTGTGATATGTATGGTTGTATGTTAATGACATTATTGATGTCTGAATGTTGTATAAGGATTTTATTATGTTTATGACTATATGGTGATTATGACTATAAATAGCGAAAAAATTTATGGTTAGTTGCTAAGAATGATTTAACCTGAAATAGTTAAGTGTTAAAAAATTATGAGAACATATGTGTATATTTCTAAGGAAATGTTTAAAAATGATTAAACTCCTATGGAGTTAAGATAAAAGGGATAAATATTCAAAGAACTTGCCAAGTGATAGGACAACAATCCTCATCACGCTTAGCAATCGATAGATCTTGAAGTAAGGTTGTGACGCTCAGGTTGGTGTGCCACAGGTTCCTTCCTTTCCTTTGCTGCTTGACGATCTCCTCCCATTCAAGCTGTGGCGCCCCCAACCTGAGGCATCTGAGTCTTACTCCAAGATCATTTTTTATTCGTAAATGTGAGTCAAGATTGTTGCCTTGTTCATGCGACGAGTTTTTTGAATCCATTTCATTTAGTGGAAATTTTTTTCTTTTCTTTTCATTTCCTTCATCTATTACAAGAAACATATACATGTAATTAACTTTACATATCATTCGAAAAGTATCAACTTGATCACTTAAATCATATAACTTCATAAATAAAATTCTCATAGAATTATTGACATAACCACTTATCTGTTCACATCATACATATCCATAACCTAAAAATTTCATGATCACTGCACAAATTCATTCATACCTGTCCTGCAATCAATTATACCGTGAGGTTTTCTCAAGGCCCACTTCCACTTTTGCCAAAACTTTGTACCTGTCTAGGGTTGGATAAACAAAATGTGAGTACGAATACTCAATAAGCAAGAATCTTTTATTTTTTTGGCAAACATTTTCTTTAAAAAAAATTTTGTTCTCATTTCTGGGCTTTTCATAAATAATGCACTTACAAAAACATTTCATATCAACACTCTCATATCCCAAATCTTGGGCTGCTCATGAGCAAACCATAAGCAAATGCATTCATTTCTTCCCATTCGGCAGTGACACTTACCAAGTAATCATTCGACCCATGGAGAAGAAACCTTTCATGTGAAGGCACATTAGCTAGGTTGCCATCCATTCAACCTTCTCCCATTTCATGGAGTTCACCGCCGGCCTCCCGCATTTTCCTTAGTGACTTGGCCACATGTAGAGGGGGCCTTGGTCTGCGACGGCCTCTACAATGGACCTATTCATCATTCTGGTGCACTATACATCATTCTTATTCACATGACATGCTAGCATGATTTTGTAGAAACAACACAGGCATCAACCTATGTCAAAACTTGGCTTAATCAATTCATAAAATCCACACAGGCATTGTCCTGTGTCTTTTTCAAAATTGAAAACTTGGCAACTTTGTGCCCTTTTTAACTTGAAATCTCATGGACATCAGTCTATGTCCCTTTTTCAAAACCGAAAGCTTAGCAACTCTGTGCCCTTCTTAACTTGAAATCTCACAGACATTTGTTTGTGTCTTTTTTCAAAACTGAAAGTTTGGCAACTCTGTGCCCTTTTTACTTGAAATCTGATCGACATTTGTTTGCGTTTTTTTTTCAAAACTAGAAATAGGCAACTTTGTGTCCCTTTTTAACTTGAATTCTCACAGATATCTGTCTATATCCTTTTTCAAAACTGAAAGCTTAGCAACTCTGTGTCCTTTTTAACTTGAAATCTCACATACAGCTGTCTGTGTCTTTTTTTCAAAACTGAAAGTTTGGCAACTCTGTGCTCTTTTTATTTGAAATCTCAAAAATATCTATTTGTATCTTTTTTTCAAAACTAAAAGCTTGGCAACTCTGTGCCCCTTTTTAATTTGAATTCTTACTGACATATGTGTTTGTCCTTTTTCAAAACTGAAAGCTTGACAATTTTGTGCCCTTTTTAACTTGAATTCTCACAGACATCTGTCTGTGTCCTTTTTCAAAACTGAAAGCTTAGCATAATCATTTCATAAAATCCACACTGGCGTTATCCTGTGTCTCTTTCAAAATAAAAAACTTGGCATAATCATTTCATAAACGATGAGGATGCATACACATCATTTCCATCCACATCATAATTCTTCATGTGATGCGACTACATCATTTCCATTCTGTGGCGCCCCAAACCGAGCGTCACAACTTAGCCCTTACCTGGGGATCGTATTGATTGGTAAACGTGATCAGGATTGTTGCCCTGTCACACGACGGGTTTTAATGGATATTTATCCACTTAACTTTCATTCTCATAAGAGTTTAATTTCTCATGTTTTCATCTCAAACATATCTAGGTCATTTTAGACCCATTATCACATACAAAGCATGCTGATAAAAAACATTTCATCATCTACATAAATCAGATATCACAACATGTATTAATCATAGTCATCAACATAAACATTCAAATGGTTACAACCATTCCATAAGTGTTTTTCTCATAACATAAGAATTCAAAAAATTTCCATTTCTTTATCCGGCTTGCACTTGCTCCTTCGCCATATCCTGTCTTTCACCTGTCTTTGGGTTTGGAAAACAAAATTGTGAGTAGAAACTCAATAAGCAAGCTATTTGCATTTTACAGGCAAATCATTTCAGGCAACATTTTACATTTAAAATCATATTGGAAAGAAACATATACCTTGTCTAAGGTATCTCTTGAAAACATGAAATCTTGTACCCATCATGAGTACCATATGCATAATGCCATATAAAATATGAACATATATATCATTTTTTCCTTAGGATGGAAGCTAGCCAGGCGACCATCCGTCACGTTAACTCCCATTTCAGAGAGGGCGCCGCCGGCCTTGTACCTGTTTTAAGTGACTTGGCCACACCAAGGGGGAACAATCGGTCCGTTTATACCCTTCAAGTAGACCTAATACCTTATGCACATGAACTTTTTCATAAATCCATCTTTAACATGCTAGCATGATTTTTCAATCAGAAACATAGAATCACATCATTTTTCCATAGCATTTATCAAAGAGAAATTTCGTAATATTGCATTTGAAGTAAAATATCATTTCAACACCATTTTGCTAAGGGATGGCCATCCTTAAACATATTAGAAATAATTTTCACAATTTCATCAACAAGTTAAAGCAAAATTGCATTTATGTAAACAATTTAGAAAAGCAAAAATCCTTTAAAAAATTTGCTTGCTTACCTGTGTTCCTTTGCTTTCCGTCTCAGCTTTTTCTTTGCCTTTGCCTACATGAGAATAATATAATTTTTCATATATTTCTTTTCCTTGCATCTCATTTATTTTTCCAACCCATTTTTATTAACATGTATTATTCATTTGACTTCTTAAGTCATTAGACTTTCATATATCATATGCTCGCATATTTCATTGGTTCACTTATAACATATCCAACCCCATAAGTTGGGTAACCATTTAAATCACATAATATTCAATCAATGGTTATCATTTATAGGTCCATTAACCTCCATTTATCATTTTTCATATTTTTTTCCAAAATTCATACATCGGTGCTCGTTCTAAGCACCCGTTATCACTTTAAGCTCTATTACATAATTCCAAAATTGGAAATTAACATCATATAATTCAAAAAAGTTATGTAATCATGAAATTCATCATATTTTCATGCATTTTTACACAAAATCACATTTCACAAGTCATTCATCATCCTTGCATGACTATTCCTTCACATATGCTCATTTGTCAACATTTACATCATGCATTTTATAAAATTTTCTACATCAGCAATATAATCCATGTTTCAGCGAGTTAATGACCCTTAATTACCACTGAATTTAGGGTAATTTCATGGGATTTAAATCCATTCACCATAGGTTTCCAAAACAGCAAATTTGGAACCCGTTTTTCACCCATTTAACGTGTGTTTTGACACATAACCCTAAGCGGTCATATAATTCCTAAATTTCATCATGTAATCCAACTTTTCTTAGTCCATATTTGGATATTTAACACATATATAACATCCATGAATTATCGTTTCTCAAAACAGCAAGTTGCCTACACGTTTTGAGTCCCGTTTCATATCGGTTTGACGTATTTTCATAAAATCTATAAAAATCAGTTTTAGGGCTTATTTTCTCAAATATTTTTAGGCATACCTAATAAATTAAACCTAGGGTATTTTACCCTACATATCATTCATAAAACATGCAAACCCATTTTCATAGCATTTTTAGCATAGAAACATAGAAATTAGGTCAAAATCATAACTTTGCATTCCATAACTTCAAAAATTCAGCATAAAGCATAAACCATCATATATTTTTCATGAATACATGATTCATAACCTAATCATATCATCAAACCAAAATAGAAACTTGTCTTGGAGATTTAGGGTTTGCCAACTTAGATTTTCCACCTAATACACATGCAAAACTTCACTTTCATCAACTTAAACTTGAAAATTCATACATAAAACCTAATATCCATTCCATATTTATTCAAAAGAATGTTAAATCACCATTTTACATATCCTTTAAGCATCCCTTCCATATTCCCATTTTAGAGTTTAAAAACTCAAAATAATCAACTCAAACAACACGTATACTTACTTGGTTTAGAGCTAATTCAAACCCTAATCCTTGGAGATGATTTTCCTCCACAAATTCTTCTCTTTTTTTCTTGTTTTTCCTTCTTCCTTGCTGGGCAAAATGGGACGTGAGAGCTGCTGGTTTCTTGGGATGAAAAATTCAGCACTTAACCAATTTTCTAAAGCTCCATGATATGAACGTGCATGGCCTTACATAGGTGCTAGATTTTCCAGTTGTGGGCCCCACTTCTTGGGCATTTTCCATATCCCTTAAATGATATCTTATCACCTTCATGTGTTGGAACATTTCCAGCCAAGTAAAATGGGATTTTACCATTTTTCAAAAATCAGAAAATCAATTTAATCCATGACCGTCCAAGTTGCTCCATCTAGCACGTCATTTGCTGTCCATTTTTCCAGCAATTTTTTTCCATTTTTAAAATTAAAAAATGTGGGTAATTTATATACCTATTTACCCCTTAATTCATGCATTAATTTGGTATTAAAAAATTACCAAAAATTGCAGAAATCACACTTAGAATTGTACGTCAATTGCATGCAACAAGCTGTCCACTTTTTCACCTTTTCATGGCAGCTGCAATTCAAGATTTTTGTTGGATTTTTTCCACATAATTGAATGATAATTTATGTATCCCAACATGTCAGAAATATAAATACATATTTTAAAATTTTAAAAATTCAAAAAGAAGCAACATGGCAGCCCCTTGGACGTCCCTTCTTGCCACCTCCTCTATGCATAAGTTATTTGCTTTGTAGCTCCATCATGATATGCATTTAATGGCTGGATAATTCTCATAATTTTGCATTTCAAATAAATACATAAAATACCTTAGAAATGGGCTGCATTTGACACCTCATCTCCCATTAAAACCAAGCCATTATGCATTGTACTCTAGCATTAATGGAAAGGTACTTTTGAGGTGCATTAGTCAACCATGCTCACCTTTTTCAATGCAGGTATTTTTTCAATATTTCAAGCTTAATCCAATCCATCCAAAATAAACATCTCATAATTTCATTCAACCATTTCAAATTTTATCTCAATCCGAGTTTCCTAGCTCCCGTTATAGCCGTTTAAAGTTAATGGTTGAAATTGAAATATGATCAATAAATCATAACACTAATTTCATCCATAATTTTCATAACCCAATAATTCCATAATACCAAGCCCGACATCATCAACTACCATCTCAAATTTCACTTGAATCCGCCTTACAGGCGTTGAGTTATGAATTTTTCAGTGTTTTTCCACTTAACTTAACAATTGTCACATAAATACTCATAATTCATATTAAATAATGAAAAATAATTTTCCATGACATATTTGCACATTCAAATCAACAACAATTTACTCTAATCCTATTGTCTCATTTTAGCTCAACATGATCATTCACATCATTATTGCTAATCCTTAACCCTAATTGCAGTAATTAGCAAAATCACATAAATATCCAAAAACTCCATTTAATCGTATATAAATCCCATGTACATGTTCAATGCACACATTAATCCTCCTTAGGTTGGGGTTTCGCACATTCATGTCATAATTCTTCATGTGATGGCATGATAACCCGATGAAATCCTTGCCATATGGTAGATAACACTTATTAAATGATCAACTACCCATGAAAACATGGCCTTTCTACTGAAAGACGCCAGATGCACCGAATCAGAGATAACAAGGGCTCAACTACCTACAAAATATAATATTTCTATTGGAAGACACGGACACACCGACTTGACAACATCAAGGGAGGACCTAGTGTCCCTTTTCATGCATGACTTTCATTCACTCTGCCATCATATACCTTTTTCACATGACATTGTTGTTATTCTCATGTAGAGAAAAACTTGCATACTCATTTTGAACATAATTTATAGAATAGTATTCAAATCACCATATTGGGATCACTACCCTTAAATGGTTTTCAAAATTGTCAATACATAGCAATTTTCAAAACACTTCAAAAGTCAAGGAATTTCAAAATATGTCAATTTTTAAGAAAAATCAATAATTTCAAAAGTTTTGCTTGTTTACTTGAAAACAATTTTAGAACTATCACAATAAAGCAATTTTTAAAAAATTTCAAGATTCAAGAATAAAATAGCATTTTCAAAAGTTTTTCTTGCAAATATTTTTATTTCCATTTTTGGGTTTTTCAAAGGATATGCAAACGCATCGTTCCCATTCTTCCACTGTGGCCTCATATTTTTCATTTATACGACATCGTATCATTTTTATATATAGAAAAAGAGCATGCATATTCTTTGAACACCATTAACAAATAGAAATCAAATCATATTATACAATCAACTCATCGGGATGGTCACCCTTAAACCCTTTTAGACATAAAGCAATCTTGAAGCGTTTCAATATTCCAAGAGATTCAAAACATTTCAATCATTTTCAAAAGCTTTGCTTGCAAATATCATTTCTTAAAAAGATCAAACTTTTCTTTCCACAAAAGTCTTTTTGAAATAGCATTTTAGAAGGGCTTGTTTACCTGTTGGGAAGCTCAACTTGTTCCCTTGATCTTTTCCTTACCTTTGCCTAGACAAGTGAAAATGATCACTTAATCATACCTATATAACATCTTATGCTTGCATGGTTTGCCTTTTCGATGCATTTATCACTTGTTCTCAACCCTTTTATAGTCTCATTCTATATGTGACTCTGAGTATCTCAACCTTATTCATTTTTTCCTTTGAGATGAACACTCTCATCTCCTGAAGTCACATATATCCTTTTTTCCAATAGTCAATCATTTCCTTAGCTCAATACTATAATTTAAGGCATTTACTCTCTTTAATCATTTGAGGTACTTACTTGAAATTATAACAAGCTAAGTTCAAGTAAGATTTTCAAAGCTCACATCTACCTTTTAAACAATCACATACACATATTCATGTAATCTAATGATTGTTTGCTTACCTCTTTTAAAACTTGCACTTAATATACTAAACTTTTTTAATTACTTAAGGTACTTGTTTAATCTATATTGCAAGTTAAATTCCATTCCAAAAATCTAAAATTTAATTTTCATTTTCAAAATAGCCACTTATATTCTCATTTCCACCACGTTTCACTTTACTAATTGCATCTTAATGAGGCATACATGAATTGTAACCTATCCATAATTTTTGAAATCATTTTAAGCATTTGTTTATAACTTATAGCAATTGAATTTTACTTCAAGATTTCTGCAATTTATCATCCTTTTCCAAACAGCCCTATTTAGTCTTATTTTGCTAAGTTTCCTTCCAATGCTAACACCTTAATCCAACATACATATGATATCATTAATCCATAGCTATTAAACTTAAAGGTTTACTTATTCCCTTTTGTTTAATCATGAAACTAACTTAAAGTAAGCAAAAAAAATTTTCCCATATAATCTAGTGTAGACGTCCCCTCTTAAGCATGGAATTCCATGAAATCAACAAATAATTATACATATATGTGAGCAACTTGTTGTACATCAATTAACCATGTCTTGGGTCGTTAAATAGTAATTCAAAAACTTATAAACCATCTTAATTAGGGGACGTCTCGACTATGTGAATGTACTTTAGGTTAGAACTTTAATTTTCACCTTATAAGTGCCATTTAAAGAGAACTATAAATACCTAAAATTTAAGGAGAGTCCCTCCCCTTGTTGCATTTGAATTTTTCTTTCTGTTCTTCTCCCCTTGGACGTCCCATGTTGCTGCCCCTTTCTTTATTTTTTCTAAGTTTTCCTCTCTCTAACCAAGCCAAAAACATCCCATGTTGTTATTTATATGCTACTATTTTTTATCCCTTGAATGACACCTTATAAATACATTTTATAATTATATTTTTTTTGTGTTTAATTTCTGCCTAAATCTAAGCCATCCATTTGCCCCTATTGTTGCCACATTTTGAGCCATCCGTGTGTCCCGTTCATAGTCACACTTATCATGCATTTTGCGTTTTTTGAAAAAATGAAAATCTACCTAAAATCTCATGCCAAACACGTCCAAAGGCTGCCCATTAATTAATTTTCCACTTTTTTAGTTGACTTATTCTTGCTTCAACCAATCACATCTTGACATCTTGAAAGTGGACTTCAAAAGTCAAAGTAGACTTTTGTGGTGCCCCCAACCCTAGGAGTCACAACCTGAGCCTTACTCCAAGATTGTTATCAATTGGTAAATGTTAAATAGGATTGTTGCCCTGATCACGTGGCGGGTTCTTAATTGGATCTTGTCCAAAAAAAAAATTCGTTTCATTCTTTTATCTATCATCAGTTCATTTCTTTGTATTTCACTCCATTCATCTTATAAGCAACAATACACTTGTAATTCATTGCACATAACATTTTAAAATACTACTGGGTTCCCCTCTTTATACACTTTTTTATAAACTCATCCCCTGGTAGTTGTCATCAACTATACATATCATTCATAAAATTTTCATCTTGTTCTCTTATATCCTTGATTTTATCAACCAAGTAATGCTATAGCCATATAAAATTCATTCATTACCAAATATTCAACAACCATACTTGTATACATACATTCAACCGTCAGTTCACATAGAACTTAGAACATTTAATAAGTTCACATACATTATCATATCTTAAAAGCTCCAATCATACCATTACATATACATAGCTAATCATTTAGCACACATGAATATCATCTCATACCTTTCCTTAATGCTCCGGTTCTCTACCTCTAGAGCTTCCCTGTACCTGACTAAGGTTTAGAAAAACAAAATATGAGTCGAAACTCAATAAGCAATTCATTCTCATTTAAATGTATTTCTCTCCATTTGGTAGAAGACACTTATCAAGCGATCAACTACCAATAGATCAAAACCTTTTCATATAAACCATTCATATACTATTCATGTAAACCATTTATATAAATCATTCATATAAACCATTCATAAACCATTCATGTAAACCACATTCGTGTAAACTTTTTCAATCTCAATTTTTGGGCATTTTATAAATATTGGATGTGCAAATGCATCATTTCCATTCATGACATAATCGTTCATGTGAGGGTACGCTAGCCAGGGAAGCATCCTTTCATAACATGATCCTTTCCATCCATGATGTTGGACTTTTTGACGTGGCCTCGTCAAGGGGGACATCTGGTCCTCTTGCTAGCTCAACTAGCCTACATGATTTTCATTTCATGAATGACTTTCAATCCCCCGGGATTATGATGAGCTGCGTATATGTCTAATTAAAATGCTCGTTTTAATGCAAGTATACGTGGCAATCAAGTAATACAGAGTGAGTAGAGTATCGTTCCCACGAGGATTGTGTTAAACGGATTAGCACCTTAAATCTCAATTGTTTAAGTGAATTGATAAAGTGAATGAGAATTTATTTTCAAAGAATTGAATTAAACTAGACTAAACAAAGCAGTAAATGACCAAAGTGGAGTGGATATTGCTGAGATTTCCTTGAGATGATTAAGATAGGTGGGAATATGAATTCATAGAATCATAGCTATGTCATTTGGTCCCATTTAAGTTAGTCGTGCAGAGATTACTAATCTAGGTTCATTCACATTTATATATGTCTTCCAACACATTCCCATGCACACAAGTAAAACAAGGTTGATAACCACATAACTTAATCAAGATTACACAGGGTTAATAGGTATATTCCTATCCATATTAACATCCAACACAAACAAGAGCCAGAAAACTTGTGCCTCATATATGGATCTTATTCAAATCCCACTTTTTCAAGCATGAATTTGAATATTCAATCAATCTACAAGGTTGCAAAGCTTGTAAATGCACTAAACATGATATATAAGGGTAATCTTAGGAAACTCAAGTCACTGCACAACTGTATTATCAATTCAAGCATACGAATACCAAATACCATAGACTATGAGTTCAAATCCAACACATCTCCCACCATAGGAAGATTTAGCCCATAAACATGACTTCGATTCCCATTAAAATCAATTTTACAATCATCCCAAGCAAGGAGAATAACAAATATGAAGAGAAATATGAGAAGCGGAGATGAAACTCAAAAGCTTTGCAGTGATAGCTTGGATCTCCACTTGCTCTTCTCTCCTTCCTTGAAGCCTTAGTTTTGTCCCTCTTCTCTATAGCAGCCACGACCACTCCTCTCCGTGTCTTCCTTTTTCTTTTCCTAAACGAATCGTAAGTGATAATTTATACTCCCTTGATTTTAGCCCTAGACACGTGCAAAATTTCACATGTGTGAGGGTCGCGCCATGGCGCCATAGCGCCAACCCTCTGGAAGCTTTGCCGACTTAGGGATTCTAGATTGTTCTTCTGAGGCAGGGGGTTGGCGCCTAGGCGCCGTTGGTCGACGTCGAGGCACCAGCCTGCTTGCTTCTTCATTTTGCACATTTCTTCAACCCGACACTCTTACAAGCTGATTGTCGCCCGTCCTTCCTTCAAAATTGACTAAAACCGAATAAATGAACTTGTAAATATCTATTTTATACTAAAAATGCCTAAAAACTACATATTGTTCCTAACATGCAAAATGAATGAAAACTAAGCTAAATGGTTGCAAACCAACCACATTCTCATGGACTAATATGCAAAAATAATCTAAAATGAGCCATAATGACTCGCATTTTCATGAGTTATCACACCCCCAAACTTAAATGTTACTAGTCCTCGAGCAACACATGAAAACAAAATAAATGAATGAATAAATGACTGAGGACTCTGTCAACTCAACCTGATTCTAATTATGCTTCTAACAATCACGTTCCTCCACTCAACAAGGCAAAGAACCACCTTAACTTGAAACAATGCATAAAAAAATCCTCAATTACCCAAAATAGGACATGCATTTTCATTCTCAGATCAAGTTATATGTAATTGTCAATGTTATCAGTCCAATGTTATAACTCAATTCTGCTAATCTCCCTCCTGATCAAAAGATATTGGTTAAAAAAATTAACACAAAATAAGTGTGTGGCGCCCCAAACCTGAGCGTCACATCCTGAGCCTTACCTCGGGATCGTTATTAATTGGTAAATGTGATCAGGATTGTTGCCCTGTCACACGGTAGGTTTTAATGGATATTTATCCAATTAAATATGTTTCCTTAGGTATTTATTTCCTTCTATTTTTCATCTCATTCATATTTTGGTCATTTCCACCCATTAATTTCATAACTAATCATGATATTCATGATATATTTCAAACTTTCTCATAAATCAGATGTCACAGCATGTATCATCCATAAGTGTCAACATAGAAACATCAAATCATTTTACAACCATCCAACATAATTTTTTTACAATCATGAACTTATAAAGTTTTTCATTTCTTCATTGGTCGACTCGTGCTCCTTTGTTAGGTCTCTTTTTTTACCTGTCTATGAATTTCAAAAATGAAAACGTGAGTCGAAACTCAATAAGCAAGCTATATATTTTTCAGGCAATTCATTTTGTAGGCAATATTTTTCATTCAAAATATCTTGGAAAGCAATTTATACCTTTTGAAACGATATATCATAAAAACATAGTCCTTGTACCTATCACAGGTACGACATGCATAATGCAATGTAAAACCATGAAACACGTCCTTCACCATGGAAGCTAGTTAGGCAACCATCCGTCCTTGTCTTCTCCCATCTTAGGGAGGAGGACGCCGGCCTTTGGCCTATCTTAGTGACTTGGCCACACCGAAGAGGGACAACCGGTCAGCTTATACCTTTCAGGTGGACCTAATACTTTGTGCACATGAAACTTTCATAAAAATCATCTTTAACATGCTAGCATAATTTTTCATTCAGAGCTTAATAAAACATTATTTTTCATAACATTTATCAAAGAACTTTCGCAAGATCATATTGTAAACAAAAGAATCATTTCAAGGAATGGTCATCCTTAAATACTTTAGAAGTAATTTCAATAATCACATCAAAGCAATTAGAGAAAAATTTGCATTTATTTAAAGCAATTTAGAAAACAAAATCATCTAAAAATTTTCTTGCTTACCTGTCTCATGTTAGCTTTCCGAATCTGCCTTTTCTTTGCCCTTGCCTATATGAGAATGATATAACATTTATATATTTCTTTTTCTTGCATTCAACTTAGTTTTCCAACCCATTTTCATTAATATACATGATCCATTTGAATTTTCAAGTCGAAATGCACACACAACACATATTTGTTCATTACATCGGCCATTACACAACATGTTCAATCCCATAAGTAGGTTAATTATTCAATCACTTAATAATCATTCAATAATAATCATTTAAAGGTTCATTACCTTCCATACACCATATTTCACTTATTTTTCAAAAAATTATACATCAGTGCTCATTTTAAGCACTCGTTGTTGCCTTAAGCCTCATAAATTAACCCCAAATTTTGAGATTATCCTTATGTATCTAAACAGAAATATAATCAAGTAATTTATCATATTTTCATGCATTTTTACATTTAATCAATTTACATAAGTCATTTACCACTTATTCATGTCCATCCTTCCACATATACCCGTTTCACAACACATATATGATGCATTTCATAAAATTTTCTAAATCTGCAACTTGGTCCCTAATTCAGCATGATTAGCATCCTTAATTAACACTTTATTTATGATATTTTTATAGAATTTTAATCCACTAATCATAAGATTCCAAAACAGCAACTTTGGAACCCATTTTTCACACTTTCAACATGTTGGTCCCGAGTTTATGGCAAAACCCAAGAGGGGAGGGGTGAATTGGATTCTTGAAAAAATTATTTGGTAAATCAAAACTTAAACCCTTTAGAGTTTTAATCCCTTAGATTGTAACAAATAGAAAGCAATAAGATAATGAAAGCAATAAAGAAAAATAGTAGATAAGATTTATAGTGGTTCGGGCAACCTTTCCCTACTCCACTCTTCCAAGCTCACACACCCTTGTGACTTGGGTTCTACTATGTATTCCACGAATACAACTAGAGTCTCCGCTCTCTTCTAGATTCTAGCTCTAGGGGGCATATACAATCAGAGCCTCTGCTCTCTTCTAGATTCAATCTCTAAGGGGCATATACAATCAAGACAAGTAGGTGATGAGTTACACTCCAATCACAACTCTACATGCAATGTCTTGGTTTGAATTACCAAACTTAAACCAAGCACTAAAAACAAACAATAATGTGAAAATAAAGGAGATCTACACTTTACTGAGTTGTGTAGCAAGTTTCGGGTTGAGGAAGAATCTTTAGAAGCAACCAATTGTATTTCGTTGAAGCAAACCGCAACTTTGAAGCTTGTTCTTCCTTTGAAAGTGTATAGATCACTCACTTGTAGAGAAAAGAAAATGAAAGCTCTTACTAGCACTCTTTCCTCTCTTTAGGCTCTATATTGTGTGTATCCATGTTTGCTTGAGTGTCTATATATAGAGGAGGGAAGATTTTGAATGTTATAGAGGTGGTTGGCGCGTAATAAATGTTCAACGTTCAAAAATTCGAACATTACATCTCCAAGTCGTAGGTGGAGTCGACTTCGTCTGCGACTTCACCCAAGTCGCATGCTGGAGTCGACTTCGTGTGCGACTTCGGCTGTTCTTCAGTTTCCAAGTCTGTGTTCTGGGTCGACTTGGTTTCAGACTTGGCCTCAAGTCGATCTTGGAGTCGACTTGGGGTGCGACTTGACTATTTCCTTGTACTAAGTCAGTTTGATCTTTGTTGATATAATTCTTGCTTGCTTAACTTCTTTCTTCCTCTTGTCCTTCAATACTAAAGGCTTGGATTTGCTTCAAATCTTGGAGAACTTGAATCTTGTATGGACAAATTAGCTTTGATTTGGAATGAATTCATATGCCTTGCTTGCTTTAAGCTTGTATTAGTCTTTATATACTCAGGTTTGAAAAACTTGAGTTGTCTTCATCTTGAAATGAACTTGCACCTTTAACTTGGGCTTGAGAAACTCAAGTCGATCTTGGGGTCGACTTCATATGCGACTTGGCCTCAAGTCGCAAGTGGAGTCGACTTCGACTGCGACTTCGGATGTGTTGTTCCCCAAAATCAACGCTGGAGAGAAATCTGCAACTTCAAGTCGATACTGGAGTGGACTTCGTCTGCGACTTGGCTTCCAAGTCGCAAGTGGAGTCGACTTCGTCTGCTACTTCGGATGTTCTTCTTCCAATTTCAAATCTGTCCATCAGGTACCTGTTGAAGTCGCATGTGGAGTCGACTTCGAGATCGACTTCACCCTAAGTCGAAGTTGGAGTCGACTTGGGAATCGACTTGGCTGATTTTCATTCCTTAAGACATTCATTAAAACTATTAGTAATCATTTCATACTCAAATTTAAATTTGTTAATCATCAAAACTTATGCTTTGGTCAATTTTTTTTGTTTTAACTATTGTTTCCAACAATCTCCCCCTTTTTGATGATTGACAAAACTAATTTGAGTTTGTATCTTTCAAGAAAAACACATTTATATAATTTTCAAAACAGAGCATCAAATATCTTTCAAACAGAGCATGAAACAAATATTAGAGCATAAAACATATTTCATATCATCATGATTCATACAGATTACAATGCAAAGCAAAATAAAACTTATATACAAGCTACCCAACCCAAAAACTCTAAAACCTATGTCATGTCCTAAAACTCACTCAAAACTCTATCCTATCTCCCCCTTTTTGTCAATCACTCAAAATGAGATTCAATTACCAAGGATTTGGTGAATTGAAATTTGGCAATGGGATATGAAGATTGAGTAGGTTTGACGGGTCGAACATGAGCAGACGAGTAGAAGGATGAAACAGGTGCGGGGGTTGGATCTCGATGAACTGATCCGGAATCAAACGGATGTAGTTCGGGTATGGGCCGATTACGATGACGCCCGGATGCTAGATGATAGCGTATAGTCCATAATTCCCGATCCATACGATCCTCCCGGGAATGCATGTCCATGATGGCTGTGAGGACCCCAGAGATGAGACTTGTAACTCTATTTTCCTGTTGAGCCATTTCATCTCGAATGGTTTGCAAAGTTATCTCCGGAGATGATGGTTGTGGTGCTGGATCTGGAATGCCTGATCCCCGTGGAGAGTATGATCCATGTGACATGGGAGAGGCTGGCTCCTCAGGCATATCCTGTGGTGGAGCTGGTTGGGCTTCTGGGGGCTGCTCCCCCTTAGTAGGTGCTCATCCAGCCTCTTCTGGAGCTTCTGCTTCGGCCCTTAGTTCATGTACATTGATCTTCATTCTCTGGATCAATGCTTTGTTGATTGCATTTGTGGATTTCAGTACTTCAAAGGGCTCGCCTTCAATATCCACTTCAAAATGCTCGAGGATCTTCGTGATCCAGGTACCGTAGGGTAGAACTCCCCATGGATTGTCCTTTCTGTAGCTAAGGGCTTCAATGAATAAACGGGGAAGACTGACTTTTACCCTGTTTACGATTTTCCATAATATTCCAGCTTCTTGAGGGTTCAGTTCATTTCTTCCTCCTCCCTTAGGATAGATGCAGTGGGCTATTAATAGGCATAGAACCCGTAGCCTTGGAGACAGATCCATGTAATGCAGAAACTTGATCCCTGGATGATACTTATTGCTTCGGGTGAGCTGATTATATATCTGATCAAGTGAGATGTCTATAGGGATTGGTTCATCTTCATGTGGAACCTCAAGTAATTGTCCAATGTTTATCATTGCTCCTTCCAAATTCGGAGTTACGCCAATGCCAAAGAACATGTCAACTCCTTTTACAAAACTTCCATAGTATTCTTCATCCCACAAGTAGTAGAAAATCCTAGTTAAATCCGGATAGACTCTTTCATCTTCTTTTAGCAGCTTGGTCCATCCTTGGAATTCCAATAGGTCTTCTATATCTAACCCATAATCTTTTAGAAACTTAAAATCGATGATTTTTGGAATGAATACCTTCCGCTCGTAGAAGGATTTGTAGAACCGACTGTGCTGGAGTTCAGTCTTGAAGTACGTAGTCGGCATTTTCAACACCTGAGCTTTGCCAGTTGTGTTGCCTTTCTTTCTCGCCCCTGATTGAGTGTTGTGTGAGGTTTGAGGTTGTTCCTCACGACCAGTCGTTGTTGATGGAGTTCCCGTTTGAAAACGAACCCTGCGGCTAGTGTAAGTGGATGGTTCTTCCCGGCCTCGCTTTGAAGAGGTTCGTTGCCTCCTAGGCACCTCGTCTTCAGTATGGGATGTAGATTTTCTGGGGACAGGTTTAAGAGAAGGTTTTGATACAACTATCTTGGGAGGTCTGGACTTTGGAGCCATTGGACTTTTTGAAATTTAGAGAGACAGAAAGTCAAAGAGCAGAGAGTGAGAGCAGAGAGAGAGTTAATGGAGAAAAGAGTAGACAGCAGAGAGATTGAGAGAGAAAGAGAATGAGAAAGAAAATGGAGATGAGAGAGAGAGAGGACAGAGGGAGCAGAACAGATAGATAGAGAGAAGCAGAGAGAGAAATTGAGAGGGAGAGAGATAGAACAGAGAGCTTGGAGCAGAGAGGAGAAATGGGAAGAGAGAGAAGATGAATAGAGGAGAGAAGAAACGGAGAGAGAGATGAGAGACAAGGAGATGAGAGAGAGCTATGTGCGGGAAGGAAATGCCGAAAAGAGAGAGAGACTTCAGAGAGTCCGGAAATGGAGAGGGAGCGAACCGAAGAGGAGGAAGGTTGTGCGCGGGAAAATGGAGGAAAGAAGAAAGAAAGAAAGAAGAAGAAGAAGAAGAAGGGGAAGGCGGATGGTCGCGCGCGGAGTCGACTTTGCCCTAGGCGAAGTCAACTTCGACCCCTCGGAGTCGACTTCGCCTCAGAGCGGAGTCGACTTCACATCTCCCAAGTCAACTTCACCTGAGTCGACTTGGCTTTCCCGGAGCCGACTTGACTCATCTACTTTGACCTTTTCAGATTTGATTTTCTTGTATAATTTTCGTAATTTAATTCAATCATCCTCATTTCATTTCTAATTTTATAAAATGATTCCTTTGCTAAGGGCTTGGTAAATATATCAGCAATTTTATCCTCAGTTTTCACATATTCTAAACAAACATCATGATTTTCAACATGTTCTCGAATAAAATGATGTCTTACATCTATATGCTTGGTTCTTGAATGCAATACAGGATTTTTTGTCAAACATATGGCACTTGCGTTATCACATCTGATAGGAATATTATAATAATCAATGCCATAGTCTTTCAAATTTTGTTTCATCTAAAGTAGTTGGGCACAACAGCTTCCGGCGGCTATATATTCGGCTTCTGCTGTAGATAGAGCAACACTAGTTTGTTTCCTTGAATACCATGAAACCAACATATTTCCAAGAAATTGACAGGTTCCACTAGTACTTTTTCTATCTACTTTGTAGCCGGCAAAATCCGCATCCGAGTAGCCGATTAAGTCAAATGTTGACCCCTTTGGATACCATAGTCCAAGATTAGTGGTATTTATCAAATATTTAAAAATTCTCTTTACAGCCAATAAATGTGATTCTTTAGGGCATGCTTGGAATCTAGAACACATACAAACACTGAAAAGTATATCTGTTCTAGAAGCAGTTAAATACAACAATGATCCTATCATACTTTTATAAAACTTTTGATCGATACATTTACCGTTTTCGTCCGTGTCGATCTTGATTGTTGAACTCATTAGAGTATTTGCTCCTTTAGTAGTTTGCATTCCAAATTTCTTTAGCATTTCTTTGACGTACTTGGACTGATTTAAGAATATTCCTTCGCTTTGTTGCTTGATTTGCAGTCCAAGGAAGAAATTTAGTTCTCCCATCATGCTCATTTCAAATTCACTCTGCATGATCTTAGAAAATTCTTGGCACAGAGTTTCATCAGTAGCACCAAATATTATATCATCTACATAGATTTGCACAATTAAAATATTTTTACTTTTATATTTGATGAATAATGTAGTATCAACTTTCCCTCTTTGAAATTCATGATCAATCAAAAATTTATTTAACCTTTCATACCAAGCTCTTGGGGCTTGTTTTAGTCCATATAATGCTTTGGTTAGCTTATAAACATATTTTGATTGATCCCTTTCTTCAAATCCAGGGGGTTGTTCAACATATACTTCTTCATTCAAGTATCCATTCAAAAATGCACTTTTCACATCCATTTGAAACAATTTGAAATTCATGTGAGAAGCAAATGCTAGCAAGATGCGTATGACTTCTAATCTAGCTACAGGTGCATATGATTCTTCAAAATCAATCCCTTCTTCCTGGGAATACCCTTTGGCTACTAATCTAGCTTTGTTTCTAATTACAAGTCCGCTTTCGTCCAATTTGTTCCTAAATATCCATTTGGTACCAATAATGGTATAACCATTTGGTCTAGGAACTAAATGTCATACATCATTCCTTTCAAATTGATTTAGCTTTTCTTGCATTGCAATAACCCAGTTTTCATCATTAAGAGCTTGTTCAATAGTGGTTGGTTCGATTTTTGACACAAATGCATATTGTCCACAAATATTTTGCTTTGATCTCCTAGTTTGTACTCCTTCATAAATATTTCCAATGACTTGCTCAATTGGATGGGCATTTTTGAACTTTAAATCAATTGGAGGTTTGTAGGAATCGTTACCTTCACTTACCTCTTCCTCCATGGAGTTTTCTGGCTTGAGCTCGGTTTCCTTTGTTGTTCTTGTTGTTTTGCTTTTGTATCATCTGCGTCACTTAGTTCATCCTCCTTTCTCGTAGTTTGGTTAAATTCATCAAAAACAACATGTATTGATTCTTCTATTGTTTGATTTCTTTTGTTGAAAATTCTATATGCTTTGCTATTTGATGAATAACTCAAGAAAATAGCTTCATCACTTTTGGCATTTAGTTTTCCCAAATTTTTTTTCCATTATTTAACACATAACAAATACATCCAAAAGTATGGAAGTATGATATATTTGGTTTCCTGCCTTTCCAAAGTTCATATGGGGTCTTTTTCAATATTGCTCTAATGGTAACTCGGTTTAATACATGACAAGCTGTACTTACAGCTTCACCCCAAAATCTTTTGGACAATTTACTCTCATTTAGCATGGTCCTAGCCATTTCTTGTATTGTCCGGTTTTTCCTTTCAACAACTTCATTTTGTTTAGGAGTTCTTGGTGCAGAAAATGTATGGTGAATTCCCTTTTCATTGCAAAATTCTATGAATCGACTATTTTCAAATTCACCACCATGGTCACTTCTAATGGAAATGATTGAACTTTGTTTTTCATTTTGCACCAAAGTTGAAAACGAGACAAACATTGAAAATGCTTCATCTTTGCTAGCTAAGAGTATAATCCAAGTAAATCTAGAAAAGTCATCCACAATTACATACACATACTTTTTCCCACCAAGAGTTAAAATGTCTGATAGCCCATAAAGATCCATATGTAGCAATTCAAGTGGTCTAGTTGTTGAAATTTCCTGTTTGGTCGAAAATGACATTTTTGGTTGTTTAGATAGTTGACAGGCTTTACAAATCTTATCTTTGTCATATTTGAGCTTTGGTAAGCCTTGTACCAAATTCTTTTTCCATAAAGTTTTAATATTTGACATATTTATATGTCCAAGCCTTGTATGCCATTTCCATGGATCATTTTCTATGACTATTAGACATTTTCCTTCTAAGTCATCAAGGCAAACCAAATATACATTTCCATGTCTTTTGCCACTAAATATTATGTGCTCGTCATCATTAATAACATTACATATAGAGGATTCAAATACAACTTTATATCCTTTATCACATAGTTAACTAATACTCATTAGGTTGTGTTTGAGTCCTTCAACAAATAGAACATTTTCAATACATGCATTTGAAATACCATAGATATTTCCTTTACCTTTTATTTTACCTTTTTCATTATTTTCGAAAGCTACCGTTCCTTCATTGCATGGGTTGATCTTGTGAAATAGTTCTTTTTCTTCTATCATATGTCTTGAGCAACCACTATCAATAAACCATACATTATTGGCCTTAGCTTTAAGATATACCTGCAAAAATTAATTTGAGTGGAGCTCATCCTTTTGGTACCCATTTTATGGGTCCGTTTGGGTTAGTTAACCTTTGGAGCTTATGTTGATCTACCTTTGAATTCATAAATCTAATGCTTTTTGGCATCCAAACCAATTTAGCACCAAGGTTTTGCAGTTTTCTTAGTTCACATTGATAGACCTTGATAGTTCACATCTGGAAGCACCAAGGTTTTGCTCGGTGTCGCTCGACAATGAACCTTGAGGTCGGTTGTTCAGGGCTGAGGCCAGTTGGCCTATCTGAGCTTCCAGGTTCCTGTTCTTCGTGATCTGGGATTGCATAAACTGCATGAAAAGATTTTCCAGATCCGATTTCTTCTCTTCTCGCGGTGGTGGATTGAACTGCATTGGTCTTACAGGCTGTTGCTGCGGCGGTTGCTGTGAGAATCCAGGCGGCTGATTCGGCCTCGTCTAGTTGTTCCATGAGAAGTTAGGATGATTCCTCCAGCCTGGGTTGTAGTTGTTTCCATACTGATTTGCTGGGTTTCTCTGGAAATTTCCCACGTAATTAATGGACTCTGGATTGGAGGCATTTTCTATGACTATTAGACATTTTCCTTCTAAGTCATCAAGGCAAACCAAATATACATTTCCATGTCTTTTGCCACTAAATATTATGTGCTCGTCATCATTAATAACATTACATATAGAGGATTCAAATACAACTTTATATCCTTTATCACATAGTTAACTAATACTCATTAGGTTGTGTTTGAGTCCTTCAACAAATAGAACATTTTCAATACATGCATTTGAAATACCATAGATATTTCCTTTACCTTTTATTTTACCTTTTTCATTATTTTCGAAAGCTACCGTTCCTTCATTGCATGGGTTGATCTTGTGAAATAGTTCTTTTTCTTCTATCATATGTCTTGAGCAACCACTATCAATAAACCATACATTATTGGCCTTAGCTTTAAGATATACCTGCAAAAATTAATTTGAGTGGAGCTCATCCTTTTGGTACCCATTTTATGGGTCCGTTTGGGTTAGTTAACCTTTGGAGCTTATGTTGATCTACCTTTGAATTCATAAATCTAATGCTTTTTGGCATCCAAACCAATTTAGCACCAAGGTTTTGCAGTTTTCTTAGTTCACATTGATAGACCTTGTGTCTAACTTGTTGCAAAAATTACAAGCGCCCGGAAGTCTAGAAATAGGAAGCCAATTGGTAATTTGTTCCTCGGTTGGTCTTTTGGTCCAAACTACTTCATTTATCTTAGGTTTAGTATAAATGGATTTGGCGTTATTTCTTGGAGCGTTAAACTTCGTTTGTTCAAATATATTATACCCAAGTCCTTTCTTGCAAGTTTGGGTTGTCATTTTTAAGAACATTTTCACATTTTCTCCTGGATTAGAGAACTTGGCAAGGGATTCATTTAATGATTCATTTTCATTTTTAAGTTTCTCTAACTCATTTTCTAAGGTATTCTTTTAATTTTTTAATTTATCTAATTTTTCAGCAAGTTTACCATTTACAATTATTACTGCATCACATTGTCTTTTCTTTATTGTAAACTTGTTTCCTAATTTCTTTATTTCTTAATATAATGAATCATAAGCTTGTTGAAGTTCTTCTAACTCAACACATTTGAGACATTCATTTGTAGAAAAATTTGAAAAAGATTTCTGTTTGGAGGTTACCTCTTGACTACTTGTGCAGTCCGTTGAAGTAGCTTGATCCTCCAAGATTTCCATAGCTGCAAAGCATATGTCTGTATTTGCTATGCAGCAAATTCTTGCGCAATCTGCTTCGCATTCTTCACTTGAGGAGCTATTTGTTGTAGATTCTTCTTCATTCACGTACATGCCTCTTCCTTTGTTTCTTTGAAACTTTTTGTTGTCGCCTCGATCTTTTCTTTGCTCCTTTGCCTTATTTTCTTCGGGCGTTGGGCATTGGGCTTGCATGTGTCCCGAACCACCACATCGGTAACATTTTGTTGTTTCTTTCTTTTTCTCTTTGGAATTTCTTTCTTTAAAGTTTCTGAAATTTCTGCCTTTCCTTACAAATTTTCTGAATCGTTTTGTGAGTAAGGCAATTTCATTGACATTTTGTGAAGATGAGGTGGTGTCTTCTGAGTCTTGTGCGGCTCTCAAGTCAATGACTCTTTTGCCTTTGTGGTGATCTTCGTTTCTTTTCTTGATCAGCTCATGTGACATCAAAGAGCTAATAAGATTTTCCAACTTCAACGTGTTAAGATCCTTGGCTTCTTCTATTGCCGTGATTTTTGGAGTCCATGATTCGGGTAGTGCCCTTAGAATCTTCATGACCTGCTCAGATTCAGAAATTGCTTTCCTAGCCCTTTCAAGGCGTTAGTAATCTTGGAAAATCTAGAAAACATTTCAGAAATATTTTCAGTTTCTAACATCCTAAAATTTTCCAATTCTCCAATCAAAATGTTTCTCCTCGTCCCTTGGACTTGAGAGGTTCCTTCATAGATACAAGTTAGTGTATCCCATATTTCTTTGCCAGTTAAACAAGAGGATACTCTATCATATTCGGAAGTTGTAAGAGCACAAAATAATGAATTCATAGCCTTGGCGTTGCTCTTTACAATTTTCACTTCCTCATCGGTCCGTTTGGAAGCTTTTTCATCAATGGGCAAAGTCACACCATCTTGAATCGCAATCCAAGATTTCATATCGGTAGCCATGATGAGTTGTTTCATACGTAGCTTCCAATATCCAAAATTATTCCCATCAAACAATGGTCGCCTAGTAAAGGATTGGCCTTCGGCAAACGCGAGAACGGAAGTGGATTGGGATGCCATATCAAAAAGATCTCTTTAGTAAACTCAAAGACCTGCTCTGATACCACTTGTTGGTCCCGAGTTTATGGCAAAACTCAAGAGGGGAGGGGTGAATTGGGTTCTTGAAAAAATTCTTTGGTAAATCAAAACTTAAACCCTTTAGAGTTTTAATCCCTTAGATTGTAGCAAATAGAAAGCAATAAAGAAAAACAGTAGACAAGATTTATAGTGGTTCGGGCAACCTTTCCCTACTCCACTCTTCCAAGCTCACACACCCTTGTGACTTGGGTTCCACTATGTATTCCACGAATACAACTAGAGTCTCCGCTCTCTTCTAAATTCTAGCTCTAGGGGGCATATACAATCAGAGCCTCTGCTCTCTTCTAGATTCAAGCTCTAGGGGGCATATACAATCAACACAAGTAGGTGATGAGTTACACTCCAATCACAACTCTACTTGCAATGTCTTGGTTTGAATCACCAAACTTAAACCAAGCACTAAAAACAAACAATAATGTAAAAATAAAGGAGATCTACATTTTACTGAGTTGTGTAGCAAGTTTCAGCTTGGGGAAGAATCTGTAGAAGCAACCAATTGTATTTCATTGAAGCAAACCGCAACTTTGAAGCTTGTTCTTCCTTTGAAAGTGTATAGATCACTCAATTGTAGAGAAAAGCAAATGAAAGCTCTTATTAGCACTTCTTTCCTCTCTTTAGGCTCTATATTGTGTGTATCTACATTTGCTTGAGTGTCTATATATATAGGAGGCAAGATTTTGAACGTTATAGAGGTGGTTGGCGCGTAATAAATGTTCCAACGTTCAAAAATTCGAACGTTACGTATCCAAGTCGCAGGTGGAGTCGACTTCGTCTGCGACTTCACCCAAGTCGCATGCTGGAGTCAACTTCGTGTGCGGCTTCGGCTGTTCTTCAGTTTCCAAGTCTGTGTTCTGGGTCGACTTGGTTTCAGACTTGGCCTCAAGTCGATCTTGGAGTCGACTTGGGGTGCGACTTGACTATTTCCTTGTACTAAGTCAGTTTGATCTTTGTTGATATAATTCTTGCTTGCTTAACTTCTTTCTTCCTCTTGTCCTTCAATACTAAAGGCTTGGATTTGCTTCAAATCTTGGAGAACTTGAATCTTGTATGGACAAATTAGCTTTGATTTGGAATGAATTCATATGCCTTGCTTGCTTTAAGCTTGTATTAGTCTTTATATACTCAGGTTTGAAAAACTTGAGTTGTCTTCATCTTGAAATGAACTTGCACCATTAACTTGGGCTTGAGAAACTCAAGTCGATCTTGGGGTCGACTTCATATGCGACTTGGCCTCAAGTCGCAAGTGGAGTCGACTTCGACTGCGACTTCGGATGTGTTGTTCCCCAAAATCAACGCTGGAGAGAAATCTGCAACTTCAAGTCGATACTGGAGTGGACTTCGTCTGCGACTTGGCTTCCAAGTCGCAAGTGGAGTCGACTTCGTCTGCTACTTCGGATGTTCTTCTTCCAATTTCAAATCTGTCCATCAGGTACCTGTTGAAGTCGCATGTGGAGTAGACTTCGAGATCGACTTCACCCTAAGTCGAAGTTGGAGTCGACTTGGGAATCGACTTGGCTGATTTTCATTCCTTAAGACATTCATTAAAACTATTAGTAATCATTTCATACTCAAATTTGAATTTTTTAATCATCAAAACTTATGCTTTGGTCAATTTGTTTTGTTTTAACTATTGTTTCCAACACAACGTACCTTTCGGTACTTAAGCCAAAACAGATTTATAATCCCGAATTTTCGGCAGCTAATCTAACTTTTCCTAACCCAAATCCAGGGTATTAACACATATTTAACACCCATAATTTAATCCCTTTCAAAACAGCAACTTCTATGTACATGCTGGGTATCCTTTTCACCCCATTTTGAATGTTCCTACTCATGCCCTAAATTTCCAGATTTAAGGCAAACTTAATCAATCCATTTTAGACATTCAAGGTACCTTATATTTAGAGTAATTTACCCTCTAAATCATCCATAATTTATTTAGGCAAACTTATGCAACATATGCACCACAAAATCATGGAAATCGGGTCATATACTTAGCCTTGAATTTCATTCTTTCTAAAATTCATAACTTAGGCTTAAATCAACATATATAATACATCTAAACATGAATTATCATACAATCATAAGAAAAATTCAAAACAGCAACGTAATACTTGAATTTGGGATGTTTCAAGATAGGTTATCAATCCATATCCCTTTCTATCATCCATTTCAACATCTTAAATCATCAAAATTCATTCATATCATTTAATACCCATTCAATATTCTAATTAATGGTATTGTAATTCACCATTCAAGGATCCTTTATGAACCATATTCATATCCAAAAGCTTGGGGTAAAAAACTTAGAATGAAAGGATCTAACACATCATATGTACTTACTTGGTTGTTGCAAACTTTGACCCTAATCAAATCAAGCTTAATTTTCCTTTCTTTCTTCCTTTCTTTCTCTTTCTTTCTTCTCCCTTTTCTTTCCTCCTTGCTGGGGTTCCTTTGGGCGTGCAAGGCTGCTGGAGTTTAGGGGTGTTTGGCTCCTTGAAATTTTTCTCTAACTCCTCATACATGTGATCTTCCACCCCTTCTTATAAGCTGGAATTTTTCCAGCTTTGTGGACCCTATTTTGGGCATGATTTGAAGGTATGTTAATGCACATTTATCCCTTGTTGTGTTGTCCAATTTGTGGCCAAAATAAAATTACATTTTTGATAGATTTTTAAATGATAAAATATGCTCAAAATCAACCTCACCTTGTTGTCCCCTTGTGCACGTTCCTATGTTGCCTCCTTTTTCAAATTTTTTTCCACACATTTGCATCTTTAAACTAATGGTAATTTATGTATCCTAATTAGTAGCTGGCTCAGCTACTAATTTAGCATAAAAAATCACAAAAATCAAGCAACCATGGCCACTTGGATGTCCCATATGCATGCTCCCTTGCTGTCCACTATTTGCTCCATCAATGAGCTGCTGATCACAATGATTTTTTGCTGGATTTTTCCACATGATTTGATGACCATTTATGTACCCTTTCATGCTAGCTACTTAGGTTTATATATCATATAAAAAAATGCAAAAGTCCAAGTTGAGGCTGGTTTGCATGTTCCTTGCATGACACATATGCTATGCTCCTTTGAGCTCCTCCTTAGCATCATAAAATCCAACGTTAATGCAGGGATATTTTTATGGATTTTTCCTTTTATAATATTTCACAAAATACCCTGCATTTTACCTACATTTGACACATATTTGGGGCCATTAAAAATGCATTTAATCCATGCACTATTTGCCTTAAATGCATGGTACTTTGTGGTGTAAAAGTCAAATGTGTGTACCTTTTTTCTATTCAGGAATTTTTCCATCATAATTCGATTAATCTAATCCTTCCAAAATGTTAATCTCATGATTTTATTCAACCGTTTTAAATTTTATCTCAATCCGACTTTTCTAACTCAAGTTATAGCCACTTGAAGTTAACGGTTGAATTTTGAATATAAACAATTAATTATCACACTAATTTCATCAGAATTTTCATAATACAATGCTCCCATAAGGTTAAGCCCATCCTTCCTACTTGCCTTTCAAATTTCACTTCAATCCGCCTTACAGGCGTTAAGTTATGAATTTTCTAGTATTTTTCTACTTAATTTGATAATTACCATTTAAATTCTCATAAATCAAACCATATAATTTAAGATAATTATTCATGATATATTGATAAGTTTCAATTATCATCAAACTACTTTAATCCTATTGACCCATATCGGCTTATAATGATTACTTGAATCATTATTTCTAATCCTTGGCCTAATTGCAATAATTTACCAAAATCATAAAATCATCCAAAATTCAATTAAATCACATATAAATCACATTTATCTGTCCAATGCATACAATTGAGTTCTACATAGGTTGGGGTCTCACAAAGTGAATCATTGTTTAAGTACACTTTCTTATCAAAGAACATGACGTTAATTCACTTACCTTTGTTTTGCCCAACTACACTTTCTTTGCCCCCCAAACTTATTACATGACTCTCCTCACCATATTTCAGGGCATCTAGAGAGATGTTTTCTATTTTTTGTATTTTTTTATTTTTAATATTTTTTAGCTCCCCTCACCATATTTTAGGGTATCTGGGGAGAATTTTCTTTTTAAAGAGACATTATTGTGACTTTCCCTTGCCTTTTTACGCGAACCTTGACATTTGTTGATGTCAAGTTCTGGTTACTCAGCTTAGGTCAGTCGCCCTCTTTTATTACTTTGATAATCTGGTAGGGGTACTGAACATGTAAGTTAACCCATTTTAGATCCCACAAAAAAATTTATGAAATTTTACGCATTACCGAGACCATTTATTTCCTTAAAACACATGGTTATCACACATTTAACTTAGTTCTTATCATTGCAATTGAAAATATTAGCATGAAATTGAATTATAACAATGTATTATGAAATTTAGTCCAATTCATTCACATGTTACTTGCAAATTTCCTTAACACATTGTCCTTAGCATGAATTTCGAATTTTTCATGAAATCGATTTCAGGTTAAAGTTTTTTCGAACCATGTTCATGTTTTATCAAAATGGATTGAAACAAGATAATTTTCACTAGCAGAATTTGACATGATATGCAATCTAACACATATATGCAAGATATGAATGCAAACACACCAAAAGGAATTATACACCCCCAAACTTGAGGGATGCATTATTCCCAATGCATGAAACTACATGAAACCTACATGATCATAGACTAAGAAATAAATACAAAAGTAAAATAAAATGGAGAGGATAGGTACTCCCCTAAGCTTCTGATGCGGAGGAGTCGTCACCATCGTGCTCACTTTCTTCACCTGGCTGCTATGAAGACTGACCAAAATAGGCTCGGAATTCGGAAGGTATCAACGGGAATGGTGGTAAAAGTCGTCATATCAATCTGTCAGTCCTCCATGATTCTCCGAAAGTGCACCTCCATAGCCCAATTGGACTGCTGTAGAAATTGGGCTTGGGCTACCATTAAATTCTCCAAGTTGGTCAGCCTCACACTGGTTGGGAGTAGTTGAGACAAGGAAGCAACCAATGGTTATGTTGTAGGACGCGTGGCGGTGGTTCGGACTCGGGACGGTACATGGAAGGATAGGTCATCGACACTGGCTTGGCAATTTAATACCTCTTCTGTGACCTCCCATCGGACTCCCGCTCTTTTGCATAACCCGGTGATAAGCGAAGGGAACCAATAACTGCCTTTGGGTGCCCTAGCACTGGCGCATATCTGATTGTATAAGAGCTTCCCCACATCTATAGACAGGCCTGAGTAAATGATGTACAGGAGAAGATCCCTATCCATGGTGACCTCACTCATGCGGGTCAACGGCATCAGCCTGGCGGAGATAAAATAAAACAACATCTTCCCATGATAGCGGAGATCCCCATGCTTGAAAGATGTTAAATGTTCTCCCGTCGATTTCGACGTGGGTGGTCTTTCACAATAGTCTCGGATGATCGCAGTGACATCCCTTTCTTCTCCCTCCAATAGTTCCTCATATTGATCCGGGTGATCAATATTGGGCATCTCGTAAAAGGCATTGATGGCTTCGGGATGAAAGGGAACTATCTTGCCTCTGACTTTGACCCTGCCTTGATCATGCTCAACTGCATTGGCATAAAATTTCTTCACCACTGGTACAAGGCCGGCTGTGGTTGTGCCATGAACTTTTGCCAGCCCCGGGCATTGAGTGCATTGATGAAAACATCAGTGAAAGAATCAATTTTTATTCCCCGCTCAGGTATCAGGTGCCTCTTTTAAAATGAATCCGTATACCACTTAAACGCCTAAGCCGATACAAAGTAGTTGGCATCAAAATTCACAGGGTCTTGTGTTTTCTTTATTTTGGCAGAGGAAGAAGAAGCCATATCTCCAATGAATTAACCAACCCAACAAAATGGCAATCCACACGATTCAATAGGTTAATCCAAATCAACAACCACTCCGTAATCCATAACTTCAAACCACACTTCCAACCACAAATACTTAATCCCGATGCACCAAATCATATTCAACCACACATGGATTCCACAATCAAGAATATTAGGCCAACCAAAGATCAAAAGAAGTTACCCCATTTTCTTACTACGAATTGTTGAAGTAAGGGACTGCTCTGCACTGGTGTCGCGGTGCGAATGTGTGGTGCCTAGGCACTGATTGACTATCTTCAAAAATCCGGTACCGGCTAGAAACGGGAAGAAAATGGTGGTTTATAGGGATGGAAATGAAGCGGAAATGGAGAAGGAATGAAGGGTAAGAATGGGGTGTAGGTTTAGGAGATGTAGAGGCTTGATTGGGGAGGATTAGAGTGGTTCTAGAGATGGGAGAGAGGGAGAGATGAAATGGGAGAAGAAGGGAAGGAAATGGAGGGGAGATTGAGGAAGGAAAGGAGAAAAATGGAGAGAAATGAGGAAGGAATGGAAGGCAAATGGAGGTGCTAGGGTTTGGAGAGGAGAAGTAGGAGAAACTCAGCGCCGGAGCTCTGGGTTAGGGTTTTAACCCTAACGCGAGATTTTTAAACTCGTCGGGGTCGAGCTGCCTACAAAGTGGTGCCTAGGCGCCAACTTGCTGCCTCCGCAAAATCCTGGATTCTTCACACGGCGCTGGGGCGCCAATGGTCATTGTTCTCCACTTTGAACTGGCTACCTATATACACTATTTCTTATCCATAACCTGAACATTTGGTGCTTGGATTGAAGTGACATGTCTTCCTTGCTGGAACATATCATGATCTTGAGCTTTTCCAATTAAAGAATTCACTTGGGAAAAAAATTTTAAATAAAGTAATGGGTTGCCTCCCATTTAGCGCTAAGTTTATCGTCTTCAGCCCGACGTCCCATTTATGATTAGCCAATTTTTGCTTTATCGAACTTCCTTCCATGCGGCATATGCACTAGATGTTCAAATCTCTTCCTAGCCTCTTCATATGGATCAGTTAGCCTCTTTTCTTGAATTTGATAGAGATTATAGAAGCGTTATTCTTTGAGGTCTTCAATTGTAGGCTTCAAGGAGCTGTTTTCCAAGAATAACCATTGACTGATCAATTTTTGTTGCTCTTAGATTCCTGAAAAATATAGTAGAGGTGTGGAATTGTGATCATTTTCAACCTTTGGCATTGTAACCACCTCTATTTCTTCATTACTCCCTTCTTCAACTCCCTTGCTTTCCATTATTCAACCATCTGTTTAAGCACATTTTGAGGTACAAGTTGCTTTATCGCATCGATTGATATATCTTCATTAATGCTCGGAGTAACTTCACAGCCCTATTCCAACTTGTCTTCTTCTACAATTTCTTCTATATGACTGAAAGATGCTTCTTGATGCTGACATTGGAGTGCGGTAGTCAATTGCTCCACCTGTTTCTGTATGTTCTCATTAAATTGCATTTGGCTCTTCATGAATTGCATGAACATGTCCTCCAAAGATGACTTGCTTTCAGGTGGTGATGGCTCCCCTGCTTGTTATGCTTGAAATCCTATCGACATCATATTATTTGATTGTGGGTTTCCATAGTTGTCCTGTGCATCATTTAAGTGATCAAGATGTCCCATGGATGCTGAGTAATACACGCATTGATTTGATAAATGTCCCTCATCTCCACATAAATCGCAGTAAGTTGAATAAGAATTGTCTATATCCTGCATTTGATTATCAAAACCTGAAAATTGAGGTGGAGGTGCCCATGTATTGTCATACTGATGGGAACCCATTGTGCTTGGTGTTGAAAATTTTGCATTTAGCCAGTGGTAATGTGAAACCCCGATCTTCGACACATGTATAAAATCCTAAGGTTGTAAACTCTAGGTAATGTATTAATGAAATATATATTCATGAGTATGAAAACATGTGTATTAGAGGTTAAAGAAATGCAATTGTGGGATTAAACCACGTGAATAGTGCACATGAATAGTAACATGAATAGTAACCGAGGTGATTAAGAGTTAATCACATAGATTAACCTAATCACAAAATGAAAAAAAAGGGAGATTTAATCACTACAGGACAAAATAGCAATAATTTTTGATATTTTAATGAAAATTTGAATTTTAATAAAAAATTAAAGAAAAATTCATAATTTATAATCCGGACGTCGAATTTAGATGAAATTTTTTATGGATGGTTAAAAATTCATGATGAACATGATGAATGGGTTAAGATGTGATGAAAATCATAAATTAAGGGTCAAGATGAAACATCAAATGAAGATCAAAAAGTAAATTCACTTTTCAATTAATGTTACTTTTGACTTTTTATTAAAATAAATAATTTAAAAATATAAAAATTAAATAAAAAAGCAGCTGCAGCAGGGGCATGGCAGGGGGTGGTTGGAAAATCGACCAAAATCAATGGTCTATGATCATCATTATCATAAACCAACGACTAGGATTTAATTTGCTTAAAATAAATAAATTTTAATAAATAAAAAATCTAGAAAAAATAGGGCAGCCATAGGAGGACTGGAGCAGGCCTAGGGTGGGTTGGAAAAAGGTCCATGCACTTTTTGAAATTATAAAAAAACACATTTGCAATTTCACACCTTGAGCAAGAGGGGTAAAATCCAATTTTATGAAAAATCAAGCCCTATAAATAGGGGCCAAGGGGGGAATTCCAAAGCACAGAAAACCCAGCTCTATTTGAGCATTTTCCACCCCCACCACATTTTAGCCTTAGAGAGAAAGAAGAGGAGAAAGTTAGAGAGAGAAAGTAAGAAAGGAGGAAGCATATCTTCACTTTGGGAAAGTGATTTCTTCCAAAATTTCTTTTGGGTGTTAAGTAGGGTAAAACCATGCTTAGATAATGACTAAGCATGAGAAAATAAGTATAGTTATAATTCTTAATTGGAATTATGCCAAAATATCAAAAATTTGGAGCAAAGATAAAGCATTCGGGAAGATAGCATATGATATATGTAAATGATGCTCCAAAATTGATAAATGATGATTTGGAATGAATGATTATGATAAATATGATGTTGGAATGATGATATATTAATTTCATAATTTTTGAAATTAAGAATTATGCTTAAGTGAATTTATGTTGATTTTTAGTATATGGAGAAAATGATTTATTTAGCCAAGTTAATGATGATAAATTCAAAATTCATAAATTTTTTCATGATATACTAAACATAAGCTATGCCATGGTATTTTTTATTTTTAGTAAAAATGTCAATTTTTGGAACCCATGAACAGTGTAACCCACGTTGCTGTGAACAGTAACCTCGGGTAAACAGTAAATGTGAACAGTACCCGTGAACAGTGATCCTGAACAGTAATCTGCCACAGTTACATGAACAGTAACTATGAACAGTAAAAAGCGTGATTTTGGAAAAAAATGGAGATTTATTTTTATATTTTATGAGGATATATGGATGGAATTTTTAAAGGAATTTATGGATAAAAAATTCATATAAGGATGTATTGACCAAATATCTTTATAAGATTAACCTCTAGAGAAATGAGGTAATGAATGACTATAAAGCATGCACGGAAAGCAAACTAAGACATGGAATGATATAAATAAAATATCATTTTTTCTTGTATAGGAAAAGGAAAGGAAAAGGTAGAGGACACAAACTGAGGAGGTAAGTAAGCTATATGCTATCTAAAATATTTCTAAATGATCGCAAATTGTTCGCTCACATGTTTTATGAATTATATTTTAATGCTTTACATGAAATGATTGCTAACTACTTGTTAAATTACTTTCTAAATGATTTATCAATTTTTATGGAGCATGTCATGCCGGCATATGTATGAACATGGTGCACAAGGAAGAGGCTTTAGTGGAGGTAGTAAGTGGATCAGAGGGTCCCCCTTCACTATTGCCAAGTCGCAAGGGCTGTGTGCCGGCGGCGTCCTCCCAGAGGTTGGAGATACAAGGAAAGTCATGTATGAATGAATGCATTGCATTCTCATGAAATGCATGAAAAGGTTTCTGTCCCATTAGTATTGATCACTTGGTAAGTGTCTCTTACCAAATGGGGAGAAATGCACTTGAATGAAAGGAAAATGTTTACTTGCCAAAGAAAAAGGCTTGCTTACTGAGTATTATTACTCATATGTGTTTTTAAAATAACAAACAGGCTATGAAGCTGACTCATAAAGGATGCCAGGTAGAAATGACCTGCAAATGTAATTGCAGTTCTATGTATACCTCCAAAGTGACAAATGTATGATAATCATGTTGAAGTCATGGATATTACAAACATGATTGTACTTATGTGAATTATTTCAATAAAAGAAGATATGAATGATTTTATGATGATATGGATGAGTCTATTATGAATAGAATGTATGCTTATACGATGAAAGAAAAAAAAGAAAAAAAAATTGGACAAGATCCAATTAAGTACCCGCCGCAAGATCAGGGCAACAATCCTGAGTCACATTTACCAATCGACAAGACCCTAGAGTAAGACCTATGTGGACGCCTCGGTTCGGGGCGCCACATGTAAGCATTTGAAGTCATTGAAAATTGCAATAAAAGACCCTAAAATAAACTTTGTCAAAAGCAAAGAAATAAAAGAAAACACTATGTATAATATATACATTCACAGAAGACAACTGAAATTGTTAGGATCCCCGGCAACGGTGCCAAAAACTTCACAAGCTGCGTATATGTCTAATTAAAATGCTCGTTTTAACGCAAGTATATGTGTCGATCAAGTAATAAAGAGTGAGTAGAGTATCGTTCCCACGAGGATTGTGTTAAACGGATTAGCACCTTAAATCTCAATTGTTTAAGTGAATTGGCAAAGTGAATGAAATTTTTTTTCAAAGAATTGAATTAAACTAGACTAGGTAAAGGAGTAAATGACCAAAGTGGAGTGGATATTGTTGAGATTGCCTTGAGATGATTAAGATAGGCGGGAATATGAATTCGTTGAATCATAGCTATGTCATTTGGTCCCATTTAAGTTAGTTGTGCAGAGATTACTAATTTAGGTTCATTCATATTCATATATGTCTTCCAACACATACAAACCTAACCAAGTTTTAGTTATTTGCTATGTTCCCATGCACGCAAGTAAAATAAGGTTGATAACCACATAACCTAATCAAGATTACACAGGGTTAATAGGTATATTCCTATCCATATTAACATCCAACACAAACAAGAGCCGGAAAACCTATGCCTCATATATGGATCTTATTCAAATCCCACTTTTTCAAGCATGAATCTGAATATTCAATTAATCTACAAGGTTGCAAAGCATGTAAATGCTTTAAGCATGATATGTAAGGGCAATCTCTGGAAACTCAAGTCGCCGCACAACCGTATTATCAATTCAAGCATAAGAATACCAAATACCATAAACTGTGAGTTCAAATCCAACATATCTCCCACCATAGGAAGATTCAGCCCATAAACATGACTTCAATTCCCAATAAAATCATGTTTACAATCATCCCAAGCAAGGATAATAACAAATATGAAGAGATATATGAGAAGAGGAGATGAAACTCAAAAGATTTGCAATGATAGCTTGGACCTCCACTTGCTCTTCTCTCCTTCCTTGAAGCCTTAGTTTTCTCCCTCTTCTCTATGGCAGCCACGACCACTCCTCTCCGTGTCCTCCTTTTTCTTTTCCTAAATGAACCCTAAGTGATAATTTATTCCCCCTTGCTTTTAGCCCGAGACACGTGCAAAATTTCACATGTGGGGGGGTCGCGTTGTGGTGCCGCAGCGCCAACTCTCTGGAAGCTTTGCCAACTTAGGGATTCTGGCGGTGGGTTAGCGCCTAGGCGCTGCTGGTTAACGCCGGGGCGCCAGCCTGCTTGCTTCTTCATTTTGCACATTTCTTCAACCCGACACTCTTACAAGCAGATTGTTGCCTGTCCTTCCTGCAAAATCAACTAAAACCGAATAAATGAACTTATAAATATCTATTTTATACTAAAAATGCCTAAAAACTACATATTGTTCATAAAATGCAAAATGAATGAAAACTAAGCTAAATGGTTGCAAACCAACCACATTCTCTTGGACTAACATGCAAAACTAATCTGAAATGAGCCATAATAACTCACATTTTCACAAGTTATCACATTATATACCTCTTTCACATGGTAACTTGTTATTTTCACATAGAGAATTATTTGCACCATCCATTTGAACATCATTTAAATCTATGCTGGCATGCCATTTTCGAATAGAGAAGAATTTAATCAATCATTTCAATAAGAGTAGTAATCAAAGCATTTATGGAATAAAGGGATGAAGGGATGGCCACCCTTAAATAGCTTTAGAAACATTCAAGTGATACAACTTGAAATCATTTTAGCATTTGAGAATAAAATATCATTTTTAAAAGTCTTGCTTGCTTACCTGAATCCACTTATGTTTCTTTCATCAATCTTTTCTCTGTCTTTGCTTAAATACATAAGAATGATATTGCAATCATAATCATAATTTCATATGTTTGCACATCATATAGTTTTCCATCCCACATGATTTCTATCAACTTACTTAACCCACTTGCCTTGTAAGTTGTGTGTCCATTTTCCAATTCACTTATTGGTATAACTTGTGCTTCTATAGCACCCATTCCTTTCAGAATCCACCTCTAATAGATTAAACTCTCATAATCACTTATTATACTTATTTATATCCCACTTTAAGTTAAATTCCAACCCAAAAATCTAGAATTTAACATTTATTTTGATTTATTCCTCAATTTGTCCATAATGCTGAAATCAGGCACACTGATCTCTGTAATTTTTGAATTACAATCAATTCGAGGAATTTAAATCTGAAATTTATATCATATTTAATAACTATATGAATTAACCAAAATAATTAATTACAATACAAAATATTAAGTATTTATATTTATTTTCATATTTTTACTCTACTGGACAGAATCATCAATTTTCAGATGAGTCAAACCATGTTAATTATTAGGTATATTTATAACTTTCAAAAATTAATTTTTATTTTTTTTTTCAGTGATATAAGGATTTATTATATATCATAAAAAAATTTCAGCTCAAAATTTCTTGTATAAAAATTACTAAAAAGTATTTGGTGCAGCTGATCCTGACACCCATTCAAACCTGTTCAGGTTGATTTTCCCGGATTTGTAATTTGCAACCTGCTTATCTTTTTATACAAAAAATTGGGTTTTTCCTTAATAACCCTATCATAAGTTTCCACACAAATTTTCATGTTAAAAATCATTCATTTACTATTCTTTCATATTTTATTCTTTTATTCGAGATTCACTACATATGAATAAAATAAAAATTTATAAATGAACCTGTTTAATTAGGCATATTTTAAACATGGAATATGTTAATAAACCACTACATATCTATATTTTGGGAGAGGAATTACCCTCCTTTTCAATCATCAAGCCGCCCTTCTTTTTCTTCTCTCCTTTCCCTTCTCTCTCTCTCTCTCTCTCTCCTTCCTTACTAAACGTCGCAGCTATTCTTGCTGCCCATTTTCTTCCTTTTTTTCCTCCTTTCTTGCTTCCCAAGAAACCCCTTGAATTTTCTTTATATAATTTTTTTAAAATACTAAAAATCAATCGTTAACTTGCCCCCTTGGTCACGATGGGCTGCCCCTTTTGGCATTTTATGAGGACAAAATTATCCAAATATTATTTCCCCTTGAATGTGCCTACATGCAGACCTATTTTCAAGAATTTTTCAAAATTCTCTCCTTGAGACACCTCACTTGCACCCTTAATTACATTAATTCAAAACCACTTTTTGAAGCGAAAAGTCAAAGGATTTTGACCATAAGTGTTTAAGCATTTTCTCATTGGATTTAACTTAATCAAATTCATCCATGTGATAGGACACTTTATTTTAGCCATTCATAAAAAATTTCATCCCAAAATAATCATTCTTGTGCAAGATATGAGCATTTGAAATTATCTCATGAAAATTCATGAAATTAAATCATTATCACCATAATATAATCATGATTAACATAATTCATACCATTCATGAGGTAGAGCATATCAACGTGTGCTTACCTTCCAAATTTCATATCAATCCGCCTTATAGGCGTCAAGTTATAAATTTTCCAAATAATACCCTAATTTGTTCCATCATTATCATCAACTTAATCATAATTAATGAAATTCAAAATCATACTACATCATCATTTCCATACATCATTTTGTCCTTTTTGAGGACATTAACTCATATTGGACTAAGGTGATTAACTTAACCACCTCACTTGATTACTAGCCCTAATCTCATCTATCCACTTCAATTATATAATGAACAATAATTACATGCCTAGATTGCATGTATGAGTCACATTTGTTCTGGGTATCACAACCTTTGCTTCTCATGAATGGAATTTACCTTTAATACCCATAAGTCAAATGCTTAAAATCAATTTCATCATTAATTTTTTATAACCATTCATAATACCACTTTCTAATGGGATTAGGTTTAATCTAATCCATTCATCACTTAGAACATTTCAATTTACTTAATCATAAAATTTTTCATCTCAAAATGATGAATACATGTTAAAATATTAGCAAATGAATTTAATTCATAAAATATCATATAACTTCAATCATTTAATCTCTTTCCATTCATTCTTTTCATAATCCAAACCGTTCATCATGTAGGGCATGCCGACTGAAGCTTTCACTTAAAATTTTATATCAATCCATATTATACATCAAAAGATATGAATATATCAAGTATTAAGTCAAATAATAACATGAAAAATGGCATTAATTACACATTCCACCTAAGCATTCTCCACACCTCTTTGTCCTATAGTTTATTTCATCTTTTACTACACATAATTACTATAGTAATCAAAATGATCATCTTAATCACCTTGCTTACTTAGTTGCCCAAATCTCATCCATCTAAATCATAGAGCATGAAATTTAATATCTCCCATTAAATTTTCATGCCAACATGAATTGCTCATACTAAGATCTATTGAAAACAATATAGGTTATCATAAACCCTCCATATCATGAATATTTCAAATTCCATCCTTATACAAGCTCTAACCTATATTTACTATGCTTTAAAATAAGTGGGGTTTCACATAAGCCTGTAATTGACTGGCCCTAAACGTCTTATGATCAATTTTGATACGAGTCAAGAGTGCTCTATTAATGACATTAGTGGACTTCCAGACCTTGTATGGTTCTCCTTCCAAATCAACATGAAAATGATCAAGTATCTTGTAATCCATGTATTGTATGGCAATACTTCTTGGCGATTATTTTTCTTTTACTATAATGCCTCCAAAAATAGTCTAGGCAGGCTTACTTTGATCTTATTGGCCACTTTTCATGAAATCTCTGCCTCTTGGGGATTAAGTTGATTTCTTCCTCTACCTTTGGGATAAATGCAATGAACTATAAGTAGTGTTGAGACTTTCAATTGTGAGGGTAGATCCATGTAATGTAGAAACTTATTACCCAGATGATATTTACTGCTCCTAATCCACTGATTGTACATCTAAGTGAGGTGAACCCTTCTAGAAGTAGATCGTCAAAAATAAGAACTCTTAAAATACAACCCACCTTGCTATGGGTATTGAACTCATTAATGTCTTGTGCATCTCCCAAGTTAATTTCTACTCTCTTAACATATGTACTGAAATTTCTTAATCTCATAGGTAGTAGAATAGTCTTATCAGATCTGGATAAATTTTTCCATCCTCCTTTAACAAGGCGGTCCAACCTTGAAAGTCAAGCAATTCCTCAATACCAAATTCATATTTTTGTAAAAATTTGAAATCAATGATCTTTGGAAGGAAAGTTTTCCTCTCATTGAAATGTTAGTAGAATCTACTATGTTGATGCTATGTTCTGAAATATTCTACCGGCATTTTGAGAACTTGACCTTTCAATCCCCTACAATTTTCGTACTCTCACTGGATTCCAAATCCTCCCTTATGTTAGATTTGGACAGTCTTGAGATGGGAAGTTTTCTTGGTTTTGAAACTGCTTTGGGTGTCATTGATGTTCAGGAGATGAAAACTTAGAAGTTTGGTGAACAAGTGATGAGATTAAGAGATTTGGTAATTTAGAGCTTGAAATGAGAGAAAATGGAGCTGAATTGGAGAATGGGAAGAGAAAAATGAGAGAAATGTTGGTTTGCACCTAAAGTAGGACAGCCAAAACGACGCCCGCAGAGTCAACTCTGAACCCTAAGTCAGGTTCAAAGCTGACTTCGCTCATCCAAAGTCAACTTCAGTGAAGTCAACTTGGGATGAGTGGAGTCGACTTGGCTTCACTTATCCAAGTATAAATGCACTCTATTTCCTACCCATTCAACTCATTTCATACAAGCAAATCAATTTAACAAATATAGCAATCATATCAATCCTATTTAATAGTAATTTTGTAATTTTACATTAATTTCATGCTTTAATATCAATCATACCAATTTCATTTCTGATCATATAAAATGATTTATTTCTCAGTGGTTTGGTAAAAATATTAGTAATTTGATCTTCTTTTTAACATATTATAAAAGAATATCATGATTTTCAACATGTTCTCTAATGAAATGATGTCTTTCGTCGATGTATTGGGTTCTAGAATGTAATATGAGATTTTTAGTTAGGCATATGCACTAGTATTATCACATCTAACAGGTATATATTTGTAATCTATCCCATAGTCTAAATTGTTATCCCATCCAAAACAATTGGACACGATAGCTCCCGGTGACAATATATTCAGCTTCTGCAGTAGATAAGGCAACACTGATTTGTTTTATTGATAACCATGAAACCATCATGTTTCTAATATATTAACATGTTTCACAAGTACTTTTTCTATCTACTTTGTAACCGGTAAAATCTGCATCCGAGTAGCCAATTAGATTAAATATTGACCCTTTAGGATGCCATATCCATAGATTGGTAATGTCAATCAAGTATCTAAAAATTCTTTTCATAGCTATCAAATGTGATTCCTTGGGACATGATTGAAATCTAAAACACATGCACACACTAAATAATATATTTGGTCTGGATGCATTCAAGTACGACAAAGATCCTATTATACTCCTATACAACTTTTGTTCAATTGGTTTACCTCTTTCAGCTTTGTTGATTTGATAGTTGAGCTCATGATTGTATTTGCTCCTTTACTGTTTGCAAGCCAAACTTCCTGAGCATTTTTTATCGTACTTGGATTAATTTATAAAAATTCCTTTATTTAAATGCTTGATTTGCAGTCCAATGAAGAAATTAGCTTGCCCATTATGCTCATTTCAAATTCATTCTGTAAGCTTGGAAAATTCTTAATACAAAGATTCATTAGTAGCACCAAATACAATATCATGAACATAAATTTGAACAATTAGAATATCTCTTCCTTTGTACTTAATGAATAGGGTAGTGTCAACTTTTTCTCTTCAAAATTTAGATCAATCAATAATTTGCTTAGTCTCTCATACCAAGCTCTCAGAGCCTACTTTAGTCCATACGAGGCTTTCGTTAACTTATAAATAAATTTGGATTGATCCTTTTCCTCAAAACTAAGAGGTTGTTCAACATATACCTCTTCATTAAGATATCCATTCAAAAATATGCTTTTCACATCCATTTAAAACAGTTTGAAACCCATATGAGATGCAATGCTAATATGATGTGCAAAACTTCTAATCTAGCCGTTGGGACATATCATTCCTCAAAGTCAATTCCTTCCTCTTGTGAATACTCTTTGGCTACAAATCTAGCTTTATTTCTTACCACAAGTTCACTTTTATATAATTTGTTCATAAAGACTCATTTGGTACCAATAATTGTGCAATCTTTGGATCTAAGAACTAGATTTCATACTTAATTCATTTCAAATTGATTTAGCTCTTCTTGCATGGCTATGATCTAATTTTCATCATTAAGAGCTTGGTCAATAGAGTTTGGCTCTATCTTTGATACAAAGGAAAAATGTCCACATATATTATGAGTAGAGTCTCATGTTTTTACACCTTCATATATGTTGCCAACACTTGCTCAATTGGATGATCACTTCTGAATTTCAGATCCTTTGAAGGTTTGTAGGGAACATTACCTTCACTTACCTCCTTGTCTGGATTTTGATCTTGCTTTCGTTCTTCTCCCCCTTGCTTTTTACCTTGTAGCTTTTCAAAATTCTTTGATAAATCGTCTGCATCACTTAGCTCATCCTCCTTCTTGGGAGTTGGGTTAAATTCATCAAATACAACACGAATGGATTCTTCTACTACTTGATTTCTTTTGTTGATAACTCTATATGTTTTTCTATTTGATGAATATCCAAGAAATATTGCCTCATCACTTCTGACATTTAATTTTTCTAAATTGATTTTTCCATTGTTCAATACGTAACAATTGCAACAAAAAATATGAAAACATGAACTATTTGATTTTCTATTTTTCCATAACTCATATGGAATCTTTCTCAAGATTGCTCTAATGGTGACTCGATTTAATACATGACAGTTTGTACTTACAACTTCATACCAAAATTTTTTGGATAATTTAATTTCATATAGCATAGTCCTAGTAATCTCTTGTATTGTTCTATTTTTCCTCTAGACTACTCTGTTCTTTTGGGGAGTTCTTGGAGCAGAAAATGTATGGTAAGTTCCCTTTTTATTCTAAAATTCTATAAATCGTTTATTTTCAAATTCACCATCATGGTCACTTCTAATTAATAAGATTGTATTTTATTTTTCATTTTGAAACAATTTGAAAAACTAACAAACATTGAGAAGGCTTCATTTTTGCTAGCTAATGGTATTATCCAAGTGAATCTTGAAAAATCATCTACAATAACAAAAACATATTTCTTTCCTCTAAGGCCGAAAATGTTGAATGACCCATAAAGATCCATGTGTAATAATTTAAGTGGCCTTGAGGTTGAAATTTCATTTTTAGATGAAAATTACATTTTAGATTGTTTGGACACTGACATGCATTCCAAATTTCGTCTTTATTATATTTGAGTTTCTGTAACCCTTCTACCAAACTCTTTTTCCATAGGTTCTTAATGTTTTACATATTTACATGTCCAAATATTTTATTATGATCCTTAGAACATTTTAAGATTAGTAAATGTAATTCAGGCATTTAATAATTAATAATTATTTGATTGAATTAGATGAATGAGATTAGGGCAAATGATAAGGTGAGGTGGTTAAGTTAATAACCTTTGCTCAATACAGATTAACGAGAAAATAACTATAAAATAAGGTGTAGGAAATGATGATTTGGCATGATTATTCAATGTAGTTAATTAAGTTGTTGATAATTATGGAATAAATTGGGATATTGCTTGAAAAATTCATAACTTGAAGTATATAAGGCAGATTGACATGAAAATTAGAAGGTAGGCACATGTTGATGTGCTCGACCTAATGAATGGTTTGGATTATGATAATCATGATTAAATTATGATGATAATGATTTAATTTCATCAAATGCTTATATCCTGCACTATAATGGTTATTTTGAAATGAAATTTTTTATAGATGGCTAAAACAAGGTGGCCTATCATATGGATGGATTTGATTAAGATAAATCTTATGAAAAAATGTTAAACCACATATGGTTAAAAATCATTGACTTTTACCATTTAAAAGTTATTTTCAATTAATACAAAAGTCGATATCATTAATGAGATATTTGAGGTGTCTTAAGGAGAGGATTTTGGGGTAATTTTTGCAATTTCAAGAATTCAAAAATTGCACGAAAATGGCTGCTAAATCAGGGATGTTAAATGGGGTAGCAAGTGGACAACTTTTATGCTCACAAAAAAATAAGAAAAAGGGCAGATTTTGTTAAAAAAATAAATATAAGAAGAATTTACAGGGGTGAAATGAGGACAACACATTAAGGAATAAGTATGGAATTAATTAAGCCTCAAAATGAGGTGGAAAATGAGAATTTAAGGCATCATTATATAAGAGAGAAAATGGGTAGCATGGACATCCCCTTGTTTTGGACAACAAGTGAAAAAAAAGAGATGAGGACCACTAGGGACATCCCTAGAGAGGAAGAAAGGAATAGGAAAAAGAAAAGGAAAAGAAGAGAAGAAAAAGGAGAAACTAATTTAGGAAAATATTTGAAAGGATCAAACAAATGTTTTAAGTATGGGCAAATAGGACAAATAACCAAGGACTATGGAACAGCGGGAACAAAGGTCGTTAAGTATTTTATTTGCGATCAAGCGGGGCATATTGCCTCAAATTATCTAAACAAAGCACAAACAGGACAAGGGCGAGGAAGACTAGCCCAACCAAGGATAATTACAATCGCTAACCAACAAGACACTTCTACAAACCCGGTGCGCTTGCATGCGTTGACTCGTACTGAGTCACAGGAGCAAGAAGAAAAAATGGTTACGGGTATGGTTTACATTTTAGGAAATTTTGCAGTAGCTTTGTTTGATTCTAGTGCTACCCATTTATTTATAGCTCGCCAATATATAGCCACCCATGCACTGCCTGTAGAGGAAACAAATAATATAATTCATGTAGAATCCCCTGTATACAGGTTAGCTAGTACTAGCCAAGTATCTAAGGCATGTCCAATTGGGATCAATGATACTAGAAGCAGACCTAATCATATTGCCAATGATGGAGTTTGATATGATATTGGGAATGGATTGGTTAAGCCAATGGGGAGCTACCATTGATTTCAAGAACAAGAAGGTGCGGTTTGAAGCAACCCGAGATAGGGATATAACTATTGGCAGACTAGAGCACCTGAGAATTCTACAATGTTGATATCATCAATGAAGGCGGCTAAGATGATCCGTCAATAATGTCAAGCTTATTTGGTATCAGTTAGTGTAAGGGAAGGAAAGGAAATGAAAATTGATCAAATTTCAGTGGTCAATGAGTTTTTGGATGTATTTCCAAAAGAATTATCTGACCTACCCCTAGAAAGAGAGATGGATATGATGGTTGATTTCATAACGGACAACAACCCCGATATCTAAGACTCCTTATCGAATGACTCTAGCAGAAATGACTGAGTTGAAGACTCAAATTCAAGAGCTTTTAGAAAAAGGTTTTATTAAACCCAATGTATCACCCTGGGGAGCTCCAGTATTGTTTGTAATGAAAAAGAATGGAAGTTTAAGACTTCGTATAGATTACGGAGAACTAAATAGGGTCACGGTTAAGAATAAAAACCCTTCATCACGAATTGATGATTTGTTTAATCAACTAAAAAGAGCAACAACTTTCTCCAAGATAGATCTACATTTAGGGTACCATCAATTAAGAATTAGTCCTACCGATATCACAAGATAACTTTTTGGACTAGATATGGGCACTATGAATTCTTGGTAATGCCATTTGGACTTACAAATGCCCTTGCTATATTTATGGATATGATGAATAGAGCATTTTCGGATTATTCAAATCAGTTTGTTGTGATACTTATCGATGATATCCTGATTTACTCAAGATTGGAGGAAAAGCATGGAATCCATCTTCGAAGGGTATTAGAACGATTAAGGAAAGAAAAGTTATATGCCAAATTGAAGAAATGTGAATTTGGTTAAAACAAGTAGCATTTCTAGGGAATATTATATCTAAAAAGGGAATTAAAGTTAACCCTAAAAAAATTGAATTAGTGCTTAAGTGGCCAAGGCCAACAACTATTATGGAGATCAGGAGTTTTCTAGGATTGGTAGCCTACTATCAAAGATTTGTTGAGGAATTGTAAAACCTATGTTATTTGAAACTTAGTGAATATGAGGTGTACTGAAAGCTAGTACAGTGTGTATATTATTGTTGTAAAGTTATAGAAAAATACGTATGTTTACAAAAAAACTAAATTGTAATTTTATAAAAGTGAGATTACATTATAAATTTAGAAAAAGAGGTAAATAATGATTTCATAAGGATTAGATATGAAAATGAATTTTTATAAATTTTTCGAGAAGGAATTTCAAAATTCTGAATTATACTAATTGAAACTGTTTAAATTAACGGACCTTATGGAAAAATAAAAATAAATAGGAAAATTTGGACCAATTACAGGACCTAAATTAAGGGCTTACATTCATCTACACTATTTTCATTATATCTTAAAATGTATAACTCAGATCAGCAGGAGAATTTAATAGGAAGTATTAAATTATGTGCTCTTTAATCTAGATGGATTAGATTATGAAAAATAATTGATTAAAATGCTTAACTTAAGTGCATAAGAACACGTGCCCAGAAGTCAAACCCATGCAAGCGTACACGTACAGAACCTCCCATTCATAAATTTTTATTTTTTAGTTAATTGTTCATTAAATTGATATCTTAGAATATTTAAGGCCGTTTGAGATGGAATTTTATGGGCAAGCCTATTTTAACATACCCGACGTAATGAGCGGACTAGATCATGAAAATTATGTTTTAAAAATTTTTAAACAACTAGAATTACATAAGATTTCATAAATTAAATTTAAATGCTAATATTTCAAACCATACAAATTATTTTGATATGAAAAGTGAAATGGATGGTTAAATTTATATGCTCTATAATATGGATGGATTGAATTATGAAAAAGGATTAACGAATGCATTTATTGTAATACCTAGACCCAAGTAGGGCTCATATAGATGCATTTGATTTGTAATTATGATTCATGTATGATTTGTTTTATTTATGAATGATTTTATGATTAAGGATATTTTGCAATTAGGGTTATAATTAAGAATGACAATTAAGATTAATCGCCGTAGCCCAATGTGAGTGTAATACCCAGACCAAGTAGGGCTCACTTAAGTGCATTTAATCTGTAATTATGAGTCATGTATGTTTTAGATGATTTTTATGATTTAATGATGTTTTGCGATTAGGGTTATGATTAAGAATGGTGATTAAGATTAATCGTTGTAGCCCAATGCGAGTCAATATGACTAAAGTGGCTTAATAAGGATTGCAAAATGTTAATGTGTTATTAATAATTATTTTAATTATCATGATTTGATTAATGGAAATTAGAATGATAATTATAGAATTAAGTTGGAAAAAGCTAGAAAATTCATAATTTGATGCCTATACGGCGGATGGAGATGAAATTTGAAAGGTAAGCACATAATTTTGTGTCTAATCTTATGGATGGATTGGATTAAGGAAATTATGATGGGATTAGGTTGATAATTATTTATTTTCATCCCAAATCCAAAAGTTAATTTCAAATGACTATAACTTGAGATAGAAAAGTTTTTTTGAGATAAAATTCGAGATGAACGGAAACAACTATATGATGAATATTATGGAAGGGTTGGATTAAGCTAATTATCATGAGCATATTCTTAATCACAAAAGGACAAAGTGGCTTTAACTTTTGTAACAAGCATTTATGAAAATGCAAGAGGCTCAATGGCTTGAGTTAATGGCTCATATGAGGTGTCAACCAAGGGTTTTGTGGGCTTGATTTTGTGAATTATCCTAAATTACAAAATTAATGATAAATCCCATGCATTTATGCTTGAGTTAAGGGGCTAATGAGCTAGCGTCAAGGAGGCCATGGAGGTGGCTCAAGTCGGGAGGTCCAAGGAGCCATGTGCTTGGATTTTTTATTTTTTATATACCCAAGTCAAAACCTAGCTAAGCTAAAAGAGAGAGGGTATGTAAATGCACTTGATTGGAGTTGAATTGGTGGCCAAGCAAAGCCATAAGGGGCAGCCATGTGGATGTCCAAGGGTGAGGATATAAGTAGCTCACTTATGATCTAAGATTTGAAATTTTAAAAATATGATAATTAGCCATTTTACTTGGATGTGATTGTGCAAAGACATCAATGAATAAGTGGGACATAAATTACCCTATCCATGATGTGGCAAGTGGATCCCACAAGATGGTTAAAAAAATATATCAAAATATATATATACATGGAGCAAGCAAGGGACGTCCATTTGGGTGAAATTCAAAGGAGAGAAAATCTCAAGGAGAGCAGCCCTTGGACTTGCCCAAGACCAGAAAGGAAGGAAGAAAAGAGGAGGAGAAAAAGAGAAGGAAAAAGGGGAGGAAAGAAAGGGATTCAAGCTAGGAAAGTTTGGATTCGAGTTTGATTCGAAACAAGTAAGTATATCTTGAGTTTTAAATCATTTAAACCAAGTTTTCTACCTCTAATTATGGATCATGAATATGATTTATTAAGAACCCTTCAATGATGATTTATGATACCTTTGATCAAGGTATTGAATGGGGATTGAACGATATGTATGAAATCAAGGATTCAAGAGGGAGGAATTGGAAGCTAGGGTTGATTTTGGGTAAAGAACCTATCTTGAATTTTCTTAAATCCCTAAGCTAAGTTGCTGTTTTGTTTAAGCACCATGATTAGGACATGATTCATGTTCTTATGAATTATACATGTTGATTTGGGCATACACTAAAGATTTTAGAAAGGATGGAACTTAGGGTTTCATATTTGACCTGATTTTCCACTTTTTATGTTAAATATGATGCAAGGATTTTCCTAAATGGGGTGGAAGAGATGACCCTAAATCTGATTTTTTGGGCATGAACAAAGGGATGTCCAAATGGGACAAAATATGGTACCCTACATACATAACATGTTGCTGTTTTGTAAATAATTAAATTATGGATATTTTAGAGGGTAAAATACCCTAGAATTAGGGTACTTTGGATGGCCAAAATAAGTTGGGAATGTATGACCTAAATCTGATTTTTAAGGGTATGCAAAGGGATGTCCAAAGAAGAGTGAAAAACGTACCCAAAATGTGTATTGAAGTTGCTGTTTTGGAAGCAACCAATATATGGATTTTAAATATGTGATATTACCCTAAATTTAGGTTAGTAAAATCATGATTAATTTCCATAATTTATGGATTAAAAATCTGTTTGGATTTAAGTATCAAAAGAGGCGTTGAAAGGATGAAAAACGGGTCATAACGTTGCTGTTTTGGAACCCAATGATTAATGGATTAAAATTCCATAATTAAACTCTAAATTATATGTTAAATAAAGGATTTAATCATGCTGAATTAGGATACAGTTTGCTATTTTTAAAAATTTTAAGAAACACATAAGTTATGTGTCATAAGATGAGTGTATATGGAAGGACATGTATGGACAAGTGATGAATGACCTATGTGAATTCCTAAAATGCAAAAATGCATGAAATAATGGTAAAATGCATGATTATGTTACTTTTTTTATTATTATTGATAATCTCAAATTTTAAGATTAATTTATGAAACCTAAGATGTCGAATATGTGCTTAAAATGAGCATCGACTTAGAAAATGTGAAAAATAGATGAAAAATGATAAATGGGAGGTATAAACCACCCACATGATGATTAATGAATAGTTATTATATGTTTACCCTACATATGGGTTTAGAACATGATATGGAATGGATGGTACGATACACAAGTGTTTCCTCTGTATGTGTACCCGACTTGAAATTCAAGTGGGAGTGTATGTAATGAATTATGGGTTGGAAAACTAAGTGTATGCAAGCAAATGAAAGTTTTATGAATGCAATGTCAATATTATGTATAGGAAAATGCAAAGAGAAAGTAGACTCGGAAAGCGAAGGTGGAACAAGTAAGCAAGCGATTTTCTATATGTTTCTTGATTTATCAAAATATGATAAAATGTTTGGTAATGTTGTTCTACCTAGTTGAATGGTTTAGTAAATGATTGATTTGAATTCTTTCTAAGATGTTTAAGGATGGGTATTCCTTTATCTCACTTTGTATTGAAATGATATTTCTAATATATTAAATGATTTGACCAAAGCTTTCTCAAATATTTAGGACAAGTGATGAAACATGAATTTATGAATGCAAAATCATGCTAGCATGTCAAAAATGATATTTATGAAAGGTTCATGTGCACAAAGCATGAGGTCGACCTCAAAGGTATAAGTGGACCGATTGTCACCCTTTGGTGTTGGCCAAGTCGCTAAGATAGGCTTCGCGCCGACGGTGCCTCCTTGGAATGGGAGAGAAGTTGGAGACGGATGACTACCTAACTAGCTTCCATCCTATGATGTCATATTTAAAAATAATGCATTGCATTATTTATAAAATATCCTTGATGGGTATAAGGAGCATGTTTTAATAATATACCCTCAAGGGAGTATAAGTTTTGCTTTCCAAGAAATTTTAAATGAAAACATTGCCTGCAAAATGAATTGCCTGAAAATCTTATAACTTGCTTATTGAGTTTTGACTTACATTTTGTTTTCCAAACCTAAAAACAGGTAAAAGGAAGAATGAGGCGAGGAGCACAGGTGGAGCTCCAAAGAATGCTAAATGTTTATGAATACATGTATATGAATTGTGAGTGAATGAATGGATGTATGATGAACTTATGTGACCGTCTTGATGTTATATGAGAAAAATTTTATATTATGTGACTATGGATGGAGAAAAATTTTAATGAGCGAATGCTAAGGTATGATTTATCATATTATGAATGAATATGAGTTTTATGATATAACATGTGTATATACAGATTTAATAATGGACTAAATGGGCTCATGATGAAAATTGGAATATGTTTAATGACATTAACTCTTATGGAGTCAAGATTAAGTGGATAAATATCCAATAAATCCTGCCATGTGACAGGGCAACAATCTTGATCACGTTTACCAATCAATAACGGTCCCAGAGTAAGGATAATGTTGTGATGTTCGGGCTGGGGCGCCACATTTATATAATTTTGCATGCATGGTACGTCCTTATCCCTTGGAACGTACATATGTAACATTTTCACCATATATTTCACATTTCATTAATTGAAATAATTATATATATACAACTCCATTTGAAATAAAATTTCATGGGTAATCCTAAAATAATGCACTTTACTTAGTGAATGGATTAGATATAAAATATAATTAAAAATGGAAATCAAAATTAAAATTCGAATGAATTGTACTGGTTAATTTCAAATGCTTATATCTTAATCATTTTTAATCATTTTGGCAAGAAACTTGTCATGAACGATTAATTTGATATGCTTTAAAATATTGACAGAGTAGATTATAAATAACGTCTTCAGAAAATTTTTAAACAGAATTTTATTCACTAATATTTTAGATGCTAAAGACGGTTTAAAGATATGTGATAGTCGTTTTAGAAAAATAATAAAAATTGGTGTTAGCAAGTGCCGATCTAGCATTGAGATAAAAATCTACCTCCTATCAAATAACGTGGCTAGCACTGAAAAAAAACAGAAAAACGTTGGCAACAGGATAGCTTGAACGGTGCATGGGGAGAATAGCTAGCCGCATTTCATAAAATGCATATGACTGACCATCAAAAGAGGAATGATATATAAAGGGCAAGCACATTAAAAAAAATTCTTTAAAGCAAGTAAGAGAAAGAAAGGAGAACCGAGAACTTCAAGCTAGAGCTCCAGCAGGATTTCTCCAAATAGATCCAAGAAGGAAGAAGACAAGCAGGCAGTCAATGGGAATAGGTTTTTTTGGAAGAAATTTTTTTTATTTCTCTTCCTTCTTCACGTCATATATCTGATATATTATATTTGGTTTCTTGGCATTTTTTTTATTTAATATAGCTGATTATTACTCTTTACATGGTACGTAATTCCTTTTACTAATATAGAAACCGGTTATGTAATAATTTGAAAAAAAATTTATTCTATCCAATCCAACATCTAAACAGGTGCTCTTCACTTTTTTTATTCTTTTGTTTTCTATTCATGGTTTTACAATTAGATCCGTTTAGGAATTTTATTTTAATTGCATAGATTGGCCGACACGTTTCTTTTATTTAAATTTTATTATTTTGAATTGTTATGTAATTTAATAAACAACTTGTAACATACAAATTTTATAAATATAAAAATAATAAATATGTATTTGGAAGTAGGTGGATGGACATATATAATGAAAATTATATTTCTAATTTAACATCCTAGTAGGTATATTATTTCCAAAAATTTTATTCAGTAAATTTGGAAATCAGGAATTATACATCTACATATATTATTTAATACATTATATTTATTACATCATATAAAATGCCTAGTTTCTTCAAATTATATTTATTGCCTAGTTTCTCGATTTCATCATATAATGAGCCAAAGGCCTATTATAATTCATCTAACTCGGCACATTTGAGACACTTATGAGTAGAGGAATAAATAGACTTGGAATTAGAGTAATCAAATTTGGAAGTTACCTCTTCCTTACTTATATAATTGGTTGATGCGGTTTGTCCATCTATTAGCTCAGTTGCAGTGAGGCAGTTCAAAAATTTTCTTCCTTAATTCTTTCCATGCAACATATTCGATCATAATTGGCAGCTTCATGGTCTTCATTTGATGAGTTGCTTGTTATAGACGTTTCCTCATTTATATACATTCCTCTGCCCCTGGGCTATAGAAATCTTCTAATGTCGCTTCTATCTTTCTTCTCTCGTTGTTCTTTTAATTTGCATCCTTCTGATGTGGGACATTGGGCTTATATGTGTCCCACGTCACCACATGTGTAGCATTTAGTTATTTCTTTCTTCTTTTCCTTTCTATTTCTCTCATTGAATCCTTTAGAGCTAAAGTTCTTCACTTTCCTCACAAATTTTCTGGACTTTCATGTGAGTAGAAAAATTTTCTCATCATCATTTTGGAAAGACGACGTGGACTATTCTGAGCACTGTGTTGCTTTTAATGCGATGAATCTTTTTCCTCTATAATGTTCCACATTCATTTTCTTTGTCAACTCATGAGACAAAAGTAAACTAATGAGGTCTTCAAGCTTCAATGTGTTTAGATCCTTTGCCTCCTCAATGGTTGTGATCTTTGGAGTCCATAACTCGGGTGGAGCTCTTAATATCTTCATAACCTATTTAGATTCAGAAATTATTTTTCAAGACCTTTCAGTGCGTTAGTAATCTTAAAAAATCTTACAAACATTTTAGATATGTTTTCAGTATCATGAATCTTAAAACTTTCTAATTCTTCAATCAATATGTACCTTCTTGTCTGTTGGACTTTAGAGGTTCCCTCATATATTGACATTAGTGTATCACAAATTTAGTTCGACAAGAATATACCCTATCATACTCTGCAGCGGTTAAGGCACAAAAGAGGTAGTTCATTATTTTGGCATTGCTCTTTACTATTCTAACTTCCTCCTCAGTCCATTCATAGGCTTTCTAATCAATCGGTAGAATAACGCCATCTTGAATGACAATCTAAGAGTCCATGTTTGTGGCCATAATAAGTTATTTTATTCTCAACTTCTAGTAACAGAAGTTACTACCGTCAAATAATGGTAGCCTAGTGAATGATTGACCCTTAGCAAAGGTGGGGGTGAAAGTTGATTAGGATGTCATTTAAGTAAGATTTCTTTAGTAGAAATTCAAAGACCTACTTTGATACCACTTATTGGTCCCGATTTATTGGCAAAACCCAAGAATGGAGGGGTGAATTGAGTTTTTAAAATTTTTTGATATTATAAATATAACTCCTTGTGAAATAAGTCCCCTTAAATGAAAACCGTGGAGAATATAAACGCAAGTAGAATAAGCAAAAACAAACTGAAGAGATTATAGTGGTTCGGGACAACTCTCTCTACTCCACTCCTCGAAGAAACACCCTTATGCCTTGGGTTCCACAACGCAAATGAAAATATAATTAGAGCACTTGCTCTCTTCTAGATTCTAGATCTAAGGGGGCCTTTATAGACTCTTCATAAGTAGGTGACAAGTTGCACTTCATTCACACACTACTTTGCCTTTACTTGATCTTGGTCTCCAATAGCAAACTAAGTGAAAACCCCAATAAACAATAAACAAAAATAATACTACACTTCACAGATGTATAGTAACAAGTTTCTGAATAAAGCAGAATGTGTGGAATGTGTTTTTGTTGGAATAGTTCAGCACTTGCAGTCAATCACTTAATTCTTCTTGGAAAGTCTTTAGATGATCACTTAAATACTTAAGAGTGGGAAGGTTGAAGCTCAATCACTGCTCTTTCTTAACCTTTTCCCATCCGCTGATGTATATTAAATATGAGAGGAGGAAATTCGAACGTTTGGTGGTAGGTGACACACATTCAATGCGCCAACGTTCGAATTTTTCGACTGTTGCGATTCAAGTCGCACTCGAAGTTGACCGCGGATGTGACTTCAACTAAGTCACAGACTGGAGTTGACTTGGGTTGGGACTTCGATCTTCAACTCTTCAGTCAGGTTTCATTTCAGGTCGACTTGATTTCAGACTTAACCTAAGTCGTAGGGGAAGTTCACTTGGGTTGCAACTTTACTGTCCATTTGATTCATTAAAACCTTGACACAGTGTAATCTTGATCCGTTAGTATAATTTCCTTTGTTTCTTCATAAGTCATCTTTATGAATCTTCACTTCTATATGTGGGCTTTTAAATCTTCTTGAATGCTGAACTTGGTCAAAAACTTTTCAACATTTTTGAATGATCTTGTCTTGGATGATAACATAATTTATATTAAGTTGAACTTCTTATTCTTGAGCTTGAAATTTCATGACTTGAGCTTCATCTGTCCAAGTTGAATGTTGGGGTCGACTTAGTTTGCAACTTCACTTAAGTCGCATGTCTGAGTCGACTTCATTTGCGACGTCACATAAGTCGCATGTTGAAGTCGACTTGGATTGCAACTTGACTTTGTCAGATTCAGCTTTGGACCCCTGAAGATACCTTAAGTTACTGACAAAGTCGACTTCGGTTGCAACTTCTCCTGTTCATCTATTCATTTGTTAGTGCTGTCGAAAAATGCCCCGTTGAAGTTGATGTTGGAGTTGACTGCAGTATCGACTTGACCTAAGTCGATGCCTGACTCGACTTGGAATGCGACTTGATCTACCAAGTTGAGTCTTGAAATATCTAAACCTTAACACATCTCAACATATATGTTAGTACCTTAAATCTTCTCAAATTGAATTTGTTAATCATCAAAATATAAATTGTGCTTGATTTGTCCTTCATTCATAACACATTCCTCCATCTCGGATTATAAGTATTTTGAATATGGATTGCCTTTGTTCCGCTAGAAGTTGCCCACATAGTTAATCGACTCCGAGTTGGAATCACACTGCTCACAAGAGTGGCCTAATTCACCACACCATGTGTGATACTCTGTTGATGCTGAGGATGATGAAGATCCAATTGTACTTACATTGGCGGACATGGAAAACTTTTGAATTTGCTTTGACAAAGCATCAATGTGGACTTAATGGATGAAACTGTATCAAGCTGAAGTAGGCCACTACTTCGGGTTCTATCATAAGGTAATTGGTAAGTATTTTCCACCATGTTTTCTAGAGCAATGACCCATTAGATGAAGAATCTACCATATGACGAGTGAAATCTTGGAAACCATTATAGAATATTTGAATTTGCATCCATGGTTGAATTCCCTGATGAGGGCATTTGTGTGATACCTGGACCCAAGTAAGGTTTATTTATATGCAATTGGCATATAAATATGAATTAAGTATAATTTAGTGGAACTATGAATGATTTTCAATTGAAATATTGACGATTTATTGCAATTAGGGCAAATGGTTATGAATGATGAATATAAGCCGATATGGATCAATGTGATTAAAGAGGCTTAATGAGAATTAGGAAATTTGATTATATTTAGGATAATTACCTCATATATTATGGGTTAACTAATGGAGATTATGATGCTAATCATGGAGTTAAGGTAGTAAATGCTAGAAAATGCGTAATTCGACGCTGGGAAGGCGGATTAAGATGAAAATTGAAAAATAAGCACGTAATTTTGTGCTTAATCTTATGAAAATGATGGATTATGAAAATAAGGATGAAATTAGGGTGAAAATTGATCATCACCGTCTAAAAATTCAAATGGTCATAACTTGAGCTAGAAAAGTCGGATTGAGATGAAATTTGAAATGGACGTTTAAAATTTTGAGATTAAGGTTATGGAAGGATTTTATCAAGATAATAATTATAAGATTAAGTGTGCACAAAATTGGGATTAACTCTTTTGACTTTTGCACCAAAAAGTGATTAGCATTTATGTTAAAGTTGAATAAAATAATTAAATAAATAAAGTAAAAAATGAGGTGTTGAAAGGAGATAATTACACATGGATTTTATGAATTATCTAAAATGAAAAAATCCATGAAAATATCCCCTGCATTAATATGGAAATTAAGGAGCTAATGACTAGCTTAAGGGAGAAGCATAGAGGAGGCATAGAGTGGACGGCTATAAGCTCTAAAAAGTGGAATTTTGTGAAATTTTTTTTAATAAAATATATGCCCAAAGTCAACTATGGATTAAGGGGATTAAATTTTCATTAAATTGGAGTGGAAATTCGTAGCTAAAGGAATCAGATCTGGACCGTAGAGATGCGATCAATTAATGGACAACAATGGGGCCTAGGAGAGAGGTGCACGGTCAAGGCAGCTTTTGGATTTTTTTGTGATTTTTTAAAATGCCAAATGGACAGATAAGAAAGATAATTACTAGGTTAATTAAATGGCCATCAAATAAATCTGCATTTTTGTGGAAACAAAATGCAAAAGGCAGCAGCATATGGACGTTGAATGCATGGACAGCAAAGGGAGCAAGGATGACATGCACGTTCAAGGGCTGAGATTTGATTTTTTATGAATTTTTTATTTATGATAAGTTGACCTATAATTAGGCTATTACCTAGGGTAGTTAATTATCCATTAATTAAAGTAAAATTGTGTGGAAAAATCGTGCAAGAGCTGATGCAAGTGGATCCCACCCAAGTGGACAGCTTTATTTAAAAGCTGGATATGACTGTGAAAAAAATCCGAAAATAATATTGAATGATTAAATATGTGGCTGAAAATTTTTGACTAAACTATAGGGTAAATTTTAAAAACTTTACCCTCCATTTTGGGTTGAAATTGTAAAGGAAAAATTGAAAAATAAATGCCTATATAAGCAGGCAATGTGGACGTTCTAGATTTCTGTTTGGGAGAAACAATATAAAAATCAAAGGGGCAGTGGTGGAACGATCCAAGGGAAGAAAACATGAAGAAAATAAGGGTATTTCAAGTGCTCAAAGGAGGGATTACCAATTAATCAAGTAAGTATATGTTAATTTTGATTTTATACTTCAAATCTGGAAGTTATATGATGTTATAAGCCAAAATATTAAAGAAATAGTAAACGAAGGATTTGTACCATGAAAATGTTTTTAAAATTTCATTATATGGTGATTAAATAACTTTCAAATTTTCATCTCAAAATTATTAGTATATTGGAAATTAAAAATCTGAGAAAATTAATCAAAATAGGGTAGAATGGGTGTCAGGATCAGCTGCACCAAATAATTTTTAATAATTTTTATAAGAAGAATTTTCAGCTAAAAATTTTATAAAATATATAATAAATATTTCAGATCACAAGAAAAAAATAAAAAAATAGGTTTTTATGGGTATAAATATACCCCATAATTTATGTGATTCAGGCTGTCTGAAAAGGGATGCTGCTGTCTAGCAGAGTAAAAATACCAAAATAAATAGAAATACTAAATATTTCGTGATAGAAATATTTATTTTGGTTAATTAATGTCTTTATTAAGGTATTTTAGAAATTTCAGATCAAAAATACTTGATTTGATCTTAATTCAATATTTTGAGAATTTAGTGTGCTTGAATTCAGCATTATGGACAATTTAAGGAATAAATCAAGATAAATATTAAATTCCAGATTTTTGGGATGGAATTTAAATTAAAATGGGATATAAAAAATTATCATAAGTTATTATGATGATTTAACCTATTAGAGGTGGGTTTTAGAAAGGATGGAACTTAGGGTTACGTATAAGACCCAATTTCCATGTTTTGATGTTTAAAATGATAAATGGATTATGTGAAGTGTTAGAATGAAAAAATGCATAAAGATATGATTGGAACATGTGTATTAGGTTTCTGTTTTATTAAATAATGATAATCTCAAATTTTGAGATTATTATATGATAACTAAGTTAGCAACTAAGTACTTAAAATGAGCACCGATGTGTGAAAAAATGAAAACTATGTTGAAAATGATATATGGAGGTAATGAACCTCCAAATAATGATTTAATGAGTGATTATTATATTTATGTAAGGTTACCTTACATAAGGATATTAAAATGAATGAATGGATGATTGATATGTATAGGCTATGTTGCTAAGCATGAATACCCAACTTGAAGGACAAGTGGGTCAAGCTAAGTCCAAATGAATTTATGTAAGTTGAAAACCTAAGGGATTTATGTATTTGAAGTTGATGAGAATAAATGAAATGTTATTTTCATTTATTTAGGCAAAGGCAAAGGAAAAGAATGGAATAAAGGGAATAAGGCGATCTCAGGTAAGCAAGCGAACTTTTCAAATCATTTATTTCTCCTTATGTGCTGAAATAATTTATGATGTTATGTTAATATTTTTATGATTATGTTTTAACCAAACGAGCAAGCACAAATTTTAAAAATTGATGGCTTTAATGAAAAGCCACATGTTTTGAAAATGACGGCTTTAATGAAAAGTCGTAAGTTTTGAAAAAAGATAGCTTAAGGAAAAGCCTCAAGGTTTGCTTCATGGGAAGCAAACAACGTTTTTTTTTAAGATAAATGTTTATTACAAGTGTTGCCATGGATTGACAATGGTTTATGTTAATGGAATTGAGAATTTTGCTTATGAGTAAGCAAGTTCTCCATGATGTTAATTTTAATGGATTTTATATTTTATGCCGATGATTTTAAGAATTTACTTTTAAGTAAGCAAGTTTTTTATGATGTTGTTTTCAAAAGGACTTTATAAGAAAAAGGGAATTTTTCCCTTCTTCACAAAGAAATATTATCAGATAAGTTTTGAGTTTTCTTATGATGTTTTATGATAAATGATTAAGCTTATAAAAGAAAAAGATTAATTTTCTATGTCAAAATATTTAATTATAAATGATAATTGGGACATAGCCGTGTGTTTTGAAATGATATTCAAAAAGTTTTGATTTTCTTTAGATAAGGAAATCTAAGTTGAAGATATCTTGAAAAAATGTTTATATGGATGTGTTGAAAGGGATTTAAGGATGACCAACCTCCTATGTTGATTTCATAAAATGGTTTAATTTTGAAAATTCAAAGATTTTGAAATTCTTTTATAAGGATTTTAAGATGTATTATTTTTCAAACATTTCAAATGTTTATCAAAATATTTTACTCAAAATGTTTCTAAAAGAATTTAAGGAAGGTCATCCTAAAATTTGATTTCAAATAACAACTTGTTAAAGTGGGTGCGCTCACTTACAAGTTGACACGGACTGCGGTCTGTGATGTGTTTTTGAAAATAATTTTTAAAGATATAAACTTCGGTCTAAGATTTTTTGTATGTTATGCATGTAGACAGAGGTCTGTGATCCCGGTTTAAAAGGACATAGGCTGCGGTTTGTGGTTCTTTAAACCAAACGGGCTGCAGTCCGTCATAATAATGTACGGTGCACCAGTACAAGAAACAGGCAGGTTGTAGAGAACGGTTGGGATGACCGAGGCCCACTCTACATAAGGCCAAGTCACTAAGGGATGACAGGAGTGCCAGCCGCGCCCTCCCTGAGATGGGAGCAGGATAAATAAACAGCCGCCTGGCTAGCGTGCTGTTAAGGATTCTCTTCTAAAAGGTAGCATGATCACTTGCTAAGTGTCACTACTGGATGGGGAGAAATGTGTTTTCATACGTTTTGCTTTCCAAAAGCCCAAAGATTGGGATATAAAAGCATTTATACAAAAAGTTATCCTAAATTGGATTTCTATGAGTCATTATGCATAAGTTACCTAAAAGCAGGTTATTTTACACAAAATGTGTAAATATTAAGAATAAAAAGAAATAGTTTCTATGCAAAAATTTTCATAAAAAGGATTTATGACTTGTTTGCTATAAACAAGCCCCAATATGGGGATTATGAAAAAGGGTTATGTTGGAAAATGTTTCAGACATAAGAATGTCCATTTCCAAAAGGTTTATGTGGAAAAAATGATTGGACATGAAAATGTCATTTTCTTAAAGGGATTTATGTTGGAACATGTGTGGATATAAAAATGTCCGTTTCCAAAAGAGTTTAAGGGATAAAAGTGTTTGTGGACATATGAATGTCCATTGCCAAAGGAAACTATGTGAAAAATATTTTGAGACATCAAATGTCTCTTGACTAAAGGATTTTATAATGAAAAATATTTTTGGACATAAAAACGTCATTCGCCGAGAAAGGCTTATATAAATAATGTTTAGGATATGAGAATGTCCTCCCTTGCCAAAGAATTTATGAGAAAAATGTTTTGGACGTAAAACGTCCACTGGCAAAATATGGTTTTATGTAAATGTCTTCGAACATTGGAAATGTTCACTCAAGACAAAAGGGAATTAAATAAAGAGGGTAAAACGTGAATGTTTTGCCTTAACAAGCCCAGAGGTGGCTTGTAAATGATTTGAAGAATAAATATTTTATGATAATGTTCAAGGACATAGAATTGTCCTCATGAACACAGGATTTTATGATAATGTTTTAAGACATATAAATGTCCTCAAGAAAAAGGTTTTCAAGATATTTAATGAAATGATTTTCAAGGAAGTCTTGCCCTAAAAGATAAAATGCTTGCTTACTGAGTTGCCACTCACATTTTGTTTTCCCAAACCTTAGACAGGTACCGGAAAACTCAAGGAGATGCAAATCTAAGCAATAAAGTAAGGCACGAGATGATAGCCAGGTAGGCTATAAGGAATGGAAAAACATGAATATGCTAAGGTATGTTAATGTGTGCGTGAACTTAATTAGAATTTTAAGATTCTATATGATTCAATGATTGAATATATGGATGTATGAATGTAAAATATGATGATTTAGTCAAAGAGACTTTTACTATAGAAAAGCATGATGAGATGCTATAAATGAAATATAAAATGTATTACAAGTGTATTGTCGCTTGTATGATGAATGATGTAGAATGTGAAGAAATGAATGATGAATGAATTGAAAAAAAGTTTTTTTAGACGAAATCCAATTAAGAACCGCCGCGTGATCAAGGTAACAATCCTGATTCACATTTACCAATCAATAAGGTCTTGAGGTAAGGAAGTGACGTCTCGGTTTGGGGCGCCACAATTTGTGAAGTAGTTTTTTGAATCGATCCCATGCATCTGATAAATTCTCCTCACCATGTTCCTTAAATGTACCTATATCCATCCTGAGTTTGGTTAAATTGGCAAGAGGACAATATTTTTCAAGAAACTTTGTGCCAAGTCATTCCATGTGTTAACAAAGTTGGGTGGCAACGAGTGAATCCGCTCTAACGCGTTGTCCCTCATGGAAAATAGAAAAGTTCTTAGCCTCATAGCTTCATGGGTGACTCCATGCTACTTGAATGTGTTGATGATTTGCAAAAAATTGTGGAGATGGCAATGTGGATCTTCAGAGGGCAAACCTCCAAATTGCCCAATTAACTATAGTATTTGGAAAACCACAAGCTTTATTTTAAAATTGTCGGTGTCGATAAGAGGAGGTTGGATACCAGTTTGCACTGCATTCTGTCTCATAGCAATGACATCTCAAATAGGTTGGTCCAATTCATCTTGTTGTGGAGCTTAAGCAACCACAACCTGCTGGTTCTCATTATTATTTTCACCTTGACCTCTTGTTTGCTTCATTTGAGTATTTTGAGCTCAACCCTCTCTACTCCTTCGATGCCTTCTTAGATATGTTCTGTGGAACCCTGACCGTATACGAGTTGTTTCGACTGTATACGCGTCATTTCGACATTTGTAATATTGTAATTATTTTATGAATAAATGAAAATTCATGAATTATATTGATGGATATGTGTATTGGAGATTGAAATAATGCGATTAGGAATTTAACCCCGTCAATAGTGCACGTGAATAGTGTACGTGAATATTAACCAAGGACTAAGACCCGTGATTAAGAGTTAATCACTTGGATTAACTTAATCACAAAAAGACAAAATAGAGATTTAATCACTACAAGACAAAATAGCAATTCTTTTGGATATTTTAATCCAAGTTTGGATTTTTGTGGAAAAATAGAAAAAAATTCATAAATTGCAATCCGGGCGTCGGAATTCGATGAAATTTTTTATGGATGGTTAAAAATTCATGATGGACATAATGAATGGATCAAGATGTGATGAAAATCACAAAACAAAGGTCAAGATGAAACGTCAAGTGAAAAATCAAAAAGTAGCATTACTTTAATTAAATACTACTTTTGACTTTTTATAAAAAGTAAATAATAAAAAATAAAAAAATTAAATTAAGTGCAGCAAGGGCAGGGGCGTGAGCAGGGGCATTAAATGGCCACTTGACTTTAATCAATGATCCAAATTCATCCAAATCACAAATCAAGGGTTTAGATTTAATTAGCTTAAAATTAATTAAATAAAAAATAATAAAAATAGGAAAAAGATAGGGCTGCATAGGGTGGGCTGGAGCAAGCCTAGGGTGGCTGCTCTTGGCTCAAGGCATTTTTCAAAATTAGAAAAAAATACATTTTTATAATTAAATACCTCAAGCTAAGGGGGTAAAATCTAATTTTGTAAAAAATCAAAAACTATAAATAGGGGGCAAGGTGAGAACGACAAGAAGCATTCCAAGCTTGAAAACCTCAAGCATTTCCACCCCCAAACACGTTTTTTCCTTTAGAGAAAGAAGGAGAAAGTTAGAGAGAGAAGTGTGAGAAAAAAAGGCGTATCTCCGCTTTCGGTAAGTAATTTCTACCCAAATTTCTTTTGGATGTTAAGTAGGGTAAAAACATGCTTAGATAATGCCTAAGCATGAGAAAATAAGTATAGATATAATGTTTAAATAGAATTATGCAAAAATATCAAAAATTTGGAGCGAATATAGGGTATTCGGCAAAATAGCATATGATATGTGAAAATAATGCTCCAAAATTGATAAATGATGATTTGGGAGGTATGATTATGATAAATATGATGTTAGAATAATGATATATTAATTTCATGATTTTTGGAATTAAGGATTATGCTTAAGTGAATTTATGATGATTTTTAGTATATGGAGAAAATGATTTTTTCGGCCAAGTAAATGATGATAAATTCAAAATATAAGAAATTTTCAATGATATACTAGGCATAAGTTATGTCATGGTATTTTTTATTTTTGGAAAAAATATCAATTTTTGAAACCCATGAACAATAACCACGTCGCTGTGAACAGTAACCACGGATGAACAGTGATCTGCTACAGTGATTTGCTACAGTGAACAGCGTGATTTTGGAGAAAATTTGGAAATTAATATTTATGAAATTTTGGAAGAATTTATGGACAAAAATATCTATGTAAAGAAATAATGCCCAAATATTATAAAGCATACATGGGAAGCAGCTTAAATAGAGGAAATGAAATATCCTTTGTCCTTGAATAGAAAAAGGAAAAGAGAAGGTCGAAGACACCTCCTAAGAAGGTAAGCAAGTTATATGTTTTGCAAATTATTTCCAAAATGCTTGAAATTGTTTGCAAGTTGCTTTATGAAATTTATTTAAGGTTGGCCATACCTATAACTGCTTTACATGAACTGAAGTTCGTTTTGTGAAATTATTTATTAAATGCTTTTTATGAAATTGTTTATGATTTGCAAATATCATGCCGGCATGTGTATGAGAATAAGCACGTGCACGAGGAATAGGCCTTAGTCGAGGTAGTAAGCGGACCGGATGTCCCCCTCGCTATTGCCAAGTCGCTTAATAGGCCCAGGCCGGCGGCGACCTCCCTGAAATGGGAGCATGTATGGGATGGGCGCCTAGCTAGCGTCGCATCCAAAGGAATGTCATGAATGCTATGTATGCATTGCATTTGCATTTTATGAAATGCATGAAAATGATTGAAAAATTATGTATAGCTTGCTTACTGAGTATTATTACTCACCCATGCTTTTTCAACAACAGACAGGAAATGATGATGAAGGCAGCATGCCAAGTGTTATGTAGTTTTTGATATAAATGATTTTTATGTAAACTTTATGTAAAGACAACGATGATAATTTTGAGATGAAAAGGGAATATTTTTATTCCCATGAAAATGTTTATGGAATAGTTTTTGATCATAACTGTGTTATGTGAAATATATTTCAAATTGGATGAATGATGGGAATTTTCCATGTATTGATGAAAAAAAAATCCTGCCGTGTGATCAGGGCAACAATCCTGAGTCACGTTTACCAATCAAAACGATCCCGGAGTAAGGCTTCTAGGCACCTCGGTTCGGGGCACCACAGAAGTTGGTATCAGAGAAAGGATTGGTAAATAGGCGGGAGAAGGAGAAAATAAATGATGTTGAAAGGATAAGTTTGATACCACAGAAGTTGGTATCAGAGCATGGATTGGTAAATAGGCAGAAAAGGAAAGACTAAGCTAGAATACATGAAATTATGATTATGACTGAATTATTTACCATTGATGAATATTGATGTTATACTAATAAATGTTTTATGAAGTTGAAAATGCCGCTCATTAGAGCTAAAGCAAGAGTCAACAAAGGAAAGGCCCCGATGGAAGAATCAGTCTATCAAGCAAGGAGCGAAGCCAACAAAAGAACGTATAGGGCAGAATCCGAGGAACAATCCTCTAGGACCCGCCCACGTCACGAGGAAAGCCCAAGACCTCAAGCAGAGGTCAACGTAGAAGAAAGAATTGCTGCGGCTATCGAAAAAGCTATGCAGCAATGGACAGCCCAGACTGCTGGGTTATTGCATGAAATGAGGAACCAGCAAGCCCCACCATCAGGAGGAGATGGGGAAAGACCAGGGCCCTCGGCCAATCCCAGCACGTTAAGGGGAGTGGAGGATAGTCTCCTTGAGGCCGACAGAAAGGCTATCAATGCCTTTCTTGCCCAGCGTCCGCCTAAGTTTGCAGGGGATCCGGACCCCCTCATTGCAGAGCAATGGATTACGGAGATTAGGAAATTATTCAGGATATCGCCCTGCAATGATCAGCAGAAAGTGCTGTGCGCTACTCACCTACTGATAAAAGATGCTTATGAATGGTGGGAAACGCTAATGGTCACTATGCCACACCCGGAGCAAGTTACGTGGTAGGAATTTTTGGAGGAATTTAATAAAGAATATCTCCCTGTAGGGCTGCAGAGCCAGAGGGTGATAGAATTTGAGAAACTTTACCAAGGTAGGATGACAGTTACGGAGTATGCCACAAAGTTCAATGCCTTGGTAAGATATGTGCCGTGGATAGCCAATGTGCCGGAAAACAAGGCACAAAGGTTCCAGAGGGGATTGAGACCCCAGCTAAGAGAGGGGTTAGCCCCATTATTAATAAAGGACTATGCCTCTAGCATTGAGAGGGCTAGGGCATTGGAGATGGAGTCTATGAGGACTCAGGAGCTTAGGCAAGCTCAAAAACAATTCTTTACAGCCTCCAAGGAAGGTGAAGCTAATAAAGGGAAAAGGGGATTCGCCGAAAAAAAGAAAATCGGTGACCAGACAAAGAGCGCCCCGACTTGCAGAACTTGCCACAAGCGCCACTCAGGAGAATGTTTACAGGGAACGGGGAAATGCTACAAATGTGGCCAAACGGGTCATGTGGCCCGGGACTGCGGGACCGACGAAGCCAAGATAATAAAGTGCTTCAACTGTGGTCAGGTCGGACACATTTCGCCCAATTGTCCTAATAAGCCACAAGGAGCACAAGCTCGAGGGAGGCCGGCCCAGCAAAAAGTCCCCGCCATCGCTAATCGACCCGGTACTGCTGCCAACCTAGTGCGTGTCCAAGCCCTCACCCGAACAGAATCACAAGAGATGGAGGAAAAAGTGATTATAGGTATGATTTACATTTTGGGAAATTCTGCAGTAGCTTTATTTGATTTTGGAGCTACGCATTCATTTATATCATACCAATTCGTAATCACACACGCACTACGGGTAGAGGAAACCAGTAGTACTATCATGTAGAATCCCCAGTATATAGATTGGTAAGTATAAATCAAATCTGCACAGCATGTCCTATCAGGATAGGAACAAAAATATTAGAAGCTGATCTCATCCTATTACCCATGACAGAGTTTGATGTCATATTAGGGATGGATTTGCTAAGTCAATGGGGTGCGACAATTGATTGTAGAAATAAAAAGGTGCAATTTGAAGCACCGAAAGATGAAATAGAGATCAGTAAAATAAGACAGCCAGAAAACACAATAAGGATGGTATCAGCTATAAAGCAGCTCAGCTGATGCGCCAACAATGTACAGCTTATCTGGTCTCTATAAACACAATAAGAGATGTGGTACCTATGGAACAAATCCCAGTGGTAAAGGAATTTTCAGATATTTTTCCAAAAGAGCTATGTAATTTACCACCAGAAAGAGAGATGGATATGGAGATAGAAATTATTCCAGGAACAGCTCCAATATCTAAAGCCCCATATAGGATGGCACCAGCCGAGTTGGCTGAGTTGAAAGTACAGATTCAACATTTATTGAATAAAGGGTTTATTAGACGCAGTGCATCACCTTGGGGAGCTCCAGTGTTGTTTGTAAGGAAAAAGGATGGGAGTTTGAGACTCTGTATTGATTACAGAGAATTGAACAAAGTAACAGTAAAAAATAAGTACCCACTCCCAAGAATAGATGATCTTTTTGATCAATTAAAAGGAGCTTCTACATTTTCAAAAATTGATTTACAGTCAGGTTACCACCAGTTGAGGATATGTCCAAAGGACATCCATAAAACAGCATTCAGAACAAGATATGGCATTATGAATTCTTAGTCATGCCATTTGGACTAACGAATGCCCCAGCTGTGTTTATGGATATGATGAACAGAATTTTTTGAGAATTTTTGGATCAATTTGTGGTGGTATTCATTGATGATATATTGATTTATTCAAAGACAGAAGAAGAACATGAGAAGCATTTAAGGATAGTGTTGGAAATTCTTCGAAGGGAGAAATTATATGCTAAATTCAAAAAATGTGAGTTTTGGTTGAAACAGGTAGCCTTTCTCAGCCACATTATATCCGAGAAAGGAGTACAAGTAGATCCTCAAAAGATTGAAGCAATAAAAAAGTGGCCACAGCCAACAAATATCACGGAAATAAGAAGTTTCCTAGGGCTAGCTGGCTACTACAGAAGATTTGTGGAAGGATTCTCACAATTATCAGCTCCACTCACAAAGTTGACAAGGAAAGGAGTTAGGTATGAATGGACACAGGAATGTGAGAATAGCTTCCAGGAATTAAAGAAAAGACTGGTAAAAGCTCCAATTCTAACACTAACTACGGAAAAGGAAGGGTTTGTGATCTATAGTGATGCCTCAAAGAAAGGATTAGGATGTGTACTGATGCAAAACGGAAAAGTTATATCATACGCATCCCGGCAACTCAAGCCAAATGAGGTAAACTATCCAACCCATGATTTAGAATTGGCAGCAGTAGTCTTTGCCTTGAAAATATGGAGACATTATTTATATGGAGTTAAATGTGAGGTCTATACTGATCACAAGAGCCTCAAGTATATTTTTACTCAAAAGGAGTTAAATATGAGGCAAAGGAGATGGCTCGAATTACTCAAGGATTATGACCTTGACATTTTATATCATCCAGGCAAAGCCAATGTAGTAGCCGATGCGCTAAGTAGAAATGTTAGCTTAGCACATCTCATCACAGAGGAAGAAGGGCTATTACAAGAGTTGAGACAATTAGAATTAATTGTAAGCCCACCTGGGGTACAAGTTAGATTGTCTCAATTACAAATCCAGTCAAATTTATTTGAGCAAATTAAAATGGCTCAACAAGAAAATGGGGATTTCAAGAATTATGTGGAGAAAATGATTAAGAAAAATCTCAGTGAATACATACAAGATGAACATGGGATGTACAGATACAGGGGTCGCTTATGTATACCCAATCAAGAGGAAGTAAAGGAACAGATATTGAAAGAAGCACATTTCTCTCCATTTTCGATGCATCCAGGTAGCACCAAGATGTATCAAGACATCAAAAAGATGTATTAGTGGAATAATATGAAGAGAGAAATTGCTAAATATGTGACTAAGTGCCTAACATGTCAAAGGGTTAAGGCTGATCGTCAAAGAACCCCTGGAAAATTTCAGTCGCTAGAAGTCCCAGAATGGAAATGGGATGATATTACTATGGATTTTATTGAAGGGTTGCCAAGAACCCATAATGGAAATGATGCTATATGGGTCATAGTAGATAGATTATCAAAAGTAGCTCATTTCCTAGCCATCAAGAAAATTTTTACTGTTGAGCGACTGGCTAAAATTTATTATAAGGAGATAGTGAGACTGCATGAAGTACCTAAGTCAATAGTTTCCGATTGAGATTCCAGTTTTACATCTCGATTTTGGAAAAGTTTACATCAAACCTTAGGTACACAGCTGAAATTCAGTACAGCATTTCATCCTCAAACTGATGGGCAAACAGAAAGGGTAAATCAAATAGTAGAGGATATGCTAAGGATGTGCACAGTAGAATTTGGAGGATCGTGGGATGAATATTTGGCTATGGCAGAATTTGCTTATAACAATAGTTATCAAGAAAGTATTTAAATGGCCCCATTTGAAGCTTTATAAGGACGAAAATGCAGAACTCCTCTAAGCTGGGATGAAGTGGGAGAAAGAAAATTGGCTCCAGACCTCTCAAAGAGAATGGCGGAAAAAGTTCAAGTGATTCGCCAGTGTATACTCACAGCCCAGAGTAGGCAAAAGAGTTACACCGATTGCAAAAGAAGGGATTTAAATATCTAAGTTGGAGATCACGTATTTGTTAAGGTAACACCATTCAAAGGAGTCACCCGGTTTGGAAATAGGGGAAAATTAAACCCGAGATATGTTGGGCCCTTTGAAGTTTTGGAAAAGATAGGCAATCTAGCCTATAGAATAGCTCTGCCACCAGCCCTCAGTGCCATCCACAATGTGTTTAACATCTCCATGCTCAGGAAATATGTTTCCGATCCAACCCATGTGTTGATAGCGGAATATTTGCCAATACAAGAATACTTGAACTATGAGGAAAGGCCAATCAAGATACTCGATTTCAAGATCAAGAAGCTTCGGAACAGAGAAATTGAGTATGTAAAGGTTAAATGGAATCGATATTCAGAATCCGAAGCCACATGGGAGTTACGGGAAGAAGTTGAAAGAAAGTACCCTCAATTATTCGAAGAAAGATAGGTTTCGGGACGAAACCTATTGTAAGGGGGGGAGAATTGTGGAACCCTGACCGTATACGAGTTGTTTCGACTGTATACGTGTCATTTCGACATTTGTAATATTGTAATTATTTTATGAATAAATGAAAATTCATGAATTATATTGATGGATATGTGTATTGGAGATTGAAATAATGCGATTAGGAATTTAACCCCGTGAATAGTGCACGTGAATAGTGTACGTGAATAGTAACCAAGGACTAAGACCCGTGATTAAGAGTTAATCACTTGGATTAACTTAATCACAAAAAGACAAAATAGAGATTTAATCACTACAAGAAAAAATAGCAATTCTTTTGGATATTTTAATCCAAGTTTGGATTTTTGTGGAAAAATAGAAAAAAATTCATAAATTGCAATCCGGGCGTCGGAATTCGATGAAATTTTTTATGGATGGTTAAAAATTCATGATGGACATAATGAATGGATCAAGATGTGATGAAAATCACAAAACAAAGGTCAAGATGAAACGTCAAGTGAAAAATCAAAAAGTAGCATTACTTTAATTAAATACTACTTTTGACTTTTTATAAAAAGTAAATAAAAAAAAATAAAAAAATTAAATGAAGTGCAGCAAGGACAGGGGCGTGAGCAGGGGCATTAAATGGCCACTTGACTTTAATCAATGATCCAAATTCATCCAAATCACAAATCAAGGGTTTAGATTTAATTAGCTTAAAATTAATTAAATAAAAAATAATAAAAATAGGAAAAAGATAGGGCTGCATAGGGTGGGCTGGAGCAGGCCTAGGGTGGCTGCTCTTGGCTCAAGGCAATTTTCAAAATTAGAAAAAAATACATTTTTATAATTAAATACCTCAAGCTAAGGGGGTAAAATCTAATTTTGTAAAAAATCAAAAACTATAAATAGGGGGCAAGGTGAGAACGACAAGAAGCATTCCAAGCTTGAAAACCTCAAGCATTTCCACCCCCAAACACGTTTTTTCCTTTAGAGAAAGAAGGAGAAAGTTAGAGAGAGAAGTGTGAGAAAAAAAAGGCGTATCTCCGCTTTCGGTAAGTAATTCTACCCAAATTTCTTTTGGATGTTAAGTAGGGTAAAAACATGCTTAGATAATGCCTAAGCATGAGAAAATAAGTATAGATATAATGTTTAAATAGAATTATGCCAAAACATCAAAAATTTGGAGCGAATATAGGGTATTCGGCAAAATAGCATATGATATGTGAAAATAATGCTCCAAAATTGATAAATGATGATTTGGGAGGTATGATTATGATAAATATGATGTTAGAATAATGATATATTAATTTCATGATTTTTGGAATTAAGGATTATGCTTAAGTGAATTTATGATGATTTTTAGTATATGGAGAAAATGATTTTTTTGGCCAAGTAAATGATGATAAATTCAAAATATAAGAAATTTTCAATGATATACTAGGCATAAGGTATGTCATGGTATTTTTTATTTTTGGAAAAAATATCAATTTTTGAAACCCATGAACAATAACCACGTCGCTGTGAACAGTAACCACGGATGAACAGTGATCTGCTACAGTGTTTTGCTACAGTGAACAGCGTGATTTTGGAGAAAATTTGGAAATTAATATTTATGAAATTTTGGAAGAATTTATGGACAAAAATATCTATGTAAAGAAATAATGCCCAAATATTATAAAGCATACATGGGAAGCAGCTTAAATAGAGGAAATGAAATATCCTTTGTCCTTGAATAGAAAAAGGAAAAGAGAAGGTCGAAGACACCTCCTAAGAAGGTAAGCAAGTTATATGTTTTGCAAATTATTTCCAAAATGCTTGAAATTGTTTGCAAGTTGCTTTATGAAATTTATTTAAGGTTGGCCATACCTATAACTGCTTTACATGAACTGAAGTTCGTTTTGTGAAATTATTTATTAAATGTTTTTTATGAAATTGTTTATGATTTGCAAATATCATGCCCGCATGTGTATGAGAATAAGCATGTGCACGAGGAATAGGCCTTAGTCGAGGTAGTAAGCGGACCGGATGTCCCCCTCGCTATTGCCAAGTCGCTTAATAGGCCCAGGCCGGCGGCGACCTCCCTGAAATGGGAGCATGTATGGGATGGGCGCCTAGCTAGCGTCGCATCCAAAGGAATGTCATGAATGCTATGTATGCATTGCATTTGCATTTTATGAAATGCATGAAAATGATTGAAAAATTATGTATAGCTTGCTTACTGAGTATTATTACTCACCCATGCTTTTTCAACAACAGACAGGAAATGATGATGAAGGCAGCATACCAAGTGTTATGTAGTTTTTGATATAAATGATTTTTATGTAAACTTTATGTAAAGACAACGATGATAATATTGAGATGAAAAGGGAATATTTTTATTCCAATGAAAATGTTTATGGAATAGTTTTTGATCATAATTGTGTTATGTGAAATATATTTCAAATTGGATGAATGATGGGAATTTTCCATGTATTGATGAAAAAAAAAATCCTGCCGTGTGATCAGGGCAACAATCCTGAGTCACGTTTACCAATCAAAACGATCCCAGAGTAAGGCTTCTAGGCACCTCGGTTCGGGGCGCCACATGTTCTTTCAGGCTCAGGATTGAATGACAATATATCCTCTCATCCTTCACAACTTTGTCGCATGTAAGAGTGATGAACCTTAAAAAGAACCATTCAGTTGCAATAAATTGAAAAATATAAACTCAAATATCTATACAAATTGAATATATTTACAAATTTATACATAAGACAAATGAACTTAAAGACTAATGAGTTTAGCGCCTAATCCTCAGCAATGACACCGAAAACTCGACGAGTTGTTTATATGCTTAATTAAATTACTCATTCTAACGCAAGTATATGTGCTGTATAAGTAATAAATTGTGAATAGGGTGTCGATCCCATAAGGACTAGATTAAAATAATTATATCTCGAAATCTAACTACCTTTGGTTGGTAGAAAGTTTAATCGATTGACTGAACAAAAATTGAATATTGACAAAAAATTAAATGAGTCAAGGGCCAGTGGATTGTGCAGAAATGAGTGGGGATTCTCTAACTTGATTATAGTAGATGGAAAATTGGGAATCCTTAACTTTAAACCATATTGATTTGGTTCTTTTTCATTTGGTTGTGCAGGGATTTTCAAACCTAGGTTCGTATATGTTTATATACGCCTTCCAATGTGTAAATCTTACCATATCCTATTGCTATGTTCCCATGCAAACAAATATGGTAGGATTGATTAGCTCACAACCTACTTAAGATTATGTAGGATTAAATGGTATATTCTAATCCATATTAACATCCAACCATACTTGAGTTAGAAACTTATGCCATACATGTGAGTCTTGTCGAGAATCATTTTTTTCAAGCATGAATCCAGTTATTACATCATCTTACAAGCTGTCTAGGCTTGTAAAAAGCATTGAACACCACATATACAGATAAATCCACACAACACAAGTTTGCAGCAACTGAATTATTTCAAACCAACAAAAACCAAATCAACATAGTTTAAGAGTCAAATCATCTCAATCTCCCATCTGTTAGAGTTTCGCCCAAGAATATGAAATCAAATCTCATAACAACCATGTTTAGATACATCCAAGCAAAGTAGAAGAAGAAAAATATACAGAGAAAGAGAAAGAGGAAATGAAACTCATTGGTTTCCACCACCCATGTTGAATCTTCACTTCATAATTGCCCTTAGCTTGAAATCTTCCTCTTTCTCCACTTGTGGCTGCTCTCATGAGTCCCTCGGCTCCCCCTTTTTGAAATCCTAAATGAGGTATTTATACCTCTTAGTAATTGGAGCTCGCACATGTGGAAAATTTTATATGCATGCCATCATGGCTATGACCTTAGGCAGGTGAAGACAGTATTGCTCTTTTGACAACTTTAAGTAAATTTTCTCATTTTGTCCTCCTTTTGGATTGAAATTACATGGGAATTGCTCTCATTTTCCTACAATAAAAGAGTAAAAAGAAGTAAATGCATTCCTAAATGATAAAAAAATAAAACAACTAAAACGAGATGAATTTGAACTAAATGCAACCTAAAATGCTTGAAAACCACACAATATGCAAGAATCATACAAACGATGAAAACTAATGCAAAACCTATGCAAATTTACATCTTTCTCTTAAACTAGCATTCCAAATTAGTGCAAAATGAGCATTGATAATGTTAGTTTCATAGAGTTATCACTTAGCTTAGTGTTGAATACTAAGGCTAAGGTGAATAACAAGTAGTGCTCTGTTGGAGTGGTACTTACCAACTAATTGTATTTGTTATAAAGACCCCCTAGAGCTACAATTTAGAAGAGAGATAAGGATTTAGTTGTATTATTGAAGAAATAATAGAACCAAGACACAAGTGTGCGTGCTTGGAATAGAGAAGTATGGATGTTGCTTGAACTACTATAATTCTTTTATTTTGTGTGTGTTTATTATGATTCTCTTGCTATCTTTGAGCTCTATTTGCTTCATTCAGGGGACTTGATTAAATAGAAGTTGAGTTTTAATTAACCTAGAAATTTTTTAAGAACTCAATTCATCCCTCCCCTTCTCGGTTAAGAAAAAAATGTTGGACCAACAAGCTTTTGTCTTGTGATAACTTTAATAAATTCTTAGCCATCATGTCGTCTACATCCCTACTTCTTTATCCCATCGAGGTTGCTACATATTATAAAACCTTTCTGTGCAACCCAAAAGCAAGGTTTGCACTTCGACGAACCCCTCTTCCTTCAGAAAGGGTTGCATAAAGGATTTTTGTAATACCTAGACCCAAGTAGGACTCATATAATTGCATTTAAGGTATAATTATGATTAATTTATGAATTGATTATTTTGGATGATTTTCATGAAATTATGAATTTTGTAATTAGGATTTGCAATTAAGAATGGTGATTATGATTAATCGCCGAAGCCCAAAGTGAGTCAAAATGACTAAAAAGACTTAAGAAGGATTAGCATATACTAATGTGGCATGAATATTTATTTTAATTTTCATGATTTAATTAATAGATATTAAAATGGAAATTATGGAGTTATGTTGAAAATCATAAAAAATTCATAACTTAACGCTTGTAAGGCGAAATGATATGAAATTTTAAAGGCAAGCTCATGTTTGGGCTCAACCTTATCTATGGATTGGATTAAGGCACAAGTGATGAGATTAAGGTGATAATTATTTGTTTTTAATCTCACACTCTAAGGTTATTTTCAAATATTCATAACTTGACGTAGAAACGTCGGTTTAAGATAAAATTTGAAACGATTGAATAAAATTATGAAATCTTTGATATAAGTGGATTTCATTAAGATAATTACTATGGGAAAGTGGTTAATTAGAAAAAGGTGCCTAGAATTGACTTTGTATACCCTAGACTACCATAGCATTTAAAAAAAGCATTTGAGAAAATGATATGTTTTAATGCTATGCAAGGTGTCAAATTTTAGGTGGATTGAGCTGGATTTTTATGCTTTGTTTAATGGTAAAATCCATGGAATATTCAAGGATTAAATTTCATGGTTTAATGCCTAATAGCTAGCTCAAATGGAGCTTAGGGCATGTGGCAAAGCAAGGGACGTCCAAGGGCATTTAGGGCATGAAATTTGATTTTTAAAATGGTAAAAAATGTGTCCAAGTTGCCTAATGCCTAGGTGAAGTAATTGTGCACATAAATAAGTGGAAAAAGTGGCAAAAAATTGTCAAAAGTTAGCAAATAAGGGACGTCAATTGGTGGACAGCAAAATGATCCATCAATGCATGGATTTCGTGGATTTTTGTTAATTAGTAAATGCAAATTTTACTTGGTTATAAAAATTCCATGTCATCAAGGGATAAGGTAGAAATAAATTACTCTCATGACATGTGGCAAGTGGGTCCCATAAGCTAGTTAAAAAAATAATAAAATGGGAGCTTATCCTTGGAAATGTGAATATGAGAAAGGGGGAAGAAATTTCCCAAAATTGTTGCTAATTGTGGGACAGCTCTTTGCACATCCAAAACCAGCAAGGGGAAGGATAAAAGGAGAAGAAAAAGTGGAAGAAAAAGTAGAAGAAAAAGAAGAACATTCACGCTACACAAGTTGGATTCAAGTTAGGATTGATTCAAGTAAGTAAAAACCTAAATTTTGAATCATTTGAATCAAGTTTTCGCTCTCAATTCATGAGCCATGAATATGGTTCATAAATAAATCTTAAAGTCTGAGTTATGATGTCTTAATATGGGGATTGAATAATTTTTGAAAGATTTAAATGATATCAAGAGTTCAAGAGAGTGAAAATGAAAGTTTAAGTTGAATTTTGACATGAAAGCTAACTTGGAAATTCTCAAAACCTTAAACCAGGTTGCTGTATAATTTAAGCATGTTGATTTGGATGTAATTCATGTTCTTTTGGATTACATATGTTGATTTAAGCATTTGTTAATGATTTTAGCAAATATGGAACTTAGGGTTTCAAGAAATGCCTGATTTTTCTATTTTTGAGTTAAAAATGATACAATAAAGTGCTTAAATTTTTTATGGATGAATTATAGGGTAAATTATCCTAAATTAATTACCCTTTTGATGTCCTAAGTGCGCTGTATGAGTTTTCCCTAAATCTAATTTTTTAGGGCATGTATGTGGGACGTCCAAAAGGGGGACAAAATGGGTGCTTTCCATATGATTTTTGTTGCTGTTTGTAATGAAATGATTTATGAATGTTATGGAGGATAAAATAACTAAGATTAAGTTACTTTGAGTGTACAAAAGGGTTTGAAAATATTTGCCCTAAATCTGATTTTATGGACATATGTATGGACACGTCAAAATCAAAATGGATACCTTATATGCATCAAAATGTTGCTGTTATGGAAGCAAATGAATTATGGATTTGAAATATGTGATAATACCCTAAATTTGGGTTAATAAAATCATGTTTTAGTCGCTAAAAATTATGACTTAAAAATCTGTTATGATTTAACTCTTGAAAGAGACGTTGAAAGGATGAAAAACGGATCTTAACATGGCTGTTTTGGAAATCAGTGATAAATGGATTAAAAATCCAAAATTAAATGATAAAGTATATGTTAATTAAGGAGTTTAATGATCATGAAAATGAGTATAAGTTTCTGTGTTAGGAAATTTTAAGAAAAACATAATATATGTGTTGTATGTTGAACGTGTGTAGGGCATATGTAAGAATGGATGATATGTGATTAATGTGAACTTGCTAAAATGAAAAATATGCATGAATATGTGATAAATGCATGAGGATATTTCTTTATGAATTAGGATTAATTATCTCAAATTTTGACATTTAATTATGAAGCTTAAAACGTCACTTATATGCTTAGAATGAGCATTGACGTAGGAAAAATGGAAAATAGATGAAAAATGGTTAATGGGAGATATAAATTTCCAAATGATTAATTATGAATGAATGTTATGTTTTTACCGTAAATATGGGATTAAAATACAATATGGAATGAATGTTATGATACACAAGTGCATGTTGTGTATGTATGATCAACTTGAAAATTCAAATTGATTATGTATGATACAGATTATGGGATTGGAAAACTAAGTGAGTGCAAGCAAATGGATTGTTATGAATGCAATGTTATGTTTATATATAGGCAAAGGCAAAGAGATTAACGAGGCGAAAATCTAAGCAAGCAGTTTTCTAAATGTTTTTGTTTGATCAAATATGAAAAAATGTTGATCAATGATATTCTAACTGTTTAAGGGTGTGTTTGGAAATAGATAAAACTTTCGATGAAAAGTTGTAGAGAGTAAAAGTTGTCAAATGATGTGATTGATAGGGGTAATGATGAAGAATAAATAGGATAAAGTTAAAATAGATAGGTTAGTTGTGTTGGTAGTTGTATAGAAATGATTGAAAAGTAGGGTAATGGTATAGAAAAATGTGAAGAAATGATTAAAAAATAGGATAGTTGTGGAGAATAAAAAGTTTTAGATTAAAAAGTTTTAACTTGAAAAATTTTACTTATTAACAAACACACCCTAAATGAGTTAGCAATTGAATGATTTTCAATTCTTTCTAAGTTGTTTGAGGATGGTCATTCCTTATCTAAATATGTATTGAAATATTATTTCTAATGAAATAAATGAATTGTTTATTATTTTTCAAGAACTTATGTCAATTGATGAATCATGAGTTTATGGTTGAAAAATCATGCTAGCATGTCAAGTTCATGTTTATGAAAGAAAGCATGTGCAAAAAAGCATGAGGTCCACCTCAAAGGTGTAAACGGACTGAATGTCCCCCTTTGTTGCAGCCAAGTCGCTAAGAGAGGCCGATGGCCGACGGCGCTTCCCTCGAATGGGAGAGAGGATAAAAGTGGATGGTTTCCTAGCTAGCTTCTATCCAAAGGCATGTCATGATTTTAAATGATGCATCGAATTGTTTATGACATACCCTGGACGGGTATGAGAAGTATGTTTCTGGCGCCTCAGCCCGAGCGTCACAACCTTACCTCAAGATCGTTCGACAAGTAAACATGATCAGGATTGTTGCCCTGTCACACGGCTGGTTTTAACGGATATTTATCCAATTAAATATATTTTCATAAGAGTTTAATTCCTCATATGTTCATTTCATGCATATCTGAGTCATTTCTGTCCAATAATGTCATAACTAGACATGATCTTCATACATATTTCAAACCCTCTCATAAATCAGATATCACTGCATGTATCTTTATAGATGTCAACATAAAACATCAAGGTAAATTTACACTCATTCAACATAAGTTTTCATAAACATGAAACTTATAATGTCTTTCCATTTCTTCAATGGATGGCTCCTGCTCCTTTGCCAAGTCTCTTCTTTCACCTGTCTATGGGTTTGGAAAACGAAAACGTGAGTCAAAACTCAATAAGCAAGCTGTATATTTTACAAGAAATTCATTTTGAAGGCATATTTATTTAAAAGCATTTTTCTCCCTTCGGTAGAGACACTTATCAAGTGATCAACTACCTGTGGAGTAAAAATATTTTCATAAATCATTCATACACATTTTATAAACTTTGGATGTGCAAATTTATCATTTCCATTGATGACGTTATCCTTCATGTGAGGGTACGCTAGCACGGGGAACATTTTTCCATGACATCATCCTTTTCATCCTTAGCGTCGGACCTACTGACTTGGCAACGTCAAGGGGAACTCCTTGTCCACTTACTACCTCGACTAGTAATTCCATTCCATTAATTAATCTCAAAATTTGAGATTAACATCATTAAATCTAAACAGCTATATAATCATGAAATTCACCATATTTTCATGCATTTTTTCACAAAATTAGATTTCATAAGTCATTTATCATCCTTACATATCTATCCCTTCACATATGCCCATTTGGCAACACATACATGATGCATTTCATAAAATTTTCCAAGTCAAAAATTTAATCCATATTTTAGCATGGTAATTATCCTTAATTATCACTTTATTTGGGGGTATTTTTATGGAATTTAAATCCACTAATCATAGGTTTCCAAAACAGAAACTTTCAAACCCATTTTTCACACGTTTAACGTGTCTCTTGACACATAACCCTAAATAGTTTTATAAATCCGAATTTTCAGCAATTAACCCCAATTTTATTAATCCAAATATAGGGTAACATATATTTAACATTCATAAATTAACACCCTTCAAAACAGCCAGTTTTTTACCCGTTTCGGGTCCCGTTTTCACTCCATTTAGACATCGTTTTATAAAATCCATAAAAATAAAAATTGGGGCTTATCTTCCCAAATACTTTTGGGAGTCAACAATACCCTAACCTTAGCGTTTCTTACCCTACATATCTTCCATAAATCATGCAATCTCATTTTCATACCATTTTTAGCATCAAAATGAAGAAATCAGGTCATATACTTCACTTTGCATTCTATAGTTTCTAAAATTCATAACTTAAGCTTAAATCCACATAAATAATACATTAAAACATTTTTCATAACCTAAATATATCATTCATCCAATATAACAACTTATTATTGGGATTTAAGATTTATCAAGTTGAGTTTTCAACTCAATACCCATTCTAAACATCATTTCTACCATCTAAAACATGGAAATTCATTCATATAGCTTAATATCCATTCCGTATTCAATCAAAGGGCATGTTGAATAATTATTTAAGGAGTCTTTAAGCATCAATTTCATATCAAAATTTTGGATTTTAAATCTCAAGATGAAAAGCTCAAATCAACACATGAACTTACTTGATTGATGCTAACACAAACCCTAATCACTTGAGAGGGTTTTCTCCACCAAATTTGCCTTATTTTTCCCTTCATTTTTCTTCTATTTTCTTCTTCCTTTGCTGTCCAAGAGGGAACGTGAGCTTCTGTGTCTTGAGGAGATCGAGTTGAGCACTTAGAATTTTTCCGAAGCTTCATCCATATGAACATGCAACCCATTTATAAACATAGATATGATCCAGCTGTGGGCCCCACTTGGCTGATTTTTCCACAGAAATTTAATGGGTACCTATCCCCCTTGATGTGCTGGACATTTTACAACCAAGTAAAATATTTTTTTTACCATTTTTTAAAATCCAAAATTCTGCTCAATCTTAACCCTACATCTGTCCCCTTTGGTCACGTCCATTTCTGCTTCATTTATCCAGATTTTTTTTCATTTTTTATTAATATCAATTCATGGGTAAATCAAAAACCTAATTAGAATTGAGTTTAACCTGTAATTTGGCATAAAAAAATTAGCAAAAAATCATTACAGCAACATCAAAACATGGCACATCCAATGCATAGCATGCTGTCCACTTTTGCATCCATCCATGGCAGCTGCTGTTCGCGAATTTTTTTGGATTTTTTCCACATGATTAAATGCTCATTTATTTATCCCAACATGTCAGCTATATGTGTGCATTATTTATAAAAGAAAATTTTGAAAAAAATCCAGCAATAGAACCTTAGAACGTCCAAGCATTGCCTCATTTCCCTATGCTCATTTGAGCTCCCCTTAGCCCCTTAAATGTAGATATTAATGCATGGATAATTCATGAAATTTTTGCATTTTGTAATTATGCATAAAATAGCCTGCATTGCACCTGCATTTGACACCTATTTGGTCCATTAAAAATTGCATTAATTCCATGTACTCTAGCATTTAATACATGGTACCTTTGAGGAGCAAAAGTCAACCATGCTCACCTTTTTCAATGCAGGTATTTTCCCAACATAATATTCTTGATCTAAACCTTCCAAAACATGCATCTCATAATTTCATTCAACCATTTCAAATTTCATCTCAATCCGATTTTCCTAGCTCAAGTTATTGTCGTTTGAAGTTAACGGTTGAAATTGTTATGTGATCAATAAATCATTAATCTAATTTCATAAAGGATTTTCATAATCCAATAATCTCATAATATCAAGCCTATCATCATCACCTTTCCTGTCAAATTTCACTTGAATCTGCCTTACCGGCTTTGAGTTATGAATTTTCTATGTTTTTCCAACATAATTCCATAATTTCCACTTTAATCTCCATTAATTAAATAATGGAAATTAGACTAAACATTCATTCCGCCTTAGCATGTTTTAATCCTCATTATTCCCCTTTAATCACCTTGACTCATATTGGGCTCCGGTGATTAAATTTTTAATCACCATTCTTAATTGAACCCTAATTGTAAAATATCATAAAACCCTAAAATCATCCAAAAATTTCATCTAATCATATATAATTCACATGTACATGTTCAATGCACATATTGGTTCCTCCTTAGGTTGGGGTTTCACAACCCTCCCCCCCTTATAACAGGTTTCGTCCCGAAACCGTCTATTCTTAAATTAATTGGGTATTCTCTTTCTACTTCTTCTCTTAGTCTCCAAACATTCTTGTTTTCAGAATATTTGTCCCATTGAACCTCAACATTTTTAATTAACCATAGCTAACCTACATATAGAGAATTCCACCTGTATTATTTTATCGGTCTCCTCTACAGGTAGTGCATGCGTGGTTACATATTGGCAATTTATGATTAAATGATTATCATCGAAATCAAACAAGACCATTGCTAAACTTCCTAAAATTTAATCAATACCTGTAACAACTTCATTATCTTGCTCCCGTGTCTCCATTTGAGATAGTGCATGCACATGTACCGGGTTCGTAGAGGTTGCTGGTCGATTAGCTGTTCCTATTAGCCTTGGCTGTGCGGCTTTTCCACGTCCTTGTGACATTTGTGCTTTGTTTGGACAATTTGGAGTTGTGTCTAATCTGGTAACAAACATAGCATCTCACCATTTTTTGCCTCTCCCTTGCCACACTCCTTGGCTATGTGACCCATTTGTCCACACTTGTAGCATCTGATTGATTCTTTCAAACATTCACCTTGGTGATGCTTTTGACACTTTTTACATAACAAATAATTATTCTTCTTAAAGGTACTTTTACCTTTTTCCGTCCCTCCATTTTTTTTCCTCCTTTTTGTCCTTACTAGGTCCTTTCCTACAAGCCTTAGATAATATTTACGGCTTGGGCTGCCCAGTCTTGAGTAGCTTGCTGCATGGCTTCCTTTACTGCGAGAGCTACTCTTTCTTCAATCAATCTAGCTTGTCTAGGCTCAAGTTCCTCTTCTATATTTCTTTCGGGGCTTAAGTTTTCTCGTCTTTGATGAGTCCTTGGGTTCTGCCCAGGTGACGATGGTCTACCCCTCTTAGGTCTACTAGTTTCTCCAACCTCATGCTGGCTGGGAACTTCTTTAGCAACTTCCTTTCCCTTATTCTTTCTAACCCTTGACCTTGTATCAATCATAATGCTTTTTCTGAATATCAAAAGCACATACTTTCATTCATAGGTAGGGTTAGGTCATATCATATGCATATCATTATCATATAATTAATGGCTAATTCACACAATCACAATCATGTGATATTATCCATCATCATAAACATCACTACTATCATTATCATAAATATTCACAGTCATTCATTCCATATCCACAACTATTTTGCAACATATCATCATATATCATGCATCCTATCATGATAATCACTTATTCATTCATCATAAAATCATGCATATCATATTTAATTATTACACTTAAACTTTTCCATGCCTATTTACCAGTCCATGCTCTGATACCATTTCTTTGGCGCCCCAGCACGAGCGTCACAACCTTACCTCAAGATTGTTCAACTGGTAAACGTGACCAGGATTGTTTCCCTGCCACACAGTGGGTTTTAACGGATATTTATCCAATTACATATCGTTTCATAGGAGTTTAATTCCTCATATGTTCATTTCATGCATATCTAAGCCATGTCTATCTAATAATGTCATAACTAGACATGATTTTCATAACATATTTCAAACCATCTCATAAATCAGATGTCATTGCATGTATCTTTATAGATGTCAACATAAAATATCAAGGTAAATTTACAATCATTCAACATAAGTTTTCATAAACATGAAACTTATAATGTCTTTCCATTTCTTCAATGGATGACTCCTACTCCTTTGCCAGGTCTCTTCTTTCACCTGTCTATGGGTTTGGAAAATGAAAACGTGAGTCGAAACTCAATAAGCAAGCTGTATATTTTACAGGCAATTCATTTTGAAGGCATTTTTATTTAAAAGCATTTTTCTCCCTTCGGTAGAGACACTTATCAAGTGATCAACTACCTGTGGAGCAAAAATCTTTTCATAAATCATTCATACACATTTCATAAACATTTCATAAACTTTGGATGTGTAAATTCATCATTTCCATTGATGACGTTATCCTTCATGTGAGGGAACGCTAGCACGGCGAACATTTTTCTATGACATGATCATTTTCATCCTTAGCGCTGGGCCTACCGATTTGGCAATGTCAAGGGGGACTCATTGTCCACTTACTACCTCGACTAGCCTACTTGATTTCCATTCCATGCATGACTTTTAGTCACCCCACCATTATATATCCCCTTACACATGGAACTTGTCATTCTCATGTAGAGAATTCTTTGCACCATCCCTTTTTAAACATCATTTCAATGAAACATCATATAAATTCATGTTTCATCACATTTCATGCATAATTGCGAAACAGTAAGCAATCATTTATTTCAATAGAAATAAACATTTCAACACGCATATAGACAAGGAATGGCTATCCATAAACAACTTGGAAATCATTTAAAACAAAACTCATTTAGAAAGCTGCTTGCTTACCTCGCTTGCTTAGCTTTCCATTTCGCTTATCCATTTGCCTTTGCTTATACATATAAGAATGATATAATATTCATATATTTTCTTTGCTTGCATTCAACTCAGTTTTTCAACCCATTTTTATTCACATACATCATTTATTTGACTTCTCAAGTCATTATGCATATATAGCATATATTTGCACATTCCATTAGCTATTACACAATATATTCCATCCTGTAAGTAAGGTAATCATTTAATTACATAATAATCATCTAATAATTATTATTTAAAGGTTCATTACCTTCCATATACCCTTTTCCACTAATTTTCCAAAATTTACACATCGGTGCTCGTTTTAAGCACACGTTGTCGCCTTAGGCTTCATTAATTAATCCCAAAATTTGAGATTAACATCATTAAATCTAAAAAGATATATAATCATGAAATTCACCATAATTTCATGCTTTTTTTCACAAAATTAGATTTCATAAGTCATTTATCATCCTTTCATATCTATCCCTTCACATATGCCCATTTGGCAACACATACATGATGCATTTCATAAAATTTTTCAAGTCAGCAATTTAATCCATATTTTAGCATGATAATTATCCTTAATTATCACTTTATTTGGGGTATTTTTATGAAATTTAAATCCACTAATCATAGGTTTCCAAAACAGCAACTTTCGAACCCATTTTTCACACGTTTAACATGTCTCTTGACACATTACCATAAACAGTTTTATAAATCCGAATTTTCAGCAATTAACCCCAATTTTATTTATCCAAACCTAGGGTATTAACACATATTTAACATTCATAAATTAACACCCTTCAAAACAGAAAGTTGTTTACCCGTTTCGGGTCCCATTTTCACTCTATTTAGACATCGTTTCATAAAATCCATAAAAATCAAAATCGGGGCTTATCTTCCCAAATACTTTTGGGCATCAACAATAACCTAACCTTAGGTTATCTGACCCTATATATCTTCCATAAATCATGCAATCTCATTTTCATACCATTTTTAGCATCAAAATGAAGAAATCGGGTCATATACTTCACTTTGCATACTATAGTTTCTAAAATTCATAACTTAAGCTTAAATCCACATAAATAATACATTAAAACATGTTTCATAATCTAAATATATCATTCATCGAATACATAAACTTATTATTGGGATTTAAGATTTATCAAGTTGAGTTTTCAACTCAATACCCATTCTAAACTTCATTTCCACCATCTAAAACATGGAAATTCATTCATATAGCTTAATATCCATTCCATATTCAATCAAAGGGAATGTTGAATCATTATTTAAGGAGTCTTTAAGCATCAATTTCATATCAAAATTTTGGAGTTTAAAACTCAAGATGAAAAGCTCAAATCAACACATGGACTTACTTGATTGATGCCAACACAAACCTTAATCACTTGAGAGGGTTTTCTCCACCAAATTTTCCTTCCTTTTCCCTTGATTTTTCTTCTATTTTCTTCTTCCTTTGATGGCCAAGAGGGGACGTGAGCTTCTGTTTCTTGAGGAGATCGAGTTGAGCACTTAGAATTTTTCCAAAGCTTCATCCATGTGAACGTGCAACCCATTTATAAAGCTGGATATGATCTAGCTGTGGGCCCCACTTGGCTGATTTTTCCACGGAAATTTAATGGGTGTGTATCCCCCTTGATGTGATGGACATTTTACAACCAAGTAAAATATTTTTTTACCATTTTTTAAAATCTAAAATTCTGCTCAATCTCAACCCTACATCTGTGCCCTTTGGTCACGTCCATTTCTGCCTTCATTTATCCAGATTTTTTTATTTTTTATTAATCTAAATTTAATGGTGAACACCTAATTAGCATTGATTTTAACCTTTAGTTTGACATAAAAAAATTAGCAAAAAATAATTACAGCAACATCAAAACATGGCACGTCCAATGCATAACATGCTGTCCACTTTTGCATCCATCCATGGCAGCTGCTGTTCGCGAATTTTTTTGGATTTTTTCCACATGATTAAATGCTCATTTATTTATCCCAACATGTCAGCTATATGTGTGCATTATTTATAAAAGAAAATTTTGAAAAAAATCCAGCAATAGAACCTTAGAACGTCCAGCCATTGCCTCATTTCCCTATGCTCATTTGAGCTCCCCTTAGCCCCTTAAATGTAGATATTAATGCATGGATAATTCATGAAATTTTTTCATTTTGTAATTATGCATAAAATACCCTGCATTGCACCTGCATTTGACACCTATTTGGTCCATTAAAAATTGCATTAATTCCATGTACTCTAGCATTTAATACATGGTACCTTTGAGGAGCAAAAGTCAACCATGCTCACCTTTTTCAATGTAGGTATTTTCTCAATATAATATTCTTTATCTAAACCTTCCAAAACATGCATCTCTTAATTTCATTCAACCGTTTCAAATTTCATCTCAATCCGATTTTCCTAGCTCAAGTTATAGCCGTTTGAAGTTAACAGTTGAAATTGAGATGCGATCAATAAATCATTAATCTAATTTCATAAAGGATTTTTATAATCCAATAATCCCATAATATCAAGCCTATCATCATCACCTTTCCTGTCAAATTTCACTTGAATCCGCCTTACTGTCGTTGAGTTATGAATTTTCTATGTTTTTCCAACATAATTCCATAATTTTCACTTTAATCTCCATTAATTAAATCATGGAAATTAGACTAAACATTCATGCCACCTTAGCATGTTTTAATCCTCATTATGCCCCTTTAGTCACCTTGACTCGTATTGGGCTCCGGTGATTAAATTTTTAATAACCATTCTTAATTGAACCCTAATTGCAAAATATCATAAAATCCTAAAATCATCCAAAAATTCCATCTAATCATTATAAGTCACATGTACATGTTCAATTTACACATTGGAACCTCCTTATGTTGGGGTTTCACAATGTTTTAAGATATACCCTCGAGCGGGTATAATGTGGCTTTCAATGAATGGTATATGAAAAGGTTTCTACTCCATTAGTAGTTAATCACTTGTTAAGTGTCTTCAACCAAATGGAGGGAAATGCACTTAAACAATTTTGCCTTGAAAATGTATTGCCTGAAAACCTTATAGGTTGCTTATTGAGTCTCGACTCACAGTTTTGTTTTTCAAATCCTAAAGACAAGTGAAAGGGAGAACCATGCAAGGAACACTGGTGGAGATTTAAGAAGAAGAATGAATTTCTACAAGTTGCTATGGTAGAACTCTATGAATTGTATGGTTGTATGTTGATGACATTATTGGTGTCTGAATGTTGTATAAGTGTTATATTATGTTTATGACTATGTTGTGATGTTGACTATAAATAGCGAAAAAATTTTATGGTCAAATGGTAATACATGATTGATCATGATATGACTAAGTATGAAATTTATGATACCCGATGTGTTTATTAAATTGATTAAATGACCTAAAAAGGCATATGGATGGAAATGGAATGTTTTAAAAATGATTAAACTCCTAAGGAGTTAAGATAAAGTGAATAAATATCCAAATAGCCCGCCGTGTGACAGGGGAACAATCCTGATCACGTTTACCAATCAATAGATCTTGGAGTAAGGTTGTGACGCTCGGGCTGGGGCACCACAATTTTCCCAAGTGGTTTTTTGATACATTTTGGTCTAATCCTTTAAGGTTATTTAATTTAAGAGCTTGGTTAATAGGATTTAATGGAATTTACCCATGTCTAACAAAATTTTATGAAGTCTAACTAGTCTAACAAAGTTTAACTATGTTTATAGAGTCTAATGAAGTCTAACTTAGTGTAATAGAGTCTAACCAAGACTAACCAAATCTAACTCTCATTTTCAACATGCTAATCATGACTTAGCATCCATATATGCTTTTGGGCACCTTGAAAGGTCATTAGTCTTAAATAATAGTTTATAACTTAGTTAATAGAACCTAATGAAATCTACTCAAATCTAACAAATTTCAACTAAGTTTAATAGAGTAGAAGAAAATTTAACAAAATCTAATATGTTCTAGCTCTAACAAAATCTAAATTTTATTTTCAACATGCTAATTGTGATTTAACTCCCATACTATAGTGCCTCATCAATTGAGATCCCATACAGCGATCACTATAGTTAAAATCTAGCAACATCTTCCCCAAATCTATAATAGTTTAAGAGGTAAAGAATACTTGTAAAAAGAACACATGCACAACTTTAAACATCCATGATTAATGTATCAATTAAACATATGATAGTAAATCCAACTTAATCGACAATAGCCACAATAAAGTCTTTACATATTATAAATTAATGAATTACAATCATATGATAAAAATACATCTTGCTATATCTAACACTGTTGTATCAGACAAAAAAAATATATTAAATACTACATCTTGCTACTTATCACATAATATGAATACATTTTCTATATAATTAAACAAATCAAATCAAATTTATTATTTTCTTGTTCCCGTCATGATATATCTCGAATTAAAATAACATAATAATAAACATTTGAATTTTAATAGACTCAGTATGTGGCACCCCGAACCGAGACGTCACTTCCTTACCTCAAGATCTATCTATTGGTAAATGTGAATCAGGATTGTTGCCCTGATCACGCGGCGGGTTTTTAATTGGAATATGTCCAGAATTTTTTTCGATTATTCATCTGTCATCATTCATAATCTTGACATGACAATCATCATACATTGCGACATTTCACTTGTAATAAAAATCATCATTTCATTCATAGCACCTTTACATGCCTGTCGTTATACACTGAATCATTGTATAAATCATACTTTCATACATCCAGTCATTAATTCACATGGAACTTAGAACTCTAGCTAAGTTCGGATATACATAAACACATAGTATCTTTACCTGCCTTTCTGCAGTGAAAGATTCCTTATCCTAAGTATCATATTTCATATCCATACATCCATACATTCAACAATTGAATCATATATAGAACTTAATATTCTCATTAAGTTCACATACACATTAGCTTACCTTAGCATATTTATGCTTTTCCATTCCTCATAGCCTTCAAGGCTATCATCATGTACCTTCCTCCATGTCTGAGGTTCGCAACCTTCTGAGTCTCCTCAGTACCTATCTAAGGGTTTGGAAAACAAAACGTGAGTGACAACTCAGTAAGCAAGCATTTTAGGGCAAGGCTTCTTGAAAACCTTTTTCATAAACATTGGGAATACCTTGTTCCTGAGGACATGCATATGTCCTAAAATACCATCATGAAATCCTTTATTATAAGGACAATTTCATGTCCTTGAATGCTTTCATAAAGCATTCATTCTTAAAATCATTTACAAGCCGCGCCTGGGCTTGTTTAGGAAAAACATATACATTTTACCTTTAATGATGAGTTTCCATTAATCTTATATGAACATTTTTAATGTTCATAGCCATTACATGAAATCATTCGGTTGCCAGTGGACATTTTCTGTCCAAAACAACATAAATACTTAGGCAACGGAGACATCTCATGTCTCCAAAACATCATTAACATAAACCATCATAAAATTCCTTAGCCAAGAGACATTTTATGTCTCCAAACATCATTAACATAAGCCCTCATAAAATCCTTTAGCCAAGAGACATTTCATGTCTCAAAACATCATTCGCATAAGCCATCATAAAATCAAGAGACATTTCATGTCTCAAAACATCATTCGCATAAGCCATCATAAAATCAAGAGACATTTCATGTCTCAAAACATCATTTACATAACCTTATTGGCAATGGACATTCATATGTCCTTAAACATCAATCACATATTCTTATGTCCAAAAACATTCTTTATTTAGGCTCTCTTACAAATGAACATAAATCCTTTTCATAATTCCCCATCTTGGGGCTTGTTTATAGCAAACAAGGAAAACCAAATACGTAAACCATTTTCATGAATGCATTTGCATAAACACATTTCCTTTAATTCTTGTTATTTACACTTTTGTGTAAAACACCCTTTCTTTTAGGGTAACCATTTCATAAAAATCCCTTTAGGATACTTTCATAAAATCATATTTTCGTAACCCAATCTTTGGTCTTTTCAGAAATAAAACATAAGCAAATGAATTTCTCTCCATCCAGTAGTGACACTTAGCAAGTGATCATGCTACCTTTTGGAAGAGAATCCTTAACAACACGCTAGCCAGGCGGCTGTTCACTTATCCTGCTCCCATCTCAAGGAGGGCGCCGCTGGCACTCCTGCCATCCCTTAGCGACTTGGCCTTATGTATAGTGGGCCCCGGTCATCCCAACCGCGCTCTACAACCAGCCTATTTCTTGTACCGGTGCACCGTACGTTATCCTAACGAACCGCAGTCCGTTTTGGTTTGAAGAACCACAGACCGCAGCCTATGTTCTTTTAAACCAGGATCACAGACCGCAGCCTATGTTCTTTTAAACCAGGATCACAGACCGCAGCCTGCATCCATATGCACAAAATCTTAGACCGAAGTCTATATTTTACAATTATTTTCAAAAACACATCACAGACCGCAGTCTGTGTCAACTCGTAAGCGAGCGCACCCACTTTAACAAGTTGTTATTTGAAATCCAGTTTTAGGATGACCTTCCTTAAATTCTTTCAAAACGTTTTGAGTAAAGTATTTTGATAAACATTTGAAACCTTTGAGAACCCATACATCTTAAAATCCTTTTAATCAAAAGAATTTCAAATCCTTTGGATTTTCATAAATAAAACATATTTTTCTCTAATATTTTCTTGGTTTCTTTTTCAGGACCTTTTGTTTACAAAAGTTATGCAATTACGCTATCCCCTTGTCCTTCACCTAAAAATTTAATAATTGTCCACATATCAATCATTTTTACATAGAGAAAAATTGCATAGTCTTTTGCATGCCATCAAGCAACCTGAAATTAAACCATTTTATGAAATCAATCATAGGAGGTTGGTCATCCATAAATCCCTTTCAACACATCCGTAGAAACATTTTTCCAACATTTTCAAGATAGATTTCCTTATCCAAAGGAAACCAAAACTGTTCAGATATCATTTCAAAACATGTGGACTATGTCCAAAACGTAATTTAATATTGAATTATCTTGACCTAGTAAAACAAATCTTTTTCATCATTGTTTATCGCGAGTTATTGTAAAAATAACTCAAAACTCATTTACAATCAATATTTTGTGAAAAAGGATAACATTCCCTTTTTCTTATAAAACACTGTTGAACAATATCATATAGAACTTGCTTGCTTAAAAGCAAATCCTTAAAACCATCGATATCAAACATGAAATCCTTAAAACAACATTAACATGGAGAACTTGCTTACTCATAAGCAAAATTTCTCAATTCCATTAGCATGAAGCATTCCCATCATTGGCAACACTTAGGATAAATTATTTATCTTAGAAAGTGTCGCTTGCTTCCCATGAAGCAAACCTCAAGACTTTTATTAAAGTCATCATTTTTCAAAACTTATGGCTTTGCATTAAAGCCGACATATTCAAAACTTGTGCTTGCCCATTCGTAAAAACATAAACATAGGCAATTCAATCATACCAATCACATAGAAAGAAAATGCATTTTAGAAAGTTTGCTTGCTTACCTGAGATCGCCATAATCCCTTTTTCTTCCATTCTTTTCCTTGCCTACATGAACATAATATGGTTTTTCATATATTTCTTGTCATTGCATTCCATTTAGTTTTCCAACCCATGTTTCATTAACATATATCCTTCATAATTCATCATACACATATATGGCTTAATTTGCATATATTAACACCGTTTTCACACATTTGGCTATCACACATCATAGCCTATACATATAACATGCACATAACCCTAAAATTAGGGTATTCATTCCATATGCATCATTCATAGCTTTATTAAGCTTACTTTGCAAATTTTCCCTTTTTTTTCCAAAAATACACATACGGGTGTTTCTTCTATGTACATAGCATTGCCTAAACTTCATAATTCAAATCCAAACTTTTGGATTAATAACATGTCATTCCAAACAGATCCATAAACATGGATTTCATCTCATTTTCATGCATTTTTGCATAAAATCATTTTTTTCATAAGTCATTCATCACCCGTTTATCATTATCCCTTCACGTAAGCTCATTTAGCACTTAAACATGATGCATTTCTTAAAATTTCTTAACTCAGAAATTTAACCCATTTTCACGAGGGTTAATTACCCTTTAATACCACTTTAATTAAGGTATTTTTATGAGGTTTAAATCCATTTTCCATAGGTTTCCAAAACAGTTAGTTTGGAACCCACTTTTAACCCGTTTAACGTGTCCTTTGACACATAACCTTAGGTAGTTGTATAAATCCGAAATTTCAGCATATAATCTCAGTTTTCTTGATCCAAATTTAAGGATTTAACACATAAATCAATTTGGATCATTTCTACATAGTTTTCATATTTCTTTTTGATTTCTTCCTCAAACTAACCACATATGCTGAAATCAGGCGTGCTGAAATCTTAAAATCTTGAATTAATATCAAATCAAGTATTTTTGATCTGAAATTTCTACCATACCTTAATAACTTCATCAATTAACTGTAATAAAATTTTCAGCACGAACTATTAACATTACATATTTATTTGGGGATGTTTACCTTGCTGAACAGTAAACTCCATTTCCAGTCAGCTTGAATTACGTTATTTATGGGGTCTATTTAAACCCATAAAAACCTCATTTTTAATTTTCTTCTGTAATAAAAAATATGTCATGTATATCCTGTAAAATTTTCAGCCCGAAAACCATTGTATAAAATTTATTAAAAATCCTTTTCTACAGCTGATCCTGTAACCCGTTTTACCCTGTTTGGGCTAATATTCACGGATTTTTAGTTTCCAACATACATATCCTTTTTTGCTGACAATTGGGTCTTTCCTTAATAATAATATGAGGATTGGTCTCAAAAATTTTCATGCCGAAAATCATCCATTTACTGTTCCGACCATAATTTATTTTTCAGCATCATTTGCTTTACAGATTTGATGCATAAAAATCAAATAATCATATACTTACTTGAGCAAATGAGAAATCTCTCCTTTTCTCCCTTCTTTTCCCTTGGTTTTCTCTTCTCCTTTGCTGGGAAAATTCGTGAGTTGCAGCAACTCCCTTGGACGTTTCAGCACTTGGAATATTTTCCACAATTTCATCTCAACTCTACGTGCAAAGCCCTTATGCATGTTGCTGGATTTTTTCCACTTGTGGGACCCACTTGTGCTGCAATTCCACATTCCTTCAATGATCCTCTATCTACTTTATGAGGTGGATTAATAGGGGCCAAGTAAAATTACAACTTTTACTATTTTACAAATTGAAAAATCTGCATCATCTTTGACCGTCCGATTGTCCTTCTTTACTTCGCCCTTAAGCAACTTGTTACTTGCTCTCCAAGAAATCCATTCCTCATGATAATTAGCTTAATCCATTACATTCATCTCATAGATTTCATAATTTTATTCCATCGTTTCAAATTTCATCTCAATCCGACGTTTCTACGTCGAGTTATGACCACTTGAATATATCTTTTGGATTTGGGAATAAAAATAATTAATTATCACCCTAATCCCATCATGATTCCCTTAATCCAATCCATTCAACATAAACATCTCATAATTTATTCAACCGTTTCAAATTTCATCTCAATCCGAGTTTCCTAGCTCCCGTTACACGCGTTGGAAGTTAATAGTTGAAATGAACATATACTTAAAAATTCATAATTCTAATTTCATCAAGAATTTTCATGATATTTTCATTCCATAATACCAAGCCTAATATTAACAATTTTCATCTCAAATTTCACTTGAATCCGCCTTTTAGGCGTTGAGTTATGAATTTTCTAATATTTTCCTTCATACTTGACAATTTCCATCATTATTTCCATAATTCATTTTAAATCATGAAAAATGATTTTTCATGATATAATTGCACACTTAAATCACAAATAATTCATTCTAACCCCATTATCTCATTTAGGCTCAAAATGCTTAATCACATCATTAATGCTAACCCATAACCCTAATTGCCATAATTAGCAAAAGTCATAAAATACCTTCATAATTCCATAATTCATAAATAATCATCAAATACATGTTCAATGCATACATATGGATTACTTGGGTTAGGGTTTCACAATCCTCCCCCCCTTATAACAGGTTTCGTCCCGAAACATATTACATTCCATAAATTGGGGTAGGGCTTATATGAAATTACCAATTCATCATCTTTCTCCAATCTTTCAATGGTTCACTACGCTTCCACTGCGCTACTCTGTCTTAGTAGCTTTTTTTAGCCTTGGTCGAACATACCCATCACTTGTCTCTATTATTCCTTATTCACACATGGGTTTTTCATTGGCATTTGTCCTTCATTTGTGTCTTTTTATACTATTTTCCTTTATACATAAAGAGATTGCATCATTTCCCATCTTATCATAGGGTAAGTCTTAAGTTACCCATTTCAACATATCAAATAAAGATCTATGGCAATCATTTCCCTTGTTACACATACGATTCATATAATATGAATATCTTCATTTCTATAGCAAAAGAGCAAGCATGCTCTCACATACAACTTCATATACATTTTAGCAAAGAAACCTTTGCTAACCCATTCATTTATAAAAATCGATAGCAATCATTTTCACATATCATTATACCTAATATATTCATTCTATAATATAGAGCAAAAGTTGCTCTCGTATGGAGTTTCATAATGAAATTACATACATATCTTAACAAAAGTCACTTTTGCCAAGTTATCCATTCCTTCTCCTCTCATAATGTCTACCATTAGATTTTACCATCGTAGACTATCCATTAGGAATACCGGTATTAACCAGTCTAAAATATTTTCTTCTTCAGTTCCCTTTCTAGTTTCCATAAACTAGTAAGCGTCATTATCATTTTCAAATTTTCCTAACCTCATTTCTTATAGATATCATAGAGAAATCATTTCTCTCGTATCTATCTTTCAATCACATTGGGATTGAGAAGCATTCTGGCAATCATTATTGCCTTTATTTTCCTTCATTTTATCTACCATCTCTTGCTATGATAGATACCAACTTTTGTGGTATCATATGTGTAATCTCCTTTTCCTTCTATACATGCTAACTAGACATGTTTTGTTGCACTTTTCTGCAATAATTTGCAGGGATTTTCTATCAGTTATAGCTATCAGTTGGGTTATCCTTTCTTATTCATTTCTTTCCTTACACCAGGTTCTTTAATTTTCAGTGGCAATGTATCCTTGCCCTGACTATACATGTTAATTACAAACATGTGGTATACCCTGATGTCCTATTGGAAGACATTTCTTAACAAATTCTTCCAAATTACCTTCATGTGATTATGGCATAATAGCCATTTAGGGTTTCCTATTTCTTGTAAGCATTGCCAATCAATGCTTGGACATTTCATTTGACTACATGTTCAAACCTTGAACATGTTCTTAGGTTCACTCATCCATTGCTCAGTCTGAATAAAATCTATTTCACCTGAGAACTTAGGTGGATACCGAGCTAGAAAGGCATCAATAACCTTCCCATTTACTTCTATCTTATCATTATCAACCTTTAAGGGTTTGGGTACTAGGTAAAAATATATTACCTATACCATTTTATCTTTTCCACCTGCTTTTAATTGGTCCTGTTGGGTATTTTCCCAAAGGCCCTGTATTATTCTTTCTATCTAAGCCACACAATCTCGGGCGGCCTACTGCATAACTCTTTCTACCTGTGAGATATTACTCTTTGCGGTAACACCTCAAATCCTTAGACTTAGGGTTTATAGTTACCCGTTGTTAATGAGCTTATGGACTCACTTGTCCTGGTCATTTAGATTTGCTATTAGCTTCTCTTCTTCCTTGTTGACTCATATCAGTAACTGCCTATCCCTTGTTCAAAACAAAGGCAATAAGCATTTAGTAGAATGCAATATATAGCATTAGGTCAATAACATTTCTCATTATAATTTTCATTCATATCACACATAGTCAACATGATCATTTCTGATCATACAATCATCATACATAGTCAATAACATAATCTAGAAAGATCAATGATCTTTCCTTTTTCATATATACTTAGCACTTGAATAAAATCAAATGCATTCATATTTTCATAACATCAAATATTAGGAGTCAAAAGAAACTCCCATTTTCTACCTTTCTCATTTCTATCTTCACATTTCATGGTGTAAGGTTGCTTTTCCTTACACATACAGATTATATTTGCATAATCTGTCATTTTATCATGATTATAAACTCTAAACCAACAATCACTTAGAAAGTTGGCACCCTGGTGCCTTCCATATGTCACCATGGCTTTATACCTTAAAACATATGTAACATATAGCACAGTCACGTGCTATCTTAGATAAGGTGTGGTTAACCTTAGCTATGGGGGGTCTCTACGTAGACTTCCATAACCTATCATCTGTTCTGATTCTCTTCTATCCTTTGTCTTTCTTTAAATTCTCCTGCATCCGGTTTCATTTCAGCTGACCTCATATCATTTTTCCTTCGTATACCATCTATTTCATGAAACATAGCGACCAACTACATTTCCTTAATTAACCATATACTTGTGTCACAACGACACACAATATAAGACAATACATATCGTATGTGTCTTATAGTCTCAATCTATTTCTTGCATCACTTTCCATTTTTCTTCTATAGCTATCCATCAATCTTTGCTGAAATATCATCTTTGTGATATCAAGCCTTTGTTTTCCAGGCCTATTTATCACTCCATATTCTGATACCAACTTCTGTGCATCAGACCTATCCTTTCATCATCCTTTATTTTCTCCTTACCACGCCTGTTTACCAATCCTTGCTCTGATACCAAGCTCTGTGGCGCCCCGAACCGAGACGTCACTTCCTTACCTCAAGATCTATCGATTGGTAAATGTGAATCAGGATTGTTGCCCTGATCACGCGGCCGGTTTTTAATTGGAATATGTCCAGAATTTTTTTCGATTATTCATCTGTCATCATTCATAATCTTGACATGACAATCATCATACATTGCGACATTTCACTTGTAATAAAAATCATCATTTCATTCATAGCACCTTTACATGCCTGTCGTTATACACTGAATCATTGTATAAATCATACTTTCATACATCCAGTCATTAATTCACATGGAACTTAGAACTCTAGCTAAGTTCGGATATACATAAACACATAGTATCTTTACCTGCCTTTCTGCAGTGAAAGATTCCTTATCCTAAGTATCATATTTCATATCCATACATCCATACATTCAACAATTGAATCATATATAGAACTTAATATTCTCATTAAGTTCACATACACATTAGCTTACCTTAGCATATTTATGCTTTTCCATTCCTCATAGCCTTCAAGGCTATCATCATGTACCTTCCTCCATGTCTGAGGTTCGCAACCTTCTGAGTCTCCTCAGTACCTGTCTAAGGGTTTGGAAAACAAAACGTGAGTGACAACTCAGTAAGCAAGCATTTTAGGGCAAGGCTTCTTGAAAACCTTTTTCATAAACATTGGGAATACCTTGTTCCTGAGGACATGCATATGTCCTAAAATACCATCATGAAATCCTTTATTATAAGGACAATTTCATGTCCTTGAATGCTTTCATAAAGCATTCATTCTTAAAATCATTTACAAGCCGCGCCTGGGCTTGTTTAGGCAAAACATATACATTTTACCTTTAATGATGAGTTTCCATTAATCTTATATGAACATTTTTAATGTTCATAGCCATTACATGAAATCATTCGGTTGCCAGTGGACATTTTCCGTCCAAAACAACATAAATACTTAGGCAACGGAGACATCTCATGTCTCGAAACATCATTAACATAAACCATCATAAAATTCCTTAGCCAAGAGACATTTTATGTCTCAAAACATCATTAACATAAGCCCTCATAAAATCCTTTAGCCAAGAGACATTTCATGTGTCAAAACATCATTCGCATAAGCCATCATAAAATCAAGAGACATTTCATGTCTCAAAACATCATTCGCATAAGCCATCATAAAATCAAGAGACATTTCATGTCTCAAAACATCATTTACATAACCTTATTGGCAATGGACATTCATATGTCCTTAAACATCAATCACATATTCTTATGTCCAAAAACATTCTTTATTTAGGCTCTCTTACAAATGAACATAAATCCTTTTCATAATTCCCCATCTTGGGGCTTGTTTATAGCAAACAAGGAAAACCAAATACGTAAACCATTTTCATGAATGCATTTGCATATACACATTTCCTTTAATTCTTGCTATTTACACTTTTGTGTAAAACACCCTTTCTTTTAGGGTAACCATTTCATAAAAGTCCCTTTAGGATACTTTCATAAAATCATATTTTCGTAACCCAATCTTTGGGCTTTTCAGAAATAAAACATAAGCAAATGCATTTCTCTCCATCCAGTAGTGACACTTAGCAAGTGATCATGCTACCTTTTGGAAGAGAATCCTTAACAACACGCTAACCAGGCGGCTGTTCACTTATCCTGCTCCCATCTCAGGGAGGGCGCCGCTGGCACTCCTGCCATCCCTTAGCGACTTGGCCTTATGTAGAGTGGGCCCCGGTCATCCCAACCGTGCTCTACAACCAGCCTATTCCTTGTACCGGTGGACCGTACGTTATCCTAACAAACCGCAGTCCGTTTTGGTTTGAAGAACCACAGACCGCAGCCTATGTTCTTTTAAACCAGGATCACAGACCGCAGCCTGCATCCATATGCACAAAATCTTAGACCGAAGTCTATATTTTACAATTATTTTCAAAAACACATCACAGACTGCAGTCTGTGTCAACTCGTAAGCGAGCGCACCCACTTTAACAAGTTGTTATTTGAAATCCAGTTTTAGGATGACCTTCCTTAAATTCTTTCAAAAACGTTTTGAGTAAAGTATTTTGATAAATATTTGAAACCTTTGAGAACCCATACATCTTAAAATCCTTTTAATCAAAAGAATTTCAAATCCTTTGGATTTTCATAAATAAAACATATTTTTCTCTAATATTTTCTTGGTTTCTTTTTCAGGACCTTTTGTTTACAAAATTTATGCAATTACGCTATCCCCTTGTCCTTCACCTAAAAATTTAATAATTTTCCACATATCAATCATTTTTACATAGAGGAAAATTGCATAGTCTTTTGCATGCCATCAAGCAACCTGAAATTAAACCATTTTATGAAATCAATCATAGGAGGTTGGTCATCCATAAATCCCTTTCAACACATCCGTAGAAACATTTTTCCAACATTTTCAAGATAGATTTCCTTATCCAAAGGAAACCAAAACTGTTCAAATATCATTTCAAAACATGTGGACTATGTCCAAAACGTAATTTAATATTGAATTATCTTGACCTAGTAAAACAAATCTTTTTCATCATTGTTTATCGCGAGTTATTGTAAAAATAACTCAAAACTCATTTACAATCAATATTTTGTGAAAAAGGATAACATTCCCTTTTTCTTATAAAACACTGTTGAACAATATCATATAGAACTTGCTTGCTTAAAAGCAAATCCTTAAAACCATCGATATCAAACATGAAATCCTTAAAACAACATTAACATGGAGAACTTGCTTACTCATAAGCAAAATTTCTCAATTCCATTAGCATGAAGCATTCCCATCATTGGCAACACTTAGGATAAATTATTTATCTTAGAAAGTGTCGCTTGCTTCCCATGAAGCAAACCTCAAGACTTTTATTAAAGTCATCATTTTTCAAAACTTATGGCTTTGCATTAAAGCCGACATATTCAAAACTTGTGCTTGCCCATTCGTAAAAACATAAACATAGGCAATTCAATCATACCAATCACATAGAAAGAAAATGTTTTAGAAAGTTTGCTTGCTTACCTGAGATCGCCATAATCCCTTTTTCTTCCATTCTTTTCCTTGCCTACATGAACATAATATGATTTTTCATATATTTCTTGTCATTGCATTCCATTTAGTTTTCCAACCCATTTTTCATTAACATATATCCTTCATAATTCATCATACACATATATGGCTTAATTTGCATATATTAACACCGTTTTCACACATTTGGCTATCACACATCATAGCCTATACATATAACATGCACATAACCCTAAAATTAGGGTATTCATTCCATATGCATCATTCATAGCTTTATTAAGCTTACTTTGCAAATTTTCCCTTTTTTTTCCAAAAATACACATACGGGTGTTTCTTCTATGTACATAGCATTGCCTAAACTTCATAATTCAAATCCAAACTTTTGGATTAATAACATGTCATTCCAAACAGATCCATAAACATGGATTTCATCTCATTTTCATGCATTTTTGCATAAAATCATTTTTTTCATAAGTCATTCATCACCCGTTTATCATTATCCCTTCACGTAAGCTCATTTAGCACTTAAACATGATGCATTTCTTAAAATTTCTTAACTCAGAAATTTAACCCATTTTCTAGAGGGTTAATTACCCTTTAATACCACTTTACTTAAGGTATTTTTATGAGGTTTAAATCCATTTTCCATAGGTTTCCAAAACAGTTAGTTTGGAACCCACTTTTAACCCGTTTAACGTGTCCTTTGACACATAACCTTAGGTAGTTGTATAAATCCGAAATTTCAGCATATAATCTCAGTTTTCTTGATCCAAATTTAAGGATTTAACACATAAATCAATTTGGATCATTTCTACATAGTTTTCATATTTCTTTTTGATTTCTTCCTCAAACTAACCACATATGCTGAAATCAGGCGTGCTGAAATCTTAAAATCTTGAATTAATATCAAATCAAGTATTTTTGATCTGAAATTTCTACAATACCTTAATAACTTCATCAATTAACTGTAATAAAATTTTCAGCACGAAATATTAACATTACATATTTATTTGGGGATGTTTACCTTGCTGAACAGTAAACTCCATTTCCAGTCAGCTTGAATGACGTTATTTTTGGGGTCTATTTAAACCCATCAAAACCTCATTTTTAATTTTCTCATGTAATCAAAAATATGTCATGTATATCCTGTAAAATTTTCAGCCCGAAAAACATTGTAGAAAATTTATTAAAAATCCTTTTCTACAGCTGATCCTGTAACCCGTTTTACCCTGTTTGGGCTAATATTCACGGATTTTTAGTTTCCAACATACATATCCTTTTAAGCTGAAAATTGGGTCGTTCCTTAATAATAATGAGGATTGGTCTCAAAAATTTTCATGCCGAAAATCATCCATTTACTGTTCCGACCATAATTTATTTTTCAGCATCATTTGCTTTACAGATTTGATGCATAAAAATCAAATAATCATATACTTACTTGAGCAAATGAGAAATGTCTCCTTTTCTCCCTTCTTTTCCCTTGGTTTTCTCTTCTCCTTTGCTGGGAAAATTCGTGAGTTGCAGCAACTCCCTTGGATGTTTCAGCACTTGGAATATTTTCCACAATTTCATCTCAACTCTACGTGCAAAGCCCTTATGCATGTTGCTGGATTTTTTCCACTTGTGGGACCCACTTGTGCTGCAATTCCACATTCCTTCAATGATCCTCTATCTACTTTATGAGGTGGATTAATAGGGGCCAAGTAAAATTACAACTTTTACTATTTTACAAATTGAAAAATCTGCATCATCTTTGACCGTCCGATTGTCCTTCTTTACTTCGCCCTTAAGCAACTTGTTACTTGCTCTCCAAGAAATCCATTCCTCATGATAATTAGCTTAATCCATTACATTCATCTCATAGATTTCATAATTTTATTCCATCGTTTCAAATTTCATCTCAATCCGACGTTTCTACGTCGAGTTATGACCACTTGAATATATCTTTTGGATTTGGGAATAAAAATAATTAATTATCACCCTAATCCCATCATGATTCCCTTAATCCAATCCATTCAACATAAACATCTCATAATTTCATTCAACCGTTTCAAATTTCATCTCAATCCGAGTTTCCTAGCTCCCGTTACACGCATTGGAAGTTAACGGTTGAAATGAACATATACTTAAAAATTCATAATTATAATTTCATCAATAATTTTCATGATCTTTTCATTCCATAATACCAAGCCTAATATTAACAATTTTCATCTCAAATTTCACTTGAATCCGCCTTTTAGGAGTTGAGTTATGAATTTTCTAATATTTTCCTTCATACTTGACAATTTCCATCATTATTTCCATAATTCATTTTAAATCATGAAAAATGATTTTTCATGATATAATTGCACACTTAAATCACAAATAATTCATTCTAACCCCATTATCTCATTTAGGCTCAAAATGCTTAATCACATCATTAATGCTAACCCATAACCCTAATTGCCATAATTAGCAAAAGTCATAAAATACCTTCATAATTCCATAATTCATAAATAATCATCAAATACATGTTCAATGCATACATATGGATTACTTGGGTTAGGGTTTCACACAGTAAGTAGGATAAATGGTTATTGAAAACAAAAATCTAACATCTCAATCAAACATCGTCAAACAAGGCTTCCCATAACCAAAATAAAACATGCCTTGGTCTTTATATCTCGTTCTAGTTTCATCTTATCTCTAGCCATCCCTTTATGTGATTCATCATGATTCTTTCTTGATCATTTATAAGAGTTCATAAATCCACCCATAGCTCATCCCTAGCTACAAATGAATAATAGCATACAATTGTTGGTTTCTCTTAAGTCAACCACATAATCCATTATCTCATCATTTTCTATAAAAGTCATGGTCTTATCTTGACCACGAAAATCTCAACTCACCTATTAACCAAAATATAATTCTTAATCCAATTTTAGTTGCATATTAAACTAATTGAAATATGGCTCATTCATTGCCATGTGTCTTAAGTGCAATCCATGTGCTTCTAGGTCCACCCTAGGAGATGTAACTCATGTATATGCAATCGGCTATTATCTCTAGCCTCACATTCTCATGTCATGCCTTGAACACACATGGCTAATGCATATCCAATCACAAATCATACAAGGGTCATGCCACCATATCTCTCAAGCCTACCTAACTATTTGACTTATGTCCACTCATTAATGGCCTAGGCACTTAGCTCAAGCACATGCCCCCATCCAAGGCTAGGACTTAGCTTTTTAAAGCATCCAACATACTTAATTATCGAGCATGTGTTCATTCATCAACAACCCATGCACTTCAGCTTGGGAGGGTCCCCAGAACACCCCCCCACTCCCGCCACTAGGTTAAGACTTAGCTTCCCACCATGTGGTGATCTTCAAGACTATCATCTGTGTAAACAATGTGTATGCATTAATCACACTATATGCTACATGCTTATGTCAAAATCAATGATAACTGATTCATCACGTTGTTTTAGAAAATTAAGCCAAACACACTGCCAAAAGGGCTTAGCCCCAAATCATCAAAATTAACACATAACATGAAAAATCAAAAATCCAAATAATCCTAAAACTATCCAAACTCACAGCCATGTTAATGAATAAATCAACCTATTAACCTCACAATATACATTCTTTTTGTGCCTATATTTTCTTATCAACATAAGGGTGACATAATTCCAATATGAAGCTAACTATAACCTCAAGTGACGAAGTTCTAACGTCAATTTCAAATCATATACTTCATAGGCATCAAGTTATCATAAGCCCAATTCCAAATAATACATAATCCATATTCTTCAAAGCATGATTAACAAATCTGTGATACCCAAACCCAAGTAGGGCTTATATAGGTGCATTTGATTTGTAATTATGATTTATTTATGAATTGGATATTTTTATAATTTCATGATATTTTGCAATTAGGGTTATGATTAACAATGACGATTAAGATTAATCGCCATAGCCCAATGTGAGTCAATATGACCAAAGCGGCTTAATGAGGATTAGAATATGCTAATGTGGCATGCATAATTATTTTAATTTTCATGATTTAATTTATGAAAACTAAAATGATAATTATGGAATTATGTTGAAAAGTGTAGAAAATTCATAACTTGACGCCTATAAGGCGGAATGAGATGAAATTTGAAAGGTAAACACATGATTTTGTGCCCAATCTTATGAATGGATTGGATTAAGGAAATATGATGGGATTAAGATGATAATTATTTATTTTCATCTTACACCCAAAGGATAATTTCAAAGGATCATAACTTGATGTAGAAAAAACGTATTGAGACGAAACTTGAAATGGGTGAATAAAATTATGAAATCTATATTATGGAAGGATTGGATTAAGTTAACTATCATGAGAAATTACTTTCTTAGGGAGCAAGTAAGAGGTTGCTTGGGAAGTAATTAAAGTAGGTTGCTTAATGTGTAAGTAAAGTAGGTTGGTTAATGAGTAAGTAATGTCGGAAGCTTAATAAGTAAGCAAGCACCCTTATAAAAGGAGCAAAAGGGACAGCGAGGGGACATTCCAGCAGGAGAAAAGGAGAGAGAAAGAGAGAGAGAAAGATGAAGGGAGAAATGTCCCAAAAATTCAACAAAATGAGAAAGGGAAAAAGGGATAACATGCGGATGGTTCTCAACAGAAAGGGAAGGCAACATGGTGTAAATTAAGCACAATTTGTGTTTTGATGATTAAAAACTCAATTTAAGAATGTTTTGGGTACTAAAATAACTTGTTGAAATCTTTTAAAGGCAAGAAAGTTAAAATTCAGAACCTAACAGACCAAGTCACAAAGCCAAGTCGACTTAACTATCGACTTGAGTGAAGTCGATACCTAAGTCGACCTCAGGATCGACTTGGAAAGAGCAAAACATTCCAGCGCTGAAATTTGGAATCAAGACAGGTGAAGTAGCAGTTCAAGTCGACTCCAATTGCGACTTGGGTGAAGTCACAGACCGAAGTCGACTTCACCATCGACTTCAGATGCTCAAACCTTCCAGCGCTGAAATTTAGAATCAAGATAGGTGAAGTCGCAGTCCAAGTTGACTCCAACTACGATTTGGGTGAAGTCACAGACCCAAGTCGACTTCACCATCGACTTCAGATGCTCAAACCTTCCAGTGCTGAATTTGGGAACCAAGACAGGCGAACTCGCAACCGAAGTCGACTCCATGTGCGACTTGGGTGAAATTGCATTCTCAGGTTGACTCCACATGCGACTTGAAACAGGCTTGGCTAAACATTAAATCTAGGGTTTAGGATGTAACGTGGTGTGAGTTTTTAATTTATTTAGATGGATATTGTTGTTAATTTAATATCTTGTGATTTTAATGCTTGCTTTGTGCATGGGCCCGTACTTTGACAGGATTCTATATATTAGGTGATGGAACCGAGAGGTGGAAACCTAATATACGATAATATCGATATTAAACCTTAAAATCTAAGACCATGAGAATAGGCATGATGACCTCGAGTAATTTCATGAATGAACCACAGAACTTACTGGATTCTAATTAACTTAATCCCATGAGAATAGGTAGTTAAGAAAATTAGGGTACGCCTTGTAGGTTACGAAAGAAGGTGCAAGGATAAATTATGGTTTGTTCTTCTTTAACAAACAATATTCAGATTAAATCATTATACCACTACCCATTGCAAAAGACGCATGTGAAATCCTAGACCCTAGGTACTCACACTCTCGTTTTCTCTACTCGTTCTAATTTGTAATTTTCTCTTCCCATTTTTTTATTACTTTTCTATTTTATTTGTTGTATTCTCTTCATATCCAACACGAAAGCGTTTAAAAATAAAGTTTATAGTCCCAAATTCCCTGTGGATCGATAATTTATATACTACAATCTACGACCCGTGCATTTGCGGTGAGATTGCGAACATTACATCATATTCAAGCCTAGCATCCCATTTAACTTCTTTAAACCCTTGAATTCATACATAACTTTCAATCCTCATTCAATACCCTAATCAAGGGCATCATAAATTATCCTTGAAAGGTTCTTCATGAACCATATTCATGACCCATAATTAGAGGTAGAAAACTTGGTTTAAATGATTCAAAACTCAAGATAAACTTACTTGAATTGAATCAAACGTGAACTCAACTTCCCTAACTTGAATTCCTTTCTTTCTTTCCCTTTTTCTTTCTCTTTTTTTTTTCTCCCTTTTTCCTGCTCTTTCCTTGCTGAAATGGGGACGTGCAAGGCTGCCTTAGCTTGGGGTTTTTCCTACTTGAATTTTCTCTCTCCAACCTTCATAGCATATGGACGCCCCCACTAATATAACCTGATTTTTTCCAGCTTTTTGGGCCCACTTGCCACATCAAATTAAGGCATGTTTATCCCTTGTTGACATGGCACATCCAGCTCCAAGTAAATTAGAAAATTATCTATGTAAAAATCCATCAAAATCCATTACATCGACGGGCCACCAAGCTATCCACCAAATGACGTCCAATGTAGTTGCCTCTTTTGCTATTTTTCCACATAATTTCAGCTTTAATTTATGGATATTTAATTACCCTAGCTAGTAGCTCACTTAGATGCACATTTAGCATCTTAAAAAAATCAAAAAAAATCAAGCAACAACCCTTTAGACGTCCACCTCATCTAGCCTCTACCTTGCTGTCCACTATTCATCATGTCCACATGGCTTTCATTTTGACATCTTTTGCCCCAATTTTCAACTCAATTTAATTTCTCATTTACTTACCATGATTCCCTAGCTATCATAGATATAGATTTTTTATATAAAAAATCACAAAAATCCATATCTTAGTGCTCTTGGTCGCCCATGGGGTGCCACTGTAACACCCCATTCAAAGAATTACTCAAGAACTAGTCAATGGGTACTACACAATCTAGGAAAAATTCGGCAGCATCTCCCCATAACATACAAGGGGTAATATGGAATACATGACCTGATATTCATAACATTTCCATCTGTAACATTCAATCCTATTTATATACTTGCATCTTCATATAATAAGAACATTCATATAGAAGGAAATCATTAAATATTTTCCTTACACAACAAACAGATATAATAGTCATGCATATGTGCATCAACAAGGATTATAATCCAATCTGAAATACCAAATACATTATAGTTGTCAAAGCGAATCTGCATAAATAATTGTCTACATATATGATTATCAAAAAGAGCACAAGTCTAAAAGAACTGAAATCAACATATTGTCCTAGGGTCTCTCATGTTTGATCTTCAACTTGTTCCATCCTTAAGTTCCCCTTCTGACCTGCGATCTAAAAGCACAATAAGAAATGATATGAGTCTAAATAGACCCAGTAAGTAGATAGTGGTTAGCACAAAATGGAAATAAGCATAATGATGGATGCTCATATAGTGATGAAGCTAATACACATGGATCCAATACCCACTCCCAAGATCGTATGCATATAACCATACACACAAATTGAACAACACAACCAATCATCTACTCATGTCCATCAAGGGCCATGAACAACCCTCTCCTCATGTCAATCAGGGGCCATGAACAACCCTTACAACCAACTATTTGAGATAACACATCATACATAACAGACAATGAAACACATCGCAAACCACGCATACAACATCAACACAATTCAGATTCAACACATAGATCTGTCACATAAGCATTTTATCAAACACATGATAGGTGCGAAATGAAAGAACCTTTAATTCATACTCTCGATTGGGGCAAATCAATTCACGTCACATTCCAACAAAATAACAACTGCTAAGAAGTCTTTTACATCATAGAAATCACGCATTCAAAGTAAATTCCCCACGAACCCTAACTGTTACGAACTCTACGCCTAATACCATGGAGTCGTTAGAAGCTATACATTCCCTCTAGCCTCGCATCGCGTTTAACATAAAATTTCATCTCTAAATCGAGAAGGGGCGACATCTACTTACCTTGACCGTGATCCTTCCCAAGACAGCGACCCTAGATGTGGACTGCAGAAATTCAGAGCCTTGGAGCTTCCTGGACTCGGATCTATGACCTTCAAGGTAGTTGGTATAGTTTCCCTCAAGAGATCACGGGTGGTTCAAACTGAGTGGAAGAGAAAGTAGAAGAGGAACGAAGAACCAGAAGAGGAGGAGGAGAAAACGCGGTCGGGCGCGAAATAGGAATGAAGCCCTAGAGCGCGGGCCGCTTATGTTAATAGAATCCATTGAGTCGGGTCGGGGCATGGGTCGGGTCGGGTCCAGTCGCAATTAGTAATTTAATTCCCCGCTCCTACAACTTAATAATTAAAATTTTCTCTGGGGGCGCTGCCCCCTTGACCCCCGCGACCTGACCGGTCAGGTCGAACCCCGTACCTACTCTGCGAAGGGAAAAAAATAGTTATAGTGCTTAACAATGACACACTAATCATACACATTTAAATTTATACTCAGTGTGCTAAGATCATAATACATGCATATATATTATGCATCCATTAACATTATAAACTCCTAGTGGCATGTTCATAAGTTATCTCATAAATAGAGAAGGGTTATAATGAAAATAAAATAAAATAAAATACCTGGTCCTTACAGACTACCCTCGTTAGAAAAGTTTCGTCCTCGAAACTTGCAATCATTCCCATAAATAAGGATATTTCTCCCTCATTATCTCCTCCAACTCCCAAGTAGCCTCATCTTCTGTATGGTTACTCCACTGGATTTTAAGCAGCTTGATAGTCTTGTTTCTCAATTATTTCTCCTTACTATCTAAGACTCGAATTGGCCTCTCTACCTATTGCAAATTCTTTTCTACTCGTATTTCCTCAGGCTTGAGCACATGTGACGGGTCTGGCTCATATTTCCTTAATGATGAGACATGGAATACATCATGCACCCCGACTAAGAAAGGTGGCAAAGCAATGCGATATGCCACCTTTCCAATTCGTTCCAAGATTTCGTAGGGACCGATGTATCTTGGACTTAATTTTCCTTTTGTACCAAACCGAACCACACCCTTCATTGGGGATACCTTTAAAAATACATTATCTCCCACTTGGAACTCTAGCTCTCGCCTCCTAGTATCTGCATAGCTCTTTTGACGAGATTGGGCAATGCGGATCTGTTCCCGAATTCGTGATACCTTCTCCACTGTGTCTGCTATCATTTGAGGGCCAACTATAGTACTCTCCCCCACTTCATCCAAACAAAGTGGCGATCTACATTTTCGTCCATATAATGCCTTAAAAGGAGCCATTTAAATGCTGGAATGATAAGTATTGTTGTATGCAAATTCTGCCAAAGCCAGATGGTCACTCCAAGTGCTACCCCATTCCAAGACACAAGCTCTCAACATATCTTCTAACTGCTGGTTCACTCGTTCTGTTTGGCCATCAGACTGCGGATGGAAGGAAGTGCTAAAATCCAATTGAGTGCCCATTGCTCTATGTAAAGCCTTCCAGAACCTTGATGTGAACACTGATCCCCAATCTGAGATGATAGACATTGGCACCCCATGGAGTCTCACGATCTCCTTATGATATATCCATGCTAGCTTTTCAGCTGTAAAAGTGGTTTCAACAGCAATAAAATGTGCCACCTTAGTCAATCTATCCACAATAACCCAAATACTATCATATCCTGCCACTGTGCGTGGTAGTCCAACAATGAAGTCCATCGCTATACCTTCCCACTTCCACTTTGGAATTTCAATGGGTTGCAATACTCCTCCAGGTCTCTGGTGTTCGGCCTTAACTTGCTGGCATGTTAAACACTTGGCCACATACTTAGCCACATCACCCTTCATTCCATCCCACCAATAGTGCATCTTTAAATCCGGATACATCTTTGTACTCCCAGGGTGAATCTTGTAAGGTGAGTAATGTGCCTCTTCGAGTATCTTTTGTAAAATTTGAGCTCTCCTGGGAATGGCCATACGACCCCTGATTCTCATAATACCATTGGCCCCAATTATAAAAATCTTGCAATTCTCCTTTCAATGCTCTCTCTCTCACCTTTTGAAAGGATTCATCTTGGCTTTCCTCTTGTGCTTGTCTAATTTCATCTCTAAGAGTGGGTTGAATCCTTAATTGGCTAATTTGTGCTGCTACCCCATCGACACACACATGCAAGTCCATTTTCCTTATTTCTTCAAATAATTCTTCTTGTCTAGTAAGTAAACCAGCCATGCTACTCCCAGATTTCCTACTTAGTGCATCTGCCACTACATTCGCTCTACCTGGATGATAATGAATACTTAGGTCATAATCTTTTAATAACTCTAGCCACCTTCGTTGTCTCATATTTAACTCCTTCTGAGTAAAGATGTACTTCAAACTTTTGTGATCAATATATACTTCACATCGTCCGCCATATAAGTAGTGCCTCCATATTTTCAGTGCAAAGATCACTGCAGCTAACTCCAATTCATGAGTTGGATAATTCACCTCATGTGGTCTCAATTGTCTTGATGCATAGGCTATCACCCTACCATGTTGCATAAGGACACATCCCAATCCCTTCTTTGATGCATCACTATATATCACAAATCCACCATTTCCTGAAGGTAAAGTTAACACAGGTGCTTCTACTAACCGTCTCTTCAACTCTTGAAATGCTTCTTCACACTTGTCTGTCCATTAGAACTTTACCCCTTTGTGTGTGAGCTTCGTCATCGGAGTGGCAATGGTAGAGAACCCTTCCACAAATCGCCTATAGTACCCTGCTAAACCCAAAAAGCTTCTCACCTCAGTAACACTGGATGGCCTAGGCCAGTTTACCACGGCCTCTATCTTATGCGGGTCCACAGATATTCCATCTTTAGAAACAACATGACCCAAAAAACCCACACTGTTCATCCAAAAATCACACTTCTTAAGCTTTCCATAAAGCTTTTCTCCCCTTAGCCTTTATAAAATCAATCTCAAGTGTCCTTCATGCTCTTCACTGCTCTTGGAATATACCAAAATGTCATCGATAAACACAACCACAAATTGATCCAAATATGGCCGAAATACCCTATTCATTAAGTCCATGAATGCTGCAGGGGCATTTGTTAAACCAAAAGGCATGACTAGGAACTCATAATGTCCATACCGAGTCCTAAATGCTGTTTTTTGTATATTTGACTCTTTAACTCTCATTTGATGATACCCAGATTGTAAGTCAATCTTTGAAAACTTACTTGCTCCTTGCAGCTGGTCTAACAAATCATCAATACGAGGCAATGGATACTTATTCTTAATAGTCACTTTATTGAGCTCGCGATAGTCAATGCATAACCTCAAACTCCCATCTTTCTTTTTCACAAACAAAACTGGGGCTCCCCATGGTGACACACTGGGCCGAATAAATCCTTTATCTAATAGATCCTGCAACTGAGTCTTCAATTCAGCCATCTCTACTGGTGCCATGCGATAAGGAGCTCTTGAAATTGGCTCCACTCCAGGCTGCAAATCTATTCCAAATTCCACTTCCCGTTCGGGTGGCAAACTAGGCAAATCTGCAGGAAACACATCAGGGAACTCACGTACCACAGGGATCTCATCCAACTGTTTGTCCACTATGTTGATATCTACTACTGAGGCAAGATAAGCAAGACAACCTTTTCGAACCAAACTCATTGCTCCTAAGGCTGACACCAATTTGGGTAACCCATCTGTTGGTAATCCTCTGAATATGAATTCCATATCATTATGTAGCTTAAGGGTAACTTGCTTTGATCGGCAACCTACATTAGCATCATACTTAGCTAACCAATCCATGCCCAAGATAATGTCCAATCCCTCCATCTCCGATACTATGAAATCTGCTAGGAACTGTCTACCCTCAATCATCACAGGAACACATCTACACATTTCAGTTGCTATACTAACTGCTCTCAAGGGGGTAGACACCCTCATTAGCTCATGCATGGGATGTTTAATCAACTTGGCTTTCTTCACAAAAGCTATTGACACAAACGATCGTGATGCACCAGGATCAAACAATACAAAGGCCATGATCCACTAACAAGAAGGTTACCTGTAACCACATTCTCTGCGGATTGTGCCTCTTGTGCATTTGCAGCTTGAACCACTGCCATCACTTGTGGTCTTCTATCGACCTGAGGGCGAGCCTGCTGAGGATAGGGTCCTCTCGCAACCAGCATCCCACCAGGAGGAATATTATGAACTGGTAATTGTTGTTGTACCCGAGCTGCCCCTACTCCTCCTCCACCTAAGAGTATAGGGCAATCCCTCCTAATGTGCCCTTGTTGACGACAGTAGAAGCAAACAATTTGTCGTCCTGTCCTCTGTCTTTGAACCTGTGGCTGTTGTGGTTGTTGCTCCCTAACATGGGCTTGTGCTTGTCCCCTGGTTTGCTCTTCCCCTTGACCTACCAACTGCGGGCATGTTGTTTTTTTATGACCCAATTGACCACATTGGAAACAGGCTGACTTAAATGTAAAAGTTCCACCCTCAATAGTCCTCTGCTTCTTGTGTCCTTGTACTTCTCCTCTTGGCCCTTTTCTCTTTTCCTTAATCCTCTCTTTCTCTTCTTCTTCCCGTTCTATCATGCGGGCTCGATCAAGTATTTCTCCATAATCACGTAACATGAAGGGCGCTAAGCCCCTTCGAATAGAGAATTTCAGTCCCTCTTGAAATTTACGTGCCCTTTCTTGTGGATTGGTTCTTATCCATGGAACAAATCTAGAAAGGGACCGAAATTTAGCATCATACTCTTCCACGGTCATTTTCCCTTGTACTAAGTGCATGAATTCTGATGCTCGACGTGTTTTCTCACTATCAGGCACATAGTGGGCAAGAAATCTTTCCAGGAATTCGGGCCATCGTAGTCTTCCACCCCCATCCGGTAACACAGCCTTCTCAGCATCCCACCACTGTTCTGCATCCCCCTCCATCACATAAAGAGCATACTTGACCTTTTGTTCTTCTGTGCATTCCATATAGTTGAAAATCTTTTCCATCTTTGTCACCCATCGATCCACAACTAAATAATCTCTTTCTCCTTGAAATATAGGAGGCTTCATCTCCTGGAATGCTTTGATGTCTAACTTCTCTTCTTGAGGCCTTCTTCCTTCTTGCTCTTGTCTTCTTGCTCCCATCCTTGGACCTGCACGGTTTGTGTCACCTGAAGTCCTTTGTTGTTCTCTTTGAGTGTCCAGGCTTGCCGCCATTCTCTCCATCTGAGCTTACATAAATTCTTGAAAATTCTGCATCATACCTCTCATCATTCCCATCATAGCCTCCACACCTGCTTGTGCCCCAGTATTTACCTCTGGTCCTATAGGAATCTCACCACTACTGGTTCCTACTCCTCCTTGACTGTGTATCCCATGATAACCCCTGCTAGGATTCTCCCAGTATGCATCATCATCTGCGTTCTCCTCGTCTTCTTGAAGTTGGGACCTCTCCCGTGGAGCTTGCCCTTGTTGTTGGCCTTCAATAGCAAGTGACATTCCTTGAGGTGGAACTATTGTTTCACTTAGTCCACCCTCTTCCATAATGCCCTTTTCCTTATTAAGCCTTGTCCTTGGTGCCATCCTCTGTGCAACATCCATAAACAACTAAGATTAAGCAACATAAACTTGACCAATGTACACAGACTAATTTAACATAGAGATATTCCAAATCCCATCTCAAGAACCTAGACTGCATCCCTGATAATATACTATGTACTTAACATGTTATTCTAGCCACTCACCTAATCGGTCTCTTTCACTAACTTAATAATTTAAAACATTCTTATGCTCTGATACCACTTTCTGTAACACCCCATTCAAAGAATTACTCAAGAACTAGTCAATGGGTACTACACAATCTAGGAAAAATTCGGCAGCATCTCCCCATAACATACAAGGGGTAATATGGAATACATGACCTGATATTCATAACATTTCCATCTGTAACATTCAATCCTATTTATATACTTGCATCTTCATATAATAAGAACATTCATATAGAAGAAAATCATTAAATATTTTCCTTACACAACAAACAGATATAATAGTCATGCATATGTGCATCAACAAGGATTATAATCCAATCTAAAATACCAAATACATTATAGTTGTCAAAGCGAATCCGCCTAAATAATTGTCTACATATATGATTATCAAAAAGAGCACAAGTCTAAAAGAACTGAAATCAACATATTGTCCTAGGGTCTCTCATGTTTGATCTTCAACTTGTTCCATCCTTAAGTTCCCCTTCTGACCTGCGATCTAAAAGCACAATAATAAATGATATGAGTCTAAATAGACCCAGTAAGTAGATAGTGGTTAGCACAAAATGGAAATAAGCATAATGATGGATGCTCATATAGTGATGAAGCTAATACACATGGATCCAATACCCACTCCCAAGATCGTATGCATATAACCATACACACAAATTGAACAACACAACCAATCATCTACTCATGTCCATCAAGGGCCATGAACAACCCTCTCCTCATGTCAATCAGGGGCCATGAACAACCCTTACAACCAACTATTTGAGATAACACATCATACATAACAGACAATGAAACACATCACAAACCACGCATACAACATCAACACAATTCAGATTCAACACATAGATCTGTCACATAAGCATTTTATCAAACACATGATAGGTGCGAAATGAAAGAACCTTTAATTCATACTCTCGATTGGGGCAAATCAATTCACGTCACATTCCAACAAAATAACAACTGCTAAGAAGTCTTTTACATCATAGAAATCACGCATTCAAAGTAAATTCCCCACGAACCCTAACTGTTACGAACTCTACGCCTAATACCATGGAGTCGTTAGAAGCTATACATTCCCTCTAGCCTCGCATCGCGTTTAACATAAAATTTCATCTCTAAATCGAGAAGGGGCGACATCTACTTACCTTGACCGTGATCCCTCCCAAGACAGGACCCTAGATGTGGACTGCAGAAATTCGGAGCCTTGGAGCTTCGTGGACTCGGATCTATGACCTTCAAGGTAGTTGGTATAGTTTCCCTCAAGAGATCACGGGTGGTTCGAACTGAGTGGAAGAGAAAGTAGAAGAGGAACGAAGAACCAGAAGAGGATGAGGAGAAAATGCGGTCGGGCGCGAAATGGGAATGAAGCCCTAGAGCACGGGCCGCTTATGTTAATAGAATCCATTGAGTCGGGTCGGGGCATGGGTCGGGTCGGGTCCAGTCGCAATTAGTAATTTAATTCCCCGCTCCTACAACTTAATAATTAAAATTTTCTCTGGGGGCGCTGCCCCCTTGACCCCTGCGACCTGACCGGTCAGGTCGAACCCCGTACCTACTCTGCGAAGGGAAAAAAATAGTTATAGTGCTTAACAATGACACACTAATCATACACATTTAAATTTATACTTAGTGTGCTAAGATCATAATACATGCATATATATTATGCATCCATTAACATTATAAACTCCTAGTGGCATGTTCATAAGTTATCTCATAAATAGAGAAGGGTTATAATGAAAATAAAATAAAATAAAATACCTGGTCCTTACAGCCACATACATAAGCTTCCCTTGAGCTATTACATTATCTCTTTAAATCTAGCATTTATGCATGGGATTTTTCATGAATTTTTCCATTTTAGGAAATTCACAAAATCCACTTGTAATTACCTCCTTTCGACACCTCATTTGTGTCATTAATTATATAATTAATTTCTTTAACTTTAACATAAATGCAAGCTACTATATGGTCCATAAAGTCAAAGGTACACACCTTTCTTCGTTTAGGCATTTTTCCATAATACTTAGCTTAATCCAATCCTTCCATAGCGTTGATGTCATAATTTTATCCGAACATTTCAAATTTGGTCTTAATACGACTTTTCTGTCTCAAGTTATGATCATTTGAAATCATCTTTTGGATTTTGGATAAAAATGATCAATTATCACCTTAATCCAACCTTTCCATAAGATTGGGCACAAAATTATGTGGTTACCTTTCAAATTTCATCTCAATCCGCCATACAGGCGTTAAGTTATGAATTTTCTAGCATTTTTCAACTTAATTCTATAATTATCATTCTAATTCACATTAATCAAATCATGAAAATTAAATTAATTATTCATGGCACACTAATACTTTCCAATCCTCATTAGGTCACTTTAATCATATTGACCCATACCGGCTTATAATGATTAATTTAATCATCATCATAATCATTGGCCCTCAATGCAATAAATCATCAAAATTGCAAAGAAAATTATTTATAATTCAATTAAATAATACGTGAGTCATATTTATGTGTCCGATGCATATACATGAGCCCTATGTGGGTCAGGGTTTCACAATCCCCCCCCTATAACAGGTTTCATCCCAAAACCATCTATCCTTTAAACAGTTGGGGGTATTTTCTTTCTACTTCTTCTTTTAGCTCCCATGTAGCTTCGCTTTCGGAATACTGGTTCCATTGAACCTTTACATATTCGATTTCTCTATTCCGAAGCTTTTGTACCTTATGATCCAAAATTCTAATTGGTCTTTCCTCGTAGTTCAAATGATTCTAGATCGGTAGATTTTCTGCTACCAATACATGGGTCGGGTCTGAGATATATTTCCTAAGCTAGAAATATGAAAAACATTATGTACTAAGGCTAGTGCCGCAGGTAGGGCTATTTTATAGGCTAATTTCCCAATCTTTTTTAATACTTCAAATGGTCCAATGTACCTGGAATTCAGCTTGCCCCTCTTCTCAAATCTTGTAACTCCCTTGAATGGCGTGACCTTTATGAACACATGTTCGCCAACTTGGATATTCAAATCCTTTCTTTTGCAATCTGTGTAACTCTTTTACTGACTTTAGGCTGTGAGTATACACTGGCGAATAACTTGTACTTTGTCTGCGATTCATTGAGACAAATCTAGGGCTAGCTTTTTCTCTTCAACTTTATCCCAGTTTAATGGCATTCGACATCGCCGTCCGTATAATGCTTCAAATGGTGCCATTTGAATATTAGCCTGATAGCTATTATTGTACGCAAATTCTGCTATTGGTACATATTCATCCCACGATCCTCCAAATTCTAATGTGCACATATGGAGCATGTCCTCAATAATTTGATTTACTCGCTCCGTCTATCCATCTGTTTGGGGATGAAAAGTTGTACTGAACTTAAGTTGGGTGTCTAGGGTTTCGTGTAAACTTTTCCAAAATCAAGATGTGAATGTCGCGTCCTGATTGAAAACTATTGACTTAGGCACTCCGTGGAGTCGTACTATTTCTTTGTAGTACACTTTGGCCAACCTTTCTACTGTGTAGGTCCTCTTTATGGGTATAAAATGAGTAACATTGGATAATCGATCTACTATCACCCATATAGAGTCGTTTTTTGCCTGTGTCTTGGGTAATCCTTCGATAAAATCTATTGTAATATCGTCCCACTTCCATTCAGGAACTTCTAAAGACTGTAACTTTTTAGGTATCCGTTGGTGATTGACCTTCACCTTTTGACAAGTTAAGCACTTAGCTACGTATTCAGCAATGTCTTGATTCATGTTATTCCACCAATATGCCTTCTTGAGATCCTGATACATCTTAGTGCTTCTCGGATGTATGGAAAACGATGAGAAATGCGCCTCTTTGAGTATTTGTTCCTTCAACTCAGCCGTATTAGATATGCAAAGGCGACATTTATATCGATACATACCTTGTTCATCAACAACAAATTCATTCAACTCCTTTTTCTTCATCTTTTCCACATGTGCATATAGGTCTGTATCCTTTTGCTGCACAGTCCTGATCTGTTCAAATAGGAAAGATTATATGTACATTTGTGATAACCTTGCTTGAACTTCAGGTGGACATACAATTAATTTTAATTGCCTTATCTCTTGAAGCAACCCTTTCCTCTTTTGTGATAAGGTGCGCTATACTAACATTCCTACTCAATGCATCAGCTACCACGTTTGCCTTACCTGGATGGTATAAAATCTCCAAATCGTAATCCTTTAACAATTTGAGCCACCTCCTTTGCCTCATGTTCAACTTCTTTTGAGTGAAAATATATTTAAGGCTATTGTGATCTGTATAGATTTCACATCTAACACCATGCAGGTAGTGTCTCCAAATTTTCAATACAAACACCACTGTTGCTAAATCTAAATCATGAGTGGGGTAGCTTACCTCATTAGGCTTCAGCTGTCGCGATGCATAAGCTATCACCTTTCCTCTCTGCATCAGCACACATCCTAATCCCCTTCTTGAAGCGTCGTTGTAAACCACAAATCCTTCATTTCCTTCAGGTAGGGTCAGGATAGGTGTTTTTACCAACCTTTGCTTCAACTCTTGAAAACTACGCTCACATTCTTCATACCATACATATTTGACTCATTTACGAGTCAACCTCGTTAGTGGGGCTGATAACTGCGAAAAACCTTCAACAAACATCCTGTAATAACCTGCCAATCTTAGAAAACTTCGGATTTCTGTAATGGTCGTCGGTCTCTACCACTTCAATATTGCCTCAATCTTCTGGGAATTGACTTGAGCACCTCTTTTTAATATTATGTGTCCTAAAAATCCTACTTGTTTCAACCAAAATTCACATTTCTTTAACTTGGCATATAATTTTTCTTTTCTCAACCTCTCTAATACCTTTCATAAATGAATTTCATGTTCTTTCTCTATTTTTGAGTAAATCAGGACATCGTCAATAAATACAACCACAAATTGATCAAGATAATCCCGAAATACCTTATTCATCATATCCATGAATATAGCAGGGGCATTAGTGAGCCCGAAAGGTATCACTAAAAACTCATAATGTCCATATCTAGTTCAAAAAGTCGTCTTGTGAACATCGGTAGGACTTATTCTTAGCTGTGGTACCCTGACAGCAAGTCTATCTTAGAGAAATTTGTAGCTCCATGCAATTGATCGAATAAATCGTCGATCTTGGGCAATGGATACTTGTTCTTAATCGTGAATTTATTTAATTCCCTGTAGTCGATACATAGTCTTAGACTTCTATCCTTTTTTCTTACAAATAACACCAGAGCTCCCCAAGGTGATACACTGGTTCTGATAAAACCTTTGTCTAATAGCTCCTGTATTTGAGTTCTCAACTCGTTCATTTCAGCTGGCGCCATTCTGTAGGGAGTCTTAGATATCGAGGTTGTACCTGGTATGATATCTATGGTCACATCCATCTCTCTTTGTGGAGGTAATGTAGTCAGTTCCTTTAGAAATACTTCAGGGAATTCCCTAACTACTGGGATTTAGTTTATTTCTACCTCTGTGCCTTTCTCTACATTAACTGATACCAGATAAGCTTGGCACTTTTGGCTGATCATCTTGACCGCTTTCATGGACGATATCAGTATAGTCGAATTTCAGACTGCCTTAACTTCTCAATGGCTATCTCTTTTTCTGGAGCCACTTCAAATTGTGCCTTTTTATTTTTACAATCAATAGTACCTCCCCATTAACTCAATCAATCCATACCCAATATCACATCAAATTTGTTTATAGGTAATAGGATCAGGTCAGATTCTAAAATCAACGATCCTATCCTAATTGGGCATGCTTTGCATACTTAGCTAGAGCTAGCTAACCTATAAATAGGGGATTCTACGTGAATTATCTTATTGATCTCCTCTATTGGTAGTGCATGTGTGGTCACATATTGGCATGCTATGAATGAATGACTAGCACTTGAATCAAACAAGGCTACTACCGAATTTCCTAAAATATAAACCATACCTGTGACCACCTTTTCTTCTTGCTCTTGTGACTCTGTCCGAGTCAGGGCATGCACTTGTACCGGGTTTGTAGAGGTTCCCTGTTTGCTTGCTGCTCCGGCTATCCTGAGTTGTGTGGGTCTTCCACGTCCTTGTGACGTTTGTGCCTTATTTGGGCAGTTTGGAGCAATGTGCCCTATTTGATCACAAATGTAACACTTGATGATCTTTGCTTCACCCGTCCTGCACTCCTTGGCTATGTGGCCCATTTGTCCACATTTATAGCACCGGTTTGAGCCTTTCAATCATTCGCCTAAATGACCCCTCTGACATTTCCTACATAAGGGCGGGCTTTTCTTTTTTAGGGCTCCTTTTCTTCTTCTCATACTTCCCTTCTTAGCCTTTTCCTTCCTCGTTTCAGCTTCCTTCGTACCTGAACTGAACATCCTTTACCCTTGTCTCAATTCTTATGTTCTTAACGCCTCAATCTCTAATGCTCTTGCCCTCTCGAGACTTGATGTGTAGTCCTTGATTAGAAAAGGGGCAAGGCTTTCCCTGAGGTATGGCCTCAGTCCCTATTGAAATCTTTATGCCTTATTCTCAGGCACATTGGTGATCCAAGGCGCATACCTGACTAAGACATTAGTGGCATACTCGATGACATACATCCTCCCTTGGTAAAGTCTTTCAAATTCTATCACCTTTTGACTTTGTAGTCCTACGAGAAGGTACTCTTTATTGAACTCCTTTACAAATGTCTACCAAGACACCTCTTCCGGTTGTGGCATAGTGACTAGCATTATTTCCCGCCACTTGCGGGCATCATTCGTCAACAAATGTGTGGCACACAACACTTTTTGTCGATCATTGCAAGAAGATATTTTAAACAGTTTCTTGATCTCCATTATCCACTGTTCTACTTGTACGGGGTCAGGTTCTCCTAAAAACTTTGGGGGTTGCTGGGCTAGGAATGCATTGATTACCCTTCTATCTGCCTCCATTAATTGATTTTCATCCCTTATTGGTGTTGGTGTGGATGTTGGGCCAACCGTCGGAACGGTTCCTTCTCTTTCGACACTACCCAACTAGGTTGCTCAGTCCTTTACCATAAACCTTGAATGATATCTGTAGTTTTTACTGCCCAATCATGAGTAGCTTGTTGCATTGCTTCCTTTACTGCCACAACTACTCTCTCTTCTATAAGTCTGGCCTGTCTTGACTCAAGTTCTTCTTCTACATCACTTTTTGTACTTACATTTTCTCGTCTTTGATGAGTTCTTACATTTTGTCTATTCGGTTCTGGTTCGAGCCTTTTGGGTCTGCCACTAGTCTCACCAACCTCATGCTGGCTAGGGACTTCTTTAGTAGCAATTTCTTTTCCCTTATTCGTTCTCACTCCTGACCTTGTCTCCACCATAATGCTTTTCTGAATATATAAAAGCATATAACTTTTATTCATAATTAGTGTTAGGTCATCATATATGCATCTCATCATTATACAATTAATAGCCAATTCACATAGTCACAATCATGTCATATTATCCGTCATCATAAACATACATACTCATTCATTCATTTCGTATATTTAAAACTCTTAACTATAGTTATATCAACATAACTATCCACATCATTCATATCAACAAACATTTCATCTATTGACCAAAGTTTCAACATAATGTAGCATAACACACATACATAAATATCACATTTATATACATATCATCCTATCATAGCAACTCAAAGTGTCATTACCTCATAATTATATATACATGCTTGTAAAAATAAGAAAATTTCATCGTCTACTAGGACCTCTCCTTATATAATGCCTATGGCTAGGCGGGATCCGTGTGGGTTCCTCGGTAATTGTACTAGTATCAGACCATGCGGGATTATCTCCTTCTCCATCATCGTCATCATCATCATCATCATCCCTTTCGTCTTCTTCCTCCTCGATAGGTTCGAGGAATTCCAAAGGGTCATCATCATCATTAATATTACCAAGTGGAACAAGTTCACTCGTACTTTCAGTTATGTGTAAAATGACCTCATCGGGGCAAGGAGGGGCAGGTGTTTCTATAATCCCCTGAGCACGACGTTGTTCTATGAAGAGGGTCATCTCCTTTTCCCTTTGATGTATCCTCTCCCATCTCATCCCATATTAGAATTGGACACATCCATTCTCAAACCTATACCATGGACCTAAATCAGGGGGTGTGGTTACTGGAGTCTTATCCCAATGTTTTTGGAGGTCTTGTGTATACATATTATCAGTGGGAATCCGTGAGGTTCTTGGAAGGCCCAAATCGGATGCTGCGAAAACTTCGGCTCTAGGAGCCCGACTGGTAGACTCCTCTAAACTTTGTTTGTGCTGATAAGGATTGACATGATAGTCTTTTTGAGATTGTGATGGAGGGTGCCTAGGTGGAAACCCTAGAGGATCCGACGAAAAGTGTACTGCGTTCTGCTGGGATGTCCACCATCTATTCATATTTTCTTCCATCCTCCGCCTCTTTTCCTCATCCTCCATATCTTTTCTTAACTTTTCAACACTCATTACTCTCTTTCCTTTATCTGCCATCTATTCAAACATAACAAATTAGCTACATTGTAAAGACAGCATATTGCAAATTATTTTGCAATTTATCATCATATATCGTGCATCTCATTATGATAATCACATATCTAATCATCATAAAATCATGTATATCTCATTATATTAATTTAATCATTATACTTAGAAGTTTTTCACGCCTATTTACCAATCCATGCTCTGATACCAAGCTCTGTGGCGCCCCCAATCCAAGCGTCACATCCTAAGCCTTACTCTAGGATCGTTATTGACTGGTAAACGTGATCAGGATTGTTGCCCTATCACACAACGGGATTTAGTAGATATTTATTCATTTAACCATTACTCCTTAGGAATTAGTTTTATGTTATTTTTCACCAAGTGCTCATTTAGGCCATTTTTGTCATGATATACACATTTTATATCGTATATAATCGTAGAGATTCATGACATGCTCAACATCCATTGACACTTGTCCATAAAGCACAAGTTATAACATAATTCATATATGATCATCAAGATAGCAATATCCAGTCATTATACAACCATTCACCATAAGTGACACATATAAGTAATCTTAAAGTTTTACATTCTTCAATGCCCAATTTATGCTTGTTTGTCACCTTTCTTATTTCACCTGTCTATGGGTTTGGAAAACAAAACGTGAGTAGAAAACTCAATAAGCAAGTTGTATATTTTTCAAGCAACTCATTTTGCAGGCAACATATTTTGTTTATAATATCTTGGAAAGAAAAATTATACCCACTTGTAGGTATATCATGAAAACATGTTCTTTATACCCATCTGTGAGGACCAGGTATTTTATTTTATTTTGATTATAACCCTTCTCTATTTATGAGGTAACTTATGAACATGCTAGTAGGAATTTATGATGTTAATGGATACATAACATATATGGACATGACATCTAGGGGATGCATAGTGCATACATGCATGTATTATGATCTTAGCACATTAAGTATAAATTTAAAGGTGTATAATTAGCATTCCATTGTTCAGCACTATGACTATTGTTCCCCTCGCAGAGTAGGTACGGAGTTCGACCTGCCCGGTCAGGTCGCGGGGGTGAAGGGGACAGCGCCCCCGGAGAAATTTTTAATTATTAAGTCGTAGGAGTGGGAGGGTAAATTACTTATTGCAAATAGACCCGACCCATGCTTCGACCCGACCCGACCTGATGGGGGTTCAGTAATAAGGGAAGCCCGCGTCCTATGGTTTATTTTCATCCCGCGCCCAGCTATCTTTCCCTCTTCTTCTCTTCCCGTTCTCTGCTTCTTCTCTTCTTTCCCTACCGTTCAGTTTGGTCTAGCCATAGATTCCTTCAAGAAAGCTTTACCGACTGCTTTGTAGATCGTCGACTCCAACCGAGGAAGCTCTGAATCTTTGCGATCCAAGTTAGGGTCACTATTTTTGGGAAAAATTACGATCCAGGTAAGTAGATGTTGCCCCTTCTTAATTTACTGATGAAATTTCATGCTGAACGTGATGTGGGACTGGTGGGAGTGTTTAGTGTCGAATAACTTCGTGGTATGGGGCATAGGGTTCGTAGCAGTTAGGGTAAGCAGGGTTCATGGAGAATTTTCTATGAATGTGTGATTTCTATGAAGTAAAGGATTTGTTAACAGTTTATGTATTGTTAAATATGGTGTTAATCAATTCGGCTCAAATGAGAGTATGAATTGAGGGTTCCCTTATTTTGCGTCTATCATGTGTTTGGTAAAATGCTTGTATGACAGTTTTGTGTGTTGAATTTAAAGTAAACCTTGCCGATGTTGTATGTGTGGTTTGTGGCATTTATCCTTGTCTGTTATGTATAATGTGTTGTTTAAAATGATTGGTTGCAAAGGGTTGTTCATGGCCCTGATTGACATGAGGAGAGGGTTGTTCATGACTCTTGATAGACATGAGTAGAGGATTGTTCGTGTTCTTCTATTTATATGTGGTTTTATGCATATGATCTTGGGAGTGGGTGTTTGGACCCATATGTCTTATCATGAACACAACATGTGCATCCAGAATTTACTTATTTCCACTTTGTGCTAACCACTATCTACTTGCTGAGTCTATTTAGACTCATATCGTTTGTTATTTTGCCTTTGGATCACAATCCAGGTGGGGAACTTCAAGATGGGACAAGTTGAAGATCACATATGGGAGACCATGGCACAATATCTTTAATTTCAGTTCTTTTAGAATTTATGCTCTTTTGATATTCGTATATGTAGACGATTATTGAGACGGATTTACTTTGACAAACATATTGTATTTGGTATTTCGGATTGGATTATAATCTTTGTGGATGCACATATGCATAGTCATTAGGTTTGCTTGATGTGTATGGGTAACATTCAATGATATTCCTTCTATATGAATGTCCTTATTCTATGAAGATGTAAGTATATAAATATAGAATTGAATGTTACAAATTGAAATGTTTATGAATATCAGGTCATGTATTCCATATTACCCCTTGTATATTATGGGGAGATACTGCCGAATTTTTCTTAGGTTGTGTAGTACCCATTGACTAGTTATTGAGTATTTCTAGGAATGAGGCATTACAGAAAGTGGTATCAGAGCATGAGAATGTTCTAAATTGTTGAGTTAGTGAAGGAAAGACATTAGGCGAGTAGCTAGTACAATATGTTAAGTTCGTAGTATATTGTCAGAAATACTAGTCTAGGTTATTGAGATGGAATTTGGAATATCTTTGGTTGATTAGTTAGTGTACATTGGTCAAGCTTATGTTGCTTAATCTTAATTTTTTATGGATGTTGCACAGAGGATCGCACCAAGAACAAGACTTAATAAGGCAAAGGGCATTATGGAAGAGGGTGGACCAAGTGAAACGATAGTCCCACCTCATGAAATGTCACTTGCTATTGAAGGCCAACAACAGGAGCAAGTTGCACAGGAGAGGTCTCCACTTCAAGAAGATGAGGAGAACACAGATGATGATGAATGCTAGGAGAATCCTAGTGGGGGTTATCATGGGATGCACAGTCAAGGTGGAGTAGGAACAAGTGGTGGCGAAATTTCTATAGGACCAAAGGTGAATACTGGGGCACAAGTAGGCATGGAGGCTATGATGGGAATGATGAAAGGTATGATGCAGAATTTTCAAGATTTTATGCAAGTGCAGATGGACAGAATGACGGCAAGCTTGGACACTCAAAGAGGACAACAAAAGATTTCAGGTGACACAAACCGAACGGGTCCAAGGATGATAGTAAGGAGGTAAGAGCAAGAAGGAAGAAGGCCTCAAGAGGAGAAGTTAGACATCAAAGCATTCTAGGAGATGAAACCTCCTATTTTTCAAGGGGAAAGAGATTACTTAATTAAGGATCGATGGGTGGCGAAAATGGAAAAGAGTTTTAGCTATATGGAATGCACAGAAGAACAAAAAGTCAAGTATGCTCTGTATGTGATGGAGGGGGATGCAGAACAGTGGTGGGATGCTAAGAAATCTGTGTTACCAGATGAGGGAGGAAGATTACGATGGGTTGAATTCTTGCAAAGATTTCTTGCCCACTATGTGCCTGATAATGAAAAGACACGTTGAGCATCAGAATTTATGCACTTGGTACAAGGGAAAATGACCGTGGAAGAATATGATGCTAAATTTCGGTCTCTTTCTAGATTTGTCCCATGGATAAGAACCAATCCGCAAGAAAGAGCACGTAAATTTCAAGAGGGACTAAAATTCTCTATTCGAAGGGGATTGGCACCTTTCATGTTATGTGATTATGGTGAAATACTTGATCGAGCCCGCATGATAGAGCAGGAAGAAGAAGAGCAAGAGAGGATTAAGGAAAAGAGAAAAGGGCCAAGAGGAGAGGCACAAGGACATAAGAGGCAGAAGACCGCTGAGGGTGGAACTTTTACATTTAAGTCAGCTTCTTTCCAATGTGGTCAGTTAGGTCATAGAAAAGCAGCATGCCCACAGTTAGTAGGTGAAGGGGAAGAGCAGACAAGGGGACAAACACAATCTCAAGTTAGAGAGCAACAACCACAGCAGCCACAAGTTCAAAGGCAGAGGGCAGGACGACAAATTATTTGCTTCTACTGTCGTCAACAAGGGCACATTAGGAGGGATTGCCCTATGCTCTTGGGTGGAGGAGGAGTAGGGGCAGCTCGAGTACAATAGTAATTACCAGCTCATAATATTCCTCTTGGTGGGACACGAGTTGGGAGAGGACCCTATCCTCAGCAGACTCATCCTCAGGTCGATAGAAGACCACAAGTAATGGCGGTGGTTCGAGCTGCAAATGTACAGGAGCCACAAGCTGCAGAGAATGTAGTCACAAGTAACCTTCTTGTTAGTCTCAGTTGCAGGATCTATTAGATAAGGGATTTGTTCAGCCTAGTGTACCACCATGGGGAGCCCCATTTTTGTTTGTAAAGAAGAAAGATGGGAGTTTGAGGTTATGCATTGATTATCGGGAGCTCAATAAAGTGACTATTAAGAATAAGTACCCATTGCCTCGTATTGATGATTTGTTAGACCAGTTGCAAGGAGCAAGTAAGTTTTCAAAGATTAATTTATAGTCCGGGTATCATCAAATGAGAGTCAAAGAGTTAGATGTACAGAAAACAGCATTTAGGACTTGGTATGGACATTATGAGTTCCTAGTCATGCCTTTTGGCTTGACAAATGCCCTTGCAGCATTCATGGACTTAATGAATAGAGTATTTCGGCCATATTTGGATCAATTTGTTGTAGCGTTTGTAGACGATATTTTTGTATATTCCAAGAGCAGTGAAGAGCATGAAGGACACTTGAGATTGATTTTACAAAAGCTAAGGGAAGAAAAGCTTTATAGAAAGCTTAAGAAGTGTGATTTTTGGATGAAAGTGTGGGATTTTTGGGTTATGTTGTTTCTAAAGATGGAATATCTGTGGACCCGCATAAGATAGAGGCTGTGGTGAACTGGCCTAGGCCATCTAGTATTACTGAGGTGAGAAGCTTTTTGGGTTTAGCAGGGTACTATAGGCGATTTGTGGAAGGGTTCTCTACCATTGCCACTCCAATGACAAAACGCACGCACAAAGGGGTAAAGTTTGAATGGACAGACAAGTGTGAAGAAGCATTTCAAGAGTTAAAGAGACGGTTAGTAGAAGCACCTGTGTTAACTGTACCTTCAGGAAATGGTGGATTTGTGATATATAGTGATGCATCAAAGAAGGGATGTGGATGTGTCCTTATGCAACGTGGTAGGGTGATAGCCTATGCATCTAGACAATTGAGACCACATGAGGTGAATTACCCAACTCATGATTTGGAGTTAGCTGCAGGGATCTTTGCACTGAAAATATGGAGGCACTACTTATATGGCGAACGGTGTGAAGTATATACTGATCATAAAAGTTTGAAGTACATCTTTACTCAGAAGGAGTTAAATATGTGGCAACGAAGGTGGCTAGAGTTATTAAAAGATTATGACCTAAGTATTCATTATCATCCAGGTAAAGCAAATGTAGTGGCAGATGCACTGAGTAGGAAATCTGGGATTAGCATGGCTAGTTTACTTACTAGTCAAGAAAAATTATTTGAAGAAATATGGAAAATGGACTTGCGTGTGTGTGTCGATGGGGTAGCAGCACAAATTAACCAATTAAGGATTCAACCCACTCTTAGAGATGAAATTAGACAAGCACAAGAGGAAAGCCAAGATGAACCCTTTCAAAAGGTGAGAGAGAGTATTGAAAGGAGAATTGCTAGACTTTGTAATTGGGGCCGATGGTATTATGAGATTCAGGGGTCGTATGGCCATTCCAAGGAAAGCTCAAGTTTTACAAAAGATACTCAAAGAGGCACATTACTCCCCTTACATGATTCGCCCTGGAAGTATAAAGATGTATCAGGACTTAAAGATGCACTATTGGTGGGACGGCATGAAGGGTGATGTGGCTAAGTATGTGGCTAAGTGCTTAACATGTCAACAAGTCAAGGCCGAACACCAGAGACCTGTAGGAGCATTGCAGCCCATTGAAATCCCAAAGTGGAAGTGGGAAGGTATATCGATGGACTTCTTTGTTGGACTACCACGCCAGTAGCATAATATGATAGTATTTGGGTTATTGTGGATAGATTGACTAAGGTAGCACATTTTATTGCTGTTAAAACCACTTTTACGACCGAAAAGCTAGCATGGATATATCATAAGGAGATCGTGAGACTCCATGGGGTGCCAACGTCCATCATCTCAGATCGGGGATCAGTGTTCACATCAAGGTTTTAGAAGGCTCTACATAGAGCAATGGGCACTCAATTGGATTTTAGCACTTCCTTCTATCCTCAGTCCGATGGCCAAACAGAACGAGTGAATCAGCAATTAGAAGACATGTTGAGAGCTTGCGTCTTAGAATGGGGTAGCACTTGGAGTGACCATCTGGCTTTGGCAGAATTTGCATACAACAATACTTATCGTTCCAGCATCCAAATGGCTCCTTTTGAGGCATTGTATGGATTGAAATGTAGATCGCCACTTTGTTGGGATGAAGTGGGGGAGAGTACTATAGTTGGCCCTCAAATGATAGCAGACACAGTGGAGAAGGTGTCACGAATTCGGGAACAAATCCATATTGCCCAATCTCGTCAAAAGAGTTATGCAGATACTAGAAGGCGAGAGTTAGAGTTCCAAGTGGGAGATAAGGTGTTTTTCAAGGTATCTCCAATGAAGGGTGTGGTTCGGTTTGGTACAAAAGGCAAATTAAGCCCAAGATACATCAGTCCCTATGAAATCTTGGAACGAATTGGAAAGGTAGCGTATTGCATTGCTTTGCCACCTTTCTTAGTTGGGGTGCATGACGTATTCCATGTCTCATCATTAAGGAAATATGAGCCAGATCTGTCACATGTGCTCAGGCCTGAGTAAATACGAGTAGAAAAGAATTTGCAATATGTAGAGAGGCCAATTCGAGTCTTAGATAGTAAGGAGAAACAATTGAGAAACAAGACTATCAAGCTGCTCAAAATCCAGTGGAGTAACCATACAGAAGATGAGGCTACTTCGGAGTTGGAGAAGACAAAGAGGGAGAAGTACCCTTATTTATGGGAATGATTGCAAGTTTCGAGGACGAAACTTTTCTAACGAGGGTAGTCTATGAGGACCAGGTATTTTATTTTATTTTGATTATAACCCTTCTCTATTTATGAGGTAACTTATGAACATGCTAGTAGGAATTTATGATGTTAATGGATACATAACATATATGGACATGACATCTAGGGGATGCATAGTGCATACGTGCATGTATTATGATCTTAGCACATTAAGTATAAATTTAAAGGTGTATAATTAGCGTTCCATTGTTCAGCACTATGACTATTGTTCCCCTCACAGAGTAGGTACGAGATTCGACTTGCCGGGTCAGGTAGCGGGGATGAAGGGGGCAACGCCCCCAGAGAAATTTTTAATTATTAAGTCGTTGGAGTGGGAGGGTAAATTACTTATTGCAATTAGACCCGACCCAGGCTTCGACCTGACCCGACCCGACCCGATGGGGCTCAGTAATAAGGGAAGCCCGCGCTATGGTTTATTTTCATCCCGCACCTAGCTATCTTTCCCTCTTCTTCTCTTCCTGTTCTTTGCTTCTTCTCTTCTTTCCCTACCATTCAGTTCGGTCTAGCCATAGATTCCTTCAAGAAAGCTCTACCGGCTGCTTTGAAGATCGTCGACTCCAACCGAGGAAACTCCGAATCTCTGCGATCCAAGTTAGGGTCACTGTTTTTGGGAAAAATTACGATCCAGGTAAGTAGATGCCGCCCCTACTTAATTTACTGATGAAATTTCATGCTAAACGTGATGTGGGACTGGTGGGAGTGTGTAGTGTCGAATAACTTCGTGATATGGGGCGCAGGGTTTGTAGCAGTTACGGTAAGCAGGGTTCATGGAGAATTTGCTATGAATGTGCGATTTCTATGAAGTAAAGGATTTGTTAACAGTTTCTGTATTGTTAAATATGTTGTTAATCAATTCGGCTCAAAGGAGAGTATGAATTGAGGGTTCCCTTATTTTACGCCTATCATGTGTTTGGTAAAATGCTTATATGACAGTTTTGTGCGTTGAATTTAAAGCAAACCTTTCCAATGTTGTATGTGTGGTTTGTGGCATTTATCCTTATCTATTTTGTATAATGTGTTGTTTAAAATGATTGGTTGCAAAGGGTTATTAATGGCCCTGATTGACATGAGGAGAGGGTTGTTCATGGCCATTGATAGACATGACTAGAGGATTGTTCGTGTTCTTCTATTTATATGTTGTTTTATGCATACAATCTTTGGAGTGGGTGTTTGGACCCATATGTCTTATCATGAACACAACATGTGCATCCATAATTTACTTATTTTCACTTTATGCTAACCACTATCTACTTGCTGAGTCTATTTAGACTCATATCGTTTGTTATTTTGCCTTTAGATCACAGGCCAGGTGGGGAACTTCAAGATGGGACAAGTTGAAGATCACATATGGGAGACCATAACACAATATCTTTAATTTCAGTTCTTTTAAAATTTGTGCTCTTTTGATATTCGTATATGTAGACGATTATTGAGACGGATTTACTTTGAAAAACATATTGTATTTGGTATTTCGGATTAGATTATAATATTTGTGGATGCACGTATGCATAGTATTTAGGTTTGCTTGATGTGTATGGGTAACATTCAATGATTTTCCTTCTATGTGAATGTCCTTATTATATGAAGATGCAAGTATATAAATATAGAATTGAATGTTACAAATTGAAATGTTTATGAATATCAGGTCATGTATTCCATATTACCCCTTGTATATTATGGGGAGATGCTGCCGAATTTTTCTTAGGTTGTGTAGTACCCATTGACTAGTTATTGAGTATTTCTAGGAATGGGGCGTTACACCATCACAGGTACATCATGCATAATATGATACAAGATTGTAAAACATGTTCATCATAGGATAGAAGCTAGATAGGCAACATCTTCTCCCATCTCAGGGAGGGCGCCGCAGGCTTTTGGCCTATTTAGCGACTTAGTCACACCAAAGGGGGACAATCGGCTCACTTACACCTTTAAAGAGGACCTAATTCTTTGTGCACATGAACCATTCATAAAATTCATCTTTGACATGCTAGCATGATCTTTTATTTATGAATTCATAAGTCATTATTTTTCATAAACATTTAATAAAGCAGTTATGCAAAACCAATTGCAAATAAAAGGATCATTTTAATACATATTGAAATAAGGAATGACCATCATTAAATACCTTAGAAATAAATTCAAATATCATTTGCTAAACAACTTGAAGCAGTTAGAACATCATTTGCATTATTTTAGAATAAGTTGAGAAACAAAAAACATTTAGAAAATTGCGTGCTTACCTTGATCACGTCAGCTTTCCTGGTCGACCTTTTCTTTGTCTTTGCTTATACACATAAGAATGATATATCATTCATATAATTTTCATTTGCTTACTTTCAACTTAGTTTTCCAACCCATTTTTATTAGCATACACAACCCACTTGAATTCCAAGTCGGGTACAGATACATAACATAACTTATGCATCATATCATACAGTACACCACATATTCAATACCCATATATAGGCTAACATTCATATACATCATAATACATTCATTAATCACCATGTGGAGGTTCATTACTTTCAGTTATCATTTTTCACATATTTTTCATAATTCACACATCGTGCTTATTTTAAGCACTTAGTTGATGTCTTAAACCTCATATATTAATCCCAAAATTTGAGATTATAATTATTTATCAAAACAGCAATATAATTCACGTATTTCATCATATTTTTGTACATGTTTTCATTTTAACAACCCACATAAGTCATTTATCATTTACTCATGCCTATCTCTCCATACATGTCCGTTTTACAATACATAGATTATGTGTTTCTTAAAATTTTTCAAATCAGCAACTTTCTTTCTAATTTAGTATGATTAAAATCCTTAATTAACACTTCATTTAGAGTATTTTTGTATAATTTTAATCCACTAATCATAGGGTTCCAAAACAGCAACTTTGGGACCCTTTTTCATACTTTCAATGTCTCTTTTAACACTTAACTCTTAACAGATTATTAATCCATTAATTCCAGCCATTAATCATGATTTTCTTATCCCTAATTTAGGATAATATCACATATTCAAATGTCATAAATTGGTTGCTTACAAAACAACAACTTCACATGCATGTAGGGTACCCTTCTTGCACCTCGCTTGGACGTCCCTATGTATGCCCTTAAAAATTAGATTTAGGGCAATCTTTCCCAAACCATTTTGAACTTTCAAAGTACCTTAGATTTAAATTATTTTACCCTCTAAATCATCCATAAATCATTTAATCTAGTTCATGCATCATACATATCAAAAAAAGGGTAAAAATCGGGTTAAGTTATTAACCCTAAGTTCCATCCTTTCTATGGTTCATGTATTACACCCAAATCAACATATATAATTCATTTAATCATGATAATAAATCAAAACAGCAACTTAACATGTGGGATTAAGAAAATTTCAGCTAGGTTTAATCATCATATTCAAGCTTAGCATCCCATTTAACTTCTTTAAACCCTTGAATTCATACATAACTTTCAATCCTCATTCAATACCCTAATCAAGGGCATCATAAATCATCCTTGAATGGTTCTTTATGAAACATATTCATGACCCATAATTAGAGGTAGAAAACTTGGTTTAAATGATTCAAAACTCAAGATAAACTTACTTGAAGTAAATCAAACTTGAACTCAACTTCCTTAACTTGAATTCCTTGCTTTCTTTCTCTTTTTCTTTCTCTTTTTTTCTCCTTTTTTTCCTACTCTTTCCTTGCTGAAACAGGGACGTGCCAGGCTGCCTTAACTTGGGGTTTTTCCTTCTTGAATTTTCTCTCTCCAATCTTCATAGCATATGGACGCCCTCCCTTACATAACCTGATTTTCTCAGCTTTTTGGGCCCACTTGCCAGATCAAATTAAGGCATGTTTATCCCTTGTTGACATGGAACATCTAGATCCAAGTAAATTATAAAATTATCTATGTAAAAATCCATTAAAATCCTTTGAATTGATGGGCCACCAAGTTGTCCACCAAATGACGTCCAATGTAGCTGCCCCTTTTGCAATTTTTCACATAATTTTAGCTTTAATTTATGGATATTTAATTACCCTAGCTATTAGATCACTCAAATGTACATTTAGCATCTTAAAAAAATTAAAAAAATCAAGCAACAGCCCTTTGGACGTCCACCTCATCTAGCCTCTACCTTGCTGTCCACTATTCATCATGTCCACATGGCTTTGATTTTGACATCTTTTGCCCCAATTTTCCACTCAATTTAATTAATCCTTTACTTAACTTGATTCCCTAGCTATCATAGATATAGATTTTATATATAAAAAATCACAAAAATCCATATCTTAGTGCTCTTGGTCGTCCATGGGGTGCCACATACATAAGCCTCCCTTGAGCTATTACATTGTTCTTTAAATCCAACATTTATGCATGCTAAGTTTCATAGATTATGCCATTTTAGGAAATTCACAAAATTCACTTATAATTACCTCCTTTTGACACTTCATTTGTGTCATTAATTATATAATTAATTTCTTTAACTTTAACATAAATGCAAGGTACTTCATGGTGCGTAAAGTCAAAGGTACATACTTTTTTTGTTTAGGCATATTCCCAAAATACTTATCTTAATCCAATCCTTTCAAAGCGTTGATCTCATAATTTTATCCGACCATTTCAAATTTCGTCTTAATACGACTTTTCTATCTCAAATTATGATCATTTGAAATCATCTTTTGGATTTTAGATGAAAATGATCAATTATCACCCTAATCACATCAAAATTTTCATAATCCAACCTTTCCATATATTAGGCATAAAATTATGTGCTTACCTTTCAAATTTCATCTCAATCCACCTTATAGGCGTCAAGTTATGAATTTTCTAGTATTTTCCAACTTAATTTTATAATTATCATTCTAATTCCCATTAATCAAATCATGAAAATTAAATTAATTATTCATGGCATACTAATATTTTCTAATCCTCATTAGGCCACTTTAATTATATTGACCCATACCGGCTTATAATGATTAATTTAATCATCATTCATAACCATTGGCCCTAATTGCAATAAATCATCGAAATTGCAAAGAAAATCATTCATAATTCAATTAAATCATACATAAGTCATATTTATGTGTCCAATGCATATACATGAGCCCTATGTGGATCATGGTTTCACAAACACCTCATAGAGTTCTCCTTCAGGTCAACGTGATAATATGCCAGTATCTTGGTAATTCAAGTTCCATATGGCAGTACGCCCTAAGGATTCTCCTTTTTTAACTCCAGGCCTTCCAAAAATAGTCTGGGTAGACTAACTTTGACCCAGTTGGCCACTTTTCACAAAATTTCAGCCTCTTGAGGGTTAAGCTGGTTTTGTCCTCCACCTTTTAGATAGACACAGTGGGCTATGAGTAACCTCAAGACTCTCAACTATGGAGACAAATCCTTATAAGGTAAAAATTTGATGCCCAGATGATATTTATCACTGTTTGTCGATTAGTTGTACATTTGGGTGAGGGTCATTCCTGTTAGAAGTGGTTCATCAAAAGGAGGAACACCCAAAATGTTTGCCACATGATCAATTGTATTTCCTTTGCCAATTTCGTGTCCTATTCCCAGATTAATTTCCGCCCCTTTTACATTGGTGTTCAAGTATTCTTGATCCCACAAGTAGTAGAATAATCTAGTTAAATCTAGGTAAATCTTATCATATTCTTTTAATAACCTGGTCCATCCTTGGTAATTTGGTAATTCCTCAATACCAAATTCATATTCATGTAGAAACTTGAAATCGATGATTTTGGTAGAAAAGTCTTTCTTTCATAGAAATGTTTGTAGAATATATTGTATTGACATTTAGTCCTAAAGTATTCTATTGGCATTTTGAGTACTTGCCCTCTTTGAGTTGGGGTACCCTTCCGTTTTCCAATAATTTCCATACTATCACTTGATTCTAAATTTTCTTCATTTCTTGGTGCAGGGGTAGAAGGATTACCTTCTTGAAATTGGACTCGACGACCCATGGACGGTGTTCATTGCCGCCGATGCACGTCCTTCCCATATTTGATTTGGAGGGTCTTGAAATGGGAAGTTTGCTAGGTTTTGAGATGTCCTTAGGAGCCATTGTTTATGGAGACAATAGAAAGTTTGAGATGAAAATGAGAATGATATGAAAAGTTCCAAGCTTGATTTTGAGAAAAGGATTTACGGGTTTGAGGAGAGTGAAAAGGCTTGGTTCTTATGAGGGGAAACAAGAAAGAAAGAGAGAATGGGGAGATTGACCGTGTCGCGCACGCCTAAATGGGGACCAGCTGAACCGTCACTCGCACGGTGAAGTTGACTTGTGATGAGTGGAGTTGACTTGGCTCCTCCGACCCAAGTATCAAATCATGTACTATTTCCTGCCTCTATTTCAATTTATTTAATCAAGTCATAGCATTCATAGATATTTAAAAAATATTTCCAACTTTATAAATCAATATCAATCATACTCATTTCATTTCTAATTTTATAAAATGATTCTTTTGTTAATGGTTTAGTAAAAATATCAACAATTTGATCTTCTGTTTTAACATATTCTAAACAAATATTATTATTTTCAACATGTTCTCTAATGAAATGATGTCCCACATTTTTATATTTGGTTCTAGAGTACAGTATGAGATTTTTAGTTAAGCATATTGCACTTGTGTTTTCACATCTAATTGGTATATCCTTATAATCTATCCCGTAATCTCTGAGTTGTTGTTTCATCCAAAGCAATTGGGCACAACAGCTCCCGGAGGCAATGTATTCGGCTTCTGCAGTAGATAGAGCAACACTTGTTTGTTTTCTTGAAAACCAAGAAACCATCATGTTTTCAAGAAATTGGCATGTCTCACTAGTGCTTTTTCTATCAACTTTGTAACTGGCAAAATCCGCATCCGATAACCGATTAGATCAAATCTTGAACCCTTAGGATACCATAGTCCTACATTTATAGTGTCAACTAGATATCTAAATATTCTTTTTACAACTGTTGAATGTGATTCATTGGGACATGATTGAAATTTAGAACACATGCAAACACTAAACAATATGTCTGGTCTAAATGCAGTCAAATATAACAAAGATCTTATCACGCTTCTATACAAATTTTGTTCAACTGTTTTGCCTCTTTCATCCTTGTCAATTTTGATATCGAGCTAATGGGTGTATTTGCTTCTTTGCTGTTTGCATTCCAAACTTTTCGAGCATTTCTTTGACATACTTAGACTGATTAATGAAGATTCTTTCATTTAGTTGCTTAATTTGCAGCCCAAGGAAGAAGTTTAGCTTGCCCATCAGGCTCATCTCAAATTTATTCTACATAAGCTTAGAAAATTCTTGACATAGAAATTCATTAGTAGCACCGGATATGATGTCATCCAAATAAATTTGAACAATTAGTAATTTTTTTCCTTTGTATTTAATAAATAGGTTGGTATCAACCTTTCCTCTTTGAAAGTCATGATCAATCAAAAACTCACTTAGCCTCTCATACCAAGCTCTTGGAGCTTATTTCAATCCATACAAAGCTTTGGTTAACTTAAAAATAAATTTGGATTGATCTTTTTCTTCAAAACCAAGAGGTTGTTCGACATATACCTCCTCATTTAGGTATCAATTCAAAAATAAACATTTTACATGCATTTAAAACAATTTGAAATCCATGCGAGATGCAAATGCTAGTAGGATGCGTATGACTTCTAATCTGGCCACTGGAGCATATGATTCCTCAAAATCAATTCATTCTTCTTGTGAATACCCTTTGGCTACAAGCCTAGCTTTGTTTCTAACCACAAGTCCACTTTCATCTAATTTGTTTCTAAAAACCCATTTGGTACCAATAATTGTGCAATCTTTGGGTCTAGGAACTAGGTGTCATACTTGATTCCTTTCAAATTGATTTAGCTCTTCTTACATTATCCTAATCCAATTTTCATCACTTAGAGCTTGATCAACTGAATTTAGCTCTATTTTAGATACAAAAGCAAAATGTCCGCATATATTATGTCTAGAACCTCTAGTTCTTACATTTTCATATATATTACTAATTACTTGTTCAATTGGATGGTCATTTTTTCATTTCAAATCCTTTGGAGGTTTGTAAGAGTCATCACATTCACTTGCCTTTTCGTCCGGGAATTGCTCTTGGTTTAATTCTAATTCCCCTTGCTTTTCCATATGTAGCTTTTCGAGATTCTTTGAAATGTCATCTGCATCACTTAGCTCATCCTCCTTCTTGGGAATTTGATTACATTCATCAAATACAATATGAATAGATTCTTCTACTACTTGATTTCTTTTGTTAAAAACTCTATTGTTTTGCTATTTGATGAATATCCAATAAATATTGTCTCGTAACTTTTGGCATCTAACATTCCTAAGTTTGATTTTCCATTATTCAAGACATAGCATACACAGGCAAAAACATAAAAGTATGAAATATTTAGTTTTCTACCTTTCCATAATTCATAAGGGGTCTTTTTCAATATTGATCTTATGATAACTCGATTTAGTACATGACATGTTGTACTCACAGCTTCTCCCCAAAATTTCTGGATGCTGGTTCAATGCACTCGGGTGTACTTCACCCTTTTTTTATTTTTTTGAAAATTTTTTCATGAAAATGTTAAATTAAGTGTATTTAATATGTGTTTTTCCATTTTTGAAGATTTTTAGATATTTGTTTCAAATTTTTTAAAATCAGTGGCATTTTTAATAATTTAAAATTACTAAAAATGTCACTGATCTTAAAAAAATAAAAAATATATCTAAAAATCTCCAAAAATGATAAAAATTTATATAAATGTTAAATACACTTAGATTAACAGATGTGTATAAATTTTTTCAAAAAAATTAAAAACAATGGGTGAAGTACACCCGGGTGCATTAAGGCTCAATGCACCTGGGTGCATCGAACCAACACCCAAAATTTCTTAGATAGCGCATCGTCAATACATGCATTTGAAATACTATAAACGTTTCTCTCACCTTTTATTTTACCTTTTTAATTATTTTCAGATGTAACAGTTCCTTCATTACATGGTTTGATATTATGAAATCATCATTTTTCTCCTATCATATGTCTTGAGCAACCACTGTCCATAAACCATATGTTGCTGACTTTTGCTTTAAGACATACCTTTTCACTGCTGGTGCAATTTGTTGATGTGGTTTGTCTATCTATTACTTCAGTCACAGTGAGGCAGATCATATTGTTTTCTTCCTCGATCCTCGCCATGCAACATATTCGAGCATAATTGGTTGCCTCATTGTCTTCATTTGATAAGCTACTCATTGTAGATGTTTCTTCATTTACATACATTCCTCTGCCCTTTGGCTTCTGAAATTTTTTATTTTCATTTCTATCTTTCTTCTCTTGTCGTTCTTTTGATTTGCTTTCTTCTGGTGTAGGACATTGGGCTTGTATATGTCCCACTCCACCACACCTATAGCATTTAGTCATTTCCTTCTTTTTTTTTCTATTTCTCTCCTTAAATCCTTTGAAATTCTTTCCTTTTCTTACAAACTTTCTAAATTTTCTGGTAAGTAGTGCAATTTCTTCGTCATCATTCTGAGAGGATGAGGTGGACTCATCTGAGTTCTGCGTAGCTTTAAAAATGAGCCCTTTTTCCTTTGTGATGTTCCTCGTTCCTTCTCCTTATCAATTTGTGAGACATAAGAGAACTAATAAGATCTTCTAGCTTTAACATGTTTAGATCCTTTACTTCTTTAATAGATATGATCTTTGGTGTCTATGACTCGGGTAGAGCTCTTAGTATCTTCATGAATGCTCAGATTCAAAAATTATTTTTCCAAGGCCTTTTAATGCATTAGTAATCTTGAAAAACCTTGCAAACATTTCTGATATGTTTTCAGTATCTAGGATTTTGAAGCCTTCTAGCTCTCCAATTAATATGTTTATTCTCGTCCCCTGGACTTGAGAAGTTCCCTCATATATTGATGTAGTGTATCCCATATTTCTTTGGCTGTTTGACAAGAGGATACCCTATCATACTCTTCAACAGTTAAGGCACAAAAAGGGAGTTCATTGTCTTGACATTACTCTTTATAGTTCTAACTTCTTCCTCAGTCTATTCGGAGGCTCTTTCACCAATTGGTAGAGTAACTCCGTCTTGGATAGCAATCCAAGAGTCCATATCAGTAGTCATAATAAGTTGTTTCATTCTCAACTTTCAGTAACCACGGTTAGTTCCATCAAATAGTGGTGGTCTAGTAAATGACTGGCCTTCAGCAAAAGCAGAGTGGAAGTTGATTGGGATGTCATTGAATAAGATCTCTTTGGTAGAAACTCAAAGACCTGCTCTGATATCACTTGTTGGTCCCTAGTTTGTGGTAAAAATCCAAGAGGGGAGGAGTGAATTACGTTCTTAAAAAATTCTTTTATAATTAGAAACTTAACCCCTTAAGAGTTTTAAACCCCTCGAATGAAAAACGTTAAATATAAAATCAATTAAAGTTTGGCGCCCCAAACTGAGCGTCACAACATGAGCCTTACTCCGGGACTGTTATTGATTGGTAAACGTGATCAGGATTGTTGTGTTGTCATATGGCGGGATCATTTGATATCGCTTGATCAAAGACCTGCTCTGATATTACTTGTTGGTCCCTAGTTTATGGTAAAAATCCAAGAGGGGAGGAGTGAATTACGTTCTTAAAAAATTATTTTATAATTAGAAACTTAACCCCTTAAGAGTTTTAAACCCTTCGAATGAAAAACGTTAAATATAAAATCAATTAAAGTTTGGCATCCCAAACTGAGCGTCACAACATGTGCCTTACTCCGGGATTGTTATTGATTGGTAAACGTGATCAGGATTGTTGTGCTGTCATATGACGGGATCATTTGATAATTATCCATTTATAATTTACTCCATAGGAGTTAATCTCATCATTCATATTTGATTTTACATCAATTTTCCTATCCAGGCCATCATCAAATCCTGATGTATCCATTATGTATCATAAATGTTATGGCATTCATATCATAACATAACATACAATTGCCACTTATTAATAAAAATTTTCATCAATCCAGCATACACCTCAGTGTAATTAATCTAATTGCATCAAGTAGCAATCATACCATTCATAATACATTTTTACACACTTGGAAACAGACACAGGAATCCATAGAATCATCATTCTTCATTTAACTTGTGCTCTCCCTTCATATCCATCCTTGCACCAGTCTTAGGATTTGGAAAATAAATCGTGAGTATAACTCAGTAAGGAAGTTGCATAGTTTTTTAGGCAATTCATTTTGCAGGCAAAGTTTGTAATTTAAGACATATCTTTGAAATCATCATCATACCCACTTGACGGTATGTCATGAAAACATGAAACATCATACCTATCACGGGTACATCATGAATAATGAAATGCATTATTATCATAAAACATAAACATCATGAGATGGAAAACCTAACTAGACGACCATCCTTCCTCTTTCTCCCATCCCAGGGAGGGCATCGTCGGCCTTTGACCTATCTTAGCGACTCGATCACACTAAAGGTTAACAATCGGTCCGCTTATATATTTAAAGTGGACCTAGTACCTTGTGCACCATGAACCTTATCATAAACATGATCTTGGACATGCTAGAATGACTTTCATTTATAAACATTTGAACCATAATTGCTCAACAACATTTAATAAATCATCGTACAAACCATTTGCCAAAGTTATAACAACATTTTAAGCAACATGTGGGGATGACCATCCTTAAAAAATTTCCAAAATAAATTTAAAAATCTATTTGCAAAATAATTCAAAGCATTTGAATAGAATTTGCAATCATTTGTCATAATTTTGAGAAAGCAAGTTTTAGAAAATTGCTTACTTGCCTGAATATCGTCAACTTTCTTCGCCAACCTTTTCTTTGCCTTTACCTATACACATAAGAATGACATTGCATTCATACATATAATCTCATATTCTTGCACATAATTTAGTTTTTTAACCCATATGATTCCCATTAACTTATATAACCCACTTGTATTTCAAGTTGGGTGTTCATACACAACAACATAGCTTGTGCACCATATCATTCATTCCTTCTTTTCATTTTTAGTACCCTTATTTAGGGTAAACTTTCAAACATATTATAACCTTTTATTTATTCAATATATGGACGTTCATTACTTCTCATACATCGTTTAACATTATTTTTCACATTTCTCACATTGGTGCTCACTTTAAGCACATACTTAAGAGTTTAGGCTTCACATATTATCTCAAATTTTGAGATTTCAAAATATTATCAAAACAGCACCTAATTTTGCCATTTTATCACATTTCCTTCTGTTTTTGCATTTTAGCAAATCAAACTTAGTCATTTCTCATCTTTGTCATCAATACCCTTTATGTGCACCCTCTTAGTTACACATATATTATGTGTTATTCAATTTTATTCAAAACAGCAACTTGTCCTCCATTTTGGCTTAATTAAAAAACTTAATTAGCACATAATTTATGGTATTTTCATATGATTATAATCCCTTAATTACATGGTTCCAAAACAGCAACTTTGCTACCAATCTTTCACACATTCAACATCCATATTAACATATGTTCCATAACAGATTTTTACATCTTTAATTCCAGCCCTTAAACATCCCTTTCTTGTCCCATATTTAGGATATTTTCATGAATTCAAAGTCCATAAATTAAGTTTCTCAAAACAGCAACTTTTCACCCATTTCTTGGCCACCCATGGACGTCCACATCACATGTTCCCAAAAATCAGATTTTTTGAAAATTTTTCCATCCCTATGTTGGACGTATTTTATAATCTAAATTTAGGATATTTTACCCTTTAAATCATCCATGTATTAGTTGGTTTAATTCATGCACCATACCCATCTCAAAAGAGTGGAATTTCCATCATAGTGTCAACTCTAGGTTTTACCTTCCTTAGGTTCATAATTCATGCTCAATTCAACATATATAAATCATGGAAATATTTAACATAATCCAAACATATGAAATGCTTAAAACAACAACTTATTTGGGAATTTCAAAAAAATTCTAGCACAGTGTTCATAGGGTAATTAATCCTAATGTCATGCTTAACTTTCTTGAATCCTTGAATTAAATCTTCTCATTCATTTAGCATTTAGTACCCTCATAAAGGGCTTCATAACTCATCATTTAGGGTTCATAATGGATCAAATTTATGACCCATGAATGAAGCTAGAAAACTTGGAAATTAATAAACCAAACTTGGTTCAATACCTACTTGAAGTTGTATAATCTTGCTCCAACTTTTCCTAGCTTGGTTCCTTCTCTTTCTTCCCCTCTTTTCCTCTTTCTTTTCTTCTCTTTTTTTCTTCCTTTCTTCCTTGCCTTGGACATCCAGCGGCTGGATTTTTTTTCTCTCAAAGCTATCCACTAGGACGTGCAGCAGCTCCTCTCTCTCCCTTTTATATTGCTGCCTATTTTCTCCTCTAATTTCCACCTCATTTTGAGGTTTAATTAATCCATGTTTATCCCTTTATGTGCTAGCCCTTTTTCCTCCAAGTAAATTCCATTTTTACAGATTTTTTTAACACTAAAAATCTGCTTAAAATCATCCATGTTGTTGTCCACATGATCACATCCTATGTGGCCCTTGATTTTGGCATTTTGTGGCATCAAAAAGCTGCCCAAATCCATGCCATTATTGTCCCTGATCATGCAGCCCAATTTAATGAAATTTTTGCATTTAAAAAATCAAAAAAATCTGCCCATATGCAGCCCATTGCACGTCCACATGTGGCCACCTTGTTTTGGCCTTTTGTGGCTAGATAATCTACCCTATTAGACATGCGTTTAACGCCCCCAAAATCCAGCTCCTTTTCATGCATTTTTGTATTTTAAGAAAGTCACAACATGTGCTCAAAATTCACCCCTTTTAACACCTCATGATCCCTTAATTACCTCATTAAGCCATTGACTTTTCCATTAAATGCAAGGCTACTTTTCGAGAGCAAAAGTCAAAGGGTTTTGTCCTTTTATGATTAAGCATTTCTCCATATAATTAGCTTAATCAAACCCATCTATATGATTCACCATATCGTTTTAACCGTTCATTACAAATTTCATCTCAAAATGACCTTTCTAGCATAAGTTATGGCCTTTTGAAATTGTCTTTTGGATTTGGATGAAATTAAATAATTACGTAGCACCCTGAACCAAGTGTCACTTCCTGAGCCTTACTCCGGGACCATTATTGATTGGCAAACATGAGCAAGATTGTTGCCCTGTCATACGACGGGATTTATTGGATATTTATCCACTTGTATTTCATTTATAGGAGTTAGTCTCCTCGTATACGTTCCATTTTTCACATCTTACCTATCTAGGCCATTATGAATTCTTGATATACTCATGTTATATCATAGAAACTATATTCATTCATAACATGATGAAACATACACCCGATATTTGTCCATAAAAATTTTCATCAATTCATTATATGTCATAGTATAATTCACATTAACTCATCATTAACAGATATTCATAAAATTGTCATTCTTCATCGATAAACTTGTGCTCCTTTGTTGTGTCCTCGCTTTCACCTGTCTTAGGGTTTGGAAAACAAAACGTGAGTCGAAACACAATAAACAAGCTGCATAGTTTTCAGGCAATTCATTTTGCAGGAAACATTTTTCTTTTAAATAGCATCTTTGAAAATTAATATTATACCCACTCGTGGATATATCATAAAAAAATATGAACATTATACCCATCATGGATACGTCATGAATAATGCAATGCATTATCATAAAATATGAACATCATAGGATGAAAGCTAGCTAGGCGACCATCCATCTCCATCTTCTCCAATCTCACGGAGGGCGTCGTCGACCTTTGGCCTATTTTAGAGACTTGGTCACACCAAAGGGGGACAATCGGTCCGCTTACACCTTTGAGGTGGACCTAATGCCTTGTGCACATGAACTTATCATAAATATGATCTTTACCATGCTAGCATTATTTTTCATAAGCATCGTAGGAATCATAAATTGGCTCAACTCATTTGATAAATCATTAACAACTCATTTGACATAGTTAATCAACATTTCAATAATATGTTGAGGTAAGGAATGACCATCCTTAAATAATCTTAGAAATTATTTAAACAACCATTTGCTAAATAATTCAAAGAATTTAGAATAACATTGGCAAACATTTTATCATAATTTGAGAAAGCAAAAATCCTTTAGAAAATTGCTTGCTTACTTGCTTCATGTTAGTTTTCCGAATCAACTTTCTCTTTGCCTTTGCCTATACACATAAGAATGACATTGCATTCATATAATCCTCATACGCTTACATACAACTTAGTTTTCCAACCTATATATCATTAACACACATGACCCACTTGAATTTCAAGTTGGGTATTCATACACAGCATGTACTTCTGCATCATACCATCCATTCATTCCATACCATTTTCAATACCCTTATGTAGGATAAACTTTCATGTATATAATAATCATTCATTAAATCATAATATGGAGGTTCATTACCTCCCATTTATCATTTTTCACATATTTTCATATTTCACCTATCGGTGCTCACTTTAGGCTCATAGTTAATAACTTAGGCTTTATATATTAATCTCAAATTTTGAGATTACAATTAATTAACAAAACATCACCATAATTATCCATTTCATCACATTTTCATGCTTTTTTTCATTTTAGCAATTAACATAAGTCATTTCTCATTTAGCCATTAACATAAGTCATTTCTCATTTAGCCATACATATCCTCCTATGTGCACCCATCTTACTACACATATGTTATATGTTTCTTAATCTTTTTCAAAATAGAAACTTGCCCTTTATTTAAGCATGATTAAATATCTTAATTAGCACATAATCTAGGATATATTCATGAAATTTTAATCCCTTAATCATACGGTTCCAAAAAAACAACTTTGGCACCCTTCTTTCACACTTTCAACATCCAACTTGACACATAATTCATAACAGATTTTTAATCCTTTAATTACAGCCTTTAATCATGTTTTTCCTAATCTCAAATTTAGGGTAATTTCACATATTTAAAGTCCATAAATTAGTTGCTCCAAAACAACATCTATGCACGTTAAAGTACCCTTTGAACACACTTTGGACATCTACAATCATGAGTCCTAAAAATCAGATTTATGCAATTTCTTTCCAACCCTTGTTGGACGTCCCATGTACCCTAGATTTAGAGTACTTTATCCTTTAATTCGTCCATGTATTAGTTGAGTTAATTGATAAATCATAATCATCATAAAAGAGTAAAGATTCATCCATATCATTAACCCTAGATTTAATCCTTTCTAGGTTTCATAATTCATACCCAAATTAACATATATGAATCATAGAATCATGAATCATAATTCAAACATGAAATATTATTAAAACAATAACATAAATGAGGAATTTAGAAAAATTCCAGCTGGGATCATCCATCATAATGAAACCTAACATCTCATTTAACTCCCTTGAACCCTTAAATTCATTCCTATCATTCAATTCTCATTTAATACCCAATTCAAGGGCATCATAAATTATCCTTTAAGGATTTATTATGGATCAAATTTATGACCCATAAATGGAGGGAAGAAACTTAGAATTAAATGAACCAAAACTTGGTTCATACTTGGATTTAGGAAACCTTGGATCAAATCTTTCCTAACTTGGTTTCCTTCCTTTTTCCCCCCTTTTTCTTCCTCTTTTTCCTTCTCTTTTTCCCTTTCTTTCTTCCTTTCTTGGTCTGCTTGGGACATCCCTAGCTTCTGCCCTTAGAGGACTTTTACTCTCTTGAATTTTCTGTCTAACTTACCCAAAGTGGACATCCCATGTGCTCACCCCATATAAATATTTCTATTTTTTTTTGGGCTCTACATTTACCACATCATTTGAGGGTAAATTAATGGGCATCTTATCCCTTGATGAGTTTTCCAAATATTGCCCATGCAAAATACATAATTATCATAATTTAAAATCATCAAAAATCAGCTCATTTAAAGCTATGTTGTTGTACACTTGGAGACGTCCCATGTAGCTTCCTTTTTTTAGCATTTTATGTCATACAAATCAACCTTAATTTAATTTCATTTACTTACCCTAGCTATATAGCTTATTTAGATGCATTTTTGGCATTTTTGAACAAAAAATCCATGCATATCAAGCCTTGGACATCCCTTATCATGCCACATTTCCAAGCTTCTCAAGGCTACACCCATTAGCCTTTATCTCATGCATTTATACCCCTTGATATTTCATGGATTTTCTGAATTTCGAGAAATTAAAAATTGCTCCAAAAATCCCTTCTCATGCCACCTCAAATCTATGCATTAAACCATTGACTTTTGCATTAATTAACATGTCACTTTTTATAACAAAAGTCAAAGGGTTTTGTCCTTTTGTGATTAAAAAATTTCTCATGATAATTATCTTAATCAAATCCCTCCATAATATTCATCATATCGTTTCACCCATTCATGTCGAATTTCTTCTCAAAATGACCTTCCTATCATAAGTTATGATCATTCGAAATTAACTTTTAGATTTGGATGAAAATAAAACATTATTACCCTAATCTCATCACAATTTTCATAATCCAATCCATCCATAATATTAGGCACATAATCATGTGCTTATCTTTAAAATTTTATCTCAATCCACCTCATAGGCGTCAAGTTATGAATTTTTTAACATTTATCACCTTAACTCTATAATTATCATCATAACCTCCATTAATTAAATCATCATAAATGAAATAATTATTCATAATACATTCACATTTTCTAACCATCATTAGGCCGCTTAAGTCATATTGACCCACATTGGGCTATGACGATCAATTTAATCACCATCCTTAATCATGAGCCCTAATTTCAATAGATCATTGAAATCATTCAAATAATACATAAATCGTATTCACATGTCAAATGCACATGTACGGGTCCTACTTCGGCCTGGGTATCATAATCATCCCCCCTTATAAAAGGTTTCGTCCCAAAACCGTTTACCTTTCAAATAGCTTGGGGTACTTCCGTTCGACCTCTTCTTTTAGTTCTCATGTAGCCTCGCTTTCGGAATATCGGTTCCATTGAACCTTAACATATTCAATTTCTCGATTGTGAAGCTTTTATACCTTATGATTCAAAATCCTGATTGGTCTTTCCTCATAGTTCAAGTGATCTTGAATCGATAGGTTCTCTGCTATCAATACATGGGTAGGGTCTGGGATATATTTCCTAAGCATGGAAATATGAAAGGCGTTGTGTACTAAGACTATAGCTGGGGGTAAAGCTATCCTATATGCCAACTTCCCAATCCTTTTTAGTACTTCAAATGGTCCAATATACCTAGGATTTAACTTGCTCCTTTTTCCAAACCTTGTGACTCCTTTGAATGGCATGACCTTTATAAATACATGTTCGCCAACTTGGATGCTATCCTTTCTTTTGCAATTTTTGTAACTCTTTTGCCGACTTTGGGCTGTAAGTATACACTGGGGAATAACTTGTACCTTGTCTGTCATTCGTCAAGACAAGTTTGGGGCTAGCTTTTTCTCTCCAACTTCATCCCAGTTCAATATGTTGGTCCCGAGTAGATGGCAAAACCCAAGAGGGGAGGGGTGAATTGGGTATTTAAAAATTATATTAAACGGAAGCTTATCCCCTGATTAATCCAGTCCCCTTAATGAAGAAACGAAATGGAAAGCAATGTAAATAGCAGAAGTATAAATCAAGCACACAGGATTTTTATAGTGGTTCGGGCAACCTCCCTACTCCACTCTTCCAAGCTAACACTCCTTGTGACTTGGGTTCCACTATTGTATTCTCTCAATACAATTAGAGCCACTGCTCTCTTCTAGATTCCAGCTCTAGGTGGCATCAACAAAACACAGCACAAGTAGGTGTGAGTCACACTCCAATCACACACTACTTTGCTTACACTTGATCTTAGTTCCTCAAACTAAATCAAGTTTAACACATATAACAAAAACAATAAGACAACTACACTTTACAGATGTGTAGAAGCAGTTTGGCGTAGAGAATAACTTGTTTGAAGTGGCTTTGTATGATCAGTAGTTGAGCTCTTGCAGTTTGAAGAAAAGTTCTTCCTCTTTGGTTAGCTTGATCTCTTTAAAGCTCTTGTAGATGGTAGTTATGCACTCTTAATGATTTTCAGCTTCTTCCCTCGTCCACCATGAATGCTATTTATAATTTTGAAGGGAATCCGAACGTTTGAGGGTAGGTGGCGCGCATTTAATGCTCCAACGTTCGAATAAATTCCGACCGTTGCTACCCAAGTCGCATGTGGAGTCGACTTCGGATGAGACTTCGCCCAAGTCGCAGATGGAGTCGACTTCGGGTGCGACTTCGCTTCTCCGTCGTAGCTTCAAGTTTCAGTCAGGGTCGACTTGGGCATCAACTTGACCCAAGTCGCAGGTGAAGTTGACTTCGGGTGCGACTTCACCTTGTCAGGTTCCAAGTCTGAGTCTGAGTCGACTTTGGCTTCCGACTTCAACTCAAGTCGATCATGGAGTCGACTTGGGTTGCGACTTGACTTGGTCTTTGCAAAATACGCTTTGTTCTTCATTTGATCTTCCTCTTGCTTGGCTTGTTTCCTTGATGATTCTTAGGAGAGCCTAAGTTTTAAATCATGCACCTTGCTTTGCATTTGACTCAGTTTGTCTTTAAGACTTGATAGACTTGATTTGACCTTGATCTTGAAGCTTTGCTTTGATCTTAGTGAAGGATTCCTTGAATAGGCTTTGAAACTGCATCTTTGAAGTCTGAACTTCTCAAGTCGCGGATGAAGTCGACTTTGTCTGTGACTTCACCCAAGTCGCACCTGGAGTCGACTTGGGCAGCTTCGTTCCCCGAAATTCAACTCTGGACAGTTTTTTCATGTTTGAAGTCGATAGCGAGGTCGACTTCGTTTGCGACTTGGCTTCTCAAGTCGCATCTGGAGTCGACTTGGGATGCGACTTCACCTGTAAGTTGGTTTTGCCTTTGAGGTTCTTTCTCAAGTCGATAGTTAAGTCGACTTTGGGATCGACCTCACTCTAAGTCGAAGTCCAAGTCAACTTGGGGATCGACTTGGCTACTTAAGTTCCTTAAAACAAATGGCAAACTCATTAGTCCTTTAAATATACTCAAGTTAGTTGTTGTTAATCATCAAAACTTAATCTTTGGTCAATTTTACTTTGTTTTGAAGTATTGTTTCCAACAATCTCCCCCTTTTTGATGATTGACAAAACTAAATTGAGCTTATACCTTTCAAGATGGATGCATTTAAATAGTCTTCGAAAAACAAAGTATAAGCAATCATTCCAATTCATATAAGCACATTTCAATCATAAGCAAGTTTCATCTCATTCATGTTTTCAATTTACTATGTAAAGCAAAAGGAATGAAACTCCTAAATACAAACTACCCAACCCAATAAAAATGCTACTCAATTTTTATTCTATCTCCCCCTTTTTCAATATATCAAAAATGATTCAATTACCAAAGACTTGGTGAATTGAAATTGGGAAATGGGATAGACAGACTGAGTTTGTTTGATGGGACGGACATGAGCGGATGAGTAGAAGGAGGAAACGGGTGCGGGAGAAGGCTCGCGATGAACTGAACCCGATTCAAAGGGATCAAGTTCAGGCATGGGTCGCTTCTTGTGACGGCCTGAAGCGAGATGATATCGGATGGTACGCAATTCCCGATCGATTTGATCCTGTTGGGAATGCATATTATTGATTTCCGCCAACACTTCGGTCACAAGACTCGTCATTCGATCTTCTTGGTAACCCATTTTTTCTCGTAGAGCTGAGATTTCTGCCTTTATGCTCTGGAGAGTCGCCTCTTGTGATGAAGTAGGAGGCGCTCTATCGGGTGCAACGGATCCGTGAGGAGAATGAGATCCGTGCGACATGGGAGATGCAGGTTGTGCAAGCGATGCCACGGGAGCTTGCTCCCCCTCAGCTTGTGCGTCGTCCTCTGGTTCTCGGACTGGCTCGCCTAGCTTCTCCCTTATTCGATCATCCCTGAATTGCTCCAGATTGATCTTCATGTGTTGGAGCAAAGCCTTGTTGATGGCGTTTGTTGTCTTGGGAACTTCAAATGGTTCCCCATCTATATCAACCTCAAATCGTTCAAGGATCTTAGTGATCCAGGAACCGTAGGGTAGCACGCCTCGTGGGTTGTCCTTTTTACTTGCCAAGGCTTCGAGCAAGAGTCTAGGAAGACTGATCTTTACCTTATTGACTAGTTTCCATAAGATCATTGCTTCCTGTGGATTGAGTTGATTTCTTCCGCCTCCTTTTGGCAAGATACAATGGGCGATTAGCAGACGGATGACCCTGAGTCTGGGAGGAAGATCCATGTAATGCAGGAATTTGGTGCCCGCATGGTACTTGTTGCTCTTTGTCAGCTCATTGTAAATCTTGTCCATGTTAGATCATTAGGAAGTTGTTCTTCTTCATAGGGTACTTGAAGAATGCTCCCTATTCTCATTAAAGCTACATCTTGATCTGGGTTATCTATAGAACCCAGATACATCTCGCTGCCTTTGACGTAGGAGCAAAACTTAGTGTCATCCCATAGATAATAGAAGAGTCTTGTGAGATCAGGATAGATCCTTTCGTCGGATTTGAACAGTTGTGTCCAACCTTGGAAGTCTAGCAGCTCTTCTATATCGAACTCATAATCGCTCAGAAATTTGAAGTCTATGATCTTAGGAATGAATACCTTTCGCTCATAGAAGTGTTTGTAAAAACGACTTTGTTGCAGCTTGGTCTTGAAGTAACTTGTGGGCATTTTCAAGACTTGCCCCTTCTTGATCGGAATTCTTGATGAATATGAGCTTTCATGTTGGCTTTCAGACCTTGGAGCTCGATCGGTTGATTGAGTAGTGGTTTGGAATCGAACTCTTCTGCCCGTTGAAGTCGATGGTTCCTCCCTTGCTCTTTTGGCAGGTGTCCTAGCTCTCTTAGGAATATCTTCTTCTGTTTGTGTGGGAGCCCGTTTGGGGTATGGTTTTGATACGGCTTTCTTTGGTGCCATTGGAGCTTGGAGTTAGAAATTTAGAACTTTGGGATTTTGAGAGGGAATGACAGTGAGAGAGAAACGCCGGACGGAGGGCTTTGCCGGAGGGAAGAATCGCTGGAGGCAGAGGATTCGGAGAAAATAGGAAGAAGGAGACTTGCCGGAAATGAAGAGGAGCGGAAATGGCAGTTTGGCGGAGACAGGGAGAATCAGAGAGAGAGAGATGGTTGGCCGGGGAGGAAAGAAAATGAGAGAGATAGAAACAGAGGGAGAGAGAGAGAGAGACAATGATGCTGGAGAGAGGGAGAGAATCAACGGAGGGGAAGGCTGTCGCCGAAGGAGAGAAGGAGAGTCACCGGAGAGGAGAGAAAAAGAGAGGTTGGAGGGAAAATGAAGAAGAAAGAAGGGAGAGGAGAAGGAAAAAGGAGAGCGGGAATCCGGACGGTCGCGCGCGGAGTCGACTTTACCCTAGGTGAAGTCGACTTCGGTCCCTCGGAGTCGACTTCGCCTGGGGGCGGAGTCGACTTGACGCCCTTGGAGTCGACTTGACTCATCGACTTGACGTTTTTCAATTTTAATTTTCTTATTTAATTTTCCCTAATTTAGCTCTATCATTCCCATATCATTCCTAATGTTATAAAATGATTCTTTGGCTAATGGTTTGGTAAGGATATCAGCAATTTGGTCCTCTGTTTTCACATATTCTAAACATACATCATGATTTTCAACATGTTCACGAATAAAATGGTGTCTCACATCAATATGCTTGGTTCTTGAATGCAGTACAGGATTTTTAGTCAGACAAATTGCACTTGTATTATCACATCTAATAGGAATATCAACATAATCAATACCATAATCTTTCAATTGCTGTTTCATCCAAAGCAATTGAGCACAACAACTACCGGCGGCTATGTATTCGGCTTCCGCAGTCGATAGAGCCCCACTTGTTTGTTTTCTTGAGTACCATGAAACTAACATATGTCCAAGAAACTGACAAGTTTCACTAGTACTCTTTCTATCTACTTTATATCCGGCAAAATCTGCATCCGAATACCCGATTAGATCAAAGGTTGTCCCCTTTGGATACCATAGTCCAAGATTGGCAGTTTTTATCAAATATTTAAAAATTATTTTTACAGCAAGTAGATGTGATTCTTTTGGGCATGCTTGAAATCTAGAGCACATACAAACACTGAATAGAATATCGGGTCTAGAAGCAGTTAAATATAACAAGGATCCTATCATGCTTCTATAAAGCTTTTGATCGATACTTTTACCGTTTTCGTCCGTGTCGATCTTGATTGTAGAGCTCATTAGAGTGTTTGCCCCTTTGCTATTCTGCATTCCAAATTTCTTGAGCATTTCCTTGACGTACTTGGACTTGTTCAAAAATATCCCTTCACTTTGTTGCTTAATTTGCAGTCCAAGGAAGAAATTTAATTCTCCCATCATGCTCATTTCGAATTCGCTCTGCATAATCTTAGAAAATTCTTGACAAAGATTTTCGTCAGTAGCACCGAAAATTATGTCATCTACATAAATCTGTACAATTAAAATATCTTTGTTTTTGTATTTGATGAACAAAGTAGTATCTACTTTCCCTCTTAGAAACTCATGATCAATCAAAAATTTGTTCAACCTTTCATACCAAGCTCTTGGAGCTTGCTTTAATCCATATAGCACTTTGGTCAATTTATAAACATACTTTGATTGATTCATTTCTTCAAAACCAGGGGGTTGTTCAACATATAGTTCTTCATTCAAATAGTCATTCAAAAATGCGCTTTTTACATCCATTTGGAACAATTTGAAATTCATAGAAGAAGCGAATGCTAGTAGAATACGTATGGCTTCTAATCTAGCCACGGGTGCATATGATTCTTCAAAATCGATTCCTTCTTCTTGAGAATACCCTTTGTCTACTAATCTGGCCTTGTTTCTAATCACAAGTCCGCTTTCATCTAATTTGTTCCTAAATACCTATTTGGTACCAATGATAGTGTGATTATTTGGTCTAGGAACTAAATGTCATACATTGTTCCTTTCGAATTGGTTTAGCTCTTCTTGCATTGCAATAACCCAATTTTCATCATTGAGAGCTTGTTCAATGGTATTTGGTTCAATTTTAGATACAAAGGCATATTGACCATAAACATTTTGTTTTGATCTTCTAGTTTTCACTCCTTCATATACATTTCCAATAACTTGCTCAATTGGATGGGCATTTTTGAACTTTAAATCAGTTGGAGGTTTGTAAGAATCATTACCTTCACTTACCTCTTCCTCCATGAGATTTTCTGGCTTGAGCTCGAGTTCCTTTGGTTGTTCTTTGCCTTTTGTCTCATCTGCATCACTTAGTTCATCCTCATTTCTCGGAGTTTGGTTAATTTCATCAAATATAACGTGTATGGATTCTTCTACAACTTGGTTTCGTTTATTGAAAACCCTATATGCTTTGTTATTTGATGAATATCCAAGGAATATAGCCTCATCACTTTTAGCATCTAATTTTCCCAAGTTAGTTTTTCCATTGTTCAAAACATAACATGTACATCCAAAAGCATGAAAATAAGAAATATTTGGTTTTCTTCCTTTCCATAGTTCATATGGGGTCTTTTTCAAAATTGCTCGAATGGTGACACGGTTCAATACATGACAAGCTGTACTTACAGCTTCACTCCAAAATTTCTTGGATAGATTGCTCTCATTTAGCATAGTTCTAGCCATCTCTTGTATAGTTCTATTTTTCCTTTCTACTACTCCATTTTGTTGTGGAGTTCTTGGTGCAGAAAATGTGTGGTGAATTCCTTTTTCATTGCAAAATTCCATGAATCGTTTGTTTTCGAATTCGCCACCATGATCGCGTCTTATGGTCACAATAGTACTTTGTTTTTCATTTTGCACCAAATTTACAAAAGTTGCAAACATAGAGAAGGCTTCATCTTTACTAGCTAAGAGAATTATCCATGTGAATCTTGAAAAATCATCAACTATGACAAATACATATTTCTTTCCACCAATGGTTAGAATGTCGGATGGCCCGTATAGATCCATGTGTAGCAATTCAAGTGGCTTGGTGGTGGAAATTTCCTTTTTGGTAGAGAAAGGCATCTTGGGTTGTTTTGATAATTGACATGCCTTACAAATCTTGTCCTTGTCATATTTCAATCTTGGTAATCCTTCTACCAAACTCTTTTTCCATAGGGTCTTTATGTTTCCCATGTTTATATGTCCAAGCCTTTTATGCCAAACCCATGGATCATTATCAATGGCCATTAGACATTGACCATTTAATTCATCAAGTGAAACCAAATATACATTTCCATGTCTTTTACCACTAAACATGATATGCTCTCCATCAAATACATTACATATAGATGATTCAAACACAACTTTGTATCCTTTATCACATAATTGACTAATGCTCATTAAATTGTGTTTGAGTCCTTCAACAAACAAAACATCTTCCATGCATGCATTTGAAATACTATGTATATTTTCTTTACCTTTAATTTTACCTTTTTCATTATTACCAAAGGCAACCATTCCATCGTTGCAAGGCTTAAGTTTATGAAATAAGCTTCTTTCACCGGTCATATACCTTGAGCAACCGCTATCCATGAACCATTCATTATTTGCCTTTGCCTTAAAACATGTCTGAAAAAATAAGCAAGTAAATCTTATCTCCTTGGTACCCATTTTATGTGTCCATTTGGGTTAGTAATATAAATTAATCTTTGTTGTTCTAACTTGGAAAGCCCAAATCTTATGTTCCTTGGAACCCAAACTAATTTTGCACCACGGTCATATAATCTCTTAAAATTACATTTGTAAGTTTTATGACCCATTTTATTGCAGAAATTACAAGCCATAGGTAACCTTGGAGTAGGCCTCCAAGTATGCAATGGTTCAATAGTTGGTCTTCTAATCCACTTAAAGTTTTTCTTTTGTGGCTTGTATATAGATGCAGTTTTAGTTTGATATTTCTCAAGTATTTGCACATTTGATTTGCTACTTTCTCCTTGCTCAAATGTATGATATCCAAGACCTCTTTTATGTGTTTGGGAGGTCATATTCAGAAACATTTTAACACTTTCTCCTGGATTAGAGAACTTAGCTAATGATTCATTTAATGATTCGTTCTCCTTTTTCAGCATATCATTTTCTTCTTTTATTTTGTCTAATTTCTCTGCAAGTTTACCATTTGCAATTATTACTGCATCACATTGTTTCTTCTTAATTGTAAACTTGCTTCCTAATTTCTTCATTTCTTCATACAATGAATCATATGCAATTTGTAGTTCTTCTAATTCAGTACATTTGAGGCAATCTTGAAAAGAAGAATAACTTGATTTAGAATGGGAGAGTTTGGAACTTACCTCTTCATTGCTTGTGCATTTTGTTGAGGTCGTTTGTTCGTCTTGCTCGATTTGTGCCACGCAGCAGATTCTTGCACATTCTTCCGCCTCGATTTGATCGGTTGAGGAGCTACTTGTTGTAGATTCCTCATCATTCACGTACATACCTCTTCCTTTGTATCTTTGGAATCTTTTATTGTCCCCTCGATCCTTTCTTTGTTCTTTTGCTTTGCTTTCTTCGGGAGTTGGACATTGAGCTTGCATATGTCCCGAACCGCCGCATCGATAGCATTTGGTTGATTCTTTCTTCTTTTCTCTGGAGGTTCTTTCCTTGAAACCTCTGAAATTTTTATCTTTCCTCACAAATTTCCTGAAACGTTTTGTGAGTAGGGCAATCTCGTCGTCGTTTTGAGAAGAAGAGGAGTCATCTGTGTCTTGTGCGGCTTTCAAAGCAATTGCTCTTTTGCCTTTGTGTTGATCTTCATTTCTTCTTTTGATTAGCTCATGTGACATGAGTGAGCTAATTAAGTCTTCAAGCTTTAGAGTGTTAAGGTCATTGGCTTCTTCTATTGCAGTGATCTTTGGAATCCATGATTCGGGTAGAGCTCTTAAGATCTTCATGACCTGCTCAGATTCAGATATAGCCTTTCCAAGACCTTTTAGAGCATTAGTAATTTTCGAGAACCTAGCAAACATTTCAGAAATATTTTCTCTTTCTAGCATTCTAAAGTTTTCCAGTTCTCCAATCAAAATATTTCTTCTCGTCCCTTGGACTTGAGAAGTTCCTTCATAGATAGAGGTTAGCGTATCCCATATCTCTTTGGTGGTTAAGCAAGAGGATACTCTATCATATTCAGAAGCAGTAAGAGCACAGAATAAAGAGTTCATAGCTTTGGCGTTGCTCTTTACAATTCTTACTTCCTCATCGGTCCATTTGGAAGCTCTTTCATCGGTAGGCAAGATTACTCCATCTTGGATAGCAATCCAAGAATCCATGTCGGTAGCCATGATGAGTTGCTTCATACGAAGCTTCCAATATCCAAAATTGTTCCCATCAAATAACGGTGGCCTTGTAAAGGATTGGCCTTCAGCAAATGCGGGAACGGAAGTAGATTGGGATGCCATATTAATAAGATCTCTTTGGTAAACTCAAAGATCTGCTCTGATACCACTTGTTGGTCCCGAGTAGATGGCAAAACCCAAGAGGGGAGGGGTGAATTGGGTATTTAAAAATTATATTAAACGGAAGCTTATCCCCTGATTAATCCAGTCCCCTTAATGAAGAAACGAAATGGAAAGCAATGTAAATAGCAGAAGTATAAATCAAGCACACAGGATTTTTATAGTGGTTCGGGCAACCTCCCTACTCCACTCTTCCAAGCTAACACTCCTTGTGACTTGGGTTCCACTATTGTATTCTCTCAATACAATTAGAGCCACTGCTCTCTTCTAGATTCCAGCTCTAGGTGGCATCAACAAAACACAGCACAAGTAGGTGTGAGTCACACTCCAATCACACACTACTTTGCTTACACTTGATCTTAGTTCCTCAAACTAAATCAAGTTTAACACATATAACAAAAACAATAAGAAAACTACACTTTACAGATGTGTAGAAGCAGTTTGGCGTAGAGAAGAACTTGTTTGAAGTGGCTTTGTATGATCAGTAGTTGAGCTCTTGCAGTTTGAAGAAAAGTTCTTCCTCTTTGGTTAGCTTGATCTCTTTAAAGCTCTTGTAGATGGTAGTTATGCACTCTTAATGATTTTCAGCTTCTTCCCTCGTCCACCATGAATGCTATTTATAATTTTGAAGGGAATCCGAACGTTTGAGGGTAGGTGGCGCGCATTTAATGCGCCAACGTTCGAATAAATTCCGACCGTTGCGACCCAAGTCGCATGTGGAGTCGACTTCGGATGCGACTTCGCCCAAGTCGCAGATGGAGTCGACTTCGGGTGCTACTTCGCTTCTCCGTCGCAGCTTCAAGTTTCAGTCAGGGTCGACTTAGGCATCAACTTGACCCAAGTCGCAGGTGAAGTCGACTTCGGTTGCGACTTCACCTTGTCAGGTTCCAAGTCCGAGTCTGAGTCGGCTTTGGCTTCCGACTTCAACTCAAGTCGATCATGGAGTCGACTTGGGTTGCGACTTGACTTGGTCTTTGCAAAATACGCTTTGTTCTTCATTTGATCTTCCTCTTGCTTGGCTTGTTTCCTTGATGATTTTTAGGAGAGCCTAAGTTTTGAATCATGCACCTTGCTTTGCATTTGACTCAGTTTGTCTTTGAGACTTGATAGACTTGATTTGACCTTGATCTTGAAGCTTTGCTTTGATCTTGAGTGAGGGATTCCTTGAATAGGCTTTGAAACTGCATCTTTGAAGTCTGAACTTCTCAAGTCGCGGATGAAGTCGACTTTGTCTGCGACTTCACCCAAGTCGCACCTGGAGTCGACTTGGCCTGCGACTTGGGCAGCTTTGTTCCCCGAAATTCAACTCTGGACAATTTTTTCATGTTTGAAGTCGATAGCGAGGTCGACTTCGTTTGCGACTTGGCTTCTCAAGTCGCATGTGGAGTCGACTTGGGATGCGACTTCACCTGTAAGTTGGTTTTGCCTTTGAGGTTCTTTCTCAAGTCGATAGTTAAGTCGACTTTGGGATCGACTTCACTCTAAGTCGAAGTCCAAGTCGACTTGGGGATCGACTTGGCTACTTAAGTTCCTTAAAACAAATGGCAAACTCATTAGTCCTTTAAATATACTCAAGTTAGTTGTTGTTAATCATCAAAACTTAATCTTTGGTCAATTTTACTTTGTTTTGAAGTATTGTTTCCAACACAATAAAGTTCGGCATCATCTCCCATATAACGCTTCAAATGGAGTCGTTTGAATACTTGTCTGATAGCTATTATTGTACGCAAACTCTGCTATCAGCACGTATTCATACCATGATCCTCCTAATTCTAATGTACACATATGGAGCATATCGTCTATAATCTGGTTCACTCGCTCCGTCTATCCATCTGTTTGGGGATGAAACACTATACTGTACTTAAGCTGGGTGCCTAGGGTTTCGTGCAAACTCTTCCAAAATAGTGACGTGAACATCGCATCTTGATTGGATACTATCGACTTAGGCACTCCATGGAGTAGTACTATTTTAATAAACCTTGGCCAACTTTTTTGCCGAAAAGTTCTCTTTATGGCTATAAAATGTGCAACTTTTGACAATTGATACATTATTATCCATATAGAGTCATTTCCTACTTGCGTCTTAGGTAGTCCTTCAATAAAGTCCATTGTGATGCCATCCTATTTCCACTCGGGAACTTCCAAGGACTGTAGTTTTACACACATCCGTTGGTGATCTGTCTTCACCTTTCAACATGTTAAGTACTTAGCTACGTATTCAGCAATCTCTCTTTTCATATTATTCCACCAATATCCTTTCTTGAGATCCTGATACATCTTAGTGCTTCCCGAATGCATAGAGAATGGAGAAAATACACCTCTTTGAGGATCTGTTCTTTCAGTTCAACCGTATTATATATGGAAAGGCGACCCTTGTACCGATATATACCATGTCCATCAATGGAAAATTCCTCCAGCCCCTTTTTCTTCATCTTTTCAACATATTTATATAGATCTGAATCTTTTTGTTATGCAGTTTTAATTTGTTCGAATAGAGAAGATTGTATGCGCATTTATGATAACCTTACTTGAATTCTAGGTGGACATACAATCGATTCCAATTATCTCATTTCTTGAAGCAACCCTTCCTTCTTTGTGATAAGGTGCATTATGCTAGCATTTCTGCTCAAAGCGTCAGCTACCACGTTTGCCTTACCTAGATGGTATAGTATGTCTAGATTGTAATACTTTAATAATTTGAGTCATCTCCTTTGTCTCATGTTCAACTCCTTTTAAGTGAAAATATATTTAAGGCTCTTGTGATCCGTATAAATATTGCATTTAGCACCATACAAGTAGTGTCTCTAAATTTTCAAAGCAAACACCACTGCTGCTAACTCTAAGTCGTGAGTGGGGTAGCTTACCTCATTGGGCTTTAGCTACCGAGATGCATAAGCTATCACCTTTCCTCTTTGCATTAGTACGCATTACAATCCTGTGGCGCCCCAAACCGAGACGTCACTTCCTTACCTCAAGATCTATCGATTGGTAAATGTGAATCTGGATTGTTGCCCTGATCACGCGGCGGGATTTTAATTAGAACTCGTCTAAATTTTTTTCGTTTCTTCATTCATCATCATTTTATTTATAACATAAGCAATGGTATAATATAACTTCTCAACATGTACTTATACATCATAGGCCCTCTTGACCTAATCACGGCATTTCCATTGCATACATATATCTATTCAATCATTAGTTCATCTAGAACTCGGAACTTTAAACAAGTTCACTTATACATCAACATACCTGAATAATTTCATTCATATCATTCCACTTACCATGGCTAATCCTTTTAGCACACATGGTACTATCTCATAACTTTTCTCCATTTCTTAGGTCCTCGATCGCTTGAGTCTCCCAATACCTATCTAAGGTTTGGAAAACAAAAAGTGAGTGATAACTCAGTAAGTAAGCATTTTGGGGCAAGACTTTCCTTGAAAATCTTTTCCTAAAATCTTTTTCTCATAAATCATTTTGGCCAGGGGACATTGTATGTTCCAAAACATCTTGACATAAACCATATTTGATAATGGACATTCTCATGTTCACGAAAAGACGTTTTTCCACATAACTGATTTTGACATTGGACATTCATACGTCCTAAGACATTTTTCCACTTAAACCTTGTTGCATTTTTATGTCCACATATGTTCTAGCATAAATCCCTTTAGGAAATGGACATTCTCATGTCCAACCATTTTTCCCACATAAACCTTTTGGAAATGGACATTCTTATGTCCAAAATATTTTTCAACATAAATCCCTTTAGAAAATGGACATTCTCATGTCCAACCATTTTTCCTATATAAATCCTTTGGAAATGGACATTCTTATGTCCAAAATATTTTCCAACATAAATCCTTTTTCTTAATCCCCATCTTGGGGCTTGTTTATAGCAAACAAGTCATGAATCCTTTTCATGAAAACTTTTGCATAAAAACCATTTTTTATTCTTAATATTTACACATTTTGTGTAAAACACCCTGCTTTTAGGGTAACTTATGCATAATGGCTAATAAAAATCCAATTTAGGATAATTTTTCATACAAATGCTTTTATATCCCAATCTTTGGGCTTTTGAAAAGCAAAACGTAAGCAAACACATTTCTCCCCATCCAGTAGTGACACTTATCAAGTGATCATGCTACCTTTTGGAAGAGAATCCTTAACAGCGCGCTAGTCAGGCGGCTATTTATTTATCCTGCTCCCATCTCAGGGAGGGCACCGCTGGCACTCCTGTCATCCCTTAGCAACTTGGCTTTATGTAGAGTGGGCCCCGGTCATCCCAACCGTGCTCTACAACCTGCCTGTTTCTTGTACTGGTGCACCGTACATTATTATAACGGACCGTAGTCCGTTTGGTTTGAAGAACCACAAACCGCAGCGCATGTCCTTTTAAACCGGGATCACAGACCTCTGTCTGCATCCATATTGGTTTGAAGTATCATAGACCGAAGCCCATGTCCTTTTAAACCGGGATCACAGACCTCTGTCTGCATCCATAACACACAATTGGTTTGAAGAACCACAGACCGCAGCCCATGTCCTTTTAAACCGGGATCACAGACCTCTGCCTGCATCCATAACACACAAAAAATCTTAGACCGAAGTCTATATCTTTAAAAAATTATTTTTAAAAACACATTATAGACTGCAGTCCGTGTCAACTTGTAAGCGAGCGCACTCACTTTAACAAGTTGTTATTTGAAATCTAATTTTAAGATGACCTTCCTTAAATTCTGTTAGAAACATTTTGAATAAAATATTTTGATAAATATTTGAAATGTTTGAGAAACAACACACCTTAAAAACCCTTTTTATGAAAACAACATAGGAGGTTGGTCATCCTTAAATCCCTTTCAACACATCTGTATAAATATTTTTCAAGATATTTTCAACATATATTTCCTTATCGAAAGGAAATCAAAACTTTTCGAATATCATTTCAAAACATATGAACTATGTCCAAATCATCATTTATTATCTAATTATCATGACCTAGAAAAATAAATCTTTTTCATAAATCAAATCCCCCTTATTCTTTTTCTTTAACAAACATAATTATTTATCATAAAACATCATAAAAGAAATTCAAAACTTATTTACGTTTGTTGCTTTGTGAAAAAGGGCAAAATTCCCTTTTTCTTATAAAATTCTTTTGAAACAACATCATAAAGAACTTGCTCGCTTAAAAGTAAATTCTTAAAAAAAACATCGACATAAAATATGAAATCCTTTGAAAACATAATCATAGAAAATTTGCTTACTCATAAGCAAATTTCTCAATCCATTAACATAAAGCATTGCCAATCCATGGCAATATTTGTGATAAATTCTTTATCTTAAAAACGTTGCTCGCTTCCTATGAAGCAAACCCTGATGCTTTTCCTTAAAGCCATTCTTTTTCAAAACTTACGACTTTCATTAAAGCCGTCATTTTCAAAACTTGTGCTTGCCCATTCGTTTAAACATAATCATAAATAATTTTAATCACACATCATCACATAAAAAGAAAACATCATTTTAGAAAGTTTGCTTGCTTACCTGAGATCGCTATAATCCTTTTCTTCCATTCTTTTCCTTGCCTTTGCTTAGATAAATGAAAATAAAATTTCATTTATTTGCATAATTGGAAAGAATAATGATGGAGTGATTAAGGAATGACCCAATTTTCAGCTTAAAAGGATAAGCTAGTTGCAAATTAAAAATCCATGAAAATCGACCTGAATAGGGTTGCACAGGTGTCAGGATCAGCTGCACCAAAGGATTTTTAATAATTTTTATACAAATAATTTTGGGTTGAAGCTTTTATAGGATATATAAGACATATTGAGGATTACAAAAAATAAAAATTAGGTTTTGATGGTATAAATATACCCAATAATTTACGTGATTAAGGATATCTGAAAAATTGATGATGCTGTCCAGCAAGGTACAAATATCAAAATAAATATAAATGCTTATTTTTTTGTGCTGAAAATATTTATTTTGATTAATTCATATAGTTATTAAGGTATGGTAAAAATTTAAGATAAAAAATACTTGATTTGATATTAATTCAAGATTTTGAGATTTCAGTACGCCTGATTTCAGCATATGTGGATAGTTGGAGAAAAAAATCAAAAAGAAATATGAAACCTATGTAGAAATGATCCAAATTGATATATATATGTTAATAACTTAAATTTGGATTAAGAAAAGTGGAATTATTTTCTGAAAAGTCGGATTTATAAATCTGCTTAGGGTTATGTGTCAAAAGACACATTAAATGGGTAAAAATGGTTCCAAAGTTGCTATTTTGGAAACCTATGATTAGTGGATTTAAATCCCATAAAAATATCCTAATTATAGTAGTAATTAAGTATAATTATCATGCTGAAATGTGAATAAAATTTCTGACTTCGGAAATTTTATGAAATGCCTCATATATGTGTTGTTAAATGACTATATGTGAAAGTATAGACATGCATGAGTGGTAAATGACCTATGTAATTTGGTTTTGTGCAAAAAAGCATGAAAATATGATAAATTTTGTGAATATATTTCTATTTATAATTTCAAGATGTTAATCTCAAATTTTGGGATTAATTAATGAGGTTTAAGGCAACAACGGGTGCTTAAAATGAGCAACGATGTGTGAATTTTGGAAAATAAGTGGAAAATGGCTTGAGAAAGGTAATGAGCCATTAAATAATAATTATTGAATGATTACCTTAATCAAGGGATTAAATGTGATATGTAATAGCCCATGTAATGCACAAGTATATGCTATACGGGCATAACGACTTGAGAAGTCGAAGGAATTATGTATGTTAATGAAAATGGGTTGGAAAAATGAGTTGAATGCAAGCAAATGAAATATATGAATGTTATATCATTCTTATATGTATAGGCAAAGGCAAATGGATAAGCAAAATGGAAAGCTAAGCAAGCAGCTTTCTAAATGATTTTAGTTTTTATTACAAGGAATTTAAGGATGGCCATTCCTTGTCTATATGCGTATTGAAATGTTTATTTCTATTGAAATAAATGACTGCTTACTATTTTGCAAGTATTTATGAAAAGTGATGAAGCATAGATTTAAACGATGTTTCATTGAAACGATGTTTAAAAGGTATGGTGCAAAGAATTCTCTACATGAGAATGACAAGTTCCATGTGTAAGGGGGTATATAATGCCGGGGTGACTAAAAGTCATGCATGGAATGGAAATCAAGTAGGCTAGTCGAGGTAGTAAGTGGACAAGGAGTCCCCCTTGACGTTGCCAAGTTAGAAGGTCCGGCGCCAAGGATGAAAAGGATCATGTCCTGAAAGAGGGTTCCCCGTCCTAGCGTACCGTCACATGAAGGATAACGTCATCAGTGGAAATGATGCATTTGCACATCCAATGTTTATGAAATGTTTATGAAAAGTGTTCGAATGATTTATGAAAAAGTTTTTGCTCCACAGGTAGTTGATCACCTGATAAGTGTCTCTACTGAAGGGGGAAAATGCTTTTAAATAAATATGCCTTCAAAATGAATTGCCAGTAAAATATAAGCTTGCTTATTGAGTTTTGACTCACGTTTTCGTTTTCCAAACCCATAGACAGGTGAAAGAAGAGACCTGACAAAGAAGCAGGAGCTGACCATTGAGGAAATGGAGAACATTATAAGTTTCGTGTTTGTGAAAAACATATGATGAATGGATGTAAATTACTTTGAGATTTTATGTTGACAACTATGATGATACATGCAGTGACATCTGATTTATGAGATGTTTTGAAATGTATTATGAAAATCATGTCCAGTTATGACATTATTGGATGGAAATGAACTAAGTATGCATGAGATGAGAAATGGAAGGAAATAAATTCCTATGAAAAGATATTTAATTGGATAAATATCCGTTAAAACCCGCCGTGTGACAGGTGCAACAATCCTGATCACGTTTACCAGTCGAACGATCTTGAGGTAAGGTTGTGACGCTCGAGCTGGGGCGCTACAAGAAATGGTATCAGACGATTGTGAAACCCCAACCTAAGGAGGATTTAATGTGTGCATTGAACATGTACATGTGACTTATATATGATTAAATGGAATTTTTGGATGATTTTAGGATTTTATGATATTTTGCAATTTGGGTTCAATTAAGAATGGTGATTAAAAATTTAATCGCCGGAGCCTAATATGAGTCAAGGTGACTAAAGGGGCATAATGAGGATTAAAATATGCTAATGTGGCATGAATTTTTATTTTAATTTTCATGATTTAATTAATAGAGATTAAAGTGAAAATTATGGAATTATGTTAGAAAATCATAGAAAAAATTCATAACTCAACGCCTGTAAGGCGGAATCAAGTAAAATTTAAGATGAAAGTTAATGAGGTTGGGCTTGGTATTATGGAATTATTGAGTTATAAAAATACTTAATGAAATTGGTGTGATGATTTATTGAATATAGCTCAAATTTAACCGTTAACTTTAAACGGCTATAACTTGAGCTAGGAAAATCGGATTGAGATGAAATTTGAAACGGTTGAATGAAATTATGAGATAAATATTTTAGAAGGTTTGGATTAAGCATATTATGCTGAGAAAATATCTGAATTGAAAAAGGTGGGCACAGTTGACTTTTGCTCCTCAAAGGTACCATGTATTAAATGCTAGAGTACATGGAATTAATGCATTATTTAATGGTATATATGAGGTGTCAAAGGGAGGCAATTCCAAGTGAATTTTATGAATTAAAAAAATACTAAAATCCATGGAAAATCAAGAGCATAAATGCATGGTATTAAATGGCTAAGGGAGTAGCTTCAAGAGGCATGTATGTGTGTCAACACAAGGGACGCCCATGGGTGATAAAGTATGGTTTTTGGATTTTTTAAAAATTCCAAATATGCATCTAAAATACCTAAACACCTAGGGTAAGTAATGGGCCATTAATCATGTGGAATTTCAAGGCATAAAATCGTTCAAAGTAGCTGCTACATGGAACGTTGCTAAGTGGACAACATGTTATGCATTGGACGTGATATGTTTTGATGTTGCTGTGATGATTTTTATTAATTTTTTATGCCAAATTAAAGGTTAAACTCAATGGTAATTAGGTGTTTAATTTACCCTTAAAATGAGATTATTAAAAAATAGAAAAAAATATGAAAATGGGCAGCAGCTAGGGACGTGCCAAGTGGACAACTTGGATGGTCAAGATCTTGAGCAGATTTTTGGTTTAATAAAAAATGATAAAAATATTTTATATGGCTGTAATTTACACAAAACATAAGGGGATAGATATGCATTCAATGGACTGTGGAAAATTCAGCTCCAAAATTGGGCCCACAGCTGGAAAATATAGCACTATAAGAGGCAAGCACATTCACATGGACGGAGCTTTGGAAAAATTCTAAGTGCTCAAGTTCTTCTCCCCCAAGGCAGCCCTCACGTCCAGCTCTAGAACCAGCAAAGAAGGAAGAAAAACAAGAGAAAAAGAAGGGAAAAATGAGGGATTACCAATTAATCAAGTAAGTATATGTTAATCTTGATTTTATGCCTCAAATTTGGAAGTTATATGAAAAGTGAAGCATGGATTTAAACGATGTTTCATTGAAACGATGTTTAAAAAGGATGCTGCAAAGAATTCTCTACATGAGAATGACAAGTTCCATGTGTAAGGGGGTATATAATGTTGGGGTGACTAAAAGTCATCCATGGAATGGAAATCAAGTAGGCTAGTCGAGGTAGTAAGTGGACAAGGAGTCCCCATTGACGTTGCCATGTCCAGCCCATGTCCTTTTAAACCGGGATCACAGACCTCTATCTGCATCCATAACACACAATTGGTTTGAAGAACCACAGACCGCAGCCAATGTCCTTTTAAACTGGGATCACAAACGTCTGTTTGCATCCATAACACAAAAAAAATCTTAGACCGAAGTCTATATCTCTAAAAAATTATTTTCAAAAACACATCACAGACCGCAGTCCGTGTCAACTTGTAAGCGAGCGCTCCTACTTTAACAAATTGTTATTTGAAATCTAATTTTATGATGACCTTCCTTAAATTCTGTTAGAAACATTTTGAATAAAATATTTTGATAAATATTTGAAATGTTTGAGCAACAACATACCTTAAAAACCCTTTTTATGAAAACAACATAGGAGGTTGGTCATCCTTAAATCCCTTTCAACACATCTGTATAAATATTTTTCAAGATATTTTCAACATAGATTTCCTTATCGAAAGGAAATCAAAACTTTTCGATTATCATTTCAAAACATATGAACTATGTCCAAATCATCATTTATTATCTAATTATCATGACCTAGAAAAATAAAGCTTTTTCATAAATCAAATCCCTCTTTTTCTTTTTCTTTAACAAACATAATTATTTATCATAAAACATCATAAAAGAAATTCAAAATCTTGAATTAATATCAAATTAAGTATTTTTTATCTAAAATTTCTACCATACCTTAATAAATACACGAATTAATAAAAATAAATATTTACAGAATTAAATATTTAATATTTCTATTTATTTTGGTATTTTTACTCTTCCGAACAGTAGAATTTATTTTCAGACAGCCTGAATCACATTAATTATGGAGCATATTTATACCCATAAAAACCTAATTTTTATTTTATTTGTGTGATACTCAATATGTCTTATATATCTTGTAAAAGTTTCAGCGAAAAATTCCTTGTATTAAAATTATTAAAACTCCTTTGGTGCAGCTGATCCTGCCACTCGTACAACCCTGTTCAGGTTGATTTTCTCAGATTATTAATTTACAACGTGCTTATCATTTTAAGCTGAAAATTTAATCTTTCTTTAATAACACCATCGTGATTCTTCCTAAAAATGTGCATGCTAAAATTCATCCATTTACTATTCCGTTCATATTTTAGTTTACAACATCATATAACTTCCAGATTTGAGGCATAAAATCAAGATTAACATATACTTACTTGATTATTTGATAATCTCTCCATTGAGCACTTGAAATTCCCTTCTTTTCCTCTCCTCCTTGCTGAGTTTGACATGCCCTAGCTGCTGCCTTGGAGAAAATTTTCATTTTTCTCTTATTTTTCCTCTCTTCTCTCTCTCTTTCTCTCTCCTTCTCCCCTGCTAGAAACGGCAGCCATGCTTCCCCATTTTCTCCTTTTATTTGCTACTTTTCTTGGTGCCCAAGTAACCCCATAGGCATTTTTGTAAATTCCATTTTCACTTTCCACAATTGCCCTTCTTTACTTAGCTCTTAAGCAACTTGTTACTTGCTCTCCAAGAAACCAACTTCTCATGATAATTAGCTTAATCCATTCCATTCATCTCATAGATTTCATAATTTTATTCTCTTGTTTCAAATTTCATCTCAATCAGACGTTTCTATGTCAAGTTATGACCAATTGAATTTATCTTTTGGATTTGGGATAAAAATAATTAATTATCACCCTAATCCCAACATGATTCCCTTAATCCAATCAATTCATAAGATTGGGCCCATCGTCGTGAGCTTACCTTTCAAATTTTATCGAATCCGCCTTGTAAGTGGTCAAGTTGTGAATTTTCTATCATTTTTCATCTTAATTCCATAATTACACTTTAATCTCCATAAATTAAATCATGGTAATTAACATGATTATTCATGACACCTTGATGAGATATATTTTTAACCATGGTCCACTACAATTATATGATTGATTTCAGCTTAAAACAATTATTATTATGTGATTTTTCATGTTAAAAAAAAAGAAAAAAAGGAAAAATTATTAAAAAAAAAGAAGAGAAATTACAGATGACTAATTATGAAATCGCAGATAGCCAAAGTCTTTGTTTATAGACTAGCAAATTAATAAAAAAAAAGAAGAAAAGAAGAAAAAAAAAAGAAGAAGAAGAAAAAATAATATAAAAGAAAAGAAAGAAAATGGGCAGTTGGTCAAACAAGAGCAAATATATATATATATATAAAATAAAAAAAATGCGTGTGAGCCTTGGCCACCCGAACGGAGAATTTCATTAGGAGATGGTGCCCACTTGAAATCTACCGAGTTTTATGATAGGCCCAAAAGCAAAAAATAAATTTTTTTTAAAAAATAAAATAAAAAAATAAATAATAATAATAATAATAATAAAATATAATAATAATAACTAACAATAATGGTAATAATAATGATCCCGATAATTTTTTCCCGCTCTGCAGTCATTGCCTCTATCGCAAAAATATTTTCATTAAAAAAAAGGAGAGAAAAGAAAAGAGAACAAATATATATAAAAAATCTTTGTTTCACCACCTCTGCGATGAAAATGGCAACTCCAACCCCGGCGCAAGCAAAAGCAGACAAAGAAGAAGAGGTGCTAAAGGCAAAGCCAAAGAGTCCTCTTGATTTTCTGCCACCTAGTAAAATGATTTCAACACAAAAACCGACTTCCGTGAAGTTGCAATCAAAGGATTTTGGGATATGTATGATCCTGAAGGGTACTCCCTTTGGTTTTGTGATTACAAGTACAATGATGAGAACACTGTTCCATTTGTCACTCTGAATAAAGCAAGCAATTTCCTACAACGTATGGACTTAGCATGAAAGTACGTGTTTGGAAAGATGCTGGTAATTGGTTCAGATCCACCATATAAGGTGAAGGGGTTGTGGCTATTCTGAGGACAAGAAATACCTCAGTTTGTTCTTGATGAATGTTATGACATGGAGCTGCAGTGCAAAAGGGAAGGGAAAGGAAACTGGAAAGAGATGGAGAAGGGAAGTGAGTGTTGTTCTTAGAATTAGAGCGGTCTCAAATTGGTGACTGGTGGCTGTGATGGTACCCTCTCCATTTACGATTCTACTGCCCACTCCTATTCCTCCCCTCCTCTACATCTCTCCTCTCGCTGGCAGGCACACCCAGGAACCGTCTGCAAGGTTGTTTGGCTCCCTCCCGAATATGGTGACGCAGTTGCCTGCATTTGTGCGGACGGAACGGTGTCTTTGTGGGAGGAGACCCATGAAGATGGCCAGCCTCTGACGTGGAACCTCTACAAAATCTTTGAAAGCAATGCGGCCCATGCACTTGATATCAAATTTGGCCTTTCCTCAACCACTCTAAAATTGGTGGCTGTATACTCAGATGGATACATTAAAATCCATGAGCTCCTAGACCCATTAGATCCCAAGAATTGGCAACTTCAAGCAGGACTTCAAAATGTGCTTGATTCTGTATCTAGATTTCGAAAGGCATCATGCTCATGTGCACCAGTTGCCTGGAACCCGCACAGGAGTCAAGGCCAGAAATAAAGTTTTGTTCTTGATTTTAATTCAGATCTACCACAGTTTAATTCATCCAAGGTTTGGATGTTTGATGAGGCTCACCAGCGATGGCTGCCAGTTGCAGAGTTGGCTTTGCCTGGAGACAAGGGGGATGGGGTGTATGTTGTAGCCTGGGCTCCTAATATTGGCAGGCCATATGAAGTATTAGTTGTTGCTACATCGAAAGGGATTGCAATATGGCGTCTGGATCTTAACCCTGATACGGACGAAAGACTTTCAGAAAGTTACTCTACTTTCTGGACATGATGGTGAGGTATGGCAACTGGAGTGGGACATGACACGAATGAGATAGCAAGCTATGTTGCTGAACAGCCATTCGATAGAAATAGATAACTTGATGATCAAGCAAAGTTGTCCAAACCCGCGGAACCGTTTGCTCGATGAAGAGGGTGACGTGTAATTAGCAATACAGTCGCTTGAACTGCGAAATACGTGAACTTAACGGGTCCCAAGCAAACGAAGTTCCGCGAGAACGCTTTTTCCGCGTGACTACAGTTTCACGGCAATGAAGTTCCGCGGGAACGCTTTTACTAAAATAGTTCCGCGTGACTACAGTTTCGCGGCAACTAAGTTCCGCGGAAACGCTCATGCTGAAATAGCCTCGCGGCCGAACTACCTCCAAATCGCCTATAAATAGAGGCCCTTGGCCCTTCATTCGAAAGCAACAGCGGGAGAAGGAGACGGAGCTCCGAAGACAAGCATTCCATTCTTTCTTCCAATAGAGAATGTAAGTTCTCAAGTTTTTATTTATTTATTTATTTTAAGTAAAAAAAAGGGTTTCCTTCTTATTAAAATAATAATAATAATAATAATAATAATATATACGTATATATATTATTTTTTAAAAAAATATTTTTCCCAACGTGGATACTCCGCGGCTGGCGGGTTGAATTGACACACGGGTTAAGTATATTTTTAATATATATGTGTTATTAAAAGTATATATATATATTTTAAAAAAAACTACTTTTCCCAACGTGGATACTCCCCGACTGGCGGGTTGAATTGACACGCGGGTTAAGTATTTTTTTCCTTTCAAAATAAAATAAAAAAATATATATATATGTGTGTATTTTCTATATATATATATACATATATACATATATACATATTATTTTAAAATAAAAACTACTTTTCCCAACGTGGATACTTCCCGACTGACGGGTTGAATTGACACGCGGGTTAAGTATTTTTCTCCTTTAAAAATAAAATAAAAATATATATGTGTGTATTTTCTATATATATATAAAAAATATATATATATACATATATACATATTATTTAAAAAAAAAAATACTTTTCCCAACGTGGATACTCCCCGACTGGCGGGTTGAATTGATACGCTGGTTAAGTATTTTTCTTCTTTAAAAATAAAATAAATATATATATGTATATTTTCTATATATAAATATATATATATATACATATATACATATTATTTTAAAAAAACTATTTCTCCCAATGTGGATACTCCCCGATTGGCGGGTTGAATTGACACACAGATTAAGTATTTTTCTCCTTAAAAAAAAATTTTAAAAATATATATACATATATATATGTATTTTTATAATAAAAAAATAAATAACAGTAAATATATATATAAAAGGGTAGGAGTCCCGGGATTTCACAGGCCGCCGTATAATATATATATATAAAGCTATGAATTTCGTAAAAATATATATACATATATAACAATATAGACATATATGTAAAAGGGCGGGGTCCTAGGATCTCACCGAGCGCGTCATATATATATGATATATATATAGTTAAGCGTCTTTATGATAAAAAATATATACAATAGTATATATATATATATAGGCCCCTGGGGTCCCGGGATCTCACCGGGTGCGCTATATATATATAGTTAAGCGTCTTCATTATAGAAAAATATATACAATAGTATATATATATATAGGCCCCTGGGGTTCCGGGAACTCACCGGGTGCGCTATATATATATAGTTAAACATTTTTATGATAAAAATAAAAAATTATAATAGTATATATATAGGCCCCCGGGGTCCCGGGATCTCACCGGGCGCGCTATATATAATATATATAGAGTTAAGCGTTTTTATGATAAAAATATATATATAATAGTATATATATATAGGCCTCGGGGTCCTAGGATCTCACCAGGTGCGCCATATATATATGTATGTATATATATATTAAACATTTTTATGATAAAAAAAAAATATATATAATAGTATAGATATAGGCCCGGGGTCCCAAGATCTCACCAAGTGGGCCATATAACATATATATATATATACATATGTATATATACATAAAACTATGTACTTTTTCTCATATATAAAAATATATATAAAAGTGCTCGGGGTCTCGAGATCTCACGGGCCGTCTTATAATATATATATATGCATATATATATATAAAGTTATATATTTTTATGATAAAATAACAATATATATAAAAAGGGGCGGGGTCTCGGGATCTCACGGGCCGCCTTATAATATATATATATACATATATATATATATAAAGCTATATATTTTTATGATAAAATAACAATATATATACATAAAAGAGCCCGGGAATCCGGCATCTCACGGGCACGCCACATATATATATATAAAGCCACATCTTTTTTTTACAATAAAAAAAAATATATAAAGATATATATATATATATATATATATATATGAAGGCCCCGAGAACCCTGCATCTCACGGGCGTGCCACACACACACACACACATATATATATATGTATATATAAAGCCTCGAAAAATGTATATATTATACATATATATTAAAAGGCTTCCAAAAATATATATAAAATACATATATATATATATATATTAAAAGACCTTCAAAAAAATGAATATTTTATTTTCTAAAAATATATATGGATCCCGCGGACTTCCAAAAATGAATATTTTGTTTTCTAAAATTATATAGATGTCCCGCGGGCATCCAAAAATGAATATTTTGTTTTCAAAAAATATATATGTCCCGCGGGCATCCAAAAATGAATATTTTTTTTTCTAAAATTATATAGATGTCCCGCGGGCATCCAAAAATGAATATTTTATTTTCGAAAAATATATATGTCCCGCGGGCATCCAAAAATGAATATTTTGTTTTCAAAAAAATATATATGGGTCCCGCGGGCGTCCAAAAATGAATATTTTATTTTCTAAAATTATATAGATGTCCCGTTGGCATCCAAAAATGAATATTTTATTTTCTAAAATTATATAGATGTCTCGGGGGCATCCAAAAATGAATATTTTGCTTTCTAAAATTATATAGATGTCCTGCGTGCATCCAAAAATGAATATTTTGTTTTCGAAAACCTTATATGTGTCCCGCGGGGATCCAAAAATTAATATTTTGTTTTCGAAAATTATATAGATGTCCTGCGGACATCCAAAAATGAATATTTTGTTTTCTAAAATTATATATATGTCCCGCAGGCATCCAAAATTGAATATTTTGTTTTCAAAATATATATATGTCCCGCGGGCATCCAAAAATGAAATTTTGTTTTTCAAAATATATATATATATGTCCCGCGGGCCTCCAAAAATGAATATTTTGTTTTCTAAAAATATATATATGTCCCACGGGCCTCCAAAAATGAATATTTTGTTTTCTAAAAATATATATGTGTCCCGTGGGCATCTAAAAATGAATATTTTATTTTCTAAAATATATATATGCCCCGTGGGCTTCCGAAAATGAATATTTTATTTTCCAAAAATATATTTGTCTCGGGGGCCTTCAAAGAAAATATATATTTGTCCCGCGGGCCTCAAAAAAAATATTTTATACACACATACATCTTAGAGACTTTCAAAAAATATATATATGCATATGTATATTATAAAAAAAAATTATATGTTTCTCCCCGAGGAAATACTCCTCAGGTAATGGGTTAAGTTGATACACAGGGCTAAGTACCTTTCTATTATATATATATATATATATGAAAAAAAAAGTGAATGACCTCATTGCTTAACCCAAGCCTTAATAGGTCCCAAAAAATTCTTCAACCCGAGCCTTAATAGGCCTAAAACTTCCAGCAAGCCCAAGACGGCTCAAAAACCCTCCTACAAACCCACTTGGGTAAAAAATTCTTCAACAAGCCACTTGGGCTTAAAACTCCTCAACAAGCCCAGGATGGGCCCAAAACTCTTCAATAGACCCAGTTGGGCCCAAAATCCCCCAATAAGCCCAGTTAGGCCCAAACTCTTTTCAACTTGCCCAGTTGGGCTCGAACCCCTTTTAGATGGTCCAAGTGGACCCACACATATTTTCAAAATTCGGTTAAATCCATTTTTTTGGTAAATCCACTCAATTTTCAATCCAGAGACTGAATGTGGGAGACGCTGGTTTCTTGTACAAGTTCAGAAGCTGAAAGCGGGACAGCTGGTCTGCTATGTAAAATCCAGAAGCTAAGAGCGCACTTAGTTTGTTGTGTAGGGTAACTAGTGTAGCCGACGGGCCCCTCACTAGTTCCCAAATCGAGTCATCGCTGGTCGACGGGCTAAGCGTAAACTCACATTTAAGTCATGGCGCGTGGCGTCATGTACCTCACATTTAAGTCATGGCTCGTGGCATCGTGTACCTCACATTTAAGTCATGGCGCGTGGCGTCGTGTAACTCATATTTAAGTCATGGCGCGTGGAGTCATATACCTCACATTCGAGTCACGGCGCGGGGCGAAGTGTACTCATTTATCTTTATATTTTTGTTAGACATGATTTTTCGTGCATTTGTAAAGACGTAGAAAGATTTTCTACGCATCTTATCATTATTTCAATAAGAATAAGCATTTTTTATGGACTATTGTATTCCGCTCTTTTAATTAAGGGTTTTCTTGTTAGAGATGTAAAATCAGAATGTGGAACACAATGCAAAATATTTTTGTGATATACTTTTCGGACTCAGTTAAAGAATTAGATGCTTTAAAATTTTGCTGGGGAATTAATTAAGCATTTATTTTCGAAGCCGCAGGAAAACAATTTTTTTTAACTAAATAATTTTTCACGAGGCCGGAACAAATGGTGAACCCGACGTGAAACATTCTCCCATCATCTTTAAGAGCTGAAAACCATGGTCTTTATATGCTTACTTAATTTCTCACTGCTAACACTCAGAAGCGCTCCTTTGCAGATCTCATGGTGCATTCGATGGCTTTCAGATTCCTGCCTAATGGTGGTTTTGTCATTTCTGAGCCAAACCACATGGATGCGGCTATCCCGCATCACTTTATTCGCGTACCAGTGAAACCGGAACACCGTGTCTGTCGACACGTCGACTACTCTCCTGTAATGATCAAGCGAAGAAGAGGTTGATCTGCACTACTCAAGGAGGCTCTTATTGTTCAAGGGCCTAGGACTACTCCTATCTGACCGACAAAGTATCTGCAGGCTCCAATGCAAATGGGCCCGCCTGCTTTGCAGTCAGACTATGCTGAGAAGTCCGCCTATTGGCTTGTTGCACCAGCCCAACCAGCAGCACAACAGTTTGTAGGACAACCTATCTTGCGGTCCCACTCCATGAAAAGATCTGCGAGACAATCTACTGCAACTCGGCTAGCGCCAACTTGCCGACTAGAAGCCAATGTTTCTCGAAACGAGAACAAATCTGTACCAAATCCTGTTCGATGCACCATCACTCGCCAAATCGGTCGGGCTGCCTCAAGGATTGTTGACCTAGCCTCCCGACCTAACCAAAGTGACACCCAGGAGCGGAAGAAGTCAAGAAGATAGACCAAGGTTTCTCAGCTTTCAAGCCGCGAGGACCTATTATTGTCCGATCCGGTTTAGGCACCTTGCGATTGTCATCCCTGATCTGACGCATTCGCCCCATCTGTCAACCGATGCTCCATCTAGCTCACAAGCTAGAGTCAAATCTCCAGGTCACTATGATACTGCCAACATAGTAACGGTTCCTCATCACGTACCAAGGAAACCGAGGAAAAAACCACACCAGAAAAAGCAATTCGGGAAAACAACTTCCCGTTTAAACTTGAAGGCTTCACCACCACTGCCACCAGGGCCAAGGTATAGGCTGTTCTCACACCCTCGACAAAGGGGTAGGCCGCAAAAGAAGCCACAACAGAACGCTCGCTAATTGAGAGCGTCTCAAAAGCCAAGACTCTTTAACGAGTGGCAGTATCCTCAGAAGTGCCATACAACGTACCCACGTTCGGTGCTCAGGCTGATCCCTAATTTTATACATAAAAATCAATTCGCCTCATTGGTCAGACTAAGGGAGAATATGTCTTATGCGCCTGTCGTGGCCCCGTTCTGAGGAGAGCACCGGATGCCGCACCCCAAGAGAGAAGCTAAAAGGAGGAGGCATCTCCTCCAACGACGGAAGTCAACATGGTGGACCTCACCCAGCCAAGCACTTCAAAAGCTTCAGAGATGTTGACCCGGTTAAGGGCAGCCGCAATGCCCATTACGCCACCATTCTGTAGCCTCTCTCATCCTGAAGGTATTAGGGCCGCTCTCCCAAGAGGCCAATTTGAAGCCTCTTACATGGTGGGCGAAGAAGAAGAGGTTCTTACACCCAAGTCTCAGCTCATTCATGATCTCCAGGAGGAAATTAAGTGTATGAAACAGGCTATGGAAACTCCAGGCAACAAGACAATGAGTTCCCATCAGCTGCTATCACCAAGAAACCATCAATCAGTCCATCAGCCTGAGAAACCAACCAGGCAGCGAACCGAAGAAGATGAAAATGCAGAATTAGAACAAGGCTTTCCGCGGTTCAATAATCTGCGTATCAATACCCCTCGAACGCAAGATGCGCGAGTAAACACACCCATGGGGTCTCCACCCGAGTTTATCGCGCAGAAGGAGATGGTGCATCGGCTTGTGGCTGAATGTCTTCGTCGCTAGGCACCTGAACTTATTGGGGTTCCTACAACGACAATCAACAAGCCTTATCCCCTAGAGGTTGAAGCAGAGTTGCTACCTAGGGATTTGAAGCCATCAAAGATCCAATTTGATGGGACCGGGAGCGCGTTAAAGCACCTGGCATCATTCTACTATGCCATGGGCAATTGGGCGCATCATTCAAATTTTTGTCTTCGAATGTTCCCCAATACTCTTTCTGGTGATGTTTTCCAGTGGTACATATCTCTCCCAACCGGTTGGGTATGAACATGGGAAGAGATGAAGGAAATGTTCACCTCCCGATTCGTTAATACTACACGAGAAGTACAACTATCAGAATTATCAACCCTGTCCCAAAAGAAGGATGAGCCGGTTGAAGACTACATCACCAGATGGCAGAAGGCCGCTAACCAATGTCAAGCACCCCTCTCTCAAGCAATGAAGGTCAATCTTTGTCGAAATGGCATCAAGACGGAAATCTCCTTATTAATGAATGAACAACTGACTACATTCCAGACCCTAGCTACAGAAGCTTGTCGAAAAGAGTATTTGTTGTCTCAGCAAAAAGCCTGAAAGAAGGAGTCATCCACAACCACTACGTTTAAGAAGAAGAAAACTAGAGAGACCTCTGCGAACACTGCGGAGGTTAAGAAGCAGCCAGATAAAGCAAAGCTGCTCGCAAAAGAGCAGCCTACAAAACCCTTCTGAAGAGAGGAAATCCAATATGCCTTCGGGGAAGATGATGTGGAGACGCTATTCCAGCACGTCATGTCGACCGGGCTATTCGAGTTGCCCACCCCAAAAAGGCCAGAAGAAGTTGGACGTACTTCTCACCAGCGATATTGCAGTTACCACCGATATGTCGGTCACCCCACTAAGAAGTGTTGGGATCTCCAAGCAATATTGCAAGATTACATTGACAATGGGATTATAAAACTCAGTCCTTCAGCGCAAGCTTCATCAAATGTTGTGACAATTGAGATGGCAGAAAAAGGCGATTGGGAAGTGGTTCAAAAACCACCAAGCCTAAGACGGACAAAAAGATGTCTCAAAAATTTATACAGAGAAGACAAAAGAATAAGGGATAAGGCCATTCTCCCTTTCTTCTCAAGGCATTTGAGGCAATCCTCACGGGTGCAACCATTCCTGATCATGGACTTACTGCAGCCCGAGTTGCTACTCCCGTTCTATCAACGACTTGCTGGTAGATCACCTCCATGTGAGTTCCCTGAGGACGGTCCGTTTCTGCAACAAAGGAGAAACTGAAACTTGCTATCATATAAATGCGTCTGTGTCCAAGCCTACAAAGCGGCGAAGAACTGCCTCAGTGCTTATCCCTAACTACACCAAGTTTCAAGTTGGGATGTCACTAGTAAACCACATCATCACGTATTTGCGAGAATCTCGACTTCTGCCAGCATCCTGGGAAACCAGAGTGGAATACTTCTGGTACTCACTGGGGGAATCAGTGTGTCTTGGTACCGAGATAATCATATTGAAGAAATTACCGGGTGGGTCATCTTGATAGACGCATTCTTGGTCCGCTTCCTGTCAAGACAAAGAGAGCAGTTCCCTAGTAATTACTTGAGGGAAATACAATACAGTCAAGAATCCACTGCTCATTATGTAAATTATCTCAGAGACGGTACCTGGAGCGATCCCTTAGCCATATGGTTGCCTGAACCTGAAATGGTCAAAAAGTACCTTTCAGATGCAGTATGCCCTTCGATCGACAATGGGTACAAGACCTTTGGAGCCAAAACTTTCATAAAGGCAATCCGATGGGTCGGCAACGAAGGGTTCAAACAAGAGGCAATTTTTAGCGATGCTGAAGGTTTTGGGAGGACAAATCAACTCCAAGTCCTACACGTACTACAATTGAACGATGCGCCCATCCTTCAAGTGTTCCCTTTCTTAACTAGGGAGTTAAGCTATGATTGGCCGCATATTCAGTTATTCCATGAGAATCATAAGTATGCGTTGCCGCACTTGTTTGATTATTCTTTGGCGGTCTGTCAAATGGGGCAAACAGAAGAGTTCGCACTCGGACACTTTGTCTTGAGTTTGGCCCATGACAGTTGCGCTCTTCTCTGTATCTCCTCGCTTCCCGAAGAAGCATTTGGTTCTTGGGAAGAGTTCATTGATATGTTTATCCTAAGATTCCATGAATATGAAAAAGAGTTCCCTCCAGAGATGATAGAAGTCATGCACCCCCTATCAAGAGAATCTCAGTATGACTACATCTTGAGATGGGTTAATTGCAGAATAAGCAACCAACAATTCGATAAAGAAGGAATCATGTTTCATCAGTGCATCAAGTCAATGAGTGGGTATTTCCCTGAAATCCCAAAAATACAACCATTTTTCTCAGATGTACTACGAACATTGGCTACAAACGTTCAGGACTCTGCCTCTTGCAATATGGTGCGAGTTGAAGAGGACGTTCTTGCAATTCTTCGATCTGATCGAATCACACCATAAAACAAGGGTAAAGCCCCGGCGCAAGAAATTCATACTCAGCCAGAACAGCACATACCAGCCAATCATAGGAAATTCTCAGTAAGCTATGATGTGCTTGAACACTTGAAGCGACTCCCTGCTCGACTCAGTATTTATGATGCCTTGCAGTTGTCGCAAGAAGCCAGTATTTAGTGCTCTGACAGATGAAAATGTTCGTCTTGCTTACCTGGTTGACGCCACTGAATGTGATGAGGTCATTTCATTCACTGATGAGGATATGTTGCTTGGAGACATTAATCACAATCGACCTTTATATGTTACGGGCAACCTGGCCGGTGAACTAGTTAACAGAATCATGATCGATGCCGGGTCCGCAATTAATATCCTGCCCCTTCGAACACTCAGGAGGTTCGAAATTTCTCCATCAGCGTTAAAAGACACTAGTGTGGTGATTCACGGGTTTAATCAAGGGACTCAAAAGGCCATGGGCCTGATTGAGTTGGAAGTAAGCATAGAAGATTTCTACACCGAAATCCCATGCTTTGTGATTAATGCTCCGACCTCATATAACTTGCTACTAGGAAGGCCTTGGCTCCACAGTAATAAGATCATCGCATCAATGGTGCGTCAATGCTTCAAGTACTGCAAGGATGGAGTCGAAAAAAGGATTTTTGCTGACCATAAACCATTCACAACGGCGGAATCATTTTACTCTGATGCTAAGTATTATGACTTGACACCTGCTATCAACACATCAATAAAAGCAATTGAAGCAACCACATTAGAAGGTCAGCAGGAGGTATCTCAGGCTCCCCCCGCCTAAATAAGCACAAACATATTCTCAAAGGGTGAGAAGATGGAAGGTCAAGGTCGTGGTCGAGGGCGCGGTCATGGACGAGGAACGACAAAACCAAGAACTCAGTTTCAAACCAAATTTGAAAATATGAGCCTCGATCCAGTACAGCCACTACCGCGACAACAACTGGGGGCAGCCATACCACCTCCTACCAGCTATAGCAACACTGCTGCAGGCTCACGGTTCTACTTGGACCTAGAAGTCCTGAAAAAGGTTGCTAAACCACCTCGAGCCAATTCCCTTAGGTTTGAGGTGGATCTAGAAGCTCTTTGGAGATTCCGGAATCAGGCCAATGAGGAAGCCAAGTCACTTTGCTGTGAGAGTGACGGAATGGCCACTGAGGCCGCTTACCAAAATAAAAAATCTAAGGAAACGCTCGATGTGGTTTTAGCAATGCTTGTGGGGTTTAATGTATCTACTCCAAGTGTGCAGGAACCTCAAGATGAAAAATTTGCTAAAAAACATTTCATAAAGCAATATGAAGGTTTACGGTAGCCCTAACAAATCCTCTTGTTTGCCCACGGCTAAGCTCAAGAAATGAGATTTCCATCGCTATAGCAGAGAAAGCAAGAAAATTATGGATTTGATGGGATTCTATCCCGATGAACCACATCTATCAGGTCTCAGAAATGACATCCCTATCCCGTTATCCGAAAGACCTCCTGGTTGTCAAAAGGGTAACAAAAGACTTGGCCTTGGGTATAAAGAAGAAGAAAATATGGACTTCGCTACCACCTATTGCATCTCCACAAGCGAGGACTCCAGCAACGATGAAGAGGCATTAATGGAACCAGAGGACGTTCCACCTGCGATTGAGGATGGACGGCAGCCTACTATTGACGTACTTGAGAAATTCAATCTCGGGACTGAAGAGAACTCGAGACCTATTTTTATTTCCAAAAACCTGGCCGAAAAAGAAAAGGCGGCATTGAGGCAGCTTTTAAGTGATTTCAAAGATGTTTTTGCTTAGGGATATTCTGAAATGCCAGGGCTCAACCCCGAGGGTTCCAATGCACCATCTGCATATTACGCGAGATAAAAAGCCAGTCAAGCAAGCTCCGAGAAGGTTTCGACCAGAGCTTGAAGAACAAATCATAATGGAAGTTGAAAAACTCATTGATGCTGAATTCATTCGGGAAATCAAATTTCCGAAATGAATTTCTAGCATTGTTCCTGTCAAAAAGAAAAATGGGCAGATCCGCATTTGCGTAGATTTTCGAGATCTAAACGAAGCATGCCGTAAAGATGAATTTCCTCTTCCTTTCATTGATTTGCTAATCGACAGCATAGCTCTGTACGACACATTCTCCTTTATGGATGGATATTCAGGATATAATCAAATCAAGATGGCTCCAGCAGATGAATCTGCAACAGCATTTCAAACACCGATGGGTGTCTTTTGCTACAAAGTCATGCCTTTTGGTCTTAAGAATGCTGGCGCAACTTATCAAAGGGCTATGCAAAATATATTTCATGATATGTTACACAAACATGTTGAGTGTTATGTCGATGACCGGTTGTAAGATCTGAAGGTCACAATAGGCATAAAGAAGATTTGAGGTCGGTATTTCTGCGTCTAAGAAAGTATGATCTGAAAATGAATCCTCTCAAATGTGCATTTGGAGTATCATCAGGGAAATTCCTCGAATTCATAATCCGCCAAAGGGGAATCGAGGTCGATCCACTCAAGACAGAAGCGATTCAAAATATGCCGCCTCCACGAAACCTCAGATTACTTAGGAGTCTGCAAGGCCAATTGTCGTATATCCAGCGTTTCATCTCCAACTGGTCCGGTCAGTGTCAGCCCTTTCACAAGTTAATGAGAAAAGATACGACTTTCTAGTGAGACACGAAATGCCAACAGGCTTTTGAAGCCATTAAAGAATTGCTGCAAAATCCTCCTATTTTGACGACCGTAGTAAAAGGAAAGCCGCTCATTCTTTATATAGCTGCCAGTCCACAATCACTAGGGGCATTACTTGCACAATAAAATGCCCAATGCAAAGAACAAGCCGCATATTATCTCAGTCGTCGATTATTGCAAGCTGAATGTAATTATTCCTCGATCGAGAAGATTTGTCTAGCATTGGTTTTTGTGGCACGAAAGCTAAGACATTACTTCCTCGCGCATCAGATCATACTTATATCGAAAGCTAACCCCCTTAAATTCTTTATCACTAGACCGATGCTTTCAGGACGCCTAGCAAAATGGTCATTGTTGTTATCTGAATTTGATATCAAATATGTGCCACGAAAGGCAGTGAAAGGACAAGTATTAGCAGATTTCCTAGTAGCTCATCCTCTTGAAGAAGAATTTCCTATCTTAGAAAACCTACCTGATGAGAAGGTTTTCTATGCAAATGATGATCCAATGTGGCAAATGTATTTCGATGGCGCTTCAAAGCCATCTGGAGCTGGCGTCAGAATTGTCGTAGTTTCCCCTCATAAAGACTTGTTCCCGCACTCATATTTTCTTGGAAAAAGCGCAACAAACAATGAAGCTGAATATGAGGCTTTACTCATTGGCATGGAACTTCTTTTGCAATAAGATATTTTATTTGTGCGAATATTTGGGGACTCTGAATTGGTTATTAAACAATTAAATAATCAATATGAAGTACACCAGCCTCATTTGCGAAAATATTATGACAAAACTCAAACTTTATTGGCAAAGTTTGAAATTGTTTCTGTTGAGCACGTTCCTCGATCAGAAAATGTAATTGCTGATGCACTATCAAAGCTGGCCAGTATTCTCGCTTTCAATGAGCTTGATGAAATGACAATTCGAGTATAAAGACTAGAAGATGACGAAGAGCTCCAAGTAAATCAAATTGGACGGTGCGTATCCGAGGTAACTACAAACAATGATGACTGGCGCATCCCTATCATCAAGTACCTCAAATATGGTATTGAACCAGATGATCCAAATGCAAGGAAGTCACTGAGAAAGGCTGTTTTAAGATATATCGTGTTTCAAGATGATTTGTATCGGATAGCTTTTGATGGGCTTTGGCTTCGTTGCATTAATGGGAATGATATCTGTCAAGTTCTTCAAGAGACACACTCCAGCGAGTGTGGCGCCCACCAATCCGGACGACGTCTTTATCATAGGATCAGAACAATGGGTTATTATTGGCCCACAATGGTCCAAGACTCCATCAATTTTGCAAAATCCTGTGAAGCCTGTCAAATGCATGGAGATATTTATCATATTCCTGCTTCAATAATGTCTCCAGCACCTATTTCGTGGCCTTTCTCTTGATGGGGCTTTGATATTATCGGTCCGATAAACCCATCATCATCCAAAGGACATTTATATATTTTAGCCGCTACAGATTATTTCTCCAAATGGGCAGAAGCTAAAGCCTACAAGAGAGTCCAAGTGCAAGAGGTGGTTGAATTTATCAAGCACAAAATCATCTACCGCTATGGTGTCCCCTATCAAATCACCTCAGATAACGGCACCGCATTCAAAAATGACAAAGTAAGTTAGTTATGCCGGAAGGTTGGAATCACACAAGTATTCTCATCGCCTTATTACCCACAAGGGAATGGTCAAGCAGAGGCATTTAACAAAAATATCATTCGAATCCTCAAAAGAACCACTGTGAAAAATAAGCGAGATTGGCACGAGAGGTTACTCGAAGCACTGTGGGCCTATAGAACCACACATCGAACTGCAACGGGAGCAACGCCATATTCACTACTGTTTGGCACTGAAGCAGTTTTACCAGTGGAGATCAAGCTAGCATCCTTAAGGGTTGCTATCCATTCTGGGTTAACTACTGAACAACAAGCCAAACTTCACTTTGACGAGCTCGAGGCACTAGATGAGAAATGAGTTCAAGCACGACAACGAATCGAACTATATCAAGCTCGGATGGTCGAAGCATACAATAAAGTCGTGAGACATCGCTCATTCAAAAGAGGAGATTTGGTGCTAAAGCTGCGCACAGAGCTTATGGTCGGGGGCAAACTTACCGGTAAATTCGAGCCTAAATGGGAAGGGCCTTACATCATGTAGAAGGTCTATGGCAATGGCACATATGAAGTTGTTAATTGCGAGAATCAAGTGAAAGCAACTGTAAATGAGAATTAATTAAAAAGATACTATCCATAGAAGTTACAAAGGGAGTCATACATCAAAATTTTACAAGAGAATCTCTACAGTCTCCCTCGTAGAAGGAAAGGACTCCTTCAAAACTCTGATAGAGTTCACTACATCAGCAGGAGGAACTGTATAGGCCCGCTATCATAAGACCGCATCGGCTGGTCAATTTGACCCATGTTTAGATCTACATTGAAGCCCAAGATGTCACTCAAAGCATGGTCGCTGGAATCCGATAGCACAGGAGAGTTGTTCTGCGCCTCGGCACGTATTCCCTTACTTACGTCATGAGCATTGGAAGAATTTATCGCAATATTCAGCTCTGCTACAGCGTTCCCTTCCTCAGATGTCTCGGGTGGTTTTGAAATGAGATATGGCTTTTATCAAACTCTCCTGGTATATCAACTTTAGAAGGTCTCACAGCTTCTCCTTGCTCTGAAGAATCTTTTCCTTTGGAAGGGTCTGAAAGTCCAGTAATTGGAGACAAATCCTTCATTCTCCAAATTTTTTGCTTCTCGCCACAAGTGTTATGCATTGTTAATGACTCTGTAGCCTCCGAATTGGTGGGGCGATTGTGAAACCAAAAGCGGCTGATTGGCTTTGGCGGATATAACCTTAGGAAGCTTGACATTGTATTCTGAAAGAAAAAAATATAGGAAGGATAGGTAAGGATAAAAACATTGAAAAAAGAGGGGAGGAGAAAGGAGAAAAGAAACATACTCCAAGTCTCCATAGGTTTCTGGTCCTTTTGAGAAGCTGCCTTTTCAGCAGGTAACTCCCATAAAGTCTTCTTCGCTGGCTCAGTGTCACGACGAATATACTCTTTTCCTTCCGCAACCCAGTCAGTGCAGTGAAAGCTACAACCGACGATCCCATGGTAGGACTTGAAGGAATCGATGTGTTGGACACAAACAGCCTCAGTCTCCTCCACGTCTGGTTCCTTGAAGCGTCTAATCTCAAAGGGTATCACCAAGCCCAGTTCACCCCAGCTGGTAGTCAAGTCAAGAGGTTTAAAAGCCCAAAAGTGAGATTTAGGCACAACTTGCTCGACAACTTTTACCGCACAGATGCCATACCAATGAACATAATCTTGAGTTACCCGGACTCGACGGTCAAACGAAGGAAATTTCAGCTCACAGGAGAACCTAACTCCCTTAAAACGCGAGCATACTGCGAGCCAGTGAAGAGGTCCGATCCCAACTACCCTTTGATATCTTGGGATGCGGGGAATATATGCAGGAACATCCTGATCAAAGCCGAACTAACGGGAAAACCTATGAGGATAGTACGGCTCAACTTCAAAATGAGGACCGTCCCTGTAAGCCAAAAGACCTGGTTGAAGCGACAACGCAAAGTCTTTCTCATCAAGGGTCAGTCCATCAGAGGAAGATTTTGTCGACCACTCGCAGGGGGCAACCATACGAAAGTACCTCTCTTCAAAATAACTAGCTTGGATAAGAAGCCCGGTCATGTCTTCAAAACTATAGCTGGCTAAGTTACGCTTGGCAAATTTCTTCAATATCAAACCCTGAGAAGGAAATTGGGTAACTTCCTCGACTCCATAAATCTCTGAAAAATAAAATCCAAGCCAGCCAAGGAGAAAATTAGCCGGGAAATAAGAAATGGCGCGCCCGGGGCCTTTCTCATTATATATAATCTAATTTAAACCCTTATAAATATCACACAATACTTGCGGTGCCAAAGCGAAGCGCTTGCCCTGAGCCATCTCGCAAGCAACATGAAGACATGACCATTTTACAAGACCATAGGCCGAAGAGGAAGGACAAATGACCACAAAAATCCAAAGCCACAAAAAAAGGATAAGCTCGACCTCAGGCAGTACTTGTTGTAGGCGCTCAAGGGGAAACCCCGGGCCGCCTTGCCCACTGGCATAAAACTCAACAATGTAAGAAGGCCAGTTGTCATTAGATACCCGTTGGTCAGAAATCTTTGAGAATAATGTCACCTAGTCTCTCGCTATGAACTTTTCCTTCTTGGTCGTTTGATATAACTCGTCAAGAAGATCTATGACCTTTAAAGCAATTGGTTTTTGTTGAAGGTAGAGTTTGGAGGAGTACACTCATCAAAAGGCAATCCACATACAGGGAGACCGCATATCCCCTTCAGATCCCACAAAGTAATGCTCATCTCTCCAAATGGAAATATGAAGGAGTTAGTTGCCGATGACCAGAAGCTGACAAAGGCAACGATGATGTTGTTGTCTTTCCAAAAACCTTCTCCAATTGCTAAGATCCGTCTTTCACACCAGCGGCTGTAAGCACCGCTTCATGATGAGAAACCAGATGTTGTCCCCATTGATTAAAGCCCGGGATGTTACCTAAGCAGCCACGGTAGACATTCGCACCCTCCTTGTATATAAAAGAATAGTCTTCTAATTCCTTTTGCAACCAGCGAGGAGTCTCTACGATAAAATTATGGGGATCGCCTAATGCCCTGGTCGGAAGCAGAAAGCAACCAGAAAAGGTCTTACGGGGATCAGTTGCGGCAACACCTTTCCCAAAGATATAACCTTCTTGGCAGTTCAAACGCTCAGTGAAAATCTTCTCTCGGATCATAAAGATCCGAGTAGAGTGACCATTAATGTCTTCCATCAGATGGCAGCGCATGGGGCTGAAGTGAGAAGGTCCATGTGAACATTCGAAGCATTCACGACTTGCCAAAGCAGGATACCATCCAAAATAAGAAGAGCAGCCCCCACAAGGGCGACTAAAGAAAAGATCGTACTTCTTGGCACTCTGCGTAGTTCTCTTCTTCGGAACACGTTGCTTTTTATTAGATGTCATCATTTCTTTGAGAGAGCTCTTCTTGGAAGACTCAATTTTCTTCAAGGAGGATTTTTGCCTTTTAAACTCCTCATGGGCATAAGCAACAACCTTACGCTTCTTCACGAGAGAAGGTGAAGTCGGAGGCGCCGCAGTTGAAACTACTTTGGAGAAAGGAGTCATGCTATCCTTTGGCTCCTCAAGGGAAGAACGTCTCTTTTTCACTGCTGATTTCTCTCTTAGCGAAAGAATAGAAAATTCCGGAGAAGCCATTGCCTGCAAATATATATATATCAAATTTCAAAAAAAAAAAGAAGAAAGAAAAGAAAAAAAACTGTCAAACTTAAAAAAAAGAAAAAAAAAAGAGAAAAAAAAGAAAAAGAAGAAAAAGAAGAGAACTACAGCACGTTACGGCTTTGTTACAAAAGTTGCTAATGCTAGCAATCAAAATGCTCCTCCTTTTCGAAGAGTACAAATCAATAGTGGCCGTCAAATCGGAAACAAGAAGTTAGTGGAGCCCATGAACAGGTCATTAAAAAAAATGAGAGAGACATTGAATGAAACCCGCTAAGCTATGGAGTGGTACCTCAAACCCGCAAACCATAGGGCTACGGGCTCGTTGACTTTTTAAAGCCCTCAAGGCGCTATGCCTAGCTGCAAAAAAAAAAAAAAAAAAAAAGTCAAGAAAAGCTTGCCATACAACATATCAGGAATCACGCCTTTACAAGTAGCCTATGGCGGCATAATTCCTGAGGGGGGATTTGATGAGATATATTTTTAACCATGGGTCCACTACGATTATATGATTGATTTTAGCTTAAAAAAATTATTATTATGTGATTTTTCATGTTAAAAAAAAGAAAAAAAGGAAAAATTATTAAAAGAGAGAGAGAGAGAGAAAAAAAAAGAAGAAGAGAAATTACATATGACTAATTATGAAATCGCAGATGGCCAAAGCCTTTGTTTATAGACTAGCAAATTAATAAAAAAAAGAAGAAAAGAAGAAAAAATAATATAAAAGAAAAGAAAGAAAATGGGCAGTTGGTCAAACAAGAGCAAATATATATATATATAAATAAAATAAAAAAATGTGTGTGAGCCTTGGCCACCCGAACGGAGAATTTCAATAGGAGATGGTGCCCACTTGAAATCTACCGGGTTTTATGGTAGGCCCAAAAGCAAAAATTAAAAAATTAAAAAATAAATAAATAAATAAAATAAATAATAATAATAATAATAATAAAATATAATAATAATAACTAACAATAATGGTAATAATAATGATCCGAATAATTTTTTCCCGCTCTGCAGTCATTGCCTCTATCACAAAAATATTTTCATTAAAAAAAGGAGAGAAAAGAAAAGAGAACAAATATATATATATAATCTTTGTTACACCACCTCTGCGATGAAAATGGCACCTCCAACCCCGGCGTAAGCAAAAGCAGATGAGGAAGAAGAGGTGCCAAAGCCAAAGCCAAAGAGTCCTCTTGATTTTCTGCCACCTAATAAAATGATTTCAACACAAAAACCGACTTCCGTGAAGTTGCAATCAAAGGATTTTGGGATATGTATGATCCTGAAGGGTACTCCCTTTGGTTTTGTGATTACAAGTACAATGATGAGAACACTGTTCCATTTGTCACTCAGAATAAAGCAAGCAATTTCCTACAATGTATGGACTTGGCACGAAAGTACGTGTTTGGAAAGATGCTGGTAATTGGTTCAGATCCACCATATAAGGTGAAGGGGTTGTGGCTATTCCGAGGACAAGAAATACCTCAGTTTGTTCTTGATGAATGTTATGACATGGAGCTGCAGTGCAGAAGGGAAGGGAAAGGAAACTGGAAAGAGATGGAGAAGGGAAGTGAGTGTTGTTCTTAGAATTACAGCCGTCTCAAATTGGCGACTGGTGGCTGTGATGGTACCCTCTCCATTTACGATTCTACTGCCCACTCCTATTCCTCCCCTCCTCTACATCTCTCCTCTCGCTGGCAGGCACACCCAGGAAGCGTCTCCAAGGTTGTTTGGCTCCCTCCCGAATATGGTGACGCAGTTGCCTGCATTTGTGCAGACGGAATGGTGTCTTTGTGGGAGGAGACCCATGAAGATGGGCAGCCTCTGACGTGGAACCTATGCAAAATCTTTAAAAGCAATGCAGACCATGCACTTGATATCAAATTTGGCCTTTCCTCGACCACTCTAAAATTGGTGGTTGTATACTCAGATGGATACATTAAAATCCATGAGCTCCTAGACCCATTAGATCTCAAGAATTGGCAACTTCAAGCAGGACTTCAAAATGTGCTTGATTCTGTATCTAGATTTCGGAAGGCATCATGCTCATCTGCACCAGTTGCCTGGAACCCGCACAGGAGTCAAGGCCAGAAATCAAGTTTTGTTCTTGATTTTAATTCAGATCTACCACAGTTTAATTCATCCAAGGTTTGGATGTTTGATGAGGCTCACCAGCGATGGCTGCCAGTTGCAGAGTTGGCTTTGCCTGGAGACAAGGGGGATGGGGTGTATGCTGTAGCCTGGGCTCCTAATATTGGCAGGCCATATGAAGTATTAGCTGTTGCTACGTCGAAAGGGATTGCAATATGGCATCTGGATCTTAACCCTGATACAGACGGAAGACTTTCAAAAAGTTGCTCTACTTTCTGGACATGATGGTGAGGTATGGCAACTGGAGTGGGACATGACATGTGGAACCCCGACCGTATACGCGTCATTTCGACCATATACGCGTCATTTCAACATTTGTAATTTTGAAGATTATTTTATGAATAAATGAAAATTTATGAATTTTATTAATGGACATGTGTATTTGAGGTTGTAATAATGCAGTCGAAAATTTAACCCCGTAAATAGTAAACATGAATAGTAAACAAGGGGTTAAGATGTATGATTAAGAGTTAATCACTTGGATTAACTTAATCAAAAAAGACAAAATAGAGATTTAATCACTACAGGAAAAAATAGCAATTATTTTGGATATTTTAATCCAAATTTGGATTTTTGTGGAAAAATAGAAAAAAATTCATAAATTGCAATCCGGAAGTCGGAATTCGATGAAATTTTTTATGGATGGTTAAAAATTCATGATGGACATGATGAATGGGCTAAGATGTGATGAAAATCACAAATCAAAGGTCAAGATGAAACGTCAAATGCAAAGTGAAAAAGTAACTTCACTTTTTCATTAATTATGTATTTGACTTTAATTAAAATTAATAATTAAAAATTAAAAAAAATAAATGCAATGCAGAAACATGTCAGGTCGTGCAGGGGGTACCATGACCAAATCAATGGTCAAAATTCATCCAAATCACAAATCAAGGGTTTAGATTTAATTAGCTTAAAATTAACTAAATAAAAAATAAAAAAATAGGAAAAATAGGCCTGCAAAATAGGTGTGAAACCCCAATCTTAGACACGTATAAAACCCTAGGGTTGTAAACCCTAGGTAATGTATTAATGAAATATATATATATATTCATGAAATATGAAATTATGAGGGAGTAGATGTTAAAATAATTAATTATGAAATTCGGATGAATAGTGCACGTGAATAGTGAAACGTGAATAGTAAATGTGGGATTAAGGAATATGTTAAGTTAATCACTTTGGATTAACTTAATCATAAAAGACGAAAAAGGAAGCTTCCCACAAAAGGACAAAATAACAACTTTTTGATTTATTTAGTATTTTCGGATTTTAGTGGATTTTTGAGAGAAAATAAAGAAAAATTCATATCTTGCAATCCGGACATCGGATTGAGATGAAATTTTTTATGGATGGCCAAAATATGATGATGAACATGATGAGTGGTCCAAGATTGATCAAAAATCATGAATTAAGGGTCAAGATTAAACATCATTTGAAGATCAAAAAGTAGCTTTACTTTTTCATTAATTAGTATTTGACTTTGGATTAATTTTAATTAATTAAATGGATAAATAATTTATGAAAAGCTGCTATGGCTGCTGGAGCTTGGACTTTTGGGACCAAATCCAATGGCCCAAAATCAATCTTATCAAAAATCAATGGCTAGGATTAATTTAGCCTAAATTAATTAATTTTAAAAAATAAAAAAAATAGGCAAAAATAGGGCTGCCATAGGGGGGCTGGAGCAGGCCTAGGGTGGGCTGCACAAGGCTCCATGCAACTTTTGGAAATTAGAAAAAAATACATTTATAATTTAATACCTTGAGCAGGAGGGGGTAAATTCCAAATTCATGAAAAATCAAGCCCTATAAATAGGGGCCAAGGGGTGAACATCCAAGGCACTCCCAAGCTTGAGCAAGAGCTCATTTTCCACCCCCAAATTCGTTTTAAGAGAGAAAGAGGAGGTTGGAGAGAGAAAGGGCAAGTTGGAGGAGAGATTTTCCACTTCGGGTAAGTGACTTCTTCTCAAATTTCTTTTGGATGTTAATTAGGGTAAAACCATGCTTAGATAATTCCTAATTATGAGAAAATAAGTATAGATATAATGCTTAATTAAAATCATGCCGAAACATCAAAGATTTGGAGCGAAAATAGAGCATTCGGGAAGATAACATATGATATGTGGAAATAATGCTCCAAATTTGATAAATGATGATTTGGGATGTATGATTATGATAAATATGATGTTGGAATAATGATATATTTATTTCATGATTTTTTGAATTAAGGATTATGCTTAAGTGAATTTATGATGATTTTTAGTAGATGGAAAAAATGATTTTTTTCATCGAGTAAATGATGATAAAATCAAAATGTATGAAATGTCCTATGATATACTAGACATAAGGTATGTCATGGTATTTTTTATTTTTGGGAAAAATGTCAATTTTTGGAACCCATGAATAGTAACCCCACGTAGCTGTGAACAGTAACCTCGGGTGAACAGTACGTTAACAGAGATGATGAACAGTAATATGCTACAGTGACATGAACAATAATTATGAACAGTGAACAGCGTATTTTGGGAAAAAATAGATATTTATTTTTGTATATTTATGAGGATATATGGATGGAAATTTTAAAGGATTTATGGATAAAAATCCATATAAATGGGTAATGACCAAGTATGTTTATAAGATTAACCTCTATGAGAATGAGGTAATGAATGGTTAGAAAGCAAGTATGGAAAGGTTAGAAAGCAAGTATGGAAAGCAACATAAGACATGGAATGGATGGATAAAATATCCATTTTACTTGTATAGGGAAAAAGGAAGGAGAAGGTTGAGGACACTGACTGAGGAGGTAAGCAAGCAAACCCCTTTGAAAATATGATTTTATTCTCAAGTATTTATGAAATGTGTTTTAAGGATGGTCATTCCTATAACGTTTTGAAATGATGAATGTTTATGAGGTTTTATGAAAAGTCATGCCGGCATATTGATATTATGTGATGTTCATGGACATGTGCACATGTATGATGTATAAGGAAGAGGCTTTGGTGGAGGTAGAAAGCGGATCAGAGGGTCCCCCTTCACTATTGCCAAGTCGTATGGGCTGTGTGCCGACGGCGTCCTCCCCAGAGGTGGAGGCAAAGGAATGTTATGTGTAAATGAATGCATTGCATTTTCATACATGGATTGAAAAGAAAAGCATGAATTTGAAATGATGTTTTTAAATGAACGGTGCAAATAATTCTCTACATAAGAATGACAAGTCACCTGGTGTAAGAGGTATATAATGCCGGGAAAATCAAAAGTCATGCATGTAGGAACCATGTAGGCATCAAGAGGAAGAGAGGTTCCCCTTGATGAGGCCAAGTCGGAGACAGCCGGCGTATTGGACCATGCTATGTGAGATGTTCCCTGGCTAGTGTACCCACGCACAAAGGTTTATGTCAAGAATGGAAAGAAAGTATTTGCACACATGGATTTCAAAAAATATTTTTAAGGGATGGTGCAAATAATTCTCTACATGAGAATGACAAGTCACCTAGTGTAAGAGGCATATAATGCCAGGAAAAATCAAAAGTCATGCATGTAAGAACCATGTAGGTGTCAAGAGGAAGAGAGGTTCCTCTTGATGAGGCCAAGTCGGAGACAGCCGACGTATTGGACCATGTTATGTGAGATGTTCCCTGAGCTAGCGTACCCGCACATGAAGGTTTATGTCATGAGTGGAAAGGAAGCATTTGCACATCCAATGTTTATGAAAAGGTTTCTATTCCATTGATAGTTGATCACTTGCTAAGTGTCTCCTATCGAATGGAGAGAAATGCATTTACGAATGATTTACATGAATAGTTTATGAAAGGTTTCGAAATATGGTTTACGAAAAGGTTTCTATTCCGTTGGTAGTTGATCACTTGGTAAGTGTCTTCTATCGAATGGAGAGGAATGCATTTAAAATGAAAAATGCTTGCTTATTGAGTTTCGACTCATGTTTTGTTTTCCCAACCCCAGACAGGTGTAGGGAAAGCCAAGAAATGAAGGACATGTGTTGCTAAAGGAAAAGAAGAATCTACAAAGGTTAATAGATTTTTGTATAAATAGATTCCCTAATGGGATATGATGAAAAAGACATAGGTTGTATGAAATTATGAAGTGATGAATAATATGAGAAGTTGATGATTTATGATGTTATGGATAAGTCCATTATGAATGATGATGAGTATATGTTTATATGATGAAAGAAAAAGAAATGAAAAAAAAAATTGGACGAGATCCAATTAAGAACCCGCCGCGTGATCAGGGCAACAATCCTGATTCACACTTACCAATCGACAAGATCTCGGAGTAAGGACAAATGTGACGCCTCGGTTCGGGGCGCCACAATAGGAGCAGCTGGAGCAGGATAGGGAGGCTGCACAAGGCTCTAAGCACCTTTAGGAAATTAGAAAAAAACACCTTTGCAATTTTACACCCTAAGCTAGAGGGGGTAAATTGCAAATTCATGAAAAATGGACCCCTATAAATAGAGGAGCAGGCCATGGACGAAATTCACAACCATCCCAGCTCAAAAATCACTTGAGCAACTTCATTTTCCATCCCCACACGTTTTATCCTTAAGGAAAGAAGAGAATCGAAGGTTGGAGTGAGAAAAGGCGAGTAGATGAGGCATAACTTCGCTTGAGGTAAGTGGATTCCCCTCAAACTTGTTTTGAATGTTAGATGAGGTAAAACCACGCTTAGATAATCCCCAAACATGAGAAAATAAGTATAGCTATAATGTTTAAATGGAATTATGCCAAAACATCAAAAATTTGGAGCAAAGATAGGGTATTTGGGAAAATAGCATATGATATGTGAAAATAATGCTCCAAAATTGATAAATGATGGTTTGGGATGTATGATTATGATAAATCTGCTACAGTGAACAGCGTGATTTTGGAGAAAATTTGGAAATTAATATTTGAGTATAAGTATGGAATTTTTGAAGAATTTATGGACAAAAATATCTATGTAAAGAAATAATGGCCAAATATTATAAAGCATACATGGGAAGCAGCTTAAATAGAGGAAATGAAATATCCTTTGTCCTTGAATAGGAAAAGAAAAAGAGAAGGTCGAAGACATCTCCTAAGAAGGTAAGCAAGTTATATGTTTTGCAAATTATTTCCAAAATGCTTGAAATTGTTTGCAAGTTGCTTTATGAAATTTATTTAAGGTTGGCCATACCTATAACTGCTTTACATGAACTGAAGTTCGTTTTGTAAAATTATTTATTAAATGCTTTTTATGAAATTGTTTATGATTTGCAAATATCATGCCGGCATGTGCACGAGGAATAGGCCTTAGTCGAGGTAGTAAGCGGACCGGATGTCCCCCTCGCTATTACCAAGTCGCTTAATAGGCCCAGGCCGGCGGCGACCTCCCTGAAATGGGAGCATGTATGGGATGGGCGCCTAGCTAGCATTGCATCCAAAGGAATGTCATGAATGCTATGTATGCATTGCATTTGCATTTTATGAAATGCATGAAAATGATTGAAAAATTATGTATAGCTTGCTTACTGAGTATTATTACTCACCCATGCTTTTTCAACAACAGACAGGAAATGATGATGAAGGCAGCATGCCAAGTGTTATGTAGTTTTTGATATAAATGATGTTTATGTAAACTTTATGTAAAGTCAACATTGATAATTTTGAGATGAAAAGGGAATATTTTTATTCCAATGAAAATGTTTATGGAATAGTTTTTTATCATAACTGTGTTATGTGAAATATATTTCAAATTGGATGAATGATGGGAATTTTCCATGTATTGATGAAAAAAAAATCCTGCCGTGTGATCAGGTCAACAATCCTGAGTCACGTTTACCAATCAAAACGATCCCGGAATAAGGCTTCTAGGCACCTCGGTTCGGGGCGCCACATGACACGAATGAGATAGCAAGCTCTGTTGCTGAACAGCCATTCGACAGAAATAGATAACTTGATGCTCAATCAAAGTTGTCCAAACCCACGGAACCGTTTGCTCGATGAAGAGGGTGACGTGTAATTAGCAATACAGTCGCTTGAACTGCGAAATACGTGAACTTAATGGGTCCCAAGCAAACGAAGTTCCGCGAGAACGCTTTTTCTGTGTGACTACAGTTTCACGGCAATGAAGTTCCGCGGGAACGCTTTTACTAAAATAGTTCCGCGTGACTACAGTTTCGCGGCAACGAAGTTCCGCAAAAACGCTCACGCTGAAATAGCCTCGCGGCCGAACTACCTCCGAATCGCCTATAAATAGAGGCCCTTGGCCCTTCATTCGAAAGCAACAGCGGGAGAAGGAGACGGAGCTCCGAAGACAAGCATTCCGTTCTTTCTTCCAATAGAGAACGTAAGTGCTCAAGGTTTTTTTTATTTTAAGTAAAAAAGGGTTTCCTTCTTATTAAAAAAAATAATAATAATAATAATAATATACGTATATATATTATTTTCAAAAAAAATATTTTTCCCAACGTGGATACTCCGCGGCTGGCGGGTTGAATTGACACACGGGTTAAGTATATTTTTAATATATATGTGTTATTAAAAGTATATATATATTTTAAAAAAAACTACTTTTCCCAACGTGGATACTCCCCGACTGGCGGGTTTAATTGACACGCGGGTTAAGTATTTTTCTCCTTTAAAAATAAAATAAAAATATATATATGTGTATTTTCTATATATAAAAATATATATATGCATATACATATATACATATTATTTTAAAAAAAAAATACTTTTCCCAAAGTGGATACTACCCGACTGGCGGGTTGAATTGATACGCGGGTTAAGTATTTTTCTCCTTTAAAAATAAAATAAAAATATATATGTATATTTTCTATATATAAATATATATATACATATATACATATATACATATTATTTTAAAAAAACTATTTCTCCCAATGTGGATACTCCCCGATTGGCAGGTTGAATTGACACATGGATTAAGTATTTTTCTCCTTCAAAAAAATAAAATAAAATATATATATACATATATATATGTATTTTTATAATAAAAAAATATATAACAGTATATATATATATATAAAAGGGTCAGAGTCCCGGGATTTCACGGGCTGCCGTATAATATATATAAAGCTATGTATTTTTGTAAATATATATATACATATATGTAAAAGGGCGGGGTCCCGGGATCTCACCGGGCGCGTTATATATATATATGATATATATATAGTTAAGCGTCTTTATGATAAAAAAATATATACAATAGTTGTGGCGCCCCACACCGAAACGTCACTTCCTTACCTCAAGATCTATCGATTGGTAAATGTGAATCAGGATTGTTGCCCTGAACACGCGGCGGGTTCTTAATTGGAATATGTCCAAAAAGTTTTTCGATTATTCATCTGTCATCATTCATAATCTTGACATGAAAATCATCATACATTGTGATATTTCACTTGTGATAAAATTCATCATTTCATTCAAAGCATCTTTACATGCCTGTCATTATACACTGAATCATTGTATAAATCATACTTTCATACATTCAGTCATTAATTCACATGGAACTTAGAACTCTAGCTAAGTTTGGATATACATAAACACATAGCATCTTTATCTGCCTTTCTGCAGTGAAAGATTCCTTGACCTAAGTATCATATTTTATATCCATACATCCATACATTCAACCGTTGAATCATATATAGAACTTAATATTCTCATTAAGTTCACATACACATTAGCTTACCTTAGCATATTTATGCTTTTCCATTCCTCATAGCCTTCAAGGCTATCATCACGTACCTTCCTCTACGTCTTAGTTTTGCAACCTTCTGAGTTTCCTCGGTACCTGTCTAAGGGTTGGGAAAACAAAACGTGAGTAACAACTCAGTAAGCAAGCATTTTATCTTTAGTGCAAGGCTTCTTGAAAACCTTTTTCATAAACATTGGGAATACCTTGTTCCTGAGGACATGTATATGTCCTAAAATACCATCATAAAATCCTTTGTTTATGAGGACAATTCCATGTCCTTGAATGTTTTCATAAGCATTCATTCTTAAAATCATTTACAAGCCACGCCTGGGCTTGTTTAGGCAAAACATATACATTTTACCTTTGATGATGAGTTCCCTTTAATCTTATATGAACATTTTTTAATGTTCATAGCCATTACATGAAATCATCGGTTGCCAGTGGACATTTTACGTCCAAAACAACATAAATACTTAGGCAAAGGAGACATCTCAAGTCTCAAAATATCATTAACATAAACCATCATAAAATCCTTTAGCCAAGAGACATTTTATGTCTCAAAACATCATTAACATAAGCCATCATAAAATCCTTTAGCCAAGAGACATTTTATGTCTCAAAACATTTTTCATATAGCTTCCTTTAGCAATGGACATTCATATGTCCTAAAACACTTTTTATTTAAACACATTAACATTGGACATTCTCATGTCCAGAAACCCTTATCATTTAGGCTCTTTAGAAATGGACATTCTTATGTCCATAAACATTCTTCATTTAAGCTCTTTTAGAAATGGACATTCCTATGTCCAATCCACGTTTCACATAAATCTTTTTCATAATCCCCGTCTCGGGGCTTGTTTATAGCAAACAAGGGAAACAAAATACGTAAACCATTTTCATAAATGCATTTGCATAAACACATTTCCTTTAATTCTTGTTATTTACACTTTTGTGTTAAACACCCTTTCTTTTAGGGTAACTATTTCATAAAAATCCATTTAGGATACTTTCATAAAATCATATTTTCATGACCCAATCTTTGGGCTTTTCAGAAATAAAATATAAGCAAATGCATTTCTCCCCATCCAGTAGTGACACTTAGCAAGTGATCATGCTACCTTTTGGAAGAGAATTCTTAACAACATGCTAGCCCAGCGGCTGTTTATTTATCCTGCCCCCATCTCAGGGAGGGCGTCGCTGGCACTCCTGCCATCCCTTAGCGACTTGGCCTTATGTAGAGTGGGCCCCGGTCATCCCAACCGTGCTCTACAGCCAGCCTATTCCTTGTACCGGTGCACCGTACGTTATCCTGACGGACCGCAGTCCGTTTTAGTTTGAAGAACCCCAGACCGCAGCCTACGTTCTTTTAAACCAGGATCACAGACCGTAGCCTGCATCCATATGCACAAAAATCTTATACCGAAGTCTATATTTAACAATTATTTTCAAAAACACATCACAGACCGCAGTCCATGTCAACTTGTAAGCGAGCGCACCCATTTTAACAAGCTGTTATTTGAAATCTAGTTTTAGGATGACCTTCCTTAAATTCTTTTAAAAACATTTTGAGTAAAATATTTGATAAACATTTGAAACATTTGAGAAACCATACATCTTAAAATCCTTTTAATCAAAATAATTTCAAATCCTTTGGATTTCCATAAATAAATCATATTTTTCTCTAATATTTTCTTGGTTTCTATTTCAGGACCTTTTGTTTACAAAAGTTATGCAATTATGCTATCCCTTTGTCCATAACCTAAAAATTTAATAATTGTCCACATATAAATCATTTTTACATAGAGAAAAATTGCATAGTCTTTTGCATGCCATCAAGCAACCTGAAATTAAACCATTTTACGAAATCAATCATAGGAGGTTGGTCATCCATAAATTCCTTTCAACACATCCGTAGAAATATTTTTCCAACATTTTCAACACAGATTTCCTTATCTAAAGGAAACTAAAACTTTTCAACCATCATTTCAAAACATATGGACTATGTCAAACCATCATTTACTATTTAGTTATCTTGACCTAATAAAACAAATCTTTTTCATCATTGTTTATCCCGAGTTATTATAGAAATAACTCAAAACTCATTTACAAATAAAATTTTGTGAAAAAGGGTAAAATTTCCTTTTTCTTATAAAATGTTGTTGAAACAATATCATATAGAACTTGCTTGCTTAAAAGAAAATCCTTAAAACCATCGATATCAAATATGAAATCCTTAAAAAACATTAGCATGGAGAACTTGCTTACTCATAAGCAAAATTTCTCAATTTCATTAACATGAAGCATTCCCATCCTTGGCAACACTTAGGATAAATTATTTATCTTAAGAAGTGTCGCTTGCCTCCCATGAAGCAAACCATAAGACTTTTCATTAAAGTCATCATTTTTCGAAACTTATGGCTTTGCATTAAAGTCGTCATGTTCAAAACTTGTGCTTGCCCATTCGTTAAAACATAAACATGGACAATTCAATCATATCAATCACATAGAAAGAAAATGACATTTTAGAAAGTTTGCTTGCTTACCTGAGATTGCCATAATCCCTTTTTCTTCCATTCTTTTCCTTGCCTATATGAAAATAATATGCTTTTTCATATATTTCTTTTCCCTACATTCCATTTAGTTTTCCAACCCATTTTATTCACATATATCATTTATTCGTCTTCTCAAGTCACTATGCATACATTTAGCATATATGTGTACATTTTTACACATTCCATCGGCTAATCACATAACATATATAACCCCATAAATAGGGTATCCATTCAATCATACAAAATTCATCCATTAACTATCCTACATAGGTTCATTAACCTTCATTTACCATTTTCACATTTCTTCCAAAATTCATACGTCGGTGCCCGTTCTGAGCGCCCGTTATGACCTTAGGCTTCATTACATAATTCCAAAATTGGAAATTAACCTCATGAAGTACTAAACAGATATATAATCATGAAATATATTATATTTTCATTCATTTTTGTACTAAATCAAATTTCACAAGTCATTGATCACCCTTGCATATCTATTCCTTCACATATGCCCATTTGGCAACATATACATAATGAATTTCATAAACTTTTCTAAGTCAGAAATATAATCCATATTTCAGCAGGTTAATTAATCTTAATTAACATTTCATTTAGGGTATTTTTATGGGGTTTAAATCCACTTGCCATAGGTTTCCAAAACAGCTAGTTTGGAACCCACTTTTCACCCGTTTAACGTGTCTTTTGACACATAACCTTAAGCAGTTATATAAATCCGAAATTTCAGCATATAATCCCAATTTTCTTAATCCATATTTAAGGATTTAACACATATATCAATTTGGATCTTCTACATTGGTTTCATATTTCTTTTTGATTTTTTTCTCAAACTATCCACATATGCTTAAATCAGGCGTACTGAAATTTCAAAAACTTGAATTAATATCAAATAAATTATTTTTAATATAAAATTTCTAAAATACCTTAATAACTTCATTAATTAACTTTCATAAAAATTTCAGTACGAAATATTGACATTACATATTTATTTGGGTATTTTTACCTTGATGAACAGTAAAACCATTTCCAGATAGCCTGAATGACGTTATTTATGGGGTATATTTTTACCAATAAAAACTTACTTTTGAATTTTTTCTTGTTATCCTAAATATGTCTTGTATATAATGTAAACTTTTCAGCCCAAAAATCCTTGTAGAAAAATTATTACAAATCATTTTCTACAGCTGATCCTGTCACCCTTTTTACCCTGTTTGGGCTAATTTTCTCGGATTTTTAGTTTCCAACATACTTATCCTTTTAAGCTGAAAATTTTTTCGTTCCTTAATCACCCAATAATGATTCTTCTAAACAATTTTAATGATAAAATTCGTCCATGTACTGTTCCGTCCATATTTTAGTTTTCAACATCATATAATTTCCAGATTTGATGCATAAAATCAAATAATCATATACTTACTTGATTAAATGATGATCTCTCTTTTTCCCTTGGGGAAGAAGAATTTCAGCACTTGGAAATTTCCAAGGGCTCTCTCTCTCATGTGAACGTGCACTCCTTGGTAGGGCTGGATTTTCTCCAGCTGTGGGCCCCACTTGCTGGGCATTTTCCACACCATTGAATGCATGGCTATCCCCTTTATGTGCTGGTTAACTCACAGCCACATAAAATTTCATTTTGCTATTTTTTTAAAATCCACAAATCTGCACTCATCTTGACCATAAATCTGCTTCCACCATAATGTCCAGCTGCTGTCCATTTTTCCAGCCATTTTTCTCCATTTTTAAAATTCCAATATGTGGGTAATTTATATGCCTAATTACCCCTTAATTCATATATTAATTTGGCATTAATAATTTTAACAAAATGGCAGCAATCAGCCCATCATTTGGACGTCATTTGCAAGAGACAAAGCTGTCCACTTTTGCAATTTTCATGGCAGCTGCAAATCACGAATTTTCTTGGATTTTTCCCACATAATTAAATTCTTATTTATGTATCCCAAAATGGTAGCTATATATATACATCATTTATAAAATAAAAATTACAGAAAAATCCAATAATATCATCACTTGGACGTCCATATCTCCTATGCTCTTTTTGAGCACTCATAGCTTCATTAATTATAAACATTCATTGCTGGGATTTTATTTGGATATTTTCATTTTATTTTAATGCATAAAATACCTTAGAAATGGCCTGCACTCGACACCTCAAATGTCATTAAATTCATGCACTCATGCTTTGTACTCTAGCATTAAATGTAGAGTACTTTTGAGGTGCATTAGTCAACCATGCTCACCTTTTTCAATTCAGGTATTTTCCCAACATTTAAACCTTAATCCAAGCCATCCAAAATAAACATCTCATAATTTCATTTAACCATTTCAAATTTCATCTCAATCCGATTTTTCTATCTCCCGTTATAGCCGTTTAAAGTTAACGGTTGAAATTGAAATATAATCAATAAATCATTAATCCAATTTTATTAAGGATTTTTATAATCCAATAATCCCATAATATCAAGCCCAACATCATCAACTTTCATCTCAAATTTCACTTGAATCCGCCTTACAGGCATTGAGTTATGAATTTTCTAGTGTTTTCCAACATAATTTCATAATTACACTTTACTCTCCATAACTTAAATCATGATTATTAACATGATTATTCATGACTCCTTGTCATCTTTAAATCCTCATTAAGCCCTTCGGGTCATACCGACTCACTTTGGGCTCCGGCGATTAAATTTTTAATCATCCTTCTTAATTAAACCCTAATTGCAAAATATCATAAAATCTTAAAATTATCCAAAAATTCCATTTAATCATATATATAGGTCCAAGGCATACATTGGACCCTACTTAGGTTAGGGTTTCACAATAGTATATATATATATAGGCCCCCGGGGTCCCGGGATCTCACCGGGTGCGTTATATATATATATATATGATATATTATAGTTAAGCGTCTTCATGATAGAAAAATATATACAATAATATATATAGGCCCCCGGGGTTCCGGGACCTCACCGGTGCGCTATATATATATATGATATATATATATAGTTATACATTTTTATGATAAAAAGAAAAAAATATAATAGTATATATATAGGCCCCGGGGTCCCGGGATCTCACCGGGCTCGCTACATATAATATATATATATATAGTTAAGCATTTTTATGATAAATAAATATATATAATAGTATATATATATAGGCCTCGGGGTCCCGAGATCTCACCAGGTGCGCCATTAATATGTATATATATATAGTTAAACATTTTTATGATAAAAAGAAAAAAATATAATAGTATAGATACAGGCCCTGGGGTCCCGGGATCTCACCAGGTGGGCCATATAACATATATATATACATATGTACATATACATAAAACTATGTATTTTTTTTTCATAGATAACAATATATATAAAAGAGCTCGGGGTCTCGGGATCTCACGGGCCGTCTTATAATATATATATATACATATATATATATAAAGTTATATATTTTTATGATAAAATAACAATATATATAAAAGGGGCGGGGTCCCGGGATCTCACGGGCCACCTTATAATATATATATATACATATATATATATATAAAGCTATATATTTTTATGATAAAATAACAATATATATACATACAAGAGCCCTGGAACCCGGCATCTCACGGGCATGCCACATATATATATAAAGCCACATCTTTTTTTACAATAATATATATATAATGATATATATATATAAGAAGGCCCCAAGAACCCGGCATCTCACCGGCGTGCCATATATATATATAAAGCCTCGAAAAATGTATATATTATACATATATATTAAAAGACTTCCAAAAATATATATAAAATACACATATATATATATTAAAAGACCTTCAAAAAAATGAATATTTTATTTTCTAAAAATATATATGTGTCCCGCGGGCCTCCAAAAATGAATATTTTATTTTTAAAAAAATATATATGGGTCCCGCAGACATCTAAAAATGAATATTTTGTTTTCAAAAAATATATATGTCCCGCGGGCATCCAAAAATGAATATTTTATTTTTCAAAATATATATATATATATCCCGCGGGCCTCTGAAAATGAATATTTTATTTTCTAAAAATATATATATGTCCCGCGGGCATCCAAAAATGAATATTTTGTTTTCTAAAAATATATGTGTCCCGTGGGCATCCAAAAATGAATATTTTGTTTTCTAAAATATATATATGCCCCGCGAGCTTTCGAAAATGAATATTTTGTTTTCCAAAAATATATTTGTCTCGCGGGCCTTCAAAGAAAATATATATTTGTCCCGCGGGCCTAAAAAAAAAATATTTTATACACACATACATCTTAGAGACTTTCAAAAAATATATAGAAACCGTCTATTCTTTAAATAGGTGGGGGTACTTTCGTTCCACTTATTCTTTTCGTTCCCAAATATTCTTACTTTCAAAGAATTTGTTCCATTGAACATCAACATTTAATTAATCATAGCTAACCCACATATAAAGAATTTCACCTGTATTATTTTATCGATTTCCACTACAGGTAGTGCATGCGTGGTTACATATTGGCAATTTATGACTAAATGATCATCATCAAATTCAAACTAAGCCATTGCCAAACTTTCTAAAATTTAATCCATACCTGTAACCACCTCATCCTCTTACTCTCATGACTCCATGCACATACCAAGTTCGTAGAGGTAACCTGTCGGTTAGCCACTTCTATTATCCTTGACTGAGCTGATCTTCCTTGCCTTTGCAACTTTTGTACCTTATTCGGACAATTCAGGGCGATGCGCCCTACCTGATTACAAACATAACATCTGATACCAACTTCTGTGATATCATACCTATCATATCACATAGATATAGCTTATCATCTATTCACATAGATTTCATCTCATCTCATAGCTATCATCTTAATCACATACTTATCATCTTGTCACATAGACAAATGATCTAATCTCATAAACATAACTATCATATCACATGCATACATTTTATGCATTCAAATTCCTTAAAGATAGTTATATCATCATAACTAATTATATCATGCTCATGTTCAAAGCATCCACTCATAAAATAAAGTCTTAGCATCTTAACATGCCAATTCACACAATCACAATCATGTGATATTATTCATCATCATAAATTTCACTACTATTACCATCATATATCATGCATCCTATCATGATAATCATTTATGCGTTCATCATAAAATCGTACATATCGTATTTAATCATTACACTTAAACTTTTCCAAGTCTATTTACCAGTCCATTCTCTGATACCCTTCTCTGTGGTATCAGACCTATCCTTTCAACATCCTTTATTTCCTCCTTCTCCCGCCTATTTACCAATCCTTGCTCTGATACCATTACTTGTGACGCCCCAGCCTGAGCATCACAACCTTACCTCAAGATCGTTCGATTGGTAAACGTGATCAGGATTGTTGCCCTGTCACACGGCGGGTTTTTTAATGGATATTTATCCAATTAAATATATTTCATAGGAGTTTGATTCCTTCTTATTTTTGTCTCATGCATATCTGAGTCATTTCCATCCAATAATGGCAAAATAAAGCATGATGTTCAAAAATATTTCATCATTCTCATAAATCAGATGTCACTGCATGTATTATCATAGTTGTCAACATGAACCATCAAGGTAAATTTACAATCAATCATTCAACATAAGTTTTTTCACAACATGAAACTTATATTGTTCTTCATTTCCTCAATGCTCGGCTCTTGCTCCTTTGTCAGGTCTCTTCTTTCACCTGTCTATGGGTTTGGAAAACAAAACGTGAGTTGAAATTCAACTCAATAAGCAAGCTGTATATTTTGCAGGAAATTCATTTTGAAGGCATGTTTATTCAACAGAATTTTTCTCCCTTCGGTAGAGACACTTATCAAGTGATCAACTACCTGTGGAGCAAAAACCTTTTCATAAATCATTCATAAACACTTCATAAACATTGGATGTGCAAATTCATCATTTCCATTGATGACGTTATCCTTCATGTGACGGTACACTAGCTCGGGGAACAATATTCCATGACATGTCTTCTCCATCCTTAGCGCCGGACCTACCGACTTGGCAACATCAAGGGGGACTCCTTGTCCACTTACTACCTGGACTAGCCTACTTGATTTCCATTCCATGCATGACTTTTAGTCACCCCGGCATTATATACCCCCTTACACATGGAACTTTTCATTCTCATGTAGAGAATCCTTTGCATCATCCCTCTTTAAACACCATTTCAATGAAACATCGTATAAATTCATGTTTCATCACATTTCAAGCATAAATGCGAAACCATAAGCAATCATTTATTTCAATAGAAATAAACATTTCGACATACGTTTAGACAAGGAATGGTCATCCTTAAACAACTTGGAAAGCATTTAAAACAATACTCATTTAGAAAGTTGCTTGCTTACCTGAAGTTCTTAGCTTTCCGTCACCACTTTCTCTTTGCCTTTGCCTACATGAAAATGATATGATTTTTCATTCATTTCCTTTCCTCATATTTCACTTAGCTTTCCAACCCATTCCATATACACACATCATTTATTTGACCACACAAGTCATTATACACATATACGGCTCATTTTGCACCCATTAACATAATTTACACACATTCGGCTATCTTACATCATAGCATAAACATTAAACCCTAAAATTAGGGTATCCATTTCAATTTTCATAAATTCATTCATAAATCATTATACATAGGTTTCCTAACCCCTTTTTGCTATTTATCAAATTTTTACTACCATTCATTCATCGGCGTCCGTTTCAAACACCCGTTATCATCATAAATGGCATTATAAAATTCCATAATTGGAATTTCACATCATATCATGTAAAACAGACTTATATTCATGAATTTCATCATATTTTATGCATTTTTGCGTAAAATTACTTTTCACAAGTTATTTCTCACATAAGCCCATCTAACCCTTTCACATATGCCCCTTTTGCCATGCATACGTATGGTGTTTTCATAAAATCCTCTAGGCAACATTTCATATTATTTTCCAGCAGTTTAATTACCCTTTAATACCACTTTACTTAGGGTATTTTCATGGGGTTTAAAATCCATTAGTCATACGTTCCCATAACAGCAAGTTTGGAACCCGTTTTCCACCCGTTTAACGTATCTTTTGACACATAACTATGGGCAGCCCTAAAATCCGAATTTTTCAGCAATATATCCATTTTTTATCAACCCATTTTCTAGGTTTTAACACATATTCAACATTCATACATTTTCATTTCTCAAAACAGCGGTTAACCCACACGTTTTGAGACCCGTTTCCACTCGATACATGCATTACTTCAAAAATTCATAAAAATCAGATTTAGGGTTTATTTTTCCCAAATCATTTGGGCATCCATAATAACTTAAATCTAGGGTATTTTAACCTATATAACATACATAAAACATGCATGTCCATTCCCATAACATATTAAGCATATAAACATAGGAATTAGGTCCAAATCGACACTTTGCATTCCATAACTTTAAAATTTCATCACTTAAGCATAAACCCTCATATATTTGGCATAAATACATGATTAATAGCTTAATAAAAACATCAAACCAAAACAGAAACTTGTCTTGGAGATTTAGGGTTTAACAAATTGGATTTTTCATCCATTATGCATGCATAACTCCATTTCCATTAACTTTAACTTAACAATTCATCCTTAAAACTTAATACCCAATCCATATTCATGCAAAGTCATGTTAAAAAATCATTTTACATATTCTTTAAGGATGCTTCTCATTTCCAAGTTTTGAGTTTAAGAACTCAAGTTAAACAACCCCAAAATCATCACATACTTACTTGGATTTGTAGCAAATCAAATCTTAGCAACTTGAAGTAATTTCTTCTTCAAATTTCCTTCCTTCTTCCCTTGCTTTTCTCCCCTATTTCCTTGGGAAAATTCGTGAGTTGCTGCTGGTTCCGTTGGACGTTTTCAGTGTTGGTCCCGAGTTGATGGCAATTACCCAAGAGGGGAGGGGTGAATTGGGTATTTAAAAATTTATAACTTAAACAGAAACTTTACCCCGGATTAATCTAGTCCCCTTAATGAAGAAACGAAATGGAAAGCAATATAATATAGAGAGCAGAAATATAAATCAAGCACACAAGATTTTCATAGTGGTTCGGGCAACTTCCCTACTCCACTCTTCCAAGCTCACACTCCTTGTGACTTGGGTTCCACTATTGTATTCTCTCAATACAATTAGAGCCACTGCTCTCTTCTAGATTCCAGCTCTAGGGGGCATCAACAACACACTGCACAAGTAGGTGATGAATCTCACTTCAATCACACACTACTTTGCATACACTTGATCTTAGCTACCCAAGCTAAATCAAGCTTAATACAATTAAACGAAATAACAAAAGAAGTCTACACTTTACAGATGCGTAGAAGTGATTTGGCGCAGAGAAGAACTTGTAATATAGGCTTTGAAGATTCAGAGATTGAGCTCTAGCAGTTTGAAGCAGAGTTCTTCTTCTTTTAATGGCTTGATCTCTTTGAAGCTCTTGGATATAGGAGTTAAGCACACTTAAGATTCTCAGCTACTTCCCTCGTCCACCATGAATGCCTTTTATAATTTTGGAGGGAATCCGAACGTTAGAAGGTAGGTGGCGCGCATTTAATGCGCCAACGTTCGAATAAATTCCGACCGTTGCGACCCAAGTCGCATGCGGAGTCGACTTCGGATGCGACTTCGCCCAAGTCGCAGATGGAGTCGACTTCGGGTGCGACTTCGCCTCTCCGTCGCAACTTCAAGTTCCAGGTCCGGTCGACTTGGGTATCGACTTGACCCAAGTCGTAGGTGAAGTTGACTTCGGGTGCGACTTCACCTCTTCAGGTTCCAAGTCTGAGTCTTGAGGCGACTTTGGCTTCAGATTTCAACTCAAGTCGATCATGGAGTCGACTTGGGTTGCGACTTGACTTGGTCCTTGCAAAATATGCTTTGATCCTCATTGATTTGCTTTCATTCTAGAATGGCTCCTTATACTTGTAGATCTTGTGATTCTTGAAGAGCTTTTCTTTAATTCTTCTTGGACTAGCTTGAACCTTGTGAATCTTTGAAGAACTTGAATCTCGCATGGTAGATTCATGCACCTTGATTGCTTTTGATTCATATTGATCTTCATGACTTGATTATTTCTTCATCTTGGAGCATGCTTGAATCTTTGCCTTGGTTTTGAGAACACTCAAGTTGACTCTTGGAATGAACTTGAAACTGCATCTTTGAGCTTGAGAGCATCAAGTCGAACTTGGGGTCGACTTCGTCCGCGACTTCACCCAAGTCGCAACTGGAGTCGACTTCGTTTGCGACTTCGGCATTCTTCCATCCCAAATTCAGCTCTGGAGTGATTTTTCCGACTGAAGTCGATGCTGGAGTCGAATTCGTTTGCGACTTGGCTTCCTAAGTCACAAGTGGAGTCGACTTGGCCCGCGACTTCACTTGTTCTTCTCCCATTTTTAACTCTGGACAGATTTGGCTTCTTGAAGTCGATCTTGGGGTCGACTTGGAGAACGACTTGGCCTTCCATGGTTTATTTTCTTCAAATGTATATGCCTTAAACATTTCCACAAACATGTTAGTAGTCAAGACTTACTCAAATTGATTTGTTAATCATCAAAACATAGATTTAGCTAGTTTTCCACATATTTCCAACAATCTCCCCCTTTTTGATGATTGACAAAACTGATTTGAGTGTATACCTTTCAATTATTTAAAAATACGATAAGTTTGTATTTGAAGTGTTATCATACATATGCTCATGCAAACTTTCAATAAAAACATTCAACAAACATATCCTACTCTTCTCCCCAAACATATCCTACTCTTCTCCCCCTCAAATCCTACTCGTCTCCCCCTTTTTGTCAATATATCAAAAAGTTAGAGGGTAAAGAGATAGGTGAGTTTGCTCCCCCTAAGTTTATGCTAAGTTAATTCAATCATTCCCATGTCATTTCTAATCTTATAAAATGCTTCTTTTGCTATAGGCTTTGTAAATATGTCTGCAACTTGATCCTCTGTTCTTACATATACCAAACATATGTCATGATTTTCTACATGTTCTCTAATGAAATGGTGTCTAAGGTCTATATGTTTGGTCCTAGAATGCAAGACTGGATTCTTGGTTAGACATATGGCACTAGTATTATCACATCTAATGGGTATATCTTTAAAATCCATGCCATAGTCTCTAAGTTGTTGTTTCATCCAAAGTAATTGGGCACAACAGCTCCCGGCGGCAATGTATTCGGCTTCCGCCGTAGATAGAGCAACACAAGTTTGTTTTCTTGAAAACCATGAAACCAACATGTTCCCAAGAAATTGACATGTTCTACTAGTGCTTTTTCTATCTACTTTGTAACCGGCAAAATCCGCATCCGAGTAGCCGATTAGATCAAAATTAGAGCCCTTTGGATACCAAAGTCCTATGTTGGTAGTGTCAACTAGGTATCTGAAAATTCTCTTCACAGCTACCAAGTGTGATTCTTTTGGACATGATTAAAATCTAGAGCACATACACACACTAAACAATATATCAGGCCTAGAAGCAGTTAAATACAACAATGAACCTATCATGCTTCTATACAAATTTAAATCAACTATTTTTCCTTTTTCATCTTTGTCGATTTTGATTGTTGAGCTCATTGGCGTGTTTGCTCCTTTGCTATTCTCCATGCCAAACTTCTTCAGCATTTCTTTGATATACTTGGACTGGTTAATGAAAATTCCTTCACTTAATTGCTTGATTTGCAGTCCAAGGAAGAAGTTTAGTTCTCCCATCATGCTCATCTCAAATTCCTTCTGCATAAGCTCAGAAAATTCTTGACAAAGTATTTCATTAGTAGCACCGAAAATGATATCATCAACATAAATTTGAATGATCAATATATCATTTTCTTTATATTTGATAAACAAAGTGGTGTCTACCTTTCCTTTTTGAAAATCATGATCAATCAGAAATTTGCTTAGTCTATCATACCAAGCCCTTGGAGCTTGTTTTAATCCATATAATGCTTTGGTTAACTTGTACACAAATTTGGATTGATCTTTTTCTTCAAATCCAGGTGGTTGTTCTACATACACCTCTTCATTTATATATCTATTCAGAAATGCACTTTTAACATCCATTTGAAACAATTTAAAGTTCATGTGAGATGCAAAAGCTAGTAAGATGCGAATTGCTTCCAATCTAGCAACCGGGGCATAGGATTCCTCAAAATCTATTCCTTCTTCTTGTGAGTATCCTTTTGCCACAAGTCTAGCTTTGTTTCTCACTACAAGTCCACTTTCATCTAATTTGTTCCTAAAGACCCACTTGGTGTCAATAACAGTACAATCATTTGGTCTAGGAACAAGGTGCCAAACTTGATTTCTTTCAAATTGATTTAGCTCTTCTTGCATAGCTATAATCCAGTTTTCATCATTAAGAGCTTGATCGATATTAGAAGGTTCAATTTTAGATACAAAGGCGTATTGTCCACAAACATTTTGCTTTGACCTTCTAGTTTTTACACCTTCATACACATTCCCTATAACTTGTTAAATTGGATGGGCATGTTTAAATTTTAAATCAGTTGGAGGTTTGTAGAAATCATTACCTTCACTTACCCTTTCCTCCATGGAATCTTCTTGCTTTTCCACATGCAGTTTTTCAAAATTGCTTGCTATATCATCTGCATCACTTAAATCATCTTTTCTTTTGTAGCATGGATTAGTTTCATCAAAAACAACATGTATGGACTCTTCTACAACTTGGTTTCGTTTATTGAATACTCTATATGCTTTGCTATTTGATGAGTACCCAAGGAATATTGCCTCATCACTTTTAGCATCTAGTTTTCCCAAGTTGGTTTTTCCATTGTTCAAAACATAGCATGTGCATCCAAAAGCATGAAAATATGAAATATTTGGTTTTCTTCTTTTCCATAGCTCATATGGGGTCTTTTTCAAGATTGCTCTAATGGTAACTCGATTCAAAACATGACAAGCTGTGCTTACAGCTTCACCCCAAAATTTCTTGGATAATTCGCTCTCATTTAGCATTGTTCTAGCCATCTCTTGTATAGTTCTGTTTTTCCTTTCAACTAATCCATTTTGTTGTGGAGTTCTTGGTGCAGAAAATGTGTGATGAATTCTTTTTTCATTACATAATTCTATGAATCATTTGTTTTCAAATTCACCACCATGATCACATCTTATAGTCATAATAGTACTTTGTTTTTCATTTTGCACCAAATTTACAAAAGTTGAAAACATAGGAAAGGCTTCATCTTTGCTAGCTAAGAGAATTATCCATGTGAATCTTGAAAAATCATCAACAATAACAAATACATATTTCTTTCCACCAATGGTTAAAATATCGGATGGCCCATATAGATCCATGTGTAGCAATTCAAGTGGCCTAGTGGTGGAGATTTCCTTTTTGGTAGAGAAAGGCATTTTAGGTTGTTTAGATAATTGACATGCCTTACAAATTTTGTCTTTGTCATATTTCAACTTTGGCAAGCCTTCTACCAAACTTTTCTTCCATAGGGTCTTTATATTCTCATGTTTATATGTCCAAGCCTTTTATGCCAAACCCATGGATCATTATCAATGGTCATTAGACATTGACCATCTAGTTCATCAAGTGAAACCAAATATACATTTCCATGTCTTTTTCCACTAAACATGATATGTTCTCCATCAAATACATTACATATGGATGATTCAAACACAACCTTGTATCCTTTGTCACATAATTGACTAATGCTCATTAGGTTATGCTTGAGTCCTTCAACAAACAAAACATCCTCCATGCATGCATTAGAAATACTATAGATGTTTCCTTTACCTTTAATTTTACCTTTCTCGTTATTACCAAAGGCAACCGTTCCGTCGTTGCAAGGCTTAAGTTTATGAAATAGACTTCTTTCTCCGGTCATATGCCTTGAACAACCGCTGTCCATGAACCATACATTGTTTGCCTTTGCCTTGAAACAAATCTGAAAAATAAGCAAGTAAATCTTATCTCTTTGGTACCCATTTTATGGGTCCATTTGGGTTAGTAATATTATTCAACCTTTGTTGCTCTAACTTAGAAATCCCAAATCTTGTGTTCCTTGGAACCCAAACTAATTTTGCACCATGGTCATACAATTTCTTAAAGTTACACTTATAGGCTTTATGACCCATTTTGTTGCAGAAATTGCAAGTCATTAGTAATCTAGGAGTAGGCCTCCAAGTATATTTTGGTTCAAATGTTGGCCTTCTAGTCCACATAACATTTTTCCTTTGTGGCTTGTATATAGGTGCAATTTTGGTTTGATATTTCCCACGTATTGGCACATTTGATTTACCACTTTCTTTTTGCTCAAGTGTATAATATCCAAGGCCTCTTTTATTTGTTTGAGCAGTCATATTCAGAAACATCTTCACATTTTCTTCGGGATTAGAGAACTTTGCTAATGATTCACTTAATAATTCGTTCTCCTTTTTCCATTTTTCTATCTCTTTCAACAATGATTCATTTTCTTCTTTCAGTTTTGTTGATTTTTCAGCTAGTTTTCCGTTTTCAATAATAACGAAGTTACATTGTTGTCTCTTTAATGATAACTTGTTTCCTAGCTTTTTGATTTCCTCATATAATGAATCATAAGCAATTTGAAGTTCTTCTAATTCAGCACATTTGAGGCATTCTTGAAAAGAAGAATAACTTGATTGAGAATAGCAAGGTTTGGAAGTTACCTCTTCATTGCTTGTACATTTTGTTGAGATGGTTTGTTCTTTCAAAACTTGAGTTGTGTTCAAACATAACAAGTCTTCTTCTTGTTCGATCCGTGCCATGCAGCATATTCTTGCACAGTTTGCTGTATCGTTGTCGATGGTTGAAGAGCTGCTTGTTGATGAAGTCTCTTCATTGACGTACATGCCTCTTCCCTTTGGCCTTTGGTATTTTCTGCCTTCATGTCCTTCCTCTCTTGATACTCTTCCGGCGTAGGACATTGAGCTTGTATGTGTCCTATTCCGCCTCATTTGTAGCACTTCATTGGCTCCTTCTTCTTCTCTCTCCGTGTTCTTTCTTTGAAGTCCTTGAAATTCCTTTCTTTTCTCACAAATTTTCGGAATTTGCGAGTGAGAAGTGCAATATCTTCATTATCGTTATGCGAAGAGGAGGTAGACTCTTCTGAGTTGTGTGCCGCTTTTAACGCAATGGCTTTCTTCCCTTTGTGACTGTCTTCGTTTCTTCTCTTAATTAGCTCATGTGACATTAATGAGCTAATTAGATCTTCTAGCTTTAGTGTATTTAGGTCTTTGGCTTCTTCAATTGCCGTAATCTTTGGAGTCCAAGATTCCGGTAGAGCTCTTAGTATCTTCATGACCTGTTCGGATTCAGAGATAGCCTTTCCAAGACCTTTCAAAGCATTAGTAATCTTAGAAAATCTAGCAAACATTTCAGAAATATTTTCTGTTTCTAGCATTCTAAAGCTTTCCAATTCTCCTATCAAAATATTTCTCCTAGTCCCTTGGACTTGAGAGGTTCCTTCATAAATGGATGTTAGAGTATCCCATATTTCTTTAGCGGTTTGACAAGATGATACTCTATCATATTCGGAAGCTGTGAGAGCACAAAATAGTGAGTTCATAGCTTTAGCATTGCTCTTTACAGTTCTTACTTCCTCTTCGGTCCACTTGGAAGCTCTTTCATCTATAGGCAATGTTACACCATCTTGGATTGCAATCCAAGAGTCCATGTCGGTAGCCAAGATGAGTTGCTTCATTCGAAGCTTCCAATAGCTGAAATTATTCCCATCAAACAATGGTGGCCTAGTGAATGATTGACCCTCAGCAAAAGCGGGAACAGAAGTAGATTGGGATGCCATGTGATTGGATCTCTTTGGTTTAACTCAAAGACCTGCTCTGATACCACTTGTTGGTTCCGAGTTGATGGTAATTACCCAAGAGGGGAGGGGTGAATTGGGTATTTAAAAATTTATAACTTAAACAGAAACTTTACCCCGGATTAATCTAGTCCCCTTAATGAAGAAACGAAATGGAAAGCAATATAATATAGAGAGTAGAAATATAAATCAAGCACACAAGATTTTTATAGTGGTTCAGGCAACCTCCCTACTCCACTCTTCCAAGCTCACACTCCTTGTGACTTGGGTTCCACTATTGTATTCTCTCAATACAATTAGAGCCACTGCTCTCTTCTAGATTCCAGCTCTAGGGGGCATCAACAACACACTCCACAAGTAGGTGATGAGTCTCACTCCAATCACACACTACTTTGCATACACTTGATCTTAGCTACCCAAGCTAAATCAAGCTTAATACAATTAAACGAAATAACAAAAGAAGTCTACACTTTACAGATGCGTAGAAGCGATTTGGCGCAGAGAAGAACTTGTAATATAGGCTTTGAAGATTCAGAGATTGAGCTCTAGCAGTTTGAAGCAGAGTTCTTCTTCTTTTAATGGCTTGATCTCTTTGAAGCTCTTGGATATAGCAGTTAAGCACACTTAATGATTCTCAGCTACTTCCCTCGTCCACCATGAATGCCTTTTATAATTTTGGAGGGAATCCGAACGTTAAAAGGTAGGTGGCGCGCATTTAATGCGCCAACGTTCGAATAAATTCCGACCATTGCGACCCAAGTCGCATGCGGAGTCGACTTCGGATGCGACTTCGCCCAAGTCGCAGATGGAGTCGACTTCGCCTCTCCGTTGCAACTTCAAGTTCCAGGTCCGGTCGACTTGGGTATCGACTTGACCCAAGTCGTAGGTGAAGTGGACTTCGGGTGCGACTTCACCTCTTCAGGTTCCAAGTCTGAGTCTTGAGTCGACTTTGGCTTCAGATTTCAACTCAAGTCGATCATGGAGTCGAATTGGGTTGCGACTTGACTTGGTCCTTGCAAAATATGCTTTGATCCTCATTGATTTGCTTTCATTCTGGAATGGCTCCTTATACTTGTAGATCTTGTGATTCTTGAAGAGCTTTTCTTTGATTCTTCTTGGATTAGCTTGAACCTTGTGAATCTTTGAAGAACTTGAATCTGGCATGGTAGATTCATGCACCTTGCTTGCTTTTGATTCATATTGATCTTCATGACTTGATTATTTCTTCATCTTGGAGCATGCTTGAATCTTTGCCTTGGTTTTGAGAACACTCAAGTTGACTCTTGGAATGAACTTGAAACTGCATCTTTGAGCTTGAGAGCATCAAGTCGAACTTGGGGTCGACTTCGTCCGCGACTTCACCCAAGTCGCAACTGGAGTCGACTTCGTTTGCGACTTCGGCATTCTTCCATCCCAAATTCAGCTCTGGAGTGATTTTCCCGACTGAAGTCGATGCTGAAGTCGACTTCGTTTGCGACTTGGCTTCCTAAGTCGACTTCGTTTGCGACTTGGCTTCCTAAGTCGCAAGTGGAGTCGACTTGGCCTGCGACTTCACTTGTTCTTCTCCCATTTTCAACTCTGGACAGATTTGGCTTCTTGAAGTCGATCTTGGGGTCGACTTGGAGAACGACTTGGCCTTCCATGCTTTATTTTCTTCAAATGTATATGCCTTAAACATTTCCACAAACATGTTAGTAGCCAAGACTTACTCAAATTGATTTGTTAATCATCAAAACATAGATTTAGCTAGTTTTCCACATATTTCCAACATTCAGCACTTAGAAAATGTTCCCAAATTTCATCTCAACTTAACGTGCAAAGGACTTATACATGTTGCTGAAATTTTTCCAGCAGTAGGGCCCACTCGTGCTGCAATTCCACCCCTATTCAATGCTCCCTTATCTACCATATGAGGTGGGTGAATTTGGGCCAAGTAAAATGCATTTTTACTTTTACCAAAAACCATAAAATCTGCATCACTTTGACCGTAAACTGCATAGCCAATTCACGCCCAAATCTGTCCAGATTTTTGCATCCCATTTTTCATTTTTATTTTATGAAAAAATGTGGGTAATTTATGTCTCTAATTACCCTTTAATTCATGCATTAATTTTATGTAAATAAATTTAACAAATATTGCAGCAACTTAACACCAAAAATCACATTTTCCACCCATACAAGCTGTCCACGTTTTCAGCAGTATATACTTGCCTTTTTCCATTTTTTAATTGCTGCGAATCTCCATTATTGAATGCACATATCATGTACTTATATCCCTGCAACATTTAGGCATTTTTAAAAAATGCAAAAATAAAAAAGAATCACCAAAACAGCCCTTGGACGTGCCCTCTTTGCCACCTTGGCTACCCTCATGTAGCTTCATCATTTCATGCATTAAATGGATGGATAATTCATGGCATTATGCATTTTATTTAAACGCAAAAATTCCCTCAAAAATTCCTGCAATGGACACCTCATAACTCATTTAATTCCATGCCATCATGTCATGCACCTTTGTATTTATGATATAGTACTCTCTTGGAGCATAGGTCAAACATAGCCACCTTTTTCTATGCAGGAACTTTCCCAACATGTCATGCTTAATCCAAGCCATCCAAAATAAGCATCTCACCATTCCATTCAACCGTTTCAAATTTCAACTCAATCCGAGTTTTCTAGCTCCCGATATAGCCGTTTAAAGTTAACGGTTGAAATGAACATATGCTTAAAAATTCATAATTCTCATTTCATGAAGAATTTTCATAATCTTTTCATTCCATAATACCAAGCCCAAAATTATCAATTTCCATTTCAAAGTTCACTTGAATCCGCCTTATAGGCGTTGAGTTATGAATTTTTCATTATTTTCCATCAAACTTGTCAATTTCCACATTAATTCCCATAATTCATTTTAAATAATGAAAAATGATTTCTCATGATATTTTTGCACAATTAAATCACAAATAATTCATTCTAAACTCATTTTCTCATTTAAGCTCAAAGTCATTGATCACATCATTAATGCTAACCCACAACCCTAATTGCCATAATTAGCAAAAATCACATAATGCCTTCATAATTCCATAATACACAAATAATCATCATATACACGTTGAATACATACATATGGGTCCTACATGGGTTAGGGTTTCACATAGAATGTATAAATGATATAAAATCCTAAGGAGTTAGGATTAACTGGATAAATATCCGTTAAAACTCGCCGTGTGACAGAGCAACAATCCTGATCACGTTTACCAGTCGAACGATCTTGAGGTAAGGTTGTGACTCTTGGGCTGGGGCGCCACAACGTGTCGTGTTAAGTAATAAAGAGTGAGTAGAGTATCGTTGCAACGAGGATTTGTAGACCGGAATTATTATTTAGCTTAACCGCTTTCGAGGGTTGTGAAATTCTGAGTTTGTGGTCCTATTAAACTAATAATTGCAAGGGAAAATTAGAGTAGAGATATGAGACTACTGGATACTAAAACGGGTTTACTGATTAGTGATGGCAGATGGATAGATCGGAATCCTTGAACCTAAACTATATTGCTCTGGTTCTTGTTAAGTGGATTGCATATGAATTTACTAGCCCAAGTTCATATATCTTCATATATGTCTTCCAACAGTATATAAAGCTAATTACACCCTATTTAAGTGCTATGTTCCCATGCCATTAAATAAAGTGAAATTGATAAGTTCATAACTTGTATAATGACTACATAGGGTTTAACAGTATATTCCTATTCGTTAAACAACTCTCCTTACACAAAGGTCGAAACCTTTGCTTTGCACATGGATCTGGCAAAGATCTCCCTTTTTCAAGGGTAAATCAAGCAATTAAATCATCTTACAAGGTAGCTAATCTTGTAAAAGCATTATACTCACACATGCAAAGGTAAATCATACACAGCCATGTATATAAGTTTAAATATTCATTCCTGAATATTCTAAGAACCAAGAAACAATACAGTTTAGAATTCAATTCATCCTAACTATCCATCTAATGGAGGTTTAGTTCAAAGACATGATCTTAACAAGCACTACATCCATATAAAAAGTATCCATAGTGCAGAGAAAGAAAATTGGAAAGAATAAGAAAAACTATTTTTCGGCGGTTTCCACCAACAGGACTTGATTCCTTTCTTCAATCCGAGCTTTGATCTTGATTTCCACTTTCTCTTGCACTGTAGTTCGTACTCAGGCTCTCTCTTCCTTCCTCTCCGCGCACGAACCCCTAGGAACTATATATATAGAGTCCCCTTTTGCGTAGCTTACGCACTGGAATATTCGCATACGGATGCGTATTGGGGCCTAGGCGCCCCTAGCTGGTGCCTAGGCGCCAACTCTCTGTATGCTGAACAGTTTGGATAATGTCTGGAGACCCTAGGAATTTCTACACTGGCACCTAGGCGCCAACTCCCTGGACGTGATTTCTAACTTGTGGTTTCAGCAATGTTTTCACTTGAGTTGCATGTTGATGAAGTGGCGCCTGGGTGGCGCCTAGGCACCAACTCTCTGGACCGCTCCCTTCATGTCAGTTGTGTGTGTTGCAAACGGTCAAGGCGTGTAGGATGGCGCCTCTGGTTCTGGACGCCTCAGCTTGCATTCAATATGTCCGCTCTGCTATCATACGTCCCGTCCTTTCTACAAAAGATGGAAAAATTAAATAAATGAACTAAAAATGCCTAAATAATGCAAAAATTTCCTAAAACTAATTAATGCTCTTAAAATGCAAAACGGATAAAAATTAAGCTAAATGAGTGCAAACTATACCTAGTCTCTTGAACTAACGCACAAATTAAGTCTGAAATGGGCCATGATAACTCGTAAAAATACAAGTTATCAATGGCCAAGTTGGTCACATGACCCTGGACTGCGGGACCGCCAAAGCCAAAACAATAAAGTGCTTCATCTGTGATCAAGTTGGACACATTTCACCCAACTGTCCAAATAAGCGACAAGGAGTACCAGCCCGAGGGAGGCCGGCCCAGCAAAAGGTCCCCGCCATCACCAATCGGCCTGGTACTGTTGTCAACCTAGTGCGTGTCCAAGCCCTCACCCGAACAGAGTCACAGGAGATGGAGGAAAAAGTGATTACAGGTATGATTTATATTTTAGGAAATACTGCAGTAGCTTTATTTGATTCTGGAGCTGCGCATTCATTTATATCATACCAATTCGTAACGACACACGCACTCCGGGTAGAAGAAACTAATAGTACCATATATGTAGAATCCCCAGTATATAGATTGGTAAGCATAAATCAAGTATGTAAAGGATGCCCTATCAGGATAGGATAAAAAATATTAGAAACAGATCTTATCCTATTGCTAATGACAGAGTTTCATTTTATACTAGGGATGGATTGCCAAGTCATGGGGGTGCAACAATTAACTGCAGGAATAAAAAGGTGCAATTTAAAGCATCAAAGGATGAAATAGAGATCAGTAAGATAAGATAGCCAGAAAACACAACAAGGATGATATCAGCTATCAAGGCAGCTAAGCTGATAGATAACAATGTACAACCTATCTGGTCTCTATAAACATAATAAAAAGAGATGGGGTACCTATGGAACAAATTCCAGTGGTAAAGGAATTTCTAGATATTTTTCCAAAAGAGCTATGTAATTTACCACCGAAAAGAGAGATAGATATGAAAATAGAAATTATCCCAGGGATAACTCCAATATCTAAGGCCGCATATAGATGGCGCCAGCTGAATTGGCTGAGTTGAAAATACACATCCAAGATTTATTAAATAAAGGATTTATTAGACCCAGTGCATCACCTTGGGGAGCTCCATTACTATTTGTAAGGAAAAAGGATGGGAGTTTGAGACTCTGTATTGATTACAGAGAATTGAATAAAGTAACAGTAAAAAATAAGTACCCACTCCAAAGAATAGATGATCTCTTTGATCAGTTAAAAGGAGCTTCTACATTTTCAAAAATCGATTTATAGTCTGGGTACCACCAGTTGAGGATATGTCCAAAAGTCATCCATAAAACAATATTCAGAACAAGATATGGGCATTATGAATTCTTAGTCATGCCATTTAGACTAACAAATGCCCCAGCTGTGTTTATGGATATGATGAACAAAATTTTTCGAGAATTTTTGGATTAATTTGTGGTGGTATTCATCGATGACATATTAATTTATTCAAAGACAGAAGCAGAGCATGAGAAACATCTAAGGATAGTGTTAGAAATTCTTCGAAAGGAGAAATTAGATGCAAAATTCAAGAAATGTGAATTTTGGTTGAAACAGGTAGCCTTTATCGACTACATTATATCCGAGAAGGGAGTACAGGTAGATCCTCAAAAGATTAAGGCAATAACAAAGTGGCCACAACCAACAAATATTATAGAAATAAGAAGCTTTCTAGGGCTAGTTGGCTACTACAAGAGATTTGTGGAAGGATTCTCACAATTGTCAGCTCCACTGACAAAGCTGACAAGGAAAGGAGTTAGGTATGAATGGACACAGGAATGTGAGAATAACTTCCAAGAATTAAAGAAAAGACTTGTAAAAGCGCCAATTCTAACACTACCTACGGAGAAGGAAGGGTTTGTGATCTATAGTGATGCCTCAAAGAAAGGATTAGGATGTGTACTAATGCAAAATGGAAAAGTTATATCATACGCATCCACGCAACTCAAGTCAAATGAGGTAAACTATCCAACTCATGACTTAGAATTGGCAGCAGTAGTCTTTGCCTTGAAAATTTAGAGACATTAGTTGTATGGAGTTAAATGTGAGGTCTATACTGATCACAAAAGCCTCAAGTACATTTTTACTCAAAAGGAGTTAAATATGAGGCAAAGAAGATGGCTCGAGTTACTTAAGGATTATGACCTCAACATTTTATATCATCCAGGCAAAGCTAATGTAGAAGCCGATGCGCTAAGTAGAAATATTAGCTTAGCACATCTCATCACAAAGGAAGAAGGGCTACTACAAGAATTGAGACAACTAGAATTAATTGTAAGCCCGCCTGGGGTACAAGTTAGATTATCTCAATTACAAATCCAGTTAAATTTATTTGAACAAATTAAAATAGCTCAACAAGAAAATGGGGATCTAAAAAGTTATGTTGAGAAAATGATCAAGAAAAATCCCAATGAATATATAAAAGATGAACATGGAATGTACAGATATAGGGGTCGTCTGTGTATACCCAATCAAGAAGAAATCAAGGATCAGATATTGAAAGAAGCACATTTCTCTCTATTTTCGATGCATGTAGGTAGCACCAAGATGTATCAAGACGTCAAAAAAATGTATTGGTGGAATAACATGAAAAGAGAAATTGCTGAGTATGTGGCTAAGTGCTTAACATGCCAAAGGGTTAAGGCTGATCACCAAAAGACCCTGGAAAGTTACAGTCACTAGAAGTCCCATAATGGAAATGGGATGATATCACCATGAATTTTATTGAAGGGTTGCTAAGAACCCAAAATGGAAATGATGCTATATGGGTAATAGTTGATAGATTATTAAAGGTAGCTCATTTCCTAGTCATTAAGAAAATTTTTACTGCTGAACGATTGGCTAAGATTTATTATAAGGAGATAGTAAGACTGCTTGGAGTACCTAAGTCAATAGTTTCCGATCGAGATTCCAATTTTACGTCTCGATTTTGAAAAAACTTACATCAAACCTTAGGTACACAGCTAAAATTCGGTACGACATTTCATCCTCAAACTAATGGGCAGACGGAAAGAGTAAATCAAATAGTTGAGGATATGCTAAGGATGTTGTGGCGCCCCGAACCGAGGTGCCTAGAAGCCTTACTCTGAGATCATTTTGATTGGTAAACGTGACTCAGGATTGTTGCCCTAATCACACGGCGTGATTTTTTTTATATCATCAATACATGGAAAATTTCCATCATTCATCCAACATGAAATATATTTCACATATCACAGTTATAACCCAAAACTGTTCCATAAACAAAAATATTCATTTCCATCTCAAAATTATCATCATTATCTTTACATAAAATTGACATATACAATATTTCATCAAAACTACATGTCATTTTACATGTTGCCTTCATCATCTTTTCCTGTCTGTTGTTGAAAAAGCATGGGTGAGTAATAATACTCAGTAAGCAAGCCATACATAATTTTTTCAATCATTTTCATGCATTTCATAAAATGCAAATGCAATGCATACATAACATTCATGACATTCCTTTGGATGCGACGCTAGTTAGGCGCCCATCCCATACGTGCTCCCATTTCAGGCCGACCTGGTCCTATTAAGCGACTTGGCAATAGCGAGGGGGACATCCGGTCCGCTTACTACCTCGACTAAGACCTATTCCTCATGCACATGCTCATTCACATTCACATGCCGGCATGATATTTGCAAATCACAAACAAATTCATAGAAAGCATTTATTAAACAATTTAACAAAACGAACTTCAGCTCATGTAAAGCAGTTATAGGTATGGCCAACCTTAAATAAATTTCATAAAACAACTTGTAAAATATTTCAATAATTTGGGAAATAATTTGCAAAACATATAACTTGCTTACCTTCTCAGTGGGTGTCTTCGACCTTCTCTTTTCCTTTTCCTTTTCCTATTTAAGGAAAAAGGATAATTTTATTTTTTCTATTCAAGCTGCTTCCCATGCATGCTCTATAATATTTGGGCATTATTTCTTTATATGGATATTTTTATCCATAGGTTCCTCAAAATTTCAATCCTTATATTTAAATATTAATCTCAAATTTTCTCCAAAACCACGCTACTTACTATAGCAAATCACTGTTCATCCGAGTTACTGTTCAGAGAGACGTGGTTACTGTTCATGGGTTCAAAAAATTGATATTTTTTTCAAAAATAAAAAATACCATGACATAGCTTATGCCTAGTATATCATAGGACATTTCATACATTTTGAATTTATCATCATTTACTTAGCGAAAACAATCATTTTCTCCATATACTAAAAATCAACATAAACTCACTTAAGCATAATCCTTAATTCCAAAAATCATGAAATTAATATATCATCATTAAAAAATTATATTTATCATAATCATACATCCCAAATCATTATTTATCAATTTTGGAGCATTATTTTCACATATCATATGCTATCTTCCCGAATACCCTATCTTCACTCCAAATTTTTGATGTTTTGGCATAATTCCATTTAAGCATTGTGTATATACTTATTTTCTCATTCTTAGGCATTATTTAAGCATTGTTTTACCCTACTTAACATTCAAAAAAAATTTGGGTAGAAATCACTTACCCGAAGTGGAGATATGCCACTTTTTCTCTCTAACTTCCTCCTTTTCTTCCTCGGACGTCTGGGAAGGTTTGGGAATTGAAAATTTTCAAATGGAGCTGGGTTTTGGATGCCTTGGACGTCCACCCCTGCTGCCCTATTTATATTGTTGGATTTTTCAATAATTTGGAATTTACCCCCAAGCTTTGAGGTATTTAATTATAAATTGGTATTTCTTTTTAATTTTAAAAATTGCTTTGAGCCAAGAGCTGCCTACCCTATGCCTGCTCCAGCCACCCTATGCAGCCCTATTTTTTACCTATTTTTTTAATTTTTAAAATTATTTAATTTAGGCTAAACAAATCTTAGCCGTTGATTAAATATGATGATGATCATGGACCATTGATCATGGTCAAAGCCTCCCAACTGCCCCCTGGTCACGTCCCCTGCTGCAGCTGCTTTGCATTAATTTTTTTATTTTTAATTATTTATTTTATTTAAAAAGTCAAAAGTAGAATTTATTAAAAAGTTAGCTAATTTTTTATCTTGTTTTGACGTTCCCTTTTGACCTTTGATTTGTGATTTTCATCACATCTTAACCCATTCATCATGTCCATCATGAATTTTTAACCATCCATAAAAATTTTCATCAAAATCCGACGCCCGGATTGCAATTTATGAATTTTTTTCTATTTTTCCACTAAAATCCAAATTTAGATTAAAATATCGAAAAGAATTGTTATTTCGTCATGTAGTGATTAAATCTCTATTTTGTCTTTTTGTGATTAAGTTAATCCAAGTGATTAACTCTTAATCACGTGTCTTAATCCCCAGTTACTATTCACGTTCACTATTCACGGGATTAAATTCCTAATTTCATTATTTTCAATCTCCAATACACATATCCATCAATACAATTCATGAATTTTCATTTATCATAAAAAAATAATTACAAAAGAATCTAAGGTTACATTTGCCGAAATGATGCGTATATTGTTGGGGTTTCACAATCCTCCCCCCCTTACAATAGGTTTCGTCCCGAAACCTATCTTTCCTTGAACAATTGAGGATATTTTCCTTCGACCTCTTCCCGTAACTCCCAAGTGGCCTCGGACTCTGAATATCGATTCCATTGTACCTTTACATACTCGATCTCTCTGTTCCGAAGCTTCTTGATCTTGAAATCCAATATTTTGATTGGCCTTTCATCATAATTCAAGTGTTCTTGGATTGACAAATTCTCTGCTATTAACACGTGGGTAGGATCGAAATTTCCTAAGCATGGAGATGTGAAATACATTGTGGATGGCACTGAGGGCTGGTGGCAGAGCTATTCTATAGGCTAAATTGTCTATCTTTTCCAGAACTTCAAAGGGCCCAACATATCTTGGGTTTAATTTTCCTCTCTTTCCAAACCGGGTGACTCCCTTGAATGGTGTTACCTTAACAAATACGTGATCCCCAACTTGGATATTTAAATCCCTTCTTTTGCAATCGGTGTAACTCTTTTCCTGCTCTAGGCCGTGAGTATACACTGGCGAATCACTTGAACTTTTTCTGTCATTCTCTTTGAGAGGTCTGGAGCCAACTTTCTTTCTCCCACTTCATCCCAGTTTAGAGGAGTTCTACATTTCCGTCCATATAAAGCTTCAAATAGGGCCATTTTTTATACTTGCTTGATAACTGTTGTTATAAGCAAACTCTGCCATAGCCAAACATTCATCTCATGATCCTCCAAATTCTACTATGCACATCCTCAGCATATCCTCAACTACTTGATTTACCCTTTCTGTCTGCCCATCAGTTTGAGGATGAAATGTTGTACTGAATTTTATCTGTACCTAAGGTTTGATGTAAACTTTTCCAAAATCGAGACGTAAAACTGGAATCTCGATCGGAAACTATTGACTTAGGTACTCCATGCAGTCTCACTATCTCCTTATAATAGATCTTAGGCAGTAAAATTTTTCTTGATGGCCAGGAAATGAGCTACTTTTGATAATCTATCAACTATTACCCATATAGTATCATTTCCATTTTGGGTTCTTGGCAACCCTTCAATAAAATCCATAGTAATATCATCCCATTTCCATTCTGGAATTTCTAGCCACCGTAATTTTTTAGGGGTCCTTTGATGATAACCCTTTGACATGTTAGACACTTAGCCACATATTTAGCAATTTCCATCTTCATATTATTCCACCAATACATTCTTTTGATGTCTTGAAACATCTTGGTGCTACCTGGATGCATCGAAAATGGAGAGAAATGTGCTTCTTTCAATATCTGTTCCTTTATTTCCTCTTGATTGGGTATACACAGGCGACTCCTATATCTGTACATCCCATGTTCATCTTGTATATATTCAGTGGGGTCTTTCTTGATCATTTTTTTCCACATAACTCTTTAAATCCCCATTTTCTTGTTGAGCCTTTTTAATTTGCTCAAATAAATTCGACTGGATTTATAATTGAGACAATTTAACTTGTACCCCAGGTGGGCTTACAATTAATTCCAATTGTCTCAATTCTTGTAGTAGCTTTTCTTCCTTTGTGATAAGATGTGCTAAGCTAACATTTCTACTTAACGCATCATCTATTACATTAGCTATGCCTGGATGATATAAAATGTCGAGGTCATAATCCTTGAGTAATTCGAGCCATCTTCTCTGCCTCATATTTAACTCCTTTTAAGTAAAAATGTACTTGAGGCTTTTATGATCAGTATAGACCTCACATTTAACTCCATATAAATAATGTCTCCAAATTTTCAAGGCAAAGACTACTGCTGCCAATTCTAAATCATGGGTTGGATAATTTACCTCATTTGGCTTGAGTTGCCTGGATGCGTATGATATAACGTTTCCATTTTGCATCAGTACACATCCTAATCCTTTCTTTGAGGCATCACTATAGATCACAAACCCTTCTTTCTCCGTAGGTAGTGTTAGAATTGGCGCTTTTACTAGTCTGTTCTTTAACTCTTGGAAGCTATTCTCACATTCATGTGTCCATTCATACCTAACTCCTTTCCTTGTCAGCTTTGTGAGTGGAGCTGACAATTGTGAGAATCCTTCCACAAACCTTCTGTAGTAGCCAGCTAGCCCTAGGAAACTTCTTATTTCCGTGATATTTGTTGGCCGTGGCCACTTTGTTATTGCCTCAATCTTTTGAAGGTCTACCTGTACTCCTTTCTCAGATATAATATGGCCAAGAAAGGCTACCTGTTTCAACCAAAATTCACATTTCTTAAATTTAGTATATAATTTCTCCCTTCGGAGAATTTCCAATACTATCCTCAAATGTTTCTCATGCTCTTCTTCTGTCTTTGAATAAATCAATATATCATCAATGAATACCACCATAAATTGATCGAAAAATTCTCGAAAATTCCCGTTCATCATGTCCATAAATATAGCTGGGGCATTCGTTAGTCCAAATGGCATGACTAAGAATTCATAATGCCCATATCTTGTTCTGAATGCTGTTTTATGGATGTATAGGACATATCCTCAACTGGTGGTATCTTGACTGTAAATCAATTTTTGAAAATGTAGAAGCTCCTTTTAACTAATCAAAGAGATCATCTATCTTGGGAGTGGGTACTTATTTTTTACTGTTACTTTATTCAATTCTCTGTAATCAATACAGAGTCTCAAACTCCCATCCTTTTTCCTTACAAATAGTACTGGAGCTCCCCAAAGTGATGCACTAGGTCTAATAAATCTTGGGTTTGTATTTTCAACTCAGCCAATTCAGCTGGCGCCATCCTATATGGGGCCTTAGATATTGGAGTTATCCCTGGGATAATTTCTATTTCCATATCTATCTCTCTTTCCAGTGGTAAATTACATAGCTCTTTTGGAAAAATATCTAGAAATTCCTTTACCATTAGAATTTGTTCCATAGGTATCTCATCTCTTTTTATTATGTTTATAGAGACCAGATAAGCTGTACATTGTTGGCGTATCAGCTTAGCTGCCTTGATAGTTGATACCATCCTTATTGTGTTTTCTAGCTGTCTTATTTTACTAATCTCTATTTCATCTTTTGGTGCTTCAAATTACACATTTTTATTTCTACAATCAATTGTTGCACCCCATTGACTTAGCCAATCCATCCATAATATGACATCAAACTCTATCATGGGTAATAGGATGAGATTAGCTTCTAATATTTTTATTCCTATCCTGATAGGACATGCTTTGCAGATTTGATTTATACTTGCCAACCTATACACTGGGGATTCTACATGTATAGTACCACTGGTTTCCTCTACCCGAAGTGCGTGTGTGATTACAAATTGGTAAGATATAAATGAATGCGTAGCTCCAGAATCAAATAAAGCTACTGCAGAATTTCCTAAAATATAAATCATACCTGTAATCAGTTTCTCCTCCATCTCTTATGACTCCGTTCGAGTGAGGGCTTGGACACGCACTGGGTTGACAGCAGTACCGGGTCGATTGGCGATGGCGGGGACTTTTTTCTTGGCCGGCCTCCCTCGAGCTGGTGCTCCTTGTGGCTTATTCGGACAGTTAGGCGAAATGTGTCCGACTTGACCACAGTTGAAGCACTTTATTATCTTGGCATCGTCGGTCCCGCAGTCCCAGGCCACATGACCCGCTTGGCCACATTTGTAGCATTTCTCCGTTCCCTATAGACATTCGCCTGAATGGTGCTTGTGGCAAGTTCTACAAATTGGAGTGCTCATTGTCTTGTCGCCGATCTTCTATTTCCCGGTGATTCCCTTTTTCCCTTTATTAGCCTCACATTCCTTGGAGGCTGTAAAGAATTATTTTTGAGCCTGCCTAAGCTCTTGAGTCCTCATTAACTCCATCTCGAATGCCCTAGCTCTCTCAATGCTAGAGACATAGTCTTTTATTAGTAACGGGGCTAACCCCTCTGGAACCTTTGTGCCTTATTTTCCGGCACATTGGCAATCCATGGAACATATCTCACCAAGGCGTTAAACTTTGTAGCGTATTCCGTGACTGTCATCCTGCCTTGGTAGAGTTTTTCGAACTCTATCACCCTTTGGCTCTATAGCCCTAGGGGAGATATTCTTTATTAAATTCCTCCAAAAATTCATGTCACGTAACTTGCTTCGGATGTGGCATAGTGATCATTAGTGTTTCCCACCATTCATAAGCATCTTTTACCAGTAGGTGGGTAGTGCACAACACTTTCTGCTGATCATTGCAGGGCGATATCTTGAATAGTTTCTTAATTTCTGTGATCCACTGTTCTGCAATGAGGGGGTCTGGTTCCCTTGCAAATTTGGGTGGGGACGGGGCAAGAAAGGCATCGATAGCCTTTCTGTCAGCCTCAAGGAGACTATCATTCACTCCCCTTGACGTGCCAGGATTGGCCGAGGGCCCTGGTCTTTCCCCGTCTCCTCTTGATGGCGGGGCCTACTAGTTCTGCATCTCTTGTAATAACCTAGCAGTCTAGGTTGTCCATTGTTGCATAGCTTTCTCGATGGCCGCAGCAATTCTTTTTTCTATATTGACCTCTGCTTGAGGTCTAGGGCTTTCCTCTCGTCGTGGGCTAGTCCTAGAGGTTTGTTCTTCGGATTCTGCCCTATACGTTCTTTTACTAGCTTCGCCCCTTGCTTGATCTACCGATTCTTCCATTGGGGCCTTTCCTTTGTTGGCTCTTGCTCTAGCTCTAGTGAGTGACATTTTCAACTTCATGAAACATTTATTAGTATAACATCAATATTCATCAATAATAAATAAATCAATCATAATCATGATTTCATGTATTCTAATTTGATCATTTCTTTCCTTTTCTGCCTATTTACCAATCCATGCTCTGATACCAACTTCTGTGGCACCCCGAACCAAGGTGCCTAGAAGCCTTACTCCGGGATCGTTTTGATTGGTAAACGTGACTCAGGATTGTTGCCCTGATCACACGGCATGATTTTTTTTTTATCATCAATACATGGAAAATTTTTATCATTCATCCAACATGAAATATATTTCACATATCACAGTTATAACCCAAAACTATTCCAAAAAAATATATTCATTTCCATCTCAAAATTATCATCATTGTCTTTTCATAAAATTTACATATACAACATTTCATCAAAACTACATGTCATTTTACATGCTGCCTTCATCAACTTTTCCTGTCTGTTGTTGAAAAAGCATAGGTGAGTAATAATACTCAGTAAGCAAGCCATACATAATTTTTCAATTATTTTCATGTATTTCATAAAATGCAAATGTAATGCATACATAACATTCATGATATTCGCCAACCGCGGCTAGCGCGGTTGGTCGTCGACAGCGGCGCAGAAATGCGCTTTGCTGTCGACGTGGGTTCGAATCCCGTGTGGGATATTCGGCCCAAAAATAGCGTGGGAGCTTGTGGTCTCCCGGGTGAGGGGGTGTGAGAGCTTGTGGTCTCTCTGTTGGCTGTTGGAAGTTGTATCTTCCAGTTTATTTCGTGAAGTTGTGTCTTCAAGATTTCTTTGGGATGTTATTCTGTCCCCGAATTTGTAAGAATGTCTCAGATCTTCAGGTATAATATGTATTGAGATGGATGTAATTAATACCAATCAAAAAAAAAAAAAAACATTCATGATATTCTTTTGGATGCGACGCTAGCTAAGCACCCATCCCATACGTGATCCCATTTCAGGGAGGTCGCCGCCGGACTGGGCCTAATAAGCGACTTGGCAATAGCGAGGGGGACATCCGGTCCGCTTACTACCTCGACTAAGGCCTATTCCTCGTGCACATGCTCATTCACATTCACATGCCGGCATGATATTTGCAAATCACAAACAATTTCATAAAAAGCATTTATTAAACAATTTAACAAAACGAACTTTAGTTCATGTAAAGCAGTTATAGGTATGGCCAACCTTAAATAAATTTTATAAAGAAACTTGCAAAAAATTTCAAGCATTTTGGAAATAATTTGCGAAACATAAAACTTGTTTACCTTCTCAGTGGGTGTCTTCGACCTTCTCTTTTCCTTTTCCTATTCAAGGAAAAAGAATAATTTTATTTTTTCTATTCAAGCTGCTTCCCATGCATGCTCTATAATATTTGAGCATTATTTCTTTATATGGATATTTTTATCCATAGGTTCCTCAAAATTTTCATCCTTATATTTAAATACTAATCTCAAATTTTCTCCAAAATCACACTGTTTACTGTAGCAAATCACTGTAGCAAATTGCTATTCATCCGAGTTATTGTTCATAGGGACATGGTTACTGTTCATGGGTTCCAAAAATTGATATTTTTTTCTAAAAATTAAAAATACCATGACATAGATTATGCCTAGTATATCATAGGACATTTCATACATTTTGAATTTATCATCATTTACTTGGCGAAAAAATCATTTTCTCCATATACTAAAAATCAACATAAATTCACTTAAGCATAATCCTTAATTCCAAAAATCATGAAAATAATATATCATCATTCCAAAATAATATTTATCATAATCATACATCCCAAATCACTATTTATCAATTTTTGAGCATTATTTTCACATATCATATGCTATCTTCCCGAATACCCTATTTTCGCTCTAATTTTTTGATGTTTTGGCATAATTCCATTTAAGAATTGTATCTATACTTATTTTCTCATGATTAGGAATTATCTAAGAATGGTTTTACCCTACTTAACATCCAAAAAAAATTTGGGTAGAAATCACATACCCGAAGTGGAGATATGCAACTTTTTCTCACCCTTTTTCTCTCTAACTTCCTCCTTTTCTTCCTTGGACGTGTGGGAAAGTTTGGGAACTGAAAATTTTCAAATGGAGCTGAGCTTTGGATGCCTTAGACTTCCACCCCCTGCTTCCCTATTTATATTGTTGGATTTTTCAAGAATTTGGAATTTACCCCCAAGCTTTGAGGTATTTAATTATAAATTGGTATTTCTTTTTAATTTTAAACATTTCTTTGAGCCAAGAGCTGCCCACCCTATGCCTTCTCCAGCCACCCTATGCAGCCCTATTTTTTACCTATTTTTTTAATTTTTAAAATTATTTAATTTAGGCTAAACAAATCTTAGCCGTTGATTAAAGATAATGATGATCATGGACCATTGATCATGGTCAAAGCCTCCCAACTGCCCCCTGGTCACGTCCCATGCTGCAGCTGCTTTGCATTAATTTTTTTATTTTTTTAATTTTTTTTATTTAAAAAGACAAAAGTAGAATTTATTAAAAAGTTAGCTACTTTTTTATCTTGTTTTGACGTTCCCTCTTGACATTTGATTTGTGATTTTCATCACATCTTAACCCATTCATCATGTCCATCATGAATTTTTAACCATCCATAAAAAATTTCATCAAAATCCGATGCCCGAATTGCAATTTATGAATTTTTTTCTATTTTTCCACTAAAATCCAAATTTGGATTAAAATATCCAAAAGAATTGCTATTTCGTCCTGTAGTGATTAAATCTCTATTTTGTCTTTTTGTGATTAAGTTAATCCAAGTGATTAACTCTTAATCACGTGTCTTAATCCCCGATTACTATTCACGTGCTCTATTCCCGGGGTTAAATTCCTAATTGCATTATTTCAATCTCCAATACACATATCCATTAACATAATTCATGAATTTTCATTTATCATAAAAAATAATTACAAAAGAATCTAAGATTACATTTGCCAAAATGATGCGTATATTGTTGGGGTTTAACAGATGTGCACAGTAGAATTTTGAGGATCATGGGATGAATACTTGGCTATGACAAAATTTGCTTATAACAATAGTTATCAAGAAAGCATTCAAATGGCCCCGTTTGAAGCATTGTATGGACGGAAATGCGGAACTCCTCTAAACTGGAATGAAGTCGAAGAAAGAAAGTTAGATCCAGACCTATAAAAAAGAATGGTAGAAAAGGTCCAAGTGATTCGCTAGTGTATACTCACGGCCCAGAGTAGGCAAAAGAGTTACACCGATTGCAAAAGAAGGGATTTGAATATCCAAGTTGGGGATCACGTGTTTGTCAAGGTAACGCCATTCAAAGGAGTCACCCGGTTTGGAAAGACAGGAAAACTGAACCCAAGATATGTCGGGCCCTTTGAAGTTCTGGAAAAGACAGGCAACCTAGCCTATAGAATAGTCTTGCCTCCTGCTCTAAGTGTCATCCACAATGTGTTTCACATCTCCATGCTAAGAAAATATGTTTCCGATCCTACCCATGTATTGAAAGTAGAAAATTTGCCAATCCAAGAACATTTGAACAATGAGAAAAGGCCGATCAAAATATTGGATTTCAAGATCAAGAAGCTTCGGAACAGAGAGATCGAGTATATAAAGATACAATGGAATCGATATTCAGAATCCGAAGCCACTTAGGAGCTACGAGAAGAGGTCGAAAGGAAATATCCTCAATTGTTCAAGGAAAGATAGGTTTCGGGACGAAACCTATTATAAGGGGGGGAGGATTGTGAAACCCAGCTTCTTTAGGCAATACACATATTACCTAGGGTCGTAAACCCTAGATTTTTGTAATAATTTTTATGATGAATAAAAAATTCATGAATTATATTCATATATGTATTAGAGATGAAAATAATGCAATTAAGGATTTAACCCACGTGAATAGTAACCCAAGGATTAAGACACGTGATTAAGGGTAAATCACTTGGATTAACCTAATCACAAAAAGACAAAAAAGGAGATTTATGCACTAAAGTTACGAAATAGGAAAACTTTTTAATATTTTAAGAAAATTTCGGATTTTAGTGAGAAAATAAAGAAAATTTCATAAATTGAAATCCGAATGTTGGATTTAGATGAAAATTTTTATTGATGGTTAAAAATTTATGATGAACATGATGAATGGTGTAAGATATGATAAAAATCATGAATTAAGGGTCAAAATGAAACGTCAATTGGAGATTAAAAACGTAGCTCACCTTTTTCATTAATTTCCTTTGACTTTCTAATTAAATTTAAATAATTAAAAATAAAAATAATTAATGCAAATCAGCAAGGACGGCAGGGGCGTGCAGGGGGGAGGACTTTTGGGCAAAAATTCAATGGCTTAAAATCATCCTCATCAAGAATCAATGGTTGAGATTGAATTAGCTTAAAATAATTAATTTTAATAAATAAAAAATCATAAATAAATAGGGCTGCTAGAGGGGGGCATGAGCTGTTGTAGGGTGGCTTCACAAAGCTCAAAATATTGCATGGGATTTGGAAAAAAATATTTAGAATTTAATACCTTGAGCGAGGGGGTAAATTATAATTTAATGAAAAATGAGCATCTATAAATAGGGGATGCATGGGACGTCCAAAGGCACACCCATTATAACTCAATCTTGAGAAATTCAAGCCTTTCCCACCCCTAAAAATTCTTTTTTAAGAGAGAAAGAGAAGATTAGAGAGAGAAAGGGCCAATAGGAGGAGAGTTTTTCTACTTTAGGTAAGAGTATTCTTCCAAAATTTCTTCTGGGTGTTAAGTAGGGTAAAATCATGCTTAGATAATTTCTAAGCATGAGAAAATAAGTAAAGTTGTAATGCCTAAGTAGAATTATGCCAAAACATCAAAAATTTGGAACGAAGATAGAGCATTCCGAAAAATCATGTCTAAAATGTGAAAATAATGCTCCAATATTGCTAAATGATGATTTGGGATGAATGTTTATGATAGTTATAATGTTGAAATAATGATATATTAATCTCATGATTTTTGGATTTAAGGATTATGCTTAAGTGAAATTATGATGAATTTTAGTATATGGAGAAAATGATTTAATTGGCCAAGTTAATGATGATAAATTCAAAATTCATGAATTTTTCCATAATATACTAAACATAATCTATGTCATGGTATTTTTTATTTTCCAAAAAAATGTCAATTTTTTGAACCCATGAATAGCACCTAACTCGCTGTGAACAGTAAACGTTAACAGTAATCTGCTACAGTAATCATGAACAGTGATTTTAAACAGTAATTATGAACAACGAACAACATGATTTTAAAGAAAATTTGAGATTAATATTTATATTATATAAGGATGGAATTTTTGAAGAACCTATGGATAAAAAAATCCGTATAAGAAGATAATGACCAAATATTATAAAGCATGCATGAGAAACAACCGGAATAAAATGAATGAAATGTCCTTTTTCCTTGAATAGGAAAAGAAAAAGAAAAAGCCGAGGACACCAACTAAGGAGGCAAACAAGTTATATGCTTTCTAAAATATTTCTAAATAATTGCAAATTGTTTGCTCTCATGTTTTTTCTGAATTATATTTAAGGATGACCACTCCTATAATGCTTTACATGAAATGATTTCTAACTGCTTGTTAAATTCTTTTATAAAATATTTATGATTTATAATATCATGTTGGCATGTGTATGAGCATGGTGCACGAGGAATAGGCCATAATTGCGGTAGTAAGCGGACCGGATGTCCCCATTTTTATCGCCAAGTCGCTTATACAGGCCCAGGCCGGCGGCGACCTCCCTGAGATGGGAGCATGTATAGGATGGGCGCCTAGCTAGCGTTGCATCTAAAGGAATGTCATGAATGATATGAATGCATCGCACTTGCATTTTATGTAGTGTATGAAAAAGATTGAAAAATTATGTATGGCTTGCTTACTGAGTATTATGACTCACCCATGTTTTTCAAACGTCAGTCAAGAAATGATGATGAAGGAAGCATGCAAAATGACATGCAGAATTGTGATAGAAATGTGATGTATGATAATGTTTATGTAAAGACAATGAGAAAGATTTTGATATGAAAAATATCTTTCCAGTTGAATGAATGATGATAATTCTCCATGATTGATGTTATATATAAATATATATATATAATCCTGCAGTGTGATCAGGGCAACAATCCTGAGTCACGTTTACCAATCAAAAATGGTCCCGGAGTAAGGCTTCTAGGCACCCCGGTTTGGGGCACCACAACTCCAGCACAATTTAGCAAACACATAGCTTCAAGTGAGTTGGCGCCTAAGCACCAGCCAGGGGCGCCTAGGCGCCACCCTATCAACAGGCAAACCATTCCAGAAGGGTTGTGAAGTCACATGGGAGAAATTGCTTCTAGGGAGTTGGCGCCTAGATGCTAGCCAGGGGCGCCCAGGCGCCATGTACATGATCACATAGGTGTTTCAGGAGAGGTTCCAAGTTACATAGTCTCCAGGGAGTTGGCGCCTAGGCGCCAAGGCATGAACTCCTAGGGTTTCAGAAAAGTTCCAAGTTGCCCAGCACACAGAGAGTTGGCGCCTAGGCACCAATATGCATCCGTATGAGCAAATTTCAGTGCGTGTGCTGCACAGGGCCACTCTATAAATAGATCCTAGGGGTTTGCGCGCGAAAAACGGCCAGAGAGAGAGCTTGAAAATGGAATTACACAGAAGAGAAATACGAAAACGCAATCAAAGCATATATTGAAGAGAAGATTCAACTCCATTGGTGGAAGCCACTCGAAAACCAGTTTTCTCTTATTCTTTATATTTTTCTTTCTCTGCTTTCATGGATACTTTTAATATGGATGTAATGGATGTTATGATCTTATCTTTGAACTAAACCTCCATTAGATGGATAGTTAGGATGAATTGAACTCTAAAACATATTGTTTCTTTGAAATTCAGGAATGAATATTTGATATTATATATGATTGTGTTTGATTTACCCTTACATGTGTTGTTTTAATTTTTTTACAAGATTAGCTACCTTGTAAGATGATTTAATTGCTTGATTTATCCTTGGAAGAGAAAATCTTTGCTAGATCCATGTGCAGAGCATAGGTTTCCTCTTTGTAAGAGGAGTTGTTTAATGGATAGGAATATACCATTAAACCCTGTGTAGTCATTAAACAGGTTATGTACTTATCAATTTCACTTTATTTAACGGCATGGGAACATAGCAATTAAATAGGGTGTAATTAGCTTTATATAATGTTGGAATACATATATAGAGATTATTGAACTTGGGCTAGTAAATCGATACACAATCCAATAAAAAAGAACCAATGCGATATAGTTTAGATTTAAGGATTCCGAGCTATCCATCTGCTATCCCCGATTAGTAACCTCGTTTCTAGTATCCAGCAGTTCCGTGAACTCTACTCAGATTTCTTGTTGCATTTGTTAGCTTTAGTTCAAATCCACAAATTCAGAATTTTCTACCCACCGAAAGTAATTAAACTAATTAATAATTTCAGTTAACAATTCCTTGTGGGAACGATACTCTACTCACTCTTTATTACTTGACACAGCACGTATACTTGCGTGAATAGCGAGCAATTTAATTGACATATACGCAGCTCATCAAGTTTTTGGCGCTGTTGTCGTGGACTTATTTAGCTAATTATTGTTAGTTTTATTGCTTCCTTGTATAATTTTGTAGAATAGTTTATTTTCATAATTTCTTTTAGTTTAGAATTTTTTTTTCGCTAGTTCAATTGAATTGGTTTTTGCAGATTAATCTCATGTTGCATGTGCTGAGGCAAAGCCGGAAAGGAGATTGTTATTCCTTTTGATCCGGAACTCGAACGAACTTATTTGAGAAGGCATCGTAAGAGCAGGGAAGCTAAGAGCCAACATCATACTATGGAGCGCATCGAGAACTAAGACGAGAACGTTCACACAAACCAACAGGAGAACCAAAAGATTGAGGTTCCAATTCATCCACCTCAAGATGATTTGGACCAACCCATTTGGGATCTCATTGCGCTGGGCTAGAATGCAGTTCAGACTAGTATCGCACCTCCTCCTATTGACACTAAGAACTTTGAGATCAAACCGGTGATTTTCTAGATGCTCCAGTCCATTGGGCAGTTTGGAGGTATAACATCTGAAGACCCACACCGACATCTGCAGAATTTCTTGCAGATTATGAAGACGTTCAAGCAGAACGGAGTCTCCGACGAGGCAATGCGGCTTCAGACTTTTCCACTTGCTCTGCGGGATAGAGCTTCGGAGTGGCTAGACTCTCTACCCCCGAAAGCTGTCAACACATGGAACGACTTGGCTCAGAAATTCTTGGAGAAATATTTCCCGCCTGCCAAGTTAGCCAAGCTGAGGATGGACATAGTCTCGTTCAAGCAACACAGAGAAGAGACCCTATCAGAGGTGTGGGATCGCTTCAAAGACTTGCTCCGAAAATGCCTGCATCATGGAATTCAACCATAGGTTCAGATTCAAATTTTTTATAACGGTCTCCAGGATTCCACCCGTCACATGGTGGATTCTTCGTCAAACGGTTCTCTGCTGAGGAAAAACTATTGAGAATCATACGCCTTACTTGAAAACATGGCAGCCAATACCTATCAACTGCTATCTGACAGGAGCCGAAGTGGGGGTCTACTCCAACTGGATGCAGTTTCATTGATTAAAGCTCACATCGACGCCTTAACCTGGCAGATTCAGAACTTATTTAGGCTAGCCAACGTTAGTGCAGTAGGGGCGCATACACCACAGCAGCCGACAGCAGCAGATATTTGCACGTGATGTGGCGAATTCGGCCATCCCAGTGATGAATGTGCCTCTAATCCGGAGTCCATTAATTATGTGGGAAATTTTCAGAGAAATCCAGCAAATCAATATGGAAACAGCTACAACCCAGGTTGGAGAAATCATCCCAACTTCTCATGGAACAATCAGACGAGGCCGAATCAGCTACCTAGATTCTCGCAATAGCCCCCACAACAACAGCCAGCAAGACCAACACAATTCAATCCACCACCGCGAGAAGAGAAGAAATCGGATATGAAAAATCTCTTTATATAATTCATGCAATCCCAGATTACGACAAACAGAAATTTGGAAGCACAAATAGGCCAACTGGCCTCAGCTTTAAATAACCGGCCTCAAGGTTCTTTGCCGAGCGACACTAAGCAAAACTCGAAAGGAAAAGGCAAAGAACATGGGCAAGCAGTCACGCTATGTAGTGGGAAGCAGTTACCCGATGCAATTCCACCAGAATCGGTAACTGAACCCACTAATCCTCTGATTCAACAGTCACAGGAGCCAGAAGAACCAGCTATTATTCAAAAGTAACCGGACACTAAAATCGCCACAAACCAAAGGCCGCCTCCTCCATTTCCTCAGAGATTTACAAAGACTAAAAAGGAGGGCCAATTCAAGAAATTTTTAGAGGTATTAAAGCAGTTACATATCAATATACCTCTTGTCGAAGATTTGGAACAGATGCCGAGCTACGCCAAATTTATAAAAGATGTGCTATCAAACAAAAGGCGGTTGACGGAATTCGAGACGGTGGTGTTAGCAAAGGAAACCAGCACGATGGTGCAGAGGAAGCTGCCTCTTGAGCTCAAGGACCCTGGGAGTTTCACTATCCCGTGTACAATTGGAAACCAATACTTCGAGAGAGCTCTTTGCGACTTGGGAGCTAACATTAATCTCATGCCCAAGTCGATTTTCAGAAAACTGGGCCTCGGGGAAGCCCGACCTATGACAGTAATGCTGCAACTAGCGGACCGATCTATTACATATCCAGAGGGTATTATTAAGGATGTTCATTTTTCCTACTGAATTTATTATCCTGGATTATGAATAAGACCGGGATGTGCCAATCATTTTGGGTTGTGATAAGTCTAAAAATTTTCATTTATTTCCATGTTAAATTCACGCCATTAAATATTGAAATGTTAATTAAACGCATGTTTTAAGTGTAATTTCATGAAAATCATATTTTTAATAGAATATTTGATTTTGCTATAAAAATGGGTCATTTTGCAACATTCTTGAAAATATAAAATTATGACTCAATTTTAATGTTGAAATGTGTATTAGCTTATTAATATAATTTGGGCAAATTTATAAAATCATTTAATTGGAAAAATCATAAATATATAACTATAATTATATTTTAAACAAAGTAAAATATTATATTTAGATAGAATAAATTAGAAGATTAAACTAAGAAGATACGTGTCATTATTGAAATTATTTACCAAAAAAAAAATTATATTTAAACTCGTATTTTACGCTGCATGAGTACAGGAGATTGTACATCGCCGGAGCACCATATTCTGGTGCTCCATCTTCCCCAAGTCGACCAGCAGTTATGGAGCAATGCCCAAATCCATCCGTGCCAGCAAACCCATCAGCAATAGCTCGCGTAGGATCGATCTGCATCTTTGGCCAGCTACGGATCATGGTTTTGAGCAACAACCTTCTCTGGTGATCCTCCAAGCAAACAACCATCAACGCTCCAGAATTTTCCCCAAATTCGGTAGCAGCTAGCCATCTTCTCCAACCACGGCAGCTGTCCTCCTCACCAGCCAATAGCAGCCATGGCTCTCTATTTACAAATTGTCCAACTTGAATCACGAACAGCAGCCCTGGTGGTCTCCATGAAGTCAAAGAAGAATCCAGCCCCTGCACTTGGTCGATTTCAAGCAGCCATTAAAAATCCATTCCGAGCTTCACCGACAAGAAATGGCAAGCCATTGTCGATCGACCAAGCAGGCCCAAAATGCAACAACCTCGCCAAGCAGAACGCCCAGCACCATCCGTGCACGATTGCAAGCCATCAAATTCCAATTCTGCAATTTCAAACGATAGCCCTCACCGGAAGCCATTCCCAATAAAACATCAAATGGCCAACCCTTTCTCCAATTTTCTGGACCAATCGGCAGTAAGGGAAGGCAAAAAGGCATAGGACGTGCGGAGGCAGAGAGGCTGGGGATTTGGAGAGGGATGTGCTAGTGAGGAGAAAACAAAAGGGCTTGAAAACGGGAATCCCACATCGGAAGCCAAATGGAAAAGGGGTGCCCCCACACTCTATAAAATGAGGCTCCACTCTTCCCAAAAAAAACACACCCCATACCCCACACACAACCCCTTGGGTGGGACCCATTTTGTGGGACCCCGTAGCAAGTGGGTGGGACCCATTTTGTGGGACCCGTAGCAAGGAGGTGGGGCCAAGCAATAAAATTTTATATTATGTGGAGATTTTGCTCTCCATATTCGGGTGATGTAAATTTTATTTTATTGTTTTATGCTTTGTAGTGTTTCGTAGTTATTACTTTTTAATTTGTAGTTTTAATTTTTAGATTAGATTTACTGCTTTATTTGATGCTTTGTAATTTTTAGATTAAATTTAATGTAATTCTCTTTCCTGCTTTAATAGTTGAATTTCATATCTTTTATTGCTTTCTTAGAATAGTTTTAATTAAGTTGTTAGTTAATTTCTTTTAGCTTCTTGTCTCCCTTTCTTTTCTCTCCAATTTCTTCTATTTTCATTTCTTTTCTCCTCTCTCTTCTTTTCTCTCTCTTCTTTCTCTCTCTAATTTCTTCTAATTTTTCTTTTCTTGTCTCTCTCTAACGTCTTTCTCTCTCTTCTCTATACCCTCTCTTTCTCTTAAAAACAATTTAAAACTACATCGCCTCTCTGTGGATTCGACCCGACTCACCGTTATACTACACTATCACCCGCATAGTGGTAGCTTTAATGTGTTTCGGTTAATTTTAATTAAACTAGTGATCACAGTGCTCTTAACGACAAACACTTGGTGCGCATCAACCCTTCCCTGCAACGGGTAAGGCCATCATCGATGTACACGCTGGAGAGCTAACCATGCGGGTTCAGAGCGAACACGTTACTTTTAGCGTGTTCAAGGTGATGCAGTTACCAAATGATCAAGATGAATGTCTAAAGATCGATATGGTGGATTCGGCAGTTCAAGCTGAATTCCAAATCTCAGCTTTCAAGGACATCTTAGAAGCACCGCTGGTTGGGAAAATCAGTGAATCTAACGACGATTTGGCAGAGACGATACATTACCTGCAGCAACCTCCAACATTCCCACAATACCCGCAGAAATTCGAATTGTTGGAGCTCAAGTCGGAATCTTTTAAATAGTTGAAGCCATCGATCGAAGATCCGCCTATTCTGGAGCTGAAATCCTTGCCAAAGCACCTCAGGTATGTTGGAAACATGTGGAAAATAAGCCAAATTCATGTTTTGATGATTAACAAATCAATTTGAGTAAGTCTTGGTTACTAACAAGTGTGTGGAGATGATTAAAGGTTATTAAAATGAAGAAAATGAAGCATGACAGGTCAAGTCGACTCCAGCAGCGACTTCAAGAGGCGTTTTCGGTCCAGAGTTGAAATCGAGAACAAGAGCTGCCAAAGTCGCATCCCAAGTCGACTCAGCATGCGACTTCGGTGAAGTCGCAAACCAAGTCAACTCCAGCATCGACTTCAACCATGATTTTCTGTCCAGAGTTGAAATTGAGAATGAGAGCTGCCGAAGTCGCATCCCAAGTCGACTCCGCATGCGACTTGGGTGAAGTCGCAGACCAAGTTGACTCCAGCATCGACTTCAACCATGATTTTCTGTCCAGAGTTGAAATCGAGAACGAGAGCTGCCGAAGTCGCATCCCAAGTCGACTCCGCGTGCGAGTTGGGTGAAGTCGCAGACCAAGTCAACTCCAGCTTCGACTTTAGTGCGGAACTTGCAGATCAAGTTGACTCAATGTTAGACTCGAGTGAAGATGAAGATCAAATGAAGACCAAAGCGAGCAGGGTTGCATGAATCCATCATGTTAGATTATGAACACATACTCGGACATGTTTCATGCATTCCAAGACTCAAGTCTCAAGACATGAAGTCAAATGTTTTAAACATAGAAGAATTATAAAGAGTCTTAACTAAAATGGGGGAAGAACAATCAAACATGAAGAAATTCAAGCAAGCAAGTCATTCCAAAAGAACTTCAAGTTCAACTAGCAAACTGAGAAAGTGAAGTCGCACCTGAAGTCGACTTCACGTGCGACTTGGGTCAAGTCGAGGACCAAGTCGACCTAGGCTGGAACTTGAAGTAGTTACGAACAGCCGAAGTCGCACCTGAAGTCAACTCCACCTGCGACTTGTGTCGCAATGGTCGAAATTTTTTGAACGTTGGCGCATTAAGTGCGCGCCACCTACTTCCAAACGTTTGGATTCCCTCAACATTTATAAAAGGCATTCAATATGAATGTGGATGGTAGCTGAGAATTCATTGAATGAGCATAACTCCCATCTCTAAGAGCATTAAGTGATCAAGCCAACATCTAGAAAAAGAACCTTGCTTTCAAACTACCAAGAGCCGCTCGTTGAATCTTTCAGATTGCTTTACAAGTTCTTCTCTGTGCCAAATCTGCCTCTACACACCAATAACGTGTAGAAAATTTCTTTTACTTTTTCTCGTTGTATTGAACTTGATTTCGTTTGGGTAAATAAGATTAAGTGTAAGCAAAGTAGTGTGTGACTGGAGTGGAACACGTCACCTACTTGTGCTGTGAATTGTTGATGCCCCCTAGAGCTGGAATCTAGAAGAGAGCAGTGACTCTAGTTGTATTTGTGAAATACATAGTGGAACCCAAGTCACAAGAGGTGTGAGCTTGGAAGAGTGGAGTAGGGAAGGTTGCCCGAACCACTATAAAATCTTGCTTGTTGAATTTTTATTTCTGCTCACAGCACTATATTGCTTTCCATTTATTTCTTCATAAAGGGGACTAGATTAATCCGGGGAAAATTTCTGTTGAAGTTGAAAAATTTTAATTACCCAATTTACCCCTCCCCTCTTGGGTAAGTGCCATCAACTCAGGACCAACAAGGTATGCCTACTTGGGAGCGAAATCCTCACTCTCGGTGATTATTTCTTTTGCACTAAATCTCGTGCAGGAAGAAAAGCTGCTCAGAGTGCTCAAAGATCACAAAAGGCCATAGGATGGACCATAGCCGACATCAGAGGCATCAGCCCATCCTTTTGCATGCACAAGATTCAAGTGGAAGAGAATTTCAGGCCATCTATCGAAGCGCAGAGAAGGCTGAACCCAATCATGAAAGAGGTGGTAAAAAAGGAGATCATCAAATGGCTAGATGCAGACGTGATATACCCGATCTCCGACAATTGTTGGGTCAGCCCGGTGTAGTGCATCCCGAAGAAAGGTGGTATTACGGTCGTCTCCAACGAAAACAACGAGATGATTTCGACCAGGACAGTTACTGGTTGGCGAGTTTGCATGGACTACCGCAAGCTGAACAAAGCCACCCAAACGGATCACTTTCCGCTTCCATTCATTGATCAGATGTTAGACAGGTTAGCGGACATGAATTCTATTGCTTTCTGGATGGCTATTCAGGTTATCATTAGATTATGAGAGCACCGGAGGACCAAGAAAAAACCACGTTCACATGTCCTTATGGCACGTTCGCATTCAGGTGAATGCCGTTTGGCCTATGCAACGCTCCAGGTACATTTCAGCGTTGTATGATGACCATTTTCACTGACATGGTGGACGATTTCCTGGAGGTATTCATGGACGATTTCTCGGTATTTGGGAATTCCTATGACGAGTCCCTGATTAACTTATTGAAGATGCTCTAGCATTGCGAGGATATGTGTGGCGCCCCGAACCGAGTGTCACAACCTTACTCCAGGATCTTATGGATTGGTAAACGTGACTCAGGATTGTTGCCCTGATCACGCGGCGGGTTCTTAATTGGAACTCGTCCATTTTTTTTTCTTTTCTTTTATCCATCATCATTTCATGTCTTTGCATTCCACACCATTCATTATTCATAATGGACTTTTCCATATCATCATAAATTATAATCTTCTCATATTATTCATAACTTCATAATTTCATACAACCTATGTCCTTTTTCATCATATCCAATTAGGGCATCTATTCATACAAAAATCTACTAACCATTGTAGATTTCTCTTTTCCTTTAGCAACACATGCCCTTCATCTCTTGGCTTTCCCTAGACTTGTCTGAGGTTGGGATAACAAAACATGAGTCGAAACTCAATAAGCAAGCATTTTTCTTTCATTTAAATGCATTTATCTCCATTCGATAAAGGACACTTACCAATTGATCAACTACCAACGGAATAGAAAACTTTTTGTAAACCATTTTTGGAAACCTTTCATAAACCATTCGTGAAAATCATTCTTGTAAATCATTCATGTAAACCATTCGTAAATGCATTTCTCTCCATTCGATAGGAGACACTTAGCAAGTGATCAACTATCAATGGAATAGAAACCTTTTCATAAAAATCATTTCATAAACATTGGATGTGCAAATGCTTCCTTTCCATTCCTGACATAAACCTTTGTATGCGGGTATGCTAGCCCAGGCAACATCTCACATAGCATGGTCCAATATGCTGGCTTTCTCTGACTTGGCCTCATCAAGGGGAACCTCTATTCCTCTTGACGCCTACATGGTCTCCTACATACATGACTTTTGATTTTTCTGGCATTATATATCTCTTACACCAGGTGACTTGTCATTTTCATATAGAGAATTATTTGCACAATCCCTTAAAAAGATTATTTTCAAATCCATGCTTTCCTTTTCAATCCATGTATGACAATGCAATACATTCATTCACACATAACATTCCTTTGACTCCACCTCTTGGGAGGACGCCGCCGGCCATAGCCCTAGTGACTTGGCAATGGTGAAGAGGGATCCCCGATCCTACTACCTTCACTAAAGCCTCTTCCTTGTGCCCCCACCTCTTGGGAGGATGTCACCGGCCGCAACCCTAGCAACTTGGCAATAGTGGAGAGGGATCTCCGATCCTACTACCTCCTCCAAAGCCTCTTCATTATGCATCATACATGTGCACATGTCCATGAACATCACATGACATCAATATGTCGACATCATAAGACTCATAAATATTCATCATTTCAAAACATTATAAGAATGACCACCCTTAAACACATTTCATAAATACTTGAGAATAAAATATATTTTCAAAAGGGTTTGCTTGCTTACCTTCTCAGTCTGTGTCCTCAACCTTCTCATTTCCTCTTCCTATACAAGAAAATTGGATATTTTATCCATCTATTCTATGTCTTAGAATGCTTTCCATGCATGCTTTATGATCACCTATTACCTCATTTTAATAGAGGTTATCCTTTTATAAATACTTGGTCATTACCTCCTTATGTGGATTTTTTTCCATAAATCTTTTAAAAATTCCATCCATATATCCTCATAAAATATAAAAATAAATCTCAATTTTTCCCAAAATCACGCTGTTCACTGTTCATCATCACTGTTCACGATCACTGTTCACAGAGTACTGTTCATTATCACTGTTCATGAGTTACTGTTCACGTTTACTGTTCACTCGAGATTACTGTTCACAGCGTGTTGGTTATTGTTCATGAGTTTTAAAAATTGATATTTTTTTCAAAAATAAAAAATACCATGACATAGATCTTAGTTAGTATATCATGGAAAAATTCATGAATTTTGAATTCATCATCATTAACTTGGCTAAATAAATCATTTTCCCCATATACTAAAAATCAACATAATTTCTCTTAAGCATAATCCTTAAATCCAAAAATTATGAGATTAATATATCACCATTATAACATCATAACCATCATAAAAATTCATCCCAAATCATCATTTAGTAATATTGGATCATTATTTGCACATTTTATACATGATTTTCCCGAATGCTCTATCTTTTCTCCAAATTTTTTATGTTTAGGAATAATTCCATTTGGGCATTATAACTACACTTATTTTCTCATGCTTAGGCATTATCTAAGTATGGTTTTACCTTACTTAACATCCAAAAGAAATTTAGGAAAAATTCCCTTACCTCAAGTCGAGAACTCCCCTCCTACTCGGCTCTTTCTCTCTCTTTCCTTCTTTCCTTCTTTCTCTAAAGGCTAAAAACGAATTTTGGGGGTTGAAAATGCTCAATGGAGCTGGAATTTGTGCCTTTGGAAGTTCACCATGCTCCCCTATTTATAGCATGGCATTTTTCATAAAATTATAATTTACCCCCTTGCTTGAGGTACTTAATTCTAAATATTTTTTTCCAATTTCCATGATTTGTCTTAAGCAATGTGCAGCCACCCTAGATATTGTTCACACCCCCTAGCTGTAGCTATTTATTTATGATTTATGATTTATTAAAATTAATTATTTTAAGCTAATTAAATCTCAACCGTTGATTTTTGATAAGATTGATTTTGGACCATTGAATTTTGGCCCAAAAGTCAAGCCTCCAGCAGCCATTGTAGCTTTTCATTAATTATTTGATTTTTTTAATTAATTAAGATTAACCCCAAAAGTCAAATTATAATAAATGAAAAAGTGAAGCTACTTTTTGATCTCCAAATGACGTTTAATCTTGACCTTTGATTCATGATTTTTGTCAAATCTTAAACCATTCATCATAATCATCATAATATTTTGGCAATCCATAAAAAGTTCACTTTAATCCGACGTCCGGATTGCAAGTTATGAATTTTTCTTCATTTTCTCTCAAAAATCCACTAAAAATCAGAAAATACTAAAGAAATCAAAAAGTGGCTATTTTGTCCTTTTGTGGGAAGCTTCTTTTTTTCTTTTATGATTAAGATAATTTAAAGTGATTAACTTAACATATTCCTTAATCCCACGTTTACTATTCGCATTTTACTATTCATCCAAATTTCATTTCATAAATAATTCTTTGAACCTCTAATTCACATATTTCCATACTTGTGAATGTATATTTTCCTAATATATTACCTAGGGTTTACAACCCTAGGGTTTTATATACGTGTCAAAGATCGGAGTTTCACAATACGAACTTGGTTCTCAACTGGGAAAAGTGTCATTTTATGGTGCAGGAGGACAACGTACTTTGTCACCAGGTCTCTGAACAGGGAATTGAACTGGACAAAGCTAAAATTGAGATGATCGAGAAATTGCCTCCACCCACCTCAGTCAAGGGCATTCGCAGTTTTCTGAGACATGCGGGATTCTACAGGCGATTTATAAAAGACTTCTCAAAGTAGCCAAGCCACTATGTTCGCTGCTAGAGAAAGATGTGTCGTTCGAATTCACCAGCAAATGCATGGAGGCATTCCAGGAGCTGAAGAAGAAATTAGTATCTGCGCCAATTATTATTTCTCCAGAATGGAACCTCCCATTTGAATTGATGTGCGATGCGAGTGACTATGCAGTGGGAGCGGTATTGGGCCAGCGAAAGAACAAAGTTTTTCACTCCATCTGCTACGCTAGAAAAACCTTGAACGAGGCGCAAATGAATTATACTACGATAGAAAAGGAACTGCTAGCGGTGGTATTTGCATTCGACAAATTCAGAGCCTATCTGGTGGGCACCAAAGTGATCGTTTACACAGACCATTCAGCCATCAAATATTTGATCGATAAAAAGGATGAAAAACCACACTTGATTCGGTGGGTCCTACTGCTACAGGAGTTCGACCTCGAAATCAAAGACTGGAAGGGAGCTGAAAATCAGGTCGCTGACCATTTATCCCTTCTCGAAGGATCCCAGCTAGCCCAAGATACGGAGCAAATTCGGGAAGAGTTCCCAGATAAGCAGCTATTCTCTATCTCCCCAGGCAGTCCACCATGGTATGCAGACTTCGTCAATTACATTGTCAGTGGATTGTGCCTCCGAAGTTGAATTCACACCAAAGGAAGAAGTTTCTCCACGACGTTCAATTCTATTTCTGGGATGACCCATATCTATTCAAGCAATGCCCATACCACTTATATCGGAGATGTATTCCAGAGTGGGAACAGGAATCAGTACTGTAGAGATGCCATTCATATCTGTACGGGGGCTACTTTCAAGGAGATAAGACTATGGCAAAAATACTACAATCGGGATTCTACTGGTCATCTCTATTAAAAGACGCCTATTTCTATGTAAAAAGGTGCGATCAATGCCAACGGACAGGTAATATTTCCAAAGGACACGAAATGCTGCTCACTAATGTCATTGAGGTAGAAATATTCAATGTTTGGGGTATCGACTTTATGGGCCCATTCATCCCATCCTTTGGAAACCAATACATTCTGGTTTCTGTTTATTATGTTTCCAAATGGATAGAAGCGATTCCCATCAAGTGCGCGACGCCAAAACAGTTCTCGAACTCATCAAGAAGAACATCTTTACCCGTTTCGGCACGCCTCAGGTGATCATTAGTGATGGAGGATCCCATTTCTACAACCGGTAGTTTATGGCAATTTTGCACAAATATGGCGTACACCACAGGGTGACGACAACTTATCATCCACAAGCCAATGGACAAGTCGAGCTGGCCAACAGGGAATTAAAGCAAATCTTGGAGAAAACAATAGGGTCATCTCGCAAAGACTAGGCTATCAAGCTAGACGACGCACTATGGGCGTATCGAACTACCTATAAAACTCAGTTTGGAATGTCTCCTTACCAACTAGTTTATGGAAAAGCCTGTCATCTGCCACTGGAGTTGGAGCACAATGCGTATTGGGCGATTAAAAAACTGAACTTGGACATGCAACAAGCAGGGGAACGTCGATTACTGCAACTCCATGAGTTTGACGAATTCCGGATGCAAGCCTATGAAAATGACAAGATCTATAAAGAAAAGGTGAAAAAATGGCATGATAAAAAGATTCTACCACGGAGATTCGAACCAGGTCGGAGAGTTCTGCTTTTCAATTCAAGATTAAAACTGTTTCCAGGGAAATTCAAATCCAGATGGTCGGGTCCATTCGTGGTGATAAAGACGACTAAGCATGGAGTAGTAGAGATATTCAATGAAGCGTCTGACAATAGTTTTGTCATGAATGGGCAACGTCTTAAGCATTATATGGGAGATGATTTTCAACGTTGCAAGGAGGTGGTGGAACTGAAAGAAAATTAAACGGCGAAAATGTCGGACTGAGGACGTTAACCTTAGCACTAGATGGGAGGCAACTCATCAATCATTTTCATTTTGATTTATCTTTGTCTTTGTTTTTGTTTTTATTTTTAGGAAAAGGATTTGGAGCTCAGTTTCAAAGAGATCATAGTCCGAGCATGCTTCGGGCAACCATCCCAACAGACCCGGCCCAGCGACAACGAGGACAAGGACGCCACCGAGTTCGAGTCTTGAGGGAGTCCCGGTCCTTTCATTTTTTTATTTTTTCTTTTCATTGTATTTTCTTTATTAGGTCATTCTAGGTCATCATGCATTGAGGACAATGCATCTCTCAAGTTTGGGGGGGGTGTATAATTCTCAACCATAGGTTAGTCTTTCATGTTCTATTTCATGTTTACATTGCTTATGTCAATTCTAGCTAATCAAAGTTGTCTTTGTTTCAATCCATCTTATTGAAAATGTGCAAGGTTGTGATTAATGTTGACTTGAAATTGAATTCATGAAAGAATGGGCAATGCAGATTAAGAACCAAGTATGAAAGCAAGTTGAAATTGACATGTGAAAGAATTAAAAGAATTTCATAATACATTGTTCTAATTCAATTACATGTATATCTTCCAGACTGAGATGATGAGAACTTAATTAAATAAATGCTGACCAAGTACTTTAATGGGTTCAGAAATGATATTATTTCACATAAATCACACAGGCATGTTCAGTACCCCTAACAAAATAAGAAAAATAAAAAGGGGGTGGTTGATCTAAGCTGAGTAACCAGGACTTGGAATCAACAAATGACAAGGTTCACGTAAAAAAGCAAAGGATAATCACAGTAATAACGCTTTAAAATCAAAATTCTCCCCAGATACCCTGAAATATGGTGAAGGGAGCCCAAACTGTTTTTTTTTTTTTTAAAAAAACAGATCACCAGATATCCTGAAATATGGTGAGGAGAATTTTTGTAATAAGTTTAGGGGGAAAAAGAATGTGCAGTTGGTAGAAATTGAATCCAGTGACTTATTACTATTTTCTGTAACTAGTTAATTCATCTTAAATCTTGGTTTGCCTGTTTCCATTAATTTTCTAACCAGTTTTCTGATCTAATGGAAGATTAACATGTTGAATTATGATCATGTACTAAGGAATTTTGGCACCCACATGTAACTTTGTTTGAGAATGAAAAGGCATGCCTTGTTTTGTGTAATGGATGATTTTTCAAGTTAGATTACTCTTGACCTTGTTGAATAGATAAATAGATTAATCAAAGCAGCATGGGAAGCAAACGGAGTTAGAGTCTGCATTCATGCATTCATTCATTTATTCATTGTGTTTGCATGTGTTGCTCAAGGACTAGCAACATTAAAGTTTGGGGGTGTGATGACTCGTAAAAATACGAGTTATCATGTCCCATTTCAGACTTTATTTGTGCATTAGTCCAAGAGATTAGGCTTAGTTTGCATCCATTTAGCTTAATTTTTATTCACTTTGCATTTTAGGAGCATTATTTAGTTTTTATACATTTTTAGCATTAATTAGACATTTTTAGTCTATCTACTTAGTTTTTCCATTTTTCGCAGGAAGGAGATCGAGACCAAGTCATGAAGTAGGTGGAGGGCACCCAGGTGCCACCCTACGTACCCTTGGCACGACTCTAGCACAATTTAGCAAACACATAGCTTCCAGTGAGTTGAAGCCTAGGCGCCAGCCAGGGGCGCCCAGGCACTACCCTACCAACAGGCAGACAATTCAAGAAGGGTTGTGAAGTCACATGGGAGAAATTGCTTCCAAGGAGTTGGCGCCTAGGCGCCAGATAGGGGCGCCCAGGCGTCATGTACATGATCACACAGGTGTTTCAGGAAAGGTTCCAAGTTACATAGCATCCAGGGAGTTGGCACCTAGGCGCCAAGGCATGAACTCCTACGGTTTGAAGAAAATTTCCAAGTTGCCCAGCACACAGAGAGTTGGCACCTATGCGCCAGATAGGGGCGCCTAGGTGCCAATACGAATCCGTATGCGCATATTTCAGTGCGTGTGCTGCGCAGGGCCACTTTATAAATAGATCTTAGGGGTTTGCACGCAAAAAACGGCTAGAGAGAGAGCTCAAAAATGGAATTACACAGAAAAGAAAGACGAAAATGCGATCAAAGCACAGATTGAAGAGAAGATTCAACTCCATTTGTGGAAGCCACCAGAAAACCAGTTTTCTCTTATTCTTTCTATTTTTTTTTCTCTGCTTTCATGAATTCCTTCAATATGGATGTAATGGATGTTATGATCATGTCTTTGAACTAAACCTCCATTAGATGGATAGTTAGGATGAATTGAACTCTAAACTATATTTTCTTGGTTCTTTGAAATTCAGGAATGAATATTTGATATTATATATGATTGTGTATGATTTAGCCTTGCATGTATGGTTTTAATGCTTTTTAGAAGATTAGCTACCTTGTAAGATCATTTAATTGCTTGATTTATCCTTGGAAGAGGAAAATCTTTGCTAGATCCATGTGCAGGGCATAGGTTTACTCTTTGTAAGGAGAGTTGTTTAACAGATAGAAATATACCATTAAACCCTGTGTAGTCACTAAACAGGTTATGTACTTATCAATTTCACTTTATTTAATTACATGGGAACATATCAATTAAATAGGGTGTAATTAGTTTTATATAGTGTTGGAATACATACATAGAGATTATTGAACTTGGGCTAGTAAATCCATACATAATCCAATCAAAAAGAACCAATGCGATATAGTTTAGATTCAAGGATTCTGAGCTATCCATCTGTCATCCCCGATTAGTAACCCAGTTTCTAGTATCCAGCAGTTTCGTGAACTCTACTCGGATTTCTTGTCGCATTTGTTAGCTTTAGTTCAAATCCACAAATTCAGAATTTTCTACCCACCGAAAGTAATTAAACTAATTAATAATTCCAATTAACAATTCCTCGTGAGAACGATACTCTACTCACTCTTTATTACTTGACACGACACATATACTTGTGTGAATAGCGAGAATTTTAATTGACATATACGCAACTCGTCAGTATTCATGGACGATTTCTCGGTATTCGAAAATTCCTATGACGAGTGCCTGGTGTGGAACCCCAATCTTTGAGACGTGTACAAAAACTTAGGGTTGTAAACCTTAGGTAATATATTTGAGAAATATATATTGATGAATATGAAATATATGGAAATGAAGGTTAAAATAATTATGCATGAAATTCGGATGAATAGTGCACGTGAATAGTATACGTGAATAGTGAAACGTGAATAGTAAATGTGGGATTAAGGAATATATTAAGTTAATCACTTTGGATTAACTTAATCATAAAAGACAAAAAAGGAAGCTTCCCACAAAAGGACAAAATAGTCACTTTTGGAATTTTTTATTATTTTCGGATTTTTATGGATTTTTGTGAAGAAAATGAAGAAAAATTCATATCTTGCAATCCGGACATCGGATTGAGATGAAATTTTTTATGGGTGGCTAAGATGTGATGATGGACATGATGAATGGTCCAAGATGTGATGAAAATCACAAATCAAGGGTCAAGATTAAACGTCATTTGAAAATGAAAAAGTAGCTTTACTTTTTCATTAATGAGAATTGACTTTTGATTAATTTTAATTAATTAAAGAGATGAGTAATTAATGAAAAGCTTCTGGAGCTTGGACTTTTGGGGCCAAATCCAATGGCTCAAATCCATCCTCATCAAAGATCAATGGCTAGGATTAAATTAGCTTAAAATAAATAATTTTAATAAATAAAAAAATAGGCAAAAATAGGGCTGCCATAGGGGTGCGTGAAAAGTAGCTAGGGTGGCTGCACAAGGCTCCATGCACCTTTTAAAATTAGAAAAAAACACATTTGCAAATTTACACCTCAAGCAAGAGGGGGTAAATTGCAAATATGTGAAAAATCAAAAAGTATAAATATGGGGCAGGGGTGGACGTCCAAAGGAACTCCAAGCTTGAGCAATTCAAGCATTCCCACCCCCAAAACACGTTTTGGCCATAGAGAGAGAAGGAGAGAAGGAAGGAAAGAGAAAATGGGAAGGAAATGAGAAGTTCTCCACTTGAGGTAAGCAATTTCTTCCCAAATTTCTTTTGGGTGTTAAGTAAGGTAAAACCATGCTTAGATAATGTCTAATCATGAGAAAATAAGTAAATTTATAATGCTTAATTGGAATCATGCCGAAACATCGAAAATTTGGAGCAAAGATGGAGCATTCGGGAAGATAGTATATGATATGTGAAAATAATGCTCCAAAATTGATAAATGATGATTTGGGATATATGAATATGATAAATATGATGTTGGAATGATGATATATTAATTTCATGATTTTTGGAATTAAGGATTATGCTTAAGTGAATTTATGTTGATTTTTAGTATATGGAGAAAATGATTTATTTAGCCAAGTTAATGATGATAAATTCATAATTCATGAATTTCCCATGATATACTAAGCATAATTTATGTCATGGTATTTTTTATTTTTGGAAAAAATGTCAATTTTTGGAACCCATGAACAGTAACCACGTCTCTGTGAACAGTAACCTCGGGTGAACAGTAAACGTGAACAGTAATATGCTACCGTCACAAGAACAGTAATTATGAACAGTAAACAGCGTATTTTTGGAAAAAATGAGATTTATTTTTATATATTTATGAGGATATATGGATGAGATTTTTAAAGAATTTATGGATAAAAATCCATATAAACGAGTAATGACCAAGTATCTTTATACGATTAACCTCTATGGGAATGAGGTAATGAATGGTTATAAAGCAAGCATGGAAAGTAAGCTAAGACATGAAATAGATGGATAAAATATCAAATCTCCTTATATAGGAAAATTGAAGGAAAGGATAAAGGAGTTAGGTTGAAGCAAAGCAAAGGTAAGCAAGCACAACTTTGAAAATATGTTTTATTCTCAAGTATTTATGAAATGTGTTTAAGGGTGGTCATTCCTATAATGTTTTGAAATGATGAATGTTTATGAATTTTTATGAAAGGTCATGCCGGCATATTGATATCATGTGATGTTCATGGACATGTGCACATGTATGATGTATAAGAAAGAGGCTTTGGTGGAGGTAGAAAGCGGATCAGAGGGTCCCCCTTCACTATTGCCAAGTCGTATGGGCTGTGTGCCGACGGCGTCCTCCCCAGAGGTGGAGGCAAAGGAATGTTATGTGTGAATGGATGCATTGCATTTTCATACATGGATTGAAAAGGAAAGCATGTATTTCAAATAATGTTTTTAAGGGATGGTGCAAATAATTCTCTACATGAGAATGACAAGTTACCTGGTGTAAGAGGTATATAACGCTGGGGAAATCAAAAGTCATGCATGTAGGAACCATGTAGGCGTCAAGAGGAAGAGAGGTTCCTCTTGATGAGGCCAAGTCGGAGACAGCCGGCGTATTGGACCATGTTATGTGAGATGTTCCCTAGGCTAGCGTACCCGCACACGAAGGTTTATGTCAGGAGTGGAAAGGAAGCATTTGCACATCCTATGTTTATGAAAAGGTTTCTATTTCATTGATAGTTGATCACTTGCTAAGTGTCTCCTATCGAATGGAGAGAAATGCATTTACGAATGATTTACATGAATGGTTTATGAAAGGTTTCGAAATATGGTTTACGAAAAGGTTTCTATTCCATTGGTAGTTGATCACTTGGTAAGTGTCTTCTATCGAATGGAGAGGAATGCATTTAAAATAAAAAATGCTTGCTTATTGAGTTTCGACTCATGTTTTGTTTTCCCAACCTCAGACAGGTGTAGGGAAAGACAAGAAATGAAGGGCACAGTTGCTAAAGGAAAAGAAGAATCTACAAAGGTTAGTAGATTTTTGTATGAACAGATTGTATGAATAGATTCCCTAATGGGATATGATGAAAAAGACATAGGTTGTATGAAATTATGAAGTGATGAATAATATGAGAAGTTGATGATTTATGATGTTATGGATAAGTCCATTATGAATGATGATGAGTATATGTTTATATGATGAAAGAAAAAGAAATGAAAAAAAAAATTGGACGAGATCCAATTAAGAACCCGCCGCGTGATCAGGGCAACAATCCTGATTCACACTTACCAATTGACAAGATCCCGGAGTAAGGACAAATGTGACGCCTCGGTTCGGGGCGCCACACCTGGCCAACTTATCGAAGATGCTCCAGCATTGCGAGGGCATGAACCTAGTTCTCAACTGGGAAAAATGTCATTTTATGGTATAGGAGGGCATTGTACTTGGTCATCAGGTCTACAAACAGGGAATTGAGGTTTATAAAGCAAAAATCGAGACGATAGAGAAACTACCTCCACCAGCCTCAGTCAAAGTTATTTGCAGTTTTCTTGGACATGTAGGATTCTACAGGCGATTCATAAAAGATTTCTCCAAGATAGCCAAGCCGCTATGTTCGCTGCTCGAGAAAGATGTGCCATTCAAATTCACCAACGAATGCATGGAGGCATTCCAGAAACTGAAAAAGAGATCGGTATTTGCGCCAGTCATTATTTCTTCAGAATGGAACCTCCAATACAAATTGATGTGCGATGCGAGCGACTACGCAGTGGGAGTGGTACTAGGCCAGCGAAAGAACAGAGTTTTTCAATCCATCTACTACGCTAGCAAAACCCTGAACGAGGCACAATTGAATTATACCACGACAGAAAAGGAACTACTAGCGGTGATATTTGCATTCGAAAAATTCAGAGCCTATTTGGTGGGCACCAAAGTGATCATATGCCCAAACCATTCGACTATCAATTATTTGATCGAGAAAAAGGATATAAAACCACACTTGATCCGATGGGTCCTACTGCTACAGGAGTTAGACCTCGAGATCAAAGACTGGAAAGGAGCTGAAAATCAGGTCGTTGACTATTTATCTCGCCTCGAAGGACCCCAGCCACCCCAAGACATGAATCAGATTCGGGAGGTTTTCCCTGATGAGCTGTTATTCTCTATCTCCCCAGGCAGTCCCCCATGGTATGCAGACTCGTTAATTACATTGTTAGTGGACTGTTGACTCTGGAGTTGAATTCACACCAAAGGATGAAATTTCTCCATGACGTGAAATTCTATTTTTGGGATGACCCATATCTGTTCAAGAAATGCCCAAACCACTTATATCGGAGATGTATTCCAGAGTGTGAACAGGAATCAATACTGCAGAGCTGCCATTCATCTCCATAAGGGGGCCACTTTCAAGGAGACAAGACATGAAATATGCCCATTTTTATGTCAAAAGGTGCGATCAATGCCAACGGACAGGTAATATTTCCAAAAGACATGAAATACCTCTCACTAATGTCATTGAAGTGGAAATATTTGATGTTTGGGGTATCGCCTTCATGGGCCCATTCATCCCGTCATTTGGAAACTAATATATTCTAGTGGCTGTTGATTATGTTTCCAAATGGGTAGAAGCGATTCTCACTCAAGCAGGCGATGCCAAAACAATCCTCAAATTCATCAAGAACATTTTTACTCGTTTCGGCATGCCCCGGGTGATGATTAGTGATGGAGGATCTCATTTCTGCAATCGGCAGTTCATGGAAATTATGCACAGATATGGTGTACGCCACAGGGTGACGACAGCTTATCATCCACATGCCAATGGACAAGTCGAGTTGGCTAACAAGGAATTATAGAAAATTCTGGAGAAAATGATCGGGTCATCTCGCAAGGACTGGTCTATTAAGCTGGATGACTCACTATGGGTGTATCGAACTGCCTACAAAACCTAGTTTTGAATGTCTCCTTACTAACTAGTTTATGGAAAAGCTTGTCATCTGCCGCTGGAGTTGGAGCACAATATTGGCGATTATAAAACTGAACTTGGACATGCGGCAAGTAGGGGAGTGTCATTTGCTGCAACTCAATGAGTTGGACAAATTCCGAATGCAAGCTTATGAAAATGCCAAAATTTATAAAGAAAAGGTGAAGAAATGGCATGATAAAAAGATTCTACCACGGAGATTCGAACCAGGTCAGAAAGTTCTACTTTTCAATTCGAGATTGAAATTGTTTACAGGGAAATTCAAATCCAGATGGTCGGGTCCGTTTGTGGTGATAAAGGCGACTGACCATGGAGCAGTGGAAATATTCAATGAGGCATCCGGTAATGGTTTTGTTGTGAATAGGCAACGTCTAAAGCACTATATGGGAGATGATTTTCAGTGTTGTAAGGAGGTGGTGGACTTGAAAGAAAATTGAACAGCGAGAACGTCGGGCTGAAGATGTTAAACTTAGCGCTGAATGGGAGGCAACCCATTTTCATTTTCATCTTGATTTGTGTTTTTATTTTTTGTTTTTTGTTTTTATTTTTATTTTGAGGAAAATGACTTGGAGCATAATTTCCTAAAGATCATGCTTGGAAGCAGCTGGGAGAAAAATTCAAATATTTGCTGAAGAACATCAGCGCCTAGGCGCTGCAAGGGGGCGCCCGGTGCCATGATGAAGATCCCGAAGAACACAGAGCATGAGCTGGCGCCCCGGTGCCGGGTCATGGACAGCGTGACTCGGACACTTTATAAAGCATGGGTTAGAGCTTAAACCCTAACCCTCACGCCTCGGCGCCGAAAAACCCCTCTTTTCTTATTGATGTTCACTTTGCTTTTGATTCCAAGCCTTTTCAACTCAAATCCAACCCCATTTCATCAAGGAATCATCCATCCATTCAATTTTCTCCTTTTTCCCCTTTGCTTAGATCTACCCAAATCCACCCAAAAATCCGATTTTTCATCACCAAATCCTAAGCCCCACACCTACATTTGGTTTCCCATCATTTTCCCCTTCATTTGGGCTCCAGTTTGAGCCATTTCATCATCATCTTCTCCGACCTGCACCGGAAACCGCTGTCAATAGATCAGCGCCAGTTCAGAAATAGTATAAGGGCCAAATTTCAGGTGGAAAGTGTTGGTCCCGAGTTGATGGCAAAACCCAAGAGGGGAGGGGCGAATTGGGTTCTTTAAAAAATTCTTTGGTAAATTAAAGTCTTAACCCCTTGAAAGATTAATCCCCTTTTGAAAGCAAATAGAGAGCAATTAAGATAAAGCAGTAAAAGGAAGCAGAAGACAAGATTTATAGTGGTTCGGGCAAACTTTCCCTACTCCACTCTTCCAAGCCCACACTCCATTGTGACTTGAGTTCCACTATGTATTCCTCGAATACACTTAGAGTCTCCGCTCTCTTCTAGATTCCAGCTCTAGGGGGCATACACAACACACAGCACAAGTAGGTGATTAGTTCCACTCCAATCACACACTACTTTGCATATACTTGATCTTAGCTACCCAAGCTAAATCAAGTTTAATACAACAAGACTTTGAAATAAGAAAAACTACACTTTACAGAGATGTGTAGGCAGGTTTAGCTCGAGGAAGAAATTGTAGGAGCAGCTTGGATGAGTATCGATGAAGCAGTTTGCAATTTGAAGCTCTTTCTTCCTTTGAATGTATATGGACCACTCAAATATGGAGAAAAAGAAATAGAAACTCTTTCTTGCACTTCTTTTCTCTCCCTGGACTTTGTAATGTGTATAGTAGTGTATATGAGAGTCTTGTATATGTCTTTCATGTTCAATTGAGTGTCCTTTTATAGAGTGAGGAAGATTTGAACATTGTAGAGGTGGTTGGCGCGCAATAAATGATCTCCAACGTTCAAAAATTCGAACGTTATTTTCCAAGTCGAAGATGGAGTCGACTTGGCCTGCTACTTGGCTTCCAAGTCGCACCTGGAGTCGACCTCGTGTGCGACTCCAGTTCTTCAGATTCCCAAGTCTGAGTCTTGGGTCGACTTGGCCTCAGACTTCAACTCAAGTCGATCCTGGAGTCGACTTGGGTTGCGACTTGGCTCGGCCTTTGCTAAAAATGCTTTGATCTTCATTTGATTTGCTTTTATCTTGCTTGGCTTTCTTCCTTTAGTCCTTTTGATTCTTGAATGGCTCCTCATACTTGTAGATCTTGTGATTCTTGAAGAGCTTGTCCTTTATTCATCTTGGATTGGCTTGATTCTTGTGATTCTGAGGAGAGTTTGATTCTTGCATGATTGATTCATGCACCTTGCTTTGCATCTGACTCATTTGATCTTTAAGACTTGAATATTTGAAACATACTTGTATCTTTACCTTGGGCTTGATAGACTTGATTTGATCTTGAACTTGAATCCTTGCTGTGAACTTGAGATAAATCAAGTTGTTCTTTGAAAATATGTTTGCATCTTGATTTGGATTATTCAAGTGGATTCTTGGAATGACTTGAATCTGCATCTTTGAAGTTTGAAAGTCTCAAGTCGAGGATGGAGTCGACCTTGACTGCGACTTCGCCTAAGTCGCACCTGGAGTCGACTTCATATTCGACTTGGGCATCTTTGTGCCCCAAATTTAGGTCTGGAGGTTTTTTTCTCGACTGAAGTCGATAGTGAGGTCGACTTCGTTTGCGATTTGGCTTCCCTAGTCGCAAGTGGAGTCGACTTAGCCTGCGACTTCACCTGCTATTCTTCCAATTTTGATTTTGCCTTTGAAGTTCTGTTTCAAGTCGATAATGGAGTCGACTTTGGGATTGACTTCACCCTAAGTCGAAGTCCAAGTCGACTTGGGGATCGACTTGACTATTTCAGTTCCTTAAAACATTTGGCAAACTCATTAGTATACTTGATACACTCAAATTAGTCTTTGTTAATCATCAAAACTCATGCTTTGGTCAATTTTGTTTTGTTTTAAACATTGTTTCCAACAATCTCCCCTTTTTGATGATTGATAAAACTAAATTGAGCTTGTACCTTTCAAGATAATCACATTCATATAAACTTCAAAAACAGAACATGATATTTCAAAACAGAACATAACTTTCATAAAGTAAACATTCAAATCACATATCAATCATAAGACACATATTTGAGCATAAGCGAGTTTCATATATCATTCATGTTTCAGTTTACAATGTAAAGCAAAAATGAAACCTAGATACAAACTACCCGACCCAAAACTCAAAAAACTCTACTCAATTCCTATTTTATCTCCCCCTTTTTGTCAATCTATCAAAAATTTGTCAATTCTCAAAGATTTTGTGAATTGAAATTGAGAGATGGGATATGAGATAGGTTTGATGGGACGGTTATGGGCTGATGAGTAGAAGGAAGAAGCTTGAGCGGGAGTGGGTTCTCGATGAACTGAACCCGATTCGAAGGGATCAAGTTCAGGCATGGGTCGCTTCTTGTGACGGCCTGAGGCAAGGTGGTATCGAATGGTACATATTTCCCGATCGATTCGATCTTGTCGGGAATGCATATCATTGATAGCATTCAAGACCTCAATCACAAGACTAGTCATCCTATCCTCTTGATGACCCATTTCTTCCCGAAGAGCCGAAATCTCTTCTTTAATGCTCTGAAGCGTGGCCTCTTGAGATGATGTAGGAGGCGCTCGTTCGGGTGCAGCAGATCCTTGAGGTGAGTAGGATCCGTGCGTCGCGGGAGATGCGGGCTCCGCTTGAGCAGGCGGTGCTTCGGGAGGTTGCTCCCCCTCAGCCTGTGCGTGGTCCTCTTGCTCTCGGGCTGGCTCGCCTAGCTTTTCTCGTATTCTGTCTTCTCTAAATTGCTCCAGGTTTATCTTCATGCGTTGGAGCAGTGCCTTGTTAATGGCATTTGTTATTTTGGGAACTTCAAAGGGTTCCCCTTCAATATCCACCTCTAGGCGCTCTAGGATCTTCGTGATCCAACTCCCGTAGGGTAGTACTCCTCTCGGGTTATCCTTTTTGCATGCCAAGGCTTCGAGAAAGAGTCTAGGAAGACTGATCTTTACTTTATTGACCAATTTCCATAAGATCATTGCTTCCTGTGGATTCAGTTGATTCCTTCCGCCTCCTTTGGGATAGATGCAGTGCGCAATGAGCAGGCGAAGGACTCGCAGCCGAGGAGAAAGGTCCATATAGTGCAGGAATTTGGTGCCTGCATGGTACTTGTTGCTCTTGGTCAACTCATTATAGATCTTCTCTATTGTAAGATCTGTGGGTAGCCTTTCTTCTTCAAATGGAACTCCGAGAATTCTCCCGATTCTCTTTATGGCTTCATTCTGATCTGGATTAGCCATAGTTCCAAAATACATTTCTGATCCTTTGACATAAGTCGAGAACTTAGTGTCATCCCATAGGTAGTAGAACAGCCTGGTTAAGTCGGGATAGACCCTTTCTTCTGACTTCAACAGCTGTGTCCATCCTTGAAAGTCTAGCAACTCTTCTATATCGAATTCATAATCGCTGAGAAATTTGAAATCGATTATTTTCGGGATGAATACCTTTCTCTCGTAGAAAAGCTTGTAGAAGCGACTATGTTGGAGCTCGGTTTTGAAGTATGTTGTGGGCATTTTCAAGACTTGCCCTTTTGTGATTGGAATTCTTGCTGAGTTTGAGCTTTGAGGTTGACTTTCCGACCTCGGAGCTTGATCAGATGATTGGGTAGTGGTTTGAAATCTAACCCTTCTACCCGTTAAGGTTGAGGGTTCCTCCCTTGCTCGCTTAGCCGATGTCCTCTGTCTCCTAGGAATTTCTTCTTCTGTGTTGGACTGGGAAGGTCTAGGCACTGGTCTTTGGTTTGGTTTGGAGACAGCTAGCTTTGGGAGTCTAGCTTTTGGTACCATTTTGGTTTGGGAGATATAGTAACTGAGAGATGGAAAGTGAGAGAGAGAGGTGAGGTGAGATCAGAGAGAATGAGAGGAAGAGAGAACTGTGAGAGATGAGCTGGGATTAGAGAGAAAATGAGAGGGAGAGAAGATGGGCTTTATCGATCTTTGAGAGAAGAGAAAATGGAGCGAAGAAAGGGCTGTCGGTGAGGAACGCCGGAAACAGCGAGGAAGAGAAAGAGGTAGTTGGCCGGAAAAGATGAAAGCTTGCCGGAATGAAGAACTTTGCTGGAAAGAGAAATCGCCGAAGAGGAGGGGAAACAGAAAAGGGATTTGTCGCCGGAGGAGAAAATAAGGAGCTGGCGGGAAAAGGAGAAAGAAGAAGAGAGAGGAGAAGAAAAGGGAGAGGAATCCGGATGGTCGCGCGCTCGCGGAGTCGACTTGCCCTAGGCGAAGTCAACTTCGATCCTGTGGAGTCGACTTCGCTATAGAAGCGGAGTCGACTTCACTTTCCCAAGTCGACTTGGCGGAGTCGACTTGGCTCCCATGGAGTCGACTTGACTCATCGACTTGACCTTTTCAAATTTTTAGTTTCTTGTTTAATTTTCCTAATTTAGCTCTATCATTCCCATATCATTCCTAATCTTACAAAATGATTCCTTGGCTAGTGGTTTGGTAAAGATATCAGCAATTTGGTCTTCTGTTTTCACATATTCTAAACAAATATCAAGGTTTTTAACATGTTCTCTAATGAAATGGTGTCTTACATCAATATGCTTGGTTCTTGAATGCAGTACGGGATTCTTAGTCAGACAAATTGCACTTGTATTATCACATCTAATAGGAATATCAAAATAATCAATACCATAATCTTTCAATTGCTGTTTCATCCAAAGTAATTGGGCACAACAACTACCGGCGGCTATGTATTCGGCTTCCGCAGTGGATAGAGCAACGCTTGTTTATTTTCTTGAGTGCCATGAAACTAGCATATGTCCTAGAAACTGACAAGTTCCACTAGTACTCTTTCTATCTACCTTATAGCCAGCAAAATCCGCATCCGAATAGCCGATTAAATCAAAGGTTGACCCCTTTGGATACCATAGTCCAAGATTGGTAGTTTTTGTTAAATATTTAAAAATCCTTTTTACAGCAAGTAGATGTGATTCTTTAGGACATGCTTGAAATCTAGAGCACATACAAACACTGAATAGAATATCAGGTCTAGAAACAGTTAAATATAGCAAAGATCCTATCATGCTTCTATAAAGCTTTTGATCGATACTTTTACCTTTTTCATCCGTGTCGATCTTGATTGTAGGGCTCATTGGACTATTTGCCCCTTTGCTGTTTTGCATTCCAAATTTCTTGAGCATTTCTTTGACATACTTGGACTGGTTTAGAAATATCCCTTCACTTTGTTGCTTGATTTGCAGTCCAAGGAAGAAATTTAATTCTCCCATCATGCTCATTTCGAATTCGCTCTGCATAATCTTAGAAAATTCTTGGCATAGATTTTCATCAGTAGCACCAAATATTATATCATCTACATAAAATTGTACAATTAAAATATTTTTATTTTTATATTTAATGAACAAAGTAGTATCAACTTTTCCTCTTTGAAACTTATGATCAATCAAAAATTTATTCAACCTTTCATACCAAGCTCTTGGAGCTTGTTTTAATCCATATAACGCTTTGGTCAATTTATAAACATATTTCGATTGATCCTTTTCTTCAAATCCTGGGGGTTGTTCAACATACACTTCTTCATTCAAATATCCATTCAGAAATGCACTTTTTACATCCATTTGGAACAATTTGAAATTCATATGAGAAGTAAATGCTAGTAAAATACGTATGGCTTCTAATCTGGCCACGGGTGCATGTGATTCTTCAAAATCTATTCCTTCTTCCTGGGAATACCCTTTGGCTACTAATTTAGCCTTGTTTCTAATTACAAGTCCGCTTTCGTCCAATTTGTTCTAAATATCCATTTGGTACCAATAATGGTATGACCATTTGGTCTAGAAACTAAATGTCATACATCATTTCTTTCAAATTGATTTAGCTCTTCTTGCATTGCAATAACCCAGCTTTCATCATTAAGAGCTTGTTCAATGGTAGTTGGTTCGATCTTGGACACAAAAGCATATTGTCCACAAATGTTTTGCTTTGATCTTCTAGTTTTTACTCCTTCATACACATTTCCAATGACTTGCTCAATTGGATGGACATTTTTGAACTTTAAATCAGTTGAAGGTTTGTAAGAGTCATTACCTTCACTTACCTCTTCCTCCATGAGATTTTCTTGCTTGAGCTCGATTTCCTTTGGTTGTTCTTTTCCTTTTGTTTCATCTGCATCACTTAATTCATCCTCCTTTCTCGGAGTTTGGTTAAATTCATCAAATACAACATGTATGGATTCTTCTACAACTTGGTTTCGTTTATTGAATACTCTATATGCTTTGCTATTTGATGAGTAACCAAGGAATATTGCCTTATCACTTTTAGCATCTAGTTTTCCCAAGTTGGTTTTTCCATTGTTCAAAACATAGCATGTGCATCCAAAAGCATGAAAATAAGAGATATTTGGTTTTCTTCCTTTCCATAGCTCATATGGGATCTTTTTCAAGATTGCTCTAATGGTAACTCGATTCAAAACATGACAAGCTGTACTTATAGCTTCACCCCAAAATTTCTTGGATAGTTTGCTCTCATTTAGCATTGTTCTAGCCATCTCTTGCATAGTTCTATTTTTCCTTTCAACTACTCCATTTTGTTGTGGAGTTCTTGGTGCAGAAAATGTGTGATGAATTCCTTTTTCATTACAAAATTCTATGAATCGTTTGTTTTCGAATTCACCACCATGATCGCTTCTTATTGTTACAATTGTACTTTGTTTTTCATTTTGCACCAAATTTACAAAGGTTGCAAACATAGAGAAGGCTTCATCTTTGCTAGCTAAGAGAATTATCCATGTAAATCTTGAAAAATCATCAACAATCACAAACACGTATCTCTTTCCACCAATGGTTAGAATGTCGGATGACCCGTATAGATCCATGTGTAGCAATTCAAGTGGCCTAGTAGTGAAAATTTTCTTTTTGGTAGAGAAAGGCATCTTGGGTTGTTTTGATAATTGACATGCCTTGCAAATTTTATCCTTGTCAAATTTCAATCTTGGTAATCCTTCTACCAAACTCTTTTTTCATAGGGTCTTTATATTTCCCATGTTTATATGTCCAAGCCTTTTATGCCAAACCCATGGATCATTATCAATGACCATTAGACATTGACCATTTAGTTCATCTAGTGAAACCAAATATACATTTCCATGTCTTTTTCCACTAAACATGATATGTTCTCCATCAAATACATTACATATAGATGATTCAAACACAACTTTATATCCTTTGTCACATAATTGACTAATGCTCATTAGATTGTGCTTGAGTCCTTCAACAAACAAAACATCTTCCATGCATGCATTTGAACTACTATGTATTTTTCCTTTACCTTTAATTTTACATTTTTCATTATTATCAAAGGCAACTGTTCCATCGTTGCAAGGCGTAAGTTTATGAAATAGACTTCTTTCTCCGGTCATATGCCTTGAACAACCGCTATCCATGAACCATACATTATTTGCCTTTGCCTTAAAACGTGTCTGAAAAATAAACAAGTAAATCTTATCTCTTTGGTACCCATTTTATGGGTCCATTTGGGTTAGTAAAATAATTCAATCTTTGTAGTTCTAACTTTGAAAGCCCAAATATTGTGTTCCTTGGAACCCAAACTAATTTTGCACCATGATCATACAGTTTCTTAAGGTTACATTTATAGATTGTATGACCCATTTTATTGCAAAAATTGCAAGCCATAGGTAATCTTGGAGTAGGCCTCCAAGTATCTAATGGTTCAAACGTTGGCCTTCTAGTCCACATAAAATTTTTCTTTTGTGGCTTGTATGTAGGTGCAGTTTTGGTTTGATATTTCCCAAGTATTGGTACATTTGATTTGTTACTTTCTTCTTGCTCAAATGTATAGTAACCAAGACCTCTTTTATTTGTTTGAGAGGTCATATTTAGAAACATCTTTACATTCTCTCCTGGATTAGAGAACTTAGCTAATGATTCATTTAATGATCCGTTCTCCTTTTTCAGCAAATCATTTTCATCTTTCAATTTGTCTAATCTTTCTTCAAGTTTACCATTTACAATTATTGCTGTATCACATTGTCTTTTCTTAATCATAAACTTGCTTCCTAATTTCTTCAACTCTTCATATAGTGAATCATAAGCAATTTGCAGTTCTTCTAATTAAGCACATTTGAGGCATTCTTGAGGAGAAGAATAACTTGATTGAGAATGGTAAGACTTGGAAGTTACCTCTTCATTGCTTTTGCACTTTGTTGAGGTGTTTTGTTCTTCTTGTTCGATTTGCACCAGCAACATATTCTCGCACAATCTTCCGTCTCGATTTCGTCGGTTGAAGAGCTACTCGTTGTAGATTCCTCATCATTCACGTACATGCCTCTTCCTTTATTTCTTTGGAATCTTTTGTTGTCCCCTCGATCTTTTCTTTGTTCTTTTGCCTTGCTTTCTTCGGGAGTTGGACATTGAGCTTGCATGTGACCCGAACCGCCGCATCGGTAACATTTGGTTGGTTCTTTCTTTTTCTCTCTAGAATTTCTATCTTTGAAACTTCTAAAATTTCTACCTTTCCTCACAAATTTTCTGAATCGTTTTGTGAGTAGGGCAATCTCATCGTCATTTTGAGAGGATGAGTTCTCGTCTGTATCTTGTGCGACTTTCAAGGCAATTGCTCTTTTGCCTCTGTGTTGATCTTCATTTCTTTTCTTGATTAGCTCATGTGACATTAATGAACTAATTAAATTTTCTAGCTTCAATGTGTTGAGGTCCTTGGCTTCTTCTATCGCAGTAATCTTTGGAGTCCAAGATTCCGGTAAAGCTCTCAAAATCTTCATAACCTGCTCGGATTCGGATATAGCCTTTCCAAGACCTTTTAAAGCATTAGTAATTTTTGAGAATCTAGCAAACATTTTAGAAATATTTTCTGTTTCTAACATTCTAAAGTTTTCTAGTTCTCCAATCAAAATATTTCTTCTCGTCCCTTAGACTTGAGAAGTTCCTTCATAAATGGAGGTTAATGTATCCCATATCTCTTTGGCGGTTAAGCAAGAGGATACTCTATCATATTCAGAAGCAGTAAGAGCACAGAATAGTGAGTTCATAGCTTTGGCATTGCTCTTTACAATTCTTACTTCCTCATCGGTCCATTTGGAAGCTCTTTCATCGGTAGGCAAGGTTACTCCATCTTGGATTGCAATCCAAGAATCCATGTCGGTAGCCATGATAAGTTGCTTCATACGAAGCCTCCAATATCCAAAGTTGTTCCCATCAAACAATGGTGGCCTTGTAAAGGATTGGCCTTCAGCAAATGCGGGAACGGAAGTAGATTGGGATGCCATATCGATAAGATCTCTTTGGTAAACTTAAAGACCTGCTCTGATACCACTTGTTGCTCCCGAGTTGATGGCAAAACCCAAGAGGGGAGGGGTGAATTGGGTTCTTTAAAAAATTCTTTGGAAATTAAAGTCTTAACCCCTTGAAAGATTAATCCCCTTTTGAAAGCAAATAGAGAGCAATTAAGATAAAGCAGTAAAAGGAAGCAGAAGACAAGATTTATAGTGGTTCGGGCAAACCTTCCCTACTCCACTCTTCCAAGCTCACACTCCGTTGTGACTTGGGTTTCACTATGTATTCCTCGAATACACTTAAAGTCTCCGCTCTCTTCTAGATTCCAGCTCTAGGGGGCATACACAACACACAGCACAAGTAGGTGATGAGTTCCACTCCTATCACACACTACTTTGCATATACTTGATCTTAGCTACCCAAGCTAAATCAAGTTTAATACAACAAGACTTTGAAATAAGAAAAACTACACTTTACAGAGATGTGTAGGCAGGTTTAGCTCGAGGAAGAAATTGTAGGAGCAGCTTGGATGAGTATCGATGAAGCAGTTTGCAATTTGAAGCTCTTTCTTCCTTTGAATGTATATGGACCACTCAAATATGGAGAAAAAGAAATAGAAACTCTTTCTTGCACTTCTTTTCTCTCCCTGGACTTTGTAATGTGTATAGTAGTGTATATGAGAGTCTTGTATATGTCTTTCATGTTCAATTGAGTGTCCTTTTATAGAGTGAGGAAGATTTGAACATTGTAGAGGTGGTTGGCGCGCAATAAATGATCTCCAACGTTCAAAAATTCGAACGTTATTTTCCAAGTCGAAGATGGAGTCGACTTGGCCTGCTACTTGGCTTCCAAGTCGCACCTGGAGTCGACCTCGTGTGCGACTCCAGTTCTTCAGATTCCCAAGTCTGAGTCTTGGGTCGACTTGGCCTCAGACTTCAACTCAAGTCGATCCTGGAGTCGACTTGGGTTGCGACTTGGCTCGGCCTTTGCTAAAAATGCTTTGATCTTCATTTGATTTGCTTTTATCTTGCTTGGCTTTCTTCCTTTAGTCCTTTTGATTCTTGAATGGCTCCTCATACTTGTAGATCTTGTGATTCTTGAAGAGCTTGTCCTTTATTCATCTTGGATTGGCTTGATTCTTGTGATTCTGAGGAGAGTTTGATTCTTGCATGATTGATTCATGCACCTTGCTTTGCATCTGACTCATTTGATCTTTAAGACTTGAATATTTGAAACATACTTGTATCTTTGCCTTGGGCTTGATAGACTTGATTTGATCTTGAACTTGAATCCTTGCTCTGAACTTGAGATAAATCAAGTTGTTATTTGAAAATGTGTTTGCATCTTGATTTGGATTATTCAAGTGGATTCTTGGAATGACCTCGAATCTGCATCTTTGAAGTTTGAAAGTCTCAAGTCGAGGATGGAGTCGACCTTGTCTGCGACTTCGCCTAAGTCGCACCTGGAGTCGACTTCATAGGCAACTTGGGCATCTTTGTGCCCCAAAATCAGGTCTGGAGGTTTTTTTCTCGACTGAAGTCGATAGTGAGGTCGACTTCGTTTGCGACTTGGCTTCCCAAGTCGCAAGTGGAGTCGACTTAGCCTGCGACTTCACCTGCTATTCTTCCAGTTTTGATTTTGCCTTTGAAGTTCTGTTTCAAGTCGATAATGGAGTCGACTTTGGGATCGACTTCACCCTAAGTCGAAGTCCAAGTCGACTTGGGGATCGACTTGACTATTTCAGTTCCTTAAAACATTTGGCAAACTCATTAGTATACTTGATATACTCAAATTAGTCTTTGTTAATCATCAAAACTCATGCTTTGGTCAATTTTGTTTTGTTTTAAACATTGTTTCCAACAGAAAGCTTCTGGGGGTAAAAATTCTTCATCTTTGAGACAATTTTCTTGCTTTGAAGTTGCTTGGTGATTTCCTGAGTGGAAAATTTGATTGGATTGGTCATTTTTTGTGGATTGCTTGGTGGATTGGAGGTTGGCTTGGGTGGTTGGTCTGTGGATTGCTTGGTGTTGGATTGGTGGATTGTTGGCTTGGTGATTTGTGACTTGGTGATTGTTTTTGTGAAGATTGGCTTGTGGTTTGCTTTTGGATTGCTGCTTGCAAGGATTGTTTGAGACATGGCTTTCTCGTCGTCTGCCAAGAGGAAGAAAGTTCAGGAACCGGTGGAATTTGACAACAACAGATTCATGTCCGCTTAGGCGCTCAAGCAGTACACGGACTGGCTCCAAAAGCAGCATTTGATTCTGGAGAGGGGAATCAAGATCGATGCACTCTCCGACGCTCTACTCCTAAACTTGAATGCTCGAGGCTAGCAGAATTTTGTGGCGTAGCCCCAGCCTGCTATCACGCCTGTGGTCAAGGAGTTCTATGCGAATGTAGTTGAGCATGATCAGGGGTAGGTCAAAGTTTAGGGCAAGATCGTCCCCTTCCATGTTGAGGCGATCAACTCCTATTACGGGTTGGGTTCCTTCGATTGCCCGGATGAGTACGAGGCCTTCCTAGAGGGAGAAGACCAAGATGTCAGCTCCATCACCAAGCAGTTTTACGAGAGGCCACCAGTCTGGAAGTCGACGGGCGGGCAGCTTACCTCTTTTAAGTGGAGCGATATGCTTTACCATGGGAGGATGATATTTCATTTCATCTTGGCCCAGATGTTGCCATCGACGCACTTCAGCAAGGTGATGATGGATAGGGCATTGCTTTTTCATGCCATATACAACGACATGACGATCGATGTGGGCAGGCTGATCTACCACCGAATTTGTGCCTACGCGACCGCACCCCGGGATAGCTACTACTTCCCGTCACTCATTACCGGGCTTTGCAAGCAGGCCGGAGTAAGATGGGAGCTTACGGAGGAGGTCCTGAACTGTCAGGCGATCATTGACGACCTCTCCTACCGCACCCAGCCTCGGGTCCACACCGCCACGATGCGGCCAGAGCAGCTCCATCAGCGGGACCCTCCTCTACACCGCCAACTACCAGTGAGAGACTGACCAACCTAGAGAACCTGATGGTGGCTCAGGCCAGGTTTTAGCAGCAGTCCAACAAGGCAATGGAGGTCCACTTCCGACGGCTGATGGAGGATCGCCATATTGGCGCCTCGACTCTCCCGCCTTTCCCGTCGACGCCCCCGGAGTTCTGCGCCTACTTTGGGCAGCCATCCCAACCCCAGCCCAGTGATAGCGAGGACGAGGATGCCACTGAATCTGATTCTTGAGGGAGTCCCGGTCCTTTCATTTTCATTTTTTTTATTTTTTACTTTCCATTGTATTTTCTTTATTAGGTCATTCTAGGTCATCATGCATTGAGGACAATGCATCTCTCAGGTTTAGGGGGTGTATAATTCTCGACCATAGGTTAGTTTTTTTATGCTTTGCATGTTATGTCAATTCCAGCTAATGAAAGTTATCTTTGTTCAATCCATCTTATTAAAAATGTTCAAGGTTGTGATTAATGTGGTCTTGAAATTGAATTCATGAAAAATGGGCAATTCAGACTGTGGACCAGGTATAAAAACAAGTTTCAATGTGAAAAGAATTAAAAGAATTTCATAATACATTGTTTTAATTCAATTATATATCAATCTTCCAGATTGAGATGATGATAACTGAATAAATGTTGATCAAGTACTTTAAGGGAATTCATGGGTTCAGAAATGGTAATATTTCACAAAAATTACACAGGCATATTCAGTACCCTAACAAAACATCAATAAAAAGGGGGTGATTGACCTAAGTTGAGTAACCGAGACTTGACATCAACAAATGGCAAGGTTTGCGTAAAAAAGCAAAGGAAAGTCACAATAATAACGATTTAAAATTAAAATTCTCCCTAGATACCCTGAAATATGGTGAAGGGAGCCAAAAAAATAAATCTCCAGATATCGTGAAATATGGTGAGGAGAATTTTGCAATAAGTTTGGGGGGGAAAAAGAATGTGCAGTTGGCATAAATTGAATCTATTGAATTATTACTATTTTCTGAGACCAGTTCGTTCAGCTTAAACCTTGGTTTGCCAGCTTCCATTGATTTCTAACCAGTTTTCTGATCAAGTGGAAGATTAACATGTTGAATTACGATTAGGTACTATGAAATTTTGTCACCCACATGTAACTTGGTTTAATAATGAAAATGCATGTCGTGTTTTATGTAATGGATGATTTTTCAAGTTTAGATTACTCTCAACCTTGTTGAATAGATAAATGGATTGATCAAAGCATCATGGGAAGCAAATGGAGTTGACAGAGTCTGCATTCATTCATTTATTCATTCATTCATTCATTTATTCATTATGTTTGCATGTGTTGCTCGAGAACTAGCAACATTTAAGTTTGGGGGTGTGATAACTCATAAAAATGTGAGTTATCATGGCCCATTTTAGACTATATTTGTGCGTTAGTCCAAGATATTAGGCATAGTTTGCATCCATTTAGCTTAATTTTCACTCGCTTTACATTTTATGAACATTATTTAGTTTTTATGCATTTTTAGGATTAATTAGGCATTTTAGTCCATTTATTTGGTTTATTCATTTTTTGCAGGAAGGACGGGCAATATGAAGGCATGCGGGCAAGTGGAATTCAAAACAAAACCAAGTCACAAGGCATGTGAATGGTGCCTAGGCGCCACCCTACGTGCCCTTTCCAGAACTCCAACACAATCCAGCAAACAAATAGCTTCCAGTGAGTTGGCGCCTAGGCGCCAAGACATGAATTCCTAAGGTTTCCAGAAAACTGTCTAAATACCCAGCATCCGTACGCGCAGAATTTTGTATGTGTGCTGTGTAATTCGAGATTATAAATAGATCCTCAGGGTTTGCGCGCGAAAGGATGACCAGGAGAGCCCATAATTGGAATTGACAACCAAAGAAGGACAAAAACTCGATCTAAACACGGATCGAAGAGAAGATTCATCCCCATTGGTGGAAACCACCGGAAAACCAGTTTTCTCTTTATATTTCTATTTTTCTTTCTCTGATTCTCTGAATACTTTCATAATAGATGTAAAGGATTTTATGATCATGTCTTTGAACTAAACTTCCTGTAGATGGATAGTTAAGATGAATTGATATATAATTATATTGTATTGGTTCTTTGAAATTCAAGAATGAATATTTGATTTTTCTATATGATTGTGTATGATTTACCTTTACACATGTGGTTTAATGCTTTTTACAAGATTAGTTACCTTATAAGATGATTTAATTGCTTGATTTATCCTTGGAAAAGGAAAATCTCTGCTAGATCCGTGTGTAGGGCATAGGTTTTCTTTTTATTAAGGAGAGTTGTTTAACGGATAGGAATATACCGTTAAACCCTGTGTAGTCAGTAAATAGGTTATGAGCTTATCAATTCCACTTTATTTAATGACATGGGAACATAACAATTGAACAGGGTATAATTAGCTTTATATAGGGTTGGAAGACATATATAAAGATTATTGAACTTGGGCTAGTAAATCCATGTACAATCCAATGAAAAAGAACCAATGCAATATAATTTAGATTCAAGGATTCTAAGCTATCAATCTGTCATCCATGATTGTTAAACCCGTTTCAAGTATTCCAGCGATTTTGTAGACTCTACTTTGATTTCTTATTGCATTTGTTAGCTTTAGTTAAATTCAAAAACTTAGGATTTTCTACCCACCGAAAGCAATTAAACTAATTAATAATTCTAGTTAAATAATTTCTCGTGGGAACAATACTCTACTCACTCTTTATTACTTGATTTGGCACGTATACTTGCGTTAAAAGTGAGCATTTTAATAGACATATACGCAGCTCATCACTAGCCAACCCTAGAAAACTCCTGATTTTCGTAATGGTTGTCAGCCTTGGCCACTTCAGTACTGCCTCAATCTTTTGAGGGTCGACTTGAATTCCTCTTTCTGATATTAGATGCCCTAGAAATGCCATTTGTTTTAACCAAAACTCACATTTCTTCAACTCGGCATATAATTTCTCCTTTCTTAACCTTTCCAGTACCCTTCGTAGGTGAATTTCATGTTCCTCCTCTGACTTTGAGTAAATCAGGATGTCGTCAATAAATACGACAATAAATTGATCAAGATAATCCCAAAATACTCTATTCATCATATCCATAAATATAGTAGGGGCATTAGTGAGCCCAAAAGGCATCACTAAAAACTCATAGTGTCCATACCTGGTTCGAAAAGCCGTCTTGTGAACATCGGTAGGACTTATCCTCAACTGATGGTACACTGACTATAAATCTATCTTAGAGAAGGTCATAACTCCTTTCAATTGATCAAATAGATCGTCAATCCTTGGCAAAGAGTACTTGTTCTTTACGGTAACCTGGTTCGACTCCCTATAATCGATACATAACCTTAAACTTCTATCCTTTTTCCTTACAAATAACACCAGAGCTCCCCAGGGTGATGCACTGGGTCTGATAAAACCTTTATGCAAGAGCTCCTATATTTGAGTTCTCAACTCACTCATCTCGGCTGGTGCCATTCGATAGGGAGTCTTCGATATCGGGGTCGTGTCGTGTATTATATCTATCGTCATATTCATCTCTCTTTCTGGAGGCAATATGGTTAATTCTTTTAGAAAAATATCTAAAAATTCTTTAATCACTGGAATTTGACTTATCTCCACCTCCTTTTCTTCCTTTACACTAATTGATATCAAGTATGCTTGACATTATTGGTGGATCATCTTAGCCACTTTCATGAATGATATCAGTATAGTGGAGTCCTCAAGCTGCCTTGGCTTACTAATAGCTACATCCTCTTCCAGAACCGCTTCAAATTGTACTTTCTTATTCTTGCAATCAATGGTGGCTCCCCGTTGGCTTAGCCAATTGATTTTTAAAATTACGTTGAACTCAATCATTGGCAATAGGATTTGGTCAGCTTCTAAGATCGTAGACCCAATTCTAATCGGGCACACTTTGCATACTTCGCTAGAGCTAGCTAACCTATAGACAGAGGATTCTATGTGAATAATCTTATTGGTTTCCTCTACAGGCAGTGCATGCGTGGTTACATATTGGCAAGTTATGAACGAATGGGTGATCCATAATCAAACAAAGTTATTGCCGAATTTTCTAAAATGTAAACCATATGTGTAACCACCTTCTCCTCCTGCTCTTATGACTCCATTCGAGTCAGGGCATGTACGTGTACCTTGTTTGGACAATTTGGGGCAATGTGCCTACCTAGTCACAAATGTAGCACTTGATAACCTTTGCTTCTCTCATCCCCCACTCCTTGGCTATATGACCCATCTGCCCACATTTGTAGTGTTGAAACTTGAGGCAAATTAAGCATAATCTACGTTTTGATGATTAACAACTCAATTTGAGAATTATTTAAGTAGTAATGTGGTTGCTAAGTGATGCCAAGGTTCAAATAATCAAAGTTCAAAAGGATAGCAGGTTAAGTCGCATGCTAAGTCGACTCAAGCACCGACTTAGGTCAACTCAATACCCAAGTCGACTCTAGTTGAGACTCTGAGGCAGGTGAAGTCGCAATCGAAGTCGACTCCAACTGCGACTTAGGTAAGCCTCGACTATAGAATTTAAAAATGTCAGAGTTAAGTTGCACATAAAGTTGACTCAATTATCCGATTTAGGTGAAGTCGCATCCGAAGTCGACCCTAGTTTGCGACTTTGGTGAGTCACACCTGAAGTTGACTCCACTCTGTGACTTGGACGAAGTCACATCCCAAGTCGACTTCAAATACAACTTGGCTCGCAACGGTTAGAAAAATTCGAACGTCGACGCATTAAATGCACACCACTTACCACTAAACGTTTGAATTTACTTCCCTTTATTTAAGGAGCTTCAAGTGAACGAGAAAAAGAGTAGAATGAACATTGATTGAGCTCACCTTCCACTTTCTCTAGCATTTATTTAAATGATCTATAAGAAGCTTTTCAAGAAGAACACTGTATACAACTGCTAAAAGCTGAACTATTTCATCTTTAATAGCTTCTACAAGTTCTTCTCTGCACTGGAATCTTCCTACACATCTGTAAAGTATAGAATTCTTGATTATTATTTGATCATTTGTTTTTTTCACTTAGTTTGGAGACTAAGACCAAGTGTGGTCAAAATAGCATGTGATTGGAGTGGAATTCGTCACCTCCTTGTGCTGAAATTGTACAAGGCCCTCTAGAGCTAGAATCTAGAAGAGAGTGACTGCTCTAGATTGTATAGATTATACAATAGTGGAACTTAAGACACAATGAGTGTGTGCTTGGAAGAGTGGAGTAGGGAAGGTTGCCCGTGTTGGAAACAATGTTTAAAACAAAACAAATTTGACCAAAGCATGAGTTTTGATGATTAACAAAGTTAAATTTGAGTATAATGTGAATACTAATGTTTATGTTGAATGGTTTAAGGAAAGGAAATAGCCAAGTCGATCTCCAAGTCGACTTGGGCTTCGACTTAGGGTGAAGTCGATCCCAAAGTCGACTCCATCTTCGACTCCAAATTGAACCCCACGACCAGTTTTAAAAATAGAAGAAGAGCAGGTGAAGTCGCAGGCCAGGTCGACTCCACTTGCGACTTGGAAAGCCAAGTTGCAAACGAAGTCGACTCCAGCATCGACTTGAGACGGCAAAAACACTCCAGAGTTGATTTTGGGGCACAAAAATACCGAAGTCGCAGACGAAGTCGACTCCAGTTGCGACTTGGGTGAAGTCGCAAACGAAGTCGACCCCAAGTTCGACTTGACATTTTCAAAGTTCAAAGATGCAGATTCAAGGTCATTTTCAAGATTAACTTAAGATTCTCAAGTCCAAGGCAAAGCTCCAAGCATATTTTCAAGATATGAAGATTAATGCATCAAAGGCAAAATCAACCAATATAAAATTTTCAAGCTTCACAAGGTCTACAAAATATTGTTGAAGGAAAGAAGCCAAGCAAGCTAAAGGAAAAGACCAAACTATTTTCGGCACAAAAACGAGTCAAGTCGCAACCCAAGTCGACTCCAAGATCGACTTGAGGTCAAGTCTGAAACCAAGTCGACCCAGACTCAGACTTGAAAAATGCGAAACTGAAGTCGCAAACGAAGTCGACTCCAGTTGCGACTTGGAAAGCCAAGTCGCAGATGAAGTCGACTCCACCTGCGACTTGGGGAACCAACGTTCGAATTTTTGAACGTTGGAACATTTATTGCGCGCCAACCACTTCTGTAACGTTCAAATCTTCCCCATTCTATAAATTGACACTCAAGCAAACGAGAATAAAGACACTACATTGTCTAAAGAGAGAAAAGAAGTGCAAACAAGAGCTCCCATTTTCTTTTCTCTAAATTTGAGTGATCTATACACTTTCAAAGGAAGAACGAGCTTCAAGTTGCAAGTAGCGTCAACGATATAGAACCAGTTGCTTCTGCAAACTCTTCCTCAAGCTGAATCTTGCCTACACAACTCAGTAAAGTGTAGATCTTCCTTATTTTCATTATTCCTTGTTATTGGTCTTGGTTTGAGTTTGTTGTAACAAACCGAGACGTTGCAAGTAGAGTTGTGATTGGAGTTGAACTCATCATTTACTTGTATCAAGTGTATAAGCCCCCTAGAGCTAGAATCTAGAAGAGAGCGGAGACTCTAAGTGTATTCACGGAATACATAGTGGAACCCAAGTTACAACAGTGTGTGAGCTTGGAAGAGTGGAGTAGGGAGAGGTTGCCCGAACCACTATAAATCTTGCCTACTATTTACCTTATTACTTTCATTATTCCATTGCTCTCCATTTGTTTCAATCAAGGGGTTAAGTTTTAATTTACCGAAAAATTTTATAAGAACCCAATTCACCCCTCCCCTCTTGGGTTTTGCCATTAACTCGGGACCAACAGCCCGAACCAATATATGTTGTTGTCTCTTGCGTGGTTTGATTGCTTGCATTTTATATTTCAACTGCACCCTCTCATTCTATCTCACTACACGTTTCATCAAAGGGATTAAACTTACAAGGGGCTAAGCTTTCTAATTATGACAAAATTTTCAAGAAAACAATTCACCCCTCCCCTCTTGGATTTTGCCATAAACTCGGGACCAACAAGTGGTATCAGAGCAGGTCTTTAAGTTTATACTAAAGAGATCTTATTAATGGCATCCCAATCAACTTTCACTCATGCATTTGCTGAGAGCCAATCATTCACAAGGCCACCACTATTTGATGGAAGTAACTTCGGTTACTGGAAGTTGAGAATGAAACAACTCATCATAGCTACTGACATAGATTCTTGGATTGCTATCCAAGACAGAGTTACACTATCATTTAGTGAAAGAGCCTCTGCATGGTCTAAAGAGGAGGTTAGGACCTTGAAAAGCAATGCCAAAGCCATGAACTTGACAACCTGCGTATATGTCTATTAAATTGCTCGCTTTTAACACAAGTATACGTGCTGAATTAAGTAATAAAGAGTGAGTAGAGTATCGTTCTCAAGAAGAATTAATTTAACTTGGATTATTAATTAGTTTACTTTCTTTCGCTGAGTAGAAAATTTTGGGTTTTGAACTTAAAACTAAAACTATTAAATGCAAAAAGACAATAGAAAAGAGTTCACGGAACAACTGGAATATTAAAAACGAGTTTACCAATTGGGGATGGATAGTTCGGAATCCTTGAATCTAAACTATATTGCATTGGTTCCTTTTCATTAGATTGTGCAGGGATTTACTAGTCCAAGTTCAATAATCTTTATATATGTCTTCCAACGCATATAAAGCTAATTACACCTTATATAATTGCTATGTTCCCATGCCATTAAATAAAGTGAAATTGATAAGTTCATAACTTATTCATTGACTACATAGGGTTTAACGGTATATTCCTATCCATTAAACAACTCCCCTTATCAAAGAGGAAACTTATGCCCTACAAATGGATCTAGCAAAGATTTTTCTTTTTCAAGGATTAATCATGCAATTAAATCATTTTACAAGGTAGCTAATCTTGTAAAAAACATTAAACCACATATGCAAGGGTAAATCACAACACACAATCATATGAAAATCAAATATTCATTCCTAAAATTTGAAGAACCAATACAATATAGTTAGAAATCAATTCATCCAAACTATCCATCTAAAGGAAGTTTAGTTCACAAACATGATATAAAAATCCTTTACATCCATTATAAAAGTATCCAGAAAAATAGTGAAAGAAAAATAGAAGGGTGAAGAGAAAACTAGGTTTCCTGTAGTTTCCACCAACGGGGTTGAATCTTCTCTCTAATCTGTACTTCAAAATGAGTTTTTTTCCTTCTTTGGTGTCTATTCGGTCCGGTCTCTCCCTCTCACGCACGACACCCTAGGTTTCTATTTAAACTGGTTGGTTTGCGCAGCACACTTGCAGAAACCAGTGCGTACGGATGCATAGTTGCGCTTACTGGTGCCTAGGCGCCAATCCTCTGTGTGTTGGGTAACTTGGAAACCTTTCTGAATGCCCTGGGAGTTCATGCCTTGGTGCCTAGGCGCCAACTCTCTGGATTATTTGCGACTTGAAAACTCTTCTGGAACACCTATATGATCTTTCCATGGCGCCTAGGCACCCCAAGCTGGCGGCTAAGCGCCAACTCTCTAGAAGCCTTCCGATCTTGTGAGGTGTTGGAGATTCTGGCAAAGGCTTATAAGGTGGCGCCTGGGCGCCAACCCCATGCTCCTTTACTTGATTCTGTTCTGCATTCGACTCGCCCGCATGCCTGTAATTTGCCCGTCCTTCTTGTCAAAAATGAATGAACTAAATAAATGAACTAAAAATGCTTAATTTATGCTAAAAATGCTTAAAAATTGTATAATGCTCCTAAAATGCAAAGCGAGTGAAAATTAAGCTAAATGGATGCAAATTGAGCATAATCCCTTGGACTAACATGCAAAAATAGTCTGAAATAGGCCATGATAACTTGCATTTTCACGAGTTATCAGAACTCTCTCTTCTATGCTCTTACAGCTGCTGAATATGATAGAGTATCCTCATGTCAAATGGACAAAGAAATATGGGATATACTAACTTCAATTCATGAGGGAGCTCCTCAAGTACAAGGGACGAGAAGAAGCATATTGATTGGAGAATGAGAAAGCTTCAAAATGCTAGATACTGAAAATATATCTGAAATGTTTGCTAAATTTTCCAAGATTTCTAACGCATTAAAGGGTCTTGGAAAAGCAATATCTGAATCTGAACAAGTCATGAAGATCTTAAGGGCTCTACCTGATGTTGGAAATATGTGGAAAACAAGCTAAATCTATGTTTTGATGATTCACAAATCAATTTGAGTAAGTCTTGACTACTAACATGTTTGTGGAAGTGATTAAAGGCTATACATTTGAAGAAAACGAAGCATGGCAGGTTAAGTCGATTTCCAAGTCGACTCAGGCATCGACTTAGGCCAAGTCGATCCCCAAGTCGACTCCAGCATCGACTTCGAGGCGTCAATTCCTTCCAGAGTTGAAAATGGAGAGCTGAACTGCCGAAGTCGCAAACGAAGTCGACTTCGCATGCGACTTGGGTCGAAATCGCAGACCAAGTCGACTCCAGTATCGACTTCAACATGACAAAACCTTCCAGAGTTGATCGACTTCAACATGACAAAACCTTCCAGAGTTGAAGTCCAGACCCCGAAGTGCCGAAGTCGCACCCCAAGTCGACTCCACTTGCGACTTGAGGTGAAGTCGCAGACGAAGTCGACTCCGGCATCGACTTCGATCGGGCAGAGGGGATTTTTCAGAAGATAAGTTGGATTAACCAATTTTCAAGACAAACCTATATGAAGATGAAGATCAAGGCAACCTAGATGCTCAAACTTAAACATATGAAGATTAATCCAAGTCTAAGCAAGATGCATAAACTCAACCAAGAAGTTGTACAAGATTATATGATTCAAGACTCATGAGTTCAAAAGGCTTGCAAAATATGGAGCTAATGAAAGCAAGCTAAAATGAAGACAATAATTCAAAAGGGAGTGAAAAATGGAAGAGAACAAAAAAAGGCATGAAGGAATCTAAGCAAACTAAAGCATTCCAAGTTTTCAAGTTCATCAAGATAACTGACGAAATGAAGTCGCACACCGAAGTCGACTCCACCTGCGACTTGGGTCAAGTCGATGCCTAAGTCGACCCAACCTGGAACTTGAAGACGCTACGAAAAGGCGAAGTCGCACCCGAAGTCGACTCCATTTGCGACTTGGGCGAAGTCGCACCCGAAGTCGACTCCGCCTGCTACTTGGGTCGCAACGGTCGGAAATTATTCGAACGTTGGCGCATTAAATGCGCGCCACCTACCTTCAAACGTTCGGATTCCCTCCACAATTATAAAAGGCATTTATTGTGGACGAGGGAGGAAGCTGAAAATCATTAAGGGTGCTTAATTCTCATCTTCAAGAGCATTAAAGAGATCAAGCCAATCCAAAGAAGAAGAACTTTGCTTCAAACTGCTAGAGCTCAACTTCTGAATCTTCAAAGCCAACTCTACAAGTTCTTCTCTGCGCCAAACTGTCTCTACACAACAGTAACGTGTAGATTCTTTCTGTTTTTCTTATTGTTGTATTGAACTTGATTTAGTTTGAGGAACTAAGATCAAGTGTAAGCAAAGTAGTATGTGATTGGAGTGGAACTCATCACCTACTTGTGATGTGATTTGTTGGTGCCCCCTAGAGCTGGAATCTAGAAGAGAGCAGTGGCTCTAGTTGTATTTGTGAAATACAATAGTGGAAGTCAAGTCACAAGGAGTGTGAGCTTGGAAGAGTAGAGTAGGGAGATTGCCCGAACCACTATAAAATCTTATGTATTTGATTTATATTTCTGCTCTCAACATTATATTGCTTTCCATTTTGTTTCTTCATAAAGGGGAATAGATTAATCCGGGGTAAAGTTTCTGTTTAAGTTATAAATTTTTAAATACCCAATTCACCCCTCCCCTCTTGGGTAATTGCCATTAACTCGGGACCAACAAGTGGTATCAGAGCAGGTCTTTGAGTTTAACCAAAGAGATCTAGTGATATGGCATCCCAATCAACTTCCGTTCCCGCATTTGCCGAAGGCCAATCATTTACTAGGCCACCATTGTTTGATGGGAACAATTTCGGCTATTGAAAGCTTCATATGAAGCAACTCATTATGGCTACCGATATGGACTCTTGGATTGCAATCCAAGACGGTGTAATCTTGCCAACTGATAAAAGAGATTCCAAATGGACCGAAGAGGAAGTAAGAACTGTAAAGAGCAATTCTAAAGCTATGAACTCACTATTTTGTGCTCTTACAGCTTCTGAATATGATAGAGTATCCTCTTACATAACCGCTAAAGAAATATGGGATACTTTAACATCTATTTATGAAGGAACCTCTCAAGTCCAAGGGATTAGGAGAAATATTTTGATAGGAGATTTGGAAAGCTTCAAAATGCTAGAAACAGAAAATATTTCTGAGATGTTTGCTAGATTTTCTAAAATTACTAACGCTTTGAAAGGTCTTGGAAAGGCTATCTCTGAATCTGAACAGGTTATGAAGATACTAAGAGCTCTACCGGAATCTTGGACTCTAAAGATTACGGCAATTGAAGAAGCCAAAGACCTAAATACACTAAAGCTAGAATATCTTATTAGCTCATTAATGTCACATGAGCTAATCAAGAGAAGAAATGAAGATCAACACAAAGGCAAGAAAATCATTGCGTTAAAAGCGGTACACAATTCAGAAGAGTCTACCTCCTCATCTCATAACGATGATGAAGATATTGCACTTCTCACTCGCAAATTTCGAAAATTTGTGAGAAAAGAAAAGAACCTCAAAGACTTCAAAGAAAGACCACAAAGAGAGAAGAAGAAGGAGGTTACAAAATGCTATAGATGTGGGGTTATGAGACATATGCAAGCTCAATGTCCTACACCGGAAGAGAGACCAAAGGATTATCAAGAAAGGAAGGAAAGGCATGAAAACAGAAAATACCAAAGGCCAAAGGGAAGAGGCATGTACGTCAATGAAGAAACTTCATCAACAAGCAACTCCTCAACCGACGAATTTGAGGCGGCAAATTGTGCTAGAATATGCTACATGGCACGAATCGAACAAGAAAAAAATCTGTTGTGTTTGAACGCAACGGAAGTTTTGGAAGAACAAACCATCTCAACAAAGTGCACAAGTAATGAAGAGGTAACTTCCAAACTTTGTCATTCTCAATCTAGTTATTCTTCTTTTCATGAATGCCTCAAATGTACTGAATTAGAAGAACTACAACTTGCATATGATTCATTATATGAGGAAATCAAAAAGCTAGGAAACAAGTTGTCATTAAAGAGACAACAATGTAACTCCGTTATTATTGTAAATGAAAATCTAGCTGAAAGAGAAAAATGAATCATTATTGAAAGAAGTAGAGAAACTGAAAAAGGAGAACGAATCCTTAAATGAATCATTAGCTAAGTTCTCTAATCCAGGAGAAAATGTAAAAATGTTTTTGAACATGACTGCTCAAACAAATAGAAGAGGTCTTGGATATTATACATTTGAGCAAAAAGAAAGTGGCAAATCGAATGTGCCAATGCTTGGGAACAATCAAACCAAAACTGCACCTATATACAAGCCAAAAAGGAAAAATGTTATTTGGACTAGAAGGCCAACGTTTGAACCATTACATACTTGGAGGCCTACTCCTAGATTACCAATGGCTTGCAATTTCTGCAATAAAATGGGTCATAAAGCCTATAAATGTAACTTTAAGAAACTGTATGACCATGGTGCAAAGTTAGTTTGGGTTCCAAGAAACACAAGATTTGGGCTTTCTAAGTTAGAGCAACAAAAATTGAATCATATTACTAACCCAAATGGACCCATAAAATGGGTACCAAAGAGATAAGATCTACTTGTTTATTTTTCAGATATGTTTCAAGGCAAAGGCAAACAACGTGTGGTTCATGATAGCAGTTGTTCAAGGCATATGACCGGAGAAAGAAGTTTATTTCATAAACTTAAGCCTTGCAACGATGGAACGGTTGCCTTTGGTAATAATGAGAAAGGTAAAATTAAAGATGACTTAAGTGATGCAGATGATATAGCAAGTAGTTTTGAAAAACTACATGTGGAAAAGCAAGAAGATTCCTTGGAGGAAAGGGTAAGTGAAGGTAATAATTCTTACAAACCTCCAACTGATTTAAAATTCAAACATGCCCATCCAATTGAACAAGTTATAGGGAATGTATATGAAGGTGTAAAAACTAGAAGGTCAAAGCAAAATGTTTGTGGACAATACGCCTTTGTATCTAAAATTGAACAATCCACTATTGATCAAGCTCTTGATGATGAAAACTGGATCATAGCAATGCAAGAAGAGCTAAATCAATTTGAAAGAAACCAAGTTTGGCACCTTGTTCCTAGACCAAACGATTGTACTGTTATTGGCACCAAGTGGGTCTTTAGGAACAAATTAGATGAAAGTGGACTTGTAGTGAGAAACAAAGCTAGACTTGTGGCAAAAGGATACTCACAAGAAGAAGGAATAGATTTTGAGGAATCCTATGCCCCGGTTGCTAGATTGGAAGCAATTCGCATCTTACTAGCTTTTGCATCTCACATGAACTTTAAATTGTTTCAAATGGATGTTAAAAGTGCATTCTTGAATGGATATATAAATGAAGAGGTGTATGTTGAACAACCACCTGGATTTGAGGAAAAAGATCAATCTCAATTTGTATATAAATTAACTAAAGCATTATATGGATTAAAACAAGCTCCAAGGGCTTGGTATGATAGATTAAGCAAATTTCTGATTGATCATGACTTTCAAAAGGGAAAGGTAGACACCACTTTATTTATCAAATACAAAGAAAAAGATATATTGATTATTCAAATTTATGTTGATGATATTATTTTCGGTGCTACTAATGAGACTCTTTGTCAAGAATTTTCTGAGCTTATGCAGAAATAATTTGAGATGAGCATGATGGGAAAGCTGAATTTCTTCCTTGGACTGCAAATCAAGCAACTAAATGAAGGAATCTTCATTAACCAGTCCAAGTATATCAAAGAAATGCTGAAGAAGTTTGGCATGGAGAATAGCAAAGGAGCAAACACGCCTATGAGCTCAACAATCAAAATCGACAAAGATGAGAAAGGAAAAATAGTTGATTTAAAATTGTATAGAAGCATGATAGGTTCTTTATTATATTTAACTGCTTCTAGGCCTGATATATTGTTTAGTGTGTGTATGTGCTCTAGATTTTAGTCATGTCCAAAAGAATCACACTTGGTAGCTATGAAAAGAATTTTCAGATATTTAGTGGACACTACCAACATAGGACTTTGGTATCCAAAGGGCTCTAATTTTGATCTAGTCGGCTACTCGGATGCGGATTTTGCCGGTTACAAAGTAGATAGAAAAATCACTAGTGGAACATGTCAATTTCTTGGGAACATGTTGGTTTCATGGTTTTCAAGAAAACAAACTAGTGTTGCTCTATCTACGGCGGAAGCCGAATACATTGCCGCCGGGAGCTGTTGTGCCCAATTACTTTAGATGAAACAACAACTTATGGACTATGGCATGGATTTTAAAGATATACCTATTAGATATGATAACACTAGTGCCATATGTTTAACTAAAAATCTAGTATTGCATTCTAGGACCAAACATATACACCTTAGACATCATTTTATTAGAGAACATGTAGAAAATCATGACATATGTTTGGAATATGTAAGAACTGAAGATCAAATTGCAGATATATTCACAAAACCTCTAGCAACAAAACCATTTTACAAGATTAGAAATGACATGGGAATGATTGAATTAACCTAGCACAAACTGAGGGGGAGCACCTGTTTAGGGGGAGCAACCTCATATTTTTTTGATACATTGACAAAAAGGGGGAGAAGAGATAGGGATTTGAGTCTAATATGAAAGAGATAGGTATTTGAGTCTAATATGAGTTTAAGTCTTTATGATAGTTTTTGGTTGAATGTTTGTTGAATATTTTCAACTTGACTGTTTGCATAAATATGAGAAAATTTCAAAATGCAAGATTAGCATGTTTTTAAGCAATTGAAAGGTATTGTGAGGACCAGGTATTTTATTCTATTTTTATTATAACTTTTCTCTATTTATGAGGTAACTTATGAACATGCTAGTAAGAATTTTATGATATTAATGGATATATAACATACATGGACATGACATTTAGGAGATGTATAGTGCATATGTGCATGTATGATTAGCGTTCCATTGATGGGCACTATGACTATTGTTTCCCTCGCAGAGTAGGTACGGGGTTCGAAAATTTTAATTATTAAGTCGTATGAGTGGGAGAGTAAATTACTAATTGCAATTAGACCCGATCCATGTTCCGACCCGACCCGATAGGGATTCAGTAATAAAGGAAGCCCGCGCGCGCTAGGGTTCATTTTTCATCCCGCACCCGGCTATCTTCCTTCTTCTTCTCTTTCCGTTCTCTGCGTCTTCTCTTCTTTCCCCACCATTCAATTCGGGCTAGCCACGGATTCATTCAAGGAAGCTCTACCGACTGTTTGAGGATCATCGACTCGAATCGTGGAAGTTCCGAATCTCTCCATCTAAGTCTGGAGCACTGTTTTTGGGGGAAATTTCGATTCAAGTAAGTAGATGTCGCCCCTTCTCGATTTCGTGATGAAATTTTATGTTAAATGCGATGCGAGGCTAGAGGGAATGTATAGCTTCTAACGACTCCACGGTATTAGGCGTAGAGTTCGTAACAGTTAGGGTTCATGGTGAATTTACTTTGAATGCGTGATTTCTATGATGTATATGACTTCTTAGCAGTTGTTATATTGTTGGAATGTGACGTGAATTGATTTGCCCCAATCGAGAGTATGAATTGAAGGTTCTTTCATTTCGCACCTATCATGTGTTTGATCAAATGCTTGTGTGACAGATCTATGTGTTGAATCTGAATTGTGTTGATGTTGTATGAGTGGTTTGCGATGTGTATCATTGTCTGTTATGTATGATGCGTTATCTCAAATAGTTGGTTGTAAGGGTTGTTCATGGCCCCTGATTGACATGAGGAGAGGGTTGTTCATGGCCCTTGATGGACATGAGTAGATGATTGGTTGTGTTGGCCAATTTGTGTGTATGGTTATATGTATACGATCTTGGGAGTGGGTATTGGACCCATGTGTATTAGCTTCATCACTGTATGAGTATCCATCATTATGCTTTATTTGCACTTTGTGCTAACCACTATCTACTTACTGGGTCTATTTAGACTCATATCATTGTTATTGTGCTTTTAGATCGCAGGTCAGAAGGGGAACTTAAGGATGGGACAAGTTGAAGATCAAACATGAGAGACCCTAGCACAATATGTTGATTTCAGTTCTTTTAGACTTGTGCTCTTTGATAATCATATATGTAGACAATTACTTAGGCGGATTCGCTTTGACAACTATAATGTATTTGGTATTTCAGATTGGATTATAATCCTTGTTGATGCACACATGCATGACTATTATATCTGTTTGTTGTGTAAGGAAAATATGTAATGATTTCCTAAAATATGAATGTTCTTATTATATGAAAATGCAAGTATATAAATAGGATTGAATGTTACAGATGGAAATGTTATGAATATCAGGTCATGTATTCCATATTACCCCTTGTATGTTATGGGGAGATGCTGCCGAATTTTTCTTAGATTGTGTAGCGCCGTTGATTAGTTATTGAGTATTTTTATGAATGGGGCGTTACAGGTATATACTCAAATCGGTTTTGTCAATCATCAAAAAGGGGGAGATTGTTGGAAATATGTGGAAAAAAAGCTAAATCTATGTTTTGATGATTAACAAATCAATTTGGGTAAGTCTTGGCTACTAACATGTTTGTGGAAGTGATTAAAGGCTATACATTTGAAGAAAATGAAGCATGGCAGGTTAAGTCGATTTCCAAGTCGACTCAGGCATCGACTTAGGCCAAGTCGATCCCCAAGTCGACTCCAGCATCGACTTCGAGGCGTCAATTCCTTCCAGAGTTGAAAATGGAGAGCTGAACTGCCGAAGTCGCAAACGAAGTCGACTTCGCATGCGACTTGGGTCGAAGTCGCAGACCAAGTCGACTCCAGTATCGACTTCAACATGACAAAACCTTCCAGAGTTGAAGTCCAGACCCCGAAGTGCCGAAGTCGCACCCCAAGTCGACTCCACTTGCGACTTGAGGTGAAGTCGCAGACGAAGTCGACTCCGGCATCGACTTCGATCGGGCAGAGGGGATTTTTCAGAAGATAAGTTGGATTAACCAATTTTCAAGACAAACCTGTATGAAGATGAAGATCAAGGCAACCTGGATGCTCAAACTGAAACATATGAAGATTAATCCAAGTCCAGCAAGATGCATAAACTCAACCAAGAAGTTGTACAAGATTATATGATTCAAGACTCATGAGTTCAAAAGGCTTGCAAAATATGGAGCTAATGAAAGCAAGCTAAAATGAAGACAATAATTCAAAAGGGAGTGAAAAATGCAAGAGAACAACAAAAGGCATGAAGGAATCTAAGCAAACTAAAGCATTCCAAGTTTTCAAGTTCATAAAGATAATTGACGAAGTGAAGTCGCACACCGAAGTCGACTCCACCTGCGACTTGGGTCAAGTTGATGCCCAAGTCGACCCAACCTGGAACTTGAAGACGCTACGGAAAGGCGAAGTGGCACCCGAAGTCGACTCCGCCTGCGACTTGGGTCGCAATGGTCGGAAATTATTCGAACGTTGGCGCATTAAATGCGCGCCACCTACCTTCAAACGTTCGGAATCCCTCCACAATTATAAAAGGCATTTATTGTGGACGAGGGAGGAAGCTGAAAATCATTAAGGGTGCTTAACTCCCATCTTCAAGAGCATTAAAGAGATCAAGCCAATCCAAAGAAGAAGAACTTTGCTTCAAACTGCTAGAGCTCAACTTCTGAATCTTCAAAGCCAACTCTACAAGTTCTTCTCTGCGCCAAACTGTCTCTACACAACAGTAACATGTAGATTCTTTCTGTTTTTCTTATTGTTGTATTGAACTTGATTTAGCTTGAGGAACTAAGATCAAATGTAAGCAAAGTAGTGTGTGATTGGAGTGGAACTCATCACCTACTTGTGCTGTGATTTGTTGGTGCCCCCTAGAGCTGGAATCTAGAAGAGAGCAGTGGCTCTAGTTATATTTGTGAAATACAATAGTGGAACCCAAGTCACAAGGAGTGTGAGCTTGGAAGAGTGGAGTAGGGAGGTTGCCCGAACCACTATAAAATCTTGTGTATTTGATTTATATTTCTACTCTCAACATTATATTGCTTTCCATTTTGTTTCTTCATAAAGGGGAATAGATTAATCCGGGGTAAAGTTTCTGTTTAAGTTATAAATTTTTAAATACCCAATTCACCCCTCCCCTCTTGGGTGATTGCCATTAACTCGGGACTAACACCTGAGTCGTGGACTCCAAAGATAACGATTATTGAATAGGCAAAGGGCCTGAATACTCAAAGACTGGAAGATTTTATCAATTCACTCATGTCGCATGAGCTGATAATGAAAAGAAATGAGGAGCAACACAAAGGCAAAAGGGCCATTGCTTTGAGGGCTACACCGAACTTAGATGAATCCATATCATCCTGTCAAAACGATGATGAAGAAATTGCCCTACTCAACCGGAGATTTAGAAAGTTTGTTAGAAAGGGGAAGAACTTCAAAGGATTCAATGAGAGAAATAGAAAAGAGAAAAATAAGAAAATAACCAAATGCTACAGCTGTGTTGGAGTGAGACATATGCAAGTTCAATGTCCCACACCAGAAGAGAGTAAAATAAAAGAACGATAAGAGAAGAAAGATAGAAATGAAAATAAAAAATTTCATAAAGCTAAAGGAAGAGGAATGTACATAAATGAGGAGACATCTATAATGAGTAGCTCATCAAATGAAGACAATGATGCAGCAAACAGTGCTCGAATTTGTTGCATGGTAAGGATAGAGGAAGAACACGATATGGTCTGCCTCACTGCAACATAAATTATAGATGGACATACAGCCTTAACAAACTATACAAGCAATGAAGAGGTAACCTCCAAAGTCAACCACTCAAATAACAAGTCTATTTACTCCTCTACACATGATTGTCTCAAATATGCTAAATTAGAGGAGTTGCAACGAGCGTATGATTCATTATATGTGAAATAAAGAAACTGAGAAATAAATTCACATTAAAGAAAAGATAATGTGATTCAGTTATTATTGTGAATGGAAAGACTGAAGAAAAATGAATCTTTAAATGAATCATTAGCTAAGTTCTCTAATCCAGGGAAAAGTGTGAAAAGGTTCTTGAACATGACCAGCCAGAACAACAAAAGAGGACTCAGATATTCCACATTTGAGAAAGGTGAAAGCAGTAAACCAAATGCTCCAAAGTTTGGTAAAAACCAAACCAACCCCACTTTTCTTAAACCAATAATGAGTCAAGTTACTTGGACAAAAAGGTCAATTTGGGAACCTCATACTACATGGATTCCCACTCTAAGACTTCCAAGGGCATGCAATTTCTGCAACAAGATGGGCGACAAGATTTATCAATGTAAAATAAAAAAATTATATGACCATGGAGTAAAATTAGTTTGGGTACAAAAAAACATTAGATTTATGTCTTCCAAAATAGAACAACGTAGACTCTAATGGTTCATTAACCCAAATAGACATATAAAATGGGTACCAAAGAGATAACCACTACATGATTTTGTTTTATAGGTATGTCTTAAAGCAAAGGCCAACAACATATGATTCATGGACAGTGGCTGCTTAAGACATATGACGAGAGAAAGAGGCTTATTCCACAAAATCAAATCTTGTAGTGAAGGTACTGTTGCATTTGGAAACAATGAGAAAGATATAATAAAAGGTAAAGGTAATATTTACAGTATTTCAAATGCATGTATTGAGGATGTACTGTTTATTGAAGGACTCAAACATAATTTAATGAGCATTAGTTAACTGTGTGACAAAGGCTATAAAGTTGTGTTTGAGTCTTTAATATGTAATGTTTTTTTATGAAGATCACATAGTTTTTATTGGCAAAAGACATGAAAATGTATATTTGGTTTCCCTTGATGAACTTGATGGAAAATGTCTCATAGCCATTGATAATGATCCATGGATATGGCATAAAAGACTTGGACGCATAAATATGTCGAATATTAAGACCTTGTTGAAAAAGTGCCTAGTAGAAGGATTACCAAAGCTCAAATATGATAAAGATAAAATCTGCAAGACATGTCAACTATCTAAGCAGCCTAAAATGTCATTTTTCTCCAAAAAGAAAATTTCAACAACTAGGCCACTTGAATTATTACATATGGATTTGTATGGGTCATCTGACATTTTGACTCTTGGAGGGAAAAAGTATGTATTTGTCATTGTTGATGATTTCTTAAGATGTACATGGATAATACTTTTAGCTAGCAAAGATGAGGTCTTCTTAATGTTTGTTACTTTTTCAAATTTGGTGCAAAATAAAAAGCAAAACACAATCATATATATTAGAAGTGATCATGGTGGTGAATTTAAAAATAAACGGTTTATAGAATCCTGCAATGAGAAAGGAATTCATCACACATCCTCTACACCAAGGACTCCCCAACAAAACGGGGTAGTTGAAAGAAAAAACAAAACAATGCAGGAGATGGCTAGAACTATGCTAACTAAAAGTAAACTATGTAAAAGATTTTGGGGTGAAGCTGTAAGTACAACATGCCATGTACTGAATCAAGTTATCATAAGAGAAATCTTGAAAAAGACCCCATATAAGTTATGGAAAGGTAGAAAATCAAATATTTCATACTTCCATGCTTTTGGTTGTACTTGCTATGCGTTGAATAATGAAAAAATAAACTCAAAAAATTAGATGCCAAAAGTTACAAGGCTATATTTTTTGGATACTCATCAAATAGCAAAGCATATAGAGTTTTTAACAAAAGAAATCAAGTAGTAGAAGAATCAATACATGTTGTATTTGATAAATTTAATTCTAATCTAAAAAAAGAGGATGAGCTAAGTGATGTAGATGACACATAAAAGAATCCTGAAAAGCAACGATTGGAACAACAAGAAGAATCGGAAACAAAGCAAGACCAATCCATGGATGAAAAAGTAAGTAAAGGTAATGATTCTCACAAACCCCAAAGGATTTGAAGTTAAAAAATGACCATCCAATTGAACAAGTTATCGGCAATGTATATGGAGTAAGAACAAGAAGATCTAAACATAATATTTGTAGAGATTTTGCTTTTGTGTCTAAAATAGAGCAAAATTTAATTGACCAAACTCTTAATGATGAAAATTGGATTTTGGCAATGCAAGAAGAGCTAAATCAGTTTAAAAGAAATGAAGTATGACACCTAGTTCCTAGACACAAAGATTGCACTGTTATTGGTACAAAATGAGTTTTCAGGAATAAACTAGACAAAAGTGGACTTGTGGTGAGAAACAAAGTCAGACCTGTAGCCAAAGGATATTCTCAAGAAGAAGGAATTGATTTTGAGGAATCAAATTCTCTAATGGCTAGATTGAAAGTCATACGCATCTTACTAGCCTTTGCTTCTCACATGGACTTTAAATTGTTTCAAATGGATATAAAAAGTGCATATTTGAATGGATATCTAAATGAGGAAGTATATGTTGAGCAACCTCCTAGTTTTGAATAGAAAGATCAATCCAAATTTGTTTTTAAATTAACCAAAGCCTTGTATGGATTGAAACAAGCCCCAAGAGTATGGTATGAGAGATTAAACAAATTTTTTATTGATCATGATTTTCAAAGAGGAAAGGTTGATACCACATTATTTATCAAATATAAAGGTAAAAATATATTAATTATTCAAATTTACGTGGATAATATTATATTTGGTGTCTACTAATGAAACTCTATGTCAAGAATTTTTTTAGATTATGAAAAGTAAATTTGAAATGAGCATGATGGATGAGCTAAATTTCTTTCTTGGACTGCAAATTAAGCAAGTAGTTGAAGGCATCTTCATAAATCAGTCCAAATACGTCAAAGAAATGCTTATGAAGTTTGGAATGCAAAACAGCAAAGGGGCAAACACACCCATGAGTTCAACCATCAAAATTGACAAGGAAGAAAAAGGTAAATTTGTTGAATAAAAGCTGTATAAAAGCATGATAAGATCTTTATTATATCTGACTACATCAAGACTAGATTTTTTTTTAGTATTTGTATGTGTTCTAGACTTCAATCATGTTCCAAAGAATTACATTTAATAGCTGTAAAAAGAATTTCTAGACATTTGATCAATACTACCAATCTAGGTCTATGGTATCTAAAGGGTTCAACATTTGATCTAATCGGTTACTCAGATGCGGATTTTGCCGGTTATAAAGTAGATAGAAAAAGTACTAGTGGAACATGTTAGTTTCTTAGAAACATGATGGTCTCATGGTTTTCAAGAAAATAAACTAGTGTTGCTCTATCTACTGTGGAAGCCGAATATATTGTCGTCGGGAACTGTTGTGCCCAACTACTTTGGATGAAACAACAAGTTAGAGATTATGGAATTGAATATAAATATATACCAATTAGATGTGATAATACAAGTGCAATATGTTTAACTAAAAATCCCGTACTGCACTCTAGAACACATAGATGTGAGATAACATTTCGTTAGAGAACATGTTGAAAATCATAATATTTGTTTAGAAAATGTTAAAACTGAGGACCAAATTGTAGATATTTTACCAAACCATTAACAAAAGAATCATTTTACGAAATTAGAAATAATATGGGTATGATTGATATTGATTAGGAATATGATATATTGAAATTAAATAGGCGGAGTAGAAAATAGCAAGTGCATCTAACTCAAGTCGGAGGATCCAAGCGACTCGGCTTATCCCAAGTTGACTTCAGGGGCGTCGTTTCGGCTACCCTACGCTTACAAGAGGTAGGGGCGCCCTCATCTCCCTCATTTTCACTTCTCTCAACTCTCTCAACTCACCCATTTCTCCTCTTTCCCATTTTCTATCTCATTCTTCTGAAATTTCCATACCCATCTATACTACCAAGATCTAGCATTCCTAAACCCATGGCACCCAAGGCTATTTCCAAACCTAGCAAAATACTCATTTCAAGATCGTCAAAATCACACACGAGGGAGGATGTGCCTCATAGGCAAATGACACCGTCCAAGAGAGCACGGGATGAAGCCACAACGTCCACAGGTCGACGGGTTAGGTTCCATGAAGGTAATCCATCCACCTCTGCACCTAGAGAAGAGGAAAATACGAAATCTAGTGATAGCTCTGAGTTGGGTAGAAAAAGAAAGGGGACCCCACTCAATAGGGCCAAGTTCTCAAAATGCCCACGGATTACTTCAGAACCGAACGCCAGCACAGAAGGTTCTATAAACACTTTTATGACAGGAAAACTTTTGTGCCCAAAATCATTGATTTCAAGTTCTTACAAGAGTACGATTTTGAAATTGAGGAGCTATTGGATTTCCAAGGATGGATCGGGTTGTTAAAGGAGGATGACAGGATATATCCCGACTTGGCCAGGCTATTTTACCACTTATGGGATCAAGAGTACCTCAGTACTTACGTTAAAGGGGTCGATATAAGTCTGGGGTTTGGACATGGAATTAGTAAAAGAAATATCATTGATCAAATTGGCAACATTCTAGGAGTACCTAGAGATGATAAACCCCTTCCCGAACGCCTATCCCTGACACAGATGTACAACCAGCTCACCAATAGCAACAAGTACCATCCGGGTATCAAATTTTTGCATTACATGGATCTATTCCCAAAGTTGCGGGTCCTACGATTATTGATTTCCCACTGCATCTACTCCAAAGGAGGAGGCCGAAATCAACTCAACCCATAGGAGGTTGATATCTTATGGAAAGTGGCAAACCGAGTCAAGGTTAATCTTCCCAAACTATTTTTGGAAGCCCTTGAGCTAAAGAAAGAAAATCCACAGGGAGTTCTACCTTATGACATGTGGATTACCCAGATTATGGCTCATTATCACGTCGACTTGGATGGCGAGCCATATAAGGTGCTCAAACTAACTAATGTCATCAACCGTGCCCTCCTGACCCGAATGAAAATCAATGTGGAGGCATTTCGGGCTGAACGGTTATAAGCGCGAGTGGAAAATCAGTTTCATGAAATTCCCACTCAACTAGAAGTACTGGAAGCTCATCTTGAGGGGGAGGATATCCCCAGACACGATCCCATTTCATCTCCACCGCCAGCACCTCCAACTCTAGCTTCCCCCGCATCACATGGATCCTTTTCCCCTCATGGATCATGCTCAACCGATCACTTCGCCCGTTCCCCAGATCTGCCATCCACCTCAAAGGCTATCCTTGAGTACCTAAAACAAATGGAAAGTCGGATATCTCAAGAGTTGGGAAATATAAACATTGCCTTGATAGAAATGAACGACTGACAGGATAAGTCGGATCAGGAAATGAAAGCGATAAAGTACCAACTTGCCTCGGGTAGTGGTCGCGGCAGACCCATTCCTAGCCTTCCCAATTTTGTTCCATATTGGGGCGAATCTGTCAGAGCCGAACCCACCGTTCAGGCTCCATCGTCCCCATCTCCTGTTCGTAATCTCACCGCAAGTGCACGAATCGTAGATTGTAGTATATAAATTATCGATCCACAGGGAATTCAGGACTATAAACTTTGCTTTTAAACGCTTTCTTGTCGGATATGAGGAGAATATAGTAAATAAAATGGAAAATAAATTGAAAAATGGGAAGAGAAAATTGAAAACTAGAACGAGTAGAAAATGAGAGTGCTAGTACCTAGGGTCTAGGATTTCACATGCGTCTTTTGCAACGGGTAGTGGTATAATTATTTAATCCGGATATTGTTTGTTAAAGGAGAACAAACCCTAATTTATCCTTGCACCTTCTCTCGAAACCTACAAGGCGTACCATAATTTTCTTAATAACCTATTCTCATGGGATTAAGTTAATTCGAATAAATTAAGTTCTGTGGTTTGTTCATAGAATTCCTCAAGGTCATCATGCCTATTCTCATAGTCTTAGATTTCCAGGTTTAATATCTTGATTATCGTATATTTTCGACCTCTCGGTTCCATCACCTAATATATGAAATCATGCCAAAGTACGGGTGTGAAATCCCGAATTTTAAGCTTAATAAATATAACTTGAAATCGTCTAAGGATAAAATTGAAAATTTTATAAAATGAAGGGCTCAGGTGTATGTAACACATATTGGAAATGAAAATTAGTGGAAAAAATGATTAAGCGAAGTGGAATTAGCAATAATCATGAAAAGACCAAATTGCAATTTTACAAAAGTAAGATTAAATTATAAATTTAGAAAAGATGATTGATTGGTAATTTTGACAAGAGTGGATACAAAAAGGGGACTTAATGAGAATTTACAAAGGTTATATTTGGAATTTATAAGAAAATGGATGGTGATTTATGATCCCACAAAGATTAGCTATGAAAATGAATTTTTACAAATATTTCGAAAAGAAATTTTAAAATTCCGAATAATACAAATTGAAACTGTTTAAATTCACGGACCTTATGGAAAAATAAAAATAAATAGAAATTTTTTGGCTAATTAGGGGTTCTAATTAAGGGCTTGTATTCATCCTAACTGTTTTCATTATATCTAAGCATGTATAACTCAGAATCATATAAAAATTTAATAGAAAGTACTAAATTATGTGTTCTCTAATCTAGACGGATCAGATTATGAAAAATAGTTGACTAAATTACCTAACTTGAGTGCATCAGAAAACATGCCCAAAAGCCATTCATGCACAACATGCACGTACAAGAGTGACGTTGATATTTTGATTATTTTTTTATATAATTGTTTAGTTAATTAATATCCTAATGTATATAAGGCTATTTGAGATGAAACTTTTGGATCAAGCCTATTTTAATATATCCTACATAATGAATGGATTAAATTTTGAAAAATATGTCTACAAGTTTTTAAAACGAAATTTTATGCCAAAATATGATTTTGATTAAGTTAAAATATGTACTTTACTCCAATTGAGGTGAAATTTTATTGGTAATCCTATTTTAATATGCCCAATTTAATGAAGGAATGAAATTTTGGAAAATATGTCTCCAAAATTTTAAAAGAGAGATTTTTATCCAAATATGAATTAGTTAATTAAAATAAAAAAAGAAATTTTTTCAAAATTCTAAAAGGTACATTTTGTGAGCAATTGTATATATATTTATAAGAAAAATTTTCATAATATATAAGTGTGAATATAGGAAGTTATGAATTAATTTATGAATGTTAAAATCAACCGTCTAAAAATATATGCATAGACAAATCACGCTGGCAACATAGATGAAATGCTGGCAGCAAGAAATGGACGATGCAAATACGTGGACCGTTACATGCACTGCAATAAAATAAAATAAAATTTACAGCAACACGTTGAACGGTGGACTTGTGTTAATCAAGAGGTTAACCATGGTCACACCGTCAATCACATAGTATAAATAGGGGGGCCAGATGACAATTGCTGCACGATTAAGAGGAGTGGACAGCAGCAGCAGCGTCAGGTTTTATTTTTATTTTTATCATACTTCGGATTTTGATTATGCCTGGAACGAATATGTAAACCACCATCTGATTTTCTTAGCCTGTTGATCATTAATAAAATTCTGGATGCATGCTTTAGCAAAAAGGTTTTTCATGATTTTGGATACCGTTAAATTTATAGGCATATGATTATAGATGTATATATAGCATCCAAACAGATTTTTCTTTTACATTAGTTATTCGATTCTGATTTCATGTAATTAAGTTCAGAAATTGTAAGACTGATTTTTATTTTTAATTTGCTGAATATATACCATTCAGATATCATTCAGCAAAATTTGATATTTCGGTATGATTTAATACTTTAATCCTACCGTTAACTGATGATTTGACAAATCACATAAGATGAGAATTTCCTCCAGCTGCTTTCATCATTAAATTAACGCCTAAACAAATTTTACTTTACGTTAAAATCATGTTTAATATATGGCTGGAAGATGCTGGATATAAGTAATGTTAAAGCAGATTTTTATTTCTTTATAATCATGTTTAAAACATGATTTATAAATAATGGAGCAATAGGTTAATCCTAATTGTTACTTCAAATCTGGAGGTTATGTGATATTAGAAACAAAAATATAAACGAGATAGTAAACGAAATATTTTTGCCATTAAAATTTGTGTATAAGCTCATTATATTATCATTAAGGAACGACCAAATTTCTAGCTTAAAATATTAGGCAGTTTGCAAATTAAAAATCCAAGAAAATTAACTTAAATAGGGTAAAATGGGTGACAAGATCTGCTGTAGTAAATGATTTTTAATATTTTTTGTATGGATTTTTTATCTAAAATTTTGATACGATGTAAAAGGTATCATGTTTATCACTTGACCAAAATAAAAAATGATTTTTTTATGACATAAGTACGGTTTAAAAATAACGTGATTGAGGCTGCTCCTGATTACATATCACTGTCCAGCACAGTGAAAATGTCAAAATAAATATATAATGTTAATAATTATTTCTGAAAGTTTTATGAAGGTTATTTAATGTAATTATAGATGTATGATATAAATTTCAGAATTAAATACCTTGATTTGATTACAAATAAAGATTTAAAGAAATCAGTATGCCTGATTTCAACAAATGTCGGCAGTTTGAGAAATAATCAAAAAGAAATATGAATCCTAAGTGGAAATGATCAAAATTCATATATATGATAGGTAAGAGTGTAATAAAGGATTAATAATAGCAAGGGTGATTAATAATTGATGATATTATATGTATATGGAATTAATGGGTAAATAAGAAGATGAAACTTAGTGAAAATAAGAAAACAAAGGCTGTTTTGGAATTTAATAATGAGTTCCAGAAATTTTAAATGGAATTCATTTTTATTATAATGTGTAAAAAAGGTTTACAAAAAAGGTACAAATTTATGATCACTAAGTAAGTGATTAAGTACCTAAGATGTGATTTTAGAAAATATAGATGAGGGTAAAATGTAATATATAGGGTTGTTTGAGAGAAATTACAAAAATTATAAAACGTATAGACCCAAATTATAAGCCCTTACCCTTAAGAAAATATCTTGAGAGATTTTCTCAAATAATATGTCAATTATAAGAAATATATGCTAAGTATAAAATGCGAAAATCCAAGATGTTGGATTTAGCTAAGTGTTACAAATCCTAAGTAGGATTTGGAAAATTAACCCTTAAATAATGATGCCAAAATAAATGGAATGGTTAGACGTTGAACTTGGTATTAGCTAAATATGTAAATGTGGTTAGAAGATAATTATATTGAATTTATGGAAAAAGGAAGATAAAGGGCTTATTTGAATTGGTGACATCAAATGACTTAGGAAGTTCATAAGCAATTGCCTTGAGAAGTTGAGTAAATGAAAGAAAACAAGTGTTAAAGATGGAATTGATAAGAGAGAGATGGTAAACATAAGTGAATTGGAACATGGTGATGACAATGTTGAACTAAAGGTAGAAATGGGTCAAAGTTGATATGAAACACACATGGGTTAGAAAACCCTAAGATAGATTCAGAGTTAATAGTAGAAATGTGCAAGCATGGGATATTAAATTTATATGAGAAAAAAATGGTCCTTTTCATTTGTATAGGAAAAGGAAAGGGAAAAGTGGAAGGCACAAGTTGACTACGCAGGTAAGCAAGTTACATGCTTTCTAAAATATTTCTAAATGTTTGCAAATTGTTTGCTCACATGATTTATAAAATATATTTAAGGATGGCCATTCCTATAATGCTTTACATGAAATGATTGCTAACTACTTGTTAACTGTTTTTATGAAAAGTTTATGATTTATAAATGTTATGCCAGCATGTGAATGTGAATGATCATGGTGCACGAGGATTAGGTTACGAGAGAGGTGTAATTGGACCGGATGTCCTCCTCTAGCGTGCCCGAGTCGCTAATACAGGCTGAGGCCGGCGGCGCCCTCCCTGAAATGGGAGCAAGATCAAGTGGTGTACGCCTAGCTAGCGATCCATTTGGAAAAATGTCATGTATGCATTGAATGCATTTGCATTTTCATATTATGCACAAAAAGGAAATGAAAAATGTTTACTTACAAAAGGAAAAGACTTGCTTATTGAGTACTAGTACTCATGTTTTGTTTTCCAAAAATTTAGTCAGGTAAATAGAGATGACCCATGGAGAAGGACAGGTATAAAAAGAATGTCAAGATGTTTATATTCCTTTGCATGTGTGAAAAGAAGAAGAAGAATTTATAGTATGATCAATGTTATGTTGAATGTTGATGAAAACAATTAAGTTGAGGTAGTACAACCTGTATGGAATATGTGAGAGAATGCAGAATTATATGTAAATGGTGTATATGATGATTTTTCCGTAAAGACAATCGTTATGACTCTGATAACGTAAAGACAATAGTTAAGACTATGATATGGGAAACGCTTTTCAAGCTGGATGAATGAAAATGTTATCTGTATTGATGTTATATATATATAAAAAAAAATTTGCCGTGTGATCAGGGCAACAATCCCGAGTTACGTTTACCAACCCTTTTCGATCCCGGAGTAAGGACTATGTGGAGCCTCGGGTCGGGGGCGCCACAACGGGCCAATGTACAAAGAAAGCATAAAAATCACAAGATATTAAATTAATAACAATATCCATCATAAATAAATTAAAAACCCACACCACACTACATTGTACGCATGCTACTGTTGGTCCCGAGTTTAATGGCAAAACCCAAGAGGGGAGGGGTGAATTGGGTAATTTAAGATTTACAACTTAAACAGAAACTTTACCCCGGATTAATCTAGTCCCCTTTGTGAAGAAACGAAATGGAAAGCAATATAATGTAGAGAGCAGATAAATAAATCAAACACACAAGATTTTTATAGTGGTTCGGGCAACCTCCCTACTCCACTCTTCCAAGCTCACACTCCTTGTGACTTTGGTTCCACTATTGTATTCTCTCAATACAATTAGAGCCACTGCTCTCTTCTAGATTCTAGCTCTAGGGGGCATCAACAAATTACAGCACAAGTAGGTGATGAGTTACACTCCAATCACACACTACTTTGCTTACACTTGATCTTAGTTCCTCAAACTAAATCAAGTTCAACACAGACAAATGAAACAATAAGAAAACTACACTTTACAGTTGTGTAGTAGCAGTTTTGGCGCAGAGAAGAACTTGTTGTAATGACTTTGAAGATTCTGACATATAGCTCTTGCAACTTGAAGTGAAGTTCTTCCTCTTTGAATGGCTTGATCTCTTTTGAGCTCTTGAATATAGTAGTTATGCACACTTAATGATTCTCAGCTGCTTCCCTCGTCCACCATGAATGCTATTTATAATTTTGGAGGGAATCCGAACGTTAGAGGGTAGGTGGCGCGCATTTAATGCGCCAACGTTCGAATAAATTCCGACCGTTGCGACCCAAGTCGCATGTGGAGTCGACTTCGCCTGCGACTTGGCTTCCAAGTCGCACTTGGAGTCGACCTCGTGTGCGACTCCAGTTCTTTAGATTTCCAAGTCCGAGTCTGGGTCAACTTGGCCTTCAGTCTTCAACTCAAGTCGATCCTGGAGTCGACTTGGGTTGCGACTTGGCGCGGTCTTTTGCAAGAACACCTTGATTTTCTTGAACTGGCTTGAACTTTGTTAAATTGGTCTTAATGACTTGGGTATAGCTTCATTTGGAATAAGCTTGAAGATTAGCTTTGGACTTGATAGACTTGATTTGAACTTTGAATATGAATCTTAGCTTTTGATCTTCAAGAAACTTCAGTTGCTTTTTGAGAATGAACTTTGCATCTTATTTGGATTTGATATAGTCCAAATGGATCCTTGGAATAAGATTGAAACTTCAATCTTCAAGTCTGAACTCCTCAAGTCGAAGTTGGAGTCGACCTCGTCTGCGACTTCGCCCAAGTCGCACCTGGAGTCGACTTCGCCTGCGACTTCGTCATGTCCGTTTCCACTTTTTCAACTCTGGATGCTTGAAGTCGATGCTGGAGTCGACTTCGTCTGCGACTTGGTTTCCTAAGTCGCACCTGGAGTCGACTTGGCCTGCGACTTCACTTGTTCTTCTCCCCTTTTCAGCTCTAGACAGATTTGACTTCTTGAAGTCGATCTTGGAGTCGACTTGGTATACGACTTGGCTTCCATACTTGATTTTCTTCAAATGAATATTCCTTAAACATTTCCACAAACTTGTTAGTAGCCAAGACTTACTCAAATTGTTTTAGTTAATCATCAAAACATAGATTTAGCTAGTTTTCCACATATTTCCAACAATCTCCCCCTTTTTGATGATTGACAAAACCGATTTGAGTGTATACCTTTCAATTGCTTAAAATATCATGTTCATTATGCATTTTGAAATCATACTTAAACTCATGCAATCATTTAACATATGCTCATGCAATCCTTCAATATTTAACACACATTCAAACTCTTCTCCCCAATCATATCCTACTCTTTTCTCCTTAAGCATAATCATAAGGATCTCAAATCCTATTCTTCTCCCCCTTTTTGTCAATAAATCAAAAAGATTATAGGGTAAGGAAAGCGATAGGTGGGGTTGCTCCCCCTAAACAGGTGCTCCCCCTAAATTTATGCTAGCCTAACTCAATCATTCCCATGTCATTTCTAATTTTATAGAATGCTTCTTTGGCTAGGGGTTTTGTGAATATGTCTGCAATTTGATCCTCTGTGCTTACATATACCAAACATATGTCATGATTTTCTACATGTTCTCTAATGAAATGATGTCTAAGGTCTATATGTTTGGTCCTAGAATGCAAGACTGGATTCTTGGTTAGACATATGGCACTGGTATTGTCACATTTGATAGGTATATCTTTAAAATTCATGCCATAGTCTCTAAGTTGCTGTTTCATCCAAAGTAATTGGGCACAACAGCTCCCGGCGGCAATATATTCGGCTTCCGCCGTAGATAGAGCAACACTAGTTTATTTTCTTGAAAACCATGAAACCATCATGCTTCCAAGAAATTGACATGTTCCACTTGTGCTTTTTCTATCTACTTTGTAACCAGTAAAATCCGCATCCGAGTAGCCGATTAGATCAAAATTAGAGCCCTTTGGATACCAAAGTCCTATGTTGGTAGTGTCAACTAGATATCTGAAAATTCTTTTCACAGCTACCAAGTGTGATTCTTTTGGACATGATTGAAATCTAGAGCACATACACACACTAAACAAGATATCAGGTCTAGAAGCAGTTAAATACAATAATGAACCTATCATGCTTCTATACAATTTTAAATCAACTATTTTTCCCTTCTCATCTTTGTCCATTTTGATTGTGGAGCTCATAGGTGTGCTTGCTCCTTTGCTGTGCTCCATGCCAAACTTTTTTAGCATTTCCTTGATATACTTGGACTGGTTAATGAAAATTCCTTCATTTAATTGCTTGATTTGCAGTCCAAGGAAGAAGTTTAGCTCTCCCATCATGCTCATCTCAAATTCTCTCTGCATAAGTTCAGAAAATTCTTGACAAAGAGATTCATTAGTAGCACCGAAAATGATATCATCAACATAAATTTGAATAATCAGAATATGATTTTCTTTATATTTGATAAACAAAGTGGTGTCTACCTTTCCTTTTTGAAAATCATGATCAATCAGAAATTTGCTTAATCTTTCATACAAAGCTCTTGGAGCTTGTTTTAATCCATATAATGCTTTGGTTAACTTGTAAACATACTGTGATTGATCCTTTTCTACAAATCCAGGTGGTTGTTCTACATACACCTCTTCATTTATATAACCATTCAGAAATGCACTTTTGACATCCATTTAAAACAATTTAAAGTTCATATGAGATGCAAAAGCTAGTAAGATGCGAATTGCCTCTAATCTAGCAACCGGGGCATAGGATTCCTCAAAATCTATTCCTTCTTCTTGTGAGTATCCTTTTGCCACAAGTCTAGCTTTGTTTCTCACTACAAGTCCACTTTCATCTAATTTGTTCCTAAAGACCCACTTGGTGCCAATAACAGTACAATCTTTTGGTCTAGGAACAAGATGCCAAACTTGGTTTCTTTCAAATTGATTTAGCTCTTCTTGCATTGCTATAATCCAGTTTTCATCATTGAGAGCTTGGTCAATATTAGATGGTTCAATCTTAGATACAAAAGCATATTGTCCACAAACATTTTGCTTTGACCTTCTAGTTTTTACACCTTCATACACATTTCCTATAACTTGTTCAATTGGATGTGCATGTTTGAATTTTAAATCAGATGGAGGTTTATAGGAATCATCACCTTCACTTACCCTTTCCTCCATGGACTCTTCTTGCTTTTCCACATGCAGCTTTTCAAAGTTGCTTATAATCTCATCTGCATCACTTAAATCATCTCTTCTTTTCAAGCATTGGTTAGTTTCATCAAAAACAACATGTATGGATTCTTCTACAACTTGGTTTCGTTTATTGAATACTCTATATGCTTTGCTATTTGATGAGTACCCAAGGAATATTGACTCATCACTTTTAGCGTCAAGTTTTCCCAAGTTGGTTTTTCCATTGTTCAACACATAACATGTGCATCCAAAAGCATGAAAATAAGAGATATTTGATTTTCTTCCCTTCCATAGCTCATATGGGGTCTTTTTTAAGATAGCTCTAATGGTAACTCGATTTAAAACATGACAAGCTGTGCTTACAGCTTCACCCCAAAACTTCTTGGATAATTTGCTCTCATTTATCATTGTTCTAGCCATCTCTTGTATAGTTCTGTTTTTCCTTTCAACTACTCCATTTTGTTGTGGAGTCCTTGGTGCAGAAAATGTGTGATGAATTCCTTTTTCATTACATAATTCTATGAATCGTTTGTTCTCAAATTCACCACCATGGTCACTTCTTATAGACATAATGGTACTTTATTTTTCATTTTCCACCAAGTTTACAAAAGTTGAAAACATAGAGAAGGCTTCATCTTTGCTAGCTAAGAGAATTATCCATGTGAATCTTGAAAAGTCATCTACAATAACAAATACATATTTCTTTCCACCAATGGTTAAAATGTCGGATGGTCCATATAGATCCATGTGTAGCAATTCAAGTGGCCTTGTGGTGGAAATCTCCTTTTTGGTAGAAAAAGACATCTTTGGTTGTTTAGATAATTGACATGCCTTGCAAATCTTGTCTTTGTCATATTTCAACTTTGGCAAGCCTTCTACCAAACTCTTTTTCCATAGGGTCTTTATGTTTGACATATTCACATGTCCAAGTCTTTTATGCCAAACCCATGGATCATTTTCAATGGCCATTAGACATTGACCATCTAGTTCATCAAGTGAAACCAAATATACATTTCCATGTCTTTTTCCACTAAACATGATATGCTCACCATCAAATACATTACATATAGATGATTCAAACACAACCTTGTATCCTTTGTCACACAATTGACTAATACTCATTAGATTGTGCTTGAGTCCTTCAACAAACAAAACATCTTCCATGCATGCATTTGAAGTACTATAAATGTTTCCTTTACCTTTAATTTTACCTTTCTCATTATTACCAAAGGCAACCGTTCCGTCGTTGCAAGGCTTAAGTTTGTGAAATAGACTTCTTTCTCCGGTCATATGCTTTGAACAACCGCTGTCCATGAACCATACATTGTTTGCCTTTGCCTTGAAGCAAATCTGAAAAATAAAAAGGTAAATCTCATATCTTTGGTACCCATTTTATGGGTCCATTCGGGTTAGTAAAATGATTCAATCTTCGTAATTCTAACTTAGAAAGCCCAAATCTTATGTTCCTTGGAACCCAAACTAGCTTTACACCATGGTCACATAACTTCTTGAAGTTACACTTGTAAGCTTTATGACCCATTTTATTACAGAAATTGCAGGCCATTGGTAGTCTAGGAGTAGGCCTCCAATTGCATTTTGGTTCAAAAGTTGGTCTTTTAATCCACATAACATTTTTCTTTTGTGGCTTATAAATTGGTGCAGTTTTAGCTTGATATTTTCCAAGTTTTGGCACATTTGATTTGCCACTTTCTTTTTGCTCAAATGTATTGTACCCAAGACCTCTTTTATCCTTTTGTGAGGTCATGTTCAGAAACATCTTCACACTTTCTCCTGGATTAGAGAACTTTCCTAATGATTCATTTAATGATTTGTTCTCCTTTTTCAATTTTTCTGCCTCTTTCAACAGTGATTCATTTTCTTCTTTCAGTTTTGCTAATTTTTCAGCTAGTTTTCCATTTTCAACAATAACAAAGTTGCACTGTTGTCTCTTCAATGACAGCTTGTTTCCTAGCCTCTTAATTTCCTCATATAATGAATCATAAGCAATTTGAAGTTCTTCTAATTCAGCACATTTGAGGCAATCATGAAAAGAAGAATAACTTGATTGAGAATAACAAGGTTTGGAAGTTACCTCTTCATTACTTGTGCATTTTGTTGAGGTAGATTGTTCTTCCAAAACTTCCGTTGTGTTTAGACATAGCAAGTCTTCTTCTTCTTGCTCGATTCGTGCCATGCAGCAAATTCTCGCACAGTTGGCTGCATCATTGTCGTCGGTTGAGGAACTGCATGTTGATGAAGTCTCCTCATTGACGAACATGCCTCTTCCTCGTGGCCTTTGGAAATTTCTGCTTTCATGGCTCTCCTTTGGCCTTTCTTCCGGTGTAGGACATTGAGCTTGCATATGTCCTACGCCCCCGCATTTGTAACATTTTGTAACCTCCTTCTTCTTCTCTCTTTGTGGTCTTTCTTTGAAGTCTTTGAAGTTCTTTTCTTTTCTCACAAATTTTCGAAACTTGCGAGTAAGAAGTGCGATATCTTCATCACCATTATTAGACGAGGAGGTAGATTCTTCAGATTTGCGTGCAACTTTTAATGCAATGATTTTCTTGCCTCTATGATTCTCTTCGTTTCTTCTCTTAATTAGCTCATGTGACATTAATGAGCTAATTAGATTTTCTAGCTTTAGGGTGTTGAGGTCTTTGGCTTCTTCAATAGCTGTAATCTTTGGAGTCCATGAATCCGGTAGGGCTCTTAGTATCTTCATAACCTGCTCGGATTCAGAAATAGCTTTTCCAAGACCTTTCAAGGCGTTAGTAATTTTAGAGAATCTAGCAAACATTTCAGAAATATTTTCTGTTTCTAACATTCTAAAGTTTTCCAATTCTCCTATCAAAATATTTCTCCTAGTCCCTTGGACTTGAGAGGTTCCTTCATAAATGAATGTTAGAGTATCCCATATTTCTTTAGCGGTTAGACAAGATGATACTCTATCATATTCGGAAGCTGTAAGAGCACAAAATAGTGAGTTCATAGCTTTAGCATTACTCTTTATAGTTCTTACTTCCTCTTCGGTCCACTTGGAAGCTCTTTCATCTATAGACAATGTTACACCATCTTGGATTGCTATCCAAGAGTCCATATCGGTAGCCATAATGAGTTGTTTCATACGAAGCTTCCAATAACCAAAGTTGTTCCTATCAAACAATGATGGCCTAGTGAATGATTGGCCCTCAGCAAAAGCGGGAACGGGAATCGATTGGGATGCCATATCAATAGATCTCTTTGGTTTAACTCAAAGACCTGCTCTGATACCACTTGTTGGTACCGAGTTTGATGGCAAAACCCAAGAGGGGAGGGGTGAATTGGGTAATTTAAGATTTACAACTTAAACAGAAGCTTTACCCCGGATTAATCTAGTCTCCTTTGTGAAGAAACGAAATGGAAAGCAATATAATGTAGAGAGCAGATAAATAAATCAAACACACAAGATTTTTATAGTGGTTCGGGCAACCTCCCTACTCCACTCTTCCAAGCTCACACTCCTTGTGACTTTGGTTCCACTATTGTAGTCTCTCAATACAATTAGAGCCACTGCTCTCTTCTAGATTCTAGCTCTAGGGGGCATCAACAAATTACAGCACAAGTAGGTGATGAGTTACACTCCAATCACACACTACTTTGCTTACACTTGATCTTAGTTCCTCAAACTAAATCAAGTTCAACACAAACAAATGAAACAATAAGAAAACTACACTTTACAGTTGTGTAGTAGCAGTTTTGGCGCAGAGAAGAACTTGTTGTAATGACTTTGAAGATTCTGAAATATAGCTCTTGCAACTTGAAGTGAAGTTCTTCCTCTTTGAATGGCTTGATCTCTTTTGAGCTCTTGAATATAGTAGTTATGCACACTTAATGATTCTCAGCTGCTTCCCTCGTCCACCATGAATGATATTTATAATTTTGGAGGGAATCCGAACGTTAGAGGGTAGGTGGCGCGCATTTAATGCGCCAACGTTCGAATAAATTCCGACCGTTGCGACCCAAGTCGCATGTGGAGTCGACTTGGCCTGCGACTTGGCTTCCAAGTAGCACCTGGAGTCGACCTCGTGTGCGACTCCAGTTCTTTAGATTTCCAAGTCCGAGTCTGGGTCAACTTGGCCTTCAGTCTTCAACTCAAGTCGATCCTGGAGTCGACTTGGGTTGCGACTTGGCGCGGTCTTTTGCAAGAACACCTTGATCTTCTTGAACTGGCTTGAACTTTGTTAAATTGGTCTTCATGACTTGGGTATAGCTTCATTTGGAATAAGCTTGAAGATTAGCTTTGGACTTGATAGACTTGATTTGAACTTTGAATATGAATCTTAGCTTTTGATCTTCAAGAAACTTCAGTTGCTTTTTGAGAATGTACTTTGCATCTTATTTGGATTTGATAAAGTCCAAATGGATCCTTGGAATAAGATTGAAACTTCAATCTTCAAGTCTGAACTCCTCAAGTCGAAGTTGGAGTCGACCTCGTCTGCGACTTCGCCCAAGTCGCACCTGGAGTCGACTTCGCCTGCGACTTCGTCATGTCCGTTTCCACTTTTTCAACTCTGGATGCTTGAAGTCGATGCTGGAGTCGACTTCGTCTGTGACTTGGTTTCCTAAGTCGCACCTGGAGTCGACTTGGCCTGCTACTTCACTTGTTCTTCTCCCCTTTTCAGCTCTGGACAGATTTGACTTCTTGAAGTCGATCTTGGAGTCGACTTGGTATACGACTTGGCTTCCATACTTGATTTTCTTCAAATGAATATTCCTTAAACATTTCCACAAACTTGTTAGTAGCCAAGACTTACTCAAATTGTTTTGTTTAATCATCAAAACATAGATTTAGCTAGTTTTCCACATATTTCCAACAGCTACATCCTAAACTCTAGATTTAGGGTTTAGCCAAAAATGTTTAAGTCCAAAATAAAATTAAAATTAAAAAGGGAAAAGGATAGGAAGGCTTATAAGTTTGAAGCTCCCGATGGTGTGTCGGCCGTTCCACGCAACTCACCGGTTCACCTCTTGCTCGTGCTCTTTTCCTTACTCTCTCTCTCTCTTTCTCTCTAATTTTTCTGCCATGAACTCTCTACTCCCCGTTGGAATTTTTTCTCCCCAATTCTGTCCTGGCAGCCCCTTTTATAACCTTTGATACTGTGTAAAAAAAAGTTTGCGTAGCCTGCTTACGCTAATTGGCCATAACGCAGTCCACCATGTTGAGGACTTCAGTTTGCGCATAACTTGCACTGATGGATCCTTTGTTGCCTTGATGTGCTGAGTATCTCAGCGTTAATTGACTGTGGGGCCCACTGGTTGAACGACTTGGATCTATGAACGTAAAAATTGCTACATGAATTAATTGATTTAGACGGTAGAAATTTGTCGAACATATGAACGATGCGATACATTAAGAAAATAGCATGATCTGAAAGGCTGGATGATGATGCACAACTGATGGACGATGCATGAATTTGGTACGGCTGAAAATTTCGGGATTGGCTGATCGATGCTTTGCTTTTTACAGTGGAGATGAAATATTGATAAAAAATTCAGGCATGGATTTTAATTTACATGGGCCGCTGATTTGGTGGGTTCAGTGGTGGAACAAATAGAAACAACTAGGATTTTATGATTTTACTGAAATTCTGGACGGTTTGACGGTGGTGATCAGATGAATGGCTGGACGCGATTTGATTTAAATAAATCTAGCGGATTTTAATTGATTTGATCTGGATTGACGACTCGGATGATATAGCTGCTTAAATTGAATTGGAGATGGACAGCTGAAAATTCATCTAATGGACGACTATGATGGACGGCGCTGAAAATTGGATGACCGGTGATTGAATTGGATGGCCTGGATTTTTTGCTGCTGATCACGGTTACAATTTTCCTGGATGAAAGAAATCCAAGCCGTTAATTTTCTGGTGATCTGGTGGGCCTTAATGGATGGTTGGATTTTTTATTTTATGCATTAAATGGACGGTGAAAAATCTAGTTGGATCTGGAAATTTTTGGATGGTCCATATTTAATTAACTAGACATTGATGATTGTGTGGGGCCCACTCTCGATCTTGCGAACCTGCATAAAAAATAGTTAAACCGAATTATATACCGAATAAATTAATAAATAGCTGATTAATAAAAAAATATTTAAAACCCAATTGTTGCAATACTTTAATAAAATATATCAAGCACTTTTGATTTTTGGCAACAAATAAAAAATGTAATTTCAAGTTAAAAGATCACTAAAATTATTTAAATAACTTAAATTGATATTTAATACCCAAATGTTGCAAAACCACATTTTAGAGCAAATTTCACATTAAACTTAATTAATTACCCACCAAATTGGTATAAAATGCCCGTAAAATATGTTATTAATTTCCAATTATCACTTCTCAGCTTGCACCCGTCCTATCCCTCCATCTCATCCCAGTACCTATCCCATTTCAGCCTTCCAGTTTCATAAATCTCGCTTCCCATACATACCTTTTTGATGCCTTGACAAAAAGGGGGAGAGAGAGAGAGAACTAAGTTCATTTTTGGGTCGGGTCAAATGTAATTTGAATTTTCTATATATTTTGAATGTTTTTGAATACATATGAACTCAAATGAAATCTCTTGTTTTTGTTGCAAATTATATGATTTGGAATGAATATGCTTACTTCGTGTATGCAATGATATGTCACTTGAATAAAATATGTCATTTCTATGAAATCTTGTGTAACCAACATAATCTGTTAATGGAATTCAATACAAAATGTTAAATAGAACATGACGTACCCCTTATATGATAAAAATGAAAGGTTGATCTCAAATTGGTTTCGTCAATCATCAAAAGGGGGAGATTGTTGAAACTTGAGGCAAATTAAGCACAATCAATGTTTTGATAATTAACAACTCAATTTGAGAATCATTTAAGTACTAATGTAGTTGCTAAGTGATGCCAAAGTTCAAATAATAAAAGTTCAAAAGGATAGCAGGTCAAGTTGCATGCCAAGTCGACTCAGGCATCCACTTAGGTCAAGTTGATGCCCAAGTCGACTCCAGTATGGACTTCAAATGCTCTAAAATCGACAACGCTGAAATTGGGACTCCGAGACAGGTGAAGTTGTAATCGAAGTCGACTCCGCTTGCAACTTAGGTAAAGTTGCAACCCCAAGTCTACTCCAACTGTGACTTGGGTAAGCCTCAATTACAGAATTTGAAAATTTCGTAGTTAAGTGGCACATCAAATCGACTCCATTATCCGACTTAGGTGAAGTCGCATCTCAATTCGACCCCAGTATGCGACTTCGGTGAAGTTGCACTCCAAGTCAACTCAAGCCTGCGACTTAAGTATAAATCAGCATCGAATTATTTCTAAAACTCTTTATTAGAAAATAGAAGTCAAAATCAAGAGACAATGACAACCATGAGTCAAGGCCACTGAAGAGGATTTCTATCAAGAGACCAACGTATTCTATAATCCAAGCATAGTGATACATATCAAGGACTAAATATCAAATGAAGATTCAAGCACTTGAAAAGAGAAGAAAGAATGGTTAAACACACAAGTAGATCACAAACAAAGTTTAAAGTTCCAAAGAAGTATGTGGATGATGAAGTCGCACCCGAAGTCGACTCTACCTACGACTTCGGTCAAGTTTATGGCCAGGTCGACCTAAATATGGAACTTGAGTTGAAAGCTGGAGGCAAAGTCGCATCCGAAGTCGACTCCAGTCTGTGACTTTGGTGAAGTCACACCTAAAGTCGACTCTGTTGGTCCCGAGTTAATGGAAAAACCCAAGAGGGGAGGGGTGAATTGGGTTCTTATAAAATTCTTCGGTAAATTAAAACTTAACCCCTTGAAAGCTTAATCCCCTTGATTGAAATAAATAGAGAGCAATGAAATAGTGAAGGCAATAAGGTAAACAGTTGTGAAACCCGCAATCCTAGAATAGCACATGTAAACCTAGAGTTGTAAACCCTAGATCCCTGTACTGATTTTATGATAAATAAAATTTATGAAATATGTTATATTTTACAAATATGTACTAGAGGTTAAAATAATACAATTAAGAATGTGACGCACGTGAATAGTGCACGTGAATAGTAAACGTGCATAGTAATTGTGGATTAAGATATGTGATTAAGAGTTAATCACTTGATTAACCTAATCACAAAAAGTCAAAAGGAGAATTAATCACTACAAGACAAAATAGTATTACTTTTGGATATTTTAATCCAAATTTGGATTTTTGTGGAAAAATAGAAAAAAATTCATAAATTGCAATCCAGGTGTCGGAATTAGATGAAATTTTTTATGGATGGTTAAAAATACATGATGAACATGATGGATGGTATAATATGTGATGAAACTCACAAATTAATGGCTAAGATGAAGTGTCAAATAGATGTTGAAAAAGTAACTTAACTTTTTATTAAATATACTTTGACTTTTTAATAAAGTAAATAATTAAAAAATAAAAAAATTAATTAAAAGCAGCTGCTGCAGGGGCTGGAGCAGGCTAGGGTGGCTGGACGTTTGACTATGATCAATGGTCCATGATCATCATCATCTTTAATCAACGGCTAGGATTTATTTAGCCTAAATTAAATAATTTTAAAAATTAAAAAAATAGGTTAAAAATAGGGCTGCAATAGGGTTGCTGGAGCAGGCCTAGGGTGGGCAGCACATGGCTCAAAGAATTTTTCAAAATTAAAAAGAAATACCAATTTATAATTAAATACCTCAAAACTAGGGGGTAAATTACAAATTCCTGAAAAATTCAACCCTATAAATAGGTCAGCAGGGGGAGAACGTCCAAGGCATCCAAAACCACTCCATTTGAGCATTTTTCACCACCCACCACGTTTTAGCCTTGAAGAATAGAAGGTTGGAAAGAGAAAGTGTGAGAAAAAGAGGCGTATCTCCACTTCGGGTAAGTGATTTCTCGCCAAATTTCTTTTGGATGTTAAGTAGGATAAAAATATTCTTAGATAATGCCTAAGCATGAGAAAATAAGTATAGATATAATGCTTAATTGGAATTATGCCAAAACATCAAAAATTTGGAGCAAAGATGGAGCATTCGGGAAGATAGCATATGATATGTGAAAATAATACTCCAAAATTGATAAATGATGATTTGGGATATATGATTATGATAAATATGATGTTGTAATAATGATATATTAATTTCATGATTTTTGGAATTAAGGATTATGCTTAAGTAAATTTATGCTGATTTTTAGTATATGGAGAAAATGATTTTTTTTGGCTAAGTAAATGATGATAAATTCAAAATCTATGAAATATCCAATGATATACTAGGCATAAGGTATGTCATGGTATTTTTTATTTTTGGAAAAAATATCAATTTTTGGAACCCATGAACAGTAACCACGTTTCTTTGAACAGTAACTTCGGATGAACAGTGACTTGCTACAGTGATTATGAACAGTAATATGCTACAGTAATTATGAACAGTAAACAGTGTGCTTTTGGGAAAAATTGAGAATTATTTTTATTTTATGAGGATATATTGATGGAATTAGGAAAGGAAATAATGGTCAAGTATTTTTAGGGTTAACCTTTATAAGAAATTATAAAGAAAAATAAGGTTATAAATGAATATGACTCATGTATGATAAGATATGTATATCCTTTTCACTTGTATAGGAAAAGGAAAGGAAAGGATAAAGGAGTCAGATTTAAAGCAAAGCAAAGGTAGGCAAGCAAACTTTTGAAAATGATTTTTATATAGTGCAACTATGGAATATGTCAAATTTACTTTATTATAAGCAAATTCATATGGAAGTAAGAAGAAATGTTGAAGTATGTGGGAATTGCTTTATCACAAGCAAATCCTTATAAATGAAGAGAAAGATGGAAATGGTTGCATTATAATGGAAAAGGAAAAGTTTTGATTTCCAAAATAGTATTTTGTTTTATCGAATGAATTTAAAATGATTTATTAAAATGTTTTGAAACGGATTTAAGGAAGGCCAACCAATAACCAATTTAAATGAAGATTTCTTTTAAATGACCAAAGGATCATACAAGTGTATCTTTGTATAGAAGAAACTTAAGTGTTATGTGGACAAAGAATATGATATATATATATAAAATGAATTATGCATTAGTATATCCTTTGTTCATGAAAAATCTAGAAACGAGAAGAAAAATGTTTCCAAAGTCTTTGTTTTCCAAATATTAAAATGTTTTTCAAAATTGTTTTACCGATAAAAAATGATTTATAAACATTTTTTAGCAATATTTCTAATTTATTATTTCTCAACTATTTCAAATGTTTTAAGAATGTGCCATTTAAATGTTTTTAAAATTATTTAAGGTTGGTCATCCTTACAAAATATTTTTATTAACTTGTTAACTTGGGCTATGCCGAGTTATCAAGTTAGAGATAGAAAAGGGAATACAGGCCGAGGTCTGTACTATTTTGAAATGACATGCTAGCATCAAGTTTTAAAAAGGAAAAGTCACAGACTAGGGTCTGTGGAGTTTTATAAAAAGCATGCTAGCATATGAATATGGAGAAAAGAATGTGCACATGAGTTATGTACTAGGTCTACTGTAGAGGATATGCAGACCGGACGCGGTTGCAAGATGGGCCCCCTCTACATAGGCCAAGTCGCTTTAAAAGGCGAAATGCCGGCGGCGCCCTCCTTGAAATGGGAGAAGAACACGGATAACTGCCTGGCTCGCGAGTTATCAATAGAGATGGTTTCTCTCCTAAGGAGGAAAGGGTGATCACTTGGTAAGTGTCACCTACCAGACGGACAGAAACGTTATGCATGATGCATATGCTTGTTTTAAAAAGGTTTTATGAAAAATATTTTAAGGACATGAGAATGTCCTTGGAGAAAGAAAGTTTTATGGAAAACATTTTATGTTCGTGAAAAAGAGGTTTACATGTTAAGTTTGCAAGCATATGTTTTACGCAAGGTTTTATGAAAAGGTTTCCACTGGTTGATAGTAGATCACTTGATAAGTGTCTACTATTGAATGGGAGAAATGCATTTAAATGGAAAAGAAACGCTTGCTTACTGAGTTTCGACTCACGTTTTGCTTTTCAAACCATAGACAGGTACAGCACAGGCCAAGAGGAAAAGGAAAAAGAAGGTATGAAGAAAATTTTATGATATGCTGATCCATATATGGTATGACATGAATATATGATAAGGAGTTTTCAAATTATGTATGTATAAAATATTTAGGTTAAAATAACCTGTATTGTACAAAAACAAGTATGAATGTTATCAATGATAATTGAGATTTGATGATAAGTATGTGTCTTTATGTGATGAAAGAAAAAGAAAAAAAAAATTTTTGACGAGATCGAATTAAGTACACGCCGCGTGATCATGGCAATAATCCTGATTCACACTTACCAATCGAAAAGATCCCGGAGTAAGGCCAGTGGACGCCTCGGTTCGGGGCGCCACAACAGTAGACAAGATTTATAGTGGTTCGGGCAACCTCTCCCTACTCCACTCTTCCAAGCTCACACACCGTTGTGACTTGGGTTCCACTATGTATTCCGCGAATACACTTAGAGACTTCGCTCTCTCCTAGATTCCAGCTCTAGGGGGCATACACAAACAGAGCCTATGCTCTCTTCTAGATTCTAGCTCTAGGGGGCTTGTACACTTGATACAAGTAGGTGATGAGTTCAACTCCAATCACAACTCTACTTGCAACGTCTTCGTTTGTTACAATACACTCAAACTAAGACCAATAACAAAGAGTAATGAAAATAAGGAAGATCTACACTTTACAGAGTTGTGTAGGCAAGATTGAGCTTGAGGAAGAACTTGTAGAAGCAACCGGTTGTATGTCGTTGAAGCTACTTGCAACTTGAAGCTCTTTCTTCCTTTGAAAATGTATAGATCACTCAAATTTAGAGAAAAGCAAATGGGAGCTCTTGTTTGCACTTCTTTTCTCTCTTTAGACAATGTAGTGTGTGTATTCTCGTTTGCTTGAGTGTCTATTTATAGAATGGGGAAGATTTGAACGTTATAGAAGTGGTTGGCGCGCAATAAATGTTTCAACGTTTAAAAATTCGAACGTTGGTTCCCCAAGTCGCAGGTGGAGTCGACTTCGTCTGCGACTTGGCTTCCCAAGTCGCAACTGGAGTCGACTTCGTGTGCGACTTCAGTTCCACGTTTCTCAAGTCTGAGTCTGGGTCGACTTGGTTTCAGACTTGACCTCAAGTCGATATTGGAGTCGACTTGGGCTGCGACTTGACCTGTCTTTGTGCTGAAATTTGCTTGGTCCTTGTTTGATTTCCTCTAGCTTGCTTAGCTTTCTTTCTTGAATCTTCTTACTTCTGAAATGGCTTCTTATATTTGTAAATCTTCTTGAAGGACTTGTCTTAGATTGCTTTCCATAGTAGTCTTCATGACTTGAACTTCTTCATCTTCAACTATGTTCGAAGATGTGCCTTGGACTTGAGAATTGATAATGATCTTGTACCCTTGAAAAAATCCCAAGTTGATCTTGAAAATGAGCTTGAGTCCGTATTTTGGACTTTGAAGAACTCAAGTCGAACTTGGGGTCGACTTCATCTGCGACTTCACCCAAGTCGCACCTGGAGTCGACTTCGGCATTTTTGTACCCCAAAATCAACTCTGGAGTGTTTTTGCCATCTGAAGTCGATGCTGGAGTCGACTTCGTTTGCGACTTGGCTTCCCAAGTCGCAAGTGGAGTCGACTTGGCCTGCGACTTCACCTGCTTTTCCTTCCATTTTGAATTTGGCTGTGTGGTCTGTTTTGGAGTCGAATATGGAGTCGACTTTGGGATCGACTTCACCCTAAGTCGAAGTCCAAGTCGACTTGGATATCGACTTGGCTAATTCATTCCTTAAATCATTAAGCAAAATCATCAGTAATCTCCTTATACTCAATTTTAACTTTGTTAATCATCAAAACTCATGCTTTGGTCAATTTTTTTTTTCTTTAAACATTGTTTCCAACAGACTCCACTCTGTGACTTGGACGAAGTCACATCCCAGGTCGACTTCAAGTGCAACTTGGCTCGCAACGGTCGGAAAAATTCGAACGTTGGCGCATTAAATGTGTGCCACCTACCACCAAACGTTCGAATTTACTTCACTTTATTTAAGGAGCTTCAAGTGAATGAGGAAAAGAGTAGAATGAACATTGATTGAGCTCACCTTCCACTTCCTCTAGCATTTAAGTGATCTATAAGAAGCTTTTCAAGAAGAACACTGCATATTACTGCTGAAAGCTGAACTATTTCATCTTCAACTACTTCTACAAGTTCTTCTCTGCACTAGAATCTGCCTACACATCTGTAAAGTGTAGAATTCTTGTTTATTATTTGATTATTTATTTTTTCATTTGATTTAGTATTGTAGACTAAGACCAAGTGTGGGCAAAGTAGCATGTGATTGGAGTGGAACTCGTCACCTACTTATGTTGAGATTGTACAAGACCCCCTAGAGTTAGAATCTAAAAGAGAGCGGGTGCTCTAGATTGTATTGATTATACAATAGTGGAACCCAAGACACAATGGGTGCTTGCTTGAAAGAGTGGAGTAGGGAAGGTTGCCCGAACCACTATATATTGTTGTCTCTTGCGTGGTTTGATTGCTTGCATTTTATATTTCAACTACACTCTCTCATTCCATCTCACTGCATGTTTCATCAAGGGCATTAAACTAACAAAAGGCTAAGCTTCTAATTACGAAAAGAATTTTCAAGAACCCAATTCACCCCTCCCCTCTTGGATTTTGCCATAAACTCGGGACCAACATGTAGCATCTATTTAAACCATTCAGATACTCGCCTAGACGACGCCTTTGACGTTTCTTGCATTGAACTTGTTAGCTTACTCAGTGACAGACATCCTTCCTTGGTAAAACCTCTCAAATTCAACTATATTTTGGCTCTGTAGTCCCACTGGGAGGTACTCTTTATTAAATTCCTCGACAAAGGTTTGCCACGTCACCTCCTCTGGGTGCGGCATGGTGATTAGCATTGTTTCCCACCACTCATGGGAATCTTTTGCCAGTAGATGAGTGGCGCACAATACCTTTGGTCTATCGTTGCACGAAGATATCCTAAACAATTTATTAATCTTCATCATCCATTGTTCCACCTGTACGAGATCAAGTTCTCCTGAAAACTTGGGAGGTCGTTGAGCTAAGAATGCATTGATGGCTCTCCTGTCTGCTTCCATCAATTGGTTTTCATCTCTTATAGGTGCCAATGTAGGGGTAGGGTTGTTGGTCTCGAGTTTATGACTACTACCCAAGAGGGGAGGGGAGCATTGGGAATTTTAAAAAACTTTCCTTAAAATTTTTTTTTCCCTTTTTCAGAGTTAATCCCCTTAATGAAACAAGCAAAAATATGGAGAGAAATAAAAGAATAAAACACAGATAATCAAGCCACAACAAGAGACAAGGTTTTATAGCGGTTCAGGCAACCTTCCCTACTCCACTCTTTCAAGTTCACACCCGTTGTGACTTGGGTTCCACTATTGGATTTCAAATACAACTAGAGCAGCAACTCTCTTCTAGATTCCAACTCTAAGGGGGTTGCACAAATACAACATAAATAGGTGACGAGTCACACTCCAGTCACAACACTACTTTGCCTTCACTTGGTTTCAATTTTCATTATCAAACCAAGTGGTAAACACAAATAATCAATCAAAAGAAAGAACTACACTTTACAGATTCATGTAGGCAGTTTGTAGCACGTATATGAACTTGTAAGGAGAGTAGAAGGTTCAGCAATGGAGCTTTCAGCAAGTTGAAGCTTAGTTCTTCACTCAGAGTTGGTGTAGATCAAATTAAATGCAAGAGAGAGTGGAAGGTAAGCTTGTTCAATGCTTCTCTAACCCTTTGCACGTCCTCTTAAAGCCTCTTTTATAATAGAAGAGTAAATTCGAACATTTGGTGGTAGGTTGTGTTTAACGCGCCAATGTTCAAATTTTTTCAACTGTTGCGAGCCAAGTCTCATGTGGGGTCTACTTGGTATGTAACTTCATCTAAGTCTCATGGTGGAGTCGACTTCAGATGCGACTTCACCCAAGTCGCAGGCTGGAGTCGACTTTGGGTGCGACTTCGGTCTTCAGCTTCCACTCTAAGTTCCATCTTCAGGTTGACTTGGTCTTAGACCTGACTCAAGTCGCAGGTGAAGTTGACTTCAGGTGCGACTTCACCATCCATGTGTATATGTTGGAACTTTGGATTTTTACAAGTGATCTTGATACTTCATTTTTCCTTTCTCATCTTGTTCTTCATTTGATATCCTTGGTTTTCCTTGTTTTGTCTTAAGACTCATCATGGTATTCTTCTCTTTGGGAGGTTCTTCCTTGTGGCCTTGATTTAGAATGATTGTCTTTCTTGACTTTGGTTTCCAATCTTTAGTGTATAGTTGTTCCTTTAATGATATTCAACTTTGAAGGATTCTAACATAGTCATTTGCTTGAGTTGCTTGCCTGGGTCAACTTGAACTTCAACTTCACTCAAGTCGCATTGTGGAGTCGACTTGGAAATACGACTTGACCTTGAGATTCGAAGTCTTCTGTATGTCAAGACTCAAGTCGTATCTGGAGTCGACTTAAGTTTGCGACTTCACCTTAGTCGTAGGTGGAGTCGACTTCGATTGCGACTTCACCTGTCACCTTCCCCAATTTCAACTCTGGAACATTTAATGCATTTGAAGTCGTTTCTGGAGTCGACTTGGGTCTACGACTTCACCTAAGTCACAGGTAGAGCCGACTTCTGTTGGTCCCGAATTGATGGCAATTACCCAAGAGAGGAGGGGTGAATTGGGTATTTAAAAATTTTAAACTTAAATTAGAAACTTTACCCCGGTTTAGTTTAATCTCCTTTTGTGGCGCCTCGAACCGAGACGTCACTTCCTTACCTCAAGATCTATCGATTGGTAAATGTGAATCAGGATTGTTGCCCTGATCACGCGGCGGGTTTTTAATTGGAATATGTCCAGAATTTTTTTCGATTATTCATCTGTCATCATTCATAATCTTGACATGACAATCATCATACATTGCGATATTTCACTTGTAATAAAGTTCATCATTTCATTCAAAGCATTTCTACATGCCTGTCATTATACACTGAATCATTGTATAAATCATACTTTCATACATTCAGTCATTAATTCACATGGAACTTAGAACTCTAACTAAGTTCGGATATACATAAACACATAGCATCTTTACCTGCCTTTTTGCAGTGAAAGATTCCTTGTCCTAAGTATCATATACTTACTTGAGCAAATGAGCAATCTCTCCTTTTCCCCCTTCTTTTCCCTTGGTTTCTCTTCTCCTTTGCTGGAAAAAAATCGTGGCTTTCTGTTGCTTGGAGAAGAAGAATTTCAGTACTTGGAAATTTCCAATTCTCCACACCTATTGACGTGCTCGACTTGGTGGGGCTGCATTTTCTCCAGCTGTGGGCCCCACTTGCTGGGCAATTTCCACACCATTGATTGCATGGATATCCCCTTTATGTGCTGGTAAACTCACATCCACATAAAATTTCATTTTTCCATTTTTTAAAATTCCAAAAATCTGTTTACATCTTGACCGTCCACTTGCCTCCATTGCACGTCACTTGCTGCTGCCCAATTTTCCAGCCATTTTTCTCCATTTTTAAAATTCCAATATGTGGGTAAATTAGACACCTAATTACCCCTTAATTCATGTATTAATTTGGTGTTAAAAAAAATTAATAAAAATTATTGCAGCAGCATCAAACATGGGACGTCATTTGCATACACAAGCTGTCCATTTTTCCACCTTTCATGGGCAGCTGCAAATCACGAATTTCCTTGGATTTTTTTCACATAATTAAATGCTTATTTATACATCCCAACATTTTAGCCATATAAACACATCATTTATAAAATAAAAATTGCTCAAAAATCCAATAATGTCATCACTTGGACGTCCATATCTCCTATGCTCTTTTTGAGCACTTATAGCTTCATTAATTATGAACATTCATTGCTGGGATTTTATTTGGATATTTGCATTTTATATTAATGCATAAAATACCCTAGAAATGGCCTGCACTTGACACCTCAAATGTCATTAAATTTATGCACTCATGCTTTGTACTCTAGCATTAAATGTAGATTACTTTTGAGGTGCATTAGTCAACCATGCTCACCTTTTTCAATTCAGGTATTTTCCCAACATGTCATGCATAATCCAATCCATTCAAAATAAATATCTCACCATTTCATTCAACCGTTTCAAATTTCAACTCAATCCGAGTTTTCTAGCTCCCGTTACACGCGTTTGAAGTTAACGGTTGAAATGAACTTAGACTTAAAAAAATTCATAATTCTCATTTCATCAAGAATTTTCATAATCTTTTCATTCCATAATACCAAGCCTAATATTAACAATCTTCATTTCAAATTTCACTTGAATTCGTCTTTTAGGCGTTGAGTTATGAATTTTTCAATATTTTCCTTCACACTTGACAATTTCCATCTTTATTTCCATAATTCATTTTAAATCACGAAAAATGGTTTTTCATGATATTATTGCACACTTAAATCACAAATAATTCATTCTAAACCCATTATCTCATTTGGGCTCAAAATGCTTAAATCACATCATTAATGCTAACCCATAACCCTAATTGCCATAATTAGCAAAAATCATAAAATACCTTCATAATTTCATAATTCATAAATAATCATCAAATACATGTTCAATACATACATATGGCTTACTTGGGTTAGGGTTTCACACCTTTAATGAGACAAATGGAAAGCAATAAGATAATGAAAGCAAAAATGAAAAACAGTAGACAAGATTTATACTGGTTCGGGCAACCTTCCCTACTCCACTTTTCCAAGCTCACATTCCTCCGCTCTCTTCTAGATTCTAGCTCTAGGGGGCATATACAACCAGAGTCTCTGCTTCTTTTAGATTCTAGCTCTAGGGGGCGTATACAACAAGCAACACAAGTAGGTGACGAGTTCCACTCCAGTCACAACCCTACTTTGCTATAACTCGGTTTGAAACACCAAGCTCAAACCAAGCACCAAAAACCAAATAACAAGATGAAATGAAAGAAATCTACACTTTACCGATTTGTGTAACAAGTTTCAGCTCGAGGAAGAATTCGTAGAAGCGATGAATCGTTCTGTGTTGAAGCAAACAACAACTTTGAAGCTTGTTCTTCCTTTGAAAGTGTATAGATCACTCAAATGTAGAAGAAAGTGGATTGTAAGTCTTAGTAGCCCTTCTTTCCTTTTTTTTCAGCTCTATCTTGTATGATTCCACGTTTGCTTGAGTGTCTATATATAGAGGAGGGAGAATTTTGAACGTTATGAAGTTGGTTGGCGCGTAATAAATGCGCCAACGTTCAAAAATTCGAATGTTATGACCCCAAGTCGCAGACGAAGTCGACTTCGGGTGCGACTTCGGCTGTCCTCAGCTTGTTCAAGTTCTTCTCGGGTCGACTTGGCCTTGGACTTGACCTAAGTCGCAGGTGGAGTCGACTTCGGGTGCAACTTCGGATTGCTCCAACTTCCAACTCTGTCTTTTAGGTCGACTTGGTCTAGGACTTGACCCAAGTCGATGCTAGAGTCGACTTCATTTGCGACTTGACCTCCTTATCTTGCCAAGTGAACTTAAAACTCTTATGAAATGTTTTTGCTTGCTTAACTTCTTCAACATAAGTGTTCTTCCTTTGATTTGCATCATTTCAAATTTAGTATATTTACTTTGCATAAGAAATCCTCTAGCTTCATATCTTGGAATCTTGAAACTTGAGTCTTGGTATGCATGAACATGCCCAATTTATAGTCTTTGATTTAAATGGATGGATTCATGCAACTTGCTTGCCTTTGGTCTTCATTTGATCCAAGTCGAGTGTTTGAGTCGACTTGGTCTTCAACTTCACTCAAGTCTGGCATCAAGTCGACTTGGCTTGCGACTTAGCTCTTGAAGTTCTGTACTTTCAATTTGAAGTCGAATCTGGAGTCGACTTGGCCTGCTACTTCACCAAAGTCGCATATGGAGTCGACTTCATGTGCAACTTTGGCAGCTTTGTTCCCCAATTTCAACGCTGGACATAAATACGACTTTGAAGTCGCTGCTGGAGTCGACTTGACCTGCGACTTCGCCTAAGTTGATGTCTGAGTCGACTTGGGGATCGACTTGGCCTGTTATGCTTTTCATTTTTCATTTTTATAACCTTAAACATTGCACAAGACATGTTAGTAGCTAAAGCATACTCAAATTGAGTTGTTAACCATCAAAAAATATGCTTTGGGTATTTTGCATTTGATTTTAACAGTTGTTTCCAACAACTTCAACTACGCTTCACTTGTCTCTGAATCAAATTTCAACACTGGAACTTTTAATGCATTTGAAGTCGCATCTTGAGTCGACATGGGTCTGTGACTTCACCTAAGTTGCAGGTGGAGTCAACTTGGAAATGCGACTTAGTCTGCTATGTTCTGAAACTTGAGTTTTTAACCTTTGACATCACTTAGCAACCACATTAATACCCAATTAATTCTCAAATTGAGTTGTTAATTATCAAAACATGGTTTGTGCTTAATTTTCCTTGAATTCCAACAATCTCCCCCTTTTGATGATTGACAAAACCAATTTGAGATATACCTTTCATTTTCTTTCAAAAATGATATGTTGTATTTGTTTTGGAAATTTGAATAGTTATGTTGTTTTGTTTACACAAGAATTACATATCATTGCATTCCATTTTACCAATCTATACAAATGAGACAAGAAACATTCCATTCTCCAACAAATTCCTGCCAAGTACATACAATCATTCAATCATTGCATTCTAAACATAACAATAATTTGCCCAATTAGACAACAAATTCATATCATATATTCAATCATTTGCATACATTACAATTCAAAAAGAAAATGACCTATATGATACATGCTACATAAACCTAAAAAACAATCTAAGTCCTAAACCTAGAACAACCCTCTCAAATCTCTCTCCCTCTTTTTGTCAATGAATCAAAAAGAAGATAGGGGAATCGGGATTTGGAAAATTGGAAAGCGGTGATTGGGTAGGAGGGAGAATAGGTAGGTAGAATGGGTCAAATGTGGGCTGATGAGTAAAAAGAGGAGAACGCCTGAACGGTGGGTTCGGCTCGCACAGATTCTCCAAAATAGGGATCGATCTCATGTAGACTTGGACTCGGGCGACCACAACTGCTTCTCGACGCGAGTTTGTACTTGATAGTTTTCAACTCTTGATCCATTCTATCTTGGCGACTGTGCATCTCCATCATCGCCGTATGAATGGCCACCAACTATTGTATAAGTCTATCTTCCATCTATTCAAGAAGGTCCCTAATGGCATGAGCTGAAGCAGACTAGTTGGGTGAGCATGGATGAGGATTTGGAATTTGTGAACCACGTGGAGAGCAAGATCCATGTGAGTGGGGCGATGTGAGATCGGCAGGTGCTTGAGACAGAGATGGAACTAGCTCGAGCTGTGGTGGCTGCGGTGGCATGCATACATTCAATCATTGATACACATAGAACTTATAATTCTAAATAAGTTCTCATATACATCAATATAAATCAACATACCTTTGAACTTTAAATGATGTTATCCCATTCCTTATAGCCCACATGGCAACCATCACGTACCTTCCTTCATTGATTACGTTCGTGTGAAACCCCAACCTAAGTAGGATTCAATATATGTATTGAACATTTACATGTGATTTATAAGTGAATTTATTGAATTTTGAATGATTTTTGTGATTTTGCTAAACTATGGTAATTAGGGCTAAGCATTAGCAATGATGATTCGAGTGATCATTATAAGCTGATATGGGACAAAGGGATTAAAATAATTTATTGGTGATTAAAATACACCAATACATCATGAATAATCATTTTAGTTTATTTGATATGGATTATGAGAATTTAAAAGGATAATTCTCAAGTTAGTGGAAAAATACTAGAAAATTCATAACTCAACGCCCGTAAGGCGGATTCAAGTGAAATTTGAGGTGGAAGTTGATGATGATGAGCTTCGTATTATAGAATTATTAGGTTATGAAAATTCTTGATGAAATTAATTTAATGATTTATTGATCATATCTCAAACCCAACCGTTAACTTCAAACGCCTATAACTTGAGCTAGAAAAATCGGATTGAGATGAAATTCGAAACGGTTGAATGAAATTATGAGATTAAAATTTTTAAAGGTTTAGATTAAGCATATTATGTTGGGAAAATACCTGAATTAGAAAAGGTGTGCATAGTTGACTTTTGCACCTCGAAGGTACCATGCATTAAAGGCTAGAGTACATGGATTAAATGCATTATTTAATGGCATATATGAGGTGTCAAAGGGAGGAAATTACAAGTGGATTTTATGAATTAAAAAAAATTCTAAAATCCATGGAAAATCAGTAGCTTAAATGCATGGTTTTAAATGGATAAGGGAGTAGCTTCAAGAGGCATGTATGTGTGTCAGAAGGGACGCCCATGGGTGATAAAGCATGGTTTTTGGATTTTTTAAAAATCCCAAATATGCATCTAAAATACCTAAACACCTAGGGTAAGTAATGGGACATTAATCATGTGGAATTTCAAGGCTTAAAATCGTTCAAACGGGCTGCTACATGGAACGTTCTCAAGGGGACAGCATGCTCAAGCATATGACGTGCAATGGTTGGTGCTGTTGTTGCAATTTTTGTTAATTTTTTATGCCAAATTAATGATTAATTTAAATTATAATTAGGTATATAATTTACCCTCAAATTAAGGTTAATAAAGGTGGGGGAAAAATCTAGAAAAAATGGACAGCAGAAAGGACGTGCAAGTGGGCAGTTGTAGGGTTGTGATTTGAGCAGATTTTTTCTTTAAGAACAATGATGAAAACGAATTTACTTGGCTGTAATTTGGACAGATCATTTAGAGGGATAAACATACATTAAATAGATGTGGAAAAATCAGCCCAAGTGGGGCCCACAATTGGAGCAAATCCAACTCTATAAGAGGAGTGCATGTCCATATGAGAGGGAGATTTGAAAAATTTTCTAAGTGCTCAAGCTCTTCTCCCCCAAGGCAGAAGCTCACGTCCCCATCTTGGCCAGCAAGGAGGAAGAAAATAGAAGAGAAAATAAGGGAAAAAGAAAGGGAAATTGGAGGAGAAGAGTAGGTCATGTGATTAGGGTTTGAGTTCATCAATCAAGTAAGTTGATTGTGTTAAGTTGAGCTTTCCATTTTGAGTTTTAAACTCCAAGATTTTGATATGAAATTGATGCGTGAAGTCTCCTTAAATAGTGGTTTAACATGCCCTTTGATTGAATATGGAATGGGTATTAAGCCATATGAATGAATTTTAATGTTTTAGATGGTGGAAATGAAGTTTGGAATGGTTTATGAGTTGAAAACCCAACTTGATAAAACCTAACTTCCAATAATAAGTTTTTGTATTGGATAAATGTTATGTTTATGTTATGAAACATATTTTAATGAATTATTTATGTGGATTTAAGCTTAATATGTGAATTTTAGAAAGAATAGAATGCAAAGTGACGTATATGACCCGATTTCTTCATTTTGATGCTAAAAATGGTATGGAAATGAGATTAGATGATATATGAAAGTTATGTAGGGTAAAATACCCTAGGGTTAGGGTACTATTGACGCCCAAAAGGATTTGGGAAAATAAGCCCCAAATCTGATTTCATGAATTTTATGAAACGATGTCCAAGTGGAGTGAAAACGGGACCCAAAACGGGGAAACAAGTTGCTGTTTTGAGAAATGATTATTTATGGATGCTAAATATGTGTTAGTACCCTAGATTTGGATTAGGAAAGGTGGGGTTAGTTTCTGAAAATTCGGATTTATAAAACTGCTTACGGTTAAGTATCAAAAGACACGTTAAACATGTGAAAAATCGGTTCCAAAATTGCTGTTTTGAAAACCTATTATTAGTGGATTAAAATTACATGAAAACACCATAAATAAAGTGATAATTAAGGATAATTATCATGCTGAAATATGGGTTAAGTTTCTGATTTGGAAAATTTTATGAAATGTCTCTTATATGTGTTGCCCAAAGGGCATATGTGAAAGGATAGACATGCATAGGTAATAAATGACTTGTGCAATTTAATTTTATGAAAAAATGAATGAAAATATGTTAAAATTTTGTGAATATACATCTATTTAGATTTTATGATGTTAATTTCAAATTTTGGAATTAACTAATGAAGTTTGAGGCAACAACGTGTGCTTAAAATGAGCACCAATGTGTAAATTTTGGAAAATAGGTGATAAATGATGCATGAAAGGTAATGAGACTATAAATAATAATTATTGCATGATTATTATATGGTTGAATGGTTACCCTACTTATGGGATTCAATATGTGATGTAATAGCCGATGAAATGTGCGAATATGTGATATTTATGCATAATGACTTGAGAAGTCAAATGGATGATGTATGTTAATAAAAATGGATTGGAAAACTAAGTGGGATGCAAGCAAAGAAATATATGAAATATTATATTATTCTCATGTAGGCAAGGCCAAACAAAAGGTAGACTTGGGAAGCTAAAGAAACGCAGGTAAGCAAGCGAACTTTTCAAAATATTGATTTTCTCCTATGTTTTGAAAATGATAGCTTAAATAAAATGCTTTAAGGATTGCTTCATAGGATGCAAGCAATACTTCTTAAAATAATTACTTTATCACAAGTGTTGCCAAGATTGAAAATGTTTTATATTAATGGTTTTAAGAGTTTGCTCACAGGTAAGCAAGCCCTTCAAAATATTGTTTCAAAGGAATTTTATGAAATTTATGAACTTGCTTTAATAAGTGATTTCATAGTTGCTTACAAGATAAATAAGTGAATTTTCAAGCATAATATTTATATTCAAGTATTAAAATTACTTGATCATGTTTATATTAATGATGTGGACAATTGCTTATAGAGTAAGCAAGCTCAGTTCTTGAAAATATGATATGAGTTTTAAGATGGTTTTAATATAAGCAAGCTCATACAAGTGTGGTTTACAAAGAGTTTTATCTTGAAAGAGTTTGTCTCTTTCATAAACTGATATTCAAAAACAAACCATGGAAATTCTATTTTCAAGGAGTTTTATTGAAAAATGTAATTCCTTACAAAATGGTTTCTAGAAATAAATAGATGTTTTGAAATGGTTTCCATTAAATGTCATAAATTGAATTTATGTGCGTGTTTTGAGAATTATGTATGTGTTTTGAAATAATCTATCAAGGTGCTTTACAACTCTTAGAGTTGTAATACTTTGAAGATGTTTTACTCTGCTGTTCCAAAATGACTTAAGGGTGACCAGTCCTACAAAATAATTTGGTGAATTTTATGTTTAAATAATGATTAAAAGATTATGCAAGCTCCTCTATATATATAAGAGTAACAAGGAAGTGATGTGGACAAGACAGATAATGCTATTACAGTGGATGGAAGTGACTTGCATATGTTTTGCTTATAAAAATATTATAAAGAAAAGTTTTTTTTCCGCGTGTTTTGAATTAGTTCAAAAGCTTCTTAAAATGAGAATTTCAAAAGTTGCTTAGCAAATCATTAAAGTTTTGCAAAATATTGTCTTCTCAAATATTTCAAATGTTTGGTAAAATGAATTTATTAAAATATTGCTAAACTCTTTAAGGGTGGTCATCTTAGCATTAGGATTTGGAAATAGTTTACAAAAATATTTTATTTTCAAAACAACAACGCCCAGTTCTCAATTCAAGAAGGGCATAGTCTGCGGACTAAGTGGTTTAAAATATTTTATTTTCAAAACAGTAATGTCCAGTTCTTAATTCGAGAAGGGCATAGTCTGCGGAGTAAGTTGGCTTTATAGATATCAAGCTGAGGCTTGAAAAAGGGCACAATCAAATGACTGAGCTAAGTTTTGTGAAAATCATTACTAGCATACGAGTGTGCGCAAAACGATGTATTAGGCTCATGGTGGAGGCGGTTACGGACCAAAATGGTCGTAAACAAGAGCTCACCCCTACCTGTAGCCGAGTCGCTCAGGAAAGGCCGGAGGCCGGCGACGCCCTCTCTGAAATGGGAGGAAGCTCATGAGCAGATGCCTGGCTCACGTGCTGTCTCATGAAAGATTTCTTTCCTAGAGGATGATGATCACTTGTTAAGTGTCACCAACCTGAGGGTCAGAGACACAGATCCATATGTTTTTGGAACATACATATGTTCCCTATGTTTTAAAAGTCCCAAAATGGGCACCTACTCTGATTGGTTTTAAATGGATTTGTGTCGGTTTTCAGATGGATTTATGTTTAGTTTTCAGAAGATACCAAAAAATATTTTAGGACATGAATATGTCTGCCATGTTGGTTTAAAAAGGGTTGGTATCTTATATGCTGGTTAAAAGAGGTTTATATGGAAAAATATTTTTGGACATGAGAACGTTTGCATAGATAAAAGATTTCTATGCACATGCATTGCTTTTGAATAACCCCGAGTTAGGTTATAAAGAAATTTAAATAAATGGTGTTTTGGGACATGTAAATGTCCTCATGGGGAAAAAGGATATAAGAAAGATGGTTTAGGACATACAATTGTCTTCATGTCATGTGAAAAATATTTTTGGACATAGACATGTCCTCATGATAAACGAAAAATATTTTGGGACAAACAATTATCCCCATGAAAAATGGTTTAGATGCATAGACATCACCTTTGAAAAACCTCAAAATAGGGACATGCACAAAGTTTTACGAGTATATTTTAAGGAAGATTTCTATAAAAGGTTTCTTCCTATTGGTAGTTGATCACTTGATAAGTGTCTACTATCAAATGGGCAAGGGATATATTTAAATGAAAAAAAATGATGCCTGCTTACTGAGTTTATCACTCACATTTTGTTTTCCCAACCTTAGACAAGTTTAAGGCTCAAGGAAAGGAGCAAAGCTAAAAGGTATTGGTATGTTTGAAGAATGGATCGATAAATATATTGCTTGTAATGAAATGGGTTTGATTATGCATGGTGTAAATAGATAAGTGATTATGTATAAAATTCTACGTGAATTTTTATTTATGAATACATATGCTGCCTACAATATGAAAGTAAAGATACTTGTATGATTAATTTTATGATGATATGGATGAGTCCACTATGAATGATGACAAGTATATGCTTATATGATGAAAGGAAAGAAAAAAAATTAGACAAGATCAAATTAAGAACCCGCCGCGTGATCAGGGCAACAATTCTGATCACATTTACCAATCGAAAATGGTCTTGGAGTAAGGCTTGTGGAGGCCTCGGGTTGGGGGCGCCACAGAGCTTGGTATCAGAGCAAAGATTGGTAAAATGGCGTGGAAAGAAAGGATTTGATATCAAAGAGCTAGATATCAGAGCAAGGATTGGTGAATAAGTATACGAAAAATGATGGAAGGGATAGATTGAAATTATAGGATATACTTATGATGTGTTGATTTTAAGATTGCATGAACATATGATGATTTGTCATAATTATGTTGCAAGTATAGCAAATTGCTATGATATTTTGATAGGTAGGTGATTCATAAAAAGTAATTTTCCACTATGACAAAGTGATGTTGAAAAGAAAAGTAGGAAAAAGGTAAGATTTCAGAAAAATGTAGATAGAAGGTAGATATTTAAGGAATACATGTTATATGTAGTTCTACCTTCACCTTTTATGATTGACAGGATTAGTGATCGAAAGAGCTGCACTCAAGGTGAGTGTGTAGTCGGGGAATCCTTCCTCGATGATTTGATAATTATATATTAAGAATTATGAATAATAAGAAAATTAAATAAATGACCTAATTGGTCTAGCATAAGCATTCTTACTAGATAATACTTATGTAGTAAGAAAGAGGCAGATGAAATTAACAAAAGTCTCTTTTGACTTTTGAAGGATAAAGGGATATAATATCTTTGGGTATAAGGATACTTATAATATACAAGTGTAACCACTTGTATAATAAAAGAATATGAAAAAGAGTAACATACAAGTACAACTACTTGTATGATAACTATATATGAGAAAGAAAGAATTGTTACTGATTCTTTTTATTAAATATGATGGATGAGTATAATAAGTTGATAAGAAAATGTTACTCAAAGATGCGAGGAAATTATTTATGATTGTATAGAAGGTTTAAGTGGAATGGACGTGGTTATTATTAACCCTTCTGATAAAATAATTTATTGTATATATTACAATATATGTTGTGATGAGATGAATAAAAAGTATATTAGTGTACTGATATATTTTTTATGTATAGAAAGGAATTGTGCCTATCACTAGAGAGAGAGCTAGACTGAATAAAGGAAAGGCAGTGGCAGATGAAGAACCCATAGATCGATGAGAAAAGGGTGAAACCAGTCGCAAGTCTAAGCGACCAAGACAAGGAGAGCAACTAAACTCAGGAACTTTTCAACAATGGGTAAATGTGAACCCAGAATTAAATATTGAAGGTGGGACCACTACAGGTAACATCGTACAATTAGAATTAATAACAGAAAGGGTAGTTACAACTATAAAGGAAGTTGTCCAACAAGCTACCCAGGAATGGGCCGCTCAAACCATAGGAATCATTCAAGATCTTTGGAAAAAGGCTCAACGAGATCAGTCAAGAGGACAGGAAGAAATTAGGCCGATACAGGTCGTACTTCCTGATCAGGTACCAGAACTTATAGGAGTTGACGATAATGGGGTAGAAATACTAAAGATCCAAGAATTTCAACAAGAGAAAGAACAATTGGATCCTAGTACCAAGAAATGAAATGTAGGAAAGGAAAGAATTAAGAAAGCAGTGACAAGAGAAATGAAATCAAGGTGTAATAGGATATGTGCCCCAATTTGTGGGAATTGTCACAACTGTCACTTTGGATAATGTTTAAAGGGTTCAAATAAATGTTATAAATGCGGTCAAGCGGGTCATGTGGTGAGAAATTATAAAAATAGTGAGATATGGGAGAAACAATGTTTCAATTGTAGACATGTAAGACACATTGCCTTGAAATTCCCAAACAAGGTACAAAGAGCAACCGGACTTTGAAGATGGGTGAAACAAAGGAAAGCTACAATGGCTAAACGGCAGAAATGCTCTACAAAGTTAGTACAAATGCATGCATCGACTTACGATGAGTCACGAAAGCAGGAGGAAAAAAAGGTTACAGGTATGATTTATATTTTAAAATTTTTTATAGTAATATCGATTGAATTTGGTGTTACTTAGTCAATTATAGTATACCAACATGTAACCATTCATGCACTGCTAGTAAAAAGGATGGATAATATCATTATGTGGAATTTCCTGTTTATATGATGGTAAATATTAAGTGAAAATGAAGGACACATTCGATATGCGGGCCATGACCCACAGGTCTGAAATGGATGGAGGAGAGGAAGTAAGCCTTAAAATTGGTCAACAAAAGGACCAAGAGAAAAAAAAGAGAAATAGACTGGCACTAAGTGGGTCACAAGGATAGTGGAGAAAAGTATGAGTGGTCTATCGAGGTATACCCAGCCTAAAATAGGCATAAAGGATATACAGATTATAAGTGATATAAGTATGAGAAGAAGATGGTGCACTGGCTCATAAAACAGCCATTGTCAATTATTTAAAGAATAGACGGTTTCGGGACGAAACCTGTTATAAGAGCGGGAGGATTGTAAAACCCAACGTAAGTAGGATTCAATATATGCATTGAACATTTACATGTGATTTATAAGTGAATTTATTGAATTTTGAATGATTTTTGTGATTTTGCTAAACTATGGTAATTAGGGCTAAGCATTAGCAATGATGATTCGAGTGATCATTATAAGCTGATATGGGACAAAGGGATTAAAATAATTTATTGGTGATTAAAATAAACCAATACATCATGAATAATCATTTTAGATTATTTGATTTGGATTATGAGAATTTAAAAGGATAATTCTCAAATTAGTGGAAAAACACTAGAAAATTCATAACTCAACGCCTGTAAGGCGGATTCAAGTGAAATTTGAGGTGGAAGTTGATGATGATGGGCTTGGTATTATGGAATTATTGGGTTATGAAAATTCTAGATAAATTTATTGTAATGATTTGTTGATCATATCTCAAATCCAACCGTTAACTTCAAACGCCTATAACTTGAGCTAGGAAAATCGGATTGAGATGAAATTCGAAACGGTTGAATGAAATTATGAAATTAATGTTTCAAAAGGTTTAAATTAACCATATTATGTTGGGAAAATACCTGAATTAGAAAAGGTGTGCATAGTTGACTTTTGCACCTCAAAGGTACCATGCATTAAAGGCTAGAGAACATGGATTAAATGCATTATTTAATGGCATATATGAGGTGTCAAAGGGAAGAAATTTCAAGTGAATTTTATGAATTAAAAAAAATTCTAAAATCCATGGAAAATCAGTAGCTTAAATGCATGGTTTTAAATGGCTAAGGGAGTAGCTTCAAGAGGCACGGATGTGTGTCAACACAAGGGACCCCCATGGGTGATAAAACATGGTTTTTGGATTTTTTAAAAATACCAAATATGCATCTAAAATACCTAACACCTAGGGTAAGTAATGGTCATTAATCATGTGGAATTTCAAGGCATAAAATGGTTCAAAGGGGCTGCTACATTGAACGTTCTCAAGGGGACAACATGGTCATGCATATGACATGCAATGGTTGGTGCTGTTGCTGCAATTTTTGTTAATTTTTTTATGTCAAATTAATGATTAATTTAAATGATAATTAGGTATATAATTTACCCTCAAATTAAGGTTAAGAAGGATGGGAAAAAAATCTGAAAAAAATGGACAGCAGCAAGGACATGCAAGTGGACAGTTGTAGGGTTGTGATTTGAGCAGAATTTTGCTTTAAGAAAAATGATAAAAACGAATTTACTTGGCTGTAATTTGGACACATAATTTAGAGGGATAAACATACATTAAATAGCTGTGGAAAAATCAGCCCAAGTGGGGCCCACAGCTGGAGCAAATCCAACTCTATAAGAGGAGTGCACGTCCATATGAGAGGGAGATTTGAGAAATTTTCTAAGTGCTCAAGCTCTTCTCCCCCAAGGTAGCAGCTAACGTCCCCATCTTGGCCAGCAAGGAGGAAGAAAATAGAAGAGAAAATAAGGGAAAAAGAAAGGGAAATTGGAGGAGAAGAGTAGCTCATGTGATTAGGGTTTGAGTTCATCAATCAAGTAAGTTGATTGTGTTAAGTTGAGCTTTCCATTTTGAGTTTTAAACTCCAAGATTTTGATATGAAATTGATGCATGAAGTCTCCTTAAAAAGTGGTTTAACATGCCCTTTGATTGAATATGGAATGGGTATTAAGATATATGAATGAATTTTAATGTTTTAGATGATGGAAATGAAGTTTAGAATGGTTTATGAGTTGAAAACTCAACTTGATAAAACCTAACTTCCAATAATAAGTTTCTGTATTGGATGAATGTTATTTTTAGGTTATGAAACATGTTTTAATGAATTATTTATGTGGATTTAAGCTTAAGATGTGAATTTTAGAAAGAATAGAATGCAAAGTGATGTATATGACCCGATTTCTTCATTTTGATACTAAAAATGGTATGGAAATGAGATTAAATGATATATGAAAGTTATGTAGGGTAAAATACTCTAAGTTTAGGGTACTATTGATGCCCAAAAGGATTTGGGAAGATAAGCCCCAAATCTGATTTTATGAATTTTATGAAACGATGTCCAAGTGGAGTGAAAACAAGACCCGAAACGGGGAAACAAGTTGCTGTTTTGAGAAATGATTATTTATGGATGATAAATATGTGTTAATAACCTAGATTTAGATTAGGAAAAGTGGGGTTAATTGCTGAAAATTCGGATTTATAAAACTGCTTACGGTTAAGTATCAAAAGACACGTTAAACACGTTAAAAATGGTTTCCGAAATTGCTGTTTTGAAAACCTATGATTAGTGGATTAAAATTCCATGAAAATAACATAAATAAAGTAATAATTAAGGATAATTATCATGCTGAAATATGGGTTAAGTTTCTGACTTGGAAAATTTTATGAAATGCCTCTTATATGTGTTGCCAAATGGGCATATGTGAAAGGATAGACATGCATAGGTGATAAATGACTTATGTAATTTGATTTTATGCAAAAAAGCATGAAAATATGAATACAATTTCGTGAATATACATCTGTTTAGATTTCATGATGTTAATTTCAAATTTTGGAATTAACTAATGAAGTTTGAGGCAACAACGTGTGCTTAAAATGAGGACCGATGTGTAAATTTTGGAAAATAGGTGAAAAATAATGCATGAAAGGTAATGAACCTATAAATAATAATTATTGGATGATTATTATATGGTTGAATGGTTACCCTACTTATGGGATTGAATATGTGATGTAATAGCCGATGAAATGTGCAAATATGTGCTATTTATGCATAATGACTTGAGAAGTCAAATGGATGATGTATGTTAATAAAAATAGATTGAAAAACTAAGTGGGATGCAAGCAAAGGAATATATGAAATGTTATATTATTCTCATGTAGGCAAGGGCAAAGAAAAGGTAGACTTGGGAAGCTAAAGAAATGCAAGAAAGCAAGCGAACTTTCCAAAATATTGATTTCCTCCTATGTTTTGAAAATGATAGCTTAAATAAAATGCTTTAAGGATTACTTCATATGAAGCAAGCAATACTTCTTAAAATAATTACTTTATCACAAGTGTTGCCAAGATTGAAATTTTTTTATATTAATGGTTTTAAGAGTTTGCTCACAGGTAAGCAAGCCCTTCGAAATATTATTTCAAAGGAATTTTATGAATTTTATGAACTTGCTTTAATAAGTAATTTCATAGTTTCTTACAAGATAAATAAGTGAATTTTCAACCATAATGTTTATATTCAAGTATTAAAATTACTTGATCATGTTTATATTAATGATGTGGACAATTGCTTATAGAGTAAGCAAGCTCAATTCTTGAAAATATGATGTGGGTTTTAAGATGGTTTTAATATAAGCAAGTTCATACAAGTGTGGTTTGCAAAGAGTTTTATCTTGAAAGTGTTTGTCTCTTTCATAAAGTGATATTCAAAAACAAACCATGGAAATTCTATTTCCAAGGATTTTTATTGAAAAATGTAATTCTTTACAAAATGGTTTATAGAAATAAATAGATGTTTTGAAATTTATGCCATTAAATGTCATAAATTGAATTTATTTGCGTGTTTTGAGAATTATGTAGGTGTTTTGAAATAATCTATCAAGGTGCTTTACAACTCTTAGAGTTGTAACACTTTGAAGATGTTTTACTCAGATGTTCCAAAATGACTTAAGGGTGACCAGTCCTACAAAATGATTTGGTGAATTTTATGTTTAAATAATAATCAAAAGATTATGCAAACTCCTCCATATATATAAAAGTAACAAGGATGTGATGTGGACAAGACAGATAATGTCATTACAGTGGATGGAAGTGAGTTGCATATGTTTTGCTCATAAAAATGTTATTAAGAAAAATTTTGTCTCTGCGAGTTTTGAAAATTATTGCTAGCATACGAGTGTGTGCAAAATGATGTACTAGGCTCATGGTGGAAGCAGTTACAGACCAAAAGTGTCGTAAACCAGAGCTCACCTCTACCTGTAGCCGAGTCGATCAGGGAAGGCCGGAGGCGGGCGGCGCCCTCTCTGAAATGGGAGGAAGCTCATGAGCAGACGCCTGGCTCGCGTGCTGTCTCATGAAAGGTTTCTTTCCTAGGGGATGATGATCACTTGTTAAGTGTCACCAACCTGAGGGTCAGAGACACAGATCCATATGTTTTTGGAACATACATATGTTCCCTATGTTTTAAAAGTCCCAAAATGGGCACCTACTCTGTTTGGTTTTAAATGGATTTGTGTCGGTTTTCAGATGGATTTATGTTTAGTTTTCAGAAGATACCAAAAAATATTTTAGGACATGAATATGTCTGCCATGTTGGTTTAAAAAGGGTTGGTATCTTATATGCTGGTTAAAAGAGGTTTATATGGAAAAATATTTTTGGACGTGAGAACGTTTGCATAGATAAAAGATTTCTATGCACATGCATTGCTTTTGAATAACCCCAAGTTGGGTTATAAAGAAATTTAAATAAATGGTGTTTTGGGACATGTAAATGTCCTCATGGGGAAAAAGGATATAAGAAAGATGGTTTAGGACATACAATTGTCTTCATGTCATGTGAAAAATATTTTTGGACATAGACATGTCCTCATGATAAACGAAAAATATTTTGGGACAAACAATTATCCCCATGAAAAATGGTTTAGATGCATAGACATCACCTTTGAAAAACCTCAAAATAGGGACATGCACAAAGTTTTACGAGTATATTTTAAGGAAGATTTCTATAAAAGGTTTCTTCCTATTAGTAGTTGATCACTTGATAAGTGTCTACTATCAAATGGGCAAGGGATATATTTAAATGAAAAAAAATGATGCCTGCTTACTGAGTTTATCACTCTCGTTTTGTTTTCCCAACCTTAGACAGTTTTAAGGCTCGAGGAAAGGAGCAAAACTAAAATGTATTGGTATGTTTGAAGAATGGATGGATAAATGTATTGCTTGTAATGAAATGGGTTTGATTATGCATGGTGTAAATAGATAAGTGATTATGTATAAAATTCTACGTGAATTTTTATTTATGAATACATATGTTGCCAACAATATGAAAGTAAAGATACTTATACAATTAATTTTATGATGATATGGATGAGTCCACTATGAATGATGACAAGTATATATTTATATGATGAAAGGAAAGAAAAAAAAATTTAGACGAGATCGAATTAAGAACCCACCGCGTAATCAGGGCAACAATCCTGATCACATTTACCAATCGAAAACGGTCTTTGAGTAAGGTTTGTGGAGGCCTCGGGTCGGGGGCGCCACAGTTCGCAACCTCCTCAGTTTTTTGGTACCTATCTAAGGTTTTAGAAAACAAATTGTGAGTGACAACTCAGTAAGCAAGCATTTTATCTTTTAGGGCAAGACTTCCTTGAAAATCTTTTTCTTAAACATCTTGAACACCCTTTTACTTAAGGACATTCATATGTCCTAAGACATTGTCATAAAATCCTTTGTTCATGAGGACAATTCTATGTCCTTGAACATTTTCATAAACATTTATTCTTAAAAATCATTTACAAGTCACGTCTCGGCTTGTTAAGGCAAAACATGTACGTTTTACCATCTTTAATTAACTTTCCTTAGTCTTGTGTGAACATTTATAAAGTTCCAAGATATTTACATAAAACTATCTTTTGCTAAAGGATGTTTTACGTCCAAAACATTTTTCTCATAAACTCTTTGGCAAGGAAGGACATTCTCATGTCCTAAAATATCATTCACATAAGCCTTTTTCGGTAAAAGACATTTTTATGTCCAAAAACATTTTTCATCATAAATTCCTTTAGCTGAGAGACATTTGATGTCTCAAAACATTTTTAACATAACTTTCTTGACAATAGACATTCATATGTCCTAAAACACTTTTCATTAAAACACTTTGGCATTGGACATTCTCTTATCCATAAACACTTGTCATTTAGGCTCTTTAGTAATGGACATTCTTATGTAAAAAAAAAAAAAAGTTTGACATAAATCGTTTTCATAATCCCCATCTTGGGGCTTGTTTATAACAAACAAGACATATAAAACACATAAACCATTTTCATAAGTGCATTTGCATAGAAAACATTTTCTTTCATCCTTGTTATTTACACTTTTGTGTAAAACACGCTATTTTTAGGGTAATCATTTCATAAAAATCCTTTTAGGATAACTTTTCGTAAAAATGCTTTCATGTCCCAATTTTTGGACTTTTCTAAAGCAAAACATAAGCAAATGCATTTCTCCCCATCCAGTAGTGACACTTATCAAGTGATCAATTTACCTTTTGGAAGAGAAACCTTAACAGCACGCTAGCCAGGCGGTTGTTCCTTTAGCCTTCTCCCATCTCAGGGAGGGCGCCGCTGGCACTCGTGTCATCCTTTAGCAACTTGGCCATATGTAGAGTGGGCCTCGGTCCACCTCCGACCGTGCTCTATAACCGGCTTATTCCTTGTATTGGTGCACCATACATCCTTACCACAGATTGCAGTCCGTTTGGTTTAAAGTATCACAGACCGCAGCCTATGTCCTTTTAAACCGGGATCACAGATCGCAGTTTGCATCCATAACTTGAAAAACATCACAGAACGAAGTCTGTGTCTTTTTAAATCAAATCATTGTCAAAAAGAACATCACAGACCGCAGTCCGTGTCAACTTGTAAAGCGAGCGCACCCACTTTAAACAAGTTGTCATTTGAAATCTAATTTTTGGATGACCATCCTTAAATTCTTTTAGAAACATTTTGAGTAAAATATTTTGATAAATATTTGAAATGTTTAAGAAAACAATACATCTTAAAACCCTTATGATAAAAACTTCAAAACTTTTGAATTTTCAATAATAAATCATATATTTTACTAACATTTTCTTGGTTTCCATTTCAGGGCCTTTTGCTCACAAAAGTTATGCAATTATGCTATCTCCTTCTCAACCACCTTAAAAATCAAATCCCTATCCACATATTCAATTTGCCATTTTTACATAAAGAGAAGCTTGCATAGTCTTTTGCATGCTACTTTAGCAACCCGAAATCAAACCATTTTATGAAATCAACTTATGGGGTTGGTCATCCTTAAATCCCATTAAACTGTTGGCCCCGAGTTAATGGAAATTACCCAAGAGGGGAGGGGTGAATTGGGTATTTAAAAATTTTCAACTTAAACAGAAACTTTACCCCAGATTAATCTAGTCCCCTTTATGAAGAAACAAAGTGGAAAGCAATATAGTGTAAAGAGCAGAAATAAAAATGAACACACCAGATTTTATAGTGGTTCGGGCAACCTCCCTACTCCACTCTTCCAAGCTCACACCCCGTGTGACTTGGGTTCCACTATGTATTCCGCGAATACAACTAGAGTCTCCACTCTCATCTAGATTCTAGCTCTAGGGGGCATATACAACCAGAGCCTCTGCTCTCTTCTAGATTCTAGCTCTAGGGGGCATCAACAATACACAGCACAAGTAGGTGACGAGTTCCACTCCAATCACACACTACTTTGCTTACACTTGTTCTTAGCTACCCAAGCTAAAACAAGTTCAATACAGTAATAAGAATAAAAGAAAGTTTCTACACGTTACTGTTGTGTAGAGGCAGTTTTGACGGAGAGAAGAACTTGTACAGCAGTGTTGATGATTAAATAAGAAGCTCTTGCCAGTTTGAACTCGGAGTTCTTCTTCTTTATGATGGCTTGATCACTTAATGCTCTTGAAGATAGGAGTTATGCACATTCAATGATTCTCAGCTACCCTCCTCGTTCATATTGAATGCCTTTTATAATTGTGGAGGGAATCTGAACGTTTGGAGGTAGGTGGCGCGCATTTAATGCGCCAACGTTAGAAAATTTTCCGATTGTTGCGACCCAAGTCACAGGTGGAGTCGACTTCGTGTGCGACTTCGCCCAAGTCGCAGATGGAGTCGACTTTGGGTGCGACTTTGCCTGTTCGCAACAACTTCAAGTTCCAGTCTGGGTCGACTTGGTCCTCGACTTGACCCAAGTCGCAGGTGGAGTCGACTTTGGGTACGACTTCACCTCGGCAGTTTGCTTGACGAACTTGAAATCCTTGGAATGCTTTGCTTGCTTGAGTTTCTTCATGTTTGGTTGTTTCTTCCTTGATTTATATCTCTTTGGACCACTGTGTTATCATTCTAGCTTGATGTCCTTTCGCTCCATGATTTGCAAACCTTGAGTCTTGAATCTTGAAATCGATCTAATCCCCGATTTGGCTTCTGAAGTTTCTGCCCTGTCCAACTGAAGTCGATACTGGAGTCGACTTGGTCTGCGACTTCGCCCAAGTCGCATGCGGAGTCGACTTCGTCTCCGACTTCGGCAGCTCTACTTCTCGATTTCAACTCTGGACAGAAATGACGCCTCCAAGTCGCGACTGAAGTCGACTTGGTCTGCGACTTCACCTCAAGTCGCAAGCGAAGTCGACTTGGGATGCGACTTCGGCAGTTCTCATTCTCGATTTCAACTCTGGAAGGAAATGACATTTCGAAGTCGATGCTAGAGTCGACTTGGTCTGCGACTTCACCCAAGTAGCAAGCGGAGTCGACTTGGGATGCGACTTCGGCACCTCTCATTCTCAATTTCAACTCTGGAAGGGAATGACGTCTTGAAGTCGCTTCTTGAGTCGACTTGGAGATCGATTTGGCCTAAGTCGAAGCCTGAGTCGACTTGGAAATCGACTTGGCTTGCCATGCTTCATATTCTTCAAATTTATAACCTTAAGTCATTTCCACAAACATGTTAGTAACCAAAACTTACTCAAATTGATTTGTTAATCATCAAAACATAGACTTGGCTTATTTTCCACATATTTCCAACAATCTCCCCCTTTTTGATGATTGGCAAAACTGATTTGAGTGTATACCTTTCAATGTCTTAAAAACATGCCAATTCTGCATTTTGAAGTTTTTAACATACTCATGCAAACAATAAAAAACATTCAAACAAAAAATTAAAACCAGTTAAAAAAACTTAGACTCAATTCCCGATCTCTTCTTAAAACCACTTAGACTCAAATCCCGATCTCTTCTCCCCCTTTTTGTCAATGTATCAAAAAATTGAGATAGAGTGGGTAAAATTTTATGAGAATGGTGGGGTTGCTCCCCCTGAACCTGTGCTCCCCCTCAGTTTGTGCTTTGCTAAGTTAATTCAAGCATTCCCATATCATTTATAATTTTATAAAATGATTCTTTTGCAAGAGGTTTGGTGAATATATCTGCAATTTGATCTTCTGTTCTTACATATTCTAAACATATATCATGATTTTCTACATGTTCTCTAATAAAATGATGTCTAAGGTCAATATGTTTGGTTCTAGAATGCAATACTGGATTTTTAGTTAAACATATGACACTTGTATTATCACATTTAATAGTTATATCTTTAAAATCCATGTCATAGTCCCTAAGTTGTTGTTTCATCCAAAGCAATTGGGCACAACAGCTCCCGGCGGTAATGTATTCGGCTTCCGCCGTAGATAGAGCAACACTAGTTTGTTTTCTTGAAAACCATGAAACCAACATGTTCCCAAGAAACTGACATGTTCCACTAGTGCTTTTTCTATCTACTTTGTAACCGGAAAAATCCGCATCCGAGTGCCGATTAGATAAAAATTAGAGCCCTTTGGATACCAAAGTCCTATGTTGGTAGTGTCTACTAAATATCTGAAAAATCTTTTTACAGCTACCAAGTGTGATTCTTTTGGACATGATTGAAATCTAGAGCACATACATACACTAAACAATATATCAGGCCTAGAAGCAGTTAAATATAATAAAGAACCTATCATGCTTCTATATAATTTTAAATCAATTGTTTTTCCTTTCTCATCTTTGTCAATTTTAATTGTTGAGCTCATAGGCGTGTTTGCCCCTTTGCTGTTTTTCATGCCAAACTTCTTCAACATTTCTTTGATATACTTGGACTGATTGATGAAAATCCCTTCATTTAGTTGCTTGATTTGTAGTCCAAGGAAGAAATTCAGCTCCCCCATTATACTCATCTCAAATTCTTTCTGCATAAGCTTAGAAAATTCTTGACAAAGAATCTCATTAGTAGCACCAAAAATAATATCATCAACATAAATTTGAATAATCAAGATATCTTTTTCTTTATATTTGATAAACAAAGTGGTATCTACCTTTCCCTTTTGGAAGTTATGATCAATCAAAAATTTACTTAATCTTTCATACCAAGCTCTTGGAGCTTGTTTTAATCCATATAATACTTTGGTTAATTTATATACAAATTTAGTTTGATCTTCCTCCTCAAATCCAGGTGGTTGTTCAACATACACCTCGTCATTTATATATCCATTCAAAAATGCACTTTTAACATCCATTTGAAACAATTTAGAGTTCATGTGAGATGCAAAAGCTAGTAAAATGCGAAAAGCTTCTAATCTAGCAACCGGGGCATAGGATTCCACTTGTTGGTCCCGAGTTAATGGCAATTACCCAAGAGGGAAGGGGTGAAATGGGTATTTAAAATTTTCCAACTTAAACAGAAACTTTACCCCGGATTAATCTAGTCCCCTTTATGAAGAAACAAAGTGGAAAACAATATAGTGTAAAGAGCAGAAATAAAAATGAACACACCAGATTTTATAGTGGTTCGGGCAACCTCCCTACTCCACTCTTCCAAGCTCACACCTCGTGTGACTTGGGTTCCACTATGTATTCCACGAATACAACTAGAGTCTCCACTCTCTTCTAGATTCTAGCTCTAGGGGGCATATACAACCAGAGCCTCTGCTCTCTTCTAGATTCTAGCTCTAGGGGGCATCAACAATACACAGCACAAGTAGGTGACGAGTTCCACTCCAATCACACACTACTTTGCTTACACTTGTTCTTAGCTACCCAAGCTAAAACAAGTTCAATACAGTAATAAGAATAAAAGAAAGTTTCTACACGTTACTGTTGTGTAGAGGCAGTTTTGACGCAGAGAAGAACTTGTACAGCAGTGTTGATGATTAAATAAGAAGCTCTTGCCAGTGTGAACTCGGAGTTCTTCTTCTTTGTGATGACTTGATCACTTAATGCTCTTGAAGATAGGAGTTATGAACATTCAATGATTCTCAGCTACCCTCCTCGTTCATATTGAATGCCTTTTATAATTGTGGAGGGAATCTGAACATTTGGAGGTAGGTGGCGCGCATTTAATGCGCCAACGTTAGAAAATTTTACGATTGTTGCGACCCAAGTCACAGGTGGAGTCGACTTCGTGTGCGACTTCGCCCAAGTCGCAGATGGAGTCGACTTTGGGTGCGACTTTGCCTGTTCGCAACAACTTCAAGTTCCAGTCTGGGTCGACTTGGTCCTCGACTTGACCCAAGTCGCAGGTGGAGTCGACTTTGGGTACGACTTCACCTCGGCAGTTTGCTTGATGAACTTGAAATCCTTGGAATGCTTTGCTTTCTTGAGTTTCTTCAGGTTTGGATGTTTCTTCCTTGATTTATATCTCTTTGGACCACTGTGTTATCATTCTAGCTTGATGTCCTTTAGCTCCATGATTTGCAAACCTTGAGTCTTGAATCTTGAAATCGATCTAATCCCCGATTTGGCTTCTGAAGTTTCTGCCCTGTCCAACTGAAGTCGATACTGGAGTCGACTTGGTCTGTGACTTCGCCCAAGTCGCATGCAGAGTCGACTTCGTCTCCGACTTTGGCAGCTCTGCTCCTCGATTTCAACTCTGGACAGAAATGACGCCTCCAAGTCGCGACTGAAGTCGACTTGGTCTGCGACTTCACCTCAAGTCGCAAGCGGAGTCAACTTGGGATGCGACTTCGGCAGTTCTCGTTCTCGATTTCAACTCTGGAAGGAAATGACATTTCGAAGTCGATGCTGGAGTCGACTTGGGATGCGACTTCGGCACCTCTCATTCTCAATTTCAACTCTGGAAGGGAATGACGTATTGAAGTCACTTCTTGAGTCAACTTGGGGATCGACTTGGCCTAAGTCGAAGCCTGAGTCGACTTGGAAATTGACTTGGCTTACCATGCTTCATATTCTTCAAATTTATAACCTTAAGTCATTTCCAGAAACATGTTAGTAACCAAAACTTACTCAAATTGATTTGTTAATCATGAAAACATAGACTTGGCTTATTTTCCACATATTTCCAACATAAACAACATCCATATAAACTTTTTTCAAGACATTTTCAACATAGACTTCCTTATCTCGAGGAAATCAAAACTTTTCGAATATCATTTCAAAACATATGGACTATGTCCAAATCATCATTTATATTTAAATATCCTAACGTAGAAAAATTAATCTTTTTCCATAAATCAAATTTCGTTTTCCTTTTTCTTTCATAAATATAATTATTTATTACAAAATATCGTAAGATTAACTCAAAACTTATTTACATTTGTTGCTTTGTGAAAAAGAACAATATTCCCTTTTTCTTATAAAAATGTTTGAAAACAATATCGAAAAGAACTTGCTTGCTTATAAGAAAATTCTTAAAATCATCGGCATAAAGCATAATTCCTTTGAAAATATCATCATAAAAAAATTGCTTTCCCATAAACAAATTCCTTAATCCATTAACGTAAAACATTTTCAATCCACGACAACACTTGTGATAAAACATTTATCTTAAAAACTATTGTTTTCTTCTCATAAAGCAAACCTTGAGGCTTTTCCTTAAAGTCATCCTTTTCCAAAACTTATGACTTTTCATTAAAGCCGTTATTTTCCAATACTTGTGACTTTTCATTAAAGCCATCATTTTCAAAACTTGTGCTTGCCCATTCGTCAAAACATAATTATAAACATTTCAAAACCTCATATCATCACATAGAAAGAAAACAATATTTTGGAAAGTTCGCTTGCTTACCTGAGATCGCCTTAATCCCTTTCTTCCATTCTTTTTCTTGCCTTTGCCTAGATAAATGAAAATAACATTTCACTTATTCACATCATTTTTAAGTGCTTACATCCCTTAGGTTTTCCAACCTACATAAATCTATCTAGCTTAACCCACTTGTCTTTCAAGTCGGGTATTCATACGTATCATAACCTATACATCACATTATTCATTCATTCATTTTTAATACCCTTATGTAGGGTAAACTTGCACACATATAATAATTATTTATTAAATCATTATTTGGAGGTTCATTACCTCCATTTATCATTTTTAACAAATTTTTCACTTTTCATACGACTGTGCTCATTTTAAGCACCTAGTTGATAACTTAGGCATCATATAATAATCTCAAATTTTGAGATTATCATTATTTCCTAAAACAGTGCCTTAATTCATGTTTTTCATTACTTTTTCATGCATTTTTTCATTTTAACAATTCACATAAACCATTTACCATATTCTCATACCTATCTCTCCATACATGTCCATTTCTCAACACATGGATCATGTGTTTCTTAAAATTTTTCAACACAGAAACTTGTCTATTATTCTAGCATTATTAAACCCATTAATTAACACTTAATTTAGGGTCTAATTTTCAGAATTTATCCATTCATCATAGGGTTCCAAAACAGAAACTTTGGGACCTGTTTTTCATCCTTTCAACGCCACTTTTGATACTTAAATCATAAAAAATTTCTAATCCATAAATTCCAGCCATAAATCATACTTTTCTTAACCCAAATTTAGGTTATTAACACATATTTAAAATCCAAAATTTTTTGACTTGCATAACAACAATATTCCTACACATATTGGGTATCCATTTGACCTGTTTTAACGTGTCCAAACATATGTTCATAAAATCAGATTTAAAGATATTCTTTTAAAATACTTTTGGAAACTCAAAATAACTGAAACATGGGGTATTTTATCCTCCATAACATCCCTAAATATTTTGGGCTAATTCACTTATCATTTTTATCATAAAAACATGGAAATCGGGTCATGTATGTAACCCTAATTCTTATCCTTTCTAAAATTCATAACTTAAGCCCAAATCAACATATGTAATTCATTAAATCATGAAACATCATGTATGCATAAATACGCATCAAAACAGCAACATCATATGGGAGTTTAAGAAAATTTCAGTTAGTTTAATCAACTCATTTTCAACCCTAATCATCATTTTCATCCTCTTGAACCCATGCTTTCATTCTTTTCATTCAATCCTTAATCAATACCCTAATCAAGGGCATAATGAATCATTATTTAAGAGTTAATTATGAATCAAATTCTTGACTCATAAGTTGAGGTGAAAAACATAAAATTAAGGAACTCAAATCATAAGGTATACTTACATAAATTGAGTCATACTTGAACTCCACTTTGCTATCTTCAATCCTTCTTATTTCTTCCCCTTTTTCCTTCTCTTTTTCTCCTCTTTTTCTCCCTTTCATGCTGCTAGAATAAGGGGACGTGCTTGCTGCCTTGCTTGGGAATTTTTCCCATTTGATTTTTCTCTCTCTAACCCTTTTAACACATATGGACGTGCACTTCATATATGGCTGATTTTTCTAGCCTCGCGGGCCCCATTTGCCACATCATTTAGCATTTAATTAAAAAAATATTTATCCCCTTTAATGACATGGAAAAATATGTTCCATTTAAATTAGATAATTATCTTTAAAAAATCATCAAAAATCTATGCATTAATGGACAAAATCTGCCCACACAATGGACGTCCACTTTTTAGCAGCTCTTGCACAATTTTTCCACACCCAATTCACTTTAATTTATGGGTATTTAATTACCCCAGCTAATATCCTACTTAGGGGTCATTTAGCATATTTAAAAAAAATCATAAAAATCAGATATAACAGCTTAGTCGTCCACATATCCTTTTATCCATTTATTGTCCATGCATTCAACGTCCATATCAGCTGCCCCTTTTACAATTTTTCCACAAAATTGCATCTTTAAATTAATGGAAAATTAATCCCATAGCTAGGAGCTTATTTAGGGGTCTATTTAGCTTCTAAGAAAAATCATTAAAAAATCCCAAACACAGCTTGAACGTACACATCACTTAGCTTCCATGTTGCTGTCCACTTGATGGGTCCACTTATCATTGACCATATGACATTTTCTTGCGACAAAAATCAATCCAAATCACGTCCATATCTCACCCTTGCTGCCTAGGTCATTTAAATGCCCATTTTTGCATTTTTTTAAAAATCAAAAATATCATATAAATAGCCCTTTGAACGTCCATAGGTTGCCCCATCTTCAAGCTCCTTTGAGCTAGCCTATTAGCCATTAAATCATGTCATTAATCACTTGATTTTATCATGAATTTTGTCATTTTAAGTAATTCATAAAATCCATGTGTAATTATCTCCTTTTGACACCTCATTTATGCCATTAATTATTTAATTATTCACTTTAACTTTAAAATAAATACTAGTTGCTTTATGGGTGCAAAAAGTCAAATATATACACCCATTTTCGTGTGACCATGATCCCATCATCATTAGCTTAATCCAAGTCTCTCATTACAATGATCTCATAATTTTAACCATTCATTTCAAATTTCCTCTTAATCCGACTTTTCTAGCTCAAGTTATGCTCATTTGAAATCATCATTGGATTTTGATGGTGATGATCGATTTTCACCCTAATTTCATCAATATTTTCATATGATTAAGCACAAAATTATGTGTTGGTCCCGAGTTGACGGCTAAACCCAAGAGGGGAGGGGTGAATTGGGTTCTTTTAAAAAATCTTTGGTAAATCAAAAACTTAACCCCTTTCAAAAATTAATCCCCTTATGAAAGCTAATGGAGAGCAAATTAAAATAACGCAGTAATAGAAAACAGAACACAAGATTTATAGTGGTTCGGGCAAACCTTCCCTACTCCACTCTTCCAAGCTCACACTCCGTTGTGACTTGGGTTCCACTATGTATTCCTTGAATACACTTAGAGTCACCGCTCTCTTCTAGATTCAAAGCTCTAGGGGGCATATACAACTAGAGCCACTTGCTCTCTTCTAGATTCTAGCTCTAGGGGGCGTAACAACTCAATGCACAAGTAGGTGATGAGTCTCACTCCAATCACTCCCTTCTTGCATACACTTGATCTTAGCTATCCAAGCTAAATCAAGTTTAGTAAAACAATAAAAATAAGCAAGAACTACACTTTACAGATTTGTGTAGACAGATTGAGCTCGAGAAAGAAATCAAAGACAGCTGGGATGATGATCGTTGAAGCAACCTGCAGTTTGAAGCTCTTTCTTCCTTTGAAACACTCAAATATGGAGAAAAGGGATTTGAAAGTCTTTCTTGCACTTCTTTTCTCTCTATGATCCTTAGAGTAGTGAGTATGTATTTTTTCACGTTCATTTGAATGTCTTTTTATAGGATGAGAAAGATTGGAACGTTGTAGGAGTGGTTGGCGTGCAATAAATGAACTCCAACGTTCAAAAATTTGACCGTTATACTCCAAGTCGAAGATGAAGTCGACTTGGCCTGCGACTTGGTTTCCAAGTCGCACATGGAGTCGACTTGGCCTGCGACTTGGGTTCTTTAGAAACTCAAGTCTGAGACTTGGGTCGACTTGGCTTTCAGACTTTAACTTAAGTTGATCCTGAAGTCGACTTGTGTTGCGACTTGGCTTGATCTATTGCAAAAACGCCTTGATCCTCACTTGAAATGTCTTGAATCTTGCAAACCATTTGAAAGCTTTGAGTCCTTGCACAATATATGTATGTTCCTTGCTTTGCTTTGGACTCACTTGGTCTTCACAACTTGGATATTACTCCATTTGGAAGCTAGCTTGAAGATCTGTTTTGAGCTTGATAGACTTGATTTGAATTTGTACTTAGATTCTTGCTTTGATCTTCAAAACTTAAGTTTCTCTTTAAGAGTAGTCTTTATATCTCATTTGTATGTGAGAAACTTCAAATGGATGTCTTGTATATGCTTTGAAACTTCAGCTTAGACCTCAAAACTTCTCAAGTCGAAGTTGGAGTCGACCTGGTTTGCGACTTCGCCCAAGTCGCACTTGGAGTCGACTTCGTCTGCGACTTCGTCATCTTCGGGAGACAGATTTCAACGCTGGACATTTTTGTGTACTTTGAAGTCGATGCTGGAGTCGACTTCGTATGCGACTTGACTACCCAAGTCGTATGTGGAGTCGACTTGGCCTGCGACTTCACTCGTCAGAATTCCATTTTCAACTTTGTCCAGTTTTGGCTTGTTTGAAGTCGTTAGTGGAGTCGACTTCACTATCGACTTCACTCCCAAGTCGAAGTTCAAGTCGACTCGAAGATCGACTTGACTTCTCTGCTTTCCTTAAACACTTGGCAAACATATTAGTCATATATATATACTCAAATTAGTTCTTGTTAATCATCAAAACTCAATCCTTGGTCAATTTGTTTTATTTTGAACATTGTTTCCATCAATCTCCCCCTTTTTGATGATTGACAAAACTTCATTTGAGTTGATACCTTTCAAAAAATTCAAACATGTTCATTTGAGAAAATAGAGCATATTCCTTGAACATATAATTTAGAGTTTTGAGTTTAAATGAGAACATATTAGTCATTTTGGCATAGAGTATGCTTGAATACCTTTCAAGCCATATATTGAGTATAAAAATTGCAATCACTTATCAAATATATCAATAATATCAATCAAAAACCAATAAAACATCTTTTCATATATATATATGAAGTTTCATTACAGAGAACAAAAATTAAAGCATAAATGAAACCTTAAATACAATGTACCCAACCCAAAACTTAAAAAAAAAAAAAAAAAAAAACTTTCAACTCAATTCCTATTCTATCTATTCTATCTCCCCCTTTTTGTCAATCAAGCAAAAATAATGATTTGATGAATTGAAATTGAGAGATCGGATATGGAATAGGTTTGATGGGACAATGATGGGCCGAGGAGTAAACAAGAGAAGCGTGATCGGGAGTTGCCTCTCTATGAACTGAACCCGACTCGTAGGGATCGAGTTCAGGCATGGGTCTCTTCTTATGATGGCCTGAGGCAAGATGATAGCGGATATTTCGCATTTCCCGCTCGATTCTATCTTGTCGGGAATGCATATCTTCAAGTGCATTAAGGACACCGGTGACAAGACTTGTCATCCGGTTTTCTTGATAGCCCATTTCTGCCCTCATGGAAATGATTTCATCTTTGAGATCCCTTAGGGTGACCTCCTCAGAAGAGGTGGGAGGCACCCGTTCTCTTGCAGCGGACCCTTGTGGAGAGTAAGATCCGTTCGATGGAGGAGAAGCGGCCCGTGCAGGTGAAGCCATGGGAGATTGCTCCCCCTCAGCTTGTGCTTGGTCTTCTCGATGCTCTTCTTCTGGAGCTTCGGACCTGAGTTCAAGCACATTTATCTTCATCCTCTTGATTAGTGCTTTGTTGATTGCATTGGTGGACTTGAGCACTTCGAATGGCTCGCCTTCAATGTCCACTTCAAAATGTTCGAGGATCTTTGTGATCCAAGTGCCGTAAGGAAGGACTCCCCTCGGATTATCCTTTCGACTCGCCAAGGCTTCTAGAAACAATCTAGGTAGACTCACCTTGACTTTATTTGTTACTTTCCATAAGATCCCAGCTTCTTGTGGGTTCAATTGATTTCTTCCACCGCCCTTTGGGTAGATGCAGTGGGCAATGAGAAGTCTTAGAACCCGTAGTCTTGGTGATAAATCCATGTATCGAAGAAATTTGATGCCCGGATGATACTTGTTACTCCGGGTGAGCTGATTGTATATCTGATCCATTGTGAGATCCTCAGGAAAAGGTTCTTCAACATAGGGGACTCCAAGTATTTGTCCTAAATGACTCATTGCTCTGGTCTGGCTTGGATTTAACCCGATTCCAAAATCCATTTCCACTTCTTTGACATATGTACCAAAATTTTCTTCATCCCACTCATAGTAAAAGATTCTGGTAAGATCTGGATAGACCCTGTCATCCTCCTTTAGCAATTTGGTCCATCCTTGAAAATCTAATAGGTCTTCTATGTCGGACCCATAATCTTTTAAAAATTTAAAATCTATGATTTTTGGTATGAATACCTTTCGTTCATAGAAGTTCTTGTAGAATCGGCCATGATTGATCTCTGTTCTGAAATAGGTAGTGGGCATCTTTAGTACTTGAGTTTTTCCAGCCACGGCGCCCCTTCTACTTGCCCCGGAGTGTGTGCTCTGTGAGGTTTGGGCTTATTCCTCACGACCCGCAGTGTTGGATGGAGTTCCTTCTTGGAATCAGACTCTTCTGCCCGTAGATGTAGAGGGTTCCTCTCTTGCCCTTTTTGCGGGTGTCCTAGCTTTTCTAGGAATTTCTTTCTCTGTGAGAGATTTGGAAGGTCTAGGCACAGGCTTTTGTGATGGTTTTGAGACGGCTTTCTTTGGGGCCATTTGGAATGAGATATGAGGTTTGAAAATGGAGTTGTGATAGGCTGCCTATTGGCAAGAAAATGAGAGAGAAGCCGGAGATGGAGGATTCAACTGGAGAATCGCCGGAAAAAATGGTATGCCGGAGGAGAGAAAAAAAAAGTTGGTCTGGCGGGAAGTGAGGGAGAAAGAAAAAGAAAGGAAAGAAATAGAGAAGAAAAAAGGAATTCGGACGGTCGCGCGCTCGCGGAGTCGACTTGCCCTAGGCGAAGTCGACTTCGGTCCTTCTGGAGTCGACTTCGCCTGGAGGCGGAGTCGACTTCGATCCTAGCGGAGTCGACTTCGATCCTAGCGGAGTCGATTTCGCTTCTGGAGGCGGAGTCAACTTGGCGTCCTTGGAGTCGACTTGACTCATCGACTTGACATTTTCTAATTTAATTTTCTTATTTATTTTTCCTAGTTTAGCTCTATCATTCCCATATCATTCCTAATCTTATAAAATGAATCCTTGGCTAGAGGTTTGGTAAAAATATCAGCAATTTGGTCTTCTATTTTTACATATTCTAAGCACACATCATGATTTTCAACATGCTCTCTAATGAAATGATGTCTCACATCAATATGTTTGGTTCTAGAATGCAATACAGGATTTTTAGTCAAACAAATTGCACTTGTATTATCACATCTATTAGGAATATCAACATAATCAATACCATAGTCTTTCAACTGTTGTTTCATCCAAAGTAATTGGGCACAACAACTACCGGCGGCTATGTATTCGGCTTCCGCAGTAGATAGTGCAACACTTGTTTGTTTTCTTGAATGCCATGAAACTAGCATATGTCCAAGAAATTAACAAGTTCCACTAGTACTTTTTCTATCTACTTTATATCCGGCAAAGTCTGCATCCGAATAGCCGATTAGATCAAAGGTTGTCTCCTTTGGATACCATAGTCCAAGATTGGCAGTTTTTATCAAATATTTAAAAATTCTTTTTACTGCGTGTAGATGTGATTCTTTAGGGTATGCTTGAAATCTAGAACACATACAAACACTGAATAAGATATCGGGTCTAGAAGCAGTTAAATATAACAAGGATCCAATCATGCTTCTGTAGAGCTTTTGATCGATACTTTTACCGTTTTCGTCCGTGTTGATCTTGATTGTAGAGCTCATTGGCGTGTTTGCCCCTTTGCTATTCTGCATTCCAAATTTCTTGAGCATTTCTTTGACATATTTGGACTGGTTTAGAAATATTCCTTCATTTTGTTGCTTGATTTGAAGTCCAAGGAAGAAATTTAATTCTCCCATCATGCTCATTTCGAACTCGCTCTGCATTATCTTAGAAAATTCTTGACAAAGATTTTCATCAGTAGCACCGAATATTATGTCATCCACATAAATCTGTACAATCAAAATATTTTTATTTTTGTACTTGATGAATAAAGTAGTGTCTACTTTCCCTCTTTGAAACTCATGATCAATCAAGAATCTATTTAACCTTTCATACCAAGCTCTTGGTGCTTGTTTTAGTCCATATAATGCTTTGGTTAATTTATAAACAAACTTTGATTGATCCTTTTCTTCAAAACCAGGGGGTTGTTCAACATATACTTCTTCATTCAAATAACCATTCAAAAATGCGCTTTTTACATCCATTTGAAACAATTTGAAGTTCATATGAGAAGCAAATGCTAGTAGGATGCGTATGGCTTCTAATCTAGCCACGGGTGCATACGATTCTTCAAAATCAATTCCTTCTTCTTAGGAATACCCTTTGGCTACTAATCTTGCCTTGTTTCTAATTACAAGACCGCTTTCGTCTAATTTGTTCCTAAATACCCATTTTGTACCAATGACTGTATGATTCTTTGGTCTAGGAACTAAATGTCATACATTGTTTCTTTCGAATTGATTTAGCTCTTCTTGCATTGAAATAACCCAATTTTCATCATTAAGAACTTGTTCAATGGTATTTGGTTCAATTTTCGATACAAACGCATATTGGCCATAAACGTTTTGTTTTGATCTTCTAGTTTTTACTCCTTCATATATGTTTCCAATAACTTGTTCAATTGGATGGGCATTTTTGAACTTTAAATCAGTTGGAGGTTTGTAAGAGTCATTACCTTCACTTACCTCTTCCTCCACTGGATTTTCTGGCTTGAGCTCGAGTTCCTTTGGTTGTTCTTTACTTTTTGTCTCATCTGCATCACTTAGTTCATCCTCCTTTCTCGGACTTTGGTTAATTTCATCAAATACAACATGTATGGATTCTTCTACAACTTGGTTTCGTTTGTTGAATACTGTATATGCTTTGCTATTTGATGAATAACCAAGGAATATAGCCTCATCGCTTTTGGCATCTAATTTGCCCAAATTGGTTTTTCCATTGTTTAAAACATAGCATGTACATCCAAAAGCATGAAAATATGAGATATTTGGTTTCCTTCCTTTCCATAGTTCATATGGGGTCTTTTTCAAGATTGCTCGAATGGTAACTCGGTTCAAAACATGACAAGCTGTACTCACAGCTTCACCCCAAAATTTCTTGGATAGATTGCTCTCATTTAGCATAGTTCTAGCCATCTCTTGTATAGTTCTATTTTTCCTTTCTACTACTCCATTTTGTTGTGGAGTTCTTGGTGCAGAAAATGTGTGGTGAATTCCTTTTTCATTGCAAAATTCCATGAATCGTTTGTTTTCGAATTCGCCACCATGATCGCTTCTTATGGTCACAATAGTACTTTGTTTTTCATTTTGCACCAAATTTACAAAAGTTGCAAACATAGAGAAGGCTTCATCTTTACTAGCTAAGAGAATTATCCATGTGAATCTTGAAAAATCATCAACTATGACAAATACATATTTCTTTCCACCAATGGTTAGAATGTCGGATGGCCCGTATAGATCCATATGTAGCAATTCAAGTGGCTTAGTGGTGGAAATTTCCTTTTTGGTAGAGAAAGGCATCTTGGGTTGTTTTGATAATTGACATGCCTTGCAAATCTTGTCTTTGTCATATTTCAATCTTGGTAATCCATCTACCAAACTCTTTTTCCATAGGGTTTTTATGTTGCCTATGTTTATATGTCCAAGCCTCTTGTGCCAAACCCATGGATCGTTATCAATGGCCATTAGACATTGACCATCTAATTCATCAAGTGAAACCAAATAAATATTTCCATGTCTTTTACCACTAAACATGATATGTTCTCCATCAAGTACATTACATATAGATGATTCAAACACAACTTTGTATCCTTTATCACATAATTGGCTAATGCTCATTAAATTGTGTTTGAGTCCTTCAACAAACAAAACATCTTCCATGCATGCATTTGAAATACTATGTATATTTCCTTTACCTTTAATTTTACCTTTTTCATTATTGCCAAAGGCAACCATTCCATCATTACAAGGCTTGAGTTTGTGAAACAAACTTCTTTCACCGGTCATATGCCTTGAGCAACCGCTATCCATAAACCATTCATTGTTTGCCTTTGCCTTAAGACATGTCTGAAAAATAAGCAAATAAATCTTATCTTCTTGGTACCCATTTTATGGGTCCATTTGGGTTAGTAATATAGATCATTCTTTGTTGTTCTAACTTTGAAATCCCAAATCTTGTGTTTCTTGGAACCCAAACTAATTTTGCACCATGGTCATATAATTTCTTAAAATTACATTTGTAAGTTTTGTGCCCCATTTTATTGCAGAAATTACAAGCCATAGGTAATCTTGGAGTAGGCCTCCAAGTATGCAATAGTTCCATTATTGGTCTTTTAGTCCACTTAAAATTTTTCTTTTGTGGCTTGTATATAGATGCATTTTTAGTTTGATGTTTCTCAAATATTTGTACATTTGATTTGCTACTTTCTCCTTGCTCAAATGTATGATACCCAAGACCTCTTTTATGTGTTTGGGAGGTCATATTCAAAAACATTTTGACGCTTTCTCCTGGATTAGAGAACTTAGCTAATGATTCATTTAATGATTTGTTCTCCTTTTTTAGCAGATCATTTTCATCTTTCAATTTGTCTAATCTTTCTGCAAGTTTACCATTTACAATTATTGTTGCATCACATTGTCTTTTCTTAATTGTAAACTTGCTTCCTAATTTCTTTATTTCTTCATATAATGAATCATATGCAGTTTGTAGTTCATCTAATTCAGTACATTTGAGGCATTCTTGAAAGGAAGAATAACTTGATTCAGAAAGGGAGAGTTTAGAGCTTACCTCTTCATTGCTTGTGTCTTTTGTTGAGGTAATTTGTTCTCCTTGCTCGATTTGTGCCATGCAGCAAATTCTTGCACATTCTTCCGCCTCTATGTCGTCGGTTGAGGAGCTACTCGTCGTAGATTCTTCATCATTTACGTACATGCCTCTTCCTTTGTATTTCTGGAATCTTCTATTGTTCCCTCGATCCTTTCTTTGTTCTTTTGCCTTGTTTTCTTCGGGAGTTGGACATTGAGCCTGCATATGTCCCGAACCGCCACATCGGTAGCATTTGGTTGATTCTTTCTTCTTTTCTCTGGGAGTTCTTTCCTTGAAGTTTCTGAAATTCTTGCCTTTCCTCAGAAATTTTCTGAAGCGTTTTGTGAGTAGGGCAATCTCATCGTTGTTTTGAGAAGAAGATGTGTCATCGGTGTCTTGTGCGGCTTTTAAGGCAATTGCTCTTTTGCCCCTGTGTTGATCTTCATTTCTTCTCTTGATTAGCTCATGTGACATGAGAGAGCTAATTAAGTCTTCAAGTTTTAATGTGTTAAGATCCTTGGCTTCTTCTATTGCAGTGATTTTTGGGGTCCATGATTCGGGTAGAGCTCTTAAAATTTTCATAACCTGCTCAGATTCAGAAATAGCCTTTCCAAGACCTTTTAGAGCATTAGTAATCTTTGAGAACCTAGCAAACATTTCAGAAATATTTTCTGTTTCTAGCATTCTAAAATTCTCTAGTTCTCCAATCAAAATATTTCTTCTCGTCCCTTGGACTTGAGAAGTTCCTTCATAGATAGAGGTTAGTGTATCCCATATCTCTTTGGCGGTTAAGCAAGAGGATACTCTATCATACTCAGAAGCAGTAAGAGCACAAAATAAAGAGTTCATAGCTTTGGCGTTGCTCTTAACAGTTCTTACTTCCTCATCGGTCCATTTGGAAGCTCGTTCATTGATAGGCAAAGTTACTCCATCTTGAATAGCAATCCAAGAATCCATATCGGTAGCCATGATGAGTTGCTTCATACGAAGCTTCCAGTATCCAAAATTGTTCCCATCAAACAACGGTGGCCTTGTAAAGGATTGGCCTTCAGCAAAAGCGGGAACGGAAGTAGATTGGGATGCCATATCGATAGGATCTCTTTGGTAAACTCAAAGACCTGCTCTGATACCACTTGTTGGTCCCGAGTTGATGGCTAAACCCAAGAGGGGAGGGGTGAATTGGGTTCTTTTAAAAAATCTTTTGTAAATCAAAAACTTAACCCCTTTCAAAAATTAATCCCCTTATGAAAGCTAATGGAGAGCAAATTAAAATAACGCAGTAATAGAAAACAGAACACAAGATTTATAGTGGTTCGGGCAAACCTTCCTTACTCCACTCTTCCAAGCTCACACTCCGTTGTGACTTGGGTTCCACTATGTATTCCTTGAATACACTTAGAGTCACCGCTCTCTTCTAGATTCAAAGCTCTAGGGGGCATATACAACTAGAGTCACTTGCTCTCTTCTAGATTCTAGCTCTAGGGGGCGTAACAACTCAATGCACAAGTAGGTGATGAGTCTCACTCCAATCACTCCCTTCTTGCATACACTTGATCTTAGCTATCCAAGCTAAATCAAGTTTAGTAAAACAATAAAAATAAGCAAGAACTACACTTTACAGATTTGTGTAGACAGATTTAGCTCGAGAAAGAAATCAAAGACAACTGGGATGATGATCGTTGAAGCAACCTGCAGTTTGAAGCTCTTTCTTCCTTTGAAACACTCAAATATGGAGAAAAGGGATTTGAAAGTCTTTCTTGCACTTCTTTTCTCTCTATGATCCTTAGAGTAGTGAGTATGTATTTTTTCACGTTCATTTGAATGTCTTTTTATAGGATGAGGAAGATTGGAACGTTGTAGAAGTGGTTGGCGTGCAATAAATGAACTCCAACGTTCAAAAATTTGACCGTTATACTCCAAGTCGAAGATGAAGTCGACTTGGCCTGCGACTTGGTTTCCAAGTCGCACATGGAGTCGACTTGGCCTGCGACTTGGGTTCTTTAGAAACTCAAGTCTGAGACTTGGGTCGACTTGGCTTTCAGACTTTAACTTAAGTTGATCCTGAAGTCGACTTGTGTTGCGACTTGGCTTGATCTATTGCAAAAACGCCTTGATCCTCACTTGAAATGTCTTGAATCTTGCAAACCATTTGAAAGCTTTGAGTCCTTGCACAATATATGTATGTTCCTTGCTTTGCTTTGGACTCACTTGGTCTTCACAACTTGGATATTACTCCATTTGGAAGCTAGCTTGAAGATCTGTTTTGAGCTTGATAGACTTGATTTGAATTTGTACTTAGATTCTTGCTTTGATCTTCAAAACTTAAGTTTCTCTTTAAGAGTAGTCTTTATATCTCATTTGTATGTGAGAAACTTCAAATGGATGTCTTGTATATGCTTTGAAACTTCAGCTTAGACCTCAAAAATTCTCAAGTCGAAGTTGGAGTCGACCTGGTTTGCGACTTCGCCCAAGTCGCACTTGGAGTCGACTTCGTCTGCGACTTCGTCATCTTCGGGAGCCAGATTTCAACGCTGGACATTTTTGTGCACTTTGAAGTCGATGCTGGAGTCGACTTCGTATGCGACTTGACTACCCAAGTCGCATGTGGAGTCGACTTGGCCTGCGACTTCACTCGTCAGAATTCCATTTTCAACTTTGTCCAGTTTTGGCTTGTTTGAAGTCGTTAGTGGAGTCGACTTCACTATCGACTTCACTCCCAAGTCGAAGTTCAAGTCGACTCGAAGATCGACTTGACTTCTCTGCTTTCCTTAAACACTTGGCAAACATATTAGTCATATATATATACTCAAATTAGTTCTTGTTAATCATCAAAACTCAATCCTTGGTCAATTTGTTTTATTTTGAACATTGTTTCCATCATTATGTGCTTACCTTTCAATTTTCATCTTAATTCACCTTTCCGGCGTCAAGTTATGAATTTTCTAGCATTTGCTACCTTAAATCCATAATTAACAACATAATCTCCATTAGTTAAACCATAATATGCGAGGTAATTATCCTCAATATATTCTCATTCCCTAATCTTCATTAAACCTCTTTAATCGCATTGACCTATATCGGCTTATAACCATTATTCATAATTATTTGCCCTAATTGCAATAAATCATCAATATTGCAAAGGAAATCATTCATAATTCCACTAAATCATACATGATCCATATTTATATTCCAATTGCATATAAATAAGTCTTACTTGGGTCTGGGTATCATAGATCTTGCGTTCATGAAAATGCCGATAGAACCGACTATGTTGTCACTCGGTTCTGAAGTAGTCGGTAGGCATTTTTAGAACTTGCCTCTTTTGTGTAGATGTTCCTTTCCTATTTCTGGCCGATTCAGTTCCACTGCTCGATGCCTCAGACAAATTCGCATTACGAGGAGAAGATGTAGAAGGATTACCTTTTCAAAAGTGTACATGGGCCTTGCAGACGCAGTGGTCTCCTCTCAGACCCGTTTGGACGGTGTCCATTGCCGTCGGGGCACTCCCTCGCTAGTATTGGACTGGGATGGCCTTAATATTGTTAATTTTGAAGGTTTAGTTATGGCCTTAGGTTCCATTGATTTTGAATAGATAATCGGAGGGTATTTGGTGCTTTTGTGAGACAATGATATTCAGTAAGGGCTGTGAATGTCAAATGGAGGGGGATGGAAGCAGAGAGAGAATGAGGAAGATTGAGCTGGAAGAGGAGAGAAACAGAGAGGCAGTGCGGTAGTGAGAGCGAGAGAGAGAAAGAGAGATGGTGAGAGAGAGAAGGAGAGAGAGTGTGTATTTGGCAGCTGGGCAATGAGATGAGGGAGATGAGAGATGAGAGAGATAGCTCAAAGAATCAATGAGGAGAAAGGAGAGAAAATAAGAACTCAGCGCGATAGGGAAATGAGGAAGAAGAAGAAGGAAGAAGAAGAGAGGGAAGAGGAGGGAAGTCGGCGTGGCAATCCAAGTGATGCACTGGAGTCGACTTTGCCCTAACCGAAGTCGACTTCACCCCTGTGAGACAACTTCGCCCTGTCCAAAGTCGACTTGGGCGGATCGGAGTCAACTTGGTTCTATCTACTTGTGTTCTGTGTTCTTTCTAATTCACTCCCCTTATCATATTATGCTCCTAATCAATCTTAATCATACCCATATCATTTCTTGTTTCGCCCCAAATTGAGGCGTCACTTCCTTACCTCAAGATCTTATTGATTGGTAAATGTGAATAAGGATTGTTGCCCTGATGACGCGGCGGGTTCTTAATTGGATCTCGTCCAATTTTTTTTTTATCTGTCATCATTCATGTCTTTACACTCTACATCATTCATCATACAAGCACCAATACACTTGTAGTAAACTTTATATATTATTCATAGCATCTCATCATGCTTTTCTACAATGAAAGTCTTCTTGACTTAATCATAACAATCTCATTTCATACATACATACATTCAATCATTGGTACATATAGAACTTATAATTCTAAATAAGTTCACATATATCTCAACATACCTTTGAACTTTAAATCATGCTATCCCATTCCTTATATCCCACATGGCTACCATCATGTACCTTCCTTCATTGCTTAGGTTCGCAACCTCCTGAGTTTCCTGGTACCTGTCTAAGGTTTAGGAAAACAAAACGTGAGTGACAACTCAGTAAGTAAGTATTTTATCATTAGGGCAAGACTTCCTTGAAAATCTTTTTCCTAAAACATCTTGAATACCTTTTTACTTGAGGACATTCATATGTCCTAAAATATTGTCGTAAAATCCTTTGTTCATGCGGACAATTCTACGTTCTTGAATATTTTCATAAAATATTCATTCTTAAAATCATTTATAAGCCACATCGGGGCTTTTTATGGCAAAACATATACGTTTTACCTTCTTTAAGTAATTTTCTTTGGTCTTGTCTGAACATTTATAATGTTCCAAGACATTTACATAAAACCGTCTTTTGCCAGTGGACGTTTTATGTCCAAAACATTTTTCTCATAAATCATTTTTAGAGAAGGACATTCCCATGTCCTAAAACATCATTTACATAAGCCTTTTTCGGTAAGGGACATTTTTATGTCTAAAAATATTTTTCATTTAAATAGTTTGACATTGGACATTCTTATGTCCATAAACACTTTTCATGTAAGCCTTTTGGCAATGGACATTCTTATGTCCAAAAACATATTTGACATAAATCCTTTCCATAATCCCCGTCTTGAGGCTTGTTTATAATAAATAAGGCATAAAATACATAATTCTGTTCTTAAAGGCATTTGCATAGAAAATATTTTCTTTCATCCTTATTATTTACACTTTTGTGTAAAACACCCTACTTTTAGGGTAACCATTTCATAAAATCCATTTAGGATAACTTTTCGTAAATATGCTTTTATGTCCTAATCTTTGGGCTTTTCAAAAGCAAAACATATGCAAATGCATTTCGCCCCATCCAGTAGTGACACTTAGTAAGTGATCATTCTACCTTTTGGAAGAGAATTCATCCTTAACAACATGCTAACCAGGCGGCTGTTTCTTCATCCTTCTCCCATTTCAGGGAGGGCGCCGCTGGCCTCCTGCCATCCCTTAGCGACTTGGCCATATGTAGAGTGGGCCCCGGTCCATCTCCGACCGTGCTCTACAACTAGCCTATTCCTTGTATTGGTGCACCATATATCCTGATCGCAGACCACAGTCCGTTTGGTTTAAAGTATCACATATCGCAGCCTATGTCCTTTTAAACCGAGATCACAGGCCGCAGTCCGCATCCATTCTCGAAAAACTTATAGACCGAAGTCTGTATCTTTAAAAATCATTTTGAAAAACACATCACAGACCGCAGTCCGTGTCAACTTGTAAAGCGAGCGCACCACTTTAAACAAGTTGTCATTTGAAATCCAGTTTTTAGGATGACCTTCCTTAAATTCTTTTCGAAACATTTTGAGTAAAATATTTTGATAAACATTTGAAATGTTTGAGAAACAATATATCTTAAAACCCTGATAAAAGAACTTCAAACTTTTGGATTTCAAAAATAAACCGTATATTTTCTAGCATTTTCTTGGTTTCCATTTTGGGGCCTTTTGCTCACAAAAGTTATGCAATTATACTATCCCCTTTCTCAACCATGCTAAAGTCAAATTCTTGTCCACATATCTATTTTACATTTTTTTTACATAAAGAGGGGATTGCATAGTCTTTTGCATGCCATTTTAGCAACCCGAAATCAAACCATTTTATGAAATCAGCTTATTAGGTTAGTCATCTTTAAATCCCATTTAACATCATCCGTATAAATATTTTTCAAAATATTTTCAACATATTTCCTTATCTATAGGAAATAAAAGCTTTTCGAATATCATTTCAAAACATATGGACTATGTCCAAATCATCATTTACATTTACATATCATGACATAGAAAAAATCAATCTTTTTTCATAAATCAAATCCCTTTTCCTTTTTCTTTCATAAACATAATTGTTTATCACAAAATATCATAAAAGTAAACTCAAACTTATTTACAAATAATGCTTTGTGAAAAAGGGCAAAATTCTTTTTTTCTTATAAAATACTTTTGAAACAACATCATAAAGAACTTGCTTTCTTTAAAGAAAATTCTTAAAATCATCAACAAAAACATGAAATCCTTTGAGAATATCATCATGAAGAACTTGTTTACTTATAAACAAATTCCTAAATTCATTAACATAAAGCATTCCCATTCTTTGGCAACACTTGTGATAAAATCTTTATCTTAAAAAATATTGTTTGCTTCCCATGAAGCAAAACTTGAGGCTTTTCATTAAAGTCATCCTTTTCCAAAATTTGCAACTTTTCATTAAAGCCGTCATTTTCAAAACTTGTGCTTGCCCACTTATAAAACATTCATAAAAGCATCGACATAATATCTTAAATCATTTCAACACATAAAGAGAATTCAATAATTTGAAAAGTTTGCTTGCTTACCTAAGATCGCCTTAATCCCTCTCTTCCATTCTTTTCCTTGGTTTTACCTAGATAAATGAAAATAACGTTTCATTTATTCACATCAACTTCAAATGCTTACATTCCTTAGGTTTTCCAACCTACATAAATCCAGTTGGATTTACATTATACTAGCTTAACCCACTTATCATTGACTTTTTGGCATTTTCTTGCCACAAATATCAACCCCAAATCACTTCCACTAACCACCCTAGCTGCCTAGGTCATTTAATTACACATTTTGCATTTTTTAAAAATAAAAAATTCCATGCAAACAACCCCTTTGGACGTGAATAGGTTGCCACCTCCATTTCCTAACTTGAGCTAACTCATTAGCCATTAAATCATGTCATTAATCTCTTGATTTTATCATGAATTTTGTCATCTTAAGTAATTCATAAAATCCATGTGTAATTATCTCCTTTTGACACCTCGTTTATGCCATTAATTATTTAATTAATCACTTTAACTTTAACATAAATGAGAGCTTATTTGATGGTGCACAAAAGTCAATGGTGCACATCCCTTTTTTGTGCAGCCATGATCCCATCATCATTAGCTTAATCCAAGCCTCTTATTGCATTGATCTCATAATTTTAACCGTTCATTTCAAATTTCGTCTCAAACTGACTTTCCTAGCTCAAGTTATGATCATTTAAAGTCATCCTTGAATTTTGGATGGTAAAAATAGTTTTTCACCTTAATCCCATCCAAATTTTCATAATTTAACTTTTTCATAATATTAAGCATAAAATTATGTGTTTATCTTTCAATTTTCATCTTAATCCGCCTTACCGGCATTGAGTTATGGATTTTCTAGCATTTGCTACCTTAACTCCATAATTATCAACATAATCTCCATTAGTTAAACCTTAATATATGAGGTAATTATCCTCAATATATTCACATTTCCTAATCCTCAATAGGTCTCTTTAATTACATTGACCCATATTGGCTTATAATTATCATTCATAATCATTTGCCCTAATTGCAATAAATTATCAATATTGCAAGGAAAATCATTCATAATTCCACTAAATCATACGTGATCCATATTTATATGCCAATTGCATATATATAAGTCTTACTTGGGTCTGGGTATCACATTTCTAATCTTGAAGAATGGTTCATTTGCTAATTGTTTGGTGAAAATATTAGCAATTTGGTCTTCAGTTTTTGACATACTTTAGAAAAATGTCATGATTTTCAATATGTTCCAGATTGAAATGATGTCTTACATCTATATGATTTGTTATAGAAAGCAACACAAGATTTTTAGTCAAACAGATAACACTTGTATTATTACATCTAATTGGAATGTCAAGATAATCAATACCATAATCCTTAAGTTGTTGTTTCATCCAAAGTAATTGGGCACAACAACTCCCGGCGGCAATGTATTCGGCTTCTGTAGTAGATAGAGCAACACTAGTTTATTTTCTTAAAAACCACGAAACCAACCTGTTTCCAAAAAAATGACATGTTCCGCTAGTGCTTTTTCTATCTATTTTGTAACCGGCAAAATCCGTATCCGAGTAGCCAATTAGATCAAATGTTGACCCTTTAGATACCACAACCCTAGATTAGTGGTTTTGATCAAATATCTAAAAATTCTTTTTACAACTAATAGATGTGATTCTTTTAGACATGATTGGAATCTTGAACACATACAAACACCAAACAAAATATCCGGTTTAGAAGCAGTCAAATATAATAAGGAACCTATCATTCTTCTATATAGTTTTTGTTCAATAGGTTTGTGGTGTCCCAACCCAAGATGTCACATCCTTACTCCAAGACCTCATCGATTGGTAAATGTGAATCAGGATTTGTGGCGCCCCAACCCGAGCATCACATCCTGAGCCTTACCTCGGGATCGTTATTAACTGGTAAACGTGATCAGGATTGTTGCCCTCTCACACGGCGAGATTTAACAGATATTTATCCGATTATTTACAGCTTATTACTAATTGATTCCATACAATTTTCCCATCAAATCATCTTCCATGTCATCTCTGACCTAGGTTACATAGTACATTTCTCATAAAATCATAAACTTTCATAAACACGTCTATCATCCATAATTTATATGTCTATAAAATACAAATCATCACATATATCATAAATCATTAAGTTCATTACATTCCTTTAACTACAACCAACACATTCTAAAGTTCATAGGATCTTCACATTTCTTCAAGCTCAGTTTGTGCTTGTGATACCCAGACCCAAGTAACGCTTATGTATATGCATTTGGCATATACATATGAATCATATATGATTTAGGTGAATTATGAATGATTTTTCTAAGCAATATTGATGATTTATTGCAATTAGGGCAAGTGATTATGAATGATCAATATAAGCCGATATGGGTCAATGTGATTAAAGAGGCTTAATGAGGATTAGAAAATGTAATTATATGAGGATAATTACCTCACGTATTATGGTTTAATTAATGGAGATTATGTTGATAATTATGGGATTAAGGTGGCAAATGCTAGAAAATGCATAACTCGATGCCGGGAAGGCGGATTAAGACGAAAATTGAAAGATAAGTACATAATTTTGTTATTAATATTATGGAAATGATGGATTATGAAAATAAGGATGAAATTAGGGTGAAAATTGATCATCACTGTTAAAACATTCAAATGATCATAACTTGAGCTATAAAAGTCGGATTGAGATGAAATTTAAAATGAACGGTTAAAATTATGAGATCTATGAAATGAGAGGCTTGGATTAATAAAATGATGATGGGATATAGGTTGCACGAAAATGGATATATACTTATTGATTTTTGTGCACAAAAAATGTAAGCTTGTGTTTACGTTAAAGTAAGGTACTTAACTATATGATTAATGACATAAATGACATGGCAAAAGGAGATAATGACAAGTGGATTTTATGGATTATTTAAAATTACATAATCCATAATTAAATCAAGTGATTAATGATATAATTAAGGAGCTAATGAGCTAGCTCAAGTGAGACAATGTAGGTGGCCCACATATGGACGTGAAAGGGGGCTATTGCATGGGATTTTTAAATTTTAAAAAAATGGAAAATGTGAATTTTAATGACCAAGGAAGCTAGGGTGAATAGGGGACAAAATTTGGGATGATTTTTGTGCCAAGAAAGTTCCAAAAAGTCCATGATAAGTGGACCCCACCAAGTGGACAACATTATGGAGCAAGAGAGAGGTTACGGTAGAGGCAGCTTTTGGATTTTTTATTAATTTTTTTAATAGCTAATTTGACCCTTAAATTATCTCCTAGATAGGGTGATTACTCATACATTAAATTAAAGCTGTAATTTTGTAGAAAAATTGCAAAAAGGGGCAACTGATGTGGACGTGATTGCACGGACACAAAATGGACAGCAAGAGATGTGGACAATCATGCTGCATTATCTGATTTTTTATAATTTTTTTTAATAAGATAAATGGTCCCCTAATTAGGCTACTACCTAGGGTAGTTAATTATCCATAAATTAAAGTAATAATTTGTGGAAAAAATTGGCAAACAGCAGCTGAAATGGACGTTGCAATATATGGACAGATTTTTTCCATTAATGATGTGGATTCTAATGGATTTATTAAAAATAATTTGTTAATTTAAATGGCCCAAATTTTTCCATTTCAGCAATAGGGGATAAGAATATATTAATCATGCTTTAAATAAAGAAAAAAAGTGGGGCCCACAAGCTTGAAAATCCAGCTTTTGCTCCAAGTACACGTCCATATGGTTTAAGGGGATGAGATAGAGAAAAGTCAAAGGGAAAAACCCACTAAAATTTCCAGCAATGCACGTCCGTTTTCCAGAAACTTGAGGGGGAGAAAAGAGGAAGAAAAAGAGAAGGAAAAATGGGAAGAAAGAAGAGGAACCAAGCTAGGAAAAATGGAGTTCAAGTTTGATTCAATTCCAAGTAAGTATACCCTTGATTATGGGTTGAAAATCATGGATAGAATTTTCTTAAATCCTATGTGATGTTTCTGTTTTGATTCTTAATATTGATTATATGATGATTCATAATTAAATGAATTATATAAGTTGATTTATAAAGTTTAATTTGGGGATTAATCAACCCATATCATCTAATCTACACTTAAGTGTAGTAAATCTGAACTAGGAAAGAAAAATTAAATGAACGAATTTTATCATGAAAATTTGATTGAATACTCATGATTTTATGATTAAGGAATTACCAAATTTTCATCTCAAAAGGATAATAATATTGGAAATTAAAAATCCGAGAAAATCAACCTGAACAGGTTTGAACGGGTGTCAGGATCAGCGGCACTAAATGATTTTTAGTAATTTTTATACAAGGAATTTTGTTCTGAAATATTTAAAGGATATATTAAAAATATTTAGAATCATAGGAAAAAAATAAAAATTAGGTTTTAATGGGTATAAATATACCCCATAATTTACGTGATTCAAGCTGTTTGAAAAGGGATGCTGCTGTCCAGCAGAGTAAAAATACCAAAATAAATAGAAATAATGAATATTTCGTGCTGGAAATATTTATTTTGGTTAAATAATGTATTAATTAAGGTATTATACAAATTTTAGATCAAAAATACTTTATTTGATATTAATTCAATATTTTGAGATTTCAGTACGCCTGATTTCAGCATATGTGGATAGTTGAAGGAAAAAATCAAAACGAAATATGAAACCTATGTAGAAATGATCTAAATTGATCTATGTATTAAATCCTTAAATATGGATTAATAAAAGAGGGATTATATGCTGAAATTTCGAATTTATATAATTTCCTAAGGTTATGTGTCAAAAAACACGTTAAACGGGTGAATAATGGGTTCCAAACTAGCTGTTTTGGAAATCTATGGCAAGTGGATTTAAACCCCATAAAAATACCCTAAATTAAGTGGTAATTAAGGGTAATTAAATCATTGAAATTTGGATTAAATTTCTGCCTTAGAAAAGTTTATGAAATATCTTATGAATATGTTGCGAAAAGGGCATATGTGAAGGAATGGACATGCAAGGATGATAAATGACATGTAGAATATGATTTTGTGCAAAAATGTATGAAAATATGATATATTTCATAAATATATATCTGTTTAGCACTTCAGGAGGTTAATTTCCAATTTTGGAATTATGTAACGAAGCCTAAGGTCATAACGGGCGCTCGGAACGGGCACCGATGTATGAATTTTTGAAAAAAATGTGAAAAGTGGTAAATGAAGGTTAATAAACCTATATATGATTATTAATGGATGAATTTTATATGTTTGAATGGATACCCTATTTATGGGGCTATATATGTTATGTGTTAGCCAATGAAATGTATAAAAATGTGCTATTATGTTTAATGACTTGAGAAGACAAATGAAGGATATATGTTAATGAAAATGGGTTGGAAAACTAAATGGAATGCAAGGAAAAGAAATATAAGAAAAAAATCAAATTATTTTCATTTAGGCAAGGAAAAGAATGGAAGGAAAAGAGATTATGGCGATCTCAGGTAAGCAAGCGAACTTTTCAAATTACTGATTTTTCCTTATGTGATGAAATGATGATATGTCGATGTTTATATGAATGTTTTACAAGTGGGCAAGCATAAGTTTTGGAAAATGACAGCTTTTATAAAAAGCCTTAAGATTTGTTTCATGGGAAGCAAGCAACACTGTTTGAGATAAATAATTTATCTCAAGTGTTGCTGATGTTGGGAATGCTTTATGTTAATAGATTTGAGAAATTGCTTATAAGTAAGCAAGTTCTCCATGAATATAATTTTAAAGGAATTTTATGTTTTATGTTGATGTTTTTAAGGAATTTGCTTTTAAGTAAGCAAGTTCTTTATGATGTTGTTTCAAAAGTATTTTATATGAAAAAGAGAATTTTTCCCTTTTTCACAAAACAACAAATGTGAATAACTTTTGAATTTCTCTTATGATGTTTTATGATAAATGATTAAGATTATAAAAAAATAATAATTTTCTATGTCAAGATATTTAATTATAAATGATAATTTGGACATAGCCCGTATGTCTTGAAATGATATTCGAAAAGTTTTGATTTCCTTTAGATAAGGAAATCTATGATGAAAATGTCTTCAAAAATGTTTATACGAATATTGTTGAAAGAGATTTAAGGATGACTAACCTAATAAGTGATTTCATAAAATGGTTTAATTTCAGGTTGCTAAATGACATGCAAAAGACAATGCAATTCCCCTTTATGTAAACAATAGTATAATAGATATGTGGACAATAATATAATTTTTGGGTTGTGGAGAAGGGGATGGTATAATTGCATAACTTTTGTAAGCAAAAGGCCTTGAAATGGAAACTAAGAAAATATTAGAGAAATATGTGGTTTATCTATAAAAATCTAAAAGTTTTGAATTTCTTTTATTATAAGGGTTTTTAATATGTATTGTTTCTCAAACATTTTAAATGTTTATCAAAATATTTTACTCAAAATATTTCTAAAAGAATTCATGGAAGGTCATCCTAACATTGGATTTCAAATGGCGACTTGTTTAAAGTGGGTGCGCTCGCTTTACAAGTTGACACGGACTGCGATCTGTGATGTGTTTTCAAAAATAATTTTTAAAAATATAGACTTCGGTCTATAATCTTTTTTGAGTATGGATGCAGACTGCGGTTTGTGATCCCGATTTAAAAAGGACACGGGCTGCGGTCTGTGGTTCTTTGAACCAAACAGACTGCGGTTCGTCAGGATAATGTATGGTGCACTAATATAAGGAATAGGCTGATTGTAGAGCATGGTCGGGATGGCCGGGGCCCACTCTACATATGGCCAAGTCGCTAAGGGATGGTAGGAGGCCAGCGGCGCCCTCCCTGAGATGGTAGCAGGATGAAGAAAACAGTCACCTAGTTAGTGTGCTATTAAGGATTCTCTTCCAAAAGGTAGAGTGATCACTTGCTAAGTGTCACTATTAGATGGAGAGAAATGCATTTGCTTATGTTTGCTTTTGAAAAGCCCAAAAATTGGGACATGAAACCGTATTTTATAAAAGATATCCTAAAGGGATTTTTATGACATGGTTACCCTAAAAATAGGATGTTTTACACAAAAGTATAAATAATAAAGATGAAAAGAAATGTTTTTTTTATGAAAATGTATTTATGAAAATCGGTTATGTATTTTAATTGCCTTGTTTGCTATAAACAAGCCCTAAGATGGGGATTATGAAAAAGATTTATGTCAAACTTGGTTCTGGACATGAGAATGTCCATTTCCAAAAGGCTTAAATGGAAAAGTGTTTTAGGACATATGGATGTCCATTGCTAAAAATAAAAGATATGTCAAAAATATTTTGAGACATCAAATGTCTCTTAGCTAAAGGAATTTAAGATGAAAAATATTTTTTTTGGACGTAGAAATGTCCTTTGCCGAGAAAAGCTTATATGTGATGTTTTTAGGACATGATAATGTCCTTCTCTAAAAAGGAGTTATGAGGAAAAAATATTTTGGACGTAAAATGTCCACTAATGAAAGATGATTTTATATAAATGACTTTGAACATTAGAAATGTTCATATAAGACTAAAGGAAATTAATTAAAGAGGGTAAAACGTATAAGTTTTGTCTTAATAAGCCCACACGTGGCTTGTAAATGATTTTAAGAATAATGTTTTATAATAATGTGTAAGGACATGAAACTGTCCTTTTGAATAAGGATTTCATGATAATATTTTAGTACATATAAATGTCCTCATGAAAAAGGTGTTCAAGATATGTATGAAAAGGTTTTCAAGGAAGTCTTGCCCTAATGATAAAATGCTTGCTTACTGAGTTATCACTCACGTTTTATTTTCCCAAACCTTAGACAGGTACCGGGAAACTCAAGAGGTTGCGAACCTAAGCAAGAGAAGAAAGGTACGTGATGGTAGCCAAGCGGACTACAAGAAATGGGATAGCATGGTTTGAAGTGCTAAGGTATGTTGATGTATATGAACTTATTTATAATTATAAGTCTTATGTGATTTAATGATTGAATGTATGTATGTGTGGAAATGTAAATGTCATTGTAGAAAAGTATGAAGAGATGCTATGAATGAGATGATAAAATTTATTACTAGTGTATTGCCGCTTGTATGATGTATGATGTTGATTGTAAAGCAGCGATTGATGAATAAATTGAAAAGAAAAAAATTTGGACGAGATCCAATTAAGAACCCGCCGCGTGATCAGGGCAACAATCCTGATTCACATTTACCAATTGATAAGGTCTTGAGGTAAGGAAGTGACGTCTCGGTTTGGGGCGCCACAGTGCTCCTCATATCTGTCATTTTTTTCACTTGTCTATGGGTTTGGAAAACAAATGTGAGTCGTACACTCAATAAGAAAGATTTATTTATATTTTCAGCCAATTTATTTCAAAAGCAACGTTTTTATCAAAAGCGTTCCTCCCCATTCAGTAGAGACACTTATCAAGTGATCAACTACTTGTGGAGCTGTAACCTTTTATTTATGATCATTATGGAAAGCAACATTATACCCCCCTTGGGGTTATATCATGACAATGTGATGAATGCATTATGATCCCTTAGGATGGAAGCTAGCTAGGCGACCATCCGTCCTCATCTTCTCCCATTCCGGGAGGCGCCGCTGGCCCTTGGCCTATTTGAGTGACTCGATCACACCAAAGGGGGACAATTGGTCCACTTATACCTTTAAGGTAGACCTTATGTGTTGGAAACAATCTTTAAAGCAAAACAAAATTGACCAAAGCATGAGTTTTGATGATTAACAAAATTAAAATTGAGTATAAGGTGATTACTGATGATTTTGCTTAATGATTTAAGGAATGAATTAGCCAAGTCGATATCCAAGTCGACTTGGACTTCGACTTAGGGTGAAGTCGATCCCAAAGGCGACTCCATATTCGACTCCAAAATAGACCACACAGCAAAATTCAAAATGGAAAGAAAAGCAGGTGAAGTCGCAGGCCAAGTCGACTCCACTTGCGACTTGGGTAGCCAAGTCGCAAACGAAGTCGACTCCAACATTGACTTGAGATGGGAAAAACACTCCAGAGCTGATTTTGGGGCACAAAAATGCCGAAGTCGCAGACGAAGTCGACTGCAGGTGCGACTTGGGTGAAGTCGCAGATGAAGTCGACCCCGAGATCGACTTGAGTTCTTCAATGTCCAAAATACAAACTCAAGCTCATTTTCAAGATCAACTTGGGATTTTTCAAATCCAAATCAAGGGTATAAGCTCACTATCAACTCAAGTCTCTCAAGTCCAAGGCACAGCTTCGAACGTAGTTGAAGATGAAGAAGTTCAAGTCATGAAGACCACTATGAAAAGCAACTAAGTCAAGTTCTTCAAGGAGTTTTGCAATTATTAGAAGCCATTTCAGAAGTAAATGATTCAATAAGGAAAGCTAAGCAAGCTAGAAGAAATCAAGCAAGGACCAAACAAATTTCAGCACAAGAACAGGTCAAGTCGCAACCCAAGTCGACTCTAAGATCGACTTGAGGTCAAGTCTGAAACCAAATCGACCTAATCTCAGACTTGGAACTGAAGTCGCAAACGAAGTCGACTCCAGTTATGACTTGGGAAGCCAAGTCGCAGACGAAGTCGACTCCACCTGCGACTTGGGGAACCAACGTTCGAATTTTTGAACGTTGGAACATTTATTGCGCGCCAACTACTTCTATAACGTTCAAATCTTCACCATTATATAAATAGACACTCAAGCAAATAAGAATACATACACTACATTGTCTAAAGAGAGAAAAGAAGTGCAAACAAGAGCTCCCATTTGCTTTTCTCTAAATTTGAGTGATCTATACATTTTCAAAGGAAGAAAGAGCTTCAAGTTGCAAGTAGCTTCAACGACATACAACCGGTTGCTTTTACAAGTTCTTCCTCAAGCTCAATCTTGCCTACACAACTATGTAAAGTGTAGATCTTCCTTATTTTCATTACTCTTTGTTATTGGTCTTGGTTTGAGTGTATTGTAACAAACCAAGACGTTGCAAGTAGAGTTGTGGTTGGAGTTGAACTCATCACCTACTTGTATCAAGTGTACAAGCCGCCTAGAGCTAGAATCTAGAAGAGAGCATAGGCTCTGTTTGTGAATGCCCCCTAGAGCTGAAATCTAGAAGAGAGCGGAGTCTCTAAGTGTATTCGCGGAATACATAGTGGAACCCAAGTCACAACGGTGTGTGAGCTTGGAAGAGTGGAGTAGGGAGAGGTTGCCCGAACCACTATAAATCTTGCCTACTGTTTACCTTATTGCCTTCACTATTTCATTGCTCTCTATTTGTTTTAATCAAGGGGATTAAGCTTTCAAGGGGTTAAGTTTTAATTTACCGAAGAATTTTATAAGAACCCAATTCACCCCTCCCCTCATGGGTTTTGCCATTAACTCGGGACCAACATTATGCTGTGTGCACATAAATTTATCCATGACATGCTAGCATGATTTTTCTTCCATAATTCCATAAAACAGAAATTTTCATATTTAACAAAATAATTATATAAATCAGTTATCAATACATAATGAACTAAGGAATGACCATCCTTAAAGAATTTAGAAATAAATTTCAAATAATATTTTCTAATCCAATAAAAGCAGTTAAAATATCATTTACAATAATTTCAAAGTAATTTAAGTAATAAAAAATTTATTTAGAAAATTGGCTTGCTTACCTTGTTAGTGAGAGCTTTTTGAATCCACTTTTTCTTTTCCTTTGCCTGTGAAAGAATAACATAGTATTCATGTAAATTTTATTTTCTTACATTCACTTTAGTTTTCCAACCCATTTTCATAAATATTCATAGCCCGCTTAATTCCCAAGTCGGGTATACGTACATAACATACTTATGTATCCACCATTCATTACATCACACATTTAATTGTTATATATTAATCTCAAATTTTGAGATTATCTTAACATCAATAGATTTCACGTTTTTCCATCACATTTTTATACATTTTTTCATTTTAGCATTTCACATTGCTTATTTATCATTTTATCAATCTCATTACTTTACATGTGTTAATTTCTCAACACATAATTCATGTTTTCCTTAAAATTTTTCAAATCAGCAATGTGGCTTCTAATTCAGCATAATTATATACCTCAATTAACACTTATTGAGTGTATTTTCACAGATTTTTAATCCACTAATTTTAGGGTTCCAAAAACAGCAACTTTGGGAACCAATTTTTACACTTGAAACGTCTCTTTTGATACTCCAATCTAAACAGATTTTTAACCATTTGATTACAGAAATTAATCTCACTTTTCTTAACCCAAATTCAGAGTATTTTCACATATTTAAAATCCATGTATAGTTTGCTTACAAAACAGCAACTTTTTATACATGTAGGGTACCCATTCTACAACACTTTGGACGTCCACTTTTCAACCCTTTAAAAATCTGATTTTTGGGAAGTCCATGCTAAGCCCCTTTTCACATCCAAATTACCCTACATTTAGGTTATTTTACCCTACAATCCATCCATAATTTATTTGAATTACTTCATGTATCATTTTCAACATTTAAACACAAAATTCGGGTCTTAAGAGTAATCCTAACTAGCCTTTCTTTTAAAATTCATAAATCATGCTAAATTCAACATGTAATCAATATCTAAACATGAATTATAATGTAATCATATCAACTTAATAAAACAGCAACATCACACAAAAATTTCAGCAAGTTTAAGCTAGTTTATAATCTCATACTTAACACTAATCACTCTCTTCTTTCATCTAAACTCTTAATTGCATACTTGCTATTAAATTCCCATTAAATATCCTAATTAAGAGCATCATAAATCCTCATTTAAGAATTCATTATCAATCATATTTACATCTCATAAATTGAGTTAGAAACACTAGATTGAAATCATTCAAACTCAAACATATACTTACTTGGATTGAATAGCACTTAAACTCCACTTCTCAATCTAGCTTGAAAGGTGATGGGAGAGGGAACGTGCATTGCTGGAAAAGGGAGCTCCAAAATCCTTGAATTTTTTTTTAACTTATCACCCCTTGCATATGGACGTCCCCCCCTTGTGTAGTAGCTAGAATTTTCCAGCTAGTGGACCCCACTTGCCACATCGCTTGTGATTATTTTAATGCATTTTTATCTCCTTAGCTGACATGGCAATTTTTGGTCCATTTAAATTATATTTTTATTTATTAAAAATTTAGTAATTATCCAAAGCATTAAACATCACAAATTTGTCCTCCAGATCACGTTCCATGTAGCTGTTGTTTTCTATTTTTTAAAAACGATTTTAATGCAAATTTATATACCCTAATACATAGGCTAATTAGGAATGCATTTAGAATTTTTTAAAATTTAAAAAAATTACATTTTTGGCTGTTTGAACGGTTCTCATTTTCTGCTCCATTTCTGATGTACCAGTACAAGTCCCTTTTCAGCAGCTATCCTTGACAATTTTTACCATGGTGCAGCTTTAATTAATTAGTCACTTAATTATCTAGATATGTAGATCACTTAGGGTCATTTTAGCATAATTAAAAAAATTAAAAAATATCGTAAAGCTGCTAACCCGTCCACATCACCTATGTGATATCTTGTTGTCCATTTTTTTCTTTTCTCTCAACGGTCCAGATCTGCCACTTTAATCACAAATTTTCACTTTAATTTAATGCACATTTATCCTCATTAACTCCTAGCTGACTTCAGACATATATTTTATTAAAAAATATTTCACAAAATCCCATTTCATGGGCTGTTTGGACGTCCATAGCTGCCACATCATCTATGCTCCTTTAAGCTATTTAATTTAGCATTTATTTATGAGATAATTGTAGGGATTTTCTTCATTTTTAGTAATTCATAAAATATCCTACAATTTACCTCCTTTTGACACCTCAAATTCGTCTTTATTCATTTGATTATTTTACTCATTTTTAACATAAATCCCAATTTATGCTAATCACTTTTTGAGATGTCAAAATCATTAATCCCAATTTTGTGCAAGCTTAATCCCAACATTATTTGCATGATCAAAGCCTTTCATATCCTTGATCTCATAATTTTAGCCACTCTTTTCAAATTTCATCTCAATCCAATCTTTCTAGCTCAAGTTATGGTCGTTTTAAATTTTGGAAGGTGATGATCAATTATCATCAAAATTTTCAAAATATAATTTTCCCATGTGATTAAGCACGAAATTATGTGCTTCCCCCTCAATTTTCACCTTAATCCGTCTTAAGGCCATCAAGTTATGAATTTTTCAATATTTTCTCGACTTGGCTCCATAATTAGCCTCCTAATCTCCATTAGTTACATTATGGAATTTAATAAATTTTTCATGGTATACTAATATTTATCCATCCTCATTGTTTTTCTTCAATCATATTAATCCAAATTGTCTTAAATTGATAAATTTAAACAACATTCATAACTACTGACCTAATTGCAACAAATCATAAAAACTGCAAATAATTCATTTATGAATATACCATTCATACATAAATCATTCAAGTGCATATATATGATTCCTACTTAGGTCAGGGTTTCACAATCCTCTCCCCTTATAACAGGTTTCATTCCGAAACCGTCTATTCCTTAAATAATTGGGGGTATTTCCTTTCACTTCTTCCCTTAGCTCCCATGTAGCCTCACCTTCGGAATATTGGTTCCATTGAATCTTTGCATATTTTCTCTCTCTATTCTGAAGCTTCTGTATCTCATGATCCAAGACTCTAATGAGTCTTTCCTCATAATTTAGATGATCTTGGATTGGTAGGTTTTCTGCTACCAGTATATGCGTCGGATCTGCTACATATTTCCTAAGCATGGAAATATGAAAAACATTATGTACTAAGGCTAGTACCGGAGGTAAAGCAATTCTATAAGCCAACTTTCCAATCTTCTCCAACACTTCAAATGGTCCAATATACCTAGGATTTAGCTTACTCCTTTTTCCAAATCTTGTAACTCCTTTGAATGGCGTGACCTTTATAAACACATACTCACCCACTTGGATATTCAAATCCTTTCTTTTGCAATCTGTGTAACTCTTTTGCCGACTTTGAGCTATGAGTATACACTGGTGAATAACTAGCACTTTGTCTATCATTCTCTGAGACAAATCTGAGGCTAGCTTCTTTTCTCCAACTTCATCCCAGTTCAATGGCGGTCGACATCGCCGTCCATACAACGCCTCGAATGGAGCCATTTGAATACGAGCCTGATAACTATTATTATACGCAAACTCAGCTATAGGTACATATTCATCCCATGAACCACCAAATTCTAAAGTACACATGCGGAGCATGTCCTCAATGATTTGATTGACTCGCTCCGTTTGTCCATCTATTTGAGGATGAAAAGTGGTACTAAACTTGAGTTGGGCGCCTAGAGTTTCATGCAAATTCTTCCAAAATCGAGATGTAAAGGTCGTATCTCGATCGGAAACTATTGACTTAGGCACTCCATGAAATCGTACTATCTCCTTATAGTAGACTTTAGCTAGTCTTTCTGCTGTGTATGTTCTCTTTATGGGTATAACATGAGCAACTTTAGATAACCGATCTACTATTACCCATATAGAATCATTCCCAGTTTGAGTTTTAGATAGTCTTCAATAAAATCCATAGTAACATCATCCCATTTCCACTCAGGAATTTCGAAGGATTGTAATTTTCTAGATACCCTTTGGTGATCAGCTTTCACCCTTTGACAAGTTAGGCACTTAACTACATATTCAGCGATCTCTCTCTTCATATTATTCCACCAATATACTTTCTTGAGATCCTGATACATTTTTGTACCTCCTGGATGAATGAAAAATCGTGAAAAATGTGCCTCTTTAAGAATTTTCTCCTTCAACTCAGCTGTATTAGGTATGCATAGATGGCCTTTGTACCGATACAAACTTTACTCATCAACAGAAAATTCAGCCAATCCCTTCCTCTTCATTTTCTCCACATGGGCATGTAGGTCTGTATCTTTTGCTGCGCAATTTTGATCTGCTCAAATAACGATGATTGAATGTACATTTGTGATAACCTCGTTTGAATTCCAAGGGGACATATAATCAATTCTAACTGTCTTATTTCCTAAAGTAATCCTTCCTGTTTGGTGATAAGGTGCGCTATGCTGACATTTCTGCTCAATTCATCGGCTACTACGTTTGCCTTGCCTGGATGATATAGTATCTCCAAATCATAGTCTTTTAATAACTCGAGTCATCTCCTTTGTCTCATGTTCAACTCCTTTTGAGTGAAAATATACTTAAGGCTCTTATGATCTGTATAAATTTCACACCTAGTACCATATAGGTAATGTCTCCATATTTTTAAGGCAAACACCACTGCTGCTAATTCTAAATTATGAATGGGGTAGCTTACCTCATTAGTCTTCAGCTGTCATGACACATAAACTATCACCTTTCCTCTCTGCATCAGTACACAACCCAAACCCTTTCTTGAAGCATCATTGTATACCACAAAACCTTCATTTCCTTCGGGTAGCTTCGGGTAGGGTTAGAATATGTGCTTCTACCAACCGTTGCTTTAATTCCTGAAAACTGCACTCACATTCTTCAGACCATACATACCTGACTCCTTTACGAGTTAATCTTGTTAATGGAGCTGATAACTGAGAAAAACCTTCAACAAACCTTCTGTAATACCCTACTAACCCAAGAAAACTTTGGATTTCTGTGATGGTCGTCGGCCTTTGCCATTTCAAAATTGCTTCAATCTTTTGAGGATCAACCTGAATCCCTTTTTCTGATATTATATGACCCAGAAACCCTACTTGTTTCAACCAAAATTCACATTTCTTTAGCTTAGCATACAATTTCTCTTTTCTCAGCCTTTCCAATACTTTTCGCAAATGAAATTCACGTTCTTTCTCTATCTTAGAGTAAATCAGGACATCGTCGATAAATACCACCACAAATTGATCAAGATAGTCCCGAAATACCCTATTCATCATATCCATAAATACAGCAGGGGCATTTGTGAGCTCAAATGACATCACTAAAAATTCATAATGTCCATACCTAGTTCGAAAAGTTATTTTGTGAACATCGGTAGGACATATTCTTAACTGATGATACCCTGACTGTAAATCAATCTTAGAGAAAGTAGTAGCTCCATTCAATTGATTAAACAAATTATTAATCATGGGTAGTGGGTATTTATTCTTTACTGTGACCTTATTTAATTCCCTATAATCAATGCATAGCCTCAAACTTCCATCCTTTTTCCTTACAAACAACACTGGACCTCCCCAGGGTGATACACTGGGTCTGATAAAACCTTTATCTAATAGCTTCTGTATTTGAATCCTCAGCTCATTCATTTCAGCCAGTGCCATTCTGTATGGAGTCTTTGATATTGGAGTTGTGCCTGTTGGAAATAATTATTGAAATTGAATGAAAATTATCCAAACCATGTGTTTTGATGATTAAACAACACAATTTGAGTAAATCTTAGCTACTAATATGTATTGTGCACTGTTTAAGGTTATAAAAATGAAATATGCAAAGTAGGACAGATCAAGTTGATCTCCAAGTAGACTCAAATATCGACTTAGGCCAAGTCGATCCCCAAGTCGACTCTAGCAGCGACTTCAAGTGTTGATTTTTGGACAGCGTTGAAATTGGAGACCAAGAGCTGCTGAAGTTGCAGATGAAGTCAACTCCACTTGTGACTTGGGCGAAGTCGCAGACCAAGTCGACTCTAGTATCAAATTCACATAACATTTTCCTTCCAGCGTTGAAATTAGAAAGCACAGCTGCCGAAGTCGCACATGAAGTCGACTCCACTTGTGACTTGGGCGAAGTCGCAGACCAAGTCGACTCCAGTATCGACTTCACATAACATTTTCCTTCCAGCGTTGAAATTAGAAAGCACAGCTACCGAAGTCGCACATGAAGTCGACTACACTTGCGACTTAGGTGAAGTCGCAGGCAAAGTCGACTCCAGCATCAACTTCAGATGGACAGTGCAGATTTTCAGAATTTCAAGTCGAAGGCCAAGCCGACTTCAAGATAGACTTGAGTCAAATTGAAGATCAAGTTGACTTAAATTTTTCAACTTGAATATATGAAGACTAATCCAAGTTTAAAGCAAGCAAGACACATGGATTCAACCATTCTAAATCAAAGTTGGATTTGTTCATACAAGATTTGAGTTTTTCAAGTTCTCTAGACTTAAAACTAAAGAAATTTTGTACAAATAAGTTCCAAGTATTGAAAGATAAAAAGAGAAGAAGAAGTTAAGCAAGCAAGAGACACTTCAACAAAGATCAAATTGACTTGGCAAAAGAAAGAAGCCAAGTCGCACCCGAAGTCGACTCCAAGATCGACTTGAAGCCAAGTCTCAGACCAAGTCGACCCAGAGGACAGACTTGGAAACTGAAGAACAGCTGAAGTCGCATACGAAGTCGACTCTAGCATGCGACTTAGGTGAAGTCGCACACGAAGTCGACTCCACCTGCGACTTGGAGGCGTAACGTTCGAATTTTTGAACATTGGAACATTTATTACGCGCCAACCAACTCTATAACGTTCAAAATTCTCCCTCCTCTGTATATAGACACTCAAGCAAATGTGGAAATATATAAGATAGAGCTGAAAAAGAGGAAAGAAGTGCTACTGAGAGTTTGAATCCACTTTTCTCTACAATTGAGTGATCTATACACTTTCAAAGAAAGAACAAGCTTCAAAGTTGTTGTTTGCTTCAATGCAATACGATTCATTGCTTCTACAGATTCTTCCTCGAGCTGAAACTTGCTACACAAATCTGTAAAGTGTAGATTTCTTCTATTTCATCTTGTTATTTGATTTTGGTGCTTGGTTTGAGTTCGGTGTTTCAAACCAAGACATAGCAAGTAGGGTTGCGATTGGAGTGTAACTCATCACCTACTTGTGTTGCTTGTTATACACGCCCCCTAGAGCTAGAATCTAGAAGAGAGTGGAGACTCTAGTTGTATTCGTGGAATACATAGTGGAACCCAAGTCACAAGGGTGTGTGAGCTTGGAAGAGTGGAGTAGGGAAAGGTTGCCCGAACCACTATAAATCTTGTCTACTGTTTTTAATTTCCGCTTTCATTATCTTATTGCTTTCTATTTGTTTCATTAAAGGACTTTAAACTAAACCGGGGTAAAATCTCTAATTAAAGTTTTAAATTCTTAAATACCCAATTCACCCCTCCCCTCTTGGGTAATTGCCATCAACTCGGGACCAACAGTACCTAGTATGATGTCTATAGTCATATCCATTTCTCTTTGTGGAGGTAACGTGGTCAATTCCTTTGGGAATACATCAGGAAATTCTCTAAGCATAGGAATTTGATTTATTTCTACCTCCATACCTTTCTCCACATTAACGGATACCAGATAAGCTTGGCACCTTTGGCGGATCATTTTAACTGCTTTCATGGATGATATTAATATCATAGAATTTTCAGGCTGTCTTAGCTTTCCAATGGCTATCTCTTTTTCTGGGGTCGCTTCTAATTGTACCTTTTTATTTTTATAATCAATCGTAGCTCCCCATTGACTTAGCCAATCCGTACCCAATATCACATCAAATTCCGTCATAGGTAATAGGATCAAGTTGGCTTCTAAAATCAGCGATCCTACCCTAATTGGGCATGCTTTGCATACTTGACTAGTACTAGCTAATCTATACACAGGGGATTCTACGTGGATTATCTCATTGGTTTCCACTACCGGTAGTGCATGAGTGGCCATAAATTGCCATGCTATGAATGAGTGACTAGCACCATAATCAAACAAAGCAACTGCTGAATTTCCTAAAATATAAACCATACATATGACCACCTTCTCCTCTTGTTCCTGAGACTCTGTCCGAGTCAAAGCATGCACATGTACTAGATTCGTGGTAGTTCCCTGCTTATTTGCTGTTCCGGGCATCCTGAGTTGTGTGGGTCTTCCACGTCCTTGCGACTTTTGTGCTTTATTCGGACAATTTGGAGCGACATGTCCTGTTTGGTCACAAATATAACATTTAATGACCTTTACTTCACTCGTTTTTCATTCCTTGGCAATATGGCCTGCTTGCCCACATTTATAGCACCGGTTTGATCCTTTAAAACACTCATCTACATGTCACCTTTGACATTTTCTGTAGAAAGGTGGGAGTTTCTTCTTTGGGGCTCCTCTTCCCTTCTTTACATTTCCTTTCTTACCCCTTTATTTCCCCGGTTCAGTTTCCTTTGTTCCAAAGCTGAACATCTTTGACCCAAGTCTTAATTCCTGTGTTCTTAATGCCTCAATTTCTAATGCTCTTGCTCTCTCAAGACATGAAACATAAACCTTAATTAGTAAAGGAGTGAGGCTTTCTCTAAGGTACGACCTTAGTCCTTGCTGGAATCTTTGTGCCTTATTATCTGGCACATTAGCAATCCAAGGGACATACCTAACTAAGGCATTAAACTTGGTAGCATATTCAGTGACAGACATCCTCCCTTGATAAAGCCTTTCAAATTCTATCACTTTCTGACTTTGTAATCAACGGGGAGGTATTCCTTGTTGTACTCCTCAACAAATGTCTGCTAGGACACCTCTTCTGGTCGTGGCATTGTGACCAACATTGTTTCCCACCGTTCATGTGCATCATTGATCAATAAATGTGTGGCGCACAATACATTCTGTCGATTGTTACACAGAGAGATTCTGAATAATTTCTTAATCTCCGTTATCCATTGATCAGCCTGTACCGAGTCAGGTTCTCCTGAAAATTTTGGGAGTCACTGAGCCAAGAATGCATTAATCGCCTTTCTATCAGCTCCATTAGCTGATTTTCATCTTCTATAGGTGCTATCGTGGGAATCGGGCCAGCCGTCGAAATGGCTCTATCTCTTTCAGTACTGCCCAATTAGGCCTGCTGTATCCTTTCCCACAAACCTTGAATAATATCTGCGGTCTGTGTTGCCCAATCTCAAGTAGCCTGTTGCATTGCTTCCTTTACTGCTGCTGCTACCCTTTCTTCTATGAGCCGAGCCTGTCTTGACTCATATTCTTCTCATTCATTTCGTTCTGGACTTACATTTTCTCCTCTTTGTCGAGTTCTTGAACTTTCCCTATTGGATTCAGGTTCCGGCCTTTTTGGCTTGCTAGTCTCTCCAACTTAATGTTGGCTGGGGACCTCTTTAGCAACTTTCTTTCCTTTATTAGTTCTTCTTCCTGATCTTGTTTCCACCATAATGTTTTTCTGAATATATAAAAGCACATAATCTTTCATTTATAATTATGGCTAGATCATCATATATATGTATATCATCATCGCAAAACTAATAAATAATTTGCACATTCACCATCATATAGTAACATCCATCATCATATATTATTTACACTTTTTTGTGTAAGACACCCTATTTTTGGGTAAACTTGTTCGTCTTGGCTCATAAAATCTCAATTTAGGATAACTTTTCGTATAAATGCTTTTTTGGGTTTTTCAAAAGCAAAACAAATGCAAATGCATTTCTCTCCAACTGGTAGTGACACTTAGCATGTAATCAGTCTACCTTTTGGAAAAGAATCTTTAACAACATGCAAGCTCGGTGGTTGTTCCTTCATCTTCTCCCATCTCAGGGAGGGCACTGCTGGCCTCCTGACATCCCTTAGCGACTTGGCCATATGTAGAGTGGGCCCCGGTCCATCTCCGACTATGCTCTACAACTGGCCTATTCTTTGTATTGGTGCACCATACATCATCATCATAGATGTCATATGCTAGCATGATTTCTTGAAACATCACAGACCACAGTCTGTGTCCTTTTAAACTATCTTAAAAAAATAAGATCACAGATCGCAATTCGTATCCATCTTAACAACATCACAGACCGCAGCCTGTGTTCTTTTAAACCATTTTGAAAAAGAACATCATGGACCGCATTCCGTGTCAACTTGTAAAGTGATCGCACCTACTTTAAACAATTTATCATTTAAAATCTTATTTTAGGATGATCTCCCTTAAATTATTTTAGAAGTATTTTGAGTTAAATATTTTGATAAGCATTTGAGATGTTTGAGAAAACAATCTTTTCTAAAAATATTTATTGAAATAAATCTTAACATCCTCGTAATCAAGAAACTTTCAAGCTCTTAAATTTTCAAAAATAAACTACGTATTTCCCTAGCATTTTCTTGATTTTCATTTCGGGGCTTTTTGCCCACAAAGATCATGCAATTGCATCATTCCTCATTTTCCACCCTAGTATCATATCCTTGTCTACATGTGGCGCTCCAGCCCAAGCATCACAACATTAGCCTTACTCCGGACCGTTATTGATTGGTAAACATGATCAGGATTGTTGCCTTGTCACACGGTAGGTTTTATTGGATATTTATCCACTTAAATTTAACTCCTTAGGAGTTTATATCATTCCACACATTCCAATTTCCATCAAATTCCCTTTTAGGTCATTATATCATTTGAGAAATACATATGTTATCTCATAAATTCATACTCATTCACAATATGATAATTCATACCTTAGCATTTGTCCATAAAATTTTTTGTCATCCATAGTCACAAATCATAACATGATTCTTATACAACATTAAGAAAAATATTTAATATTATCATACAACCATTCCAACATAAGTCATACACAGGTAATTCATAAAAATTCATTAATCCTTGAAGCTTCACCTATGCTTCACACTTGGTGCTTCCTTTCACCTGTCTTTAGGCAATTCATTTTCATTTAAAATATCATGGAAAGCAATATTATACCCACTCGAGGGTATAAAAATATGATTTTTTATACTCGTCAAGAGTATATCATAAACAATGCAATGCATTATTTTTAAACATGACATCATTGGATAGTGGCTAGCTAGGCGACCATCCATCTCCAATGTCTCTCCCAATCCGAGAAGGCGAGGCCGGCTTGAGGCCTATTGTGGCGTCCTAGCCCGAGCGTCACAACCTTACTCCAAGATCTATCGATTGGTAAACGTGATCAGAATTGTTGCCTTGTCACACGGCAGGCTTATTGAATATTTATTTACTTAATCTTAACTCCTTAGGAGTTTATATCATTTCTTACATTCAATTTCCATCAAATGCCTTTTTTAGGCCATTATAACATTAGAGAATTACACATATGATCTCATAAATTTCATACTTAATCATATCATGATAAATCATCCTTAACAATCGACCATAATAATTTTTCGCCTTCTATGGTCACAAAACCATATCATAATCCTTATAAAACATTAAATCACAATTTAATGTCATCATTCATACATAAAGGCATATACAGGTGTTCATAAGAATTCATTCATTCTTGAATCTCCACTTGTGCTCCTTGCCTCCTTCCTTTCACCAGTCTTTGGGTTTGAAAAACAAAACGTGAGTTGAAACTCAATAAGCAAGCTATAAGATTTTCAGGCAACTCATTTTGAAGGCAACATTATTTAAAAGAATTTCTCTCCATTTGGTAGGAGAACTTAGCAAGTGATTAACTACCTGCGGGGCAGAAATCATTACAAAAACCATTCATAAACCTTTCGTAAACATTGGATGTGCAAATGTATCATTTCCATTCATGACATTATCCTTCATGTGACGGTACGCTAGCTCGGAGAACATTCTTTCATGACATGATCCTTTCCATCCTTGGCGCCGGACCTTCCGACTTGGCAACGTCAAGGGCGGACTCCTTGTCCTGCTTTCTGCCTTGACTAGCCTACTTGATTTCCATTCCATGCATGACTTTTAGTTATCCCGAAATTATATACCTCTTACACATGGCATCTTGTCATTCTCATGTAGAGAATTCTTTGCACCATCCCTTTTAAACATCGTTTCAATAAAACATCGTTTAAATCCATGCTTCATCACTTTTCATAAATACTTGCGAAACAGAAAACAATTCATTTATCATAATTGAAAAACATTTCAACACATATTGAAGTAAAGGAATGGTCATCCTTAAATAACTTGGAAATAATTCATCAATCAATTGAAAAATAGTTTGAAACATTTAGAATATCATTTGCAATCATTTTATCATATTGTGATAAAACGAAAAGCATTTAGAAAATTGTTTGCTTACCTGCTTCGCCTTAGCTTTCCTTATCGCTTATCTCTTTGCCTTTCCCTATACATATAAGAATGACATTGTGTTCATAACATTTTCATTTGCTTGCTCAGCTTTCCAACCCATAATCCATTAACATACATAACCCACTTGAATTTCAAGTTAGGTATACATACATCGCACTCACTTGCGCATCATACCATCCATTCCTTATTGTGTTTTAAACCCATATTTAAGGTAAATACATAATTATAATTCATAAATCAACATTTGGGGATTTATTTCACCCATTTATCATTTTTCATCCATTTTTCACCTTTTCTACGTCCATGCTCATTTTAAGCACATAAGTGACGTTTTAAGCTTCATAAATAAATATCAACCTTTGAGATAATTCAATAATCATACATACAACAACATCTTAAGCATGTATGGTATCCATTTTGACCTGGTTTGATGTGTGCATACATATATCCTTAAAATCAGATTTAGGGGCATATCTTTCCAAGCACTTTTGGACACTCAAATTACCTTAAACATAGGGAAATTTACCCTCCATAACATCCATAAATCATTTCATTACAAACAACAACAAAAATCATATGGAAAATACCCGTTTTGGCCCCCGTTTGGACGTTCCATACATGTACTCTAAAAAATCAGATTTAGGGCAAACTCATCCAGTTCACTTAGACTGTCCAAAGGGTCCTTAATTTAGGGTACTTTACACTAAAATTCATCCATAAACAATTTGAGCACTTCCTTTTATCATTTTTAACCCAAAAATGGAGAAATCGAGTCTTTCTTGAAACTTAGGGTTTCATATTTGCTAAAATCATCAACCAATGCTTAAATCATCATATGTAGTTGAAAAGAACATGAATTACATCCAAATCAACATGCTCAAATCATACAACAGTTTAGTTTAGGGTTTTTGAGATTTTCCAAGTTGGCTTTCATCTCAAAATCCAACCTAAACTTCTATTTTCACTCTCTTGAACTATTGATTTCATTTAAATCTTTCAAAAATCATTCAATACCCATATCAAGGCATTATAACTCATCCTTTAAAAGTTCATTATAAATCAATATTCATGACCCATAACTTGAGAGAAGAAACTTAGGTTTCAAGAATCCAAAACTCAATCCATACTTACTTGAATCTAAGCAACTTTGAATCCAAACATTCCTAGCTTGATGTGGCGCCCCGACCCGAGGCGTCCACATAGGCCTTACTCCGGGATCTTGTCGATTGGTAAATGTGAGTCAGGATTGTTGCCCTGATCACGCGGTGGGTTCTTAATTGGATCTCGTCCAATTTTTTTTCTTTTTCTTTCATCACATAGACATACATTCATTATCATTGGACTTATCCATATCATCATAAAATCATTCATATCTTCTTTTATTGAAATAATTCTGGGAAACCCTAACCCATGTAGGACCCATGTGTATGCATCAATCATGTATATGATGTTTATTTGGGAATTATGGAATTATGAAGGTATTTTATGATTTTTGCTAATTATTGCAATTAGGATTACGAATTAGCAATAATGATGTGATTAATCATTTTGAGCTAAAATGAGACAATGGGTTTAGAATAAATCATTTGTGATTTAAATGTGCAAATATATTAAGGAAAATCATTTTCCATTATTTAAAATGGATTAGGAGCATTGGTTTGGAAATTGACAAGTTTAATGGAAAAACATTGAAAAATTCATAACTCAAGTGAAATTTGAAATAGAAATCATTAATGTTAGGCTCGATATTATGGAATAAATGGGTTATGAAAATTCTTGATGAAATGAGAATTATGATTTATTGATCATATTTCAATTTCAACCGTTAACTTTAAACGGCTATGACGGGAGCTAGGAAACTCGGATTGAGATGAAATTTGAAACGGTTGAATGAAATTGTGAGATGTTTATTTTGAATGGCTTGGATTAAGCATTAAATGTGAGAAAAATACCTGCATTGAAAAAGGTGACCATGTTTGACTAATGTGTCACATGAGTACATCTCATTTAATGCTAGTGTACCAAACATAAATGCATGATGGGAATGGAATTTGAGGTGGCAATTGCAGGCCATTCCTTGGGGATTTTGTGCAATTATTTGAAATGCATAAATGCATGAATTATCCAGCCATTTAATGCTCACCATGATGAAGCTACAAGAGCATAGCTAAGGTGGCAATAAGGGGATGTCCAAAGGGGCTGTTTGGTGCATATTTTGATTTTTAAAATTTTTAAAATATAAGTATAAGTTCTTGAGATGCAAGTACATGACAAGTGCATGCAATAATGAAGTTTTTCAGCAATAAAAAAATATTTAAAGGCAGATATATGCAGCTGAAAACCGTGGACATCTTATGGGCAAAGTGACGTTCAGAAATGTGATTTATTGCTGCCATTTTTATAATTTTTTTTAACACCAAATTAATATATGAATTAAAGGGTAATTAGAGATATAAATTACCCACGTTTTTTAATTAAAAAAATGGGAAAATGGATGCAAAATGGGCAGCAATGGACGTGCAAGCTGGAACATGTGGACGGTTTGGATTTTTGGAGCAGTTTTTGATTTTGTAAAATGGTAAAACCAGATTTTACTTGGCTGTAAATGTGCCACCACATATGGTAGATAAGGGACCACTTAAGGAGTGTGGAAATGCATTACCAAGTGGGCCCCACAGCTGGAAAAAACTCCAGCTCTTATATGGCATGCACGTAACTTGGAGGAGGGGTTGGAAATTGCCAAGTGTTGTGATTTTTCACCCCAAAGCCACCACCAGCTGCTCACGTCCATATTTCCCTGAAAAATAGGAAGGAAATCAAGGAGAAAAGAATGAGAAATTGAGAAGAAAAGCATCTCAAGGAATTAGGGTTTGGTTTAGCTTAAAACTAAGTAAGTATGTGTTGGTTTTAAGTTGTTTAACTTGAGTTTTTAAACTCTAAAATGGGAAAATGAAAAGGATGATTAAAGGATCTGTAAAATGGTGTTTAACATATTTTTTCATGAATATGTAATGGATATTAAGTTTTATGTATGAATTTTCAAGTTAAGATTGATGAAAGTGAAGTTATGTATGTATATTAAGTGGAAAATCCAAGTTGGAAAACCCTAAATCTCCAAGACAAGTTTCTGTTTTGGTTTGATGATGTTATTAAGCTATTAATCATGTATTCATGCAAAATATATGATGGTCTATGCTTAGGTGATGAAATTTTGAAGTTGTGGAATGCAAAGTGTTGATTTTGACCTAATTTCTATGTTTATATGCTAGAAATGTTATGAAAATGGGCTTGCATGTTTTAAGTGTGTTATGTAGGGTAAAATATCCTAGATTTAAGTTATTATGGATGCCCAAAATATTTGGGAAAAATAAACCCTAAAACTGATTTTTATGATTTTCATGAAAGAATGTCAAACCGATGTGAAACGGGACTCAAAACGTGTAGGCTACTTACTGTTTTGAGAAATGATAATGCATGGATGATATATATGTGTTTAATCCCTAAATATTTATTAGGAAAAATGGATTTATTTGCTGAAAATTCGGAATTATATGACTGCATAGGGTTATGTGTCAAAAGACACGTAAAACGGGTGAAAAACGGGTTCCAAACTTGCTGTTTTGGAAACCTAGGTTGAATGGATTTAAATCCCATAAAAATACCTTGAATGCAGTGGTAATTAAGGGTAATTAAACCCATGAAAAATGGATTAAATTTCTGAATTAGAAAATTTTATGAAATGCATTAGGTTTATGTGCTAAATGAGCTCAGGCGAAGGGATAAAGGTAAATAGGTGATGAATGACTTATGAAAAATTATTTCATGCAAAAATGCATGAAAATGAGATGAATTCCATGTTTATATATCTGTTTGAGACTTTATGATATTAATTCCAAAATTTTGGACTTATTTAAGGAAGCCTAAGGCAATAACATATGCTAAAGCAAGCACCGTTGTGTGTTGTGGGAAAAAATGGATAAATGGCAAAGCGAGCTCAATGAACCTATGAATGATGTGTATTGAATGAATTTTGTGTGATTAATATGAATACCCTATGTATGGGGTTATACATGTTATGATATATGGTAGCCGAAGAAATGTGTATAAAATGAGCTATATATGTGTATGATGACTTATGAAGTCAAATAAATGATGTATGTATATGAAATGGGTTGGAAAACTAAATGAAATATGAGAAAAAGAAATATATGAAAAGTCATATTATTCTCATGTACGCAAGGGCAAAGAAAAGGTGGTGACGGAAAGCTAAGGAATTCAGGTAAGCAAGCAAATTTTCTAAAGGATTTTTGCTTTCCTAAATTATTTCCAGAAATGCAATTCTTACTTTAACTTGTTTTTTGAAACTATGGAAATTGTTTCTAATGTGTTTAAGTATGGTCATCCCTTAGCAAAATGATGTTGAAATGATATTTTACTTCAAATGCAATGTTATGAAATCTTTCTTTGATAAATGCTATGGAAAAATGATGTGATTCCATGTTTCTGATTGAAAAATCATGCTAGCATGTTAAAGATGAATTTATGCAAAAGTTCATGTGCACAGGATACCAGGTCCACCTGAAGGGTATAAGCGGACCGATTGTCCCCCCTTGGTGTGGCCAAGTCGCTTGAAACAGGCCTAAGACTGGCGGCGTCCTCTCTGAAATAAGAGTTAACATGACGAATGGTCGCCTGGCTAGCTTCCATCCTAAGGGAGAAATGGTATATATATTCATGTTTTCATATGGCATATTGCATATGGAACCCGTGATGGGTACAGGATTTCATGCTTTTAAGATATACCTTTAGACAAGGTATAAGTTGTTTTCCAAGTTGATTTTAAATGCAAAATGTTGCCTGAAATGAATTGCCTGTAAAATGCAAATAGCTTGCTTATTGTGTTTTGACTCACGATTTTGTTTTCCAAACCCAAAGACAGGTGAAGAACAGGACATGGCAAAGGAGCTAGCGTCGGCTTAAGGAATCCATGGAAAAACTTATGAAACTCATGTTATGAAATTTATGTGAAATGGTTGTAAAAATTATATGCAGTGCTTTATGATGAATAGATGTAAACTATTTGAATGTTTTATATGGATGACTGTGATATATACATGCAGTGACATCTGATTTAGGCACTTCTTGACATGTTGTTTGAACAACATGCCATGTATATGGGATGAATGGATTGAAATGACTTAGATATGTCTAAGATTGAGATTATGAGAACTTGAATTGTTATATGGATATCACTATGATGATAATTAATGGGATAAATATACAATAAAACCCGCCGTGTGACAGGGCAACAATCCTGATCACATTTGCCAATCAATACGATCCCGAGGTAAGGCTCAGGATGTGACGCTCGGGTTTGGGGTGCCACAAATTCACATAAATACAACCATGTTGTAATATCCATAAAATATGTCTTTAACATGATTATCATACATTTGTCTCTTTGGACACATACATAGAACTGCAATTAATTTTGCAGGTCATTTCTACCTAGCATCCTTTATGATTAAGCTCCATAGCCTGTTTGTCATTTTGAAAACACATGTGAGTAATAATACTCAGTAAGCAAGCCTTTTTCTTTCGTGAGTAAACATTTTTCGTTTCATTCAAATGCATTTCTTCCCATTTGATAGGCGACACTTACCAAGTGATCAACTACCAATGGAATAGAAACCTTTTCGTAAAAATCATTTTATAAACATTGGATGAGCAAATGCTTCTTTTTCATTCCTAACATAAACCTTCGTGTATGGGTACGCTAGCCCAGAAAATATTTCACATAGAATGGTCCAATATGCCGGCTCTCTCTCCGACTTGGCCTCGTCAAGGGGGACCTTGTGTCCTTTCCCTTGATTATCCTACATGGTCTCCTACATGCATGACTTTTGATTTTCCCGGCATTATATACCTCTTACACTAGGTGATTTGTCATTCTCATTTAGAAAATTATTTGCACCATCCCTTTTTGAAACATTGTTTCGATAAAACATCATGTAAACCTTTTCATACTTATGCATTTCATAAAAATGCAATGCATTCTTTCACACATGACTTTCCTTTGCCTCTACCCTCTTGGGAGGACGCCGCCGGCATACAACCCTTGCGACTAGGCAATAGTGAAGGGGGATCCCCGATCCGCTTACTACCTCTACCAAAGCCTCTTCCTTGTGCACCATGTTCATACGTATGCCTGCATGACATGAATCATAAACTTCATAAAAATCATTTGAGAAGCAAGTTAACATTTATCGTTTCAAACATTATAGGAGCGGCCATCCTTAAACACATTTCATACTCACATTTTCAATATTTGAAAAGTCATTTCAAAATAGAACTTGCTTACCTCCTCAGTCCGTGTCATCCACCTTCTCCTTTTCTTTTCCTATACAAGAAAAAATGATATTTTACCTATATCATTTCATGTCTTAGTTTACTTCTCATGCATGCTTTATAATCATCCATTACCTCATTTCTGTAGAGGTTAATCTTATAAATATACTTGGTCATTACCTCCTTATATGGATTTTTATCCATAAATCCTTTAAAATTTCCATCCATATATCCTCATAAATATATAAAAATAAATCTCAATTTTTCCCAAAGTTCATAATACTGTAGTAGATTACTGTTCACCCCGAGGCTACAGTTCATAGCAACGTGGGTTAGTGTTCATGGGTTCCAAAAAATTGACATCTTTTCCAAAAAATAAAAAATACCATGACTTAGCTTATGCTTAGTATATCATGGAAAATTTCATACATTTTGAATTTTTCATCATTTACTTACCTAAATAAATCATGTTCTCCATGTTGGTCTCGAGTTAATGGCAAAACCCAAGAGGGGAGGGGTGAATTGGGTTCTTAAAAATTCCTCGATAAAATTAAAACTTAACCCCTTGTAAACTTAATCCCCTTGATTGAAACTGATAGAGAGCAATGAAGTAAAGAGAGCAATGAAGTAAAACAGCAAGATTTATAGTGGTTCGAGCAATCTCTCCCTACTCTACTCTTCCAAGCTCAAACACCGTTGTGACTTAGGTTCCACTATGTATTCCGCGAATACACTTGGAGACTCCGCTCTCTTCTAGATTCCAGCTCTAGGGGGCATACACAAACAGAGCCTATGCTCTCTTCTAGATTCTAGCTCTAGGGGGCTTGTACACTTGATACAAGTAGGTGATGAGTTCAACTCCAATCACAACTCTACTTGCAACGTCTTGGTTTGTTACAATACACTCAAACCAAGACCAATAACAAAGAGTAATGAAAATAAGGAAGATCTACACTTTACAGAGTTGTGTAGGAAAGATTGAGCTTGAGGAAGAACTTGTTGAAGCAACCGGTTGTATGTCGTTGAAGCTACTTGCAACTTGAAGCTCTTTCTTCCTTTGAAAATGTATAGATCACTCAAATTTAGAGAAAAGCAAATGAGAGCTCTTGTTTGCACTTCTTTTCTCTCTTTAGACAATATAGTGTGTGTATTCTCGTTTGCTTGAGTGTCTATTTATAGAATGGGGAAGATTTGAACGTTATAGAAGTGGTTGGCGCGCAATAAATGTTCCAACGTTCAAAAATTCGAACGTTGGTTCCCCAAGTCGCAGGTGGAGTCGACTTCGTCTGCGACTTGGCTTCCCAAGTCGCAACTGGAGTCGACTTCGTGTGAGACTTCAGTTCCGCGTTTCTCAAGTCTGAGTCTGGGTCGACTTGGTTTCAGACTTGACCTCAAGTCGATATTGGAGTCGACTTGGGTTGCGACTTGACCTGTCTTTGTGCTGAAATTTGCTTGGTCCTTGTTTGATTTCCTCTAGCTTGCTTAGCTTTCTTTCTTGAATCTTCTTACTTCTGAAATGGCTTCTTATATTTGTAAATCTTCTTAAAGGACTTGTCTTAGATTGCTTTCCATAGTAGTCTTCATGACTTGAACTTCTTCATCTTCAACTATGTTCGAAGCTGTGCCTTGGACTTGAGAATTGATAATGAGCTTGTACCCTTGAAAAAATCCCAAGTTGATCTTGAAAATGAGCTCGAGTCTGTATTTTGGACTTTGAAGAACTCAAGTCAAACTTGGGGTCGACTTCATCTGCGACTTCACCCAAGTCGCACCTGGAGTCGACTTCGTCTGCGACTTCGGCATTTTTGTACCCCAAAATCAACTCTGGAGTGTTTTTGCCGTCTGAAGTCGATGCTGGAGTCGACTTCGTTTGCGACTTGGCTTCCCAAGTCGCAAGTGTAGTCGACTTGGCCTGCGACTTCAACTACTTTTCCTTCCATTTTGAATTTGGCTATGTGGTCTGTTTTGGAGTCGAATATGGAGTCGACTTTGGGATCGACTTCACCCTAAGTCGAAGTCCAAGTCGACTTGGATATCGACTTGGCTAATTTATTCCTTAAATCTTTAAGCAAAATCATTAGTAATCTCCTTATACTCAATTTTAACTTTGTTAATCATCAAAACTCATGCTTTGGTCAATTTTTTTTTGCTTTAAACATTGTTTCCAACACTCCATAAACTAAAAATCAACATAAATTCACTTAAGCATAATCCTTAATTCCAAAAATCATGAAATTAATATATCATCATTCCAACATCATATTCATTCATCCCAAATCATCATTTATCAATCTTGTAGCATTATTTACACATATCATATGTTATCCTTGTGAATGCTCTATCTTTGCTCCAAATTTTTGATGTTTTGGCGTAATTTCAATTAAGCATTATAACTATACTTATTTTCTCATGCTTAGGCATTATCTAAGCATGGTTTTATCCTACTTAACATCCAAAAGAATTTTGGGAAGAAATCACTTACCCGGCGTGGAGATATCCCTCTTTTTCTCACACTTTCTCTCTCTAACTTTCTCCTCTTCTTTCTCCTCAAGCATAAAACATGGTGGGGGTGAAAAATGCTCAAATGGAGCTGGAAGAATATTTCCTTGGACGTCCACCCCTTGGCCCTATTTATAGGGCTTGAATTTTTAAGAATTTACAATTTACCCCCTTGCGTGATGTATTAAATTATAAAATGGTATTTTTTTCTAAATTTGAAAAATGCATTGAGCCAAGAGCAGCCCACCCTACAGCAGCTCCAGCCCCCTATAGCAGCCCTATTTTCATGATTTTTTTTATTTTTAAAATTATTTAATTTAGGCTAATTAAATCTTAGCCATTGATCTTGGATGAGGATGAATTTAAACCATTGATTTTTGGTCAAATATCCACCCACCCCCCTGCCATGATCCTGCAATGGCTGCTGTTCATTTGTTATTTTTATTATTTTAATTATTTAATTTAATAAAAAGTCAAAAGTAGCATTAATGAAAAATTAAATTACTTTTTGACCTCCTTTTGACGTTTCATCTTGACCCTTAATTTGTGATTTTCATCACATCTTAAACCATTCATCATGTCCATCATGAATTTTTAACCATCGATAAAAAAATTCAACAATATCCGATGCCCGGATTGCACATTATGAATTTTTTCTTTATTTTTCCACTAAAATCCAAAATTGGATTAAAATATAAAAAAGAATTGTTATTTCGTCCTGTAGTGATTAAATATCCTTTTTGTCTTTTTGTGATTAGGTTAATCCAAGTGATTAACTCTTAATCACCTCAGTTACTATTCATGTGCACTATTCACGTGGTTTAATTCCACAATTGCTTTTCTTTAACCTCTAATACACATGTTTTCATACTCATGATTATATATTTTATTAATACATTACCTAGGGTTTACAACCCTAGGATTTGTACTTGTGTCTTAGATTGGGGTTTCACAATCCTCCCCCCTTACAATAGGTTTCGTCCTGAAACCTATTATATTTCAAATATCAGGGGTATAACTCATATAAAATAGCTAATCTTATCATCTTTCTCTAATACTTCAATGGCTTACTACGCTTCCACTGCACTACCCTGATTTGGTGGCACTGTTAGTCTTAGTCCAATAGACCTATCATATCATATAGATATAGCTTATCATCTATTCACATAGATTTCATCTCATCTCATAGCTATCATACTTATCATCATGTCACATAGATATATGATCTAATCTCATAAACATAGCTATCATATCATATGCATACATTTTATGCATTCAAAATCCTTAGAGATAGTTATATCATCATAACTAATTCATATCATCCTCATTATTAAAGCATCCATTCATAAAACAAAGTATTAACACTTAACATGCCAATTCACACAATCACAATCATATGATATTATCTATTGTCATAAACATTACTACTATCATTATCATATATCATACATTTGATCATGATAATCACATATCTAATCATTATAAAATCATGTATATCATATTCAATCATCATACTTAGACTTTTCCACGCCTATTTACCAGTCCTTGTTCTGATACCATCTTCTGTGGTATCTTACATATCCTTCCATCATTCTTTATTTTCTCATTCTCCCGCCTATTTACCAATCCTTGCTCTGATACCAATTTCTGTGGCGCCCCAAACCGAGGCGTCCACATAGGCCTTACTCCGGGATCTTGTCGATCGGTAAGTGTGAGTCAGGATTGTTGCCTTGATCACGCGGTGGGTTCTTAATTGGATCTCGTCCAATTTTTTTCTTTATCTTTCATCACATAGACATACATTCATTATCATTGGACTTATCCATATCATCATAAAATCATTCATATCTTCTTTTATTGAAATAATTCATATAAATACAATCGTGTTGTAATATCCATAAAACATGTCTTTAACATGATTATCATACATTTGTCTCTTTGGACACATACATTGAACTGCAATTAATTTTGCAGGTCATTTCTACCTAGCATCCTTTATGATTAAGCTCCATAGCCTGTTTGTCATTTTGAAAACACATGTGAGTAATAATACTCAGTAAGCAAGCCTTTTTCTTTCGTGAGTAAACATTTTTCGTTTCATTCAAATGCATTTCTTCCCATTTGACAGGAGACACTTACCAAGTGATCAACTACCAATGGAATAGAAACCTTTTCGTAAAAATCATTTCATAAACATTGGATGTGCAAATGCTTCCTTTTCATTCCTAACATAAACCTTCGTGTATGGGTACGCTAGCCCAGGAAACATCTCACATAGCATGGTCCAATACGCCGGCTCTCTCTCCGACTTGGCCTCGTCAAGGGGGACCTTGTGTCCTTTACCTTGATTAGTCTACATGGTCTCCTACATGCATGACTTTTTATTTTTCCGGCAATATATACCTCTTACACCAGGTGATTTGTCATTCTCATGTAGAAAATTATTTGTACCATCCCTTTTTGAAACATTGTTTTGATAAAACATCATGCAAACTTTTTCATACTTATGCATTTCATAAAAATGTAATGCATTCTTTCACACATGACTTTCCTTTGCCTCCACCCTCTTGGGAAGACCCCGCCGGCACACAGCCCTTGTGACTCGGCAATAGTAAAGGGGGATCCTCGATCCGCTTACTACCTCCACCAAAGCCTCTTCCTTGTGCACCATGTTCATACATACATAGGCCGGCATGACATGAATCATAAACTTCATAAAAATCATTTGAGAAACAAACAAACATTTATCATTTCAAACATTATAGGAGTGGCCATCCTTAAACACATTTCATAATCAGATTTGCAATCATTTGCAATATTTGAAAAGTCATTTCAAAATAGAACTTGCTTACCTCCTCAGTCTGTATCCTCCACCTTTTCCTTTTCATTTTCTATACAAGGAAAAATGATATTTTACCTATATCATTTCATGTCTTAGTTTACTTCCCATGCATGCTTTATAATCATCCATTACCTCATTTCTATAGAGGTTAATCTTATAAATATACTTGGTCATTACCTCCTTATATGGATTTTTATCCATAAATCCTTTAAAAATTCCATCCATATATCCTCATAAATATATAAAAATAAATCTCAATTTTTTTCCAAAATCTCGCTGTTCACTGTTCATAATAACTGTAGCAATCACTGTTCACCCGAGGTTACTATTCATGAATTCCAAAAATAAAAAATATCATGACATAGCTTATGCTTAGTATATCATGGGAAATTTCAAACATTTTGAATTTATCATCATTTACTTGGCTAAATAAATCATTTTCTCCATATACTAAAAATCAACATAAATTCACTTAAACATAATCCTTAATTCCAAAAATCATGAAATTAATATATCATCATTCCAACATCATATCCATTCATCCCAAATAATCATTTATCAATTTTGGAGCATTATTTACTCATATCATATGTAAACCTCCCGAATGCTCTATCTTTGCTCCAAATTTTTGATGTTTTGTCATAATTTCAATTAAGCATTATAACTATACTTATTCTCTTATGCTTAGGCATTATCTAAGTATGGTTTTAGCCTACTTAACATCCAAAAGAATTTTGGGATAAAATCACTTACCCGACGTGGAGATATGCCTTTTTTCTCACACTTTCTCTCTCTAACTGTCTCCTCAAGGCTAAAATGTGGTGGGGGTGAAAAATGCTCAAACGGAGCTGAGAGAATGATGCCTTGGACATCCACCCCTTGGCCCTATTTATAGGGCTTGATTTTTTAAGAATTTGGAATTTACCCCCTTGCTTGATGTATTAAATTATAAAATGGTATTTTTTTCTAAATTTGAAAAACACATTGAGCCAAGAGCAGCCCACCCTATAGCAGCTCCAGCCCCCCTATAGCAGCCCTATTTTCATGATTTTTTTTATTTTTAAAATTATTTAATTTAGGCTAATTAAATCTTAGCCATTGATCTTGGATGAGGATGAATTTAAACCATTGATTTTTGGTCAAATATCCACCCACCCCCCTGCCATGCTCCTGCAATGGCTGCTGTTCATTTGTTATTTTTATTATTTTAATTATTTAATTTAATAAAAAGTCAAAAGTAGCATTAATGAAAAATTAAATTACTTTTTGATCTCCTTTTGACGTTTCATCTTGACCCTTAATTTGTGATTTTCATCACATCTTAAACCATTCATCATGTCCATCATGAATTTTTAACCATCGATAAAAAAATTCAACAATATCCGATGCCCGGATTGCAAATTATGAATTTTTTCTTTATTTTTCCACTAAAATCCAAAATTGGATTAAAATATAAAAACGAATTGTTATTTCGTCCTGTAGTGATTAAATATCCTTTTTGTCTTTTTGTGATTAGGTTAATCCAAGTGATTAACTCTTAATCACCTCAGTTACTATTCATGTGCACTATTCACGTGGTTTAATTCCACAATTGCTTTTCTTTAACCTCTAATACATATGTTTTCATACTCATGATTATATATTTTACTAATACATTACCTAGGGTTTACAACCCTAGGGTTTTATACTCGTGTCTTAGATTGAGGTTTTACACCTGAATCCCTTTCTTTCCTCCCCTTCTTCCTTCTCCTTTTCTCATCCTTTCTTGCTGGTCTTCGGACGTTCAAGGCAGCTTTCTTGCTGGTCTTCGGACGTTCAAGGGCTGCCTTGGTTTGGGGGTTTTTCTCCTTGAGATTTTTCTCTCACTAACCTCTCCAAGTGGAATGTCCATATGCCCTTCATTTTCCAGATTTTTTGGCCCACTTTACCACCTCATTTGGAGGGTAATTAATGGGCATTGTATCCCTTGATGACATGGAACAATATTACCCTAGTAAAACGGGTAATTATCTTATATTAAATTCATCAAAATCATCACATCAATGGGCCATAAAGCTGTCCACTTAGAAACGTCCACATGTCATGGACCTTAAGGCATTTTCTTGCCACAAAAATCAACCCATATCACGTTCATAACTCACCCTAGCTGCCTAGGTCATTTAAATGCATATTTTGCATTTTTAAAAAAAATAAAAAAATCAAGCTAAATCAAGCTTAGGCGTCACCACCATGTGCCACCTTATCTAACCTCCTTTAGCTATACCATAAGCATTTAAATCCAAGCATTTAAGCCCTGGATTTTCCATGAATTTTAGCATTTTTGTTAATTCATAAAATCCACTTGGAATTGCCTCCCTTCGACACCTCATATATGCCATTAAATAATCATTTAATCCACTTGCTTTCACATAAATGCTATGGTACTCTAGGGTGTACAAAGTCAATGCTAGACATCTTTTCTGATTAATCACTTTCCCATGGTAATTAGCTTAATCCAATCCACTCATACCATAGATTTCATAATTTTATTCAATTATTTCAACTTTCATCTCAAACTGACGTTTCTACGTCAAGTTATGAACCTTTGAAAATATTCTTAGAGTATGAGATTAAAATCAAATAATTATCACCTTAATCTTATCACTTTTTCCTTAATCCAATCCTCTCATAAGGTTGAGCCCAAAATTATGAGCTTACCTTTCAAATTTCATCTCATTCCGCCTTATAGGCGTCAAGTTATGAATTTTCTATGATTTCCAACATTATTCCATAATTCCCATTTTAATCTCCATTAATTAAATCATGAAAATTAAAATAAATATTCATGCCTCATTAGCATATCCTAATCCTTAGTAAGCCCCTTTAGTCATCTTGACTCACTTTGGGCTTTGGCGATTAGTCTTAATCACTATTCTTAATTGCAAACCCTAATTGCAAAATACTATGAAATCATAAAAGTCATAAATCATCCATAATTCATTTAAATAACACGTGTCATATTTATAGACCTATTTGGGTCTGGGTATCACACCTATCTTAGTGACTTGGCCGCACCAAAGGGGGACATTTGGTCTGCATACACCTTTGAGGTGGACCTCATGCTTTATGCACATGAATCTTTCATAAACCTCATTTTTGACATGCTAGCATGATTTTACATCCATAAATCCATGTTACATCATTTTTCATAAATAATTAAGAAACATTGAACAATTCATTTATCATATTGGAAATATCATGTGGCGCCCCAAACCGAGGCGTCACTTCATTACCTCAAGATCTATCGATTGGTAAATGTGAATTAAGATTGTTGCCCTGATCACGCGGCGGGTTCTTAATTGGATCTCATCCAATTTTTTTTTATATATCATAATTCATTTCTTTACATTTTACATCATTCATCATACAAGCGGCGATACACTTGTAATAAACTTCATACTTCATTTCATAATATCTTATCATGATTTTCTACAATAAAAATCTTCTTGACTAAATCCTGACATCTTACATTCATATATACATACATTCAATCCTTGATTCACATAGAACTTAAAATTCTAATTAAGATCACATACATCAACATACTTCAGAACTTTAGTCCTGCTATCCCATGCCTTACAGCCCACATGGCTACCATCACGTACCTTTCTTCTCCTGCTTAGGTTCGCAACCTCTTGAGTTTCTCGATACCTGTCTAAGGGTTGGGAAAACAAAACGTCAGTGACAACTCAGTAAGCAAGCATTTTATCATTTAGGCAAGACTTCCTTTAAAACGTTTTCCTTAAACATCTTGGACACCTTTTTTACTTGAGGACATGCATATGTCCTAAAACATTATCATGAAATCCTTGTTCATAAGGACAAATCTATGTCCTTGAACATTTTCATATAACATCATTGTTGAAATCATTTATAAGCCACGTCTGGGCTTGTTAAGGCAAAACATATGCGTTTTACTTTCTTTAATTAATTTTCTTTAGTCTTGTGTGAACATTTCCAATATTCTAAGACATTTACGTAAAACCATCTTTTGCCAGTGGATGTTTTACATCCAAAATATTTTTCTCATAAACCTTTGGCAAAGAAGGGCATTCTTATGTCCTAAAACACATTCCATTAAAAGACTTGAGCATTGGACATTCTCATGTTCATAAATATTTATCATTTAAATCCTTTGGAAATGGACATTCTTATGTCCAAAACCAAGTTTTACATATATCCTTTTCATAATCCCCATCTTGGGGTTTGTTTATAGTAAACAAGGCATAAAACACATTTTTCCTGTAAAACCTTTTTCATAATCCCCATTTTGGGGCTTGTTTATAGCAAACAAGATATAAAATACATAAACACTTTTTTACAAGCATTTGCATAAAAACATTTCCTTTCATCCTTATTATTTACACTTTTGTGCAAAACACCTTATTTTTAGGGTAACCATTTCATAAAAATCCTTTTAGGATATCTTTTCATAAAAATGCTTTTATGTCCCATTCGTTGGGATTTTCAAAAGCAAAACATAAGCAAATGCATTTCTCCCCATTCAGTAGTGACACTTAGCAAGTGATCACACTACCTTTTGGGAGAGAATCCATACTTAACAGCACGCTAACCAAGCGGCTGCTCTTTTATCCTGCTCCCATCTCAGGGAGGGCACCGCTGGCCTCCTGCCTTCCCTTAGTGACTTGGCCTTATGTAGAGTGGGCTACGGCTATCCCGACCGTGCTTTACAACCGGCCTATTCCTTGTACTGGTGCACCATATATCATCCTGAAGACCGCAGTCCGTTTGGTTTAAAGTATCACAGACCGCAACCCGTGTCCTTTTTAACTAGGATCACAGACCTCAATCTGCATCCATAACTTGAAAAAAAAATCACAGACCGAAGTCTATGTCTTTAAAACAAATTATTTTGAAAAATACATCACAGACCGCAGTCCGTGTCAACTTGTAAAGCAAGCGCACCCACTTTAAACAATTTGTCATTTGAAATCTAGTTTTAGGATGACCTTCCTTAAATTCTTTTAGAACCATTTTGAATAAAATATTTTGATAAACATTTGAAATGTTTGAAAAACCATACATCTTAAAACCCTTGTAAAATAACTTCCAAACTTTTGGATTTTCAAAATTAAATCATGCATTTTCCTAATATTTTCTTGGTTTCCATTTTAGGGCCTTTTGCTTACAAAAGTTATGCAATTACACCATCCCCTTCTCAAACACTTTAAAATCAAATTATTGTCCACATATCTATCTTATCATTTTTACATAGAGAGAGGCTTGCATAATCTCTTACATGTCATTTTAACAATCCAAAATCAAACCATTTTATGAAATCAACACATGGGGTTGGTCATCCTTAAATCCCTTTCAACACATCCGTATAAACATTTTTCAAGACATTTTCAACATAGATTTCCTTATCTAAAGGAAATCAAAACTTTTTGAATATCATTTCAAAACGTATGGACTATGTCCAAATCATCATTTACATTTAAATATTATGACATAGAAAAATCAATCTTTTTCCATAAATCAAATCCCGATTTCTTTTTATTTCATAAACATAATTATTTTCATAAAACATCATAAAAAAATTCAAAACTTATTTACATTTTTGCTTTGTGAAAGGGAAAATTTCCCTTTTTCTTATAAAATATTTTTGAAACAACATCATAAAGAACTTGCTTGCTTAAAAGCAAATTCCTTAGAAACATCGACATAAAATATAAAAATTCTTTAAAATGATCATTCTGGAGAACTTGCTTACTCATAAGAAAATTTCTCAATTCCAGTAACATAAAGCATTCCCAACATTGGCAACACTTGTGATAAATTATTTATCTTAAAAAGTGTCGCTTGCCTCCCATGAAGCAAACCTTAAGACTTTTCATTAAAGCCCTCCTTTTCCAAAACTTATGGATTTGCATTAAAGCCGTCATTTTCAAAACTTGTGCTTGCCTATTCGTAAAACATTCATAAAAGCATTGACATATCATCATTTCATCACATAAAGAAAAATCAGTAATTTGAAAAGTTCGCTTACTTACCTGAGATACCCATAATCCCTTGCTTCCATTATTTTCCTTGCTTTTGCCTAGATAAATGAAAATAACATTTCATTTATTCACATCAACGTCAAATGTATATATCCCTTAGGTTTTTCAACCTACATAAATCCATTTGGACTAGCTTAACCCACTTGTCTTTCAAGTCGGGTATTCATATGTATCATAACCTATACATATTAATTTATCCATTTATTTTTAATACTCTTATGTAGGGTAAACTTACATACATATAACAATCCTTCATTAAATCATTATGTGAAGGTTCATTACCTCCATTTATTATTTTTAACATATTTTTCATTTTTCATACAATGGTGCCATTTTAAGCACTTAGTTGCTAACTTAGACATCATATAATAATCTCAAAATTTTGAGATTATCATTATTTACTTAAACAACAACTTAATATATGTTTTTCATCACTTTTTCATGCATTTTTTCATTTTTACAATTCACATAATCCATATACCATTTATTCATACTTGTCTCTTCATACATATCCATTTCTTAACACATAGATCATGTGTTTCTTAAAATTTTTCAACACAACAACTTGTGTCATAAATCAGCATGATTAAACCCCTTAATTAATATATAATTTAGGGTATAATTTTTTATTTATAATCCATTCATCTTAGGGTTTCAAAACAGCAACATTAGAACCTGTTTTTCACCATTTCAACGTCTGTTTTGACACTTAATTCAAAATAGCTTTCTAATCCATAAATTCCAGCCATTAATCATACTTTTCCTGACCCAAATTTAGGCTATTAACATATATTTAAAATCCGTATCTCGTTGGTTTGCATAACAACAACATTTTTACACATTTTGGGTATCTATTTGACCCATTTTGACGTGTCCAAACATATACCCATAAAATCAGATTTAGGGATAATCTTCTCACACCCTTTTGGAAACTCAATATACCTTAAGCATGGGGTATTTTACCCTTTATAACATCCCTAAATCGTTTGGGCTCATTCACATATCATTTTTAACATAAAATCATAGAAATCGGGTCATATATGTAACTCTAGTTCATATCCTTTCTAAAATTCATAAATTATGACTAAATCAACATATATAATTCATTAAATCATGATTAAACATCAAAACAGCAACGTTACATGGGGATTTAAGAAAATTTCAGTTAAGTTAATCAACCCGTTTTCAACCCTAATCATCATTTTTATCCTCTTGAACCCATGTTTTGATTCTTTTCATTCAATCCTTAATCAATACCCTAATCAAGGGCATCATGAATCATGCTCTAAGGGTTCAATATGAATCAAATTCTTGACCCATAAGTTGAGGTGAAAAACTAAATTTAAATAATTCAAAAACTTAGGAGGAACTTACTTTAAATTACATCAACCTTGAACTCCACTTTGCTAGCTTGGTTCCTCTTCTTTCTTCCCATTTTTCCTTTTCTTTTTCTCCTTTTTTTTTTTGCTTTTATTGCTGCTGGAAAAGAGGACGTGGAGAGCTGCTGGAAAAGGGTTTTCTCCTTTGACAAATTTTCTATTTTCTAACCCCTTATCACATATGGAGGTGCACTCATGTATATGCTGGATTTTCCAGCCTTGTGGGTCCCGCTTGCCACATCATTTAGCAGCTAATTAAATACATATTTATCCTCTTTAATGCATGGAAAAATGTGGTCCATTTAAATTAGATAATTATCTTAAAAAAATTATCAAAAATCCATGCATTGAATCCATATTGCTGTCCACCCCTTTAACGTCCACTTTGCAGCAGCAGCTTTTGCATTTTTTCACACCATTCCACTTTAATTAATGGGTAATTAACCACCCTAGATAATAGCCTACTTTGGGGTCATTTAGCCTTTAAAAAAATCATTAAAAAATCCTAGACACAGCTTGAACGTACACATCTTCAAGCCTCTATGCTGTTGTCCATTTAATTAACGTCCACATGCAGCTTGGTATTTTGGCATTTTGTGCCATAAAAATCCGAGTTTAATTAATTTCACTAACCACCCTTGTCATGTATCTCATTTAAATGCATAATTTTCATTTTAAAAAAATTATAACAATCCCATTTCAGCAGCTTGGACGTGACCATCACCTAGCTTCCATGTTGCTGTCCACTTATCATTGACTTTTTGGCATTTTCTTGCCACAAAATCAACCCCAAATCATGTCCACATCTCACCCTAGATGCCTAGGTCATTTAAATACACATTTTTCATTTTTAAAAAATTAAAAATTCCATGCAACAACCCCTTTAGCCGTCCATGTGTGGGCCACCTCCTCTACCTCACTTGAGCTAGCCATTTAGCTCCTTAAATTAATTCATTAATCACTTGATATTATCATGGATTTTTTCATTTTAAATAATACATAAAATCCATGTGTAATTATCTCCTTCTGACACCTTATTTTTTCCATTAAAAATATAATTAATCACCTTACTTTAACATAAACACAAACCTACTTTTTGGTGCACCAAACTCAATAATATACACCCATTTTGTGCAAATAATATCCCATCATCATTATCTTAATCCAAGCCTCTCATTGCATTAATCTCATAATTTTAACCGTTCATTTCAAATTTCGTCTCAATCCGACTTTTCTAGCTCAAGTTATGATAATTTGATGTCATCTTTGAATTTTGATGGTGATGATCGATTTTCACCCTAATTTCATCATAATTTTCATAATCCATCATTTTCATAGGATTAAGCGCAAAATTTTGTGCTTACCTTTCAATTTTCATCTTAATCCGCCTTCCCGACGTCCAGTTATGAATTTTCTAGCATTTGTTACCTTAAATCCATAACTATCAACATAATCTCCATTAATTAAACCATATAATATATGAGGTAATTATCCTCAATATATTCACATTTCCTAATCCTCGTTAAGCCTCTTTAATCACGTTGACCCATATCGGCTTATAACCATTATTCATAATCACTTGCCCCAATTGCAATAAATCATCAATATTGCAAAAGAAATCATTCATAATTCATCTAAATTATACATGATCCATATTTATATGCCAAATGCATATATGTAAGCCTTACTTGGGTCTAGGTATCACATATCATTTTAATACATATTGAGATAAAGGAATGACCATCCTTAAACATCTTAAAAAGAATTTAAAACATTCATTTGCTAAACCATCCAAATAGTTAAAAAAAATTAGCAAATATTTCATCACATTTTGATGAAACAAAAAACATTTAGAAAATTTCTTGCTTACCTTTTTTGTTTTAGCTTTCCACGTCAACTTTTTCTTTGCCTTTACCTATACATAAAAATGGCATTGCATTCATAAAAATTTCATTTGCATGCATTCATTTAGTTTTCCAAACCATAATCCATTTCACATATAACCAACTTGAATTTCAAGTCGGGTACACATACATGACATTCATTTGTGCATCATACCCCATATGTAGGGTAAACACATAATAATCATTAATTAATCATCATGTGGGGGTTCATATCTCCCATTTATCATTTTTCATCTATTTTTCATTTTTCCTACATCAATGCTCATTTTAAGCACATAAGTGGCGTCTTAGGCTTCATAAATAAATCGCAAATTTTGAGATAATCAATAACAATATAATCATGCATTTCATCACATATTCATGCATTTTTGCATTTTAGCAATTTCATATAAGTCATGTATCATCCATTTACACATATCCTTCTACATACATTCAACTTACAACACATGTCTTATGTGTTTTTGAAAATTTTCAACACAGAAACTTACATCCAATTTCAACATGATTAAACTCCTTAATTATCATATAATTTAGGGTCTAATTATGGAATTTTAATCCATTTATCATTGGGTTCCAAAATAGCAATGTTAGGACCCAGTTTTCATCCTTTCAACGCCTTTTTTTATACTTAAAATCAAAACAGATTTTTAAACCATAATTTCTAGCAATTAATCATGCTTAAACCAAACAGAAACTTGGCTTAGGGTTTTAAGAAATTTTAAGATAGGTTTTATCTCAAAAATCAACCCTAACATCCCATTTAACCCTCTTAAACCCTTGAATTCCTTGATACCATTCGAACATCATTCAATACCCTCATCAAGGCATCATAAATCATTCTTTGAAGAGTTCTTAATGAATCATATTCATGATTCATAAATAGAGGTAAGAAAATTTGGCTTAAAAGATTCAAAACTCAAGATCCACTTACTTGAATTGAATTCAACCTCCTTAGCTTGAATCCTCTTCTCTTTCTTCCCTTTTTCCTCTTCTTTCTTGCTAGATTTGGGCACGTCCAAGGCTTCGTTGCGCTTAAGATTTTTTTTTTGAGAATTTCTCTCTCTTTTACATATGGACGTCCCATGGTATAAGCACCTTGTTTTTATATTTTTTTACCATCTTGTGGGACCCAATTTGCCACATGTCTTGTGGGTAATTTATTACTTACTTATCCCTTATTGACATGACAAATTCTTACCCAAGTAAAATATACATTTACCATTTATTAAAAATCATCAAATCAAGCTCATAATGGGACCATGTTGTTGTCCACTTGGAACGTCCTCATGTAGCTGCAGATTTTGGCATTTTGTGCAATGAAATTTCACATGTTTTAATGCCCCATTACTTACCCTAGGTGCTTAGCTACTTAGATGCATATTTGGAAATTTTTAAAAATTCAAAAATCCATGCTTTATCCCCTTGGGCGTCCCATGCATTGCCACCATACCTAAACCTCCTTTAGTTACACCATAGCCACTTAAAATCAAGCATTTGAGCTCTTGATTTTCCATGGATTTTAGCATTTTAGATCATTCATAAAATCCACTCAGAATTACCCTTATTTGGCACCTCATTTGTGCCATTAAGCAATACATTTATCTCCCTTGCTTTTACATAAATGCTATGGTACTTTATGGTGCGCAAAGTTAAAGCTACACAACTTTTTCCGATTAAGCATATTTCCATGATAATTATCTTAATCTAATCCTTCCTTAGTGCTAATCTCATAATTTTATTCACCCTTTTCGAATTCCCCGTTTCGAATTTCATCTCAATACGACATTTCTATGTCAAGTTATGATCATTTGAAATTAACCTTTGGGTGTGAGAGGAAAATAAATTATTATCATCTTAATCCCATCACATTTTCCTTAATCTGATCCATCCATAAGGTTGAGCCCAAAGTCATGAGCTTATCTTTCAAATTTCATCTCAATCCGCCTTATATGCGTCAAGTTATGAATTTTATAGTATTTTTCAACCTAATTCCATGATTATCATTCTAATTTCCATTAATCAAATCATGAAAATTAAAATAATTATTCATGACACATTAGCATTTTCTAATCCTCATTAAGCCTCTTTAGTCATATTAACTCACATTGGACTATGATGATTAATCTTAATCATCATTCTTAATTACAACCCTAATTGTAAAAAATTTATCAATTCATGAAAATCATCCATAAATCAATCAATTCATACATGAATCATAATTACAACTTAAATGCACTTATATGAGTCATACTTGGGTCTGGGTATTACACTACATATCCTTCTTATCATTTTTATGTAAAGAGAGGCTTGCATAGCCTTTTGTATGCTATTTTGGCACCTAAAATTAAATCATTTTATGAAATTAACTTATTGGTTGGCCATCCTTAAACCAATTTTTAACAATACTCGTATAAATATTTTTCAAGACATTTTCAACATATTTCCTGTCTAAAGGAAATCAAAACTTTTCCAATATCATTTCTAATATCATTTCAACATTCGTTTATGTTTAAATGTTCTAGCATGAAGAACCAATCTTTTCGTAAAAGCCAAATCCCTTTTTCTTTTTCTTTCATAAACATAGTTGTTTATCACAAAATCTCGTAAGAGTAAACTCAAAACATATTTACAAACATCACTTTGTGAAAAAGGACAAAACTCCCTTTTTCTTATAAAATCCTTTTGAAAACAACATCATAAAGAACTTGCTTGCTTGTAAACAAATTCTTAAAACCATTGGCATAAAGCGTGAAATCCTTTGGAAATAACATGATGAAGAACTTACTTACTTGTAAGCAAATTCTTACAATCATCATCATAAAGCATTCCTAATATTTGCAACACTTGTGATAATACCATTATCTTATAAACGTGTTGTTTGCTTCCCATGAAGCAAACCTTGAGATTTTTCATTAAAGTCATCCTTTTCAAAATTTATGGCTTACAATTTAAGTCATCATTTTCAAAACTTGTGTTTGCCCTCTTATAAAACATTCATAAAACATCAGCATAAACATGTTCAACTATTTCAACACATAAGAGGAAATCAATATTTTGGAAATTTCGCTTACTTACCTGAGATAGCCTTAACCTCCTTTTTATCCATACTTCTCCTTGCCTTTGCCTAGATAACTGAAAATGACATTTCATTTATATGCATCGATTTCAAATGCTTGCATCCCTTAGGGTTTTTCGACCTACATAAATCTATTTAGATTTACGTTAAACTAGCTTAACCCACTTGCCTTTCAAGTTGGGTGTCCATTTTCCAATTCCCTCATTAGTAAAACTTGTGCTTCCATAGCACCCATTCCTTTTTAAAATCCACCTCCAATAGGTTAAACCATCATAATCACTTATAATACTTGTTTATATCTCATTATAAGTTAAATTACATCCCAAAAATCTAGAATTTAATATGTATTTTGATTTATTCCTCAATCTGTCCATAATGCTGAAATCAGATACACTGATCTCTCTAATTTTTGAATCATAATCAAATCAAGTAATTTAAATATGAAATTTCTACCAAAATTTAATAACTATATTAATTAACCAAAATAAATATTTTTAACACAAAATAATAAGTATTTATATTTAATTTGGTATTTTTACTTTGCTGGACAGCAGCATCAATTTTCTAACAATTCAAATCACATTAATTATTAGGTATATTTATATCCTTCCAAAATAAATTTTTATTTTTTTTATACTGTTACTAAAGATGTCTTATATATCATATAAAATTTTCAGCACAAAATTCATTGTATTAAAATTATTAAAAATCATTTGGTCCAGATGATCCTGACACCTATTCAACCCTGTTTAGGTTGAATTTCCTAGATTTTCAATTTACAAAATACATATCCTTTTAATCTGAAACTTTGGTCCATCCTTAATAACCCTATCTTTATTTCTTACGTAAATTGTCATACTAAAACTCATTCATTTACTATTTCGTTCATATTTTTATTTCCTATTCCAGATTCACTATATATAAGTATAAGTAAGATAGCATGGGTTGATTAATAACAAAATAAAAATTTATAAATAAACCTGTTTAATTAGGCATATTTTAAACTTAGAACATGTTAATAAACTACTACATACCTACATTTTAGGAGAGGAATTAACCACCTAAGAAATATTCAAGATGACTTCTTTCTCTTCTCTTTTCTTCTTCTCTTCTCTCTCTCTCTCTCTCTCCTTGGCTTGAACGTGATAACTCGTGAAAATATGAGTTATCATGACCCATTTCAGACTATTTTTGCATGTTTGTCCAAGAGAATATGTTTAGTTTGCATCAATTTAGCTTAGCTTTCACTCGCTTTGTATTTTAAGATAATTATGTAGTTTTTATGCATTTTTAGTATAAAATAGGCATTTTTAGTTTATTTATTTAGTTTCAGTCATTTTTGCAGGAAAGATGGACAATTACAGGCATGCGAGCAAGTCAAAAGAAGAACGGAGCCAAGTGAAGAAGCAAGGAGGCTGGCGCCCAGGCGCCACCCTACATGCTTTAGCCAGATGTTCCAGCACCTCACACGACAAATGCTTCTAGTGAGTTGGCGCCCAGGCGCCAACGTGGGGCGCCTAGGTGCCACTTCAATAGCATACATACATTCTAGAGAGTTTCCAGGTCACAAAGCTTCCAGGGATTTGGCGCCCAAGCGCCAGCTTGGGGCGCCTAGGCGCCAAGGCATGAGTTTGCAGAGCATCCCGAAGAGTTTCTGCATTACACAGAATCCAGTGAGTTGGCGCCCAGGCGTCGGCTAGGGGCGCATAGGCACCACGGCAAATCCGCACACGTGGATTTCTGCACGTGTGCTACACGAGCTTAATAGTTTAAATAGAAACGTAAGGATTCGTGCACAGGGAGAGAGCCGACGGAGCAGCCGTACAGAGAAAGAATAGAACCCGTTTCAAGCGCGAATTGAAGAGGAGATCCAATCTCATTGGTGGAAGCTTCCGAGATTCAGTTTTCCTTTTCTCTTCCTATTTGCTTTTTTCTATTTTTCCTGGATACTTCATTATGGATGTATTAGATTTTTATGCCATGTCTTTGAGCTAAACTTCCATTAGATAGATAATTAGGATGAATTGATATCTAACTATATTGTTTTGGTTATTTCAGATTCAGGAAAGAATATTTGATTTCTATATGATTATGCGATGTGGATTTACCTTTGCATATGATGTTCAATGCTTTTGATAAGATTAGCTACCTTGTAAGATGATTTAATTGCAGGATTAATCCTTGAAAAAGGAAAATCTCTGCCAGATTGACGAGTTGCGTAGATGTCAATTAAAATGCTCGCTTTTAACACAAGTATACATGCCGAATCAAGTAATAACGAGTGAGTAGAGTATCGTTCCCATGAGGAATTTGTTTAACTGGGATTATTAATCAGTTTAATCGCTTTCGATGAGTAAAAAATTTTAGGATTTAAATTTAAAACTAAACTATCAAATGCAAAAAGAAAATAGAAAAGAATCCACGAAATAACTAGAATACTAGAAACAAGTATATCAATAGGGAATGGCAGATGGATAGCTCGGAATCCATGAATCTAAACTATTTGGTTCTTTTTCATTAGATTGTGTAGGGATTTACTAGTCCAAGTTCAATATTCCTTATATATATCTTCCAACACATATAAGGCTAATTACACCCTATTCAATTGCTATGTTCTCATGCCAAATAAAGTAAAATTGATAGATTCATAACTTGTTCATGGCTACATAAGGTTTAACGGTATATTCATATCCATTAAACAACTCCCCTTAACCAAGAGGAAACCTATGCCCTACACATGGATCTAGCAGAGATTTTTCTTTTCCAAGGATTAATCAAGCAATTAAATCATCTTACAAGGTAGCTAATCTTGTAAAAAGCATTAAACCACATAAGCAAGGGTAAATCACACACACAATCATATAGAAGATCAAATATTCATTCTTGAATCTTAAAGAACCAATACAATATAGTTAAATGTCAATTCATCCTAACTATCCATCTAAAGAAAATTTAGTTCAAAGACATGATATAAAAATTCTTTACATCCATTATAAAAGTATCCAGAAAGACAGAGAAAGAAAAATAGAAAGATGAAGAGAAAACTAGTTTTTCGGCGGTTTCCACTAACGGGCTTGAATCTTCTCTTCAATCCGCCCTTAGATCGAGTTTATTCCTTCTCTGGGTGTCTATTTCGTCTCCGGCTCGTTCTTCTTTTTCGCGCGCAAACCCCTAGGTTTCTATTTATAATTCTGATTTGCGCAACACACGTATAGAAATCCGCTCGTACGGATGCATACTGGTGCCTAGGCGCCAACTCTCTTTGTGTTGGGTAACTTAGAAATCTTGTAGATGCCCTAGGAAATTGATGCCTTGGCGCCTAGGTGCCAACTCCCTGGATGTTTTGTGACTTGGAAACTCTCTGAAATACTTGTACGAGCATGCCATGGCACCGAGGCGCCAGCTTCCCTGGAAGCTTTTGACCTAAATACTCTTCTGGGTGTGTCTGCCATGTTAATGAAGTGGCGCCTAGGCGTCAACTCCCTGGAAGCCACTCTATCTTGTGAGGTGTTGGAGATTTTGGCAAGGGCCTGTAGGGTGGCGCCTGGGTGCCAGCCCACATGCCTCTTGACTTGGTTCTGATCTACATCCACTTCGCCCGCATGCCTATAATTTGCCCGTCCTTCCTGCAAAAATTAAATGGACTAAATAAATGGACTAAAAATGCATAATTTATACAAAAAATACATAAAAACTATATAATGCTCCTAAAATGTAAAGCGAGTGAAAATTACTCTAAATGGATGCAAAATGAACCTAATCTCTTGTACTAACGTACAAATATAGTCTGAAATGGGCCATGATAACTCGCATTTTTACGAGTTATCACACCCTCAAACTTAAATGTTGCTAGTCCTCAAGCAACACATGCAAACACAATGAATGAATGAATGAATGAACCTGTCAACTCAACCGGCTTCCCATTATACTTCGATCAGTCCATTTATCTGTTCAACAAGGTCAAGAATAATCTAAACTTGAAAAATCATCCATTACACAAAACAGGGCATGCATTTTCATTCTCAAGCCAAATTACATATGGTTGATAACATTTCCTAGTACATGGTCATAATTCAACATGCTAATCTTCCAATTGACCATAAGAAACTGGGTAGAAAATCAATGAAACAGGCGCACCAAGGTTTAAGCTGAACTAACTGGTCAAAGAAAATGGTAATCATTCACTGGATTCAATTTTTTCCCAACTGCATATTCTCCCCCCCAAACTTATCGCAAAACTCTCCTCACCATATTTTAAGATGTCTGGAGATCTATTTTTTTTGCTCCCCTCACCATATTTCAGGGTATCTAGGGAAAATTTTGATTTTAAAGCGTTATTACTGTGATTTTCCTTTGCTTTTTTACACGAACCTTGAAATTTGTTGATGTCAAGTCCCAGTTACTTAGCTTAGGTCAATCACCCCCTTTTTTATTGTTCTGATACCTTGTTAGGGGTACTAAACATGCCTGTGTAATTTTTATGAAATATTATCATTTATGAACCCATTAATTCCCTTAAAGTACTTGGTCAACATTCATTTAATTCAGTTCTCATCATCTCAAGTCTGGAAGATTGACATATAATTGAATTAGAACAATATACTATGAAATCCTTTTAATTCTTTCACATGTCATTTACAACTTGCTTTAATACATGGTCCTTAATTTGAATTGCCCATTTTTCATTAATTCAATTTCAAGTCAACATTATTCACACCTTGCACATTTTCAATAAGATGGATTGAACAAAGATAACTTTCAGTAGCTGGAGTTGACATAATATGCAATCTGAACAAAACATGAAAAACAAACCTATGGTTGAGAATTATACACCCCTCCCAACTTGAGAGATGCATTGTCCTCAATGCGTGATGACCTAGGATGACCTAATAAAGAAAATGCAAAATAAAACAAAAATAAAGAAAAATGAAAGGGGTTAGGACTCCCTCATGAATCGAACTCGGTGGCGTCCTCATCCTCACTGTAGCTGCACTGCGGCTAGGACTGCTGCCCGAAGCAGGCTCGGAACTCCGAGGGTGTCGATGGGAAAGGTGGGAGAGTCGAGCTGTCGATGTGGCGGTCCTCCGCAATCCGGAGCAAGTAGGCCTCCATCGCCCTGTCGGACTGACACAAATACCTGGCTCAGGCTACTACCAAGTTCTCCAAGTTGGTCAGTCGCTTGCCAGTGGATAGCGGCTGAGAGGAAGGTCCCACTGGTGGAACTGCTATGAGGCGTGTCGTGGCGGTGCGAACTCGTGGCTGGGTGCGATAGGAGAGGTCGTCTATGATCGCCTGACAGTTCAGGACCTCCTCTGTCGGCTCCCATCTAACTCCTGCCCGCTTGCAGAGCCCGGTGATAATGGATGGGAAGTAGTAGCTGCCCCGGAGCACTGTCGGATAGGCGCAGATCTGGTGGTAGATTAGCCTGCCCACATTGATCGACATCCCACTATAAATGTCATGGAGCAGGAGCACCCTATCCATTGTCACCTCACTGACATGCGTAGACGGCATCATCCGGGCTAATATGAAATGCAATAGCATCCTCCCATGATAAAGCATATCTCTCCGCTTGAAGGAGGTAAGCTGCTCTCCCATTGACTTCCAGACCTGTGGCGCCCCGAACCGAGGCGTCCACATAGTCCTTACTCCAAGATCTTGTCGATTGGTAAGTGTGAATCAGGATTGTTGCCCTGATCACGCGGTGGGTTCTTAATTGGATCTCGTCCAATTTTTTCTTTTTTTTCTTTTTCTTTCATCACATAAACATATATCATCATCATCATTCATAATGGACTCATCCATAGCATCATAAATCATCAACTTCTCATATTAATCATAACTTCATAATTTCATACAATCTATGTCCTTTCTCATCATATCCCATTAGGGAATCTGTTCATACAAAAATCTACTAACCTTTGTAGATTCTTCTTTTCTTTTAGCAACTCGTGCCCTTCATTTCTTGTCTTTCCCTACACCTGTCTGAGGTTGGGAAAACAAAACATGAGTCGAAACTCAATAAGCAAGCATTTTTTCATTTTAAATGCATTCCTCTCCATTTGATAGAAGACGCTTACCAAGTGATCAACTACCAATGGAATAGAAACCTTTTCGTAAACCATATTTCGAAACCTTTCATAAACCATTCATGTAAATCATTCGTAAATGCATTTCTCTCCATTCGATAGGAGACACTTAGCAAGTGATCAACTATCAATGGAATAGAAACCTTTTCATAAACATTGGATGTGCAAATGCTTCCTTTCCACTCCTGACATAAACCTTCGTGTGCGGGTACGCTAGCTCAGGGAACATCTCACATAACATGGTCCAATACGCCGGCTGTCTCCGACTTGGCCTCATCAAGGGGAACCTCTCTTCCTCTTGACGCCTACATGGTTCCTACATGCATGACTTTTGATTTCCCCAGCGTTATATACCTCTTACACCAGGTAACTTGTCATTCTCATGTAGAGAATTATTTGCACCATCCTTTAAAAACATAATTTTAAATCCATGCTTTCCTTTTCAATCCATGTATGAAAATGCAATGCATTCATTCAAACATAACATTCCTTTGTCTCCACCTCTGGGGAAGACACCGTCGGCACACAGCCCATACGACTCGGCAATAATGAAGGGGGACTCTCTGATCCGCTTTCTACCTTCACCGAAGCCTCTTCCTTATACATCATACATGTGCACTTGTCCATGAACATCACATGATATCAATATGCCGGCATGATTTTTCATAAAACCGCATAAACATTCATCATTTCAAAACATTATAGGAATGACCATCCTTAAAACACATTTCATAAATACTTGAGAATAAAATCACATTTTCAAAAGGGTTGCTTGCTTACCTTTGCTTTGCTTCAACCTGACTCCTTTATCCTTTCCTTTCATTTTCCTATACAAGAAAATTTGATATTTTATCCATCTATTCCATGTCTTAGCTTGCTTCCCATGCATGCTTTACGATCACATATTACCTCATTTTTATAGAGGTTTTCCTTTTATAAATACTTGGTCATTACTCATTTATATGAATTTTTATCCATAAATCCTTTAAAAATTCCATCCATATATCCTCATAAATATACAAAAATAAATCTCAATTTTTTCCCAAAATACGCTATTCATTGTTCATAATTACTGTTCATGTCACTGTAGTAGATTACTGTTCATAATCACTGTTCAAGTTACTGTTTACCCTAGGTTATTGTTCACAGCAACGTGGTTACTGTTCATGGGTTCCAAAAATTGACATTTTTCCCAAAAATAAAAAATACCATGACATAGCTTATGTTTAGTATATCATGAGAAATTCATGAATTATGAATTTATCATCATTAACTTGGCTAAATAAATCATTTTCTCCATCAACATAAATTCACTTAAGCATAATCCTTAATTCCAAAAATCGTGAAATTAATATATCATCATTCCAACATCATATTTATCATAATCATACATCCCAAATCATCGTTTATCAAATTTGGAGCATTATTTCCACATATCATACATGATTTTCCCGAATGCTCTATCTTCGCGCCAAATTTTCGATATTTCGGCATAATTCTAATTAAGCATTATAAATATACTTATTTTCTCATTATTAGACATTATCTAAGCATGGTTTTACCTTACTTAACACCCAAAAGAAATTTGGGAAGAAATTGCTTACCTCAAGTGGAGAACTTCTCATTTCCTTCCCATTTTCTCTTTCCTTCCTTCTCTCCTTCTCTCTCTATGGCCAAAACGTGTTTCGGGGGTGGGAATGCTTGAATTGCTCAAGCTTGGAGTGCCTTTGGACGTCCACCCCTGCCCCCTATTTATACTTTTTGATTTTTCACATATTTGCAATTTACCCCCTCTTGCTTGAGGTGTAAATTTGCAAATGTGTTTTTTTCTAATTTTAAAAGGTGCATGGAGCATTGTGCAGCCCCCCCTAGGCCTGCTCCAGCAGCCCTATTGCAGCCCTATTTTTACCTATTTTTTTATTTTTTAAAATTAATTAATTTAGGCTAAATTAATTCTAGCCATTGATCTTTGATAAGGATGATCATGGGCCATTGGATCATGCCCCAAAAGTCCATGGTCCAGCAGCAATTGCAGGCTTTGCATTAATTTTAATTTAATTAAAATTAATCAAAGTCAAATGCAATTAATGAAAAAGTAAAGTTACTTTTTCCATTTTCAAATGACATTTAATCTTGACCCTTAATTCATGATCCTTGATCAATCTTGAACCATTCATCATATCCATCATCATATCTTGGCCACCCATAAAAAATTTCATCTTGATCCGATGTCCGGATTGCAAGATATGAATTTTTCTTCATTTTCTTCAAAAATCAATTAAAAATCCGAAAATATTAAATAAATCAAAAAGTTGCTATTTTGTCCTTTTGTGGGAAGCTTCCTTTTTCGTCTTTTATGATTAAGTTAATCCAAAGTGATTAACTTAACATATTCCTTAATACCACATTTACTATTCACGTTTCACTATTCACGTGCACTATTCATCCGAATTTCATAATTAATTATTTTAACATCTACTCCCTCATAATTTCATATTTCATGAATATATATATTTCATTAATACATTACCTAGGGTTTACAACCCTAGGGTTTTATACGTGTCTAAGATTGGGGTTTCACAAGACCAGTGGCCTCTTGCAACACTGGCGCGTAATAGAGTCGACATCTCAGTCTTCTCCCTCCAGAAAAGCCTCGTACTGGTCTGGGCGATCGAAGGAACACAACCCATAATAGGAGTTGATCGCCTCAACATGAAATGGGCGATCTTGCCCCAAACCTTGACTCGCCCTTGATCATGCTCCACCGCATTAGCACAAAACTCTTTGACCACCGATGTAATAGCGGGCTGCGGCTGTGCTAAGAATTGCTGCCAACTGCGAGCATTCAGCTCATTGATGAAGTTGTTAGAGAACGCAGAAATCTTGATTTCCCCTTTTGGAATCAGTTGGCGCTTCTAAAGCGAATCCATGTACCGCTTGCATGCTTGAGCAGACACGAACCGGTTGGGTCGAACTCCACCAGATCCTGAGTTTTCTTCCTCTTGGCAGATGACGAGGTAGCCATGTCTCCAATAAGTAATCGCCTCAAACAAACTCGCAAGCAATAGTCCAAAACCAACCACACAAGCCAACCTCCAAAAATCGCACAAAAAGCTCCAATCCACCATCCAATCACCAAAATTATCCAATCCAATCCTCCACCCAAATAATCACCAAGCAACTTCAAATCAATGAAAAGGCCCCAAAGATGAAGAGATTTTACCCCCAGAAGCTTATCACTTGAAAATTTGCAAAGCTGCTATTTCTACACTGGCCTCGGGGTGCGGTGGGGTGGCGCCTAGGCGCTGCTCTGCTAATAGCGCTGTTCGGCGCTGGACAGAAGAAATAGTGGAGATTGGGCTTGAAATAGAGACCAAAAGAAGGGCAAATTGATAGGAAATAATGTTTAGGAATGGGGCTAAGGATTTGGTGATAAAAAATTAGATTTTTGGGTGGATTTGGGTGGTTCTAAGAAAAGGGGAAAAGTGAGAAAATGGAATGTAAATGGAATGGATGGAATGGATGGAATGGATGGATGATTGCTTGATGAAATGTGGTTGGATTTGAGTTGAAATGGCTTAGAATCAAGGGGAGATTGGTTAGAAATGAGAAAGGGGAGATAAAGTGGCGCCGAGGCATGGGGTTAGGGTTTAAAGCCCTAACTCGCGCCTTATAAAGTCGTCCGGGTCACGCTGTCCATGACCCGGTGCTGGGCCGCCAGTTCGTCGCTTCGTGTTCTTCGGGATCTTCATCACGGCACTGGGGCGCCCCCTTGAGGGCTAAGGCGCCGATGTTCTTCAGCAATTTTTTGAACTTTTTGCACCCAGCTGCTTCCAAGCATGATCCTTATGAAATTGAGCTCCAAGTTATTCTCCTAAAAATAAAAATAAAAACAAAAATAGAAATCAAAATGAAAATGATTAATGGGTTGCCTCCCATTCAGCGCTAAGTTTAACGTTCTCAGCTTGACATTCCTGCTGTTCAATTTTCTTTCAGTTCCAAAACTTCCTTGCAACGCTGAAAATCATCTCCCAAATAATTCTTTCGACATTGCCCATTCATGACGAAACCATTTCCGGATGCCTCGTTGAATATCTCCATTACTCCGTTCTCAGTCGCCTTTATTACCATGAATGGGCCCGACCATCTGGATTTGAACTTTTCTAGAAACAATTTCAACTTGGAATTGAAAAGCAGAACTCTCTGACCTGGCTCGAATCTCCATGATAAAATCTTTTTGTCATGCCATTTCTTCACCTTTTCTTTATAGATCTTGGCATTTTCATAGGCTTGCATTCGGAACTCGTCTAACTCGTTGAGTTGCAGAAATCGGCGGTCTCCTGCTGGTTGCATGTCCAGGTTTAATTTTTTAATTACCTAATAAGAATTGTATTCCAACTCCAGTGGAAGATGATAGGCTTTTCCATAAACTAGTTGTTGGTCCCGAGTTAATGGCAATTACCCAAGAGGGGAGGGGTGAATTGGATAATTAAAGAATTTAAACTTAAACAGAAATTTTACCCCGGATTAAATTGGTCCCCTTTATGAAGAAACAAATGGAAAACAATATAGTGCAGAGAGCAGAAATATAAGTCAACAAACAAGATTTTATAGTGGTTCAGGCAACCCTCCCTACTCCACTCTTCCAAGCTCACACCTCTTGTGACTTGGGTTCCACTATGTATTTCACAAATACAACTAGAGCCACTACTCTCTTCTAGATTCCAGCTCTAGGGGGCATCAACAATACACAGCACAAGTAGGTGACGAGTTTCACTCCAATCACACACTACTTTGCTTACACTTGAGCTTAGTTACCCAAACTAAATCAAGTTCAATACAACAAAGAAAAATAAAAAGAGTTTCTACACGTTACTGATGTGTAGAGGCAAATTAGGCGTAGAGAAGAACTTGTAGCGTAGGCCTAATGATTCAGCAAGCAGCTCTTGGCAGTTTGGAAGCAAAGTTCTTCTTCTAGATGTTGGCTTGATCACTTAATGCTCTTAGAGATGGGAGTTATGCTCATTCAATGAATTCTCAGCTACCCTCCTCGTTCATATTGAATGCCTTATATAATTTGCAAGGGAATCCGAACGTTTGGAAGTAGGTGGCGTGCATTTAATGCGCCAACGTTCAAAAATTTTCCGACCGTTGCGACCCAAGTCGCAGGCGGAGTCGACTTCGGGTGCGACTTTGGCTCTCTGTAATTTCTTCAAGTTCTAGTCTGGGTCGACTTGGTCATCGACTTGACCCAAGTCGCAGGTGGAGTCGACTTCGGGTGCGACTTCACTTCTTCAGCTTGCTAGTTGAACTTGAAATCCTTGGAATGCCTTGATTGCTTGAATTTCTTCATATTTAGTTGTTCTTCCTTTGATTATATCTTTTGCAACTCTGTATAATCATTTTAGCTTGGTGTCCTTTTAGCTTCGTGACTTGAAAACTTCGAATCCTTGAAATCTTGAATATATGAATCTTAGAACGCCTAATGATGTCCAAATGTGTGTTCATAATCCAACATGATGAATTCATGCAACCCTTCTTGCTTTGATCTTCATTTGATCTTCATTTGAGTGTTTGAGTCGTCTTGGCCTTCATCTTCACTTGAATCTATCATCGAGTCATCTTGATCTGCAAGTTCCGTACTGGAGTCGAAGCTGGAGTCGACTTGGGATGCGACTTCGGCATCTCTCGTTCTCGATTTCAACTCTGGAAGGAAATGACGTTTCGAAGTCGATGCTGGAGTCGACTTGGTCTGCGACTTCACCCAAGTCGCATGCAGAGTCAACTTGGGATGTGACTTCGGCAACTCTCGTTCTCGATTTCAACTCTAGAAGGAAATGACATTTTGAAGTCGCTGCTTGAGTCGACTTGGGGATCGACTTGGCCTAAGTTGAAGCCTAAGTCGACTTGAAAATCAACTTGACTTATCATGCTTTATTTTCTTCATTTGTATATCCTTTAATCATCTTCACAAACATGTTAGTAACCAAAACTTACTCAAATTGATTTGTTAATCATCAAAACATAGACTTGGCTTATTTTCCACATGTTTCCAACACTAGTTGGTAAGGAGACATTCCAAACTGGGTTTTGTAGGCAGTTCGATACGCCCATAGTGCGTCATCCAGCTTAATAGACCAGTCTTTGCGAGATGACCTGATTGTTTTCTCTAGAATTTGCTTTAATTCTCTATTGGCCAACTCGATTTGTCCATTGGATTGTGGATGATAAGCTGTCGTCACCCAATGGCGTACACCATATTTGTGCAGAATTGCCATGAACTGCCGGTGGCAGAAATGGGATCCTCCATCACTAATGATCACCTGGGGCGTGCTGAAACGAGTAAAAATGTTCTTCTTGATGAATTTGAGAACTGTTTTTGATCGCCTGCTTGAGTGGGAATCACTTCTACCCATTTGGAAACATAATCAACAGCCACCAGAATATATTGGTTTCCAAAGGAAGGGATGAATGGACCCATGAAGTCAATACCCCAAACATCGAATATTTCCGCTTCAATGACATTAGTGAGAGGCATTTCATGTCTTTTGAAAATATTACCTGTCCGCTAGCATTGATCGCACCTTTTGACATAAAAATGGGCGTCCTTGAACAAAGATGGCCAGTAAAACACCGATTGCAGTATTTTCGCTACAATTTTATCTCCTTTGAAGTGGCCTCCATAGTGCGATGAATGGCAGCTCTGTAATATTGATTCTTGTTCACATTCTGGAATGCATCTCGATATAAGTGATCTGGGCATTGCTTGAACAAATATGGATCATCCCAGAAATAAAATTTCATGTCATGTAGAAATTTCTTCCTTTGATGTGAATTCATCTCCGGAGGCAACAATCCACTAACTATGTAATTGACAAAGTCTGCGTACCATGGTGGCTGCCTGGGGAGATTAAAAATAACTGCTCATCCGAGAACACCTCCCGAATTTGCTCCATGTCTTGGGCTGGTTGGGATCTCTCGATGCGGGATAAATGATCAGTGACCTGATTTTCAGCTCCCTTCCAGTCTTTGATTTCGAGGTTGAACTCATATAGCAATAGGACCCACTGGATCAAGCATGGTTTTGCATCCCTTTTCTTGATCAAATACTTGAGGGATGAATGGTCTATGTACACGATCACTTTGGTGCCCACCAGATAGGCTCTAAATTTGTCGAATGCAAAAACCACTGCTAGCAATTCCTTTTTTATTGTGGTATAATTCATTTGCACCTCGTTCAGGATATTACTAGCATAGTAGATGGAGTGAAAAATTTTGTTCTTTCGCTGGCCCAGTACCGCTCCCACTGCGTATTCGCTCACATCGCACATTAATTTGAATAGGAGGTTCCATTCTGGAGAAATAATGATTGGCGCAGATACCAATCTCTTTTTCAGTTCTTGGAATGCTTTCATGCATTCGTTGGTGAATTCGAATGGCGCATCTTTCTCGAGCAGAGAACATAGCGACTTGGCTATCTTTGAGAAGTCTTTTATGAACCTCCTGTAGAACCCTGCTTGTCTCAGAAAACTGTGAATGCTTTTGATTGAGGTGGGTGGAGGCAATTTCTCGATTATCTCGATTTGACTTTGTCCACTTTGATTCCCTAATTGCAGATCCTGTGACCAAGTACGATGCCCTCCTGTACCATAAAGTGACATTTTTTCCAGTTGAGAACCAGGTTCGTATTCTCACAACGCTGGAGCATCTTTGTTAAGTTGGCCAAATACTCATCATAGGAATTCCCGAATATCAAGAAATCGTCCATGAATACCTCCAGGAAGTCCACCATATTAGTGAAAATGACCATCATATAACGCTGAAATGTACCTAGGGCGTTGCATAGGCCAAATAACATTCGCCTGAATGTGAATGTGCCATATGGACATGTGAATGTGGTCTTTTCTTGGTCCTTCGGTGCTATCATAATCTAATGGTAACCTGAATAACTGTCCATAAAGCAATAGAATTCCCACTCCGCTAACCTGTCCAGCATTTAATCAATGAATGGGAGTCAAAAATGATCCTTTCGGGTGGTTTTGTTTAGCTTGCGGTAGTCCATGCAAACTCGCCAACTAGTAACTGTCCTGGTCGAGATCAACTCATTGTTCTCGTTGGAGACGACCATCATACCACCTTTCTTAGGGACGCACTGCACTGGGCTAACCCAAGAGCTGTCGAAGATTGGGTATATAACGCCTGCATCTAGCCATTTGATGATCTCCTTTTTGTCCACTTCTTTCATGATTAGGTTAAACATTCTTTGCGCTTCGATACATGGCTTGGAATTCTCCTCTACTTGAATTTTATGCATGCAAAAAGACGGGCTGATGCCTCTGATGTCGGCGATGGTCCATCCTATGGCCTTTTTGTGATTTCTGAGCACTCTGAGCAGTTTTTCTTCCTACACAGGATCTAATGCAGAAGATATAATCACCAGGAGTGAGAATTTCACTCCCAAGTAGGCATATTTGAGGTTCTTTGGCAGGGGTTTCAGCTCCAGAACAGGCGGCTCTTCGATCGATGGCCTCAACTGTTTATAAGATTCTAGTTTGAGCTCTAACGATTCGAATTTCTGCGGGTATCGTGAAAAAGTCGGAGATTGCTGCAGGTAGCGTATCATTTCTGCCGAATCGTCGTCTGATTCACTAATTTTTCCAACCAGTGATGCCTCTAGGACGTCTTTGTAAACTGAAACTTGGAATTTAGCTTGAACTGCCGAATCCACCATGTCGATCATTAGACGTTCATCTGGATCATTTGGTAGCTGCATCGCTTTGAACACGCTAAAAGTAACATATTCGTTTTGAACTCGCATGGTTAACTCTCCAGCCTGTACATCAATGATAGCCTTGCCTGGTGCGAGGAAAGGTCGACCTAGAATGATTGGCACGTCCCGGTCTTCTTCATAATTCAGGATAATAAAATCTTCAGGAAAGATGAACTTGTCCACCTTGACAAGAACATCCTCAATAATGCCCTCCGGATATGCCATGGACCAGTCCGCCAGTTGCAGCATTACTATCGTAGGTCGGGCTTCCCCAATGCCTAGTTTTCTGAAAATTGACTTGGGCATGAGATTAATGCTGGCTCCCAAGTCACATAAGGCTCTCCCAAAGTATTGATTTCCGATTGTGCACGGGATAGTGAAACCCCCTGGATCCTTGAGTTTAGGAGACAATTTTCTCTGCACCATTGCACTGGTCTCCTCTGTTAATGCCACCATTTCGAATTTCGTCAACCGCCTTTTCTTTGACAGAACATCTTTCATGAATTTGGCATAGTTCGGCATCTGTTCCAAGGCTTCGACGAGAGGTATGTTGATATGTAACTGCTTTAGTACCTTTAAAAACTTTTTCAACTAGCCCTCCTTTTTGTTCTTTGTGAATCTTTGAGGAAATGGAGGAGATGGCCTTTGATTTGTGGCGATTTCAGCATCAGGTTGCTTCTGGATAGTATCTGGTTCCTCTATCTCCTGTGACTACTGAATCAGAGGACTAGTGGGTTCAGTTATCGCTTCTGGTGGAATTACGTCGGGTAACTGTTTTCCACTATGCAATGTGACTGCTTGCACCTGAGCTTTGCCTTTTTCTTTTGGATTTTGCTCTATATCGCTTGGCAATGCACCTTGAGGTTGGTTGCTCAGAGCTGAGGCCAGTTGGCCTATCTGTGCTTCCAAGTTCTTGTTTGTCGTGATCTGGATTGCATGAATTGCATAAACAGATTTTACAAATCAGATTTCTTCTCTTCTCGCGGTGGTGGATTGAATTGAACTGGTCTTGCTGGCTATTGCTGTGAGGGCTGCTGTGAGAATTTCGGCAACTGATTCGGCCTCGTCTGATTATTCCATGAGAAATTGGGATGATTTCTCCAGCCTGGGTTATAGTTGTTTGCATTAAAATTTGCTGGATTTCTCTGAAAATTTCCCACGTAATTAATGGACTCTAGATTGGAGGCACATTGATCACTGGAATGGCTAAATTCTCCGCACCACGTGCAAATGTCTGCTGCTTAAGGCTGCTGTGGTGTAAACGCCCCTATTGCATTGACGTTGGTAGACCTGGATAGATTTTTGATCTGCCTGGATAGAGCGTCTATGTGGGCCTTTATTGATGAAACCACATCCAGTTAGAGTAGACCCCCACTTTGGCTTCTATCAGATGACAGTTGATAGGTGTTGGCCGCCATGTTTTCAAGCAGGGCGTATTATTCTTAGCAGCTTTTCCTCAGCAGAGAACCGTTTGACGATGAATCCACCATGTGATAGGTGGAATCTAGAGACCATTGTATAAATTTTGAATTTGAACCCACGACTGAATTCCATGATGTGGGCACTTTCGGAGCAGGTCTTTGAACCGATCCCACACCTCTGATAGAGTCTCCTCTCCGTGTTATTTGAATGAGACTATGTCCATCCTCAGTTTGGCTAACTTGGCAAGCGGGAAATATTTCTCTAGAAATTTCTGAGTCAAGTCATTCCTGTATTGACAAAGTTCGGGGGCAGAGAATCTAGCCACTCCGAAGCTCTATACCTCAGTGAAAATGGAAAGGTCAGTAGCCGGATTACCTCGTCGGAGACTCCATTCTGCTTGAACATATTCATGATCTGCAGGAAATTCCGCAGATGGCAGTGTGGATCTTCAGAAGTGTGGCACCCCGAACCGGGGTGCCTAGAAGCCTTACTCCGGGACCATTTTTGATTGGTAAACATGACTCAGGATTATTTCCCTAATCGCACGGCAGGATTTTATATACATATATAACATCAATACATGGAGAATTATCATCATTCATTTAACTTGTAATATACTTTACATATCAGCGTTATGATCTTTGTCTATTCATAAACATCATCATTCATCTAACTGGAAAGATATTTGTTCCACATTAAGATCTTCATCATTGTCTTCACATAAACATTATCATATACAACATTTTATATCTGCATGTCATTTTGCATGCTACCTTCATCATCATTTCCTGTCTGACGTTTGAAAAATATCGGTAAGTCATAATACTCAGTAAGCAAGCCATACATAATTTTTCAATCTTTTTCATGCATTTCATAAAATGCAAGTGCAATGCATCCATAGCATCCATGACATTCCTTTAGATGCGATGCTAGCTAGGCGCCCATCCCATTCATGCTCCCATCTCAGGGAGGTCACCGCCGGCCTGGGCCTATATAAGCGACTTGGCTATAGAGAGGGGGACATTCGGTCCGCTTACTGTTGAAAACATGTGGAAAATAAGCCAAGTCTATGTTTTGATGATTAACAAATCAATTTGAGTAAGTTTTGGTTACTAACAAGTTTGTGGAAATGATTAAAGGTTATAAAAATGAAGAAAATGAAGCATGGCAAGTCAAGTCGAATTCCAAGTCGACTCAGGCATCGACTTAAGCCAAGTCGATCCCCAAGTCCGACTTCATAATGTCATTTCCTTTCAAAGTTGAAATCAAGAATAAGAGTTGCCGAAGTCGCATCCCAAGTCGACTCTGCTTACGACTTGGGTGAAGTCGCAGACCAAGTCGACTCCAGCTTCGACTTCAGTGTGGAACTTGCAGATCAAGACTGTTCAATGCTAGATTCAAGTGAAGATGAAGGCCAAGACAACTCAAACACTCAAATGAAAATCAAATGAAGTCCAGAGCAAGCAAAGTTGCATATCTTCATGGAGAATCGAGATCATACATTTGGACCTCTCTTATGCACTCCAATACTCAAAGACTTAAGACTCAAGACATGGAGTCAAATGTGTTTAAGATAGAAGAATTATAAAGAGTTTTAAGTATAATCAAAGGAAGAACAACCAAACATGAAGAAATTCAAGCAAGCAAGACATTCCAAGGATTTCAATTTCAACTAGCAAGCTAAAGAAGTGAATCGTACCCGAAGTCGACTTCACCTGCGACTTGGGTCAAGTCGAGGACCAAGTTGACCCAGACTGGAAGTTGAACAAGCTGCGGAAAAGTGAAGTCTCACTCGAAGTCGACTTCATCTGCGACTTGGGTGAAGTCGCACCCAAAGTCGACTCCACCTGCGACTTGGGTCGCAACAGTCAAAAAATTTTCGAACGTTGGCGCATTATATGCACGCCACCTACTTCCAAACGTTCGGATTCCCTTGCAAATTATATAAGGCATTCAATATGAACGAGGAGGGTAGCTGAGAAATCATTGAATGAGCATAACTTCCATCTCTAAGAGCATTAAGTGATCAAGCCAACATCTAGAAGAAGAACCTTGCTTGCAAACTGCCAAGAGCCGCTCGTTGAATCTTTTAGACTGCTTTACAAGTTCTTCTCTGCACCAAATCTGCCTCTACACAACAGTAACGTGTAGAAACTTTCTTTTACTTTTACTTATTGTATTGAACTTGATTTAGTTTAGGTAACTAAGATCAAGTAGTGTGTGATTGGAGTGGAACTCATCACCTACTTATGCTGTGAATTGTTGATGCCCCCTAGAGCTGAAATCTAGAAGAGAGCAGTGGCTCTAGTTGTATTTGTGAAATACATAGTGGAACCCAAGTCACAAGAGGTGTGAGCTTGGAAGAGTGGAGTAGGGAAGGTTGCTCGAACCACTATAAAATCTTATTTGTTGATATTTATTTCTTCTCTCTGCACTATATTGTTTTCCATTTGTTTCTTCATAAAAGGGGACTAGATTAATCCGGGTTAAAGTTTCTGTTTAAGTTGAAAAATTTTAAATACCCAATTCACCCCTCCCCTCTTGGGTAATTATCATTAACTCGGGATCAACACTTACTACCTCAACTATGGCCTATTCCTCGTGCACTATACATATGCAGTTAGCAATCATTTCATGTAAAGCATTATAGGAATGACCATCCTTAAATATAATTCATAAAACACGTGAGCAAACAATTTGCAATCATTTAGAAATATTTTTAGAAAGCATATAACTTGCTTACCTCCTTAGTCGGTATCCTCAACCTTTTCTTTCCCTTATCCTATTCAAGGAAAAAGGACATTTCATTCATTCCATTCTGGTTGCTTCCCATGCATGCTTTATAATATTTGGTCATTATCTTCTTATATGGATTTTTTTATCCATAAGTTCTTCAAAAATTCCATCCTTATATTCATAATATAAATATTAATCTCAAATTAAAATTTTTCCAACATCACGTTGTTCACTGTTCATAGTACTGTAGCAGGTTACTGTTCACAGCGTTGAAAATTACTGTTCATGGTTCCAAAAATCGACATTTTTTCCAAAAATAAAAAATACCTTGACATAGCTTATATTTAGTATATCATGGTAAAATTAATGAATTTTTAATTTATCATCATTAACTAGGCCAATTAAATCATTTTCTCCATATACTAAAATTCATCATAATTTCACTTAAGCATAATCTTAAATTCAAAAATTATGAGATTAATATATCATCATTCCAACATTATAAATATCATAAACATTCATCTCAAATCATCATTTAGTAATATTGGAGCATTATTTACTCATTGTATGCATGATTTTCCTGAATGCTTTATCCTTGGTCTAAATTTTTTATGTTTAGGCATAATTCCACTTTGGCATTATAACTATACTTATTTTCTTATGCTTAGGCATTATCTAAGCATGGTTTTATCCCAATTAACACTCAAAAGAAATTTGGGTAGAATTCTCTTTCTACTTGGCTCTTTCTCTCTCTTTCCTTCTCTCATTTTCTCTCTCAAGGCTTGGAACGAATTTGGGGTGGGAAGGCTTGAATTTTTCAAGCTTGGAGCTGGGCTGGAGTGCCTTTGGTCATTCATAGCACCCCCTATTTATAGTTTTTTATTTTTCTTTAAATTATAATTTACCCCCTTGCTCAAGGTATTTAATTCTAAATAGTTTTTTCCAATTTCCATGAAACGTGTGGAGCAATGTGCAGCCACCCTACAGCAGCTCATGGCCCCCCTAGCAGACCCTTTTTATTAATGATTTTTGATTTATTAAAATTAATTATTTTAAGCTAATTAAATCTTAACCGTTGATTCTTGATGAGAATGATTTTAGACCATTGGATTTTTGCCCCAAAAGTCCTCCCCATTGCACGCCACTACCCTCCTTGGCATTTGTGCTGATTTTTCATTAATTATTTTGATTTTTAATTAATTAAATTTAATTCAAAAGTCAAAGGTAATTAATGAAAAAGGTGGGCTACATTTTTAATTTCCAAATGATGTTTCATCTTGACCCTTAATTCATGATTTTCATCATATCTTATACCATTCATCATGTTTATCATAAATTTTTAACCATCCATAAAAAAATTCATCTAAATCCAACGTCCGGATTGCAATTTATGAATTTTTCTTTATTTTTTCTTTATTTTCCACTAAAATCCAAAATTTTCTTAAAATATTAAAAAGTATTTCTTATTCGTCCTTTAGTGCATAAATCTCTTTTTTTGTCTTTTTGTGATTAGGTTAATCCGAGTGGTTAACTCTTAATCATGTGTCTTAATCCCTGAGTTACTATTCATGTGCACTATTCACATAGGTTAAATCCTTAATTGCATTATTTTAATCTCTAATACACATATTTACGAATATAATTCATGAATTTTTATTCATCATAAAAATTATTACAAAAATCTAGGGTTTACGACCCTCGGTAATATGTGTATTGCCTAAAGAAGCTGGGTTTCACAAGAAGACAATCCCCCAAACTGCCCAATGGACTGGAGCATTTGGAAAATCATTGGATTGATTTCAAAGTTGTTGGTATCGATAGGAGGAGGTGCGATGCTAGTCTAAACTGCGTTCTATCCCAGTGCAATGAGATCCCAAATGGGTTGGTCCAAATCCTCTTGTGGTGGATGAATTGGAATCTCAACCCTTTGGTTTCCCTGTTTGGTTTACATGAATGTTCCCGTCCTGATTCTCAATGCGCTCCATGGTATGTTGTTGGCTCCTAGCTTCCCTGCTCTTGTGACGCCTTCTCAGATAAGTTCTTTCAGGTTCTGGATCAAAAGGAATAATGACCTCCTTGCCGGCTCTACCTCGGTGCATGCAAACACAATCATTCCTGCAAAAAACCAATTCAATTGAACTAGCTGAAAAAATTCTAAACTAAAAGGAATGATGAAAATGAACTATATCTACAGAGTTGTACAAGAAAGCAATAAAACTAACAATAATTAGTTAAACCAATTCCCGGCAATGGCGCCAAAAACTTGACAAGCTGCATATATGTCAATTAAAATGCTCGCTTTTAACGCAAGTATATGTTCCGAATCAAGTAATAAAGAGTGAGTAGAGTATCGTTCCCACGAGGAATTTGTTTAACTGGGATTATTAATCAGTTTAATCGCTTTTGGTGAGTAGAAAATTCTAGGATTTGAATTTAAAACTAAACAATCAAATGCAAAAAGAAAATAGAAAAGAGTCCACGGAATAATTGGAATACTAGAAATGAGTATATCAGTCGGGGATGGCAGATGGATAGCTCGGAATCCTTGAATCTAAACTATATTGCATTGGTTCTTTTTCATTAAATTGTGTAGGGATTTACTAGTCCAAGTTCAATATTTCTTATATATATCTTCCAACACATATAGGGCTAATTATACCCTATTCAATTGTTATGTTCCCATGCCATTAAATAAAGTGAAATTGATATATTCATAACTTGTTCATGACTACATAGGGTTTAACGGTATATTCATATCCATTAAACAACTCCCCTTAACCAAGAGGAAATCTATGCCCCACACATGGATCTAGCAAAGATTTCCCTTTTCCAAGGATTAATCAAACAATTAAATCATCTTACAAGGTAACTAATCTTGTAAAAAGCATTAAATCACATATGCAAGAGGAAATCACACACACATATACAAGGGTAAATCACACACACAATCATATAGAAGATCAAATTCATTCCTGAATCTTAAAGAACCAATATAATATAGTTAGATGTCATTTCATCCTAACTATCCATCTAAAGGAAATTTAGTTCAAAGATATGATATAAAAATCCTTTACATCCATTATAAAAGTATCCAGAAAGACAGAAAGAAAAATAGAAAGATGAAGAGAAAACTAGTTTTTCGGCGGTTTCCACCAACGAGCTTGAATCTTCTCTTCAATCCGCTCTTAGATCGAGTTTGTTCCTTCTCTGGGGTCTATTCCATCTCCGGCTTGCTCATCTTTTTTGCGCGCGAACCCCTAGGTTTCTATTTATAATTTTGATTTGCACAGCACACGTACAGAAATCCGCGCTATGGATGCGTAGTGGCGCCTAGGTGCTAACTCTCTGTGTACTGGGTAACTTAGAAACCTTCCGGATGCCCTAGGAAATTGATGCCTTGGCGCCTAGGTGCCAACTCCCTGGATGTTTTGTGACTTGAAAACTCTCCGAAATACTTGTACGAGCATGCCATGGCGCCTACGAGCCCCAAGCTGGCACCTAGGCGCCAACTCCCTAGAAGCTTTTGACTTATATACTCTTCTAGTTGTGTCTGCCATGTTAATGAAGTGGCGCCTAGGCGTCAACTCCCTAGAAGCAACTCTATCTTGTGAGGTGTTGTAGATTCTGGCAAAGGCTTGTAGGGTGGCGCCTAGGTGCCAACCGACATGCCTCTTAACTTGGTTCTGATCTGCATCCGCTTCGCCCGCATGCTTGTAATTTGCCCGTCCTTCCTGAAAAAATTAAATGGACTAAATAAATGGACTAAAAATGCCTAATTTATACAAAAAGTGCATAAAAACTATATAATGCTCCTAAAATGTAAATCAAGTAAAAATTACGCTAAATAGATGCAAACTGAGCCTGATATCTTGGACTAACACGCAAATATAGTTTAAATGGGCCATGATAACTCGCATTTTTACGAGTTATCACAGATACATGTATAGGACGTAGGTTTCTTCTTTGTTAAGAGGAGTTGTTTAATGGATAGAAATATACCGTTAAACCCTATGTAGTCATGAATGAGTTATGTATCTATCAATTCCATTTCATTTAATTGCATGGGAACATGGTGATTGAATGTAGTGTAATTAGCTTTATATGTGTTGGAAGATATATATAAAGACGATTGAACTTGGACTAGTAAATTTCTGCACAATCTAATGAAAATGAACCAATGCAATATAGTTTAGATTTAAGGATTCTCAACTATCCATCTGCCATCCCCAATTGATAATTCCCTTTTAGTATCTAGCTGTCTCGTGAAACTCTTCTCTATTCCTTTTACGCATCTGATATTTTCTTTCTTAATTATGAAATCTCTTTTTCTACTCATTGAAAGCAATTAAACTAATTAATAATCTTAGTTAAACCATATCCTCGTGGGAACGATACTTAACTCACTCTTTATTACTTGATCAGTATGTATACTTGCGTTAAAACGAGCATTTTAATTAGACATATACGCAGCTCGTCAGAACGACCAGCCCTTGCCTTGCCGCCCCTTTTCTCCTTTTATTTTTCTCATTTCTTAATACCCAAGAAACCCCCTTGAATTTCTCATTTTTTCATAATTTTAAATGCCGAAAATATGCCCATATGCTCTCCATCATATACATAATTTCTGAGTTTTGGGACCCAAGGGTAAATTAATGCCCTCTTATCCCTTAATGTGTTGGCCAATTATCATCCAAGTAAAATATATAATTATCTTATTGTAAAATCATCAAATTTGAGCTAAATCTAGCCCATATAACTATCCACTATTCATGTCCCACACATGGCATCATTTTGTGGCATTTTGTGTCTCAAAATCTATCCTCCTTTGATATACATTTAATAACCTATTCACATAGACCATACACATGGGATTTTAGCATTTTAAAAAAACACAAAATCAAGCCATACCAAGCCTTGGACGTCTGTGGCGACCTGAACCGGGGTGCCTAGAAGCCTTACTCTGGGATCTTGTCGATTGGTAAATGTGACTCAGGATTGTTGTCCTGATCACCCAGCGGGTTCTTAATTGGATCTCGTCCAATTTTTTTCTTTCTTTTTCTTTTCTTTCATCACATAAACATATACTCATCATCATTCATAATGGACTTATCCATATCATCATAAATCATCAACTTCTCATATTTTCATCACTTCATAATTTCATACAACCTATGTCTTTTTCACCACATCCCATTAAGGTATTTATTCATACAAAAATCTACTAACCTTTGTAGATTCCTCTTTTCCTTTAGCAACACATGTCTTTCATCTCTTGGCTTTCCCCACACCTGTCTGAGGTTGGGAAAACAAAACATGAGTCGAAACTCAAAAAGCAAGCATTTTTCATTTTAAATGCATTCCTCTCCATTCGATAAAAGACACTTACCAAGTGATCAACTATCAAATGCACAGAAACCTTTTCATAAAAGTCATTTCATAAATATTGGATGTGCAAATGCTTCCTTTCCATTCCTGACATAAACCTTCATGTGCGGGTACGCTAACCCAGGGAACATCTCATATAGCATGGTCTAATACGCCGACTCTCTTCGACTTGGCCTCATCAAGGGGAACCTTTCGTCCTCTTGACGCCTACATGGTCTCCTACATGCATGACTTTTGATTTTTTCGGCATTATATACCTCTTACACTAGGTGACTTGTCATTCTCATATAGAGAATTATTTGCACCATCCCTTTAAAACATCATTTCAAATCCATGCTTTCCTTTTCAATCCATGTATTAAAATATAATGCATTCATTCACACATAACACTCCTTTGCCTCCGCCTCTTAGGAGGACGCTGTCGGCACATAGCCCATACAACTCGGCAATAGTGAAGGGGGACTCTCTGATCCGCTTTCTACCTCCACCAAAGCCTCTTCATTATGCATCATACATGTGCACATGTCCATGAACATCACATGATATCAATAAGCCGACATATCTTTTCATAAAAACTCATAAACATTCATCATTTCAAAACATTATAGGAGTAACCACCCTTAAACACATTTCATAAATACTTTAGAATAAAATATATTTTCGAAAGGGTTTGCTTGCTTACCTTCTCAGTCAGTGTCCTCAACCTTCTCCTTTCCTCTTCCTATGCAAGGAAATTAGATATTGTTGGAAATATGTGGAAAACTAGCTAAATCTATGTTTTGATGATTAACAAATCAATTTGAGTAAGTCTTGGCTACTAACAAGTTTGTGGAAATGTTTAAGGAATATTCATTTGAAGAAAATCAAGTATGGAAGCCAAGTCGTATACCAAGTCGACTCCAAGATCGACTTCAAGAAGTCAAATCTGTCCAGAGCTGAAAAGGGGAGAAGAACAAGTGAAGTCGCAGGCCAAGTCGACTCCAGGTGCGACTTAGGAAACCAAGTCGCAGACGAAGTCGACTCCAGCATCGACTTCAAGCATCCAGAGTTGAAAAAGTGGAAACGGACATGACGAAGTCGCAGGCAAAGTCGACTCCAGGTGCGACTTGGGCGAAGTCGCAGACAAGGTCGACTCCAACTTCGACTTGAGGAGTTCAAACTTGAAGATTGAAGTTTCAAGAATCCATTTGGACTTTATCAAATCCAAATAAGATGCAAAGTTCATTCTCAAAAAGCAACTGAAGTTTCTTGAAGATCAAAAGCTAAGATTCATATTCAAAGTTCAAATCAAGTCTATCAAGTCCAAAGCTAATCTTCAAGCTTATTCCAAATGAAGAAATATCCAAGTCATGAAGACCAATTTAACAAAGTTCAAGCCAGTTCAAGAAGATCAAGGTGTTCTTGCAAAAGACCACGCCAAGTCGCAACCCAAGTCGACTCCAGGATCGACTTGAGTTGAGGACTGAAGGCCAAGTTGACCCAGACTCAGACTTGGAAATCTGAAGAACTGGAGTCGCACATGAGGTCGACTCCAGGTGCGACTTGGAAGCCAAGTCGCAGGCCAAGTCGACTCCACATGCGACTTGGGTCGCAACGGTCGGAATTTATTCGAACGTTGGCGCATTAAATGCGCGCCACCTACCTTCTAACGTTCGGATTCCCTCCAAAATTATAAATAGCATTCATGCTGGACGAGGGAAGCAGCTGAGAATCATTAAGTGTGCATAACTACTATATTCAAGAGCTCTAAAGAGATCAAGCCATTCAAAGAGGAAGAACTTCACTTCAAGTTGCAAGAGCTATATTTCAGAATCTTCAAAGCCATTACAACAAGTTCTTCTCTGCGCCAAAACTGCTACTACACAACTGTAAAGTGTAGTTTTCTTATTGTTTCATTTGTTTGTGTTGAACTTGATTTAGTTTGAGGAACTAAGATCAAGTGCAAGCAAAGTAGTGTGTGATTGGAGTGTAACTCATCACCTACTTGTGCTGTAATTTGTATATGCCCCCTAGAGCTAGAATCTAGAAGAGAGCAGTGGCTCTAATTGTATTGAGAGAATACAATAGTGGAACCCAAGTCACAAGGAGTGTGAGCTTGGAAGAGTGGAGTAGGGAGGTTGCCCGAACCACTATAAAAATCTTATGTGTTTGATTTATTTATCTGCTCTCTACTTTATATTGCTTTCCATTTCGTTTCTTCACTAAGGGGACTAGATTAATTCGGGGTAAAGCTTTTGTTTAAGTTGTAAATTTTAAATTACCCAATTCACCCCTCCCCTCTTGTGTTTTGCCATCAAACTCGGGACCATCAGATATTTTATCCATCTATTCCATGTCTTAGATTGCTTTCCATACATGCTTTATGATCACATATTACCTCATTTTTATAGAGGTTATCGCTTTATAAATTCTTGGTCATTACCTCCTTATACAGATTTTTATCCATAAATTCTTAAAAATTAAATCCATACATCCTTATAAAAATAAATCTTAATTTTTTTCAAAATCACGTTGTTCACTATTCGTAGTTACTGTTCATGATTAGTGCTCACATTTACTGTAGCAGGTACTGTTCACAGCGTGTTGGTTACTGTTCATGGGTTTCAAAATTTGACATTTTTTTCAAAAATAAAAAATACCATGACATAGCTCTTAGTTAGTATATCATGAAAAAATTCATAAATTTTAAATTTATCATCATTAACTTGGCTAATTAAATCATGTTCTCCAGATACTAAAAATCAACATAATTTAACTTAAGCATAATCCTTAAATCCAAAAATCATGAGATTAATATATTATCATTATAACATCATAACCATCATTATTATTCATCCCAAATCATCATGTAGCAATTTTGGAGCATTATTTACACATATCAAACGTTATTTTCCCGAATGCACTATCTTCGCTCAAAATTTTCGATGTTTAGGCATAATTCCAATTTAGCATAGTAACTACACTTATTTTCTCATGCTTAAGCATTATCTAAGCATGGTTTTACCCTACTTAATACTCAAAAAAAATTTGGGAAGAATTCCCTTACCTCAAGTAGAAAAACTCTCCTCCTACTTGGCCTTTCTCTCTCTTTCCTTCTCTCCTTCTCTCCTTCTCTTTTTAAAGCCACAAACAAATTTTTGGGGGTTGGAAATGCTGAATGGAGCTTGAATTTGTGCCTTTGGACGTTCACCATGCTTTCCTATTTATAGTGTGGCATGTTTCATTAAATTATAATTTACCCCCTTGCTCCATGTATTAAACTCTAAATATTTTTTTCCAAATCCCATGAATTGTCTTAAGCAATGTGCAGCCTCCCCTAATACTGTTCATTCCCCCCTAGCTGCCTATTTTAATTATTTTTATTTCATTAAAAAATATATATTTTAAGCTTAATTCATCCAAACTGTTGATCTTAAGATAAGATTGATTTTGGGCCATTGATTTTGGCTCCAAAATCCATACATGTCAACATCCAGCTGCTCCTTGTTTTAAGTGCAGATTTGCTTTAATTAATTTGATTTTTAATTAATTAAAAATAAGCCAAAAGTCAAATTATAATTAATGAAAAGTGGGCTACCTTTTTTTATCTTCAAATGATGTTTAATCTTGACCCTTGATTCATGATTTTTGATCAATCTTGGACCACTCATCATGTTCATCATCATATTTTGGATATCCATAAATAATTTCATCTCAATCCGACGTCCAGATTGCAAGATATGAATTTTTCTTCATTTTCTTCACAAAAATCCATAAAAAGCTGAAAATTATTATTTTAATCCAAAAAGCACTTTCGTCATTTAGTGGGAAGCTTCCTTTTTCATCTTTTATGATTAAGTTAATCCAAAGTGATTAACTTAACATATTCCTTAATCCCACAGTTACTATTCACATTTTCACTATTCACGTTTCACTATTCATATGAATTTACATTTCATAATTCATTATTTAATCTTTCAATTCCATATATTGCGAAATATCATCCATATATTTTATATAAGGATCAATACATTACCTAGGATTTTTTGTTGGAAATATGTGGAAAATAAGCTAAGTTTATGTTTTGATGATTAACAAATCAATTTGAGTAAGTTTTGGTTACTAACATGTTTGTGAATATGATAAAAATGAAGAAAATGAAGCATGACAGGTCGAGTCGAATTCCAAGTCGACTCAGGCATCGACTTAGGCCAATTCAATCCCCAAATCGACTTCAGCAGCGACTTCAAAACGACATTTCCTTCCAAAGTTGAAATTGGGTGGCAAAGCTGCCGAAATCGCACATGAAGTCGACTCCACTTGCGACTTGAGGTGAAGTCGCAGACCGAGTCAACTTCGGCATGGACTTCATACTTAACTTTCTGTCTAGAGTTGAAATCGGGGACGAGAGCTGCTGAAGTCGCATCCCAAGTCGACTCCGCATGCGACTTGGATGAAGTCACAGATCAAGCTGACTCCAGCTTCGACTTCAGTGCGGAAATTTCCGAACGAGTTGACTCAATGATAGATTTGAGTGGAGAAGAAGTGTGAAACCCCGATCTTAGACACATATATGAAACCCTAGGGTTGTAAACCCTAGGTAATATATTAATAAAATATATATTCATGAGTATGGAAAATATGTGGGAATAAAGGTTAAAATAATTATTTATGGAATTTAGATGAATAGTGCACGTGAATAGTGAAGCATGAATAGTAAATGTGGGATTAAGAAATATGTTAAGTTAATCACTTTGGATTAACTTAATCACAAAAAGACAAAAAAGGAAGCTTTCCACAAAAGGACAAAATAGCAACTTTTTGAATTATTTAGTATTTTCGGATTTTTATGGATTTTTGTAAAGAAAATGAAGAAAAATTCATATCTTGCAATCCGGATGTCGGATTGAGATGAAATTTTTTATGGATGGCAAAAATATGATGATGAACATGATGATTGGTCCAAGATTGATCAAAAATCATGAATTAAGGGTCAAGATTAAACGTCATTTGAAGATCAAAAAGTAGCTTTACTTTTTCATTAATTAGCATTTGACTTTGGATTAATTTTAATTAATTAAATGGATAAATAATTAATGAAAAGCTGCTATGGCTGCTGGAGCTTGGACTTTTGGGATCAAATCCAATGGCCCAAAATCAATCTTATCAAAAATCAATGGCTAGGATTAATTTAGCCTAAATTAATTAATTTTAAAAAAATAAAAAATAGGCAAAAATAGGGCTGCCATAGGGGGGCTGGAGCAGGCCTAGGGTGGGCTGCACAAGGTTCCATGAACCTTTTGGAAATTAGAAAAAAATACATTTATAATTTAATACCTGGAGCAAGAGGGGGTAAATTCCAATTTGATGAAAAATCAAAAAGTATAAATAGGGGGCAGGGGTGAACGTCCATGGAACTTCATCCCAACTCCATTTGAGCATTTTTTCACCCCCACCACGTTTTAGCCTTGAGAAGAAAGAAGAGGAGGAAGTTAGAGAGACAAAGTGAGAGAAAAAGTGGGATATCTCCACTTCGGGTAAGTGATTTCTTCCCAAATTTTTTTTGGGTATTAATTAAGGTAAAACCATGCTTAGATAATGCCTAAGCATGAGAAAATAAGTAAGGTTATAATGCCAAAGTAGAATTATGCCGAAACATCGAAAATTTGGAGCGAAGATAGAGCATTCGGGAAAATCATGTATGATATATGGAAATAATGCTCCAAATTTGATAAATGATGATTTGGGATGTATGATTATGATAAATATGATGTTGAAATGATGATATATTAATTTCATGATTTTTGAAATTAAGGATTATGCTTAAGTGAATTTATGTTGATTTTTATTACATGGAGAAAATAATTTATTTAACCAAGTAAATGATGATAAATTCAAAATGTATGAAATTTCCCATGATATACGAAGCATAATCTATGTCATGGTATTTTTTATTTTTGGGAAAAATGTCAATTTTTGGAACCCATGAACAGTAACCCGCGTCGCTGTGAACAGTAACTTCGGGTGAACAGTGATTATGAACAGTAATCTGCTACAGTAGCATGAACAGTAATTATGAACAGTGAACAGCGTATTTTGGGAAAAAATTGAGATTTATTTTTATATATTTATGAGGATATATGGATGGAATTTTTAAAGGATTTCTGGATAAAAATTCATATAAATGAGTAATGACTAAGTATTTATAAAAGGATAACCTCTATAAAAATGAGGTAATATGTGATCGTAAAGCATGCATGGGAAGCAAGTTAAGACATGGAATAGATGGATAAAATATCCAATTTCCTTGTATAGGAAAATGAAAGGAAAGGATAAAGGAGTCAGGTTGAAGCAAAGCAAAGGTAAGCAAGCGAACTTTTTTTAAAATATGATTTTATTGCTTTATTGTAAGCAAGCAATCCTTTTGAAAATGATGATTTGTAAGCAAGCGAACTTTATTTAAAATATGATTTTATTGCTTTATTGTAAGCAAGTGAACTGTTTTGAAAATGTGATTTTATTCCCAAGTATTTATTAAATGTATTTAAGGGTGACCATTCCTATAATGTTTTGAAATGATGAATGTTTATGAGTTGTTATGAAAAGTCATGCCGGCATATTGATATTATGTGATGTTCATGGACATGTGCACATGTATGATGTATAAGGAAGAGGCTTTGGTGGAGGTAGAAAGCGGATCAGAGGGTCCCCCTTCACTATTGCCAAGTCGTATGGGCTGTGTGCCGACGGCGTCCTCCCCAGAGGTGGAGGCAAAGGAATGTTATGTGTAAATGAATGCATTGCATTTTCATACATGGATTGAAAAGAAAAGCATGGATTTGAAATGATGTTTTTAAATGAACGGTGCAAATAATTCTCTGCATAAGAATGACAAGTCACCTGGTGTAAGAGGTATATAATGCCGGGAAAATCAAAAGTCATGCATGTAGGAACCATGTAGGCGTCAAGAGGAAGAGAGGTTCCCCTTGATGAGGCCAAGTCGGAGACAGCCGGCGTATTGGACCATGCTATGTGAGATGTACCTTGGCTAGCGTACCCACGCACAAAGGTTTATGTCAAGAATGGAAAGAAAGTATTTGCACACATGGATTTCAAAAGATATTTTTAAGGGATGATGCAAATAATTCTCTACATGAGAATGACAAGTCACCTTGTGTAAGATGTATATAACGCTGGGAAAATCAAAAGTCATGCATGTAGGAACCATGTAGGCGTCAAGAGGAAGAGAGGTTCCTCTTGATGAGGCTAAGTCGGAGACAGCCGGCGTATTGGACCATGTTGTTTGAGATGTTCCCTGAGCTAGCGTACCTGCACACAAAGGTTTATGTCAGGAGTGGAAAGGAAGCATTTGCACATCCAATGTTTATGAAAAGGTTTCCATTCCATTGATAGTTGATCACTTGGTAAGTGTCTTCTATCGAATGGAGAGAAATGCATTTACGAATGATTTACATGAATGGTTTATGAAAGGTTTCAAAATATGGTTTACGAAAAGGTTTTTATTCCGTTGGTAGTTGATCACTTGGTAAGTGTCTTCTATCGAATGGAGAGGAATGCATTTAAAATGAAAAATGCTTGCTTATTGAGTTTCGACTCATGTTTTGTTTTTCAAACCTCAGACAGGTGTAGGGAAAGCCAAGAAATGAAGGACATGTGTTGCTAAAGGAAAAGAGGAATCTACAAAGGTTAGTAGATTTTTGTATGAATAAATTCCCTAATGGGATATGATGAAAAAGACATAGGTTGTATGAAATTATGAAGTGATGAATAATATGAGAAGTTGATAATTTATGATGTTATGGATAAGTACATTATGAATAATGATGAGTATATGTTTATATGATGAAAGAAAAAGAAATGAAAAAAAAAAATTGGATGAGATCCAATTAAGTACCCGCCGCGTGATCAGTGCAACAATCCTGATTCACATTTACCAATCGACAAGATCTTGGAGTAAGGACAAATGTGACGCCTTGGTTCGGGGCGCCACAACAAGGTCAAGTCGACTCAAACATTCAACATGGATCAAATAAAGATCAAATGAAGACCAAAGCAAGCAGGGTTGCATGAATCCATCATGTTGGATCATAAACACATACTAGAACATCTTCTATGCATTCGAAGATTCAAGACTCAAGACATGGAATCAAATGCTTTCAAGATAGAAGAAACATAAAGAGTCTTAAGTAATATAAAATGGTGGAAGAACAACCAAACATGAAGAAATTCAAGCAAGCAAGGCATTCCAAAGAACTTCAAGTTCAACTAGCAAGCTGAAGAAGTGAAGTCGCACCAGAAGTCGACTTCACCTGCGACTTGGGTCAAGTCGAGGACCAAGTCGACCCAAATTGGAACTTGAAGAACTTACAGATAGCCGAAGTCGCACCCGAAGTCGACTCCATCTGCGACTTGGGTCGCAACGGTCGGAAATTTTTTGAACGTTGGAGCATTAAATGCGCGCCACCTACTTCCAAACGTTCGGATTCCCTCGCAAATTATCTAAGGCATTCAATATGAACGTAGAGGGTAGCTGAGAATTCATTGAATGAGCATAACTCCCATCTCTAAGAGCATTTAGTGATCTAGCCAACATCTAGAAGAAGAACTTTGCTTCCAAACTGCCAAGAGCTGCTCGCTGAATCATTAAGCCTACGCTACAAGTTCTTCTCTGCGCCAAATTTACCTCTACACATCAGTAACGTGTAGAAACTTTCTTTTAGTTTTTCTTGTTGTATTGAACTTGATTTAGTTTGGGTAACTAAGATCAAGTGTAAGCAAAGTAGTGTGTGATTGGAGTGGAACTCGTCACCTACTTGTGCTGTGAATTATTGTTGCCCCCTAGAGCTGGAATCTAGAAGAGAGCAGTGTCTCTAGTTGTATTTGTGAAATACATAATGGAACCCAAGTCACAAGAGGTGTTAGCTTGGAAGAGCGGAGTAGGGAAGGTTGCCCGAACCACTATAAAATCTTGTTTGTGGATTTTTATTTCTGCTCTCAGCACTATATTGCTTTCCATTTGTTTCTTTATAAAGGGGACTAGATTAATCCGGGATAAAATTTCTGTTTAAGTTGAAATTTTTAAATACCCAATTCACCCCTCCCCTCTTGGGTAATTGTCATTAACTCGGGACCAACAAGTGGTATCAGAGCAGGTCTTTGAGTTTTACCAAAGAGATCTTTTGATATGGCATCCCAATCGAATTCCATTCCCGCATTTGCCGAAGGCCAATCTTTTACTAGGCCACCATTGTTTGATGGGAACAATTTTGGTTAATAGAAGCTACGTATGAAACAACTCATCATGGCTACAGATATGGACTTTTGGATTGCAATCCAAGACGGTGTAACCTTGCCTATTGATGAAAGAGCTTCCAAATGGACCGATGAGGAAGTAAAAACTGTTAAGGGCAACGCTAAAGCTATGAACTCACTGTTTTCTGCTCTTACCGCTTTCAAATATGATAGAGTATCCTCTTGTCTAACTTCAAAAGAAATATGGGATACATTAACATCTATTTATGAAGAAACTTCTCAAGTCCAAGGGACAAGGAGAAATATTTTGATTGGAGAGTTGGAAAGCTTTAAAATACTAGAAACAGAAAATATTTCTGAAATGTTTGCTAGATTCTCTAAAATTACTAATGTTTTGAAAGGTCTTGAAAAAGTTATTTCTGAATCTTAGCAGGTCATGAAGATTCTAAGGGCGCTACCCGAATCATGGACTCCAAAAAATACGGCAATAGAAGAAGCCAAGGATCTAAATACATTGAAGTTGAAAGATCTTATTAGCTCGTTGATGTCACATGAGCTAATCAAGAAAAGAAATGAAGATCACCACAAAGGAAAGAGAGCAATTGCACTAAAAGTCATCCATAACTCGGATGAGTCCACCTCCTCATCTCACAACGATGACGAAGACATTGCTCTACTAACACAGATTTTGAAAGTTTATGAGGAAAGAAAAGAACTTCAAAGACTTCAAAGAGAGACCTTGAAAAGAGAAAAAGAAGGAGGTTACAAAATGTTATAGATGCGGCGGTATGGGACATATGCAAGCTCAATGTCCTACACCAGAAGAAAGATCAAAGGATCATCAAGAAAAGAAGGAAAAATTTGAAAGCCGGAGATTCCAAAAGCCTAAGGGAAGAGGAATGTACATGAATGAAGAAACGTCATCAACAAGTAGCTCCTCAACCGATGATTTTGAAGCGGCAAATTGTGCAAGAATATGTTGCATGGCACTGATTGAACATGAAGAAATTTTGAACTCAACGGAAGTTTTGGAAGAGCAAACCACCTCAACAAAATGCACAAGTAATGAAAAAGTAACTTCCAAATTTTGCCATTCTCAATCTACTTATTCTTCTATTCAAGAATGTCTCAAATGTGCTAAATTAGAGGAATTACAATATGCATATGATTCATTATATGAGAAAATAAAAAAACTAGGAAACAAGTTATCATTAAAGAGACAACAATGCAATTCCATTATTATTGTAAATAGAAAACTAGCAGAAAGTACAACAAAACTGAAAGAAGAAAATGAACTACTATTGAAAGAAGTTGAAAATTTGAAAAAGGAGAATGAATCCTTAAATGAATCATTAACTAAGTTCTCTAATGCAGGAGAAAGTGTGAAAATATTTCTGAACATAGCCTCTCAAAACAATAAAAGAGGTCTTGGATACTCCACATTTGAGCAAGGAGAAAGTAGCAAATTAAGTGTGCCAAAACTGGAGAAAAATCAAGCTAAAACTGTACCTATTTACAATCCCAAAGGAAAACATATTATTTGGACTAGAAGACCAACTTTTGAAGCACTACATACTTGGAGGCCTACTCCTAGATTACCAATGGCTTGCAATTTTTGCAACAAGATGGGTCACAAAATTCATAGATGCAACTTTAAGAAACTATATGACCATGGTGTAAAATTAGTTTGGGTTCCAAGAAATACAAAATTTGGGCTTTCAAGAGTAGAACAACAAAGATTAAATCAGTTTACTAACCCAAATGGACCCATAAAATGGGTACCAAAGAGATAAGATTTATTTGCTTATTTTTCAGGTATGTTTCAAGGCAAAGGCAATCAACATTTGGTTCATGGATAGTGGTTGCTTAAGGCATATGACTGGAGAAAGAAGTTTATTTCATAAACTCAAGTCTTGCAATGATGGAACTGTTGCCTTTGGAAACAACGAGAAAGGTAAAATTAAAGGTAAATGAAATATTTATAGTATTTCAAATGCATGTATGGAGGACATGTTGTTTGTTGAAGGACTCAAGCACAATCTAATGAGCATTAGCCAATTATGTGACAAAGGACACAAAGTTGTGTTTGAATCATCTATATGCAATGTGCTTGATGGAGAAATATCATGTTTAGTGGACAAAGACATGAAAATGTTTATTTGGTTTCACTTGATGAACTTGATGGTCAATGTCTAATGGCCATTGACAATGATCCATGGGTTTGGCATAAGAGGCTTGGGCATATAAACATGACAAATATAAAAACCCTATGGAAAAAGAGTTTGGTAGAAGAATTGCCAAAATTGAAATATGACAAAGATAAAATTTGCAAGGCATGTCAATTGTCAAAACAACCTAGAATGTCTTTCTCTACCAAAAAGGAGATTTCCACCACTAGGCCACTTGAATTGCTACACATGGATCTATATGGGCCATCCGACATTTTAACCATTGGTGGAAAGAAGTATGTGTTTGTAATAGTTGATGATTTTTCAAGATTCACATGGGTAATTCTCTTAGCTAGCAAAGATGAAGCCTTCTCTATGTTTGCAACTTTTGTAAACTTGGTGCAAAATGAAAAACAAAGTACTATTATGACCATTAGAAGTAATCATGGTGGTGAGTTTGAAAATAAACGATTCATAGAATTATGTAATAAAAAAGGAATTCACCACACATTTTCCGCACCAAGAACTCCACAACAAAATGGAGTGGTTGAAATGAAAAATAAAACCATACAAGAGATAGGTAGAACAATGCTAAATGAGAGTAAATTATCCAAGAAATTTTGGGGTTAAGCTGTAAGTACAACTTGTCATGTGTTGAATCGAGTTACCATTAGAGCAATCTTGAAAAAGACCCCATATGAGCTATGGAAAGGTAAAAAATCAAATATTTCATATTTTCATGCCTTTGGTTGCACATGTTATGTTTTGAACAATAGAAAAACCAACTTGGGAAAACTGGATGCTAAGAGTGATGAGGCAATATTCCTTAGTTACTCATCAAATAGCAAAGCATATAGAGTCTTAAATAAAAGGAACCAAGTTGTAGAAGAGTCAATACATGTTGTTTTTGATGAATTTAATCCATGCTCCAAAAGAAAAGATGATTTAAATGATGCAGATGATGTCACAAGTAATCTTGAAAAACTGCATGTGGAAAAGCAAGAAGAATCCACGGAGGAAAAGGTAAGCGAAGGTAATAATTCCTATAAACCTCCAACTGATTTAAAGTTCAAAAATGCTCATCCAATTGAGCAAGTTATAGGGAATGTCTATGAAGGTGTAAAGACTAGAAGGTCAAAACAAAATATTTGTGGACAATACGCCTTTGTATCCAAAATTGAACCATCCACTATTGACCAAGCTCTTGATGATGAAAACTGGATCATAGCAATGCAAGAGGAATTAAATCAATTTGAAAGAAACCAAATTTGGCATCTTGTTCCAAGACCAAAAGACTGTATTGTCATTAGCACAAAAATGGGTCTTTAGGAACAAATTATATGAAAGTGGACTTGTGGTGAGAAACAAAGCTAGACTTGTAGCAAAAGGATACTCACAAGAAGAAGGAATAGACTTTGAGGAATCCTATGCACCGGTTGCTAGATTAGAAGTCATTCGTATTTTACTAGCTTTTGCATCACACATGAACTTTAAATTGTTTCGAATGAATGTTAAAAGTGCATTTTTGAATGAGTATATAAATGAAGAGGTGTATGTTGAACAACCACCTGGATTTGAGGAGAAAGATTAATCTAAATTTGTATACAAATTAACCAAGGCATTATATGGATTAAAACAAGCTCCAAGGGCTTGGTATGAAAGATTAAGCAAATTTTTGATTGATCATAACTTTCAAAAGGGAAAGGTAGACACCACTTTGTTTATCAAGTACAAAGAAAAAGATATCTTGATTATTCAAATTTATGTGGATGACATTATTTTTGGTGCTACTAATGAGATTCTTTGTCAAGAATTTTCTGAGCTTATGCAGAAAGAATTTGAGATGAGTATGATGGGGGAGCTGAATTTCTTCCTTGGACTACAAATTAAGCAATCAAGTGAAGGGATCTTCATAAACCAGTCCAAGTATATTAAAGAAATGTTAAAGAAGTTTGGCATGCAAAATAGCAAAGGGGCAAACATGCCTATGAGCTCAACCATTAAAATTGACAAAGACAAGAAATGCAAACCAGTTGATTTAAAATTATATAGAAGCATGATATGCTCTTTATTATATTTAACTGCTTCTAGACCCGATATATTGTTTAGTGTTTGTATGTGCTCTAGATTTCAATCATGCCCAAAAGAATCACACTTGGTAGCTGTAAAAAGAATTTTTAGATATTTAATAGACACTACCAACATAGGACTTTGGTATCCAAAGGGTTCTAATTTTGATCTAATCGGCTACTCAGATGCGGATTTTGCCGGTTGCAAGCTAGATAGAAAAAGCACTAGTGGAATATGTCAGTTTCTTGGGAATATGTTGGTTTCATGATTTTCAAGAAAACAAACTAGTATTGCTCTATCCACTGCGGAAGCCGAATATATTGTCGTTGTTGGTCCCGAGTTGATAGCAATTACCCAAGAGGGGAGGGGTGAATTGGGTATTTAAAAATTTATAACTTAAACAGAAACTTTACCCCAGATTAATCTAGTCCCCTTAATGAAGAAACGAAATGGAAAGCAATATAATATAGAGAGCAGAAATATAAATCAAACACACAAGATTTTTATAGTGGTTCGGGCAACCTCCCTGCTCCACTCTTCCAAGCTCACACTCCTTTTGACTTGGGTTCCACTATTGTATTCTCTCAATACAATTAGAGCCACTGCTCTCTTCTAGATTCCAGCTCTAGGGGGCTTCAACACAACACAGCACAAGTAGGTGATGAGTTCCACTCCAATCACACACTACTTTGCTCACACTTGATCTTAGTTCCTCAAACTAAATCAAGTTCAATACAACAAAATGAAATAACAAAAGGAGTCTACACTTTACAAATGTGTAGAAGCAATTTGGCGCAGAGAAGAACTCGTAATGTAGACTTTGAAGATTCAGAAATGTAGCTCTTGCAATTTGAAGCAAAGTTCTTCCTCTATGAATGGCTTGATCTCTTTAGAGCTCTTGAATATAGGAGTTAAGCACACTTAATGATTCTCTACTTCTTCCCTCATCCACCATGAATGCCTTTTATAATTTTGGAGGGAATCCGAACGTTAGAAGGTAGGTGGCGCGCATTAAATGCGCCAACATTCGAATAAATTCCGACCGTTGCGACCCAAGTCGCAGGCGGAGTCGACTTCGGATGCGACTTCGCCCAAGTCGCAGATGGAGTCGACTTCGGGTGCGACTTCGCCTTCGGTTTGCGACTTCAAGTTTCAGATCGGGTCGACTTGGGCATCGACTTGACCCAAGTCGCAGGTGAAGTCGACTTCGGGTGCGACTTCACCTTGTTAGGTTCCAAGTCTGAGTCTTGAGTCGACTTTGGCTTCAGACTTCAACTCAAGTCGATCATGGAGTCGACTTGGGTTGCGACTTGACTTGGTCTTTGCAAAATATGCTTTGATCCTCATTGATTTGCTTCTATCTTGTTTGGCTTTCTTCCTTTAGTTGCTTTCATTCTAGAATGGCTCCTTATACTTGTAGATCTTGTGATTCTTGAAGAGCTTTACTTTGATTCTTCTTGGATTAGCTTGAACCTTGTGAATCTTTGAAGAACTTGAATCTTGCATGGTAGATTCATGCACCTTGCTTGCTTTTGATTCATATTGATCTTCATGACTTGATTATTTCTTCATCTTGGAGCATGCTTGAATCTTTGTGAGTCTTTGAAGAACTTGAATCTTGCATGGTAGATTCATGCACCTTGCTTGCTTTTGATTCATATTGATCTTCATGACTTGATTATTTCTTCATCTTGGAGCATGCTTGAATCTTTGCCTTGGACTTGATAAACTTGAGTTGATCTTGAAAAGGAGCTTGAATCTGTATTTTGGACTTTGAAGAACGTCAAGTCGAACTCGGGGTCGACTTCGTCTGCGACTTCGCCCAAGTCACAACTGGAGTCGACTTCGACTGCGACTTCGGTATACTTCTCTCCCAAATTCAACTCTGGAGTGATTTTAGCATCTGAAGTCGATGCTGGAGTCGACTTCATTTGTGACTTGGGAAGCCAAGTCGCAAGTGGAGTCGACTTGGCCTCCGACTTCACCTGCTCTTCTTCCCATTTCAACTCTGGACAGTTTTGGCACTTTCAAGTCGATCTTGGAGTCGACTTGGGAAACGACTTGGCCTTCCATGCTTTATGTTCTTCAAATGTATATCCCTTAAACATATCCACAAACATGTTAGTAACCAAGACTTACTCAGATTGATTTGTTTAATCATCAAAACATAGATTTAACTTGTTTTCCACATATTTCAAACAATCTCCCCGTTTTTGATGATTGGCAAAACCGATTTGAGTGTATACCTCAAAAATAACATGCTCATTTTGTATTGTGAAATTTTATCATTCTTATGCTCATGCAAACATATCCTACTCTTCTCCCCAAACATATCCTACTCTTCTCCCCCTTTTTGTCAATATATCAAAAAGGTTAGAGGGTAAAGAGATAGGTGAGTTTGCTCCCCCCTAAACAGGTGCTCCCCCTAAGTTTATGCTAAGTTAATTCAATCATTCCCATGTCATATCTAATCTTCTAAAATGCTTCTTTTGCTAGGGGCTTTGTAAATATGTCTGCAACTTGATCCTCTGTTCTTACATATACCAAACATATGTCATGATTTTCTACATGTTCTCTAATGAAATGGTGTCTAAGGTCTATATGTTTGGTCCTAGAATGCAAGACTGGATTCTTGGTTAGACATATGGCACTAGTATTATCACATCTGATGGGTATATCTTTAAAATCCATGCCATAGTCCCTAAGTTGCTGTTTCATCCAAAGTAATTGGGCACAACAGCTCCCGGCGGCAATGTATTCGGCTTCCGCCGTAGATAGAGCAACACTAGTTTGTTTTCTTGAAAACCATGAAACCAACATGTTCCCAAGAAATTGACATGTTCCACTAGTGCTTTTTCTATCTACTTTGTAACCGACAAAATCCGCATCCGAGTAGCCGATTAGATCAAAATTAGAGCCCTTTGGATACCAAAGTCCTATGTTGGTAGTGTCAACTAGGTATCTGAAAATTATTTTCACAGCTACCAAGTGTGATTCTTTTGGACATGATTGAAATCTAGAGCACATACACACACTAAATAATATATCCGGCCTAGAAGCAGTTAAATACAACAAAGAACCTATCATGCTTCTATACAATTTCAAATCAACTATTTTTCCTTTTTCATCTTTGTCGATTTTGATTGTTGAGCTCATTGGCGTGTTTGCTCCTTTGCTATTTTCCATGCCAAACTTCTTCAGCATTTCTTTGATATACTTGGACTGGTTAATGAAGATTCCTTCATTTAATTGCTTGATTTGCAGTCTAAGGAAGAAGTTTAGCTCTCCCATCATGCTCATCTCAAATTCTTTCTGCATAATCTCGGAAAATTCTTGACAAAGAGTCTCATTAGTAGCACCAAAAATGATATCATCAACATAAATTTGAATGATCAATATATCCTTTTCTTTATATTTGATAAACAAAGTGGTGTCTACCTTTCCTTTTTCAAAATTATGATCAATCAGAAATTTGTTCAATCGATCATACCAAGCCCTTGGAGCTTGTTTTAATCCATATAATGCTTTGGTTAACTTGTATACAAATTTAGATTGATCTTTTTCCTCAAATCCAGGTGGTTGTTCTACATACACCTCTTCATTTATATATCCATTCAGAAATGCACTTTTAACATCCATTTGAAATAATTTAAAGTTCATGTGAGATGCAAAAGCTAGTAGGATGCGAATTGCTTCCAATCTAGCAACTGGGGCATAGGATTCCTCAAAATCTATTCCTTCTTCTTGTGAATATCCTTTTGCCACAAGTCTAGCTTTGTTTCTCACTACAAGTCCACTTTCATCTAATTTGTTCCTAAAGACTCACTTGGTGCCAATAATAGTACAATCATTTGGTCTAGGAACAAGGTGCCAAACTTGGTTTCTTTCAAATTGATTTAGCTCTTCTTGCATTGCTATAATCCAATTCTCATTATCAAGAGCTTGATCAACATTAGAAGGTTCAATTTTAGATACAAAAGCTTATTGTCCACAAACATTTTGTTTTGATCTTCTAGTTTTCACACCTTCATATACATTCCCTATAACTTGTTCAATTGGATGGGCATGTTTGAATTTCAAATCTGTTGGAGGTTTGTAGGAATTATTACCTTCACTTACCCTTTCCTCCATGGAGCCTTCTTGCTTTTCCACATGCAGTTTTTCAAGGCTACTTGTTATATCATTTGCATCACTTAAATCATCTTTTCTTTTGAAGCATGGGTTAGTTTCATCAAAAATAACATGTACGGACTCTTCTACCACTTGGTTTCGTTTATTGAATACTCTATATGCTTTGCTATTTGATGAGTAACCAAGAAATATTGCCTCGTCACTTTTGGCATCTAGTTTTCCCAAGTTGGTTTTTTCATTGTTCAAAACATAGCATGTGCATCCAAAAGCATGAAAATAAGAAATATTCGGTTTTCTTCCTTTCCATAGTTCATATGGGGTCTTTTTCAAGATTGCTGTAATGGTAACTTGATTCAAAATATGACAAGCTGTACTTACAGCTTCACCCCAAAATTTCTTGGATAATTTTCTCTCATTTAGCATTGTTCTAGCCATCTCTTGTATAGTTCTGTTTTTCCTTTCAACTACTCCATTTTGTTGTGGAGTTCTTTGTGCAGAAAATGTGTGATGAATTCCTTTTTCATTACATAATTCTATGAATCGTTTGTTTTCAAATTCACCACCATGATCACTTCTTATAGTCATAATGGTACTTTGTTTTTCATTTTGCACCAAATTTACAAAAGTTGAAAACATAGGGAAGGCTTCATCTTTGCTAGCTAAGAGAATTATCCATGTGAATCTTGAAAAATCATCAACAATAACAAATACATATTTCTTTCCACCAATGGTTAAAATATCGGATGGCCCATATAGATCCATGTGTAGCAATTCAAGTGGCTTAGTGGTGGAGATTTTCTTTTTGGTAGAGAAAGGCATCTTAGGTTGTTCAGATAATTGACATGCCTTACAAATTTTGTCTTTGTCATATTTCAACTTTGGCAAGCCTTCTACCAAACTCTTCTTCCATAGGGTCTTTATATTTCCCATGTTTATATGTCCAAGCCTTTTATGCCAAACCCATGGATCATTATCAATGGCCATTAGACATTGACCATCTAGTTCATCAAGTGAAACCAAATATACATTTCCATGTCGTTTTCCACTAAACATGATATGTTCTCCATCAAATACATTACATATAGATGATTCAAACACAACTTTATATCCTTTGTCACATAATTGACTAATGCTCATTAGATTGTGCTTGAGTCCTTCAACAAACAAAACATCTTCCATGCATGCATTAGAAATACTATAAATGTTTCATTTACCTTTAATTTTACCTTTCTCATTATTACCAAAGGCAACCGTTCCATCATTGCAAGGCTTAAGTTTATGAAATAAACTTCTTTCTCCGGTCATATGCCTTGAACAACCGTTGTCCATGAACCATACATTGTTTGCCTTTGCCTTGAAACAAATCTGAAAAATAAAAAGGTAAATCTCATCTCTTTGGTACCCATTTTATGGGTCCATTTGGGTTAGTAATATTATTCAACCTTTGTTGCTCTAACTTAGAAAGCCCAAATCTTGTGTTCCTTGGAACCCAAACTAATTTAGCACCATGGTCATATAATTTCTTAAAGTTACACTTATAGGCTTTATGACCCATTTTATTGCAGAAATTGCAAGCCATAGGTAATCTTGGAGTAGACCTCCAAGTATGCAATGGTTCAAACGTTGGCCTTCTAGTCCACACAACATTTTTCCTTTGTGGTTTATATATAGATGCAGTTTTTTTTTGATATTTCTCAAGTATTGGTACATTCGATTTGCCACTTTCTTTTTGCTCAAATGTATAATATCCAAGACCTCTTTTATTTGTTTGAGCAGTCATATTCAAAAACATCTTTACATTTTCTCCAGGATTAGAGAACTTTGCTAATGATTCATTTAATGATTCGTTCTCTTTTTTCGATTTTTCTATCTCATTTATCAATGATTCATTTTCTTCTTTCAGTTTTGTTGATTTTTCAGCTAGTTTTCCATTTTCAATAATAACGAAGTTACATTGTTGTCTCTTCAATGACAACTTGTTTCCTAGCTTTTTAATTTCTTCATATAATGAATCATAAGCAATTTGCAGTTCTTCTAATTCAGCACATTTGAGGCATTCTTAAAAAGAAGAATAACTTGATTGAGAATAGCAAGGTTTGGAAGTTACCTCTTCATTGCTTGTACATTTTGTTGAGATGGTTTGTTCTTCCAAAACTTCAGTTGTGTTCAACATAACAAGTCTTCTTCTTGTTCGATCCATGCCATGCAGCATATTCTTGCGCAGTTTGCTGTATCGTTATCTTCGGTTGAAGAGCTGCTTGTTAATGAAGTCTCTTCATTGACGTACATGCCTCTTCCCTTTGGCCTTTGGTATTTTCTGCCTTCATGTCCTTCCTTCCTCTCTTGATACTCTTCTGGCGTAGGACATTGAGCTTTTATGTGTCCTATCCCGCCGTATTTGTAGCACTTCGTTGGCTCCTTCTTCTTCTCTCTCCGTGTTCTTTCTTTGAAGTCCTTGAAGTTCCTTTCTTTTCTCACAAATTTTTGGAATTTGCGAGTGAGAAGTGCAATATCTTCATTATCATTATGAGACGAGGAGGTAGATGTTGGTCCCGAGTTGATGGCCTAACCCAAGAGGGGAGGGGTGAATTGGGTTCTTTAAAATTTCTTTTGTAAACTTAAAAATCTTAACCCCTTGAAAAAGTTAATCCCCTTTTTAAGCGGATGGAGAGCAAATAAGATAAAGCAGTAAAAATAAGTAGAACACAAGATTTATAGTGGTTCGGGCAAACCTTCCCTACTCCACTCTTCCAAGCTCACACTCCGTTGTGACTTGGGTTCCACTATGTATTCCACGAATACACTTAGAGTCACCGCTCTCTTCTAGATTCAAAGCTCTAGGGGGCATAACAACTAGAGCCACTTGCTCTCTTCTAGATTCAAAGCTCTAGGGGGCATATACAACTAGAGCCACTTGCTCTCTTCTAGATTCAAAGCTCTAGGGGGCATATACAACTAGAGCCACTTGCTCTCTTCTAGATTCAAAGCTCTAGGGGGCATATACAATCACTTGCACAAGTAGGTGATGAGTCTCACTCCAATCACACCCTACTTTGCATACACTTGATCTTAGCTACCCAAGCTAAATCAAGATTTATACAACCAAATAAAGAAATGAATAAAAACTACACTTTACAGATTTGTGTAGGCAGTTTTGAGCTCGAGGAAGAAATCAAAAGTAGCTTGAATGATGATTGTTGAAGCAACTTGCAGTTTGAAGCTCTTTCTTCCTTTGAAACACTCAAATATGGAGAAAAAGTATTTGAAAGTCTTTCTTGTACTTCTTTTCTCTCTTTGATCTTTATAGTAGTGTCTCTTCTTTTCCTCACGTTCATTTGAATGTCCTTTTATAGATTGAGGAAAATATGAACGTTGTAGAAGTAGTTGGCGTGCAATAAATGAACTCCAACGGTCAAAAATTTGACCGTTATACTCCAAGTCGAAGATGAAGTCGACTTGGCCTGCGACTTGGCTTCCAAGTCGTACATGGAGTCGACTTGGCGTGCGACTTGGGTTCTTCAGAAACTCAAGTCTGAGACTTGGGTCGACTTGGCTTTCAGACTTCAACTCAAGTCGATCCTGAAGTCGACTTGGGTTGCGACTTGGCTTGGTCTATTACAGAAACGCCTTGATCTTCTTGAAATGTCTTGAATCTTGCAAACCATTTGAAAGTTTTGAGTTCTTGCAAGATATGTGTATTTTCCTTGCTTTGCTTTGGACTCACTGGGTCTTCATGACTTGGTTTTTACTCCATTTGGAAGCTAGCTTGAAGATTTGCTTTGAGCTTGATAGACTTGATTTGAACTTGAACTTGAATTCTTGCTTTGATCTTAAGTCACTTTAAGAATAGGCTTTAAAGCTCATTTGTATGTGAGAAACTTCAAATGGATGTCTTGGATATGCTTGAATCTTCATCTTGGACTTCAAATCTTCTCAAGTCGAAGTTGGAGTCGACCTGATTTGCGACTTCGCCCAAGTCGCACTTGGAGTCGACTTCGTCTGCGACTTCGCATCTTCGGGAGCCAGATTTCAACGCTGGACATTTTTGTGTACTTCGAAGTCGATGCTGAAGTCGACTTCGTATGCGACTTGACTACCCAAGTCGCATGTGGAGTCGACTTGGCTTGCGACTTCACTCGTCAGAATTCCATTTTTAACTTTGTCCAGTTTTGGCTTGTTTGAAGTCGTTAGTGGAGTCGACTTCACTATCGACTTCACTCCCAAGTCTAAGTTCAAGTCGACTCGAAGATCGACTTGACTTCTCTGCTTTCCTTAAACACTTGGCAAAAATATTAGTCATATATATATATACTCAAACTAGTTCTTGTTAATCATCAAAACTCAATCCTTGGCCAATTTGATTTATTTTGAACATTGTTTCCAACAATCTCCCCCTTTTTGATGATTGACAAAACTTCATTTTGAGTTGATACCTTTCAAAAATTCAAACATGTTCATTTGAGAAAACAGAGTATATTTCTTGAACATATAATTTAGAGTTGAGAACTTTTTCAGAACATTAGTCATTTTGGCATAGAATATGCTTGAATACCTTTCAAGCCATATATTGAGTATTAATCATTAAGAATACTTTGTATTTATAAAAATTGCAATCACTTATCAAATATATCAATCATAAACCAATAAAACATCTTTTCATATATGTATATATGAAGTTTCATTACATAGAACAAAAATTAAAGCATAAATGAAACCTTAAATACAATGTACCCAACCCAAAACCTAAAAAAACTTTCAACTCACTTCCTATTCTATCTCCCCCTTTTTGTCAATCAAGCAAAAATAACGATTTGATGAATTGAAATTGAGAGATCGGATATGGAATAGGTTTGATGGGACAATGATGGGCCGAGGAGTAAACAAGAGAAGCGTGATCGGGAGTTGCCTCTCGATGAACTGAACCCGACTCGTAGGGATCGAGTTCAGGCATGGGTCTCTTCTTATGATGGCCTGATGCAAGATGATATCGGATTTTACGCATTTCCCGCTCGATTCTATCTTGTCGGGAATGCATATCTTCAATCGCATTAAGGACACCGGTGACAAGACTTGTCATCCGGTTTTCTTGATAGCCCATTTCTGCCTTCATGGCAATGATTTCATCTTTGAGATCCCTTAGGGTGACCTCCTCAGAAGCGGTTGGAGGTACCCGTTCTCGTGCAACGGATCCTTGTGGGGAGTAGGAGCCGTGGGATTGAGGTGATGGTGGCTCTTCTGGAGCAGCCGGAGCTTCGGGAGGTTGCTCCCCCTCAGCTTGTGCTTGGTCCTCTTGATGCTCTTCTTCTGGAGCATCGGGTCGGAGTTCAAGTACATTGATTTTCATCCTTTGAATTAGTGCCTTGTTGATTGCATTTGTGGACTTGAGCACTTCGAATGGCTCGCCTTCAATGTCCACTTCAAAATGTTCAAGGATCTTTGTGATCCAAGTGCCGTAAGGAAGGACGCCCCTTGGATTATCCTTTCGACTTGCCAAGGCTTCTAGAAATAATTTAGGTAGACTCACTTTGACTTTGTTTGCTACCTTCCATAAGATTCCAGCTTCTTGTGGGTTTAACTGATTTCTACCACCACCTTTGGGATAGATGCAATGAGCAATGAGAAGCCTTAATACCCGAAGTCTGGGTGACAAATCCATGTATCGAAGAAACTTGATCCCCGGGTGATACTTGTTACTCCGGGTGAGCTGATTATATATCTGATCCATGGTAAGATCTTCCGGAAAAGGCTCTTCGATGAAAGGGACTCCAAGTATCTGTCCTAAATGACTCATTGCTCTGGTTTGGCTTGGACTTAACCCGATTCCAAAATCTATATCTACTTCTTTGACATGTGTGCCAAAATTTTCTTCATCCCATTCATAGTAAAATATTCTGGTAAGATCTGGATAGACCTTGTCATCCTCTTTGAGTAATTTGGTCCATCCTTGAAAATCCAATAGGTCTTCTATGTCGGACCCATAATCTTTCAAAAATTTGAAATCTATGATTTTTGGTATGAATACCTTTCGTTCATAGAAGTTCTTGTAGAACCGGCCGTGATTGATTTCGGTTCTGAAGTATGTAGTGGGCATCTTCAAGACTTGAGTTTTGCCCGTTGCCGTAGTACCCCTTCTGCTTGCTCCGGAGTGTGTGCTCTGTGAAGCTTGGGCATGAGGTTGGCTTTCCGTCCTTGTAGCTTGTTCCGATGTGTGAGTAGAAGTTTGGAACCGAACCCTTCTACCCGTAGAAGTTGAGGGTTCTTCTCGAACCCGTTTTGCAGGTGTCCTAGCTCTCCTAGGGACTTCTTCCTCAGTGTGAGATGTGGGAGGTCTAGGCACAGGCCATTTTGACGGTTTGGAGACGGCTTTCCTCGGGGCCATTGAGATGGGAGTTTTGAAGTTTGGAATCTGTGAGAGAGGAAAATGGAGAGGAGTAGAGAAAATGGAGAAGAAAACTTGAGAGAGAAAGGGATTTGCCGGAGATGGAGGAGGAAAGACGGAAGAAAAAGAGTTGCAGTCGCCGGTGGAGAAAAGAAACAGGGAGGCCGGAAAGAAATGAGGAAGAAAAGAAAGAGAAGAAGAAGAAATAGGCACGGAAGTCGGACGGTCGCGCTCGCGGAGTCGACTTGCCCTAGGCGAAGTCGACTTCGGTCCTTCTGGAGTCGACTTCGCCTGGGGGCGGAGTCGACTTCGACCCTAGCGGAGTCGACTTCGCTTCTGAAGCGGAGTCGACCTGGCGTCCCTGGAGTCGACTTGACTCATCGACTTGACATTTTCCAATTTTAATTTTCTTATGCATTTTTCCTTAGTTAAGCTCTATCATCCCCATATCATTCCTAATCTTACAAAATGAATCTTTGGCTAGAGGTTTGGTAAAGATATCAGCAATTTGGTCTTCTGTTTTTACATATTCTAAGCACACATCATGATTTTCAACATGTTCACGAATAAAATGATGTCTCACATCAATATGTTTGGTTCTAGAATGCAATACAGGATTTTTAGTCAAACAAATTGCACTTGTATTATCACATCTAATAGGAATATCAACATAATCAATACCATAATCCTTTAATTGTTGTTTCATCCAAAGTAATTGGGCACAACAACTACCGGCGGCTATGTATTCGGCTTCCGCAGTAGATAGTGCAACACTTGTTTGTTTTCTTGAATGCCATGAAACTAGCATATGTCCAAGAAATTGACAAGTTCCACTGGTACTTTTTCTATCTACTTTATATCCGGCAAAGTCTGCATCCGAATAGCCGATTAGATCAAAGGTTGACCCCTTTGGATACCATAGTCCAAGGTTTGTGGTTTTCATCAAATATTTAAAAATTCTTTTCACAGCAAGTAGATGTGATTCTTTGGGACATGCTTGAAATCTAGAACACATACAAACACTAATTAAGATATCGGGTCTAGAAGCAGTTAGATAAAGCAAAGATCCTATCATGCTCCTATAAAGCTTTTGATCGATACTTTTACCGTTTTCATCCGTGTCGATTTTGATTGTTGAGCTCATTGGAGTGTTTGCCCCTTTGCTATTCTGCATTCCAAATTTCTTGAGCATCTCTTTGACATACTTGGACTGGTTCAGAAATATTCCTTCACTTTGTTGCTTGATTTGTAGTCCAAGGAAGAAATTTAATTCTCCCATCATGCTCATTTCGAACTCATTCTGCATTATCTTAGAAAATTCTTGACAAAGATTTTCATCAGTAGCACCGAATATTATGTCATCCACATAAATCTGTACAATCAAAATATTTTTATTTTTGTACTTGATGAATAAAGTAGTGTCTACTTTCCCTCTTTGAAACTCATGATCAATCAAGAATCTATTTAACCTTTCATACCAAGCTCTTGGTGCTTGTTTTAGTCCATATAACGCTTTGGTTAATTTATAAACATACTTTGATTGATCCTTTTCTTCAAAACCAGGGGGTTGTTCAACATATACTTCTTCATTCAAATAACCATTCAAAAATGCGCTTTTTACATCCATTTGAAACAATTTGAAGTTCATATGAGAAGCAAATGCTAGTAGGATGCGTATGGCTTCTAATCTAGCCACGGGTGCATATGATTCTTCAAAATCAATTCCTTCTTCTTGGGAATACCCTTTGGCTACTAATCTTGCCTTGTTTCTAATTACAAGACCGCTTTCGTCTAATTTGTTCCTAAATACCCATTTTGTACCAATGACTGTATGATTGTTTGGTCTAGGAACTAAATGCCATACATTGTTTCTTTCGAATTGATTTAGCTCTTCTTGCATTGAAATAACCCAATTTTCATCATTAAGAGCTTGTTCAATGGTATTTGGTTCAATTTTCGATACAAACGCATATTGGCCATAAACGTTTTGTTTTGATCTTCTAGTTTTTACTCCTTCATATATGTTTCCAATAACTTGTTCAATTGGATGGGCATTTTTAAACTTTAAATCAGTTGGAGGTTTGTAAGATTCATTACCTTCACTTACCTCTTCCTCCTCTGGATTTTCTGGCTTGAGCTCGAGTTCCTTTGGTTGTTCTTTGCCTTTCGTCTCATCTGCATCACTTAGTTCATCCTCCTTTCTCGGAGTTTGGTTAAATTCATCAAATACAACATGTATGGATTCTTCTATAACTTGATTTCGTTTATTGAATACTCTATATGCTTTGCTATTTGATGAATAACCAAGGAATATAGCCTCATCACTTTTGGCATCTAATTTTCCCAAGTTGACTTTTCCATTGTTTAAAACATAACATGTACATCCAAAAACATGAAAATAAGATATATTTGGTTTCCTTCCTTTCCAAAGTTCATATGGAGTCTTTTTCAAGATTGCTCGAATGGTAACACGATTCAAAACATGACAAGCTGTACTCACAGCTTCACCCCAAAATTTCTTGGATAGATTGCTCTCATTTAGCATAGTTCTAGCCATCTCTTGTATAGTTCTATTTTTCCTTTCAACTACTCCATTTTGTTGTGGAGTTCTTGGTGCAGAAAATGTGTGGTGAATTCCTTTTTCATTACAAAATTCCATGAATCGTTTGTTTTCAAATTCGCCACCATGATCGCTTCTTATGGTCACAATAGTACTCTGTTTTTCATTTTGCACCAAATTCACAAAAGTTGCAAACATAGAGAAGGCTTCATCTTTACTAGCTAAGAGAATTATCCAAGTGAATCTTGAAAAATCATCAACTATGACAAATACATATTTCTTTCCACCAATGGTTAGAATGTCGGATGGCCCGTATAGATCCATATGTAGTAATTCAAGTGGCTTTGTGGTGGAAATTTCCTTTTTGGTAGAGAAAGGCATCTTGGGTTGTTTTGATAATTGACATGCCTTGCAAATTTTGTCTTTGTCATATTTCAACTTTGGTAATCCTTCTACCAAATTCTTTTTCCAAAGAGTCTTTATATTTCCCATGTTTACATGTCCAAGCCTTTTATGCCAAACCCATGGATCATTATCAATGGCCATAAGACATTGACCATTCAATTCATCAAGTGAAACCAAATAAACATTTCCATGTCGTTTACCACTAAACATGATATGTTCTCCATCAAATACATTACATATAGATGATTCAAACACAACTTTATATCCTTTATCACATAATTGGCTAATACTCATTAAATTGTGTTTGAGTCCTTCAACAAACAAAACATCTTCCATGCATGCATTTGAGGTACTAAGTATATTTCCTTTACCTTTAATTTTACCTTTTTCATTATTTCCAAAGGCAACCATTCCATCGTTGCAAGGCTTAAGTTTATGAAACAAACTTCTTTCACCGGTCATATGCCTTGAACAACCGCTATCCATGAACCATTCATTGTTTGCCTTTGCCTTAAAACATATCTGAAAAATAAGGAAATAAATCTTATCTTTTTGGTACCCATTTTATGGGTCCATTTGGGTTAGTAATAGAATCTAATCTAAGTTGATCTAACTTTGAAAGCCCAAATCTTGTGTTTCTTGGAACCCAAACTAATTTAGCACCATGGTCATATAGTTTCTTAAAGTTACATTTGTAAGTTTTATGACCCATCTTATTGCAGAAATTACAAGTCATAGGTAATCTTGGAGTAGGTCTCCAAGCATATAAAGGTTCAATCATTGGTCTTCTAGTCCACTTAAAATTTTTCTTTTGTGGCTTGTATATAGATGCAGTTTTAGTTTGATATTTCTCAAGTAATTTCACATTTGATTTGCTACTTTCTCCTTGCTCAAATTTTTGATACCCAAGACCTCTTTTATGTGTTTGGGAGGTCATATTCAAAAACATTTTGACGTTTTCTCCTGGATTAGAGAACTTGGCTAATGATTCATTTAATGATTTGTTCTCCTTTTTTAGCAAATCATTTTCTTCTGCAAGTTTACCATTTATAATTATTACTGCATCACATTGTTTTTTCTTAATTTTAAACTTGCTTCCTAATTTCTTCATTTCTTCATATAAAGAATCATATGCCATTTGTAGCTCATCTAACTCAGCACATTTGAGGCATTCATGAGAGGAAGAATAACTTGAATTAGGAAGGGAGAATTTGGAACTTACCTCTTCATTGCTTGTGCATTTAGAGGTAGTTTGTTCTCCTTGCTCGATTTGTGCCATACAGCAAATTCTCGCACATTCTTCTGCTTCGATTTCGTCGGTTGAGGAGCTACTCGTTGTAGATTCCTCGTCATTCACGTACATGCCTCTTCCTTTATATTTCTGAAATCTTCTATTGTCCCCTCGATCCTTTCTTTGTTCTTTTGCCTTGATTTCTTCGGGAGTTGGACATTGGGCTTGCATATGTCCCGAACCGCCGCATCGGTAGCACTTTGTTGATTCTTTCTTCTTCTCTCGGGGAGTTCTTTCTTTGAAGCTTCTGAAATTTTTGCCTTTCCTCACAAATTTTCTGAATCGTTTTGTGAGTAGAGCAATCTCGTCGTCATTTTGAGAAGAAGATGTGTCATCGGTGTCTTGTGCGGCTTTTAAGGCAATTGCTCTTTTGCCCCTGTGTTGATCTTCATTCCTTTTCTTAATTAGCTCATGTGACATAAGTGAGCTAATTAAGTCTTCGAGCTTCAGCGTGTTGAGGTCTTTGGCTTCTTCAATTGCAGTGATCTTTGGAGTCCATGATTCGGGTAGAGCTCTTAAAATCTTCATGACCTGCTCAGATTCAGATATTGCTTTTCCAAGACCTTTTAAAGCATTAGTAATCTTAGAGAATCTAGCAAACATTTCAGAAATATTTTTTGTTTCTAACATTCTAAAGTTCTCTAGTTCTCCAATCAAAATATTCCTTCTCGTCCCTTGGACTTGAGAAGTTCCTTCATAGATAGAGGTTAGCGTATCCCATATTTCTTTGGCGGTCAAGCAAGAGGATACTCTATCATATTCAGAAGCATTAAGAGCACAAAATAAAGAGTTCATAGCTTTGGCGTTGCTCTTAACAGTTCTTACTTCCTCATCGGTCCATTTGGAAGCTCTTTCATCGGTAGGCAGTATTACTCCATCTTGGATAGCAATCCAAGAGTCCATATCGGTAGCCATGATGAGTTGCTTCATACGAAGCTTCCAATATCCAAAATTGTTCCCATCAAACAACGGTGGCCTTGTAAAGGATTGGCCTTCAGCAAATGCGGGAACAGAAGTAGATTGGGATGCCATTTCAATGAGATCTCTTTGATAAACTCAAAGACCTGCTCTGATACCACTTGTTGGTCCCGAGTTGATGGCCTAACCCAAGAGGGGAGGGGTGAATTGGGTTCTTTAAAATTTCTTTTGTAAACTTAAAAATCTTAACCCCTTGAAAAAGTTAATCCCCTTTTTAAGCGAATGGAGAGCAAATAAGATAAAGCAGTAAAAATAAGTAGAACACAAGATTTATAGTGGTTCGGGCAAACCTTCCCTACTCCACTCTTCCAAGCTCACACTCCGTTGTGACTTGGGTTCCACTATGTATTCCACGAATACACTTAGAGTCACCGCTCTCTTCTAGATTCAAAGCTCTAGGGGGCATAACAACTAGAGCCACTTGCTCTCTTCTAGATTCAAAGCTCTAGGGGGCATATACAACTAGAGCCACTTGCTCTCTTCTAGATTCAAAGCTCTAGGGGGCATATACAACTAGAGCCACTTGCTCTCTTCTAGATTCAAAGCTCTAGGGGGCATATACAATCACTTGCACAAGTAGGTGATGAGTCTCACTCCAATCACACCCTACTTTGCATACACTTGATCTTAGCTACCCAAGCTAAATCAAGATTTATACAACCAAATAAAGAAATGAATAAAAACTACACTTTACAGATTTGTGTAGGCAGTTTTGAGCTCGAGGAAGAAATCAAAAGTAGCTTGAATGATGATTGTTGAAGCAACTTGCAGTTTGAAGCTCTTTCTTCCTTTGAAACACTCAAATATGGAGAAAAAGTATTTGAAAGTCTTTCTTGTACTTCTTTTCTCTCTTTGATCTTTATAGTAGTGTCTCTTCTTTTCCTCACGTTCATTTGAATGTCCTTTTATAGATTGAGGAAAATATGAACGTTGTAGAAGTAGTTGGCGTGCAATAAATGAACTCCAACGGTCAAAAATTTGACTGTTATACTCCAAGTCGAAGATGAAGTCGACTTGGCCTGCGACTTGGCTTCCAAGTCGTACATGGAGTCGACTTGGCGTGCGACTTGGGTTCTTCAGAAACTCAAGTCTGAGACTTGGGTCGACTTGGCTTTCAGACTTCAACTCAAGTCGATCCTGAAGTCGACTTGGGTTGCGACTTGGCTTGGTCTATTACAGAAACGCCTTGATCTTCTTGAAATGTCTTGAATCTTGCAAACCATTTGAAAGTTTTGAGTTCTTGCAAGATATGTGTATTTTCCTTGCTTTGCTTTGGACTCACTGGGTCTTCATGACTTGGTTTTTACTCCATTTGGAAGCTAGCTTGAAGATTTGCTTTGAGCTTGATAGACTTGATTTGAACTTGAACTTGAATTCTTGCTTTGATCTTAAGTCACTTTAAGAATAGGCTTTAAAGCTCATTTGTATGTGAGAAACTTCAAATGGATGTCTTGGATATGCTTGAATCTTCATCTTGGACTTCAAATCTTCTCAAGTCGAAGTTGGAGTCGACCTGATTTGCGACTTCGCCCAAGTCGCACTTGGAGTCGACTTCGTCTGCGACTTCGCATCTTCGGGAGCCAGATTTCAACGCTGGACATTTTTGTGTACTTCGAAGTCGATGCTGAAGTCGACTTCGTATGCGACTTGACTACCCAAGTCGCATGTGGAGTCGACTTGGCTTGCGACTTCACTCGTCAGAATTCCATTTTTAACTTTGTCCAGTTTTGGCTTGTTTGAAGTCGTTAGTGGAGTCGACTTCACTATCGACTTCACTCCCAAGTCTAAGTTCAAGTCGACTCGAAGATCGACTTGACTTCTCTGCTTTCCTTAAACACTTGGCAAAAATATTAGTCATATATATATATACTCAAACTAGTTCTTGTTAATCATCAAAACTCAATCCTTGGCCAATTTGATTTATTTTGAACATTGTTTCCAACAGTAGACTCTTCTGAGTTGTGTGCCACTTTTAACGCAATGATTTTCTTCCCTTTGTGATTGTCTTCGTTTCTTCTCTTAATTAGCTCATGTGACATTAATGAGCTAATTAGATCTTCTAGCTTTAGTGTATTTAGGTCTTTGGCTTCTTCAATTGCCGTAATCTTTGGAGTCCAAGATTCCGGTAGAGCTCTTAATATCTTCATAACCTGTTCGGATTCAGAGATAGCTTTTCCAAGACCTTTCAAAGCGTTAGTAATCTTAGAAAATCTAGCAAACATTTCAGAGATATTTTCTGTTTCTAGTATTTTGAAGCTTTCCAATTCTCCTATGAGAATATTTCTCCTAGTCCCTTGGACTTGAGAGGTTCCTTCATAAATCGATGTTAGAGTATCCCATATTTCTTTAGCGGTTAGACAAGAAGATACTCTATCATATTCGGAAGCCGTAAGAGCACAAAATAAAGAATTCATGGCCTTAGCATTGCTCTTAACAGTTCTTACTTCCTCTTCGGTCCATTTGGAAGCTCTTTCATCGATAGGCAATGTTACATCATCCTGGATTGCAATCCAAGAATCCATGTCGGTAGCCATAATGAGATGCTTCATACGAAGCTTCCAATAGCCGAAATTGTTCCCATCAAACAATGGTGGCCTAGTAAATGATTGGCCCTCGGCAAATGCGGGAACGGAAGTCGATTGGGATGCCATATCAATTAATCTCTTTGGTTTAACTCAAAGACCTGCTCTGATACCACTTGTTGGTCCCGAGTTGATGGCAATTTTCCAAGAGGGGAGGGGTGACTTGGGTATTTAAAAATTTATAACTTAAACAGAAACTTTACCCCAGATTAATCTAGTCCCCTTAATGAAGAAACGAAATGGAAAGCAATATAATATAGAGAGCAGAAATATAAATCAAACACACAAGATTTTTATAGTGGTTCGGGCAACCTCCCTGCTCCACTCTTCCAAGCTCACACTCCTTGTGACTTGAGTTCCACTATTGTATTCTCTCAATACAATTAGAGCCACTGCTCTCTTCTAGATTCCAGCTCTAGGGGGCTTCAACACAACACAGCACAAGTAGGTGATGAGTTCCACTCCAATCACACACTACTTTGCTCACACTTGATCTTAGTTCCTCAAACTAAATCAAGTTCAATACAACAAAATGAAATAACAAAAGGAGTCTACACTTTACAAATGTGTAGAAGCAATTTGGCGCAGAGAAGAACTCGTAATGTAGACTTTGAAGATTCAGAAATGTAGCTCTTGCAATTTGAAGCAAAGTTCTTCCTCTATGAATGGCTTGATCTCTTTAGAGCTCTTGAATATAGGAGTTAAGCACACTTAATGATTCTCTACTTCTTCCCTCATCCACCATGAATGCCTTTTATAATTTTGGAGGGAATCCGAACGTTAGAAGGTAGGTGGCGCGCATTAAATGCGCCAACATTCGAATAAATTCCGACCGTTGCGACCCAAGTCGCAGGCGGAGTCGACTTCGGATGCGACTTCGCCCAAGTCGCAGATGGAGTCGACTTCGGGTGCGACTTCGCCTTCGGTTTGCGACTTCAAGTTTCAGATCGGGTCGACTTGGGCATCGACTTGACCCAAGTCGCAGGTGAAGTCGACTTCGGGTGCGACTTCACCTTGTTAGGTTCCAAGTCTGAGTCTTGAGTCGACTTTGGCTTCAGACTTCAACTCAAGTCGATCATGGAGTCGACTTGGGTTGCGACTTGACTTGGTCTTTGCAAAATATGCTTTGATCCTCATTGATTTGCTTCTATCTTGTTTGGCTTTCTTCCTTTAGTTGCTTTCATTCTAGAATGGCTCCTTATACTTGTAGATCTTGTGATTCTTGAAGAGCTTTACTTTGATTCTTCTTGGATTAGCTTGAACCTTGTGAATCTTTGAAGAACTTGAATCTTGCATGGTAGATTCATGCACCTTGCTTGCTTTTGATTCATATTGATCTTCATGACTTGATTATTTCTTCATCTTGGAGCATGCTTGAATCTTTGTGAGTCTTTGAAGAACTTGAATCTTGCATGGTAGATTCATGCACCTTGCTTGCTTTTGATTCATATTGATCTTCATGACTTGATTATTTCTTCATCTTGGAGCATGCTCGAATCTTTGCCTTGGACTTGATAAACTTGAGTTGATCTTGAAAAGGAGCTTGAATCTGCATTTTGGACTTTGAAGAACGTCAAGTCGAACTCGGGGTCGACTTCGTCTGCGACTTCGCCCAAGTCACAACTGGAGTCGACTTCGACTGCGACTTCGTTATACTTCTCTCCCAAATTCAACTCTAGAGTGATTTTAGCATCTGAAGTCGATGCTGGAGTCGACTTCATTTGCGACTTGGGAAGCCAAGTCGCAAGTGGAGTCGACTTGGCCTCCGACTTCACCTGCTCTTCTTCCCATTTCAACTCTGGACAGTTTTGGCACTTTCAAGTCGATCTTGGAGTCGACTTGGGAAACGACTTGGCCTTCCATGCTTTATGTTCTTCAAATGTATATCCCTTAAACATATCCACAAACATGTTAGTAACCAAGACTTACTCAAATTGATTTGTTTAATCATCAAAACATAGATTTAACTTGTTTTCCACATATTTCCAACAGCCGTCGGGAGCTGTTGTGCCCATTTGCTTTGGATGAAACAACAACTTAGGGATTATGGTATGAATTTTAGAGATATACCTATTAAATGTGATAATACTAATGCAATATGTTTAACTAAAAATCCAGTATTGCATTCTAGGACCAAGCACATAGACCTTAGACATCATTTTATTAGAGAACATGTAGAAAGCCATGATATATGTTTGGAATATGTGAGAACAGAAGATCAAATTGCAGATATTTTTACCAAACCTCTAGCAAAAGAACCATTTTATAAAATTAGAAATGATATGGGGATCATTGAACTAAATTAGGAACAATAAGATAAGATGAATTAACTTAGAAAAGCACAAGCTGAGGGGGAGCACGGGTTTAGGGGGAGTAGCCCCGCCATTCTCAAAGGATTAACCCACTCCATCTCTAATTTTCGATCAATTGACAAAAAGGGGGCGAAGAGATTAGAATTTGAGTTTTGAGTAGTATTAGTTTGAAATGTTTGTATGACTGTTTTAACTTGTGATTTATTGGAAGTGAAATATGTACGTTAAACTTCAAAATGCAAAAGACTAGTGATTATTCTACAGATACCAAAACAAAATCAAATAGTATGTTTTTAAAGACATTGAAAGGTATACACTCAAATCGGTTTTGTCAATCATCAAAAAGGGGGAGATTGTTGGAAACATGTGGAAAATAAGCCAAGTTTATGTTTTGATGATTAACAAATCAATTTGAGTAAGTTTTAGTTACTAACATGTTTGGGAATATGATAAAAATGAAGAAAATGAAGCATGACAGGTCAAGTCGAATTCCAAGTCGACTTAGGCATCGACTTAGGCCAAGTCGATCCCCAAGTCGACTCCAGCAGTGACTTCAAAACGACATTCCTTCCAGAGTTGAAATTGGGTGGCAAAGCTGCCGAAATCGCACATGAAGTCGACTTCACTTGTGACTTGAGGTGAAGTCGCAGACCAAGTCGACTCCGGCATGGACTTCATGCTTAACTTTCTGTCCAGAGTTGAAATCGGGGACGAGAGTTGCCGAAGTCGCATCCCAAGTCGACTCCGCATGCGACTTGGATGAAGTCGCAGATCAAGTCGACTCCAGCTTCGACTTCAGTGCGGAAATTGCCGAACGAGTTGACTCAATGATAGATTTGAGTGGAGAAGAAGGTCAAGTCGACTCAAACATTCAACATGGATCAAATAAAGATCAAATGAAGACCAAAGCAAGCAAGGTTGCATGAATCCATCATGTTGGATCATAAACACATACTCGAACATCTTCTATGCATTCCAAGATTCAAGACTCAAGACATGGAATCAAATGCTTTCAAGATAGAAGAATCATAAAGAGTCTTAAGTAATATAAAATGGTGGAAGAACAACCAAACATGAAGAAATTCAAGCAAGCAAGGCATTCCAAAGAACTTCAAGTTCAACTAGCAAGCTGAAGAAGTGAAGTCGCACCCGAAGTTGACTTCACCTGTGACTTGGGTCAAGTCGAGGACCAAGTCGACCTAGACTAGAACTTGAAGAAGCTGCGGATAGCCGAAGTCGCACCCGAAGTCGACTCTGTTAGAAACAATGTTTAAAACAAAACAAAATTGACCAAAGCTTAAGTTTTGATGATTAACAAAGGCTAATTTGAGTATATTAAAGAGTACTAATGAGTTTTCTCAATGATTTAAGGAACTGAAATAGCCAAGTCGATCCCCAAGTCGACTTGGACTTCGACTTAGGGTGAAGTCGATCCCAAAGTCGACTCCACTATCGACTTGACTTTGAACCTCAAAGGCAAAATCAGAAATGGAAAAGTAGCAGGTGAAGTCGCAGGCTAAGTTGACTCCACTTGCGACTTGGGAAGCCAAGTCGCACACGAAGTCGACCTCACTATCGACTTCAGTCGAGAAAAACTGTCCAGACCTGATTTTGGGGCACAAAGCTGCCCAAGTCGCAGGCCAAGTCGACTCTAGGTGCGACTTGGGTGAAGTCGCAGACAAGGTCGACTCCATCCTCGACTTGAGAAGTTCAGACTTCAAAATGCAGTTCCAAGCCCATTCCAAAAACCTACTTGAACTTTATCAAGATCCAAATCAAGGAGCAAAGACTATTCTCAAAGATAACTTGAGTTTCACTCAAGTTCAAAGTAAGAATACATGTTCAAGATTAAATCAAGTCTATCAAGTCCTAAAGATCAAATGACTCCAAAGCAAAGCAAGGTACATGAATCTGTCTTACAAGAATCAAACTCTCCAAAGATTCATGAGGTTTAAGCCTATCCAAGATAAACCAAAAATAAGGACTTCAAGATTAACAAGATCTACAAGTATGAGAATCATCCAGAATGAAAATGATTCAAAGGAAGAAAGCCAAGCATGATAGAAGCAGATCAAATGAAGATCAAAGCATTTTCAGCAAAAACCGAGCCAAGTCGCAAGTCAAGTCCACTCTAGGATCGACTTGAGTCGAAGTCTGAAGCCAAGTCGACGAAGACTCAGACCTGGGAATCTAAAGAACTGGAGTCGCAGACGAAGTCGACTCCAGATGCAACTTGGGAAGCCACGTCGCATGCCAAGTTGACTCCACTTTCGACTTGGAAAATAACGTTCGAATTTTTGAACGTTGGAGTTCATTTATTGCGCGCCAACCACCTATACAACGTTCAAATCTTCCTCACTCTATAAAAGGACACTCAAATGAACGTGAAAAAATATACAAGACACTCATATACACTACTATACACACTACAAAGTCCAAAGAGAGAAAAGAAGTGCAAGAAGGAGTTTCTATTTCATTTTCTCCATATTTGAGTGGTCCATATACATTCAAAGGAAGAAAGAGCCTCAAGTTGCAAGCTGCTTCATCGATACTCATCCAAGCTACTTCTACAATCTCTTTCTCGAGCTAAACTTGCCTACACATCTCTGTAAAGTGTAGTTTTTCTTATTTCAAGTCTTGTTGTATTAAACTTGATTTAGCTTGGGTAGCTAAGATCAAGTATATGCAAAGTAGTGTGTGATTGGAGTAGAACTCATCACCTACTTGTGCTGTGTGTTGTGTATGCCCCCTAGAGCTGGAATCTAGAAGAGAGCGGAGACTCTAAGTGTATTCGAGGAATATATAGTGGAACCCAAGTCACAACGGAGTGTGAGCTTGAAAGAGTGGAGTAGGGAAGGTTTGCCCGAACCACTATAAATCTTGTCTTCTGCTTCCTTTTACTGCTTTATCTTAATTGCTCTCTATTTGCTTTCAAAAGGGGATTAATCTTTCAAGGGGTTAAGATTTTTAATTTACCAAAGAATTTTTTAAAGAACCCAATTCACCTCTCCCCTCTTGGGTTTAGCCATCAACTCGGGACCAACAAGTGGTATCAGAGCAGGTCTTTGAGTTTACCAAAGAGATCTTATCGATATGGCATCCCAATCTACTTCCGTTCCCGCATTTGCTAAAGGCCAATCCTTTACAAGGCCACCATTGTTTGATGGGAATAATTTCGGTTATTGGAAGCTTCGTATGAAGCAACTCATCATGGCTACCGACATGGATTCTTGGATTGCAATCCAAGATGGAGTAACCTTGCCTACCGACGAAAGAGCTTCCAAATGGACCGATGAGGAAGTAAGAATTGTAAAGAGCAATGCCAAAGCTATGAACTCACTATTCTTTGCTCTTACTGCTTCTGAATATGATAGAGTATCCTCTTGTTTAACCGCCAAAGTGATATGGGATACGTTAACCTCCATTTATGAAGGAACTTCTCAAGTCCAAGGGACGAGAAGAAATATTTTGATTGGAGAACTAGAAAACTTTAGAATGCTAGAAACAGAAAATATTTCTGAAATGTTTGCTAGATTCTCAAAAATTACTAATGCTTTAAAAGGTCTTGGAAAGGCTATATCTGAATCTGAGCAGGTTATGAAGATTTTGAGAGCTCTACCGGAATCTTGAACTCCAAAGATTACTGCGATAGAAGAAGCCAAGGACCTCAACACATTGAAGCTAGAAAACTAAATTAGCTCATTAATGTCACATGAGCTAATTAAGAAAAGAAATGAAGATCATCACAAAGGCAAAAGAGCAATTGCCTTGAAAGCCGCACATGATACAGACGACACCTCATCCTCTCAAAATGACGATGAGATTGCCCTACTCACAAAACGATTCAGAAAATTTGTGAGGAAAGGCAGAAATTTTAGAAGTTTTAAAGATAGAAATTCCAGAGAGAAAAAGAAAGAACCAACCAAATGTTACCGATACGGCGGTTCGGGTCACATGCAAGCTCAATGTCCAACTCCCGAAGAAAGCAAGGCAAAAAAACAAAGAAAAGATCGAGGGAACAACAAAAGATTCCAAAGAAATAAAGGAAGAGGCATGTACGTGAATGACGAGGAATCTACAACGAGTAGCTCTTCAACCGACGAAATCGAGGTGGAAGATTGTGCAAGAATATGTTGCATGGCGCAAATCGAACAAGAAGAACAAATCATCTCAAGAAAGTGCACAAGCAATGAAGAGGTAAGTTCCAAACCTTGCCATTCTCAATCAAGTTATTCTTCTTTTCAAGAATGCCTCAAATGTGCTGAATTAGAAGAACTACAAATTGCATATGATTCATTATATGAAGAAATCAAAAAATTAGGAAGCAAGTTTACAATTAAGAAAAGACAATGTGATGCAGTAATAATTGTAAATGGTAAACTTGCAGAAAAATTAGAAAAATTGAAAGATGAATATGATTTGCTAAAAAAGGAGAACGGATCATTAAATGAATCATTAGCTAAGTTCTCTAATCCAGGAGAAAATGTAAAGATGTTTCTGAATATGACCTCTCAAACAAATAAAAGAGGTCTTGGTTACTATATATTTGAGTAAAAAGAAAGTGGTGAATCGAATGTGCCAATGCTTGGGAAATATCAAACCAAAACTGCACCTATATACAAGCCACAAAAGAAAAATTTTATGTGGACTAGAAAGCCAACGTTTGAACCATTAGATACTTGGAGGCCTACTCCAAGATTACCTATGGCTTGCAATTTTTGTAATAAAATGGGTCATACAATCTATAAATGTAACCTTAAGAAACTGTATGATCATGGTGCAAAATTAGTTTGGGTTCCAAGGAACACAAGATTTGGGCTTTCAAAGTTAGAACTACAAAGATTGAATTATTTTACTAACCCAAATGGACCCATATAATGGGTACCAAAGAGATAAGATTTACTTGTTTATTTTTCAGACATGTTTTAAAGCAAAGGCAAATAATGTATGGTTCATGGATAGCAGTTGTTCAAGGCATATGACCGGAGAAAGAAGTCTATTTCATAAACTTACGCCTTGCAACGATGGAATAGTTGCCTTTGGTAATAATGAAAAAGGTAAAATTAAAGGAAAAGGAAAAATACATAGTAGTTCAAATGCATGCATGGAAGATGTTTTGTTTGTTGAAGGACTCAAGCACAATCTAATGAGCATTAGTCAATTATGTGACAAAGGATATAAAGTTGTGTTTAAATCATCTATATGTAATGTATTTGATGGAGAACATATCATGTTTAGTGGAAAAAGACATGGAAATATATATTTGGTTTCACTAGATGAACTAAATGGTCAATGTCTAATGGCCATTGATAATGATCCATGGGTTTGGCATAAAAGGCTTGGACATATAAACATGGGAAAGATAAAGACCCTATGGAAAAAGAGTTTGGTAGAAGGATTACCAAGATTGAAATATGACAAGGATAAAATTTGCAAGGCATGTTAATTATCAAAACAACCCAAGATGCCTTTCTCTACCAAAAAGGAAATTTCCACTACTAGGCCACTTGAATTGCTACACATGGATCTATACGGGCCATCCGACATTCTAACCATTGGTGGAAAGAGATACGTTGTAGCGCCCCGAACTGAGGCGTCCACATAGTCCTTACTCCAAGATCTTGTCGATTGGTAAACGTGAATCAGGATTGTTGTCCTGATCACGCGGCGGGTTATTAATTGGATCTCGTCCAATTTTTTTTTCTTTTTCTTTTCTTTCAACACATAAATATATACTCATCATCATTCATAATGGACTTATCCATAATATCATAAATCATCAACTTCTCATATTATTCATCACTTCATAATTTCATACAACTTATGTCCTTTTTCATCACATCCCATTAGGGAATCTGTTCATACAAAAATCTACTAACCTTTGTAGATTCTTCTTTTCCTTTAGCAACTCGTGCCCTTCATTTCTTGTCTTTCCCTACACCTGTCTGAGGTTGGGAAAACAAAACATGAGTCGAAACTCAATAAGCAAGCATTTTTCATTTTAAATGCATTTCTCTCCGTTTGATAGAAGACACTTACCAAGTGATCAACTACCAACGAAACAGAAACCTTTTCATAAACCATTGGATGTGCAAATGCTTCCTTTCAATTCCTGACATGAACCATTGTGTGCGGGTACGCTAGCCCAGGGAACATCTCACATAGCATGGTCCAATGCGCCGGCTGTCTCCGACTTGGCCTCATCAAGGGAACCTCTCTTCCTCTTGACGCCTACATGGTTCCTACATGCATGACTTTTGATTTCCCGGCATTATATACCTCTTACACCAGGTAACTTGTCATTCTCATGTAGAGAATTATTTGCACCATTGTAATGCCCCATTCGTAAAAATACTCAATAACTAATCAACGGCGCTACACAATCTAAGAAAAATTCGGCAGCATCTCCCCATAACATACAAGGGGTAATATGGAATACATGACCTGATATTCATAACATTTCCATCTGTAACATTCAATCCTATTTATATACTTGCATCTTCATATAATAAGAACATTCATATAGAAGGAAATCATTACATATTTTCCTTACACAACAAACAGATATAATAGTCATGCATATGTGCATCAACAGGGATTATAATCCAATCTGAAATACCAAATACATTATAGTTTTCAAAGCGAATCCGCCTAAGTAATTGTCTACATATATGATTATCAAAAGAGCACAAGTCTAAAAGAACTGAAATCAACATATTGTGCTAGGGTCTCTCATGTTTGATCTTCAACTTGTCCCATCCTTAAGTTTCCCTTCTGACCTGCGATCTAAAAGCACAATAACAATGATATGAGTCTAAATAGACCCAGTAAGTAGCTAGTGGTTAGCACAAAGTGCAAATAAGCATAATGATGGATACTCATACAGTGATGAAGCTAATACACATGGGTCCAATACCCACTCCCAAGATCGTATACATATAACCATACACACAAATTGACCAACACAACCAATCATCTACTCATGTCCATCAAGGGCCATGAACAACCCTCTCCTCATGTCAATCAGGGGCCATGAACAACCCTTACAACCAACTATTTGAGATAACGCATCATACATAACAGACAATGATACACATCGCAAACCACACATACAACATCAACACAATTCAGATTCAACACATAGATCTGTCACACAAGCATTTTATCAAACACATGATAGGTGCGAAATGAAAGAACCTTCAATTCATACTCTCGATTGGGGCAAATCAATTCACGTCACATTCCAACAATATAACAACTGCTAAGAAGTCTTTTACATCATAGAAATCACGCATTCAAAGTAAATTCACCATGAACCCTAACTGTTACGAACTCTACGCCTAATACCATGGAGTCGTTAGAAACTATACATTCCCTCTAGCCTCGCATCGCGTTTAACATAAAATTTCATCACTAAATCGAGAAGGGGCGACATCTACTTACTTGAATCGAAATTTCCCCCAAAAATAGTGCTCCAGACTTAGACGGAGAGATTCGGAACTTCCACGATTCGAGTCGATGATCCTCAAACAGTCGGTAGAGCTTCCTTGAATGAATCCGTGGCTAGCCCGAACTGAATGGTGGGGAAAGAAGAGAAGACGCAGAGAACGGAAAGAGAAGAAGAAGGAAGATAGCCGGGTGCGGGATGAAAAGAATGAACCCTAGCGCGCGCGGGCTTCCTTTATTACTGAATCCCTATCGGGTCGGGTCGGAACATGGATCGGGTCTAATTGCAATTAGTAATTTACTCTCCCACTCATACGACTTAATAATTAAAATTTTCGAACCCCGTACCTACTCTGCGAGGGAAACAATAGTCATAGTGCCCATCAATGGAACGCTAATCATACATGCACATATGCACTATACATCTCCTAAATGTCGTGTCCATGTATGTTATGTATCCATTAATATCGTAAAATTCTTACTAGCATGTTCATAAGTTACCTCATAAATAGAGAAAAGTTATAATAAAAATAGAATAAAATACCTGGTCCTCACAACCATCCCTTAAAATCATCATTTTAAATTCATGCTTTTCAGTCCATGTATGAAAATGCAATGCATTCATTCACACATACATTCCTTCACACATAACTTTTCCTTTGCCTCCACCTCTCTGGAGGACGCCGTCGGCACACAGCCCATACGACTCGGCAATAGTGGAGAGGGATCCCTGATCCTACTTCCTCCACTAAAGCCTCTTCTTCATACATCATACATCATACATCATACATGTGCACATGTCCATGAACATCACATGATATCAATATGCCGACATGACTTTCCGTAAAAACTTATAAACATTCATCATTTCAAAACATTATAGGAATGGCCATCCTTAAAACACATTTCATAAATACTTGAGAATAAAATCACATTTTCAAAAGGGTTGCTTGCTTACAAATCATCATTTTCAATGAAGCAATAAAATCACATTTTCAAAGTTGTGCTTGCTTACCTTTGCTTTGCTTCAACCTGACTCCTTTATCCTTTCCTTTTTTTCCTATACAAGGAAAATGGATATTTTATCTATCCATTCTATGTTTACTTTCCATGCTTGCTTTATAACCTTTAATTACCTCATTCCCATAGAGGTTAATCGTATAAAGATACTTAGTCATTACTCATTTATATGGATTTTTATCCATAAATTCTTTAAAAATTCCATCCATATATCCTCATAAAATATAAAAATAAATCTCAATTTTTCCCCAAATCACGCTGTTTACTGTTCATAATTACTGTTCATAGAGACGTGGTTACTGTTCATGGGTTCCAAAAATTGATATTTTTTCCAAAAATAAAAAATACCATGACATACCTTATGCCTAGTATATCATAGGACATTTCATACATTTTGATTTTATCATCATTTACTCGACAAAAAAAAATCATTTTTTCCATCTACTAAAAATCATCATAAATTCACTTAAGCATAATCCTTAATTCCAAAAATCATGAAATTAATATATCATCATTCCAACATCATATTTATCATAATCATACATCCCAAATCATCATTTATCAAATTTGGAGCATTATTTCCACATATCATACATGATTTTCCCGAATGCTCCATCTTTGCTCCAAATTTTCGATATTTCGGCATAATTCCAATTAAGCATTATAAATTTACTTATTTTCTCATGCTTAGGCATTATCTAAGCATTATTTTACCCTACTTAACATCCAAAAGAAATTTGGAAAGAAATTGCTTACCCGAAGTGGAGATATCCCACTTTTTCTCGCACTTTTTCTCTCTAACTTCCTCCTCTTCTTTCTCCTCAAGGCTAAAACGTGGTGGGGGTGAAAAATGCTCAAATGGAGCTGGGATGAAGTGCCTTGGACGTTCACCCCTGCCCCCTATTTATACTTTTTGATTTTTCATCAAATTGGAATTTACCCCCCTTGCTTGAGGTATTAAATTATAAATGTATTTTTTTCTAATTTCCAAAAGGTGCATGGAGCCTTGTGCAGCCCACCCTAGGCCTGCTCCAGCCCCCCTATTGCAGCCCTATTTTTCTAGCTTTTTTATTTATTAAAATTTATTTATTTTAAGCAAATTAAATCCTAGCCGTTGGTTCTTGATGAGGATGATCATGGGCCATTGGATCATGCCCCAAAAGTCTATTCTCCAGCAGAAATTGCAGGCTTTGCATTAATTTTATTTAATTAAAATTAATCAAAGTCAAATGCCATTAATGAAAAAGTAAAGTTACTTTTTCCCTTTTCAAATGACATTTAATCTTGACCCTTAATTCATGATCCTTGATTAATCTTAGACCATTCATCATATCCATCATCATATCTTGGCCACCCATAAAAAATTTCATCTTGATCCGATGTCCGGATTGCAAGATATGAATTTTTCTTCATTTTCTTCAAAAATCAATTAAAAATCCGAAAATACTAAATAAACCAAAAAGTTGCTATTTTGTCCTTTTGTGGGAAGCTTCCTTTTTTGTCTTTTTGTGATTAAGTTAATCCAAAGTGATTAACTTAACATATTTTTTAATCCCACATTTACTATTCATATTTCACTATTCACGTGCACTATGCACTATTCATCCGAATTTCATAATTAACTATTTTAACATCTATTCCCATATATTTTTCATACTCATGAATATATATTAATATATTACCTAGAGTTTACAACCCCAGGGTTTCATACATGTATCTAAGATCGGGGTTTCACATACGTGTTTGTGATTGTTGATGATTTTTCAAGATTTACATGGATAATTCTCTTAGCTAGCAAAGATGAAGTCTTCTCTATGTTTGCAACCTTTGTAAATTTGGTGCAAAATGAAAAACAAAGTACAATTGTAACCATAAGAAGTGATCATGGTGGTGAATTCGAAAACAAACGATTCATAGAATTTTGCAATGAAAAAGGAATTCATCACACATTTTCTGCACCAAGAACTCCACAACAAAATGGAGTAGTTGAAAGGAAAAACAGAACTATACAAGAGATGGCTAGAACAATGCTAAATGAGAGCAAACTATCCAAGAAATTTTGGGGTGAAGCTGTAAGTACAGCTTGTTATGTTTTGAATCGAGTTACCATTAGAGCAATCTTGAAAAAGACCCCATATGAGCTATGGAAAGGAAGAAAACCAAATATCTCTTATTTTCATGCTTTTGGATGCACATGCTATGTTTTGAACAATGGAAAAACCAACTTGGGAAAACTAGATGCTAGAAGTGATGAGGCAATATTCCTTGGTTACTCATCAAATAGCAAAGCATATAGAGTATTCAATAAACGAAACCAAGTTGTAGAAGAATCCATACATGTTGTATTTGATGAATTTAACCAAACTCCAAGAAAGGAGGATGAATTAAGTGATGCAGATGAAACAAAAGGAAAAGAACAACCAAAGGAAATCGAGCTCAAGCCAGAAAATCTCATGGAGGAAGAGGTAAGTGAAGGTAATGACTCTTACAAACCACCAACTGATTTAAAGTTCAAAAATGCCCATCCAATTGAGCAAGTCATTGGAAATGTGTATGAAGGAGTAAAAACTAGAAGATCAAAGCAAAACATTTGTGGACAATATGCTTTTGTGTCCAAGATCGAATCAACTACCATTGAACAAGCTCTTAATGATGAAAGCTGGGTTATTGCAATGCAAGAAGAGCTAAATCAATTTGAAAGAAATGATGTATGGCATTTAGTTTCTAGACCAAATGGTCATACCATTATTGGTACCAAATGGATATTTAGAAACAAATTGGACGAAATCGGACTTGTAATTAGAAACAAGGCTAGATTAGTAGCCAAAGGGTATTCCCAGGAAGAAGGAATTGATTTTGAAGAATCATATGCACCCGTGGCTAGATTAGAAGCCATACATATTTTACTAGCATTTGCTTCTCATATGAATTTCAAATTGTTCCAAATGGATGTAAAAAGTGCATTTCTGGACGGATATTTGAATGAAGAAGTGTATGTTGAACAACCCCCAGGATTTGAAGAAAAGGATCAATCGAAATATGTTTATAAATTGACCAAAGCGTTATATGGATTAAAACAAGCTCCAAGAGCTTGGTATGAAAGGTTGAATAAATTTTTGATTGATCATGAGTTTCAAAGAGGAAAAGTTGATACTACTTTGTTCATTAAATATAAAAATAAAAATATTTTAATTATACAAATTTATGTAGATGATATAATATTTGGTGCTACTAACGAAAATCTATGCCAAGAATTTTCTAAGATTATGCAGAGCGAATTCGAAATGAGCATGATGGGAGAATTAAATTTCTTCCTTGGACTGCAAATCAAGCAACAAAATGAAGGGATATTTCTAAACCAGTCCAAGTATGTCAAAGAGATGCTCAAGAAATTTGGAATGCAAAATAGCAAAGGGGCAAATACTCCAATGAGCTCTACAATCAAGATCGACACAGATGAAAACGGTAAATGTATCGATCAAAAGCTTTATAGAAGCATGATAGGATCTTTGCAATATTTAACTGCTTCTAGACCTGATATTTTATTCAGTGTTTGTATGTGTTCTAGATTTCAAGCATGTCCTAAAGAATCACATCTACTTGTTGTAAAAAGGATTTTTAAATATTTAACAAAAACTACCAATCTTGGACTATGGTATCCAAAGGGGTCAACCTTTGATTTAATCGGCTATTCGGATGCGTATTTTGCTGGCTACAAGGTAGATAGAAAAAGTACTAGTGGAACTTGTCAGTTTCTAGGACATATGTTAGTTTCATGGCACTCAAGAAAATAAACAAGCGTTGCTCTATCCACTGCGGAAGCCGAATACATAGCCGCCGGTAGTTGTTGTGCCCAATTACTTTGGATGAAACAGCAATTGAAAGATTATGGTATTGATTATTTTGATATTCCTATTAGATGTGATAATACAAGTGCAATTTGTCTGACTAAGAATCCTGTACTGCATTCAAGAACCAAGCATATTGATGTAAGACACCATTTCATTAGAGAACATGTTGAAAACCATGATATTTGTTTAGAATATGTGAAAACAGAAGACCAAATTACTGATATCTTTACCAAACCACTAGCCAAGGAATCATTTTGTAAAATTAGGAATGATATGGGGATGATAGAGCTAAATTAAGAAAAATCAAACAAGAAACTAAAATCTGAAAAGGTCAAGTCGATGGGTTAAGTCGACTCCATGGGAGCCAAGTTGACTCCGCCAAGTCGACTTGGGAAAGTGAAGTCGACTCCGCTTCTATAGCGAAGTTAACTCCACAGGGTCGAAGTCTAGGCGAAGTCGACTCCGCGAGCGCGCAACCGTCTGACTTCCTCGTCTCTTCCCTTTTTCTTCTCTTTTTCTCTTTTCTTCTCCATTTTCCCGCCAGCAACCTTCCCTTCTTCCGGCGATTCTTCTCCCATTTCCGGCAGCTCTTCTCCTCTCTCTCTTTCTCTCTTTCTCACAGCTCTCTCAGTTCTCTCTCTCCCAACTCTCTCAGCTCTCTCTACCAGCTCTCTCTCTCATTTTCCATTCCTTTCTCCCTCAGTTTCCAACTCCCAAATCAAAATGGCACCAAAAGCTAGACTCCCAAAGCTAGCAGTCAAAAAGCCAGCCCAAAGACCAGTGCCCAGACCTTCCCAATCCAACACAGAAGAGGAAGTTCCTAGAAAACAAAGGACACCCGCTAAGAGAGCAAGGGAGGAACCATCGACATCAACGGGTAGACGGGTTCGATTTCAAACCACTACTCAATCGTCTGATCGAGCTCCGAGGTCGGAAAGTCAACCTCAAAGCTCAACCTCCTCAAGAATCCCGATAAAAAAGGGGCAAGTCTTGAAAATGCCCACGACCTACTTCACGTCTGAGCAGCAACACAGTCGCTTCTACAAATATTTTTATGAGAGAAAGGTATTCATTCCCAAAATCATCGATTTCAAATTTCTCAGCGACTACGAGTTTGATATAGAAGAGTTGCTTGACTTCCAAGGTTGGACACAACTGTTAAAGTCTGACGAAAGGATCTATCCCGATCTCACTAGACTCTTCTACTATTTATGGGTGATACCAAGTTCTCAGCCTATGTCAAAGGAAGCGAGATGTATCTGGGTTCTCTAAATTACCCAAATCAAAATGAAGCCTTAAGGAGAATCGGGAGCATTCTTCAAGTACCCTGTGAAGAAGAACGACTTCCTAAAGACCTGACAATGGACAAAATCTACAACGAGCTGACAAAGAGCAACAAGTACCATGCAGGCACAAAGTTTTTGCATTACATGGATCTTTCTCCTAGGCTCAGAGTCCTCCGTCTGCTAATTGCCCACTGTATCTATCCAAAAGGGGGCTGGAGAAATCAATTGAATCCACAAGAAGCCATGATCCTGTGGAAGTTAATCAATAAAGTCAAGATCAGCCTTCCCAGGCTATTTCTAGAAGCCTTGGCGTGCCGAAAAGACAATCCTAGAGGCGTACTACCTTACGGATCTTGGATCACTAGAATTCTAGAACGGTTCGAGGTAGACATCGACGGGGAACCATTTGAAGTTCCCAAAACGACGAATGCAATCAACAAGGCACTGATCCACCGAATGAAGATCAATCTGGAGCAATTCAGAGAAGATAGAATCCGGGAAAAGCTAGGCGAGCCAGCTCGCGAACAAGAGGACAACGCACAAGCTGAGGGGGAGCAACCTCCTGAGGCACCGCCTGCACAGCCCGCATCTCCCGTGTCGCACGGATCCCATTCTCCTCAAGGATTTGCTGCACCCAAACGAGCGCCTCCTACTTCATCTCAAGAGGCTACACTACAAAGCATTAAAGACGAGATATCAGCTCTTCGGGATGAAATGGGTCATCAAGAGGATAGGATGACTAGTCTTGTGACTGAGGTTTTGACGGCAATCAATGATATGCATTCCCGACAAGATCGAATCAATCGGGAAATGCGTACCATTCGGTATCACCTCGCCTCAGACCGTCACAAAAAGCGACCCATGCCTGAACTCGATCCCTTCGAATCGGGTTCAGTTCATCGCGAGCCGTCTCTCGCACCCGTTTCCTCCTTCTATTCATCAGCCCATAACCGTCCCATCAAACCTCTCTCATACCCCATCTCTCAATTTCAATTCACAAAGTCTTTGCGAATTGACAAATTTTTGATAGATTGACAAAAAGGGGGAGATAGAATAGGCATTGAGTAGAATTTTTGAGTTTTGGGTCAGGTAGTTTGTATTTAGGAGTTTCATTTTCATTTTTGCTTTACATTGTAAACTGAAAACATGGATGATATATGAAACTTGTTTATGCTCAAATATGTGTTTATGATTGATATGTGTGATATGAATGATTGAAAAGATATGTTCTGAATGTTTGAAAGTCATATTTTGTTGAAAGCTATGACAGTTATGTTCTGTTTTTGAAATGCAATTATCTTAAAAGGAACAAGCTCAATTTAGTTTTGTCAATCATCAAAAAGGGGGAGATTGTTAGAAACAATGTTTAAAACAAAACAAAATTGACCAAAGCTTAAGTTTTGATGATTAACAAAGGCTAATTTGAGTATATTAAAGAGTACTAATGAGTTTGCTCAATGATTTAAGGAACTGAAATAGCCAAGTCGATCCCTAAGTCGACTTGGACTTCGACTTAGGGTGAAGTCGATCCCAAAGTCGACTCCACTATCGACTTGACTTTGAACCTCAAAGGCAAAATCAGAAATGGAAGAGTAGCAGGTGAAGTCGCAGGCTAAGTCGACTCCACTTGCGACTTGGGAAGCCAAGTCGCACACGAAGTCGACCTCACTATCGACTTCAGTCTAGAAAAACTGTCCAGACCTGATTTTGGGGCACAAAGCTACCCAAGTCACAGGCCAATTCGACTCCAGGTGCGACTTGGGTGAAGTCGCAGACAAGGTCGACTCCATCCTCGACTTGAGAAGTTCAAACTTCAAAATGCAGTTCCAAGCCCATTCCAAGAACCTACTTGAACTTTATCAAGATCCAAATCAAGGAGCAAAGACTATTCTCAAAGATAACTTGAATTTCACTCAAGTTCAAAATAAGAATACATGTTCAAGATCAAATCAAGTCTATCAAGTCCTAAAGATCAAATGACTCCAAAGCAAAGCAAGGTACATGAATCTGTCCTACAAGAATCAAACTCTCCAAAGATTCATGAGGTTTAAGCCAATCCAAGATAAACCAAAAACAAGGACTTCAAGATTAACAAGATCTACAAGTATGAGGAATCATCCAGAATGAAAATGATTCAAAGGAAGAAAGCCAAGCATGATAGAAGCAGATCAAATGAAGATCAAAGCATTTTCAGCAAAAACCGAGCCAAGTCGCAAGTCAAGTCGACTCCAGGATCGACTTGAGTCGAAGTCTGAAGCCAAGTCGACGAAGACTCAGACCTGGGAATCTGAAGAACTGGAGTCGCAGACGAAGTCGACTCCAGATGCGACTTGGGAAGCCAAGTCGCATGCCAAGTCGACTCCACCTTCGACTTGGAAAATAACGTTCGAATTTTTGAACGTTAGAGTTCATTTATTGCGCGCCAACCACCTATACAACGTTCAAATCTTCCTCACTTTATAAAAGGACACTCAAATGAACGTGAAAAAATATATAAGACACTCATATACACTACTATACACACTACAAAGTCCAAAGAGAGAAAAGAAGTGCAAGAAGGAGTTTCTATTTCATTTTCTCCATATTTGAGTGGTCCATATACATTCAAAGGAAGAAAGAGCCTCAAGTTGCAAGCTGCTTCATCGATACTCATCCAAGCTGCTTCTACAATCTCTTCCTCGAGATAAACTTGCCTACACATCTCTGTAAAGTGTAGTTTTTCTTATTTCAAGTCTTGTTGTATTAAACTTGATTTAGCTTGGGTAGCTAAGATCAAGTATATGCAAAGTAGTGTGTGATTGGAGTGGAACTCATCACCTACTTGTGCTGTGTGTTGTGTATGCCCCCTAGAGCTGGAATCGAGAAGAAAGCGGAGACTCTAAGTGTATTCGAGGAATACATAGTGGAACCCAAGTCACAACGGAGTGTGAGCTTGAAAGAGTGGAGTAGGGAAGGTTTTCCCGAACCACTATAAATCTTGTCTTCTGCTTCCTTTTACTGCTTTATCTTAATTGCTCTCTATTTGCTTTCAAAAGGGGATTAATCTTTCAAGGGGTTAAGATTTTTAATTTACCAAAGAATTTTTTAAAGAACCCAATTCACCCCTCCCCTCTTGGGTTTAGCAATCAACTCGGGACCAACAGACTCCACCTGCGACTTGGGTCGCAACGGTCAGAAATTTTTCGAACGTTGGAGCATTAAATGCGCGCCACCTACTTCCAAACGTTCGGATTCCCTCGCAAATTATATAAGGCATTCAATATGAACGTAGAGGGTAGCTGAGAATTCATTGAATGAGCATAACTCCCATCTCTAAGAGCATTAAGTGATCTAGCCAACATATAGAAGAAGAACTTTGCTTCCAAACTGCCAAGAGCTGCTCGCTGAATCATTAAGCCTACGCTACAAGTTCTTCTCTGCGCCAAATTTGCCTCTACACATCAGTAACGTGTAGAAACTTTCTTTTAGTTTTTCTTGTTGTATTGAACTTGATTTAGTTTGGGTAACTAAGATCAAGTGTAAGCAAAGTAGTGTGTGATTGGAGTGGAACTCGTCACCTACTTGTGCTGTGAATTATTGATGCCCCCTAGAGATGAAATCTAGAAGAGAGCAGTGACTCTAGTTGTATTTGTGAAACACATAGTGAAACCCAAGTCACAAGAGTTGTGAGCTTGGAAGAGTGGAGTAGGGAAGGTTGCCCGAACCACTATAAAATATTGATTGTTGATTTTTATTTCTGCTCTCAGCACTATATCGCTTTCCATTTATTTCTTTATAAAGGGGACTAGATTAATCCGGGATAAAATTTCTGTTTAAGTTGAAATTTTTAAATACCCAATTCACCCCTTCCCTCTTGGGTAATTGTCATTAACTCGGGACCAACATTTATAACCCTAGGGTTTCATACATGCCTCCAAGATCGGGGTTTCACAATCCTCCCCCCCTACATTAGGTTTCGTCCCGAAAACTGTCATTTTCCATCACGCTTCTGCTGCACAATTTTCATCTTATCATATCATCAATGATCAATCATCTCTAATAAAGAAGTCAGTATCCACTGCTCTCTTCCCATATGCACATGACATATATGTGTAAATTTAATTTTATAGCAAAGATTATATTTGCATCAAAACATCATTTTTTTCAAAAGTCAGAAGAGACTTTTGCTAACTTTTTCTATTCCCTTTCATTACAAAGTGTCTACAACTAGGTTATACTAGTGTAGACTACTAACTAAGTCAGTATAAAATATTTCTTTCGTTATCCTTCTTTCCAGTTTCTGTAAACCAGAGAGGGCCTTTGTCATCCCTTTCATCATTATCGTGGAGAGATAATCCTCTCGTACCTATCTTCAAGTGCAGCAAGATTAGAAATTAATCCCAAACAATTTCCTTTCTTCCTTGATCTATGACATTCAAATTTTATATCATGATATATAAATATCATGTTTTTTTATTTCTTCCATTCCTTTATTCTTTCTACATCTATCTCCCAAACATTGCTATGATATAACTTCCTATGGTATCAAACATTTTCTTTCTTTTCATTTACTCTTTCTATACTCATCTATCATTCTTGTCTCATCATAAAAAGCATCATAGCTTCATAAACATATAGATCTAGACATTATCTTTGTCTATCTATCAATTCATATTCTAATACCAACTTCTGTGGTATCACACATTTCATATCATCCATAATTTTTCTCTTTCCACGCCTATTCACCAATCCTTGCTCTGATACCATCTTTTATGGCATCAGACCTATCATCCTTTGTTTTCTCCTTCTCCCGCCTATTTATCAATCCTTGCTCTGATATCAATTTCTGAGGTGCCCCGAATTGGGGTGCCTAGAGGCCTTACTCCAAGATCTTATCGATTGGTAAATGTGACTCAGGATTGTTGCCCTGATCATGTGGTAGGTTCTTAATTAGATCTCGTCCAATTTTTTTCTTTCTTTTTCTTTTCTTTCATCACATAAACATATACTCAACATCATTCATAGTGGACTTATCCATATCATCATAAATCATCAACTTCTCATATTATTCATCACTTCATAATTTTATACAACCTATGTCTTTTACACCATATTCCATTAGGGCATTTATTTATACAAAAATCTACTAACCTTTGTAAATTCCTCTTTTACTTTAGCAACACATGTCTTTCATCTCTTGGCTTTCCCTACACCTGTCTGAGGTTTGGGAAAACAAAACATGAGTCGAAACTCAATAAGCAAGCATTTTTCATTTTAAATGCATTCCTATCCATTCGATAGAAGACACTTACCAAGTGATCAACTATGGAATGCACAAAAACCTTTTCATAAAAATCATTTCATAAATATTGGATGTGCAAATACTTCCTTTCCATTCCTGACATAACCTTCGTGTGCGGGTACGCTAGCCGAGGGAAAATTAACATAGCATGGTCTAATACGCCGGCTCTCTCTGACTTGGCCTCATCAAGGGGAACCTTTTGTCCTCTTGACGCCAACATGGTCTCCTACATGCATGACTTTTGATTTTCCCGGCATTATATACCTCTTGCACTAGGTGACTTGTTATTCTCATGTAGAAAATTATTTGTACCATCCCTTTAAAACATCATTTCAAATCCATGCTTTCCTTTTCAATCCATGTATGAAAATGCAATGCATTCATTCACACATAACACTCCTTTGCCTCCGCCTCTTAGGAGGACGCTGCCGGTACACAGCCCATACGACTCGGCAATAGTGAAGGGGGACCCTCTGATCCGCTTTCTACCTCCATCAAAGCCTCTTCATTATGCATCATACATGTGCATATGTCCATGAACATCACATGATATCAATATGTCGGCATGATTTTTCATAAAAACTCATAAACATTAATCATTTCAAAATATTATAGAAATGACCACCCTTAAACACATTTCATAAATACTTGAGAATAAAACATATTTTTAAAAGGGTTTGCTTGCTTACCTTCTAAGTCCGTATCCTCAACCATCTCCTTTCTTCTTCCTATACAAGAAAATTAGATATTTTGTCCATCTATTTCATGTCTTAGATTGCTTTCCATGTATGCTTTTTGATCACATATTACCTCATTTTTATAGAGGTTATCCCTTTATAAATAATTAGTTATTACCTCCTTATATGGGTTTTTATCCATAAATCCTTAAAAATTAAATTCATACATCCTTATAAAAATAAATCTTAATTTTTCCCAGAATCACGTTGTTCACTGTTCATAATTACTGTTCATGATTAATGCTCACATTTACTGTAGCAGTTTACTGTTCATCCGAGGTTATTGTTCACAACGTGTTGGTTACTGTTCATGGGTTCCAAAATTTGACATTTTTTCCAAAAATAAAAAATACCATGACATAGCTCTTAGTCAGTATATCATGCGAAAATTTATGAATTTTGAATTTATCATCATTAACTTAGCTAATTAAATCGTTTTCTCCATATACTAAAAATCAACATAATTTCACTTAAGCATAATCCTTAAATCCAAAATTATGAAATTAATATATCATCATTATAACATCATAAACATCATTATTATTTATCCCAAATTATCATGTAGAAATTTTGGATCATTATTTACACATATCATACGTTATTTTCCCAAATGCTCTATCTTCGCTCCAAATTATCGATGTTTAGGCATAATTTCAATTTGGCATGGTAACTACACTTATTTTCTCATTCTTAGGCATTATCTAAGCATGGTTTTACCCTACTTAACATTCAAAAGAAATTTGGAATGTTAACCCTTACCTCAAGTAGAAAAACTCTCCTCCTACTTGGCCTTTCTCTCTCCTTCCTTCTCTCATTCTCTCTCTAAAGCCAGAAACGAATTTGGGGGTTGGAAATGCTCAATGGAGCCGGGATTTCTGCCTTTGGACATTCACCATGCTTCCCTATTTATAGTGTGGCACTTTTCATTAAATTATAATTTACCCCGTTGCTCCATGTATTAAATTCAAAATATTTTTTCCCAATCCCATGAATTGTCTTGAGAAATGTGCAACATCCCCTACTACTGTTCACGCCCCCCTAGCTGCCTATTTTAATTGTTTTTATTTCATTAAAAAATGTATATTTTAAGCTTAATTCATCCAAACCGTTGATCTTAAGATAAGATTGATTTTGGGCCGTTGTTTTTGGCTCCAAAATCCATACATGTCAACATCCCAACTTCTTCTTGGTTTAAGTGCAGATTTTCTTTAATTAATTTGATTTTTAATTAATTAAAAATAACCCAAAAGTCAAATTATAATTAATGAAAAGTGCGGTTACCTTTTTGATCTTCAAATGACATTTAATCTTGAACCTTGATTAATGATTTTTGATCAATCTTGGACCACTCATCATGTTCATCATCATATTTTGGTCATCCATAAAAAAATTTCATCTCAATCCAACGTTCGGATTGCAAGATATGAATTTTTCCTCATTTTCTTCACAAAAATCCATAAAAATCCAAAAATTATTATTTTAATCCAAAAAGCATTTTTTTCCTTTAGTGGGAAGCTTCCTTTTTTGTCTTTTATGATTAAGTTAATCAAAAATCACTTAACATATTCCTTAATCCCACAGTTACTATTAACATTTCACTATTCATATTTCACTATTCATGCGAATTTACATTTCATAATTCATTATTTAATCTTCCAATTCCATATATTGCAAAATACCATCCATATATTTTATATAATGATCAATACGTTACCTAGGGTTTCATACATGCCTCCAAGATCGGGGTTTCACAATCCTCCCCCCGTTACATTAGGTTTCGTCCCGAAACCTGTCATTTTCCATCACGCTTCTGCTGTGCAATTTTCATCTTATCATATCATCAATCATCAATCATCTCTAATAAAGAGGTCGGTATCCACTGCACTCTTCCCATATACACATGACATATATGTGTAAATTTAATTTTATAGCAAAGATTATCTTTGCATCAAAACATAATTTTTTTTTCAAAAGTTAGAAGAGACTTTTGCTAACTTTGTCTATTCCCTTTCATTACATAGTGTGTACAACTAGGTTATACTAGTGTAGACTACTGACTAAGTCAGTATAAAATATTTCTTTCTTTATCCTCCTTTCCAGTTTTTGTAAACCAGAAAGGGCCTTTATCACCCCTTTCATCATTATCGTGGAGAGATAATATTCTCGCACATATCTTCAAGTGCATCAAGATTAGAAATTAATCCCAAACAATTTCATTTTTTCCTTGATTCATGACATTTGAATTCTATATCATGATATATAAATATCATGATTTCTATTTTTTCTATTCCTTTATTCTTTCTACATCTATCTCCTAATCATTGTTATGATATAACTTCCTGTGGTATCAAACATTTTCTTTCTTTTCATTTACTCTTTCTATACTCATCTACCATTCCTTGATATGATACCATTCCTATCTCATCATAAAAAGCATCATAGCTTCAGAAACTTATAGATCTAGACATTATCTTTGCCTGTCTATCAATTTATATTCTAATACCAACTTCTGTGGTATCACACCTTTCCTATCATCTATAATTTTTCTCTTTCCATGCCTATTCACCAATCCTTACTCTGATACCATCTTCTGTGGCCTTAGACCTATCATCCTTTGTTTTCTCCTTCTCCCGCCTATTTACCAATCCTTTCTCTGATACCAATTTTTGTGGTGCCCCAAATCAGGTGACCTAGAGGCCTTACTCAAAGATCTTATCGATTGGTAAATGTGACTCAGGATTGTTACCCTGATCACGCAACAGGTTCTTAATTAGACCTCGTCCAATTTTTTTTTTCTTTTCTTTCATCACATTAACATATACTCATCGTCATTCATAATAGATTTATCCATATCATCATAAATCATCAACTTCTCATATTATTCATCACTTCATAATTTTATACAACCTATGTCTTTTTCACCATATCCCATTAGGGCATTTATTCATACAAAAATCTACGAACCTTTGTAGATTCCTCTTTTCCATTAGCAACACATGCCTTTCATCTCTTGGTTTTCCCTACACCTGTCTGAGGTTGGGAGAACAAAACATGAGTCGAAACTCAATAAGCAAGCATTTTTCATTTTAAATGCATTCCTCTCCATTTGATAGAAGACACTTACCAAGTGATCGACTATCAAATGCATAGAAACCTTTTCTTAAAAATCATTTCATAAATATTGGATGTGTAAATGCTTCCTTTCCATTCCTGACATAAACCTTCGTGTGCGAGTACGCTAGCCCAGGGAACATCTCACATAGCATGGTCTAATACACCGGCTCTCTTCGACTTGGCCTCATGAAGGGGAACCTTTCGTCCTCTTGACGCCTACATGGTCTCCTACATGCATGACTTTCGATTTCCTCGGCATTATATACCTCTTACACTAGGTGACTTGCCATTCTCATGTAGAGAATTATTTGCACCATCCCTTTAAAACATCGTTTCAAATCCATGCTTTCCTTTTCAATCCATGTATGAAAATGCAATGCATTCATTCACATATAACACTTCTTTGCCTCCGCCTCTTAGGAGGACGTCGCCATCACACAGCCCATACGACTCGGCAATAGTGAAGGGGGACCCTCTGATCCGCTTTCTACCTCCACGAAAGCCTCTTCATTATGCATCATACATGTGCACATGCCCATGAACATCACATGATATCAATACGTCGACATGACTTTTCATAAAAACTCATAAACATTCATTATTTCAAAACATTATAAGAATGGCGACCATTAAACACATTTCATAAATACTTGAGAATAAAATATATTTTCAAAAGGGTTTGTTTGCTTACCTTCTTAGTCCGTGTCCTCAACCTTCTCCTTTCCTCTTCCTATACAAGGAAATTGGATATTTTATCCATCTATTCCATGTCTTAAATTGCTTTCCATGCACGCTTTATGATCACATATTACCTCATTTTTATAGAGGTTATCCCTTTATAAATACTTGGTCATTACCTCCTTATATGGATTTTTATCCATAAATCATTAAAAATTAAATTTATACATCCTTATAAAAATAAATCTTAATTTTTTCCAAAATCACGTTGTTCGCTGTTCATGATTACTGTTCACACTTACTGTAGCAGGTTACTGTTCATCCGTGGTTACTGTTCACAGCGTGTTGGTTACTGTTTATGGGTTCCAAAAATTGACATTTTTCCAAAAATAAAAAATACCATGACATAGTTCTTAGTCAATATATCATGAAAAAATTCATGAATTTTGAATTTATCATCATTAACTTAGCTAATTAAATTATTTTCTCCATATACTAAAAATCAACATAATTTCACTTAAGCATAATCCTTTAATCCAAAAATCATGAGATTAATATATCATCATTCTAACATCATAATCATCATTATTATTCATACCAAATCATCATGTAGCAATTTTGGAGCATTATTTACACATATCATACGTTATTTTTCCGAATGCTCAATCTTCGCTCCAAATTTTCGATGTTTAGGCATAATTCCAATTTGGCATGGTAATTACACTTATTTTCTCATGCTTAGGCATTATCTAAGCATGGTTTTACCCTAATTAACACTCAAAAGAAATTTGAAAAGAATTCTCTTACCTTAAGTAGAAAAACTCTCCTTCTACTTGGCCTTTCTCTCTCTTTCCTTCTCTCATTCTCTCTCTAAAGCCACAAACGAATTTTGGGGGTTAGAAATGGTCAATGGAGCTGGGATTTGTGTCTTTGGACGTTCACCATGCTTCCCTATTTATAGTGTGTCATTTTTCATTAAATTATAATTTACCCCCTTGCTCCATGTATTAAATTCTAAATATTTTTTCAAATCCCATGAATTGTATTGAGCAATGTGCAGCCTCCCCTACTACTATTCACACACCCCTAGCTGCCTATTTTAATTATTTTATTTCATTAAAAAAATGTATATTTTAAGCTTAATTCATCCAAACTGTTGATCTTAAGATAAGATTGATTTTGGGCCGTTGATTTTGGCTCCAAAATCCATACATGTCAACATCCCAGCTGCTCCTTGGTTTAAGTGCATATTTTCTTTAATAAATTTGATTTTTAATTAATTAAAAATAACTCAAAAGTCAAATTATAATTAATGAAAAGTGGGCTACCTTTTTTATCCTCAAATGACGTTTAATCTTGACCCTTGATTCGTGATTTTTGATCAATCTTGGACCACTCATAATGTTCATCATCATATTTTGGCCATCCATAAAAATTTCATCTCAATCCGACGTCCGTATTGCAAGATAAGAATTTTTCTTCATTTTCTTCACAAAAATCCATAAAAATTTGAAAATTATTATTTTAATCCAAAAAGCACTTTGGTCCTTTAGTGGGAAGCTTCATTTTTCATCTTTTATGATTAAGTTAATCCAAAGTGATTAACTTAACATATTCCTTAATCCCACAGTTACTATTCACATTTCACTATTTAAGTTTCACTCTTCCAAGCTCACACACCCTTGTGACTTGGGTTCTACTACGTATTCCACGAATACAACTAGAGTCTACACTCTCTTCTAGATTGTAGCTCTAGGGGGCATATACAACCAGAGACTCCGCTCTCTTCTAGATTCTAGCTCTAGGGGGCGTGTATAACAAGCAACACAAGAAGGTGATGAGTTACACTCCAATCGCAACTCTACTTGCTATGTCTTGGTTTGAAACACCAAACTCAAACCAAGCACCAAAATCAAATAACAAGATGAAATAGAAGAAATCTACCCTTTACAGATTTGTGTAGCAAGTTTCAGCTCGAGGAAGAATCTGTAGAAGCAACGAATCATATTGCGTTGAAGCGAATAGTAACTTTGAAGCTTGTTCTTCCTTTGAAAGTGTATAGATCACTCAATTGTAGAGAAAAGCGGATTGAAACTCTTAGTAGCACTTCTTTCCTCTTTTTCAGCTCTATCTTATATATTTCCACGTTTGCTTGAGTGTCTATATATAGAGGAGGGAGAATTTTGAACGTTATAGACTTGGTTGGCGCGTAATAAATGTTTCAAAGTTCAAAACGCCTCCAAGTCGCAGGTGGAGTCGACTTCGTGTGCGTCTTCACCCAAGTCGCATGCTGGAGTCGACTTCGTGTGTGACTTCAGCTGTTTTTCAGTTTCCAAGTCTGTCCTCTGGGTCGACTTGGTCTGAGACTTGGCTTCAAGTCGATCTTGGAGTCGACTTCGGGTGCGACTTGGCTTCTTTCTTTTGCCAAGTCAGTTTGATCTTTGTTGAAGTGTCTCTTGCTTACTTAACTTCTTCTTCTTCTTTTGTCTTTAAATACTTGGAGCTTATTTGTACAAAATTTCTTTAGCTTTAAGTCTAGAGAACTTGAAAAACTCAAATCGTGTATGAACAAATCCAACTTTGATTTAGAATGGTTGAATCCATGTATCTTGCTTGCTTTAAACTTGGATTAGTCTTCATATATTCAAGTTGAAAAATTTAAGTCGACTTCATCTTCAATTTGACTCAAGTCTATCTTGAAGTCGGCTTAGCCTTCGACTTGAAATTCTGAAAATCTGCACTGCCCATCTGAAGTTGATGCTAGAGTCGACTTTGCCTGCGACTTCATCCAAGTTGCAAGTGGAGTCGACTTCATGTGCGACTTCGGCAGCTGTGCTTTCTAATTTCAACGCTGGAAGGAAAATGTTATGTGAAGTCGATACTGGAGTTGACTTGGTCTGCGACTTTGCCCAAGTCGCAAGTGGAGTCGACTTCATTTGCGACTTCAGCAGCTCTTGGTCTCCAATTTCAAAGCTGTCCAAAAATCAACACTTGAAGTCGCTGCTGGAGTCGACTTGGGGATCGACTTGGCTTAAGTAGATATCTGAGTCGACTTGGAGATCAACTTGATCTGTCATACTTTGCATATTTCATTTTTATAACTTTAAACACTGCACAATACATATTAGTAGCTAAGATTTACTCAAATTGTGTTGTTTAATCATCAAAACACATGGTTTGGATATTTTTCATTCAATTTCAATAATTGTTTCCAACAATCTCCCCCTTTTTGATGATTGACAAAACCAATTTGAGCTTGTACCTTTCAATATGTCATATTCATCGTACTTGTTCAAACATTCAATAATTTCCAAATATATCACAGTGATCAGAGCAAGACATAATCAGAGCATAAAACAGAACATAATTCAAACTTTTCATATTAGCATAATTCATACAAATTATAATGCAACTTAAAAAAATCTAAATTTAACTCCTAAAACTTAACCTATCCTATCCTATCTCCCCCTTTTTGTCAATCAGGCAAAATAAGAGTCAATTACCAAAGATTTGGTGAATTGAAACTTGGAAATGGGATATGATTTTTGGGTAGGTTTGATGGGTCGAATATGGGCAGAAGAGTAAAAAGAGGACAACGGTACCGGTGTAGGATCTCGGCGAACTGATCCGGTATCAAATAGATCTAGTTCGGGGATGGGTTGATTGCGATGATTCTCGGATGCCAAATGATATCTGATGGTCCGCAATTCCCGATCCATACGATCCTGACGGGAATGCATGTCCATAATAGCTGTAAGGACCTCTGAGATTTGACTTGTTATCCTATTTTCTAGCTGCTCCAGGTCCTCTCGAAGGGTCTGTATTGAGGTATCCCGAGACGGTGGTCGTGGTGCTAAGTCTGGAATCTCAGATCCTCTAGGCGAGCACGACCCATGCGAAGCAGGCGATGCAGGTGCCTCGTGATCATCCTGTGGAGATGGCTGCTCCTCTGGAGGTGTCGAGGGCTGCTCCCCCTCAACCTGTGCATCTCTGGCTTCTTCTGGAGCTGGTGCTCCCTCTTCTGCTTCAGCCCTGAGTTGATCTACATTGGTCTTCATTCTTTGGATCAATGCCTTGTTGATCGCATTCGTCGGTTTAAACACCTCGAATGGCTCTCTATCGATATCAACTCCAAAATATTCTAGGATCTTTGTGATCTAAGTACCATAAGGCAAAACCCCTCGTGGGTTGTCTTTCCTAGAACTTAGGGCTTCTATGAACAACCGAGGAAGGCTGACTTTGACCCGGTTCACTATTTTCCACAGAATTCCCGCCTCCTGCGGGTTTAACTGATTCCTTCCTCCACCCTTTGGATAAATGCAGTGGGCTATCAGCAGATGTAGAACCCGTAGCCTCGGGGATAAGTCCATGTAATGTAGGAACTTAATCCTAGGATGATACTTATTGCTCCTGGTGATCTGATTGTAGATATCCGAGAGAGTGAGGTTTTCAGGCAACGGTTCATCCTGATGAGGTACCTCTAAGATTTGCTCCACATTTTATGATTGCTTCCTCTAACCTTGGGGTTACTCCGATCCAAAGAACATATCAACTCCTTTTACAAAGGTACCAAAGTACTCGTCATCCCATAGATAATAGAAAATACGAGTCAAGTCGGGATATACTCTTTCATCTACCTTTAGTAGGCTAGTCCATCCTTGGAAATCCAGCAACTGCTCAATGTCGGACTCATAATCCTTCAAAAATTTGAAATCGATGATTTTAGGGATGAATACCTTGCTTTCATAGAACGACTTGTCCAAACGACTGTGTTGTAACTCGGTCTTAAAGTATGTGGTCGGCATCTTCAATACTTGAGCTTTAGCAGCCGTGGAGCCTTTCTTTCTGGCCCCCGATTGCGTGCTTTGCGACGTTTGTGTATGTTCTTCTCGGGCAGCAGTAGTGGATGGAGTTGCAGTTTGGAAACGGACTCTGCGACCTGTGGAAGTGGATGGTTCTTCCCGGGCTCGCTTTGAGGGGGTCCGTTGTCTTCTTGGGACTTCTTCTTCGTGTTGGGAACTGGATGGTCTAGGGACAGGCTTTAGTGATGGTTTGGACACTGCTAGTTTAGGCAGTCGGGATTTAAGAGCCATTGTAATGAGATAGTGATCTGGGAGTTCTAGTGGGATTTTGAGAAAGAACTTGGGAATGGCAGTTTAAGATGAGAAATGGGAAGAGGTGAAATTTGAGCTTCAGAGGGATGCTTTGCTGACAAATAGAGAGAGAGACAGAGATTGAAAGAGAGATAGTTAGAGAGAGAGTGAGGCAGGGGGTGCCAAAAGAAGAGAGTGAAAGAGAGATTGAGAAAGACAGAGATTGTTTGCCGGAGATGGAGAAAAACAGAGAGATGAAATGAGGGAAATGAGAGCAATGGAAGCGAAAAATCGCATGAGAGGTTGCTGTCGGAACAAGAGAGTGAGTGAGAGAGAAAGAGAGATTGAGGCAGTGGTCCGAAAAGGAAGAGAGAAAAATTGAGAGAGAGTGAGGCTGTTGGTGCTAAAGGAGAGAGAAAGAGAGAGAGAGAGAGAGAGGAAGAAGAAAGAAAAAAAAACAGAGAGGGAAGATGGCTGCCGCGGGAGAGGAGAAAAGAAAACAGTGGAAAGAAGAAAGAAGAGAAAGAAGAAGGGAGACGAATCCCGACGGTCGCGCGCTGGAGTCGACGTTGCCCTAGGCGAAGTCAACTTCACTCCAGCAGAGTCGACTTCGCCATGCCCAAGTCGACTTCACTATCGACTTGGACTTTTCAAGTCTGATTTTCCTGTCTAATTATTCCTAATTTAACTCAATCATCCCCATATCATTTCTAATTTTGTAAAATGATTCCTTTAGTAAAGGCTTGGTGAATATATCAGCAATTTGATCCTCAGTTTTCACATATTCTAAACGAACATAATGATTTTCAACATGTTCACGAATAAAATGATGTCTTACATCTATGTGTTTGGTTCTTGAATGTAATACTGGATTTTTAGTTAAAAAAATAGCACTTATATTATCACATCTGATAGGAATGTTATAATAATCAATACCATAGTCTTTTAATTGTTGTTTCATCCAAAGTAATTGGGCACAATAGCTCCCGGCAGCTATATATTCAGCTTCCGCCGTAGATAGAGCAACACTAGTTTGTTTCCTTGAATACCATGAAACCAATATGTTTCCAAGGAATTGACATGTTCCACTAGTACTTTTTCTATCTACTTTGTAACCGGCAAAATCTGCATCCGAGTAGCCGATTAAATCAAGTGTTGACCCTTTTGGATACCATAGTCCAAGATTAATGGTGTTTGTCAAATATTTAAAAATTCTTTTCAGAGCCAATAAATGAGATTCTTTAGGATATGCTTGAAACCTTGAACACATACAAACACTGAAAAGAATATCTGGTCTAAAAGCAATTAAATACAACAATGATCCTATCATACTTCTATAAACCTTTTGATCGATACATTTACCATTTTCATCCGTGTCGATCTTTATTGTTGAATTCATTGGAGTATTTGCCCCTTTGCTTGTTTGCATTCCGAATTTCTTTAGCATTTCTTTGATGTACTTGGATTGATTTATGAATATTCCTTAGGCTTGTTGCTTGATTTGTAGTCCAAGGAAGAAATTTAATTCTCCCATCATGCTCATTTCAAATTCTCTTTGCATGATCTTAGAAAATTCTTGGCATAGAGTTTCATCAGTAGCACCAAATATTATGTCATCTACATAAATTTGTACAATTAAAATATTTTTACTTTTATACTTGATGAATAAAGTAGTATCAACTTTTCCTCTTTGAAATTCATGATCAATCAAAAATTTATTTAACCTTTCATACCAAGCTCGTGGAGCTTGTTTTAGTCCATATAATGCTTTGGTTAATTTATAAACATATTTCGATTGATCATTTTCTTCAAATCTAGGGGTTGTTCTACATATACTTCTTCATTCAAGTATCCATTCAAAAATGTGTTTTTCACATCCATTTGAAATAATTTGAAATTCATGTGAGAAGCAAAAGCTAGTAAGATGCGTATGACTTCTAATCTAGCCACGGGTGCATATGATTCTTCAAAATTAATTCCTTCTTCTTGAGAATATCCCTTGGCTACTAATATGGCTTTGTTTCTTATTACAAGTCCACTTTCATCCAATTTGTTCCTAAATACCCATTTGGTACCAATAATGGTGCAATCATTTGGTCTAGGAACTAAATATCATACGTTATTTCTTTCAAATTGATTTAGCTCTTCTTGCATTGCAACAACCCAGTTTTCATCATTAAGAGCTTGTTCAATAGTAGTTGGTTCAATTTTTGACACAAATGCATATTTTCCACAAATGTTTTGTTTTGACCTTTTAGTCTTTACTCCTTCATAGATATTACCAATGACTTGCTCAATTGGATGGGCATTTTTGAATTTCAAATCAGTTAGAGGTTTGTAGGAATCATTACATTCTCTTACCTTTTCTTTTGTAGAATTTTCTGGCTTGAGTTCGATTTTCTTTTGTTGCTCTTGTCGTTTTGCTTTAGCATCATCTGCATCACTTAATTCATCCTCCTTTCTAGGAGTTTGCTTAAATTCATCAAAAACAACATGTATTGATTCTTCTACTACTTGATTTCTTTTGTTGAAAATCCTATATGCTTTGTTATTTGATGAATAACCAAGGAAAATAGCTTCATCACTTTTGACATCTAATTTTTCTAAATTTATTTTTCCATTGTTTAACACATAACAAGTACATCCAAAAGTATGGAAATATAATATGTTTGGTTTTCTACCTTTTCAAAGTTCATATGGGGTCTTTTTCAAAATTGCTATAATGGTAACTCGGTTCAATACATGACAAGCTGTACTCACAGCTTCTCCCCAAAATCTTTTGGATAATTTACTCTCATTTAGCATAGTTCTAGCCATTTCTTGTATTGTCCGATTTTTCCTTTCAACAACTCCATTTTGTTGAGGAGTTCTAGGTGCAGAAAATGTATGATGGATTCCTTTTTCATTGCAAAAATTCTATAAATTTATTATTTTCAAATTCACCACCATGATCACTTCTAATGGAAATGATTGAACTTTGCTTTTCATTTTGCACCAAATTTGAAAACGTGACAAATATAAAAAATGCTTCATCTTTGCTAGCTAAGAGTATAATCCAAGTAAATCTTGAAAAATCATCAACAATTACATACATGTACTTTTTTCCACCAAGAGTTAAAATGTCCAATGACCCATAAATATCCATATGTAACAACTCAAGTGGTCTAGTTGTTGAAATTTCCTTTTTGGTGGAAAATAGCATTTTGGGTTGTTTAGATAGTTGACAGGCTTTACAAATCTTATCCTTGTCATATTTGAGCTTTGGTAACCCTTGTACTACATTCTTTTTCCACAATGTTTTAATATTTGAAATATTTATATGTCCAAGCCTTGTATGCCATATCCATGGATCATTTTCTATGGCTATTAGACATTTTTCCTCTAGTTCATCAAGGCAAACCAAATATACATTTCCATGTCTTTTGCCACTAAATACTATGTGTTCATCATAAAAAATATTGCATATAGAGGATTTAAATACAACTTTATATCCTTCATCACATAGTTGACTAATACTCATTAGGTTGTGTTTGAGTCCTTCAACAAATAGTATATTTTCAATACATGCATTTGAAATACCATAAACATTTCCTTTACCATTTATTTTACCTTTTTCTTTATTTCCAAAAGCTACTGTTCCTTCATTGCATGGGTTGATCTTATGGAACAGTCCTTTTTCTCCTGTCATATGTCTTGAGCAACCACTATCCAAAAACCATATGTTATTGGCCTTAGCTCTAAGACAAACCTCTTGACTACTTGTGCAGTTCGTTGAAGTAGCTTGATCCTCCAAGATTTCTGTGGCTGCAAAACATACGTCGGAATTTACTATGCAATCAATTCTTGCGCAATCTGCTTCACATTCTTCACTTGAAGAGCTACATGTTGTAGATTCTTCTTCATTTAAGTACATGCCTCTTCCTTTGTTTCTTTGAAATTTTTTGTTGTTGCCTTGATCTTTTCTTTGCTCCTTTGCTTTATTTTCTTCGGGCGTTGGGCATTGGGCTTGCATGTGCCCTGAACCACCACACCGGTAATATTTTGTTGATTCTTTCTTTTTCTCTTTAGAATCTCTTTCTTTAAAGTTTCTGAAATTTCTACCTTTCCTTACAAAATTTCTGAACCGTTTTGTAAGTAAGGCAATTTCATCGTCGTTTTGTGATGATGAGGTGGTTTCATCTGAGTCTTGTGCAGCTTTCAAGGCGATGACTCTTTTGCCTTTGTGGTGATCCTCGTTTCTTTTCTTGATTAGCTCATGTTACATTAACGAGCTAATAAGGTCTTCCAACTTCAATGTGTTTAGGTCCTTGACTTCTTCTATTGCCGTGATTTTTAGAGTCCATGATTCGGGTAGTGCCCTTAGAATCATCATGACCTGTTCAGATTCAGAAATTGCCTTTCCTAGCCCTTTCAAGGCATTAGTAATCTTGGAAAATCTAGCAAACATTTCAGAAATATTTTCTGTTTCTAGCATTCTAAAGTTTTCTAATTCTCCAATCAAAATATTTCTCCTTGTCCCTTGGACTTGAGAAGTTCCTTCATAGATGGATGTTAGTGTATCCCATATCTCTTTGGCAGTTAAACAAGAGGATACTCTATAATATTTGGAAGCCGTAAGAGCACAAAATAATGAATTCATAGCCTTGGCGTTGCTCTTTACAATTTTTACTTCCTCATCGGTCCATTTGGAAGCTCTTTCATCAATATGCAAAGTCACACCGTCTTGGATTGCAATTGAAGAGTCCATATCTGTAGCTATGATGAATTGTTTCATACGTAGCTTCCAATATCCAAAATTGTTCCCATCAAACAATGGTGGCCTAGTAAAGGGTTGGCCTTTGGTAAATGCGGGAACGGAAGTGGATTGGGATGCCATATCAAAAAGATCTCTTTGGTAAAATTCAAAGACCTACTTTGATACCACTTGTTGGTCCCGAATTGATGGCAATTACCCAAGAGGGGAGGGGTGAATTGGGTATTTAAGAATTTAAAACTTTAATTAGAGATTTTACCCCTGTTTAGTTTAAACCCCTTTAATGAAACAAATAGAAAGCAATAAGACAATGAAAGCGGAAATGAAAAATAATAGACAAGATTTATAGTAGTTCGGGCAACCTTTCCCTACTCCACTCTTCCAAGCTCACACACCCTTATGACTTGGGTTCCACTATGTATTCCACGAATACAACTAGAGTCTCCACTCTCTTCTAGATTGTAGCTCTAGGGGGCATATACAACCAGAGCCTCCGCTCTCTTCTAGATTCTAGCTCTAGGGGGCGTGTATAACAAGCAACACAAGTAGGTGATGAGTTACACTCCAATCGCAACCCTACTTGCTATGTCTTGGTATGAAACACCGAACTCAAACTAAGCACCAAAATCAAATAACAAGATGAAATAGAAGAAATCTACACTTTACAGATTTGTGTAGCAAGTTTTAGCTCGAGGAAGAATCTGTAGAAGCAACAAATCGTATTACGTTGAAGCAAACAGCAACTTGGAAGCTTGTTCTTCCTTTGAAAGTGTATAGATCACTTAATTATAGAGAAAAGGGGATTGAAACTCTTAGTAGCACTTTTTTTCTCTTTTTCAGCTCTATCTTATATATTTCCATGTTTGCTTGAGTGTCTATATATAGAGGAGGGAGAATTTTGAACGTTATAGACTTGGTTGGCGCGTAATAAATATTCCAATGTTCAAAAATTTGAACGTTATGCCTCCAAGTCGCAGGTGGAGTCGACTTCGTGTGCAACTTCACTCAAGTCGCATGCTCGAGTAGACTTCATATGCGACTTCAGCTGTTCTTCAGTTTCCAAGTCTGTCCTCTGGGTCGACTTGGTCTGAGACTTGGCTTCAAGTCGATCTTGGAGTCGACTTCGGGTGCGACTTGAATTCTTTCTTTTGCCAAGTCAGTTTGATCTTTGTTGAAGTATCTCTTGCTTGCTTAACTTCTTCTTCTTTTTTTGTCTTTCAATACTTGGAGCTTATTTGTACAAAATTTCTTTAGCTTAAGTCTAGAGAATTTGAAAAACTCAAATCTTGTATGAACAAATCCAACTTTGATTTAGAATTGTTGAATCCATGTGTCTTGCTTGCTTTAAACTTGGGTTAGTCTTCATATATTCAAGTTGAAAAATTTAAGTCGACTTCATCTTCAATTTGACTCAAGTCTATCTTGAAGTCGGCTTGGCCTTCGACTTGAAATTCTGAAAATCTGCACTGCCCATCTGAAGTTGATGCTAGAGTCGACTTTGCCTGTGACTTCATCCAAGTTGCAAGTGGAGTCGACTTTATGTGCGACTTCGGCAGCTGTGCTTCCTAATTTCAACGCTGGAAGGAAAATGTTATGTGAAGTCGATACTGGAGTTGACTTGGTCTGCGACTTTGCCCAAGTCGCAAATGGAGTCGACTTCATTTGCGACTTCAGCAGCTCTTGGTCTCCAATTTCAAAGCTGTCCAAAAATCAACACTTGAAGTCGCTGCTGGAGTCGACTTGGGGATCGACTTGGAGATCAACTTGATCTGTCATACTTTGCATATTTCATTTTTATAACCTTAAACACTGCACAATACATATTAGTAGCTAAGATTTACTCAAATTGTTTTGTTTAATCATCAAAACATATGGTTTGGATATTTTTCATTCAATTTCAATAATTATTTCCAACAGTAACTTTGGTACTGAAAGTTGAGAATGAAACAACTCATCATGGCTACTGATATAGATTCTTGGATTGCTATCCAAAATGGAGTTACGCTACCAATTGGTGAAAGAGCCTCCGCATGGTCTGAAGAGGAGTTTAGGATCGCAAAAAATAATGCCAAAGCCATGAACTCCCTCTTTTGTGCTCTTACGGCTGCTGAATACAATAGGGTATCCTCATGTCAAATAGCCAAAGAAATAGGGATACACTAACATCAATTTATGAGGGAACTTCTCAAGTCTAAGGGACAAGAAGAAATATTTTTATTGAAGAGTTAGAAAGTTTCAAAATGCTAGATACTAAAAATATATCTAAAATATTTGCTAGATTTTCCAAGATTACTAATGCACTAAAGGGTCTTGGAAAAGCAATATCTGAATCTGAACAGGTCCTGAAGATCTTAAGGGCTCTAACTGAGTCATGGACTCCAAAGATTACGGCTATTGAAGAGGCAAAAGGACCTGTATACTCTAAGACTGGAGGATCTCATCAGCTCACTCATGTCACATGAGCTGACAAAGAAAAGAAATGAGGAGCGGTACGAAGGAAAAAGGGCAATTGTTTTGAGGGCTGTAATGAACTCGGATGAATCTACATCGTCCTCTCAAAATGATGATGAAAAAATCGCCCTACTCACCCGAAGGTTCAGAAAATTTGTAAGAAAAGGAAAAAACTTTAAAGGATTCAAGGAGAGAGTAGAAGGGAGAAAAAGAAGAAAATAATCAAATTCTACAGATGTGGTGGAGTTGGACATATGCAAGCTCAATGTCCTACACCAGAAGAGAGTGAGACAAAAGAATGGCAAGAGAAGAAAGATATAAATGAAAACTGAAAAATTTCAAAAAGCTAAAGGAAGAGGAATGTACGTAAATGAGTAGACGTCTACAATAAGCAGCTCGTCGAATGAAGACAATGAAGCTGCAAACTGTGCTAGAATATGTTGCATGACAAGAATAAAGGAAGAACACAGCATGATCTGCCTTACTGCAACAGAAATCTTAAATGGACAAACCACCTCAACAAACTGTACAAGCAGTGAAGAGATAACCTCCAAACTAAATTACTCAAATACCAAGTCTATTTACTCTTCTACACTTGATTGTCTCAAATGTGCTAAATTAGAGGAACTACAACAAGCATATAATTCATTATATGATGAAATAAAGAAACTAGAAAATAAATTTACAATAAAGGAAAGACAATGTGATTAAGTTATTATTGTGAATGAAAATCTAGCTAAAAAGATCAACCACCTAACAAATGAAAATAATACTTTAATTAAAGAGGTGGAAAGACTGAAAAAAGAAAATGAGTCTTTAAATGAATCATTAACTAAGTTCTCTAATCCTGGAAAAAGTGTGAAAATATTCTTGAACATGACCACCCAGAACAACAAAATAGGTTCGGATATTCCACATTTGAGAAAGGTGAAAGCGGTAAATCAAATGCTCCAAAGCTTGTTAAAACCAAACCAAGCCTACCTTTCCTAAACCAAGAATGAATCATGTCACTTGGATAAAAAGACCAATCTGGGAACATCCTACTTCATGGATTCCCACTCCAAGACTTCTAGGGGCATGCAATTTCTGCAACAAGATGGGCCACAAAATTTATCAATGTAAAATAAAGAAATTATATGACCATGGTGCAAAACTGGTTTGGGTACCAAAAAGCATTGGATTTATGGTTTCCAAAGTAGAACAACGCAGACTCCAATGGCTCACTAATCCAAATGGACTCATAAACTGGGTATCAAAGAGATAAGCACTACATGATTTTGTTTTACAGGTATGTTTTAAAGCAAAGGCCAGCAACATATGATTCATGGATAGTGGCTGCTCAAGAAATATGACAGTAGAAAGAGGATTATTCCACAAAATCAAATCTTGTAGTAAAGGGACTGTTGCATTTGGAAACAATGAGAAAGGTATAATAAAAGGTAAAGAAAATGTTTATGGTATTTCAAATGCATGTATTGAGGATGTACTATTTATTGAATGACTCAAGCATAATTTAATGAGCATTAGTCAACTATGTGACAAAGACTATAAAGTTGTGTTTAAATATTCTATGTGTAATGTTCTCATGAGGATTACATAGTTTTTAACAGCAAGAGACATGAAAATGTATATTTAGTTTTCCTTAATGAACTTGATGGAAAATGTCTTATAGCTATTGAGAATGATCCATGGATATGGCGTAAAAGGCTTAGACATATAAATATGTCAAATATTAAGACTTTGTGTAAAAAGAGCCTAGTAAAAGGATTACAAAATCTCAAATATGACAAAGATAAAATCTGTAAAGCTTGTTAACTATCCAAGCAGCCTAAAATGTCATTTTTCTCTAAAAAGAAAATTTCAACGACTAGACCACTTGGACTACTACATATGGATCTGTATCGGCCATCCGATATTTTGACTCTTGGAGGGAAAAAGTATGTGTTTGTCATTGTTGATGATTTTTCAAGATTTACATGGATAATACTTTTAGCAAGCAAAGATGAACCCTTCTCAATGTTTATTACTTTTTCAAATTTGGTACAAAATGAAAAGAAAAATACAATCATATTCATTAAAAGTGATCATGGTGGTGAATTTGAAAACAAACGGTATATAGAATTCTGCAATGAAAAGTAATTCATCACACATTTTCTGCACCAAGGACTCCCCAACAAAATGGGGTAGTTGAAAGGAAAATTAGAACAATATAGGAGATGGCTAGAACTATGCTAAATGAAAGTAAACTATCCAAAAGATTTTGGGGTGAAGCTGTAAGTGCAACATGCCATGCACTAAATTGAGTTACCATAAAAGCAATCTTGAAAAAGACCTCATATGAATTATGAAAAGGTAGAAAACCAAATATTTCATATTTTCATGCTTTTGGATGTACTTGCTATCTGCTGAATAATGGAAAAAAAAACTTAGGAAAATAAGATACCAAAAGTGATGAAGTTGTGGAACCCTGACCGTATACGAGTTGTTTCGACTGTATACGCGTCATTTCGACATTTGTAATATTGTAATTATTTTATGAATAAATGAAAATTCATTGATGGATATGTGTATTGGAGATTGAAATAATGCGATTAGGAATTTAACCACGTGAATAGTGCACGTGAATTGTAACCAAGGACTAAGACCCGTGATTAAGAGTTAATCACTTGGATTAACTTAATCACAAAAAGACAAAATAGAGATTTAATCACTACAAGACAAAATAGCAATTCTTTTGGATATTTTAATCCAAGTTTGGATTTTTGTGGAAAAATAGAAAAAAATTCATAAATTGCAATCCGGGCGTCGGAATTCGATGAAATTTTTTATGGATGGTTAAAAATTCATGATGGACATGATGAATGGATCAAGATGTGATGAAAATCACAAATCAAAGGTCAAGATGAAACGTCAAATGAAAAATCAAAAAGTAGCATTACTTTAATTAAATACTACTTTTGACTTTTTATAAAAAGTAAATAATAAAAAAATAAAAAATTAAATGAAGTGCAGACTCTGCAGGGGCGTGAGCAGGGGCATTTAATGGGCCATTTGACTTTAATCAATGGCTCAAAATCATCCAAATCCTAAATTAACGGTTTAGATTTAATTAGCTTAAAATTAATTAAATAAAAAATAATAAAAATAGGTAAAAATAGGGCTGCATAGGGCTGCTGGAGCAGGCATAGGATGGGCAGCTCTTGGCTCAATGCAATTTTTAAAATTAAAAAGAAATACCAATTTATAATTAAATACCTCAAAAGCAAGGGGGTAAATTCCAAATTCATGAAAAATCAAGCACTATAAATAGGGATCAAGGGGTAAACGACCAAGGCAGTCCCAAGCTTGAGCAAGAGCTCATTTTCCACCCCCAAACACGTTTTTTCCCTTTAGAAAAAGAAGGAGAAAGTTAGAGAGAGGAAGTGTGAGAAAAAAAGGCGTATCTCCGCTTTCGGTAAGCAATTTCTTTCCAAATTTCTTTTGGATGTTAAATAGGGTAAAATTATGCTTAGATAATGCCTAAGCATGAGAAAATAAGTAAAGTTATAATGCTTAATTAGAATTATGCCGAAACATCAAAAATTTGGAGCGAAGATAACGCAATCGGGAAGATAGCCTATGATATGTAAAAATAATACTCCAAAAATGATAAATGATGATTTGGGATGCATGATTATGATAAATATGATGTTGGAATGATGATATATTAATTTCATGATTTTTGGAATTAAGGATTATGCTTAAGTGAATTTATGGTGATTTTTAGTATATGGAGAAAATGATTTTTTTGGCCAAGAAAATAATGATAAAATAAAAATATAAGAAATGTCCAATGATATACTAGGCATAAGGTATGTCATGGTATTTTTTATTTTTGGGAAAAATATCAATTTTTAAAACCCATGAACAGTAACCACGTCACTGCGAACAGTAACCACGAATGAACAGTGATCAGCTACAGTGATCAGAGTGATTTTGGAGAAAAATTAAAAATTAATATTTGAATATAAGTATGGAATTTTTGACGAATTTATGGACAAAAATATCTATGTAAAGAAATAATACCCAAATATTATAAAGCATACATGGGAAGCAGCTTAAATAGAGGAAATGAAATATCTTTTGTCCTTGAATAGGAAAAGGAAAAGAGAAGGTCGAAGACACCTCCTAAAAAGGTAAGCAAGTTATATGTTTTGCAAATTATTTCCAAAATGCTTGAAATTGTTTGCAAGTTGCTTTATGAAATTTATTTAAGGTTGGCCATACCTATAACTGCTTTACATGAACTGAAGTTCGTTTTGTGAAATTATTTATTAAATGCTTTTTATGAAATTGTTTATGATTTGCAAATATCATGCCGGCATGTGTATGAGAATGAGCATGTGCACGAGGAATAGGCCTTAGTCGAGGTAGTAAGCGGACCGGATGTCCCCCTCGCTATTGCCAAGTCGCTTAATAGGCCCAGGCCGGCGGTGACCTCCCTGAAATGGGAGCATGTATGGGATGGGCACCTAGCTAGCGTTGCATCCAAAGGAATGTCATTAAATGCTATGTATGCATTGCATTTGCATTTTATGAAATGCATGAAAATGATTGAAAAATTATGTATAGCTTGCTTACTGAGTATTATTACTCACCCATGCTTTTTCAACAACAGACAGGAAATGATGATGAAGGCAGCATGCCAAGTGTTATGTAGTTTATGATGTTTATGTAAACTTTATGTACAGACAACGATGATAATTTTGAGATGAAAAGGGAATATTTTTATTCCAATGAAAATGTTTATGGAATAGTTTTTTATCATAACTGTGTTATGTGAAATATATTTCAAATTGGATGAATGATGGGAATTTTCCATGTATGGATAAAAAAAAAAAAAATCCTGCCGTGTGATCAGGGCAACAATCCTGAGTCACGTTTACCAATCAAAACGATCCCGGAGTAAGGCTTCTAGGCACCTCGGTTTTGGGGCGCCACAGAAGTTGGTATCAGAGCAAGGATTGGTAAATAGGCGGGAGAAGGAGAAAATAAATGATGTTGAAAGGATAAGTTTGATACCACAAAAGTTGGTATCAGAGCATGGATTGGTAAATAGGCAGAAAAAGAAAGAAATGACTAAGCTAGATTACATGAAATCATGATTGATTTATTTATTATTGATGAATATTGATGTTATACTAATAAATGTTTCATGAAGTTGAAAATGCCGCTCAGTAGAGCTAAAGCAAGAGCCAACAAAGGAAAGGCCCCGATGGAAGAATTAGTCTATCAGGCAAGGGGTAAAGCCAGTAAAAGGACTAGTAGGGCAGAATCCGGGGAGCAATCCTCTAGGACCCGCCCACGGCGAGAGGAAAGCCCTAGACCTCAAGCAGAGGTCAATATAGAAGAAAGAATTGCTGCGGCTATCGAAAAAGCTATGCAGCAATGGACAGCCCAGACTGCTGGGTTGTTACAAGAAATGAGGAACCAGCAAGCCCCACCATCAAGAGGAGATGGGAAAAGACCAGGGCCCTCGGCCAATCCCGGCACATCAAGGGGAGTGGAGGATAGTTTCCTTGAGGCCGACAGAAAGGCTATCAATGCCTTTCTTGCCCAGCGCCCACCTAAGTTTGCAGGGGAACCAGACCCCCTCATTGCCGAACAGTGGATCACAGAGGTAAAGAAATTATTCAGGATATCACCTTGCAATAATCAGCAGAAAGTATTGTGTGCTACCCACTTGCTGATAAAAGATGCTTATGAATGGTGGGAAACGCTGATGGTCACCATGCCACACCCAGAGCAAGTTTCATGGCATGAGTTTTTGGAGGAATTCAATAAAGAATATCTTCCTGTAGGGCTGCAGAGTCAGAGGGTGATAGAATTTGAGAAACTTTACCAAGGTAGGATGACAGTTACGGAGTATGCCACAAAGTTCAATGCCTTAGTAAGATATGTGCCGTGGATAGCCAATGTACCGGAAAACAAGGCACAAAGATTCCAAAGGGGATTGAGACCCCAGTTGAGAGAGGGGTTAGCCCCATTATTAATAAAGGACTATGCCTCTAGCATTGAGAGGGCTAGGGCATTGGAGATGGAGTCTATGAGGACTCAGGAGCTTAGGCAAGGTCAAAAACAATTCTTTACAGCCTCCAAGGAAGGTGAGGCTAATAAAGGGAAAAGGGGATTCGCCGAAAAAAAGAAAATCGGTGACCAGACAAAGAGCGCCCCGACTTGCAGAACTTGCCACAAGCGCCACTCAAGCGAATGTTTACAAGGAACGGGGAAATGCTACAAATGTGGCCAAACGGGTCATGTGGCCCGGGACTGCGGGACCGATGAAGCCAAGATAATAAAGTGTTTCAACTGTGGTCAGGTCGGACACATTTCGCCCAATTGTCCAAATAAGCCACAAGGAGCACAAGCTCGAGGGAGGCCGGCCCAACAAAAAGTCCCCGCCATCACTAATCGACCCGGTACTGCTGCCAACGCAGTGCGTGTCCAAGCCCTCACCCGAACAGAATCACAAGAGATGGAGGAAAAAGTGATTACAGGTATGATTTACATTTTAGGAAATTCTGCAGTAGCTTTATTTGATTCTGGAGCTACGCATTCATTTATATCATACCAATACGTAATCACACACGCACTACGGGTAGAGGAAACCAGTAGTACTATACATGTAGAATCCCCAGTATATAGATTGGCAAGTATAAATCAAATCTGCAAAGCATGTCCTATCAGGATAGGAACAAAAATATTGGAAGCTGATCTCATCCTATTACCCATGACAGAGTTTGATGTCATATTAGGGATGGATTGGCTAAGTCAATGGGGTGCGACAATTGATTGTAGAAATAAAAAGGTGCAATTTGAAGCACCAAAAGATGAAATAGAGATCAGTAAAATAAGACAGCCAGAAAACACAATAAGGATGGTATCAGCTATGAAAGCAGCTAAGCTAATGCGCCAACAGTGTACAGCTTATCTGGTCTCTATAAACGCAATAAATGGAGATGGGGTGCCTATGGATCAAATTCCAGTGGTAAATGAATTTCCTGATATTTTTCCAAAAGAGCTATGTAATTTACCACCGGAGAGGGAGTTGGATATGGAAATAGAAATTATCCCAGGGACAGCCCCAATATCTAAGGCCCCATATAGGATGGCACCAGCCGAATTGGCTGAGTTAAAAATACAAATTCAAGATTTATTACAAAAGGGGTTTATTAGACCCAGTGCATCACCTTGGGGAGCTCCAGTATTATTTGTAAGGAAAAAGGATGGGAGTTTGAGACTCTGTATTGATTATAGAGAATTGAACAAAGTAACAGTGAAAAATAAGTACCCACTCCCAAGAATAGATGATCTTTTTGATCAGTTGAAAGGAGCTTCTACATTTTCAAAAATTGATTTACAGTCAGGTTACCACCAGTTAAGGATATGTCCAAAAGACATCCATAAAACAGCATTCAGAACAAGATATGGGCATTATGAATTCTTAGTCATGCCATTTGGACTAACGAATGCCCCAGCTGTGTTTATGGATATGATGAACAGAATTTTTCGAGAATTTTTGGATCAATTTGTGGTGGTATTCATTGATGATATATTGATTTATTCAAAGACAGAAGAAGAACATGAGAAGCATTTAAGAATAGTATTGGAAATTCTCCGAAGGGAGAAGTTATATGCTAAATTTAAGAAATGTGAATTTTGGTTGAAACAGGTAGCCTTTCTCGGCCACATTATATCCGAGAAAGGAATACAAGTAGATCCTCAAAAGATTGAGGCAATAACAAAGTGGCCACAGCCAACAAATATCACGGAAATAAGAAGTTTCCTAGGGCTAGCTGGCTACTACAGAAAATTTGTGGAAGGATTCTCACAATTGTCAGCTCCACTCACAAAGCTGACAAGGAAAGGAGTTAGGTATGAATGGACACAGGAATGTGAGAATAGCTTCCAGGAATTAAAGAAAAGACTGGTAAAAGCTCCAATTCTAACACAACCTATGGAGAAGGAAGGGTTTGTGATCTATAGTGATGCCTCAAAGAAAGGATTAGGATGTGTACTGATGCAAAATGGAAAAGTCATATCATACGCATCTCGGCAACTCAAGCCAAATGAGGTAAACTATCCAACCCATGATTTAGAATTGGCAGCAGTAGTCTTTGCCTTGAAAATATGGAGACATTATTTATATGGAGTTGAATGTGAGGTCTATACTGATCACAAGAGCCTCAAGTATATTTTTACTCAAAAGGAGTTAAATATGAGGCAAAGGAGATGGCTCGAATTACTCAAGGATTATGACCTTAACATTTTATATCATCCAGGCAAAGCCAATGTAGTAGCCGATGCGCTAAGTAGAAATGTTAGCTTAGCACATCTCATCACAAAGGAAGAAGGGCTATTACAAGAATTGAGACAATTAGAATTAATTGTAAGCCCACCTGGGGTACAAGTTAGATTGTCTCAATTACAAATCCAGTCAAATTTATTTGAGCAAATTAAAATGGCTCAACAAGAAAATGGGGATTTCAAGAATTATGTGGAGAAAATGATTAAGAAAAATTCCAGTGAATACATACAAGATGAACATGGGATGTACAGATATAGGGGTCGCCTATGTATACCCAATCAAGAGGAAGTAAAGGAACAGATATTGAAAGAAGCACATTTCTCTCCATTTTCGATGCATCCAGGTAGCACCAAGATGTATCAAGACATCAAAAAGATGTATTGGTGGAATAATATGAAGAGAGAAATTGCTGAATATGTGGCTAAGTGCCTAACATGTCAAAGGGTTAAGGCTGATCATCAGAGAACCCCTGGAAAATTACAGTCGCTAGAAATTCCAGAATGGAAATGAGATGATATTACTATGGATTTTATTGAAGGGTTGCCAAGAACCCATAATGGAAATGATGCTATATGGGTCATAGTAGATAGATTATCAAAAGTAGCTCATTTCCTAGCTATCAAGAAAAATTTTACTGCTGAGCGACTGACTAAAATTTATTATAAGGAGATAGTGAGACTGCATGGAGTACCTAAGTCAATAGTTTCCGATCGAGATTCCAGTTTTACATCTCGATTTTGGAAAAGTTTACATCAAACCTTAGGTACGCAGCTGAAATTCAGCACAGCATTTCATCCTCAAACTGATGGGCAGACAGAAAGGGTAAATCAAATAGTAGAGGATATGCTGAGAATGTGCACAGTAGAATTTGGAGGATCATGGGATGAATATTTGGCTATGGCAGAATTTGCTTATAATAACAGTTATCAAGCAAGTATTCAAATGGCCCCATTTGAAGCTTTATATGGACGAAAATGCAGAACTCCTCTAAACTGGGATGAAGTGAGAGAAAGAAAATTGGCTCCAGACCTCTAAAAAAGAATGGCGGAAAAAGTTCAAGTGATTCGCCAGTGTATACTCACAGCCCAGAGCAGGCAGAAGAGTTACACCGATTGCAAAAGAAGGGATTTAAATATCCAAGTTGGGGATCACGTATTTGTTAAGGTAACACCATTCCAAAGGAGTCACCCGGTTTGGAAAGAGGGGAAAATTAAACCCAAGATATGTTGGGCCCTTTGAAGTTTTGGAAAAGATAGGCAATCTAGCCTATAGAATAGCTCTGCCACCAGCCCTCAGTGCCATCCACAATGTGTTTCACATCTCCATGCTCAGGAAATATGTTTCCGATCCAACCCATGTATTGATAGCGGAAAATTTGCCAATACAAGAACACTTGAACTATGAGGAAAGGCCAATCAAGATACTAGATTTCAAGATCAAGAAGCTTCGGAACAGAGAAATTGAGTATGTAAAGGTTCAATGGAATCGATATTCAGAATCCGAAGCCACATGGGAGTTACGGGAAGAAGTTGAAAGAAAGTACCCTCAATTATTCAAAGAAAGATAGGTTTCGGGACGAAACCTATTGTAAGGGGGGGAGAATTGTGGAACCCTGACCGTATACGAGTTGTTTCGACTGTATACGCGTCATTTCGACATTTGTAATATTGTAATTATTTTATGAATAAATGAAAATTCATTGATGGATATGTGTATTGGAGATTGAAATAATGCGATTAGGAATTTAACCACGTGAATAGTGCACGTGAATAGTAACCAAGGACTAAGACCCGTGATTAAGAGTTAATCACTTGGATTAACTTAATCACAAAAAGACAAAATAGAGATTTAATCACTACAAGACAAAATAGCAATTCTTTTGGATATTTTAATCCAAGTTTGGATTTTTGTGGAAAAATAGAAAAAAATTCATAAATTGCAATCCGGGCGTCGGAATTCGATGAAATTTTTTATGGATGGTTAAAAATTCATGATGGACATGATGAATGGATCAAGATGTGATGAAAATCACAAATCAAAGGTCAAGATGAAACTTCAAATGAAAAATCAAAAAGTAGCATTACTTTAATTAAATACTACTTTTGACTTTTTATAAAAAGTAAATAATAAAAAAATTAAAAATTAAATGAAGTGCAGCAGCTGCAGGGGCGTGAGCAGGGGCATTTAATGGGCCATTTGACTTTAATCAATGGCTCAAAATCATCCAAATCCTAAATTAACGGTTTAGATTTAATTAGCTTAAAATTAATTAAATAAAAAATAATAAAAATAGGTAAAAATAGGGCTGCATAGGGCTGCTGGAGCAGGCATAGGGTGGGCAGCTCTTGGCTCAATGCAATTTTTAAAATTAAAAAGAAATACCAATTTATAATTAAATACCTCAAAAGCAAGGGGGTAAATTCCAAATTCATGAAAAATCAAGCACTATAAATAGGGATCAAGGGGTAAACGACCAAGGCAGTCCCAAGCTTGAGCAAGAGCTCATTTTCCACCCCCAAACACGTTTTTTCCCTTTAGAAAAAGAAGGAGAAAGTTAGAGAGAGGAAGTGTGAGAAAAAAAGGCGTATCTCCGCTTTCGGTAAGCAATTTCTTTCCAAATTTCTTTTGGATGTTAAATAGGGTAAAATTATTCTTAGATAATGCCTAAGCATGAGAAAATAAGTAAAGTTATAATGCTTAATTAGAATTATGCCGAAACATCAAAAATTTGGAGCGAAAATAACGCAATCGGGAAGATAGCCTATGATATGTGAAAATAATGCTCCAAAAATGATAAATGATGATTTGGGATGCATGATTATGATAAATATGATGTTGGAATGATGATATATTAATTTCATGATTTTTGAAATTAAGGATTATGCTTAAGTGAATTTATGGTGATTTTTAGTATATGGAGAAAATGATTTTTTTGGCCAAGAAAATAATGATAAAATCAAAATATAAGAAATTTCCAATGATATACTAGGCATAAGGTATGTCATGGTATTTTTTATTTTTGGGAAAAATATCAATTTTTAAAACCCATGAACAGTAACCACGAATGAACAGTGATCAGCTACAGTGATCAGAGTGATTTTGGAGAAAAATTGGAAATTAATATTTGAATATAAGTATGGAATTTTTGAAGAATTTATGGACAAAAATATCTATGTAAAGAAATAATACCTAAATATTATAAAGCATACATGGGAAGCAGCTTAAATAGAGGAAATGAAATATCTTTTGTCCTTGAATAGGAAAAGGAAAAGAGAAGGTCGAAGACACCTCCTAAAAAGGTAAGCAAGTTATATGTTTTGCAAATTATTTCCAAAATTCTTGAAATTGTTTGCAAGTTGCTTTATGAAATTTATTTAAGGTTGGCCATACCTATAACTGCTTTACATGAACTGAAGTTCGTTTTGTGAAATTATTTATTAAATGCTTTTTATGAAATTGTTTATGATTTGCAAATATCATGCCGGCATGTGTATGAGAATGAGCATGTGCACGAGGAATAGGCCTTAGTCGAGGTAGTAAGCGGACCGGATGTCCCCCTCGCTATTGCCAAGTCGCTTAATAGGCCCAGGCCGGCGGCGACCTCCCTGAAATGGGAGCATGTATGGGATGGGCGCCTAGCTAGTGTTGCATCCAAAGGAATGTCATGAATGCTATGTATGCATTGCATTTGCATTTTATGAAATGCATGAAAATGATTGAAAAATTATGTATAGCTTGCTTACTGAGTATTATTACTCACCCATGCTTTTTCAACAACAGACAGGAAATGATGATGAAGGCAGCATGCCAAGTGTTATGTAGTTTATGATGTTTATGTAAACTTTATGTACAGACAACGATGATAATTTTGAGATGAAAAGGGAATATTTTTATTCCAATGAAAATGTTTATGGAATAGTTTTTTATCATAACTGTGTTATGTGAAATATATTTCAAATTGGATGAATGATGGGAATTTTCCATGTATGGATAAAAAAAAAAAAAATCCTGCCGTGTGATCAGGGCAACAATCCTGAGTCACGTTTACCAATCAAAACGATCCCGGAGTAAGGCTTCTAGGCACCTCGGTTTGGGGGCGCCACAGAAGTATTGTGGCGCCTCGAACCGAGAGTCACAACCTTACTCCAAGATCTTATCAATTGGTAAATGTGAATCAGGATTGTTGCCCTGATCATGCGGCGGGTACTTAATTGGATCTTTTCCAAAAAAAATTCTTTTCTTTCTTTTTCTTTCATCACATAAACATATACTCATCATCATTCATAATGGACTTATTCATATCATCATAAATCATCAACTTCTTATATTATTCATAACTTTATAATTTCATACAACCTATGTCTTTTCACCATATCCCATTAGGGCATTTATTTATACAAAAATCTACTAACCTTTGTAGATTCCTCTTTTCCCTTGGCAACAAATTCCTTTTATCTCTTGGCTTGTCTTGCACCTGTCTGAGGTTGAGAAATCAAAACATAAGTCGAAACTCAATAAGCAAGCATTTTTCTTTCATTTAAATGCATTTCTCTCAATTCGATAGAAGACACTTACCAAGTGATCAACTACCAAAGGAACAGAAACCTTTTCATAAAAATTATTTCATAAATATTAGATGTGCAAATACTTCCTTTCCATATTTGACATAAACCTTCGTGTGTGGGTACGCTAGCCTGGGAAACATCTCACATAGCATGGTCCATTACGCCGGCTTCTCCAACTTGGCCTCGTCAAGGGGACCTCGCGTCCTTTACCCTGATTAGCCTACTTGGTCTCCTACATGCATGACTTTTGATTCTCCCGGCATTATATACCTCTTACACCAGGTGACTTATCATTCTCATATAGAGAATTATTTGCACCATCTCTTTAAAACATCATTTCAAATCCATGCTTTCCTTTTCAGTCCATGTATAAAAATGCAATGCATGCATTCATACACATAACATTCCTTTGCCTCCACCTCTTGGGAGGACGCTGCCAGCACACAGCCCATACGACTCGGCAATAGTGAAGGGGGACCCTCTGATCCGCTTTCTACCTTCACAAAAGCCTCTTCATTATGCATCATACATGTGCACATGTCCATAAACATCACATGATATCAATATGCCGGCATGACTTTTCGTAAAAACTCATAAATATTCATCATTTCAAAACATTATAGGAATGACCACCCTTAAATACATTTCATAAATACTTGAGAATAAAACATATTTTCAAAAGGGTTTGCTTGCTTACCTCCTCAATCCGTGTCCTTCACCTTTTTCTTCCCTTTTCCTATACAAGAAAAAATAATATTTTATTTATATCATTCCATGTCTTAGATTGCTTTCCATGCTTGCTTTATAACCATTCATTACCTCATTCTCATAGAGGTTAATCTTATAAAGATACTTGGTCATTATTCTTTTATATGAATTTTTATCCATAAATCCTTTAAAAATTCCATCTATATATTCTTTAAGATATAAATACTAATCTCATTTTTTCCACCCAATTTATGCTTTTTTATTGTTCACGGTACTGTTCATGATCGCTGTTTACGTTTACTGTTCACCCGAGGTTACTGTTCACAGCAACGTGGGTTACTGTTCATAGGTTCTAAAAATTGACATTTTTTCCAAAAATAAAAAATACCATGACATAACTTATGTTTATTATATCATGGGAAAATTCATGAATTATGAATTTATCATCATTAACTTGGCTAATTAAATCATTTTCTCCATATACTAAAATTCAACATAATTTCACTTAAGCATAATCCTTAAATCCAAAAATCATGAGATTAATATATCATCATTCTAACATCATAATTATCATAAAAATTCATCCCAAATCATCATGTAGCAATTTTGGAGCATTATTTATACATATCATATGTTATCTTCCCGAATGCTCTATCTTTGCTCCAAAATTTCGATGTTTAGGCATAATTTCAATTTGGCATGGTAACTACACTTATTTTCTCATTCTTAGACATTATTTGGATGGATTTTAGTATGAAAATTTGTTTGAGAATTGATTATAGGGTGACTAAGGAACGATCAAATTTTCAGCTCAAAAGGGTAAGCGGGTTTTAAATTAAAAATATGGGAAAATCAACCTGGACAGGATTGAACAGGTGGAAGGATCAGTTGCACCAAATAATTTTTAATAATTTTTATACAAGGAATTTTGGGCTGAAAATTTTAATGATATATAAGACATATTGAGGATCACACAATCAAAATAAAAATTAGGTTTTGATGGGTATAAATATACCCCATAATTTACGTGATTCAGGCTATCCGAAAAGAGATGCTGCTGTCCAACAAAGTAAAAATACCAAAATAAATAGAAATACTAAATATTTCTTCTGAAAATATTTATTTTGGTTAATTAATGTATTTATTAAGGTATGGAAGAAATTTCATATCAAAAATACTTGATTTGATATTAATTAAGGATTTTGCGAATTCAGTGTGCCTGAATTCAGCATTATGGACAGCTTAAGGAATAAATCAAGATAAATGTTAAATTTCAGGTTTTGTGATGAAATTTGACTTATAATGGGATATAAATAAGTGATTATGAGGGTTTAACCTATTAGAGGTAAACAAGATTACCCTAAATATGATTTTTTTAAAGATATGCAAAGGGATGTTTAAAGAGGGGTGCAGATGGTACCCAAAATGTATATGAAAGTTGCTGTTTTGGAAGAAACTATATGAATTTTAAATATGTGTTAATACCCTAAATTTGGGTTAATAAAAGCATGATTAATTTCTGAAATTTAGGGATTAAAAATCTATTTTGATTTAAGTATCCCAAGAGACGTTGAAAATGGGAAAAACAGGTTCTAAAGTTGTTGTTTTGGGAACCCTATGATAACTGGATTATAAATCCGAAATTAAACCCTAAATTATGTTATAATTAAGGGGTTTAATCATGCTGGAATTAGAGATAAGTTGTTGTGTTGAAAAATTTTAAGAAACACATGATTTATGTATTGAGAAATGGATGTATATGAAGAGATAAGTATGAATAAATGATATATGGATTATGCAAGTTGTTAAAATGAAAAAATGCATAACAACATGATGAAATATGTGGATTAGGGTGCTGTTTAAGTAAAAAACAATAATCTCAAATTTTGAGATTATTATATGATGTCTAAGTTAGCAACTAAGTGCTTAAAATGAGCACCGTTGTATGAAAAATAGAAAATATGTTAAAAATGATAAATGGAGGTAATAAACTTCCAAATAATGATTTAATGAAATATTATTACATGTATGTAAGTTTACCCTACATAAGGGTATTAAAAATGAATAAATGGATGATTGATATGTATAAGCTATGTTGCTAAGTATAAATACCCGACTTGAAAGACAAGTGGGTTAAGTTAGATGAACTTATGTAGGTTGGAAAACCTAAGGAATATAAGTATTTGAAGATGATGCAAATAAATGAAATGTTATTTTCATTTATTTAAGCAAAGGCAAGGAAAAGAATGGAAGAAAAGGGATTATGACGATCTCAGGTAAGCAAGCGAACTTTCTAAAATGCTATTTTCTTTCTATGTGATTGATATGATTGAAATGTTTATGTTTATGTTTTAATAAATGGGAAAACACAAGTTTTGAAAAATGATGGTTTTAATGAAAAGCCACAAGTTTTGAAAAATGACGGCTTTAATGAAAATTCGTAAGTTTTGGAAAAGAATGACTTTAAGAAAAAGCCTCAAGGTTTGATTCATGGGAAGCAAGCAATACGTTTTAAGATAAGGATTTTATCATCAGTGTTGCCAAAGATTTACAATGCTTTATGTTAATGGAATTGAGAATTTTGCTTATGAGTAAGCAAGTTCTCCATGATAATGTTTTCAAAAGATTTCATGTTTGATACTGATGGTTTTAAGAATTTGCTTTTAAGCAAGCAAGTTCTTTATAATGTTGTTTCAAAAGTATTTTATAAGAAAAAGGAAATTTTACCTTTTTCATAAAGTATTGTTTGTAAATAAGTTTTGAGTTATTTCTATAATAATTTGTGATAAACAATTATGTTTATGAAACAAAAAGGAAAAGGGGAATTGATTTATGAAAAAGATTTCTTTTACTAGGTCATGATAATTAAATAATAAATCATGATTTAGACATAGTCCATATGTTTTGAAATGATATTCGAAAAGTTTGATTTCCTTTAGATAAGAAAATCTATGTTGAAAATATCTTTAAAAATATTTATAAGACTGTTGTTACACGGAATTTAAGGATGACCAACCTCATAAGTTGATTTTCTTAAAATGATTTGATTTCGGGTTACTAAAGTAGCATACAAAAGACCATGCAAGGCACCTTTATGTAAAAATGACAAAATTGATATGTGGACAAGAAATTGATTTTAGGGTGGTTGAGAAGGGGTAGCATAATTGCATAACTTTTGTGAGCAAAAAGGCCCCGAAATGGAAACCAAGAAAATGTTAGAAAATATATAGTTTAATTTTGAAAATTCAAAGTTTTTGAAATTCTTTTATAAAGATTTTAAGATGTATTGTTTCTCAAACATTTCAAATATTTATCAAAATATTTTACTCAAAATGTTTCCAAAAGAATTTAAGGAAGGTCATCCTAAAATTAGACTTCAAATGGCAACTTGTTTAAAGTGGGTTCGCTCGCTTTACAAGTTGACACGGACTGCGGTCTGTAATGTGTTTTTGAAAATGATTTTTTTTAAAGACACAGACTTCGGTCTATGATGTTTTTAAGTTATGGATGCAGACTGAGGTCTGTGATCTCGGTTTTAAAGGATACGGGCTGCAATTTGTAATACATTAAACCAAACGGACTGCTGTCCGTCATAATGATGTATGATGCACCAGTACAAGGAACAGACCAGTTGTAGAGCACGGTTGGGATGACCGGGGCCAACTCTACATATGGCCAAGTCGCTAAGGGATGGCAGGAGTGCCAGCGGCGCCCTCCCTGAGATGGGAGCAGGATAAAGGAACAGCCGCCTAGCTAGCGTGCTGTTTAGGATTCTCTTCCAAAAGGTAGCATGATCACTTGCTAAGTGTCACTACTGGATGGGGAGAAATGCATTTGCATACGTTTTGCTTTTCAAAAGCCCAAAGATTGGGATATAAAAACATTTATATGAAAAGTTATCCTAAATTGGATTTTTATGAGCCATTATGTATAAGTTACCCTAAAAGCAGAGTGTTACACACAAAATGTGTAAATATTAAGAATAGAAAGAAATGATTTTTATGAAAAAGCTTTCATGAAAAGGATTTATGACTTGTTGCTATAAACAAGCCCCAAGATGGAGATTATGAACAAGGGTTATGTTGGAAAATGTTTTAGACATAAGAATGTCCATTTCCAAAAGGTTTATGTGGGAAAAATGGTTGGACATGAGAATGTCTATTTCCTAAAGGGATTTATGTTGGAACATGTGTGGACATAAAAATGTCCGTTTCTAAAAGAGTTTAAGGGATAAAAGTGTTTGCGGACATATGGATGTCCATTGCTAATAAGGCTTACGTGAAATGTATTTTGGACATAAAAATGTCCATTACCAAAGTGTTTATGTGAAAAATATTTTAGGACGTATAAATGTCCGTTTCCAACAAGGGTTATGTGGAAAAATGTTTTAGGACTTATAAACATCCGTTTCCAATAAGGTTTACGTGGAAAAATATTTTAGGACGTATGAACGTCCAATGCCAAAATGATTTATGTGGAAAAACGTCTTTTCGTGGACATGATAATGACCATTTCCAAATATGGTTTATATCAAGATGTTTTGGGACAAAAAAGTCTCCTGGACAAAATGATTTATGAGAAAAATGTTTTAGGGAATGATTTTCAAGGAAGTCTTGCCCTAAAAGATAAAATGTTTGCTTACTGAGTTGTCACTCACGTTTTGTTTTCCCACACCTTAGACAGGTACCGGAAAACTCAAGGAGATGAAAATCTAAGCAATGAAGTAAGGCACGAGATGATGGCTAGGTAGGCTATAAGGAATGGAAAAGAATGAATATGCTAACGTATGTTAATGTATATGTGAACTTAGTTAGAATTTGAAGTTCTATATGATTCAATGATTGAATGTATGGATGTATGGATGTAAAATGTGATGATTTAGTCAAGGAAACTTTCATTGTAGAAAACCAGGATGAGATGCTATGAAATAGAATTTGAAATTTTATTACAAGTGTATCGCCACTTGTTTGATGAATGATGTGAAATGTAAAGATATAAACGATGAAGAAACGAAAAAAAAATTTGGACGAGTTCCAACTAAAATCCCGCCGCGTGATCAGGGCAATAATCCTGATTCACATTTACCAATCAATAAGGTCTTGAGGTAAGAAAGTGACATCTCGGTTTGAGGCGCCACAATTCCTTTACCTCAAGTAGAAAAACTCTCCTCCTATTTGGCCTTTCTCTCTCTAAGGACACAAACGAATTTTGGGGGTTGGAAATGCTTAATGGAGCTGAGATTTGTGCCTTTGGATGTTCACCATGCTTCCCTATTTATAGTGTGGCATTTTTCATTAAATTATAATTTACCCCCTTGCTCCATGTATGAAATTCTAAATATTTTTTTCCAAATTCCATGAATTGTCTTGAGCAATGTGCAGCCCCCTGGATACTGTTCACGCCCCCTAGCTATGGCTATTTATTTATGATTTATGATTTATTAAAATTAATTATTTTAAACTAATTAAATCTCAACCGTTGATTCTTGATGAGGATGATTTTGGGCCATTGATTTTGGCTCCAAATCCCATGACCATGCACTCCTTGAGCATTTTTCTGATTTTGCATTAATATTTTGATTTTTAATTAATTAAATTTAACCCAAAAGTCAAATATAATTAATGAAAAAGGTGGGCTACTTTTTTTATCTCTAAACGATGTTTCATATTTACCCTTAATTCATGATTTTCATCACATCTTAAACCATTCATCATGTTCATCATAAATATTTAGCCATCCATAAAAAATTTCACTTTAATCCGACGTCCGGATTGCAAGTTATGAATTTTTCTTCATTTTCTCTCAAAAATCCACTAAAAATCCGAAAATACTAAATAAATCAAAAAGTGGCTATTTTGTCCTTTTGTGGGAAGCTTCCTTTTCGCTTTTATGATTAAGTTAATCCAAAATGATTAACTTAACATATTCCTTAATCCCACAGTTACTATTCACATTTCACTATTCACGTTTCACTATTCATCCGAATTTACATTTCATAATTCATTATTTAATCTTCCAATTCCATATATTGCAAAATATCATCCATATATTTTATATAAGGATCAATACATTACCTAGGGTTTATAACCTTAGGGTTTCATACATGCCTCCAAGATCGGGATTTCACACAATAGTTATTGGATATTCATCAAATAGCAAAGCATATAGAGTTTTCAACAAAAGAAATCAAGTAGTAGAAGAATTCATACATGTTGTATTTGATGAATTTAATCCTAATCCCAAAAAGGAGGATGAGCTAAGTGATGAAGATGAACATCAAAGAATCCTGAAAAGCAACAATTGGAACAACAAGGAGAATCCGAAACAAAGCAAGAGCAATCCACGGATGAAAAGGTAAGTGAAGATAATGATTCTTACAAAGTCAAAAGGTGATAGAATTCGAAAGACTCTATCAAGGGAGGATGTCTACACAGAATATGCAATGAAGTTCAATGCCTTAGTCAGGTTTGTGCCTTGGATTGCTAATGTGCCAGAAAATAAGGCACAAAGATTTCAACAAGGACTGAGGCCATACCTCAGGGAAAGCCTAGCCCCTCTACTAATCAAGGATTATGCTTCAAGTCTTGAGAGGGCAAGGGCACTAGAAATTGAAGCATTGAGAATACAGGAACTAAGACTTGGATCAAGGATGTTCAGTCCTGGTACTAAGGAAGCTAAACCGGGAAAGGAAAAAGCTAGGAAAGGGAATGTGAGAAGAGGAAAAGGAGCTCCAAAGAAGAAACTCCCGCCTTTCTATAGAAAATGTTAGAAGCAACATGCAGGCGAGTGTTTAAAAGGTTCTAATCGGTGCTATAAATGTGGGCAAGCAGGCCATGTAGCCAAGGAGTGTCAGACAGGAGAAGTAAAGGTCATTAAATGTTATATTTGTGACCAAACAGGACACATCGCTCCAAACTGTCCGAATAAGGCACAGACGTCACAAGGACGTGGGAGACCAGCACAACTCAGGATAACCGGAGCAACGAATAAGCAGGGAACCTCTACAAATTCGGTGTGCATGCCCTGACTCAGACAGAGTCTCAAGAGCAAGAAGAAAAGGTGGTCACAGGTATGGTTTAAATTTTAGAGAATTCGGCAGTTGCTTTGTTTGATTCTTGTGCTAATCACTCATTCATAGCATGCCAGTATGTGGCCACCCATGCACTACCGGTACAGGAAACCAATGAGATAATTCACATAGAATCCCCTGTATATTGGTTAGCTAGCACTAGCCAAGTATGTAATGCATGTCCTATTAGGATAGGATCGTTGATTTTAGAAGCCAACTTGATCCTATTACTTATGACGGAATTTGATGTGATTTTGGGCATGGATTGGCTGAGCTAATGGGGAGCTACTATTGATTGCAAGAATAAGAAGGTACAATTTGAAGCGGCCCTAAGAAAAGGATATAGCCATTGGAAAACTAAGACAGCCTGAAAATTCGATGATACTAATATCGTCCATGAAAGCAGTCAAAATGATCTACCAAAGGTACGAAGCTTATCTGGTATCAGTAATGTGGAGAAAGGTACGGAGGTAGAAATTAACCAAATCCCTATGGTTAGAGAATTTTCTGATGTATTTCCAAAGGAACTGACCACATTACCTCTGCAAAGAGAAATGAATATGACTATAGACATCATACTAGGTACAGCTCCGATATCAAAGACTCCATACAAGATGGCACCAACTAAAATGAATGAGTTAAGAACTCAAATACAGGAGCTATTAGACAAAGGTTTTATCAGACCCAGTGTATCACCCTGGGGAGCTCCAATATTGTTTATGAAGAAAAAGGATGGAAGTTTGAGGCTGTGTATTGATTACAACGAATTAAAGAAGGTCACAGTAAAAAATAAATATCCACTACCCAGGATCGATGATTTGTTCGATCAGTTGCAAGGAGCTACAACTTTCTCTAAGATTGATTTACAGTCAAGGTATCATCAGTTGAGAATATGTCCTACTGATGTTCACAAAATAGCTTTTCGAACTAGGTATGGACACTATGAGTTTTTAGTGATGCCTTTGGGCTCACTAATACCCCCGCTATATTTATGGATATTATGGATAGGGTATTTCAGGACTATCTTGATCAATTTGTGGTTGCGTTTATCGATGATGTCCTGATTTACTCTAAAACCGAGAAAGAACATAAGCTTCATTTGCGAAAGGTACTGGAAAGGCTGAGAAAAGAGAAATTGTATGCTAAGTTAAAGAAATGTGAATTTTGGTTGAAGCAAGTAGGATTTCTGGGTCATATAATATCAGAAAAAGGTATTCAGGTTGATCCTCAGAAGATTGAGACAATTTTGAAATGGCAAAGGCTAATGACTGTTACAGAAATCTGAAGTTTTCATGGATTGGCAGACTATTATAGAAGATTTGTTGAGGGATTCTCACAGTTATCAGCCCCATTAACTAAATTGACTCGTAAAGGAGTCAGGTATGTATGGTTTGAAGAATGCGAGCACAGTTTTCAAGAGTTGAAACAACGGTTGGTAGAAGCCCCTATCTTGACCCTACCCGAAGGAAATGAGGGTTTTGTGGTCTATAGCAACGGATCAAGAAAGGGTTTAGGGTGTGTGCTGATGCAAAGAGGGAAGGTGATAGCTTATGCATCGCGACAGTTGAAGCCCAATGAGGTAAGATACCCCACTCATGATTTAGAGTTAGCAGCAGTGGTGTTTGCCATAAAAATATAGAGACATTACCCGTATGGTACTAGGTGTGAAATTTATACAGATCACAAGAGCCTTAAGTATATTTTCACTCAAAAGGAGCTGAACATGAGGCAAAGAAGATGGCTCGAGTTATTAAAAGATTATGATTTGGAGATACTATACCATCCGATAAGGCAAACGTAGTAGCCGATGCATTGAGCAGAAATGTCAGCATAGCGCACCTTATCACAAAGCAGGAAGGGTTGCTTCAGGAGATAAGACAGTTAGAGTTGATTGAATGTCCACCCGGAGTTCAAACAAGATTATCACAAATAAGCATACAATCTTCACTATTTGAACATATTAGGATTGTGCAGCAAAAGGATACAGACCTACATAATCATGTGGAAAAGATGAAGAAAAAGGGATTGACAGAATTTGTTGTCGATGAACAAGGTATGTATCGGTATAAAGGCCGCATTTGCATACCTAATACAGTCTAGTTGAAGGAGCAGATTCTTAAAGAGGCACATTTTTCGCCATTTTTCATTCATCCAGAAGTACCGAGATGTATCAGGATCTCAAGAAAGCATATTGGTATAATAATATGAAAAGAAAGATCGCTGAATACGTAGCTAAGTGCCTAACTTGTCAAAGGGTGAAAGCTGATCACCAACGGGTGTCTAGGAAATTACAATCCTTGGAAGTTCTTGAATGGAAATGGGATGATATTACCATAGATTTTATTGAAGGATTACCCAAGACTCAGGCTGGGAACGACTCTATATGAGTAATAGTTGATAGGTTGTCTAAGGTTGCACACTTTATACCCATAAGGAGGACATACACCACAAAAAGATTGGCCAAAGTCTACTATAAGGAGATAATACGACTTCATGGAGCGCCTAAGTCAATAGTTTCCGATCGAGATGCGACATTTATTTCTCGATTCTGGAAAAGTCTACACAAAACCCTAGGCACACAACTCAAGTTTAGCACAGCTTTTCATCCCCAAACAGATGGACAAACGGAGCGAGTAAATCAGATCATCGAGGACATGCTCCGTATGTGTACATTAGAGTTTGGTGGTTCGTGGGATGAATATGTATCTATAGTTGAGTTTGCATATAATAACAGTTATCAGGCTAGTATTCAAATGACTCCATTTGAAGCGTTATATGAACGATGATGTCGAACGCCATTGAACTGGGATGAAGTTGGAGAAAAGAAGTTAGCCCCAGACTTGTCTCAACGAATGGCAGATAAAGTACAAGTTATTCTCCAATGTATACTCACAGCCCAGAGTCGGCAAAAGAGTTACATGAATTGTAAAAGAAAAGGATTTGAATATCCAAGTTGGTGAACATGTGTTTATAAAGGTCACACCATTCAAGGGAGTTACAAGATTCGGAAAAAGGGGTCAGCTGAATCCCAGGTATATTGGACTATTTGAAGTATTTGAGAAAATTGGAAAGTTAGCCTATAGGATAGCTTTACCTCCGGCACTAGCCCTAGTACACAATATTTTCCATATTTCTATGCTTAGGAAATATATTTCAGATCCAACCCATGTACTGATAGCAGAAAACCTACCGATCCAGGATCATCTGAACTATGATGAAAGACCCATTAGAATCTTGAATCATAAGATACAAATGCTTCGGAATGGAGAAATTGAGTACGTAAAAGTTCAATAGAACAGATATTCTGAAAGCGAAGCTACATGGAAACTAAGGGAAGAAGTAGAAAGGAAATACCCCTAGTTATTTAAAGAATAGACGGTTTCGAGACGAAACCTATTATAAGGGTGGAGAATTGTGAAGCCCTGACCAAAATAGGAATCATGTATATGCATTTGAATGATTTATGTATGATTGATTTATTTATAAATGAATTATTTGTAATTTTTATGACTTGTTGCAATTAGGTCAGTGCTTATGAATGCTGCTTAAATTTATCATTTTAAGTCAACGTGAATTAATATGATTGAAGTAACATAATGAGGATGGATAAGCATTAGTGTGCCATGAAAAATTAGTTAAATTCCATAATGTGGTCAATGGAGATTAGGAGACTAATTATAGAACCAAGTTGAGAAAATATTAAAAAATTCATAACTTGATGCCCATAAAGTGGATTAATATGAAAATTGATATGGAAGCACATAATTTCGTGCTTAATCACATGGGATAGGTAGATTATGAAAATTTTGATGATAATTGATCATCACCGTCCAAAATTTAAAACGATCATAACTCGAGCTAGAAAAGTCAGATTGAAATGAAATTTGAAATGGACAGTTCAAATTATGAGATCAAAGTTATGAAAGGATATAATCAAGCAAATAATGATGGGATTAGGCTTGCACGAAATTAAGATCAATTCTTTTGACTTTTCGCACCAAAAAGTGATTAGCATTTATGTAAACAAATGAGTAAAATAATAAAATGAATAAGGACGAAATTGAGGTGTCAAAAGGAGGTTAATTGTAGGGTATTTTATGAATTATTAAAAATGAGAAAATTCCTGCAATTATCTCATAAATAAATGCTGAATTAAGGAGCTTAAAGTAGCATAGCACATGTGGCATGTAAGGGACGTCCAAACAGCCTCCAATATGGATTTTTGTGAAAATTTTTCAAATAAAATATATGCCAAAGTCAGCTAAGAATTAATGTGGATAAATGTGCATTAAATTATAGTGGAAATTCATGATTAAAAGTAGCAAATCCAGACCATTGAGATGAGATCAAGAAATGGACAGCAACTGTGCATGAAGGAGATGTGGACGGTATGGCAACCTTTGGGAATTTTTGTGATTTTTTTAATTATCCTAAATTGACCCTAAGTAATCTATTTACTAGGTAATTAAATGGACATTAATTTAAAGCTGCAAAAATGGTGAAAAAATTTCAAAAAGGCAGTTGAAACAGGGACGTGTACATGGACAACAAAATGGAGCTGAAATGTGGACCGTCCAAACAGCTAGCAATCTGATTTTTTTAATTTTATAAAAATAATAAATGCATACCTAATTAGCCTAAATATTAGGGTACATAAATATGCATTAAAAAAGGCTAAAAATTCATTGAAAAAAATCGAAAAGCAGCTGCTGGAAATGGACGTGATCAGTGGACAGCTTTGAGATCAGTTAATGGTATGGATAATTACTAAATTTTTTTAAGTAAAATGTAATTAAATGAACCAAAATTTACCATGTCAGCAAGGGAGATAAGTATACATTAAAATAATCCTAAAATGATATGGCAAGTGGGGTCCACAAGCTGGAAATTCTAGCTACCTCTCAAGTGGACGTCCATATGCACATATGTTTGAAAGTTAGAAAAAAATTCAAGGAGCTTAGCCCCCTTTTCAGCAGTTCACGTCATCCTCATTCAGAAATCTTGAAGCCAAGAACAAGGGGAGAAAAAGGAAAAGAAAAGGAGAAAATACGCTAAGAAAATTAGCTTAAGAAGTTGACCTTAAGTGTTAATCAATCCAAGTAAGTATACTCTTGAGTTTAAATGATTTAAATCCATTTTTTCTAACTCAATTTATGGGATTTGAATATGATTCATAATGAATCCTTAAATGAGGATTTATGATGCCCTTAATTAGGTTATTAAATGGGAATTTAATGGCAAGTATGCAATTAAGGGTTCAAGTGGAAGAAGAGGGTGATTAGTGTTAAGTATGAGCTCTTAAACTAGTTGAAACATGCTTGAATTTTTGTGTAATGTTGCTTTGTTATTAAGTTGATATGATTACATGAAAAATAATATTTAGATGTTTGTTATATGTTGAATTTATCATGATTTATGAATTTTAGAAAGATGGCTAGTTAGAGTTACTCTTAAGACCCGAATTCCATGTTTAAGTGTTGAAAATAATACATGTAGTAGCTTAAATGAATTTTAGATGATTAAGAGGGTAAAATAACCTAAACATAGGGTACTTTGGACATGATAAATGGTTTAGCAAGGACTGCCCAAAAATCGGATTTTAAGGGTTAAACAAGTGGACATCCAAAGGGGTGTAGAAAGGGTACCCTACATGCATGAAAAGTTTCTGTTTTGTAAGAAACCTATATATGAACCTTAAATATGTGAAAATAACCTGAATTTGGGTTAAGAAAAGTATGATTAATTTCTGGGATTAAGAGGTTAAAAATCTGTTTAGATTTGAATATCAAAACGGACATTGAAAGTGTAAAAAATCGGGTCCCAAAGTTGCTGTTTTGGAACCCTAAAATTAGTGGATTAAAAATCCGTAAAAATACACTAAATAAAGTGTTAATTAAAGTATATAATTATTCTTAATTAGAAGCCAAGTTTCTGATTTGAAAAATTTTATGAAATACATGAATTATGTGTTGAGAAATAGTCATATATGAAGAGATGAATATGAGAAAATGATAAATGGGTTATGTAAAATGCTAAATTGCAAAAATGCATAAAAATATGATGGAAACACGTGAAATGTATTGTTGTTTGGATAACTCCAAAATTTTAGATCAATATATGGGATTTAGGATATTAATTAAGTGACTTAAAATGGGCACAATATGTGAATTATGAAAAATATGTGAAAAATGACAAGTTGAAAGTTTACTACTTCATATGGTATCTAATAAATGATTAAATAATGTGATATGATGTATATGAATGATATCCTAGATATGGGAAATGAATATGTGATTCAAAGAATGGATTAATGTATAATTATGTTGTGTACGTATACCCGACTTGGAATTCAAGCGGGTTATGAATATTTATGAAAATGGGTTGGAAAACTAAGCGAATGCAAGCAAATGGAATTTACATGAATACTATGTCATTCTTACTTGTATAGGCAAAGAAAAAGAAAAATTTGACCCATAAAGCTCACGTTCTAAACGATTTTTGTTTCTTAAAATATTCTTAAATAATTACAAATGATGTTTTAACTGCTGTTATTGGTTTAGCAAATGATATTTGAAAATTTATTTCAAAGTTCTTTAAGGATGACCATTCCTTAGTTCAATATGTATTGATAACTGATTTATTTAACTGCTTTGTTAAATATGAAAAATACTGTCTTATGAAATTATGCAAGGAAAATCATGCTAGCATGTCAAGGTTAAGTTCATGTGCACAAAGCATAAGGTCCACCTTAAAGGTATAAGCGGACCGATTGTCCCCCTTTGGTCTGACCAAGTCGCTAAGATAGGCCAAGAGCTGGTGGCGTCTCCCTGGATGGGAGAAGATGAAGACGGATGGTCTTCTAGCTAGCTTCCATCCTAAGAGATCATGATGCATTTCATCTCATTGTCATGATATACTCTCGAGGGGGTATAACGTTGCTTTCCAAGATATATTAAATAAAAATTTTCTGCTCCACAGGTAGTTGATCACTTGATAAGTGTCTCTACTGAATTGAGAGAAATGCTTTTAAATAAATATGCTTTTAAAATGTATTGCCTGAAAAATTTATATAGCTTGCTTATTGAGTGTACAACTCACGCTTTGTTTTCCAAACCCATAGACAGGTGAAGAAATGAAAGAGACGAGGAGCATGAATTGAGCATGGAAGAATGTGAAGATTTTATGAATTTTAATTTGTGCTGCTTGTGACTGATGGGATGTAATATGACTTAATGATTTTATGATCTTATGGGATCTAGGTTATGACTTGTATGCATGAACAAGTGCCTATGGTTGATATGCTTGTTCGGAATTATCATGATTATATAAGATATGCAATGTGTATATTAGGTCAAAGATGACATGAAAGAGGATTTGATGAAAAATAATATGAAATCAATTTGAAATAAGCCGTAAATAAACGAATAAATATCCGTTAAATCCCGCCGTGTGACAGGGCAACAATCCTAATCACGTTTACCAGTCAATAACGATCCCGAGGTAAGGCTCAGGATGTGATGCTCGGTTGGGGGCGCCACAGATGGTCTCGTGGTTTTCAAGAAAAAAAACTAGTGTTGCTCTATCTACTGTGGAAGCCGAGTATATTGCCGCCGAGAGCTGTTGTTCCCAACTACTTTGGATGAAACAACAACTTAGAAATTATGACATTGAATATAAAGATATACCAATTAGATATGATAATACATGTGCAATATGCTTAACCAAAAATCCTGTATTGCATTCTAAAACTAAATATATAGATGTGAGACATTTCATTAGGGAACATGTTGAAAATCATGACATTTTTTTAGAATATGTTAAAACTAAGGACCAAATTGTAGATATTTTTATCAAACCATTAGCAAAAGAATCATTTTACAAGATTAAGAATGATATGGGTATGATTGATATTGATTAAATATATGAAATTTTGCAATTAAATAGGGGGAGTAAAAATTAGAGAATATATTGAACCTAAGTCGGAGGAGCCGAGTCAACTCCACTCATCCCAAGTCGACTTCGTCGAAGTCGACTTCAATTATGGTTCAAAGTCAACTTTGGGGCATCGTTTTGGCTGCCCCACGCCTATAAGAGGCGGGGGCGCACCCACTCCATCCCATCTCTCTCATTCTCTTTTCTTTTCTCTCCCATTCTCTCTCTCATTCTCATCTCTCATCTCTCATCTTTGAATCCTCTCAAGAGATTTTCCCATGCCCATTCGCACCATCAAGATTCAATTATCTTAGAACCATGGCACCCAAGGTCGTAGCCTCCTCCCGGACTCTCTTCGATGGGGTCCGTTGCCTACAAGGCATATCCTTCCCAGTACGGGTTCGGTTCCATGCAGGTAACCCCTCCACCTCTGCACCCAAAGAAGAGGAGAATGTAGAATCAAGTAATAGCTCTGAGTCGGGTGGAAGAAGAAAGGTGCCCGCACTCAATGGGGCCAAGTTCTTAAAATGCCCACAGACTATTTCAGAACCGAATGCCAGCACAGCAGGTTCTATAAGCATTTTTATGAGAGAGATTTTTTGTGCCCAAAATAATTGATTTCAAGTTCCTGCAAGAATATGAGTTTGGAATATAGAAACTACTGGATTTCCAAGGATGGACCGGGTTGCTGAAAGAGGATGATAGGATATATTCTGATCTAACCAGATTATTTTACTATTTATGGGATCAGGAGTACCTCAATACTTATGTCAAAGGGGTAGAGATAAATCTGGGGATCGCAAATGGAATTAGCAGAAGAAATGTCATTAATCAAATTGGCAACATTTTAGGCTTACCTAGAGATGATGAGCCCCTTTCCGAAGGCCTATCCCTCACACAAATGTACAACCAGCTCACCAACAGAAACAAATATCATCCCGAGATCAAGTTCCTGCACTACATGGACCTATCCCCAAGACTCAAGGTCCTGCGGCTGTTGATTGCCTAGTGCATCTACCCCAAAGGAGGAGGCCAGAATCAACTAAACCCACAGGAGGTCGAAATCCTATGGAAGGTAGCAAATAAGGTCAAGGTTAACCTTCCCAGACTATTCTTAGGGGACGTTTGGTAACATATGAGTATGGGAACCATGATTTTCCCATGGTATTTGGTTTTCCAAGACTAATCATTACTCCATCAATCACACTATTTTTCCCACTTTTATCCCTATTTTCCAGTGTTGTCAGAACCAGACCGGACCTGCCAGACCGGGAACCGGTCAAATGTCCGGTTCGTATATAAGTGGTTCGGTTTGATTGTATAAAACCGCCTGAACCGTCGAAACGGTGGTCGAACCAGACATCCCGGTTGGACCGTAAGCAACCGGTTCGGTAGGTTCGGTGAATGAAAAAAAACATTTCCGACGTCGTGCCGCTATCCCCCGTCAGATCGTCTTCCTCAGGCCCAGCGCAATGGCGTGGTCTTGTCTTCCTCAGGCTTGGCGCGGTCTCGTCTTCCTCATGCCTAGCGAGGTCTCGTCTTCCAGGCAGCGCGGTCTTCATCCATTTCCAGGCTTCCAGCGAGGTCGAGCCCCAAATCGGAGAAGCCCCCTGCTGCGATCAGTGACCACGCTGTCTAGTCATCTTCCCCTCGTCCGATCGGCGTTCGGCGACGACGACATTGTGCAGCGACAACTTCCGGCGACAAGCAGAGCAGCGAGCCGGCGACCACTTCTGGCGACGAGCAGAGCAGCAGCCTGCTTTCCATTTCCGGCGACGAGCAGGGTCGTGACTGTCCGCTGTCGTCCGGTCATTACAAACTTGGACGACACTGCTTGGATTGTTTGAAAAATGGACACTCGCTGCTTCCATTTGAGCCTGATGCGGTGGACGGCGCTGGATTTGGGAGTGATGGAGTACCAAAAATGGTGCTCCGGTGGTGCATGGATGTTCGGTGTTCGTGCAGTGAATTTAAATAGTAATTCTTTGATAAATAATTTCAATAATATCATATATCATCTTAGTTTAATTCACTTTATCCTTTAATTTAATTTATCTAAATATAATAATATATTTTGTTCCTCGTATTTTAAAATATAATTGTAATCATATATGTATGATTTTTCCAATTAAATAATTTTATAAATTTGCCCAAATTATATTAATAAGATAATACACATTTCAATGTTATTCTAGCCTATTGATTCATAATTTTATATTTTCAAAAAAAATATTGCAAAATGACCTGTTTTATAGCAAAATTAAAAATTTTATGAAAAATGTAATTTTCACAAAATTTCACATAAAATCTGTATTTAATTAACATTTTTATACTCAAAAAGTATGAATTTAATATGAAATTATATGAAAATTTTTAGAATTATCAGAAAGCACAAATAATATATATGTATGTGTGATTGTTGCTGCCTACCCCCGTCCCTACTACAACCTGCTCCCGTCCCTCCTACATGTTTTATACTTATATTGTGGTTTTTAAAATCTAACATATATATTTAGGATTTATGAAAAATGAAAATATAATTTTATCAATATATTTATTTAAAATTTATAATATCATAAATATAAAATATGTCATGCTGACATCACCGGTTCGAACCGGTTTGCTTAACCGGTCGAACCGGTTCGAACCAGACCAGTTCTTTTACCGGTTCAATGACCGGTTCGGTTCTGACAACATTGCTATTTTCTAATCATTTTTCCAACCAACTACATACAATAAACCTATTTATTCCAACTAGACATCTACAATTTCCTATCGATCACACATTTCTCAAAATATTCTATTTTTCATTTTTCACCATTTCCCACTATCCCACAATCCCACATTTGTACACATTACCAAACATCCCCTTAGAGGCTCTTGAGCTAAAGAAGGAGAATCCACGTGGAGTTCTAACATATGGAACATGGATTACCAAAATCATAGCTCAATATAACGTTGATTTGGATGGTGACCCGTTTGAAGTACTAAAACCAACAAATGTCATCAACCGGGCCCTCCTGACTCGTATGAAGATTGATTTGGTGGCGTTTCGGGCTAATCGGCTAAGGGAAAGAATGGGAAATGAATTTCAAGACATTCCTACTCAGCCAGAAGCTGAGGATGCTCATCCTGAGGGGGAGGATCTGCCCCAACACGATCCTATTCCATCTCCACCTCCAACACTTGTCGCTCCCACATCACCCGCGTCACACGAATCCTGTTCTCCTCATGGATTGCAGGCCACCGATCACTTTGCTCGCTCCCCAGACCAACCGTCCACATCCAAGGCTATATTAGACTACTTACAATAGATGGAGAGCCGGATATCATAGGAGTTGGGGAATATAAACATTGTCTTGATGGAAATGCACGGTCGCCAGGACAAGCTAGATCAGGAAATGACAGCTATCAAGTATCAACTTGCCTTGGGTAGTCGCCGTGGCCGACCATTCCTAGTCTCCTAGATTTTGATCCATATTGGGGCGAGTCAATCAAAGCTGAACCCACCGTTCAGGTTCCATCGTCCCCATTCTCATCGGCCTGCACTCGTCCTATCCCTCCATCCTATCCCATGTCCTATCCCATCTCAGCCTTCCAATTTCATAAGTCCCACTTTCCTTACATCCCATTTTGATGCCTTGACAAAAAGGGGGAGAGAGAGTAGGACTTAGAATTTTGTTTAGGTTGGTTAGTATGTATTTTGGAATCATTTTTGTATGTATGACATGAACAAATTTTTATTTTGAATGAAAATTTCTTTTGTTATATGTTTAAGATTGAATTTCTTGATTGAACTACGATGTTTTAACTTGAATTGTTTTAACTATTGTATAACAAACATGTTGACAGCTGAATTCAATACAAAGTATCGCCTATGATATGAAATTCCTCTTTAAAATCAAAACTGAAAGGTTTATCTCAAATTGGTTGTGACAATCATCAAAAGGGGGACATTGTTAGAATTTAAGGCAAATTAAGCACAATCCATGTTTCGATGATTAATAACTCAATTTGAGAATTATTTAAGTACTAATATGGTTGTTAAGTGATGCCAAGGTTTATAAAATCAAAGTTCAAAGGATAGCAGGTCAAGTCACAAGGCCAACTTGACTCAGGCATCGACTTAGGTCAAGTCGATACCCAAGTCAACTCCAGGATCGACTTTGAATGCCCAAAAATCAACAGAGTTGAAATTGGGACTCCGAGACAGACGAAGTCACAATCAAAGTTGACTCTGCTTGCGACTTAGGTGAAGTCGCAACCTCAAGTCGACTCCACCTGCGACTTGGGTGAGCCTCCGCTACAGACTTTGAAAATGTCAGAGTTAAGTCGCACATGAAGTCGACTCCGTCATGCAACTTAGGTGAAGTTGCATCTCAAGTCGACTCCAGTATGCGACTTGGGTGAAGTTGTACTCCAAGCCAACTCAAGCCTGCGACTTAAGTACAAAGAAACTTCATATTGCTTATAAGACTTCTAATTAGAAGATGGAAATCAAAATCAAGAAGCAATGAAAATCATGAATCAAGGCCACCAAAGAGGATTTCTTTCAAGAGACTAATGTATTGCACGACTCAAACATCATAATACATATCAAGGACATCAAATGAAGATTCAAGTATTTGAAAAGAGAAGAAAAGAAGGTCATGCACAACAAGTAGGTCGTAAGCAAAGCTTTGAAGTTTCGACAAGACATATGGTTGGTGAAGTCGCATCCGAAGTCGACTCCATTTGCGACTTGGGTCAAGTCTAAGACCAAGTCGACCTGAGCATGGAATTGAGTTGGAAGCTGAAGGCTGGAGTCACTCCTGAAGTCGACTCCAGTGTGCGACTTGGGTGAAGTCGCACTCGAAGTCGACTCCACCCAGCAACTTGATCAAAGTCGCATCCCAAGTCGACTCCAAGTGCGACTTGGCTCGTAACGGTCAGAAAAATTCGAACATTGGTGCATTAAATGTGCGCCACCTACCACCAAACGTTCGAATTTACTTCTCATTATTTAAGGAGCATCAAGTGAGAGAGAAAGGAGTTGGAAAAATATTGAATGAGCTCACATTCCACTCTCTTTAGCAATTAAGTGATCTACAAGAAGTTTCAAGAAGAACATTGTGTTCAAACTGCTAAAAGCTAAACTGTTTCATCCGCAACTGCGTCTTCAAGTTCTTCTACGTACTCAATCTACCTACACATCTGTAATGTGTAGATCTTTTGTTATTCATTGATTATTTATTTTTCCCACTTGGTTTGCTATTGGAGACTGTAACTAAGTGAAGGTAAAGTAGCGTGTGATTGAAGTGGAACTCGTCACCTACTTGTGCTGAGATTGTATATGCCCCCTAGAGATAGAATCTAAAAGGGAGCAGGTGCTCTAAACTGTATTGATAATACAATAGTGGAACCCAAGACACAACGGGTGTGTGCTTGGAAGAGTGGAGTAGGGAAGGTTTCCCGAACCACAATATATTGTTGTCTCTTTGTGTGGTTTGATTGCTTGTGTTTTATATTTCTACTGAACCCTCTCGTTCTAACTCGTTGGACGTTTCATCAAGGAGATTAAATTTACAAGGGGCTAAGTTTCTATTTAAGCAAAGAATTTTTTTTAAGAACCCAATTCACCACTCCCCTCTTGGGTTTTGCCATGAACTCAGGACTAACAGAATCAACATTTATAAACAGAATTTATTTCCTAAATATCTAGCTTGGATGTCCCATACATATGAGCTTATAAATACTTCATTTTACACTTGTAAACATCAATACATAATCTATATAAGAACCCTACTTGCTTAAACATATTTAAAGAGCTATTCATTCATAACTTAAACCCCATAGTATTAGGTGTTGACCAAGCATAACTTGGGTAATTAAATGAAATTTCATAAACTTATCAACAACTTAAATCATAGGGCGTTGTTGCTATGTGTATATGCTTTAAAATTATAACTTCATTTCATGCTTCACTACTTCTGTGAGATTCTTCTTTCTTGTTTTTAATGAGCTTATGAGACATGAGTAAGCTAATCAAGTCATTTACTTTGAGCTTATCTAAGTCCTTTGCCTCCTTATTAGCTGTGGCCTTTTGATTTCATAGTTTGGTAATGCTTTAAGTATCTTCATAATCTGCTCACTTTCATAAATTGGCTTTTCTAGACCTTTAAGACTGTTAGTGATTTCAAAAAATCTAACATACATTTTTGAAATAGATTCATCATCTAACATGTCAATCCTCAAAATCACTAACAAAGATGTTCATTTTAGTTCTCTTTACTTGGGAGGAACCCTCATTAATGGTACTAATTTATCCCATATCTCCTTAGCTATTGTGCATGAAAAACTCTATCAAATTCTGTAGCGGTCCTTGCACAAAATAAGAAGTTCATAGCTTTAGCATCACTTTGGATGGGCATGGTCTATTCTTTTATCCAAGTGAATGTTTGGTCCCCTTTTGGTAATGTAATGCTATCCTGTATGGCTATTTAAGGATCAATACTACTTGCCATAATTAGTTGTTTCATCCTCAACTTCTAATAAACAAAATTATTGTCATCAAATAGAGGTGGCTTGAAAAATGATTCATCCTCAACAAATGCAAGTATAAAAGTTGAGTGAGTTGTCATAGATATAAAAGAGATTACCTCAAACAAGATGGAGGTCTGATATGATACATCTTGTTGATCTTAAGTTTATGACAAAATCTAAGAAAGGAGGGCTGAATTGTGTTCCTTAAAATTCTTCAGTGTTTTAAGCCTTTAACCCTTGTGAGTTTAATCTCCTATGATGAAATAGGCTAGGATACAATATGAAAGGGTGCAAATAGAACATAAAACGCAAGCAATCAAAACCAGATAAGAGATAACAATATATAGTGGTTCGAGCAACCTTCCATACTCCACTCTTCCAAACACACATCGCTTGTGTCTTGGGTTCCACTATTAAACATCCAGTACAATTTAGAGCACTCGCTCTCTTCTAGATTAAAGTTCTAGGGGGCTTATACAATAATTATTTCTTGGTGAGACCAACTCCAACTAACCAAATCTAGTCCGCTATTAAGATAAACTCAAACCAACACCATATTTTTCTTTTTCTTGAATTTGTTTTCCAACACCAATTTAAGGTAACAACCCAAAATAAAATAAATAAAAGAAAATTTACCCATTATAATGTGTAATCAATCTGCTCTTGATGCTCTTTTTTGTGTTAAGTCGCTTTTATACTATTCATTTTAGATAATAATTGGATGATAATTGGAGTGTTTAAGATGATTTGAATCATATTTTGATTAATTAAGTTTATTTTTGTGTAAACACTCACCAACTGATGCTATTTGTGCAAAATAGGAGACGTATGTACAATTTTGATGTAAACATGATCGAATTAACAAGCCTCAATGAAAGCGGGAGTAAATTACATTTGAAGGAAACTGCATTTAAAGCAAGACACCGTTCATGCACATACTGTTCATGTACTTACTATTCATGCACAGATTGTTCATGCACTATTCATGTGTACTGTTCACCTTACTGTTCATACACTATTTACGTCACTGTTCATTTCTGTATAAACATTTGTGGAGAACATCATAAGGTATCTTAGAAAGTTCTTGAAGCTAGGGTTGAGGCAAGAAGCGAAGCGGCAAATTGCTTGGAGCGGTCGAGACACCATTGGGGCTTTCGATCAATAAGTTTTCCCTTTCTTTCTTTCTTTTAATTTTAATTTCTTATTCATGATGGAGATTGGATATAATATTATTTTGTGTTCAATTTTTTATTATAAACATACTAGGATAAACTTGTTATCTACAGTTTAAGATGTAGCATGCATCCAATGTAGCAGATATTGTGATTTGATTATTTAAGATATTTTGTGTTAATTTAGTATCTTGTGATTTAATGTTTGCCAATGTGAAGGCTTACACTTTGGCGGTGATTCTCATATATTATGTGATGGAACCGAAAAGTGAAAGTCTAATATATGATAATCAAGATATTAAACCTAGAAATCTAAGGCCATGAAAATAGGCATAATGATCTTGAGGAATCCCATAAACGGACACAAAACTTAATGAATTCCTAATTGACTTAATCTCATGAGAATAAGTGGCTAAGAATATATTAGGGTTACACCTTATAGATTTCGAGAAAAAGTGCAAGGATAATTTAGAGTTTGTTATCCTTTAACACATAATATCCATATGAAATAAACAATCCACATATCCGTTGCAAAAAATAAATTTGAAACCCTACATCCTAGATACTCGTATCCCTTGACTTTTAATTCATCATTTTACGTTCTTAAGATCAGCCTCCTTCTTTTCTTATTTCTTTTATTTTACTTTATTCTGTTTGTGTTTCATATAAGTGCTTAAATCCAATACCTTAAGTCCTAAATTCTTTGTGGGATTGATATTTTATATACTATAATCTACAACACATGTACTTGTAGTGAGATTGCAAACATTGTATGAAGAAGATGATCATATGAAGTCACTTAAAGTAGAAACACTTGAAACTTCAATAATTGTTCAAATGATGTCAACACACTTGAATCTTAGAAGGTATAAGCTCATTTTGTGTTTCCATCTACTCGTTATATTCATTTCTCAATGATATTTATAAAGGAGAGGAAGATCTAATTGTTAGAGTGGTGGTTGGCATGCATTTAATGCTCTAACATTTGAATTTTCGTCTGTTATATCATGAAGTTGCAAGTAAAGTCAACTTGGGAGTGAGACTTCTTTCAAGTTGCAGGGTGGAGTTGACTTTGAGTGTGACTTCGCTTGTAGCTGATCCAGTTAACAGAAACATGTAGCTCCTGGAGTTTACCTAAGATTAAGTGAATCCAACTTGGGCTGAGACTTCACTTTACTAAAACTTACTATCCACTTTTCTGTCTTTGAAGTTGCAGATGAAGTCAACTTGGGTTGAGACTTTACTAAAGTCGCAAGTGAAGTCGACTTGGGTTGAGATTCACTTTATTGTCTTATCGAAGTTGCGGGAAAAGTCGACTTGAGCTTAGACTCTACTTTACTGAACTTGTTATATATGAACTTAAGCTCTTAAAAGTCAATTTGTTTTACATTTTCATATTTATACATATAATTGGAGATAAATATCTGAGCATATAAAATATCTGAGCATACTTACACATATTCATTAAAAAATTTTTTTAATGATTTCAATGGTTTGTTAATCATCAAAATCAAATTAATGTTTCTTAAAGCAAGCATATGATCCACAAGAGGAACAAGTTTGAACCATGTTTTCCTAGGAAATATAGTTCAAATTGTGTCCCACCTAGAAACCCACTTAGTGCGCCAATTTTATGATATTTCATATTATTTTCATGGAGAAACCATTTAAGCACAATGTAAACATGAATTAGAGAATCTTTAGTTTATCTTTCGAGCAAGTCTTGGAGGATAGAATTGGAGAAAGAGTGGAGCTAAGAAGAGAAGAGATAAGAGGCGTATTAGTGTGAGTTATTCAAGACACTATTGAAAACTCTAATAATAAGCTTTTGGTTTCTTATTTTTTGTTTTAATTATCTTAGTATTTTTTTGGGTATGTGCAATGATATTATTTTGTTATGTGGATTGAGTAATTTGTAGTTTTAATACTTGCTTGGTGTATGGGCCCACGCTTTGACATAATTTCATATATTAAGTGAAGAAACCGAAAGATAGAAGTCTAGTATTGGATAATCAATATAGAGTTTAGATGTTAAAAATAGCAAAACATTCTTGAGGAATTTTATTGAATAATACATAACTTAATAGATTCTAGTCAACATGATACTATGAAAATAGGTGGTTATGAAACTTAGAATATATTTTCATGCCTGGAAAGAGGAGTAAGATTAAATTAGGGTTTGTTTTTCTTTAAACAAATTATTCGGGTTAAATAAGCAAATCAATCATCCATTGCAAAATAAAGTCACATATGAAATCCTAGATCTTAGATCTTTGATATCCATATTTCATAACCTTGTTCACTAGTTTAGAGTAGAAGCGTTCTTTTAGCCACTTCCTTTATTTTAATCTCTTGTTTTGTTTATTCAAGTATCTACATGAACGAAGTCTTTAACTTTCGAATTCCTCTTGGAATTGAATTTATATACTCTAGGCTATTACTCTTGCGCTTATGAAGAGGTTAACACCTTTTGATGAGCTAGACTAACAACCAGTAAGCTCCTATATTGGACTAGAAATGTCCATCATAGTCCACAACTCTAGTTGTACATGCTATATACTTTGCTCCCACGGAGACTACAAATAACTACAAGTTCGAAGGAATGATTGTCCTCTAAGCCAATTGCTAAAGTGATCCTTTGTCATCTTTCCGAGATCATTGCACTCTCTTGGCCCCCAAATTCTCCTTCAAAGAAACAATTGTTCTCCACTTGTACATTACTAGAGAACTCCCATTTTCTAGCTGAAAAATACTTTACATCTCCAAGCTCTAGTGAAAGTGTTGTTGAGCCTCTATTTAAAGGCAATAACACTTGTCAAAGATGGGAGAAGAAATGTGTGGTGACAAAAGCTTGACAAAGTTGGCATTTTATAACCCAAGCAAGTAATCTCATGAAATCCCTACGATCTCAAAAAGATAGAGAAGTTAATGTCTCTAGAATTGCAATAACTCCCTATTATGTCATACTACATCATCACCGAAGCATTGGTAGAAAGAACAACTCAACAAACCTAATCATGACCACAAAGAGCGGAGAAGCTTCACAATTATTTGGGGAAGCCACCTAAAGGTAGTCCTCCCTAGAAGATTGTAGTATGTAGAATCAAAGACTTCATGAAAGTCTCACTTCTATAAGGGACATGTGATAGGGTCAGACCAAAATGGACTTAGCTACTAACTAAGAAAAGCCCAATGCAACCTTTCTCAAAAAAAGAGGCGTTTGATCTACCCCTCACAAAACATTATCATAAAAAGGTTCTATAATAAGTAGTCAACCTCAACTAGACAAAGGAGAGATTTGCCAACCTCTCTCCCAAGATTGATGAGACGCAAAGAACATGAAGACTATACATTTATTAAAGCCATCTTGAAGCAAGAGCATACCTACCTCAAAGACGGCAGATTCCCATTAATGAAAAAATGACATTTTCACAGACAAATGATGACCTAGCCATCATAAGATGATCATAAAGTCGACAATCTCCTAGTCTTGCTAACTGCAAGCAAATATATCACTTAAATAAAATCTTTGAGTAATGATCATACAATATCTCATATGACACAAGAAACATCCCATCAATGCAAAATTGTTTATAAATATCGATGAGTTACCATAGAAGAAGAGGACTCTTGGTTCCATTTAGAAGGGACTAGATAAAGCTACATTTTCTTAGTCTCAATCATCTATCAATTTACAATCTCTCATTAGAGGAGTTTCCCTGTACTGAGTGGAGAGTTGGCTAGTTTTCGACTAAGCAAAACACATATCAAAACTATAAAAAAATAAAATTTTCATAAAGCAACCTTTGAGTCTCGGAACCCTCCCCTAGCTTTTGGGTCAATCTTGTTATCAAATTGACTCTTTCCATGTAAATCCCATGTGATAAAAAGATTAAATTCTATTACTCTATGAATTAAGCCTTAGATTAGCTTGGACTAATCCATAGCTAAATTGAGATCTATCAAATCTTTTAAAGAAGCAAAAGTTATACTATGGGTATTAAATCATGATTAGCAAGTTAACGATGAAAGTTAAATTTGATTAGAGTTGGTTAAAATTTGTTAGGCTTGCTTAGATTTCATTAAATCTTGTTAGACTTGGACTTGGTTAGAATTCGTCAAACTTAAGTAGATTCGATTAAATGTTAGTAACTAAGCTTTAAACTGAATTTTTTAAACTTAAGTGACTTTTTAAGGAGCCAAAAAGCATATTATGGATGTTAAATCACAATTAATATGTTAAAAATGAAAGTTAGATTTGGTTAGAGATTAGGGTTTAGAATTTATTAGACTTCATTAGATTTCATTAAACTTTATTAGATTTGATTAAGCTCTTTTAGGCTCTTTTAGATTTGGTTATATTTCAAAAATAAAAAATTGATATATAATTTGTTAAACTCGAGCATACCTTCTCAACTATACAAACTGCAATAAATCTTACCAAAAGATAATACTTTTTATAAATATTATTTGAAAAAATTAAATATTAAAAATATGCCTGCATAAGATTTAATGGATGATTTTTCAATTAAATAAAATTGATTGAATTTTTGTTTACTTCTAAGATCAATTTAATAAAACTTATCGATGCATTCATAATTTTCAATTAAATATATTCATAATGTAAAATAACCACAATGCCCTCTATTTTATTTTTTCTTTGGAAGGCTTTCAATTCAATGAATTAAGACCCTATAGTTTGAGTGTGTTTGTTATATTGGGTGGCACCACATTGGTATAAAACCAATTAAGCCATATTTTTAACCAAATCAAATCTAATGATCCCATTTCGGCCTACCTAGATAATTAAATAAAAATTTAATGACACTTTTTCTTGAACATCATTTATCATTTTATCTTAATAAAAAAATCATTATGATCAAAGTCTTCAGTAGACTGTACCCACTCAAAAAATATTTATAATTAATTATAAAATATGAAAATCAATTACATCCATTTATAAATGCACTGGAATATTATAGTAATTTATACAATCATACATTTATATGAAAAAAACGTTTCATGTGGTATAATAAGCTAATAATTTTGAAATAAGTATGTAAATTAAACATTTAGTTAGCTTTCAAGCTTGGAAGACTTGGAGTTGTCACCGCATTTTGGTTTACGTTGATATATAAAACAAAATACAACTCGATCATTTTGCTTTTTTTTTTTATGGAATAAAATCATTTGTCTTAATATAATGTAAAAATGATTTCAAGAAAAGTATAAGGTGCACCATAACTCCTTAAAAATGTTAGAATGATGAGTAAAATATAAAAATCACTTAGACACACATTGACATCTTTTATTGCAAATTTGTAATAATTTTAGACATTGAGGTCTAAATCCAAGTGCTCTCCATCTAGATCCTTTTTATTTTAAAATAGTTTTCAAATATAAACCAATTACTTATATATCATAATATTTTGTAAAAAATAAACAATTATATATCCACTCTCAAAAGATCCTAGTAGTTGTAGGATTTCAATGGAAAGGACGTTACTAACATAATAAATAAATTGTGTTAAATAAAATCAAAGGTTTCGGTTTTGAACGAAAGTTGAAAACAAAACATGAAAGTTTTATCTTTGAAAAATTTTAAAAAAAAAAGAAAAAACAAAGAGTTGCATCCGAGAGAGAGAGAGAGAGAGAGAGAGAGATTATATAATTTCTTTAAAAAGTTCAGCTTACACTGTCCTTTTCTTTACAAGTCTCAGTAACTACAAATCATCACCAATATAATGGTCGATTTACATAAAATACCATTCAGGATTACTATCCAGGCTCCATTATTTTCCTGTAAGACTAGAAGCCCCCACTTTAGAGGTACAAAACAATCAAATCTCCATGGAGAAGTAGGTGCATACAAGAAGAGCCCACCATTAATTCTTGGCTGGCGGTAGACTAAGCCTTCGCCACCATATTCACGAGTTCTTACCAAATGGCCCGAAGCAGCAACTCAAAGATTCTTCGAATTCTGAATATTTATAGATTTTTCCTCTCTTATGTGGAAGGAATCCGGGTCTGTTCTTTATTCTTATTTTTATTAATTTCTTCAAAGTATGCCCATCCCATAATACAAAAAAGAAAAAAGAAAAAATATCTAAAATCAAATCAGGAAGGAGTGGGGTTCATTGCCTATCTGTATCTTCAGAGGGCCTCTAATTAATCATTCAACTTGGAAATCAAGGAAAGGGAAATTAGAAGAAACATCTCCCATCAACTCTTCCAAGTCCCAATCACCCACTACACTTAGATTTTCACCTTCCCAATAATTCCTAACATTTTCCATGACTATTCCACATCCTTTATTGTTGTTATTGACGTAGGGTTTGTTAGCATGCGTGTTTCTATCATGAGTACCGTTATTGGAATTTTCAATGTCGATGTTATTGGTAAGAGTAGTACTAGTGATAGTAGTAGCACTGCTTACGCTCTCCAAGGTTGGGATAAAATGCTCCCATTCTAATAATCCCATATGGTCGTATCCCCCCACCGAATTCCTATCTTCATTAATCATTCTTGCTGCTTGTGTTAAGCGAGGCATGTGGTGGAAGTAGCCGGCAGCAGAGCTGCAACCATCACTGAGTCCAGTCATGTTGGGTTGTTGGATTATTGAAGGTGGTGGCGAGAACAAGGGAGAAATATTCGTTCCCATCACTTCATGTGTAGAGTAATCGGAAGGAGGATGATCATGGGCACGATTCGGGGAGGGTGGTGATGAATTTCGGAGCCTCTTCTTGATGGTAGAATTCCAGAAGTTCTTGATCTCATTGTCCGTTCGCCCTGGCATGCGAGCAGCGATTTGCGACCATCTGCTTTATCCATTATGTCGTTAAATTCAGTTTAATTAATGATTTGTGTAGAAGACAATCCGAAAATTAGAAATGAAGGAGAATTACCATTAATTAATCTCCCTTACAACTTAAAATTGGAAAGCGAATCGAACCAAAATAAGGTAAGTTGGTGGTTCAGGAATGATTGATAATGCATGATTTCTTTTCTTTTTATATTTATTTCTTAAGTGACACAAAATTGACGAGTACATGCCATCAAGATTTCCTGTACCTACAAACCCTTGGCCAGTTAGGAAATTTTAGTGCATGTATAATACAGGTATTTGTAACTCTCACGTGCCATCAGCGAAGATTAATGTATAGTTCAAATATTTTGAACTATACATTCGGCAGCATCAATAGCATACATTTCCTAAGCATGCATGTATATAAATATGCATGGTGTGTGGGTGTATGCTTACCCATGCAGGGAGAAAATTTCTATAATTTGCAGAAGAATATTCAAATGATAGTAATAATAAAAATAACGACAAATGTGGCTGTTATATTCTGTGTCTGCCAACGCAGTACAAGAGGTGGTTGATTAAGATCTGGGATTTCAATGTGACTCTTTGTTACTAAAACTTGCTGTCCAATTTGTTTAGAAGGACCGAAATTAGCAGAAAAATGATGATACAGTCGTCGCTTTCATGGACATGACTCGTACAAGAAAGAGACAGAGAGGGAGAGAGGGTACCTGTTGCCAAGGATGGAATGCAAATGGAGGATGAGGTCTTCTTCCTGTGGAGAAAATGCTCCTCGTTTGAGATCAGGCCTGAGGTAATTTATCCAGCGCAAGCGGCAGCTCTTGCCACAGCGCTGCAAGCCGGCATTGCGAGCCACATCGCTCCAACACCCTTGACCATTTGTAAGCATGTAGTTCACTAGCTTCTCATCTTCTTCTGGTGACCACAACCCTTTTCTTAACTTGGTGATGCATTGCGTCTGTTTGCTTGCCTGATCCGGCTTCCTCATTGAATGCTAGGAGCACTGATGAGTCCCCTTATAATTAGGAGCCCTGTTCTTCCAACTGGCATGAAAGATAGGAGAAGGAAATATATACGAAAAAAGAGAGCAGATATAGGTGGAGGGAATAACAAGCTTAGCTTAACAACGATAATGATGATTTGTTATAGGTGTAGGGGTTTGCTTAGAAAAAGGACGAGAGAAGGAGAGATTGTTTTTGTGGTGGTTGACAGGTCGAAGTAGCAGCAATTGCCAAACGGTTTGAAGGGGGACCCCAGAGAGAGAGAGAGAGAGAGAGAGAGAGAGAGAGTTGGTGTTCTTGTCTTTGACTCCAGCTATTGTCTTTTTCGATGCATTTTTCTTCACTCTCAAGGTGATCATCATGTACATGGGGGGCGCTAGAGAGAGAGAGAGAGAGAGAGAGAGAGAGAGAGAGAGAGAGAGAGAGAGAGAGAGAGAGAGAGAGAGAGAGAGAAAGAGAAAGATTATGTAAGCTCCAAGCAAATATCTAGCTTCGTCTTTACATAATCCCTCATTCCCTCTTTCCCCCACCACACCCATGTGAATCGTACGTGCACGTACTTTCCGGATATGTTAATATCTAGCTTTGGTTTGTTTTCGATGCGTATGATATATGTCCAGTAATAGAACTGACGAGCAAATTTGATAAAAAAAAAAAATTAATAAAAGAACTGATGAGGTAAAGGCCCATTAATAGCATCATGAATAATAAGCCTTGGCTTGCGGTAACATAACGTTTTTGCAGCCAACATGCATGCCGGGCCAGCAGGATGCTAGAAGTGATCGTTACACCTTGAATATATTAATATATATCATTGTCCTTAATATGCCCTTCTCTTCCCTTCCTTTAAATCAACCGAGCGATTTTAATTCTTTCTTCAAGTGGGCCACGCCTATCACATGCAGACGGTTCATGGCCAGGTACCATGCATCGATCTTCACCTTCTTCTACCATATGATTTTCATTATTCTCCTTTTCTTTTATTCAACATTATTCTCCCTTTTAAGTAGTTTGCTATGCAACAAATTTTTTTATTAAAAAATTCCGATGGCTTGTTGCCGCCACGCTTATTAAGTAAAGATGAAATGAAATTAACTAAAACTTTTTCATATAAAAGTACTCATGGCCCATGACTATCTTATTTATTTATTTATTTTTTCACATCTTCTTATATAAATTAATTTACTTTTCAATTATTTCTACGCAACTATCCATATAACTAACAAATCTATTTTAACTTTATTTTGTTTATTCATCTTTATTACTCTTATCCAATCACATTGTTTTCTTTCATTTAAAAAACACTTATACAAACAAAACATCATCAACGAATTTTATCATAGCCCAAAGAAACTTAAAAAAAAATACTTTTCTCATTCCTAACAAATAATAAATTGATTCCTCAATTTCTATACTTATTTTCCTAATTCCCAAGCAACTCTTCACATTTTAAGGACACAACGGTACTCTTTCTACCTCAGATCGTCGTGGACTCCAAGTCATGAATGATTAATAGTAGTCACGTACCATGTCGGTTAAATTATTACGTACCTCTCCATTTGGGGAAAAAAAAATGTCAGAGAAAATGATTATCTGTGTTTTACGAAAAGTGCATTGGCATTGCATTTCCACCCAAAAGAAAATTTGATTCTTTCGGTAAGGACAATCGTAGAGAATCTTTGAAATTTGAGTGCAGTGTCCATCTCCTTCGATGTCCTCGTGGAAAACGTTTCGTGGTCTCCTACTGCAATACATACATGGGTTGGAGCTGACATTCAACCCTAATCTGTTGACGATTCATTTATAGATACACCAATTGCGGTTTGTTAAAATGAGTTGCGAATGGATTGAATAATAAAAACAATAATAATAAACTATTTAAATGTACTCATAAACAATGGACAAAGATTTCCAATGTTAGTAATTCACTTCAATTTAAAAGATCAATTTTCGTTTTTATTTTAATTAAAATATTGATTTAAATTACACATAATTTGTAAAATAAATATAAATAAAAAATGTTGACTCTTTTAACTTGTGGGTTGTAAAAGGATTATACAAATTGATGGGTTAAGTTAATTAGATATTTGACGAACAGTGCAAGCTAAACTCATTAAATGGGTATACGAATTAAAAAAATTTAAACCTAATCTACCTTAAACCGAGTTCAATCAGCCTAAGCATAATTTGACCCTACCGAATTACACTCCTACATTTATCGTGCCATTCACCCCATGCAGTTAATTATATAACAGGTACATGTGCAAATGAGGTTAGGGTTGGGTCACTAAACTTCCTTTACCTTATTTTTGAAAAGTTCTATCAAATTGATTTATACAAACGTTCAGGTTTAAATCAGCTCGAATCTAACTTCATCTTTAAAAAGTTGAATTTAAGTCGAATTGTGATCAACAACTCCCATTAGCAAATTACCATAAGAAAAATAATATTTTGCTTTGGCTATGTTTGATTCTTTTTATTGTAAAAACACACGTAAATTTTTGTATCTATAAAAGCTTAGCTTTTACCAACAATAAAATATACCTATTATAAAAGTTACAAAATAATTCTTTTAATAACAAAGCTCCACTTAATAAAAAATTGCTAAACTACCTTACTTTTTTAATTATTATCTCTCTGTTTCAATGAATTTTCATAATTTTATCTAATTATTCTATTTATTTTAACTTTATTCTCTTTACTATTAATTATTATTCCTATTATATCACATCATTCTCCTATTTTTCTTCAAATTATTCTTATTTCTACTTTCCCACTTTTGTTTTTATATTTTTCCAGAAGGACTCGTAAATGTATATACCTACAATTATTCAAGAGGTCAATTTTTGTTTAGTGAATCAAATATTAAGGATTTAATACATTTATAAATGATAAGCTAGACATTTTATATCTAGTCCAAGCTGGCCAATTCGCCATTCGTTCAAATGATTTTAAATCACGACATCATCATAAAATAATCAGATTAAAATAATTTTACTAGTTATATTTAACAAAAGGTTTCTTAGCTACTTCACAAGATTGAATTCATGAAACCTTTACATTTAGGACTACCCTGATGAATTAAATAAGAATTTAACTAGTTGCATTCTTTAACATCATTTGTCTTGTCCTGGTACTAAAGCTTATTAATTTCAATTAGAGTCTTAATTGGGTCGTACCTCATAGAAATATATATGACGATGCCATTTACAAATGCATTAAAATGTATAATAATTTATAAAAATCATTATCAATATCTATTGAAAGAATGTTTAGACGGTTTAAACATTGAATTAACACATTTCAAATTGGTACATAAACTAAATAATTTTATTACATTGGTTCTGCACTTATAAAAGATGGGTCAAATTTTCCTGTTGAATAATTCCGAGAGAAAGAAAAACTATATTATGGCGATATACCAACCAACGTGTATCGAAAATTTTGTGTTGCAAATACTCTTTAGCAACGAAATTGTTATAAACTGCAACGAAAATATTCATTGCAATTGCTGCATTTTGTTATAGTGATCCATAAGTAATAGGCAGATTGGATTTCATGCAATCATAAAAGCAGGAGTCAAGTGGAAAGACTATGAATTCAATCTTATGAAATCAATTGCATGGGTTGGAATACAATAAATTAACTACACAAACAAAAATACGAAAATAAATAAATTTAATGAATTAATTAAATAAGATTCTTTTGAAATGAAATATTAATGATATGATAAGAAAGAAATATGAAGACACAAGCACCTGCATGGGTACTAGTTCATAGCACTCTAGCCCCACAACTGCTGCATGGTCGACGTCTCAACATGATCATCTCAAGAAGGAAGGCAAGGGAACCAGGTGTAATGAAACTTGACCATAATAGCAGTATTATAAGATGTATAACAAAAATTGAATATAAATAAGTAGATGGGCTACAAGCAGAAGGAACTATATATGACCATCATTGTCTCAAAATAACATGACACTCATGGCTAGCTACCTCTGTGTAACAAATTTTATATACAATCATCCACCATCAAATATAGGTACACCTTATCTCATATTGCTTACATGTCCAATAATAAAATAAAATACAACTCTAGTCCCCTAATCAAATAATGCCAAAGGGTTTGGTTGTATCCTCTGCCCATTTAGAGAACTGTTCATTTGAGAAGAGCGAAAAAAATCGAGGCAACTTTTTAGTGGAATTTTTTAAATAGATAAGGTAATGATGTGATATCATAGGACTTATTATTGAGGGCATAGAGAATTTTTTTGAAATAAACATGGCAATGAAGGATAAATTCCACCCTTAGCTAATGGTCATCACATTTCATTAAAAAGATTGGCAATGTTTCCCTAGAACTATATGTGGCGCCCCAACCCGAGCGATGCATCCTGAGCCTTATCTCGGAATCGTTATTGATTGGTAAACGTGATCAAGATTGTTGCCCTGTCACATGGCGGTATTTAATGAATATTTATCCAGTTAATTATAATTCCTTAAAAATTAATTTTTACATTATTTTTCATCAAGTGCCCATTCAAGTCATCTTTGACCTAATATACACGTTTCATATCAGATATAATCATAAAAATTCATAACATGTTCATCATCCATTGTCACATGTTTATAAAATACAAGGCATATCATAGATCACATATGATCATAAAGACATCAAATACCAAGTCATTTTACAACCATTAGCCATAAGCGGCACATATTAAAACTCATCAAATTTTTACATTCTCCCATTTTCAATTCGTGCTCCTTGTCTCCTTCATTCCTTCACCTGTCTATGGGTTTGGAAAACAATACGTGAGTTGTAAACTCAATAAGCAAGCTATATATTTTTCAGGCAATACATTTTGAAGGCATATTTATTTAAAAGAATTTCTCTCCATTCAGTAGAGACACTTATCAAGTGATCAACTACCTACGGAGCAGAAACCTTTTTATTTAAAACATCTTGGAAAGCGACATTATACCCCCTCGAGGGTATATCATGACAATACGATGCAATGCATGACATCATAGGATGGAAGCCAGCTAGGCGACCATCCGTCTTCATCTTCTCCCATCTAGGGAGGCGCCGCCGGCCTTGGCCTATCTTAGCGACTTGGTCACACCAAAGGGGGACAATTGGTCCGCTTACGCTTTTCAAGTGGGCCTCGTGCTTTATGCACATGAACCATTCTTGACATGCTAGTATGATTTTCTTGCATAAATTCATAAGACAGTATTTTTCATATTTAACAAAGCAGTTATGTAAATCAGTTAGCAACACATATTGAACTAAGGAACGACCATCCTTAAATACCTTAGAAATAAATTCAAATATCATTTGCTAAACCAATAAAAACAGTTGGAATATCATTTTCAATTATTTTAGGATAATTTAAGAAACAAAATCATTTAGAAATTTTTGCTTGCTTACCTTGATCACGTGAGCTTTCTGGATCTACCTTTTCTTTGACTTTGCCTATACATGTAAGAATGACATAGTATTCATGTAAATTCCATTTGCTTGCATTCAACTTATTTTTCTAACCCATTTTTATTAATATTCATAACCCACTTGAATTCCAAGTCGGGTGTACATACATAACATATTTATGCATCAAACAATTCATTACATCACATATTCAATTCCCATATTTAGGGTATCATTCATATATATTATAAAACATTCCTTAAGCACCATATGAAGGTTTACGACTTCCACTTAATATTTTTCACATATTTTTCATAATTCACACATTGTGCCCATTTTTAAGCACTTAATTAATGTCCTAAACCCCATCTATTAATTTCAAATTTTGGGGTTATCCAAATAGCAACATAATCTGCATGTTTCATCACATTTTTCATGCATTTTTTCATTTTAGCAATTCATATAAACCATTTATCATTTTCTCATACTTATCTCTTCATATATGTCCATTTTATAACAGATAATTCATGTGTTTCTTAAAATTTTTCAAATCAGAAACTTAGGTTCTAATTCAGTGTGATTATACACCTTAATTAACACTTTATTTAGTGTATTTTTATGGATTTTTAATCCACCAATTACAGGGTTCCAAAACACCAACTTTGGGACCCGATTTATACACTTTAATGTCCTTTTTGATACTTATCTCTAAACAGATTTTTAATCACTTAATTTCAGAAATTAATTAGACTTTTCTTAACCCATATTCATGGTATTATCACATGTTTAAGATCCATAATTTGATTCCCTTCAAAACAGTACCTTTCATGTATATTTTGGATACCCTTTTCACTCCACTTTGCATGTTTCTACATAGGCCCTAAAATTCTAGATTTAAGGCAAACTTAATCAACTTATTTTGGACGTCTAAAAAACCTTAGATTTAGAGTATTTACAATCTAAATCGTTCATAAATTATTTAATTAAGTTCATATAATATATACATCACAAAATCATGGAAATCAAGTCATATACATAACCCTAAATCTCATTTTTTCTAAAATTCATAACTCATGCTTAAATCAATATATGTATTTCATTAAATTATGATTCATAGCCTAATCATGATTTAATTTCAAAACAGCAACTTATTACATAGATTTAAGAAGTTTCAAGATAGACTATCACCCCATGTCTCTTTCTATCTTCCACTTCAACTTCTTAAATAATAAAAATTCATTAATACCTTTTAATACCCATTCAATACTCGAATTAAGGGTTTCATATATTACCCTTTAAAGGTTCTTTATGAACCATATCCATTTCTCAAAATTTAAAGTAAAAAACTTAGAATCAAAGAACCTAACATATCATGTATACTTACTTGAATTGAGTCATACTCAAACCAAACTTCTCTAGCTTATTTCCTTCACATCTTTTTCCTTTTTCTCTCTCTTTTTCTCTCCTTTTCTTGGCCTTTTTCTTTGCTGGATATGAACGTGCACAAGCTGCTGGAATGAGGGCTTTTGCTCCTTGAAATTTTCTATCTCAAAATCACATATGCTTATGAACGTCCCCCTTAAGTAATGGCTAGATTTTTAGCTTTGTGGGTCCCATTTTGCACATGATTTGAGGTTATTTTAATACATATTTATCCCCTTTGCTGACATGGAAAAATGTTCTCCAAGTAAATTACAATTTACCTAAATAAAAATTCATCAATTATCCAAAGCATTGATAATCACCATGTTGTCCATCTAAGCACGTCCACTTCAGCTGCTATTTGCCATTTTTTTTTCACAAATTAGCAGCCCTAATTAATGGGTATTTATGCACCCTAACTAATAGACTACTTAGGAATATATTTATCATTTTAAAAAAATCAAGAAAAATCAAATAGCCAGCCTTTGGACGGTCCATATTGCGGCTCACTTTGCTGTCCACTTTTCAACGTCTCTTTTCAGCTGCCAATTTGCATTTTTTCACCATTCGCAGCTTTAATTTAATGGGCATTTAATCACCTAGCAATTATCTCAATTAGGGTTTAATTTAGCATAAATAAAAAATAAAAAAAATCCAAAAGTCTACCATAACCGTCCACCTCTCTTCCATGCTCCAATGTTGTCCACTTAATGATCATATCCAAATGGCCTTGATTTGATGTTTTTACCATGATTTTCCACCCCATTTAAATGCACATTTATTCACCTTGATCCCTAGCTGACTTAGGTATATATTTTATTATAAAAAAAATCACTAAAGTCCAAATTAGGGGCTGCTTGGACGTCCCATGTGTGCCACCCATGCTACCCTCTTTTGAGCTAGGTGTATTAGCTCCTTAATCAATATTTATTCCTCAGATATTTTCATGGATTTTTCCATTTTTAGTAATTCATAAAATACCCTGCAATTTACCTCCTTTTGACACATCATTTATGCATTTAATTATTTACTTAATCACTTTAACTTTAACATAAATGCATGTTACTTTAAAGAGTTCAAAAGTCAAAAGAGGTAATTCCATTTACATGCAGGCCTAATCCCATCATCATTAGCTTGATAAAATCCTTTCATATCCTTGATCTCATAATTTTAACCGTCCATTTCAAATTTCGTCTCAATCTGACTTTTCTAGCTCAAGATATGATCATTTGATGTCATCCTTGGATTTTGGATGGTTATACACGATTTTCACCCTAATTTCATTAATATTTTTATAATATAACTTTTCCATAAGGTTAAGCACGAAATTATATGCTTTCCTTTCAATTTTCATCTTAATCCGTCTTATAGGCATCAAGTTGTGAATTTTCTAACATACTCCAACTTAGCTCTATAATTAGCCTTCTAATTTCCATTAATCACATTATGAAAATTAATTAATTTCTCATGGCACACTAATACTTTTTAATCCTCATTAGGTCACTTTAATCATATTAACCCAAATTGACTTATAATGATAATTTAAGCATCATTCATAACCACTGACCTAATTACAACAAATCATCAAAATTGCAAATAAATCATTCATAATTCAATGAAATCATACATGAATCATTCAAATGCATATACATGAATCCTATGTAGGTCAAGGTTTTACAATCCCCCCCTTATAACAAGTTTCGTTCCAAAACCGTCTATCCTTTAAACAATTGGGGGTATTTTCTTTCTACTTCTTCCCTTAGTTCTCATGTAGCTTCGCTTTTAGAATACCGATTCCATTGAACCTTTACATATTCGATTTCCCTATTCCAAAGCTTTTGTACCTTATGATCCGAGATCCTAATTGGTCTTTTCTCATAGTTCAAGTGATCTTGGATCGGTAGATTTTCTGCTACCAGTACATGGGTTGGATCCGAAATATATTTCTTAAGCATAGAAATATGGAAAACATTGTGTACTAGGGCTAGTGCCGGAGATAAAGCTATTCTATAAGCCAACTTTTCAATCTTCTGCAGCACTTCAAATGGTCCAACGTACTTGGGATTTATCTTACCCCTTTTCTCAAATCTTGTAACTCCCTTGAATGGTGTGACCTTTATGAACACATATTTGCCAACTTGGATATTCAAATCCTTTCTTTTGCAATCAGTGTAACTCTTTTGCCGACTCTGGGCTGTAAGTATACACTGGTGAATAACTTGTACTTTGTCTGCCATTCTTTGAGACAAATTTGGGGCTAGCTTCTTTTCTCCAACTTCATCCCAGTTCAATGGCGTTCGACATTGCCTTCCATACAATGCTTCAAATAGAGTCATTTGAATACTAGCCTGATAGCTGTTATTGTATGCAAACTCGGTTATAGGTACATATTCATCCCACGAACCTCCAAATTCCAATGTCCACATACGGAGCATGTCCTCGATAATTTGATTTACTCGCTCCGTTTGTCCATCTGTTTGGGGATGAAAAGCTGTACTAAACTTGAGTTGGGTGTTTAGGATTTTGTGTAAATTTTTCCAAAATCGAGAGGTGAATGTCACGTCTCAATCGAAAACTATTGACTTCGGCACTCCATGAAGTCTTACTATTTCCTTATAGTAGACTTTGGCCAACCTTTTTGCTGTGTATGCCCTCTTTATGGGTATAAAGTGAGCTATCTTAGATAACTGATCAACTGTCACCCATATAGAGTCGTTTCTAGCCTGAGTCTTGGGTAATCCTTAAATGAAATCCATTGTAATATCATCCCACTTCCATTTAGGACCTTCCAAGGATTGTAACTTTCTAGATATCTGTTGGTGATCAGCTTTTACCTTTTGGCAAGTTAAGCACTTAGCTACATATTCAGCGATCTCTCTTTTCATGTTATTTCACCAATATGCTTTCTTGAGATCCTGATACATCTTAGTGCTTCCCGGATGAATGGAAAATGGAAAAAAATGCACCTCTTTAAGTATTTGTTCCTTCAACTCAGCTATATTAGGTATGCAAAGGCGGCCTTTATACCGATACATACCTTATTCAACGACAGCAAATTCAGTCAACCCTTTTTCTTCATCTTTTCCACGTGTGCATGTAGGTCTGTATCCTTTTGCTAGGCAGTCCTGATCTGTTCAAATAATGAAGATTATATGTACATTTGTGATAATCTTGCTTGAACTCCAGGTGGACATACAATCAATTCTAACTGTATCATCTCTTGAAGCAACCCTTCCTGCTTTGTGATAAGGTGCGCTATGCTGACATTTCGTCTCAATGCATCGGCTACCACATTTGCCTTACCTGGATGGTATAATATCTCCAAATCATATTCCTTTAACAATTCGAGCCATCTCGTTTGCCTCATGTTCAATTCATTTTGAGTGAAAATATACTTAAGGCTCTTATGATCTATATAGATTTTGCATCTAGCACCTACAGGTAATGTCTCCATATTTTCAAGGCAAACACCACTACTGCTAACTCTAAATCATGAGTGGGGTAGCTTACCTCATTGGGCTTCAACTGTCGCGATGCATAAGCTATCACCTTTCCTCTTTGCATCAGCACACATCCTAAACCCCTTCTTAAAGCGTCACTGTAAACCACAAATCCCTCATTTCCTTCGGGTAGGGTTAGGATAGGTGCTTCTACCAACCGTTGCTTCGACTCTTGAAAACTGCGCTCGCATTCTTCAGACCATACATACTTAACCTTTACGAGTCAATCTCGTTAACAGGGTTGATAATTGAGAAAATCCTTCAACAAACCTTCTGTAATATCCTGCCAATCCTAGAAAGCTTTGGATTTTTGTGATGGTTGTCGGTCTTTGCCATTTCAAAATTGCCTCAATCTTCTAAGGATCAACCTGAATATCTTTTTCTAATATTATGTGACCCAGAAATCCTACTTGTTTCAACCAAAATTCACATTTCTTTAACTTGGCATATAATTTTTCTTTTCTCAGCCTCTCCAGTCGCAAATGAATTTCATGCTCTTTCTCTATTTTGGAGTAAAACAGGACATCGTCAATAAATACCACCACAAACTGATCAAGATAGTCCCGAAATACCCTATTCATCGTATCCATGAATACAACAGGGACATTAGTGAGTCCAAAAGGCATCACTAAAAACTCATAATGTTCATACCTAGTTCGAAAAGCTGTTTTGTGAACATCAATAGGACATATTCTCAACTGATAATACCCTGACTGTAAATCAATCTTAGAGAAAGTTGTAGCTCCTTGCAATTGATCGAATAAATCGTCAATCCTGGGCAAAGGATACTTATTCTTCACCGTGACTTTATTTAATTCTCTGTAGTCAATACACAGCCTCAGACTTCCATCCTTTTTTCTTACAAAAAATACTGGTGCTGGTGATACACTGGGTCTGATAAAACCTTTGTCTAGTAGCTCCTGTATTTGAGTTCTCAACTCATTCATTTCATCCGGTGCCATTCTGTATGGAGTCTTAGATATCGGAGCTATACTTGGTATAATGTCTATAGTCATATCCATCTCTCTTTGTGGAGGTAATGTGGTTAGTTCCTTTGGAAATACATCAAGAAATTCCTTAACCACAGGAATTTGGTTTAGCTCTACTTCCGTACCTTTCTCTACGTTAACTGATACCAGATAAGCTTGGTACCTTTGACGGATCATCTTGACCGCTTTCATGAATGATATCAATATAGTTTACTTTTCAGGTTGTCTTACTTTTCCAATTGCTATCTCTTTTTTTGGAGCTACTTCAAATTGTACCTTCTTATTCTTACAATCAATCATAGCTCCCCATTGACTCAACCAGTCCATACCCAATATCACATCGAATTCCGTCATAGGTAATAGGATCAAGTCGGCTTCTAAAATCAACGATCTTATCCTAATTGGGCATGCTTTACATACTTGGATAGTGCTAGCTAACCTATAAACAGAGGATTCTACGTGAATTATCTTATGGGTCTCCTCTACCGGTAGTGCATGGGTGACCACATATTGGCATGCTATGAATGAGTGACTAGTACCTGAATCAAACAAGCAACTGCCGAATTTCCTAAAATGTAAACCATACATGTGACCACCTTTTCTTCTTGCTCTTGAGACTCTGTCCGAGTCAAGGCATGCACTTGTACCGGGTTAGTAGAGGTTTCCTATTTATTTGCTGCTCAGGGTATCCTGAGTTGAGCAGGTCTCCCACGTCCTTGTGACGTTTGTACCTTATTTGGACAGTTCGGAGCAATATATCCTGTTTGGTCACAAATGTAACATTTAATGACCCTTGCTTCTCCCGTCCGGCATTTCTTGGCTACATGGCCTGTTTGCCCACATTTATAGCACCAATTTGAGCCTTTCAAGCACTCGCTTGTATGTCACTTTTGACATTTTCTGCATAGAGGCAAGATTTTCTTCTTTAGGGCTCTTTTTCCCCTTCTCACATTTCCTTTCCTAGTCTTTTCTTTCCCTGGTTCATCTTCCTTTGTTCCAGAACTGAACATTCTTGACCCTAGTATTAATTCTTGTGTTCTTAATGCCTCAATCTCTAATGCCCTCGCCCTCTCGAGACTTGAAGCATAATCCTTGATTAGCAGAGGGACAAGGCTTTCTCTAAGGTATGGCATCAGTCCCTGTTGGAATCTTTGTTCCTTATTTTCTGGCACATTGGCGATCCAAGGCACATACTTGACTAAGGTATTAAACTTCGTTGCATATTCTGTGACAGACATCCTCCCTTGGTAAAGTCTTTCAAATTCTATCACCTTCTGGCTTTGTAATCCAACAGAGAGGTACTCTTTATTAAATTCCTCAACAAATGTCTACCAAGACACCTCTTCTAGTTATGGCATTATGACCAACATTGTTTCCTACCATTCGTATGCATCTTTAATCAGCAAATGTATGACCCACAACACTTTCTGTCAATCATTACACGGAGATATTTTGAACAGTTTCTTAATCTCCGTGATCCATTGTTCTGCCTGTACTAGGTCAGGTTCTCCTGAAAACTTTGGGGGTTGCTGGGCTAGGAATGCATTAATGACCCTTCTATCAGCTTCCATTAATTGATTTTCATCTTCTCTTAGTGTTGTCGTGGGAGTCGGGCCAGCCATTAGAAGGGGTCCATCTCTTTTGGTACTGCCCAAATGGGCCTGCTGGGTTCTTTCCCATAAACCCTGGATAATATCTGCAGTGTGTGTTGCCCAATCGCGAGTAGCCTGTTGCATTGCTTCCTTTACTGCTGCAGCTACCCTTTCTTCTATGAGTCGAGTCTGTCTTGACTCATGCTTTTCTTTTACATCCTTTTCTGGGCTTATGTTTTCTTATCTTTGATGAGTTCTTGGACTTTCTCTATCTAGTTCTGGTCCATATCTCTTAGGTCTGCCACTAGTCTCTCCGACCTCATGTTGGCTGGGGTGACAAGCTGCATATATGTCAATTAAAATGCTCGCTATTTACGCAAGTATACATGCCGTGTCAAGTAATAAAGAGTGAGTAAAGTATCGTTCCCACAATGAATTGTTAACCGGAATTATTAATTAGTTTAATTGCTTTCGATGGGTAGAGAATTTTGAGTTTGTGATTTAAACTAAAGCTATGACTGCAAAAAGAAATTAGTGTAGAGTTTACAAAACTACTGAATATTAGAAATGGAGTTACTAATCACGGATGACAGATAGATAGCTTTGAATCCTTGAATCTAAACTATATCGCATTGGTTCTTATTAATTGTATTGTGTATGGATTTACTAGCCCAAGTTCATTAATCTCTATATATGTGTTCCAACATTATATAAAGCTAATAACACCCTATTTAATTGCTATGTTCCCATGCCATTAAATAAAGTGGAATTGATAAGTTCATAACATGTTTAATGACTACACAGGGTTTAATGGTATATTCCTATCGGTTAAACAACTCCCCTTAGCCAAGAGAAAACCTATGCCTTGCACATGGATCTAGCAAAAATTTTCCTCTTCCAAGGATGAATCAAGCAATTAAATCATCTTACAAGGCAGCTAATCTTGTAAAAAGTATTAAATCCACACATGCAAAGGTAAATCATACACAATCATATATAAAATCAAATATTCATTCTTGAAATTCAAAGAACCAAAAACAATATAGTTTAGAATTCAATTCATCCTAACTATCCATCTAAAGGAGGTTTAGTTCAAAGACATGATCTCAACATCCATTACATCCATATAAAAAATATCCATGAAAGTAGAGAAAGAAAATTAGAAAGAAATAAAAAAAACTATTTTCCGGTGGCTTCCACCAACGGGGTTGAATCCTCTTTTCAATCCGTGCTTTAATCGCGCTTTTTTCTTTCTCTTGCTGTGTAGTTCGTTTCTAGCTCTCTTCTCTCCTTTTTTTCGCGCGCGAACCCCCTAGGATCTATTTATAGAATCCAGTTGCGCAGCCTACGCACTGAAATTTGAGCATATGGATGCGTATTGGCGCCTAGGCGCCAACTCTCTGTGTGCTAGGCAACTTGGAACTTTTCTGCAAACCCTAGGATTTCATGCCTTGGCGCCTAGGTGCAAACTCCCTGGAGATTTCATAACTTGGAGCTTCTCCTGGACACACCTTTGTGATCATGCTTGGTGCCTGGGCGCCCCTGGGTGTCGCCTAGGAGCCAACTCCTTGGAAGCAATATGACTTGTGGCTTCAAAAACCCTGCTATGCTGCTCTGCATGTTGGTAAGGTGGCGCTTGGGCGCCCTTGGCTAGCACCTAGGCGCCAACTCACTGGAAGCCATGTGTTTTCTGAATTTTTCTGGAGTCTTGGCAAAGGCACGTAGGGTGGTGACGAGCTGCGTATGTGTCTATTAAAATGCTTGCTATTTACGCAAGTATACGTGCCGTGTCAAGCAATAAAGAGTGAGTAGAGTATCGTTCCCACGAGAAATTGTTAACCGGAATTATTATTTAGCTTAACTGCTTCCGAAGGTTATGAAATTCTAAGTTTGTGGTCCTATTAAACTAATAATTGAAAAAAGGGGAAATTAGAGTAGAGATCTGAGACTACTGGATACTGAAACGGGTTTACTAATTAGGAATGGCAGATTGATAGATCGGAATCCTTGAATCTAAACTATATTGCTCCGGTTCTTGTTAAGCGGATTGCATATGAATTTACTAGCCCAAGTTCATGTATCTTCATATATGTCTTCCAACAGTATATAAAGCTAATTACACCCTATTTAAGTGTTATATTCCCATGCCATTAAATAAAGTGAAATTAATAAGTTCATAACTTGTATAATGACTACACAAGGTTTAACGGTATATTCCTATCCGTTAAACAACTTTCCTTACACAAAGGTCGAAACCTGTGCCTTGCACATGGATCTGACAAAGATCTCCCTTTTTCGAGGGTAAATCAAGCAATTAAATCATCTTACAAGGTAGCTAATTTTGTAAAAATATTATACTCACACATGCAAAGGTAAATCATACACAACCATGTATATAAGCTTAAATATTCATTCCTGAAAATTCTAAGAACTAAGAAACAATAAAATTTAGAATTCAATTCATCCTAACTATCCATCTAATGGAGGTTTGTTCAAAGACATGATCTTAACAACCATTACATCCATATAAAAAGTATCCATAGTGCAGAGAAAGAAAATTGGAAAGAATAAGAAAAACTATTTTTCGTCGGTTTCCACCCACGGGACTTGATTCCTTCCTTCAATCCGAGCTTTAATCTCGACTTCCACTTTCTTTTGCACTGTAGTTCGTACTCCGGCTCTCTCTTTTCCTCTTTTTCTCGCGAACTATATATAGAGTCCTCTGTGCGCAGCTTACGCATTGGAATAATCGCGTACGGATGCGTATTGGCACCTAGGCGTCAACTCTCTGTGTGCTGAGCAATTTAGACACATTCTGGAACCCTAGGAATTTTTGCACTGGCGCCTAGGCGCCAACTCCCTGGACTGCATCACTTGATTTGTGGCTTCTGACTTGTATTTCATGTAGAGAAGTGGCGCCTAGGCGCCAACTCTCTGGTTCTCAATGCCTCAGCTAGTATTCAACTCGTCCACTCTGCTGACGTACGTCCCGTCCTTCCTGCAAAAGATGGAAAAACTAAACAAATAAACTAAAAATGCCTAAATAATGCTAAAATTGCCTAAAAACTAATTAATGCTCCTAAAATGCAAAGCGGATGAAAATTAAGCTAAAAGAGTGCAAACTAAGCCTAATCTCTTAAACTAACACACAAATTAAGTCTGAAATGGGACATGATAACTCGTAAAAATACGAGTTATCAGGTGGCGCCTGGGCGCCGTCCACTTGCCTTGTGACTTGATCTCGATTTGCATTCCACTCACCCGCATGCCTTCATATGTCTCGTCCTTCCTGCAAAAGATGAAGAAACTAAGTAAATGGACTAAACATGCCTAATTAATGCTAAAAATGTACAAAAACTAAATAATGATCCTAAAATGCAAAGTGAGTAGAAATTAAACTAAATGAATGAAAACTAAGCCTAATCTCTCGGACTAATGTACAAATAAAGTCTGAAATGGGTTATGAAAACTCTTATTTTTACGAGTTATCACACCTCCAAACTTAAATGTTGCTAGTCCTCGAGCAACACATGCAAACATAATGAGTAAATGAATGAATGAATGAATGAATGAGTGAGTGCAAAAATCTGCCAACTCCGTTTGCTTCCTGTTACGCTTTGATCAATCCACTTATCTTTTTCATAAGGTTAAGAATAATCTGAATTGAAAAATCTTCCATTACACAAAACAAGGCATGCCTTTTCATTCTCAAACCAAGTTACATGTGGTTGCCAAACTTTTCTAATACATGATCGTAATTCAACATGTTATACTTGAAATTCCTTTTAATTCTTCCGCATGTCAATTTCAACTTGCTTTTATACTTAGTTTTAAATCTGAATTGCCCATTCTTTCATGAATTCAATTTCAAGTCAATATTAATCACTTTTGGTCCTGAGTTAATGGCAATTACCCAAGAGGAGAGGGGTGAATTGGGTAAATAAAAAATTTCAACTTAAACAGAAATTTTACCCCAGATTAATCTAGTCCCCTTAATGAAGAAACAAATGAAAAGCAATATAGTGCTGAGAGCAGAAATAAAAATCAACGAACAAGATTTTATAGTGGTTCGGGCAACCTTCCCTACTCCACTCTTCCAAGCTCACACCTCTTGTGACTTGGGTTCCACTGTGTATTTCACAAATACAACTAGAGCCACTGTTCTCTTCTAGATTCCAGTTCTAGGGGGCATCAACAATTCACAGTAAAAGTAGGTGACGAGTTCCACTCCAATCACACACTACTTTGCTTACACTTGATCTTAGTTACCCAAATTAAATCAAGTTCAATACAATAAGAAATAACAAAAGAAAGTTTCTACACGTTACTGGTGTGTAGAGGCAGATTTGGCGCAGAGAAGAACTTGTACAGCAATGTTAATGATTCAGCAACCAGCTCTTTGGCAGTTTGAAAGCGGAGTTCTTCTTCTATATGATGGCTTGATCACTTAATGCTCTTGAAGATGGGAGTTATGCACACTTAATGAATTCTCAGCTACCCTCCTCGTTCATATTGAATGCCTTATATAATTTGCGAGGAAATCCAAACGTTTGGAAGTAGGTGGCGCGCATTTAATGCGCCCACGTTCAAAAAATTTCCTACCGTTGCGACCCAAGTCGTAGGTGGAGTCGACCTCGGGTGCGACTTTGCCCAAGTCACAGATGGAGTAGACTTCGGGTGCGACTTCGCCCAAGTCACAGATGGAGTAGACTTCGGGTGCGACTTCGCCTGTCCGCAGCTTCTTCAAGTTCCAGTCTAGGTCGACTTGGTCCTCGACTTGTCCCAAGTCGCAGGTGAAGTCGACTTCGGGTGCGACTTCACTTCTTCAGCTTGCTAGTTGAACTTGAAATCCTTGAAATGTCTTGCTTGCTTAAATTTCTTCCTATTTGGTTGTTCTTCCTTTGATTATATCTTTTGCAACTCAGTATAATCATCCTAGCTTGATGTCCTTTTAGCTCCGTGACTTGCACACTTTGAATCCTTGAAATCTTGAATCTTTGTATCCATGAACAAGTCCAAAATATTTTGATTAGAATGGTTGAATTCATGCATCTTGCTCACTTTGGACTTGGATTAGTCTTCATATGTTCCAAGTCGAATATCTAAGTCGACTTGGTCTTCAACTTGACTCAAGTCTATCTTGAAGTCGACTTATTCCCCGACTTGACTTCTAAAATTTCTGCCCTGTCTGATTGAAGTCGATGCTGGAGTCGACTTGTCCTGCGACTTCACCCAAGTCGCAAGTGGAGTTGACTTCATGTGCGACTTCAGCAGATTTCGTTCTCGATTTCAACTCTGGAAGGAAATGACGTCTCGAAGTCGCGGCTGAAGTCGACTTGGTCTGCGACTTCACCCAAGTCGCGAGTGGAGTCGTCTTGGGATGCGACTTCGGCAGCTCTCGTCCCCGATTTCAACTCTGGACGAAAAGTGACGCCTCGAAGTCGCTACTGGAGTCGACTTGGAAATCGACTTGACTTGCCATGCTTCATATTCTTCATTTTTATAACCTTTAATCATTTCCACCAACATGTTAGTGACCAAAACTTACTCAAATTGATTTGTTAATTATCAAAACATAGACTTGGCTTATTTTCCTCATGTTTCCAACAATCACAACTTTGCACATTTTCACAATAAGATGGATTGAAACAAAGATAACTTTTATCAGCTGGAATTGACATAACATGCAAATAAAATAAAACATGAAAAACTGACCTATGGTTGAGAATTGTACACCCCCCCAAACTTGGGAGATGCATTGTCCTCAATGCATTATGACCTAAAATGACCAAATAAAGGAAATACAATGAAAAGAAAAAAATAAAATAAAAATAAAATGAAAGGACCGGGACTCCCTCAAGAATCGAACTCCGTGGCATCCTCGTCCTCACTATCGGTGGGCTGGGGCTGGGATGGCTACCCGAAGCATGCTCTGACCTTTGGTGGCGTCGACGGGAAAGGCGGGAGGGTGGAGACGTCGATCTGGCGGTCCTCCGCTATCCGCTGCAAGTAGGCCTCCATCGCCCTGTCGTGCTAACTCTGGTACCTGGCTTGGGCTGCAACCAAATTCTCCAAGTTGGTTAGCCACTCCCTCATGGATAGCGGCTGTGAGGAGGGACCCGCTGGTGGAGCTGCTTTGGGGCGCTTCGTGGCAGTATGGACCCGGGGCTGGGTGCGGTAGGAGAGGTCGTCGATGATGGCCTGACAGTTCAGGACTTCCTCCGTCTGCTTCCATCTGACGCTAGCCCAATTGCAGAGCCCGGTGATAAGTGACAGGAAGTAGTAACTGCCCCGGGGTGCGGTCGCGCAGGCACAGATTTGCTGGTAGATAAGGCGGCCCACGTCGATCGTCATGCCGCTGTAGATGGCATGGAGAAGCACAACTCTATCCATTGTCACCTCACTGACGTGGGTCGACGGTATCATCCGAGCCGAGATGAAATGGAAGAATATCCGCCCGTCATACATCATCTCACTGCGCTTGAAGGACGTGAGCTGTCCTCCCGTAGACTTCCATGTCGGAGGCCGTTGGTAGAGATGCATGGTGATGGAGTTGACATCTCGGTCTTCTCCCGCCAAAAACTCCTCATATTGGTCAGGGTGATCAAAAGAACACAGCCCGTAGTAGGAGTCGATCGCCTCCTCATGAAATGGGACAATCTTGCCCCAGACCTTCACCCTGCCCTACTCATGTTTTACCGCATTGGTGTAAAACTCTTTCACCACTGGTACGATTGTACATTCAGGTTGTGCAAGGAATTTCTGCCAACCTCGAGCATTCAATGCATTGATAAAGTTATCGGAGAAAGAAGTAATCTTGATTCCCCTCTCTGGAATTAAATGTCTCTTCTAGAACGAGTCCGTGTACTGCTTAAAAGCCTGAGCGGATAAGAACTTGTTGGCATCAAATTCCACTGGTTCCTGTACTTTCTTCCTCTAGGCTGATGATGATGAAGCCATATCTCCAACAAATGGTCTCAAACAATCCTTGCAAGCAAAAATCCAACACAACCGAACAAGCCAAAGTCCACCAACCAATCGCCACAAATCAACCAACACGCCAATCAAGACAATCAATCTGATTCAACACAATCCCCAAGAAATCAACAAGCCAATCTCCGCAAACCAATCACAAGTCAATCAGGCACCACACAATCCACAGGACCAACCACCCAACTCAATCTCCACTCCGCAGACCAATCCATAAAAACCAACCAAACCAGTCCAATTCTTCACTCAACAATCACCAAAACACTTCAAAGCAACGATAAGGCACCAAATTTTTAACCACAAAAGCTTTCCGCCTGAAATCTGAACTTGTCCTGTTTCTGCATTGGCGCCGGGGCGCGGGGGTATTAGCGCCTAGGCGCCAATCTGCTGACAGTAGCTTCTGGCGCCGGACGGAGAAGATGAAGATGGTGGGGCTCAAAATGGAGCCTAAATGAAGGGGGAAGTGATGGGAATCCCAATGTAGGTGTTAGGCTTAGGATTTGGTGATGAAAAATCGGAGTTTCGAATGGAATTGAGTGGATCTAAGCAAAAGGGGAGAAAGTGAAATGAAATGAGAAATAGAATGGATGGAATGAGAGGATGATTCCTTGATGAAATGTGGTTGGATTTGAGTTGAAATGGCTTAGAATCAATGGAAGATTGATTGGAGTAGAAAAAAAGGGTTTTTTGGCGTCAGGGCGTGGGGTTTAGGGTTTAAACCCTAACCTCGGGCTTCATAAGGCATCCGGGTCGTGCTGTCCACGACTCGGTGTCGAGGCGCCAACTTGTGGTGCCGGGGCGCCCGTGTTCTTTGGGATAATCATCATGGCACCGGGGCGCCCCACTGCGGCGCCTAGGCGCCGATGCCTTTCGTCAATTTTTTTGAAAATTTTCTTCTGGCTGCTTCCAAGCATGATCCTTGTGAAATTACCCTCCAAATTATTTTCCTGAAAATAAAAACCAAAAACAAAAACAAAAACACGAATCAAAATGAGCGATGGGTTGCCTCCCATTCAGTGCTAAGCTTGACATCCTCAGCCCGACGTTCCTGTTGTTCAATCTTCCTTCAATTTCACCACCTTGAATTCCCTGCCATTCGGACTGCAACATAGATTCTCAGATCTAATCCTAGCCCCCTCAAGTGGCTCAGTTAATTTCCTATAAAGACGATACCGGTGTTTGTCAGGGTTTTGACTGGATAATGGTTCCAGGGTTTTACATTGGTCCAGTGAGCTAGGCCGAGTTCGACTTTTCAGCAGTTGAATAAGGGTATGTGGATATGTAAATGTCCAATTTTCTTAATTGTATCCCCTTCTATTCCGTCATTGACTTTATCGTTCATGTCCTGGCTTCCTACCGGCTCGGTCAATCGTTTGAGCCCGATGTGATTAGCGAATCGGTCTTCAGTATAAGCAGATAACTCGCAGTTTTTATTTGCAATCCCCTCTGGGTCCTTCTCAATACCAGTCGAGGAAAACTCTTGAACCTTTGAATTGACCATATCAATCATTAAGCAATCCTCTGAATCAGTTGGGCTCTGTATTGACTTGAGCACATTGAACGTGACTTTTTCATTTTGCACTTACATAGTTAATTCTCCGGCTCGAACATTAATTATTGTGTTGCCCGTTGCGAGGAAAGGTCGACCTAGAATAATTAACACATCTCGATTTTCTTCATAGTCCAGGATAATAAAATCTGCAGGAAAAATGAACTTGTCCACCTTGATAAGGACATCCTCAATAATACCTTCCGGATATGTGATAGATCGATCCGCCAGTTGCAGCGTCACTGTCGTAGGTCGGGCTTCCCTGAGGCCTAATTTTTTGAAAATTGACTTGGGCATGAGATTAATACTGGCTCCCAAGTCGCATAAAGCTCTCCCGAAGTATTGGTTTTCAATTGTGCACGAGATAGTGAAACTCCCTAAGTCCTCAAGTTTAGGAGGCAGCTTCCTCTGCACCCTAGCGTTGGTTTCCTCTATTAATGCCACCGTCTCGAATTCCGTCAATCGCCTTTTCTTTGATAGCACGTCTTTCATGAAGTTGGCGTAGCTAGGCATCTGTTCCAAGGTTTCGATGAGAGGTATATTGATATGAAGCTGCTTCAATACCTCTGGAAATTTCTTGAATTGGCCCTCCTTTTTAGTCTTTGCGAATCTTTATGAAAATGGAGGAGGCGGCCTTTGATTGGTGGCGATTTCAGCGTCCGGTTGCTTCTGGGTAGTATCTGGTTCTTCTGGTTCTTTTAGCTCCTGTGACTGCTGAATCAGAGGATTCGTGGGCTCAGTTACCGATTCTAGTGGAATTGCATTGGGTAACTGCTTCCCACTACACAGCAAGACTGCTTGGACCTGTTCTTTGCCTTTTCCTTTCGGGTTTTTCTCGGTGTCGCTCGGCAACTAACCATGAGGCCGGTTATTCAGAGCTGAGGCCAGTTGGCCTATCTGAGCTTCCAAGTTTCTATTCGTTGTGATCTGAGATTGCATGAATTGCATAACAAGGTTTTCCAGATCAGATTTCTTCTCTTCTCGCTGTGGTTGATTGAATTGCATTGGTCTTGCTGGCTGTTGTTGCGGGGGCTGCTGCGAGAATCCGGGCAGCTGATTCGGCCTCGTCTGGTTGTTCCATGAGAAGTTGGGATGATTTCTCCAACTGGGGTTGTAGTTGTTTCCATACTGATTTGCTGGATTTCTCTGAAAATTTCTCACGTAATTAATGGACTCCGGATTGGAGGCACATTCATCACTGGGATGGCCGAATTCGTCACACCACGTGCAAATATCTGTTGCTATCGGCTGCTGTGGTGTAGACGCCCCTAGTGCACTAACATTGGCTGGCCTGGACAAGTTTTGAATCTGCCGAGATAAAGCATCGATGTGGGCCTTTATCGATGAAACTGCATCCAATTGAAGTAGACCCCCACTTCGGCTTCTGTCAGATGGCAGTTGATAAGTATTGGCCGCCATGTTTTCAAGTAGGGCATACGATTCTAGATAGCTTTTCCTCAGTAGAGAACCATTTGAAGAAGAATCCACCATGTGACAGGTGCAATCCTGGAGACCATTATAGAAAATTTATATTTGAACCCACGGCTAAATTCCATGGTGCGGGCATTTTGGAGCAGGTCTTTGAAGCTATCCCACGCCTCTGATAGGGTCTCCTCTCTGTGTTGCTTGAACGAGACTATGTCCATTCTCAGTTTGGCTAGCTTGGCAGGCGGGAAATATTTATCCAGGAATTTATGAGCCAAGTTGTTCCATGTGTTGACAGAGTTCAGGGGCAAAGAGTCTAGCCACTCCGAAGCTCTATCCCATAGAGAAAATGGAAAATTCATAAGTCGCATTGCCTCGTCGGAGACTCCGTTCTGCTTGAACGCGTTCATGATCTGCAGGAAATTTCACAGATGATGGTGTAGGTCTTTGCTAGCCCTCCGAATCGCCCAATGGACTGGAGCATCTAGAAAATCACGGGCTTGATTTCGAAATTGTTGGTGTCGATAGGAGGAGGTGCGATGCTAGTCTAAACTGCATTCTAGCCCAGCGTAATGAGATCCCAAATGGGTTTGTCCAAATCATCTTGAGTTGGATGAATTGGAACCTCCATCCTTTGGTTTCCCTATTGGTTTGCGTGAACGTTCTCAGCCTGGTTCTCGATGCGCTCCATAGTATGCTATCGGCTCCTAGCTTCCCTGCTCTTACGACGCCTTCTCAAATAAGTTCATTCGGGTTCTGGATCAAAAAGAATAACAATCTCCTTTCTGACTCTGCCTCGGCGCATGCAATATGAGATTAATCAGCAAAAACCAATTTAATTGAACTAGCAGAAAAATTCTAAGCTAAAAGAAATTATGAAAATAAACTATTCTACGGAATTATACAAAAAATCAATAAAACTAACAATAATTGGGTAAACAATTCCCTAGCAACAGCGCTAAAAACTTGACGAGTTGCGTATATGTCAATTAAAATGCTCGCTATTTACGCAAGTATACATGCCGTGTCAAGTAATAAAGAGTGAGTAAAGTATCGTTCACACGAGGAATTGTTAACCGGAATTATTAATTAGTTTAATTGCTTTCGATGGGTAGAGAATTTTGAGTTTGTGATTTAAACTAAAGCTATGACTGCAAAAAGAAATCAGAGTAGAGTTTACGAAACTACTGGATATTAGAAACAGAGTTACTAATTAGGGATGGTAGATGGATAACTTGGAATCCTTGAATCTAAACTATATCGCATTGGTTCTTTTTAATTGTATTGTGTATAGATTTACTAGCCCAAGTTCATTAATCTCTATATATGTCTTCCAACATTATATAAAGCTAATCACACCCTATTTAATTGCTATGTTCTTATGAAACCCCGACCGTATACGCGTCATTTCGAGATTATAACCCTAAATTCTTTCTTAAATATTTTTATGATAAATGAAAATTCATGAATTATATTGATAGATATGTGTATTGGAGGATAAAATAATGCAATTAAGAATTTGACCCACATGAATAGGGAATGTGAATAGTAACTGGGATTAAGACATGTGATTAAGAGTTAATCACTTGGATTAACTTAATCACAAAAAGACAAAATAGAGATTTAATCACTACAGGATGAAATAACAATTCTTTTGGATATTTTAATCCAAATTTGGATTTTTGTGGAAAAATAAAGAAAAATTTATAATTTACAATCCGGGCGTCGAAATTCGATGAAATTTTTTATGGATGGTTAAAAATTCATGATAAACATGATGAATAGGTTAACATGTGATGAAAATTACAAATCAACGGTCAAGATGAAACGTCAAATGATGATAAAAAAGTAGCTTAACTTTTAATTAATTCCACTTTTGACTTTTAAATAAAAAAAATAAATAAAAAAATAAAATGAAAATACAGCTACAGCAGGGGCGTGAGCAGAGGGTTGTTGGGAGGTTTGACCAAGATCAACGGTCCATGACCATCATCATCTTTAATCAACGGCTAGGATTTATTTAGCTTAAATTAAATAATTTTAAAAATTTTAAAAATAAATAAATAATAGGGCTGCATAGGGTGGGCTAGAGTAGGCCTAGGATGGCAGCTCTTGGCTCAAAGCAATTTTTAAAATTAAAAAGAAAAACCAATTTATAATTAAATACCTCAAGCTAGGGGGTAAATTCCAAATTCTTGAAAAATCCAACCCTATAAATAGGGAAGCAGGAGGGACGTCCAAGGCATCATATCCCAGCTTCACTTGAGCCATTCCAAGCCCCCAAACCATCCCACACGTCTAAGGAAGAAGAAGGGGAAGTTAGAGAGAGAAAGAGTGAGAAAAAGTAGGATATCTCCACTTCGGGTAAGTGATTTCTACCCAAGGTAAAACTATGCTTAGGCAATGCCTAAGCATGAGACACTAAGTATAGGTATAATGCCTAATTAGAATTATGCCAAAACATCAAAAATTTAGAGCAAAGATAGAGCATTCGGGAAGATAACATAGGATATGTGTAAATAATGCTCCAAAATTGACAAATGATGATTAGGGATGAATAAATATAGTGTTGGAATGATGATATATTAATTTCATAATTTTTGGAATTAAGGATTATGCTTAAGTGAATTTATGTTGATTTTTAGTATATGGAGAAAATGGTTTATTTAGCCAAGTAAATGATGATAAATTCAAAATGTATGAAATTTTCCATGATATACTAAGCATAAGCTATGTCATGGTATTTTTTATTTTTGGAAAAAATGTCAATTTTTGGAACCCATGAATAGTAACCCACGTTGCTGTGAATAGTAACCTCGGGTGAACAGTGATTTGATACACTAATTTGCTACAGTGATTATGAACAGTAAACAGCGTGATTTTGGAAAAAATTTGAGATTAATATTTAAATCTAAGGATGGATTTTTTGAAGAATTTATTGATAAAAATATCAGTATAAAGAAATAATGCCCAAATATTATAGAGCATGTATGGGAAGCAGTTTGAATAGAAGAAATGAAATATCCTTTTTCCTTGAATAGGAAAAGGAAAGGAAAAAGTCGAGGACACCCACCGAGAAGGTAAGCAAGTTATATGTTTTGCAAATTATTTTGAAAATGCTTGAAATTGTTTGCAAATTGCTTTATAAAATTTATTTAAGGTTGACCATGCCTATAACTGGTTTACATGAACTGAAGTACGTTTGTTAATTATTTATTAAATGCTTTTTATGAAATTGTTTATGATTTACAAATATCATGCCGGCATGTATATGTAAATGAGCATGTGCACGAGGAATAGGCCTTAGTCGAGGTAGTAAGCGGACCGGATGTCCCCCTCACTATTGCCGAGTCGCTTATATAGGCCCAGGCCGGCGGCGACCTCCCTGAGATGAGAGCATGTATGGGATGAGCGCCTAGCTAACGTCGCATCTAAAGGAATCTCATGAATACTATAAATGCATTGCATTTGCATTTTATGAAATGCATGAAAATGATTAAAAATTATGTATGTCTTGCTTACTGAGTATTATTACTCACCCATGCTTTTTCAACAACAAACAGGAAATGATGAAAGCAGCATGTAGAATGATATGCAGTTTTTGATAAAAATGTTGTATATGTAAATTTATATGTAAAGACAATGATGAAATTTTGGAATGGAAAAGAATATCTTTTCAACGATGATGTTTCATGAATAGGTTGTGATTATAACTGTGCTATGTGAAAAATATTTCATGTTGGATGAATGATGGAAATTTTCCATGTATTAATGTTATATATATAAAAAAAATCTGCCGTGTGATCAGGGCAACAATCCTGAGTCACGTTTACCAATAAAAAATGATCCCAGAGTAAGGCTTCTAGGCACCTCGGTTTGGGGCGACACAGTTCCCATGCCATTAAATAAAGTGGAATTGATAAGTTCATAACCTGTTTAATGACTACACAGGGTTTAACGGTATATTCCTATCCGTTAAACAGCTCCCCTTAACCAAGAGGAAACCTATGCCTTGCACATAGATCTATGTGGAACCCCGATCTTTGAGACGTGTACAAAACCCTAGGGTTGTAAACCCTAGGTAATATATTTGAGAAATATATATTGATGGATATGAAATATATGGAAATGAAGGTTAAAATACTTATGCAGGAAATTCGGATGAATAGTGCACGTGAATACTGAAATGTGAATAGTAAACGTGGGATTAAGAAAATATGTTAAGTTAATCACTTTGGATTAACTTAATCATAAAAGACAAAAAAGGAAGCTTCCTACTACAAGACAAAAATGTTTTTTTGGATTAAAATATGAATTTTCGGATTTTTAATTGATTTTTGAAGAAAATGAAGAAAAATTCATATCTTGCAATCCGGACATCAGATCAAGATGAAATTTTTTATGGGTGGCCAAGATATGATGATGGATATGATGAATGGTCCAAGATTAATCAAAAATCATGAATTAAGCGTCAAGATTAAATGTCATTTGAAAATGGAAAAAGTAACTTTACTTTTTCATTAATGGCGTTTGACTTTGATTAATTTTAATTAAATAAAATTAATGCAAAGCCTGCAATTTCTGCTGGAGCATGGAATTTTGGGGCATGATCCAATGGCCCATGATCATCCTCATCAAAGATCAATGGCTAGAATTAATTTAGCCTAAATTAATTAATTTTTAAAAAATAAAAAAATAGGTAAAAATAGGGCTGCAATAGGGCTGCTGGAGCAGGCCTAGGGGGGCTGCACAATGCTCCATGCACCTTTTAAAATTAGAAAAAAACACATTTGCAAATTTACACCTCAAGCAAGAGGGGGTAAATTGCAAATATGTGAACAATAAAAAAGTATAAATAGAGGGCAGGGGTGGACGTACAAAGGCACTCCAAGCTTGAGCAATTCAAGCATTCCCACCCCCAAAACACGTTTTGGCCATAGAGAGAGAAGGAGAGAAGGAAGGAAAGAGAAAATGGGAAGGAAATGAGAAGTTCTCCACTTGAGGTAAGCAATTTCTTCCCAAATTTATTTTGGATGTTAAGTAGGGTAAAATCATGCTTAGATAATGCCTAAGCATGAGAAAATAAGTAAAGTTATAATGCTTAAATGGAATTGTGCCGAAACATCAAAAATTTGGAGCGAAGATAGGGTATTTGGGAAGATAGCATATGATATGTGAAAATAATGCTCCAAAATTGATAAATGATGATTTGGGATGTATGATTGTGATAAATATGATGTTAGAATAATGATATATTAATTTCATGATTTTTGGGATTAAGGATTTTGCTTAAGTGAATTTATGTTAATTTTTAGTATAAGGAGAAAATGATTTTTTTGGCCAAGTAAATGATGATAAATTCAAAATGTATGAAATGTCCAATGATATACTAGGCATAAGGTATGTCATGGTATTTTTTATTTTTGGAAAAAATATCAATTTTTGGAACCCATGAATAGTAACCACGTCTCTGTGAACACTAACCTCGGATGAACAGTAAGTGAACAGTAATTGCTACAGTGCCATGAACAGTAATTATGAACAGTAAACAGCATGATTTGGGGAAAAAATTGAGATTTATTTTTATATTTTATGAGGATATATGGATGGAATTTTTAAAGGATTATGGATAAAAATCCATATAAATGAGTAATGCCTAAGTATCTTTATACGATTAACCTCTATGGGAATGAGGTAATGAAAGGTTATAAAGCAAGCATGGAAAGTAAACATAGAATGGATGCATAAAATATCCATTTTCCTTGTATAGGAAAAAAAGGAAAGGAAAAGGTGGAGGACACGGACTGAGGAGGTAAGCAAGCAAAACTTTCTAAAATGTTTTAAATGATTACAAATTGTTTGCTCACATGTTTTATGAAATGTGTTTAAGGGTGGACATTCCTATAATGTTTTGAAATGATGAATGTTTATGAGTTTTTATGAAAAGTCATGCCGGCATATTGATACTATATGATGTTCATGGACATGTGCACATGTATGATGTATAAGGAAGAGGCTTTGGTGGAGGTAGAAAGCGGATCAGAGGGTCTCTCTTCACTATTGCCGAGTCGTATGGGCTGTGTGCCGATGGCGTCCTCCCCAGAGGTGGAGGAAAAGGAATCTTATGTTTGAATGAATGCATTGCATTTTCATACATGGATTGAAAAGAAAAGCATGGATTTGAAATGATGTTTTTAAAGGAATGGTGCAAATAATTCTCTACATGAAAATGACAAGCTACCTGGTGTAAGAGGTATATAATACCTGGGAAATCAAAAATCATGCATATAGGAACCATGTAGGCGTCAAGAGGAAGAGAGGTTCCCTTGATGAGGCCAAGTCGGAGACAGCCGGCGCATTGGACCATGCTATGTGAGATGTTCCCTGGGCTAGCGTACCCGCACACAAAGGTTTATGTCAGGACTGGAAAGAAAGAATTTGCACATCCAATGGTTTATGAAAAGGTTTCTGTGCATTTGATAGTTGATCACTTGGTAAGTGTCTTCTATCGAATGTAGAGGAATGCATTTAAAATGAAAAATGCTTGCTTATTGAGTTTGGACTCATGTTTTGTTTTCCCAACCTCAGACAGGTGTAGGGAAAGCCATGAAATGAAGGACATGTGTTGCTAAAAGAAAAGAGGAATCTACAAAGGTTAGTATATTTTTGTATAAATAGATTCCCTAATGGGATATGATGAAAAAGGACATAGGTTGTATGAAATTGTGAAGTTATGAATAATATGAGAAGTTGATGATTTATGATGTTATGGATAAGTCCATTATGAATGATGATGATATATGTTTATGTGATGAAAGAAAAAGAAATGAAAAAAATTTGGACGAGATCCAATTAAGAACCCGCCGCGTGATCAGGGCAACAATCCTGATTCACACTTACCAATCGACAAGATCCCGGAGTAAGGACAAATGTGACGCCTCGGTTCGGGGCGCCACAATCTAGCAGAGATTTTCCTCTTTCCAAGGATCAATCAAGCAATTAAATCATCTTACAAAGTAGCTAATCTTGTAAAAAGTATTAAATCCCACATGAAAAGGTAAATCATACATAATCATATATAAAATCAAATATTCATTCCTGAAATTCAAAGAACCAAAAACAATATAGTTTAGAATTTAATTCATCCTAACTATTCATCTAAAGGAGGTTTAGTTCAAAGACATGATCTCAACATCCATTACATCCATATAAAAAGTATCCATGAAAGTAGAGAAAGAAAATTAGAAAGAAATAGAGAAAACTATTTTCCGGCGGCTTCCACAACGGGTTGAATCCTCTCTTCAATTTGTGCTTTAATCGCGCTTTTCTCTTTCTCTTGCTATGTAGTTCGTTTCTGGCTCTCTTCTCTCCCTTTTTTCGCGCGCGAACCCTCTAAGATCTATTTATAGAATCCAGTTGTGCAGCCTATGCACGGAAATTTGCGGTACGGATGCGTATTGGCGCTTAGGCGCCAACTCCCTAGAGATTTCATAACTTGGAGCTTCTCCTGGACACACCTTTGTGATTTGCCCCTAGCTGGCGCCTAGGCGCCAACTTCCTAAAAGCAATATGACTTGTGGCTTCAAAAACCCTGTTATGCTGCTCTGCATGTTGGTAAGGTGGCGCCTAGGTGCCAACTCACTAGAAGCCATGTGTTTTCTGAATTTTTCGGAAGTCCTAGCAAAGGCACGTAGGGTGGCGCCTAGGCGCCGTCCACTTGCCTTGTGACCTGATCTCGATCTGCATTCTGTTGGTCCCGAGTTTGATGGAAAAACCCAAGAGGGGAGGGGTGAATTGGGTATTTAAAAATTTATAACTTAAACAAAAACTTAACCCCGGATTAATCTAGTCCCCTTAATGAAGAAACAAAATGGAAAGCAATGTAATGTAGAGAGCAGAAATGTAAATAAAGCAGACAAGAATTTTTATAGTGGTTCGGGCAACCTCCCTACTCCACTCTTCCAAGCTCACACTCCTTGTGACTTGGGTTCCACTATTGTATTCTCTTAATACAATTAGAGTCACTGCTCTCTTCTAGATTCTAGCTCTAGGGGGCATATAACACACTGCTCAAGTAGGTGATGAGTCTCACTCCAATCACACACTACTTAGCATACACTTGATCCTAGTTCCTCAAACTAGATCAAGTTCAATCACAAATAAATGAAACAACAAAGAAATCTACACTTTATAGATGTGTAGCAACAATTAGGCGCAGAGAAGAACTTGTTGTAATAGCTTTGAAGATTCTGAAATATAGCTCTTGCAACTTGAAGTGAAGTTCTTCCTCTTTGAATGGCTTGATCTTTTTAAAGCTCTTGAATATAGGAGTTAAGCACACTTAATGTTTCTCAGCTACTTCCCTCGTCCACCATGAATGCTATTTATAATTTTGGAGGGAATCCGAACGTTAGAGGGTAGGTGGCGCGCATTTAATGCGCCAACGTTCGAATAAATTCCGACCGTTGCGACCCAAGTCGCATGTGGAGTCGACTTGGCCTGCGACTTGGCTTCCAAGTCGCACCTGGAGTCGACCTCGTGTGCGACTCCAGTTCTTCAGAGTTCCAAGTCCGAGTCTGGGTCGACTTGGCCTTCAGTCCTCAACTCAAGTCGATCTTGGAGTCGACTTTGGTTGCGACTTGGCGTGGTCTTTTGTAAGAACACCTTGATCTTCTTGAACTGGCTTGAACTTTGTTAAATTTGTCTTCATGACTTGGATATTTCTTTATTTGGAATAAGCTTGAAGATTAGCTTTGGACTTGATAGACTTGATTTGAACTTTGAATATAAATCTTAGCTTTTGATCTTCAAGAAACTTCAGTTGCTTTTTGATAATGAACTTTGCATCTCATTTGGATTTGATAAAGTCCAAATTGATCCTTTGAATAAGCTTGAAACTTCAATCTTCAAGTCTGAACTCCTCAAGTCGAAGTTGGAGTCGACCTCGTCTGCGACTTCGCCCAAGTCGCACCTGGAGTCGACTTCGCCTGCGACTTCGTCATGTCCGTTTCCTCTTTTTCAACTCTGGATGCTCGAAGTCGATGCTGGAGTCGACTTCGTCTGCGACTTGGTTTCCTAAGTCGCACCTGGAGTCGACTTGGGTTGCGACTTCACTTGTTCTTCTCCCCTGTTCAGCTCTGGATGCTTGAAGTCGATTCTGGAGTCGACTTGGTATACGACTTGGCTTCCATACTTGATTTTCTTCAAATGAATATTCCTTAAACATTTCCACAAACTTGTTAGTAGCCAAGACTTACTCAAATTTAGTTTGTTAATCATCAAAACATAGATTTAGCTAGTTTTCCACATATTTCCAACAATCTCCCCCTTTTTGATGATTGACAAAACCGATTTGAGTGTATACCTTTCAATTGCTCAAAATATCATGTTCATTATGCATTTTGAAATCATACTTAAACTCATGCAATCATTTAACATATGCTCATGCAATCCTTCAATATTTAACACACATTCAAACTCTTCTCCCCAATCATATCCTACTCTTTTCTCCTTAAGCATAATCATAAGGATCTCAAATCCTATTCTTCTCCCCCTTTTTGTCAATAAATCAAAAAGATTAGAGGGTAAAGAAAGAGATAGGTGGGGTTGCTCCCCCTAAACAGGTGCTCCCCCTAAATTTATGCTAGCCTAACTCAATCATTCCCATGTCATTTCTAATTTTATAGAATGCTTCTTTGGCTAGGGGTTTTGTGAATATGTCTGCAATTTGATCCTCGGTTCTTACATATACCAAACATATGTCATGATTTTCTACATGTTCTCTAATGAAATGATGTCTAAGATCTATATGTTTGGTTCTAGAATGCAAGACTGGATTCTTGGTTAGACATATGGCACTAGTATTATCACATTTGATAGGTATATCTTTAAAATCCATGCCATAGTCCCTAAGTTGCTGTTTCATCCAAAGTAATTGGGCACAACAGCTCCCGGCGGCAATATATTCGGTTTCCGCCGTAGATAGAGCAACACTAGTTTGTTTTCTTGAAAACCATGAAACCATCATGCTTCCAAGAAACTGACATGTTCCACTAGTGCTTTTTCTATCTACTTTGTAACCAGCAAAATCCGCATCCGAGTAGCCGATTAGATCAAAATTAGAGCCCTTTGGATACCATAGTCCTAAATTGGTAGTGTCAACTAGATATCTGAAGATTCTTTTCACAGCTACCAAGTGTGATTCTTTTGGGCATGATTGAAATCTAGAGCACATACACACACTAAACAAAATATCTGGCCTAGAAGCAGTTAAATACAATAATAAACCTATCATGCTTCTATACAATTTTAAATCAACTACTTTGCCCTTCTCATCTTTGTCAAGCTTGATTGTAGAGCTCATGGGCGTGTTTGCTCCTTTGCTATTCTTCATGCCAAACTTCTTGAGCATCTCTTTGATGTATTTGGACTGGTTTATGAAGATTCCTTCATTTAGTTGCTTGATTTGCAGTCCAAGGAAGAAATTGAGCTCTCCCATCATGCTCATCTCAAATTCTCTCTGCATAAGCTCAGAAAATTCTTGGCAAAGAGTTTCATTAGTAGCACCAAAAATAATATCATCTACATAAATCTGAATGATCAATATATCCTTTCCATTGTACTTGATAAACAAAGTGGTGTCTACATTTCCTTTTTGAAAATCATGATCAATCAGAAATTTGCTTAGTCTATCATACCAAGCTCTTGGAGCTTGTTTTAATTCATATAATGCTTTGGTTAGCTTGTATACAAATTTAGATTGATCTTTTTCCTCAAATCCAGGTGGTTGTTCTACATACACCTCTTCATTTATATAACCATTCAGAAATGCACTTTTGACATCCATTTGAAACAATTTAAAGTTCATGTGAGATGCAAAAGCTAGTAAGATGCGAATTGCCTCTAATCTAGCAACCGGGGCATAGGATTCTTCAAAATCTATTCCTTCTTCTTGTGAGTATCCTTTTGCCACAAGTCTAGCTTTGTTCCTCACTACAAGTCCACTTTCATCTAATTTGTTCCTAAAGACCCACTTGGTGCCAATAATAGTACAATCATTTGGTCTAGGAACAAGGTGCCAAACTTGATTTCTTTCAAATTGATTTAGCTCTTCTTGCATTGCTATAATCCAGTTTTCATCATCAAGAGCTTGCTCAATATTAGAAGGTTCAATCTTGGATACAAAAGCATATTGTCCACACACATTTTGCTTTGACCTTTTAGTTTTTACACCTTCATACACATTTCCTATAACTTGCTCAATTGGATGTGCATGATTGAATTTTAAATCGGTTGGAGGTTTATAGGAATTGTTACCTTCACTTACCCTTTCCTCCATGGATTCTTCTGGCTTTTCCATATGCAATTTTTCAAGATTGCTTGTAATCTCATCTGCATCACTTAAATCATCTCTTCTTTTGAAGCATGTGTTAGTTTCATCAAAAATAACATGTATGGATTCTTCTACAACTTGGTTTCGTTTATTGAAAACTCTATATGCTTTGCTATTTGATGAATAACCAAGGAATATTGCTTCATCACTTTTAGCATCAAGTTTTCCCAAGTTGGTTTTTCCATTGTTCAGAACATAACATGTGCATCCAAAAGCATGAAAATAAGATATGTTTGGTTTCCTTCCTTTCCATAGCTCAGATGGGGTCTTTTTCAAGATAGCTCTAATGGTAACACGGTTTAATACATGACAAGCTGTACTTACAGTTTCACCCCAAAACTTCTTGGATAATTTGCTCTCATTTATCATTGTTCTAGTCATCTCTTGTATAGTTCTGTTTTTCCTTTCAACTACTCCATTTTGTTGTGGAGTCCTTGGTGCAGAAAATGTGTGATGAATTCCTTTTTCATTACATAATTCTATGAATCGTTTGTTCTCAAATTCACCACCATGGTCACTTCTTATAGACATAATAGTACTTTTTTTTTTCATTTTCCACCAAGTTTACAAAAGTTGAAAACATAGAGAAGGCTTCATCTTTGCTAGCTAAGAGAATTATCCATGTGAATCTTGAAAAGTCATCTACAATAACAAATTCATATTTCTTTCCACCAATGGTTAAAATGTCGGATGGTCCATATAAATCCATGTGTAGCAATTCAAGTGGCCTTGTGGTGAAAATCTCCTTTTTGGTAGAAAAAGACATCTTTGGTTGTTTAGATAATTGACATGCCTTGCAAATTTTGTCTTTGTCATATTTCAACTTTGGCAAGCCTTCTACCAAACTCTTTTTCCATAGGGTCTTTATGTTTGACATATTCACATATCCAAGTCTTTTATGCCAAACCCATGGATCATTTTCAATGGCCATTAGACATTGACCATCTAGTTCATCAAGTGAAACCAAATATACATTTCCATGTCTTCTTTCACTAAACATGATATGCTCACCATCAAATACATTGCATATAGATGATTCAAACACAACCTTATATCCTTTATCACATAATTGGCTAATGCTCATTAAGTTATGCTTGAGTCCTTCAACAAACAAAACATCCTCCATGCATGCATTTGAGCTACTGTAAATATTTCCTTTACCTTTGATTTTACCTTTCTCATTATTTCCAAAGGCAACCGTTCCGTCGTTGCAAGGCTTAAGTTTGTGAAATAGACTTCTTTCTCCAGTCATATGCCTTGAGCAACCACTGTCCATGAACCATATGTTGTTTGCCTTTACCTTTAAACAAATCTGAAAAATAAACAGGTAAATCTCATCTCTTTGGTACCCATTTTATGGGTCCATTTGGGTTAGTAAAATGATTCAATCTTTGGAATTCTAACTTAGAAAGCCCAAATCTTGTGTTCCTTGGAACCCAAACTAGCTTTGCACCATGGTCATATAACTTCTTGAAGTTACACTTGTAAGCTTTATGACTCATTTTATTACAGAAATTGCAGGCCATTGGTAGTCTAGGAGTAGGCCTCCAATTGCATTTTGGTTCAAAAGTTGGTCTTTTAATCCACATAACATTTTTCTTTTGTGGCTTATAAATTGGTGCAGTTTTAGCTTGATATTTTCCAAGTTTTGGCACATTTGATTTGCCACTTTCTTTTTGCTCAAATGTATTGTACCCAAGACCTCTTTTATCCTTTTGTGAGGTCATGTTCAGAAACATCTTCACACTTTCTCCTGGATTAGAGAACTTTCCTAATGATTCATTTAATGATTTGTTCTCCTTTTTCAATTTTTCTGCCTCTTTCAACAGTGATTCATTTTCTTCTTTCAGTTTTGCTGATTTTTCAGCTAGTTTTCCATTTTCAACAATAACAAAGTTGCACTGTTGTCTCTTTAATGACAGCTTGTTTCCTAGCCTCTTAAATTCCTCATATAATGAATCATAAGCAATTTGAAGTTCTTCTAATTCAGCACATTTGAGGCAATCATGAAAAGAAGAATAACTTGATTGAGAATAGCAAGGTTTGGAAGTTACCTCTTCATTACTTGTGCATTTTGTTGAGGTAGATTGTTCTTCCAAAACTTCCGTTGTGTTTAGACATAGTAAGTCTTCTTCTTCTTGCTCGATTCGTGTCATGCAGCAAATTCTCGCACAGTTGGCTGCATCATTGTCGTCGGTTGAGGAACTGCATGTTGATGAAGTCTCCTCGTTGACGAACATGCCTCTTCCTCGTGGCCTTTGGAATTTTCTGCTTTCATGGTTCTCCTTTGGCCTTTCTTCCGGTGTAGGACATTGAGCTTGCATATGTCCTACGCCTCCACATCTGTAGCATTTTGTAACCTCCTTCTTCTTCTCTCTTTGTGGTCTTTCTTTGAAGTCTTTGAAGTTCTTTTCTTTTCTCACAAATTTTCGAAACTTGAGAGTAAGAAGTGCGATATCTTCATCACCATTATTAGACGAGGAGGTAGATTCTTCAGATTTGCGTGCAGCTTTTAATGCAATGATTTTCTTGCCTCTATGATTCTCTTCGTTTCTTCTCTTAATTAGCTCATGTGACATTAATGAGCTAATTAGATCTTCTAGCTTTAGGGTGTTGAGGTCTTTGGCTTCTTCAATAGCTGTAATCTTTGGAATCCATGAATCCGGTAGAGCCCTTAGTATCTTCATAACCTGCTCGGATTCAGAAATAGCTTTTCCAAGACCTTTCAAGGCGTTAGTAATTTTAGAGAATCTAGCAAACATTTCAGAAATATTTTCTGTTTCTAACATTCTAAAGTTTTCCAATTCTCCTATCAAAATATTTCTCCTAGTCCCTTGGACTTGAGAGGTTCCTTCATAAATGGATGTTAGAGTATCCCATATTTCTTTAGCGGTTAGACAAGATGATACTCTATCATATTCGGAAGCTGTAAGAGCACAAAATAGTGAGTTCATAGCTTTAGCATTGCTCTTTACAGTTCTTACTTCCTCTTCGGTCCACTTGGAAGCTCTTTCATCTATAGGCAATGTTACACCATCTTGGATTGCTATCCAAGAGTCCATATCGGTAGCCATAATGAGTTACTTCATACGAAGCTTCTAATAACCAAAGTTGTTCCCATCAAACAATGGTGGCCTAGTGAATGATTGGCCCTCAGCAAAAGCGGGAACGGGAATCGATTGGGATGCCATATCAATAGATCTCTTTGGTTTAACTCAAAGACCTGCTCTGATACCACTTGTTGGTCCCGAGTTTGATGGCAAAACCCAAGAGGGGAGGGGTGAATTGGGTATTTAAAAATTTATAACTTAAACAGAAACTTAACCCCGGATTAATCTAGTCCCCTTAATGAAGAAACAAAATGGAAAACAATATAATGTAGAGAGTAGAAATGTAAATCAAGCAGACAAGAATTTTTATAGTGGTTCGGGCAACCTCCCTACTCCACTCTTCCAAGCTCACACTCCTTGTGACTTGGGTTCAACTATTGTATTCTCTTAATACAATTAGAGTCACTGCTCTCTTCTAGATTCTAGCTCTAGGGGGCATATAACACACTGCTCAAGTAGGTGATGAGTCTCACTCCAATCACACACTACTTAGCATACACTTGATCCTAGTTCCTCAAACTAGATCAAGTTCAATCACAAATAAATGAAACAACAAAGAAATCTACACTTTACAGATGTGTAGCAACAATTAGGCGCAGAGAAGAACTTGTTGTAATAGCTTTGAAGATTCTGAAATATAGCTCTTGCAACTTGAAGTGAAGTTCTTCCTCTTTGAATGGCTTGATCTTTTTAAAGCTCTTGAATATAGGAGTTAAGCACACTTAATGTTTCTCAGCTACTTCCCTCGTCCACCATGAATGCTATTTATAATTTTGGAGGGAATCCGAACGTTAGAGGGTAGGTGGCGCGCATTTAATGCGCCAACGTTCGAATAAATTCCGACCGTTGCGACCCAAGTCGCATGTGGAGTCGACTTGGCCTGCGACTTGGCTTCCAAGTCGCACCTGGAGTCGACCTCGTGTGCGACTCCAGTTCTTCAGAGTTCCAAGTCTGAGTCTGGGTCGACTTGGCCTTCAGTCCTCAACTCAAGTCGATCTTGGAGTCGACTTGGGTTGCGACTTGGCGTGGTCTTTTGTAAGAACACCTTGATCTTCTTGAACTGGCTTGAACTTTGTTAAATTTGTCTTCATGACTTGGATATTTCTTCATTTGGAATAAGTTTGAAGATTAGCTTTGGACTTGATAGACTTGATTTGAACTTTGAATATAAATCTTAGCTTTTGATCTTCAAGAAACTTCAGTTGCTTTTTGATAATGAACTTTGCATCTCATTTGGATTTGATAAAGTCCAAATTGATCCTTTGAATAAGCTTGAAACTTCAATCTTCAAGTCTGAACTCCTCAAGTCGAAGTTGGAGTCGACCTCGTCTGCGACTTCGCCCAAGTCGCACCTGGAGTCGACTTCGCCTGCGACTTCGTCATGTCCGTTTCCTCTTTTTCAACTCTGGATGCTCGAAGTCGATGCTGGAGTCGACTTCGTCTGCGACTTGGTTTCCTAAGTCGCACCTGGAGTCGACTTGGGTTGCGACTTCACTTGTTCTTCTCCCCTGTTCAGCTCTGGATGCTTGAAGTCGATTCTGGAGTCGACTTGGTATACGACTTGGCTTCCATACTTGATTTTCTTCAAATGAATATTCCTTAAACATTTCCACAAACTTGTTAGTAGCCAAGACTTACTCAAATTTAGTTTGTTAATCATCAAAACATAGATTTAGCTAGTTTTCCACATATTTCCAACACATTCCACTCACCCGCATGCCTTCATATGTCCCGTCCTTCCTGCAAAAGATGGAGAAACTAAGTTGTGGCGCCCCGAACCGAGACGTCACTTCCTTACCTCAAGATCTATCGATTGGTAAATGTGAATCAGGATTGTTGCCCTGATCACGCGGCGGGTTCTTAATTGGAATACGTCCCAATTTTTTTTGTTTATTCATCTGTCATCATTCATAACTTGACACGACAATCATCACACATTGTGACATTTCACTTGTAATAAAATTCATCATTTCATTCATAGCATCTTTACATGCCTGTCATTATACACTCAATCATTGTACATATCATACTTGCATACATTCAGTCCTTGATTCACATGGAACTTAGAATTCTAACTAAGTTCATATGCACAAACTCATAGCATCTTTTCATGCCTTTCTACAGTGAAAGTTTTCTTGACTTAAGCATTACATTTTACAATCCATACATCCATACATTCATACATTCAATCTTTGAATCATATATAGAACTTAAAATTCTAATTAAGTTCACATAGACATTAGCTTACCTTAGCACATGAAACTTATCATAACTTTCCATTTCTTCAATGGATGACTCCTGTTCCTTTACCAGATCTCTTCTTTCACCTGTCTATAGGTTGGGAAAACAAAACATGAGTGACAACTCAGTAAGCAAGCATTTTATCTTTAGGGCAAGGCTTCCTTGAAAACCTTTTTCATAAACATCTTGAACACCTGTTTCTTGAGGACATACATATGTCCTAAAATACCATCATGAAATCTTTTGTTCACGAGGATAATTCCATGTCCTTGAACATTTTCATCAAGCATTCATTATTAAAATCATATACAAGCCACATGAGGCTTATTAAAGCAAAACGTACACGTTTTACCTTCTCTGATAGAATCCCTTTAATTCTTATATGAACATTTTCAATGTTCATAGACATTACATGAAATCAACAGTTGCCAGTGGACGTTTTACGTCCAAAATATTTTTCTTATAAATTCTTAGGCAAAGGAGACACTCATGTCTCAAAACATCATTAACATAAACCATCATAAAATCCTTTAGCCAGGAGACATTTTATGTCTCAAAATATTTTTCACATAATTTCCTTTGGCAATGGGCATTCATATGTCCTAAAACATCAATCACATAAGCCTTTCTCGGCAAAGGACACTTTTATGTCCAAAAATAGTTTTTCATTATAAAATCCAACAAATTAACATAGGACGTCTTACGTCCATAAACCCTTATCATTTAGGTTCTTTTAGAAATGAACATTCTTATGTCCATATCAAGTTTCACATAAATCCTTTTCATAATTCCCCATCTTGGGGCTTGTTTATAGAAAACAAGGAAAGCAAAATACGTAAATCATTTTCATAAATGCATTTGCGTAAACACATTTCCTTTAATTCCTGTTATTTACACTTTTGTGTAAAACACCCTTTCTTTTAGGGTAATCATTTCATAAAAATCCCTTTAGGATACTTTCATAAAATCATATTTTCATGACCCAATGTTTGAGCTTTTCAGAAATAAAATTTAAGCAAATGCATTTCTCCCCATTCAGTAGTGACACTTAGCAAGTGATCGTGCTACCTTCTGGAAGAGAATCCTTAACAACACGCTAGCCCAGCGACTGTTTATTTATCCTGCTCCCATCTCAGGGAGGGCGCCGCTGGAACTCCTGTCATCCCTTAGCGACTTGGCCGTATGTAGAGTGGGCCCCGGTCATCCCAACCGTGCTCTACAACTAGCCTATTCCTTGTACCGGTGCACCGTACGTTATCCTGACGGACCTCAGTTCATTTGGTTTAAAGAACCACAGACCGCAGCCCATGTCCTTTGAAACCAGGATCACAGACCGCAGCCTGCATCCATATGCACAAAAATCTTAGACCGAAGTCTATATTTAAGAATAATTTTAAAAATCACATCACAGACCGCAGTCCGTGTCAACTTGTAAGCGAGCGCACCCACTTTAACAAGTTGTTATTTGAAATCTAGTTTTAGGATGACCTTCCTTAAGTTCTTTTAGAAATGTTTTGAGTAAAATATTTTGATAAACATTTGAAATGTTTGAGAAACAATACATCTTAAAATCCCTTTAATAAAAGAATTTTAAATCCTTTGGATTTCCATAAATAAATCATATTTTTCTCTAATATTTGCTTGGTTTCCATTTTAGGACCTTTTGTTTTTAAAAGTTATGCAATTATGCTATCCCCTTGTCCATGGCCTAAAAATTTAATAATTGTCCACATATCTATTATTTTTACATATAGGGAAATTGCACAGTCTTTTATATGCCATTAAGTAAGCTGAAATCAAACCATTTTATGAAATCAATCATAGGAGGTCGGTCATCCATAAATCCCTTTTTAACACATCCGTATAAATATTTTTCCAACATTTTTAACATAGATTTCCTTATCTAAAGGAAATCAAAACTTTTCGAACATCATTTTAAAACATATGGACTATGTCCAAAACATCATTTACTATTTAATTATCTTGACCTAGCAAAACAAATCTTTTCCATCATCATTTATCGCGAGTTATTGTAAAAATAACTCAAAACTCATTTACAATCAATATTTTGTGAAAAAGGGTAAAATATCCTTTTTCTTATAAAACGCTGTTGAACAATATCATATAGAACTTGCTTGCTTAAAAGCAAATTCTTAAAACCATCGGTATCAAACATGAAATCCTTAAAAAGCATTAGCATAGAGAACTTGCTTACTCATAAGCAAAATTTCTCAATTTCATTAACTTGAAGCATTCCCATCCTTGGCAACACTCAGGATAAATTATTTATCTTAAGAAGTGTTGCTTGCTTTCCATGAAGCAAACCTTAAGACTTTTCATTAAAGTCATCATTTTTCAAAACTTATGGCTTTGCATTGAAGCCGTCATATTCAAAACTTGTGCTTGCCCATTCGTTAAAACATAAACATAGACAATTCAATCATATCAATCACATAGAAAGAAAATGAATTTTAAAAAGTTCGCTTGCTTACCTGATATCGCCATAATCTCTTTTTCTTCCATTCTTTTCCTTGCCTACATGAAAATAATATGATTTTTCATATATTTCTTTTCCCTACATTCCATTTAGTTTTCCAACCCATTTTATTCACATATATCATTTATTCGACTTCTCAAGTCACTATGCATACATTTAGCATATATGTGTACATTTTTACACATTCCATCGGCTAATCACATAACATATATAACCCCATAAATAGGGTATCCATTCAATCATACAAAATTTATCCATTAACTATCATACATAGGTTCATTAACCTTCATTTACCATTTTTCACATTTTTTTCCAAAATTCATACGTCGGTGCCCGTTCTGAGCGCCCGTTATGACCTTAGGCTTCATTACATAATTCCAAAATTGGAAATTAACCTCATGAAGTACTAAAAAGATATATAATCATGAAATATATTATATTTACATGCATTTTTGTACTAAATCAAATTTCACAAGTCATTGATCACCCTTGCATATCTATTCCTTCACATATGCCCATTTGGCAACATATACATAATGAATTTCATAAACTTTTCTAAGTCAGAAATATAATCCATATTTCAGTGGGTTAATTACCCTTAATTACCATTTCATTTAGGTTATTTTTATGGGGTTTAAATCCACTTTCCATAGGTTTCCAAAATAGCTAGTTTGGAACCCACTTTTCACCCGTTTAACGTGTCTTTTGACACATAACCTTAAGCAGTTATATAAATCCGAAATTTCAGCATATAATCCCACTTTTATTAATAAATATATAATTATTTAATACATATATCAATTTGGATCATTTCTACATAGGTTTCATATTTCTTTTTGATTTTTTCTCAAACTATCCACATATGCTGAAATCAGGCGTAATGAAATCTCAAAAACTTGAATTAATATCAAATTAAGTATTTGTAATCTGAAATTTCTATCATACTGTAATAACTTCATTAATTAACTTTCATAAAAATTTCAGCACTAAATATTGACATTACATATTTATTTGGGCATTTTTACCTTGCTGAACAGTAAAAACCATTTCCAGATAGCCTGAATGACGTTATTTATGGGGTATATTTATACCCATAAAAACTTACTTTTTAATTTTTTATTGTGATCCTAAATATGTATTATATATCCTGTAAAAATTTCATCCAAAAATGCCTTTTAGAAAAATTATTAAAAATCATTTTCTACAGATGATCCTGTCACCCATTTTACCCTGTTTGGGCTAATTTTCTCGGATGTTTAATTTGCAAAGTACGTATCCTTTTAAGATGAAAATTGGGTCGTTTCTTAATCACCCTATAAGTATTATTCCAAAAAATTTCATGCTAAAATTCATCCATTTACTGTTCCGACCATAATTTAGTTTTCAAGATCATATAATTTCCAGATTTGATGCATAAAATCAAATAATCATATACTTACTTGATTAAATGGGTAATCTCTCCTTTTCTCCTTTCTTTTCCCTTGGTTTTCTCTTCTCCTTTCTGGGCATGGATGGACGTGAGCTGTTGTTGCTTGGGGAAGAAGAATTTCAGCACTTGGAAATTTCCAAGGGCTCTCTCTCATGTGAACGTGCACTCCTTGGTAGGGCTGGAATTTTCTCCAGCTGTGGGCCCCACTTGCTGGGCATTTTCCACACCATTGAATGCATGGCTATCCCCTTTATCTACTGGTGAACTCACAGCCACATAAAATTGAATTTTTCTATTTTTTAAAATTCAAAAAATCTGTTTACATCTTGACCGTAAATCTGCTTCCACCATAATGTCCAGCTGCTGTCCATTTTTCCAGCCATTTTTCTCCATTTTTAAAATTCCAAAATGTGGGTAATTTATACACCTAATTACCCCTTAATTCATGTATTAATTCGGTGTTAAAAAATTAAGAAAAACTATTACAGCAGCATCAAACATGGGATGTCATTTGCATACATAAGCTGTCCATTTTTCCACTTTTCATGGCAGCTGCAAATCACGAATTTTCTTGGATTTATTTCACATAATTAAATGCTTATTTATACATCCCAACATGTCAGCTATATATATACATCATTTATAAAATAAAAATTGCTCAAAAATCCAACAATATCATCACTTGGACGTCCATATCTCCTATGCTCTTTTTGAGCACTCATAGCTTCATTAATTATGAACATTCATTGCTGGGATTTTATTTGGATATTTGCATTTTATATTAATGCATGAAATACCTTAGAAATGGCCTGCACTTGACACCTCAAATTTCATTAAATTCATGTACTCATGCTTTGTACTCTAGCATTAAATGTAGAGTACTTTGGAGGTGCATTAGTCAACCATGCTCACCTTTTTCAATTCAGGTATTTTCCCAATGTTTCAAGCTTAATCCAAGCCATCCAAAATAAACATCTCATAATTTCATTCAACCGTTTCAAATTTCATCTCAATCCGATTTTCCTAGCTCCCGTTATAGCCGTTTAAAGTTAACGGTTGAAATTGAAATATGATTAATAAATCATTAATCCAATTTCATCAAGGATTTTCATAACCAAATAATTCCATAATATCAATCCCAACATCATTAACTTCTATCTCAAATTTCACTTGAATCCGCCTTACGGGCGTTGAGTTATGAATTTCTCTAGTATTTTCCAACATAATTCCATAATTTTCATTTTAATCTCCATTAATTAAATCATGGAAATTAAACTAAAAATTCATGCCACATTAGCATGTTTCAATCCTCATTATGCCCCTTTAGTCACCTTGACTCATATTGGGCTCCGGCGATTAAATTTTTAATCACCCTTCTTAATTAAACCCTAATTGTAAAATATCATAAAATCTTAAAATTATCCAAAAATTCCATTTAATCATATATATAGGTCCAAGGCATACATTGGACCCTGCTTAGGTTAGGGTTTCACATAAGTAAATGGACTAAAAATGCCTAATTAATGCTAAAAATGCACAAAAACTAAATAATGATCCTTAAATGCAAAGTGAGTGGAAATTAAACTAAATGAATGAAAACTAAGCCTAATCTCTCAGACCAACGCACAAATAAAGTCTGAAATGGGTCATGATAATTTGTATTTTTACGAGTTATCATGGAGACTTCTATGACAACTTCTTTTCCTTTATTTGTTTTCATTCCTGATCTTGTTTCCACCATGGTGCTTTTCTGAATATATAAAAACACATACTCTTTCATTCATAATTAAGGTTAGATCATCCTATATACACATTTCGTCATTATATATTTAATAGCCAATTCACACAATCACAATCATGTGATATTATCCATTATCATAAACATCCATAGTCATTCATTCATTTCATATCATTCACATCAGCAAATATCCACTCATAAACCATAGTTTTTAACATAACAAAGCATAATCATACATATACACATATCACACTTATATACCCATCAACATATTTATATACACATACCATCATAGCATAATGTCATCACTTCATAATTATACATATTCATGTTTATAAAAATAAGAAAAAATTCATCGTCTACCCGGTCCTCTCCTTAAATAGCAATAACGCCTACGCCTAGGTGACATCTGGGTAGGTTCCTCAGTCATAGTGCTAGTATTTGACCAGGTAGGATTATTTTCTTCTCTGCCACCATCATTATCATCATTGCTACTGTCATCATCACTACTATCACTTTCATCGTTGTCATCTTCTTCTTCCTCGACTGGTTCGAGGTATCTTAAAGGTTCACTGAGTGCAACAAGATCACCAGTACTCTCGTCTACATGTATCATAATCTCATCGGGGCGAGGAGGGGCAGGTGATTCTATGATACCTCGAGCACGACACTCTGCTGTGAATGGGGCCATTTCTTTCTCCTTTTGGCGTATCCTTTCCCAACTTATCCCATGTCAGAATTGGATGCTCCCATGTTCAAACCTATACCGTGGTCCTAGGTTGGGAGGTATGGGTGCTAGAGTATTATCTCAAAAACGCTAGAAGTCCAGTGGATGTTTATAGTCAGTGGGAGTCCGAGGGGTCTTTAGAAGGCTAGGGCGGGATGCTATAAAAACTTCAGTTCTAGAAGCTCGGCTGCTATACTCCTCTACATTAGGTCTCTGCTGATAGGAACTGACATGATGGTCACTTTGTGGGTGGGATGGAGGATGCCTAGGAGGAAACCCTAGAGGAACTGGTGGAAAGGGGTATGTGTCCTGCTGGGATGCCAACCACCTATTCACATCTTCCTCTATCTTTCGCCTCTTTTCTTCCTCCATTTCTTTCCTCAACTCCTCAAAACTTAATTTTTACAATATTTTTCATCAAGTGCTCATTCAAGTTATCTTTGACCTAATATACACGTTTCATATCAGATATAATCGTAAAAATTCATAACATGTTCATCATCCATTGTCACATGTTTATAAAATACAAGGCATATCATAGATCACATAAGATCATAAAGACATCAAATACCAAGTCATTTTACAACCATTAGCCATAAGCAGCACATATTAAAACTCATCAAATTTTTACATTCTCCCATGTTCAATTCGTGCTCCTTGTCTCCTTCATTCCTTCACCTGTCTATGGGTTTGGAAAATAATACGTGAGTTGTAAACTCAATAAGCAAGCTATATATTTTTCAGGCAATACATTTTGAAGGCATATTTATTTAAAAGCATTTCTCTCTATTCAGTAGAGACACTTATCAAGTGATCAACTACCTGCGGAGCAGAAACTTGTTTATTTAAAAACTTGGAAAGTAACATTATACCCCCTCAAGGGTATATCATGATAATGTGATGCAATACATGACATCAAAGGATGGAAGCTAGCTAGGCGACCATCCATCTTCATCTTCTCCCATCTAGGGAGGTGCCGCTAGCCCTTGGCCTATCTTAGCGACTTGGTCACACCAAAGGGGGACAATCGGTCCGTTTACACCTTTCAAGTGAACCTCATGCTTTGTGCACATGAACCATTCTTGACATGCTAGCATAATTTTCTTGCATAAATTCATAAGACAGTATTTTTCATATTTAACAAAGCAGTTATGTAAATCAGTTAGCAACACATATTGAACTAAGGAATGGTCATCCTTAAATACCTTAGAAATAAATTAAAATATCATTTGCTAAACCAATAAAAATAATTGGAATATCATTTGCAATTATTTTAGGATAATTTAAGAAACAAAATCATTTAGAAAATTTTACTTGCTTACCTTAATCACGTGAGCTTTCCAGATCTACCTTTTTTTTGCCTTTTTCTATACATGTAAGAATGACATAGCAATCATGTAAATTCCATTTTCTTATTCAACTTAGTTTTCCAACTCATTTTCATTAATATTCATAACCCACTTGAATTCCAAGTCGGATGTACATACATAACATACTTATGCATCAAACCATTCATTACATCACATATTCAATTCCCATATTTAGGGTATCATTCATATATATCATAACACATTCGTTAATCACCATATGAAGGTTTATGACTTCCACTTAACATTTTTCACATATTTTTCATAATTCACACATTGTGCCCATTTTTAAGCACTTAATTAATGTCCTAAACCCCATATATTAATCTTAAATTTTGGGATTATCCAAATAGAAACATAATCTATATGTTTCATCACATTTTTCATGCATTTTTGCATTTTATTAATTCATATAAACCATTTATCATTTTCTCATACTTATCTCTTCATATATGTCCATTTCATAACACATAATTCATGTGTTTCTTAAAATTTTTCAAATTAGCAACTTGGCTTCTAATTCGGTGTGATTATATATCTTAATTAACACTTTATTTAGTTTTTTTTAAGGATTTTTAATCCACCAATTACAGGGTTCCAAAACAGCAACTTTGGGACCCGATTTATACACTTTGAATGTCGTTTTTGATACTTATCTCTAAACAGATTTTTAATCACTTAATTTCAGAAATTAATCACACTTTAATTAACCCAAATTCAGGGTATTATCACATGTTTAAGATCCATAATTTGATTCCCTTCAAAACAGCACCTTCCATGTATATTTTGGATACCCTTTTCACTCCACTTTGCATGTTTCTACATATGCCCTAAAATTTCAGATTTAAGGAAAAATTAATCAAATTATTTTGAACTTATAAAACACCTTAGATTTAGAGTATTTACCCTTTAAATTGTTCATAAATTATTTAAGCAAGTTCATATAACATATACATCACAAAATCATGGAAATCATGTCATATACATAATCCTAAATCTCATTTTTTCTAAAATTCATAACTCATGCTTAAATCAACATATGTATTTCATTAAATCATGATTTATAGCCTAATCATGATTTAATTTCAAAAAAGCGACTTATTACATGGATTTAAGAAAATTTAAGATAGACTATCACCCCATGTCTCTTTCTATCATCCACTTCAACTTCTTAAATCATAAAAATCCATTCATACCTTTTAATACCCATTCAATAATCTAATTAAGGGTGTGATATATTACCCTTTAAAGGTTGTTTATGAACCATATCCATGTCTCAAAATTTAAAGTAAAAAACTGAGAATCAAAGAACCTAACATATCATGTATATTTACTTGAATTGAGTCACACCCAAACCTAACTTCTCTAGCCTATTTCCTTCACTTCTTTTTCCTTTTTTTTCTCTCTTTTTCTCTCCTTTTCCTGGAATTTTTCCTTGCTGGATATGGATGTGCACAAGCTGCTAGAATGAGGGATTTTTCTCCTTGAAATTTTCTATCTCAAAATCACATATGCTTATGGACGTCCCCCTTAAGTAATGGCTAGATTTTCCAACTTTATGGGCCCCATTTTGCACATGATTTGAGGTTATTTTAATACATATTTATTCCACTTTCTGACATGGCAAAATGTTCTCCAAGTAAATTACAATTTACCTAACTAAAAATTCATCAATTATCCAAAGCATTGATAATCACCATGCTGTCCATCTGAGCACGTCCACTTCAGTTGCTGTTTGCCATTTTTTTCCATAAATTATCAACCTTAATCAATGTATATTTATGCACCCTAACTAATAGACTACTTAGGCATATATTTAGAAATTTAAAAAAATCAAGAAAAATCAAATAGGCAGCCTTTGGATGGTCTATATTGCAGCTCACTTTTCTGTCCACTTTTCAACGTCCCTTTTCAGCTGCCATTTTGCATTTTTTTCCACCATTTGCAACTTTTATTTAATGGTAATTTAATCACCTAGAAATTATCTCAATTAGGAGTTAATTTAGCATAAATAAAAAATAAAAAAAGTCTAAAAAGTCTGCCATAACCGTCCACCTCTCTTCCATGCTCCAATGTTGTCCACTTAATGATCATATCCAAATGGCCTTGATTTGATATTTTTGACCATGATTTTTCACCCCATTTAAAAGCACATTTATTCACCTTGATCCCTAGCTAACTTAGGTATATATTTTATTTTTAAAAAATTCACTAAAGTCCAAATTAGGGGCTGCTTGAACGTCCCATGTGTGCCACCTATGCTACCCTCTTTTGAGCTAGTGTATTAGCTCCTTAATCAGCATTTATTCCTCAGATATTTTCATGAATTTTTTCATTCTTAGTAATTCATAAAATACCTTGCAATTTACCCCCTTTTGACACATCATTTATGCATTTAATTATTTACTTAATCACTTTAACTTTAACATAAATGCATGTTACTTTAAGGGATGCAAAAGTCAAAAGAGTTAATCCCATTTTCAGGCAGGAATAATTCCATCATCATTAGCTTGATCAAATCCTTTCATAGCCTTGATTTCATAATTTTAACCGTCCATTTCAAATTTCGTCTCAATCCGACTTGTCTAGCTCAAGATATGATCATTTGATGTCATCCTTGGATTTTGGATAGTTATACACGATTCACCCTAATTTCATTAATATTTTCATAATATAACTTTTCCATAAGGTTAAGCACGAAATTATGTGCTTTCCTTTCAATTTTCATTTTAATCCGCCTTATAGGCATCAAGTTGTGAATTTTCTAATATACTCCAACTTAGCTCTATAATTAGCCTCCTAATTTCCATTAATCACATTATGGAAATTAATTAATTTCTCATGACACACTAATACTTTTTAATCCTCATTAGGCCACTTTAATCATATTAACCCACATTGACTTATAATGATTAATTTAAGCATCATTCATAACCACTGACCTAATTGCAACAAATCATCAAAATTGCAAATAAATCATTCATAATTCAATCAAATCATACATGAATCATTCAAATGCATGTACATGAATCCTATGTAGGTCAGGGTTTCATACTATGAATCTAAAGGGTTAGATGAAATCACTCTATACAAGCATGCTCACATCATATAATACTATAACAGTTAACAAAGAAATATGGAAGCTAAACAAAATAAACCATACAAATCTCTTCCATTCCACCACCATCATCAACAATATGTCAACTCCATAATAAAATTAATTTTACAAAAGAAGGCCTCAATATATCATTCATCTATGCATCAAAAAAACTATCGAGATCCCTCCTCAATCTATAACTTATGTATAACATGACAGACTGGGATCCCTCCTCAATCTTATTGGGGTATCAACCCCATGTTTAACTCCCACCTCAGTCCTTCCATCTATAAAAATTAACATAAGAGAGTATAAGTTCAGGAAAACTCAATAAGGAGGAAAATGGTAAAACTTAAATGTCAAAGCAAATAAATCATTATCCCAAAAAGAGCCCAAAACATCAAAACCTCACAAATGCATATGCTCATCCATTCCATGCTCATGCAATCAACCATGCTCCAAATACTTATATAATGCAAATGCTCATCATCCTCCTCCAAGTCACTATGGTGCTCTAGTAGACTTGTGACCATCAAGACATCCTACACAACTATATTAAAATACACGATGACTCCTTTCATCTTGGCTTGCCCAAAGAATCATCATGCATATCTCATGTTCAACATACAATAATACACTTATTCATCATGCCCATGCTCATGTGCTCACTCTAAATCATATCCATCAAACTTGAATAAATTAATTAATTTAAAATTTATCATAAAGTCATCATTAATTCAAAATAATTTCTCGAACTACTCAACTTAATCAAAGTAGTTGAAGCCATGAACATCATACATCTCAAGAAATTTTCACAAAAATCTTAAAGAAAACATCAAATCATCACAAAAGCATCCATAGTTGTAGTAATTAAACATCCACAAGCATCTAAACAACATCAGAAAAATCCTACTCATCTTCTACACAAAGTTTCCAAATCTCTAAGTTTGGGTTCTACAAAAGTCAAAAATTTCCTTCACTTTTAATCTATACTAAAACAATAACAATGACCATAAATTGCAGTTTAAAATTCCTTCCTTTAATTTCATCCCCAAATACCCCATTTTCTTATTCCCAAGTCCTAAATACCCTTCTTAAGATACTTATCTTTCGCTAAATCTTTAAAAATAATTATTGTAGTTCCTCATAAAATATCATTCTATGGTTATCCATCTAGGTTTTATATTCAAATTTTATCCCCATAAAAAAATTTTTTTGTACCCTATTAAAGTTTAAAAATTCTAAATCCCAATACCACATTAATGTCAAACTACTCCCAAACCATTGCATCACCCTAAATATTTAAAATAATTATTGTAGTTCATCATAAAATATCATTCTATGATTGTCCATCTAGGTTTCATATTCAAATTTCATCCCCACAAAAACTTCTTTTCTATACCCTATTAAAGTTTAAAAATTCTTAATCCCAGTACCACATGAATGTCAAACTACTCCCAAACCATCGCATCACCCTAAATCTTTAAAAATAATTGTTGTAGTTCATCATAAAATATCATTCTATGGTTATCCATCTAGGTTTCATATTCAAATTTCATCCCCATAGAAAAATTCTTTTCTGTATCGTATTACCCTAAATCCCAATACCACATGTATATCAAACAACTCCTAAACCATCACAATATATTAAAGACCTCTTATACCAATAACATTTGCCCCTAGTTCCTATTATACTTACAATATTTCAAAATTTTCTCTTAAACTTATAACATTTCACCATAAATTTTTATTATATTTATGCAATTAAAAAAAACCATTAAGTACATTATAGAAAAGATGATTTTGCCCCCCTCAAAATTTTCCTAATTAAAATAATTTAATCCTAATATGATATCTAATCACTTAGAGTTACAAATTAATGGTTACTAACATTAACTGAATCATACTAGGGTTGAATTATTTCAATTAAGAAGTTATGGAGGGACAAAATTATCTTTTCAATGGTATAGTTAATGATTATTTTGACTATATAGGTATAATTGAAATTTAGGGTGAAATATTAAGGGCATAAAAGAAGTTTTCAAAATATTGTAAGTATAATAGGAATTTTTTCTATATTAAATAAATACATTAGATAACAAAAATAAAAAATTTTGCTTACCTCATTTGCACCAATGTTTTCCCCAAGGGTGTGTTTGAAAAGTGATAAAACTTTTGTATGAAAAGATTTTTGCATAAATTTTTTTAAAATAATAGAAAATAATGGGATATAATAGGAGTAACAATCAAAAGTAAGGATAATAAAGTTAAAATAGATAGATGAGTTGTATAGTAGTTATGTAGAAACAATTAAAAAGTAGAGTGGGTATATAGAAAGATATCAAAAGATAATTTAAAAATAAGTAGTTATAAAGAGTGAAAATAACATGCCCCAAGTCTTACAAACTTTAAACCCTTCCAAAAAAAACCTACCACCACTCTAGTGCATAACCCATAAAAGTTTAATAATTGGTAAATAATGATATATTTTGTGGATATTTTTATACTAATTTAGAAGATAATTATTTGAGTTTATTATGAAATTTGCTTTAAAATATATTTTGTAACATTTGGTTATTAAATATTAATTTCAAGATATTTAAATAAATTTAGTGATCTTTTGGCTTGAAATTATATTTTTATTTGTTGCTATAAAATCAAATTTGTTTGATATTAAAAATAATGATTATTTTTTGGGCTTCAAATAATTTTAATATATAACTACCTGTTTATTAATTTGATAAAACATTTATTTTACACAGGTTAGCAACAAGTTCAACAGTCCAACTTTTAGAAATCTTCATCCAATATTCAGCAATTTCCAAAGCTTCCACCAACCAATAGATAATGCAATTCACGTACATCCATGCCATCCAAAAATTCAAGCCTCCAATTAATCTGGACGTCCAGCCAAAGCAATCAAGACCATCCAAGTCATCCATTCAGATTTTTGTAGCCAATCAAAAACCTGGCCGTCCAGAATTTCTTAGAAATTGCACCGCCATAAGCTATAAATCCAAGCCGTTCAAAAGATGCTAAATCAGCTGCATCCACCGCCTAATCATCAGCCCAAACGGTCCTTTCAGCTGGAAAAAATCCAGCCATACACCGTCCAGATATTAATCTAGTCTGGCCGTCCAATTTTATTCCATGCAATTCCAGCCATCAACTACACGCGTCTAGAGCATCTAGAATCAACGGTTCATAAATTTATGCAGCATGTCCGGACAACCATGCACTTATGTCAAACTATGCAGAAACCGTCCATCTGCTGCCTTTTAAATTTGTTAATCCATGCCCGCCCAATTTATCCATGTCGGTAGCTTAATTCACAAAGGAAACGGTGCGGATTCTCTAGCGCAATTCAACCTATGGACTGAGTGAGCAACACGGATGGCTTAAACATGAACAACTAAGCCCTTAATCTAAGATTTAGGGTGTAGCATGCGTACAATATAGTGTTGTGTGTGGTTTTCATCTATTTAAAATGGATATTATTGTTAATTTAGTATCTTACTTTTTTAATGTTTGCTCGGTACATGGCACGTATAAAAGCATGATTTCATATATTAGGCGATAGAATCGAGAAGTAAAAGTCTAATATACAATAACTAAGATTTTAAACTTGGAAATAGAAGATCATGAGAATAGGCATGATGACCTTAAGAAATTTCATGAACAGCCACCGAACTTAATAGATTTTAATTAGTTTAATCCCTTGAGAATAGGTGGTTAAAAAAATTAGGGTATGTCTTGCAAGTTTCAAAAGAAAGCGCAATGATAAATTAGGGTTTGTTCTCCTTTAAAAAATAATATCCGGATTAAATAATCATATCACAAATTTCATTACTAAAGTCGCATGTGAAACCCTAGACCTTAGATATTCACATCCTTATTTTCTAATCTTTATTCTAAGTTCTGAACTCTATTTTCTCTTCTCAATTTTATATTTTTCAATTCAATTTACTCTCTTGATATTTGCTAAGAAAGCGTTTAAAACAAAATTTAAAATCCTGAATTCTCTATGGATTGATATTTTATATACTACAATCTACGACCCGTGCACTTGCAGTAAGATTGCAAACAAAGTTCTCATAAAATTCTTCCTCTCTTCCTCCTGTTCTTCCTCTCCTTATTCTTTCCTTCTCTTCTTCTTCTCCTCTCTCATCTCTGCTCATGTTTTTTTAAACAACCAACAATTGTTCATAAAAGAAAGGGCCATGTGGATTTAAAGGGATTTTACAAAATTTGCAAAATAGTTCGTTCAATAATAGGTTTTACATCTTACTTTATAGATAGTTTTACCCACGAAATTCGGCTATGCTAGAAGATTTGGATACTTGGCTCAAATTTTCTCTTCCTGCTCCCATGTTTCCTCTTTCTCATAATGGTTACTCCATTAGATCTTAAAAAGTCTAATTTGCTTGTTTCTTAATTGCACGTCTTATTGTCCAAGACTTGGGTTGGCCTCTCATAATCTTGAAAATTATCCTTAATAAAGATATGCCACAATATAAAACATGGAAGAAATTTGGCTCATACTTCCTTAATATTGATTCCTGCCACTGCTAGGGGATAGTGGCAACCTATACACAACTTTTTTCCATGTTCTCTAATATCTCATAGGACCTATATGTTTAGAACTTAACCTACCTTTCTTTCCAAATCTAACAACTTTCTTAAGAGGTGACACCTTCAAAAAGACCTTATCCCCTTACTAGATTGAATAGCCAATAATTTTTCATATATATGAAATAGTTGTGAACTCAACTAGTATAAATTGCGAATCAAGATTTGAGTTTTAATGATTAACAACCAATTTGAAAAGTTGAAGAATACTAATGAAATTTTGGGTATGTGCACAAAATATAGAATTACAAAAATCCTAGTATAAACTGACGAAGTCACATATTTGAGTCGACTCCAAGAGTGACTTGATTCAAATTACAACCCAAGTCAACTCCACCAATAACTTCAAGTGCATTTTATAAGGCAAAGAATTTAAAAAGAGTTCTATTATGGAAGTTGCATCCTAAGACGACTCCAAATGAGACTTGGGCGAAGTCAAAGATGAAGTTGATTCCAGCTACGACTTAAAGACCTCAAGGCTGCTCAAAAATGCACTATCTCCAAAATGATGTTTAAAGTTGCACCCCAAGTTGACTTCAACTGTGACTTAGGTGAAGTTGAAGTCGAATATGACCCTATTGGGTAACATAGAAGAATAAATAGACTTCTGAATTTTGTCTTAAAGTATGAAGAATGAAGTCACATCCCTAAGTTAACTTTACATGCGGCTTGAGTAAAGTTCAAGATGAAATCGATCTGACTATGAGACTTGGAGGAAAGAGAAGAAAGCGAAAGAAAGACTAAGGAGCTGAAGCCTACGAGATCGTGAAGTCGAAGAAGAAGTCAACTTCACCTAGGACTTGGTTGAAATCTCAGCTTCAAGTTGACTCCATATGCAACTTGAAAGCCAACACTTGAAGGAAAATTCTCTGGAAGCAAATAGAGCAATGAAGTCTTACTCTAGTTGACTTTAGTTGCGACTTGAGTAAAGTCACAAGTCAAGTTGACTCTAGCTGCGACTTCAATTGTAATGATAAAAAAATTGTTGAATGTTAATGCATTAAATGTTCGACATCTACCACTAAACATTCAAAATTCCTTTAAGAGTAAGGTTAGCCCAGACATTCATTATGCTCTCACCTTCTAAGCTACAAGCATTCAAAGCTCTATTTAAAATTCTCAAGCAAAGCTCTCAAGTTCACTATATGAAGCTTCAAGTGCACACATTCTCCTCATCTTAAGAGCTTACCTCCATGCTATAAAGTTCTATAAAAATCTATAACATATATTCTATTCTTGTTTCAAATCTTTTTGTTGTAATTTAACATTTAGCTTGGTGTTGGAGACTAAGGCCTAATTGAGAAAGCAAGTAGTGCTTGGTTAAAGTGGTACTCACCAACTGCTCATGTGTTTGCTAATCTAGAAGAGAGTTGAGGTTCTAAATTGTATTTGTTGAAGTGGTAGTAGAACACCAACTGCTCATGTGTTTGCTAATCTAGAAGAGAGTTGAGGTTCTAAATTGTATTTGTTGAAGTGGTAGTAGAACCCAACACATAACGGATGTATGCTTGGAAAAGTGGAGTAGGGGTGTTGCTGGAACCATTTCCAATTCTTTGTGTTCTCTTGTACACTTACGTTTATTTTTTTTCTTGCATTAGTTTTATAAGTTTCATTCAAGAGGATTTAATCTCAAAGGCGTAAAGTTTAAAATAGCAAAGAAATTTTAAATAACCCAATTTACCCCTCCCTCTTTGTTAAGCCAATTATTCGAGACCAATAATACATTCTCTTCTATCTCCGCTATTATTTGAGAAAAATTATACTCTCTCCCACTACATTCCAGCATAATGTGATCTACATTTCCTACAATATAATGCCTTAAATAGTGTCATCTTGATCTAAAATAGTAACTGTTATTATATGAAACTTTATCAAAACTAAGTACTCACTGTAGGCAACACCCTAATCTAACACATATGATCTCACTATAACCTCAAGCTGTTGATTAACTCTCTCCATCTATCCATTAGTTTGAGGTTGAAAAGCAATACTAAATTTCAACTAGGTACCCATAGTTGTATGCAATTCCTTTCACAATTTTGAAGTAAATATGGAACCTCTATCTGAGATAATAAATCTAGAAACTCCATGTAATCTCGCTATCTTGTTATGATCTATCTAAGCTAATTTCTCTGGAATAAAATGTGCCGACTTAGTTAATCTATCCACAATCATCCATACACTATCATATACTCCACTAGTCGTTGTTAAACCCACAATCAAATCAATATGGATCTCTTCTCACTTCCATTCAGGTAACTTTATAGGTTGAAGTAATCCTCTTTCTCTTTAACAAATAAGCTAATCTCACAACACCCTATTGCTATGTTCTCATGTAAACGATGTATGGTGGAATTGATTTGCTCATAACTTGCTTATGATTACATAGGGTTAAATGGTATATTCCTATCCATTTCATCATTCCTCCTTATCAAAGTTAGAAACCTATGCCTTACATAAGAATCTTACCTAGAATCATCTCTTCCAAGCATGAATCTAGCAATTAGATCATCTTACCAGATAGCTAGGCTTGTAAAATGCATTAAACACCACATATAAGGGTAAATCCATACACACATGTATACAACAACTAGATATTTATGTTCAAGTCATCAAGAACCAATTTAACAGGAGTTAGAGTCAATTCATCTCAACATCCCATCTCTTGAAGTTTAGCCCTTGAACAGGAAATCGAATCCTATAAAAACAAAGTTTAAATACATCCCAACAAGAAAGAAAAAGAAAAATATGTAGAGAATAAGAAGAAGAGATGAAACTTGTTGATTTCCACCAAACAAAGTTTGATCTTTACTTCCAATCACCTAGGCTTGAGCTTCCTCCTTTTTTTCCAATTGTGGCTGCCTCCACAAGCCCCCCTCTTCTTTTTCTTCGAACCCTAAGTATTCTATTTATGCCCCCTTTCACATCACAAGACGTGCTAAAATTCATTCATGTGGGGGTCGACGTTGCGACGACGACTCTCTGGATGCTTGCTGACTTAGGGTTTCTTGGACTTTTTGCAATGACGGTGATGTGGCGCCTAGGTGCCTGAAATCAAGGTCGGGGCACCAATCTGTCTGACTCTAAGATGATACCTTGCTTCGCACTGCTTATTTTCTTCTTCATCCCACCATACTTCCAAGTATTAGTTACCCTCCTTTGCCTACAAAAGCAACCAAAAAATGTAAATGTACTCTTAAATGATGAGATGAAATTACGAAAAGCTAAAATTACAGAATTTGCCTTGAATTATACTAAAAATACATGAAATCTAAATGTAGTGCATGAAATATAAAATGGATGAAAACTAAGCTAAACTAATGCATATTCACCAAATTCTCTTGGACTAACATTCAAAACTAGTCTAAAATGAGCAGTGATAACTCACATTTTGTCGAGTTATCACTAACCTCACACTTGAAACTACTTAGATTCATGTCATTTTTCATCAAGGGAGCTTACAAGGCAAAGAGAAGGCTTACAACTTTAGAGATTTTGAAGAAATTTGAAGAAAAATGAATTTGAAGTAAGTTATTTTTTTGAATAAATGGTGGATTGTGTTGGAATCTTATTGTTTTAACAATTATTTATGGATATCACGGTTGATTTCATGATTTAAATGAATTTTCATGATTTTGGGCTTATGTAGAGAATGCATCATTGTTGAAATTTGAGGCATTTAATGAAAAATCATTTAAGTGATAAAATAGAAGTGATTAGAAGTGTTTTATAATGAAATGAACATGTATTAGAATGGATATGGTGATTTGTGACTTCTGTAGAGAATTTATGATCATAGAATTTTGAGATTTTTGTGGAAAACCATGTAAATGAGGAATTAGTTGTGATTAGAAGTGATTTTTCAAGAGATTATGATGAATTTGGTGGAATCACATGGATTTTGTTGAGTTTGGTATGATTATCATATGATGCCTATGACGTGTTTCATGAAATACCTATGTGAGGCTTAATGTATAAAAACAATGTACAAATGGATATGTAGAATCTTGAGGATGTGAATAATATATGGCAAATGCTTAGGGGATATGGGATAATGAGTTATTTGCAATAGAACTTATGATGGGCTTGAAGTATATGCTACGCTTGATTCGAAATGAGGGTTTGAATTTATGATTGAGGATATGGTTGTATGAATGTTAAAATTGTGTAATTCCTATGGGGAGATAGGAATAGAGGCTTCATTTGGATGAATGAAAGCGAGGCTAACGGATGGATGATCCATTAGCTAGGTTTGTAGATTTGGATGGATTTGGAAATATTTTGGTGTTGGATTTTGCAAGCTACGTGTTGATTTGATTTGGCCTAGGTCCTTTGGCAATAGTTCGTTTATTTATTTGACATGATTTGGGAAACCACATGGTGGATGGTTTGTGAAATGAGCATAGGTATGATTATGTGTAGCTAATAAGAGTTCAGTGTTTGTGTTGCAGCCAGTGGCATGGTATATGATTGATTTGGCAAGGTTTTTTTTGTTTTTTTTCACTGATTGCACCTACTTACCGAGTTTTCCTCACTTGCGTGTTCATTTTTGACATTTTAGTAGGACTAATAGTGGAGGGACTTAGCTATGGGCTAGCTATTGTTTGATCCCAAGTCCTACATAATGAATTGAATGTTCATACTTAGACCCCTTCAGGACAACCCTATTCTCCTGAGTTCTTACACTTCATTTAGTATGCTCTTTCATCATCAAGTTCTTCCCATTATTCACATTTTCCTTATGTATTAAAGCCATCACAACTATACATCATGACAAACATGTCAATGAAATTTGCACTTAATAATAACATCGCATATTATTCAATGACACTCCACTTGAATCCCCTACGGGTCCCTAGTTTCATCACCTAAACTAATTGTCCAAACAAGTTAATCCATTTACTAGTTGACTCATCCTCTATGCTTTTATTACAACTTCTCTTATGAAATTTTAAATACATTTGTTCCATCCAAACATTCTCAACTTGACTCTTATACCTCTTTCGTGGATCCCCGAAGGCTAACCTCCACTGTTGGCCAACAATTGTCTCATTTTACCAAAAAATTCTGCAACATCTCCCAAGAACTGTGGAGCTAAGGGGTAAAATGGAATAATCCCATACAAGAATACTCACATCAATAAATCTATTATAAAACATAATATATAAACAAGAATGCTAAACAAATAAAACCATTCAAATGTCTTCTAACCGCCATCATCATCGACCATATGTCAACTCCATAACAAAATTAATTTTTCAAAAAAATCCTCACCACATCACTCATCTATGCATCAAACAAAATGTCAAGTTTGATTTTTATATAAACTAAGAAGTTAGTTATGTATGACTTGACAAACTTGGATCTATCCTTAATATCATCTAAGTACTAGCTCCATGTTAGATCTCACCTTGGTCCTGCCATCTAAAAACATCAACATAAGAAACGTGAGTCTGAGCCGACTCAATAAGTAGAAAAATAGTAAAACTTGAATGTTAAAGAAAATAAATATCATTCTCACAAAAATAGCTCAAAACATCAAAACATACAAATGCATATGCTCGTCCATTCCATGCTCGTGCAAGCAACCACTCACCAAATGCTCATTCATTCCAAATGCCCATCATCCTCCTTCAAGTCACCGTTGCTCTACCAGACTTGTAATTATGAAAGATATCATGTATAGCTATACCAAAGTACATTGTGGCTTCCCTCATCCCCAGCTCGCCTAGAAAAAGCATCATGCATATGCCATTCTCAACATTTAACAATGCACCCATCCATCATCCCCATGCTCATGTGCTCATTCAAAGATATATCCATCAAACTCAGATAATTTAATGATTTGGAAATTATCTTAAAGTCATCATTAACTCAAAATAATTTCATAAACTACTAAATTCAATCAAAATCGATAAATGATAGTTGGTAAATAATGAGATATCGTAAGGGTATTTTGTACTAATTTAGTAGATATTTGTTGATGGTTGTGAGAAATTTCTTTTAAAATATATGTTTATAATATTTGGGCATTAATGTTAATTTCAAGTTAACTAAATAATTTTATGTTCTTTTGGTTTGAAATTAAATAATTATTTGCTATTGCAAAATTAAAATGAGCTTAGATAATTCCACATATTTATTAGCTTACTAAATCGATTGGAGCAAAAGTTAGAATATATATCTTTTAAAGAAGTGATCTTGTTAGACCGGGCTAAGTAAATTTCTCGCTTACCCCATATCAAAAAACTCATTTACAACACTTTTTTTTACTTTCTTCTTCATTCATTATTTATCTATGTGTATTTAACATATAATTCTAGTTTTATCATTTTTGGATATGTGTATATATTTTTGAGATTTTTAAAAATAGGTTTAAAAATCTCAAAAAAATATATGCACACATGCAAAAATCGTAAAACTTGGTTTATATGTTAATTATATGTAGATAAATAAGTATATGAAGAAAAAAGTATAAAATATTGTAAATAAGTTTTTTGAAATGGTCTAAGCAAGGTGTTTGCTTAACTGGGCTAACAGTATATCATTCCTCTATTTTTTATGACACGGGAAGCAGGACGTACGTACATGGGCAACTCCAAAATAAACCATAAAATCAAATGACGTGGCAACAGGCTTCATCTATTTTCATCCATTTTCTATTTCAATCTAGAACATTATGACCATCCATTCAATTAACTCAAGCAGCAGCCACTAACCATTATTTTTTCCTATAAGCCAAATTACACATGAAGTAGCTACATGCCCCAAAAATCACTCACCACCATTCAAGCAATTGCCCATCATGACTATGAATTTAGTAAGCAAATATGGCTGTTAATTAACCACAACATATTATTTCAATTAAAAATTTCATTACAGCCTATGTGGGTCCACCAAATATCACAACACCCACTCAAAAATTCCACCACATATTTCTATTGTAATTACTAATTTCTGTAGGTTTAATAATCTAGCCATCAACTAAGATTTGATGTGGAAGAGCATAGGTGAAGTCCAATTCAAACCATTCCACAATCTATCCTAGCAACCAACATTAATTAATTCAAAGTAGCGGCTTCCAGCTCAAGAAAGACACGTGCGAAGTAAGACAATTTAATGTGTAATGCTAATGATGCATGATCTAAGCCATTGAAAATTCGACTCCTGTAGCCCCTTCAAGTCTAGTGATGAACTCCTTGTTGGTCCCGAGTTAAAGGCAAAACCCAAGAGGGGAGGGGTGAATTGGATTCTTATAAAATCTTTGGTAAATTAAAAACTTAACCCCTTGAAATTTTAATCCCCTTGATAGAAATAAATAGAGAGCAATGAGATAATGAAAACAATAAAGAAAAACAGTAGGTAAGATTTATAGTGGTTCGGGCAACCTCTCTCTACTCCACTCTTCCAAGCTCACACACCGTTGTGACTTGGGTTCCACTATGTATTCCGCGAATACACTTGGAGTCTCCGCTCTCTTCTAGACTCTAGCTCTAGGGGGCATATACAATCAGAGCCTATGATCTCTTCTAGATTCTAGCTCTAGGGGGCTTATACAAATGACACAAGTAGATGATGAGTTAAACTCCAATCACAACTCTACTTGCAACGTCTTGGTTTGTTACACCAAACTCAAACCAAGCACCAAGAACAAAGAATAATGTGAAAATAAGAAAGATCTACACTTTACTGAGTTGTGTAGGCAAGTTTCAGCTTGAGGAAGAATCTGTAGAAGCAACCGGTTGTGTATCGTTGAAGCTACTTGCAACTTGATGCTCGTTCTTCCTTTGAAAGTGTATAGATCACTCAAATTTAGAGAAAAGCAAATAGGAGCTCTTGCTTGCACTTCTTTTCTCTCTTTTGACTCTATATTGTATTTTTCCACGTTTGCTTGAGTGTCTATTTATAGAAGGGGGAAGATTTGAACGTTATAGAAGTGGTTGACGTGCAATAAATGTTCCAACGTTTAAAAATTCGAACGTTACTTCCCCAAGTTGCAGGTGGAGTCGACTTCATCTGCGACTTGGCTTCCAAGTCGCAAGTGAAGTCGACTTCGTGTGCGACTTCAGTTCTGCAGCTTCCAAGTCTGAGTCTAGGTCGACTTGGTTTCAGACTTGATCTCAAGTCGATCTTGGAATCGACTTGGATTGCGACTTGACCAGTTCTTGAACCAAAAACAATTTGATCCTTGTTTGATTCTCCTCTATCTTGCTTAGCTATTCTGAATTGGCTTCTCATTTTGTAGACTTTGTGAATCTTGGAGAGCTTGAAAGCTTGTATGGTTGATTTCCCTTTGATTCATGCACCTTGCTTGCTTTTGATATTAATCTTCATATCTTGAATTTCTTCATCTTGAAATATGCTTGAAGCTTTGCCTTGGACATGAGAAACTCTAATTGATAATGAGCTTGCACCTTTGATTTGGTCTTGAGAGAACTTAAGTTGGTCTTGGAATGAGCTTGAATCTGTCTTGAACTTTGAAAAACCTCAAGTCGATCTTGAGGTCGGCTTCGTCTGCAACTTCACTCAAGTCGCAAACCGGAGTCGACTTCGACTGCGACTTCGGATTTTCTACCCCAAAATCAACTCTGGAGTGAATTTTCCATCTCAAGTCGATGCTGGAGTCGACTTCGTCTGCGACTTGGCTTCCCAAGTCGCAAGTGAAGTCGACTTGGCCTGCGACTTCAGTTGCTCTTCTTCCATTTTTCAAATTTGGTCGTGAGGTTTATTTTGAAGTCGAAGATGGAGTCGACGTTGGGATCGACTTCACCCTAAGTCGAAGTCCAAGTTGACTTGGAAATCGACTTGGCTGTCTTCATTCCTTAAACATTCAACATAATCATTAGTAATCACTTTATACTCAAATTTAACTTTGTTAATCATCAAAACTCATGCTTTGGACAATTTTTGTTTTGTTTTAAACATTGTTTCCAACAATATCCCCCTTTTTGATGATTGACAAAACTAATTTGAGTTTGTACCTTTTTAGAAAATCACAATCATATAGTTTCCAAAACAAATCACCACAATATCTTTCAAACAAAGTATAACAAGCATGAAACGCATATTAGTGTTGGTCCCGAGTTGATGGAAAAACCCAAGAGGGGAGGGGTGAATTGGGTTCTTTAAAAATTTATAACTTAAACAGAAACTTTACCCCGGATTAATCTAGTCCCCTTAATGAAGAAACGAAATGGAAAGCAATATAATGCAGAGAGCAGAAATATAAATCAAGCACACAAAATTTTTATAGTGGTTCGGGCAACCTCCCTACTCCACTCTTCCAAGTTCACACTCCTTGTGACTTGGGTTCCACTATTGTATTCTTCAAATACAATTAGAGTCACTGCTCTCTTCTAGATTCCAGCTCTAGGGGGCTTCAACACAACACAGCACAAGTAGGTGATGAGTTCCACTCCAATCACACACTACTTTGCTTACACTTGATCTTAGTTCCTCAAACTAAATCAAGTTCAATACAACAAAATGAAATAACAAAAGAAGTCTACACTTTACAGATGTGTAGAAGCAATTTGGCGCAGAGAAGAACTCGTAATGTAGGCTTTGAAGATTCAGAAATATAGCTCTTGCAATTTGAAGTGAAGTTCTTCCTCTTTTAATGGCTTGATCTCTTTAGAGCTCTTGAATATAGGAGTTAAGCACACTTAATGATTCTTAGCTACTTCCCTCGTCCACCATGAATGCCTTTTATAGTTTTGGAGGGAATCCGAACGTTAGAAGGTAGGTGGCGCGCATTTAATGCGCCAACGTTCGAATAAATTCTGACCGTTGCGACCCAAGTCGCATGCGGAGTCGACTTCGGATGCGACTTCGCCCAAGTCGCAGATGGAGTCGACTTCGGGTGCGACTTCGCCTCTCCGTCGCAACCTCAAGTTCCAGGTCGGGTCGACTTGGGTATCGACTTGACCCAAGTCGCAGGTGAAGTCGACTTCGGGTGCGACTTCACCTTGTCAGTTGGCTTTGATGAACTTGAAGACTTTGGAGATTGCTTTGTTTTGCTTAGGCTTCTCCATTCCTTCAATTCCTTTGGATCATCATCTTCTTCTTAGCTTGCTTGGCTTCTTTTTTTGATCATTTTATTCTGGAATGGCTTCACATATTTGTAGTCTTCTTGAAGAACTTGTTTTTGATTCTAATCTTCATGTCTTGAGTTTCTTCATCTTAAAGTGTTCTTGAAGCTTTTGTTTGGACTTGATAAACTTGATCTTGATAATGAGCTTGTATCCTTGATTTGGTCTTGAGAGATCTTAAGTTGATCTTGGAAATGAGCTTGAATCTGCATTTTGAACTTTGAAGAACGTCAAGTCGAACTCGGGGTCGAGTTCGTCTGCGACTTCGCCCAAGTCGCAATTGGAGTCGACTTCGACTGCGACTTCGGTATACTTCTGTCCCAAATTCAACTCTGGACGGTTTTTTCCCGTCTGAAGTCGATGCTGGAGTCGACTTCGTTTGCGACTTGGCTTCCCAAGGCGCAAGTGGAGTCGACTTGGCCTGCGACTTCACCTGCTCTTCTTCCCGTTTCAACTCTGGACAGCTTTGGCTTCTTGAAGTCGATCTTGGGGTCGACTTGGAGAACGACTTGGCCTTCCATGCTTTATTTTCTTCAAATGTATATGCCTTAAACATTTCCACAAACGTGTTAGTAGCCAAGACTTACTCAAATTGATTTGTTAATCATCAAAACATAGATTTAGCTAGTTTTCCACATATTTCCAACAATCTCCCCATTTTTGATGATTGACAAAACCGATTTGAGTGTATACCTTTCAATTACTTAAAAATACGATAAGTTTGTATTTGAAGTGTTATCATACATATGCTCATGCAAACTTTCAATAAAAACATTCAACAAACATATCCTACTCTTCTCCCCAAACATATCCTACTCTTCTCCCCCTCAAATCCTACTCGTCTCCCCCTTTTTGTCAATATATCAAAAAGTTAGAGGGTAAAGAGATAGGTGGGTTTGCTCCCCCTAAACAAGTGCTCCCCCTAAGTTTATGCTAAGTTAATTCAATCATTCCCATGTCATTTCTAATATTATAAAATGCTTCTTTTGCTAGGGGTTTTGTAAATATGTCTGCAACTTGATCCTCTGTTCTTACATATACCAAAAATATGTCATGATTTTCTACATGTTCTCTAATGAAATGGTGTCTAAGGTCTATATGTTTGGTCCTAGAATGCAAGACTGGATTTTTAGTTAAACATATGGCACTAGTATTATCACATTTAATGGGTATATCTTTAAAATCCATGTCATAGTCCCTAAGTTGCTGTTTCATCCAAAGTAATTGGGCACAACAGCTCCCGGCGGCAATGTATTCGGCTTCCGCCGTAGATAGAGCAACACTAGTTTGTTTTCTTGAAAACCATGAAACCAACATGTTCTCAAGAAATTGACATGTTCCACTTGTGCTTTTTCTATCTACTTTGTAACCGGCAAAATCCGCATCCGAGTAGCCGATTAGATCAAAATTAGAGCCCTTTGGATACCAAAGTCCTATATTGGTAGTGTCAACTAGGTATCTGAAAATTCTTTTCACAGCTACCAAGTGTGATTCTTTTGGGCAAGATTGAAATCTAGAGCACATACACACACTAAACAATATATCAGGCCTAGAAGCAGTTAAATACAATAAAGAACCTATCATGCTTCTATACAATTTCAAATCAACTGCTTTTCCCTTCTCATCTTTGTCCATTTTAATTGTAGAGCTCATAGGCGTGCTTGCTCCTTTGCTGTTCTCCATGCCAAACTTCTTTAGCATTTCTTTGATATACTTGGACTGGTTAATGAAGTTTCCTTCATTTAGTTGCTTGATTTGCAGTCTAAGGAAGAAATTTAGCTCTCCCATCATGCTCATCTCAAATTCTTTCTGCATTAGCTCAAAAAATTCTTGGCAAAGAGTTTCATTAGTAGCACCAAAAATGATATCATCAACATAAATTTGAATGATCAAAATATCCTTTTCTTTATATTTGATAAACAAAGTGGTGTCTACCTTTCCTTTTTGAAAATCGTGATCAATCAGAAATTTGCTTAGTCTATCATTGTGGAACCCTGACCGTATACGCATTGTTTCGACTGTATACGCGTCATTTCGACATTTGTAATTTTGTAATTATTTTATGAATAAATGAAAATTCATGAATTATATTGATGGATATGTGTATTGGAGATTGAAATAATGCAATTAGGAATTTAACCCCGTGAATAGTGCACGTGAATAGTGCACGTGAATAGTAACCAAGGACTAAACCCGTGATTAAGAGTTAATCACTTGGATTAACTTAATCACAAAAAGACAAAAATAGAGATTTAATCACTACAAGACAAAATAGCAATTCTTTTGGATATTTTAATCCAAGTTTGGATTTTTGTGGAAAAATAGAAAAAAATTCATAAATTGCAATCCGGGTGTCGGAATTCGATGAAATTTTTTATGGATGGTTAAAAATTCATGATGGACATGATGAATGGATCAAGATGTGATGAAAATCACAAATCAAAGGTCAAGATGAAACGTCAAATGAAAAATCAAAAAGTAGCATTACTTTAATTAAATACTACTTTTGACTTTTTATAAAAAGTAAATAATAAAAAAATAAAAAATTAAATGAAGTGCAGAAGCTGCAGGGGCGTGAGCAGGGGCATTTAATGGGCCATTTGACTTTAATCAATGGCTCAAAATCATCCAAATCCTAAATTAACGGTTTAGATTTAATTAGCTTAAAATTAATTAAATAAAAAATAATAAAAATAGGTAAAAATAGGGCTGCATAGGGCTGCTGGAGCAGGCATAGGGTGGGCAGCTCTTGGCTCAATGCAATTTTTAAAATTAAAAAGAAATACCAATTTATAATTAAATACCTCAAAAGCAAGGGGGTAAATTCCAAATTCATGAAAAATCAAGCACTATAAATAGGGATCAAGGGGTGAACGACCAAGGCAGTCCCAAGCTTGAGCAAGAGCTCATTTTCCACCCCCAAACACGTTTTTTCCCTTTAGAGAAAGAAGGAGAAAGTTAAAGAGAGAAAGCGTGAGAAAAAGAGGCGTATCTCCGCTTCGGGTAAGTGATTTCTACCCAAATTTCTTTTGGATGTTAATTAGGGTAAAAGCATGCTTAGATAATGCCTAAGTATGAGAAAATAAGTAAAGTTATAATGCTTAATTAGAATTATGCCAAACATCAAAAATTTGGAGCGAAGATAACGCAATCGGGAAGATAGCCTATGATATGTGAAAATAATGCTCCAAAAATGATAAATGATGATTTGGGATGTATGATTATGATAAATACGATGTTAGAATAATGATATATTAATTTCATGATTTTTGAAATTAAGGATTATGCTTAAGTGAATTTATGATGATTTTTAGTATATGGAGAAAATGATTTTTTTTGGCCAAGTAAATGATGATAAATTCAAAATATAAGAAATTTCCAATGATATACTAGGCATAAGGTATGCCATGGTATTTTTTATTTTTGAAAAAAATATCAATTTTTAAAACCCATGAACAGTAACCACGTCGCTGTGAACAGTAACCACGGATGAACAGTGATTGCTACAGTGATCCCTACAGTATTTGCTACAGTGATCCGCTACAGTGAACAGCGTGATTTTGGAGAAAATTTGGAAATTAATATTTGAATATAAGTATGGAATTTTTGAAGAATTTATGGACAAAAATATCTATGTAAAGAAATAATGCCCAAATATTATAAAGCATACATGGGAAGCAGCTTAAATAGAGGAAATGAAATATCCTTTGTCCTTGAATAGGAAAAGGAAAAGAGAAGGTCGAAGACACCTCCTAAGAAGGTAAGCAATTTATATGTTTATCAAATTATTTCCAAAATGCTTTAAATTGTTTGCAAGTTGCTTTATGAAATTTATTTAAGGTTGGCCATACCTATAACTGCTTTACATGAACTGAAGTTCGTTTTGTGAAATTATTTATTAAATGCTTTTTATGAAATTGTTTATGATTTGCAAATATCATGCCGGCATGTGTATGAGAATGAGCATGTGCACGAGGAATAGGCCTTAGTCGAGGTAGTAAGCGGACCGGATGTCCCCCTCGCTATTGCCAAGTCGCTTAATAGGCCCAGGCCGGCGGGGACCTCCCTGAAATGGGAGCATGTATGGGATGGGCGCCTAGCTAGCGTTGCATCCAAAGGAATGTCATGAATGCTATGTATGCATTGCATTTGCATTTTATGAAATGCATGAAAATGATTGAAAAATTATGTATAGCTTGCTTACTGAGTATTATTACTCACCCATGCTTTTTCAACAACAGACAGGAAATGATGATGAAGGCAGCATGTCAAGTGTTATGTAGTTTATGATGTTTATGTAAACTTTATGTACAGACAACGATGATAATTTTGAGATGAAAAGGGAATATTTTTATTCCAATGAAAATGTTTATGGAATAGTTTTTTATCATAACTGTGTTATGTGAAATATATTTCAAATTGGATGAATGATGGGAATTTTCCATGTATGGATAAAAAAAAAAAAAAATCCTGCCGTGTGATCAGGGCAACAATCCTGAGTCACGTTTACCAATCAAAACGATCCCGGAGTAAGGCCTCTAGGCACCTCGGTTCGGGGCGTCACAGAAGTTGGTATCAGAGCAAGGATTGGTAAATAGGCGGGAGAAGGAGAAAATAAATGATGTTGAAAGGATAAGTTTGATACCACAGAAGTTGGTATCAGAGCATGGATTGGTAAATAGGCAGAAAAGGAAAGAAATGACTAAGCTAGATTACATGAAATCATGATTGAGTTATTTATTATTGATGAATATTGATGTTATACTAATAAATGTTTCATGAAGTTAAAAATGCCGCTCACCAGAGCTAGAGCGAGAGCCAACAAAGGAAAGGCCCCAATGGAAGAATCAGTTGATCAAACAAGGGGCGAAGCCAGTAAAAGAACTTATAGGGCTGAATCAGAGGAGCAATCCTCTAGGACCCGCCCACGGCGAGAGGAAAGCCCTAGACCTCAAGCAGAGGTCAATATAGAAGAAAGAATTGCTGCGGCTATCGAAAAAGCTATGCAGCAATGGACAGCCCAGACTGCTGGGTTGTTGCAAGAAATGAGGAACCAGCAAGCCCCACCATCAAGAAGAGATGGGGAAAGACCAGGGCCCTCGGCCAATCCCGGCACGTCAAGGGGAGTGGAGGATAGTCTCCTTGAGGCCGACAGAAAGGCTATCAATGCCTTTCTTGCCCAGAGACCGCCCAAGTTTGCAGGGGAACCGGACCCCCTCATTGCAGAGCAGTGGATTACAGAAATAAAGAAATTATTCAGGATATCACCCTGCAATGATCAGCAGAAAGTGTTGTGCGCTACTCACCTACTGATAAAAGATGGTTATGAATGGTGGGAAACGCTGATGGTAACTATGCCACATCCAGAGCAAGTTTCGTGGCATGAGTTTTTGGAGGAATTCAATAAAGAATATCTCCCTGTAGGGCTACAGAGCCAGAGGGTGATAGAATTTGAGAAACTTTACCAAGGTAGGATGACAGTTACAGAATATGCCGCAAAGTTCAATGCCTTGGTAAGATATGTGCCGTGGATAGCCAATGTGCCGGAAAACAAGGCACAAAGGTTCCAGAGGGGATTGAGACCCCAGCTAAGAGAGGGGTTAGCCCCGTTATTAATAAAGGACTATGCCTCTAGCATTGAGAGGGCTAGGGCATTGGAGATGGAGTCTATGAGGACTCAGGAGCTTAGGCAAGCTCAAAAACAATTCTTTACAGCCTCCAAGGAAGATGAGGCTAATAAAGGGAAAAGGGGATTCGCCGAAAAAAAGAAAATCGGTGACCAGACAAAGAGCGCCCCGACTTGCAGAACTTGCCACAAGCGCCACTCAGGCGAATGTTTACAAGGAACGGGGAAATGCTACAAATGTGGCCAAACGGGTCATGTGGCCCGGGACTGCGGGACCGATGAAGCCAAGATAATAAAATGCTTCAACTGTGGTCAAGTCGGACACATTTCGCCCAATTGTCCGAATAAGCCACAAGGAGCACAAGCTCGAGGGAGGCCGGCCCAACAAAAAGTCCCCGCCATCGCTAATCGACCCGGTACTACTGTCAATCCAGTGCGTGTCCAAGCCCTCACCGGAACAGAATCACAAGAGATGGAGGAAAAAGTGATTACAGGTATGATTTACATTTTGGGAAATTCTGCAGTAGCTTTATTTGATTCTGGAGCTACGCATTCATTTATATCATACCAATTCGTAATCACACACGCACTACGGGTAGAGGAAACCAGTAGTACTATACATGTAGAATCCCCAGTATATAGATTGGCAAGTATAAATCAAATCTGCAAAGCATGTCCTATCAGGATAGGAACAAAAATATTGGAAGCTGATCTCATCCTATTACCCATGACAGAGTTTGATGTCATATTAGGGATGGATTGGCTAAGTCAATGGGGTGCGACAATTGATTGTAGAAATAAAAAGGTGCAATTTGAAGCACCAAAAGATGAAATAGAGATCAGTAAAATAAGACAGCCAGAAAACACAATAAGGATGGTATCAGCTATGAAAGCAGCTAAGCTGATGCGCCAACAGTGTACAGCTTATCTGGTCTCTATAAACGCAATAAATGGAGATGGGGTGCCTATGGATCAAATTCCAGTGGTAAATGAATTTCCAGATATTTTTCCAAAAGAGCTATGTAATTTACCACCGGAGAGGGAGTTGGATATGGAAATAGAAATTATCCCAGGGACAGCCCCAATATCTAAGGCCCCATATAGGATGGCACCAGCCGAATTGGCTGAGTTGAAAGTACAGATTCAAGATTTATTGAATAAAGGGTTTATTAGACCCAGTGCATCACCTTGGGGAGCTCCAGTATTATTTGTAAGGAAAAAGGATGGGAGTTTGAGACTCTGTATTGATTACAGAGAATTGAACAAAGTAACAGTGAAAAATAAGTACCCACTCCCAAGAATAGACGATCTTTTTGATCAGTTGAAAGGAGCTTCTACATTTTCAAAAATTGATTTACAGTCAGGTTACCACCAGTTGAGGATATGTCCAAAGGACATCCATAAAACAGCATTCAGAACAAGATATGGGCATTATGAATTCTTAGTCATGCCATTTGGACTAACGAATGCCCCAGCTGTGTTTATGGATATGATGAATAGAATTTTTCGAGAATTTTTAGATCAATTTGTGGTGGTATTCATTGATGATATATTGATTTATTCAAAGACAAAAGAAGAACATGAGAAGCATTTAAGGATAGTGTTGGAAATTCTTCGAAAAGAGAAATTATATGCTAAATTCAAGAAATGTGAATTTTGGTTGAAACAGGTAGCCTTTCTCGTCCACATTATATCCGAGAAAGGAATACAAGTAGATCCTCAAAAGATTGAGGCAATAACAAAGTGGCCACAGCCAACAAATATCACGGAAATAAGAAGTTTCCTAGGGCTAGCTGGCTACTACAGAAAATTTGTGGAAGGATTCTCACAATTGTCAGCTCCACTCACAAAGCTGACAAGGAAAGGAGTTAGGTATGAATGGACACAGGAATGTGAGAATAGCTTCCAGGAATTAAAGAAAAGACTGGTAAAAGCTCCAATTCTAACACTACCTATGGAGAAGGAAGGGTTTGTGATCTATAGTGATGCCTCAAAGAAAGGATTAGGATGTGTACTGATGCAAAATGGAAAAGTTATATCATACGCATCTCGGCAACTCAAGCCAAATGAGGTAAACTATCCAACCCATGATTTAGAATTGGCAGCAGTAGTCTTTGCCTTGAAAATATGGAGACATTATTTATATGGAGTTAAATGTGAGGTCTATACTGATCACAAGAGCCTCAAGTATATTTTTACTCAAAAGGAGTTAAATATGAGGCAAAGGAGATGGCTCGAATTACTCAAGGATTATGACCTCAACATTTGATATCATCCAGGCAAAGCCAATGTAGTAGCCGATGCGCTAAGTAGAAATGTTAGCTTAGCTCATCTCATCACAAAGGAAGAAGGGCTATTACAAGAGTTGAGACAATTAGAATTAATTGTAAGCCCACCTGGGGTACAAGTTATATTGTCTCAATTACAAATCCAGTCAAATTTATTTGAGCAAATTAAAATGGCTCAACAAGAAAATGGGGATTTCAAGAATTATGTGAAGAAAATGATTAAGAAAAATCCCAGTGAATACATACAAGATGAACATGGGATGTACAGATATAAGGGTCGCCTATGTATACCCAATCAAGAGGAAGTAAAGGAACAGATATTGAAAGAAGCACATTTCTCTCCATTTTCGATGCATCCAGGTAGCACCAAGATGTATCAAGACATCAAAAAGATGTATTGGTGGAATAATATGAAGAGAGAAATTGCTGAATATGTTGCTAAGTGCCTAACATGTCAAAGGGTTAAGGCTGATCATCAAAGAACCCCTGGAAAATTACAGTCGCTAGAAATTCCAGAATGGAAATGGGATGATATTACTATGGATTTTATTGAAGGGTTGCCAAGAACCCATAATGGAAATGATGCTATATGGGTCATAGTAGATAGATTATCAAAAGTAGCTCATTTCCTAGCCATTAAGAAAAATTTTACTGCTGAGCGACTGGCTAAAATTTATTATAAGGAGATAGTGAGATTGCATGGAGTACCTAAGTCAATAGTTTCCGATCGAGATTCCAGTTTTACTTCTCGATTTTGGAAAAGTTTACATCAAACGTTAGGTACACAGCTAAAATTCAGTACAGCATTTCATCCTCAAACTGATGGGCAGACAGAAAGGGTAAATCAAATAGTAGAGGATATGCTGAGGATGTGCACAGTAGAATTTGAAGGATCATGGGATGAATATTTGGCTATGGCAGAATTTGCTTATAATAACAGTTATCAAGCAAGTATTCAAATGGCCCCATTTGAAGCTTTATATGGACGAAAATGCAGAACTCCTCTAAACTGGAATGAAGTGGGAGAAAGAAAATTGGCTCCAGACCTCTCAAAAAGAATGGCGGAAAAAGTTCAAGTGATTCGCCAGTGTATACTCACAGCCCAGAGCAGGCAGAAGAGTTACACCGATTGCAAAAGAAGGGATTTAAATATCCAAGTTGGGGATCACGTATTTGTTAAGGTAACACCATTCAAAGGAGTCACCCGGTTTGGAAAGAGGGGAAAATTAAACCCAAGATATGTTGGGCCCTTTGAAGTTTTGGAAAAGATAGACAATCTAGCCTATAGAATAGCTCTGCCACCAGCCCTCAGTGCCATCCACAATGTGTTTCACATCTCCATGCTCAGGAAGTATGTTTCAGATCCAACCCATGTGTTGATAGCGGAAAATTTGCCAATACAAGAACACTTGAACTATGAAGAGAGGCCAATCAAGATACTGGATTTCAAGATCAAGAAGCTTCGGAACAGAGAAATTGAGTATGTAAAGGTTCAATGGAATTGATATTCAGAATCCGAAGCCACATGGGAGTTACGAGAAGAAGTTGAAAGAAAGTACCCTCAATTATTCGAAGAAGGATAGGTTTCGGGACGAAACCTATTGTAAGGGGGGGAGAATTGTGGAACCCTGACCGTATACGCATTGTTTCGACTGTATACGCGTCATTTCGACATTTGTAATTTTGTAATTATTTTATGAATAAATGAAAATTCATGAATTATATTGATGGATATGTGTATTGGAGATTGAAATAATGCAATTAGGAATTTAACCCCGTGAATAGTGCACGTGAATAGTAACCAAGGACTAAACCCGTGATTAAGAGTTAATCACTTGGATTAACTTAATCACAAAAAGACAAAAATAGAGATTTAATCACTACAAGACAAAATAGCAATTCTTTTGGATATTTTAATCCAAGTTTGGATTTTTGTGGAAAAATAGAAAAAAATTCATAAATTGCAATCCGGGTGTCGGAATTCGATGAAATTTTTTATGGATGGTTAAAAATTCATGATGGACATGATGAATGGATCAAGATGTGATGAAAATCACAAATCAAAGGTCAAGATGAAACGTCAAATGAAAAATCAAAAAGTAGCATTACTTTAATTAAATACTACTTTTGACTTTTTATAAAAAGTAAATAATAAAAAAATAAAAAATTAAATGAAGTGCAGAAGCTGCAGGGGCGTGAGCAGGGGCATTTAATGGGCCATTTGACTTTAATCAATGGCTCAAAATCATCCAAATCCTAAATTAACGGTTTAGATTTAATTAGCTTAAAATTAATTAAATAAAAAATAATAAAAATAGGTAAAAATAGGGCTGCATAGGGCTGCTGGAGCAGGCATAGGGTGGGCAGCTCTTGGCTCAATGCAATTTTTAAAATTAAAAAGAAATACCAATTTATAATTAAATACCTCAAAAGCAAGGGGGTAAATTCCAAATTCATGAAAAATCAAGCACTATAAATAGGGATCAAGGGGTGAACGACCAAGGCAGTCCCAAGCTTGAGCAAGAGCTCATTTTCCACCCCCAAACACGTTTTTTCCCTTTAGAGAAAGAAGGAGAAAGTTAAAGAGAGAAAGCGTGAGAAAAAGAGGCGTATCTCCGCTTCGGGTAAGTGATTTCTACCCAAATTTCTTTTGGATGTTAATTAGGGTAAAAGCATGCTTAGATAATGCCTAAGCATGAGAAAATAAGTAAAGTTATAATGCTTAATTAGAATTATGCCAAACATCAAAAATTTGGAGCGAAGATAACGCAATCGGGAAGATAGCCTATGATATGTGAAAATAATGCTCCAAAAATGATAAATGATGATTTGGGATGTATGATTATGATAAATACGATGTTAGAATAATGATATATTAATTTCATGATTTTTGAAATTAAGGATTATGCTTAAGTGAATTTATGATGATTTTTAGTATATGGAGAAAATGATTTTTTTTGGCCAAGTAAATGATGATAAATTCAAAATATAAGAAATTTCCAATGATATACTAGGCATAAGGTATGCCATGGTATTTTTTATTTTTGAAAAAAATATCAATTTTTAAAACCCATGAACAGTAACCACGTCGCTGTGAACAGTAACCACGGATGAACAGTGATTGCTACAGTGATCCCTACAGTATTTTGCTACAGTGATCCGCTACAGTGAACAGCGTGATTTTGGAGAAAATTTGGAAATTAATATTTGAATATAAGTATGGAATTTTTGAAGAATTTATGGACAAAAATATCTATGTAAAGAAATAATGCCCAAATATTATAAAGCATACATGGGAAGCAGCTTAAATAGAGGAAATGAAATATCCTTTGTCCTTGAATAGGAAAAGGAAAAGAGAAGGTCGAAGACACCTCCTAAGAAGGTAAGCAATTTATATGTTTATCAAATTATTTCCAAAATGCTTTAAATTGTTTGCAAGTTGCTTTATGAAATTTATTTAAGGTTGGCCATACCTATAACTGCTTTACATGAACTGAAGTTCGTTTTGTGAAATTATTTATTAAATGCTTTTTATGAAATTGTTTATGATTTGCAAATATCATGCCGGCATGTGTATGAGAATGAGCATGTGCACGAGGAATAGGCCTTAGTCGAGGTAGTAAGCGGACCGGATGTCCCCCTCGCTATTGCCAAGTCGCTTAATAGGCCCAGGCCGGCGGGGACCTCCCTGAAATGGGAGCATGTATGGGATGGGCGCCTAGCTAGCGTTGCATCCAAAGGAATGTCATGAATGCTATGTATGCATTGCATTTGCATTTTATGAAATGCATGAAAATGATTGAAAAATTATGTATAGCTTGCTTACTGAGTATTATTACTCACCCATGCTTTTTCAACAACAGACAGGAAATGATGATGAAGGCAGCATGTCAAGTGTTATGTAGTTTATGATGTTTATGTAAACTTTATGTACAGACAACGATGATAATTTTGAGATGAAAAGGGAATATTTTTATTCCAATGAAAATGTTTATGGAATAGTTTTTTATCATAACTGTGTTATGTGAAATATATTTCAAATTGGATGAATGATGGGAATTTTCCATGTATGGATAAAAAAAAAAAAAAAATCCTGCCGTGTGATCAGGGCAACAATCCTGAGTCACGTTTACCAATCAAAACGATCCCGGAGTAAGGCCTCTAGGCACCTCGGTTCGGGGCGTCACAGAAGTTGGTATCAGAGCAAGGATTGGTAAATAGGCGGGAGAAGGAGAAAATAAATGATGTTGAAAGGATAAGTTTGATACCACAGAAGTTGGTATCAGAGCATGGATTGGTAAATAGGCAGAAAAGGAAAGAAATGACTAAGCTAGATTACATGAAATCATGATTGAGTTATTTATTATTGATGAATATTGATGTTATACTAATAAATGTTTCATGAAGTTAAAAATGCCGCTCACCAGAGCTAGAGCGAGAGCCAACAAAGGAAAGGCCCCAATGGAAGAATCAGTTGATCAAACAAGGGGCGAAGCCAGTAAAAGAACTTATAGGGCTGAATCAGAGGAGCAATCCTCTAGGACCCGCCCACGGCGAGAGGAAAGCCCTAGACCTCAAGCAGAGGTCAATATAGAAGAAAGAATTGCTGCGGCTATCGAAAAAGCTATGCAGCAATGGACAGCCCAGACTGCTGGGTTGTTGCAAGAAATGAGGAACCAGCAAGCCCCACCATCAAGAAGAGATGGGGAAAGACCAGGGCCCTCGGCCAATCCCGGCACGTCAAGGGGAGTGGAGGATAGTCTCCTTGAGGCCGACAGAAAGGCTATCAATGCCTTTCTTGCCCAGAGACCGCCCAAGTTTGCAGGGGAACCGGACCCCCTCATTGCAGAGCAGTGGATTACAGAAATAAAGAAATTATTCAGGATATCACCCTGCAATGATCAGCAGAAAGTGTTGTGCGCTACTCACCTACTGATAAAAGATGGTTATGAATGGTGGGAAACGCTGATGGTAACTATGCCACATCCAGAGCAAGTTTCGTGGCATGAGTTTTTGGAGGAATTCAATAAAGAATATCTCCCTGTAGGGCTACAGAGCCAGAGGGTGATAGAATTTGAGAAACTTTACCAAGGTAGGATGACAGTTACAGAATATGCCGCAAAGTTCAATGCCTTGGTAAGATATGTGCCGTGGATAGCCAATGTGCCGGAAAACAAGGCACAAAGGTTCCAGAGGGGATTGAGACCCCAGCTAAGAGAGGGGTTAGCCCCGTTATTAATAAAGGACTATGCCTCTAGCATTGAGAGGGCTAGGGCATTGGAGATGGAGTCTATGAGGACTCAGGAGCTTAGGCAAGCTCAAAAACAATTCTTTACAGCCTCCAAGGAAGATGAGGCTAATAAAGGGAAAAGGGGATTCGCCGAAAAAAAGAAAATCGGTGACCAGACAAAGAGCGCCCCGACTTGCAGAACTTGCCACAAGCGCCACTCAGGCGAATGTTTACAAGGAACGGGGAAATGCTACAAATGTGGCCAAACGGGTCATGTGGCCCGGGACTGCGGGACCGATGAAGCCAAGATAATAAAATGCTTCAACTGTGGTCAAGTCGGACACATTTCGCCCAATTGTCCGAATAAGCCACAAGGAGCACAAGCTCGAGGGAGGCCGGCCCAACAAAAAGTCCCCGCCATCGCTAATCGACCCGGTACTACTGTCAATCCAGTGCGTGTCCAAGCCCTCACCGGAACAGAATCACAAGAGATGGAGGAAAAAGTGATTACAGGTATGATTTACATTTTGGGAAATTCTGCAGTAGCTTTATTTGATTCTGGAGCTACGCATTCATTTATATCATACCAATTCGTAATCACACACGCACTACGGGTAGAGGAAACCAGTAGTACTATACATGTAGAATCCCCAGTATATAGATTGGCAAGTATAAATCAAATCTGCAAAGCATGTCCTATCAGGATAGGAACAAAAATATTGGAAGCTGATCTCATCCTATTACCCATGACAGAGTTTGATGTCATATTAGGGATGGATTGGCTAAGTCAATGGGGTGCGACAATTGATTGTAGAAATAAAAAGGTGCAATTTGAAGCGCCAAAAGATGAAATAGAGATCAGTAAAATATGACAGCCAGAAAACACAATAAGGATGGTATCAGCTATGAAAGCAGCTAAGCTGATGCGCCAACAGTGTACAGCTTATCTGGTCTCTATAAACGCAATAAATGGAGATGGGGTGCCTATGGATCAAATTCCAGTGGTAAATGAATTTCCAGATATTTTTCCAAAAGAGCTATGTAATTTACCACCGGAGAGGGAGTTGGATATGGAAATAGAAATTATCCCAGGGACAGCCCCAATATCTAAGGCCCCATATAGGATGGCACCAGCCGAATTGGCTGAGTTGAAAGTACAGATTCAAGATTTATTGAATAAAGGGTTTATTAGACCCAGTGCATCACCTTGGGGAGCTCCAGTATTATTTGTAAGGAAAAAGGATGGGAGTTTGAGACTCTGTATTGATTACAGAGAATTGAACAAAGTAACAGTGAAAAATAAGTACCCACTCCCAAGAATAGACGATCTTTTTGATCAGTTGAAAGGAGCTTCTACATTTTCAAAAATTGATTTACAGTCAGGTTACCACCAGTTGAGGATATGTCCAAAGGACATCCATAAAACAGCATTCAGAACAAGATATGGGCATTATGAATTCTTAGTCATGCCATTTGGACTAACGAATGCCCCAGCTGTGTTTATGGATATGATGAATAGAATTTTTCGAGAATTTTTAGATCAATTTGTGGTGGTATTCATTGATGATATATTGATTTATTCAAAGACAAAAGAAGAACATGAGAAGCATTTAAGGATAGTGTTGGAAATTCTTCGAAAAGAGAAATTATATGCTAAATTCAAGAAATGTGAATTTTGGTTGAAACAGGTAGCCTTTCTCGTCCACATTATATCCGAGAAAGGAATACAAGTAGATCCTCAAAAGATTGAGGCAATAACAAAGTGGCCACAGCCAACAAATATCACGGAAATAAGAAGTTTCCTAGGGCTAGCTGGCTACTACAGAAAATTTGTGGAAGGATTCTCACAATTGTCAGCTCCACTCACAAAGCTGACAAGGAAAGGAGTTAGGTATGAATGGACACAGGAATGTGAGAATAGCTTCCAGGAATTAAAGAAAAGACTGGTAAAAGCTCCAATTCTAACACTACCTATGGAGAAGGAAGGGTTTGTGATCTATAGTGATGCCTCAAAGAAAGGATTAGGATGTGTACTGATGCAAAATGGAAAAGTTATATCATACGCATCTCGGCAACTCAAGCCAAATGAGGTAAACTATCCAACCCATGATTTAGAATTGGCAGCAGTAGTCTTTGCCTTGAAAATATGGAGACATTATTTATATGGAGTTAAATGTGAGGTCTATACTGATCACAAGAGCCTCAAGTATATTTTTACTCAAAAGGAGTTAAATATGAGGCAAAGGAGATGGCTCGAATTACTCAAGGATTATGACCTCAACATTTGATATCATCCAGGCAAAGCCAATGTAGTAGCCGATGCGCTAAGTAGAAATGTTAGCTTAGCTCATCTCATCACAAAGGAAGAAGGGCTATTACAAGAGTTGAGACAATTAGAATTAATTGTAAGCCCACCTGGGGTACAAGTTATATTGTCTCAATTACAAATCCAGTCAAATTTATTTGAGCAAATTAAAATGGCTCAACAAGAAAATGGGGATTTCAAGAATTATGTGAAGAAAATGATTAAGAAAAATCCCAGTGAATACATACAAGATGAACATGGGATGTACAGATATAAGGGTCGCCTATGTATACCCAATCAAGAGGAAGTAAAGGAACAGATATTGAAAGAAGCACATTTCTCTCCATTTTCGATGCATCCAGGTAGCACCAAGATGTATCAAGACATCAAAAAGATGTATTGGTGGAATAATATGAAGAGAGAAATTGCTGAATATGTTGCTAAGTGCCTAACATGTCAAAGGGTTAAGGCTGATCATCAAAGAACCCCTGGAAAATTACAGTCGCTAGAAATTCCAGAATGGAAATGGGATGATATTACTATGGATTTTATTGAAGGGTTGCCAAGAACCCATAATGGAAATGATGCTATATGGGTCATAGTAGATAGATTATCAAAAGTAGCTCATTTCCTAGCCATTAAGAAAAATTTTACTGCTGAGCGACTGGCTAAAATTTATTATAAGGAGATAGTGAGATTGCATGGAGTACCTAAGTCAATAGTTTCCGATCGAGATTCCAGTTTTACTTCTCGATTTTGGAAAAGTTTACATCAAACCTTAGGTACACAGCTGAAATTCAGTACAGCATTTCATCCTCAAACTGATGGGCAGACAGAAAGGGTAAATCAAATAGTAGAGGATATGCTGAGGATGTGCACAGTAGAATTTGAAGGATCATGGGATGAATATTTGGCTATGGCAGAATTTGCTTATAATAACAGTTATCAAGCAAGTATTCAAATGGCCCCATTTGAAGCTTTATATGGACGAAAATGCAGAACTCCTCTAAACTGGGATGAAGTGGGAGAAAGAAAATTGGCTCCAGACCTCTCAAAAAGAATGGCGGAAAAAGTTCAAGTGATTCGCCAGTGTATACTCACAGCCCAGAGCAGGCAGAAGAGTTACACCGATTGCAAAAGAAGGGATTTAAATATCCAAGTTGGGGATCACGTATTTGTTAAGGTAACACCATTCAAAGGAGTCACCCGGTTTGGAAAGAGGGGAAAATTAAACCCAAGATATGTTGGGCCCTTTGAAGTTTTGGAAAAGATAGGCAATCTAGCCTATAGAATAGCTCTGCCACCAGCCCTCAGTGCCATCCACAATGTGTTTCACATCTCCATGCTCAGGAAGTATGTTTCAGATCCAACCCATGTGTTGATAGCGGAAAATTTGCCAATACAAGAACACTTGAACTATGAAGAGAGGCCAATCAAGATACTGGATTTCAAGATCAAGAAGCTTCGGAACAGAGAAATTGAGTATGTAAAGGTTCAATGGAATTGATATTCAGAATCCGAAGCCACATGGGAGTTACGAGAAGAAGTTGAAAGAAAGTACCCTCAATTATTCGAAGAAGGATAGGTTTCGGGACGAAACCTATTGTAAGGGGGGGAGAATTGTGGAACCCTGACCGTATACGCATTGTTTCGACTGTATACGCGTCATTTCGACATTTGTAATTTTGTAATTATTTTATGAATAAATGAAAATTCATGAATTATATTGATGGATATGTGTATTGGAGATTGAAATAATGCAATTAGGAATTTAACCCCGTGAATAGTGCACGTGAATAGTAACCAAGGACTAAACCCGTGATTAAGAGTTAATCACTTGGATTAACTTAATCACAAAAAGACAAAATAGAGATTTAATCACTACAAGACAAAATAGCAATTCTTTTGGATATTTTAATCCAAGTTTGGATTTTTGTGGAAAAATAGAAAAAAATTCATAAATTGCAATCCGGGTGTCGGAATTCGATGAAATTTTTTATGGATGGTTAAAAATTCATGATGGACATGATGAATGGATCAAGATGTGATGAAAGTCACAAATCAAAGGTCAAGATGAAACGTCAAATGAAAAATCAAAAAGTAGCATTACTTTAATTAAATACTACTTTTGACTTTTTATAAAAAGTAAATAATAAAAAAATAAAAAATTAAATGAAGTGCAGCAGCTGCAGGGGCGTGAGCAGGGGCATTTAATGGGCCATTTGACTTTAATCAATGGCTCAAAATCATCCAAATCCTAAATTAACGGTTTAGATTAATTAGCTTAAAATTAATTAAATAAAAAATAATAAAAATAGGTAAAAATAGGGCTGCATAGGGCTGCTGGAGCAGGCATAGGGTGGGCAGCTCTTGGCTCAATGCAATTTTTAAAATTAAAAAGAAATACCAATTTATAATTAAATACCTCAAAAGCAAGGGGGTAAATTCCAAATTCATGAAAAATCAAGCACTATAAATAGGGATCAAGGGGTGAACGACCAAGGCAGTCCCAAGCTTGAGCAAGAGCTCATTTTCCACCCCCAAACACGTTTTTTCCCTTTAGAGAAAGAAGGAGAAAGTTAAAGAGAGAAAGCGTGAGAAAAAGAGGCGTATCTCCGCTTCGGGTAAGTGATTTCTACCCAAATTTCTTTTGGATGTTAATTAGGGTAAAAGCATGCTTAGATAATGCCTAAGCATGAGAAAATAAGTAAAGTTATAATGCTTAATTAGAATTATGCCAAACATCAAAAATTTGGAGCGAAGATAACGCAATCGGGAAGATAGCCTATGATATGTGAAAATAATGCTCCAAAAATGATAAATGATGATTTGGGATGTATGATTATGATAAATACGATGTTATAATAATGATATATTAATTTCATGATTTTTGAAATTAAGGATTATGCTTAAGTGAATTTATGATGATTTTTAGTATATGGAGAAAATGATTTTTTTTGGCCAAGTAAATGATGATAAATTCAAAATATAAGAAATTTCCAATGATATACTAGGCATAAGGTATGCCATGGTATTTTTTATTTTTGAAAAAAATATCAATTTTTAAAACCCATGAACAGTAACCACGTCGCTGTGAACAGTAACCACGGATGAACAGTGATTGCTACAGTGATCCCTACAGTATTTTGCTACAGTGATCCGCTACAGTGAACAGCGTGATTTTGGAGAAAATTTGGAAATTAATATTTGAATATAAGTATGGAATTTTTGAAGAATTTATGGACAAAAATATCTATGTAAAGAAATAATGCCCAAATATTATAAAGCATACATGGGAAGCAGCTTAAATAGAGGAAATGAAATATCCTTTGTCCTTGAATAGGAAAAGGAAAAGAGAAGGTCGAAGACACCTCCTAAGAAGGTAAGCAATTTATATGTTTATCAAATTATTTCCAAAATGCTTTAAATTGTTTGCAAGTTGCTTTATGAAATTTATTTAAGGTTGGCCATACCTATAACTGCTTTACATGAACTGAAGTTCGTTTTGTGAAATTATTTATTAAATGCTTTTTATGAAATTGTTTATGATTTGCAAATATCATGCCGGCATGTGTATGAGAATGAGCATGTGCACGAGGAATAGGCCTTAGTCGAGGTAGTAAGCGGACCGGATGTCCCCCTCGCTATTGCCAAGTCGCTTAATAGGCCCAGGCCGGCGGGGACCTCCCTGAAATGGGAGCATGTATGGGATGGGCGCCTAGCTAGCGTTGCATCCAAAGGAATGTCATGAATGCTATGTATGCATTGCATTTGCATTTTATGAAATGCATGAAAATGATTGAAAAATTATGTATAGCTTGCTTACTGAGTATTATTACTCACCCATGCTTTTTCAACAACAGACAGGAAATGATGATGAAGGCAGCATGTCAAGTGTTATGTAGTTTATGATGTTTATGTAAACTTTATGTACAGACAACGATGATAATTTTGAGATGAAAAGGGAATATTTTTATTCCAATGAAAATGTTTATGGAATAGTTTTTTATCATAACTGTGTTATGTGAAATATATTTCAAATTGGATGAATGATGGGAATTTTCCATGTATGGATAAAAAAAAAAAAGAAATCCTGCCGTGTGATCAGGGCAACAATCCTGAGTCACGTTTACCAATCAAAACGATCCCGGAGTAAGGCCTCTAGGCACCTCGGTTCGGGGCGTCACAATCATACCAAGATCTTGGAGCTTGTTTTAATCCATATAGTGCTTTGGTTAACTTGTATACAATTTTAGATTGATCTTTTTCCTCAAATCCAGGTGGTTGTTCAACATACACCTCTTCATTTATATATCCATTTAGAAATGAACTTTTAACATCCATTTGAAACAATTTAAAGTTCATGTGAGATGCAAAAGCTAGTAAGATGCGAATTGCCTCTAATCTAGCAACCGGGGCATAGGATTCCTCAAAATCTATTCCTTCTTCTTGTGAGTATCCTTTTGCCACGAGTCTAGCTTTGTTTCTCACTACAAGTCCACTTTCATCTAAATTGTTCCTAAAGACCCACTTAGTGCCAATAACAATACAATCGTTTGGTCTAGGAACAAGGTGCCAAACTTGGTTTCTTTCAAATTGATTTAGCTCTTCTTGCATTGTTATAATCCTGTTCTCATCATCAAGAGCTTGATCAATAGTGGATGGTTCAATTTTAGATACAAAGGCGTATTGTCCACGAACATTTTGCTTTGACCTTCTAGTTTTTACACCTTCATACACATTCCCTATAACTTGTTCAATTGGATGGGCATGTTTGAATTTTAAATCAGTTGGAGGTTTGTAGAAATTATTACCTTCACTTACCCTTTCCTCCATGGAATCTTCTTGCTTTTCCACATGCAGTTTTTCAAGATTGCTTGTTATATCATTTGCATAACTTAAATCATCTTTTCTTTTGAAGCATGTGTTAGTTTCATCAAAAACAACATGTATGGATTCTTCTACCACTTGGTTTCGTTTATTGAATACTCTATATGCTTTGCTATTTGATGAGTACCCAAGGAATATTGCCTCATCACTTTTAGCATCTAGTTTTTCCAAGTTAGTTTTTCCATTGTTCAAAACATAGCATGTGCATCCAAAAGCATAAAAATAAGAGATATTTGATTTCCTTCCTTTCCATAGTTCATATGGGGTCTTTTTCAAGATTGCTCTAATGGTAACTCGATTCAAAACATGATAAGCTGTGCTTACAGCTTCACCCCAAAATTTCTTGGATAATTTGCTCTCATTTAGCATTTTTTTAGCATCTCTTGTATAGTTCTGTTTTTCCTTTCAACTACTCCATTTTGTTGTGGAGTTCTTGGTGCAGAGAATGTGTGATGAATTCCTTTTTCATTACATAACTCTATGAATCGTTTGTTTTCAAATTCACCACCATGATCACTTCTTATAGTCGTAATAGTACTTTATTTTTCATTTTGCACCAAATTTATAAAAGTTGAAAACATAGGGAAGGCTTCATCTTTGCTAGCTAAGAGAATTATCCATGTGAATCTTGAAAAATCATCAACAATAACAAATACATATTTCTTTCCACCAATGGTTAAAATATCGGATGGCCCATATAGATCCATGTGTAGCAATTCAAGTGGCCTAGTGGTGGAGATTTCCTTTTTGGTAGAGAAAGGTATCTTAGGTTGTTTAGATAATTGACATGCCTTGCAAATTTTGTCTTTGTCATATTTCAACTTTGGCAAGCCTTCTACCAAACTCTTTTTCCATAGGGTCTTAATATTTCACATGTTTATATGTCCAAGTCTTTTATGCCAAACCCATGGATCATTACAATGGTCATTAGACATTGACCATCTAATTCATCAAGTGAAACCAAATATACATTTCCATGTCTTTTTCCACTAAATATGATATGTTCTCCATCAAATACATTACATATAGATGATTCAAACACAACCTTGTATCCTTTGTCACATAATTGACTAATGCTCATTAGGTTATGCTTGAGTCCTTCAACAAACAAAACATCTTCCATGCATGCATTTGAAATACTATAAATATTTCCTTTACCTTTAATTTTACCTTTCTCATTATTGCTAAAGGCAACCGTTCCATCGTTGCAAGGCTTAAGTTTATGAAATAAACTTCTTTCTCCGGTCATATGCCTTGAACAACCGCTGTCCATGAACCATACATTGTTTGCCTTTGCCTTGAAACAAATCTGAAAAATAAAGGAATAAATCTCATCTCTTTGGTACCCATTTTATGGGTCCATTTGGGTTAGTAATATTATTCAATCTTTGTTGCTCTAACTTAGAAAGCCCAAATCTTGTGTTCCTTGGAACCCAAACTAATTTTGCACCATGGTCATGTAGTTTCTTAAAGTTACATTTATAGGCTTTATGACCCATTTTGTTGCAGAAATTACAAGCCATTGGTAATCTAGGAGTAGGCTTCCAAGTATATTTTGGTTCAAATGTTGGCCTTCTAGTCCACATAACATTTTTCCTTTGTGGCTTGTATATAGGTGCAGTTTTGGTTTGATATTTCACAAATATTGGCACATTCGATTTGCCACTTTCTTTTTGCTCAAAAGTATAATATCCAAGGCCTCTTTTATTTGTTTGAGCAGTCATGTTCAAAAACATCTTCACATTTTCTCCGGGATTAGAGAACTTTGCTAATGATTCATTTAATGATTCGTTCTCCTTTTTCAATTTTTCTATCTCTTCCAACAATGATTCATTTTCTTCTTTCAGTTTTGTTGATTTTTCAGCTAGTTTTCCATTTTCAATAATAACGAAGTTACATTTTTGTCTCTTCAATGACAACTTGTTTCCTAGCTTTTTGATTTCCTCATATAATGAATCATAAGCAATTTGTAGTTCTTCTAACTCAGCATATTTGAGGCATTCTTGAAAAGAAGAATAATTTGATTGAGAATAGCAAGGTTTGGAAGTTACCTCTTCATTGCTCGTGCATCTTGTTGAGATGGTTTGTTCTTCCAAAACTTCCGTTGTGTTCAAACATAACAGATCTTCTTCTTGTTCGATCCGTGCCATGCAGCAAATTCTAGCACAATTTGCCGCCTCGAATTCGTCGGTTGAGGAGCTACATGTTGATGAGGTTTCTTCATTGACATACATGTCTCTTCCCTTTGGCCTTTGATATCTTCTACCTTCATGTCCTTCCTTCCTTTCTTGATACTCTTTTGATTTCTCTTCCGGCGTAGGACATTGAGCTTGCATGTGTCCTATCCCGCCGCATTTGTAGCACTTCGTTGGCTCCTTCTTCTTCTCTCTTCTTGTTCTTTCTTTGAAGTCCTTGAAGTTCCTTTCTTTTCTCACAAATTTTCGGAATTTGCGAGTGAGAAGTGCAATATCTTCATTATCACTATGTGAAGAGGAGGTAGACTCTTCTGAGTTGTGTGCCGCTTTTAACGCAATAGCTTTCTTTCCTTTGTGATTGTCTTCGTTTCTTCTCTTAATTAGCTTATGTGACATTAATGAGCTAATTAGATCTTCTAGCTTTAGTGTATTTAGGTCTTTGGCTTCTTCAATCGCCGTAATCTTTGGAGTCCAAGATTCTGGTAGAGCTCTTAGTATCTTCATGACCTGTTCGGATTCAGATATAGCCTTTCCAAGACCTTTCAAGGCGTTAGTAATCTTAGAAAATCTAGTAAACATTTCAGAAATATTTTCTGTTTCTAGCATTCTAAAGCTTTCCAACTCTCCTATCAGAATATTTCTCCTAGTCCCTTGGACTTGAGAAGGTCCTTCATAAATTGATGTTAAAGTATCCCATATTTCTTTAGCGGTTAGGCAAGAGGATACTCTATCATATTCAGAAGCCGTAAGAGCACAAAATAAAGAGTTCATAGCCTTAGCATTGCTCTTGACGGTTCTTACTTCCTCTTCGGTCCATTTGGAATCTCTTTCATCAATTGGCAAGATTACACCATCTTGGATCGCAATTCAAGAGTCCATATCGGTAGTCATAATGAGTTGTTTCATACGAAGCTTCCAATAACCGAAATTGTTCCCATCAAACAATGGTGGCCTAGTAAATGATTGGCCCTCACCAAAAGCGGGAACGGAAGTAGATGGGATGCCATGTGATTCGATCTCTTTGGTTTAACTCAAAGACCTGCTCTGATACCACTTGTTGGTCCCGAGTTGATGGCAAAACCCAAGAGGGGAGGGGTGAATTGGGTTCTTTAAAAATTTATAACTTAAACAGAAACTTTACCCCGGATTAATCTAGTCCCCTTAATGAAGAAACGAAATGGAAAGCAATATGATGCAGAGAGCAGAAATATAAATCAAGCACACAAAATTTTTATAGTGGTTCGGGCAACCTCCCTACTCCACTCTTCCAAGCTCACACTCCTTGTGACTTGGGTTCCACTATTGTATTCTTCAAATACAATTAGAGCCACTGCTCTCTTCTAGATTACAGCTCTAGGGGGCTTCAACACAACACAGCACAAGTAGGTGATGAGTTCCACTCCAATCACACACTACTTTGCTTACACTTAATCTTAGTTCCTCAAACTAAATCAAGTTCAATACAACAAAATGAAATAACAAAAGAAGTCTACACTTTACAGATGTGTAGAAGAAATTTGGCGCAGAGAAGAACTCGTAATGTAGGCTTTGAAGATTCAGAAATATAGCTCTTGCAATTTGAAGTGAAGTTCTTCCTCTTTTAATGGCTTGATCTCTTTAGAGCTCTTGAATATAAGAGTTAAGCACACTTAATGATTCTCAGCTACTTCCCTCGTCCACCATGAATGCCTTTTATAGTTTTGGAGGGAATCCGAACGTTAGAAGGTAGGTGGCGCGCATTTAATGCGCCAACGTTCGAATAAATTCCGACCGTTGCGACCCAAGTCGCATGCGGAGTCGACTTCGGATGTGACTTCGCCCAAGTCGCAGATGGAGTCGACTTCGGGTGCGACTTCGCCTCTCCGTCGCAACCTCAAGTTCCAGGTCGGGTCGACTTGGGTATCGACTTGACCCAAGTCGCAGGTGAAGTCGACTTCGGGTGCGACTTCACCTTGTCAGTTGGCTTTGATGAACTTGAAGACTTTGGAGATTGCTTTGTTTTGCTTAGGCTTCTCCATTCCTTCAATTCCTTTGGATCATCATCTTCTTCTTAGCTTGCTTGGCTTCTTTCTTTGATCATTTTATTCTGGAATGGCTTCACATATTTGTAGTCTTCTTGAAGAACTTGTTTTTGATTCTAATCTTCATGTCTTGAGTTTCTTCACCTTAAAGTGTTCTTGAAGCTTTTGTTTGGACTTGATAAACTTGATCTTGATAATGAGCTTGTATCCTTGATTTGGTCTTGAGAGATCTTAAGTTGATCTTGGAAATGAGCTTGAATCTGCGTTTTGAACTTTGAAGAATGTCAAGTCGAACTCGGGGTCGAGTTCGTCTGCGACTTCGCCCAAGTCGCAATTGGAGTCGACTTCGACTGCGACTTCGGTATACTTCTGTCCCAAATTCAACTCTGGACGCTTTTTCCCATCTGAAGTCGATGCTGGAGTCGACTTCGTTTGCGACTTGGCTTCCCAAGGCGCAAGTGGAGTCGACTTGGCCTGCGACTTCACCTGCTCTTCTTCCCGTTTCAACTCTGGACAGATTTGGCTTCTTGAAGTCGATCTTGGGGTCGACTTGGAGAACGACTTGGCCTTCCATGCTTTATTTTCTTCAAATGTATATGCCTTAAACATTTCCACAAACGTGTTAGTAGCCAAGACTTACTCAAATTGATTTGTTAATCATCAAAACATAGATTTAGCTAGTTTTCCACATATTTCGAACAATTAGAACATAAAATAAGTTTCATAAATCAAGTTTCATATTACAGATTACAATGTAAAGCAAAAATGAAACCTAAATACAAACTACCCGACCCAAAATGCTCTAAAGCCTATACTATGTACTCAAAAACTCTATCCTATCTCCCCCTTTTTGTCAATCCTTCAAAAATGGTTCAATTACCAAGGATTTGGTGAATTGAAATTGGGAAATGGGATAGGAAGATTGAATGGGTTTGATGGGTCGAACATGAGCCGATGAGTAAAATGAAGAGACTAGAGCGGGAGTTGGATCTCGATGAACTGATCCGGAATCAAATGGATCAAGTTCAAGTATGGGCCGATTTCGGTGTCGCCCAGATGCGAGATGATATCTAATGGTACGCATTTCCCGATAGATACGATCTTGTCGGGAATGCATATCCATGATAGCTGTGAGAACCTCGGAGACTAGACTGGTGATTCTATCCTCTTGTTGTCCCATTTCTTCTCGTAGGGCAGCTATCTCATCTCGAATGCTCCGTAAAGTGACCTCCTGTGATGAAGGTTGAGGTGCCTGATCTGGTATGGTTGATCGTTGTGGAGAGAAGGATCCATGTGTCATAGGAGATGCGGGTTAAGCTGGTTTCTTCCACCGCCCTTTGGGTAGATGCAGTGGGCGATGAGTAGTCTGAGGACTCTTAGGCGTGGAGAGAGATCCATGTAATGCAGGAACTTAATTCCTGGATGATACTTGTTACTTCGTGTCAGTTCATTGTACATTCTTTCTAATGGGAGATTTCGGGGAAGTGGCTCTTCTTCGAATGGAACTTCGAGAATTTCTCCTCCTCTTCTTATTGCATTAAATTGATCTGGGTTAGCCATTGTTCCCAAAAACATTTCTGTGCCTTTTACAAAGGTTGAAAATTTGTCATCATCCCACAGATAATAAAATACCCTAGTCAGATCGGGATATACTCTTTCATCTGTCTTCAACAATTTTTTCCAGCCCTGATAATCCAATAGTTCTTCTACGTCGAACTCATAATCATTAAGGAATTTAAAGTCGATGATCTTTGGGATGAATATCTTTCTTTCATAAAAATGCTTGTAGAATCGACTATGCTAAAGCTCTGTTCTGAAGTAGGTTTGGAGTTCTTCTTCCTCCAGTATTTGAGCTTCGAGGTTGACTTTCTGACCTCTGAGCTCGATCTAAGGATTGGGTTGTAGTTTGAAATCTGACCCTTCGACTTGTTGAAGTTGAAGGTTCTTCTCTTACTCGTTTTGCAGAAGTTCTTTGCCTCCTAGGAATTTCTTCCTCTATATTTGATCCCGAAGGTCTAGGTACAGGTCTTTGTGTAGGTTTGGATACTGCTAGCTTGGGGAGTCTGGATTTTGGAGCCATGAGTTGGTTTTTGGGATTTGGGAGAAAATGGAGAGTGAGCTAGTGACTGAAAGGAGAGCAGAGAGAATGCAAGGAGAGACTAGGCAGTGTAAGAGACAATGTAAGAGAAAGAATGAAAGAGAATAGAGAATGAATGGGAGAATGAGAGAGAATAGAGAGAGAGGGAGAAAATGGAAACAGGAGAGAGACAATGACAATGATGCAGAGAAAGGCAGTCGGACGGAGAGAGAGAGGAAAGAGAGGAGAGATGCTGGAGTTTGCCAGAGCTGCCGGAAACAGAGAGAAGAAGCGGGCGGTCGCCGGAGAATCGGAGAGAAAAGAAGAACCGCTGGAAAACAAAGAGAGAGAGAGAGAGGGTCTAGCCGGAAAAGAAGAGAGGGAGTTTCAGAAATGGAGAGAGTTGCGGATTTGCCGGAGAAAATGGCCGGAGAAATCAGAGAGGAATCAGAGAGAAAAAATTGCCTGAGAAGAGAGAAGGCTGCTGGACGGCGGGAAAATGGAGAAGAAAAGAAAGAAGAGGAAAGAAAATAGGAGAGAGGAGGAAGACGATCCGTCGCGCGCTCGGAGTCGACTTCGCCTCAGAGCGAAGTCGACTTCGCTTCACCCAAGTCGACTTCACTGGAGTCGACTTGACTTTACTGGAGTCGACTTGACTCATCAACTTGGCTTCTTTTAGATCAGATTTTCTTGTGTAATTCTTCCTAGTTTAATTCTATTATCCCCATATCATTTCTAATTTTATAAAATGATTTCTTCGCTAGTGGTTTGGTAAAGATATCAGCAATTTGATCTTCAATTTTCACATATTCTAAACAAATATCATGATTCTCAATATGTTCTCTAATAAAGTGATGTCTTACATCTATATGCTTGGTTCTTGAATGCAGTACTGGATTCTTAGTCAAACATATAGCACTTGTATTATCACATCTAATAGGAATATTGAAATAATCAATGCCATAATCTTTCAATTGTTGTTTCATCCAAAGTAGTTGGGCACAACAGCTTCCGGCGGCTATATATTCGGCTTCCGTAGTGGATAGGGCAACACTGGTTTGTTTCCTTGAGTACCATGAAACCAACGTATTTCCAAGAAATTGATAGGTTCCACTAGTACTTTTTCTATCTACTTTGTAGCTGGCAAAATCCGCATCCGAATAGCCGATTAAATCAAATGTTGACCCCTTTGGATACCATAGTCCAAGATTAGTAGTATTTATCAAATATTTAAAAATTCTTTTTATAGTCAATAGATGTGATTCTTAGGACATGCTTGAAATCTAGAGCACATACAAACACAAAACAAAATATCTGGTCTAGAGGCAGTTAAATATAACAATGATCCTATCATGCTTCTATAAAGCTTTTTATCGATACATTTACTGTTTTCGTCCGTGTCGATCTTGATTGTAGAACTCATTGGAGTATTTGCCCCTTTACCATTTTGCATTCCAAATTTCTTGAGCATTTCTTTGACATATTTGGACTGATTTAAGAATATCCCTTCCTTTTGTTGCTTGATTTGTAGTCCGAGAAAGAAATTCAGTTCTCCCATCATGCTCATTTCAAATTCACTCTGCATGATCTTAGAAAATTCTTGGCATAAAGTTTCATCAGTAGCTCCAAATATTATATCATCTACATAAATTTGTACAATTAAAATATTTTTACTTTTATATTTAATGAACAAAGTAGTATCAACTTTCCCTCTTTGAAACTCATGATCAATCAAAAATCTATTTAACCTTTCATACCAAGCTCTTGGAGCTTGTTTTAGTCCATATAACGCTTTGGTCAATTTATAAACATATTTTGATTGATCCTTTTCTTCAAATCCTGGGGGTTGTTCAATATATACTTCTTCATTCAAATATCCGTTCAGAAATGCGCTTTTTACATCCATTTGAAACAATTTGAAATTCATATGAAAAGAAAATGCTAGTAAGATACGTATGACTTCTAATCTTGTCACGGGTGCATATGATTCTTCAAAGTCAATTCCTTCTTCTTGGGAATACCCTTTGGCTACTAATCTGGCTTTGTTTCTAATTACAAGTCCGCTTTCGTCCAACTTGTTCCTAAACACCCATTTGGTACCAATAATTGTATGACCATTTGGTCTAGGAACTAAATGTCATACATTGTTCCTTTCAAATTGGTTTATCTCTTCTTGCATTGCTATAACCCAGTTTTCATCATTGAGAGCTTATTCAATGGTAGTTGGTTCGATCTTTGACACAAAAGCATATTGTCCATAAATATTTTGCTTTGATCTTCTAGTTTTCACTCCTTCATACACATTTTTAATGACTTGCTCAATTGGATGGACATTTTTGAACTTTAAATCAGTTGGAGGTTTGTAAGAGTCATTACCTTCACTTACCTCTTCCTCCATGGATTTTTCTGGCTTGAGCTCGATTTCCTTTGGTTGTTCTTTTCCTTTTGTTTCATCTGCATCACTTAATTCATCCTCCTTTCTCGGAGTTTGGTTAAATTCATCAAAGACAATATGTATTGACTCTTCTATAGTTTGATGTCTTTTGTTGAAAATTCTATATGCTTTGCTATTTGATGAATAACCCAAGAAAATAGCTTCATCGCTTTTGGCATCTAATTTTCCCAGATTTGTTTTTCCATTATTTATCAAATAAAAAATACATCCAAAAGTATGGAAATATGATATGTTTGGTTTTCTGCCCTTCCAAAGTTCATATGGGGTCTTTTTCAATATAGCTCTAATGGTAACTCGGTTCAATACATGACAAGTTGTACTTACAGCTTCACCTCAAAATCTCTTGGATAGTTTATTCTCATTTAGCATGGTTCTAGCCATTTCTTGTATTGTCCGGTTTTTCCTTTCAACAACTCCATTTTGTTGAGGAGTTCTTGGTGCAGAGAATGTATGGTGAATTCTCTTTTCATTGCAAAATTCTATGAATCGGCTATTTTCAAATTCACCACCATGGTCACTTCTAATGGAAATAATTGAGCTTTGTTTTTCATTTTGCACCAAATTTGAAAACGAGACAAATATTGAAAATGCTTCATCTTTGCTATCTAAGAGTATGATCCAAGTAAATCTAGAAAAGTCATCCACGATTACATATACATACTTTTTTCCACCAAGAGTTAAAATGTCTGACGGTCCATAAAGATCCATATGTAGTAATTCAAGTGGTCTAGTTGTTGAGATTTCCTGTTTGGTGGAAAATGGCATTTTCGGTTGTTTAGATAGTTGGCAGGCTTTACAAATTTTATCTTTGTCATATTTGAGCTTTGGTAAGTCTTGTACCAAATTCTTTTTCCATAAGGTTTTGATATTTGACATATTTATATGTCCAAGCCTTGCATGTCATTTTCATGGATCATTTTCTATGGCTATTAGACATTTTCCTTCTAAGTCATCAAGGAAAACCAAATATACATTTCCATGTCTTTTGCCACTAAAAATTATGCGCTCGTCATCATCAATAACATTGCATATAGAGGATTCAAATACAACTTTATGTCCTTTATCACATAATTGACTAATACTCATTAGGTTGTGTTTGAGTCCTTCAACAAATAGAACATTTTCAATACATGCATTTGAAATACCATAGACGTTTCCTTTACCTTTTATTTTACCTTTTTCGTTATTTCTGAAAGCTACTGTTCCTTCATTACATGGGTTGATCTTATGAAATAGTCCTTTTTCTCCTGTCATGTGTCTTGAACAACCGCTATCCATAAACCATACATTATTGGCCTTAGCCTTAAGGCAAACCTGCAAAAATTGAGTTGAGCAGAGCTCATCCTTTTGGTACCCATTTTATGGGTCCGTTTGGGTTAGTTAACCTTTGAAGTTTGAGTTGATCCATCTTTGATCCCATAAAACCAATGCTTTTTGGCATCCAAACCAATTTAGCACCTAGGTTTTGCAGTTTTCTTAGTTTACATTGATAGATCTTATGTCCAAGCTTGTTGCAAAAATTACAAGCTCCCGGAAGTCTAGAAAAAGGGAGCCATTTTGTAATTTGTTCATTGGTTGGTCTTTTGGTCCAAACTGTTTGATTTATCTTTGGTTTAGTAAAATTGGTTTTGATATTATTTCTTGGTGCATTAGTTTCAGTTTGTTCAAGTGCATTGTACCCAAGTCCTTTCTTGCAAGTTTGAATTGTCATTTTCAAGAACATTTTTACATTTTCTCCTGGATTAGAGAACTTGGCAAGAGATTCATTTAATGATTTATTCTTGTTTTTAAGTTTTTCTTATTCATTTTCTAAGGTATTCTTTTCAACTTTTAATTTGTCTAATTTTTCAGCAAGTTTACCATTTACAATTATTACTGCATCACATTGTCTTTTCTTAATTGTAAACTTGTTTCCTAATTTCTTTATTTCTTCATATAGTGAATCATAAGCTTGTTGGAGTTCCTCTAATTCAGCACATTTAAGACATTCATTTGTAGAGAAATTTGAAAAAGATTTTTGTTTGGAGGTTACCTCTTGACTACTCATGCAGTCCGTTGAAGTGACTTGATCCTCCAAAGTTTCTGTGGCTGCAAAGCATATATCGGTGTTTGTTATGCAACAGATTCTTGCACAATCTGCTTCGCATTCTTCACTTGAGGAGCTATTCGTTGTAGATTCTTCTTCATTTACGTACATGCCTCTTCCTTTGTTTCTTTGAAATCTTTTGTTGTCGCCTCATTCTTTTCTTTGTTCCTTTGCCTTGTTTTCTTCGGGTGTTGGACATTGGGCTTGCATGTGTCCCGAACCGCCGCATCGGTAACATTTTGTTGTTTCTTTCTTTTTCTCTTTGGAGCTTCTTTCTTTAAAATTTATGAAATTTCTGCCTTTCCTCACAAATTTTCTGAATCATTTTGTGAGTAGGGCAATCTCATCATCATTTTGTGAAAATGAGGTATCGTCTGAGTCTTGTGCGGCTCTCAAGGCAATTGCCCTTTTGCCTTTATGATGATCTTCGTTTCTTTTCTTAATTAGCTCATGTGACATCAAGGAGCTAATTAGGTCTTCTAACTTTAATATGTTGAGGTCCTTGGCTTCTTCTATCGCAGTAATCTTTGGAGTCCAAGATTCCGGTAGAGCCCTTAGAATCTTCATAACCTGTTCAGATTCAGATATAGCCTTTCCAAGACCTTTCAAAGCATTAGTAATTTTTGAGAATCTAGCAAACATTTCAGAAATATTTTCTGTTTCTAACATCCTAAAATTTTCAAATTCTCCAATCAAAATGTTTCTTCTCGTCCCTTGGACTTGAGAAGTTCCTTCATAGATGGAGGTTAATGTATCCCATATCTCTTTGGCGGTTAAACAAGAGGATACTCTATCATATTCAGATGCCGTGAGAGCACAAAACAGTGAATTCATAGCTTTGGCATTGCTCTTCACGATTCTTACTTCCTCATCGGTCCATTTGGAAGCTTTTTCATCAATGGGCAAGGTCACACCATCTTGAATCGCAATCCAAGAGTCCATATCGGTAGCCATGATGAGTTGTTTCATTCTTAGCTTCCAATATCCAAAATTGTTCCCATCAAACAATGGTGGCCTAGTAAAGGATTGGCCTTCGGAAAATGCGGGAATGGAAGTAGATTGGGATGCCATGTCAATAAGATCTCTTTGGTAAGCTCAAAGACCCGCTCTGATACCACTTGTTGGTCCCGAGTTAAAGGCAAAACCCAAGAAGGGAGGGGTGAATTGGGTTCTTATAAAATTCTTTGGTAAATTAAAAACTTAACCCCTTGAAAGTTTAATCCCCTTGATAGAAATAAATAGAGAGCAATGAGATAATGAAAACAATAAAGAAAAACAGTAGGCAAGATTTATAGTGGTTCGGGCAACCTCTCCCTACTCCACTCTTCCAAGCTCACACACCATTGTGACTTGGGTTCCACTATGTATTCCGCGAATACACTTAGAGTCTCCGCTCTCTTCTAGATTCTAGCTCTAGGGGGCATATACAATCAGAGCCTATGCTCTCTTCTAGATTCTAGCTCTAGGGGGCTTATACAAATGACACAAGTAGATGATGAGTTAAACTCCAATCACAACTCTACTTGTAACGTCTTGGTTTGTTACATCAAACTCAAACCAAGTACCAAGAACAAAGAATAATGTGAAAATAATAAAGATCTACACTTTACTGAGTTGTGTAGGCAAGTTTCAGCTTGAGGAAGAATCTGTAGAAGCAACCGGTTGTGTATCGTTGAAGCTACTTGCAACTTGAAGCTCGTTCTTCCTTCGAAAGTGTATAGATCACTCAAATTTAGAGAAAAAAAATAGGAGCTCTTGCTTGCACTTCTTTTCTCTCTTTTGACTCTATATTGTATTTTTCCACGTTTGCTTGAGTGTCTATTTATAGAAGGGGGAAGATTTGAACGTTATAGAAGTGGTTGGCGCGCAATAAATGTTCCAACATTCAAAAATTCGAACGTTACTTCCCCAAGTCGCAGGTGGAGTCGACTTCATCTGCGACTTGGCTTCTAAGTCGCAAGTGAAGTCGACTTCGTGTGCGACTTCAGTTCTGCAGCTTCCAAGTCTGAGTCTAGGTCGACTTGGTTTCAGACTTGATCTCAAGTCGATCTTGGAATCGAATTGGATTGCGACTTGACCAGTTCTTGAACCAAAAACAATTTGATCCTTGTTTGATTCTCCTCTATCTTGCTTAGCTATTCTGAATTGGCTTCTCATTTTGTAGACTTTGTGAATTTTGGAGAGCTTGAAAGCTTGTATGGTTGATTTCCCTTTGATTCATGCACCTTGCTTGCTTTTGATATTAATCTTCATATCTTGAATTTCTTCATCTTGAAATATGCTTGAAGCTTTGCCTTGGACTTGAGAAATTCTAGTTGATAATGAGCTTGCACCTTTGATTTAGTCTTGAGAGAACTTAAGTTGGTCTTGGAATGAGCTTGAATCTGTCTTGAACTTTGAAAAACATCAAGTTGATCTTGAGGTCGACTTCGTCTGCGACTTCACTCAAGTTGCAAACTGGAGTCGACTTCGACTGCGACTTCAGATTTTTCTGCCCCAAAATCAACTCTGGAGTGAATTTTCCATCTCAAGTCGATGCTGGAGTCGACTTCGTCTGCGACTTGGCTTCCCAAGTCGCAAGTGAAGTCGACTTGGCTTGCGACTTCAGTTGCACTTCTTCCATTTTTCAAATCTGGTCGTGAGGTTTATTTTGAAGTCGAAGATGGAGTCGACGTTGGGATCGACTTCACCCTAAGTCGAAGTCCAAGTCGACTTGGAAATCGACTTGGCTGTCTTCATTCTTTAAACATTCAACATAATCATTAGTAATCACTTTATACTCAAATTTAACTTTGTTAATCATCAAAACTCATGCTTTGGACAATTTTGGTTCTGTTTTAAACATTGTTTCCAACACTCCTAACTTTTGTCTTCCTCATCGGATATCTACAAGGCCGGTTTCAATTGTAGGGCAGAGTGAAGATTAGGAAGTCTCAAGCTAAAGGGGGAGAGTTACCTTCGATGTCATTGGATAATGTAGAAGCTATATCAACATTAGGAGTGGAACTTTTATGGGAGGAGATTTGGACTTTACAGATCAATACAAACAAATGTTGAAAGATTGGTCTAGGTGAGAAACCAATCACACTTTGCTTGGTTTGGAAAAATAAGAGCTACATCCATGAAATGTTTAAATCCATGATGAGGAAGGTCTGGCGAGTCAAAGGGAAAATCACCTTCACAGAGATGGATGGCAACTTATTCTGGCCATGTTCAAGAACCAAAATTATAGAACTGTGGTCATGAATGGTAGACCTTAGTTGTATGAACAGCAATTAGTTATCGTTACATAGATGGTAGCCCCAATGAGTGCAGCAGAGGTGACGCTATATAAATCACCTTCCAAGATACATGCAATAAACACCCCTTATCTAGTCAACAAAATGACCCTAGGAGAAATGTTGGGAGCATCTTTTGAACGATGTCTCCAGGTGAAAGCCACAGGGTAATAAGTTAAAATCAAGGTGATCTTGGATGTTCGGGACCCTATTCGAAGGGGAATTTTTATCCAGGTGAGAAACCAAGAAAAATGTTAGATTGATTTCCAACATGAAAATTTACTATTAGATTGATTTCCAACATGAAAATTTACTACCTTTTGTTATGCATGTGGAAGAATGAAGCACATATACAAAGGATATCAAATGAGTAACCAGCAACTAAAGGAGATGAATGAAGCGAATATGCCATATGGGTACTAGTTATGATTGGGTTTCAAACCTGCAGACTTAAAAGTGAAGCTCAACAAGAAAAACAAGGTAGTTCCAAGACTATATGTAGCAAAAGGACGGATGGTAGTCGAGGAAAACACCGAAATCTCTAATATGAGATTGCTATTGACATCTTGACATCAGGTGGCCTCCGGTATGTCTGAAGATACTGAAGGGAAGAAGATGGGAGAAGGAAGACACTAGTGAACCAAGCGAAGGGAATGGGAAAGTTAGTGAATGATATGATGGGGATAAGTAATGCTGGTCTAAAGGGCAGTAAAGGACGTCAGAGTACAGGGGATGTATTGAACAAGGATAGCATCAAGATGTGTAGGGCAGGGGAAACAAATGTGGTGAGGAGTGTATTAGCAGTTAATGAGGACCCTATCCAAGAGTTATTACCCTTTGTTCTTAGAGGTATTGTTAACAAGGGGAGAAGACCTTATGGAGTTCTGCTAGGGAACGAATGGACATGCACTTAGGAGGGCTTAAACTTGATACAGAGAGGCTAACTCGAATCAAGAAATGGGTAGAAGAACATAATATGCTTGCTACCTACCCCCCAAGTTACAAATGCTTTTAAAGGAGCTAACTATCCAGGACTTGGTCAAGCACAAACTATGAATACACAACTGTCTCAAACTATTAATAGTGGATTAATGTGGACCAAACAAGTGGGTAGAAATACTAAAGATGTTGCATGTCATCATGTTCAGATGGGATCTTGGAAAAGAAGGCCACGAGTGGGAAACAAGAATCGTGATATACCTATATCAACCTTATCAAGGGACTTTGTGGGAAACAAAAGGGGAAGTAAAGACTATAGCCAGGAAAGTGGGGAATGGGCAAATAGTAACAAGATACTGAAGATGGACCTTGACAGCAGTGATTCTACATCTTCATATGTTGGAAGCTAAGAGAAAACCTCAGGTCCGCCTACCGCAATGAACATCCTAGCTTGGAATTATCGTTAGCTTGGGAACTCACCCACAATTTGCAACTTGCTTGACATTGTCAAAGCAAATGGTCCCAATTTCCTTTTTTTAACGGAAACCAAATGCAGAAAGGTGGAAATGCACAGAATAAAGACCAAAATTCATTATGATTTTTTCTTTACAATTGAATGCAGAAAGGGGTCTTGCTTGATTCAAGAAAAACAAAACCAATTCACACTTGCCTCTTGTTCTGACAATCACATTGATACAGTCATCTACACAAAGTTCCAAAGGTGCTGGCATTTGACAAGAATATGTGGTAATCCAGTTGCAAATAGAAGATGGGAAACATGTTAGCTCATGCAAGTCTTAAGGTCCCAAAATGACTTCCCGTCAATGCTAATTGGTAATTTTAATGTAGTCACTTACTGTGGCACCCCCGACCCCATGCGTCACAACCTGAGCCTTACTCCGGGATCATTTTCGATTGGCAAATGTGACACAGGATTGTTGCCCTATTCACGATGCGAGATTTTTGTATATATTTCATTTAGCGGAATAATAATTTTTTTCTTTTCATTCCATTTTCTTCATCATTTTTCCTGCAACATATACTTGTAATTAACTATACATATCATTCTCAAATCATCAATTCATTCATAACATGATAATTTCATATCAACACCAAGTATCCATCCATTCTTAGCACACAAGCACTTACCATTTAACCCATTTCTTGTCTCAGTCCTATTATGTCAATACAAGGCATTTACAATCTAATCTTTTTACTGTCTCAATGATATAATACCTATACAAGGTATCCTGAATATATGTATTACTTATATCATATCCCATTAAGGCATTTATTCATATTTCAACATACAAAGGACTACAAACCTTTGAAAATTCCTTTTTCCTTTTCTTGACAAGAATATGTTTTCCATCACTTGAATTTCCCTGCACCTGTCTACGGTTGGGAAAAATAAAATATGAGTATGAAACTCAATAAGCAAGCATTTTCTTCATTTTCATGTAACACATTTCATGTAAATCATTCATATAAATCATTCATGTAAACCTTTTCAATCCCAATTTCTGGGCATTTCATAAACCATCGATATGCAAATGCATTTTTTTCATTTAATAAACAACACTTATTAAGTGATCATCCACCCATAATATAATCCTTCATGTGAGGGTACGCTAACTAGGCGAATATCTTTTCATGACATGATCATTTCCATCCATGATGCCGGACCTTCCAACTTGGCAACGTCAAGGGCAGACACTCGGTCCTGCTACTGCCTTGACTCGCCTGCCTGATTTTCATTCCATGCATGACTTTCATTCATCCCGGCATTATATATCTCATTCACATGGAAACCTGTCATTCTCATGTAGAGAAGTATTTGTACGATCCTTTTAAACACCATTTCAATAAAGCAACATTTAATTCAAAGAAATATTTGCATAATCATTGTGAACATATAATTGGTAATCAAATTATCTTGTGGAAACATAAAGATAGGTTGTTAAAATAATAGTTCGATTGGAATGAAGGAATGACCATCCTTAAACAATTTTAGAAACATTCAAGTAAAATAATTTACAATTAATTTCAGCTTTGAGAAGAAAAAATATTTATAAAAGCATTGCTTGCTTACCTGTGGTGATCCTCTTACGCCTTCCATCTTTTCCTTGCCTTTTCCTAGACAAGTGAAAATGATTTCCTTATACATTTACATGATGTCTTGTGCTTGCATGCCTTATCCTTTTATCAATTCATATTACATGTCATATGGTTTTCAATTCTCATTTGGTTCATAACAAGTTACTTTTTCTTTTGGGGTTAACACTTATATTTCTTAACAATCCCACCCATATAAACTTAATAAATGGTTCGTTTCTTCCCTTCCATACTCATGTCTAGTGTATAGATCTCTTAAAATTATTCAAGATATTCATTCATATTCTATAACAAGCTACTTTTTAATCAATCCTTTTTTTGGAATGAATATCCATATCTCTTAAATCACATATATTAGTAATTGACCATTCTTTTTATTTAACACCCTTGTCTAGGGTTTAAACTATTGAAATCTTTTATGGCTCTCAACTATATCTTATAACAAGCTATACACAATTCAAATTTCTAAAATTCACATTTACTTTTGATAATGGTCACACACACACACATATATATTTTGACTTGCTCATAAGTCCATTGATAACCACATAACTATATAACTTAGTTAGTGGTTCGTTTTCTTCATTCCATCCATATATCTCAAATAACATATGTATATATATACCATAGGGTTTTCAATTTGCATTTAATCCTAATCAAGTTAAATTTAAATACTTTTCTCTATTAATACATCACATCTTTTAACATCCATATATGTATATTCATATCTATATAATCTTCATGGTTGATCGATCTTTCCATTCAACCCTAAGTCTAGGGTTTCCAATCTTTTGCATTTATTATAGCAAGTTAACTTCTAGCAATTAACATTTATCCTTCTTAGTAAACATTAATATTTACCTTTCATAATAGTTTCATATCTACATGTTTACCTTTGTAAACTTAGTAAATATTCATTTATTCTATTAAATACTCAAGTCTAGGGTATTCAATCACTTGTAATTTTTAAGAGACTTGCTTATGATTTATAGCAACTAATTCATATTCAATTTTTTAAATTTACATCCATCTTTCTAACAATCACATATATCCATTTGAACTTAGTGATTGTCATTCATTCCATTTAATACCTAAGTATAGGTATTTTCTCTTTCATAATCATTCATTTCATTCAACACTTAAAACTTAGGGTATTAAACTTTTACATTCATTTAGTGCTTGTTTATAACTTATAACAAGCTAATTTTACATAAATCCTTTCTTTGAAATAAATACCCACATTTCTTAAATCCCATATGATGTATATACTCATTTGATCTCAATAGTTAATCACTCATGTTATTCAATACCCATAACTAGGGTATTAAACTCTTGTTGTCATTCAAGGTACTTGTTGATGATCTTTAGCAAGTTAATTTCAAATCAAATTTCTGAAATTAACTATCCTTTACAAAACAGCACTATATAATCTCATTTTTCTAAGTTTCATTTATGCACTTGCACCTTAACTATACATACATAAGGTGCTATCTATCAACCATTATTGTGACCATTTAAGGGCTCATTTGTAATTTATAACAAGCCAAATTCAATTAAAATTTCTGGAGTTCATGTTCCCCTTTTCAAAACAGCCCCTTATGTGCTTAAATCCATCAAGTTTCACTTTACTACTTGCATCTTAATGATGCATACATGAATTACGAATTATCAACCACTATTGTGATCTTTTCAAGGCTTGTTTACCACATTTATCAAGCCAAATTCAACCCAAAATTTCTGGGTTTTACTTCCCTTTTCAAAACAGTCCCTTATGTGTGTATATTCATTAAGTTACATTTTCATACTTGGATATTAACTCAACATACATGCGATACCATCTATCCATCTTAACTTAATTATGGATTTAATCAAGACAAATAGAATTTCCCAACATCATCTAACTTGAACATCCATTAATTGGTGCATACAACTCACTTGAAACCCTAGTCACTTGGACGTTAATCAAGGGTAAGATGAGTTGATCATTAATTAACTTAAAAATTCATACATGAACTTAACATGGGATGTCACTACTAACTATACTCCTCTTAAAAATTAAACTTTTTAGTTTCAACACTTATGAAACATTAAAGGTAGCTACATACCTAGATTTTAAGAAATTTTCTTTCCTTTTGATGAGGCTATGGACGTCTAACGTAGTCCTTCTCTTCTTCTCTTTCTTTTCTCTTTTTTTTCTTCTTCCCTTACTTGCTTGGGATGTCCACCACCCGCTGCCCTTCTTCTCCTCTTTCTTGTTTTTCTTTTTTTCCTTTTCCTAGCTGCTGTTTGGACGTTCCTTACTATCCACACTTGCTGAAATTTTTTTTCATCTCAATTGCTACTGAAACCATCCCCTTACTGCCCATTTAATGCTTTTATAGGATGCTGAAATCAACACCCTAATGACACATCATAACTAAGATTTAATATATATTTTTTATCAATATATTTTTGTATAAATATAGGCCATTCATTATACCTTATTGCTGCCCAATTTCAACCATCCAAGTGTCCATCTTTTAAGCCATAAATCTCATCACATTGGTACATAAGAATCCTGCTGATTATGTCCCCTTTTTCCAGCTGATTTTCATGTCGATTTTTGGCATTTTTTGTCACTAAAAATCTATCCATTGTTCACAATCTCACCGCAAGTGCACGGGTCATAGATTGTAGTATATAAATTATCTATCCACAGGAAATTCGGGACTATAAATTTTTGCTTTTAAACGCTTTCATGTCGGATATGGAGAAAATATAGTAAATAAAATAGAAAAGTGGGGAGAAAATGCAATAAATGAAAGGAATAGGAAATAAACAAAATGGGAAGAGAAAATTGCAAATTTAAAAAATATGAGTAGAGAAAATGAGAATGCAAGTATCTAGGGTCTAGGATTTCACATGCATCTTTTGTAACGGGTAGTAGTATAATTATTTAATTTGGATATTGTTTGTTAAAGGAGAACAATCCCTAATTTATCCTTGCACCTTCTCTCGAAACCTACAAGGCATATCCTTATTTTCTTAACCACATATTCTCATGGGATTAAGTTAATTAGAATCCATTAAGTTTTGTGGTTTGTTCATGGAATTCCTCAAGGTTATCATGCCTATTCTCATGGTCTTAGATTTCCGGGTTTAATATCTTGATTATCATATATTAGGTTTCCACATCTTGGTTCCATTACCTAATATATGGAATCATGCTAAAGTACGGGCCCATGTACAAAGCAAGTATAAAAATCACAAGATATTAAATTAACAACAATATCCATCATAAATAAATTAAAAATCCACACCACGCTACATTGTACACATGCTACATCCTAAGCCCTAGATTTAGGATTTAGCCAAGCATGTTTAAGTCCAAAATAAAATTAAAATTACAACCCATCTTAGACAAGACAATTAAAATTAAAAAGGAAAAAGATAGAAAAGCTTATTGGTTTGAAGCCCCGATGGTGTGTCGGCCGCTCCACACTACTTGCAATCCGCCTTTTGCCCGTGCTCTCCACCTTGCTTTCTCTCTCTTTCTCTCTCAAAATTATGCTCTAATCTTCTTCTAAAATTCCTGCTAAAATATTTTGAAGTGGCATCCTTGCAGGGATTTTCTGTTGCTTGCTCCTCGGAATTTTTCTGCTGCGGAACGAACTCCTTAGAATATTCTGATGATGCCCTTTCTTTGCCGGTTGCTCCCCTTTTATAGATGCATACTCAATTGTCGTGGGCCCCACTCATCAATTACTGTGGACCCCATTCATCAATTGCTGTGGATTTGTTGTGGAGTCCATCTGCATGATCACGTGATGAGCAAGGAAATTAAATGGGCATCTTATCTTGTTGGGGTCCATGCATGGGCAACTGGTTTTCACGTAAATTGCAATGGTTTGGATGACTTGAAAACATGAGGGATGGACGCCTAGAATTAAATAAATGGACGTTATGTCTATGTGGTTGCATTGGACAGATGAGGATGATTTGGACGGCTATTGCTTGGGCGGTGAATGGGTGGATTTTAAACATCCAAATCAACGACTGGAATTAAAAGGGCTGGGCGGTAAATTTTGGCAGCTGCATGGATTTCTTTTCTTTTGGGTGAAATAAAATCTGGACGGTGGATTGGATGGATGCAAACAATGCTGATCACGTGATGGTGCTGGGAAATTAATGGGCTGCTGCATAAAATGAATTGACGGTTGCAATGGAAGTCATTTATGTGATCATGATGCTACAAATTTTCAGATGCATTGTTTAAAAAGTTGGTCATGTGAATGGGCACGTAGTGGGGTCCACCAATGGCATGTGAATTTGCTGAATTTTACATGAATGTTGCTGGAAATTCTGGCTGTTGTATTGGTGGGCCATAGATGGAGCTGCATTGCTTTATTATTCACGTGAATGGGGATTTATGCAATGGGCATTTGCTGCATTGGTGGGCCACACATTCAGCTTGTCCACGTGATATGCTGGTGGTGGGATGATTTGATATTAAATTCTGTGGACAGCTACGTGAATTTTAATGGTGGAAAACATTGCTGCTGATTTATGGACGTGGGGTCCATCAAAATGCTGCTGCTGTTGAATATTCAACAGGTAGCATGGGCGAAATAGAAATTCATGTGAATTTGCTGAATTGCTGGATTTTCAGATGCAATGCTTTAAAATCATGCTTACGTGAATGGGCATAAAATAAATGGGAAGCTATATGATGGACGGCTGGATTTTAATGAGTGGAAATGGGGTCCAATACATGATAAATGGGATGCAAATGGACGTAAATCTTGCTAGAAAATAAAGGGACTGCTGCAATAGAATTTCACGTGATCAGATAGAGGGCGTTGTGGACAGCTTATTTTCGTGATGCGCAGCTGGAATATGACGTGGACAGCTTAGTGATGGTTGGGATTAGTGGACGGTTTGATGTGTTGGAGAAATGGGCAGCTGAATTCTTGGCCATTGGACGTGATCATGTGCATTTTTTAGATGCAATGGACGGTGGATATTTATTTGATTGGCCGGTGATGAAATGGATGACTTGGAATTTTTTTTTCATGTGGGACCCACTTGGTGCAACTTGTTTTCCCTGCATAAAAAAATATTTAAATCATTAATTCGTCAAAATTATTAGTGGGTTATTATTATAAAAATTATTTCAAACCCATTTAGCAACAAATAAAATGTAATTTCAAGCCAAAAGATTATAAAATTTGTGTAAATTGCTTGAAATTAATATTTAATACCCAAAAGTTACAAAATCACATTTTAAACCAAATTTCATATTAATTTCAATTAATTACCCACCAATTTGGTATAAAATGTCCATAAAATATAATACCAATTTCTGATTATCACCCATTAACACCTAGATTGACACATATGCAATGGGGATTATAATTGGTCAACTTGCATTAATTTGGTTGACTTTAATCTTGCCCAATTGCATCCTACAATGACACATGTCATTTGAATCATAATTGTCAAACCTTGTTCTACCACATGTTAAACATAGGTTGTAAAGTCAACCTTAGGGTAGGGTTCATTAATATCACATAATCATTGCTAATTGCAATGACATTTGCATTCTAATTAGGGTTTTATAAGGTGGTTTGATATAATCAAATGCACTCATAACTTAAGGTACCTTAATTTACCCTTCCATAAAAAATTTCATCCCAAAATTATGAACATAGGCTAAGATATTAGCCTTTCAATTTAATTAATGAAATTTCATGTCATTTCCAGTTGTTTAACATATTGCCAATCAAAATACTCATAATCCACTCCATTCATCTTGTAGGGCATATTAAATTAGACTCGCCCTTAAATTTTCATATCAATCCATCTTGTATATCACAAGATATCAATTTCTTAAATAATTCCTCAAAAATAAAATAGAAAATGGCAATTAACGGGCTTGCCACCTCATCTCATCTCTACACCCTATTTTGTCCTTTTGTGCTGATTTTTCAAGATAACCAAAAGTGATTAAATTAATCATTTTTCTTAATTAGTTACCCTAATCCCATTCATCTAAATTAAAGACATGAAATTTAATACCTCTCAGGCCAATGTGGATTAACTTAAACCCTCCATCTCTTGGAATTTTCCAAATTCCTCCTTGTACAAAATCCAAATTCCTTCATTTTGCTTAAAATAATCGGGGTTTCACACTTATTCTTCTGAGTATATCAACATGTCCACAAGGGCAACAAGTAAAATGGAATCTTTCGAGCAGTTATAAATGATTTTTAACTTTTTGATTTGGGGTTTGTGGGTGAGACGCGGAGAAATAACGAAAGGGTGGAGGCTCATGTGGAGGCTAGATTGGATCGGGCTATGACTACTGTGAATGGTTGCATATGTTGCCATATGCTACGCTTATCCACACATCAGCAGCTACGCTTATCCACACATCAGCATCAGTGTCTGATCATTGTCCCATCCTCTTCCTAATGGATGCCCGTCAATCTGCAATGAAACCACAACATGTCTTTAGATATGACCAATTTTGGAGACGAGATAAGGAGGGTCAGGTGGTGATGAATTCACGGAAAATAGAGCATCAAAATTATTGGATGAACTTCCAAACAATCAGAGGTAAGATTAGAAGTTATGAGGAAAAATGGTTAGCTTGGAATCATGCAACTAAAGGAAATATCTATAAATGAAGCTAACAGAAACAATTACAAAGGCTCAAGTCTATGTCTCTAATGGATGTGTGAGATGACCAAATCATGCTGATTGATATCAAATTAAATACCCTTTTAGAGGATGAGGAGATCCTATGTGCATCTAAGCGAAGGAAACAAAATCGTATTGTCTATCTAGAATATAACGCTGGACAACTTATATGGGATTAGAAATAGATGGAGAACTTAGCGAAGAATTACTTTTCACACCTGTTTACTATTAAACCTCTACAAGGAAGAACTCAAGCGAGTTTTCCAAGACATGGACCAATTAAGGCTGTGGGCCCAAATGGCATGATGGCAGGATACTTTCAACATCACTAGAACATTGTGGGAGATGAGATTTTCGCAGCGTGAAAGAATTTTATGGAGACACTTTCTCTTACTTAACAAAAAGCATATTGGCAGAAATAAACCAAATAGTACTCGTTCTCATTCCTAAAAAGCATGGAGCTACAAAGTTATCTGATTTTAGGCCTACCAGTTTGTGTAATATTATCTACAAGATCCTAGCAAAAGTGCTAGCAAATAGGCTTAAGAAGTGCTTGGAGAAGATCATTTTAGTGAATCACAATGCTTTTGTCCCAGATAAACTCATTATTGACAACATGCTAATAGCATATGAGATATTGCATAACATGATAAAGAAAAGAAAGAAAATATAGGGAAATGCAATCAAGTTAGACATGGCTAAAACTTATGATCAAGTTGATTGGATTTATATTTGCGAAATCATGCATCAGATGAAATTCAATAAGAGGTGGATTACTTGGATCTACAGCTGCATATTTATAGTATCATAATCAGTTTGTGTTGATAGATATCAAACTTCTCCCTTCAAGGAGAGCAGAGGTATCCTTCAAGGTGACTCCCTCTCCCCCTACCTCTTCTTATTATGCGCTGAGGGGCTTTCTACTATTTTCATCGACTACCAAAGAACATGTTTGCTTCATGGAGTCAAGGTATGTGTTATGGTTCAACTTTATCTCACTTATTTTTTTCTAATGATGTATTCTTTCTTAAAGATTTAAGAAGGGAAACTTTCAACTTTTTAAAAATGATTAGAATGTATGAAGCTTGTTTAGGCCAAAAGGTCAATATTGATAAGACAACTCTTTTCTTCGGTCATAACACTTTCCCTTAAATAAAGGATGAGATGGTGCATATATTGAGATCTAGAGGAAATATAATTCAAAAGTATCTAAGGCTCCCTGCTTAGATTGGAAAATCATGGTCATAAGCTTTTAAATACAGCAAGGACAGAGTTTAGAAAAAAAAATCAAAGTTAGAAAGAGAGAATCGTGTCATGGGGTGGGAAGGAGATCTTATTAAAATCGATGGTGTAAGCCATCCCCACCTGTGCAATGAGCTTATTCTATTTACCAAAAAAACTATGTGAGGAAATACAAGCTATCATGAGTTATTTTTAGTGGGGTGAAATAGACGAGAAGCAAAAAATTAGTTGGATTATGTGGGAAAAGATGTGTACAACTATAAATTAAGGGGCATGGGTTTCAAATGTCTATAGGTCTTCAATATGGCTATGTTGGCAACTCCTCACAAATGAAAATTTACTTCTTCATAAAGTAATGAAAGCAAAATATTTTCCTATAGCAGAATTGTAGGATTGCACTGCTAAGCCCTCCGATTCTTTTACATGGAATATTATATTAAAAGCTATGCACTTATCGAAACAAGGCTATAAATGGTGGCTGGGCAATAACAAAAATATCAGATTTTTTCAGGATTACTGGGCCCCCCATTAAGCTACATAAAGAAAGTCCATTGTTATGCGAGATCCAAGAAGATAGCAAGGTAGCTAATTTTATTTATTAGAGTACTAAGACTTAGAATGAGCTTCTAGTTCAAAGAGTAGTGGGAGAAGAAGGATGGTGGGTTGTTAGCACTGTAACAATATTGATTGTGGAAGAAGAGGATTCAAAATTCTGGAGGATGGAGCACCATGGCAGATACAGTCTCATGTTTGGCTATAAACTTGGAATGTTGGAAATCTAGGATCAAATGTCTAGTAAGGATTATTCTATGGACCCTACAGTTCTTTCCTCCCCGTGGAAGTTAAAGCTGCTTAGCAAAGTCCTTATTTTTGCATGGAGGTTGCTAATTGACTCCTTGCATGCGAAAGTTAATATGAACAAGTAGGGCATTCCTATCTAGCTACATGCTCTTTTTGCAGTGCAACTGACGAGGACTATCTTCATCTTTTCTGGCATTAACGACAACCAGGTGTGCCTTCCATTCTTATCTTCTAAACTTGTTTTCTGGTCTGGTGTACCATAATATATGGGATGTTTTTCATCATTTGCTAAATCAAAGGAATTTGTGCTCTTCTTTTTCTCATTTGTACCTGCCAAAGATTATAGTACCTAAGAAACAAATACTACTTAGAAGGGAAATAGCTGCCTTTATTTAATGTGGCCAAGTGGGTTATAGTTTATATTCAGTCAATCAGATCTGTGAGCCCGCTAAAAATGCAATCGGATATCAAAGGATAGTCCGATGCATTGGCAAAAATGAGAACAGGCTACATAAACCTAAATGTTGATGCAAGTTTTGATCTAAACACAAAAAGAAGGGTTTTGGTGTTGTGTTGAGGGATTCAAACAGCACATGTGGTAGCAAAAACTTGGATCACTGTTCGCAACCTCACCACAAGTGCATGGGTCGTAGATTGTAGTATATAAATTATCAATCTACAAGGAATTTGGGACTATAAACTTTACTTTTAAACTCTTTTATATCGAATATAAAGAGAATAAAGTAAATAAAATGAAATAAAAAATAGAAAAGTAGGAAGAAAAATAAAATTGAAAACTAGAATGGGAAGTAGAAAACAAGGATGCGAGTAGGGTTTCACATGTGTCTTTTGCAATGGGTAGTGATGTAATTATTTAATTTGGATATTATTTATTAAAGGAGAACGAACCCTAATTTATCCTTGCTCATTCTCTCGAAACCAACAAAGCGTACCCTAATTTTCTTAATCACCTATTTTCATGAGATTAACTTAATTAGAATCCATTAAGTTCTGTTGAATGTTCATGGAATTCTTCAAGGTCATCATGTCTATTTTCATGGTCTTAGATTTTCAAGTTTAATATCTTGATTATCATATATTGGACTTCAATCTCTCGGTTTCATCGCCTAATATATGGAATCATGCTAAAGTACGGGCTCATTACAAAGTAAGCATTAAAATCATAAGATATTAAATTAACAATAATATCCATCATAAATAAATTAAAACCACCCACCACGCTATATTGTATGCATGCTACATCATAAACCCTAAATTTAGGACTTAACCAAGAATGTTTAAGTCCAAAATAAAATTAAAATTCAAACACATCTTAAATAAGGCAATTAAAATTAAAAAGGAAAAGAGATAGAAAAGCTTATTGGTTTGTAGCCCCGATAGTGTGTTGGCCGCTCCACGCAACTCGCTAGTCCGCCTCTTGCCTCTTGCTCTTCACCTCATCTCCACCTCTCTCTGTCTCTCTCGTTACTTCTCTGTGTGCCTTCTCCAATTGCTGCTTAGCTCCCTGTATACATGCAAATTCCTCAACTCTCTTAAAATAACATAATCTGAATTTTCGTTGGATTTGGTTGATGCACGTAAGCTGGTGGACCCCACATTCACTTGCGTGCAATCTGAATTTCGTTAAGCTGCTGCTTGGTTGCTAAGGGCGGTGCTGATTTTAAAGATGTGCATGGCTAGGATATTAAGCTGAAAAATGGACAGCTTGGTTTTAACTTTGGCAGCTGGGATGCTTTGCTTGGAATTTTCTGATTGGATGTAACCAAATTAACGGCTGGATTAATCTTTAGGTGGTGGATTAAATTGGATGCCAAAATTTTGAACAGCTACTTTTGAACGGTTTGGATCTCCTTATCTTAGATGGGCTTGGACGGTTAAGGACAGTTTGGATGGATTTTGGATGGTGGGGATTTATTTGGACGGATGTGAATTGTGATTTTGAGAAGCGAACAGCTTGGACAAAAATGGGCAGTTGAAGCGTTGTTGCAATTTCTGGATGCCAGGATCATAGCATGATTAGTGCTAAAGTTTTGAACTTGAACGGCTGGATGCATAGAAAATTGCTAGCGTGGACAACATCTGATTTTGAATTAGATGGATGGTCCTGAATTTGCATGCTAATCTGCATAAAACAAAGATTTAAATTATTAACTCATCTGATTAACAACAGGTGATAAATTAAAATTATTTGAAGCCCAAAATAATTATTTTTAATAACAAACATATTTGGTTTTATAGCAAACAAATAAAAATATAATTTCAAGCCAAAAAGACTATAAAAATTATTTAAATCACTTGAAATTAATATTTAACACCTAATTGTTGCAAATACACATTTTAAATCAAATTTTACATTAAGTTCAAATATTTACCCACCAAATTAGTATAAAATACCCACAAATATATTATTATTTTCCAATTATTAAATACTCACACACTTGAACTTTTGCTTGTACTCAAGCAAATAAAAAAGGGTTTAAGAATAGATTGTGAAATTTCAAAACTTTGAGCAAAAAATGAAAATATTTAGCCAACCATCAAAAACCAGTGGGAGAATTAAACGAAAAATTTTAAAACATGAAACTCTTTGAAAATCTCAGTCAATAATCTCTTCTCACTTGACTAATGTTGTACACCCTATCACTTATTTTGCTTTCAATCATTAAGAGTTCAATAACTCCAGCAATAAACTCCTAATTATCAGGTATCTTCCCCTTTTGTATGGTTATTCAATACACACATTCAACAATTCAAGTAATGGTAGTAATGTAGTAAAATATTAAGCAAATTACCTCATATACATCCATCAAATTCTTGCAACCAAATTTCTTCTACGAACTCATTCAACCAACTCATATGATCATAAGGACTTTGGTGGGACAACGGTTAAGGTTAGCACAAGAAAAAAAATTTCAAATTTTTTTTTAAAAATTGAACCGTCTCCACATGATTTGAGCCTCATTTTACAACAGAAAACAATGTTGCCCTCACACTTTGTGCTTTTATCATTTTTTAAAAAACCTATTCTTACCCTTAGTTTAGTTTTTTTTAAAAAAAAAAACCAAGTCTAACAATAATTTGTCTCACCATATTTCAGGGTATCTAAGGAACTCGTTTTTTACAAATAAGTCGCATCACCATATTTTAGGGTATTTAAGAAGTCATCTTCATTATTTGTACAAGCTAGGAGGTCAAACCTTATTTCCAATTTACTTTTTAGCTCAAAATTCAATTTCAATATTGGTTCAATTAATTGGGAATTGAGGTTTGGAAAAGAAAAACTTAAATCCAGGCTTAATAGGGATGAACAACTATTATACTCTCGAAGTTAGGCTCATGAGAAAAAAATGCCTTAATATGTCCATGAGTTGGTCAAATTGAATTTTGGCTTTGGAAATTCTTCAACCTAAACGAGATTTTCATGTATATGGGAAAAAATACCTTTCATATTATGTGTATTAGAAATAACCTTTGATAATTGGAGAAAATTACTCTGACTTTGAAAGAAAACAAAATTGGTTCCTTGGTAATTAGTTTCATCCAGTGATTTAGGACAAAAATTCAAGTATTTTTAATAAGTACATGTTCAAAAATAAATTTAATATTTCACTAGAGTTTCAGTTATTTGCCTAACTTCAAGATTTTGAAATTCTAAATGTCACAAAATTATAATCATCAGGGTAGTGAAAGAAATAGTCCGAAAAAATTAATGCAACGCATTCACCCCCATGCTTGAAACTAGAATTGTCCTCAATGCAAATCATGTCATCAAAAAGATATATCAAAATTAAACTAGTAATTTTAAGAAATGTGAGATGTTGACTTCCCTGTTTTGGCGAGTTGAATTGATTACTTATTCTTCTGGACGGTCTGGATTTGATTACATGGACAGCTAATTGATTATGGATTGGACGGTTAAGGACAGTTTGGATGGATTTGGGACAGTGGGGATTTATTTGGAAGGTTGTGAATTGTGATTTTAAGAAGCGGATAGCTTGGAAAAATATGGGCGGTTGAAACTTGCAATTTTTGGACGGCCAGGATCATATCTTGATTAGTGCTGAAATTTTGAACTTGAACAGTTGGATGCATGGAAAATTGCTGGCGTGGACAACATCTGATTTTGAATTAGATGGATGGTCCTGAATTTGCATTCTAATCTGCATAAAATAAAGATTTAAATTGTTAACTCATCTGATTAACAAATAGGTGATAAATTAAAATTATTTGAAGCTAAAAAAATTATTTTTAATATCAACATATTTAGTTTTACAGCAATAAATAAAAATATAATTTCAAGCCAAAAAAACTATAAAAATTATTTAAATCACTTGAAATTAATATTTAACGCCCAATATTGCAAATACACATTTTAAATCAAATATCACATTAAACTCAAATATCTACCCACAAAATTAGTATAAAATACCTACAATTATATTATTAATTTCCAATTATCAATTACACAAGGAATTTTATATCCAATTTTGATGAAAGCACTAGCGGTCTTGAAGGGTCTTAACTTGGTGGTAGATCTTCATTATCAAACATCTACGCAGAAGGTGACTCATTACTGTTAGCCACTTTGCTAAATGGTCAAGAGGATATACACTAATACCCTCAGCCATTGATTGAACAAATCAGACAGCTTCTTGCTACTATTAGTAATTACTTTTTTACTAACATCTTGCATACAGGAAATGTTATAGCCCACACATTAGCCCATTTTGCTACAAGTTCTAATATTTTAGAAAATGATTGGTGGGAAAACTCACCACTCCATATAGTAGATTCCTTATATACTTGATAATGTTATCCTTAAAGAAAATCCTAATGGGATCCTGTTACCCTCACAGCCTCAAGATTTTTATGAAGCTTGGGAGTGAATGGTCTCCATTAGTTTTCTTTATTTCAATTAAAAAAAAATTGCAAAATCATTATGGTCGTACATTATATATGCATACTTTGAATTGCCCAGGCTTGCTTCTCTTGTGTTGGCTCACACTTGGTGGTGTCACTGAGTTTTCAAAGACAATTGGGTATAAAGAGAGAGCAACGGGGGAGAGGTGTGGCGGAAGTGAAGCCTACAAGCGGGGAAGCTGAGATGATAGCTAATGAGTGGATTTTCTTTCTTCTCTTTTATTTGTGATTTTTTGTTTATCTAAGATGGATACTGTTTTATTTTAATTTTAGCCTTATGTCCAATGTATTTATGTGTAGGTAAAAACCTCATTTTAGGATTGTAATGGATCTTGCTTCTAAACCATGATTAATTTATAATTTTTCTTTGATTTCATGATATTAATGTTAGATTATTTACTAAATATGTTCTTAATACTTCTATGAGATTAACCATTTTATAGACTAATTTGTGAATTTCACGTGATGCTTAAAAGAGATAACATGTGATCGAACTAAAGGTTAAATAACATACGATCTATGCATAATTCTGAATTTGTGTTATCTCATGGGATGTGTTAGAATTGCTAATATGGATAGAAATACTTATTAGCCATATTGTGTCAGTATTAAGGATGGGATTATTGATTCTTGTTATTTTAATTTCTTATAGTTTATATTGGAAGCTAAAATTAACAAGCAAGATTTATACGATCATCAAAAGAGGAGGATAAAAAGTGTTGCACTAGACTAATAATCTATATTAATTAATCAAATCAAGGAGTTGTAATAGATAATATGTGTATGCAAGTGAAATTGCCATCCTAGACTCATCCATCGGTAAGAGTTTCTCATTTATCTTACTTTCGTATGCATCAATCCAACCTTAGTCTATTTTCCTTTCGTTTCTTTTCTTTTCCATCTATTCTTCTTTTTTCTTCAAAAATCCAAGCTTCCATTTAAATTCATCTTGTTCGAATCAAATATTAGCTCTTAGTAATTAGTGAATATTTAGCATTCAAGTCTCCGTGGGAACAATAACTCTACACATTTATCTATATTACTTATGCAATGGATACACTTGCATAAAAATAGGCAACTCTATAGTTATGAAAATCATATATCTCAAAAAAGGAATTTCACAAAAATATCAAATAAAACATCCATGCCTATAATGAATAAGCATCTAAATAAAAGCGGAAAGACCCTACTTACATCCAACACAAAATTTCTTAATCTCCACATTTAGGCTCCGCAAGACTCCAATGTTTTCTTCAATTTTAATCTATATCAAAATAATAATAATAATAATAATAATCTTAAGTAGCATTAAAATTCCTTCCCTTAATTTTAACCGCAAAGACCACTTCTTTTGAGACACCCATCTTCCATATCACTCCAAATCTTTATAACTAATCGTTTCATTTCATCGTAAAATATCATTCTAAGGTTATTCAAGGTCTCATACTCAAATTTCATGCTCATATAAAACCCCTTTTCCGTACCTGTTAAAGTTTTAAAATTCTTAATCCTAATGCTACAAATTCATGCCAAATAATGCCTAAATCATTAGTAATATATTAAAGAAATACATTAGATAAGTAAAAAAAAAATTATGATGAAATTTCTTACCTAATTTTTACCCAAGTTTTTCCCAAATCTTTTAAACTTCAAGTTATTCGAAAGAAAACCCAGCACCGCTCTATTATATAACCCATAAAAACTCCCTTAAAATTTTCCCTCTATTCCTCCTCTTCTCCCTATCCTCCTCCCTTATTTTCTTCTCCTCTCTCTTCTTTGCACACATTTTTTAAATAGCTAGCAACTATTCATGGATGAAGCACGAATGGGTTTAAGGGGATTTTGTGAATTTGCAAAGTATTCTATCTAATAATAGGTTCTACAATTAAATACCTTTAGGGTTCTACGAACTGGATTGTAAAAATGATAAATAATTATAATCAAAAACTAAAAAATCAATTACTGCCAACTATTCTTATGTTCATGCAATGGATGATTATTAACCTTATCCAAATAACCATGATCACTTGCCGCATACGTCATGAAGTATATGTAGAATATCACCTTGTAGGATAATACATCTACACCTTAATGAATAATCATGATAATCCTAAACACTTCATGCAAGACATGTTTCAATCATGATAAGCACTCTTAATAGGCCCCATCCTAAAGCATGAAGTTAGTACTCCCAATCCCAGCTATGTGATTTTTGCGTACTTAACTATGTAAGTTTTCAAAGTAGCATATTAAACTTCCCAGTTTATCATTAGCTAAGTCTAACCATTTTCATAATTTACAAATAAATATATATCTTTTTAGAAAATAAGTCAATCTACTTAATTGATTTAGATGAAACTTGGTCTTTTATCTAAATAAATAAAATTAAATACAATAGAATGAGTGAATTTTCTATCAAGCATTTAGATATTAGAAGCGGAAAGGGTGAAACAAAGAGAGGTTCTCTAAAAGAATGACCCTAGTATAACCTCGTAACTCCCAAACATTTGGAAATTTAATCTTAAAGGATATACCGTCTATTTGGTTCCACAATCTTTGTTAAACTTTTTGTTTTCCTATCTTTTCCCCTTCATATTATCTTTGCCGAAAATCCTGTCAAACCCATCTTGAAATCCATCATTGGCCAACTAGTTAAGAAGAGGATGATGGTAAGTTAAAGGCATGTAATGTTTTATTCCACTATAGTTTTAGGCATCTTTGTTAAAAACAGATTTGTTTCAACAAGCATTTGTTTATGGTCATCTATCTGAACTAATCTTTTCACTCAATGGGTGTTTGCTTCTTAATATGATTCTTGTTCAATCCATCACACATTTATAGTGGCGGAGGTAAGACCTTTGATAAGGGGCAATTTGCCATTAAGGGAGTACAGTGGATTATTACTATTATTATTATTATATGATTTATAATGGTTGAATAGGAATGTATGAGTTCTAAGTTTCTTTTGGAGTATTATTATGTTGTTTTTGTTGTTAGACTTCATAAAATATGAAGAGGTTGATTCATATTTGGAGTAGGCACAGAAAGCTTACTTGTTAAATTGCTAACTCTAGTAAAATTGTAACTCAAACATTGCTTATGGGAAAATGTGTAATTTCTTGTGATAGCTTTAGCCTTCAGCAACGATTGATATGTAAGAAAATTCTTAATTGGATTAAGCTAATTGAATGCTTACGTGGTGTTTTGGCCTTTTTTGGGTCGGGTTAGTTCATCCCATTAATGTTGGTGGTTTTAAGAAATAAATGTTTAATTAATTCTCCAATAAATTTTACGCATTTAATTCTTGTGACCAAGTTCGAAAAGTATATCACAGAAGTATTTTGCGTTGTGTTCCATACTTTGATTTTACATCTCTAACAAGAAAATACTTGATTAAAATGCCGAATATAATAGTCCATGCTTTAAAAAATATTTATAATTGTATTAAAACAATGATAAAATGTATAGGTCTTTCTATAAATTTACAAGTGCACAAAAATTCATTTTCAATAAGAATTAAATCTGAGTGAGTACTTGTCACCTCGCGTCTTGACTCAAACAGGCTACATGTTGACATACAACATGACTAACAAAAATAAATGGAGGTCACTTAGCCATGCATTGTGACTCAAAAAGAATGGGTAAGCAATGAGGCGCTCATCAACAACAATAGCAATCATATACAGCAAGTTGAGTGTGCACTCAACTTCTAGATTTATATAGCAAACCAGTGTGTCCCGTATTCGGCTTGTGAATTTATACAAGAAGCCAACATCTCTCGCATTCAATTTTTGAATTTACACAGCAGGCCAGAGTGTTCTACATACAGCCTCTAGATTGAAAATTGAATTATTTTACCAAGAAAACTGAGTTCAAAAATGTGTTTTAGCAAATGTGGGCCAATTAAGAAGAGCTTGGGCCCATTAGGGTTGACTTAGGGATTTTGTGCCCATCTGGACCTATTGAAAAGAGTTTGAGCCCACCGAGGTTGTCATAAGTTTTGGACCTAACTGGGCCAAATTGAATAGTCATCAAGGGCTTTGGGCCCAACTAGACTGCTAAAGGGCCTTGAGTCCAACTTGGGAGTTATGGGCACAAATGGGTTTGTTGCAGGGCTTTGGGCCCAAATGAACTAGCTTTGAAGGTTCTAGTCATAACTAAGATGATTTAGACCATCTTTATGATTTGGGCCGAGATGGGCAAGTAGAGAATTTTAAGTTCAATCAAATGGATTTAAGCAAGCATAACCTGGCCATAATGATTGTTTTGGGCCCAAGTAGGCTTATTGAAGACTTTTGGACCCATTTGGTTTAATTGGCAAGTTTAGGACCCAAGCAAGCTTATTGGAGGGTTTTAAGGCCCCAAGTGAGCTTATTTGAGGGTTTTGCACTCAAGTGGGCTAACTAAAAAGTTTTAGACCTAAGTGAACTGTTTCAGGCTCAAATGGGTAGTCCAAGGCCTAACTAGGCTTATTGAAAAATTTTATGCTTAACAAAGAGGCTTTGGGCCCACTCAAGCTTGCCAAAGAAGTTTTAGCCAAACTAGGATGCCTAGGGGGTTGTGAGCCCAAATAGGCCTAAAATGGGTTGAATTGAGAGTTTTGGACACTAAAATGGGCTCAAATAAGTTGGATTAGACCCAATGGATAAACACATGTTGAAAATAATCTGTTAGCTGTGTAAAATTTACACATGTACCGATCATAATAGATCTACATGTTCATAATTTTGGCTTAAGAAGAGAGTTTTCATAGCTCTTTAATGCAAAACAGCTTTACCCTCTTTTGAACTGTGCATGTCCATAGATTGCTACCATCTAGTGGGCCCAACGGATCATGCATATTCTCCATACGAGGGCAAAGTGCTAATATTAAGCCGACTATAGGTATCTCTTGCTAAAGCAAGAATATGACTTATCATGTAGATTTGTTATGATCTGATCGCTCACAATCGTGGAAACTAGGTGGGGGTTGATGACTTCAGCAGCATAATAATTTTATTTGGGTTAAATCGAAAGTATAAAATTTTTGAAAAACAAAGGAAAACTCTTAACCCCAAGTTTCAAATCTTTTTCCACCAAGGTATTTTCATATGGGGCTAGGCAAGATGTTCCTTTGATTTCAAGCTAGGAAAGGATTTTTTAAAGGGATTTTTAGGACATTGGATTTTTTTTTAGGAGTAAAGGGAGCTCAAAATATCTAAGGAAAGTGCAAAGGATTTTAGGGGAGGGTTTTAGAGCTCTTAAGTGAGAATGAGGTTAAGGAGAGAGGAGTTGTCTGTGTGGAATGAGGGGTAAGGCCTCTATTTATGCGCTTTCGGGGTACAATTCCGTGGTTATTGTGGGGCATACAATCAGTTCTGCATGAAAAATTGTTGCTTGGCTTCTATTAAACCAGTTCTATGGGTATATGGGAGGCAGTTTTGCTTTTGAGATGTATATTGTTGTCTATTCTCAATATGTTGGCCTCTCTGTTCCCTTTTCTCTACATATTTTAAGTGTACTTTTACCATTTCTTTGTGAACCAAAATGAATGGCAGGGATTTTGCCACATCAATGTTTATGCTCATTTTTTCCTTACATTAGTCTTCATGGGTTATGTCCATATATGTTACTTTCTCACATGCCATGTTTTAACATCTCTTCGCTTTCTCCCATGCACATGTGTGCGGTAATAGTGCTACCTCACATACACAAAATTATTTTTTCACCTATGATATATTAGATGGTTGTAATGATGAGATCCAAAATATTGATAATTGTTGTTTTGAGATTTAAATCATCCATCTTGCTGCTCCTTGCCATGTTGTGGTTAGATAGAATTTTAATTAAAGTTTTCATGTATATTTGCTTAAAATAGATTCCATGATTTGCTTCCTCTCTCTCTCTCTTTCATTAAATGCTTATTGACTTTGTTGAAAGAAAGCACATAAAGTGATGTGCTTTTTGCTCATGCCTTGGAAGCTGAGACATGGCTTGTAATTCAATGGCATGCATTTTTCCATGCATGTGGATGACTTTGCATCTATTAATCCTATTACAAATGTGTGTCTTCACATGCCCTCCTGAGGAATTATGTTGATGCTACCATGTGTAAAAGTGTGATTCTTAATATGTTGTAGTTGGGAGTTCTATGACTTCAATTCATTTGTTCTGTCGGATTACTTCAAGTGACTAGACTTTCTTGTTAATAACCCTTTGAGGATTTGACAAATTGGAATGTGAGACAATCTCATTTGCAACGAGGCATGATATCTTGAAAACTCAACATCTAAGAATATAGTTTGCATATCTAAGATGACGAAACTGAAAGATCTAATTAATAAGCCAACAGCTACATGGTGGACCCGATACAGAATTAGCTATATAAATGAGCTTATAAAACTTGTTAGGAAGACTTAATAGCAACTAGGGCAACAAGTTACAAAGCCGATAATCTAATATTTGAGTGAGCAAGCCTAAAATTGTCAAGATGACTTTGCAAAAGCAAATGGTCTAGTGCAAAAAAAGTCATAATTCTCACAAATCAATGACTGAAGATGTGAGGACCAGGTATATAAATATATAAATTATAACCCTTCCCTATCCACGCGGTAATCTATGAATATGCTGTTAGAAATTAATGATGTTAGTGTGATATAGAACATATGTAGATATGACATCTAGGGGACTTGTAGTGTATACATGCATGTATTATAATCTTGGCACTTACGGCTGTATGGGACACCATTCACAAGCATGTTAGACATAAGTATGAGTTTTGCACTTGCATGCTTTCGTAGCTAAACCCCTGGTTATGATGTGATTTGTTTGATATTGATTTAGGGATGTATAATTGACGCATTGTTTAAGGCACTATGATTATCTTCCACTTTGCAGAGTAGGTACCCCCAGAAATTTTTTTAATTTACTAAGTCATATGGGTGGAAAAGCAAGTTACAAATCGTGATTGAACTCGGTCCATGCTTGGGCCTAGCCCATGCCTGGCCCATCTCAATGAGACTTAGTTAAAAGAAAGGCTGCGTTAGGGCTTCATTTATGCCTGTCTTCCTCTCCCTTCTTCCTCTGCTTCCTCTTTCCTTCTTCCCTTCTTCCCAGTCTCGATAGCCCCAGGTTTTTTTTCCAAAAAACTCATTCAAACCTCTTTGAAGATCATCGATTCGCACCAAGGAAGCTAGAAATCTAAAAGATTTGAGTTGAAAGCCACTGTTTTGGGGAAAATCATTATCGAGGCAAGTAAATGCTGCCTCTTGTTGAATTAGTGGTGGAATCTCATCTTAAAGATAATATAAGGCTGGTGTGAAGGGGTAGTGTCCAACAATTTCATGGTATAGAACATTAAAGTTCATGACAATTTATGATTAATAAGGTTTGGGGAAAAATGGAATGTTACTATTTGATCTTTGTGAAACAAATGAACCATTAGCAGTCCTTACATGATTAAAACATGACTTTATCGAATGGGTTGAACTAGGACAAGTGACTAGAGGCTTTCTCTTTTGTATCTAAGATGTGTTCGAGGACATGTTTGTGTGACTGTTGGTATACTAGATTTAAAGTAAACTTTGTTAATTTTGCCGATATTGTATGCATGGTTTGTGACATTCGTTCTTGTGTGATATGGATGATGTGCTATCGGAGATGGGTGATTGTAAATGGTTGTTCATGGCCCTTGGTTGACATGAGGAGAGGGTTTTTCATGGACCTTGGTTGACGTGAGGAAAGGGTTTTTCATGGACCTTGATTGACATGAGGAGAGGATGGTTTGTCATTTTTGGTTTATATGTAATTATATGTATATGATCTTAGGTGTGGGTGTTGGACCCATATGTCTCATATGGTCATTTAAAAATCATTTTTTTACCATCATAGCATGTGTATCCAGAGTTTATTTCTTTCGCTTTATGCTAATTACTATTTACTTACTGAGTCTGTTTAGACTCACATGGTTCGTTAGTTTGTCTTTAGATCACAGGCTAGGTGAGAAGCCTCGAGATGGGACTGAAGGAGGACCTAACCCTAGAAACATTTAGATTAACATTTATATTCTTAGTTATTTTGGATTTCTTTTTATGTTGACGTATGCAGACATTTAGATCCAACTGTGAAAAATATATTGTATGTGGTTACTTTAAACTTAGTTATAATCTATGTGGATACATGTATGTGATTTTTTGGGTTACTTGTGGTGTAATGATGAGTTATGATAACTTTCCTTCCAAATGGATGTCTTTATAGTATGAGCATGTGACTGTGTGAATGTAGGGCTAAAAGTTTATATTTTGAAATGAAATTATTATATTTATATATAACAGGTCTTTTGTACCACATCACCCCCTTATAGTTACGGGAAGATACTACTGAATTTTCCTTAAGTCGTATGGCACCCATTGACTAGCGATTGGGGGATGCTTAGGCAACGAGTGACACAAAAGAGTTGGCTAGCTACTCGAATTGAGCAAGCTTAGACATGAAACCCATAATACATCACTAGAACTTCTTGGGTAACTCAATATAGAGAACGACCTTGACTAGCAAGCTACAACCGAAGAGATCTAATGTGATTGGAAATCATCAAAATCATATCGAATAAGCTAACCAATAAATAAAAATGCCCTCATCATTTCCCTCCTTTCATGGAATCACCTTATAGCTAAATGGGGCAAATCATCATCAAAAAATGCAAAACAAGTGGGCCATCTGCTATGAAGTCAACTAAGCAAGTAAGAACCATGTAATTGCTTAGCTCATGGTAGGTATCAAAGGATATTATACTCCTTCATTTGCTTACATGTTTCTTTCTAGAAACCCTAGACGATATCATGCCCCTAACACTACTTCTTGTGGAAGGCATTTTCCATACTTCGAGAGTACATTTGAAATTTTATCCATCTTTGATGCAAAGTGGGCCTAATTAAGGCTTACTTACTCTAAGAAGGTTGAGCACAACAATGATGTGTAAAGAGCGAAGCAGGTGAAGCAAAAGCCTATATGCTAAGAAGATCGAACACAAGAGTGCTTTGTAATTTCTAAAAGATAATAAAGCTGACAAAACCAACGACTACGTATTGGGGAAGCTAGGCATGAAAAGTCAAGAAACTTTCAAAGTGGGCAAATCAAGGAAAATGAAGCTAGTGCCTATGTATTTTCAGCTCCTTAGGGAAAAGACAGATATAGAAGGAAAAATAGCTTTCTGATCAATATGATACTCCATCTACTTTTTTCTTTTGATTGAGTGTTTTGCTCTTGTCTATGCAAGATGTTGCGAACTTGGATAGTAACCCCTTTGTTCACTTCTTTTCTTTTTTATTATCAATTCAATGAAAAACTCTTCTATTTGTCCTTAATAGTCGCCTTAGACGTTGAAATTTCTAACCAAGGTGCTTACAGTGAAGAGATTCCAACCCATCCTACCTTTTATGGTCGCTTGTCTCACCTTAAAAGACAGAGACTTCAAGCTGCAAAGGAGGTAAAGGCTGAAGAGAATGCTGATATGATTCGTATTTCTATAACAATAAAGCAAGCTAACATTTGTTGTATTGTTACATCTATCTTCATAAATAGATGTAAATTAAATTCAATGGTTTCAGCTTCTAATGAACTCCATGCCAAAGTTAATCTTCACAAGGTGAGAATTGCTTCAGAAGATTAGGACTTCTCTATTTTGGAGGTTATGGCAGAAAAACTTCATGCATACATGTCACTCCAGCCGATGTGATAAATACTCTCCAAACCCTTATGGTGTCTCTTCCTTCTACAAGGGAGACAATAAAAGTGTTGAAATCATAAGATATTAAATTAACATAAAATACACTTCATAAGTCAAACAAACTACAATATCTGTAATATTGTACGCATGCCCTAGGTTAAGGATTTAACCTAACATGTTTATAATAAAAATTAAACACAAAATAGTGTATTTAAAGTCCATAAAAAACATTAAACCGAAAGAAAAGAATATTGGAAGCTTCAATGGTGTCTTGAATGCTTCAAGCAACTTGTTGTCTTGCTTTTTACCTTATGCTCTTCTCCTTCTCTCACTCTTAGATCTTAACCCTACCTCCAAGTATATTCTCAAATGCACTAGGTCATGTAAAACAAGTATTTAAATAGAAGTCTCTGAAAATCATGTAAAATAGATGCTGAATCGATGTGTAAACACACTCTAAGCCTCCAAACAATTTGAACCGTGTGGGACCTTGATCCACATAGTACAAACTGTCTGGGTCTCTAAACCACTTGTTTTGCTTCGAATTTTCATACAGTTCTACACCGACATGCTCCGAATTGTGTCATAACTTCCTCAATACATTTTAAACTATTTTGATCCATGTTTTTCTTCAAACTTGAGTCATGGAATTGCGTCAAACTTCCGCTTTCGTCAGGGCTCGTCAATTTAACCTTTTCATCTGAATTCGCATGTAATTTTCCTATTTTGCATAAACAAGAAGTGGTGAGTATTTTCACATAACCAAACTTAATCAATCAATTTATGACTCAAATTATCCAAATTATTTAAATTCTAATCTAATTATTATCCGAAATGTATAGTATGAAAATGACTTAATAAGGATGAAACTTTCATTAGTAGGGGAGGATGTAAAGACATTGGTTTTTATTTACTAATTATTTAAAAGTATTTTAAACAAGATTTATTATGAAAGAGAGAGAAATATATGAAGGGGTTAAAAAGTTAGTTTTAAAAAAGAAAAATAATTTTTATGTGGTTTTATAAATAGATTTTGAAGAAAGGATAATTTAAGAAAACAAATATTTTAGATTCAGAATCTATGAAAAAATTGAAATTTTTTTGACAAAGCTAGTCACTGGAGATGTCAACCCGTGGTGATGCTCTAATGGGATGACAGGTTGTGGGTAGCAACTGGGCAAACTCTAGTACGAGCTCACATTAGCTGCATGGGTGACGAGCTGCGTATATGTCTATTAAATTGCTCGCTATTTACGCAAGTATACGTGTCGTGTCAAGTAATAAAGAGTGAGTAGAGTATCGTTCCCACGAGGATTTGTAGACCGAAATTATTATTTAGCTTAACTGCTTTCGAGGGTTGTGAAATTCTGAGTTTGTGGTCCTATTAAACTAATAATTGCAAGGGAAAATTAGAGTAGAGATATGAGACTACTGGATACTAAAACGGGTTTACTGATTAGGGACGGCAGATGGATAGATCGGAATTCTTGAATCTAAACTATATTTCTCTGGTTCTTGTTAAGCGGATTGCATATGAATTTACTAGCCCAAGTTCATGTATCTTCATATATGTCTTCCAACAGTATATAAAGCTAATTATACCCTATTTAAGTGCTATGTTCCCATGCCATTAAATAAAGTGAAATTGATAAGTTCATAACTTGTATAATGACTACACAGGGTTTAACAGTATATTCCTATCCGTTAAACAACTCTCCTTACACAAAGGTCGAAACCTGTGCTTTGCACATGGATCTGGCAAAGATCTCCCTTTTCTAAGGGTAAATCAAGCAATTAAATCATCTTATAAGGTAGCTAATCTTGTAAAAGCATTATACTCACACATGCAAAGGTAAATCATACACAACCATATATATAAGTTTAAATATTCATTCCTGAATATTCTAAGAACCAAGAAACAATACAGTTTAGAATTCAATTCATCCTAACTATCCATCTAATGGAGGTTTAGTTTAAAGACATGATCTTAACAACCACTACATCCATATAAAAAGTATCCATAGTGCAGAGAAAGAAAATTGGAAAGAATAAGAAAAACTATTTTTCGGCGGTTTCCACCAACGGGACTTGATTCCTTTCTTCAATCCAAGCTTTGATCTTGATTTCCACTTTCTCTTGCACTGTAGTTCGTACTCAGGCTCTCTCTCCTTTTTTCCTCGCGCGCGAACCCCTAGGAACTATATATATAGAGTTCCCTTTTGTGCAGCTCATGCACTGAAATATTTACATACGGATGCGTATTGGCGCCTAGGCGCCAACTCTCTATGTGCTGACCCTAGGAATTTCTACACTAGCACCTAGGTGCCAACTCCCTGGATGTGGTTTCTAACTTGTGGTTTCAGCAATATTTTCACTTGAGTTGCATGTTGATGAAGTGGTGCCTGGGCACCCCTGGGTAGCACTAACTCTCTGGACTGCTCCCTTCATGTCAGCTGTGTGTGTTGCAAATGGTCAAGGCGTGTAGGGTGGCGCCTAGGCGCCAACTATCTGGTTCTGGACGCCTCAGCTTGCATTCAATTCGTCCGCTCTGCTATCATACGTCCCATCCTTCCTACAAAAGATGAAAAAACTAAATAAATGAACTAAAAATGGCTAAATAATGCAAAAATTGCCTAAAAACTAATTAATGCTCATAAAATGCAAAGCAGATGAAAATTAAGCTAAATGAGTGCAAACTATACCTAGTCTCTCGAACTAATGCACAAATTAACTCTGAAATAGGCCATGATAACTCGTAAAAATACGAGTTATCATACCCCCAAACTTAAATGTTGCTAGTCCTCGAGCAACACATGCAAACAGAATGAATGAATGAATGAATGAATGAATATATGTAGAAAAAAATAATCCACTCCTTTTGCTTCCGGTTGTGCATTAATCAATCCACTTAGCCATTTCACAAGGTCGTGATTAATTCAACCTGAAAAATCCATCATTATACAAACAAGGCATAAATTTTCCTTTCCAAACCAAGTTACATGTGGGTGCCAGAATTCCATATTCATAAAGACAGTTCCATGTCCTTAAACATTATCATAAAACATACATTCTTAAAATCATTTACAAGCCACATCTGGGCTTGTTAAGGCAAAACATATGCGTTTTATCTTCTTAATTAACTTTCTTTAGTCTTGTGTGAATATTTATAATGTTCCAAGATATTTACATAAAATATTCTTTTACCAGTGGACATTCTATGTCCAAAACATTTTTTATCATAAAATCCTTTAGCCAAGAGACATTTGATGTCTCAAAACATTTTTCATATAGCTTCCTTGGCAATGGACATTCGTATGTCCTAAAACACCTTTCATTAAAACACTTTGACATTGGACATTCTCATGTCCATAAACATTTTTCATTTAGGCTCTTTCGGAATGGACATTCTTATGTCCAAAAACGAATTTGACATAAATCCTTTTCATTATCCCTGTCTTGGGGCTTATTTATAATAAACAAGTTATATAAAATACATAATTCATTTTCATAAAATGCATTTGCTTAAAATCGTTTCCTTTCATTCCTGTTATTTACACCTTTGTGTAAAACATCCCATTTTTAGGGTAATCATTTCATAAAAATCCCTTTAGGATAACTTTCATAAAAATATACTTTCATGTCCCAATCTTTGGGCTTTTCAAAAATAAAACATAAGAAAATGCATTTCTCTCCATCCAGTAGTGACACTTAGCAAGTGATCACTCTACGTTTTGGAATAGAATCTATACTTAATAGCACGCTATCCAAGCGGTTGTTCTTTCACCCTACTCCCATCTCAGGGAGGGCGCCGCTGGACTCCTATCATCCCTTAGCGACTTGGCCTTATGTAGAGTGGGCCCCGGCCATCCCGACCGTGCTCTACAACCGGCCTATTCCTTGTACTAGTGCACCATACATCATCTTGACGGACCGCAGTCCGTTTGGTTTAAAGAATCACAGACCGCAATCCGTGTCCTTTTAAACCAGGATCACAGACCGCAGCCTGCATCCATAACTTGAAAACCTTACAGACCAAATTCCGTGTCTTTTTAAAATAAATCATTTTAAAAAACACATCACAGACTACAGTCCGTGTTAACTTGTAAAGCGAGCGCACCCACTTTAAACAAGTTGTCATTTGAAATCTAGTTTTAGGATGACCTTCCTTAAATTCTTTTGGAAACATTTTGAGTAAAATATTTTGATAAACATTTAAAATGTTTGAGAAAAACCATACATCTTAAAATTCTTAAAAGAACTTCAAAACTTTTAAATTTTCAAAAATAAGTCATATATTTACTAATATTTTCTTGGTTTCCATTTCGGGGCTTTTGCTCACAAAGATTATGCAATTATACCATTTCCTTCTTAACCATCCTAACATCAAATTATTGTCCACATTACTATCTTATTATTTTTACATAGAGAGGGGATTGCATAGTCGTTTGCATGTCATTTAGCAACCCGAAATCAAACCATTTTATGAAATCAACTTATGAGGTTGGTCATCCTTAAAACCCATTAAACCACATCCGTATAAATATTCTTCAAAACATTTTCAACATAGATTTCATTATCTAAAGGAAATTAAAACTTTTTCGAATATCATTTCCAAAACGTACGGACTATGTCCAAATTATCATTTGTAATTAAATATCATGACATAGAAAACCAATTTTTTCATAAATCATATCTTCTTTTTCTTTTTCTTTTTATAAACTTAATTATTTATCATAAAACATCATAAGAGAACTAAAAACTTATCTGATAATTTTTCTTTTTGAAAAAGGGAAAATTTCTCTTTTTCTTACAAAATACTTTTGAAATAACATAAAAAAGAACTTGCTTGCTTATAAGCAAATTCTTAAAACCATAAACATAAAACATAAAATCCTTTGAAAATGTCATAATGTAGAATTTGCCTACTCGTAAGTAAATTCCTCAATCCATTAACATAAAGCATTGTCAATCCATGACAATACTTGTGATAAAACATTTATCTTAGAAAAACATTGCTTGCTTTCCATGAAGCGGTCACCTTGAGGCTCTTCCTTAAAGCCATCATTTTTCAAAACTTGTGGCTTTTCATTAAAGCCATCATTTTTAAAACTTGTGCTTGCCCATTCGATAAAACATAGTCATAAACATTTCAATCACATCAATCACATAGGAAGAAAAGCATCATTTTAGAAAGTTCGCTTGCTTACCTGAGATCGCCATAATCCCTTTCTTCCATTCTTTTCCTTGCTTTTGCCTAGATAAATGAAAATAAAATTTCATTTATTCACATCAACTTCAAATACATAAATCCCTTAGGTTTTCCAACCTACATAAATTCATTTGGACTTAGCTTAACCCACTTGTCCTTCAAGTCGGGTATTCATACTTAACACATAGCCTATACATATCAATCATCCATTCATTCATTTTAATACCCTTATGTAGGGTAAACTTACATACATATAATAACCATTCATTAAATTATCATTTGGAGGTTCATTACCTCTATTTACCATTTTTAACATATTTTTCATTTTCCACACATTGGTGCTCAATATAAGCACTTAATTAACAACTTAGGCACCATATAATAATCTCAAAATTTGAGATTATCATTATTTACTTTAAAAATCACCTTAATCCACATTTTTCATCACTTCTTTATGCATTTTTGCATTTTTAATAATTTGCATAACCCATTCATCATTTCCTCATGCATATCTCTCCATACATGTTCATTTCTCAACACATAGATTATGTGTTTCTTAAAATTTTTCAAATCAGAAAGTTGAGTCCTTAATCATAATAATTAAACCCCTTAATTAATACTTAATTTAGGGTTTAATTTTCGGATTTTATTCTATTCATCTTAGGGTTCCAAAACAGCAACATTAGAACCTGTTTTTCATCATTTCAACACCTCTTTTAACACTTACTTCAAAACAGTTTTCTAATCACTTAATTCTAGCAATTAATCATGCATTTCTTAACCCAAATTTATGGTATTAATAATATTTAAAATCCATAATTCGTTCACTTGCATAACAGCAACATCCATGCACATTTTGGTTACCCTTTGCACTCGTTTTGAAGTGTCCAAACATATGCCCATAAAATCAGTTTTAGGGCAAATAATTTCCACTAATTTTTAATGTCCATCATACTCTAAATTTAGTGTATTTTACCCTCTTAATCATCCATAAATTATTTGGGCACATTCATATATCATTTTTAACACAAAAACATGAAAATCGGGTCATGTGTGTAACCCTAAGTTCCATACTTTCCAAAATTCAAAACTTAAGCCCAAATCAACTTATACAATTCATCAAATCATGAATCATCATATAATCATGATTAAAAATCAAAACAGTAACATCACATAGGTTTTAAGAAAATTTCAGTTATGATTTTCAACCCATAATCAAGGGGTATACTTACTTGAAATTGAATCAACTCGGACACTATTTTTCCTAGTTGAATCCCATTCTTTTTCTCCATTTTTCCTTCTCCTTTTCTCCTCTTTTTCTCCTCTTTTCTCCCCCTCAAGCTGCTGGAATAAGGGACATGGAGAGCTGCCGGAAAATGGGTTTGCTCCTTAGTATTTTCTCTCTCTAATCACTTTACCCATGTGAACGTTCACCTATGCATGAGCTGGAATTTTCCAACTTTGTGGGCCCCACTTGCTACAAAAATTAGAGCATGATTAAGACATTCTTATCCCCTATTGCTGACATGGAAAAATGTGGTCAATTTAAATTAAGTAATTATCTTAAAAAAAATTCATCAAAATCCATAACATTAAACCATATTGCTATCTACTACTAGAATGTCCACTTTAAGCAGCTTTTGCACATTTTTTCCACACCATTTTACTTTAATTAATAGCTAATTAACCACCCTATCTAATAGCCTACTTAGGGGTCCACTTAGCTTATTTAAAAAATCATAAAAAATCAGATAATGCAGCATGATCGTCCACATCTCTTGCTGTCCATTTAGTGTCCATGCAATCACGTCCACATCAACTGCCCCTTTTGCAATTTTTCCCCAAAATTGTAGCCTTTAATTAACATACACTTAATTACCCTATCTAGGAGCTCATTTAGGAGTCAAATTAGCTATTAAAAAAATAATAGAAAATCCACAAAAGCTGTTTGGATGTGCACCACTTGACAGCTACATGTTGCTATCCACTTTGGTGGGGTCCACTTATCATTAACATTGTGTCATTTTCTTGCCACAAAATCCATCCAAAATCAAGCCTATTAACCATACTTTTCATGTAATTCACTTAATTACATAATTTGTATTTTTAAATAATCAAAAATATCATGCAAACAGCCCATTTGGGCGTCCATTTCAAGCCACCTATTTCATGCTCCTTTGAGCTAATCCATTAGCCATTAAATTATGCCATTAAGCACTTGATTTTATCATGGATTTTATTACCTTAAATAATTCATAAAATCCATGTGTCATTATCTCCTTTTGACACCTCATTTTTGCCATTAAAAATATAATTAATCACCTCTCTTTAACATAAACACATGCTTACATTTTTGGTGCACAAAAATCAATAATTATGCACCCATTTTTGTGCAACCAATATCTCATCATCATTAGCTTAATCCAAGACTCTCATTGCATGGATCTCATAATTTTAACCATTCATTTCAAATTTTATCTCAATTCGACTTTTCTAGCTCAAGTTATGATCATTTGAAACCATCTTTAGATTTTGATGGTGATGATCGTTTTCACCTTAATTTCATCATAATTTTCATAATTCATCATTTTTATGAGATTAATCACAAAATTATGTGCTTACCTTTCAATTTTCATCTTAATCCGTCTTTCCAGCATCGAGTTACGCATTTTCTAGCATTTGCTACCTTAACTCCATAATTAGCATCATAATCTTCATTAATTAAACCATAATATATGAGGTAATTATCCTCAATATATCAACATTCATTAATCCTCATTAAGGCTCTTTAATCCCCTTGACCCATATCGGCTTAGAAAGATTATTCATAATCACTTGCCCAAATTGCAATAAATCGTCAATATTGCAATGAAAATCATTCATAATTCATCTAAATTATTCATGACCCATATTTATATGCCAATTGCATATAATTAAACCTTATTTTGGTCCGGGTATCACAATCCTCCCCTCCTTATAACAAGTTTCGTCCTAAAACCTATTACATTTCAAATATCGGGGGTATAGCTCATATACATTTACTAACTTATCATCCTTTACCAATACTTCAATAGCTCACTACGCTTCCATTGTGCTACTCTGTCTTAGTGGCATTTTTAGCCTTGGTCCAATAGACCTATTATTTATTTCTTTCATTTCCTGTTTCCATATGGGTTTCTTATTGCTATTGTTCTTTTCTTTATGCTATCCATCTCTTATTCTTATGGTAGACATACTATTTTTCTTATACATGGAGAAATTATAGAATTTCTCACCTTATCATGGGATAAGATCTAGGCTACCCATTCATTCATATATAATAGAAATCCATAATAATCATTTTCATATAACATTCATATAACATAATACATTCATTATATATCATAGAGCAAAAGTTGCTCTCACATAAAGTTTCGTACATGTAATTTCATACATGTCTTAGCAAAAGACACTTTTGCTAATCCATCCATTCTTTCCCATTTCATAATGTTTACAACTAGCTTACACCAGCGTAGACTACCTAATAGAGGTACCGGTATTAAACCAGTCTAAAATATTTTCTCCCTTGTTTCCCTTTCCAGTTTCCATAAACTAGTAAGGGTCCTTATCATTTCATTTCTTTTTTTTTAATCTCATTTCTTATAAACATCCTAGAGAGATATTTTCTCTCATACCTATCTTCCGTTCACATTGAATTTGAAGAAAATTTCAACAATCATTCTTGCCTTCATTTTTCTTCATTTATTTACCATTCCTTGTTATGATATATCAATTTCTATGGTATCATATGTGTAATCTTCTTTTCCTTTCATACATGCTAACTAGACACGTTTTGCTACACTTTTCTGCGATAATTTTCAGAGACTTCCTATCAACCAATAGGTGCAATTAGCTTTGGTTGAGCTAACCTTTCTTATTCCTTTCTTTCCCTACACCAGGTTCCTTAGTCTTTAGTGGCAAGTTATCCTTGCCCTAATTGTACATGTTTATTACCAACATGTATTATATCTTGGTGTCCTATTGGAAGATATTTTTTATCAAATACTTCCAGATTACCTTCTTTGATTATGGCATAATAGCCATTTAGGGTTTCCTATTACTTATAAACATTGCCAATCAATGCTTGGACATCACATAAGACAACATGTTCAAACCTTGAACATGTTCCTGGTTTCAGTCATCCACTCCTCAGATGGTATATAATCCGATTTACCTAAGAACTTAGGTGGATACTGAACTACAAAGGCATTATTAACCTTTTCATTCATTTCTGTCTTTCTATTATCAACCCTTTAAAAGTTTTGGTACTAGGTAAAAATTATTACTAGTACCGGTTCATTTCTTCTATCTTCTTTTAGTTGGTCTTGTTGGGTTTCTTCCCAAAGACCTTATATTACTTCTACTATCTGGGCCGCTCAATCTTGAGTGACCTACTGCACAACTCCTTCTACAGCTGTAGTTATCCTTTCATCTACTCTTTCTACCTGTAAGGTGTTACCTACCGTGGCTCCACCTTTAATTTTTGACTTAAGGTTTCTAGTAGCTCGTCATTGACGAGCCCTTGGACTCACTTGCCCTTTTTATCTTGGTCGATTAAATTATTACTAGCTCCTCTTCTTTCCTGTTGACTCATATATGCAACTGTCTTTCCCTTGTTCAAACTAAGGTGATAGACATGTTGTAGAAAGCAACAGATAAAATTATGTCAATAGCATTTCTTATAATAATATTCATTCATATCATACATAGTAAATTTTATAATCTAGAAAGATCAATGATCTTTCCTTTTTCATATACACTTAGCACTTGAATAAAATCAAATGCACTTATATTTTCATGACATGAAACATCATACATTCATAAAAGAATCAAAAGAAAACTCCTTTTCTTCATACCCTTCTCATTTCTATCTTCTCTTTTCATGGTGTAAGGTTGCTTTTCCTTACACATACAGATTATGCCTACATAATCTGTTCATTTATTATAACTATAAATTCTAAACCAACAATCACTTAGAAAGTTGGTGCCTTGGTGCCTATCATATGACCCCTAGGTGCCTTCCATATGTCCGTCATGGCGTCGCACCTTAAACATATATATCATATAGCACAGTCTTGTGCTATCTTAAGTGCGGTATAGTTTACCTTAGGTAATGGGGTCTCTATGTATGGTTACATTGTTCAACCCATCATCTATTCTTATTCCCTTCTATCCTTTGTCTTTTCTTAGATTCTCCTATCTCCTTTTTCATCTCATCTGACCTCATATCTTTTTTTTCTTCTTATACCATCTATACTATGAAATATAGAAAATTAGCAACATTTCCTTAAATAGCCTTATCATTGTGTCATAGTGACACACAATAAAAGACAATACGTATCGTATATGTCTTATAATGAAAGGGAAGAGGAATGTATGTGAATGAGGAGACATCTACAACAAGCAGCTCATCAAATGAAGATAATAAAACAGCAAATTGTGCTCGAATATGCTGCATGGTAAGGATAGAGGAAGAACACGACATGGTCTGCTTCATTGAAACTGAAATCATAAATGGAGAAACTGCTTCAACAAATTGCACAAGCAGTGAAGAGGTAACCTCCAAACTCAATCACTCAAATACCAAGTCTATCTATTCCTCTACACATGATTGTCTCAAATGTGCTGAATTAGAAGAATTGCAACAAGCGTATGATTCAGTAAATGATGAAATCAAAAAACTGGGAAGTAAATTTGCATTAAAGAAACGACAATGTGACTCGGTCATTATTGTGAATGAAAAACTAGCAGAAAGAGTCAACCACCTAACAAGTGAAAATAATACTTTAATTGACAAGGTGGAAATACTGAAGAAGGAAAATGAGTCATTAAATGAATCATTAGCAAAGTTCTCTAACCCAAGGAAAAGTGTGAAAATGTTCTTAAACATGACTAGCCAAAACCACAAAAGAAGACTTAGATATTTCACATTTGAAAAAGGTGAAAGCAGTAAATCAAATGGTTCAAAATTTGGTAAAAATCAAGCCACGCCTACACCTTTTAAACCTAGAATAAATCATGTTACTTGGACTAAAAGGCCAACTTGGGAACCACATACTACATAGATTCCCACTCTAAGACTTCCAAGGGCATGCAACTTCTGCAACAAAATGGACCACAAATTTTATTAATATAGAATAAAGAAATTACATGACCATGCTATAAAATTGGTTTGGGTACCAAAAAGCATTGGATTTATGCCTTCAAAAGTTAAGCAACGTAGATTCTAATAACTTACTAACCCAAATGGACCCATAAAATGGGTACCAAAGAGATAAGCATTACATGATTTTATTTTACAAGTATGTCTTAAAGCAAAGGCCAACAACATATGGTTCATGGACAGTGGTTGCTCAAGACATATGACAGGGAAAAGAGGATTGTTCCACAAAATCAAACCATATAGTGAAGGAACTATTGCTATTGGAAACACTGAAAATTGTATAATAAAAGGTAAAGGAAATGTTTATGGTATTTCAAATGCATGTATTGAGGATATAATATTTGTTGAAGGACTCAAACATAATCTAATGAGCATTAGTCAATTATGTGACAAAGACTATAAAGTTATGTTTGAATCTTCCATATGCAATTTTTTGATGAAGACTACATAGTTTTTAGTGGCAAAAGACATGAAAATGTATATTTGGTTTCCCTTAATGAACTTGATGGACAATGTCTCATAACTATTGATAATGATCCATGGATATGGGATAAAAGACTTGGACACATAAATATGTCAAATATTAAGACCTTGTGGAAAAAGAGCCTACTAGAAGGATTACCAAAGCTCAAATATGACAAAGATAAAATCTACAAGGCATGTAACTATCCAAGAAGCCTAAAATGTCATTTTCATCAAAAAAGGAAATCTCAACGACTAGGCCACATAGATCTGTATGGGTTATCCGACATCTTGACTCTTTGAGGGAAAAAGTATGTTTTTATCATTATTGATGATTTTCAAGATTTACATGAATAATACTTTTAGCTAGCAAAGATGAAATCTTCTCAATATTTGTCACTTTCTCAAATTTGTTGCAAAATAAAAATCAAAATATGATTATATCCATTAGAAGTGATCATGGTGGTAAATTTGAAAACAAATAGTTTATAGAATTTTGCAATGAAAAAGGAATTCATCACACATTTTCTACACCAAGGACTCCCTAACAAAACGGGATAGTTGAAAGAAAAAATAGAACAATATAGGAGATAGCTAGAAATGCTAAACGAAAGTAAATTGTCCAACAAATTTTGGGGAGAAGTTGTAAGTACAATATGTCATGTACTAAATCAAATCACCATAAGAGCAATCTTGAAAAAGACCCCACATGAGCTATGGAAAGGTAGAAAACAAATATCTCACACTTCCATGCTTTTGGTTGTACTTGCTATGTGCTGAATAATGGAAAAATAAACTTGAAAAATTAAATACCAAAAGTGATGAGGCAATATTTCTTGGATATTCATCAAATAGCAAAACATATAGAGTTTTTAACAAAAAAATCAAGTAGTAGAAGAATCAATACATGTTGTATTTGAAGAATTTAATCCTAATCCCAAAAAGAATGATGTGTTAATTAATGCAGATGACATATTAAAGAATTTTGAAAAGCCACAAATGGAACAGCAAGGAGAATTGAAAACAAAGCAAGAGCAATTCCCAGAGGAAAAGATAAGTGAAGGTAATGACTCTTACAAACCTCCAAAGGAATTGAAATTTAAAAAAGACCATCCAAGTGAACAAGTAATCGGTAATATCTATAAAGGATTAAGAATAAGAGGATCTAGACATAATATATGTGGAGATTTTGTCTTTGCATCCAAAATAAAGCTAAATTCAATTGATCAAGCTCTAAATGATGAAAATTGGATTTTGGCCATGCAAGAAGAACTAAACCAGTTTGAGAGGAATCAAGTATGACAACTAGTTCCTAGACTCAAGGATTGTACGGTTATTGGTACCAAATGGGTCTTCAAGAATAAACTAGATGAAAGTGGACTTGTAGTGAGAAACAAAGCAAGGCTTGTGGCAAAAGGGTATTCCCAAGAAGAATGAATTGATTTTGAGAAATCATATGCTCTAGCAGCTAGACTAGAAGCCATACGTAATCTACTAGTATTTGCATCTCATATGGATTTCAAACTGTTTCAAATGGATATAAAAAGTATATTTTTGAATAGATATCTAAACGAGGAGATATATGTCAAACAACCTCCTGGTTTTGAATAGAAAGATCAACCCAAATTTGCTTTTAAATTAACCAAAGCTTTGTATGGATTAAAACAAGCTCTAAGAGCATGGTTTGAGAGATTAACCAAATTTTTTATTGATCATGATTTTCAAAGAAGAAAGGTTGATACCATATTATTTATCAAATATAAAAGAAAAGATATAATAATTGTTCAAATCTATGTGGATAATATTATACTTGGTGTTGCTAATGAAACTCTATGTCAAGAATTTTTTGAGATTATGCAGAGTGAATTTGAAATGAGCATGATTGGGGAGCTAAACTACTTCCTTGGGCTACGAATTAAGCAACAAAGTGAAGGCATCTTCATAAATCAGTCCAAATACGACAAAGAAATGCTCAAAAAGTTTGGAATGCAAAATAACAAAGGGGCAAACACACCTATGAGCTCAACCATCAAAATTGACAAAGATGAAAAATGTAAAACAGTTGAACAAAAGTTGTATAGAAGCATGATAAGATCTTTGTTATATTCGACTACATCTAGACCAGATATTTTGTTCAGTGTTTGCACGTGTTCTAGATTTTAATCATGTCCCAAAGAATCACATTTAGTAGTTGTAAAAAGGATTTTTAGATACTTGATTAATACAACTAATCTAGGCTTATGGTATCCTAAGGGCTCAACATTTGATCTCATCGGCTATTTAGATGCGGATTTTTCCGGTTACAAGGTAAATAGAAAAAGCACTAGTGGGACATATCAATTTTTTGAAAACATGGTGATTTCATGATTTTCAAGAAAATAAACAAGTGTTGCTCTATCTACTGCGAAAGCCGAATATATTGTCGCCGGAAGCTGTTATGCCCAAATACTTTGGATGAAACAACAGCTTAAAAATTATGGGATTGAATACAAAGATATACCAATTAGATGTGACAATACAAGTCCAATATGTTTAACTAAAAATTCCATACTGCACTCTAGAACCAAACACATAGATGTAAGACATCGTTTCATGAGAGAACATGTTGAAAATAATGATATTTGTCTAGAATATGTTAAAATAGAGGATCAAATTGCTGATATTTTTATGGAATCATTCGAAAAAAATTAGTTTATAAAATTAGAAATGATATGGGTGTGATTGATATTGATTCATAAATTAGACATATCTATGTGAAATCTATGTCATTAAAGGGGGAGTAAAAAAATAGAAAGTATGTTGAACTTGGGTCGGAAGAGCCAAGTCGACTCCACTCATCCCAAGTCGACTTCGAACTCGACTTAGGGTTCGAAGTCGACTCTGGGAGCTGACAATTCGGCTGCCCTGCCTACAAGAGGCGGGATTCTCCCCTCTCTCCCACTTCTCCTCTCCTCTCCATTTTCTCTCTAAATCCTCTCAATAACTTTCCTGTCCTAAATCTCCATACCCATCTACATTTTCTAAGTTTCATTAATCCAGAAACCATGACACCCAAGGTTGTATCCAAACCAAACAAACATCCTGTATCCAGACTATCCAAATCACATACTAGGGAGCCCGGGAAGAGGCTACAACTTCTACAGGTCGACGGGTTAGGTTTCATGAAGGTAATCCCTCCACATCAGCACCCATACAAGAAGAAAATCTTGAAACAAGTGATAGTTCAGACTTGGGTGGAAAGAGAAAGGGCACCCCCACTCAAAAGGGACAAGTCCTTAAAATGTCTACCGATTATTTTAGAACTGAACGTCAGCACAGTAGGTTCTACAAGCATTTCTATGAGAGGAAGACATTTCTGTCCAAAATCATAGATTTCAAGTTCCCGCAAGAGTATGAGTTTGGAATTGATGAATTATTGGATAACTAAGGTTGGACTGGACTATTAAAGGAGGACGACAAGAAATACCCTAATTTGACTCGACTATTGTATTACTTATGGGGTCAGGAGTATCTGACTACTTACGTCAAAGGGGTAGAAATAAATCTAGGGCTCGGACATGGTATAAACAAGAGAAATGCAATTGATCGAGTCGCCTAGAGATGACGAACCCCTTCCAGAAGGCCTGACCCTAACCCAGATGTACAACTAGTTGATAAATAGCAACAAATACCATTCGGGTATCAAGTTTTTGCACTACATGGATCTATCCCTAAGACTCAGGGCTCTACGGTTGCTTATTGCCCACTACATCTACCCTAAAGGAGGAGGCCGGAATCAACTTAACCCATAAGAGGCCGAAATCCTATGGAAGGTGGCAAATCGGGTTAAGGTTAATCTTCCAAGACTATTTTTGGAAGCCCTTTAATTGAAAAAGGAGAACCTATGGGGTGTTTTGCCTTATGGTATGTGGATTACCAAAATTTTGGCCTACTATCATGTTGATTTGGATGGCGAGCCCTATGAAATCTCAAACCTACCAATGCGATCAATCATGCTATCCTGACCCGAATGAAGATTAATTTGGGCGCATTTCGGGCTGATCGGATAAGGGAATGAATGGGAAATGAGTTCGAAGACGCTCCTACTCAGCCAGAAGCCTAGGAAGTTCATCCTAAGGGGGAGGATCTGCCCCAACATGATCCCATTACATCTCCACCTCCCGTACCTCCAGCTCCCGCCTCCCCTATGTCTTATGGATCCTATTTTCCTAATGGATCGCGGGCCACCGATCACTTTGTCCGCTCCCCAGATCAACCATCTACATCAATGGCCATTCTTGAATATCTACAACAAATGGAGAGCCACATTTCACAGGAGTTGGGAAATATCAATATTGCCCTGATGGAAATGCATGGACGATAGGACAAGCTGGATCAAGAAATGATGGCTATCAAGTATCAACTTGCCTCGGGTAGTCGTCGCGGCTGGCCTATTCCAAGCCTACCTTACTTTGATCCATACTGGGGCGAATGCATCCGGGTTGAACCCACTGTTCAAACTCCATCGTCCCCATTTTCCTCAACCTGTACCTATACCTGTCCTGTCCCTCCATCTCTTCCCATTTCCTACCCTATCTCCGCCTTTCAATTTCATAAATGCTTCCCATACATACATTTTTGATGCTTTGACAAAAAAGGGGAGAGAGAGAGAGAGAGAGAACTAGGTTAATGTTTGGGTTGGGTAGAATGTATAAATTGAATCATTTCTGTATATTCATGACTTGCATTGAACGAAAATCTCTTTTTGTTGCAAAGTTATATGACATGGAATGAACATTTCTACCTTATGATTGTAATGCTATGTCAATGAAATGAAATATATTATTTTTATGAAATCTTGTGTAACCAACATGATTTGACAATAGAATTCGATACAAAATGATAAGTAAAACATAAAATACCTCTTAAATATAAAAATGAAAGGTTTATCTCAAATTGGTTTTGTCAATCATTAAAAAGGGGGAGCTTGTAGAAACATGAGGCAAATTAAGTATAATTCATGTTTTAATGATTAACAACTCAATTTGAGAATCATTTAAGTACTAATGTGTTTGCTAAGTGATGCCAAGGTTAATATACTCAAAGGTCAAAAAGATGGCAGGCCAAGTTGCATACCAAGTCGACTCAGGCATCAACTTAGGTGAAGTCAATACCGAAGTTGACTTTAATATCGACCTCAAAGCTTCAAAAATCGACTCAAATTTGCAACTTGAGTATAGACCAAAATTAAAGTTGATTCAAAACTCCTTATTAGAATGAAGAAGTCAAATTCAAGAGGCAATGACAATCTTAAGTCAAGACCACTGAAAAGGAATGTATCAAGTGTATATTAAACAAACTCCAGTATCACGATAAAAGTCAAGGACTAAAGGCTCAAATGAAGGTTTATACATTTGAAATATGAAGAACATGGAAAGGCTAACACAAGTAGATCACAAACAAGTCAAAAGTTCCAAGAAGATAGATGGCTGATGAAGTCGCATCCGAAGTCGACTCCACCTGTGACTTAGGTCAAGCCTGAAGACCAAGTCGACTTAAATATGGAACTTGACTGGGAGATTGAAGGGCAATGTCGCATCTGAAGTCGACTCCACCTTGCGACTTGAATGAAATCACATCCCAGGTCGACACCAAGTACGACTTGAGTCGCAACGGTCGGAAAAATTCAAACGTTGGCGTATTAAATGCGCACCACCTACCTCCAAACCATCAAATTTACTCCCATCTATTTAAGGCACTTCAAATGAACGAGGAAGGGTAGACAAGAGAGCATTGATTGAGCTCAACTTCCTCATTCCATAGCATTTAAGTGATCTACAAAGGGTTTTTAAGAAGAACACTATTTTGAACTGCCAAGTGCTGAATTGCTCCATTCTCAACCTCTTCTACAACTTCCTTTGTGTGCAAGAAACTACCTACACAACTGTAAAGTGTAGAATCTTTCTTTGTGTCTTTAATCATTTGTATTCTACTTGACTTAGTATTGGAAACTAAGACCAAGTGAAGGCAAAGTAGCGTGTGATTGGAGTGAAACTCGTCACCTACTTGTGCTGAGCTTGTATAAGGCCCCCTAGAGCGGAAATCTAGAAAAGAGCAAAGGCTCTACTATATTGACATTCTGGTTAGTGGAACCCAAGACACTAGGGAGTGTTCTTGGAGGAGTGGAGTAGGGAGGGTTGTCCCAACCACTATAATTTCTTGTGTTTAATTGTTTACTGATTCTATATTTCATGTTTTCATTCAAGGGGACAAAACTCTCAAGGGGTTGAGTTTCCTAGTTGCAAAAGAATTTTTTTAAAGACCGAATTCACCCCTCTCCTCTTGGGCTTTATCATAAACTCGGGACCAACAATCAAGGGTTCCTTGTGTAGAAGGGATAAGGACTTGCATTCAAGAATGTGCGCTTGATGGGGCATTGAAGTAGTTTATTATTTTTGTGCTCTCCATTCTCATAACATAGCCATTATCTTTTAGAACTCCTCGTTAATGATGACATTGGGTCCATTTCTCTCAAACTAATTTCGGCAAAGGCCCCCCATATATTCTAATGCAAATTGCCCCTTTGTCTAGTACTCTCTAGATCAGAGTTTGATTGGTTATGTTTCATAGGTAGAATGACCAATTGAAGAGGAGAGTCGAAAAATGAGTAGGAAAAGAAATTAATAGAAAGAATTCTTTCCATCAAACGTGGCCAGGTGTGAAGGATGAAAGGTATCCTTATATGTGTGGAAGTCTATAGTAGGGTTGAGATGGTTGATAGTTGTAAGACTATACAACTCTTGAGAAGTTCAAAGAAAGCTAGGAGTCTTTTGTGCCGTCGTAAATTATCCTCCTTCTGAGAATATCTTTTCCTCCTTTTATAGGAAAATATTCATTTTTCATGAACGTGATTTGAGGACATGTCCACCTTTATCAATGGAAAATGTAGAATAATTTGGAGGACTCATTCCACATGATCGTTGACAGCCTAAGTAGCCATTGGCAGTGAGAAAATAGAGGTTTTCATATTATGTAGCCCTTATAATAATCAAATTAGTCAAATGGTGGCTTATCTCTTAGGAGATCGAACCAAATCATAAGGTTGTAGAAGAAGGATCAATATTGTGTCTCAAACTTCGTGTCGCATACATTTCTTACCTAGTTAGATTAGAATCATGGATCAGAAACTAACCTCAATCTCATTGTGTAGATGCTTATAATTTAGGGAATGGGTGCCTTAGGGTTTTCACCTGTATTGAAAAGAGGACCTTAAATCTCTCTTTTATATAATAGAGGGAATAAAAATTTTCAAGGATTTCTCCTATAATGGATACCTATTGTAGCACCCATCGGCCACCGCCCTGGACTGGCAATTGCTACGGTAGAGATTCGTTAGCATCTCCCCAAGATCTGTCATAATTTTAAAAGCAAATGACCACATATATATATATATATATAAATCCACTTATGACATCCCTAGATATTCCCAACTAATTTATCAATTAGACAGATGGTAGCAAAACCAATTAAACTATAATTATTTCTATCATTCGTATCTTAGTGGAAATAAAATATATATTCGCAATTCCCAAATACATTAATAAGGCCTCAATAGAGCATACATCCATGAACGACAACTCAATATATGATATACAACTCATTACTTATCATATAATACATGCACACGAATACCTATCATAATTTGCCTCACTTTGGAATCAATATGACCTAGGTCAAGCTCACAGCTAAGTACTTGCGATGCCCATCTTGCTAAAACATCGAAAACAAATATGTGAGTCAGGCAAACTCAGTAAGTAGGTGTAGTCAATAAAATCAACGGTAAATTCAAGCTAAACCAATCATGTATGTCATGCCATTACATGCAATGCAAACACTAGGCTCTCACTAGCACTATGATAATTAGAAATTAATAATATATTTTTGTGGGCATTCTATACCAATTTGGTGGGTAATTAATTGAGTTTAATATGAAATTTCCTTTAAAATGTGATTTTGCAACAATTGGGTGTTAAATATTAATTTCAAATTATTTAAATAATTTTTTTAATCTTTTGGCTTGAAATTATATCTTATTCGTTGTCATAATATCAAATGGGTTTGAAATAATTTTTATATCAGTAACCCTTTAATAAATTTAATGAGTATATAATTAAAAAAAAATTATGCAGATTGGTAAATACAAGAGGTGGGACCCACCATGCAATGTCCACAACACCATCCAATTAATTCGGCCACCATCCAGTTTTGCATCCGATCTCCACCGTCCATACGGTTAATTGCATGTGTGACCCACCAGAAATCAACAGCCAGAAATCAGCCATTCATCTCATCTAGCAAAATCACGTCCATATTAAATCCTACCGCCATGCAACCATCCAATTCTCTAAGAAAATTCCCTGATAAAATCTAGCTGTCCATTTTTTTATCTGGAGGTCCAACCATGCAAGGCAACCGTTAATTTTGTAGTAGATCATCACGACCTTCAAGAAAAAAATCCTAGTCGTCCATTAATTGTCCAAGGCATTGAACATTTAAATCAGCTGCAAGTCAAGCAATCGTCCAGCAGATCAGCACCGTTTTTAATCCCAGCTACCCAAGCTCAATCTCAAATGTCCAAGTAACCATCCAGCCGTCCCTCCTGATTCATCATCCACCGCTCAAACCAATCTTCCCCGAACAAACAGAAAATCTTAGCGGTTTAATTCTGATCGTGCAGATCATGGTCCAGAAAATCCTAACCGTCTAGCTGTCTACCATGCACGATCAGCCCATCTCAATCGTCCTTTTATTTTTTTTTTACCATGCAGAAAATCTGGATTGTCCATTCAAATCCACAAAATCTTCAGCACCCTCCGGATTTTTGGTTTAAAAATCCATCAGAAAATCATAAAATCCTGGCCTTCCCTATTTATTCCACCGCCCTTTTGAAATTTCAGCCTCTGATCAATTTAATCCCAAACCAAGCATCATCCATGCAGATCACGTAAACAGCAAGCATGCAGCTGTCTAGATTTATTTAAAATCCAGACCGTCCATTATTTATCCATCAAAGCATTGATGCAACGCCCAATCCAAAGCTTAATCTCATCCATTCTCTAAAGCTGAAAAATTCCAGAAAATCAGTAATTAGCAACTGCTTCGAATTTTAATGCAGCACCGCCCTTGAATTCTTCTCAAGCCATGCTTTATGTATTGATTTTTAATTCAAACCGCTTACTTGCCAAATCAGTGCCGTCCAATCCATGCGCTGAAATTTTTTTAGCCGTCCATCCTTTACGCAATATGCAATGCAACATCCACGCAGCAAGTGCTCGTGATTTAAATACAAATTTTGAGCAGATGCGCAGTGGGGAGCATCCATATAAAAGAGCATGCCGGGCAGCAGATTTGGGAGAATGATATACAGAATTTAGAGCAAAAAAATTCTAGAGAGACAGAAAATTCCAATGAGAAGAATTTGAGGAGAGAAATTTAGAGAGAGAGAGAGGAGGAGAGCATGGGCAAGAGGCGGACCGGCAAGTTGTTTGAGGCGGCCGACACACTATCAGGGCTTCCGATCAATAAGTTTTTCTATCTCTTTCTCTTTTTAATTTTAATTGCATTGTTTAAGACGGGTTTGAATTTTAACTTTATCTTGGACTTAAACATGCTCGGCTAAGCCCTAAATTTAGGGTTTATGATATAGCATGCGTACAATGTAGCGTAGTGTAGGGTTTTAATTTATTTATGATAGGTATTTATTGTTAATTTAATATCTTATAATTTTAATGCTTGCTTTGTACATGGGCTCATACTTTGGCATGATTCTATATATTAGGTGATGGAACCGAGTGGTGGAAATCTAATATACGATAATCAATATATTAAACTTGGAAATCTAAGATCATGAGAATAGGTATGATAACCTTGAGGAATTTCTTGAACAATCACAAAACTTAATAGATTCTAATTAACTTAATCCTATAAGAATAGGTAGTTAAGAAAATTAAGGTACGCCTTGTAGGTTTCGAGAGAAGGTGTAAGGATAAATTAGAGTTTGTTCTCCTTTAACAAACAATATCCGGATTAAATAATTATATCACTACCCATTGCAAAAGTCGCATGTGAAATCCTAGACCCTAGGTTCTCGCACCCTTATTTTCTACTACTCGTTCTAGTTTCAATTTTATTTTTCTTCTCACTTCTCTGCGTTCTTTTCCATTTTATTTACTATATTATTCTCATATCCAATATGAAAGCGCTTAAAAGAAAAATTTATAGTCCCGAATTTCCTGCGAATCAATACTTTATATACTACAATCTACGACCTATGCACTTGTGGTAAGATTGTGAACACCCTACACAATTATGTCATGCCACAAATATACATATGAAACAAACCAACCTCGTGTCCATTAAGGGTCATGAACAACCCTATGCAAATCATTCACATGCATCAGGCTCATGCTACAATCATGACTCATGCACATTTCAAACCATTCACCATCGGTTTACCAAAACCATTCACAAACACATAGCTAACAATACCAATCCATTTTTAAAGAGCCTAGCCCCAATCCATCAAATCAACATTCGACATGCAAAAGCTCAATCCAAACCATCTTAAAATCAATCCAAATACACAACCCATGTCAATTCATCATAAATTCTAACAAACATCCAATAATATCCTCAAGCACAAAGGTCAAGCCCCATTTCGATTTATACAACTCATATTCATCAAGCCCATCACAACTTCCATTCTAAATAATTCAAACATCACATATGCTCTCAAGCATTTGAAACACATTATTAACATTATTAAGGCTTTACGCATTCATTTATATATGGTGTCTAGGCATTAAGCCTCACTTAGGCATTTCAATAAAAGTCTTATGGGTGACATATGAAAATCAAACTAAACTTACTCAAAATTTATAGGACTCCACCCAACACATAATAATATCATACAAAACCACTTCTAAACACTTTCATTTCGTCCTTTACATGTATCTCTATTAAATTCCAACAAACATCCAACAATATCCTCAAGCACAAAGTTCAAGTCACATCTCAATTCATACAACCCATATTCGTCAATCCTATCACAAGTTCCAATCCGAATAATTCAACATCGCATATGGCCCCAAGCATTTGAAACACATTATTCACATCATTAAGGTTCTACACATTCATTTATACATGATTTCTAGGCATAGAGTCTTACTTGGACATTTCAGTAAACACCTTATAGGCAACATATGAAAATCGAACTAAACTCACTCAAAATTCATGGGTTTCCACCTAACACATAATAATATCATATCAAATCGCTTCTAAACACTTCCATTTCATCCTTTACATGTATTTCCATCAAAAGCCCTAATTTCCAACCTTCCTACATTCTCTACACAATCTCCATCTTTCAATAATTTATTCAAATCATAGAAATAAAAACGGTGCCCACAAACAATCACAAAACATCATGATTCTAACCCAAATTCATGTTTGATTCAAAAGAAAACAATCTAGTTACCTCAAATTTGATTTTACCCAAAAATCTCTAAGATTTCCTGAGCTCCAGGCTTTCTCCTTGATCCAGTAAGCTCTCTTGATGAAAAATAATCTGAATCCAAGCACTTTTGAGTGATTTTTCATGTGGTTAGAGATCTAGGGTCATGAGGAGGAAGAAGAGAAAGGAATGGCAAGAAATGGGAATGGTTTGGACCCCCTCCCACGTTTAAAACAGCAATGCACATGACCTGGGCCTTAATTACGGTTTGGGCCGTGTTGGCCCATAAATGTCCTGTTTTTAGCTATGTTACACCGTTTTGCCCATAATTTTTTTGTAGACAACTCCGATTGAGACGATTCTTTTTGCGTTAAATTCTTAACTTCAACTACTATCTCTGCACAAAATTATGGCTTATAATTCTATTACAATAAAATTTGGCATGTATTTTACTACACGACTTTATCGACGACTTTCACCCATGCCTAACATATTCCACATCCATGCATATCTATTTCAAACATGCTAGGAATCTCACCCATGCCTAACATATTTTAAAATGAATCAACTCTACATAATGTCCTTTTTTAGTTCAAAATCACATGAGGGTCAAAATCTCAAAAATTCATCATTTACTCAAATCAATGGTTCTTACAGTCCAAAACAACCTAAGGAATATGTGATAAACATATTGGCTTCTACTAATCCATTTATCACAATTCATCCTTCCAGTCCTCACAAACTAGTTTTTTTAGTGCATTTACTACAATTTGCACAAATTTTCACATATTCAACCCATTAATTCATTGAAATCTTATTATTGTTGGTTCCGAGTTTATGGCAAAATTCAAGAGGAAATGGGTGAATTATGTTCATTAAAAATTCTTTCGATGTATCAGATGTAACCCCTTTTGTACTAAATCCCCTTGAATGGAGCAAAAATATCAACATAAGAAATTATAGTAGTTCAGGACAACCTTCCCTACTCCACTCTTCCAAGAACACGCCTTTGTGTCTTGGTTCCACTATATCAATGGATATACACTTAGAGCCCTTGCTCTCTTCTAGATCCTCGCTCTAAGGGGCGTTCACAATATCCACACATGTAAGTTGTGAGTCGCACTTCAATCACACACTACTTGCCTTCACTTGGTCTTGGTCTCCAATACCAAACCAAGAGGAAACACAAACACAAAGAATGAAAATGAGACTCTACACTTTACATATGTATAGGCATATTTTTAGCTCGTGAAAAAAGTTGTAGAAAGAGTGAATGAATGATCACTTTAGCACTTGCAGTCATAATTAGAACTCAAATGCTTGAAAGTTGGAAGGTGAAAGCTTAATCAATGCTTTAGCTTACTCTCTCCCTTCCATTTGACGTGTATTAAATAGGAGAAGAGTAAATTCGAACGTTTGGTAGTAGGTGGCACACATTTAATGCGCCAACATTCGAATTTTTCTGACTGTTGCGATCCAAGTCGCACATGGAGTCGACTTCGGGTGCGACTTCACCCAAGTCCCAAACTAGAGTTGACTTAGATTGTGACTTCGGCCTTCAGCTCTTCAGTTAAGTTCCATCTTAGGGTCAACATAGTCTTAGAATTAACCTAAGTGGCAGGTGAAGTCGACTTGGGTTGCATCTTCACTCTCCATTCAGCTCATTTGAACTTTGTGCTTCATTTTCTGAATCCTTTAGATTGAATACCCTTGTTTATTCATATTTCAACTTCACTTAACTTCATTTGTTCAAGTAGCCCTTTGAACTTTCTTGATTCTTGATTATTGAGTTTGGTCTTGTTTATCTAAGAATTCTTGATTTAACCTCCTTGTACTTAAGTTGAATGTTGAGGTCGACTTGGTTTGCAACTTCACCCAAGTCGCGAGTTTGAGTTGACTTCATACGCGACTATGAAGTCGACTTCACCCAAGTCACATCTCGGAGTCAACTTGGGTTGCAACTTAGCTTGACTAAACTCAGCTTTGGAAACTTTAAGTCTACTCAAGTCGCTAAGAAAGTCAACTTGGGTTGTGACTTGACCTAAGTCGAATGCGAATCCAACTTCGAGTGCGACTTCGTATGCATACGCATCCACAATTTCAGCGCTATCAAAAAATGGCCCTCTAAAGTTGATGCTAGAGTTAACTTCAGTATCGACTTGACCTAAGTCAATGCCTGAGTCGATTTGGCTTGCGACTTGACTTGTCAAGCTTTTAATCATGAAATCCCTAAGCCTTAAATCACTTCCATGCACATGTTAGTGCCATAAAACCTCTCAAATTGAATTGTTAATTATCAAAATATGGATTATGCTTGATTTGTTATCCATTTACAACAATCTCCCCTTTTTGATGATTGACAAGACCAATTTGAGATTTAACTTTCAATAAACAGTTGGAATTGTTATAACTTGTAGAATTATTTCGTTTTTTGCAATTTCATTTGACCAAGCTAGTAAATCATTTCAATTTTCATGTCATTTGCATTCAAATCAATTCATAAGGCAAAACATTTAAACATACCATTCATTTGGTTAAAATATCATATCATTCGATCCATTCAACATTCATTTTTAATAAAGTCTTCACATACAACCCTAAATACAACCGAGACCCACTTCATAGGATGCACTTCCTATGTTTTTTTCAATGGAAGCACCATCTTTACCATTCATTTTCAATTGATAGATGAAAATGCACGGGGCAATTTCGGAAGGAGATTTTCCAGAAAGAGGGTAGCCTATGCGCATTTCCCTTTGTTAGGGTTTATCTCCTACCCTTCGGAGTTGTCTCCCGTCGCCTAAATCCCTCCGGCTGCCATCTAACGTGTCACACTTCCCTCTCTTAGGGTTTTGATCCAGCTCCTCGTTGTCATCTTGTCTCCCCCTCGTCGTCTCGCTGCCATCTAGATTGCTCTCACCACAATTGTCTCCATCCATTTTAGAGTCGAATTCAGGTAATGTTGCCTCACCATTTGTAGGGTTTTTCCCTCCCCATCACTAAATTCATATCCCTCTCTCACAATCTACTCTTGGTTCTCTTCCCTCCCAAATCTAGATTCTAGCGTCATCTTCTAGATTCAACTTTCGACCGTAGAACCCCTCCCAAATCTAGATTCTGACGTCATCTTCTAGATTCATTTTTTGACCGCCCTCCACTGCCTCTCTCAATGACAGAGCTACCTCCCTTTTCCTCCCTCTCTCTATCCCTTCAATATACTAGCATGATTTTCCTACATGCCCATCCCAAACCTCCAACTATCACTGAGTGCACTTCCATATCATAGGGTGTTGGCCTTAATTTTAATTTCTTATTGAATTTTTTCTTTGACTCTAGCATTGTTGTTTAAGTTTTCTCTAGTTGCAAGATCATAATGGGGCCTTAGCTGCAAACACAACGGTTGAGCGAATTGAGTGATCCCTATTTAAATCAAGCAAAACAGTAACTGTTGGTTGAATTCGACAAGTAAGTGCATTCTTAACTAAACAACATCTATTCTAACATTAATTAAAGTTCCAGAATGTTGTTTCATAGAAAAGCCGGTAAACGGTCAATAATTAAAGTTCCAACATGTTTTCTCATAGAAAAGTCGGCGACCAATCAATAACCTAAATCATGTTTTTTATCGATCTAGGGTGGAAAAACTAAATAGCAGTTAGAGCCAAACAGTTCAAATAGCTGATCATTTATATTTTATATCAATCTAATTTATGCTTCAAATATTCTCTTATCTCTCCATGTAGTGCTTTCTTGCAGCTAACTCTTTCCTTCTTTTTACTACTCTTTTGGCCATGTAGTGTGAAACAGACTCATGTGGCATGACATCACTATTAATCTCTAAAATTTTGACATCGTAATTTTCACTTGCATAAGAAGTTAGGAATACAAGTATTTATAAGCTTTTTTATTAGTTATATATACTGATTGATAAGGTATGATCAATTTGAAGAAAAATTGTTTATGAAAGCCTTCTTTCTTTATTTTCATTTTGATTTGTATTATGTATTACCTAACCAACTGTAACAGCGTCATTAGAATGTAATTATTAACTTATGAAACCTCCGTGGTGACGATTGTTATTTGCATCGATGTTTTTAAAGGTTCAATTGGACTTGATCACTATCCAATCATTCTCCGGTGGAAGAGACTATGAACTTACAAAAACTGGGTCAATGGTTTTTTTTCATTTTTCACAATTGCTATTTTTGTCTTAAATATAATAAAATTAAAATTATCATCAGTACTTTTAGCTAAGTTGGTGAGGCATGGTTATTGTATTTTAGGTAATTTTTCACAATGCTCATCTCATTTCTTCAAATTGTTTAAGAGTGAGGAAAACAAAAGTGAGGAAAAATAAGATGGAAACAGGGAGGAACCATCTTAAATATTAAATCTCCATCTGTATAGACCTTTTTATACTTCTATAATCTCATCTGCTTAGGAGCAAGAATTACCCCACAAATAGTCTGACCTTTGGTACTCATAACTATTTCCTGCATTCCAATTTGGTCTTACACACCATTGTAGTTTTATGGCTCTCATGTGAAGACTTTGCTTTGCAAATAATTATCTTCATACCATTTCTTGTGCACCAGTAAAGAGTAGCATTATAATTTTTGTTATTTTTATATTCGAGTAAATGAAAGGACATTGTAAAATCTGTGAATTCTGGGATGTCTATGAAAATGAATGTTACATGAATTCATATTGGACCAAAGACAACTATCTCTGGATCATGCACTGTTGCTTTTTTTCATTTTACTATCATCAAAGATAATCCATTTCTTCGATAATCTAAACAAATGTATATGATTCTATGATCATTGCTCTGCTCATGACAATTACATATAGTTGCAATAAACATGTATGATTTTTTTTTCATTGAAGATTGTTTAAACTCTCATGTCATTGTAGATTTACTCACTTTATAGTCTATATAGCTAGAATTTATGAATTGAGACAGGTTATAATCTTTACTACTCTTTTAACCTTTACTTAGATGAACTCTTGCAATCATTTTGTTTAACTAGAAAACCATTTCTTCCATATCAAAGATATATATATGGCTACATTTGAAAAATTTATGAATTTAATATAATAAACTTGTTTATGTATAAATATCAATTTTATTTTATAGATATCTAAACCATTTGAAATACTATTTCATTGTACATAAATAATTATTACGATATTACTATACAATCAGTGCTAGGGGTGTTAATGGTAATGGTCAACCCGCCAACCTGCCCGTCTAACCCATTTATAAATGGGTTTGGGTTGGAATTTTTGAATAAATGGTTTATAATCTACCAACTTGTTTAACCATTTAATTAAATAAACGGATAAGGGTTGAGTCTTCACAACCCGTCCAACCCGTATAACCCATTTATTATAAGATATAATATATTATATATATGTTAATTTTTTTTTGTCGTAAATTAGGGTCCGTTTGGGAATATATAAAATTAAAAACTTTTCAACCTGAGTACCATTTGAAAAAAAAAACCATCATTTCAAGCGCTGATTTTGGTTTCCTATGCAATTAATGTGCCATTTTTTATCACCGAAAAAACCCCATTTGAATTTTCATCTTCGTAACGCACCACTTTTCATGGCTGAAAAAAACACCTTTTAATTTTTAGTCGCTTCCCGCTCGTGGCTTTCCTATCCCGCCCAGGCCCAGCCATGTATGGTGTTCTGCCGCTGAGTACCCAACCATTTTCAAATCTCGTGAAACGGGAGGCTTGGAGCAGCACGCAACACACGTTCTGCACTTCTACTGTGTCTTCGCAACTCACAAGTGATTAGAGAGGGAACTCCGGGAAGGAGAGCGTAGAGCCTTGAGAGATTTGGAAGTGAAGGAAATTTCAAAGGAGAGAGGATCAAAGGCCTTTTGCCTTTGCTGCCAGTGGCGTCGCCTTCGTCACTCTCCACCGTTTAGAGCGTTGTTTTTTCGATCGATCTCCAGCGCCACCCCCTCAAATCCCGCACAGGCACACTGCGTACAACCATTAAGCCTCAATCTCTCATTTCCTTTCCCGCACAGCAACACTAGCACAGGCGCACAGCGCTTCTCGTTGCCACGCCTGTCGACTCAACTATCGTCCCCCAAGTATGTTAACTTCAAGTTATTTAATTTATTTAATGTTTACAGATTTTATTGAAGGTTTTTTGCATTAAAATTAGTAATAAACACAACCTGTTAACAACCCATTAACCCGTTTATTAAATGGGTTGTAAATGGGTTAGGGTTGAAGTTTTTTAAATGGATTAATAAATGATTAGGGTTGAGATATATTAAATGAGTTAGGATTAGGATTAGGCTCCAACCCGTTCAACCTGATCCGTTAACACCCCTAATCGGTGAACCTCTTACAAGAGTTTTAATTTTTTCATGCTAATTTTGTTTAGAGTTGTTGAGTATTTTTCTCATTTATATTGTATATGGGTGTCTACTAATCAATAGTTTCTAAACTATCTTGCATGTTTATTGCTCATTCATTAGTCTTTGAAATAGTTTTTAGAAGATATGGCTTGAGCAAATAAGACTACTTAGACCCAGATGTTAAATGTACTCTCATCTTCGTGTTCACTCCATTTATTTCACAATCCTAATGTTAATCAATTTATTTGATCATCATTTTCTTTTCAATCTAAAACTTGGGATTCTGCAAGGTAGTATAGCTGGAAATTGTGAATAGAAAAGTATAAAATCTTTGATGGGTGATCGGGTTGTGGTCGGATGCATGGCTACCCTCATGCGTCTGGCCAAAAAACGCATTCATTTATGTTTTTATTTTTTGTAAATATGTAAATTTATGTGTATTTAATCTAAAAATCAAATTTTACTATTTTTAGATGCTTTTAAGTATTTTTTTAGTTTTTTATCATGACTTTTTGTTAATATGAGTGAATGTATTTACATGCAATATTTAGAATTGCCTGCACTAGAAAACTTTGTGTAGAGGAAATGAGCTTCCCTTAGTTAGCTGCTAAGGCTTAAAGGCAACAAGTGCACCTGTGACTCTGTCGAGGAACCTTTTTGGTGAAGATAACCCACACGCGACCTAAACGCACTTAGCCACTCTATACATAATTTGTTCTTCTGAAATGTCCAATTTCAACATGTAGTTAATAAGTCCTTATATCTTGATTCAGTTGTAATTCTTTTTTCAAATTCAATTTTCTTTATTTCCATTTTCAATAAGTTGAGAAAACAGATGGGTCATTTGAGTTTTGATTCATAGATGCTTGTTGCCTTTACGACTATTTTGTTTTCTACTCAACCATGCTGCATATGAAATCTTAATTGGACAGATGTATTCTATCTAATAGTTTCTTATATACTCGGTTATAAAATGGCGTACTTTTACAAAACAACTAGCTACCATTTATTTCTTCCAAAAACATTCCCTTGATTCATCTAACATGAAACAATACTGCAAAGACGAATGCTTAAATGAAAAAATTTATCGTGATGAAATTGTAGTCAGGAATCTATTGAAATACTTATTGTAATGCAGATCTTTATCATTTAAGAATGGACACTATGATATGCAAAAAGTCAAGAGACTTTTTAACAAATGTTCAAAGCTTCTAAATGAAATAATATTTTACACCAAAATATTCTGCTTCATTGGATCTTGGCATGAGGGAATTAGCTCCTCAATATCATACCTGAGAAGATGTACAATAACTGAACCTTGTGAGTAGAAAGTGTTGTGATTTTTAGAGTGTTTGGAATTAATTTTTTGAATAAAAAAATTGAGATTTCGTAAGTATCCCCACTGTGTTTAGATTTTTATCATTTTATCATAAAATATCTATGAGTCTTTTTTATCATAATGACTCCCCTATTGATGTGGAATACTTTGACTATAGTGTGGCTTCCAAATTACTATTTTTGTAGTTTGTAGTGGGTGCAAACAAATATAAATTTTTGGCTGCAACTTGAGTATTATGTTTAGAAGAGCATATGCTTCCCTTAGGTGGCCACAAAGGCTTAAAGGCAACGAGTGCACTTGTGGCTCTGTCAAGGAACCACTTTAGTGAAGATAATTCACACGTGACCTAAAGGCACTTGGAAACTCTAAACATAATATGTCCATTTGCACTATCTAGTACATTTGTGTACTAAATATCTATGTGCATTGTTACAAGGTATTCTGTTCTCGAATTTTACTGTATCACTTATAATGTGATATTTAATATTGTATGTAGCAAAGTTGTGGAGACTATAGATTGGTAGAGTTACAAGATTTCTAATAAGTGGGCTGAAAAAGTCCACATTTGTAGTTATATTACTCTTTACTATTAACTAATGGAATGCAATACTTTTGAATAATTAGTTTCACTTTCATTTGAGTATATTTCATTGTATTACTGTTGTTCCTGTATCCTGATTTGCATTCCGAAGTACTCTATTGTAAGATTGTAAATTATTGAATTAAAGCTTATCTGTTTTCACAATCTATCCAAATAACCACACAATTAAGACAATACCATGCTTGCGAAATAGATGGAAGAATGCTTTCATTTTCTTGAATTGGATTGATTGAGAGCCATCGGTATAATTTGTTGTTGAAACATCTATGTTAGTAAGATATAAAACTAATCAAATGTATCCTAATGAAACCTATGTCAGGTTGCAAATGGAGTCTAAATCCTTCTCTTTGCATACATATAACTAAGAGTCCAACTGGTTATCTTCGTCATATACAAGCTATGGACTATTCTTTCAGATTTTAAGAAAACATATGATTTTGACTTTCATGGTCATAATAAATTTCTATGTATTCTACTTGATAATGATTTTTAGATAAAAGTTTCAAGTTTCAGCATTTAGACTTGGTCTTGACTTGCATGAAATGACTACTGAGGCTATACTTGAAACCAATGTGTATGATGCATCAAATTATACGTTCAAAGCCAAGTCGATAATCCGCCATATGTAGGTCAAGAATTCACAGATGAACTTCATGCCCGTGGATATTATAAGGCCTATGCAAAGTCTGTGGGACTTAGTGTCAAGCTAAAGCAAGTACAAAGATTAGCCTAGTCTGGGGAGCTTACTTGGAGGCGCATGGTGTGTTCATGTGAAGGTAAGCATGTTGCACGCACATTAGATAAGGAAAGTGTTAGTAATGCACAGAAGATTAAGAGGAACCGAGTGTCCATGCGGTGCAATTGTATGGCGCAGCTGGAGATTTCACATCGAAAGATAGGGCTGTGGGTTGTTATACGTTTCGTGGAGGAACACAACCATAAACTTGTTAATCAACCCCAATCACAGCTCTTCAAATCCTCCATCCGAAAATTGATGATACATCTCCTATAATATTGAAAGCCTGCAATAAAGTTGGAATTGACCCTTCACCTGCTTATAATCTCGTAAGAGAGTTAAGTAATAGAGTAGATGTTTCCTTCACCCGCCAAGATGTTCGCAGCTCCATTTCTAAATCTTGTCATCAGAATTTGAATTGCGATGTAGATCTTGCAGTGGACCATCTCCAAAAAATGCATGATTCCAATTTTGATGTGTACTTTGCAGTGCACAAGGACTCAAAGGGTGCTTTGAAATCCTTATTTTTAGCAGATGGTTGGTCAAGGTTGGACTTCAAAGCATTTAGTGATGTGCTATGTTTTAAAATGACATAAAAAACCAACAAGTACAACATGCCTTTTGCACCATTTGTTGGGATGAACCACCATAAGCAAACTGTGATTTTTGGGTGTGGTTTGGTTGGAGATGATACCATTGACTCTTTTGTATAGCTTTTTCAACAGTTTAAAGATGTCGTGTGTGGACAAGCGCCAGCTACCATGATAATTGACTAAGATGCGGCAATCGAAGCAATGGTATTATTTTTCCTAGTACTATTTATAAATACTTCTTGTGGCACATTATGAGGAAAATCCTAAGAAATTGGGTAGAAGATCTAACCAAAATGAAGAATTCCTAGAGGCTTTCAATCACTTGGTGTACAATGATGTTAGCCTAGAGGATTTTGAAGCTCAATGGAGTAGCATCTTCGAGTTCTATGGCTTCTTGGTCCATGAGTGGCTACAAGTATTGTACAGTAAACAAGCGAAGTGGGTACCTATTTTCCACAAAAGTTATAGATTTCATGGAATGTGCACTAACCAGCGCAGTGAAGGCTCTCATTCTTTTATAGATCAATATGTTAGTCGTAAGACATCTTTGTTAGAATTTATAAAGTATCTTGAGTGAGCAATAAGTCAACGACGTGAAGATGAAATCAATGTTGATAAATGTACTCAGTTGGCAATTTCATAGAGGAAGATGTCTTTCTAATTCGAATAAGTTGATTTTGATCTTCATGCCCATTGTACTTTTTGGACATCCAGCAAGAAATATGGGAGAGCAACATACAAAGTTGAAGAAATTGGTGTTAATGGCGGAGATGCAATATTTCATATTTAGAAAATGAATGAGGCGCATGCATCTTGGGTGGTCCAATTCAACCGTGTTAAGTCGTACCGGAAGTGCAGTTGCAAGCAATTCGAATCAACTGATACATTGCTTCGAGTTGCTATTTCATGTAATGTCTTCTATTATCACTCTTATGTTGGATAAGTGAGATAGGCATTACCCATTTTGCATCATGGACATAGTATTGTAGTAACCCAACTGACCATTCAACATCAATATCGCCTAACTTGCCAAGCAACAGTCTCCTCTGTGTGAAACTATGCAAAATCAGTCATTGCATATCATGACATACATAAGTGAATGAACAATCACATTTGTGATAAAGTATAGGATATATTACTAACCCCAACTCTTGACTCCAGAACATCCTTCTCGTTGCTGAAAATTTAGGATAATTGTAGTCACATCTACAATCTATTTACCAATACTTGTTCCTATGGTAGTATAATCTTTTAAAAAAGATGATATTATATGTAAAAAAACAACGTGCGGAGATAGAAAATTAGAGAGTTCTACTCACGTTGGGGGTTATGTTACTTTGATACGAGAAACATTCCTTGTCTTTCTGACATACATAAATAGTTTGTAGTTGAAATACCTTAGCCCTAAGGTAAAGTTATCTTTGAGTGTTCAGTAAGCGTTAATACTGAGAAAGGTGAAAATGATGGATCTATCTGTACTAGCCATAAAAATAAATGATTCCTTACCCGGGTTGAAGTTTTGTGCCTCCCAATACCCATTCTTGGACTAGCATCTTTTCAAGACTTATAGATGTGAGTTTCATGTTCTGTTGAAAGTGATAATCATACTCATTGGGTTCCTACAAAACAACTTAAAACTGTTTGAGATAATTTCTCAAATATAAGTGATGCTAATATTATTCACTTATAAGCAATGAGAAACACGTACTTTTCCCTTACTAAATAAGGGTAAGAGCCATGATTTCTTCTTTCCTGACCAAGCATATATCATTGGTGGTTGCTGCTTGCTTTCACTAAGGCCCCATGCATAGACCATTTCGAAAGAGTCATCCATTTGCATAAGTACATGTGGTCTCTGTTCCGAGTCCAACTCCTTTGGGGTTAGAGCATCAATTTGTTCCCGCGGTACTTTCAATGCTTGTAATTTTTGCACACGATGCTCGAGCTCCTATCTTTTCTTAGTTTTGAAGAATTAGAAAAGTATCACTAACATATTAATCAAATAGCTATCTTGGAGGCACTAACCGAAACTCTACGAACATTTTGACGAGTACGGTCAATATGTAGTCGAACCAACACTCCAATGTCCTAAATTGCATAAAAAAGGAAAAAATCAACCAATCAATTCAAAAAACTCTCCAACATTCTTATAATTTTGGGCCCTTGATATTATCCAATCAACACATATCACCGCTGTGACTAATTTGAAACTTCGAAAACAACCTACTCAGATATGTGTTCACGATCAAAGTCGGGTGCATCCTGATTGCACTTGAGGTTGGATTGTGCATGGTCCCATGTGAAAAATTCATCTTAGAAATATTATATACACCATGATGTAATTTAGACCAAAATATAATATTCATTTAAAATATTTTATTTTTACTTTGGTTTGAGTTTTTCTTCATAAATATGTTTTCCTAACTATAATTAATATATAAATCGAGTTTTAATATGTTGTAATTCCTTTACATATTTAGCTTTATCATTTTTAAAAATCTGGTTTGCTTAAGGGTATGAATTTGTATCAAATGCCCCTATAATTGATGATTTATTAAAAAATAAAAAAGTATGTAAAAGTTTTGTAAAAATGACAAAACTTGATGTATAGATTAAATACAATTAGTAATGCATATTTATGAAGAAAAAATTAAACAAAATTCAAAAGAAAATAAAATAAATTTTGTTTTATTTTAGCCTAAAATACGTCATGATATATATGTGTATATATACTATATATATACACTTTCACTTGAAAGGCTGAAGTAAAGGTAACTATATTTCAATTTGCCATCGTGATACAAATTTAGCATGACATAAGATATACATGCTATCATTATAGATTTTTCAATAAAAAATCAATAAGACGGTTGAAAATATAAATAATAACCATGTTCCCTGAAAAAATTTATTTGAAATAATTATCTCATAATGAAGCTGCCCATGAACTAAGTATATATAGTGTCTTCTATGTGCATTTGCCTTCTACCATTTTTTGCAACTTTATTATTTTGACATGTAAATATTTATTTTAGTGAAAACATTAACAATAAGGGCGACATTTGTATAGCCCCATATCTGTATATTAATTACTGCCTACAGAGGTGGACTACATATCCATAAGTTCTGCTGGAAAAAATGTGCTTTCATTTTCGATAAAAAAATCAAACAATCGGTATCAAATATTTCTATATAACCAAGTTTTATAAATAAATAAAAAACATAAATTCAAAGTAATTCTCTCATAAATGAAGCTGCCAACGAACCAAGAATAAAGTGGTGATGCTATGTGAATTTGCATTCTACCATTCTTTGTCACTTCATTCTTTTGGCATACAAATATTTATTACCGTGAAAATGTTAACAATAATGGTGAGATTTGTACAGCACTAGTTTTCAGATTTGTGCTTGCCATGATCCACATACCATCAATACTCACTCTAGCAGATGTCCTCATGTCCATAAATTCCGTTGGAAGAATGACAAAAAATTTGTGGAGAATACAGTAGTCCACATAGCTTATCCTGTAACTCCATTTGCTGTAGTCTCTCCTTCTGCCATTTAGTTCTAGACGTCCCTTTGTGCAATGATGCAACGCAAGCTGCTGGATTTCGTCTACTTTTACATAGGAAATTTATGGCAAGATTTCAGCGTAAGTCATAGAGTTAATGTGATATTTACTGTGCTCATTTACACCGCACAATGTGGTTGGCCAGCAGCAAGTGTTGAATTCAAAGCATGGAAAACGTCAGTGAAGCCGTGCGAACTTTAGAATGTAACTACTTTTCGCACTAAATCCATTTTTTTCAACGTGCATTTGTAAAATCTGGTATTATCATTTGACTCATATTTCATTTAAAGAAAAATTAAGAAGTTAAAAAGATAACTAAACTCAATAAACAGTAATAAATTTCAAATAAATTTGTATTAACTAGAAACTTCAGAAAAAGAGTTCTTCAATGCTATTTCTAATATCCTTTAATATCACTAAATTGAATTGGAGATAGTATCTATGAAAAATGCATTTTTAAAATTTAGTTTATATTAACCTTAATTATGATTTTTTCCTGGCATAATTACTATGATTTTGTAGTTTTAATTAAATAACATTTATTTCAACATTAATTATGTTAATTTCTAATTGTATTTAGGTAACAAATAACAATTTTATTTTAATGATTAAAAATATACCTTCTACGAGAAGCTCCACAAACAAGGATGGGTTTTTATCCTTAATTTCAAATGGCGTTAATTTTATTATGTTGTAATTTTATTTTAATTAGATGTTGTTAGATGAAACTAAATTTAGGTAGGTGTCATGAAATCCCATTAGCTATATTTTATTTATTATAGTGAAGGTATACTTCTCATAATGAAGAGCTGAGGAACATATTACGAGTGTTAAATTAGAAATAAAACATTAATTTAGCTCTCGTTAGATGGTGTCATATATACTTAATTGAACACTTCATATTTTTTTATATATAGTTTAAAACCATTCATTAATAATAAATGCCTATGTGCTTGGTCCACCTACCTTCCTTATTGAAGGAGACAACGTCAAATACGAATAAACAGGCCACTGATTCTTTTTTAAAAAAAAATAAAATAATATTCAGTTGTATATTACCAAGATTTAGTGATATAATGCAAATATAGAAAATTACATATTTATTATGTGTAATACCCAATACCTACTTGTTAAAAATTCAAAAATAGGTTAGTTATTTAATCTAAATATTTACTTTTATTTAATCTAATCTTTTCAACATGCGTAATTTTTTATTAAAGAAATTTTATGAAGAAATAATCTATAAATTAACATCAATAGAATATGACCAGTAAAAATTTTATTATTATAATATTCTTAGTTATTTGTGATTTAAAAATAATTAAAAATTAAGATAAATAATGCAAGTGTGAATTAACTTAATGAATTTACATAACTAATAGGAATAATATTATACATAAACTTGTTATTGATTAAATTTAATTTAAATTAATCTTTATTTTTATTTTATTATTTAAATTTAGATTCTATTAGCCATTATTAGACGTTGTTAGATTTTATTAAATGTTGTTAGATACTGTTAGATGTTGTTAAATACTGTTAGACATTATTAGATGTCATTAGATCCTGTTAGACGTCATGGACACTGTTACATGCTGTTAGATTTAGATAAATTAAATTCTATTAAATGAGCTTTGATTAATGTATTAACAGTATAAATGACCTTATACGGATCCTAGAAACATATTATTTGTGTTAAATTAAGATTATTGTATTAATTATAAAAACTAGATGTGGTTAGATTTTGTTAAATGTTGTTAGACGTTGTTAAATGTTGTTGGACATTGATAAATATCGTTAGATCCAGTTAGACATTGTTAAAAGTGTTAGATACTATTAGATTTAGATACATTGAATTAAATTCTATTAAATGAGATTTAATTAACAAATTTAATGTATAAATGACTTTATAAGGAGCGTAAAAACATATTTAGGGTGTTAAATTAGGATTATCATATTAATTATAAAAATTAGATATTGTTAGATACTATTAGATATCGTTAGATTCGGTTAGCTATCGTTAGATTCGGTTATACGTTATTAGACATTGTTAGATCTTGTTAGACATCGTTAGCCGTTGTTAGACGGTCTTAGATTTAGATAAATTGAATTAAATCCTATTAAATGAGTTTTAATTAATGAATTTAAGTATATATGACCTTATATGGAGTGAAAAAACATATTAGCAATGTTAAATTAGGATTATCATATTAATTAGAAAAATTATATATTGTTAGATATTGTTAGATATCATTAGACATTGTTAAGTATCGTTGGATCTTGTTAAACATTGTTAGACGGTCTTAGATTTAGATAAATTGAATTAAATCCTACTAAATGAGTTTTAATTAATGTATTTAAAGTATAAATGAACTTATAAGGAGCCTAGGAATATATCACCAATGTTAAATTAGGATTATCATATGAATTATAAAATTAGATATTGTTAGATTCTGCTAGATCTTGTTAGATATTGATAGATATTGATAGACATTGTTAGACATCGTTAGATACTGTTAGAGTCGTTAGACACGTTAGATGCTGTTAGATGTAGATAAATTGAATTAAATCCTATTAAATGAGTTTTAATTAATGTATTCAATGCATGAATGACCTTTTATGGAGCTTACACACATATTACCAGTGTTAAATTAGGATTATCGTATTAATTATAAAAATTAGATGTTGTTAGATTTTGTTAGATGCTATTAAATATTGTTAAATGTCATTAAACATTGTTAGATATCCTTAGATACTGTTAGATGTCGTAAGACACTGTTAAACGCTATTAAATTTAGGTAGATCTATAAAATCATATTAAACAAGCTCTAAAATATGTAACAAAGGCATAAATAACCTTGTAAAGAGTAAAAGTTTATTTTGATTGTTAAATTCTAATTAGCATATGTATAATGAAAGTTAGACATTGTTAGATATTGTTATATCTCATGAGATACACTTAGATTGTGTTAGATTATGTTAGACGTTGTTAAATATCATTAGATCTTGTTAGATATCATTCGATACTATTTGATTTGGTACTATTCTAGAAATTTTAAAAAATTAATAAACTTTCAAATTTTAAACAATAAATATAAAAAATGTTATTCTCACGAGTACCTTATCTACATAAACTTTAAATAATATAATAATTATTAGATATATAAAATATTTTCTCAATTTTATCAATTATAATGAAATCTTAATAAAATATAATATTTTCAACATAAATATTTTTTAAAATATCAAATTTTGAAAAATTATATGTACATATGCTTTAGTGGTCAATCTATCAATTGAATAGAATAGATTGCAAATTTTATGTATATTTAACATAAATTTCATCAAAAAATCAAATGTACTCATGTTATGAAGCAAATGTACTCACAACTTGAAATGACCACAATACTTTGCTTCCATTTTTTTCTCATAGGAAGCGCTTCCTATGAGTTGGGCCCTAATACAACTTACCCACTTATTAAAGAAAGCTATCCCAAACCCTTCTCAAATTTCTCTCCCTTTTTGTCAATCACCAAAGGGAAGCAAAATCGATGAGTTGGGATTTGTTAAAGGCAAATGGTGAGATGGGATAGAGCAACTGGTCTAGAAGGAACATTTGATGATGCGTGTATCATATAGAACTTTGGATCCATAAGTGAGAATATCAGTGGAAGAGGATAGTGGAGATGACCGATCTTGAATAGTTGGATCGGCACAAACTAACTCACCCCAATAGGGATCGAAGTCAGGCAGACTCAGAATGGGTTGACCTCTCCTACTTCCAGAAGCAAGGTGATATTTGATATTTTTGATTTCCTAGTTCATTTTATCTTGCCTCGCATGCATTTCCATAAGAGAAATGTTGATTGTCTCAAGTTCCTAAAAAATTCTACTCTTCATGGCTTGAAGATATTCCAGAATAGCGTTGGAAGTAGATGGTTGAGTGGAGAATGTGCAAAATGTTCTGTAGCCCAAGATCCTCTAGGTGAGCATGAGGCATGTGTTGCAGGAGATGTAGGTGCATGTGGAACTGGAGATGGGGGTGATTGATGTGGTTAAGCCTCCCCCTCAGATGGAGCTGTTGGAATCAATGGAAAAATAGCAAAATCTAAGTTTTGATGATTAACAATTCAATTTGAGTAAGTTTTGGCTACTAACATGTTTTGTGAAATGATTAAAGGATATAAAAATGAAAAATATGAAGACTGACAGGTCAAGTGGATTCCCAAGTCGACTCAGGCATCGACTTAGGTCAAGTTGATCCCCAAGTCGACTCCAGCATCGACTTCAAACGCGATTTTATGGCCAGCGCTGAAAATGAGGAGCAAGAGCTGCCAAAGTCGCACTCGAAGTTGACTTCGCATGCGACTTGGGTGAAGTCGTAAACCCAAGTCGACTCCAGTATCGACTTCAAGAACTCATAACTGCCAGCACTGAATTTGAGAATTCAAAACGGGGAAGTCACATACCCAAGTCGACTCCACATACGACTTGAGTGAAGTTGGAACCCAAGTCGATCCAAACAGACGACTTGGACAGAAATGAAGATAGATCAGGTTCAAGACAAGCAGAATTACATGAACAAATCAAGGGATACTCATTTGGACAATTTTATGAGATCCAAGAATCAAGCATTCCAACTTCAAGACATGAAGTTAAAAGATTTCAAGAAAAATGATCATACTGAACTACAGGTAGAAGAAATCAGTGGAAGAACAATCAATATGAAGAATATCAAGCAACCAAGGTCACATCCAAGGATTTCAAGTTCATCAAGCAAGTACAGAAAGTGAAATCGCACCTGAAGTCGACTTCACCTGCGACTTGGGTCAAGTTCAAGACCAAGTCGACCTGAGGAGGAACTTGAGGAGCTTGCTGAAAACCGAAATCGCACCCGAAGTCGACTCCACCTGCGACTTGGGTCGCAACGATCGGAAAATTTTTTAACGTTGGCGCGTTAAATGCGCGCCATCTACTTCCAAATGTTCAAATACCCTCGTCATTTATATAAGGCATTCAAGACAGACGTGGAGGGTAGCTGAAACTTCATTGATTGAGCACAACTCCCATTTCTAAGAGCATTAAGTGATCAAGACAACATCCAGAAGAAGAACTTTGCATTCAACCTGACAAGAGCTACTTGCTGAACCATTCAGTCTTCTTCACAAGTTCTTCTCCGTGCTAAATCTGCCTCTACACATCAGTAACGTGTAGAAACTTTCTTTATTCCTTTTCTTATTGTATTGAACTTATGGCGAACCAAACCGAAACGTCACTTCCTTACCTCAAGACCTTATTGATTGGTAAATGTGAATAAAGATTGTTGCCCTGATCACGCGGCGGGTTCTTAATTGGAACTCGTCCAAATTTTTTTTATCATCATTCATTTCTTTACATTCCATATCATTCATCAATCAAGTGACAATACACTTGTAGTAAAATTTCCTATTCTATTTCATAGCATCTCATCATGCTTTTTTATAATGACATTTACATTCCATACTTATATACAAGCAATCATTGTACACATCATACATCCATACATTCATTCATTGAATCACATAGGACTTAGATTTCTAAATAAGTCCACATACACATCAACATACCTTAGAGCTTTAATTCATTCTATCACATTTCTTATAGCCCACATGGCTACCATCACGTACCTTTCTTCATGGCTTAGATTTGCAGCCTCTTGAGTTTTTCGCTACCCGTCTAAGGTTTGAGAAAACAAATCGTGAGTGATAACTCAGTAAGCAAGCATTTTATCATTTAGGGCAAGGCTTCCTTTAAAACATTTTCTTAAACATCTTAAACACCTTTTTACTTGAGGACATGCATATATCCTAAAACGTTGTCATGAAATCCTTTGTTCATTAGGACAATTCTATGTCCTTGAACATTTTCATAAAACGTTCATTCTTAAATCAATTACAAGTCACGTCTAAGCTTGTTAAGGTAAAACATATGCGTTTTACTTTCTTTAATTAATTTTCCTTAGTCTTGTGTGAACATTTATAATGTTCCAAGATATTTACATAAAATCATCATTTGCCAGTGGACGTTTTACACCCAAAGCATTTTTCTCATAAATCCTTTAGCAAAGAAGGACATTCTCATGTCTTAAAACATCATTCACATAAGCCTTTTTCGACAAGGGACATTATTATGTCCAAAACATTTTTCATCTTAAATTCCTTTAGCATTGGACATTCTCATGTCCATAAACACTTTTCATTTACGCTCTTTAGAAATGGACATTCTTATGTCCAAAAATAATTTTCACATAAATCCTTTTCATAATCCCCGTCATGGGGCTTGTTTATAGTAAACAAGGCATATAAAATATATAAATCATTTTCATAAATGCATTTGCATAAAAATATTTCCTTTCATCCTTGTTATTTACACATTTTTGTAAAACACCCTATTTTTAGGGTAACCATTTCATAAAAATCCTTTTAGGATAACTTTTCATAAAAATACTTTCATGTCCCAATCTTTGGGCTTTTCAAAAGCAAAACATAAGCAAATGCATTTCTTCCCATCCAGTAGTGACACTTAGTAAGTGATCATTCTACCTTCTGGAAGAGAATCCTTAACAGCACGCTATCCAGACGGTTGTTCATTCATCCTTCTCCCATCTAAGGGAGGGCACCGCTGGCACTCCTGTCATCCCTTAGAGACTTGGCCTTATGTAGAGTGGGCCTCGGTCCCTCTCCGACCGTGCTCTACGACCGACCTAGTTCCTTGTACTGGTGCACCATACATCATCCTGATAGACCACAGCCCGTGTCCTTTTAAACCGGGATCACAGACCTCAGTCTGCATCCATAACTTGAAAACCATCACAGAACGAAGTCTGAGTCTTTTTAAAATAAATCATTTTTAAAACAAACATATCACAAACAGCAATCCGTGCCAACTTGTAAGCGAGCACACCCACTTTAACAAGTTGTCATTTGAAATCTAATTTTATGATGACCTTCCTTAAATTCTTTTAGAAGAATTTTGAGTAAAATATTTTGATAAACATTTGAAATATTTGTAAAACAATACATCTTAAAATCCTTATAAAAGAATTTCAAAACCTTTGAATTTTCAAAATTAAACCATATATTTTCTAACATTTTCTTGGTTTTCATTTTAGAGCCTTTTGCTTACAAAAGTTATGCAATTGTGCTATCCCCTTTTTAACCACCCTGATGATTAAATTATTGTCCACGTATCTATTATACCATTTTTACATAAGGGGGAATTGCATAATCTTTTGCATGTCATTTAGCAACCCGAAATCAAACCATTTATAAAATAACTTATTAGGTTGGTCATCCTTAAATCTCATTCAACAACATTCGTATAAACATTTTGAAGACATTTTCATCATAGATTTTCTTATCTAAAGGAAATCAAAAACTTTTCGAATATCATTTCAAAACATATGGACTATGTCCAAATTATTGTTTATATTTAATTATCATGACAAAGCAAAACAAATCTTTTTCATAAGTCAAATCCTATTTTCCATTTCTTTAATAAATATAAGAGTTTATCAAAACATATCATAAGTGTAAATTCAAAACTTATTTACAAACAATGCTTTGTGAAAAATTATAAAATTCTATTTTTCTTATAAAATACTTTTAAAATAACATCATAAAGAACTTGCTTACTTAAAAGCAAATTCTTAAAACCATCAGCATAAATCAATAAAATCCTTTAAAACAATCATCATGGAGAACTCGCTTACTCATAAGCAAATTTCTCAATTCCATTAACATAAAGCATTCCCAACCTTGTCAATACTTGTGATAAATTATTTATCTTAAACAGTATCGCTTGCTTCCCATGAAGCAAACCTTAAGGCTTTTTATTAAAGCCATCATTTTTCAAAACTTATGGCTTTGCATTAAAGCCGTCATTTTCAAAATTTGTGCTTGCCCTTTCGTCAAAACATAATCATAAACATTTCATTTACATATCATTATATAAAAAAAACAGCATTTTAGAAAGTTCGCTTGCTTACTTGAGTTTGCCTTAATCCCTTTTCTTCTATTCTTTTCCTTGTCTTTGCCTAAATAAATGAAAATAATATTTCATTTATTCACATTATCTTAAAATGCATATATCTCTTAGGTTTTTCAACCTACATAAATTTATTTGCACTTAGCTTGACTCACTTGTCCTTCAAGTCGAGTGTTCATACTTAGCACATAGCCTATACATATCAATCATCCATTCATTTATTTTAATACCCTTATGCAGGGTAAACTTACATACATATAATAACCATCCATTAAATCATTATTTGGAGGTTCATTACCTCCATTTATCATTTTTAACATATTTTTCATTTTTCACACATCGGTGCTCATTATAAGCACTTAATTAACAACTTAAACATCATAAATTAATCTCAAAATTTGAGATTAACATTATTTAATTAAAAGGAAACTTAATCCACTTTTTTCATCACTTTTCTATGCATTTTTTCATTTTAATGCTTCACATAATCCATTTATCATTTTTAAAATCAAAACATGGAAATCGGGTCTTATACGTAACCCTAAGTTTCATCGTTTCTAAAACCCATATCTAATTGGTTAAATCCTCATAATCACTTATGATACTTATTTATATCCTATTGAAATTTAAATTCCATCCCAAAAATCTGGAATTTAACATTTACTTTGATTTATTCCTCAATCTGTCCATAATGCTGAAATCAGACACACTGATCTCTCTAATTTTTGAATCATAATCAAATCGAGGAATTTAAATATGAAATTTATATAATACCTTAATAACTGCATGATATAACCAAAATAAATATTTCCAGCACAACATATGAAGCATTTATATTTATTTTTGTATTTTTACTCTGTTGGATAGAAGAATCAATTTTCAAACAGCTCTAATCACGTTAATTATTAGGTATATTTATACCTTTCAAAAACCAATTTTTATTTTGGTAAAGTGTTACGCATGATGTCTCCCACATCATATAAAATTTTCAACTTGAAAATCCTTGTATAAATATTACTAAAAATAATTTGGTACAGCTGATCCTAACACCCGTTCAACCCTGTTTAGGTTTATTTTCTCAGATTTTTAATTTCTAACATGATTCCACTTTTGAGTTGAAAATTGGGTCTTTTTTAATAACCCTATCATGAGTTCCCAAACAAATTTTCATACTAAAATTCGTTCATTTACTATTTCGTTCATATTTTGGATTTCTATCTCATTTCTTCCAGGTTTTGCTCCCGTATTTGCATCTAATTTCAATAGATAAGCAAAAATCCTTAATCATTTGTTCTTGATTCTTATACCCAACATATATAATCCATTAAATCATGATTCATAATCTAATCATGATATCCAATCCAAACAGCAACTTATTTTGTGAATTTAAGAAGATTCAACAGAAGTATACTTACTTGAATTGAATCCAACTTGAACTCCATTTTCCTAGCTTGGTTCCTCTTCTTTCTTCCCATTTTTCCTTCTCTTTTACTCCTCTTTTTCTCTTCCCCTAATGCTGCTGGAAAATGAATGTGCACTGCCTTGCTTGGGGGTTTTTTCCCCTTAGCATTTTTCTCTCTCCTCAACCCTTAATCAAATGGACGTGCACTTGGGGCAAAAGCTGGATTTTCCAGAAATCAGTGGAAGAACAATCAATATGAAGAATATCAAGCAACCAAGATCACATCCAAGGATTTCAAGTTCATCAAGCAAGTACAGAGAGTGAAGTCGCACCCAAAGTCGACTTCACCTGCGACTTGGGTCAAGTTCAAGACCAAGTTAACCTGAGGAGGAACTTGAGGAGCTTGCTGAAAATCAAAGTCGCACCCGAAGTCGACTCCGCTTGCGACTTGGGTCGCAACGGTCAGAAACTTTTTGAACGTTGGAGCATTAAATGCGCGCCACTTACTTCCAAACATTCGAATACCCTCGTCATTTATATAAGGCATTCAAGATAGACGTGGAGGGTAGCTGAAACTTCATTGATTGAGCACAACTCCCATTTCTAAGAGCATTAAGTGATCAAGACAACATCCAGAAGAAGAACTTTGCATTCAACCTAATAAGAGCTACTTGCTAAACCATTTAGTCTTCTTCACAAGTTCTTCTCCGCGCTAAATCTGCCTCTACACATCAGTAACGTGTAGAAACTTTCTTTATTCCTTTTCTTATTGTATTAAACTTGATTTAGTTTCAGCAACTAAGATCAAGTGTAAGCAAAGTAGTGTGTGATTGAAGTGTTACTCATCACCTACTTGTACTAAGTCTGTTTTAAGCCCCCCAGAGCTGTGAATCTAGAAGAGAGCAAAGGCTCTATTGTATTTGATGAAATACTTAGTGGAACCCAAGTCACAACGGTGTGACCTTGGAGGAGTGGAGTAGGGAAGGTTGTCCTGAACCACTATAATTTGTGTGTTTTGATTGCTGCTGACGAGCTGCGTATATGTCTATTAAATTGCTCGCTATTTACGCAAGTATACGTGTCGTGTCAAGTAATAAAGAGTGAGTAGGGTATCGTTCCCATGAGGATTTTTAGACCGGAATTATTATTTAGCTTAACTGCTTTCGAGGGTTGTGAAATTCTGAGTTTGTGTTCCTATTAAACTAATAATTGCAAGGGGAAATTAGAATAGAGATATGAGACTACTGGATACTAAAACGGGTTTACTGATTAGGGATGGCGGATGGATAGATCGGAATCCTTGAATCTAAACTATATTGCTCTGGTTCTTGTTAAGCGGATTGCATATGAATTTACTAGCCCAAGTTCATGTATCTTCATATATGTCTTCCAACAGTATATAAAGCTAATTACACCCTATTTAAGTGCTATGTTCCCATGCATTAAATAAAGTGAAATTGATAAGTTCATAACTTGTATAATGACTACATAGGGTTTAACGGTATATTCCTATCCGTTAAACAACTCTTCTTATAAAAAGGTCGAAACCTGTGCTTTGCACATGGATCTGGCAAAGATCTCCCTTTTCCAAGGGTAAATCAAGCAATTAAATCATCTTACAAGGTAGCTAATCTTGTAAAAGCATTATACTCACACATGTAAAGGTAAATCATACACAACCATATATATAAGTTTAAATAAATCATACACAACCATATATATAAGTTTGAATATTCATTCCTGAATATTCTAAGAACCAAGAAACAATATAGTTTAGAATTAAATTCATCCTAACTATCCATCTAATGGAGGTTTAGTTCAAAGACATGATCTTAACAACCACTACATCTATATAAAAAGTATCCATTAGGCAGAGAAAGAAAATTGGAAAGAATAAGAAAAACTGTTTTTCGGTGGTTTCCACCAACGGGACTTGAATTCCTTCTTCAATCCGAGCTTTAATCTTGATTCCCGCTTTCTCTTGCACTGTAGTTCGTTCTCAGGCTCTCCTTCCTTTTTTCCCGCTCGCGAACCCCTAGGGTCTATATATAAAGTCCCTTTTTGCGCAGCTTACGCACTAGAATATTCGCATACAAATGCGTATTGGCGCCTGGGCGCCCCCAGCTGGTGCCTAGGCACCAACTCTCAGTGTGCTGAGCAGTTTAGACACATTCTGGAACCCTAGGAATTTTTGCACTAGCGCCTAGGCGCTAACTCTCTGAACTGCTCCTTCTTGTCAGCTATGTGTGCTACAAATGGTCAAGGCGTGTAGGGTGGCGCCTAGGCACCAACTCTCTGGTTCTGGATGCCTCAGCTAGCATTCAACTTGTCCACTCTGCCTACATACGTCCCGTCCTTCCTGCAAAAGATAGAAAAACTAAACAAATAAACTAAAATTGCCTAAATATTGCTAAAATTGCCTAAAAACTAATTAATGCTCCTAAAATGCAAAGCGGATGAAAATTAAGCTAAAAGAGTGCAAACTAAGCCTAATCTCTTGAACTAACACACAAATTAAGTCTGAAATGGGCCATGATAACTCGTAAAAATACGAGTTATCATACCTCCAAACTTAAATGTTGCTATTCCTCGAGTAACACATGCAAACAGAATGAATAAATAAATGAATGAATGTATGAATGAATGAATGTATGCAGAAAAACAAAAATCGACTCCTTTTGCTTCTGGTTATGCATTGATCAATCCACTTAGCCATTTCACAAGGTCGTGATTAATTCATCCTAAAAAATCCTTCATTATACAAACAAACAAGGCATAAATTTTGCTTTCCAAACCAAGTTACATGTGGATGCTAAAATTTGTAATGCAAAGTCATATTTCAACACGTCAATCTTTCATTTGATTAGAAAACTGGTTAGGAAATCAATGAACTCACGCAAACCAATGATTAAACCGCATACACTGGTTACAGCAAATGGTATCAAGTCACTGAATTCAATCTCTAATAACTATATATTTTTTCCCCCCAAACTTATTGCAAAAATTCTCCTCACCATATTTCAGGATATCTGGAGATCTATTTTTTTTTGGCTCCCCTCACCATATTTCAGGGTATCTAGGGAAAATTTTCATTTTTTTAAAGCGTTGTTACTGTGATTTTCCTTTGCTTTTTTATGCGAACCTTGCCATTTGTCGATGCCAAGTCCTGGTTACTCAGCTTAGGTCAGCCACCCCCTTTTTATCTTTTTCTAATGCTTTATTAGGGGTACTGAACATGTTTGAGTAATTCCTGTGAAATAATACCATTTTAGAACTCGTTAAAGTACTTAGTCAGCCTTTATTTAGTTCAGTTTTCATCATCTCGGTCTGAAAGATATGCCTATTACTGAATTAGAACAATGTATTCTGAAATTCCTTTTTAATTCTTTCACATGTTAATTTCAACCTGCTTTATACTTGGTTTCAATCTGAATTGCCCATTCTTTCATGAATTCAATTTCAAATCAGAATTAATCACAGCCTTGCATATTTTCACAATCAGATGAATTGAAACAAAGACAACTTTCATTAGCTTGAATTGAAATGCATGCAACATAAACTAAGGCATGAAAATTAAAATGCAAAACTAACCTATGGTTGAGAATTATACACCCCCCCAAACTTAAGAGATGCATTGTCCTCAATGCATGACCCTAAAATGAACTAAAAATGAAAATACAATGAAAAGTAAAAATAAAAGAAAAGAAAAACAAAAAGAAAGGCAAAAAGAAAGGACTGGGACTCCCTCAAGAATCAGACTCAGTAGTGTCCTCGTCGGCCTCCTCATTGGGCTGGAGCTGCGATGGCTGCCCAAAACAAGCTCTGACCTCTGGCAGCGTTGGCAGAAAAGGTGGGAGGGTGGAGATGTCAATCCGGCAGTCCTCCGTTAACTACCGTAGGTAGGCCTCCATCGCCCGGTCATGCTGTCATTGGTACCTGGCTTGGTCTGCCACCAGATTCTCCAAGTTTGTTAGCCGCTCGGTTGTGGATAACGGCTGCAAGGATGGACCCGCTGTAGGTGGAGCCAGTCTGGGACGCGTGGTGGCGGTGCGGATCCGTGGCTGGGTGCGGTAGGAGAGGTCGTCAATGATGGCCTAACAATTCAAGACTTCCTCCGTTGGATCCCATTTGACGCCTGCCTGCTTGCAGAGCCCGGTGATGAGAGATGGGAAGTAGTAGCTGCCCTGGGGTGCGATCGCGCAGGCACATATCTGCTGGTAGATAAGGCGACCCACATCTATCGTCATGTCGCTGTAGATGGCATGTAGTAGCAGCGCTCTGTCCATCGTCACCTCACTGACGTGGGTTGATGGCATCATCTGGACTGAAATAAAATGGAAAAACATTCGCCCGTCGTACATCATCTCGCTGCGCTTGAATGATGTGAGTTGGCCTCCCATTGATTTCCATGTCGGAGGCCGTTGGCAGATATGCTCAATGATAGAGTTGACATCTCGACCTTCTCCCTCCAAAAACTCCTCATACTGGTTTGGATAGTCAAAAGAGCCCAATCCGTAATAGGAGTTGATCGCTTCAGCATGAAACGGGATGATCTTGCCCCGGACCTTGGACCGTGGTTCAATGCACCCGGGTGCATTGAACCTCAATGCACCTAGGTGTACTTCACCCATTTTTTTTTATTTTTTTTTGAAACTTGTTTTACAAGAATGTTAATATAAGTATATTTAACATGTGTATAAATTTTTATAATTTTTGGAGATTTTTAGATATTTTTTTTTGAATTTTTTAAAATCAGTGGCATTTTTAGTAATTTAAAATTACTAATAATGCCACTGATTTTAAAAAAATCCGAAAAAATATCTAAAAATATTTAAAAATGGTAAAAATTTATACACATGTTAAATAGACTTAGATTAGCATTTTCATAAAAAAAAGTTTCAAAAAAAATAAAAAAAAAATGGGTGAAGTACACCCAGGTGCATTGAGGTTCAATGCACCCGGGTGCATTGAACCACGGTCCCCGGACCTTCACCCTGCCCTGCTCATGTTCTATGGCATTGGCATAGAACTCTTTCACCACTGGCACTATTGTAGACTCAGGCTATGCGAGGAATTTCTGCCACCCTCGAGCGTTCAATGCGTTGATGAAGTTGTCGGAGAAAGAGATAATCTTTATTCCCCATTCAGGAATTAGGTGTCGCTTCTGAAGCGAGTCTGTGTACCGCTTGAATGCCTGAGCGGACACAAACCGGTTAGCGTCGAATTTGACGGGTTCCTGAACTTTCTTCCTCTTGGCTGATGATGATGAAGCCATGTTGCAGCCAAGCAATTTCAAACAATCCTTGCAAACAAAAATTCAACGCAACCAAGCAATCCAACAAGCCAATACACACCCAGACAATCCAGCAAGCAGTCCAACAAGTACTAACCAAATGCACCTGAAACAATCACCTTGCAACCAATGGCAAACAAGTACCAGCCAATTCGAAGTAACTCAATCCACAAGTTTAACCAAAGAACTATCCACTCAAATCAACCTCCAATCCATAAACCAATCCACAAAACGCAGCAATTCGATCCAATTTTCCACTCGAACAGTTACCAAATCACTTTAAAGCAATTAGAATACACCAAGAAATGGAGAATTTTACCCACAAAGCTTTCCGCCTGAGAATTCGAAACTGCCAAGGTTCTGCACTGGCATCGGGGCACGGAGATGGCGGCGCCTAGGAGCCGATCTGCTGACATCGGTATTCGGCGTCGGGGCGAAGAAAATGAAGATGGAATGGCTCAAAATGGAGCCCAAATCAAAGGGGAAATGTTTGGAATGCTAGAATAAGTGTGGGGCTTAGGCTTTGGTGATGAAAAACCATATTTTAGGATGGATTTGAATGGATCTAAGCAAAAGGGGAAGAATGGAAACGGAATGGAAAATGAGATGAATGAAATGAGGAAGAGATTGAGGTGCAAATGTAGTTGGATTGAGGGTGAAATTGCTTGGAAACACTTTGATAGGATTTGAAAATGAGACGGGGAGAGAAAAACGGCGCCGGGGCGTGAGGGTTAGGGTTTAAACCCTAACCCAAAGCTTTATAGGTCGTCCGGGTCGTGCTGTCCACGACCCGGCACCGGGGTGCCCGTGTTCTTCGCGGAGCTCATCATGGTGCCGGGGCACCCCCTTCGGTGCCTAGGCGTCGTTCATTTTTTTTATATGTGTATATAAACAAAAATAAATAAAATAAAATAAAAAATAACAACAAAATTGCAAATCAAACTGGAACCAAACAATGGGTTGCCTCCCATTCAGCTCTAAGCTTAACGTCCTCAGCCCGACACTTCTGCTATTCAATCATTTTTTAATTTTTCCACCACGGACTCCCAGCCATTAGGACTGCAACCTGGAAGTTTCGATCTGATCTTAGCCCATCGTTCCATGAAGTTGTGCCAAATTTGATTTTTCGGCCGATTAGATAGGGGTATTTTGATATGAAACGTTCTAGTTTCATCAAATGTAAACTCCCCTATTCCTTTATTGGCTTTAATATCCATGTCTTGACTTCCCAACGGATCGGTTATTTATTTAGGCCCGATGTAACCAGCGAGTCGGTCTTTAACACCGACCGATAATTTATGGCCCCTATTCGCAATCTCCACTTGGTCTTCCTTAAAACTAGCTTGAGGCAGCTTTTGAACCTCTGAATTGCCCATATCAACCCTTAAGCAATCCTCTGGGTTAGTCGGGCTGTGTATAGGCTTGAGCACTTTAAATGTAACCTTTTCATTCTGCACCTGCATGGTTAATTCTCCGGCTCATACATTGATTATCACGTTGCCCGTTGCTAGAAAAGGTCGACCAAGAATAATGGGTACACCTCGATCTTCTTCATAAACCAAGATAATAAAATCTGCCGAAAAAATGAACTTGTCCACCTTGACAAGGACATCCTCAATAGTACCTTCCGGGTATGTAATGGATCGATCTGCCAGTTGTAGCGTCACGGTGGTAGGTCGAGCTTCCCCGAGGCCTAGCTTTCTGAAAATGGACTTGGGCATGAGATTAATGCTGGCTCCCAAGTCGCATAATGCTCTCCCAAAATACTGGTTGCCAATTGTTTAGGGGATTGTGAAACTCCCGGGGTCCTTGAGTTTAGGAGGAAGCTTCCTCTTCACCCTTGCACTAGTTTCCTCTGTTGGCGCCACTGTCTCGAATTTCGTCAATCGCCTTTTCTTTGATAGCACGTCTTTCATGAATTTGGCATAGCTCGGCATTTGTTCTAAGGCTTCGACAAGAGGTATATTAATGTGCAGCTGCTTCAGTACCTCGAGAAATTTCTTGAACTGGCCCTCCTTTTTAGATTTTTCAAATCACTGAGGAAATGGAGGAGGCGGCCTTGGATTCGTGGCGATTTCAGCATCTGATTGGTTCTGAGTTGCAGCTGGTTCCTTTGTCTCCTATGATTGCTGAATCAGAGGGTTAGTGGGTTCAGTCACCAACTCTGGTGGAGTTGAGTTGGGTAACTGCTTTCCACTACGCAATGTGACTGCTTGGACTTGTTCTTTGCCTTTGCCTTTCAGGTTTTGCTCGGTGTCGCTCGGCAACGATCCTGGGGGTCGGTTGTTCAAGGCTGAGGCCAGTTGGCCTATCTGAGCTTCCAAGTTCCTGTTCATCGTGATCTGGGATTGCATAAACTGCATGAAGAGATTTTCCATATCCGATTTCTTTTCTTCTCGCGGTGGTGGAGTGAACTGCATTGGTCTTGTAGGTTGTTGTTGCGGCTGCTGCTGCGGGAATCCAGGCGGCTGATTCGGCCTAGTCTGGTTGTTCCATGAAAAGTTAGGATGATTTCTCCAACTTGGGTTGTAGTTGTTTCCATACTGATTAGCTGGATTTCTCTAGAAATTCCATGTAATTAATGGACTCCGGGTTGGAGGCACATTCATCACTGGGATGGCCGAATTCACCACACCACGTGCATATGTCTGCTGTTGTTGACTGTTGTGGTGTTGACGTCCCTAATGCACTGACGTTGGCTGGCCTGGACAAGTTCTGAATTTGCCGAGACAAAGCGTCGATGTGGGCCTTTATCGATGAAACCGCGTCCAGTTGGAGCAGACCTGCACCTCTGCTTCTGTCTGATGGCAATTAATAAGCATTGGCCGCCATGTTTTCGAGCAGGGCATATGATTCCCGATAAATTTTTCGTAGCAGAGATCCATTCGATGAAGAATCTACCATGTGACGGGTGGAATCTTGGAGACCGTTATAGAAAATCTAAATTTGTACCCATGGCTGAATTCCATGATGCGGGCACTTTCGGAGCAAGTCTTTGAAACGATCCCATGCCTCTAATAGGGTCTCCTCGCCGTGTTGCTTGAACGACACTATATCCATTCTCAGCTTGGCTAACTAGGCCGGCGGAAAGTATTTTTCTAGGAATTTCTGAGCCAAGTCATTCCATGTGTTGACAGAGTTAGGTGGCAAAGAGTCTAGCCACTTGGAAGCTCGATCACGCAGAGAAAATGAAAACGTTCAAAGTCGCATTGCTTCGTCGGAGACACTGTTCTGCTTGAAAGTGTTCATAATTTGTAGAAAATTCCGCAGATGGCGGTGCGGGTCTTCAGATGCAAGACCTCCGAACTGCCCGATAGACTGGAGCATCTGGAAAATCACCGGTTTGATTTCAAAATTATTGGTGTCGATCGGAGGAGGTGTAATACTAGTCTGAACAGCATTTTGGCCAAGCGCAATCAGATCCCAAATTGGCTGGTCCAAATCATCTTGAGGTGGATGATTCGGGATCTTGATCCTTTGGTTTTCCAGCTGGTTTGCATTGACATTATCGTCTTGGTTCTCGATATGCTCCATCGTATGCTGTTGGTTTCTAGCCTCCTTACTCTTTCGACGCCTTCTCAAATAGGTTCTTTCGGGTTCTGGATCAAAAGGAATGACAGTCTCCTTTCCGGCTCTGCCTCGGTGCATGCAATATGTGATAGTTCTGCAAAAACCAATGAATTTGAACAAGCAGAAAGAAAAAAAGAAAAGAAAAAAAGAAATTCTAATCTAAAAGAAATAATGAAAAGAAGATGTTCTACAGAATTGTACAAGAAAGCAATAAAACTAAATATAATTGGTTAAGCAAATTTCTGGCAACGGCGCCAAAAACTTGACGAGCTGCGTATATGTCTATTAAATTGCTCGCTATTTACGCAAGTATACGTGTCGTGTCAAGTAATAAAGAGTGAGTAGCGTATCGTTCCCACGAGGATTTGTAGACCAGAATTATTATTTAACTTAACTGCTTTCGAGGGTTGTGAAATTCTGAGTTTGTGTTCCTCTTAAACTAATAATTGCAAGGGGAAATTAGAATAGAGATATGAGACTACTGGATACTAAAACGGGTTTACTGATTAGGGATGGCAGATGGATAGATCGGAATCCTTGAATCTAAACTATATTGCTCTGGTTCTTGTTAAGCGGATTGCATATGAATTTACTAGCCCAAGTTCATGTATCTTCATATATGTCTTCCAACAGTATATAAAGCTAATTATACCCTATTTAAGTGCTATGTTCCCATGCCATTAAATAAAGTGAAATTGATAAGTTCATAACTTGTATAATGACTACATAGGGTTTAACGGTATATTCCTATCTGTTAAACAACTCTTCTTACAAAAGGTCGAAACTTGTGCTTTGCACATGGATCTGGCAAAGATCTCCCTTTTCCAAGGGTAAATCAAGCAATTAAATCATCTTACAAGGTAGCTAATCTTGTAAAAGTATTATACTCACACATGTAAAGGTAAATCATATACAACCATATATATAAGTTTAAATATTCATTCCTGAATATTCTAAGAACCAAGAAACAATACAGTTTAGAATTCAATTCATCCTAACTATCCATCTAATGGAGGTTTAGTTCAAAGACATGATCTTAACAATCACTACATCCATATAAAAAGTATCCATAAGACAGAGAAAGAAAATTGGAAAGAATAAGAAAAACTATTTTCCGGTGGTTTCCACCAAGGGGACTTGAATTCCTTCTTCAATCCGAGCTTTAATCTTGATTCCCGCTTTCTCTTACACTGTAGTTTGTTCTCAGGCTCTCCTCCTTTTTTTCCCGCGCGCGAACTCCTTGGGTCTATATATAAAGTCCCTTTTTGCGCAGCTTACGCACTGGAATATTCGCATACGGATGCGTATTAGCGCTGGGCGCCCCCAGCTAGCGCCTTGGCACCAACTCTCTGTGTGCTGAGCAGTTTAGACACATTCTGAAACTCTAGGAATTTTTGCATTGGCGCCTAGGCGCCCCTGGCTAACTCCTAGGCGCCAACTCCCTGGACTGCACCACCTGATTTGTGGCTTCTGACTTGGATTTCATGTAGAGAAGTGGCGCTTGAGCGCCAACTCTCTGGACTGCTCCTTCTTGTTAGCTGTGCGTGCTGCAAATAGACAAGGCGTGTAGGGTGGCGCCTAGGCGCCAACTCTCTGGTTCTGGATGCCTCAGCTGGCATTCAACTCGTCCACTCTGTCGACGTACGTCTCGTCCTTCCTGCAAAAGATGGAAAAACTAAACAAATAAACTAAAAATGCCTAAATAATGCTAAAATTGCCTAAAAACTAATTAATGCTCCTAAAATGCAAAGCGGATGAAAATTAAGCTAAAAGAGTGCAAACTAAGCCTAATCTCTTGAACTAACACACAAATTAAGTCTGAAATGGGCCATGATAACTCGTAAAAATACGAGTTATCAGTTGCTCTTAAATCTCTGTTTTATTTGCTTCAAGGGGCTAGAACGTAACAGGGGCTGTATTCAAGATTATTTAAAAGAATTTAAAAAACCCAATTCACCCCTCCCCTCTTGGGTTAAGCCATTAACTCGGGACCAACAGGAGCTACCTCCGCTGGAGGTTCCTGTCTATCTTGGGCTTGAGGAGATTCTTCCCCCATCCTTGCGTGTAGCTGATCTACCCTAAATGCTTCTATATCAATTTTCATATGGGTCAACAGGGCTCTGTTAATGTCATTTGTAGGCTTCAAGGCCTCGTATAACTCTCCATCCAAATCAACATTAAAATATTCAAGGATCTTAGTGATCTAGGTGCAATATGGCAAGACTCCTCGTGGATTTTCTTTCTTAAGCTCTAATGCTTCCAAGAACAATCGTGACAAGCTAACTTTGACCCTGTTTGCCACTTTTCATAATAACTCTGCCTCTTGAGGATTGAGTTGGTTTCTTCTTCCACCTTTGAGATAAATGCAATGGGCTACGAGTAACCATAAGATTCTCAACTGAGGTGGCAAATTCATGTAATTCAGGAATTTTATACCGAGGTGGTATTTGCTGCTCTAGGTTAAATGGTTGTACATGCGGGTTAGTGTAAGGCCTGCAGGAAGTGGATCTTCAAACATAGGAACACCGAGGATGTGGCCCACTACACTACATGCATTGAACTCACTGATTCTCTGTGCATCTTCCAGATTAATTTCTACTCCTTTAATATATGTGTTAAAGTTTTCTTTATCTCATAGTTAGTAGAATAGCCTGATGAGATTAGTATAAATCTTCTCATCTTCTTTTAATAGGGTGGTCCAATCCTAAAAGTCTTACAACACTTCAATGCCAAACTCATACTTGTGTAAAAATTTGAAATCAATAATCTTTGGAGGAAAGATCTTTCTCTCATAAAAATTCCTATAAAACCAGCCATGTTGTCGTTCGGTTCTAAAATATTCCACAAGCATCTTAAGTATTTGGTCCTTTGGAGCCGGGGTCCCTCTTCTCCTACCAACAATCTTCACACTTTCACTAGTTTTAACATTTGTTTCTTCTCTAAGCATGGATGTAGAGGGATTACCTTCCTAAAACCTAACCCGACAACCCATAGATGTTGTGGCCCTTATCCCTATCCTATTTGGATGAAGGTATTTGACGACATGGGATGTCCTCCCGTGTAGTCGACTTGGACAGCCGAGAAACTAGGAGCTTTGTGGGCTTGGAAATAGCCTTGTGTGCTATTCGAGGAATGGAGAGGTTAGCTCGAAGAGTTGGTGAGATTAGGAGATAGGAAATAAAAAATCAAAGGCTAAAAATTTGAATTTCGAAAGATTTGAGCTTGGGAGTAATAGAATGATGAGAGAGCCGAACGAAATGAGAAAGGGAGAATGAAGTTGCTTGAGTTCAAACTCAAATAAGGCAGACAAACTGACGCTCGCGGAGTCGACTCGGAACCCTAAGTAAGGTTCGAAGTCGACTTCGCTCATCCGAAGTCGACTAGGGATGAGTGGAGTCGACTTAACTCCATCGACCCAAGCATAAATATATACTATTACCTACTCATTTGGCCCATTTTATATCAACATAACATGTTATCAAACATATTAATCATGACTAATATATATTAGGACCAATTTTGCAATTTTGCACCAATTTCATGCTTCGATATCAATCATACCCATTTCATTCCTAATTTTATAAAATGAATCAATTCCCGATGGTTTAGTAAAAATATATACAATTTGGTCTTTAGTTTTAACATTTCTAAGCAAATATCATGTTTTTAACATGTTCTCTAATAAAGTGAGGCCTAACGTCTATGTGTTTAGTTCTAAAATGTAATATGGAATTCTTAGTTAAGAAAATAGCATTTGTATTATCATATCTAATAGGTATGTCCATGTACTCTATTCCATAATCTCCAAGTTTTTGTCTCATCTAAAGTAATTGGGCACAATAGCTCTCGGCGGCTATATATTGAGCTTCCGCAGTAGATAGAGCAACACTAGTTTGTTTCCTTGAAACCCATAAAATCATCATATTTCCTAGAAATTGATATGTTCCACTAGTATTTTTTCTATCTACTTTGTAACCAGCGAAATCCGCATTCGAGTAGCCAATTAGATCAAATGTTGAGCCCTTACGGTACCATAGGCCTAAGTTAGTAGTATCAATCAAATATCTCAAAATTCTTTTTACAGCTACAATATGAGATTCTTTAGGATTTGTTTGGAATCTAGAACACATGCAAACATTAAATATATCCGGTCTTGATGCAGTCAAATATAACAAAGATCCTATCATGCTTCTATATAATTTCTGATCAACTTGTTTACCTTTTTTATCTTTGTCAATCTTGATTGTTGAACTCATGGGAGTATTTGCTCCTGTGCTATTTTGCATTTCAAATTTCTTAGGCATTTTCTTGATATACTTGGATTGATTTATGAAAATTGTTTCATTAGTTGCTTGATTTACAATCCAAGAAAGAAATTGAGTTCACTCACATGCTCATTTCAAATTCATTCTGATAAGCTTGGAAAATTTTTTACATAAAAGTTCATTATTAGAGCCAAAAACAATATCATCTACACAAATTTGAACAATTAAGATGCCTTTTCCTATGTATTTAATGCATAGGATAGTGTCTACTTTTCCTCATTAAAATTCATGATCAATCAAAAATTTATTTAGCCTTTCATACCAAACTCTTAGAGCTTATTTTAGACCATACAAGGCTTTGGTCAACTTATAAACGAATTTGGAGATCTTTTTCCTCAAAATATGGAGGTTGTTTAGCATACACCTCTTCATTATGATATTCATTAAAAAATGCACTTTTAACATCCATTTGGAACAACTTGAAACTCAAATGAGATGCAAATGCTAGTAAAATGCGTATAGCTTCTAATTTAGCCACGGGGGCATATGATTCTTCAAAATCAATTCCTTCCTCTTGAGAATACCTCTTGGCCACCAGTCTAGCTTTGTTTCTTACAACAAGTCCATTTTCATCTAATTTGTTCCTAAAGACCCATTTGGTACCAATAACCGTGCAATCCTTAGGTCTATGAACTAGGTGTCATAATTGGTTCCTTTCAAAATGATTTAGCTCTTCTTACATATCAATAATCCAATTTTTATCATTAAGAGCTTGATTAATTGAATTTAGCTCTATTTTGTATACAAAGGCAAAATGTCCCCATATATTTTTCCTTAAACTTTTAGTTTTTCCACCTTCATATATGTGGCGCCTCGACCTGAGGCGTCACATTTGTCCTTACTCCAAGATCTTGTCGATTGGTAAGTGTAAATCAGGATTGTTGCCCTGATCACGCGGCGGGTACTTAATTTGATCTCGTCTAATGTTTTTCTTTCTTTTTCTTTTCTTTCATCACATAAAGACACATACTTATCATCAAATTTCAATTATCATTGATAACATTCATACTTATTTTTGTACAATACAGGTTATTTTAACCTGATCATTTCATACATACATAATTTGAAAACTCCTTATCATATGTTCATTCATACCATATACAGATCAGCATATCATAAAATTTTCTTCGTACCTTCTTTTTCCTTTCCTTCTTGGCCTGTGTTGTACCTGTCTATGGTTTGAAAAGCAAAATATGAGTCGAAACTCAGTAAGCAAGCATTTTTCAATTTAAATGCATTTCTCTCGTTCAATAATAGACACTTATCAAGTGATCTACTATCAATCAGTGGAAACCTTTTCATAAAACCTTTCATATTTCATACCAAAAACATATGCTTGTAAAACTTTACCTGTATGGACATATTTTATGTCCTAAGATATTTTTCATAAAACTTTCTTTCTCCAAGGACATTCTCATGTCCTTAAAATATTTTTCATAAAACCTTTTCAAAATAAGCATATGCATCATGCATTCATTTCTGTCTGTCTGGTAGGTGACACTTACCAAGTGATCACCCTTTCCTCCTTAGGAGAGAAAATATTTCAAATGATAACTCGCGAGTCAGGCAGTTATCCATGTCCTTCTCCCATTTCAGGGAGGGTGCCGTCGGCATTTCGCCTTTTGAAGCGAGTCAGGCAGTTATCCGTGTTAGTTATTGTTCATGAGTTCCAAAAATCGACATTTTTTCCAAAAATAAAAAATACCATGACATAGCTTATGTCTAGTATATCATGGAAAAATTCATGAATTATGAATTTATCATCATTAACTTGGCCAAATAAATCATTTTTTTCATATACTAAAAATCAACATAATTTCACTTAAGCATAATCCTTAAATCCAAAAATCATGAGATTAATATATCATTATTCCAACATCATAATTATCATAAACATTCTTCCCAAATGATCATTTATCAATATTGGAGCATTATTTAAACATATCATATGCTATCTTCCCGAATGTTCTATCTTTGCTCCAAATTTTTGATATTTTGGCATAATTCCAATTAAGCATTATAACTAGACTTATTTTCTCATGCTTAGGCATTATCTAAGCATTATTTTACCTTATCTAACATCCAAAATAAGTTTGAGGAGAATTCACTTACCTCAAGTGAAGATATGCTCCTTCTTTCTCCTCTTTCTCTCTCCTCTCCTTCTCTCCTTGCTTCTCTTGGCTTAAAATGTGGGTGGGGGTGGGAAAATGAGCGCTTGCTCAAGCTTGGGAACTGGGATGTGTGTCTTGGATGTCCACCCCTTGGCCCCTATTTATAGTTTTTAATTTTTCATGAAATTGTAATTTACCCCCCTTGCTCAAGGTATTAAATTATAAATATATTTTTTTCTAATTTCCAAAAGGTGTGTTGAGCCTTATGAAACCCCCTAGCTAATGTTCATGCCCCCTATGGCAGCCCTATTTTTTATAAATTTTTTTATTTATTAAAATTAATTATTTTAAGCTAATGCAATCTCAACCATTGATTTTTGATGAGGATTAATTTGGGTCATTGGATTTTAGTCAAAAGGCTCCCCCTAGATACTGTTCACACCCCCTATAGCAGCCCTATTTTTTATTTTTAATTATTTAAATTTAATAAAAGTCAAAGGAAATTAATGAAAAAGAGAAGCTACCTTTTTAATCTCCAATTGACGTTTCATCTTGACCCTTGATTCGTGATTTTCATCACATCTTATACCATTCATCATATTCATCATGGATTTTTAATCATTTATAAAAAATTTCATCTAAATCCCAACGTCCGGATTGCAATTTATGAATTTTTCTTTATTTTCTCACTAAAATCCGAAATTTTCTTAAAATATTAAAAAGTATTGCTATTTTGTCTTGTAGTGATTAAATTTTCCTTTTTGTCATTTTGTCATTAGGTTGATCTACGTGATTAACTCTTAATCACCTCAGTTACTATTCACGTGCACTATTCACGTGGTTTAATCCCACAATTGCATTTCTTTAACCTCTAATACACACATTTGCAAATATAACATATTTCATGAATTTTATTTATCAAAAAAATCAGTACAAAAATCTAGGGTTTACAACCCTAGGTTTACATGAGGATGATCATTTTTGAATTTTAGGTCTTTTGGAGGTTTGTAGAGAACATTACCTTCACTTACCTCCTTGTCATGACTTTGACTTTGCTTAGAATCGTCTCCCCCTTTCTGTTCCAATTGTAGCTTTTTAAAATTCTTAAATAGATCATCTGCATCGCTTAGTTCATCTTCCTTCTTAAGAGTTAGGTTAAATTCATCAAATATAACATGAATGAATCCTTGTACAACTTGGTTCCTTTTATTGAAAACTCTATATGTTTTGCTATTTGATGAATATCCAATAAATATTGCTTCATCACTATTTTCATTTAATTTGCAAAGATTTTGTTTTCCATTATTCGATACATAGCAAGTGCAACCAAATGCATGAAAATATGAAATATTTAGTTTTCTACCTTTCCATAGCTCATAAGGGGTCTTTTTCAAGATTGCTCTAATGGTAACTCGATTCAAGACATGACAAGTTATACATTCATCTTCATCCTAAAATTTCATAGATAATGTACTTTCATTTAGCATAATCCTAGTTATCTCTTGTATTATTCTATTTTTCCATTCAACTAACCCATTTTGTTGAGGGATTATAGGTGCAGAAAATGTATAGTGAATTCTTTTTTCATTGCAAAATTCTATTAAGTGTTTTTTTCAAATTCACTACCATGGACACTTCTAATTGACATGATTGTATTTTATTTTTAATTTTGTACCAATTTTAAAAAACTCACAAATACGGAGAAGGCTTCATTTTTGCTAGTTAATACCATTATCCATGTGAACCTTGAAAAATCATCTACAATAATGAAAACGTACTTCTTTCTTCCCAGGCTCAAAATGTCGGATGACTCATAAAGATCCATGTGTAGTAATTCAAGTGGCCTTGAGGTTGAAACTTCATTTTTAAGTGAAAATAACACCTTTGATTGTTTGGATACTTGAAAAACCTTACAAATTTTGTCTTTATCATATCCGAGTTTTGGTAACCCTTCTACCAAACTCTTTTTCCAGAAAGTCTTAATGTTTGACATATTTATATATCCAAGTCTTTTTTGTTGTATTCATGGATCATTATCAACAGCCACAAGACATTTTTCATCCAATTAATCAAGAGAAACCAAATATATATTTTTATGTCTTTTGTCAGTAAATACTATGTGATCACTATTAAGAACATTGCATATAGATGATTCAAACACGACTTTATGATCTTTGATACTCATTAAGTTGTGTTTGAGTCCTTCAATAAATAATTCCTCCTCTATGCATGCATTTGAAAACCATGAACGGTTCCTTTATCACTAATTTTACCTTTTTTATTGTTCCCAAATGCAACAGTTCCACCGTTGTATGGTTTGAGATCATGAAATACTGCTTTATTCCCCATCATGTGTCTTTAGCAACCATTATCCATGAACCATGTATTGTTGGCTTTCGATCTAAGATAAATTTATAAAAATAAAAAAATAAAGTTCATCTCTTTGGTTCACATTGTATGGGTCCATTTGGGTTAGTAAACAATTGAAGTCTATATCATTCTACTTTGGAATGCACAAATCTAATGCATTTTGGTACCCAGATCAGTTTAGCACCTTGATTGTACAATTTATAATTTTGTGTTGATATATTATATGACCAAACTTGTTGCAAAAATTGCATGCCTCAAAAATTTTTCGAGGTGGATTTCATGCACACTTTGGTTCCCACGTTGGTCTTCTTGTCCAAGTAACTCAGGTTGTTTTGTGCTAGGATGGAGTTGCTATAGCTTGTGGTTTCACCCATTTTAGAATATTTGATTTGCTACATTTTCCTTGCATAAATGTAGAATACTCAAGTTCTCTTCTACTAGTTTTAGTAGTCATATTTAAAAATATTTTGACATTTTCTCTTGGTTTAGAGAACTTTGCTAATGATTCATTCAATGCCTCATTTTCTTTCTTTAGCTTTTCAACTTCATCTATAAAGGTTCTGGTCTCATTTACTACGCACTTGACTCATTTGACTAGTTTTTCATTTATAATAATAGTTGAATCACATTGTCATTTCTTTAATGTATATTTTCTACTCAATTTCTTGATTTCATTATACAATGAATCATGACTTGTTATAGTTCTTCTAACTCAGCACATTTGAAGCAATCATGAGTAGAGGAGTAGATAGACTTGGAAATAAATAAATCAAGTTTAGAGATTACCTCCTTACTGCTTGTAAATTCGGTTGAAGCAGTTAAACCTTCTACTAACTTTGTTGCAGCGAGACACTTTAAGGTGTTTTCTTCCTCAATTGTTGTTATGCGATATATTCGGGCATAGTTTGCCACTTCATGTTCTTCATTTGAGGAACTGATAGTTGTAGATGAGTCTTCATTCACGTATATTCCTCTGCCCTTGGGCTTTGGAAATATTCTAAAATTGCCTCTATCTTTCTTCTCTTGCCGTTTTTTTGATTAGTGTGAGACATTGTGCTTGCATGTATCCCACTCCTCCACATCTGTAACACTTGGTCACTTCTTTCTTCTTTTTCCTTCTACTTCTCTCCTTGAATCCTTTGGAGCCTAAGTTCTTTCCTTTCCTCACAAATTTTTTGAATTTCCTTATGAGGAGTTCAATCTCCTCATCCTCATTTAGGGAGGAAGAGGTGGATTCATCGGAACTTTGTGTTGCTTTTAGCGCAATAGCCCTTTATCCTTTGTGGTTCCTCATTTATTTTCTTGATCAGCTCATGAGACATGAGAGAGCTGATAAGATCTTCCAACTTCATTGTGTTTAGGTCCTTTGCCTCTTCAATGGTTGTAATCTTAGGAGTCCAAGATTGGAGTAGAGCTCTTAAAATCTTCATGACCTGTTCAGATTCAGAAATAGTTTTTTTAAGACCTTTTAATGCGTTAGTAATCTTAGAAAATCTTATAAATATTTCAGATATGTTTTCAGTGTCTAGCATTTTAAAACTTTTCAATTCTGTAATTAAAATATTTCTTCTCATCCCTTGGACTTGAGAAGTTCCCTTATATATTGAGGTTAAAGTATCCCATATTTTCTTTGGCGGTTAAGCAGGAGGATATTCTATCATACTCGGTTGCGGTTAAGGCATAAAAGAGGAAGCTCATTGGCTTAGAATTGTTGTTTACTATTCTAATTTCCTCCTCAGTCCATTTGGAAGTTTTCTCACCTATAGATAGAGTAATGTCATCTTAGATAGCAACCTAAGAGTCCATATCTATGACTATGATAAGTTGTTTTATTCTCAATTTCCGGTAACCAAAGTTACTATCATCAAACAGACGTGGCCTGGTGAAAGATTGGCCCTTAGCAAAGGCAAGTGTGAAAGTTGATTCAAATGTCATTTAACTAAGATCTCTGATGTGTACAAAGTGTTTGTCGTTAAGAGCACTATGATCACAAGTTTAATTAAAATTAACCAAAACACATTAAAGCTACCACTATGCGGGTGATAGTGTAGAATAACGGTGAGTCGAGTCGAATCCATGGAGAGGCTATATAATTTTGAATTATTTTAAGCAGAAATGAAAGAGAAGAGTGAGAGAGGGTATAGAGAAGAGAGAGAAAGAGATTAGAGAGAAAAGAGATGAGAAATTGTAATTAACTAAAATTAAATCTAAACTAGGAAAGCAATTAAAAGATTACAGAAGTAAAATTTGATCTACGAAAACAGGAATGAAAATTGCATTAAACTTAATTTGAAAATTACAAAGCATAAAGCAGTAAATCTACTCTAAACATTACAAATCTAAAATTAACAACCGCAAAGCATTAAAAAAACTACAATTAAAAGAAATTTTATTTACCCCAAATTTTGCTCGAAGACCACTCTTTGAGGAGCAATCCAAGCCCTTAGAGTTTACCCACTAGGCATGTGTGGGAGAGGTGTGTGTGTGTGGGATGGAAGGCCCTCCTTTTATAGATGTGTGAGGGACCCTATGACCCAAGTTGAATCCGATGTGGGATTCATGCTTTGCCAAGCACCAAGCAGCTGCCCTTTGCCATTTACCATAGCTTCCTTCTCACGTTGTCTGCCCAATTTGAGAAACAAGGCCGATGAAGCTGCCCAAAATTGCATTCATCTTCTTTCATATATTCGGTGATAGCAATTCCATTCCAAGCTTCACCGACCCAACAGCAGGAGAACCCAGCACCGGCCACATCTTCAAGCCGTTGGCAACTCAAATCACCAACCAGGCAACACCGCTGCTGATTTATTGACTCCTTAGCCAGAGAGGATGCTACCGAATTAAATGGGTATGTTCATTGTCATGGCTAGCTGCAGCTTTTGGATTTGGAATGGGCTGAGCAGGGGCGTTGATTGGTGTGGGTGGACTGCTGAAATGGCGGAGCTGGCAGCTAATTGGGCATGGGTTTTCTTCTCGTCGGAAATAGAGGAGGGTCAAAATTTTGGGCAAATGGAAATTAGGTTTGTACGGACTGCCGGCTTCAACAAAGTTGCCACTCGAAGGGCTGTCGATGCCTTTAATGGAGATTGCTGCAATTTTTTTGCAACCAAATAAAAGGGGCCAGCCTTATGCTGTTGTCGGCTTGGTGATGGAAGGGGGTTCAAATAATGGTGACTTGGGGGGGTTTGCTGCTGGTAATAGGGAAAATGGATGATACACGCCATCATGCTGAAAATGGCTTCTTCATTTGGCTGGCCGATTGACAGTTTGTGATTGGAATCTAGCGTTCAATTTCAATGGTTGAATGCAGAGCATTTGGAATGGGAGTTGTGCAGAGGGCTGGACGCCATGGCTGTCGTAATTAAAGCTGTCGATTCAATTACAGGTTGCAATTTCTGTTATTAAATTTTTAAAAAAAGGGGCTACTGTCAAATTAGAGGCACCGTCCTGCTGATGTAATTGAAAAAGGGAGGTAGCAATCCATTTGGAAATTGCTGGATTGATTCATGTCAATCAACGGATAGTGGCTTGGAGCAGTGAGAAAATGGTTAATTAGTCAGCTCGTTGGTCAATGTTGCCTGAAACGAATGGGAAGATGGTTGTAACCTCGATTTTGCACTAGGTTTTGATGCCACAGATGATGGGTGCTTCGATTGCTGTTACAATGGTGTTGAATAGGTGTCGATATCTGGATTTGAAGAAGATTGGCGCGGCAGGCGGTCGCGACTGCTCTACGGGAAAAAAATGATGATGTGGATGGAGACGATGGTCTCTGCTCAGTGCTTTTCGATGGGTGTTAATGGCTACCTGGAATTTTCATTGTTGATTGGAGAAGGGCTGAAATTGATTTGGGCGTTCAATAAATGGGTAACACTGCAAGGGTTGCTTGTGTTTGGTGAAGAGAACTAGAGCTGCTGTCATTCGGTCTCGGCACTACAAATTCCGATTTTCATGGCTGCAGTGAGGTTTGAAGGTGATGGAGTACCAGACCGATGCTCCGGTGGTACACACTAGATTATGCTTAGGTGGCCATTATTGAACAATCTACACCTTTAAAATCATGTTACATTATTGCCAAAATTATGTTATAAACGAAACAAATCAAGTAAAACCCACTAGTTACAATCGTGTAATTTTATTTCTAAATTGATATGACATTAAAGCATGATAACCTATTTTGTATTCCATATATTTATAATCATATATTTATATGCTTATGAATTACCCAATTAAATTATATTCATATGCTAATTCATATTTCAAAGTTAATTTTTAGCCTATTTAATCTCTCTTATCACGTGTAATTATCTTCATAATTTAATATTTTCAAAAGAAAATTCCAAAATGACTCGTTTTATTGCAAAATTAAAGATTTTATGAAAAATATAATTTTCACGAAATTTCACTTAAAACATGTACTTAATTAACATTTTAATATTTAACGGTGTGAATTTTATATAAATTTAAATAAAAATTTTGAGAATTATCACACCACCCAACTTAAACATTGCTAGTCCCTTAGAAATAGAAATAGTTTAATATATAATTCTTTCTCTCTTTTTTTTTTAAATCATAGTGTACTACTAATTTTTATAAAAATCTAGGTACATTGCTAATGATAGTAAGCTTTAGAAGTAAATCTTATTAGTTGATATAAGTAAAAATTTCTCATGATGCATATAAAAGATTATAGCGTGTGTATATGTGTACTAATGAGCAAATGGGCATTAGATAAATAAATTGTTTTCTGGTTATCCAAACTAAGCAACATTCATATCAAAATTAAGATAGTGACAGTTAATATATATATATATATCTATTTTTAATTCATTTATATATATATATTTTCTCTCCCCTCACCATATTTCAAGGTATCTGGGGATCTTTTTCTTCTTTCTTTTTTTTCATTCTCCTCTCACCATATTTCAGGGTATCTGGGGATATACAATTTTTTTAACAAACAGCTATCAATTGCAATGATATTAAAGGTTACTTTTGCTTGGATGAGAGAGAAAAATTATGTTATCATGGTGCCCACAAGGCTCATTGGTATGTAAGTGCAATCAGTGCTGACAGAATTTTAGAAGCATCATGAAAATATTTTTACAAATATAACTAATTACTATTTGCTCTTCACTTTCTACCAAGCATAGCAAGTGTACTTTGACTTTAAAAATATACATATATATATTATTTTATTTTTATTTATTTTTTTATATACATATATCTTTTTAAAAAAATTAATTTTTTAAATTTTTTAAATTATATATATATATTTTTTTTTTTTGTATTTTAAGATAAACAAACTAGACCCCCCCCCCTTCGATTTAAATGTTACTATCTTAAAAAAAATGCATAGAGTATAAATTTATAAGATAGCATAGAAGGAGACAACCTGGGGTGTAGCGGTTTAACTGAACATTGTAACAAAATTCTCCTGCAAACAAAACATTCTTTTCCTGCAATAATCAAAAGAAGCAAACATCGAAAATATTAGGTTGCCTCCCAATCAGCGCTAAGTTTTACGTCTTCAGCCAGACGTTATGAAGTTTAGATCAATGTGGGTCAATCAGTCCAACCTTTTCAATAATTTTATCATCAGAGATGCCGTCAATATATGGTTTAAGTCGTTGACCATTCACTATAAAAATATTTCCACTTTTTGGATCACGAATTTTTATAGATCCATAGGGAAATACTTCATCCACAATGAAGGGTCCATCCCAACGAGATCTTAATTTTTCAGGAAATAGACGTAATTTTAAATTAAATAACCATACTTTTTGGTTAGGCTCAAAGGTTTTTCTAGATATATGTTTGTCATGAGATGTTTTCATTTTGCTTTTATAAATTTGAGAATTTTCATACACTTCTCTGCGTAATTCTTCCAACTCATTTAATTGTAGCGTTTGATGTGGTCCTGCAGTATTTAAATCCAAATTGTATTGCTTGATAGCCCAATAAGCCTTATGTTCTAATTCCACAGGAAGTTGACAAGTTTTTCCATATACTAACCTGAACGGAAACATTCCAATAGGAGTTTTAAATGCTGTTCTATAGGCCCATAATGCATTATCTAATCTGTCTGACCAATCTTTACGATCGGGCCTAACAATCTTTTGCAATATATTTTTAATCTCCCTATTGGAAACTTCCACTTGTTCACTAGTTTGAGGATGGTAAGTTGTGGCTATCTTATGGGTGATTCCATATTTCCTTAATAGGGCTCTAAATTGGTAGTTAGTAAAGTGTGTTCCTCCATCGCTAATGATGGCCCTAGAGAAACCAAATCGAGAAAAAATATTTTTTTGGATGAATTTTAAAACTACCTTGTAATCATTAGTCCTAGTTGCGGCGGCCTCAATCCATTTAGATACATAGTCTACTGCCACTAAGATATATTCATATCCATAGGATGGTGGAAATGGTCCCATAAAATTTATTCCCAATACATCAAATATTTCAATAATAAGAATAGGGTTCAAAGGCATCATATTTCTTTTTGTAATGTTTCCTATTGCTTGACATTTAATGCAAGATTGGCTGAAGTGGTAGGCATCCTTAAAAAGAGTTGGCCAATAAAAACCACATTACAATACCTTAGCTGTTGTTTTCTTTCTTGAAAAGTGTCCACCACATTCAAGATTATGACAAAAATTCAAAATACTTTGTTGTTCACTTTCCGGAACACATCTGCGAATAATATTATCAAAACAAAATTTAAAAAGTTCCGGATCCTCCCAAATATAATATTTATCCTGAGCAAAGAATCTATCTCTTTTTTGCTTTGTCCAATCTTTTGGAATCTGCCCTACTACTTTATAATTGACAATATGTGAAAACCATGGGGATGATGTTTGTGTAATGACTAAAAGATACTCATCTGGGAAAGAGTCATTTATAGATGTGCTCTCTGGTATAATGATTCGAGAAAGATGATCAACTACTACATTTTCAGAACCTTTTTTGTCTCGAATTTCAAGATCAAATTCTTGTAATAAGAGAATATATCTAATAAGTCTTGGTTTTGCCTCTTTTTTAGATAATAAATATTTCAAAGCTGAATGATCTGAGTAAATAATAACTTTAGTTCCTAATAGATAAGAATGAAACTTTTCAAGGGCGAACACTACTGCAAGCAGTTCTTTTTCTGTGGTGGTATAGTTTATTTGGGCATCAGTAAGTGTATGACTTGCATAATAAATTACAACTGGCCTCTTATTCACCATTTTCCCTAAAATAGCTCCAACAGCAAAGTCAGAGGCATCACACATAATTTCAAATGGTAGAGACTAATCAGGGGATTGAAGAATTGGAGCTTTAGTTAATGCTTCTTTTAACAACTCAAATGCCTTCAAGAAAGATTCATCTAGATTGAATGAGGAATCTTTACATAGCAAACTTGTTAACGGTCGAAAGATTTTAGAAAAATCTTGAATAAACTGGTGATAGAAACCAGCATGACCAAGGAATGATCGAACTTGTCTCACTGAGGTTGGAGAAGGTAGATTAGTAATTAAATCAATTTTAGCCTTATCTACTTCTATCCCTCGTTCTGAGACTACATGGCTAAAAACTATTCCCTCGTTAACTATAAAATGACTTTTTTCCCAACTCAATACTAAATTCTTTTCTCTACATCTTTTTAATACTTTTTCTAAAATTTCCAAACAACGATCAAATGAATCACCAAAGAGTGAAAAATCATCCATAAAGATTTCAAGAAATTCTTCGACCATATCTAAGAATATTGTCATCATACACCTTTGAAAGGTTGTCGGTGCATTACATAGCCCGAATGGCATTCTCCTAAATGCAAATGTGTCGTATGGGCAAGTAAAGGTGGTCTTTTCTTGAGCTTCTGGATAGATAGCAACCTGATTGTATCCTGAATATCCATCTAAGAAAGAAAAGTATTTTTGACCTGCTAATTTTTCTATGATTTGATCAATGAATGGGAGTAGAAAATGATCTTTCTTAGTCATAGCATTTAATTTTCTATAATCAATACAAACTCTCCATCCTGTAGTCAACCTAGTGGGTACTGCTTCGCCTTTTTCATTGTTTATTACTGTGAGTCCAAATTTCTTTGGTACTACTTGAGTTGGGCTTACCCATTTACTATCAGAAATTGGGTAAATGATGCCTACATCAAGCCACTTGACAACTTCCTTTTTCACTACCTCTTTCATAAAGGGGTTTAACCTTCTTTGCATTTCTCTACTAGGTTTAGCATTTTCCTCTAAGTAAATGTGGTGCATGCAAATAGATGGACTAATTCCTTTCAAATTAGCCACTGACCAACCTATAACGCTCTTATGCACTTTAAGAACATCAATAAGTTGTTTCTCTTGAGTTATGGTGAGATTTGAGGCTATTACTATTGTTAGTGTTTGAGTAGGACCCAAAAATACATACTTAAAAGAGGTAAGTAGAGATTTAAGCTCAGTTGTGGTGGTGACTCAATAGATGGAGGTGATGGCTGAGATTATAATACTGGTAAAGGTTCAACATTATTCCAACAGTCAAAGGACTGAGAGCAATCATTTAAAGCATTTATGGAATCATGTTCAAAATTTAGAGGGGAGCTTGACAAATCATTAATAATGTCAACCATAAAACACCCTTCATCACAATTTGGGTATTTAGTAGCTTTAAAAATATCAATTCTAAATTTTTCACCTCCAAATGAAATATCCATTATACCAGTTTCACAATTAATATTAGCTTTTGCTGTGGCTAAGAACGGGCGCCCTAAAATAATTGGTGCATTGTTTAGTTTTGAGTTTGAGGTCATGTCAAGAATAAGAAAATCCACTAGAAAATAACAATCATTAATTTTTATTATAACATCTTCAATAAGTCCTCGTGGGGTTTTTACTGATCTGTCTACAAGTTGTAGAATGACTGAAGTAGGTTGTAATTCTCCCATATTAAATTTTTCATAAACAGAAGTAGGTAAGAGATTAACACTAGCCCCAAGATCCAAAAGTACTTTATCAAATGTTATTCCGCCTATGTCACAAGAAATGAGTGGGGTACCAGGATCTTTTAACTTCTGCGGAAGTTTGTCCAAAATAGCTGCACTCGCCTCTATTGGGAGCATGATCTTTTGGGAAGCGAAACGATGTTCTCTCTTTTGAGTGCAGAGGTCTTTTAAGAATTTCACATAGGCTGGGACATGTTTGATAGCATGAATAAGAGGAATATTAATATTAACATGTTTGAACAATTCCATCATTTTCTTGTTTTGTGCAAGCTTTTGCTTACTAGTAAATTTAGCTTTTACGGCACTCGACAAGGGGGCTACATGTTGATATTTATTGGGGTCTTTATCTATTATTTCCTTCCCTTTATCCCCTAACTTGGTTTCTACTAATTCTTCGTCATCCTTTGAAATTTCTTCTTGTTTCATTTGACTAGAATTTTCATTAATGACTTTAGATTTATATGGATCTTCTAAGGTTTTACCACTTCTTAAAGTAGAGATCGCTCTTGCATTTTCAAATTGTGGGTTTTTTAATATACCTAGCTTATTCTGAAAACCTGGAGGATAATTTCTTGGATTGGGTATTGGTTGACTAGGTAGATGTCCTACCTCTCTTCTCCTATTTGCTTCAGCTATCTGACCTATCTGGTTTTCTAAATTAGATATCGATTGACCCATGTGACTTTCTAACTTAGATATAGATTGTTGGAAGAACTGTTTTAATTCTGCGAATTTCTCGTCAACATCATTAGCTGGAGAATGTGGTTGGTAGTTCGATGCATAATTGGCTTGTGACTCAATTTGTGGTCCTTTTGAGTACACACTGGTTTGAAAATTACGTTGCGGTTGTTGAGTTTGGTAGTAATTTTGTGTTGGTGGTTTAGAAACGTGTACAGTAGAGGGATTTGCCACTTGGTGTTGAGCTTGATTTTTCCAAGAAAAATTAGGATGATTTCTCCAACCTGGATTATAGGTATTGGAGTATGGATCATTATTCGGTTTGGAAAATCCTTGAGCTGCTTGCACTTGCTCTTGGATGAAAGGTGGGAGTTGAGCTGCGGTAGGACATTCACTCACAAGATGTGTTGGACTTGAACACAAAGCACAAACTTCTTGAGGCAATTGAAAATTAGGATGTGGACAAGCTGAAAGTTGATTATTCCACATTTGATTTACTTTTTGTGTTAGCTCATCCATTTTTTTCTAATTTCTCTAATTTTTGTGCAATAAAATTTATATCTATTCTTGAATTAGGTACCATGTAAATTTTAACTTCATATAATCCTGCTTTTTTAGATGAGCCCATATTTCTTTCATATGACGATAATGAAGCATGATTTATGGAATTTTCACTAAGCATTTCAAATAAGTCATATGCTTCATCTTCACTTCTTGTGGCGCCCCGAACCGATGTGTCCACATAGGCCTTACTCTGGGATCTTGTCGATTGGTAAATGTGACTCAGGATTGTTGCCTGATCACGCGGCGGGTACTTAATTGGATCTTGTCAAAAAAAAATTCTTTCTTTTTCTTTCATCACAAAAGCATACACTTTATTCATAATAGACTCATCTATATCATCATAAAATCATTCATATCTTCTTTTATTGAAATAATTCACATAAATACAATCATGTTTGTAAAATGCATAAAACTTGTCTTTAACATGATTATCATACATTTGTCCCTTTAGACGCATATATAGAACTGCAATTAAATTTGCAAGTCATTTCTACCTGACATCCTTTATGAGTCAGCTCCATAGCCTGTTTGTCATTTGAAAACACATATGAGTAATAATACTCAGTAGGCAAGCCTTTTTCTTTGACAAGTAAATATTTTTCTTTCATTCAAATGCATTTCTCCCAATTTGGTAGGAGACATTTACCAAGTGATCAATTACCAATGGGACAAAAACATTTTCATGCATTTCATGATAATGCAATGCATTCATTCATTCATGACTTTTCATGTGCCTCCAATCTCTGGGAGGACGCCGCCGGCACACAGCCCTTGCGACTTGGTAATAGTGAAAGGGGATCCTCGGTCCGCTCTTTCTACCTCCACCAAAGCCTCTTCCTTATGCACCATGTTCATACATACATATGCCGGCATGACATGCTCCATAAAACTTGATAAATCATTTAGAAAGTAATTTAACAAGCAGTTAGCAATCATTTCAGGTAAAGCATTATAGGAATGGTCATCCTTAAATATAATTCATAAAACATGCGAGCAAACAATTTGCAATCATTTAAAAATATTTTAGAAAGCATATAGCTTGCTTACCTCCTCAATCTGTGTCCTTCACCTTTTCCTTTCCTTTTTCTATACAAGAAAAAATGATATTTTATCTATTCCATTTTATATCTTAGTTTGCTTCCCATGCATGCTCTATAATATTTGGGCATTATTTCTTTATATGGATATTTTTATCCATAGGTTCCTCAAAAATTCCATCCTTATATTTAAATATTAATCTCAAATTTTCTCCAAAATCACATTATTTACTGTAGCAAATCTGTAGCAATTTATTGTAGCAATTTACTATAGCAGTTACTGTTCATTCGAGATTACTGTTCACAGAGACGTGGTTACTATTCATGAGTTTCAAAAATTGATAATTTTTTCAAAAATAAAAAATACCATGACATAGCTTATGCTTAGCATATCATAGGAAATTTCACATATTTTGAATTTATCATCATTCACTTGGAGAAAAAAATTATTTTCTCCATATACTAAAAATCAACATAAATTCATTTAAGCATAATCCTTAATTTCAAAAATCATGAAATTAACATACCATCATTCCAACATCATATTTATCATAATCATATATCCTAAATCATCATTTATCAATTTTGGAGCATTATTTTCACATATCATATGCTATCTTCCCGAATACCCTATCTCGCTCCAAATTTTTGATGTTTTGGCATAATTCCAATTAAGCATTATATCTATACTTATTTTCTCATGATTAGGCATTATCTAAGCATGTTTTTACCATACTTAACATTCAAAAGAAATTTTGGGCAGAAATCACTTACCCGACGTGGAGATTTCTCTCTTTTTCTCACACTCTCTCTCTCTAACTTAGTCCTTTCTTTCCTTGGACATGTGGGATGGTTTGGGGCTTGAAATGGCTCAAGTGGAGCTGGGATTTCTTGGCCTTAGGCGTTCTCCCTGCTGCCCTATTTATAGGGTTGGATTTTTCAAGAATTTAGAATTTACCTTCTAGCTTTGAGGTATTTAATTATAAATTGGTATTTCTTTTTAATTTTTGAAAAATTCCTTGTGTCAAGAGCATCCACCCTAGGCCTTCTCCAGCCCCCCTATGCAGCCCTATTTTTCTTAATTTTTTTATTTTTAAAATTAACTAAATTAGGCTAAATCAATCCTAACCATTGGTTTATGATTATGATGATTTTAAGCCTTTGATTTTTGGTCAAAGATCACCCACCCCCTGCCATGCCCCTGCTGCAGCTGCTGTTTTAATTAATTTTTTTATTTTTTATTTATTTATTTTAATAAAAGTCAAATGCACATTAATGGAAAAGTTAATTCACTTTTTCGATCTTTATTTGACGCTTCATCTTGTCCTTTGATTTGTGATTTTCATCACATCTTAACTCGTTCATCATGTTCATCATGAATTTTTAACCATCCAAAAAAATTTTCATTAAATTCCGACACTCGGATTGCAATTTATGAATTTTTTTATTTTTCCACTAAAATCCAAATTTGGATTAAAATATCCAAAAGAATTGCTATTTCGTCTTGTAGTGATTAAATCTCTATTTTTTCTTTTTGTGATTAAGTTAATCCAAGTGATTAACTCTTAATCACGTGTCTTAATCCCAGAGTTACTATTCACGTGCACTATTCATCCGAACTTCATAAATAATTATTTTAACCTCTATTCCCACATATTTCATATTTATGAATGTATATTTCCCAAATATATTACTTAGGGTTTTATACACGTGTCTCAAATCGGGGTTTCACACTTTTACTCATAAATGCTCCCCCACATGATGCATCTACCATTTGTTTATAATGATCAGTTAATCACTCATAAAAGGCTTGGACAATCTGCCATTTAGATAACCCATGGTGTGGACATTTTCTTAATAACTCTTTTAATCTTTTCCAGGATTCATGAATTTACTCTCCAGGTGTTTGGAAAAATTAGGTAATCTCTTCTCATGGTATTGGTTCGGCCTATATGATAGAATTTCTTTAGAAACTCTTGTTGCATCATATTCCAAGTGGTAATAGGTCTATTTAATGTACCTAACCAATATTTAGCCTTATCTTTAAGAAAAAATCGGAAAAGCCTTAATTTAATAGCGTCATCAGAAAAACCTTGTATTTTTACTGTGGAGCAAATTTCTAAAAATTCATCTAGATGCTTATAAGGATCTTCATTAGTGTTTCCATAAAAAGATAGAAGCATTTGGATGGTTCCTGGTTTAATTTCATATTGATTGGCTTAAGTTTGAGGTAGTTGAATACAAGATGAGGGATTATAATTAGTTGGAATGAAATATTCTTTCATTTGTTTAGGAGGATCAGGTTCAGAATTATTAATTTCTAACATTTGATTTTGATCCATTATATATTTGTGTGATTTTCTTAATTGATGTAGGAATCTTTCAATTTCAGGATTTGGTTTTATCAAATCAAGATTTAAAGATCTCCTACCATCCATATAATATTAAATTTTTAAAAAAATAATAATTCACCGTTAGGGGTTAAAAATTAAATGATTAAATCTTACAACACTTCCTTTAGTCAGCCAGGTAAGAGGTGGGAATATGGGAGGCTCCCCTTGCTTTAGCAAGGTCCTAATTAAATAACCATAAATCCACTTAGGCGTTTGCCTTTTAACCTCTAGCCTAGACACCAACCTTTGGTTGTGCCATCAAATCTAATAGTTTAATTGTTCACTCCCAATTATGTAAATGAAATTTTTAAAGGGATTAAGATTTATATTTTTGCAAATCTAAAGTTCCTTAAAATGCGTAAAGAAAGCAGATAACAAATAAATTGAGTGATGATCAAAGGAAAGCAATGATATTAAACTAACAGCATAATACTTAAAATGAAATAAAGTAACATAAGATGAGGTTTAAAGAAAAATTCAGATAAAAATAATTCAAAATTTTATGTCTCCCCGGCAACGGCGCCAAAAACTCGATGCGTACCAAGTGCTTGTCGTTAAGAGCACTATGATCACCAGTTTAATTAAAATTAACTGAAACGCATTAAAGCTACCACTATGCGGGCGATAGTGTATAATAACGGTGAGTCGGGTCGAATCCATAGAGAGGCTATATAATTTTAAATTATTTTAAGCAGAAATGAAAGAGAAGAGTGAGAGAGGGTATAGAGAAGAGAGAAAGAGATTAGAGAGAAAGGAGAGGAGAAATTGCAATTAACTAAAATTAAATCTAAACTAGGAAAGCAATTAAAAGATTACAGAAGTAAAATTTGATCTACGAAAACAGGAATGAAAATTGCATTAAACTTAATTTGAAAATTACAAAGCATAAAGCAGTAAATCTACTCTAAACATTACAAATATAAAATTAACAACTGCAAAGCATTAAAAAAACTACAATTAAAAGAAATTTTATTTACCCCAAATTTTGCTCGAAGACCACTCTTTGAGGAGCAATCCAAGCCCTTAGAGTTTACCCACTAGGCATGTGTGGGAGAGGTGTGTGTGTGTGGGATGGAAGGCCCTCCTTTTATAGATGTGTGAGGGACCCTATGACCCAAGTTGAATCCGATGTGGGATTCATGCTTTGCCAAGCACCAAGCAGCTGCCCTTTGCCATTTACCATAGCTTCCTTCTCACGTTGTCTGCCCAATTTGAGAAACAAGGCCGATGAAGCTGCCCAAAATTTCATTCATCTTCCTTCATATATTCGGTAATAGCAATTTCATTCCAAGCTTCACCGACCTAACAGCAGAGAACCCAGCACCGGCCACATCTTCAAGCCGTTGGCAACTCAAATCACTGGCCAGACAACACCGCTACTGATTTATTGACTCCTTGGCCGGAGAGGATGCTACTGGATTTAATGGGTCTGTTCATTATCATGGCTAGTTGCAGCTTTTAGATTTAGAACGAGCTAAGCAGGAGCGTTGATTGGTGTGGGTGGACTGCTGAAATGGCGGAGCTGGCAGCTAATTGGGCATGGGTTTTCTTCCCGTCGGAAACAGAGGAGGGTCAAAATTTTGGGCAAATGGAAATTGGGTTTTTACGGACTGCCGACTTCAACAAAGTTGCCACCCGAAGGGCTGTCAATGCCTTTAATGGAGATTGCTGCAATTTTTTCTGCGATCGAATAAAAGGGGCCAGCCTTATGCTGCTGTCGGCTTGGTGATGGAAGGGGGTTCAAACAATGGTGACTTGGGGGGTTTGCTTCTGGTAATAGGGAAAATGGATGATACACGCCATCATGTTGAAAATGGCTTCTTCATTTGGCTCGCCAATTGACGGTTTGTGATTGGAATCTGGTGTTCGATTTCAATGGCTGAATGCAGAGGATTTGAAATGGGAGCTGTGCAGAGGGCTGGACGCCATGGCTACCGTAATTAAAGCTGTCGATTCAATTATAGGTTGCAATTTCTGTTGTTAAATTTAAAAAAATGGGCTGCTATCAAATTGGAGGCACCGTCCTGCTGATGTAGTTGAAAAAGGGAGGTAGCAATCCGTTTGGAAATTGCTGGATTGATTCATGTCAATCAACGGATAGTGGCTTGGAGCAGTGAGCGAATGGTTAATTAGTCAGCTCGCTGGTCGGTGTTGCCTGAAACGAATGGGAAGATGGTTGTAACCTCGTTTTTGCACCAGGTTTTGATGCCACGGATGATGGGTGCTTCCGATTGCTGTTACAATGGTGTTGAATAGGTGCTGATATCTAGATTTGAAGAAGATTGGTGCGGCAAGCGGTTGCGACTGGTGTGCGGGAAAAAATGATGTTGTGGATGGGGACGATAGTCTCTGCTCGGTGCTTTCCGTTCGGTGTTAATGGCTACCTGAAATTTTCATTGTCGATTGGAGAAGGGCTGAAATTGATTTGGGCGTTCAATAAATGGGTAACACTGCAAGGGTTGCTTGTGTTTGGTGAAGAGAACTGGAGCTGCTGTCGTTCGGTCTCGGCACTGCAAATTTCGATTTTCATAGCTGTCGTGAGGTTTGAGGGTGATGGAGTACCAGACCGGTGCTCCGGTGGTACACACTAGACTATGCTCAAGTGGCCATTACTGAACAATCTACACCTTTAAAATCATGTTACATTATTGCCAAAATTATGTTATAAACGTAACAAATCAAGTAAAGCCCACGAGTTACAATCGTGTAATTTTATTTCTAAATTGATATGACATTAAAGCATGATAACCCATTTTGTATTCCATATATTTATAATCATATATTTATATGCTTATGACTTACCCAATTAAACCATATGCATGTAAATCGTGCTAGGGTTGTAGGAATTTCAATTTTTTATGTTAATCACCAAATTTAAAGAAGATTCAAGCTTTCCATCAAGTCCTAGCAAGCAAGCAACTATGGAAACATAGGGGAAATATGGGGCTTTTATAAAAAAAAAATGTGTAGAGATTGATGAATTTGAAATTTTATGTTGGTTAAATATGGAAATTATAATGACTATGATGACCATGGATAGGATAGTTGGGTAAATCGCCCATATGCATGTGATTGATTGCAAAGTTGTAAGATTTATTTAATTTATATTGTGTAAGTATGATATTGAATTAGACTTCTAAAATTTAAAGCTTAGAATTAGGCATAAAAGATGGATGGAAGTGAGTAATTATGAAATTTGTGTAGGGGCATGAGACTTTGTGATTTAAATGGATACAACATAATTTTTATATAATTTTGGTGTCGAAGAATGAATGACAGCTGTATGATGTGTAGGAATAGGTGGAAGTTATTTCATTTGCTTTAAAATATTAAAGTTGTTGAATTTATATAATATGAAAATGAAAGGGAGTAAAATCCCTAAATTTTAAAGCTTAAAAACATCATCTAACTGGCCAACATTAGACAATGCATGGGTGATGAATTTAGGTTAAAGATGGCTCCCAAATGATTAATTTTAATTTTAGAAGCATGATATGTAATTTAATTGTGATAACTGGGTTGTTAAGCAAAGTTGTAATCATTAAAAAAATAGAAATTTCAAGCAAGCCTAAATGAAGATTAAATTTGGAGAGTATACATATGATGGATTTAGCTGTAATGATGATGGAAGGGTAAATTGTATGTTAGATTAATGGAAATAAAGGAAAGTTGGGAAAGCCCAACAATATAGCTAGGTGCAAGGCCGATCTGCTTAATTAGGATGTTTTATTGTTTAACTTATGTGATTTATGATTATAAAATGATTTCTATAGTTTTGAATATAAAATATATAGGCTAAGTTATAAATGTAAAAATGCTAGTTTAAAATGTTATACAAGTGATATTAGTTAGGCATCCGGATGAGTGGAAAGTTATGACCTTATATGCTATTTAATCTAATTCTTTTAAGTTCATGGTTGTTCCTAATGTGGGAAACCCTAAGTACTTATGTCTAAAATAAAAGCCCTTGTCCAATTAGGATGCATGACTATATGGTAAAATTGAGGTTTGAATGTGATAATTAGATTGATTATAAGTGATGGAATGAATACTTAAATTTTTACATTACAAGATTATTAATTGATATGTGTATTTATATATTTATGAACGCTTAAGTGTTTTAATGTGGCAGCCACATTTGGATAGGCTATTAGGGTTGTATAGATTAATCTAAATATATTAATCATAAATTCTAAAGCCAATGTGAGTAAGAGTTGAAATCCTAAGTTTTGATCATCAAAATTAATGGGAATGGAAAAGGAATTTGTACCATAACATGGTACATGATTTAATCAAGGAGGGATACATGAATGCTTATTTAGTATGAATGTAAATGCTTATGAAAAAGAAATTAAGGGTAGAAATTTAGATTTTTGGACTTATGTTGAGCTACGTTACTAAAATCATGAAATTGAGTAGGACTACGGAATTTTTATGCATTTCAAGTTTGGAAAACTAAACTATTTTGTAAATAGTAAGAAAGGGCTAAATATTTATTAGATCTGAAAAGAGCACTTAGATTTTGATAGAATTTATTAAACCAGCAGAAATTTTCAAGTCTACGTTGAATTCAGTCAGACAATTTGCTTATCAAATGAAATCAAAAATTCATGAAATTGTACAGATGTATTCATTTATATATAGTTTAAGAATGCCCAAGATTTCAAGGTCACGGGATTTAAGAAAATACCCCAAATAGATTTTTTGAAAAAAGACTTAAGGCTGAAACGTGCATGTTAAATTGTAATTTTCTGAATTTCGGCATTTTAGAGGTTGTTTTGACAAATAAATGATTAGTGCATATGTAATTAAGTATATTTAGATGTTTGGTATGAACATTAATTAATTTTATTTAATATTTTATAAAATAGATATTGAACTCAAAGAGTTGTGAACATGGAAACTGAAACCCTATAAGCACATTGTTGCTAAACTTGGAAAATGCAACGTGATACATGAACTTATCTAGCCTATCTAAGTTCGTGCTGTGTGTATGAAGAAAAATGAAACTTCATGCTTGTAACAAGTCCAAATCATGATATTTCAAAGTAGTTAGCTTGTAAGGGTATGGTTACTTACTCAATAGTGTGATTAAGCTTGAGGGAATTGGGAAATGTATATGAGGAGCTTTCAAGTTACTTAATACTTGAACTCTATGATTAAGAGTGCGAAAAAAGGTATGTAGCTAAATGCATAATTAGTTATGAAAGAAGTATGTGCAATGGCCCAAACAAATGCTTAGATGTATTTTCTGTTGGCCATGATAGGAAAAAAGGGTAAAGAAAAGATGGAGGAATGCTAAAGGAAAAAGGTAAGCAAGCCTTTCAAAATTTTATTTCAAAAGAATTTTATTGTAAGAAAATCCATTCTTTTTCATTTTATGAAATGATATTTGCCAATGAATGATTAATCTATTTTTCTTTGATGTGTTTGAATTATGCATTTTGAAATGAAAATTTCTAGTTTGTTTTATGATGTCATGTATATTTTCTCACAATAATCAAGATTAATGGTATGCTTGTATGCATTAAATACCCTATGGGGTGAGATAGAAGATGATGTTTATGAGAAAACCGAGCCCAGTTACCTGACCTCGGGTTTTAAGAGTAGCGCCAGAGGTGTTTCAAGTACCCTCTAGAGTTAAGCAAGATGTATATGATTCATGCATTGCATTGTTAAACATGTAAGATTTTAAAATGGTAATCCTGTAAGATTAGAAAAGTTATTATAGGTGGATGATTACTTGGTAAGTGTCATCCGCCGAATAAGGAATAAGTCATAATGCATATATGCACTCATTTAATTTTGATACGTGCATAAAAAGAATTTAAAATTTTAATGTTTCCAACTAATGCAACGAGTTTTGGAAATTATGTGTACTTTTAATTGTTTGCTTATTGAGTATTTTGTACTAATTATTTTCAACTAACCAATGAGTGCAGATGATGCAGATTTGATAGAGAAGAGCCTTCGCTACTTGCTAAGCAGTGAAGGTATGATTTTTAATGATTTTAGTGTATTGGGAGCCTTGGATGTAATTATTACAGTTGTAAATATTATATTTTAATATTTTATATTGATTTTAAATTTATTAATTAGTTTCTCATGTGAAATATGATTGTATAAGGGTTGTATTAAATGAATTAAAATAGATGTGAGTGATTTTGTGGAAAATGCTAGACTTGTAATGATTATCAGGTTTTGTACGCTCAAATGTCCTAAATATAGATGACATGCTACCAAATTTTAGTTAAATAAAAAAAGAAACCAATGTAGGTTCTAAAAGAAAAAAAATTCAAGCTAATTTTCCGAAACGTTAGGTAAAGCTTCCATTCGGATAAAAATGAAACTTTAGTTTCATTCATAGTTTCACCACTTAAAGATCCGTAGAGTAAGGTTCCACGTTGTAATGTGCTCTCGCAGGTCGAGGTGCTATAACTATGTTCGTTAATTTAGTTAAAATAACTAAAATACATTAAAGTTAACACTATACGAAAGATGATATAGAATAATGGTGAGTCGGGTCAAATCTACAAAGAGAAGATAAGGTTTTGAATTTTTTAAGATTTACTTGCAATAAAAAGAAGAGATGAGAGAGAAAGGGAAAGAGAAATTAGAGAGAAGAGAGGAAAGAGGTAGACAAAGAAAGAAGGAAAGAAATTAAAGGGAGAAAGAAGAAAGAGAAGAGGGAAGAGAGAAAAATAGAGTTAGAGAGAGAAGAAATTAAAAGGAAAAAGGAATTGAAATTGCAATTAATTAATCATGACTTAAATAAATCTAATCTATGAAAGTAATTAAAAGCTGCAGAAATAAATTTTAACGGTGAAAGCAAGAAAGAAAAATGTATTAAATTTAATCTAAAAATTACAAAACAGAAATAAAGTAGTAAATCTAATTTAAGAATTAAAACTGTAAAATTAACAATTACAAAATACTAAAAATAAACTACAAAGCGAAAGATAAAAATAAACTACAAAGTGAAAGATAAAAATAAAATTTAAGTCACCCAAAGTAAAGAGCGAATTTCCACTGTAAGGCTCTTTATTGCTTATCTCCCCTTGGCAGCAGATCCCACAAGAAGTGGTGTCCCACTCTAAAGAAGATATTTTTGAATTTTTTTGTCCAGAGGCAAATGAGACCTTTTTTTTTATATATAGTTATGGGGCAGCCCTTTGGGAAGATTTTAGACCCAATGGGTGATTCTTGACAAGCTGCTAGCTTGACGTTCACCTTGCCTTGGATATTTGCTTTTTGGAACTGAATGGGCTGCTGTAACTGCTGTTTAAGGCTTGCCGATTTTGGTAGACAAGGCCACCGCAAACCGGGTACCGAAAAATTGCGCATCTGCTGCCAGAATGGGTTATCTGGTTGGATTTTTCCATGTTGCTCACTGGATAGAACATTTTCATCTTCATCAGGGCCGCTGATCAATTGGGACAAACGGGCTGTAGATTTGACGCATGCTTGGACGATACTTTTCCAGCTGAATTGCAACTTGAAGTATTAAATTGCTTGCTGTGATGGATAAGATGATGCCAGATAGCTATTTGGAATTTTCGATTTGAGGGCTGTTGCAATTAGTTGCTGCCTAGATTTAATGCCTAGCTCGTTGCCATGGCTGGAGAAGAGGGCTGGCTGTGGGTACGTGCGGTGCTGAGTTTGCTGCTCAGCATAAAAAAGAAAAAAAAAGAAGGTTCGAAAGGGGCGTCAATTTCTGATGTTGCCACGGCAGCGATTTTCAATTCATCATGGGAAAAATCTGATGTTGTTAATAGATGCACTGATTGGGCTTTGAAACAGGGGCGTGGTGAACTGCTACAGAAAATTCGATGGCTGGATTTTTGTGGGTTAGCTGTGTTGTGGAAGAGAACCGGAGCTGGTGTTGTTGGTGTTCGGTATTCCCCACAATTAAATGGAGGCTAGCAGATGGTGGGTTAAAATTCTTGGCCGATGCTATTTGTAAAAGGGCTGGTCGGCTGAATTGTTGGGGCTGTCTGAATTGAGAGATGACAAATTGGTTTCTGATTTGGCGGCGTCAATTGGGATTCGGGGTTGCTAATTTTTCTTGGAAGTGACATGGGTGCCGGTCGGAGTTGGGTTGAGTTGTCGGTGCTGCTGTTGCTTGATTTCACCGGCCGGCTATGGCTGCCTCCCATTTGGAATGATGGAGTACCAAATGAATGCTCTAGCGGTACACGCTCATTCATACACATGCAATATAAAAAAATTAAAATTAAAACATTACAGCATTTGTATATTTCCTACTCAGATAATTTCAACAAGCTAAAAAATTTAATAATTTTCATTTTGGTCCCTTTTGAATTTATTTTATTTATGTAATTCTTATTTTGTCATTTTATCTTAAGATTACACAATGGTTCACATTATACATATGTTTTTAAATACATTTATAATTATATATATATATATATATATCCCATTTAACTATTCTATAAATTTTTCTGAATTATATTAATAGGCTAATACATATTTCAAAGTAGTTATTATTATTTTAGCGTATTTAATTCTTCTTAACACATGTAATTATCTGCATATGTTTTACTTTGAAAAGTGATGCAAAATGACCCGCTTTACAGTAAAATTAAATATTTTATGAAAAATATGATTTTTACAAAATTTCACATAATACCTGTATTTATTTATCATTTTTATTAAAATAAAATTATATGAAAATTTAAAGACTTATTACACTCACTAACTTAAATATTGCTAGTCCCTTAACAATGGAAATGATATATAATATATTGCTAAGTTTAGTAGTGATAACAATCTTGATGCTTTGCTAATTATATTAGTGAACTTTAGAAGTAAACTTCCTTAGTTTGTATAAGTAAAAAAAATTTCGTGATGCAAGTAAAAGAATATAGCATTTGGTTTTTCAATGATCCTAACTAATCATATTCTCCAGAAAAATCCTACCTTTAATATAAGATACTATTTGCATATATTTAGAGTATCACAATGATAAAATCTAGCAACTTAATATATTACATGACAACTTAAATAACGATTCTAGCTTAGCAGTAATGCACATTGGGGTTATTAAGTAGCTGTCAGCGTCAAACGATTTTCCACACATGAACGAATGAAAAGAATTAGGCAGGCATATAATCACAACCAAGCAACCAAGACAAGCAAGCCAAGTCAAGATAGATCAAACTTCGACACCAATGTTGAAAAATTATGGGATTTTTTATATATCTTATTTAGTAAAAGTGGAAGCCAAAGAATCGAAAGACAGCATATACTCGGCCGGATTGAAATCACAACATTGAAAACTAACCATATTATCGTAACTTAGATGTCACTAATCGCTAAAAGGATTTAGGCCTTCTTCAGTATGCTCTGACGTATGTTTCTCCCAAAGACCGCATATATATTTATAACTAGATTGAAAGGAATATGCAGGAGCTATCCTACTACAAGTATGTTTTCATACATTGTCTATCCAAGTAGAATTGCGTTTCCTAGTATGATTAGGTGTAGAAAACCCACTGTGAATGTGTAAGAATCCCAGCTCTAGTAGAATTCTAATATAAATATTATAAAAATGAATATGGTAGAGAGTTTTAATTATATGTCGAGAAGTTAATTAGACATATTTTTGTTAAAACACGAGTTTCTAGAATTTTAGATTGGCCATATTTTGTTAAGTATATTCTTAAAATTAGTTATATCAGTTCATAAATGTGCTAGGGCGCTACAACAAAAAAAAACGTGAGTGCTAGAATAATTTACAAAATTATTGATTTTTAATTAAGTAGAAATCATATCATTTTTTAATTTCTAAAGTAGTTTTTGTTGTTTTAAATATCTTTCCACATATACAATGGATATAATACAAGCCAAAGGGCAAATGAAATTTTCTATTAGCAAAACTTTAAAAATTACAAGATTAGGGATGTGTTTATTATTCCCATAAATTTATAAATTTAAGACTTTTCAATATAAATTTTTTTACTATCAGTAACTGTTGGTCCCGAGTTTGATGGCAAAACCCAAGAGGGGAGGGGTGAATTGGGTAATTTAAGATTTACAACTTAAACAGAAGCTTTACCCCGGATTAATATAGTCCCCTTTGTGAAGAAACGAAATGGAAAGCAATATAATGTAGAGAGCAGATAAATAAATCAAACACACAAGATTTTTATAGTGGTTTGGGCAACCTCCCTTCTCCACTCTTCCAAGCTCACACTCCTTGTGACTTGGGTTCCACTATTGTATTCTCTCAATACAATTAGAGCCACTGCTCTCTTATAGATTCTAGCTCTAGGGGGCATCAACAAATTACAGCACAAGTAGGTGATGAGTTACACTCCAATCATACACTACTTTGCTTACACTTGATCTTAGTTCCTCAAACTAAATCAAGTTCAACACAAACAAATGAAACAATAAGAAAACTACACTTTACAGTTGTGTAGTAGCAGTTTTGGCGCAGAGAAGAACTTGTTGTAATGACTTTGAAGATTCTGAAATATAGCTCTTGCAACTTGAAGTGAAGTTCTTCCTCTTTGAATGGCTTGATCTCTTTTGAGCTCTTGAATATAGTAGTTATGCACACTTAATGATTCTCAGCTGCTTCCCTCGTCCACCATGAATGCTATTTATAATTTTGGAGGGAATCCGAACGTTAGAGGGTAGGTGGCGCGCATTTAATGCGCCAACGTTCGAATAAATTCCGACCGTTGCGACCCAAGTCGCATGTGGAGTCGACTTGGCCTGCGACTTGGCTTCCAAGTCGCACCTGGAGTCGACTTCGTGTGCGACTCCAGTTCTTCAGATTTCCAAGTCCGAGTCTGGGTCAACTTGGCCTTCAGTCCTCAACTCAAGTCGATCCTGGAGTCGACTTGGGTTGCGACTTGGCGTGGTCTTTTGCAAGAACACCTTGATCTTCTTGAACTGGCTTAAACTTTGTTAAATTGGTCTCTTGGATATTGCTTCATTTGGAATAAGCTTGAAGATTAGCTTTGGACTTGATAGACTTGATTTGAACTTTGAATATGAATCTTAGCTTTTGATCTTCAAGAAACTTCAGTTACTTTTTGAGAATGAACTTTGCATCTTATTTAGATTTGATAAAGTCCAAATGGATCCTTGGAATAAGATTGAAACTTCAATCTTCAAGTCTGAACTCCTCAAGTTGAAGTTGGAGTCGACCTCGTCTGCGACTTCGCCCAAGTCGCACCTGGAGTCGACTTCGCCATGTCCGTTTCCACTTTTTCAACTCTGGATGCTTGAAATCGATGCTGGAGTCGACTTCGTCTGCGACTTGGTTTCCTAAGTCGCACCTGGAGTCGACTTGGCCTGCGACTTCACTTGTTCTTCTCCCCTTTTCAGCTCTGGACAGATTTGACTTCTTGAAGTCGATCTTGGAGTCGACTTGGTATACGACTTGGCTTCCATACTTGATTTTCTTCAAATGAATATTCCTTAAACATTTCCACAAACTTGTTAGTAGCCAAGACTTACTCAAATTGATTTGTTTAATCATCAAAACATAGATTTAGCTAGTTTTCCACATATTTCCAACAGTAACTAGATATTTTTTTAATTATTTCTGCACATTTTTTTATATAATTATATTCCTATGCAATTATCTCTTCATAAATACTTGTAATTGAACTATGTATTTTAACTTTATTATTTTAAATTCTTATAATTACTTCTATTATATCATATTATTCTACAATTTAACAAAATTTTACCAAAAAAATTTTCATTTAAAAATTTTACAAATTTTATTAAATACTAAACACACCCTAGATATGCTAATATTGAAACCTCTAAGTGGCTAATGAGTTTGGGGAATGATTCGGTTAGCATGGTCTCTAACACCATAAACTATACTTTTTGATATTTTAATTTTTCATAATATTGTTATCCTAAGTGTAACTAACTTATTTTTACTATTTTTAGACATTTGTATATATTTTTTTGAAAATAAAAAATACCTCTATATTTAAAATTCCAAAATTTTTTTGACTAAAATATCCCAATCTTTTACACATCTTAAAAAATGAAAAATTTTAGTATATATGTTAAAGGGTCCGGATACAATGCACCCGAGTAAAAACATATATTTTTTAAATATTTTCAAATTTTTTATAAAATTATTAATCTAAATTTATTGAATCTAGAGAAGTGATCCTGTTAGCATGGGCAAAGTAAACGCCTCTCTTAATCTATCTCAAAAAAATACTTTTACAACTTTTTTTATTTTTCTTCATACACTTATTTATCTAAGTGTATTTAATATATAAACCAAGTTTTATCATTTTTGGATATGTGTATATAATTTTTTGAGATTTTTAAAAACAGGAGTATTTTTTATTGGGATTTATATAATATGACAACTGACATTGCAATCAAGTCCATAATAACCCTCACAGCATGGAAGAAATTTTTTTGTAGAACCCCTACATGAGGAGAACCCCTGTGCAGCATGCTGCACTGGAATTTCCGGTGCAGCATTGCTGTAATGGGCCCCACATGATCATAAAATCATGATCTACTCCACCCATTGTATTTAGAATAATGTATTCTATTACCATACCAATTTTCATCCCAATTAGAATAATGTATTTAGAATAAATTTTCATCATAATTTCACTTATACGTGTGCCATTAGAGATTCCTTAAATGCGCCGTTAGCCCCTTATAAAATGACGAATATGTTCAAGCTCTAATCTAATTTAAGGTTGTTTTGTTTATAGTTAAAGATTCATTTTCAAATAATATATGATTTTATAGTTGTAGAATTAAATTTATTATAATATGAATTTTAACTATAAAATCATAATTAAGGATGAACATATTCGTCATTTTCTAAAGAGTTAATGTTCTCTTTAACTGATCCCTAACGGCGTGAATATAAGTAGAATTATGATGAAAATTTATGAGTACGAGAGAAATTTTCGAAAATTCATAACTATAAGTGGAATTACGGGTGAAATTGATAGGTATATAAGGAATTCTCCCAAAAATATAAAAGTAATTTCATACGATAAAAGTAAAGTGTAAAAAGATACGACCATTGCAAGAGAATGTTTTGAATACAAAAGTCCTATGGTAAAAATGAAAAAATAAGCTAGTTGGGCAGTTGTTTTTTTGATGGGCATTTACAATCATGTAAACAGAAATTTACAACTAAGCTTTATAAATTTCTTACACTATAATAACACACCTCGAACAATATTTATAAATTTATACAAACGATGACTTCTACGCGACTTGGAAAAGACTACTGTCGGCACTTATCTTTTCTTTTTGTTGCGTTTTACTTCTTTTTTCCACTTTTATTTTTGTTATGTTTTGAACCCAACACCTACTTCGGTTGCCACCATGCAAAGGCTTGGTGGTCTTGTTGGGCAGTTAGGATCACAAATTATTTTTCAAAAGTGGTGTCGAAAGTGGTTTTTGACCTGTCCAAGGCAGTGACCCCCCGTATCACGAGAGACACAACCCGAACTCGCCGAGCAGCAGCCGCAATGGATGGAGGGAAGAAAAGCCGCAAAAGCTCTTCTTCATCATCTACGATGTCTCTCCAGCAATTTATCTCTACCATGACTCCTCTAATCGATCTGGAAAAGGTCACAACTTTCTTGTGGAACTCCTGGAATGATTCAGACCTTATCTCCATCGCCAAAACATTTTGCTCACATATACTTCTTTTAAATAATTATTAGGAAGCTGAAATATCAGCATCCATGGATTCGGGGTCTTCAAGGAGCTTGGATACAGCTCAGAAGAGAGGCTCCACGATTCTCAATCTGAAATGCACGGATGCACAGGTTCCCCATTGTGGATTCATGATTCATTTATGTTATATGAACATGATACTTTTGTTTCGTGTAGTTTGTATTTCTCACCCTCTCCACCAACGCTAATTGAGCCCAGAATTTAGACAGGGCTGATGGGGAAGTCTCTTCTGGAGTTTCAATCCACTAAGGGTGATGTGCTTCCTGCTCACAAGGTGAACTTGCTTCTTAGCCATTGGATTTACACTTTGTTGCTTTCGAAACATGTTATTTTGCAAGCTACTTCCGCACTTCAGTCTGTTCGAATAAATGTCATAAAAAGGTGTGCTATAGAAAGGTGAACTTGCTATAAAAAGGGCGTAATAAAGCAGTGCTGTAGGTGATGACATCAGCAAAATAAGCTAAGCGAAATTGTTCAAAATATAGACAATGATAAGAAGAAATGGGGTTGGTAGAGGTGGATAAAGCCTTGCTTCAAAGATGTGTGAAGGGGATGACTATTACACTTGTTTTCTATTCCCTACAAACAAAATTCATTTTGATGAGTCCATTTCAAGGGTACTAAACTTCACTTGGTCAATCATTTCAAAAACCATTGTACTTAGGGCCTATTCGGCCAAGCGTCCACATGTCGTCAAAAATTACATTGGCAGTACTTTTGTGGGAAGCATCAACTACTAGCTTCCCACTATCATTCCAAAGTTTTACTAAAATTAGCCTGTTTCTAGGAGCTATTGCACTTTTGAATATTGCCAAACCCTTTCAAAACTTTTAGAAGCACAGGTAGCATGTAAAAACGCATGGACAAACAGGCTTTTAGATATTCAAACTCACTCACACACACACAAAAGTTTGTTTGTAGCTGGGATTGATCAGTGGTTTCCATCACAAAGATATAGTGTCGATGTCAATGATTATTTATTGGTAGGCAGGTTGGCAGATGTGCCTTAATATATTGTGAAGGTAGCTGAGCTCTAGATATTCTGGTTGCAGTTTTCACCTCATGATGTAGTTGTGCTTAAACCCAACAAGGCTGAGTTGGGATCTGCTTCTCTTGGTCAAGGTGTGGTTTATCGTCTCAAGGTACCTTTTGATGTTGTGGGATGTATCATATTTGCAATAGTCCCTTAGCAGAATAATGTGGCTGTGTTTTGAGGAATGGGTGGAGACTCTTTCATTATTTTTTTGTTGCTGTAGTAACATGCTAGTAGTGTTGAGCAGGACTCTTCCATCACTGTTGCTTTTGATGATGTTCCAGAGGATGGTTTGAACAGCCCTCTCCGCCTTGAAAAGGTAGCAAATGAGGTAGGCTTTCATATGGTGCTTTTAGCAGTCTGTGTTTCTTCAATTAAATATTCCTTTGAGCTTGGGCTTTGGCAAGTATGAGTTGTGCCTTACTGAAATTGAGGATATTTTGATGTATAGAAGATGTCAATCTTCAGCTTTCTCATGACAATTTTTTAACCTTCTATCTAGGTAACTTACCGCAGTATGAAGGATGCATTGGTACAACTAAGCAAGGGCATTCAGAAGGGACCTGCTGCAGACTTGATTCCTGTATTATTTGGAGAAAAATCCCTATCTGTTTCAAAGAAGCCTGTGTCATTTACACCATTTAACTCAAATCTTGATTATTCACAGGTGTCTCTGTATGCTTTGCTATCTATTTCTTTCATAATTACCATTTCCTTCTTATGATTCGAGCAGGTTGTGATTAGCTGCACATTTCATTTGAATTTCACATAACAGAATAAGTGCCTGTTTGGCCCGGTGGTAAGATTACTATAGAGTTGTGCGTTAAGCGAGAGGTGCCAATTTGGAACTCATCTGTATGATGCTTTTAAATTTTGGGCGGAAGGGATGGGCCAGGTCAAACATCCACAAAAAGCATAAGATTTCAGTGCTTTCTGCTTACAAAAAGCGGGGCTAAATAGACCCTAAGTATGGCAATCTTTTATTTGAATTCTTTCAACTAAGTGATGTTCTGATTTTTGATGTTGATTCGTCTATTACCTGAAATAGTTCATGTAGGATGATATTTATTTTAGAAAAATGTTGATGATAGATTACTTTATGCATATCTGATGCATAAGATTATCTTATGCAACAATCATTTTCAAAATATTTTCCATGTGGTACATTTGGTATAAAGTTGAATTAACTGGGAAGAGGCTATGCTAACTGCCATCATTACCTCAAATCGGAATTGCTGCAATTAGAATTTACTGGAAATTATGAAAGACCTGGAGTTGAAACGTGACCCTTAAATTGTTCTAAATGCCAACTGAGATTATATGAGAGAGTTATCCTTGAATATTCTTAGGCATTGGCTGCTCGATAATGCTTACTATTTTCTTCTCCTCTACTGCTACGCCATCCCCAGAAACTACATGGCCACTCTAAATCATCACTTTGACGAAATGCAGAATTTGACACCTTGATTTTCTACACTGCCTGTAGGTTTGCGTTTAATTTGGATGAACCACATGATGAGAATACATGTTTGATGCCATTCTTTGTCAGTTAGTTACATAACTCTCTTGTATAGATAATTCTGCCAGTATTCTTTTCTCAACACTTGTTCTTTTGTGCTTTGCAAGATTAAGAAATACAACCTGGGTTTGAACTTTGGGTGAATAATGGGTATCTACGTTTCTAGCAGTTGGGTTATGGATATCTATATCTCTACTAGTCAGTGTAGCCAGAGGGGTGCTCCTATTATAATTTTAGTTACAGGATGACTGAAAGCACCTTGAACATAGATCCTGTTGTATAGCTAATCTGATAGTTACTTAATAGCCATTATCTTACAGGGTAAGTGGCATATGGTTTTTTTGGTTATTATTATTATTTTTTGCATTAATTTTAATTTTAATTTTAATTTTTTTTTTTGGCCTATCCGAGGGACATTGTCTTCCCCCCCATTTCACTGTACTCGCTTTAATGTTGCAGAAAGCTGCTGTAACAAAGGCCCTCTCATCTAGGGATGTGTTTTTGCTGCATGGACCTCCAGGAACTGGGAAGACAACGACTGTGGTGGAAATTATCTTACAGGAAGCGAAACGTGGATCAAAGATTCTTGCCTGTGCTGCTTCTAATATTGCTGTTGATAACATTGTTGAAAGACTATTTCCTTACAGGTAAATGGGTAATATTGACTGGTCAAGCCTATCAAAGATGTCCTGTTACTCCTCTATGAGAATATTTGCTGCAATGGTGTTTTTTTTTTTTTAAAAAAAAATCTATAAATCTAAATTGAGTTCATTCCTCTGTTATATCTTTTGAAGTCTTCAGACTTACATCACTTACCCGGGAAGCTGTTTCTAAATTTCTGTGAGAGGAATTTTATTGATAACTGCAACTTGTTACCTTGAAATTTCTGATCTGCCTGCTGTTTGTATTTTGATCAAGAATACTAGTAGAATCACCTTGATTTTTAATGGTCTGTGTTATTCTTTATATTTCCTGATTTGTATGATGTATGATTTTGTTGACTTTGCTCTAGGAAAGGGCTCCTCATGTGACTCAATGATGAAATTATCGACATTGCTTTTATCTTTCCAAAACTTCATTGTCTGCCCTTTTTGCTTTTCAATAAATATTCATCCAGTTCAAAACTTCACATGCACTTGCTGTTTCATTCTTTAAGGGTAAAGTTGGTGAGATTGGGTCATCCTGCCCGCTTACTTCCTCAAGTACTGGAGAGTGCACTTGATGCACAGGTACTTATAAGCTTCAATCTTTTTTCTGCCATTGGTGATGGTAATATAGTGCGGAATCCATATTCGAAAAATGCCAACCAGCTCCATTTGCATTGGAACTTTAGTGCTTCAGAATCTACAGGTTCTAGAGTGGGTTAAGGAAAAGAAATGTATGAATTTTTGATGACCCAAGTGAGAAACAAGGAAATAGTTCATATTGCTGACCTAGAATTACTCAAAATTATCATTCCTTCATGGTTCTTTATTTTCTTGAACTAAAGTTGGGCTATAATCTCTCCTTCACTTTAATATTTTAGCATATTGGCTTCCTTTATCTTAGTCTTGTATTTGTCATTGAGTGCAAGATTTGTCCCTTTTTCAGTCGTAAATTCACAACGTTGGTCAATCACTTTTCAGGTTCTGAGAGGGGATAATAGTGGTTTGGCAAACGACATTCGCAAGGAAATGAAGGTGACTAACACATTAACTTCTTTAATATTTTTAAAGAACATTTTCCTGTGTTATGAATTTTACAGTGCGGCATAGCTCCTATTATGGACCATGCTTCCTTTGTTGAGTTTGACAGTATAAGAATATGGCGAAATCTTTTTTTGATTGTGTGAGCTTACTGACTGGGACCTAGTAAAGGTAGTCCATTTTACAGGCAGTGGTGGAGCCCGCTTGGAGTTGAGGCTGGGCAGTTGTCTCCCCTTGAATTTTAAAAATAGAATTAATACTAATAAAATTTGGATTTTACACATGCTTCCTCAATTTTATGAAACTACAAACCTTAAAATAAAATACTAACAAATTTCAGATATGACATATACCCCCTAATAAAACACTTGGGAGCAAATATTCATCATAACTAATTTTAGCTTAAAATATATCGTGATATGTATAAGTAGACTCCTTTTGGGTATGTTTGGCTACAACAAAAAGTTTTCAAACCAAAATTTTTCAATCTAGTATGTGTTTGGAAAGTGATAAAACTTTTGTATGAAAAGTTTCTGGTGAACAAGTTTTTGAAATGAGAGAATAATTTGATATATAGGGGTAATCATGAGGAACAAAGAGAATAAAGTTAAAATTGATGGGTTACTTATATGGATAGTTATATAGAAATTATTGCAAAGTAGGGTAATTTTGTATAGGAAGATGTGAAGAAATAATTAAAAAAATAGGATAGTTGTGGAAAGTGTAAAGTTTTAGATCGAAAAGTTATAGTTGAAAAGTTTTATCTTGAAACAAACACACCCCTAGGTTTTTTCACTCTTCACAACTATTCTATTTTTTTTAATTATTTCTTCACATTTTCTCATACCACGCTACTTTTCAATCATTTCTTTATAACTACCCATATGACTAATATATCAATTTTAATTTTAATCTCTTTACTCCTTATCATTACTTCTATCATATTACATCCTTTTTACCAATTCAAAAATTTTCATGCCACGAACTTTTCATTGAAAAATTTTATAACTTTCCAAACATGCCCTTTATAAAAATTATAGTATAATCAATAAATGTTTTAGATTTGTTTAAGTATTATTATTATGTTTTCATAGTGCGCATGGACTATAGCTTAACTGGATAAGATTTCTGCAATTTATTCTTTTTTACAATTCATCATATATAAGCTTTCCATAGCAGTCTTTTTTCACTTTTAGCATCAGTTTTAATACACAAAATCTAAATGGTATTGCAGATTTTTAGTTTTATCAAGATGAAATTTACTTTATTATTTTATTACCTCATTATTTTAATTATAATTATAATTAAAATGATAAATATAATTAATTTTAGGACAAATTTCACATAAACTCACGAATTTTACCCTTAATTCCACTTATACCTATGGACTTTCAAAAATGCGTTTCATATTTATGAATTTTCATCTTAATTCCACATATACCTATGTTATTAAGGATCCGTTAAATGACCATTATCCTTCTTGTGAAATGACGAATATGCCCAAGCCTTAATATAATTTGAAGTTGCTTCGATCAAAGATAAAGATTCATATTCTAATAATATATTATTTTTATAGTTATATAATTGCTAAAAATTCATTATAATATGAATTTATAACCACAAAATCATAATTAGGGATGGGCATATTCGTCATTTCACAAGGGGTTAATGGCCACTTTAATGGATCCTTAATAGCATGAGTGTGTGTGAAATTAGGATGAAAATTTGTGGGTACGGGAGAATTTTTTGAAAACTTGTGGGTATAAGTGGAATTAGAGGTAAGTTTTGTGTGTATATGAGAAATTTGCCCTTAATTTTATAATTGAAAATTATAATTTAGATCATAGTAATGATAAGAATAATAGTTGTGGCAATTTTTCTAATCAAGCAACCAATATAGCTAGCTAATATTTTATTATTTTCATTCATTAGAACAGTGTAAACACACCTAAGAATCTAATTTTATTATGATGCTTGAGATCTGTGTGTATTGAAATGATGTGGATGAATTTGCCTTTTGCTAAGCAAAGAGAATAAAAAATGATTACCTTTCATTTCACTATTGATAGAATCCTTTGTTTCTAAAATTATAATATGTTTGTACCTATTTTTGGAGAAAACAATAGTCATACCTCGAGTTTTTCAACGACTCTACAAGATAGCAAAAGAGATGAAGAAAGCTAAAGGAAAAGAAATAAAATATTTATTTATTTGTTTTCTTTTCTTTTATGTTATATTTTTATCTTATCTTTAACATAATTGTCAAAGGCATGCCTAGTCACAAGGTGCACTCAAGTGCAGCAGTGGCCTTAAAAGTAGCAGGGCGCAGTTTAGGTGCGCCTTTCTTGCAAGCGCAATGCACACTCACAGCACGCCTTAGACCTATTGAAAGAGGGAAGAACTCTCTAAAGAAGATATTGTTTACGAGACTTGGGTTTTCAAAAAGGTTTTGCTTAGAAGTTTGTCTTTGAAGGATTTATTGCAAGTTCAGTGTCATTTTTTTGGCAATATTGTGAATTTTTTTTTTTTTCTTTTTGGATTGTATATTCTGGAACTTGATGCTGTTATGTAAGCTGAAGGCCTCTGGAAATCCTTGTGGAAAATAACTAATCACAATTTACTATTTTAACCTGAAAATTGTGACAGTCCAACATTGTACGGAAGACATTTATGCAACTTTGAAATATATACTTTTATAGTGTTGAAAATTTGTTGGAAGCTTCCTATAATGTCCTTTAGATACTGTAAGAACACATCATTAATCTGCACATGTAATATCAACAAGTATGTGGGTTCAACATGTTGTTCCTCCTTGTAATACTTTCTGTCTGTCTAACGTGAGGATTTGGGATAAAGGTGTCGTTGTGTATTGGTAATGAGTAAAGCTGTATGAGAAATGAGAAAAATAGATCGTTATTTTTTAGGAATGGGGAAAGTGTTTTTGAGAAATGTGATCTCACGATCATCTCATCCTCATCTCATCCCACTCGTGAACAAGCATCATTGAGATGTATTTTTTTCCTTAGGCACTGAATGGGAAACTGCTGAAAACCAAAGACAAGAATGCAAAAAGGGACATAAGGAAGGAGCTTAGAACTCTTGCCAAGGAGGAGCGGAAAAGGCAGCAGTTAGCAGTGAAAGATGTTATAAAGAATGCGGATGTTGTATTGACAACATTGACTGGGGCTTTTTCCAAAAAACTGGAAGGAACCACTTTTGATTTGGTGATTATTGATGAAGCTGCACAGGCCCTTGAAGTTGCATGCTGGATAGCTTTATTAAAGGTGCGGTTCTTCAATACTTTCATTGGGTTTTTATATGGTGCAAAAACCATTATATTTCCTGCTAAGAATGACTTGAAAAATGTCTGGTGCATCAGTTATCTAGGTTCATTTACATTGGAATGGGTATGCTTGATAGGCTGATATATTTTTATGCTCCAAGGGCAATTAGATGAAGAGTGCGTTTGAGAAGTAATACAACTTTCAGATAAAAAGTTTTTGGTGTAAAAGTTTTTGAATTGGTAGAAAATAATGTGATATGATAACATAGTTCGGAATATCAATATCAGGGGGTGTATTGGCCTCCTCGAAAAACGATATGATATGGCTGTATCATGTCAGACTTTATCGGACTGCATCGGATGGAATTTGTTTTTTAACCCGAAACAAATGTGAGAAAATAGGAATAAATTCAGAAAAGTAAGAAACGAAAGAATATATTATTAGTTCACATTTTACTTATGTATAAGATGGTGTATCGGTCCCTTTTCTCTTATAAGTAGCTGTTTACAAAATACGGGTGATATGATTTTTGTGTGCAATATTACAAACAGAAATTAGAATATCATGCTAAAATTAAATAATAAACATGAAGAAAAAGTACATATTTCAAAACTTTAAGTAGCTAAGTCATGACTCATGATTTATCAATAACATAAACATAGGAGTATAGAACACACAAAATGAAGAAGCCAAAAAAATTAATATTTCAGAATTGTTTATTTTTAGAAAATTAAAAAATAATTTAGAAAGATAGAAATTCATATCTAACACAAAAAATTATAACGTACATGGATTGTTAATAAAGTATACTTGCAATAAAAAATACATCAAATATTTATATATTTAAAATTTTAAATCCGAAAATTAAAGAAATTATTTTATAATCAAAATACTCGGTGAAAACAGGGATAAAACAGAGATGTTATTTTTATATTTTGATGAAAAAAATGATGCAACCAAAAAAATTAATATTTCTGAAATTTCAGAATTAGTTATTTTTAAAAATTAAAAAATAATTTAAAATATAGAAAGCGTAGATCTAGCACAATGATAGAATGAAAATTTTAAAGCATTTAAATGAAAACTCTTATCATTTACGATTTTCCCCAAAAACGGGTTCTTCCCAACAGATCTGCAATGACACTCAAAATAACCCATTTTTCTTCAAATCGACTGCTCAATTATGGTCGAGATTGCTTCCCCTTTGAAAGTTCTGATTTTGAAAAGAAATTGCTATTTCGAGGTGTTTTAATCCCTATTTTTGCAACCTGTAGAAAACCCCATTTTTCCACAAATCTGATTATTTTCGGTTGAGATCTAGTTTTCTGTCTATTTTTTTGCGTGATTATTAGGGGTGCACATGGGTTGGGTTCAACTTGGAACCCATTGAGCCCAACCCATTTAAACTCGGTTAGGGTTGGGTTGGGTTGGAAAATGGGTTGAAGAAACCGGTTGGGTTCAACCTGTTTTAAAGTTGGGTTGGTTTCGGGTTACAAAGTTGGGTTGTGCCAACCCGCTTTACAAAACTTAACGAACCCGTTTTAAAAACCTAAAACGGAGGAGTGCGTGAGGGAGGGCAAACAAAATTTGCATTACAAGCTGATGAATTTGCGCAACAGTTTCTTGCAACAAGCAATTGTTAGTGTTGGATTATAGCTTGCCAATGCGATGGTAGAAGGGCGTTGGGTTTGAGATGACGGCTGACACAACTTGCTACAGATTGCTGCTGATTTATGGCGGTGGTTTTGGCGTCAAACTCCATGGTGGATTTAGGGGCATCAGCTATGGAGAAGGTTGGCTGCAGATCTGAAGATAGTACCAATTTTTCTGCATAGATTTCATTGGAGATGCTGTTTTTATATAGCAGATTAGGTGGGTTGGGCAGCAACAGCCATGGCTACGGTTGGGTTTGGGAGGAACGTGATGGAGTACCATACTCTGTGCTTTGGCAGTGTAACAAGCTTTATGCACTTGCTGCTGTTTTTCTTTTATTGAAAATTTAAAAATAATCTTCTAATTCCTAATAGGTAAAAAAAAAAGAAGATAATATTTAATTGAAAATAAAAATAATTAACACATCATTTATGATTTTTTTATCGAAAATGGTTTTTAGTATATGCAAGCAAAGTACTAACTTTTGACTTATGAATATATTTTAAAGTTAATTTATAAATATAATTGTAATTAAATGTAGTAGTGTGTGTAATAATTATATAGTTATATATAGAATATGTCTATCGGTTCCACGCAAAACAGCTTTATGTTTAGTAGATGTAACCACAATCATGAATTTGTTTTGGTAAAAGGATTGTAAAAAATAGACATGACTTTTATTCACATTATATATAAAAATTAATGAGTTGACATATCTTTTTGCAATATAAAGAAGGAAATTAGTGTTGAATCTGTTTATACATGGATTGTAGGGACAACCTAACCCAATTCAAATTTGTACCAATCCTACCCAATTTTTAATACCCTCCCACCCTAATCTAACTATCATAAGAAAACCTGTTATCAGCCTGCCTTGACCTGGTTTGAATCAAGCAAAACCCACCTAACTTGCACTCCTAGTTTATATGTTTGTTTTTATAAAAAAAATATGTAGTTTCCTTCACTTATGCTATTTGGAAATTTTATAAATAACTTGTAATTTAATTTATGTGCACACATGTAAAACAATAATTTCTACTTTGCATAAGCTTTTCATTTTGCTACAGTTTTCTTTTTATTGAATATTTGAAAATAATATTCAAATTTTATATTGGTAAAAGAAAGAAAATACTATTGAAAATAAAAATAATGGAAATATCATTTAAAAAGTAAAATCTTCGTCCTATTTTATTAAAAACGTTTTTAGTATATGTAAGCAAAATTTTGTTGAACATTTTTTGAATTTATTTATAATTGTGGCAAGTTGGGTTCGGGTTGGGTACGGATCGGGTCGGCATTGGTTTCGGGTTGAAATTTGGATTTTGGTACCGAGTTGATGTAAACTCCGTATTAGTTTCAGATTTCTTTCAGGTCTAATTTGGAAAAATTCCAAAATTAATTTTGAAATTGGGTTGGGCAAGTTCAGGCCGAGCCCGGTACTAAGTTGCACCTTTACTTGGGAATTGTTTATGCATTAAGCAATTTTGTTGAAAAAGTTATGAATTTGTTTGTAATAAGGTCAAATTAGGTTGAAAAGTGTGTTCTTAGTATAGTTGGATTGAGTTTGAATGAACTGGGTTAGGGTTGGGTTGGGTTAGAGGCTTTTAGAAATTGAGTTGGGTTGGGATGAAGATAGGTTAGAATTGGGATGGATTGGGTTCCAACCCAACCCAACTCTTGCACACCCCTAGTGATTATGGCTGGATATGATGTGTCTAGCTTCTAAGAATGGGAAAATGAAAATAGAGCAGTGTATGGGGAGAAAATGAGGATCATAACATATGTGCAACTGAAAATAAGGAAATTTGATATGTTGTATGATATGGGAGACCCGATACACCTTATACAGGCCGATACAAGACTCGATAACCCTAGCTCGAGTCAAGGGCATATGGGATATTGGAGGGGCCTGATACCAATTGGATAATCGGATACACCTGTATTGGATTCAATTTGGTTGTTTTTCAAATCCATGTATGATAGGGGTAATGATGAGGAGTAAAGAGAATAAAGTTAAAATAGATAGGTTAGTTGTATGAGTAATTATGTAGAAATGACTGAAAAGTAGGGTAGTTGTATAGAAGATGTAAAGAAATAATAAAAAAAGTAAAATAGTTATGAAGAGTGAAAGCTTTAATTTGAAAAGTTTTTGTTGTAATGCTCGATTTAAAAAAATACCTATGCTACTTTTGGGTGCACATGAAATGTGACATATCATCTTGACATTGAATGATCAGGATAGTAATAATACATGACATTTGATAATGATGAATAATTGTCTCCTTTTGTTGTTCCTTCTTTCTCTTGTGAGTAGATGACTATTGTTATTATTATTATTATTATTATTATTATTGTTAATATTATTATCATTGGGTTGTGACATAAGGAACCCAATCTAGTGCACTTGTGTGAGCTTTAGGGTGCATAGTTGCGTGGACCTTTTTTTTATTTTTTGGAATTCATTCATGGGCCAAAGCATGAAGTTTCCATATATGTAGTTTTTATAATTTTTAATTTTATTTAATATTTTTTGGAAATTTGAAAATCAAACACATTTGCCCATTTTCATCTGCAAAAAAAAAAAAAAAAAAAAAGTAAAAAATACATATATGGAAGCTCCATGCTTCGGCTCACACGTGTGCCAAAAAAAAAAAAAAACCCAAAAAATGGGTCCATGCATTTGTGTAGGTGCAATGAATTGGGACTCAGTGCACTTCCATGTGACCCTTGCTGTTTTTAGGAAAAATAAAATGTTTTGTTTTTCAAATTTAAAGCACTTATAATATTTGCCCTTTTCCATTGACAATGATTCAATACCTGTTGGTTGCATGAAAATCTCTATGCAGCCCTATACATTTGTTCAGTTCTCTTCGCAAGTGCACATGTTGTGAATTATAGTATTTAATAAACATTGATCCCATAGAGAGTTCATGATTTTAGATGTTGTTTTAAAACACTTATGTCAAACACCGAAAATAAAATAAGAGTAAAGAAGGGAATAACAAAGAAGAAAAGCAAATGTTAAGAATGTAAAATGAAGATTAGAAATAAAGATATGAGAGTATCTAAGATCTAGAATTTCACATGTGGCATCTACAACGGCTAAGTAGTATGTTTATTTAATCCGGATATTATGTATTAAAGAAGAACAAACTCTAAATTAACCTTGTAACCTCTCTCTCAACGTACAAGGCGTATCCTAACCTTCTTAATCACCTATTATTATGGGATTAAGTCAATTGGGATCTATCAAGTTCTATAACAGTTTATATAATTCCTCAAGGTCATCATACTTATTTTCATGGTCTAGATTTTTAGGTTTAATATCTCGATTGTTGTATATTAGATTTTTATCTGTTGGTTCCATTATTTAATATATGAAATCATGCCATAGTGTGAGCTTAAACACAAAGCAAACATTAAGAATACAAGATATTAAATTAACAAGCAATATCCTTCATAAATAAAGTAAAACTATAATATCCTTTACATAGTCCACATGCTACATCCTAAATCCTATATCACTGGTTTAGCTTATTATGTTTATAATGAAATCCAAACTTAAAACAATATTATATTCAAAATCCATCATAAACAAGACAATCAAATCAAAAGAAAGAAAAAAAGAAAGCTTAGTAGTTTGGAAGCTTCAATGGTGTCTTAAACGTTCAAAGCAACGTGCCACCTTGCTTGTCCCCTCGTGCTCTTGAGTTCCTCTCAATCCTAGACCTCAACCCTAACTCCAAGGATGTTTTAAAATGTTCTAGGACATGTATAATAAGTGTTTATATAGTACTCTCCAAGAAACTTGCATAAAACCCTGTCTAAAATGCATTAATTGTGTAGCACAATACCCAACATGGCATGGGCCGTGTTGGTCTCTAACTCCAATAGTTTTTCTCCATTTTGAGCAATTTTGTTGCCCGATGCGCCCCGAACCGTATTGAAACTTCCATGACATGTTCTAGGCCATTTTGATCACCGTTTTGTCTCATTTTAATTCTTCTAAATCACCAATTTAAATGGGTCTTGGTTCTCATGCTCTAATTCTATAAGAATTATGCATGTTTTACACTGATTTCACTTTACTTTGCACGAACTGATCAACCGTGAGTATTTGTGCTGAATGAAGCTAAATCAATTTAAATTTGGTTCAAATTATCTTAGTCATTCACATTCTCATCTAAATATTATTCAAAATATATAGTATGAAAATAACATTAATATTCTTTTAAATGGTATTTTTCAAATCTAAATCATTTTTCATGTTTATCTACATGCATTTATTCCAAAAAGCACATTTATTGAAATTTTTTTATATTCTATACACTATACATTTTCGAAAAAATTAATAGTTATATATTTACTTTCAAAAGATGCTAATTTTTTTTTTATGATTCCAAAAATCACATATATTGAAAATGTTCATGAAATATATATTGTGAATGATAAATGGTTTAGATTTGGAAAAAACTTTCAGAATACAGAAGGTTAAGAGTTTGCATTAGATCATTCCCCTTTGTTGGGTATGACTTTTAATTTGATATTTAAAAATTGGTTGTTATTCAGAAGGAAAAAAATGTAATTATTAGCTTCTTCATGAATGTTTTTGGATAAAATTGTTTTCCATATGTTAGGCGACCCCAAAGAGCTAGTAATTGATAGTGCTTCTCCAGTAATTATGTTTGTGTTGAATCATTTTGAGATTTGTGATTTTCCTTTTGTCTTTTTAACCTCTTTTCTTAATGAATTTTTCACTGGTAGAAGGGGTTATGTTTGTTAGATTATGTTAAAATTTCCGCCACTAGATGTAATAATCAAGTTTTTGACCGTTGATGAGTTAAACTTTGAAGATTTGATGGTGTGGCATTGTTTTACATTGGTTGTTGACAGTTTGACTGACTGAAATGGATACTTTGACCTCATGGCTGAAGTTAGTGGCTTATGGGTTTGAATCCATTAAACTTAAGATAGGCCCATTGAATCCGTGAAGTGATTTATATGTTTTCTTTTAAACAACTTGTGTGGCTCTAAGTAGAAGGTTTGGTTTGTGTTGACATGTTTTAGGTTCAAGTCTTCAATGAATGAAAAGATAAATATATATTTTTTGTATATTTTACCACAGGCTACATGGTCCACAGAAGTAGATAAGTGGATGTGCACAAGCTTGTAATGCTTCTTTTGGCCTAGTTTCCGATTGAGTGTTTGGTATTGAAGAGAGCTTTACCCAGAAACTTAATTTAGAATCTTTTGGATAATACAACTTTTATTGCTTTTTTTTGTTTTTTTGAGTTGAAAGTTGCCTAAAAGACCTATTTCCTATGAAATAGGATTTTGGCCAAAAGCCTGACTTCCAACTTGATAGTGCATTTTTTGTTTTAGATGAATGACCAAACACTTTGCTAAAGAAAAAGGTATAGCTACTCTGATTTGGATCTCGATGGAGAGGAAGCCTAGGCGTGAGAAGGAAAAGGGCATGATGGAGAGACAATAGAAGACAAGTGAAACAACTTATTATTATTTTTTCCTTCAAAGCTAGGTTGAAAAGTGTTGAAATCAACCCAGCTTCTCAACCAACCCAACTTAAAAATGGTTGAACCTAACTTGGTTTTCCCTGGACCCATGTTCCAACTCAATGACCCAACCTGGTCGCAAATGTGTTGGGTTAAATTAGGTGACCCAACCCACTTGCAACCCTAGGTTGATTGTTAGGGAATAAGGAATATTTGGATTGTCGAATCTGAGTTTTCTATTCGGAATGCTTGCATCGGAATTTGCAATGCAGGAGATTCCTAACCTAAAGCATGTTTGCTCGTAGTTCGAAATTTATAATATGGTTAAAATTTTTTGCCATACTTTTTTCCCCTGCCTTTATGCGTGGAAATATTCTTATGTTGAAGTTTCTTTCCCAAGGAGTTATCGTTCTCTAATGAACCATGGCAGGGTTCCAGATGCATACTTGCAGGTGATCATCTTCAGCTGCCCCCAACTATACAAAGCGTTGAAGCTGAGAAGAAGGGACTTGGAAAGACACTTTTTGAGCGCATCGCAAGCATGTATGGAGATGAAGTGATGACAATGCTGACAGTCCAATATCGCATGCATGAGCTTATTATGAACTGGTCATCGAATGAGCTATATGATAGTAAGGTGTAGAATCGGTCTGTACATATTCAAATTTTATTTTTGCTATTCTAGCGCGATGCTAAGTCGTTGACTAGAAAGCTGACTTAAAAAAAAATGTTATTGACTAGAAGAGCCCTACTGAAGCAAATTGACAACATTTCCTTCTGCATTTCTACCAGATTGAAGCCCATGCAAATGTAGCTGGACACATGCTTCATGATCTTGAAGGTGTGCAGAAATCTTCATCATCAGAAGCAAGCCTTATTCTCATTGACATAGCAGGGTATGCATATACCATACACTTCTATCTTGAAGCTCATGCTTGCTAATATGAATGTTGACATTGAACTAGGCACACTTATCACTATGTTGATGCTTTTTTTTTTTTTTTAATGGCACCATTCGTTGCTAGATGTCATACCACAATAACCAATAGTAATTGACAAACAACCACTATTTTTTAAAGCTTGCGGGCCTTTCATCCTTTTTGTTCCTTGACTTATATGATTCATTTGGATAGGCAAACGTCAATTGAAATCAATGTGACATCCCTTTCCCTTGAACGACATGCTAGCAGTCGTCATTGCTAGAAAGGATGCATTGTTTGGCAAGTAGATTATGAGTGCCAATCAAGAGTACTCATGATAAATATGAGCAGTGAAGCCTAACTTTACATTATTGCTCACAAACTATCTTTATGGTGTCCCAAAATGCACTTGAGATTGCTACATAAACCTAAGCATGGTCTCTCAGTAGAGAGGCAATTGATAGAGATAAATAGAAGGCACCCTTAGCAATGGTGGGCTCAACATTAGAGATGCACAGACACAAAAGTCAAAAAAATAATTGAAGCAATGTGATGGGTTATTTGTAAGTGCATGGGTTGTAGCTTGTAGTATATAAATACCGTTCCCACAGAAAATTCAGAAACTAAAGACTAGCTAATGTAGTTGCTTAGAAATTGAATGAAAGAGAGTATAGACAGAGATAAACTAGTAAAAAGAAGAATATCAATCGAATCTTGTGAGCTTTGAGTAGGATTTATGTTGAGGAGATGAGAAGTATAGAATTTAGGGTTTCACGTGTGACTTTTTTGCAATTTATAATTGAACAACTTGCTTAATCGGAATACGTGTATTAAAGTGGAACAAACTCTAATTTAATATAACATACTCTTTCAAGGCGTGCAAGACGTATTATAATCTTCACAATCACTTATTCTCATGGATGGCATTGATTAGAATCCATTAAGCACTTAAAGGTATCCATCACAAGCCAAGACAAATAAAAACAAAAGGGAAAGAAATTGAAAGTTTATTGTTCAATTCTTCAATGGTGTCTCGAATCTCTTGCACCAACTTGCCTCCGCCATCTTCTCTTATTGCTCTTCTCTTTCTCCAAAATCCTAGCCTCAACCTTAACTCAAAAACCGCTCGAAAGATCCTTCACTTCGTGTACAACAAGTGTTTATATAGCATGCCTTTCAAAATTACGCAAAATGACACAAAATCAGTGCACCAGCTCCACACTAGGGTGGGACACGATTCAAACAGTGTTGCCCCCAGGCAAATATGGTTTGAACCATGTTCTACTTTGTCAGTCATGTTTCAGCCCCGAACTTCGTAGTTTTCTGGCCCGACACCTTTTGAACTGTGTCGGCACTTCTTCAACACATTTCAGCCCGTCTTGAACATTGTTTACTCTCCATTGCAAACTTCAACTTTTCATTTGGAATCTACTTTCATTCTCAATTTCTCAAATTTCCATCTTTGGAACCGATTTTGCACTTATCTCACTTTTTTTACTTAAGTAGCACACGATCATGAATATTTATATATAAGTTAAATCAATCATTATTCAACTCAAAAACATGATTTTGTCCACATTTTAATTATGAAAAGCACTTGGAATATGGGGTATGAAACTGACACAACACTGCATATTAAAATAATTAACCATCACTCAACCATAGCAGAGTACACGGAAAATCCAAATAAGTATCAGCACCAAGTACATATGCCCATAGTATCAGCACCAAGTACATATGATCAAATTCTAAAAATTTGTAACAACAATACCCAAGATATTACTGTGAGAGGATAAATAAATGTATCAGTGCCCTCTCTACTGTCCATTCTCACACTCACGGCTACATCAACATATGAACCTGTCCCTCTGGGATTCTCAATCCTCTCCCTGTTGTGGTGATATCTACCTGGTAGCAACTCCTTTGCCTATCCTATAGGTTCGACCCATCTATCATCCAAAACATGATAAAGCAATACAATGAGAATTGTGTAAATAGAGCAAATCATCTTAATTACCTTTTGCTTAGAAATGCACCTATGCACCAAAAAAAAAAAAAAAAATGCTGCCTGTCTATTGTCTAAAACACACTAAAACAATACAATAAGAGTGTAGATAGAGTAAATCATCTTAAATATCTTTTGGTTAGAAAATATCAATGCGCCAAATAAAATATGCTATTCTTATGTTTCATGACAGCCACATGACACCTCAACATCTATGAATATATATGGAAACTGCTTAGTTTTGTTGCTATCCATATAACCATCTAGTCATCTAAAGTATCCATGCAAGGAAGGACTCTGAACTGCTTGGGTCAGCCTTATGATGTTGATGTAACTGCCTGGGATCATTGCCATCGAGAAAACACTGCATATTGGGCTATTGGCCACTCAAGGTAAAATTATTATGCCAAGCATGCCACCAAAGCACAACACCCATGTAACACATGAATGGAAGGAATTCATATCAAAAATAACTAGCACATATGGCGTGCAATGTATAAATCATCATATGAAATATGTGAAAGCACCTTTCACATGAAAATAACATAAGACCACCCTAAGCCACCTAACAGTCTAAAAGTTGGGGAACACAAGTACAAGAAAAAAATATATCCTATTTCATCCTAGGATATGGCCCTGGCCTCTCTGATCATGAATCGAGAATCAAAATTGATGGAATCCATCTCCCAAAGCCAATAATCCACCAAGCCATGACTCCAAAATTTGGGGCTTTTCAAAGCCCAACTCCAATTCTTTAATAATACACACTAAAGTCCTACACATGCTCACAACTAAGGATGGACAATGTTGTGCCACGAAAATCCCTGAATCAATGCCCTAGATAAGACCCTCTGGGTTTCCAATCCCACGACCAACCACGTAAAAGTGACAAATAAACATGTAGATCTGTCACAATAACACCTCTAAACAAGAATCTACAAAAAAAAAAAAAAAAAAGAAAAAAAGAAGAAGAAGAAAACTACTTGCTTTAACCAAACTTGAAGAAATCCAACTCTAGATCAAGTTCTCTTTGCGTTAGCAGCTTTGAGGAAAAGACCCACTCAGATTTCCTTGCTCCCAAGCTTCAAAACCATGAAAAAGCCTCTCCCCACTATTACTTTTTTTCTTTTTTTCCTTCCTCTTTTTCTTTTCTAGAGTTTGGAAGAGAAATATATGAGTATGAATTGTTTTTGGGCTTAGTAAATTCCAATTTTATAAGCTCTCCGACTATGCCTCAATTGTAAGTTAGGTAGACCCAGTCCTACGACCAATTCTTAGTTGTGAGCTTGGTGGACCTGTTCCTATGACCAAGGTTCCAAAACTTTAGATAGATTTTCAACACAACTTCCAATTCTACCCAAATCCACTCGAAACTTCTGCAAATCACACAATGTGTTTACTGTCCATGCTCAACTAGCATAACTGGATTAACATCAATCAAATACCTCAAATGGTCCAAATCCACCTTTTTCCATTTCAAGTGAAAGTTCATTCTGTACTCATGCCAATAATTTATTATCAATTCTAATGCATTCCAGTCCTTGAAACCATCTTCACGAAAAATATATCTGCCCAACATGAAATCCAAGCAATCTAGTCAGTCAAACATGGTCAAATGAAAATATGACTTCATTAGTTCCTTTTTTAGACTTCTCTACTTATAAAATGAACTCAATGGGCTAAATCACATAGAACACATCCAACACATATGAAATCACTCTACACACCAAGTAATCTAAGTCATCCATCATCTCAATTGAGGTCAGACACGAAATATTACCTTTTCAGTTCTTTTCTTCCTAAATACAATTCCATAAGCAACTCAATATGTCATTTGGTTTCAACTACTTTCAATACCGAAAACAACACACACATCACATTGTTCCCAAAAATGCATCCATGTCATGCACCACCTCAAATGAGGTCAAACACCACATATGACTGATTTAGTATTTTTGCCCCTACCAGAAAGCTCTCAAAGGCAACCTCACAGGCTATAACAGTCTAATCACCTCGAATGAATAAACCAACACTCCCTGCAAATCATGAAATACTTGGGAGATATGTTAGGTGGACCAATTATTCCAAGTCCTAGGCCTTGCTGAAAATAGACCCTTGGGTTCTTTCACCCAAGTAAACAATTCAATAGGCTCCATCACCACTAGCACCATTTCCACCATGCATATACACCACCATGCATGACAGAAACCTGGAGGGCATCACACATGGGCTTCAAAATAATGAATAACCTAGTTCACCAATCAGCCAAATACACAATACGAGCCACAAAGGCTAATTTTTTCACATCCGCACCAAGCACAATGGGAAACCATCCATACAAAACACATACAACACAACCACACCAACAAATATGGAAGTGCATATGATGTCTCACAATCTTAGTTAAAGCACTTCCTTATAAGCTCTTTGCTTTGGAAATATCCATATTTCTTGTTTTATAGACGAGACTAAAAAGAACGAATTCGTATTTAATTGCATGCATTGTTTTTACTGCTTTATGAATCTTTTTACCTAAGTGGAAGGTCTTCAAATCTGTTCTATTGTTTTGTTTATGTGGTTGTTCCACTTGTGGCGGTTTACTTCGTAAATAGATTTGTCTCATCATATTGATTATTAGTTGCAGTTGTCTAAATATCCTGATAGTTTTAAAAACACTGTAAGCATTGTGGTTGCTTTCCCGTCTGTTTGTGTCAGCCTAGGAAGGCATCAAGACCATAAGCTTTCTTTTTTTAGGACTCATCAACTATTAGTGATCATCTTAGCCATCTCCTAGCAGTTTGGAATTGGATTCAATTAGGGTTTGATGAAAGTTTAATGATCATGGTCTCACTGGGTATCATCCTCCTGTTAACCTGTCATTGGAACTGGTCATGGTGGTGGCTCACAACAGAACCTCATACTTGATTGAAGATCTAACTTCCTTAAGCATTTGGTTAAATGTCCTTGAAAATATCAGGAACATGTTTTAGTTGATGATAAATTTAATGATGTTGTACTCATGGAGTACACCAGTATTATTGTTGAGTAAATCTATATTGACATACTCCTGTTACTATCCTATCTGTTTCAGATGTGACATGGAAGAAAAAAAGGATGAAGAAGACAGCACTATGAATGAAGGCGAGGCTGCTGTTGGTATAGCTCATGCTAAGAGATTGGTTGAGAGTGGTGTTCTTCCATCAGATATTGGGATTATAACCCCTTATGCTGCACAGGTCTAATAATTTCCTACATCTAGAAGTTCAAGTTCTCATATTCATTTTAGTTATTTATTTATTTTTTAAATCAGAGGAGTAAAAGGGAAATTGTTAGGTCCTGTTATGCACAGATTACATAAGTTTGTGTCCTTCTAGTTAGAATGTCAGGGAAAGAATTGCTAATTCTGTGAGCTTTATCTGTGCTTGACTCGAGGATAATCTGGAATGATTGATTGTAATTTGTAACAATTCATTTTGAGCCTTTATTTGTTGACTTTGCATTTCCCTTGTCATCATAATTGTCATCCTCTTCTATTTGTTGTGTTCTAATTGAAGATTAGGACCCTTTCTTCTAGCCGCAGTCCTCTCATTGAACAATGAAGACTGCAGATTGCCAAATTGACATGTTCTCATTTTTTTCATTTGATTGTGAAATATCAGCACTTGACAACTCTTAAAGATTTAACAGGCATTTCGAATCCTGTGTGGTGGTGTTTCAGGTTACCTTGCTAAAGATGATGAGAAGTAAAGAAGACAGAATTAGGGAGGTTGAGATATCCACTGTTGATGGCTTCCAAGGTCGAGAAAAGGAAGCCATTATAATTTCCATGGTCCGATCTAACTCTAAGAAAGAGGTGCGCTAACGGCAGTTACATCAGTCATATTATTTGCTTTCAATCATCCAAGGAATCATAGAAACGGATGCTACTTTTGTTTTCCAGGTTGGTTTCCTGAGTGACCATAGGCGAATGAATGTAGCTGTTACTCGTGCAAGGAGGCAATGCTGCATTGTGTGTGACACCGAAACTGTAAGCCATGATGCTTTCTTGAAACGCTTGGTAGAGTATTTTGAAGAACATGGTGAGTATCTGAGCGCATCAGAATATGGAAATGAATGAATGGTAACTTAGGAAGCAATCTCTACGATTTAAAATGTTTCTTGGTAAAGTGAGAATGATAATCTACTCCATCCTGGGCACGCGTTTGTCTTAATATATTCTTTCCATTCAGTTACGGTAGTGAATGGGGCTTGCATAGTGCTGAGGGCATTGAAACACCCTTCCTAATGTCCTAGTTTTTGCATTTCACAACATGCAGTGCGCATGAAAGAATGCATGGATAGGCATTTCAAAGGGAAAGAAATATGTCTTATCTGAGGATCCTACCTTTTACCAAGTAGCGAAGACAAAAAGTTTACTAACCAAAGTACTTGTTAAGAATAAACTCCAAACACAAACAAAAAAGTGCCTCCAAAAAACAAGAAAAAGAAAAAGAAAAAGAAACGACTCTACGGCTTGTGATCCCAGATGGATGCAGTAAGTCCATGGATGTCATCTAGCTGGGTGCAGCATGCTCCGGCTTCCCAGCGATATTGCATGTCTTGCATGCCTGCCATCTGCTGCGCCAGCCGATGATTCTTCTCCGAGGATTCTCCTAGCTGCATGTAGCTGCTGTCTGATCCAGTCTCTTCCTTCAGTACACCTAACTGCTGAAGAAATTCCCTTAAATCAATCTGAGGCCTTTCCTCATTGCGTGCTGATAAACTTTCCGATGAAAATAAAAGTTCTTCCTCTTTAATTATTGGGTTTTCTAGGCAGGATTTTATGTCCATTTCAGTAACTCTAAGCTTGTGGTGCTCGTGGAGGGAAGTAGAAGGGTAGCTTGGTTTGGTGCTGTTTTCCAATTCTAGCAGCTTCTGATGAATGTCCTGAACACCGGGTTGTGCATTCAAATTAAGTAACCCACATGAAGGAGACATGAAAATGAAATTGCTTGATGGAGACCACTTGAGCTTCTGCTCTGTGCTCCAAGAATTGCGGCTTGAATTGAGGTGGGGGAGGTTGAGAAAAGTGTTGAGCCCGTACAGCGTTATGGCAGCTTGATCATAGGCCATGGCGGCTTCTTCGGCTGTTGCAAAGGATCCCAACCAGAGTCTTGTTCTTTTCTTTGGCCCTCTTATCTCCGCAACCCATTTTCCCCATGTTCTCTGCCTAACTCCTCTATACTCGCATGAAGCATTTCGGGGGCCTCCTTTTCCTCTTGTCGGACCTTTCTTCAGCGGCTTGAATGGTGATTTTCCGTAGTTCTCCATGTCAGTTTTGGGAAGCTAAACTTGTGGGGAGAGAAAATGGAAGTAACTGATATGGAAACAGAGGCAAACCGAGCAGTATTTGAAGTGAATGACGAGAAAACATGACATAATTGTGCTCACGTTTGTTGTTCAACCGTTGTTGGGTCTGTACCGTTGTAGAGGGGTTAAACAAGCAGACTGAGCAAAAATAAACTCGAATTTTCATTTAGGCCAACTCGAGAAATTGGATAACGTTGAAGGGGTTTTTGCATTTGTACCTGCATAATTTGGGCAAAATTCATACCGCATATTTTTTAAAAACGCAAGCGTCTCTGCATTTTTGTATCATACCGCATATAGTCTAAAATTATATACGTATCGCTTATGTTAAAGTTCCATACAAAATTTTTAAGAAATGATAAAAATGCTCTTATGAACAAATGAAACTATTATGTGCAACCATGATGTGAGGAATATTTCTAAAAATTATTTTTTTTGTATTTTAAAGATTTTCTATTACAATATTGGAAAATTAATTTTATTTTTAATTTTTCAGAAAAATTCCTTACATCATGGGTGTAAATAATAGTTTTATTAATTTGATAATAGTTTTATTAATTTGAGGCCATTTTTGTCATTTTTCAAAAGTTTAACGGAATCTTAAAGGAGATAATAGGCTTCCAATTTCAAGCAAACTGTATAGTTACGCTTGCAAACTTTCTAAAACATGCAATATTCTCATCGCTTAAACTATAGAGGTACCGATGAAAAATGAAAGATTTGTTTACTCGTATGTTGAATGTCGTCTCATATACAGAAGGGTTTGCACTTATATTATTTGATGGGAAGGACAGGTTAATTATGTAACCATCTTCACAAACTATTCATCAATCATATATGTAAACGCGAATAATCTTCACTCTCTATGCTTAAATTTCCAACCATGCATGTGTTCATCGTAAATGGTTTGAGGAGCCATTGCATGTGAAAGCATTGAGTCATATTAGTAGGGGAAGGCCGCATTTAAGAAGGCCACCTCTCAAACATTTTCCGCTGTCAGCGGCCGCCAGTCACATGTTTCCCTCACAAGTCACAAGAGACTTCATTCTCAAGAAGACTTCCGTAGAATTTTCGCATCATTCATGTGCCTGTGGACGATGATCAGTTGATTGCCACTTGCCTTGGTAGGCACCTGATGCCCAATGTTTCTTCCTATCCGTTCCTAAACGGGTGCTAACACATGATAACTGATGATTGTCACTTGTCCAGTCAAGGCTGCGATATAGGGCTGTTAACACTTACATAGCCAATTGTTTTGAAATTAATGTGTGTGTGAGTGAGGTTTTGATTTTGATTCCGCACTAGAGCGATAATCTTCATTCACATCAAGAAAAAAAGTTGCCACACATGGCTAGAAAAGTAGTGGGAGCGATGTTTCAGGTTGGAGTGACAGTCTTCATTTACATTAAAAAACAGATGCTATATAAGGGTAGTATAGGAGGTATATTGGGGTTTTTGTAGAATTGACCTTTTTAACTTTGCGAAGTAACATATTCGTTCATGTCCCTTTGAATATTTGCAAAATTAACTTGGTTGAGTTACGTACAGGTTTTTATAGTAAGGAATGTTTCCCTACAAAAGTTTGCAAGAGTGGCTTGTAAAAAATATTTTCTATAACAAATTTTTTATAGATTTTTATTTATTTCTAAACCATGTAAAATATACATTATAGTGTGTATGTTTATGATACCAAAAATAACTTTAATTTAATTTATATGTTATATTCATTAACATCATTTGAAGGTTCATATGAAATTGTTAAACTTTGGAGATTGTGAAAATGATTATATAATTTGTAAAAGCTTTCAAAATATTTGATTATTTAAATTATAATTAAGTATATTTGGATAAATATTATGAACGGTTTTACATATTGAAAAATCATATAGGAAGTGAAGAAACAATGATTTGTACATCACGCAAAAATTTGCGGGAAAGCACTCTCCTTGTATAAAAAGTGATAATTCTCAATTTTTCATATAATTTCATATTAATTTTGCACCCTTAAGGATAAAAATGTTAATTAAAGAAATCTCATGAAAATTATATTTTTAATATGAAACCTCATGAAAATTATTTTTAATAAAACCTTTAATTTTGTTAAAATTTAACCTAACTTACATAAATTTTAAAGTATCAATATTGAAATGAGGTATCTTATATTATTTTTAGTAAAATTCTTTTTCAATAGAACAAAAGCAAAGATGAATATAATTAAGATAGGCTTGAAATAATTTTAAAATATTCATTATCTTATTACATTAACTTGGGAAAATTTATCAAACATTCTAAAAGGTTAAATTAACATATACATGTTCACATATATATGTTTGAAAGATATAATTTAAAATAGAATTACATAAAAATCTTAAAATGAAATTGGTTGAATCAAAAGTAAAACGTAATTAATGGGAAGTAAATTCAAAACTTGTTGCAAATTAGGTTGATATGTAAAATGTATAATTTAAATATGCTATTATTTATTAAGTTCTAAGATGGATTTATAAAACCCATTAGAATGTAACCAGTTCACATTTATTTTGGAAATATTGAATTTTCGAGGTTAATTTGTAGGCCGCCTTGTATTATTTTTTAAGAAAGAGAACAATTTCACTGATTTTGAGATAAAATGAAATCCTAAATAAAAATAAAAATCAAATAGGCTTGAAATGATCGAGAGATATTTAGTAGCTGTTCAAGTCATTTGATCATAATTACGAAATATATATATATTGATTTATATATATATATATACATATAAGTCATCTGATGTCAAAAATCACTACATGCCTAATCCTTAGTCCCTCACGACATGGATGAACAAAATAACACCCTCACTGCAGCACCTCAGTTGCATGCGCCCGGGAGCATGGAGCATGCAGTGCTGCATGCTCTCGGGCGCATACACCTATTTTTTTAACTTTTTTTTTGAAATTTTTTTCATAAACTTGTTAACCCAAGTGTATTTAACATATGTATATATTTTTACCATTTGTGGAGATTTTTAGATATTTATTTTTGATTTTTGAAAATCAGTGGAATTTTAGGTAATTTTAAATTACCTAAAATGCCACTGATTTTCAAAAATCAAAAATAAATATCTAAAATATTTCAGAAATGGTAAAAATTTATACACAGATTAAATACACTTGGGCTAACAAGTTTATGAAAAAAATTTCAAAAAAAAAAATAGGCGTATGTGCCCATGAGCATGCAGCACTGCATGCTCCCGGGAGCATAAGATCAGAGTTCCTCACTACATGCATTGTCGGAGCACCGAAATGGGTGCTCTGTTTTCTACAAATTTAGGGAACCCATCGCTTGCCTTATGCTTTAATCAGGCAGAGAGCATCTGCTAAACCCGCAACAGCTCTAGTAACCGCTGGTAATAACAATTTCTTGCAGCTCCATGAATTCTAGCGTCGCTCTTCCAGCTTCGATTGAGCAGAGCAACATTCCCAAGCCTACAACAATTTTTCCTCCATCGATCATCAACTAGCCCGCGTCTAATCCAAATCAAGCTGAATCTAGGTGTCCATTAGACCGACGTTCACATGCATTAGCTCTAACCAACACACACCGAGGCAAAAGCTTCTTAATCGAGCAGTTGGCGACCAACAAAATTCCAGTAGCACAATCGCACCACCTTTTAATCAATCGGTGGCCCGAACCCACCATTAGCAGCCCTATATACAATGTGAAGAACGAGCAACGATCGACCATACCTTTTTCTCAAGTCCAAATGACGAGAAGAAATATTTTGATTGGAGAGTTAGAAAGCTTTAAAATGCTTGAGACCGAAAATATTTTTTAAAATGTTTGCTAGATTTTCTAAAATTACTAATGCTTTGAAAGGTCTTGGGAAAGTTATTTCTGAATCTGAATAGGTTATGAAGATACTAAGAGCGCTACCCGAATCATGGACTCCGAAGATCACGGGTATTGAAGAAGCAAAGGACCTCAACATGCTACGGCTTGAAGATCTCATAAGCTCATTCATGTCACATGAGTTGATAAAGAGGAGAAACAAGGAGCAACATAGAGGCAAAAGAGCTATTGCCTTAAAAGCTGCACAAATTTCAGATGACACCACCTCATCTTCTCAAAATGACGATGAGGAGATAACGCTACTCATAAGAAGATTCAAAAAATTTATAAGGAAAAGAAAGAACTTCAAGAGCTTTAAAGAAAGAAATTCAAAGGAGAAAAAGGAGGCTACAAAGTGCTTCCGGTGTGGAGGAATGGGGCATATGCAAGTCCAATGCCCAACATCTGAAGAAAACAAAACAAGGGAACGTAGGGAAAAGAAGGATCGAGGCGAAAACAGAAAGTTTCAAAAAGCTAAAGGAAGAGGCATGTACGTCAACGGGGAGACATCCACAACTTGCAGTTCCTCAAATGAAGAAAATGAGGCTGTAAATTGCGCAAGAATTTGTTGCATGGCTACAATGGAGGAAGATTTCAACCTATGCTTTGCTGCAACAGAAATCTTGGAGGATCAAACCACTTCAACAAACTGCACGAGTAGTGAAGAGGTAACCTCTAAGTCAAAATCTCTTTCTATTTTCTCTTCCATAAATAAATGTCTCAAATGTGCTGAATTGGAAGAACTATAACAAGCCTATGATTCATTATATGAGGAAATAAAGAAGTTGGAAAACAAGTTCACAATGAAGAAGAGACAATGTGATGTAGTAATTATTGTGAATGAAAAACTTGTAGAAAAAGTTGACCACTAACGAATGAAAAGAACACTTTGACAAGTGAGGTGGAAAGACTTAAAAAGGAAAATGAATCACTTGCTAAGTTCTTTAATCGAGGAGAAAGTATCAAAATATTTTTGAATATGACCGCCTAAAACAATAAGAGAGGACTTGGGTATTCCACATTTGAGAAGGGAGAAAGTAGCAAGTCTAAAGCTCCAAGGACTTATAAAAACCAAGCAAAATCCATCCATGCTAAACCAAAAAAATGAACCATATTGCTTGGACCAAAAGACCAACTTGGGGACCAACTTGGGAACCTACTACTACATGGATTCCCACTCCAAGATTCTCGGGAGGTTGTAATTTTTGCAACAAGATGGGGCACAAGGTATGTTAATATAAAATGAGAAAATTACATGACCTTGGTGCAAAATTGGTTTGGGTACCTAAGAGCATTGGATTTATGCCTTTTCAAGGGTAGATCAACGTAAATTCCAATGGTTAATAACCCAAATGGACCCATTAAATGAGTACCAAAAAGATAAGCTCCACTTGACCTTATTTTTGCAGGTTTGTCTTAAAGTAAAGGCCAACAACATGTGATTTATGGAAAGTGGCTGCTCAAGACATATGACGGGAGAAAAAAGAATGTTCCATAAGATCAAACCGTGTAGCGAAGGAACGGTTGCTTTTGGGAACAATGAAAAAGGTCTAATCAAAGGTAAATGAAATATTTATGAAAATTCCAATGTATGTATTGAGGATGTATTATTTGTTGAAGGACTCAAACACAACCTAATGAGTATTAGCCAATTATATGATAAAGGTTATAAAGTTATATTTGAAACTTCTATATGCAATGTATTTGATGATGATCACATAGTTTTTAGTGGCAAAAGACATGGAAAAGTATATTTGGTTTGCCTAGATGAACTTGATGGAAAATGTCTAATAGCCATAGAAAATGATCCATGGATATGACATAAAAGGCTTTGACATATAAATATATCAAATATTAAGACACTGTGGAAAAAGAGCCTAGTGGAAGGGTTACTAAAGCTCAAATATGACAAGGACAAGCTTTGTAAAGATTGTCAATTATCCAAGCAATCCAAGATGCCATTTTCCACCAAAAAGAAAATTTCAACGACTAGGTCATTTGAATTATTTCATATGGATCTTTATGTGTCATAGACATTTTAACCCTTGGTGGGAAAAATTATGTATTTGTAATTGTTGATGATTTTTCAAGATTCACATGGATAATACTCTTTGCTAGCAAAGATGAAACATTTTCTATGTTTGTCATGTTTTCAAATTTGGTGCAAAATGAAAAACAAAACACAATTATTTCCATTAGAAGTGATCATGGTGGTGAATTTGAAAATAAACGATTTATAGAATTTTAAAGGAATTCACCATACATTTTCTGCACCAAGAACCCTCTGACAAAATAGGGTAGTTGAAAGGAAAAATAGGACAATACAAGAAATGACTAGAACTATGCTAAATGAGAGTAAATTGTCCAAAAGATTTTGGGGTGAAGCTATAAGTACATGTCATGTATTAAATCGTGTTATCATTAGAGTAATCTTGAAAAAAACCCCATATGAACTATGAAAATGAAGAAAACCAAACATATCATATTTCCGTGCTTTTGGATGTACTTGCTATGTATTAAACAATGGAAAAACCAACTTGGGTAAATTATATGCCAAAATTGATGAGGTGATTTTCTTTGGTTATTCATCAAATGGCAAAGCATATTGAGTCTTTAACAAGAAAAATCAAATAGTAGAAGAATCAATACATGTTGTCTTTGATGAATTTAACAAAACTCCGAGAAAGGAGGATGAGTTGAATGATGCAGATGAGGCATCAAGAAACCCAAAGGTGGAACAACGTGAGCAACAAGGAGAAGCCGAAACAAAATAAGAAAATTCCACGGAGAAAAGGGTAAGTGAAGGTAACAATTCATACAAACCTCCAACTGATTTAAAATTCAAAAATGACCATCCAATTGAGCAAGTTATTGGTAACATCTATGAAGGAATAAAAACTAGAAGGTCAAGACACAGTATTTGCGGAGAATTCACTTTTGTGTCAAAAATTGAACCAACATCTATTGACCAAGCTCTTAATGATGAAAACTGGATCATTGCAATGCAAGAAGAGCTAAATCAATTTGAAAGAAACAATATATGACACCTAGTTGCTAGACCCAAAGATTGCACGGTTATTGGTACTAAATGGGTCTTTAGGAACAAATTAGATGAAAGTGGACTTGTTGTGAGAAACAAAGCCAGATTGGCAGCCAAAGGATATTCCCAAGAAGAGAGAATTAATTTTGAAGAATCTTATGCTCCTGTGGCTAGATTAGAAGTCATATATATCCTACTAGCATTTGCCTCTCACATGGACTTTAAATTATTTCAAGTGGATGTGAAAAGAGTATTTTTGAATGGATACTTGAATGAAGAAGTTTATGTTGAATAACCTCCGTCAAAATATGTTTTCAAATTAACCAAAGCATTATACGGACTAAAGCAAGCTCCACGAGTTTGGTATGAAATGTAAAGTAAATTCTTGATTGATCATGATTTTCAAAGAGAAAATATTGATACAACTTTATTCCTCAAATATAAAGACAAAAATATTTTAATTGTTCAAATTTATGTTGATGATATAATATTTGGTGCTACTAATGAAACTTTGTGCCAAGAATTTTCTAAGATTATGCAGAGTGAATTTGAAATGAGCATGATGGGAGAATTGAACTTCTTCCTTGGGCTGCAAATTAAACAACTATCCGAAGGGATCTTCATAAATCAGTCCAAGTATGTCAAAGAAATGTTAAAGAAGTTGGGAATGCAAAATAGCAAAGGCGCAAATACACCAATGAGTTCAACTATTAAGATCAACAAAGATGAAAAGGGTAAACCTAATGAACAAAAATTGTATTGAAGCATGATAGGTTCTTTATTATATTTAACTGCTTCTAGACCGAATATTTTGTTCAGTGTTTACATGTGTTCTAGATTCCAATCATGTCCTAAAGAATCACATTTAATTGCTGTAAAAAGAATTTTTAGATATTTGATAAATAACACTAATCTAGGACTATGATATCAAAAGGGGTCAACATTTGATCTAATCGGCTCATCGGATGCGAATTTTGCCGGTTACAAAGTAGATAGAAAAAGCACTAGTACAACATGTTAGTTTCTTAGAAACATGTTGGTTTCATGATTTTTAAGAAAACAGACTAGTGTTACTCTATCTACTGCGGAAGCCGAATATATAACCGCTGGGAGCTGTTGTGCCCAATTACTTTGGATGAAATAACACCTTAAGGACTATAGTGTTGATTATCATCATATTCCAATTAGATGTGATAACACAAGTGCTATTTGTTTGACCAAGAATCCTGTGTTGCATTCTAGAACAAAGCATATAGATGTGAGACATCATTTTATTCATGAACATGTTGAAAATCATGACATTTGTTTAGAATATGTTAAAACTGAGGACCAAATTGCAGACATTTTCACCAAACCATTAACAAAGGAACCATTTTATAAAATTAGGAATGATATGGGTATGATTGAGTTTGATTAGAAGCATAATATGATAGGGGGAGCATCTTAGAAAAATCAAGTCGGGAGAGCCAAGTCGACTCTAGTCAGCCCAAGTCAACTTCACCGAAGTCGACTCTGACTTCGGACAGGGCAAGTCGACTTCAGCGCGCGATGGATCGTCTTCCCGTGTGGCAGCTCTTTCTTCTTCTTCCTTCTCTTCTTCTCTCTCATTTCTCCTTCTCCCTTTCTTCTTATCCTCCGGTGCTGAAAATCTCTCTCTTGTTCCTAGCTCTCTCTCCCTCCGGTTTCCTCGATTTCTAGCTCCTTCTAGTTTTCCCCTTTCTCTCTCTCTCTCTCTCTCTCTCTCTCTCCATTGCTGTGTCGTCCCTTTCCTCTTGCTATCTTCTTTTTCCCCTCTTTCTCTCCTCACTATCTTCTCTCTTCATAGCTGTTAGTAGGTTGCCGATAGTCGGACAGCGGTCGCCCCTGTTCATCTCGCCCTTGCCCACAGTTTCTTCTTTTTCTCTCTACCCTTCTCATTTCTCTCTTCATTGTTGACTGCTCACATCTGTAATTTCCTTCTCAGTTTGTTCACTGTGTTTAGTTTGTCTTCAAACTCCGAAAGCTACAGCTCTTGATTTATCAATTGCTCTCTCTCAAAATCTATTTCAAAACCTATCTCAAATTGAACCAATGGCACCTAAAGCAGTTGCTAAGCCTTCTAAGTTGGCCGTATCCAGACCATCTCGATCCAATACAGGCGAGGGGGTGCCCCGCCAACTGCGAACTCTGTCAAAACGAGTTCGAGAGGAAGCCTCCGCATCTGCGGGATACCGCGTGCAATTCCGCGAGGCCAATCCGTCGTCATCCACACCTCGCCAAGCAATCTCTGAGTCTGGTTCAAGCAGCGAGACATTATCAGCTGCAAACAGGCAAGACACACCTACGCAGAATGGATAGGTGTTAAAGATGCCGACGACATACTTTAGAACCGAGCGAGAACACAGTAGGTTCTCCAAGAGTTTCTATGAGCGTAAGATTTTTTCCCCAAGATCATTGACTTTAAGTTTCTACGTGATTATGAGTTTGGAATTGAGGAATTATTGGACTTCCAAGGATGGACAAGGCTACTGAAAGCCGATGATAGAGTATACCCTGATTTAACCAGATTTTTCTACTATTTATGGGATCAGGAGTATTACATTACATTTGTAAAAGGAAAGGAAGTAAATTTGGGCATAGGGAGTACAAATCACAGAGAAAGTGCAATCCACTGCATTGCACACATATTGGATGTTCCTGAGGTAGATGAAAGTATTCCCGAAGGGTTGACACTTCCACAGATGTACAACTAGTTGACAAAGAGCAACAAATATCATCCGGGAATCAAATTCCTCAATTACATGGATTTATCTCCTAGACTGAGGGTTCTTTGGCTCTTGATTGCTCATTGTATCTACCCAAAGAGAGGAGGCCGAAACCAATTGAACCAACAAGAGGCCGAGATATTATGGAAAGTGGATAATTAGGTAAAAGTCAGCTTACCCGCTCTGCTTTTGGAAGCTCTAGCCTTAAAGAAAGATAATCCACGAGGCGTGCTACCGTATGGAATGTGGATCACCAGGATCATGCACTATCTTGGTGTTGACTTAGACGGGGAGCCATTTGAAGTTTTGAAGCCCACAAAGGCCATAAACAGGGCACTACTGACTCGGATGAAGATCAATTTGGAGGAATTCCGAGCAGAAAGGATTTGGGAAAGGATGGGACCCGCCTAACCTGAAGTGAAGGGGGCTCATTCTGAGGGGGAGCAGCCACCTCCGTCCTTGCAGCAGGAGGCAGCTTCGTCTCCACCACCGGCAGCACCAGCAGAGCCCGCATCGCCACAGTGACATGACTCGTGCTCTCTTAGAGGATCCTAGATTCTCGATCCCTGTCCACACTCACCGACCTGGGCTACCTCCGTCAACGCTATAAGGGACCACCTTGAGCAAATGGAAGACCGGCTCATGCCATAGTTGGCTGAACTTCACACGGCGATGATGGAGATGCACACTCGCCAGGACAAGATGGATCGTGAACTGCGCACAATCAAGTACAGGCTTGCGTCGGGAAGCAGTTGAGGTAGTCCGGTGCCAAGCCTACCTGATATTGATCCATACTTCGGTGAATCCCTGAGAGCTGAACCTACCGTTCAGCCTCTCTCATCCTTTTATTCATTTGCTCATATCCGGCCTATCCCACCTAGTCTTCCTCCATCCTACCCTATATCAGTGTTTTAATTTGCTAAATCATGATTTTCCTGTCTCCTTTTTGATTCTTTGACAAAAAGGAGGAGAGAGATTTGAGTTTTTAGGTTAGTTTGCTTTCAAGGGTTGGGTAGTATGTACATGTAGGTCATTTTGCATTTTCATGTATCACATTGTATAAAATGCTTGGTTATATGTATATGACATGTGTTTTGATTGAATTGCAATGGTGGAATGACTATGAAAGGTGTTTTAAATGCATTTGCAATTATGTGTTGCTTCTTTTGACTTTGAAACACAAATGAAAATGAAATCTGTATGTTCTAAGCGCCAAAACAAGGATGAAATGTTATTTTAAATGAAAGGTATAACTCAAATTGATTTTGTCAATCATCAAAAAGGGAGAGATTGTTGGAATCAATGACAAATTAAGCACAATCTATGTTTTGATAATTAACAACTCATTTTGAGATTGCTCTGGGTACTAATGTTGTTTGTTAAAATTGGTTAAAGGCTAAAAACTTAGATTTCAGAATCTGGCAGACCAAGTCGCAAAGCCAAGTCGACTTAGCCATCGACTTGAGTGAAGTCGATACCCAAGTTGACCTCAAAATCGACTTCAAGTGAGCAAAACCTTCCAACGTTGAATTTGGGAACCAAGACAGGTGAAGTCGCAGTCTAAGTCGACTCCAGCTGCGACTTGGGTAAAGTCGTAGACCCAAGTTGACTCCACTATCGACTTCAGATGTTCACCTCCTTCCAGTGTTGAAATTGGAGTAGGAGAGAGGTGAAGTCGCAACCGAAGTTGACTCCATATGCGACTTGGGTGAAGACGCATTCCCAGGTCAACTCCACATGTGACTTGAGTGAAGTTGGACCCCAAGTCGACCCAGGCATCCGACTTGAGTCAAGCCGAAGACAAATACAGTCAAGACAAGCAAATATTCATGAATTAATCATTCAAGATGGTATATCATTCAAGGGAAAATCATTGGCTACATCTATGGATTGCAAAATCAAGAAAAGCAAATTGTTCTAAGTTCAAGGCCATGAAGACAAAGCTTTCAAGAGAAGATGAACATGCCAAGTCCCAAGTTTAAGCATTTAAGATCAAGGGTATCAATGTAAGAACAAGATATGAGATGAATAACAAGCAACCAGGATCACTTTCAAAGAAATCCAAGTTCCATCATGTGCATACAGAAAGTGAAGTCGCACCCGAAGTCGACTTCACCTGCGACTTGGTTCAGGTTCAAGACCAAGTCGACCTGAACTGGAACTTGAAGACATGCTGGAGAACGAAGTCGCAACCAAAGTCGACTCCACTCCGCGACTTGGGTGAAGTCACATCCAAAGTCGACTCCACATGCGACTTGGGTATCAACGGTCGGAAAAATTCGAACGTTGGCGCATTAAATGCGTGCCACCTACCACCGAACATTCGAATTTCCTTCACCATTATAAAAGAGAATTCAAGTGGGCGTGCTAGAGGTTAGAGAAAACATTCATTGTGTTCACCTTCCACCCTCTCAAAGCATTAAGTGATCAATATCAATTTCAAGTGAAGAACTTTGCTCCAACTTGCTGAAAGCTACATCACTGATCAAATCATTCTCTCTATAAGTTTTTCTAGGAGCTGAAATCTACCTATAAAACTTGTAAAGTGTAGTTTTCTTTATTTGATTCATTATCTGTTTTTGATACTTGGTTTGATATTAGAGATTGGAACCAAGTGAAAGCAAAGTAGCGTTGTGACTTGAGTGTGACTCGTCATCTACTTGTGCTATGTTTTTTGCAAGCCCCCTAGCGCTGAAATTTAGAAGAGAGCTGCTGCTCTAGTTGTATTTGACAATACATTAATAGAACCCAAGTCACAATGGGTGTGAGCTTGGAAGAGTGGAGTAGGAAGGTTGCCCGAACCACTATAAAATCTGTGTCTATTATTGTGGCTTGTTTATCTACTTTTATTGCTTTATTTCTCTCCATATTCTTTGCTTGTTTCATTAAGGGGATTAAATTAAACAAGAAAAAAGTTTCTATTTAAGTATAATTTTAAAATACCCAATTCACCCCTTCCCTCTTGGGTAATAGCCATACACTCGGGACCAACAGTACCAACTAATTCACAAAGATAAAAAATCTCACAATAGCTTGATCAATCACAAACTTGGTCCATTCTCCAAGCAAAACAGTTGGATTCCACTAGTCAACTTCAACTCATAAGTTACCGTGGTACAATTAATTTAACCATCTTTTGAATTAGTACTATGCTTCAAATGGACTTGTAAAATTATCAATAATTTGATTCACTTTTCTCTTGGTTTGATCAACCTCAATATCATGGTAATATAAAGAGCAAAATTTAAATGAAAAATCAAACTAGTTCACCTTATCTGCTGGAGAAATAATACTTCAATTCAAGTAGCAACTTGTATCTTTGAATAGCAACCGCAACACTTTATCTGTAGTTGGAGTCTTTCATATACACATTTGGGTGTCTCACTTGATGCCTTCTATCTCTCCCATGAGATCCTTTTTAGTTTCAAAGTCATCTAAAATATGGCCTAGAAGATAAACCAAAAGATCTCCATGCTTATCCAAACACCTCAAAAATTGCAAATTTGTCGTCTAGAAAGTATCATACATTTTTCAGTCACAAAGGTCAACTTTTTTGCTGTACGTCTAGGTAGAGTGGTTTACCACTAATAGGATAAACTTTTCAATGTAAAAGGGTCACCTTTTTACTCAAATTTTGGGGAAAAAATCTTATTTCAAACCTATTTATCCATTTATAATAATCATAGAAGTATACCACTCATCATTCCAAGTGAAAGAAATTTGAAAAGAATATTTTATAAATCATGCTAAGTGAGGCAATCACAAAAGCATATTTCCTAATTTATTCAAAGCAATCTCACGAGCATATTCCATTCTTAATATAATCACGAGTTTTAAACTCAACTTCTCATAAATCATGTTACATCACACATAAAAAATAATTCTACAATTACACCAATCTTTTCATAACTCTTAAAAGAGCACACTCACATATCCTCAAGACCAACACACCTCAATCTCAACCACATATCACCAAGTCCCACATATGCAAAATGAAAATCACAAGAGCATAATCCTTTTGTCATCATCAAAACTAACCAAAAAAATGACAACCGCACAATCTCGCGTTCTCCCCCTTTTTGATTAATGACAAAACACTACAACTATTATGAATTTTTTCAAATATTACTCTATCACCATGCTTCCAAATTAGTGGAAAACATACAATTTTGGTGCATTTTGAATGATTATGGTGCTTTTCCTTTTTATTATAATCAAAACGTGATTAACCATGGAGATAGATTGTTAGTCATTAGTAATAAACCATGAAGTATTGTGTTTGTGCATCCAAAGTGCAGTAATAAGAGTTTAATAAAATCAAATAAACATTAACATGTCCTTAGGAATATTTTGAGAGACCAAATGGTCGTAGAAGAGCTTAGGAAAAGTAAAAAAGTCCTTTTGATATGCGTCATTTAGATGAAGTATTTGAATCATTCTTCTTTGAAGAAAGTGTGCACTCCTCATCCTTTTCTTCTTCTTTAGAGACTATGTTAAACTTTGTACTAGATGATACTTTGAGCTTCCTTGGTTGAAAAGAGAATTTTCATTTTACAGAAGTGGCTTCTTTGTTGTTCTCTTTGAAGATGTATCTGAAATGGACTTTTGACTAGTAATTTTTTCCATAAGGCAACCCAATATTCATTTAAACATGTTTCAAGTTTTGAAGATGAAAGTTTGGGAGAAGGTAGAGATTTTGGAGAAAATAGATTGGAATGTGGAGCTAGTTCAAATTTTTTAAGAAGCATTTCGGTGATGATATCATTGAATGAATTTTGAGATTCTTTATTCAAAAGAGCAATACAAATTGACTAGCTAGAAACTTATTTAAAGGATTCACATCCATTATGTATTTTGTGTAGAGGATTAGGACCTAGTTTTGGCGAAAGATTTGTAGTATAAAGGTTTCAAGCTTTTGAATTAGAGTTTCAAGGTTCTTATCATACTCGAAAGGTTTAGGAGACGGTTCTTTACATTTATCATCAAATTCCTCCCCATTTTTACCTTGAGATCCACCTTTCTTGCCATGATGTCTCATATTACTTGAAATTTTCTCTTCTCTTTGAATGTTGAAGTGATGCATATTCAGTTTTCACCACTGACTTCTTCGTAGCTCATTCTCTTGAGAGTAGATTTTTTAAATATGTTATATGTGCTTGAACATCTTAGTGAGAAATAGTCCATAAGGTAGATTTATGATAGTACTTTACTCACTCTTTATTACTTGATCGACATGTATACTTGCCTTAAAACGAGCATTTTAGTTAAACATATACGTAACACATCAAGTTTTTGGCGCTGTTGCCAGGGATTGTGCTTTAAACATAGTACTCGACAATTTCATTTGTCTTCTGTGAAGTTGTACATATTTTATATAGTTTTTTTATTTGTATTTATTTTCTTTTGATCCAAATTTGATTTACTGGTCTTATTTGTGCATAACTCAATGACTTCGAATCCTTTCTATTGACCATATACGGAGTTCTCAACACCAAGCACGACGGGTTTCCATGACCATGACACTACTTAGGCACCTCCATTCCAGGTTGTTGCCTTTGACAATCAAGTTTCAAGAGTGAATTATAATTATGAGAGTTGCTGCGATTTGTGTGGAGGCGAGGGACGTATGTCAATACAATGCGTGTATTACTAAGCCTTCGCAAGTTATCTTGATCATTCAAAGGATGCACAAAACAATCATGGAGATCCACAACTAGAACAAAAGATGCGTTCAGATTTTCAAACATATGAAACAAAGGAGCCATCACCACCTGAAAACAGGCCATCTTAGGAAAATATGTTCATAGAATTCATGCAAAAGTCAAATGGAATTTAACAAGAACATGCAAAAGTAGGTGGAGCAGTTAGCTATCGCAATCCAAAGCAGGCATCATAAGTCTTTGGTTGATACTCAAGAGAACTCAAAGGAAAATGTGTTGCAAGAGGGCTACGAAGTCACTTCAAGCCTTTAGGAAGAGATATCTACTGATGTGATAGCACAAATTGCTCCTAAATTTGTGCTTGAACAATTAGTGGAGCCAATAGAAATTAATGAAGTAGAAGAAGAAATAGAGGTTGAGACAGTGGAAAGCAAGAAAGTTGAAAATCATCACATTTCTATATCTCTATTTTGTCTTTTTGAAGTCCAAGAGCAACATAAGATGATCAATCAATAGATATTTTTGGAGAGCAGCATATTGAAGCCATCTCCCATTTCCCTCATTTCCCCCTTTCCTTTCTTTTCTTCCCCCAACCCACAAGCCCTAGCTCCCTCTTCCCTCTTCTCTAACCCATCTCCCTCTTCTTTCTTTTTCTTCTTTCTTCTATCTTTTCTTCTCCTCCCCACTCACCGATGTCTGTGGCCACCCCTCTCCGGTGCCCTGGCAACGTGCTTCGGCCCTTCTCCCCTCTTCCATTTTCTTCCTTCTATCTCCCCTCTCCATTTCTCTTCTCCATTTCTTTTTCTTTTTCTTTTCCTCCCTTCCCCTCCTGCATTTTCATTTTCCACTTCCCTCCTTTCTTCTTCTTCCTTTCTTCTTGTCTTTTTCTTCCTTTTTCTCCTCCCTTCCTTTTCCCCCTTTCCCCTTGTTGGAGGCCACGACCACCACTGTCGGATGTTGTGGCTACCGACATTGCTCCCCCTTCTTCAGCTGTTTTTCACACTGCTTGCCATTCTTTATTTTCTTCTTGAAAAGATCATGTTGTAGCAGGGTTAAGCACTTTAAAACTTGCAAGAAAGACTGCAAAATAGCCTCAGGTAACATCAATTTCATTCTTCTTTTGATTGATTGAAGAGTTGCATGAATGAATCAATATGTATTGGATTTGGCCTGGCTACCCATGATTCATACACTTGAGAATATGGTTTGTAGTGTTAACATTTTACTTGAATTTTCATATTGCCTGCATTATATTAATACCATTGTCTTAGTGGGATTCAAGGCTTAAAATGGTGAAATGAGACTTTAGTGTTTGTGGTGTTGTTCTTTGATTGTGAAAGGAGACTTTTAAAATGGAATATGTGCCTGATGCTTATAAGGTTATTGTCAATGCCCACCAATGGCAACAATTTTGCGATCAACCCTATCCTGCTATTGTGCCTTTAGTTCAAGAATTTTATGCCAATATTGCGGAGCACGATTAGGGACGGATCACCTATGAAACCCCGATCTTGGAGGCATGTATGAAATCCTAGGTAATGTATTGATTCTTATATAAAATATATGGATGATATTTTGCAATATATGGAATTGGAAGATTAAATAATGAATTATGAAACGTAAATTCGGATGAATAGTGAAACGTGAATAGTGAAATATGAATAGTAACTATGGGATTAAGGAATATGTTAAGTTAATCACTTTGGATTAACTTAATCATAAAAGACGAAAAAGAAAGCTTCCCACAAAAGGACAAAATAGCCACTTTTTGATTTATTTATTATTTTCGGATTTTTAGTGGATTTTTGAGAGAAAATGAAGAAAAATTCATAACTTGCAATCCAGACGTCGGATTAAAATGAAATTTGTTATGGATGGCTAAAATCTTATGATAAACATGATGAGTGGTCCAAGATCTATCTAAAATCATGAATCAAGGGTCAAGATTAAACGTCATTTGAAGATAAAAAAGGTAGCCCACTTTTCATTAATTATAATTAGACTTTTGGGTTATTTTTAATTAATGAAAAGCTGCAATGGCTGCTTGAGACTTGACTTTTGGGCCAAAATCCATTGATCCAAAATCAATCTCATCAAGAATCAATGGTTGAGATTGAATTAGCTTAAAATAACTAATTTTAATAAATAAAAAATCATAAATAAATAGGGCTGGTAGAGGGGGGCATGAGCTGCTGTAGGGTGGCTGCACAATTCTCCAAGTTTTGCATGGGATTTGAAGAAAAAAATTAGAATTTAATACCTCAAACAAGGGGGGTAAATTATAATTTTATGAAAACTACAAAACTATAAATAGGGGGCGCTATGAACGACCAAAGGAACTCAAAACCAGCTCCAAGCTTGAAAAATTTAAGCCAAATTCGTTCCAAGCCTTGAGAGAGAGAAGAAGAGAAGGAAAGAGAGAGAAAGTGAGAAAGGAGGAAGGATATCTTCACTTCAGATAAGGAGATTCTTCCCAAATTTCTTTTGGGTGTTAAGTAGGGTAAAATCATTCTTAGTGTGAAACCCTAACCCAAGTAAGCCATATGTATGCATTGAACATGTATTTGATGATTATTTATGAATCATGAAATTATGAAGGTATTTTATGACTTTTGCTAATTGTGCAATTAGGGTTATGGTTTAGCATTAATGATGTGATTAAGCATTTTGAGCCTAAATGAGATAATGGGTTTAGAATGAATTATTTGTGATTTAAGTATACAATTATATCATGAAAAAATCATTTTTCATGATTTAAAATGAATTATGGAAATAAAGATGGAAATTGTCAAGTGTGAAGGAAAATATTGGAAAATTCATAACTCAACGCCTAAAAGGCGGATTCAAGTGAAATTTGAAATGAAGATTGTTAATATTAGGATTGGTATTATGGAATGAAAAGATTATGAAAATTCTTGATGAAATGAGAATTATGAATTTTTAAGTATATGTTCATTTCAACCGTTAACTTCAAACGCGTGTAACGGGAGCTAGAAAACTCGGATTGAGTTGAAATTTGAAACGGTTGAATAAAATTATGAGATGTTTATGTTGAATGGATTGGATTAAGGGAATAATGATAGGATTAGGGTGCTAATTAATTATTTGTATTCCCAAATCCAAAAGATATATTCAAGTGGTCATAACTTGACGTAGAAACGTCGGATTGAGATGAAATTTGAAACGATGGAATAAAATTATGAAATCTATGAGATGAATGGAATGGATTAAGTTAATTATCATGAGAAATGGCTTTCTTGGAGAGCAAGTAACAAGTTGCTTAAGGGCTAAGCAAAGAAAGGCAATTGTGGACAAGTGGATGGTTGTGATTAAAGTTGCCTTTTTGATTTTTAGAAAATGGTAAAAACCCATTTTACTTGGCTGTAATTGTACCAACACATAAGGTAGATAAGGGTGCATTTAAGTGTGTGGAATTGCAGCACAAGTGGGGCCCACAAAGCTGGAAAATCCAGCTACACAAGGGTGATCGTGCATGTGGAGAGAGAGAGAGAGAGTGAAGGTGTGAATGCACAAGGAGTTTTTCTTGCTTAGCAAGAAAGCAAATTTTCTAACCCCCAACCCCTTGAACGTGCCAAGCAGAGGAAAACCAAGGGAATTCAAGGGAAAAAGAGGAAGAAAGAAAGAGGAGAAGTGGAGGAAAGCAAGCTTCTCAATTTTGGATTGAATCCACTCAAGTTCAAGTAAGTATATGATATTGAAAATTAAATTATGTTCGGAACAGTAAATGGATTATTTTTATCATCAAATTTTTTGAGAACAATCCTCATGATATTATTAAGGAAATACCCAATTTTCAGCTTAAAAGGATATTTATGTTGGAAATTAAAAATCCGTTAATATTAGCCCAAACAGGGTAAAACGGGTTACAGGATCAGCTGTAGAAAATGATTTTTAATAAATTTTCTACAAGTTTTTTAGGGCTGAAAATTTTACAGGATATACAAGACATATTGGGGATAACATGAAAAAATTAAAAATGAGGTTTTGATGGGTTTAAATAGACCCCATAAATAACGTCATTCAGGCTGACTGGAAATGGAGTTTACTGTTCAGCAAGGTAAAAATCCCCAAATAAATATGTAATGTTAATATTTCGTGCTGAAAATTTTATGAAAGTTAATTTATGAAGTTATTAAGGTATGGTAGAAATTTCAGATCAAAAATACTTGATTTGATATTAATTCAAGATTTTAAGATTTCAGCACGCCTGATTTCAGCATATGTGGTTAGTTTGAGAAAGAAATCAAAAAGAAATATGAAACGTGTGTAGAAATGATCCAAATTTAGTTATGTGTTAAATAATTAAATATGGATCAGTAAAAGTGAGATTATATGCTGAAATTTCGGATTTATATAATGACCTAAGGTTATGTGTCAAAGGACACGTTAAACGGGTTAAAAGTGGGTTCCAAACTAACTGTTTTGGAAACCTATGGAAAATGGATTTAAACCCCATGAAAATACCTTAAGTAAAGTGGTATTAAAGGGTAATTAACCCTCTGGAAAATGGGTTAAATTTCTCAGTTAAGAAATTTTAAGAAATGCATCATGTTTAAGTGCTAAATGAGCTTATGTGAAGGGATAATGATAAACGGGTGATGAATGATTTATGAAAAATGATTTTATGCAAAAAATGCATGAAAATGAGATGAAATCCATGTTTATGGATCTGTTTGGAATTACATGTTATTAATCCAAAAGTTTGGATTTGAATTATGAAGTTTAGGCAATGCTATGTACGTAGAAGAAACACCTGTATGTGTATTTTTGGAAAAGATGGGAAAAATTGCAAAGTAAGCTTAATAAAGCTATAAATGATGCATATGGAATGGATACCCTAATTTTAGGGTTATGTGCATGTTATATGTATAGGCTATGATGTGTGATAGCCAAATGTGTGAAAACGGTGCTAATATATGCAAATTAAGCCATATATGTGTATGATGAATTATGAAGGATATATGCTAATGAAAATGGGTTGGAAAACTAAATGGAATGCAATGACAAGAAATATATGAAAAACCATATTATGTTCATGTAGGCAAGGAAAAGAATGGAAGGAAAAGGGATTATGGCGATCTCAGGTAAGCAAGCAAACTTTCTAAAATGCATTTTCTTTCTATGTGATTGATATGATTGAAATGTCTATGTTTATGATTATGTTTTAACGAATGGGCAAGCACAAGTTTTGAATATGACGGCTTTAATGCAAAGCCATAAGCTTTGAAAAATGATGACTTTAATGAAAAGTCTCAAGGTTTGCTTCATGGGAAGCAAGCGACACTTCTTAAGATAAATAATTTATCCTAAGTGTTGCCAAGGATGGGAATGCTTCATGTTAATGGAATTGAGAAATTTTGCTTATGAGTAAGCAAGTTCTCCATGTTAATGTTGTTTTAAGGATTTCATGTTTGATATCGATGGTTTTAAGAATTTGCTTTTGAGGAAGCAAGTTCTATATGATATGGTTCAACAGCGTTTTATAAGAAAATGGGAATTTTACCCTTTTTCGCAAAATATGTTTGGTAAATGAGTTTTGAGTTATTTCTACAATAACTCGCGATAAACAATGATGAAAAAGATTTGTTTTACTAGGTCAAGATAATTCAGTATTAAATTATGTTTTGGACATAGTCCACATGTTTTGAAATGATATTTGAACAGTTTTGGTTTCCTTTGGATAAGGAAATCTATGTTGAAAATGTTGGAAAAATGTTTCTACGGATGTGTTGAAAGGGATTTATGGATGACCAACCTCCTCTGATTGATTTCATAAAATGGTTTAATTTCAGGTTGCTTGATGGCATGCAAAAGACTATGCAATTTTCCTCTATGTGAAAATGATTGATATGTGGACAATTATTAAATTTTTAGGTGAAGGACAAGGGGATAGCGTAATTGCATAACTTTTGTAAACAAAAGGTCCTGAAATAGAAACCAAGAAAATATTAGAGAAAAATATGTTTTATTTATGAAAATCCAAAGGATTTGAAATTCTTTTATTAAAAGGATTTTAAGATGTATTGTTTCTCAAACATTTCAAATGTTTATCAAAATATTTTACTCAAAACTTTTCTAAAGGAATTTAAGGAAGGTCATCCTAAAACTGGATTTCAAATAACAACTTGTTAAAGTGGGTGCGCTCGCTTACGAGTTGACACAGACTGCGGTCTGTGATGTGTTTTTGAAAATAATTGTTAAATATAGACTTCGGTCTATGATTTTTGTGCATATGGATGCAGGCTGCGGTCTGTGATCCCGGTTTAAAAGAACATGGGCTGCGGTCTGTGGTTCTTCAAACCAAAACGGACTGCGGTTCGTCAGGATAACGTACGGTGCACCGGTACAAGGAATAGGCTGGTTGTAGAGCACGGTTGGGATGACCGGGGCCCACTCTATATAAGGCCAAGTCGCTAAGGGATGGCAGGAGTGCCAGCGGCGCCCTCCCTGAGATGGGAGCAGGATAAGTGAACAGCCGCCTGGCTAGCGTGCTGTTAAGGATTCTCTTCCAAAAGGTAGCATGATCACTTGCTAAGTGTCACTACTGGATGGAGAGAAATGCATTTGCTTATGTTTTATTTCTGAAAAGCCCAAGGATTGGGTTATGAAAACATGATTTTATGAAAGTATCCTAAAGGGATTTTTATGAAATGGTTACCCTAAAAGAAAGGGGGTTTTACACAAAAGTGTAAATAACAAGAATTAAACGAAATGTGTTTATGCAAATGCATTCATGAAAATGGTTTTCCTTGTTTGCTATAAACAAGCCCCAAGACGGGGAATTATGAAAAGGATTTATGTTCATTTCTAAAAGAGCCTAAATAAAGAATGTTTTTGGACATGAGAATGTCCTTTGCCGAGAAAGGCTTATGTGATTGATGTTTAAGGACATATGAATGTCCATTGCCAATAAGGTTATGTAAATGATGTTTTGAGACATGAAATGTCTCTTGATTTTATGATGGCTTATGTGAATGATGTTTTGAGACATGAAATGTCTCTTGATTTTATGATGGCTTATGTGAATGATGTTTTGAGACATGAAATGTCTCTTGGTTTTATGATGGCTTATGTGAATGATGTTTTGAGACATGAAATGTCTCTTGGCTAAGGAATTTTATGAGGGCTTACGTTAATGATGTTTTGAGACATAAAATGTCTCTTGGCTAAGGAATTTTATGATGGTTTATGTTAATGATGTTTTGAGACATGAGATGTCTCCGTTGCCTAAGTATTTATGTTGTTTTGGACGGAAAATGTCCACTGGCAACCGAATGATTTCATGTAATGGCTATGAACATTAAAAATGTTCATATAAGATTAATGGAAACTCATCATTAAAGGTAAAATGTATATGTTTTGCCTAAACAAGCCCAGGCGCGGCTTGTAAATGATTTTAAGAATGAATGCTTTATGAAAGCATTCAAGGACTTGAAATTGTCCTTATAATAAAGGATTTCATGATGGTATTTTAGGACATATGCATGTCCTCAGGAACAAGGTATTCCCAATGTTTATGAAAAAGGTTTTCAAGAAGCCTTGCCCTAAAATGCTTGCTTACTGAGTTGTCACTCACGTTTTGTTTTCCAAACCCTTAGACAGGTACTAAGGAGACTCAGAAGGTTGCGAACCTCAGACATGGAGGAAGGTACATGATGATAGCCTTGAAGGCTATGAGGAATGAAAAAGCATAAATATGCTAAGGTAAGCTAATGTGTATGTGAACTTAATAAGAATATTAAGTTCTAAAAATGATTCAATGGTTGAATGTATGGATGTATGGATGTAAATTGTGATGCCTAAGTTAAGAAAACTTTCACGGCAGGAAGGCATGAAAAGATACTAGGTGTTTATGTATATCCGAACTTAGCTAGAGTTATAAGTTCATGTGAATTAATGACTTAATGTATGAAAGTATGATTTATACAATGATTCAGTGTATAACGACAGGCATATAAAGGTGCTATGAATGAAATGATGATTTTTATTACAAGCGAAATGTCGCAATGTATGATGATTGTCATGTCAAGATTATGAATGATGACGGATGAATAATCGAAAAAAAATTCTGGACATATTCCAATTAAAAACCCGCCGCGTGATCAGGGCAACAATCCTGATTCACATTTACCAATCGATAGATCTTGAGGTAAGGAAGTGACGTCTCGGTTCGGGGCGCCACAGAGCTTGGTATCAGAGCAACGATTGGTAAACAGGCATGGTAAGGAGAAAATAAAGGATGATGAAAGGATAGGTCTGATGTCACAAAGTTGGTATCAGAATATGGATTGGTAATAGGCATGGAAAGCAAAGGTCTGATATCACAAAGATGATATTTCAGCAAAGATTGATGGACAGATATAGAAGAAAAATGAAAAATGATGCGAGAAATAGATTGAGACTATAAGACACATACGATATGTATTGTCTTATATTGTGTGTCGTTGTGACACAAGTATATGGTTAATTAAGGAAATGTAGCTGGTCGCTATGTTTCATGAAATAGATGGTATACGAAGGAAAAATGATATGAGGTCAGATGAAATGAAACAGGATGCAGGAGAATTTAAGGAAAGACAAAGGATAGAAGGGAAGTAGAACAGCTGATGGGTTATGGGACTCTACATAGAAACCCCCCATAGCTAAGGTTGACTACACCTTACCTAAAATAGCACGAGATTGTGCTATATGTTACATATGTTTTAAGGCATAGAGCCATGTTGTCATATGGAAGGCACCAAGGTGACTCTCTAAGCGATTGTTGGTTTAGAGCTTATAATTATGATAAAGTGACAGATTATGCAAATATAATCTATATGTGTAGGGAAAAGCAACCTTACACTATGAAATGTGAAGATAGAAATGAGAAAGGTAGAAAACGGGAGTTTCTTTTGACTCTTAATATTTGATGTTATGAAAATATGAATGCATTTGATTTTATTCAAGTGCTAAGTGTATATGAAAAAAGGAAAGATCATTGATCTTTCTAGATTATGTTGTTGACTATGTATGAAGATTTCATGATCAGAAATGATCATGTTGACTATGTGTAATATGAATGAAAATTATAATGAGAAATGTTATTGCCATAATGTTATGTGCTGCATTCTACTAAATGCTTATCGCCTTTGTTTTGAACAAGGGATAGGTAGTTACTGATAAGAGTCAACAGGAAAGAAGAGAAGCTAATAGCAAATCTAAATGACCAGGACAAGTGATTCCATAAGCTCATTAACAACGGGTAACTATAAACCCTAAGTCTAAGGATTTGAGGTGTTACCGCAAAGAGTAATATCTCACAGGTAGAAAGAGCAGTGCAAGTAGGCCGCCCAAGATTGTGTGGCTTAGATAGAAAGAATAATACAGGGCCTTTGGAAAAATACCCAACAGGACCAATTAGAAGCAGGTGGAAAAGATAAAATGGTATAGGTAATAAATTTTTACCTAGTACCCAAACCCTTAAAGGTTGATAATGATAAGATAGAAGTAAAGGGGAAGGTTATTGATGCCTTTCTAGCTCGGTATCCACCTAAGTTCTCAGGTGAATTAGATTTTATTCAGACTGAGTAATGGATGAGTGAACCTAAGAACATGTTCAAGGTTTGAACATGTAGTTAAATGAAATGTCCAAGCATTGATTGGGAATGGTTATAAGTAATAGGAAACCCTAAATGGCTATTATGCTATAATCAAAGAAGGTAATTTGGAAGAATTTGTTAAGAAATGTCTTCCAATAGAACATCAGGATATACCACATGTTGGTAATTAACATGTATAGTCAGGGCAAGGATACATTGCCACTGAAAATTAAAGAACCTGGTGTAAGAAAAGAAATGAATAAGAAAGGTTAACTTAACTGATAGTTATAACTGATAGAAAATTTCTGCAAATTATTGCAGAAAGGTGTAGCAAACTATGCCTAGTTAACATGCATAGAAGGAAAAGAAGATTACACATATGATACCACAAAAGTTGGTATTTATCATAGCAAGAGATGGTAGATAAAATGAAGGAAAATAAAGGCAATAATGATTGCCGGAAGGCTCCTCAATCCCAATGTGATTGAAAGATAGATACGAGAGAAATGATTTCTCTATGATATCTATAAAAAATGAGGTTAGGAAAATTTGAAAATGATAAGGACGCTTACTAGTTTATGGAAAACTAGAAAGGGAACTGAAGAAGAAAATATTTTAGACTGGTTAATACCGGTATTCCTAATTGATAGTCTACGCTGGTAAAATCTAATGGTAGACATTATAAGAGGAGAAGGAATGGATAACTTGGCAAAAGTGACTTTTGCTAAGATATGTATGAAATTTCATGTATGAAACTCCATACGAGAGCAACTTTTGCTCTATATGAGAGCGACTTTTGCTCTATATTATAGAATGAATATATTATGCATAATGATATGTGAAAATGATGGCTATAGATTTTTATAAATGAATGGGTTAGCAAAGGTTTCTTTGCTAAAATGTATATGAAGTTGTATGTGAGAGCATGCTTGCTCTTTTGCTATAGAAATGAAGATATTATATGAATTGTATGTGTAAGAAGGGAAATGATTGTCACAGATCTTTATTTGATATGTTGGAATGGGTAACTTAAGACTTACCCTATGATAAGATGGGAAATGATGCAATTCTCCATGTATAAGTGAAAATAGTGTGGAATGACACAAATGAAAGGCAAATGCCAATGAAAAACCCATGTGTGAACATGGAACAATAGAGACAAGTGATGGATCTGTTAGACCAAGGCTAAAAAAAAGCTACTAAGACAGAGTAGCGCAGTGGAAGCGTAATGAGCCATTGGAATATTAGAAATGATAATAAGTTAGTAAGTTATATGAGCCCTACCCCGACATATGAAATGTAATAGGTTTCGGGACGAAACCTGTTATAAGGGGGGGAGGATTGTGAAACCCTAACCCAAGTAAGCCATATGTATGCATTGAACATGTATTTGATGATTATTTATGAATCATGAAATTATGAAGGTATTTTATGACTTTTGCTAATTGTGCAATTAGGGTTATGGTTTAGCATTAATGATGTGATTAAGCATTTTGAGCCTAAATGAGATAATGGGTTTAGAATGAATTATTTGTGATTTAAGTATACAATTATATCATGAAAAAATCATTTTTCATGATTTAAAATGAATTATGGAAATAAAGATGGAAATTGTCAAGTGTGAAGGAAAATATTGGAAAATTCATAACTCAACGCCTAAAAGGCGGATTCAAGTGAAATTTGAAATGAAGATTGTTAATATTAGGATTGGTATTATGGAATGAAAAGATTATGAAAATTCTTGATGAAATGAGAATTATGAATTTTTAAGTATATGTTCATTTCAAACCGTTAACTTCAAACGCGTGTACGGGAGCTAGAAAACTCGGATTGAGTTGAAATTTGAAACGGTTGAATAAAATTATGAGATGTTTATGTTGAATGGATTGGATTAAGGGAATAATGATAGGATTAGGGTGCTAATTAATTATTTGTATTCCCAAATCCAAAAGATATATTCAAGTGGTCATAACTTGACGTAGAAACGTCGGATTGAGATGAAATTTGAAACGATGGAATAAAATTATGAAATCTATGAGATGAATGGAATGGATTAAGTTAATTATCATGAGAAATGGCTTTCTTGGAGAGCAAGTAACAAGTTGCTTAAGGGCTAAGCAAAGAAAGGCAATTGTGGACAAGTGGATGGTTGTGATTAAAGTTGCCTTTTTGATTTTTAGAAAATGGTAAAAACCCATTTTACTTGGCTGTAATTGTACCAACACATAAGGTAGATAAGGGTGCATTTAAGTGTGTGGAATTGCAGCACAAGTGGGGCCCACAAAGCTGGAAAATCCAGCTACACAAGGGTGATCGTGCATGTGGAGAGAGAGAGAGAGAGTGAAGGTGTGAATGCACAAGGAGTTTTTCTTGCTTAGCAAGAAAGCAAATTTTCTAACCCCCAACCCCTTGAACGTGCCAAGCAGAGGAAAACCAAGGGAATTCAAGGGAAAAAGAGGAAGAAAGAAAGAGGAGAAGTGGAGGAAAGCAAGCTTCTCAATTTTGGATTGAATCCACTCAAGTTCAAGTAAGTATATGATATTGAAAATTAAATTATGTTCGGAACAGTAAATGGATTATTTTTATCATCAAATTTTTTGAGAACAATCCTCATGATATTATTAAGGAAATACCCAATTTTCAGCTTAAAAGGATATTTATGTTGGAAATTAAAAATCCGTTAATATTAGCCCAAACAGGGTAAAACGGGTTACAGGATCAGCTGTAGAAAATGATTTTTAATAAATTTTCTACAAGTTTTTTAGGGCTGAAAATTTTACAGGATATACAAGACATATTGGGGATAACATGAAAAAATTAAAAATGAGGTTTTGATGGGTTTAAATAGACCCCATAAATAACGTCATTCAGGCTGACTGGAAATGGAGTTTACTGTTCAGCAAGGTAAAAATCCCCAAATAAATATGTAATGTTAATATTTCGTGCTGAAAATTTTATGAAAGTTAATTTATGAAGTTATTAAGGTATGGTAGAAATTTCAGATCAAAAATACTTGATTTGATATTAATTCAAGATTTTAAGATTTCAGCACGCCTGATTTCAGCATATGTGGTTAGTTTGAGAAAGAAATCAAAAAGAAATATGAAACGTGTGTAGAAATGATCCAAATTTAGTTATGTGTTAAATAATTAAATATGGATCAGTAAAAGTGAGATTATATGCTGAAATTTCGGATTTATATAATGACCTAAGGTTATGTGTCAAAGGACACGTTAAACGGGTTAAAAGTGGGTTCCAAACTAACTGTTTTGGAAACCTATGGAAAATGGATTTAAACCCCATGAAAATACCTTAAGTAAAGTGGTATTAAAGGGTAATTAACCCTCTGGAAAATGGGTTAAATTTCTCAGTTAAGAAATTTTAAGAAATGCATCATGTTTAAGTGCTAAATGAGCTTATGTGAAGGGATAATGATAAACGGGTGATGAATGATTTATGAAAAATGATTTTATGCAAAAAATGCATGAAAATGAGATGAAATCCATGTTTATGGATCTGTTTGGAATTACATGTTATTAATCCAAAAGTTTGGATTTGAATTATGAAGTTTAGGCAATGCTATGTACGTAGAAGAAACACCTGTATGTGTATTTTTGGAAAAGATGGGAAAAATTGCAAAGTAAGCTTAATAAAGCTATAAATGATGCATATGGAATGGATACCCTAATTTTAGGGTTATGTGCATGTTATATGTATAGGCTATGATGTGTGATAGCCAAATGTGTGAAAACGGTGCTAATATATGCAAATTAAGCCATATATGTGTATGATGAATTATGAAGGATATATGCTAATGAAAATGGGTTGGAAAACTAAATGGAATGCAATGACAAGAAATATATGAAAAACCATATTATGTTCATGTAGGCAAGGAAAAGAATGGAAGGAAAAGGGATTATGGCGATCTCAGGTAAGCAAGCAAACTTTCTAAAATGCATTTTCTTTCTATGTGATTGATATGATTGAAATGTCTATGTTTATGATTATGTTTTAACGAATGGGCAAGCACAAGTTTTGAATATGACGGCTTTAATGCAAAGCCATAAGCTTTGAAAAATGATGACTTTAATGAAAAGTCTCAAGGTTTGCTTCATGGGAAGCAAGCGACACTTCTTAAGATAAATAATTTATCCTAAGTGTTGCCAAGGATGGGAATGCTTCATGTTAATGGAATTGAGAAATTTTGCTTATGAGTAAGCAAGTTCTCCATGTTAATGTTGTTTTAAGGATTTCATGTTTGATATCGATGGTTTTAAGAATTTGCTTTTGAGGAAGCAAGTTCTATATGATATGGTTCAACAGCGTTTTATAAGAAAATGGGAATTTTACCCTTTTTCGCAAAATATGTTTGGTAAATGAGTTTTGAGTTATTTCTACAATAACTCGCGATAAACAATGATGAAAAAGATTTGTTTTACTAGGTCAAGATAATTCAGTATTAAATTATGTTTTGGACATAGTCCCACATGTTTTGAAATGATATTTGAACAGTTTTGGTTTCCTTTGGATAAGGAAATCTATGTTGAAAATGTTGGAAAAATGTTTCTACGGATGTGTTGAAAGGGATTTATGGATGACCAACCTCCTCTGATTGATTTCATAAAATGGTTTAATTTCAGGTTGCTTGATGGCATGCAAAAGACTATGCAATTTTCCTCTATGTGAAAATGATTGATATGTGGACAATTATTAAATTTTTAGGTGAAGGACAAGGGGATAGCGTAATTGCATAACTTTTGTAAACAAAAGGTCCTGAAATAGAAACCAAGAAAATATTAGAGAAAAATATGTTTTATTTATGAAAATCCAAAGGATTTGAAATTCTTTTATTAAAAGGATTTTAAGATGTATTGTTTCTCAAACATTTCAAATGTTTATCAAAATATTTTACTCAAAACTTTTCTAAAGGAATTTAAGGAAGGTCATCCTAAAACTGGATTTCAAATAACAACTTGTTAAAGTGGGTGCGCTCGCTTACGAGTTGACACAGACTGCGGTCTGTGATGTGTTTTTGAAAATAATTGTTAAATATAGACTTCGGTCTATGATTTTTGTGCATATGGATGCAGGCTGCGGTCTGTGATCCCGGTTTAAAAGAACATGGGCTGCGGTCTGTGGTTCTTCAAACCAAAACGGACTGCGGTTCGTCAGGATAACGTACGGTGCACCGGTACAAGGAATAGGCTGGTTGTAGAGCACGGTTGGGATGACCGGGGCCCACTCTATATAAGGCCAAGTCGCTAAGGGATGGCAGGAGTGCCAGCGGCGCCCTCCCTGAGATGGGAGCAGGATAAGTGAACAGCCGCCTGGCTAGCGTGCTGTTAAGGATTCTCTTCCAAAAGGTAGCATGATCACTTGCTAAGTGTCACTACTGGATGGAGAGAAATGCATTTGCTTATGTTTTATTTCTGAAAAGCCCAAGGATTGGGTTATGAAAACATGATTTTATGAAAGTATCCTAAAGGGATTTTTATGAAATGGTTACCCTAAAAGAAAGGGGGTTTTACACAAAAGTGTAAATAACAAGAATTAAACGAAATGTGTTTATGCAAATGCATTCATGAAAATGGTTTTCCTTGTTTGCTATAAACAAGCCCCAAGACGGGGAATTATGAAAAGGATTTATGTTCATTTCTAAAAGAGCCTAAATAAAGAATGTTTTTGGACATGAGAATGTCCTTTGCCGAGAAAGGCTTATGTGATTGATGTTTAAGGACATATGAATGTCCATTGCCAATAAGGTTATGTAAATGATGTTTTGAGACATGAAATGTCTCTTGATTTTATGATGGCTTATGTGAATGATGTTTTGAGACATGAAATGTCTCTTGATTTTATGATGGCTTATGTGAATGATGTTTTGAGACATGAAATGTCTCTTGGTTTTATGATGGCTTATGTGAATGATGTTTTGAGACATGAAATGTCTCTTGGCTAAGGAATTTTATGAGGGCTTACGTTAATGATGTTTTGAGACATAAAATGTCTCTTGGCTAAGGAATTTTATGATGGTTTATGTTAATGATGTTTTGAGACATGAGATGTCTCCGTTGCCTAAGTATTTATGTTGTTTTGGACGGAAAATGTCCACTGGCAACCGAATGATTTCATGTAATGGCTATGAACATTAAAAATGTTCATATAAGATTAATGGAAACTCATCATTAAAGGTAAAATGTATATGTTTTGCCTAAACAAGCCCAGGCGCGGCTTGTAAATGATTTTAAGAATGAATGCTTTATGAAAGCATTCAAGGACTTGAAATTGTCCTTATAATAAAGGATTTCATGATGGTATTTTAGGACATATGCATGTCCTCAGGAACAAGGTATTCCCAATGTTTATGAAAAAGGTTTTCAAGAAGCCTTGCCCTAAAATGCTTGCTTACTGAGTTGTCACTCACGTTTTGTTTTCCAAACCCTTAGACAGGTACTAAGGAGACTCAGAAGGTTGCGAACCTCAGACATGGAGGAAGGTACATGATGATAGCCTTGAAGGCTATGAGGAATGAAAAAGCATAAATATGCTAAGGTAAGCTAATGTGTATGTGAACTTAATAAGAATATTAAGTTCTAAAAATGATTCAATGGTTGAATGTATGGATGTATGGATGTAAATTGTGATGCCTAAGTTAAGAAAACTTTCACGGCAGGAAGGCATGAAAAGATACTAGGTGTTTATGTATATCCGAACTTAGCTAGAGTTATAAGTTCATGTGAATTAATGACTTAATGTATGAAAGTATGATTTATACAATGATTCAGTGTATAACGACAGGCATATAAAGGTGCTATGAATGAAATGATGATTTTTATTACAAGCGAAATGTCGCAATGTATGATGATTGTCATGTCAAGATTATGAATGATGACGGATGAATAATCGAAAAAAAATTCTGGACATATTCCAATTAAAAACCCGCCGCGTGATCAGGGCAACAATCCTGATTCACATTTACCAATCGATAGATCTTGAGGTAAGGAAGTGACGTCTCGGTTCGGGGCGCCACAGAGCTTGGTATCAGAGCAACGATTGGTAAACAGGCATGGTAAGGAGAAAATAAAGGATGATGAAAGGATAGGTCTGATGTCACAAAGTTGGTATCAGAATATGGATTGGTAATAGGCATGGAAAGCAAAGGTCTGATATCACAAAGATGATATTTCAGCAAAGATTGATGGACAGATATAGAAGAAAAATGAAAAATGATGCGAGAAATAGATTGAGACTATAAGACACATACGATATGTATTGTCTTATATTGTGTGTCGTTGTGACACAAGTATATGGTTAATTAAGGAAATGTAGCTGGTCGCTATGTTTCATGAAATAGATGGTATACGAAGGAAAAATGATATGAGGTCAGATGAAATGAAACAGGATGCAGGAGAATTTAAGGAAAGACAAAGGATAGAAGGGAAGTAGAACAGCTGATGGGTTATGGGACTCTACATAGAAACCCCCCCATAGCTAAGGTTGACTACACCTTACCTAAAATAGCACGAGATTGTGCTATATGTTACATATGTTTTAAGGCATAGAGCCATGTTGTCATATGGAAGGCACCAAGGTGACTCTCTAAGCGATTGTTGGTTTAG